>JALAZF010000233.1:0-4849130 GCA_022829125.1 Lathyrus tuberosus
ATCCAGGCCCCCAAACTCCTATAAATACCTCAACCCATAAGTTAAGAGGGACAATCTCACATTCACGCAAACACTAGATAAACAGAGCTTATCACCTCCCTATGTGAGATAGCTCTAAATCCTACCAAAAAACTTAAAGACTCTGACAACCCTTAATCACTAGGGGCTGTCACATATTGTACTTTTAGCAAGTACACTCAAACCCTAAAACCTATGACAACCCTACAACTCAAGGGTTATCGCGTATTGTACTATTATAAAGTACAATTGGTGTCCACCATGGGGTCCCGGTAAAACTTACTTGGGTCACACTCATTGTTACCTATCATTTAATTTCACAATCTTCTAACGACGATGTTTAAGAAAAGTTTTGAGACCGCAGTTAACACTATCTTCGGGGGTTTCGCCGACGAGGGAAAGTCTTATTCTGACGTCAGACAGGTTTTTACAGCAAACATTATGCATTTGAACATTACCAAAATCCCAGAGAGATAACAAGAATCCATAATCACCTTCTCGAATAAAGACGCCCTTGGCATTATTCAACACAACAATTATCCCATGGTCATCACGGTGCAATATGACAATTGGGATGTTAAGCAAGTGTATCGACCCTGGTATCTCAAGGGATTTTTTATACTGTTGTGCTTTCTAGGGGCTCTATCACGACCCCAATATCACCAGAGCATTATAAGGTTCTCTAGTCAGTATGTTAGGCGAACAAGTACGAAAATAAGGTTGCGTAAAGATCAAAATAACATTTGGCAAAAGGACAAGCGCCAAAAAAATTAAAGTAAAATATCTTGTGGTGGACGATTTGTCTCCATACATTTCCATCCTAGGGAGGTCCACCCTCAAATTATTAGGGATGGTCCTATAAACCCTTCATTTGAGCATAAAATACACATCACCTTATGAGCGAGTTTTTACAGTTCATTGAGGACCAGAAGGTTGCCCAATAATACTATCAAAACATCTTGGAGATGAGGAGGGAGCATGTTGTCCCCCATCTGGAAATAAGTGATACCTGCATAGCAAGTTGGGATCCTAGATTAGGGACTAAAAATTAAAGGTTCACTCTGAAAGAAGACCTAAAAGATATCTATATTGGACCCTTGGACCATTAAGTCACCAAGCTATGCATCTCTTTATTTGAATCTAAAAAGGATGAGATGTTCGCTATACTCATGAGGCATATCGATTATTCTCTTTCGGGCCCTCATATACGCCAGGAATATATTCAAGGTTGTTCTTCCATTTGCTCGCCATTGATTTCATTATTAAAGGTAATGTAAGGTTGGATAGAAAAAGATAGGGGCTATTAATGAAGAAGTGAAGAAGCTGGCAAATGTTGATTTTAACAGAGGTAAAATACCCATATTGGCTGGCTAATGTAGTCTTGGTAAGGAAGGAGTCAAACAAATGATGTATGCGTGTCGACTTCAATGACCTTAACACTTCATGTCCAAAAAATATCAATACCCCTTACTTAACATAAATTTTCTAATTTACATATCTTCAGGATACAAGACGCTTAGTTTTATGGACACCTACTACAGATACAACCAAATCAATATGGATATTGTGGATGTGCCCAACACAACATTCATGTCCAATCATGATAACTATTATTACAATGTCATGCATTTTGGGCTTAAGAACAGATACGCCACCTATCAAAGACTCATGGATGCGACGTTCGAAATACAGATACAACATAACCTAGAAGTTTATATTGATGACATGATAGTAAAGGCCTTAGGGGGGAAGAGTCATGCAACAGACTTGGAAGATATCATGGGCCCATTCAAAGTTTACGGCATGTACCTAAATCTCTCCAAATGCTTATTTGCGTGCAAGCAGGAAAATTCCTTGGTTTTAGTTAACCAAGAGAGGTGTATAGTCAAACCCAAAAAATGTCAGACCACCATTGATATAAACAGTCCTTATTAAAGATGCTTAGCAACTAACTGGGTGCATAGCTACCCTATCTCGTTTTCTTTCTTGGGAAAGTGAGAAGGCATTCCACTTCTTCTCTACTCTAAAGAAAAAGGAAAAAAATTGAATGGAGGAGTGAATACATGGATGCGTTCACAAACTTTGAGGCCTTTCTAAAATCAATGCCCCCTCTTGACACACCTGTTAACAGGATCACATTTATACCTTTCTTTATGTGTTACTTACCAAGTGACGAGGTTAATATTCATCCAAGAAACAGATAAGGTGGAGCAGCCTGCTTATTTTGTGAGCAATGTGTTTAAGGGCTCTGAGGCCCGATATCAAAAGATTGAGATGCTTGAATTGGAAGTCATGGTAACCGTAAGGAAGCTCAGACCCTAATTTCAGGGGCATCGAGTGAAGGTAAGGACAAACTACCCCATTCAACAGTTCTTGAAGAAGGCATATTTAGCATGAATAATGGTGTCTTGGGAAGTCGAATTATCAGATTATGACATCCAATATATATCTAGAGGGAGCATCAAATAACGAGTACCGATGGATTTTCTGGAAGAATTTAGTTCTCCTATAAGAGTGGAGGTGTCAAGATAGTGCTAGAAGGACCGGTGTTGATCAAGAAATTTTTGAAGTTTGAGTTCAAGGCTAGAAACAATCAGACCGAATATGAGGGTCGTCTTTGCTACCACAAGCCTCCCCTAGAGGTAGACACATTAAATTTGAAAGCCAAGAGTGACTCATAATTGATGTTAAAATAATTTGTTAGGGAATATCAGATGAAGGAGCCCTAACTCAAGTATTTAAAAAGGTATGTAATTTGTTAGAATGTTTTAAAGATTTCGAAATAATGTATGTGCTCAAGGAGAAGAATTTCAAGCGGGCCTTCTTCCCAAGCTCTCCCGCTCGAAGAAAAAAGGGTACAACCACACTATAATTAAGGAGACACTTTTTGTCCCTAGTATCGAGACAAGCAATGACTACAATGTGGAAGTTGCTTAGACCAATGGTTCGATGGTGCCCATAACTCACTATCTACAATAAGATTAACTAGCACAAGACGAATTATAGGTTATGAAGATTTAAAATCATGTAGAAAAATATACTTTGATGTTAGGGAGGATCTACAAAATGGGAAATGCGTCTCCCATATTAAGTTATATAGGGGAACATGAAATTACCATAATCCTCACTGAAGTACATTAGGGGGCTATGGAAGTCATTGACAGAAAAGCCTTAACCCACAAGCTATTAAAGATGGGCGATTATTGGATTACCTTAATGAAGAATAA
Organism: Lathyrus tuberosus; assembly: GCA_022829125.1. NCBI lineage: Eukaryota > Viridiplantae > Streptophyta > Magnoliopsida > Fabales > Fabaceae > Lathyrus > Lathyrus tuberosus. Next base: position 3,246 of record JALAZF010000233.1, read on the forward strand.
TATGGCGTTTGTTAGTAAGTGCGACAAATGTCTGAGGTAATCCAATCTGTATCATGGGTCCATTAAACTTTTCCATTGTGTCACGATGCCCTGGCCATTTTACCAATATATGGGGCATGGACATTTTGGGCTCTTTCCCTCTGCCACCCATCAACTAAATTTTATAATCGTTGGAGTGCACTATTTTACCAAATGGCTATGAGCTAAAGTCATCTCTAAGATCACAACATAAACGGTTTGCCATTTTTATTAGCAGAGGTGGAATATAAAAAGTTCTTGTAATTTGCATTTCAAATTTTATTTTATTAGACTAATTTTGACTAGATCCAATTTGAACTAATTACTATCAGCTATGCAATTAATTTCAGGTTGTGTCTCTGTATTGGAAAGAATTGGAAAGAAGGATCTTCAAAACTTGGATTCGAAGGCATGAAAAAAAAGGTGAATATGAAAATCTATTTAAAATTGTATGGTTATATTTCAAAATGATACTTAAAATTGAAAAATGTTCATTGTTGAAAAATTAGAAAAATTAAAAATTATTTTTTTAATAAATTTTTCAAATATTATAATTTTTTTTAATTAACATTTTTTTATCAAATTAAAAAAATTGGTTTTAAAAGAGTTCAAATTAAAAAATTGGTTTATAATTGCAAACTGATTATAACCTGGTCTATAAACACAAACTGGTTCTAAACTAGTTTTAAACTTAATTGAAACAATTTTAATAGTTAACTGTATTTTTATTGAAATGATTATTGTAAACTGAATTGAACCATAAATGTAGTTTGGTTCAGTGCAGTTTATGAATCACGAACACCCCTAATTGATGGTATACTTTAATTGTTTTCCCTATTATCAATTTAATTTGTTCTCTTTGTGGATTTAACAATTTGGTATGAACTGTTATTGGTTTTATGTGTGTTTTTGATTTGAAGTGCAATTGGATTTGAGAATATTGCTAATGGTTTCATTTTCTATTATGGATCATGATTTTCTGTCGTATGTATCAGTTCCATGCTCTTTTTCTACTAATAAATGCTATATTTTGCATGTTCTTGGTGTTGTAACTAATGAATGTTATATTCTGCATGTTCTTGGTGCTAGACGAAAAGTAGGTGGAGGAAAAAGAAAGGTGATGGTTCAAGATTATGTAGTGTGAAAAAACATGATAGGACTTTCTCATATTTTGTTAGTCATTTTCTAATTGGCATGTGAATTCTTCTTTTAGGTCTTTGTCTGAATGAAATATATAGGCTTTGTGGTTGATGATCATATTATAGGAATTACCACTATGGAAGTCATGAAAATCAAGGAGCATTAGAGTTGGGCGTGCTTGCACAATAGTAGCAGGACAACAACAACAACACATTCTCATTTTTCGTTTGCACATTGACTAATTTTTTCTCATTGATGATATGCACATTAATTAGTTTGGAACTCTTAAATACAAGTTTTAGTTTGTGAAATGACAGTTAATATTAAGGGCTTGACATGCATCGATTAGTTAAAGTTAAATGAATAATAGCACAGGTGGTGGAAATGAATTTCTACAAATCTGAAGTTTGAGTATATGATTACACTATTGTGAGTAGAGGTGCTGAATTTTCTGAGATATTTTGGCATTATTTCATGTTTATGAGATTTTTGCATTATTTCATGTTTCAGAATTGAAAGAGGTTTTAGTATCTCCTACATAAAAGGAGATTCTATCTTGGGCTTTGAAGGTCATCCCTGATCTATTTTATCATATTCTTATATCTTCCTTGATTAATGTATTGATTTTGAAGCTAATCTTATTGAATCCTCATGACAGTTAGGAATGAATTTTGAACTCATCAAATCAATTTCAAAGATTCTCCATGTCTGCACCTTGAAATAACATTTTTGAAACAAGTACTAGGTTTTATGACAAACAATAGTGCTTGAAGCTTTACTTGTTCAGTGCTTGAACTTTGTTTAACTTGTAACTTGGAAAATATTTATATTTTCTATGGCTAAACGTAGTGTTAACTGTCGCCTAGTAAGGCATTAAACTAGGTTACCATTTAGATAACTCATTCATGTTTTTTAACTACTAACAAAGAATCACTAAATTTGTTTTGCTAGAACTTGTGACCATCTGTTAAAATGATGGTGAATGTCTAAAAGGCTTTGTGTACTGCAATTGATAATAATATATAGAGAAATATTTGCATAGGAATACACATAAATCTATATTGTTGGAAACAACTAATGAAAAGAGAGAAAAATTTTAATTTATTATAAATTTAATTTCGATTTTAATTGGAATCATGTGGTGGTGGTTATTATGCAGAAAAGAGAAAATATTATTTTTTATTTTTAATTAATAAAAAATATATTATTGGTTGTTTGTAAATACACGTTTTATGTTTGTTCCTATGCAAGTATTTTCCTAATATATGAAAAATATTTACATAGGAACACACCTAAATATATATTGTTGGAAACAACCAATGAAAAGAGAGAACAATTTTAATTTTTTATAAATTTAATTTCGATTTTAATTGGAATCATGTGGTTTTTTTTTTCATAAGCAAGGAATAGATTATAGCGAGAACAAAGGGTTCTCGAAATCGCTTACAAAGGGGACGAGACAAAGCTCGACAAAAAGGAAAATTACAAAACCAATTAATCCTTAAGACAAATAGAACAAAGGAAACTTACAAAATTCATAAAAGCTATAATTGGTAATAGTAATTTTTCCGATGAACGACCACCTCCAAATAACCTCTTTAATACTCCAAACCGCATCTAAAACATTCCAATCTTCGTTCCTAAAGATGATACCATTTCTCAAACACCACAAATACCAAGTAGTAGCCAACCAAATGCAACCTTCCGAGCCCCTCTTCACCCTTTTCCGCTTACAAAACACACACCACTTCAAAAAAACTCTCTTTAATATTACAAGTCCCGAAATCCTCAAACCCAATTCACTCTACAACTTCCTTCCACACCAAAAAGGTGAAACAACAACACAAAAGTACATGGTCCAACGATTCATCCAAATGCGAGCAAAAAACACACTTCAAGTCACTAACCGAAAAAACACCACCTCTTAAAGAAAGAGAATCCTTAGTGGGGAGCCTATTGAAAAAACACCTCCAACCAAAAGCTTTTATTTTAAAAGGAACAATCATCTTCCAAACTAAAGAATAAGCCTCATGAAAGATGTTGTTAGGACCAAAAGGAATACGACAAGAAGCAAGAGTATTGAAAAAACTATGTACCGTAAACTCCTCCGACTTAAAGAGCTCCCACCTCACACTATCGGCAACCGAGGGTACCGGCCAAAATCTCTGCAAGACTGTTCGCAGCTACACAATGTCGGCGGCAGCCCCTCCAACAGTAGAATCAACAATCCCAACATCCCCCCATAACCAATGTTCCCCCCTCCAACCACCCATGCAAGCCACCGAGACATCTTTAAGGCTAGACAAAACAAAAAGTAAAGGAAATTTCTCCTTTAAACAAACTTCATCAATCCACCTAGAAAGCCAAAAAGAAGAATTAAAATCGTTACCGATAGTAAATCTACAATTAGAGACAAAAAGATTTTCCGGCTTTCCTTTTTCCAACCCCCTTATATCCCTTCACCAAAATGAACCACGAGATGAACTATTAACACTATCCCCCGAATCCAGGACCCTTAAATTAATATCGCCATACCTTACTTTAAGCACCTTATACCATAACGCATTAGATTCCACTAAAATCCTCCATCTCCATTTATTAAGCAAAGCCAAATTAAAATCATCCACCCTCCTTAAACCAAGACCCCCTTCTCAATCGGAAAACACACCTCCTTCCAACTAACCCAATGAATTTTTCTCGAACCCTCCTTGCCTCCCCAAAGGAAATTACTTTGAATCCTTATAATCTCTTTTACAACCTTCATCGGGGCTTTATAGAAAGAAAGCATAAAAATAGAAATGCTAGAAAGAACCAATTTCAACAAAGTTAACCTTCCTCCAAAACTAAGAAACCGGTTTTTCCAACAAAATAGTCTCTTTTTTAATTTCAACAACAAATCTGATCACATCGAAATACCATTAGAACTAAATCCAATTGGTATTCAGAGAAAAACAAAAGAACTCTTCTCTCTCCTACAAGAAAGGAAGATAGAAGCCATGATCCAAGAAACGAGAACTAATATTAATTTCAATGAGTTTGCTTTTATGGAAATTAATACCCAAGCCGGAAACAATTTCGAAACCCCTCAAAACCGATTTAATTGCCCAAATATGCTTCCAAGACCCATCACCTATCATGAGAGTGTCATCCGCAAATTGAAGAATATCAACAAAACAATTGCCCTTTATGTTAAAGCCTTCAAATTCTTCATTTTCTACCGACTTGCTCACCATACCCCTCAAGCCTTCCGCCATTATCACATAAAGGAACGGAGAAAGAGGATCTCCTTGTCTCAATCCTCTCTCTACCACAAACTCCTTCGTAGGGCTACCATTTATCAAGACCGACATTTTACTTGAAAAAATTAAAACTTCTATCCACCTCATCCAAACCTCCCCAAACCCCATTTTCCTTAACATAAATCGAAGAAAATTTGCAACTAACCTTGTCATATGCATTTTCAAAGTCAACTTTAAAAAGCAAGCAACTTCTACCCTCCTTCTTTGTATAGTCCACCAATTCATTAGCCTCCAAAACTCCATCTAATAATTGTCTACCAGGAACAAAAGCACTTTGGCAATTAAAAATGATTGATTTCAAGACCACTTTAAGTCTTGCCGCCAAAAATATTGAAATCGATTTATACACACAACCCACAAGATAAATAGGCCTATAATCGTCCAAACACAAAGGGTTAGAAGATTTAGGCACCAAAGTCAAAAAAGAAGAGATGAAGGTTTTAGAGAAAAAAGCACCAGAGTGGAAACTTTGAAAGCACCCAATAAAATCATCCTTCACAAAATACCAACACTTTTTAATATATAAGAAAGAATAGCCATCGGGTCCCGGACTTTTAGAACCATCAAAACTCCACACCGCATCCTTAATCGCTTCCTCCGAAAAAGGAGCTTCAAGAAAGGCAATATCCGAAGAATTAATGCCTATAAAAGAAAGACCCTAAATAACGGGTCTTTCATTATTCGGCTCAATAAACTTCGCCGCAAAATGGCTCCTAACCTCCTCCACTTTATCCACAATACCATTAACCATCACAATAGAACCGATAAAATTGTGTCTTCTCCTCTCCTTCATAACTCTATGAAAAAAATTACTATTAGAGTCACCGTCATTTAGCCAATTTAACCTCGATTGTTGAATGAGCATATTCTCTTTAATCTTAAGATTTAACCAAAACTTGCCACTAGCCAACTTTTTTTTCTTCAAAATCTCCACCTCCTCCAATTCACCAAAAACCGACTCCCTATCATCCTCCAAATTCAAGTCACTAACTCCCTCCTCAATCTCCAAATTGATCCTCCCAAAGACATTATTGTTCCACCATTTGAGGCTCTCTTTAAGAAGCCGCAATTTCTCCTTAAGAACGAAATCTTTTCTCCCCGCCACTACTACCTTTCTCCATTCCTTCTCAACAAAAGGAATAAAACGACTATTAGAGAACCACTCATTATTGAACTTGAAAGGTTTCGGACCCCATTCCGATCCATTAATAACCAAATCGGGCAATGGTCCGAGATGTCCGTCGGACCAATCAATTAGCCCACAACCCCCAACTCTCAATGATACCCTCCGTCACCAAAAAACGGTCAATTCTACTTTTTGCTTTACCATCTCCTCCATACCAACTAAACTTCTTCCCCTTACACGGTAAATCCATCAACTTGCCCTCCTCAATGAATTCATCAAACTCTTACCATTTTGTTCCCGAGTTAAAGGCAGATCTCCCTCTTCGCTTATTAGAATTTCTAACCGCGTTATAATCACCTCCAAGAACCCACTTGCCATCCCTAAGCTTTAACTTTAGGTCCAACAAACTCCTCCATAAAATTCTTTTCGACGCAAGCGAACAAGGCGAATAAATGTTAACAATATAAAACAAAGCATTTTTCCACCTAACCTTAACTCCCAGATACCTCATCCCACTAAAACTGCATAATAATCATGTGGTGGTGGTTATTATGCAGGCGAGAGAAAATATTATCTTTTATTTTTAATTAATTAAAAATATTGATAGTTGTTTGTAAATACACGTGTTATGTTCGTTCCTAGGCAAATATTTTTCTAATATATGAGAAATACTTGCATAGGAACACACCTAAATTTATATTGTTGGAAACAACCAATAATGGAAAATTAATATTTAATGCATATGTATAATTCTAATGGCATAATTTAAATCATGTTATATTCTCTTATGTTTTTTCAATAATATATAACAAAATTGTCAAAATTGTTATATATATATATATATATATATATATATATATATATATATATATTGTGAAATAATAATTTTATATAAATGATCGTGAAGGCTGGATCAGATCTTGTTAAAGTGGACCACCAAGAACGTCTGAGATGTTGGTCGTATGAAGAGGAGAAGGGGGTGTACCTGCAAGGCACTCCGACGCTCAAGTAAGAAAGGGTCAGAGAAAAGAGGCAAGTACAAAGTATGAGTTTCGAGGGTGATTATTGGATCTCTGACCCTCTCGAGTGAGAGGGTTTATATAGTGCCCCCAGTGCGTGGCCAACGGTCCTATTTTCGGGGCAAAATAACCGTTTTCCCAAAGAATAGGTAACTGCCCCAACTAGCCGTTATGTCGGGCATAGACATGGTTTCGGGCACATGCCCTTAGCTGTTCGGGGAGTGAAGACGCCGTGTGGAACGGGCAGCATTTTCGGGGAGGAGTTGTGCAGTCCTTGCCCGGTTTGAGGGGCAAAAAGGTCACTTTTTCCCCTTTGTGGATTGGACTTAGGTAATTGGGCCGTTCTGGGAGCAAAAGTGGATTGGGCCATGTCTGGCCATTGGTCCAGTCCAGAACAGGAGCCCCCCAAGTCGTTGCTCCCGAGCATGGGAGTGATGTCTTAAGGACAGCTCGCGGCTCCGGGGAGCTAGCGTAAAGTCGTCGTTCGGTGACGGAGAAAGTTGCCTCGTGGTGCCCGTGACCCCTAGTGTTAGTGATGTCCTTGGCCGTGACTGCACTGCTCGTCGTACGGGAAGACTAACAGTCAGGAGGAATTGAAACGTTAGGGCGCTACGTGTGCCTCGAGCCTTGTGCAGTAGTGACTAGGCAATGATGGCTAGTTAATAGCCATCATGACCTACGAGGACGTGTCTCCGCACGTGCCTCTCAGTATAAAAGGGGAAGACCAGTTTCATTTTGAACTTTTCGCTCTCGTTTCTCTTCGTCTTCTTCAGAGTTCTTGTCCGTTCACGCCGTCAGCTGTTCCGGCCACCGTATCAACTCCGGGCAACCAGTTTTCGTCTTCTTAGTTCAAGTAAGTTTGCTGATTTTGTGCTTTTTTCATCCCTTTTTGATGATTACTAGTGGATTGCATGCGGTTAGAACTAGGTTTAGAGGACGATTTGCTCTGTTTCCGGTGGTTGTTGGTGATGGACGGTGGTTATGCCATTTTCCGCCGCTGATGTGCCGCTGGGCTTCTAGGATATTCTGGTGAGGAGGGCGGTTCCTTGCGTCGTCGCGATGATGATGCATGTGCAGCCGCCGTGGTCGTTCATATTCTGGGGTGACGATGAATTTTCCGATTGAGTATTTGCAATTTCCGGTGAAGCTTTGCAGTTTCCGGCGGAGCTTCAAACGGAAACTAGGAATAGGCTCGGGGAAGTTCCTCGTCCGGGAGTGGTTTGTCTCGAGCGCCTCCTCGGGGGGAGGCTCTTGAATTTTCCTTTTGATGTTAGGGCTTAGGCCGGGGACGTCGTCCTCATCCCTTCGCGCGCCCTTTCACTTGACTAGCGGTGGAAGGGTGGATTTGATCTTTCGTCGAATTCACTTTTTTCTCTGCTTTTCAGGTGATTGACATGGCGAAAGGGCTAGACGGGGAGATCATAATAGATTTATCCGAGGAGGAAGCGAGCTCCTTGGAAAGCAGCAGTTCGGAATCCTCGAGTGTCCCTAGTGCCACCGGGGAGGAGGAGGAAATGAAAGAGGATACTGTTGAAGGCTCCACCGAGGAGTAGATGGTGGTTGAGCCAGCCGAGCATGTGTCCACCTTTGTGACGTATCTATCGGATGTCTTCACAGTCGTCGGGCCAGAGGGGGGAGTGGAAGGTGAACTTTCCCTCCGAGGACGATAAGGTATGCACAAATTTTGGGGAGCGTTTCACTATGTATGAGTACGCTTTCAAAGAACTGGGATTGAGGCTGCCGTTCACTTATTTCCAGCAGTCAGTGTTCGTGCATCTGGATTTGGCCCCGACGCAGCTACATCCGAACTCGGTGGCCTTCATCCGAGCATTTGAGCTAATGTGCGAGTACTTGAGGATAGGGGCTACTCTCCGCTTATTTTTCACTGTATTTCATCTTCAACGACAGCTGGCAGGGAGGAGGTACGGTTGGGTTTCGTTGAAACAGCCTCACAAGCTGTTCAAGCCCTTTTCAAAATCGATACGGACGTTCAAGGAGAGGTTTTACATCATAGAGCCCGTATCAGAAGCTGCCCAGGATAGCACGTATGCTTGGTCTATTGAAGTTGACGAGGAAGGTAACGACGTGCGCGACGAGGCGTGGAGGTTCATCGGGGAGAGAGTATTCAAGTTCCCTTTTCACTGAGGACCTGGCCATTTTACCAAGGAGCCCAACGAGTACGTTCTCCAGCCGCATAATTCTGATGGGCAGGATGCCGCTGCTTACAACACGCTTGTGAAGTATGTCAGCTCCTTCCGGCTCGCTGAATGCTGGACGAAGAAGGGTGACCCCATCTTCGAGGAGGATGGAAGCTAGAGGGTGGAGTATCATTTCATCAACACCAAAGCGCTTTTGAAGTGAAAGACTCCCGCGGAAGCTTATAAATTACTTGGTCTTAGTTGTTTTCATTATCCGACTTATGTTTCCTTCCTCGTCTAACATGTCGTATTTTGTTTGTGCAGGTGAGATGCCTCTTGCTCACGAAAGGATGGTAAAGAACGCTCTCGCGAGGAACAAGTCCGGGGTGGCTGCTCCTAAGACCCGATTCTCCCAGCGTGCTCCCACTCCTCCTCAGCCTGCTGCGGGGACCTCTTCTCCCACTCCTGCCTCCCAGGGATCTCCCTTGCCTCTGGCCTCACGGTCCAAGCGGTTCAGGGATACCGAAGGGGTGGATCTCACTCGGGCGCCAGAAAAAGGGAAGTTCGAACTTTCTCCATGCATTCATGACAGACGGTTATTCGAGGGAACACCGTTGGTCATGCCGTGGGCAGAGTCTCTCCGGCTGGAGGGCATAGAACATCTGAGCAGAAGGGCACTGGTGGCCCAAGATACCTCTGCACTGGTCAGAGTTTTGGAGATGGTGGCCATCTACGCTGAAAGGGACTCTGCTACTGAGTCTGAATTGAGGGCTGCCCAGGCTACCATAGCATCTCTGGAAGAGACGGCGAGAAAAGCCAAGGAGGAGGCCGGGAGCGCTGAGGATGCCCGAAAGAAGGCGGATGAGGAGGTGACCAAGCTAAAGGGGAAGAATTCTGCGCTGGCTGCAGAGAAGAAGGCGGCTGAGGAGCTTGTCGAGCAGCTGAGGGTGGCCAACGTTCTGGGAGAAGATGAACCCGAGGACGTGAAGGAGCTAAAGATAAGGTATGAGTTGGTTGCCCGTATGTTGGCAGCCGAGGATGACAACATCGTCATTACGGACGAATCCTTCAGGAATGTCGTGTCTGAACTGCGGGTGGTGAACCCTGGACTTGACATTTCCACCGAGGGTACCCACTATCTGGCGCACGTTAAAGACGGTCGGATAATTAGACCAGACTCCCTCCTCGAAGAGCACGCCGATGATCAACCCGTGGAAAGCCAGGAGCCCTAGCCTAACGCCGAGCAGACTGACCAGATGGATGAGTGAAGGTTTTTGTTGTTGTTGTAATTTGTCCGGCCTGGGTGCCGTGTAATTTATTGTAACTTATTTTGAATGGGGGGCATGGACCCCAGTTTATGTAATCAAACATAATTGTGGTCCTTGAGGCCACCTACTACTTTAATTATGTGCCCGGTCCTCGTGGCCGGTTTTGTGACTTGCATGGCTTTATCTGCTTTAAATTTCACTAAGTGTTGTACTTATGCTCGTTTGTGCATGTATACCTGCAATAGGGATTGCTTCGTTTTCCTTCAAGTTTTGGGGATTGCTCGTTGTAGACGTGTTCGTCAGTGAGGGGTACTGGACGAATGGTTGGGGAATATCCGGGCGAGGATGCGGAGCTCAGGTCGCGTTTGAGGCCTGAGTTCGCGGTGTGAACCTCCCATCGCGAGCTGGGTGTTCTACCTGTCGTGGTACTTTGACGACGGCAGCGCTCGATTGAGGGACCGCTGTCGAGCAGAGATCCGGCTTGTTCCTGAGCGGGGTTCTGCTTCATCGGCATGTGACGCTTGTACCTAGGCGTGCATCATGGTTGGTAGGCGATGCTCGTCGTTGTGACGGATCAAACTGACAGTTTGGACCTTAGCTGTAGTATTGCTTTAGCTTTCTGGCATTCCATGGTCAAGCAATTTCTTCCCCATTGAGGTGTTCTAGGTAATAGGCTTCATTCTCCGTTTTTGCTCGAACGTGATAGGGTCCTTCCTAGTTAGCGGCTAGTTTGCCTTCCCGAGAGTCTTTATGGTTTCTCCTTAGGACGAGGCTGCCCACGTCGAACTCTCGTCGTATGACTTTGGCGTTGTGCCTGATAGCAATTTTTTGTTTTAACGAGGCTTCGCGGAGGGTTGCCCCTGTTCGGATTTCCTCGACGAGATCGAGTTCCTCCCTTAGTGCCTCGCCATTTATTTCTTCGTCTAGGGGCGATTCTGTCCACCTGGAGGGTACGTGAACTTCGACGGGGATCACAGCTTCGGTCCCGTAAGCCAGGCGAAAGGGGGTCTCCCCGGTTGAAGAGTGTGGAGTTATGCGGTATGCCCATAAGATGTTGTGCAGCTCCTCGACCCAAGCCTTCTTCGTTTCGTCCAGCCTCCATTTGAGGCCTCGAAGGATGACCCGGTTCGCGCCTCAGCTTGTCCGTTTGTCTGGGGATGTTCGACGGATGCGAAGTGTTGCTTCGTGCCCAACTGGGCGACAAAGTCTTGGAACTTCCTGTCTGTGAACTGTATCCCATTGTCCGTGACTATCGCTTGGGGGATGCCAAAATGTGCGAGGATGTTTCGTTTGTAGAAACGCAGTATGTTAAGGGCAGTTATCTTAGCCAGGGCCTCCGCTTCTATCCATTTTGTGAAGTAGTCCACGCCTACTATTAAGTATTTGTTCTGATTTGATCCCACCACGAAGGGTCCTAGGATGTCCAGGCCTCACCAGGCAAAAGGCCACGGGGAGGACATAGCCTTGAGCTCGTTAGGTGGAGCTAGGTGCATATCCTCGTGTCGTTGGTATTTATCGCATTTCTTCACGTGCTCTTTCGCGTCGTGCTGCATGGTTGGCCAGTAGTATCATACTCGGAGGGCCTTTCGGGCAAGGGACCTTCCTCCGAGGTGTTGGGCATTGATCCCTTCGTGGATTTCACACAAGATGTGGGTGTCTATTTCCTCCTCGACACATTTGAGGAGTGGGATGGAGAATCCTCGCTGGTAGAGTTTATCTTCGATCAGGACATAGGAGCAGGCCCTTGGCCTAACTACGATGGCCTCTTTAGGGTCGGACTGGAGTTCGTCCCTAGCGAGGTAGTTGTAAACGGGGGTCATCCAGCAATGGCTATCGCCGACCACTTGTACGTAGAGGGTCGGGGAAGCTTTCTCAATGTTGGGTCGAGGGAGTACTTCTTGTATGACGGACTTGTTTCCGCCTTTCTTCTTTGTGCTGGCTAGTTTGGACAAAATGTCTGCCCGGACATTGTGTTCGCGAGGAACATGTTTTACTTCCACCGCTGCGAACTTCGTCATCTTCTTCTTGACCAGGGCTAAGTATTCGGTTAGGTTGTCGTTTTTGGCTTGATATTCCCCTAAGACTTGAAGGGCCACGAGTTGTGAATCTGTGCAAATAACGACTTCTTCCGCACTAAGGTCTTCGGCCAAGCGTAACCCGGCGAGGAAGGCTTCGTACTCAGCCTGGTTGTTAGAGGTGGGGAAGGACAGGGTGAGTGATACTTTAATGATGATTCCCTCGTCGCTTTCCAGTATGATGCCTGCCCCGCTTCCCGCCGAACTGGAGGCCCCGTCTACGAAAATGGTCTATTTGCATGCTCCGCAAATGGAGGAGTCTGCGAACGTCATCTCTGCGACGAAGTCGGCTAAAGCTTGGGCCTTGAGGGCTTTTCTTCTCTCATACTGGATGTCGAATTCGGACAGCTCGAGCGACCATTTGAGCATTCTGCCAGCCATGTCTGGTCGTCCCAGTAGCTGCTATACATGTTGATCTGTTCGAACCATAATCGTGTGGGCTAGAAAGTAGTGTCTCAGTCTTCTAGCTGCGTCAATGAGGGTCAACGCCACTTTCTCTTTTTTCTGGTATCTCAACTCTAGTCCCTGCAGTGCTTTGCTCATAAAATATATGGGCTTCTGCCCTTCAGGCGTTTCGCGGATAAGAGCGGCGCTTACCGCCTCGGTTGCTATGGCGAGATACAGGTACAAAGTTTGGCTGTTGTCCGGGAGAGAGAGAATGGGTGGTTCTGAGAGTGCTCGTTTTAAGTGGAGAAAAGCCTTGTCACATTCCTCGGTCCATTCGAACGCTGCCTCCTTGCGGAGGAGTTTGAAGAATGGTAAGGCGTGTTGAGCAGACTTGGCCACGAAACGGGACAATGACGCGAGCATCCCGTTGAGGGACTGGATGAACTTCTTTGACTTGGGCGTCGGAAACTCGGAGAATGCTCGGCACTTATCGGGGTTGGCTTTGATTCCTCGTTCGATTAAGCAGAAGCCGAGGAACTTGCCTGCCCGGACACCGAACGTGCACTTCTCCGGGTTGAAACACATTTTGTAGTTTCTGGCCTATTCAAAGACCTTCCTTAGATGGGCAGTGTGATCGGTTTCCTTGTGGGATTTTACGATCATGTCGTCTATATAGACTTCGAGCATGTCGCCTATCTCTCCCCGGAAGACCTTGTTCATCATTCTTTGATAGGTCGCGCCGGCGTTCTTCAGGCCGAAGGGCATTACGTTGTAGTAATAGTTACCCGATTCGGTCATGAATGTCGTATATTTTTTATCGCTCATTGCTATTGGAATTTGATTATAGCCCGAATAGGCGTCCATGAATGATAAAAGTTTAAAACCGGCAGAATTATCAACAAGTTTATCAATATTGGGGAGGGGGTAGGCATCCTTCGGGCATGCCTTATTAAGATCGGTGTAGTCAATGCACAATCACCATTTGCCATTAGATTTTTTCACAAGTACAACGTTGGACAGCCAAGTGGTGTACTTGGCCTCCGAGATGAATTTGGCCTCGAGGAGGTCCTTTACAGCTTTTTCTGCAGCCTCCGTTTTCTCCGGAGACTGCATTCTCCTACGTTGTGCTACTGCTTTGACGGCCGAGTCAATCGTGAGTTGATGACAGGCGACGAACGGGTACAAGCCGGGCATCTCGGCGGCGGTCCAGGCGAAGAGGTCAGCTTTCTCACGGAGGCAGGCCTTGAGTTGCTTCCTCGCGATGTCGGGGAGGTCCGCTATAATCTTCACTCCCCGCTGGGGGTCATCGCCGAACAAAACAAGCTCAAAGTTGCCATCCGGGATTGGTCGCATCGGATGGGAGCTGCCGCTAGACAGGGTAGATGAGCTGGTTGAAGCAGTTTGGTCCTCCTGCTGGTCTTCTTCGGGGAAGCGGCTGTCGAGGTCAATGGAGTCGACCTAAGGCAGAGGCTTGGCTTCCTCATAACTGCTGGGCAGGGCTGGCTTTCTCGATACCTTTGGCTTGGAGGTGATGGCGTTGAGTCCCTTCGTGGCTGCTTCGAAACATCATTGTACGGCTTCGATGTCACCGTGGAGGGTGGCGACCATCCCCTTTGAGGTGTAATACTTCATCTTGAGGTGGACGGTTGAAGGTACAACTACCAACTCGGCCAATGTTGGTCTTCCGAAGATACACTGGTACAGTGACGGGCAATCTATTACCAGAAACTGCACTTTGACGGACCTGGCCGCCTCTGCCGATCCAAAGGTTACGATCAGTTCGACGTACCCCCAAGGTTTGGTCACTGATCCGTTAAATCCTTGCAAATCAGACCCCACATAGGGGGTGAGGTGTGATTCGTCCAGCTGAAGTGTCGAAAACAGCTGGGAGTACATAATGTCTACCGAGCTGCCTTGGTCGACGAGGATTCTGCGAACGTCGAAGTTCGCCATTCGAGCTCTGACGAGTAAGGGTATGCTCGAGTTTGGAGATCCTCCAAGGAGCTCTTCCCGGTAGAAGAAGATGGGGACGGAGCCCTTCTGGGCTTGGTTGAGCGTGGTTATCTTGGTGGAGCTCGTGCTGATTAGGTGCTCGAATTTCCTTTTCAGGGAGCCCACCGTCACTTTATTAAAGCCCCCACCGGAGAAGACCATGGCAGAGGGGAATGTTTCCCACGGGCTGTAGGCTGCGAAGTAGGCAGGAGCGCTGAGCTCATCTGGGACGTAGAAGTCCTCTGGTCGTGATATAGACATGGCGACCTAGAAGTTGGCCTCTATCGAGGAAGACACCTCTTCCTCTACTTTTTTGGACTCCTGGGCGTCCTGCCGGGGAGCATCTTTCTTCTTACTGAACTGTTTCAGGTGGCCATCCCTGATCAGTATCTCGATTACATCCTTCAAATGGATGCAGTCTTCGGTAGTGTGGTCGTGACTCTTATGGAAACTGCAGTACTGATAAGTGCAAAATGTACCTATTTTTGTATATAAGTTTTGTTGCACTTATCATTACTTTGTGTTAAAATTGGTTGAATAAACCCCGCTTTGTTTGTAGATACGTTTACTTTACGTTTTCGGTGTATAGTGCGGTACCGTGTAAATACCATTGAGTTTAATTGATTTTCATTTATTTTTATAGGTGTTCCAGCAATGGGATTTTTCGATATTCATAAAGAGCATTGAATAATCTTTCCAACGCTTCAAACCGTGCGTCAATCGGAGTTACGGTTCAAGAGTTATGATCAAAACAAGTTCTGCTATACTGTCATGTTCGCACTGCGAACCCCCGTGGCGAGCACTCGCTGGCGCACTCGCATTGCGAACCCGGGGGCGAATGAATAGTGCCGAGAAGTGTGAAAAACATTGTTTTTGACGTTGCAAAGGCGGTTTATGTTCGCAGTGCGAACCTGGGCAGTAACTTTTGCCTATTTTAGTCATTTTTCATCATTTTTTAGGTTATGGTTTTGGGG
Organism: Lathyrus tuberosus; assembly: GCA_022829125.1. NCBI lineage: Eukaryota > Viridiplantae > Streptophyta > Magnoliopsida > Fabales > Fabaceae > Lathyrus > Lathyrus tuberosus. Next base: position 18,682 of record JALAZF010000233.1, read on the forward strand.
GTTTTTGCTCCAACTCCATCAAACTTCATTTCTTCATAGGATTAGCTTAGAAAACAATTGTGGAGCATGCATACGGATGATCCGGAGTGGATTGATCGTCGATCGGCTCTGACAATCCGCGAGATGTTTGGTTCATTTCTCTTCTTCTTTGTGTTTTTCTTTATGGTTGGGTTGTGTATATGTATTTGCTATGATCTCATGTATATTTGTCGCCCATGGCGTTGTATAAAACTTGCTTTACAAATCTTTATTGGTAATTGTCTCTGATTTTTGCTTTATGCTCGGGGTTTGGGGTGCGTTAGAGATAACCGTCGCAAACTTCGATTAGGGATGATTGTTTGTTAGTTTCTGGATTCTAGAGATAGATTTAGAGCTAACAATCTTCAATAGGCATCGAAGCTTAATGTCTTCCGTGTTTCGAGGCTTCGCTCGCGAGAGTGACGAAGAGAGTAACACGGTTGTTTTCTCAACTTTGCGTTAAACATAACCTGTGTTGTGAGCGATGTTGGGTGATATTGAGGAGTATTGTAGGTGGAGTATAACTGGTCGGTAAGTTTAAGTTTGTGAGGAGTGATTTATATACATTTCCGGACGAGTTTTTCTCTCTGAAGAATGAATTTGTTTTATGTTTTAATGTTTACTTTTCTGTTTTCTTGTTTTTTCTTGGACCATTCAAAACCAAACTCATAAACGCGAGAGACTGTCGAACGACATTCTTTCCCTCGAACCGATCTCTGTGGACACGACATAAATCCCAGAGGGAATTCTTCCAAAAATAAATATTTTTGCTTGCTTGCCCTATTCTGCATTCAACAAAATGGCGCCGTTGCCGAGGATCGGTTTTGATATTGAATCGCATTGCGATAATTTCTTTGTTTTTGAGTTTTGTAAATATCGTATATATTGTATATTTTCACTTGTTATACTGATACTTGTAGATTAACGTTTGTTTAAGTGTTTGGTTAGGACGTTTTCTTTTGGTTGCGCGGTGAGACATCACCATGGCATGAATGAAGGAAGTTTCTAATTAAGCACCATAAAGGCGTCGAGCTTACGACGTAAAACAAGCATGTTTTTATTGTTTTTCATTTCTAATGTTTTTGGTTGTTGTTTGCTCGCAAATTTTGATTGACTTATTTGAGGATGCTTTTGTGATTTTCCAAGTTGGTTCGTTTCAACTTGCGGATGTTTGGTAATGATTTTGTTAAGTTTTGTACACGTCTGAGGTATGTATTTATCGCTTTCTATACTTTAGCATATTCATGATACTTAGGCATTTTACAAACTTCCATGCCATCCATTCTTTTGTATACTTGTTCTATTGCGAATCACTTTAGTTTCCAACCTTTTTGTGAGGTGGCTTTCCATTGTTCATATATGCGCGGAGAACCAACATTCTTGTTCTAACTAGATTTTATTATGCTAAATCTTTTGTTTGTGTTGATTATATGAATGCATGAAAAGGATCAAGGCAATTGTTTCATTTTGAGCACAACTACCTTAGCCAAATAGTCAATTAACCTTGTGAGTGTGTGAGAATTCGTAACCCCTTTGAGCTTTTTGATCCATGTTTCTATTTGAACTTAATGCTTGTCTATGAGTATTTAGTTCACTTATTTTTGAATTGATTTTGTTTTTTCTTGGACCTCAATTTTGTGTTGTTGTATGGATTTTTTCCTTGCCTTAGAAAGTAGGGAGTATTCACATGATGATGCGGTTGAATTCAAGTTGGGGAGAGAATGATTGTGTACTCATTGGTTGGATTCTATGCGGATTGAAAAAGAAAAGAAAAAAGAGAAAAATTTGTGAAAGAGAAAAAGAAAGAAAAAAAAATCCTTGAGAAAGAAAACAAAAAGAGTTTCAATAATTGTGCTAAATAAGTATTGTGTGTTGTGTAGCACTTGGGATTTTGGAAGAAGTTGGTTGAAATTTTGTGTGTGAATCTTTGTGAGTTTTCACTCCCTTAGGTTTAGGCAAGTTTTTGTTTCAATTACCTTTCGAAATTGCCCCTTGTTTGTTTACCCGACCACGCTACAACCTAGAAAAGCCCTTGTGATTCTTGCCTTTGTATTTTCAATGTGAATTTGTGGATGTATGCATAATTTAGTCTTTTGTTTGCATGAGTGTTGTGTGAGTGTAAAGTACCTTATTGTGTGTTTTTCATCTACCGATGATTGTTTTTACTAGGTGTGATTCACTTTGGAACTTGTGTTGTTTTAGAATTTTTGGCATGAATTTTTGTATTTTGCATTTGTTTCGTGACTATGTTGTCGTCGTAGTTTAGTGGTAAGTATTTACTTTTTGTGTGTACCATTTTCATTTGAACCATTCATTCGTTTCCGTTTTTCAAAACCTGTTGATTCGTCATTCTTTGGATATTACTTGTGTGTTTTCAAGTTTGTTTGATTCTTGTTTGTGGACAAACAATTACGTAAGTTGGGGAGAGTTTGATAAGTGCAAAATGTACCTATTTTTGTATATAAGTTTTGTTGCACTTATCATTACTTTGTGTTAAAATTGGTTGAATAAACCCCGCTTTGTTTGTAGATACGTTTACTTTACGTTTTCGGTGTATAGTGCGGTACCGTGTAAATACCATTGAGTTTAATTGATTTTCATTTATTTTTACATGTGTTCCAGCAATGGGATTTTTCGATATTCATAAAGAGCATTGAATAAGCTTTCCAACGCTTCAAACCGTGCGTCAATCGGAGTTACAGTTCAAGAGTTATGATCAAAACAAGTTTTGCCATACTGTCATGTTCGCACTGCGAACCCCCGTGGCGAGCACTCGCTGGCGCACTCGCACTGCGAACCCGGGGGCGAATGAATAGTGCCCAAAAGTGTGAAAAACACTGTTTTTGACGTTGCAAAGGCGGTTTATGTTCGCAGTGCGAATGGGGACTCGCAGTGCGAACCTGGGCAGTAACTTTTGCCTATTTTAGTCATTTTTCATCATTTTTTAGGTTATGGTTTTGGGGGTTTTTGCTCCAACTCCATCAAACTTCATTTCTTCATAGGATTAGCTTAGAAAACAACTGTGGAGCATGCATACGGATGATCCGGAGTGGATTGATCGTCGATCGGCTCTGACAATCCGCGAGATGTTTGGTTCATTTCTCTTCTTCTTTGTGTTTTTCTTTATGGTTGGGTTGTGTATATGTATTTGCTATGATCTCATGTATATTTGTCGCCCATGGCGTTGTATAAAACTTGCTTTACAAATCTTTATTGATAATTGTCTCTGATTTTTGCTTTATGCTCGGGGTTTGGGGTGCGTTAGAGATAACCGTCGCAAACTTCGATTAGGGATGATTGTCTGTTAGTTTTTGGATTCTAGAGATAGATTTAGAGCTAACAATCTTCAATAGGCATCGAAGCTTAATATCTTCCGTGTTTCGAGGCTTCGCTCGTGAGAGTGACGAAGAGAGTAACACGGTTGTTTTCTCAACTTTGCGTTAGACATAACCTGTGTTGTGAGCGATGCTGGGTGATATTGAGGAGTATTGTAGGTGGAGTATAACTGGTCGGTAAGTTTAAGTTTGTGAGGAGTGATTTATATACATTTTCGGACGAGTTTTTCTCTCTGAAGAATGAATTTGTTTTATGTTTTAATGTTTACTTTTCTGTTTTCTTGTTTGAAACCATTCGAAACCAAACTCATAAACGCGAGAGACTGTCGAACGGCATTCTTTCCCTCGAATCGATCTCTGTGGACACGACATAAATCCCGGAGGGAATTCTTCCGAAAATAAATATTTTTGCTTGCTTGCCCTATTCTGCATTCAACAAGTACTTCGATTTGTCGGCGTTGGGTTTGGCCGGTATTTGTTTGGGGAAGCGGACCCCTGCTTGCTTGAATTCCGAATCTGCGCATTCGGACAGTATCTTCTCCTTGGAGACGGTCAGAGAGGTATAGTCGTGGAATCTTTCGGAGGGTCCCCTGCTGTCGCGGGAGTTCCGGGGGCGGTCTTCGCGCTTCTTTTCTCCTCGATGGGACGTCGAGGCTTCTTCGCCTCTGGAGGCCCGAGCGTTCTCTTGGTGGCGGGAAGCTCGGACGGAGTTGGCTGCTTCCTTCTCCTCGTACTGGATGTGCGACTGTGCCTTGAGGAGGAGGGCATCTAGATTCCTCGGAGGTGCGAGGCCGACGGCTTTAGAGAATTCTGAGCCTGGGCGGAGACCTTGCTCGAGCATAAATTTTTTCATCTTGTCCGTTGTAGAGACCTGTACTGCTTCTTTGTTGAACCTCTCGATGTATGCCCGGAGAGGTTCGTCTTTTCCTTGGATTATGGCCCCAAGGGAGGCTTCAGTCTTGGGGTGACGCCGCGATGCAATGAAATGTCGGGAGAACATGCTCCCCAGTTGCTTCCACGACGTAATAGACTCTTCGAGCAACTGCTTGTACCACGTCATTCCCCTTTTCGGAGCGTGGTTGGAAATAGTCGGCACTTGATGGCGCCCTGGACACCATGGTAATCAAACAGCGCATCGATGTTTTCGATGTGCTCGTCAGGGTTAGTCGTGCCGTTGTACGTGCCCAGTGCTAGGGGCTTCTCCAGGCCCTTGGGGAGGCGTGTTGCCAAGATCTCTTGGGATAATGGACCATGAGGCTCATCATCGCTGCTGGAACTGGTTGTTGACGGAGACCGGATGACTCGCTCGTTTCGACGACCTCTTCGTGGAGAAGGTGAACGGGCCCGACCCTTCGACCTGACCTGAGGTGATTGCTTGTCTCTTCGGGTCCTCTTGTGGTAGGGAGAGTGCTGGTTCCGCGGGGAAACCTAGTCGCGTTTTCGAACAACACGAGATTCTGGTTCTTGGCATAGCCGTCGGTCGACTTCTCGCCGAGGTTGCGGGTTCTTGGATCGTCGATGGTTCTTCCTCGGAGGAGGGGAGGATCTTGAATGGGCAGATTCCTCCAATGCCCCGATCCTTTCGTTATGCTAAAGAATCAGAAGGTTGGTCTTGTTGAGCGCCTCCAGAAGGGCCACCACGGTCAGGTCGACGTTGGGTGGAACAGGAACGGGCTGGATGGCCAGCGAGGGCTGGTCGTCTTCGCGATCAGTAGGAATATGGGAAGGAGAAGCCGTGGCCCCGTCTCTCAAAAAACGGGGATCTCCGAAAAGAGAAGATTGACCGTCAACGTCAGTCTTGTTGACGGGGAGGACAGCGGGTTGGAGAGCACCTTTGGCGTGATCCTGAGAGGCCATAGTGATGATCTTGAAAATTTTCTTTGATTTTTGGTTTCCGGGGAAAGAAAGAAGGGGAGAACAAGTTCCCACAGACGACGCCACTGATCGTAAAGGCTGGATCATATCCTGTTGAAGTGGGCCACCAAGTACGTCTGAGATGCTGGTCGTATGAAGAGGAGGAGGGGGTGTACCTGCAAGGCACTCCGACCCTCAAGTAAGAAAAGGTCAGAGAAAAGGGGCAAGTACAAATTATGAGTTTCAAGGGTGATTATTGGATCCCTAACCCTCTCGAGTGAGAGGGTTTATATAGTGCCCCAGCGCGTGGCCAACGGTTCTATTTTCGGGGCAAAATAACTGTTTTCCCAAAGAATAGGTAACTGCCCCAACTAGCCGTTATGTCGAGTAGGGTGCCCAAAACTAGCCGTTATGTCGGGCATAAGCATGGTTTCGGGCACATGCCCTTAGCTATTCAGGGAGTGAAGACGTCGTGTGGAACGAGCAGCATTTTCGAGGAGGAGCTGTGCAGTCCTTGCCCGGTTTGAGAGGCAGAAATGTCACTTTTGCCCCTTTGTGGATTGGACTTAGGCAATTGGGCCGTTCTGAGAGCAGAAGTGGATTGGGCCATGTCTGGTCATTGGTCCAGTCCAAAACAATAAAAATTGAAATTATCATTTAAATTAATCATATAAAATTGTTCAGAGAATATTCCAACTGAAATTCTGCATTTGAATTAAGGTCAGGCATGTATCTACATGGGAATTGGAGGCAGCTGCTCCCACTATTAAATTTTGGTATTGATTAGTATATTAATATGTTAGCTAATGTGCTACTTAAAATAGTGAATTGCCCCCACTGAATAAAATTCATATTATCAAATCAATGTAAGGAATTTTCTCCATTCTCAATGTTTTTATTTAAATTATTATTTCATATTTTTATATATATTATAAAAAAGTATAATTAGCATATTATGAACTTTAATATTAATAAAAGTTAAAATGTATTTAATTTAAATTTCAATTATATTTCATTTATTTATATTAAATAATAAAGTAGTCGTTATTTTGAATGCTTATCAATTTATTTGTTATTTTTATGTAAAATATTTATTATATCATATATAATATTGTCCCTACTAGTAAAAAAAATTGGATCCGTCACTAATTAGGGTCAATCCGTAACTTTTTTTTTTTGGTAAAGTGGATGGCCTAAACCTAAAAAAAACAAAAACAAAAACTACACGAAAAATAGATCTAATAGACGTGGTGCCTATTAAATCACCCTCATACAAATGTTTGATTGACAAAGGACACGAGTCAAACAAACAAACGCCTCATGATGATGGATTCTTTGTTTAGCCAATGCATCAACACTGAGATTAATTAACTCTTCTTTATTGCACCTGGATGTTTGACTATTTTTTGCTCAAAAGCAAAAATAAATAAATAAATATTACTTTATATTAAATAGACATTTTGTAGACAATGTTTGAACTAAGTATATATAAACCTAATTCTTGGTTGATATATTGGCATAAAAAATCAAGCTAAAGTTCCTATATTGATCAATATCATTAGACAAAAAATGAAATCCTCCATATTATCATCATCATTATTCATAATTTATTTGTCCCTCATATTTTATGTTGCTCTTCCAACATTATCTCTCAACTTATATGAAAGTGTGTGCAATGAGGCCGGGCAAGATGCTAATAGATGCATGAATGCTTAGAAAACTGACTCAAGAATTGTTGCAGCCAAAAGTTATCATGATCTCTCAAAGTTTATCTTGGAGATGGCATTTAGGAAAGCAACCTCAATTCAATCTTATTTTGCCAAAGTTCTTATTCGTTTTCCCGAAGATAAAGCTATTAGGAAATGTTCAATTGTCTATATCGATGTTATGAAAGATTTCAAAAGTGCATTGTATAAATTAGGTTACAATCCTAAAGGTGCAGTTGATGATATACATGCTGCTGGTGGAGAAGCTATGGATTGTGAGAAAGCTATTTCAGCTGCTGAAAAGTCATACAATCCCTCAATGCATGCTCTTAATAGTGGAATATATTTACTTACTGAAATTTCTGTTTTAGCTATAAATCATTTTGCGGAAAATCAGACATAGAAAATGGGTAAACTAAAAGTTTAGAATTTCAATGTAAGCAAATAAAGTTGAGTAATATCATTTTGTTTTTTATTATAAGTCGTATTATGAAAAAAATTTGTATTACAATATAAAACACATTACAATATCAATGAATTATTAATGTTATTTTTCTTTTTATATCATTAAATATTTATTATTCTCTCTATTTTCAATTATGTAAATTTATTTTTTCAAAACCAATAATAAATTACAATTTCGTAAAAGCATTTACAATTTCTCTTTTCTATATTATAATTATTACATTTTTTAATATATGTAAAAAATAAAAACCGATTTATAATAAAAAATGGAGGGAGTATCATATTATTTCATTATAGAAAAGTGTCAATTTACTTTGACTTATAAGTGATAATTTGTTGGGAGTATTTTTTTAATTAAAAAACAAATAAAAATTATTATATAATTATTTATTCTCCTAAAACAAATAAATGACAGAGCAATTTGGATTTATATCATCCATTGGATCAATGTTTGAACAATATTTTAACATGAGTCTCATTTATATTTCTATTTCAATAACTTTAATGTCATAAGCAACAGAATACGAAAAAAAAAATGGTCCCACCTCCTCCACCTACCATTGGCGTTGGGAGGGCATGGCTCTAGTTCGGGTTAATGATGATGGGAGGTTCGGTGGTGGTGACCGGTGGTAGACGACATTGAGAGAAAGAAGAAAAGTGAGAGAGAAAATCACTCTGCAAGTTGAAATTTAAAATAAATAAACATTATTAATTAATCATAAATGACAAAAAAAAACTTCATTCCATTTACCTTTTCCATCATTCATGAAAAAATTGGTTGTTGTTCCATCAATGATTTTAATGAGTTGTGGAATTTTCCACAAACATTAAAACATACATTTATTTATCCATTGCTCATTAAATTTTTTTTAAAACTATTAAAAAATTGATAACAGTCCTCACAATTTTTTTTCATGTTATTTTCTTTCTTCACACATGGACTGATTTCCAGCCTTGCCCCACTTCTCAAACAAAATTCTTTAAGTGTCCCAGTATGGACAAAAAAAAACCATAGTATCCCATTTGAAGAAAGGCTCGGCCATTGAACGTCTAAGAGTGCCTTAAGTTTTTTTAGAACCTCGGCCAATGAGAGGAGCAGGATTTAATAATATAAAATAAAAAATAATTTTAAATATATTAACCCCTCGGCCATTTGAATGGCCGGGTTTTTTTTTTAGGATTTCTTAACACACCACCCATGTTTGTTATACACCACATGAAATTTCTATTTTGTCCCCAGATTTCGGATGTGCACATCCGGACGCACCGTTTTTTCAAAAAACGCTGATGTGTTCCGGATGTGCACATCCGGAAGCATGGAATAGCTTTATTTTTAACAAATATCGGATCTGCAGATCCGGAAAAAAGTGTAACTTAATTTTTTTTTCTTAAAAATCGGTTTTGTCGGTCGGTCGCAAACGTTAATATATCAACGCAAGTCAATATACATTTGAATAGAAAACTCTGTTCTCCGTATCTGTACAATAGAAAACTTTGTTCTCCGTATCTGTACAATAGAAAACTTTGTTCTCCGTATCTGTACAATAGAAAACTTTGTTCTCTGTATCTGTAAAATAGAAAACTTTGTTCTCCGTATCTGTACAATAGAAAACTTTGTTCTCTGTATCTCTACAATAGAAAACTTTGTTCTCCGTATCTGTACAATAGAAAACTTTGTTCTTCGTATCTGTACAATATAAAACTTTGTTCTCCGTATCTGTACAATATAAAACTTTGTTCTCCGTATATGTACAATAGAAAACTTTGTATCTTTAGAAAAACTCTAGGGTTGTATTCATGATTAAGTGCACACTTGCTATCTTTAGAAAAACTCTGGACTGACTTTGGGTCACAGAAGTTATAACAAACTCTAGGGTTGGAGTCTCTCCGTTAACATAATGGTTGTCTTCGACATTTCAATAAGTAATGTGGTTGGTGCACCAGTCGCATAATGTCATCAAAAATTATAACAAACTCTAGGGTTATAACTTCTAATGACATTTGCGACTAGCCGACAAAACAGATTTGTAAAAAAAAATTACGCTTTTTTCCGGATCTACAGATTTGGAATTTAAAAAAATAATGCTATAATATATTTCCGGATGTGCACATCCGGAATGCATCAGCGTTTTTTAAAAATTTGGTGCGTCCGGATGTGCACATCCGAAATCTGGAGGCAAAATAGAAATTTCACGTGGTGTATAAAAAACTTGGATGGTGTATTAAGAAATGGTTTTTTTTTTAATCTCGCTTCATGTCTTTGATCATTAAATAGGCGAGCATGTTCAAAAAAAGAGGGTAATTGAATAATTTTTTTTCAATTTTGAGTATTTTGGGATTTGATTTTTTTAAAAAGGGCATCGAGATAAAAAAAAAAAAAAAACTCTCACACATGTTCTGTTTTTTTAGAAAAAGTGTAAAGATGAATAAAGATAGAGAAAAAAATAATTTAATGTGATGAGACAATATGGGTTCACAATTAATTTTTAAATAATAATTTAACAAGTTATTTAAATAACCAATAATTGATTTTAACTATCCAAATTTAAGAACATCAAATATATGGTTAAATTTAACATTTTCTCGTGGTAGAAAAATTAGTCTTTCACCTTTTCCACCTTAAAAGCCACTATATATTCTTATAATCGGCAAAAATATTGATTATAATATTTTTTTTTATTAAGATATATAATTTTTTTCTATAGGCGAGTATGTTATATGAACCCGTACAAAGGTTAATCAAATTCGTTTAAAAAATATTAAATCTATAAAATCAACTTCTTAACTAAGGTTGGAAATTACATAGTCTTTCCCTATTATACTCTTCCATTCAAAATTCATTTTCACTACCATTTATCCTTTTTGGTAATTTACAAATTGAAAATACATTGACCAATCAGATTGTTGGTTTTGTACACATGGCATCATTTATTCAAACCTTTCTCCCTCTTTCTCATCAAACTTTCCCCCATATCTCTCATTTTCTTCTCCTTCTCGTCATACCCTTTCCCCATCTCTCTCTCTCACCCAAAACCCTATTTCTCTCTGTGTTCTCTCTATCTCTTTCCCCCTCCGCCAATTTTTTTCCGGTTTTTTTCTTCTTCCTTCCTCTACGCAATGGAAGAACGATTGTGGTATGCAATGAAAAGGGGTCACCACTTCCTTTCCATGGAAGAACGATTGGGGTTAACAGCAGCAACGGCGCGACAATGACGATATTTACCACGACAACGACAACAATCTCACGGCAGCTCTCAACCACGATGCCATATTCAACTCTCGAACGACTTCGATTTACATTTAATTTCGGTTGGTCATCATCTCTAACTCTGTTACCAGCTTTGTTTTAAGTTATTATTGTTTTTTTTTTCATTTTCCAAGTCGATTGTTGTTACGATTAGGTTCGAGTTTGTTTCGGTTTCGATTCGTAGTGTTGTTTCGGTTTCGATTCATTTTCATTTACGATTTGTTCAAGCTTTAGGGTTATTTTATGTGTTGTTTTGAATCAAAATGAGGGGAGTAGCATAGGCGTTTTTAGGTTGATCAGTGAAAAACGCGTTTGTTACTGTTCCGGCTTATTTTAACGATTCTCAGAGAAAAGTTATGAAGGACACCGGTGCTACTCTGTTTTGAATTGATTGTGTTCTGAGATTTGGTTTTAGTTTATGTTTGTGTTTTATTGTGAAAGTTTGAAAATTTTTTAATTTAGTAATTTTTATTTTATGGTTCAATATCAGGGGCTTAAAAATTTTACTAACTCAGTCTCGGATCTCGTCATGTGGTTGCATAAGGTCGACGGTCACAATTACCCTGAGGTATGATATCTCATATCATGTATGTTGCTTTTGCCATTACTTTTTAATGTTACTATAAATCTGTGTTTTTTCTTCCGACCTCAGGATATCTGAATCCGATTTACGGTTTAGAAAAAGTGTTGATTTTGTTGGACTCTGTGTTTTGAAAATAATGAAAACTGCAAGGCTAAAATTGTGTTTTTAGACTCTGTGGTTGAAATTTAGAGTTCTACTTGTCATTTTAATCAGGGGTAATGTACAAAGAAGAAATTTGAATTAAAAAAACTCAAAATATAAATTCAAGAACTCGCCGTGAATGTAACTCTAAATTCTTTGTTTCTATCTCAAAATATAGAATCAAGAAGACTCAAGAACAAAACCCTCAAAATATATGTTTATGAAAGTTGTGATTGATAATTGTAATAGCCTGTGCATTTTTGCAGTAGTTCGGAGTCATGTTTCTCAAACTAACGGAGTCATATTTTTTAATTTCGCAGATTATAATAACCGGTGTTGGAGCACCCCTCATAGATAAAGCTGAAAGGAAGCCCCTACTTTTGGTAAGTTCAAAGCACAAAACAACATAACTTCAAATTTTCATTTGCTTATCCTCTTCATGTAAGTATGAGTATGATAGTCTTATTGAAATTTCTTGGTTTCATTAGGCGTCTAGATCGGGATTGGTTGCAGGATGTTTATTTACAGCAGTTGCTCAATTGCTCATTCATCATGTATCTTTGGGACATATTATAAAAGTTGATAATATTTTTGTACATTTTGGATCCTCTGATGTCACGGATTAGAAACGAATATGCAACCAAAGTGATCTCATGCCGGTTTTTTATGAACATAATAATGAACTCTCTATGTTATGGGGCATATAGATGTTGGTTAATTATGCATTCATTTTAATAGGGGGGATATGGATCTTATTCGTTTATTGTAGTTCTGACACTCTACATTACAGGGCACTGCTGCCAGTCCTGTTGTTGCTTCCCAGGTTTGGGTGGAAGACTCTGATGTAGCTTGGATGGATGGCGAGAAGGTGAGAATGTTTTGTATAGTTTTATTAAAATCCATTCATTTCTCTAAGCAAGTTATTTTCATGCTCTTAATTGGTGCATTGCAAATTTTACGTCTCCATCTTATTTGTATTATTTTTTCATTTTCACTTATATGACTTCTACAGTCGTTTTGGTAAGTTTATGGAGATTCAATTTGATCAGAAAGGAAGAATTTCTGGTGCTACTATCACAACTTACCTACTGAAAAGATCACGCGTTTGCTAGTTGCCGGATCCAGAGAGGAATTATCACAGTTTCTATATCCTTATCGCTGAATTAAAATTAAAATGACAGAATTATTGTGCCACCAGTTAATGGCAGAAACTGTTATATTCCATTTCATGTAAGATACTATGACTCTTTGCTATCACATTAATTGTTTAGTTACACATTGAAGTCTTAATTTATAATTTGTGTAAATTATAGGTCATTGGTGTTGTTTCTGCTGTCTTTCATAGTTCTGTTTCTCTTTATTCACACAACGCATACACAAAAGTTCATGTAATGGAACACTTACTGGTTTATACGCCTTCTGGTCACTTAATTCAATATAACCTACTACCATCATTGATGGCAGAGCCAAATGAAATTGCTTCAAGAACAGCCCAAGTTCCTTTACCACAGATACAAGAAGATTTATGAGTGAAGGTTGAACCTGTTCAGTGGTGGGATGTCTGTAGGAGATATGATTGGCAAGAAAAAGAGGTATATATATATCAGGGAATACACCTGGTGGACTGGATGCTGCTGAAATGATCTTAGATGTTCCAATCTGTGAAAACTATAGTGTTGGGAACGATGATTCTATTAAACCTAATCAGGATTGTCACTTCTCAAATGCAAAGGTACATATAACCTCTGGGAGGATACCAATTTGGGAGAAGTCTGAGGTACTCATTTGATTTATGCACTGAAGAATCATGTTTGCCTACTTTCTCAACATTATTATGTTCATTCGGTCAAACTATTTCCTCCTAAATTTTAGGTGTCGTTCTTTGTGATGGGTTCTTTTGGGGTGATAGGTAACAATCTCTTCTCTTCCTTTTTGATGTTGGGTCCACTGGGCATGTTTTCTAATAACTTTCCACTCAGAAGATTTTCATTCTAAATATGGGAACGCTTTCATCACATATAAAGTTCACAAATTTTCTATACTGGTGACAGTTTGCATATGGTTGTACTTTCTACATCCTTGCCATTTTTTTATTTGTTGAAATATGGTTCTCCAGTTTACTCTTGACTTCTTTTGTTGCTAGGCTTGTCTAAATTCTTTTCTGTTATTAAAACATAGCTGATCTTTATACAATTAAACTTTTCAGGGATTTTTTTAAGGAATATTTATTAGATCTTAATTCTTACCACATTGAACTTAAACCTTAGTTTGATTTATGACTGCGAATGTGTGCAACTTGGGTTTGTTTGTTGCTTTTGTATCATGTAATATGTTCTTTTAATGAGTTTTCTACTTCCATTAGGATCTGTTGAACCCTTAAGTTTTGATAACTTTCTTATTGGTGTGAAACCCTCAAGCACTTTAATTTCTCATAATGCATTGTCTTATTCAACTAAACTATCTACACTGTCAGAAAATATGAGGGAAATGTCACCAGAAAACTCAGCTGCACTAGCTATTGCGCAAAGAACATGTACTTTAAGACCCAGAGATAGCAGATTCTGTATGTCCATAAACTAGCAGATTTTGTATTGTTCTTCTACTTTTCAAATGCAACTACTATTAATTAGTTTGATGTTATGATTGGAATTCTCAAATTAGAATATTTTGTTTTATACTAATTACTGTTTAAATAGGTTTTATGAATTCATGATGTCTTTGTTTTTAGCAAGTGGCTGTGTATTGTTTATATTTTGAAAGACTTAATATATATTATTATTTGGAGTGCAATAATTGCTGCTTATAGAAAGCACGGGCACGGTGAAATGGCTGTCTCGCTTTTCTACCTAATGGTCCAATCTGGAGAGAAACCAAATGAAGTCACTTTCACGTCTGTTCTACACGCTTGCAGCGATGTAGGTTTGGTTGATGAGGGCTTGTCTCTGTTCAATCTTATGCTTAAAAAATACCAAGTTATTCCTCGTATTGATCATTATACATGCATTGTTGGTCTTCTTGGTTCCTATGAGCTATGTTATTGGCTGCCCTGATGTTCAATGCACCAATGTTGTATTAAATGATGCCAAAAGTATTAGATGGTGTGAATCTTGCGATAGAGGTAGATAGTCATGATAGAGTCAGCATTCTTCTTCCAGGACAACATCACCAGTTAGTTATTGAATTTGCGAATGCGGCAAAGGGGCCTGTGATTCTTGCTATAATGTCTGGGGGAGGCATGGATTTTTCATTCGCTAAAACTAATAATAAAATCACAATCATCTTGTGGGTTGGCTATCTTGGAGAAGCTGGTGGAGCTGCCATAGCCGATGTTATCTTCAGATATCATAACCCAGCTAAGTTAAAGTCACAATTCACGCATTCACACACATTCACACATTCAGTAACTCAAAGTTGTTGGATCAGACAACTTTGGTTTTAAACTTATGCATCACTTATCTTTTTCTTGTCTTTTTTCAATTACATTTTAGAAAATCCTTAGTGTATTTTGTAAAGGTTTTATGAATCGTATTTGTATTAGTTGTTCACTGATAATGGAGAAGTTTACTAAGTTTACTAAGTGCGTTGAAGAACATAGAAGACGATGACGTTGACGATGGAGAAGTTTTGAAGAAGGTACGTGATCTGCAAAAGGGTTTAAGGGAGAAGGAACAGGTACTTGAAGAATTAGATGCATTGAACCAAACACTAATCATCAAGGAGCGTAAGAGTAACGGTGAAATGTTACCGTGTTTCTTATGTCATTCACCATAATTTATGTAAGATGCATTATTCTCAACACTTTAGGCTGTGTATATTTGGTGTTATTTGGCATAATTTATGTAAGTTATCCCCTGTTTATTTCCTGACATGATTGTTATTGTTCCATGGGATGATTGGCAGAGTAATTTGCATGTTACGGTTACATCTGCAACTGCAGCTGCAGTTCTGTGGATGTACGGGTTTCCTACTCGCCTCACTCACATCATTTTGCCTTTGAAGGCTTCTATCAGACTAGAGCATGTGCTGCCTATATTCTGACTGTATTTCTTATGCATAATGTATTATTCGTACAACTTCAATTGCTGGTCGTATTCAAATTAGTTCAACGGTTAGTGTTTTTTCTTCTGAATAAGTACAAGTATCCTAGGAAAACAACTTTGTCATTTGGCTCAGGTAGTTAATAGTTTCGGTTAAGGTTGAATCATTCATGTGGTATGCGAGTTCGGTCCTTAACTAGAAGAATTCTAGCTTATCTTTTGGTTGAAAATTATATTTGTCAGACCCCTTTCTTTTTAAGGAACTATGGAAAGTTAACACCAGGGCAAGTATATGTATGTGTTTAAAGTGGTAATTTTCTACCTTGTAATATTTTTTATGTTTTGAGTGTTTTGCAGGACTGTTTTTGGAGACCAATATCAAGTGCTCCTGATGCCTAGTTTGATGTAGTCGAACGCCACTCCGATAATAATTACAAGACATTAAAGTATAACCTTATTTTCAACTTTTTAGGCTTATAATTATGCTTCTTCATTTTTTTTTGTTCGATACAAAATTGGATACAATCGATACAAATCTCAATTGTTTATCCATTTTATACATGACTCTCACACTGAATTTTGATTCATTATATTGAATCCTGATTCACTATAATGAATTTCGGTTCATTCCAATCCAATTTTGATTATGGAACTCTTCTACGTGTATTATTATGTATCTTTCAATTTGACAAATGCAGGTTTGCTTTATCAATGCATGATCTCCAGATTGACTGTTGGGTTATGAATGTTGTTCCTGTTTGATGCATCAATACAGGTTTAATGTTCAGAATTGATCAATGTGGGGCAGAAGCATGATGCTCTTCAGACTCTACATGACCTTATAACTTTAAAAAGATACCGAGCATGGCAGAAAATGCTCGAGCGGATTATGTTTAAGTATGTAGAGTTGTGTGTTGACATGACGAAAGGACGGTTTGCTAAGTACGGGCTTATTCAGCACCGTATCATTTGTCTACTCGGTTATTATTATAGACAATTTGATCCCAATATGACAAGGAAATTCTAGATTTTTTGCATGATGCATTGGTTACTACTCGGTAGCAGGAAAATTATAATTGAACCGTGTTTTCTAAAGCTTGTGTTTTTGTATGCAGTTAAGCCATTATGCAAAGGGGTGAACTCGCAAATTACAAATGTGAGTAAAGATGATGTACCTCAAAATCCATTAAGAGAAGCCCTCGCCCCTATCAACATCAATGGTAACTCCACTTTGCCACAAACGCCTTTTTCTGCAACCTTCTCTACTAACAATGGATTGCAGCAAAATGGAACTCCTCTTGACAAGAAAAAGATAGTGCGAAGTTCTGCAATAAAGGTACACTGGTACAGATAGTTGATTTAACTTCATTAACGAACTGATGTTGAAATCTACTTGTCATTTAAAGAAAACCCTCATTCAAATCAAGAGTCTTCAGCAGTATCTCCATCAGCTTTCGAGTTTTCTGTGTCAGCAAACCCTGCTTCATGTTCAAACCCTCAGTCTACACCTACAAGGATGCTGAGTACAAAGCTTCCAAAGGGTAGGCATTTGAAAGGAGAGAATCATGCTTCACCAGAAAGTTAGCTAAATTTGAATTTTCCGTGCAGGATGTGAATCATGTTGTTCTTGCTGTTGAATATGGAATTGAAGACGACATACCATATTGGCTCATTAAAAATTCGTGGGGAGGTGATTGGGGTGACCATGGCTACTTCAAGATGGAAATGGGGAAGAATATGTGCGGTAAGGATCCACCGGATCTCAATTTATACAGCTGAAGATAATCATTTCTCAGTTAATAACTGGCTTTTGCTAATCCTTTGTGTTAAATTTCAGGTGTTGCTACATGTTCCTCCTATCCTGTTGTGGCCTAAATGGCAAATAGGGTGATGCCCAAAAGGATGCCTTGGTGACTCCCATCTTGCACGATACCTCTGTAGTTATTAATCTTAAACATAAAATGCAGTGATATAATGATAAGTTTTGTTGATGTTAATCTGTAGAATAAGTTTGGAATTGAGACTCAATTTCTTCTATTTGCCATATACCACATTACTGAATAAGATTGTAAATTTTGTATCATTATCACATAGAGACAATAAACTTCATCCGTTGGCAATTTAAGGGTGTTTGTTTATCATTTCATTACTTAATAGTTTTAGGCTCTTTGTGACGATCAATAATTTATGATCTCTGAAAATGTTAGAAACTCCTTCGATAACATTGATCAAATTTTAGCTATGTTATAAGATGCAGCAAAATTTGCTGCAATTTTTTATCACCATAGGCTGCTGCCGCAATCCAGCGAAGATTGGACTGGTATGCTGCCGTGTAGTCGGTTTAGGACATCTTTTCGTGGATACGAATGAGGTCATGGGGTCTTATGATTTTGTAACAATTTATTGTATTCTAAGGAAACAATGAAAGTGATATATGTAAATTTTATCAATTTCCTGTAAATTTTCTTAATTTTCATTCTTTATAGAATTTACTTAACCTTAAACACTTTTTTGTTATACATATTTTTAACAAAATACCTACTTATTATACTAATAGCAACTGGTTTTTCTTTAATCAAATTCCTATTCAAATTATATCATTTTCATAATATATTTGTTCTGACTTATGTCCAATTTATTCTTTATACATGTTTTTATTTTAAATCAACCATCTTAAACAAAACTACTAACACCCGTGCGAACGCACGGGTCTGTTACTAGTAAAATAAAATAAAGGAAACATATTATTCAGACTAGTTTGACATTTGTCATTTAATTAGAATGTGATCGTACCTGGATCATACAGTTGATAGTGGCCAACGGCGTCTGGAACGGCAGCTCCAGTGATGATGAGAGACCGGGGGGGTGTACCTGCAAGATACTCTGACGCTCAAGTGAGAGAGTGTACAGAATATCAGCAAATACAGAAAGAGAAAGAGGTAGAAGGATGTGTCTGACCTTACCCTCTCAAATAAGAGGGTATTTATAGAGAGCCCCCAGCGCGGGGCCAACGGTTACCTGCAATGGGCTGGATCGACTAGGCCCACTCCAAGTAACTGCTAGGGCTTACGTGTAGTAGTGAAGACCAGCACGTGGTCTTCTCCCTAGAGTAACTGCTCCTAGATTTCCGGAGGTAGAGCAGACCGAATCCTTCGGACGTGGGAGGTTACTTGGAACGTGTCCACATGGTATGGACCGTTGGGTACTCCTCGCGGGGAGGAGACTTCTGTGTCGGGGAGAGATGAAGCCCGTAGAATGGACATGGCCTCGCGGGGAGGAATCGTGTCCGTCAAGGAGGGATGTGTAGCATTCTCGCGGGGAGAAGATAATCCGTCGGGGAGGCACATCTCAGTTGGGTGTGATGTCCTCCTTTCCTATTGTCCCACGTGCCCGACGCTGCCTAAGTGTCCGACGCTGCCCAAGTGCCAGGCGAAACTGTGGCTTGCACGTGGCAGTCGCGTGTCTTGCAGAAGGACCGTATTGGGCCTTCCCAGGCTGCATGGGTTGGGCCTGCTCGACTGTTGGACAGCCTCAGCCCAACCCAGAACAGAATGATTATTATTTTTAATCTTTTTATTAATAGAAATATCTCTTTAATAATCTTTAGATGTATTATAATTATTAATTTATTTTTTATTAAAAAAATTTAAATACTTTTGAAAAATATTATTTTCAATTCATTTATTTTTCAATTAAAGACTTTTAAATAAACCCTAGTTTTTAAATAAAAAAACTACAATTAATTTTTACAAGACAACTAATTTTTAAATAAAAAGCTGCAATGTTGACAGAGTACGATAATTCTGGCCTATCAATCCCTGGCAGGTTGTAAGGCCTTGATAAGTAGGTGTCATTATACTTGACAGAGTAAGATGGATACATACAAAAATAGTACAATTATAAAAAAACACTAATATTGATTTTATTAGGAGGAAAACCTTGAAAACTCCACAGCTTAATTGCAATTTTGATCCCTCTATTTTTATTTTTATTTAATTTTGCTTTTTTTATTTTAAAATCTGGAATTTGTGTCTCTCTATTTTTAGTTTTTTTTAATTTTGGTCCCCCTATTTTAAAATCCAGAATTTTGGTCTTTGTATTTTCATTTTCTTTTAATTTTGGTCCCCTATTTTAAGTTTTGTTTTGGATTTTAGTCCCCCTTTTCAATATGGAACTAATTTAATAGGGGACCAAAAGTTTAAAAAAATGAAAATAAAAGGACCTAAACTTAAAAAAAATAGAAATAGAGGGACAAAAATTCTGAATTTTAAAATAGGGGGACCAAAATTTAAATTTTTTCAGATTTTAAAATAGGGGGATCAAAACTCAAAAAAATTGAAAATAAGAGGACCAAAATTGCAATTAAGCCAACCTCCGCAACGGTGTTAACGTTATGTTTGCAATTGCCAATATGTTACTCCCTCCGTCTCATAAAAAATGTCCTATTTGAGTCATGCGCGGTTCTTAAGAAAATGATTAGATGTGTTGAGTTTAGTAAAAAAATTAATATCATTTACTAGAATACTCCTATTAAATATAGTTAATAGAGTAGTTGAATAAAGTAAAAGTTAATAAATAGGGGTATAGTAGTGGAAAAATAAAAATAAATGTTGTATTGGTAATGTAAATGGACAATTATTTTGAGACAATAAAAAAGTGCAAATGAGACATTTTTTATGAGACGGGGGGAGTAATACAATTCTAAAATAAAAG
This sequence comes from Lathyrus tuberosus, assembly GCA_022829125.1. Lineage (NCBI taxonomy): Eukaryota > Viridiplantae > Streptophyta > Magnoliopsida > Fabales > Fabaceae > Lathyrus > Lathyrus tuberosus. The sequence goes on from JALAZF010000233.1 coordinate 38,781, forward strand.
GTATTTCAAACCGGCAAATTATGAAGAGTACCATGTTAGTTTTTGTTCCATTTCTACCTTGTCGGCCAAACCTTCAAGTTCACAAGAAATAATGTAGTTTGATTGTATGCAATTGAAGTCTTGAGTTTGATATATTCACAATTTGAAATGAATAAATTACTACTACAATAACAGCATTATCTCAAACATAACTGGCACCAATTCACAAACTATGTTTGAAGATAGATGATTCTGCTTAGAGTATTAGGCTTGTTTATATTCTGTTTGGTTTTGTCAACACTTTGTTCCATTACCAAATGTGGAAGTTCAGAAGCAACTGTGAAATTCGTCAAAGCACCTCATGCATTTTCTCACTTGAACACAGCAACATTTGCTTTTGAACTTCTTAGTTTTGCTAGTAACCGTACTTGCTCAAATTGCAACATCAGTTGTAAGTTTTGTATGTAACTAAATTTCTGTAAGGTTATGTCTAGTTTGTAACTTTCTAATGGCTTCGTCGGTATTTGGGCCAATAAGTTGTTTTGTTTCAATAAACTCTGTCAAATAGTCTCACAAGTTCTTATGTCAGAAGATACGAATTTTTGCTATGTTTTCAGCTTGATGATGGGGTCGTGTTAGTCTGCACAAATCGGAGAGTTACATACTCAAGCTTGCAAGATAGAAATCATAGTTTTGAAGCCTGCACCAATGGAAATCCTGAGATGTATAGCGGCGACTTTACCACTCCTTTGCCAGTCGTAATAGACAATTGCATTCAGTCTCTACCAATTGACACAAGGAGATCACTATATAAGGTGAAGCACCTCATCTCAATTTAATGGTAACATTTTGTATGAAATAATCCATGAAAGTGCCTGCTTTTGAGGCCCAAATATTTCAATATGCTGGTTTAACACGATATCCTTAAAATTTTAAATTTTAATGAGTAATCAGCTTTACCTTAGTATTAGAGAACTTCTAATGTTCAATCTTTACTGAAGTGCATTTTCTGCTGTTGGCCTAGATGCAATACATCAGTTCCATGTGCTATATCAGTCCTAAGACAAGCCCAGATAAATTAAGGATTTTGTTAAATTCAAGGCCTTCACTCTACATGTTCTTAATGATTGAATGCTTAACTTTAACCACTTGCCCATTTGTCTTTTTCATTTCAGAATATAGTGTTGTCAGGAGGATCAACAATGTTCAAGGATTTTCATAGGAGATTGCAACGTGATATAAAGAAAATTATGGATGTCTGTGTCCTTGCAGCTGAAAAACGCCTAAATGGGGAGATAAAAGTGAGAGTTAATGGATATTTCTTACTTAAATTAATGATTGCATCAGAAATTCTTGTATAATGTTTGCACAAGCTATATGGAGTAAGACCGGTAAACCGTTGACACATCATTGTTTTAAATTGAATAATTACAAAAATATTCATTTCATATAATTTACTTAATTCATCAGTCAAGATATACACAAGTCCCTCTCCACATGCACACATATATATTTATTGGTTTGACCTGGCATTTACTGGTTCTTTTTATTGTATGGATTCCACAGTCACATCCTGTGGAGGTCAACGTACTCAGCATCCTATACAAAGATTTGCAGTTTGGTTTGGAGGATCAATGATTGCATCAACCCTAAAAAATTTTACGGTGTACTCCATCCCTTCCACAATTAGTGACTCATTTAGAATAAAATGGTATTTCAAAATATATGATCCATTTCAAATTTTTATACAACTTTTTCTATTTTACCCTCTAATTAATATTACTTTTATCATTCCCAATACATCATAAGAGTACTTTAGTAAAAATATCATTCTTTCTTTTTCATTTATTCCTTTTTTCTTAATCTGTATAAAAAGTCAACTGGATTATTCATTGTGAGACGGAAGGAATATTGTTTTCTCTTATATTTTTATGGGCTATGACTTATTAGTTCCACCAGGGACGGAGTCAGAAAAATGATAATATGGGGGCAAAATTTATATATATATATATATATATATATATATATATATATATATATATATATATATATATATATATATATATATATATATAATGTTTAGTCTAATTACAGTTTTAGTTTTTCTATTTTGATTGATTAATGAAATTGGTTTTCTATTTTAAATTTAAACAATTTTGATCTCTTTCTCATACTTTTGTATTAAAAATAAATGATATTTCTATTATTTAAGTGATAAATTTTTTGTGAAATATGACAAATCATCGTATATAATTTATTCTCAAATTTTATACGTAAGAATATAAGTTAAAAAACAAACAACTCATCAATTTTCTATAAAAAAAACTCGAGAGAGATCAAAATTGTTTGAATTTACAATAGATGAATTAATTTCGTGATTCAGAGAAAATTAGGGACCAAAACGGTAATTTATCCTAATATTTATACAATATTTATTTTATGGGAGAGGTAATTTAATAGCTTGTATATTTTTTTAATGTCATTTAGCAATATATATAATTAAATTATATTCAAATATAATATATTATTTTATATGTATCGTATGTATATTTTAAATAAAAATATGATTAGTATAATAATTTTTTAATCCCTAAAAGTTATGGTAATAATTATTATAAAAAAAATATAGTACGTCAGGTTTAAATCTGACTTTAGAATCTATAACCAACCATTATTTTGTTTAAAAATATATAAATATATTTAACTATGTACTATATCAATAGATTAGATGAGATACATAATCTAATAAATTTTTACTTTACTACAGAACAATAAATACAAAATTCCATATCAATTCCATAACATGAGTCTTATTATCTTATTATTGGACTCAATTGTATATTAGCACGTATTTCAAAGCAACAATTGCATATTAAAAAATTAAATCAATTATATTTTATAGAATCTAATGTCAAATTATGTCTTAAATTGATATTGTTCATTCAACATATTAATTTATATTGCTCAATTGTAGAGTATTAGTCGGGGCATATGCCCACATAACCTTATAAGTAGCTCCGTCTCTGAGTTCCAATAGTTCTTGGAAAATTATAATTATAATAATTAATTAATTAACTATGAATAATAATATATATTTATTCTCCCATTATTCCCCATAATAATATTACCTACAATTTCTCCCACAAATATTCTCTCATATATATTTATATTTTCAATTTAACATTTTTTCTACAACCAACATTCAAATACAAAGAATGTGATGTGATGTAATCGGTATTGCCACTGTCGGTTTTCCCTCAGGTGCAGCTTCAGAAATAAATTCGGGTATGTTTCCTGTTCAAGTAGTTCAAGAAGATCACTACTACAAAACGTGTAAACAACGCCATGGTCACCACGCTTATTCTCTACACCGTTGTGACCATCTCTAAACTAAGGCAATATCATAATATTATTGTTTTTTTATTAAAAATTATTTGTATATAACAACGGTTAAGGAGCCAACTGTTGTGATAACCTCAAGCTTTCATGGGTTCGAACCTCAGGGCTCTCATATATGTTATTCATTTAATGTTAAGTGGCGCCTTTTCTTTTTTAATTATTTTTAAATAAAAAACTTAAAAGTTTATGACGACGGTTCAAGAGTTCCACCGTTGTTAAGTTACGCCTTTTCATTTATATTTATTTTTAAATAAAAAACTTAAAAGTTTAAGGCGACGGTTGAAGAGTCAACTGTTGTTAAGTCGCGCCTATTCATTTTAAATTATTTTTAAATAAAAAACTTTAAAGTTTATGACTACGGTTGATGTTTACAACCGTTGTGATATATTTTGTTTTTTATTTAAAAAATTTAATTGTTAATACTCTGGCATTTTTTATGAAATTTCACCATGAAAGTAAAATATCACTACGGTTGCGTGTATTGGCCGTTGTGGTTGCGTGATAATATTATACACTCCTAGTTAGCTTGTCTCTTCAGTATTCTTTTTTCCATTGCAAATAGAAACTAGACAAAACAATACACGATTTCAACCCAAACCCTAACGTTCAATACTGTGAAACATTACACGATTTCATCCAAAACACCATCGTTCCTACTTCACTGTGTATTTGCCATTGTCGTCATCATCGTCAACCAAGTTGACAAGACCATCACGATCAACCAAGTTGTTACCGTCTAGAAGGAAAACAACAACAACATCGTCGTCACCACAAGGAAGGAAGACAACATCATCACCAACACCAACATCATTTACTTAGTCATCACGTTTAGGGTACGTAAAATATTTTTCCCCATGCATCTACAGTAAACTTCATTTGCCATTGTTGTGGTTGTTGTTGTTTTATTTTGTGGTTGATGTTTATGTTGTTGTTGTTGTTTTTAAACTTAGATGTCGACCTTATTGAGTTCTTCATCAGAAACCAGCGACGAAACACAAACAAATGAGATGTTAGACAATGATTCTCAAACAACTGAAAGTCAAACAAAAAGATCACAAAGAGGTGTCACAATGATGCCCCAATTCACATCTGTCCGGAACTCATCAGGTGAAAAATTCCTATCCAGTTTGATTCGTTGTACAGAGTAGTGGATTTTCAACACTACTCTACTTTTAAGAGTTATGTTTCATTCCTTGCACGTAGCAAGGTAAGTATATTGATTGATGATTAGAAACAAGTTGTTAATAAGGTCAAAGAAAGCATATGGACTGATGTTAAGGTATTATATACTATAATTTTCATATATCGCCGATATCAATATCTATAATTTCTAATACATACTTATATATTGATTTAAATGTAGTTGAATTTTGAGTTTACCGATGACTCAAATTTGAAAAAAAAAATGGATGTCATATGCTGGTACTCGTTGGAGAGGATTTAAGGCACAGCTCACGGCTGACTACATTAGGAGGCCTAAGAACGGTCTTACTCATCCATGGATTCGATATAGTTTTATATCGAAGAAGCAATGGAAAAGGTTTGCAAAGATATGTCGTTCTGAGGAATTTAATGTTAGCACTATTCTCATGTAACCGATAATGTTATGCTAATGAGTTATAGATACTAATCATATATTTTTTTCACTATGTTCATAACAGGTTAAAAGCGAAGTCGGAATACTCAATAAGGCCAAGAACATGTACCCCCATAGATTGTCTCGTGGGGGTTATAGGAATCTTGAGAAAAAAATCATGCTTGAAAGACAATCAGAAACAGGAGATGATCGCATCTCATATCCACCTGCAATACATAAGAAATGGAAGAGGGCTCGATTAAGACCAGATGGAGAGTACACCTCTGAGGCGTCATGAGTAGTTGCGAAAAAATTGTAAGTATGATTTATGGTGCTTATGTTATTTTTTATTTAAATGTGTTGGTAACAATATATGTAAGTTTCTCATGTTGTGTAGGAGAAGTTGGTTGAGGTAGCCCGTGAAGGCACATTTGTTCCGCAAGCACGACATGACATATTAGTAGAAGCTATCGAAATAGATGAGTATGGTGGGCGTGACCGTGCTGTTGGAGAAGGTGTCGGCTTGAGATCATTATTTGGTCTCAAAGAAAAAGTACCAAAAGCCCAGAAATTATTGCACAACGACAAAAGATTGAAAATTTTGAGAAGCAATTAGAAGAACAACGGAGAATGTTAGAAGAGGAGAAGGAAAAAAGGGAGAAATATATGGAAAGGTTCCAAGAGTTATACTCGGTATGTACTTTACTTGAGATGTTAGTGTTTTATCAGAAATGTATGATACATATTGTGCATGTTTTTGTTTTATGTTTTAATTGAATATTATGATGTAGAGATTAAGTGAAAACTTGGAACAACAGACAAATGAAGATCACCGTAATGTTGATGGTGATGATAATGATCGAACTCCTAGTAGAAGTGTTGTATGTCATGCTTCTACAAAAGGAAGTAATTGTTCAGCCCATCCCCCTACGGGTAACCGCAATGATATAATGGACTCTAATCTAAATGAAATCACAATGTTATACTTGAAAGTTGCGGTGATAAATGAAGCGCAACATCTCCCGCTAGAACATTGTCCACGTTTGGGTTTATTCTATTATAATTCTGATGATGTAAGAGATTTTCTTGGTGGGTATAAGTGGATGGACATCGGGATATTGCAAGTTTGGTGCACGTAAGTATATATAGTTAAATATACATGTCATTATAGAACATTATCATTTATAGAATATCACCCTTAATTTATTCATTTTCTTTAACCATTTAGGTACATTCACCGTCTTTATATAGAGTTGAATAAATCGAGTACTTACGGAATCTTGGATCCACTTTTTATTCGTTGGGCTTTTAATGAACCAAAAGATATCCGAGAGTACTTGATAACACGGTTAAATGACGGAGGAAAAGAATGTTACTTAGCATCATTCCTCTGCACGTAAGTATTTTTGGAATTGATGTTTATGTATTCTATATTTAGTTTTGTTTTAGCAAATACCATTAACCTATATATGCTCTTGTTTATTCAGTGTTCATTGGCAATTTATCATCATTTCATTTAGGACAAATATGATAACTTTTCTGTGTTCCGTGCATGATCCACTGCAAAACAAAATGAAAGATATGATTAATTCGTAAGTGTATGCTTAATTCATTTTCTTTGATATTGTAATTAGTTTATCATGTAATATGTTTGATTCAAATTCAATGTACAGTGTTGTGGAGCAAGTGAATATGATGAACAATGTTAGAAGAAAGCCAAGATGGATCTGTCCTAAAGTAAGTGGCACGATTATGTTTCTTTCATTTACATTCATGTGTGGTTGTATTCATGTCATTTTTGCTTAAATTTGTAGACAAGGAAACAACCCGGGAATTACGAGTGTGGTTATTATGTCATGAAACACATGTTAAACATTGTCCTTGCCGGCATTGTTGATTCACGGGATAAGGTATACATGCCATAAAATATTTACATATATTAATATATAAGTTGACTATTAAATTATTATCATACATGTTATTGCCTCTTTCTTATGTAGATGTTTAACGACGAAACTCTATTCCCCATTAAGGACTTCGTAGATCTTCGGAAACGTTGGGCATATATCCACAATGTTCTTAAGGGTCCTGCTGATTGATGATGTCAATGACACTTTTCTGTAAAGATGATGTGAATAACACTTTTCTGTATTGATGGCATGAATATAGTGTTTGGTGTAAATATGGTTATAATAGTTCCAATACTTACAGAATGTATACCTTATCTGTTAGCTGTATTTTATGATATAATAGCTGTGTAAATATGGTTATAATAGTTACAATACTTACAGAATGTATACCTTATACCTTATCTATTATGGTTAAAATGGTTACAAGTTCAAAAATGGGATGAATTTGAATTGCTGAGAAATGCATATTTAAAACATAGGAAGTATTTTATGCTCTTTATGCATGTATACCTTATCTGTCATGGTTAAAATGGTTATAGGTTCAAAAATGGGATGAATTTGAATTGCTGAGAAATGCATATTTAAAACATAGGACGTTTTGACAGCGGTTGTAAAACCTAGCCGTAGTTGTATATTTGTGTCTGCAGAATATATAACGACGGTTATATAATATAACAGTCATAATATATCGCGTGTTACATAGAAAAAAATGAATATCAAAACGGCGCTGCTGGAAATCGAACCTAGGACCATTATATTTATCACAACGGTTCGTTGGAATAACCGTTATGATAGGGCGCGCTATTTCCAGGTTATTACAATGGTTTACTGGGCCGTGATTATAAGTATCAATGTACAACGACACTCTACATTACAACGCTTGCGCCAGCGTCATTATATGCCTTTCCCAACCATTGTTAATTGGTATTTACGTAGTAGTGGATGAAACCAAGTCTTTCAAGTAACTATCAAAAGGTTGATGATTTAAGAAGTCAAGTCCATACTCTCAATGCATCATTGCAATAACAAGAACAACGAAAGTTGGAGATGAAGCAACAATTACAACGACAAGAAAAAGAGATGATTAAAACAAACAATAAACTTTCATTGTTAATGAATCATTTAGGATTTGTTGCATCGTCTCATCCACTCCAAAGCCAATAATGAAACTGATCACTCAAATTGAAGACATTAGCGAACACATTAGTAGTGAATTTTGATTTTGATTGTTTTTTCTTGTTAACTTGTCTGAAATTCGAATTGTTTTTTTCTTATTAACTTGGTTGGAAAAGTGATTATTAGTAGCTTAGTTGTGTCATTTTTAGTAATATAACTCTTGAAGTACTTGTTATTGACTTTATAGTAATGTTTGGTTGCTTTAAAAATTTGAATGTGATTAGTGTTGCATTGGCTTATTCAAATTAGATTTTTATTTTTATATTGTTGTTACTTTGATATTTAACATTAATTATAATATATTAAATATGAATAAAACACAATTAATAATAAAAAAATAAAAACTTGAGAGAGAAATTACTTGCGAATTTACCTGCGGATTTTCAATTTGCTGCGACTTTTCCTGCAAAAATTTCAATTACGTGCTGTATTATCTGCGATTTTAGCTCTTTTACCTGCGACTTTTTACTTCTTTAATATTATATTAGTATCAAATTTCATTGGTCATATATGTAAGACTTATCAATTTTCACTTTGCATGTTAATGAATAGAAAATGAATGTGTTGTGCACAAGATGAAGAAGATGACAATGGAAAAAGAGAGAGAAGAGAGAATTGAATAACAAATTTCTACTACTCTTTCAAAACGGTTATAATGAATGGTTACAACGTTTGGTTTATATACACAAACAATAATGCAACGTAGGCAAAATGCTAATCTACACTGGCTAGGTTAAGCTTAACAAAAGTAATACTACTATTGAATATGAATTGCTTCTAACACCATCCCTTAATTCATATTCAGCTAACAAAAGTCTACAACACCAATTCCATCCCTCAAATGGAAAAATTGATCAGTCTTGATCGCTTTTGTCAGAACATCTGCCAACTGCTTCTGTGTGCTACAATGTATAACTTCTAGCACTCCATTATGAATCTGACTCCTTAGAAAGTGATACTTAATCTCAATATGCTTGCTTCTCCTATGCAGCATTGGGTTCTTGGCAAGATTAATTACAAACTTGTTATCAATCATGAGTTTCAGAAGCTTGTTTACCTTGATCTTCAGATCCTGCAGTGAGTAGGCTGCATATATTTGGCATTTATGACATGTTCAAGCATGATGATAACAATTATCCTCCATAGTTAGTGAAATTCTGGTATAGCAGATCACTAAGATGTCGGACAGGATGTCGAGATACTTGATCTCTGCTACTCACACAAAGATAATAAGGAGCAGAATGCGAGATACAACAAATAAAGAAACACACAGAAATTGTTAACACTGTTCGGTGAACAACAACACCTACGTCTGGGGACTACCAAGCCAGGAATGAAATCCACTAGATAGTATTAGTTCTAAGCTAAATTCCTCCGTTTACAACTTGTCACCTAATCACTACCCATGCTATATTTCTACCTAAGACACTCCTAGGTATGAGACCCTTCTCAATTCTCTTTCAATTACAACAGTGACTGAACAATTACAACTCAATAAAACAGTCCAACTCAAGTATTCACGCAATACAAGAGAGGCTCACAAAAGTACAAAGCCATTCTTTTATTTCTTGAGAAATATAGGACACTCAGATTTGATGTGTCCATATCCCTCACATTCAAAGCACTTAATCCATTTTCCTTTTCCATCTTTCTCTTCATATTTGGAGTTCCTTCCAAAATCATTCCTTTTATGGTTGTTGAATGGCAGAGTCTTGACATTAGCTCTTGACTCTCCATCCATCCTCTTCAGTAATTGACTGTATTGTTTACCCAGAAGCACAACAACCTTGGACATTTCTTCCTTGGAATTTGTCTTACTTTAATCTCGATTAGACACCAAGGCTAAACTTTTCTTTTTCTCAGTCTTCTCATTCAGTGCCATTTCAAAAGTTTGTAGAGAAACCATGAGTTCATCTACCTTCAGGGTATTGATATCTTGAGCTTCTTCGATGGCTGATACCTTCATATCAAACTTCTTGGGAAGAGATCTTAGGATTTTCTGGACAAGCTTAGCTTCTGGAATCTTTTCTCCATGATCACTTGAAGTATTGGCAATGTCCACAATATTCATATGAAAGTCTTGAATACTTTCATCCTCCTTCATCCTTAAGTTCTCAAACTTGGGGGTGATAAGTTGAAATCTTGAGGATTTTACTCTAGAAGTTCCTTCATGAGCAGTCTTCAAGATCTCCCAAGCATCCTTTGCAACAGTACAGTTCTTAATCAGCCTAAAGATGTTCTTGTCAACACCATTGATCAAGGCATTCAAGGCTTTGGAGTTACCTTAAACAAGCTTATCATCTTCATCATCCCAGTCTTCCTCAGGTTTCAACGTATCAGTGATCTTTCCATCCTTGTCTTTAGCCTTTGGTGGGTCTCACTCTTTAACCACAAACTTCCAAGCTTTACCATCCATAGACTTGATGAAAGCCACCATTCGCACTTTCCAATATTCATAATTGGAACCATCAAGAATGGGTGGTCTATTTAATATTGCTCGTTCTTTATTCATTGAACCAAAAAGTATCATCCCCGAATCTCACCCAGATACAGATCAAGATGCCTTCTCTGATACCAATTGAAATTCTGGTATAGCAGATCACTAAGATGTCGGACAGGATGTCGAGACGCTTGATCTCTGCTACTCACACAAGGATAATAAGAACCAGGATGCGAGATACAACAAATAAAGAAACACACAGAAATTGTTAACCTAGTTCGGTGAACAACAACACCTACGTCTAGGGGCTACCAAGCCAGGAATGAAATCCACTAGATAGTATTAGTTCTAAGCTAAACTCCTCCGTTTACAACTTGTCACCTAATCACTACCCGTGCTATATTTCTACCTAAGACACTCCTAGGTATGAGACCCTTCTCAATTCCCTTTCAATCACAGTAGTGACTGAACAATTACAACTCAATAAAACAATTCAACTCAAGTATTCACGTAATACAAGAGAGACTTACAAAAGTACAAACCCTACTACTCACTAACAATCGTGTATGTTCTCTACCTATTCTAGGTTAAATTCATCCTATTTATAACCGTAAACAAAACTGGATTTGGGCTTCAAAAACGCATCAATTCTGATCCATAGTATCTGTACTTTATTCTCCTCTAGAATAGTTTCTTCCATCCTAAGTTTCCTAAAGTGTCTTCACACTTAGAAACAACATCTTCAAATTAAAATCAGAATCTCTAATTCCTCAATCTTGGACGCCACCTAGGAAAAACAAACATTCCCATAAAATTTGGAAATCAGAAAACCAAATAACAGTTATCACAAATTATAACAGACAAAGATGTCAAAAAATCATGATAGGACATCTTGTCCAACATCTTGATCTTCAGTTAGTTCTTCATGTTAGGACATCTTTTGCAACATCTTGCTGTCAAGTTAGTTTTACCAAAATTGATGCCAACCTCAAAGGCTTGGACTCATCAATCTCCCTTTTTGGCAGATTTTGGCTAAATCTAACTAAATGGAACTTGCAGACAGAAAAACACCTTCCGAGGCCAAGAAACAAAACATCAGAACATTAGCAGCGAAAAAAACAACAAACAGGCTTGTCTGGCTTATCTCCCCCTCAACCAGTTCCTTCTTCTACAAGCAACAAATTAGCAAATTCCCCCTCAATAGTTAGCAGCAGCAATAGTGGTTAGTAAAGTTAGTATTCCTCCCCCTTTTTAGCCATAATATGACAAAGGAAGTTAAACTGACTAAGTAACCAAGAAAAAGCATAGAGTATTAAAGTACATAACAAGCACATAAAGTGCTAAACAACAAAAAAATATCCTGGGCATTAAGCCCTTACAAAACCAAACAAGATAAAAAGAAGACATCATTTAGCAGTCATCTTCGGTTCCCTCATCACCCTCTTCCTCTTCTTCATCACCACCAGAATCATCATCAGTAGCAGCATCTTCAGCAACATCATCAGCAACATCATCATTGTTCACCTCATTATTGCCAGCAGCATTATTCTCAGCATCACCAGTGTCAGCTTCAGTGTCCTTGTCTTGCTCAACAGTCAAGCCTTGTATCAATTGCCCAAGTTTATCCTTCCTAGCTATAATGGTCTTGATGATAGCATCAATCTCCCTACAGGTCTCCTTCAGCTGAGCAATGGTTTCCTCCTTTGAAGTTGTAAAACCAGATATTGGAGCAGATGTTGAAGTAATATCTGGAACATGACTTCCAGCAAACAGTTTGTAATGCAATGACAGGGGAGACTCCCTCATCATGACATTATTAACAGGTAGAAGGACCCCAGGATATTGTTGAAGATTCATTCCGCAGATGAGTGAAGGGAAGCAAATAAGCATCTTTGCAGCAGAAGAGACAGACTGCTTCAGGATTTGTTCAAAGATGTACACTCCAAAGTCAAATGTCTTCATTTTACCAACAACATAGATGAACCTCCCAAGCCCAATAGAAATGGTTGAGATGTGATTCGTAGGAACCCAGTTCATAGTGTTAATCCTATGAAGAATGGCATATTTCACATTCAGCTTCCCAGCTGACAACTTCCCTTTTCTAGGCCAATTCTTCACAATATTGTCGGTAATCTCCATACACACCTGATCATCTGTATCTTCAATCTCAGCTTGAGGAACTTTAGATCTTCCAAGGAACTTGTTGATCTCAGCAAGAGAAAATATCACAACATTTCCTCTGACATATACCTTCAGGTAATATTCACTTTTTTGATCATTACATCCCTCTGGAATGTTTACCACAAACTCCTTAACCAACCTCTCATAGCATGAGCCAAATTGAGTGACAATCTTTAATAAGCCAGTAGCTTCAATCAAATCCATCACTTCCTTACAATTGCGAGCATTCTTCCCCAATTCCCTCTCCAATGCAACTCTTCTGTGGTATACATACCTCCACCTGTTTACATTTTCAACATCATGAAATGAGATGTTGTCCAAGGGAGCTTTAGGGAGGGTAACAACCTTTTCTTTAGAGGCTGGTTTCTTAACATGCATGATGTCCTAGACATCAAAGTCTGATTCAGTATTAGATTCAGCTTTTCTCTTCCTTGACACCACAACAACTTTACTCCAAGGATTATGTGGTCCAACCACCGATTTCCTAGGTATCTTGGTTGGAGTGTCTTCAGCAGCTACACTCTTACCTTTTCTTGACTTTAGTCTCTTCGCCACACCCAGGTGAAGACTTTTTGCAATGATCTCATCATCAGAAGGCAAGTCGTCAATATTGATAACCCAGTCAGCAACCTCTCCAACTGTATCCTTAGTTGTATGTCCCTGAGATTCCTCTACAGATGGAGATGTTTCATCATCTGATCCAACATTTCTCACAACAAAATCAGCAAGGGTGTGAATATTCCCTTGTGACGTTTCATGACCATCTCCTTCATCAATATCCTAATCAGGATTCCTCTCAATCACCACCTCTGGTTCATCAACATGAGCAGAGTTGGTTGGCATAATTTGAGCCAGAGGTCTAGTGATTCCAGCAACATTTATTCTATCCCCTAGGCTCATGACCTTATTCACTATTTTGACAATCCTCTCATCCATGTTAAAAATTTCTTTTTCCTTCCTAGGGTTAGAAAAAGCACCAGAAGTGTTTGAAGGGTTACATAGGGGAATGTTCTTAGATCTTCTTACTGGGAGTTTGTCAGACTTGCATGGCACCATAGCCAGGGGAACAACATCAATCGCATCTCCAGCAGACAACTCCCCAGGCTTTGCCCTAGTAGCGGATGTCATAACAATCTTCTTCTTGCTTGCCCTTTTTGATGACCGTTGTTGAGACATCGTAGAGTGAACAGGATTAGATTTTTATTCAAACTAGAAGATGGAGCAATTTGTGGGGAATAGTGCAGAATGAAGGAATCGTGTGTGAAAGTGGTTTAGGTTTATTTGAAATGATTGATTTTGAAACCATGCATACCCTTGAATAGTGTTCCCACGCATTAGTTGTTCCAAACCTTCAAGCAAGCAAAACCCTAATTTTCCCTTCAACATCTTCTCCTAAATTTTGAGACCACCAGTGAGGTTCAAGTTGTCACAGGATGATGTCACGACATCTTGTGTAACATCATGCAAAAACAACACATGTCTCAATCCTGTGAATTAAGAGCAACTATTCTCTGTTGTTATTCCTTCAGTTTCTATGATTGAGTCATCAGTGACAGCATAAGAGCATTTTTCCCCTTCAAAGTCATCAACCATAGAGGCCTTATGAAGAAGGTTCTGAATTTTTTAGATAGTCTGATGTTGCAACCTCCTATGCGACATCTTGGTTAACTTCCCAATTTGCCATTCATCAATGTTCAGATCTGAGGCATGTTTCTGACGCTTCTCATTTGACATTGATGGACATTCTGTCTATAAAGATGTTCATACATAGAAATTATTCTTTGATATGGCACCTTTCATGATAATCATATCTTTATCATTCATAACAAAACATTCAGATTTGGTAAAGTTGACCTTTAGACCTTGATCACACAGTTGACTGATGCTAATCAAATTAGAAGTCAATCCCTTGACAAGCAGCACATTGTCAAGTCTAGGATTCCCAACATGATCCAATTTTCCAACCCCTTTAAGTTTTCCTTTGGATCCATCTCCAAAGGTGACATAGTTAGAGGCATGAGATTCTATATTCACCAAATAGTTCTTGACACCAGTCATGTGTCTTGACAACCACTATCAAAGTACCACTTCTCTTCAGCAGGCCCTTTTAGGGAGGAGTGAGCTATTAGGGCCACAAACTCATTCTTGGGACTCCACTTCTTTCCAGCCTTACCAGCCTGCATGTTTTTGGATCGAGAACCAACCTTGGGATAGCCATGTAGCTTGTAGCAATAAGTTTCAATATAACCATACTTACCACAATGATGACACTTCCAATCTTGCTTCTTTTTTCCTGAAATATCTTTGTGATGTCTGCGCTGATGTTGAAACATTCTTTTTGACGCCTTAGGATTCTGTCTTCTTTTGAGCTAATCAGAACTAGATTCTGGATCTCTATTCTTGCTTATCACAACTTGGTCATCGTAACCAAGTCCTCTGCATCACCAACATTCCTTTTAAAATGTAGTATCTCATCCAGCACATCAGAATTGTTGTTGAGCATTCTAACAGTTTTGGTTACATTGTCAAGTTTGGAGTTGAGCAAAACAACTTCCTCTTTTAGGTCAGCGATGATATCAAGATGCTTCAATCTTTCAGCCTTAAGAAGCATAATAACCTGATGTTGATCTTCTCCTAGCTGACAGACTTCTACACATCTTGTGTACAGCTCCTTCTAAGAGTTGGTCAGATCATTATATGAGAGATCTCTAATTTCAGATTCTATATCAGAGTCAAATACCCCTGTAAGAGCATAAACCTGTTTAGGTGATTCTTCATCACATGCAGAATCATCTTCAGACCAAGATGTAGAAAAGCCTTTCTTTTCTTTCTTGAGAAATGTAAGACACTCAGATTTGATGTGTCTATATCCCTCACATTCAAAGCACTTAATCCCTTTACTTTTTCCATATTTCTCTTCATATTTGGAGTTCCTTCCAAAATCATTCCTTTTATGGTTCTTGAATGGCTGAGTCTTGACATTAGCTCTTGACTCTCCATACATCCTCTTCAGTAATTAACTATACTGTTTCCCTAGAAGCACAACAACCTTAGACATTTCTTCCTTGGAATTTGTCTTACCTTCATCTCGATTAGACACCAAGGCTAAGCTTTTCTTTTTCTCAGTCTTCTCATTCAGTTCCATTTCAAAAGTTTGTAGAGAACCCATGAGTTCATCTACCTTCAGGGTATTGATATCTTGAGCTTTTTCGATGGCTGTCACCTTCATGTCAAACTTCTTGGGAAGATATCTTAGGATTTTCTGGACAAGCTTAGCTTCTGAAATCTTTTCTCCAAGATCACTTGAAGTATTGGCAATGTCCACAATATTCATATGAAAGTCTTGAATACTTTCATCCTCCTTCATCCTCAAGTTCTCAAACTTGGTGGTGAGAAGTTGAAGTCTTGAGGATTTTACTCTAGAAGTTCCTTCATGAGCAGTCTTCAAGATCTCCCAAGCATCCTTTGCAACAATACAGTTCTTGATCAGCCTAAAGATGTTCTTGTAAACACCATTGAACAAGGCATTCAAGGCTTTGGAGTTACCTGGAGCAAGCTTATCATCTTCATCATCCCAGTTTTCCTCAGGTTTAAACTCATCAGTGATCTAATTTCGATCCTTGTCTTTGGCCTTTGGTGGGTCCCATCCTTTGACAACAGACTTCCAAGCTTTACCATCCATAGACTTGATGAAAGCCATCATTCGCATTTTCCAATATTCATAACTGGAACCATCAAGAATGGATAGTCTATTTAATATTCCTCCTTCTTTATCCATTGAACCAGAAAGTATCGTCCCCGAGTCTCACCCAGATACAAAGCAGGGTGCCTGCTCTGATACCAATTGAAATTTTGGTATAGCAGATCACTAAGATGTCAGACAAGATGTCGAGACACTTGATCTCTACTACTCACACAAGGATAATAAGGAGCAGGATGCGAGATACAACAAATAAGGAAACACACAAAAATTGTTAACCCAGTTCGGTGAACAACAACACCTACGTCTGGGGGCTACCAAGCCAGGAATTAAATTCATTAGGCAGTATTAGTTCTAAGCTAAACTCCTTTGTTTACAACTTGTCACCTAATCACTACCCGTGCTATATTTCTACCTAAGACACTCCTAGGTATGAGACCCTTCTCAATTCCCTTTCAATCACAGCAATGACTAAACAATTACAACTCAATAAAACAATTCAACTCAAGTATTCACGCAATACAAGAGAGGCTCACAAAAGTACAAACCCTAGTACTCACTAACAGTCGTGTATGTTCTCTACCCATTCTAGGTTAAATCCATCCTATTTATAACCATAAACAAAACTGGATTTGGGATTCAAAAACGCAGCAATTCTGCTCCACAGAATCTGCACCTTATTCTCCTCTAGAATAGTTTCTTCAATCCTGAGTTTCGTAAAGTGTCTTCACACTTAGAAATAGCATCTTCAAATTAAAATCAGAATCACTGATTCCTCAATCTTGGACGCCACCTAGGAAAAACAAACATTCCCACAAAATCTGGAAATCAGAAAACCAAATAACAGTTATCATAAACTGTAACAGACAAAGATGTCAAAATATCATGATAAGACATCTTGTCCAACATCTTGATCTTCAGTTAGTTCTTCATGTTAGGACATCTTGTCCAACATCTTGCTGTCAAGTTAGTTTTACCAAAATTGATGCCAACCTCAAAGGCTTGGACTCATCAGCTAGCAAATAATATCATGCCCCTAAGATTTTCTTTGTCATCGCACCTCCACTTGCATGGGTGCCAAAGGATCCTTCATGTATCTCCTTCATGATTTCATTTGCTTCGTGTATATTCATGCATCTGAGTCAGACCCTGTCATGATTCCGCTTGTACACCACATCTCCGTTCAAGAAGAAGTTTGATGTCAATCTTCTTAAGGTTCTCTTATCTATGCTTAGAGCACCTTCTGGGTATTCTTTCTTTTCCAGGTAGCGCTTGATATCATAGAAACCAGGGTTTATCATCTGATTCTTTTGCAGTTGTTAAACAATGAGCCGGTCCTCAAAACGTCTGAGATCCATGGAGGGCCGATGGTTAGGCCATATCAATTTGTACATGGATGCTAAAGTTGTTAGAACATCCACCATTTGATTCTCTTATCGAGGTATATGAGTGAAGGTGATTTCATCGAATACGGGGAGTAACTTCGACACATAATCCCGGTATGGAATTAAGTTGACGTGCCTTGTTTCTCAATCATCTCAGATCTGATGTATTACTAGGGCAGAGTCTTCATATATGTCAAAGGTTTTGATCCTCATGTCAATGGCCTCTTCTAGTCCTAGTATGCAAGCTTCACATTCAACCATGTTGTTTGCGCATTCGAAGCAAAGCTTGACTGTGAATGGGAGGTGAAAATTCTTGGGAGATGTTAGCACTGCCCCAACTCCATGACCATAAGCATTAGAAGCACCATTGAACAAAAGAATCCATCGCTCCCCTGGTTCAGGTCCTTCATCAGGTCCGGGCTCCTCATAGTCTTTTATAACCACGATGTCCTCATCTAAAAAATCGAATTTCAAAGGCTGGTAATCTTTTCCATCGGTTGATGGGCAAGATGATCTGTTAGCACACTACCCTTGATGGCCTTTTGAGTGACATATTGAATGTCGTTCTCTGATAAAAGCATTTGCCATCGAGCAATTTTGTCAATGAGAGTTGGTTTCTCAAATATATGCTTGATAGGATCCATCTTGGAGATTAGATACATTGTGTGAGTCAACATGTATTGTCTGAGACGCTTGGCAGCCCATGCGAGTGCACAACAAGTATTTTCGAGCAATGAGTATCTTGTTTCACAGTTATTGAACTTCTTGTTGAGATAATAAATGGCATGCTCTTTTTTACCAGTCTCGTCTTGTTGCCCCAGCACACAGTCCATGGATTCATTGAGCACTGTTAAGTACATGATAAGTGGCCTTTCTGGAACAGGAGGTATCAAGATTGGTGGTTTTTGTAAGTATTCTTTGACTTTGTCGAAGGTTCCTTGGTCGTCATCATTCCACTCAATCGCTTGATCTTTCGCCAGAAGTTTGAAAATTAGTTTATAGGTGGCAGTGATATGTGAGATGAATTTGGAAATGTAATTCAATCTCCCCAAGAAACCATAAACTTCTTTTTTTGTTTTTGGCGCAAGCATGTTTTGAATGGCTATGATTTTATCAAGATCTACTTCAATTCCTTTTTGGCTTACGATGAAACCCAATAACTTTATAGATCAAACCCCAAATGTGCATTTGTTGGGGTTAAGCCTCAGTCGAAACTTCCTCAATCGGGAAAACTATTTTTGCAGATTGGTAATATGATCCTCTTTGGTTTGAGATTTAGCAATCATATCATCAACATACACTTCAATCTCTTTATGAATCATATCATGAAAGACACTCACCATTGCGCATTGATATGTTGACCCAACATTCTTTAATCCAAACGGCATCACCTTGTAGCAGAAGGTTCCCTACGGAGTGATGAATGTTATTTTCTCCATGTCCTCCGGATCCATTTTGATCTGTTGTATTCGGAGAAACCATCCATGAGATGTGAGACGAATTTGGAAATGTAATTTAATCTCCCCAAGAAACCACAAGCTTTTGTCTCTGTTTTTGGCGCAGGCATGTTTTGAATGGCTATGATTTTATCAAGATTCCTTTTTGGCTCACGATGAAACCCAATAACTTTCCAAATCGAACCCCAAATGTGCATTTGTTAGGGTTAAGCCTCAGTCGAAACTTCCTCAATTGGGCAAACAATTTTTGCAGATTGGTAATATGATCCTCTTCAGTTTGAGATTTGGCAATCATATCATCAACATACACTTCAATCTCTTTATGAAAAATATCATGAAAGAGACTCACAATTGCGCGTTGACATGTTGCCCTAACATTCTTTAATCCAAAAGGCATCACCTTGTAGCAGAAGGTTCCCCATGGAGTGATGAATGTTGTTTTCTCCACGTCCTCCGGATCCATTTTGATATGTTGTATCCGGAGAAACCATCCATGAAGTAAAACACCAAGAATTGAGCTGTATTATTAACCAATACATCAATATGAGGTAATGGGAAGTCATCTTTGGGACTAGCTTTGTTCAAATCTCGAAAGTCGACACACATGTGAACCTTTCAATCCTTCTTTGGTACCGACATAATGTTGGCAACCCATTATAGGTGGCTACGACTAAGAATTAAGTGTCAAATTATTTCTGCACTTCCTCTCAGATCTTGAGGGCCATGTTTGGATGAGTTTTTCTTAGCTTTTGTTTGACAGCAGGACATTCTTCCTTGAGTAACAACTTGTGCACAACGATATCAGTATCCAACCCAGACATATCTTGGTATGACTAAGCGAATACATCAACATAGTCACAGAAAAGTGTCATACCCCAAATTTTGACCACCAAGATTTCCCATCATTGTGCAAATCATCACCATAATATGGGTGTACTTTCATGCTTCATCAATCTCCTCAAAGATGGTTGAGCATTCACCACAATCAAGAATTAGGGTTTCAAGCCCTCCCAGAGCACTTAGGCAAAAGATCAATCAAGAATTGACATGATATTCAACTTGTCTAACCACTCAAACACCCATAAAAGATCAAGAGGACTCCCACATCAAGAATCAAGCACAAGGTTGCAACATTCCAAGTGGATCAAGCCTCAAGATCGCCAGTGTCACCAAATCAGGGTTTGGTCGACCAAGGCCTCCAGATGGAAATTTTCCTCTGGGAATTAGCCAATGCTTCAAAGCACAACCCAAGAGACTCCAAGGGACCTCATGGACCCAATCATCAAGTCAAATTATGCATTCATAAAAAATCAGGAATTAGGGTTTCTTGACCTAATTCACCCCTAAGTTGGCTTTTGGAGCAAGGCATGAGCCAAGACCTCAAGACATGATTTGAGGGCCTCAAATACACCACATTGATCCATTTGCAACAATGGATTGATCCAAGAAGCTTGGTTCACAAGTTTCAATTTCATCTGGACCACAATTAGAGTTTTGAAGAAAAAGTCAACTGTATCTTTGACTTTTGATAAAGACATGATCCCAAACCTTGGGACATGATTCAATACACCCTATAACACCTATGGAACTCATCCATTAGGTTTGAATTAGGTTAAGGATTTGATTTCACAAAGGATCACACAGTTTGGATTTCATCTGATAAAAAGTCAACTGTGCACAAAATCAAGTTTGACTTTTTGGAATTTTTCACAAATATGGTTCCCCTAAGTCAAAAACAATGTTACTGTATGGTATTGATCATCATTCATTAAGAAAAATCAAGAAAAGTGAGGTTTCTTGCAAAAGGGGCAACCTTAGAAAACTTAAATTTTTTTAAGTTGTGGAACAAAAGTGGTTTTTACCCAACTTTGCAAGGTCATAACTCCTAAACCACTAGGCCTTTTTCTCTCATTTAAAGCTCAAATGAAAGTCCATATGACATACTTCAAATATTTCAACTACAAGAGATTCCAAATCCTCACGGATTTTGAGTTATGGATTTATCAAAATCACAAAAAGTGAAAATGGCCACTTTTTCTAACACTTAGTGAAATTTTCAGTAAGTCGGAATCTGTCTTACTTTTTCCAAAATGTAGAGGCATTTTTCACTTTGATCCAAGCTGAACCAAGACCAACTTTGATCATCAAAGTTGAAGTATGTCATGAGGGCTTTCCAACAAGTACCAGATCATCTCCAAATTCAATTTGAGTAGGGAGTTCCAACCCTTGGAACATGGCATCAAGGACTGATTTTGTTCAAGGCAGATTATAGGTCATTTGCTCGATTTGGCCAAATCAGATAACTACAAGCCTTGTCATCCATTTTGGACACCTCAAGGGATAAAATCAAAGAGGAATGATCTGATCCACAAGCCTCCCAAGTCCAAGGAACTACATGTAGTCATAAATGCCCTAAAAAGGCTAAAAAGCTCAAAGACTCCAATTTTGTTTCAAAGTATTCAATGGATACATCAAGGTGGCATGGACTGAAGCAAACCTAACTGAATGAGTCAAGATTCAGCTCTGAATCAAAGGACCATAGGCTTGTGCCCTAACCTCAAGTCAATGGCTAGAGGAGACTAAAGATGCCTTTTGATCAACATTGGCCAAAGGACTGTCCAAGCTGCCATTCACTATTCCTTGCAAAACAAACTTTCTCTACTATAAATAGACCTCAATTCTGATAAGTTTGAGTACACCAAAGCACTACAACACTTGCTTTCCTCAAAATCTCTCTCATTAGGCCAAAATGCCTTCTTTTGCAAGTCACCACTGAGTTTTTGAGCTAGAGAGCAATTCCACCATAGCTCATGATCCAAACACATCCAATGTATCATATATAAGCTGTTCAAACACCCACTCTTGATCTGAAACACCAAAATAAAAAAGTCAACCTCCACAACCTCAAATTTTGACTTTTCTGCATTTTTCAAGCCATGTCTTGATTCAGTCACTTTCAAAACCAAACAAGGCCTCAAACACACTCCAAGTATCATCCTCAAACTGTCCCAATTAGTCTCCCTCATCTGGAACACCATTTGAGAGAGTTACCATTTTGGTCACTTTTGCCACTTTTGCAAGAAAGGACCAATAATTGTTCCTGAGGATTCCAGCTGGTTTTGATCATCCTAAAAGCCTCTAAGGGATCAATCAAAAGTGTCCAAAGCATTGAATCACTTCTGGCACAAAGATCTTGATAGTTAGCACAAGGAGCTTCAAGAGGTAAGTGCATCACAACTTGAACTCTTTAAATCATGCATTGCTTTGATGTCCATTGATTATGGACATCTCATACATATCATATATGTTGTGTTTGAACCAATTTTCCATGCTTTTGTTGCCTGTATAATGAGATAGCATAGAACATGCAAATTTAGGCCTATTTTGAAATCACTATCGGATTTTAAAATAGGGACATCTTTAGAAAAATCTAAAAGCACCATTGGGTGCCTCATGAAATTCTAAGCAGAATGCACCTAAATTTTGTCCAAATCCATGGAGAATTGAGGAAGTTAGAGCCTTCATGCAAATCCACCAAAACTTGGTTTTTTTGCCTTGGCCAGGCCTAAAAACCAAGTCACCCATATATGTTTATGGGGTGGTTTTGATACACGGATGTATCACCACCCCAGTGGTAGCGCGCATGTGTGTTTGGTTGAGAGGTCGTGGGTTCAAGACTCACCCAGACCATTTTGCCATTTTGCATATATTTTGCTATTTTTCACATTTTTCATGGTTTTTATTAATTAATTCCAAAATTAATTTCTCTTTCAATTTTAATCATTTTTTATTGGTTCTTTTTTGAAAATTCACAAAAAATGTTAAAATATTTTATTCTACAAAAATTTCACAAAAATATTATTTATTTCATATATTTGGTATTTTTGTAAAGAATAATATTTTTATTTGTTTTTAGGCATTTAAAAATATTTCTTTCATTTTATTTTGTAAATTCAAATGATTTTCAAATCATTATATGAATGAAACATGATTTTTCATACACTAATCAAAGATCGCAACTTGTTTTTCACATATGTTTGATAATTTTGATCATTTTAATTGAATGTTATTCAATTAAAATGCATTTTAAAATCAAATTAGGGTTTTAATTATTTTCACCCTCATAAACATTTTTCAAAACACTCTTGGGCCTCTAATAGAGTGTAAGACCTAACCCTCTTTTGTACATAAATAATTTTGGGCCTCAGTCATTGTATAAGTCCCGATACGATTCTCAAAATAACGGTGCGATCGTTATTTTTCATATGGGCCTCTCCTTGAGTTATAAGCCACATCTCTTGTACAAAATAAACTTTGGGCCTCTAATAGAGTGTAAGACCCAATCCTTGTTGTACATAAACCTTTTTGAGCCTCAGTCATTGTATAAGTCCAACTGTGTTTTCTAAAACCGCGGTGCGATCGTCACCCTTTAAACAAAATCATTTGGGCCTCTCCCTGAGTTGTAAGCCCTGTTTCTTTTCTTTTTCAAACACTTTGGCCCTCTTAATAGAGTGTAAGACCCATCTCTTTGTACATAAAACCTTTTTGGGCCTCAGTCATTGTATAAGTCCCGATACAATTTTCAGATCAACGGTACGATCACTGTTTTTCATCAGGGTCTCTCCTTGAGTATAAGCCCCAATCTTCTTTTCAAAACAACTTTCCCTTTGATTTAGATTCAAATCCATATTTGTTATAAAAAATTTCTTTAATTTCTTGAACAACTAACCATACAGCTGTTACAATGGAAGCTTGCTCACCTGTAAGTTTTATCAGCTTTCCTTTACATACTTGTATATATATATATATATATATATATATATATATATATATATATATATATATGTTTGTAGTGCTGGAAGCTTGCTCACCTGTAAGTCCTCATACCCTCTTTTTATATACAATATATATTTCATCTGTATATATATATGTCTGTATATTATTTGCTTAGAGTTTTCCCCGGCAATTAGGTCTAGGATTAGATAAAGCCAGTGGTCACTCTTTCAACACAGTCAAAACTAGTTCCCCATAGGAATTTTCAGATACAGTCTTGCCTCCTCTTGGGCTTATACAATATGGAACAGAGAAAGGCATTATTCCCGGTGAAACTTTTCTTAAGACTATCACTACTAGAAATTTTTCTAAGAAATTCATTTCCCCCAGAGAGGATTAATTCCCGGTGAAACCTCTCTTGAATTTCTCCAAACCCAAGAACCGTTCACTAAAGAAAGGATTATTCCCGGTGAAACCTTTCTTGAACTTTCCTTAGGTTTGGACCCACATGCTTCCTAAAAGCATCCCCAACCTCCTCTTGGACTTTGTACAAGGACCCTCAGGCTTCTTAGAAGTTCTCATGCCTCCTCTTGGGCTTAGTACAAGGACCCAAAGACCTCTTACAGGTGTAGGACATAACCTAGTCATCCTTTGTTAGAGCAGTCTTTCCAAAGAGTCAAAATATCAAACCAATTTAGGGTTGATTCTCACCCCTTAAAACACCTACCTCCTCTTGGGCATCATACAAAGATAAACCCTAGTCATCTCATCAAACACCAACAGAGTTTAAACTTTTCACTTCTAAATTTCCCCAGCTAGGGTCAAATCACTATCCATAAACCTTTATCAGAACCTCAAGGCATCTGATATTTCAACTCTTCTATAATCCTCAGCAAGAGTTGATTCCTCAATCTAGACCTGTCTTTGGATCTTAATAATCCTTAGCAGAAGCTAGCCTTCTCTTAGGCATTATATAAGAAATTCCCCAAACTAGCCTCCTCTTAGGCCTTGTATAAGGATCTTTCAACACTCTCTTGTTGAGTCAGTCTCTTTTTAGCCTCAATCTTGGGCTTTGTACAAGACACCACATAAACACTCTCTAGTTGAGTCAGTCAAATATCTTTTAGCCTCAATCTTGGGCTTTCTACAAGACAAATAAAAACACTCTCTTGTTGAGTCAATCCTCTTTCCAGCCTTAATCTTGGGCTTTGTACAAGACAAATCATACTCTCCAGCAGAGTCAATCAAATTTACAGCCTCAATCTTGGGATTTGTACAAGACAAACATAAATACTCTCTTGTTGAGTCAGTCACTTTTTAACCTCAATCTTGGGCTTTGTACAAGACAGACACCCATAAATATCTTCAGTTGAGTCAGTCAAATCCTTCTAATCTCCTTCTAGGCTTTGATCTCCCTAAGCAGAGTCAAATTCTTCTCTTTTAGCCTCAATCTTGGGCTTTGTACAAGACAGATAAAACCTCTCACCAATAGAGCCAGTCTCCCATTTTAGCCTCAATCTTGGGCTTTGTACAATACACATACAAATATTCCCCAGTGGAGTCAAAAACCCTTTCTTAGCCTCAATCTTGGGCTTTGTACAAGACAGACAAAATATTTCCCCAGAAAAGTCAACTTTTAGCCTCCTCTTAGCCTTTGTATAAAGATATCCCCAAAAGAGCCAGTCTCTTTTTTGCCTCAATCTTGGGCTTTGTACAAGACAGATAATGAACTCCCTAGTGGAGTCAATCAATCTTTTAGCTTCAACCTTGGGCTTTGATCAAGGCATACAAAAATCAACATTCCCCTCAGAGGAAATAAAAAAACTCTCTGTAAGAAGACATTTCTCTGTACAATCACACATCAAAACAAACAAACCAAAACAAACCTAATTCCAGATAACTGCTATAAGTGGCACACTTGTTGATTCAAAAATACAAGTTGTAGTCCATCTCTTATCCTGGTAAATCCTCTTCTTTCATCTAATTGTTGTAAGTAGCAAGCCTCTAGATTATTTACATCCACACAAATGTCCCTCTCTTAGCATGAAAGATTCCTAAGGAAAATGGTATTGCTCTACACTGAGTTAAAGTTTTATCCTTCAGGACAAATCCCCTATAAAGGAAATTATGGTGTTGCTGGATTCACATATCCCAGTTAAAGTAATTCTCCTTTATAATCAGTCACCCAATAGTTATAATAAACAGACGAGATTGTCTCCCTTTTGAGATGACAAATTCCCTCTCAGTCAAACCTTTTAGCTTCAATCTTGGGCTTCAAACAAGACACAAAATAACCTTTTAGCTTCAATCTTGGGCTTTGAACAAGACATCAAACATCTTTTTCCTCCCATAGAATAGGAGGAACTACGATTGCTCTGATTTCACTGTTTTCTTTAACGGGAATACGTAGGCATAAGATTGCGAAATCTTAGCGAGCACACCAATCAAAAACCTTAGGTCCAATACCTCACCAAAAACCTGGTAGACCACCAAATCAGGCGAGGGCCCGTGTGGATACTATGTTGAACGACCGATCGTCATGAAAATAGACGCTATCCTAGTGCGGCACCCGTGACCCTGAGGATTTAGTAGACATTAACCATATGTCCATTTGGTAGTGCGGTAACTATCGGGAATAGTCTATACGCGATACTACACTCAAATGAGATTACCCTAGGATGCTACAGCTCGCTCGGGTGAACCAGCTTGCTGTTGATATCTCTAGGGGGGTCAATGATTTTGGGAACCATAGGATCCGTTCTACAGGTACAAAAATTGACTAGAATACAACCTTTGGGGATGGGTAGAGCCATGACTCCATGCTCGTGACGTTGAACCCTTGAACCCATCTTTTTTCAATGTTTTGGTGTGCTGCATTCATGCATTCATTTAAAAAACTCTTAAACAAAGAAAAAGAAACTTCTCTTTCTTTTTCAAAATAAACTAAAACAATAATTGCAAATATCAGAGAAAGATTGCGTTATGGACTTTGGTAGAAGAAAGACACACAAGTACACATTCAAGGCTCCAAAACTAGAGGATTTAAGAAGGTTGGCAAGGATGATTACCAACCCCGATGCTTTCAGAGCTAAGTATGGAGGACTACTGTCTCTGTTAAGGGTCCACGTGGTTGAAGGAATCCTGTCTACGTTAATTCATTTTTATGATCCGGTTTATCACGGTTTCACATTCTCGGATTATCAACTAGCACCAACATTGGAGGAGTACTCTCATCAGACTGATTTACCCATCACTGACCAAGCTCCCTTTTCTGGACTGGAAGAAATTCCAAAGGAATAAACCATTGCAAGAGCAATCTATTTGGACGAGTCAGAAGTCAGGACTCACATGACCACTAAGGAAGGAGTCCAGGGTTTACCAGCTAAATTCCTGACGAAAAAAGTTCTATACTTTGCCAGTGTAGGAAATATATCTGCTTTCGAAGATATCTTTGTTCAACTCGCATATGGGTTATTCCTTTTTCCCAACATCGATAACTTCGTCGATACCAATGCCATTAAGATATTTCTGATTAGAAACCCCGTACCAACCCTGCTCGTAGATGCTTATCATTCTATACACTTAAGGAATGTGTACAACGGAGGAATGATCACATGCTGTGTACCCTTACTCTATAAATGGTTCACTTCCCATTTACCCAAGTCTGCTATTTTTTGGGACCATAAGAGTACTCTACGTTGGTCATAGAGAATCATGTCTCTCATAAACTCTGACATAGATTGGTATAATAGGATTTACGAGGGGATAAGGATCATCGACAGATGTGGAAATTTCCCTAATGTACCCCTCATAGGAACTAAAGGAGAAATCAACTATCATCCAATTTTAGTTCGCCGTCAACTCGGATACTCGATGAAGAATATCCCGCATAATGTTCATTTGGAAGGTCTTTTCTTCAAGGAAGGGGAAAATGACAGAGCACTAAAGAAAGAAATAGTGCATGCCTGGCAACATATTCACAAGAAAGGAAGAGAGTCCCTAGGAAGACCAGACTGTACCTCCACGGAACCTTATCTCCACTGGGTACAAACTAGAGCCCTCAAGCTGAGAATACCTTACCCTCGTCAAAAAGTTCTTCCGTTAAAGGAATCCGTCCTCTATTTTATGTCTGATACGAAAAAAACTCAAGGTCGCTCTCAACAAAGTTCAACGGGAAAAAAGCTCTTGGAAAAACCAGTACCAAATCCTCAATGTGGAGTGTATCAAAATTCAGGAACTGTTAAAAAAAAAGGATGCTTCGATTGAGATTTTAGAACAAAATGCTGTGGAAGATCAAAGGAACTTGCTCACTCCTTTAACTTGGCAAAGGACGGACGACCCGACAACGGCTGAAGAACCCCGATCAAAGAAAAGAAAAATACCAAAACCAGCATCTGAGATCTCCTCAGAGAGGACTCAGGATCCATGAGCTTAGACATTTTCCTTACAGGACTTTGCAAAATACTGTACTTTTCTTTGTAACATACTGCAATCTTTCAAATTCAATAAAAAGGGTCTCCCCGCTGTACGATATTTTCAATCTATTTGTTGAAGTTTCTTTTTGATTAAAACAAAAAAAAAACAAAAAAGTATATATCATTGCATATCATTCATCATTTTCACATAACGCGTTCTTCTTATTTTCGAGTCTCACGTATGTGTCACGATTCTAGAGTCAAACTGTCTCATTCGTATAATACTTGGGCCAATTGACAAAAGAAAATGGAGGATCTTGAGGAAGAAAACAGAGAGCTGAGAGAAGAAGTTGACGCTCTAAAGGAAAGTTTGGAAAAACTTCACAATGACATGCAATCCCTGGCAGCAGCTCAGAGGCAACAACAAAGGACTGTGATCTCATCTACGCCCGTAGTGGAGATATATGATCCTTGGTAAAACATGCCTAAGGGTCGCCCCTGGGGCATGCCTATCAACTTTGTCCCTGAAGGATACATCCCGCCATTCACTGAAGACCCAGAAACTGCAGCAGGAACTGCTGGGCCTGAAGGTTACAAACTTTGGGAAAGCAAAGACGCAAGAGTTATGACGGCAACTCCTGAAGGTTACAAACTTCGGGGCATGGAAGCACCAAGGGTCACCGCCGTAATGACTATACCATAACCAGTGGTACATGAAAGCTCCTGTTGTTTGACAAAATTTTGGTAAAACATGAATATGATAAAGATGAAGAAATCTGCTCAAGATTAAAGATGTTGAAAAAGATGTCGTAACATCTTACAAATATAGCAGGTTTAATTATGCAACAAATCTGTCAAAGATTTGGTGCGAATTTGCAGAGTGGATAAAGGAGAAAAGATTGAAAGCCCAACTGAAGACTATATAAGGAGACTTAGACCTAGGCTTAGCAGGACTGTACTTTTGTATCACTTGTAACTTTGTAACCTAATTCTCTTGTGTTGAATAAGGGTTTATGGTTTGAGAGTAGTTGGCTCTCTTAGGAGTTGTAAGTCTCCACTCTGTAATATGGGATGCAGAGTAGAAGAAATAGGTACAGGGACACAACCAGAAGCATGTAGGTAATGGTTGTTGTACTGTTCTTGGACGAAGCTTTGAAACAAGTCCAAGATAACTTGGAGCTCAAGAAACCGCGACAGTTCTGTATTGGCAGAAGACAGAGATATCACAGGTTGTGATTAGGATGTGAGCGGGGTATCTCATATCAGGGTTGGAAATGTTTGAGTTTAGCCTTGGTAAAGATGTTCATTGGGTAGATGTTAGGGATAAAGTTGTTAAAAGGGGAGTTTAACTTTGTAACAGTCTACAGATAGTGAAGTCTTCATCCTGGATTGGTATCCCCCGGATGTAGGTGAGTTGCACCGAACTAGGTTAACACATATTGTCTTATTTAACATTCTACAATTTACAGTTGTGTTATTGTTCTTAACTGACATATTGGATCAGATGTCGTGACATCTGTGAGTATGCAGTTCTGATATTCAAGGTATCAGTCTACTGTTATGCCTCTGAATTTAAATGATTATGTAGCACAATGTCTTGACATGTGTTAGGACATCTGCTGTCTGTATAGGCTAGAATTTCAATTGGTATCAGAGCAGGAATCCTGTCTGGTTCTGGATGAGATCTTTGGGAGATACTTTCTGGCATTTAAACAAGGAGGAGTTTAAAGATCAGATCAATCAACTCAGACATACTCAAGGGTATTAATGAATGGGATGGATGTTCTGGATCGAAGGGAGCAACCCGGAGGTTATTCATGTTGCTGAGAAGATTCAACAACAACTACAGGAGAAGTGGCTATTTCTCTTGTTGGTGTGTCATATAAGATGTTGTGACATCTTATTAGGGCAAGCAGGATTTATTCCTTGGCGGTTTCGCTGCATGTGTTTCTGATGGAAGAGCTCTAGAATTATGGGATTCTGGAGTTGTTACTGAAGACAGTTGGTGGAAGGTCTCAATCGTCGGCCTCTATATTTGAAGATACCTGCATTCTTTTATTCCAAAGTCGGGAGCGATGGAGTAAAGGGAGTTGTGGTTAGATATCTGGTATGGTGAATTGGTACTTGGAAGCTTGGTTTCTTGGTACAGTTGAAGTCAGTTGAAGAGGAGAGGAGTTGAGTTAAGTTTATCAGGTTCTTGCTCTAGGAGTTTGATAAATTTTTGGTCGGCTAGGTTGTCAAAGATACTTGAGAATTCTCTCAAGTCCACTCATAAAGGCATCTATGTCATGTATCTGGAGTCTTCTAGTTACTCTTCTGACTAAAAGGTGTTTCTTTGAAACACAATATGAAGAAAGTGGAGGTGATTTATTTTCACCATCCAAAAACAACAAGGAAGGATTCATCTCTCTTGACCCTAAGAGTGGATCCAATCTGATTGAAGAATTGTTGAGGTAAATAAGATTTGTTCAGAGAAAATCTTAGTTACTTGAGTCAAGGGTGGCAGCCTTGGTATCTCAACATTGTCCTTGAAGAAGATACTTGTAAAAAGATTGAATACTTTATAAGAGTTCATGACATGATCTGGTGGAGCTCAGCTACAGCAGTGAAGAAGGGTTACTGGACAAGGATTTAAGATCAATTGCTATTTGTGGAATCCACAAGTATTTAATTGGTTATCCTTGAAAGTCAAGATTGTTGATGTTCAACAAGATGTTGGAACATCTCATCATTAGAGTTTGTGCAGAATCATGGGAGGGGTACTGCATATGCTTTAGCATTTTTTTTAGTCATAGGTGGTGACCTAAAAAGTGGCTTCAGTCGGGTGTGACAGAAGCATGTGTTCTCTGGAGAGTTTCCTGGCAAGAAACTAGTATGGACTTTGATGCTGTTGAAGATGAAGATGAAGACATCATAATCTTGATGGTTACAGCTTGGATCAGTTTATTTCTGATCTAGGTGCTTTGGAGCATAGATTTTACCCTGTTTGTGAAGGTCGAGGATAAGTGGCAGTTATCTCTGGCTTTCTACTGACGGCTCTACTAAGTAAAGTGGCACTCTTTGGTATAGCTATGGGGTAGTCTTGGACTACTTATTTTCTGAAGATTCAAACGTGGCAGGTTTGAAGTCTTTGGAGTTTCAAAGCAGGATGGAGGTTGTCTACTCAAACTTGGTTGTTGAATCAAGTCTATGAGAGCATGGAACTCTTGTTCTGCGAAGGGATGAGGTTCTTCTAAGTGGCAGAAGGAGGAGCTGAATTCAACAGTTGGATGTCATACCAAAATATTCTGACATCTAGCTTAACATCAGAGGTCTTAGCTGGTGATGTGGCACATCAGCTTAAGATAAGGTGATCTATAGGAGAATGGAAGTTATGGATTCTTCAAAAAGGTCTATCTCATGCAGTTTGCGGGAGCTGTGGATGGGAAGATGTTACATGACTAAGAGGCTTGGTGAATCCAAGATGTCTTGCTATGGGGCAAGTAGTTCATGTGACTTGAAGATCTGATTTCATTAGTGGATCAGTGTATCTTATGGGAGTTCTGAAGAAGAGTGAGGTAAATCAAAAGGTGGCATTTGGTTGGTTTCACAATGTGCATTCAAGAAGGATGCTTGAAACTGATTGCTCTTGTACAAAATAGTAGTTAGTTGAAATTGTAAGGAGGTTCTGGTTCTCTGGGAGCTTGTGGCAGAAGTTCTGGGTTAAGGATGGAAGCATACCTTCTTTGGTGGATGAGAGTTTATTTCTCTCTGGGTTTCTGAAGTTTTCTTTGTTCAAGCTGGTGGCGCAGTGTTATGTGAAGATCTTCAGTATGGATTACTATGCTGATAGTAAGTCCATTGGTGGAGCATATCAAGAACCATAGTGTGTGGTGTCTATGATGTGTGGAAAACTTCCTAACTGATGTTAGAACATCTTTGGGTTAGTTATCCTTGGTGGAGGATTCTTAAGTTCTGGTTTAGGAAATTGTTGGCTACATCATGTCTGAGGAGTATCTATCTAGTCATACGGGGGAATGATGAAGTAGAAGAACTGCCTTGGGAGGATGGTGTGGAGAAGACTGGAGTGGATCATGGGTTGATTGCATGAAGGTCTGGTTTCTGATGCATTTAGAAGTGGATATTCACCAGAAAATCAGAAGTATTCCAAGTTATCATACGGGAGAATGATAACGAATGATTGTCTTGGTTTGTGGGGTGTCTATCTCTATTGCTGGATGGGTAAGGTCAGTGGAAAATCTTACAAAGGGGATGTTGCCCTGGCTGTAAGTCATGCTAGTAGTGGATCAGTTTAACAGCTGTGAAGTTCTGGAGCATGCATACAATAGCTGACATCGTTATAACTGTAACACCCCTTTCTATACCCCCAAATAATTAATTAAATCATTTAGGCACGTATTGAAAATTTCATCAGAGTATAATTGCAAACACGGCATAAAAAGGTATGTCACATTATGCTTGAAATTAAAACACATACAACACCTGCTCAAAATGATATGCAACAGTGGGGTAACTTTCAACAATCAAGGATCTCAGTCCTTATACCCACACGTCAACATTTAGAATAAAAGCGGAAACATCTAAACATTGATTCAAAAACATATATACACACATATATATATATATATATATATATATATATATATATATATATATATATATATCATACTCCAATAGTAGTCACCAGTATCATTCATGTTTACATAAACATTCATCAGCTAGATACATGTACAAAAGTATCACAAAAGCTCATAAACACATCCTAGCTACCCGGTGCTACATATCAGAGCCAGACGACCAAAAGGAAATGAAGCCACGCTTCACAAAAGACCACCAGATACCTAATCTGCAATGCCTCATAGAGCATCATAAAACAGCAGAAGGGTGAGAAATATTATCATAATAACGTTGCATATAATTATATATCTCAACATATAATACACATATACCACATTCTCACCACAACTCGTCACTATGCATAAATATATACATATAACACCAAGCATATACCATAAATCAAATACACGGCATAACAATCCGTAATTAACGCATCCTTCACATAGGCATATTCATTCATGCTCAAATACATGTATCCCCAATACATTTCAATTCATCACCATTCATTCAACACAACACACATACATGTTTATTCACCAATGTATCATTACAAAGATACAACTCTTATCGCCATTCATCACATCTTACTCAATATACATAGCAAGGCATATATATATATATACAAAACCAAGCATATTCATCACAATGCTTATCATTAAACATAAATACATATATTCATGTTCATTCATCAATGCACATATACAAAGATGACCAATGCAAATCATAGAGACCGACTCACGACTCTATGCAAATGCAATGCGGTACCGACTCAATCATCACTAGTTCACTCAGGAACTCTGCTGGAACCATCGCTCGTTACCGAAGTAACTCCCCGTCGGGCCTACGATGTTCACTCATTGCTCACACCCCACATGGGCACACAATGTTTATGGATCGCTCACACCCCACATGGGCACACGACCCGATCGCTCACACCCCACACGGGCACACGATCCGATTGCTCACACCCCACATGGGCACACAATCATTTGTAATCATCGCTCACACCTCACATAGGCACACGACGTTACAACGGATTCTCATTAGAATCGCACAACACAAGAATGCACATCATGATGTTTCACATACAACATGACTCATGATACTCTTGAAATGCATACATATTCACAATATAGTCATGCATTCATCACATACATATCACATGCATCAATTGTATAACAACATATACAATTCTTCAAATACAACCATGTGATCCATATAGTCATTTTCATGCATTGTAATTCAATTTACATCAATGCAATTATTTGCCCTAAGGCCACAAACCATCACCACAACATCT
Source organism: Lathyrus tuberosus (assembly GCA_022829125.1). NCBI lineage: Eukaryota > Viridiplantae > Streptophyta > Magnoliopsida > Fabales > Fabaceae > Lathyrus > Lathyrus tuberosus. The sequence continues at coordinate 73,089 of JALAZF010000233.1, forward strand.
CATCACATATTCACATTTAACATGCATTATCACTTAATTCAAACAATGCATACATTCACTAAAGATCCACAATTCACAAAGCATTCTCAAATCAAGGGTTCACTCTACAAACATATCCACAACACATTCATATCATTCATAATTAACATACTTAACATTTTCTACAAAATCACTATTCACAAACAGTCGGAAAAGTTGGCTAAAAGTCGGCTAAAAATATAATTTCTTATCACCATCAAATAGTACTCCTCAACACCTTCGATTCGATATAAAGAACGTTTAAATCCGATAAACAACGAAGAAGATATGTATATTTCAAAATAACGCAAAAACAATAACCGGAGGCCCGACACTACGAAACGGTTCGAAAATACTGTTCCAATTGGACCAGGTTTAGACCTCAAAACCATTTTTCCTAGAAATAACATCTCATTAGCTTCCCAACGCTTCGAACGGGGGTCAAAACCGACTTACGGTTCAAGAGTTATGAATTTCCGAAGTTTCCCCGACAAACCAGAATTTTCTGGTTCAGCACAGTATGTATCGATACATAGGCTTATGTATCGACGCATAGAGGCCACATGTGTCGACGCATGCTGTAGTGAAAATGCTGTTTTCTCAAATTTCTTCAGCATGTATCGATGCATAAGGGTTATGTATCGATACATAAACCATTTCGTATCGATACATAGCTGTTATGTATCGATTCATAGCCCTGTTTTTCTCAAAAATCAGATTTCTCAAATTACACCCTTGCTGTAACTTTTCCAAATGCCCGAAAACTCGACTAAATCGAACATTTTCACCGAAACAAACATATACGCGCAACCACCAAATACATAAGAACAATTTAGAACACATAAACGAAATTTCTACAACGTTCGATTTTTCGATTAAATTTCAACCTTTCAAAAACCAGAATTTTCAAACATCGCCAAATCGAATAAAAAGCATGATATACGACGACCTAACCTTCCTCGATACAACTACGTAATTTATTTCGAAATTCATCCGTGAAAACATCGATTTCTATCGATTTCCTACAATTCGACCTAAACGGAGACAACAACGGAAACATACCGAAAACTAACCGAAACATAACCAAACTTCATGAAACTTTAAACAGCAGCTCACAAACATATAACCAACCAACACATGTATTTATACGACTTTTCGACCGTAAAAACGTCGGTTTCTATCGATTTTGTCAAATACGGCATAAACGGAAACATATGGCAAACCAACCAAAACATCCACACAAAACACATACATAATCATACACAAAGTTAGGATAACAATATTTCACACCCTTACCCGATTAAATCGACTCCGAAAGATTGATCTTGGTGATTTTCCACACTTTTCTCTTGCTCTTCTCTTTTCTCCTCTCTTTTCCTTCTTCTTTTCTTTTTCTCTCAAAATTCTGTTTTTCTCTCTTTCTCACCTCTAACTTTCTATTTTAATAAAACAAATATCTATCCCCACAAAAAGACCAAAATACCCCTACACTCAAATATCTCGCAAACGCTCTCAAAACGCGACAAAATATAATCACGATGAAAAATAACATTTTTCTAAATAAAAGTCGAAAATAATATAATATAATAATAAAATAATCAAAACGACTCGATTAATTAAATAAGACAAAACCGGGGCGTTACAATAACAAACTAAGGGGTCCTGTGCGTCTCTTTGAGGAATGTGAAGCATTCTGATTCAATTGGTTTGTGCCTCAAGAAGCTGAAGGTCTATACATGATAATTCAAGAGGAGTTCATATGGTGTATAGATGGTTACAGGATGGGGGGATCAATGGGACTTTGAACTCAAGCCAAGAGTTTGTTATGGTTGGTATACATTTCCTCACGGGTAGCATGATGGTGATCATGTGTGAGTGATTATTGTTTCTTGTTAGAGGAAGCAATAAGAGAGTTGATGATTGTGTTCAGCTGGTAAGTTGAACTGAGGGTTCCCTCTTGAAGACATGAAGATGCGTCTTTTGTTTTCCATTCATTAGCTTAGGTGTTCTGTGGAGCACTACTACGAAAAACCAATTTAACAATGGTTGAGAATGACGTATAATGACGCGGGCGAGGGCGTTGTTATGTAGATTGTCGTTGTATATATGATACTTACAACCACGGACTAATAGGCATTGTAATAAACTGGAAAGCGCGCTAACTATCACAACGGATTTTACAATACACCATTGTAATAAAAATAATTGTCCTCGGTTCGATTCCCAGCAGCGCAGTTTTGATATTTAGTTTTTCCTGGATAGCGCGCCAGATATTATAATAGTTATGAAATATAACCGTCGTTAAAGTTTATGCAAAATTAACAAATATGATCCTGCTTTTATAATTAATCCCATTTTTTTACTTGTATTATTATTCTCCATATCACAACACAGCAGAAAAATACAATTCACATTTTGTGATAAAGATTCCATAATAATATTAATCGTATCATATTCATAATAACACATATACCACATTACAATTTATCAGAACAAACAACCTACATAAATAAAATATCACATATACCATATTACATTTTACACATATTACATAACTTCACATAATTGTAACTTGGTGTATTGGTATCTTGTCTCTTGGCCTAGTGTCTTGTCTCTTGGCCTAGTGTCTGGACTCAAAATACCTATGATTTCAAATAATTATACTTGTTAGTAAAAATACTTCTAAACTATAACATACAATTAATATATTATGAATAAATAATAAATTACGTACTTGTTAATTTTCCCATATGCCTTCTTCATGATCGAGTCGTATAGCATGCACGACATCTCCATCAACTTCATCATATGAGGTAGGAACTTGTGTTGTGTACGAAGGTGTGGACGGAATATCAAGACTTTCATCACTAAGAGGAATGTATTTTTCTTGGAGAATGATTGACCATTTCCCCGATATAACCGATGGATCAGTGTAATACCTCAAAATTTTCCCTCTTATTTTTCTCAATAATTGGCTTATGTTCTATTCATTTGCATTTCATGATAGGTCATATTAAATCATACACATCATTGGTTGCAAGGCATGGGATCGGGTGTCTCAAGACATAAGCAGTTCAAAGGCAAAGGACAAGAGACAAGTTTTTCAAGTAAGTCACAGGACTTTTCATATCTCAATTCATTTCATTTGAGTCCTCAAGTCATCACAAGATGAGAATTCAACAAAAGATTGAAGGAAGTCATACTCTCCTAACCAGTGCAAACTAGGGTTTTGGAATTCTGAAGTATAAAACCCCAATGGGTAGGATATTGGAGCTTTTATCATTTCCAAATGGCGTATTTCATCTTTGTTGGAGAGGATATACATCATATTCAAAGGAATTTGGATTTGGAGGATGTGTTGATTTCTCCTAGACTGAGGGGTCAAAAATAGGGTTTACCATAAGATCAGTTTATTTCTAATTTTTTGGGCAAAACTTGATTCTATGGTATGCTATATGTCCTCAAGGGTCTAAGGATGAAGAATTGTCCATTAATTTGATTTGGAAGGGGTTCAATTGACTAGTTGATTGAAAATCAGGAGAATTGGGGAAATGTCAACTGTGCAGAGGAAAAAGTCAAATCTTGACTTTTTGAGGTCAAATCCATGTTCCTCATGTCAAACATGATCATTGGTGAGGGTTTGGTCAAGAAATAATGAAAGATTCATCAAAAATCAAGAAATGTGCAAAGTTGCCAAAATAGAAATTAGGGTTTCTATTTATGGCAAGTTTTGCCAAGGTAAGAGGTAAACTTTGGGGCTTTCTTTCTCTATGCTCCAAGAACCAAATGGAGGGGCTAGGGAGGCCTATCAAAAGTTCACATTTCAAACTTCAAATCCATACCAAGAACATCCCCATTGGATTAAAATTGAGGGAGATATGGTGTTTTAAAGTTGGGACAAATCATGGCATTTTGGGCAACTAGGCAGGTCATGGGCGTGTCAGCGTGCCATAATTTTTACAAACACTTGGTGTGCATGGGGTGCCCAAGTTCATGGTCAAATTTCTCATTGATGCAAGCCTCAAATGGAAAATTGTTCAACATCAATCTTGTTCATTTCCATGTCCTCTTCAACTTTTATGTTGAACAAATTTTCATTTGATCAACCATTGGAGAGATAGAGTAGCTCAAAGTGGGAGTCTCAAACTGATTCATTCCCGGGCACATGGCCAGGCACGAGTAGGGCAAGATACATATGTGACTCAGTTGCAACCAAGCATGTTCATCATTGTTTTTAGGTACTTTAGAGGTGTTATTTACATTCATTTTGAACATCAAGCTTGTTCTATCACATCTCCTCTCTCCATATAACCAAAAACCTTGTGATTCCATTCATTAACCATTGAGATACAATGTTCCAAAGACCATCTCATCATAACTGATTTCCTTCTAGTTCAAACAAGCAAATCAGCCAAGCATGTTACATTGTTGTTGTATGACTTCAATCATCCCATGTCATCTTTTCCATATAAAGCTAAACCAACACCTTACACATTCATGCATACGTACAATTACCTTTCTTTATTTGTCCAAGCAAGAAAAGAGTGGAAACTTGCAGAGCAATTATTGCTGCTACCATCAGCACATCATCACCTTTCATTTCTCAATCCACCATAACATTCCATGTTCTTCTCTTCACTCTAAAAAAACCTCCTAACTCGGACATAACAAACTTAACTCACTCCCAACTCATTTAACCAAGCTTCTAACTGTTAACCACATTTGGTTAACTGTTAACCTCACATATAAATAGAAATGCTAACAGAATTGCAAAGAGGTTTGGTTCATTCTACGCGTTTCACCAAATTCTCACTCTCTCTTTCTCTGAGTTTTCTCTCTCGAAGCTCTCTATTCCTTGGTGTTTTTTCCATTCTCTTTCCATAGTCATCATCACCAATCTTCAAACTACCTATTGCATGCATTAGATTCCATTGGGAACCTCTACAACTCCTTCCACGAGTGTATTCTTCATCATCATCAGATTAAGGTTTCAAGCAAGATTTGGAAGTTTCTTGAGCATTTATTTTGCTCCGTGTAGATTACAAGACCGTGCATTGAAGTTTTCAGGTTTTTTGAAGCTTGGAACTGCATCTTTGACCAGGTTTGAGTTTCTGAACTTCACAACATCATATTAGTCTGTATAACATGAATTAGGACATCATGTAGTTACATATGAAGTCCTCCTACCTGAGGTAATGTTTTTAGTTAGATTCTAGAACTATTTGTGGTTGTTTCAGTTTTAGATCTTGAACTTGCTTGCTTCAATTCTCTCTGTACGTGAATTATTTGTGTTTTTTGATGTTGGATTTGGAACCTACGTGACCTAAGGATCGTTTTGATATATGATTTGTCTTTTTTTGGTGACTTGAAGTTTTTGCCACGGTGGTGAGTGGCCGGAGAAGATGACCGGAGTCTTCTCCAGCCGGTGGTGTTTTGCAACTCACCTGAACCCTAACCTTTTCCTCAGTTTAAAATGTGACCGTGTGATGGTTTTGATCTAACGCTTTTAATTGCTCCAGCACATTAACGCACCACTCACGTGCTTATTTTTTCTGAATAGTTCTGAATGTTATGATTGCATGCGTATGATTCACCACTGCTTAACATGTACACGCGTTATGATCCATGTGATTGTGTTACTTCCATGATTATCTTGTGTGGACTTATCCAATGGCTCTTGATAAGTCAACATGTTGATTGAATTCTATAATATAGACCTTCTCTGAACACGCTTAGTGGACTGGATTGTTTATGCTATGCGCACCCCCATGTTTTGAGCCCAAGCGCTTTTCAACTGAGTTTTTACTAATGTTGCACCTCCCTGTTCTATTTTCTTGTTTTTTTGTTTTTTTTCACATACATGATTGGTTTTTAATTTTTAAAATTGCTTCTAAGCATCAGAAAATTTCATAAAAATTCATGAGGCATAATAAAACATTTAGATAATTTTTGATTATTTTACTTTCTGATTTTAGTATATTTTTCCATATTTCCATGAATTTTCTTTCATTTTCTTTTGTTTGTGCATGTGATCATGACATATGCTCCATCTTGATTTTATTTGACATAGTTGTACATTGTTTTTTGCCTAATAATTAGTATGTACCTTTATGATATGATGAGGCATGTTACACATTTTTTTGTCAATTTTCTAAGTCATTTCTTGATGACTTTTGAGTGATGTTTTTGAGTCAATTGTTAAGGTGCTTTGTATGATAGTGTGAGACCTCTTTGAGCATGTTTCTCAATGATTTTTGAGCCCTCTTCTTGTGACATGTTTACCCACTGGTTACAATTCAAATAATTTGAATCTCACAATTTTTTTGAGCCTTTAAATGACATTTTGATCCATTAAAATGCATGTGTGTTTGTGGAGGCATTAGAGGATGTGTGCTTAGGTTTTGATTTGTATTATGTGCCAATCTACTTTGACTATTTGTTGAGGTTTTTAATTCATGTTGTATGAATATTATAGGTCATTTTTACCATGTCATAAGTCATCCAAAGTTCATTCTTATATGATTGTAGTGCACATGCTCTAAAGTGAAATATCTTGTGTAATTGTGTTTTCTTCTCTAATCTTCTTTGAATACATGTTTGCCCAATACATGAGTGACCCCAAATCATTCCTTGATCATGATACATTTCTGTTTTCAACCATTTTCAATCATATTCCATGACCTATAATTTCATGTTACATGTTTCTAAAGCTCACAAACTTTTGCCTACTTTGTTTGAACTTGTTTGACCTAACTTGAACTTGTTTGCTCTTAATCTTCTAAGTGCTTCAACATGACAATTGTATGAATTTTGTGCTTACATTATTAACCTCTAAATGTCATTTCAAATGTCCTAAGCTACTGACTTGCATTCATTTTGTTTGGTTATTCAATTTGCATATTCATTTCTTACTTACATGTCTTGTATGATGCATTGTTGGAACTTTAATGATGTTTGCTCCCATTTTTTGCTTGCTTGATCAATGCTTGCTCTTGTGAATCATATGCCATTTGAATAACATCTTCACTCTTTCTTAAATGACATTTACTTCTGACTTTGATGTTTACATACACATTTATTCATGTTTACTTTCCAATTATATACATCTTGTGTAGTTAATGTTCAACTCACATTTGCATGATTGTTTGGTGCATAGTTTGACTTTGTTTGATATCATATGACATGTTTACATTAGCATGGTACCTTAGCATATACCTAATGACTTGGTATGTCCCTTAACCATTAGGACCCTTCTTTTTTGGTGTGAACTTCATTTTCTTATTAACTTGTCTTCTTGAATCAAATAGTTTTGTTTGGTTTGAGTTCCTTGTACTAGATTTCAATTACTTGTGATAATAATGCACTAACCTTTTGTGTAGGGGCAGAGGTAAGTCACTTGAGTAATTGGATGTTAATCCATACTCATCTCTTCTTTTATCTCTTCTTTCATCTCATCTCTTTTACTTATCATTATCTTTTGTGAATAGCATGATATAATGCTTGATTGTGTAGAACTTTCTCACATCCCTTAGGGATCCTAACTCATCCTTAATTTTTTATTAAGGTGAGGTAGGATAAGCATTAGGTAGTGCTATCCCTCTCTCTTCTTTAGATTTAGGTGGTTCTTATGCCTCACATAACCATAGGATCTCTATGCATGATAAATTTAGGGTGGTTAGTCTCCCCAATTAGACTTTCTCCTTTCTTAAAACCTTTGAGTCTCTTTCTCATCTCAGAACAAAAAGCAAAAACATCTAATAAATGATTAACATGTATTGCACATGAGCCTTACATGTGGGAAATGGAAGAAGGAGGGTTTCCCTTCGTCATTCTAGAGTGTTTAGCATACGTCCTGTTAGGACGACCATGCGACGCATTCGATTCTATGTCATAGTCTTTAATGCAATACATGTTATAAACATAAAAATAATCAAAGCACTTCTTAAAAGACAATAAACAAACAATAATTCTCTTTTCATCTCCCTCACTTCATTCGTAAAGGATGCGTCACTTTCGTTCTACCGCAAACAGGTAAATGCCTAAGACTCCGTACAATGAGCTGCGACACCTAACTGCTGGAACGAGAACCTTGGTGTCTTTCGTTAAAAAACACAAACAAAGCAAAGTCTTCCCTAGTGAGGGGAACTACGTCGCTCTGATTCTTCATTGGTTAATGGAGATACGTAGGCAGGAGATCGTGCGAGATCTCTGCGAGCACAACCTTTCTTCATCACCTCCTTATCTCTTTTCGACCCGTAGGTCGAACTACGACTGCTATGATTTCCTCCTTCTGGTTAGATCAAGGATACGTAGGCATAAGACGGCGATGTCTTAGTGAGTAACCTCCCCTCTTAGTTCGTGTCTGAACTACGTTGACTCTGACTTTCCCATTGCACGAGGGAATTCGTATGCCTAGGACTCCGAGGATATCCTACCGAGTCTCTTGTTTTCCTTTTCTTCCCCGTTTCTTCATTCTTTCCCGTACCTGTTCCTTTTCCTCTCCAGTAGCAGCGGAGCTCCAGATGACGACACCCTTTGATCGAGACAGCAAGCGTGGATCCCATCGAGTACGATGGACGTGAGGGGGTGCTAATACCTTCCCCTCACGTAACCGACTCCCTTACCCGTTTCTCCTGGTCGCAAGACCATGCTCTTTTCCTTCCCTCAGATTTATGCAGTGTTTCCTTTCCCTCTCTTGGGATAAATACACATTGCTGGAGACTCTGTTTCTGCGCCACTTTCACGTTTGTGCTTGGATGAAAATCCCGGGAGCAACAGCTGGCGACTCTGCTGGGGATCTGGTTTCCTAAGCGAGTCAATCCTAGGGCTTGTTTGTTTTCGATTATAGGGTGTTTTATCTGTTTGCTTTACTCGCTTTATTTATGGCATTGTTGCATGTTTACTGTTTTATTGCATTTACATGCTTTTCATTTACTGTTGCCATATATTATACTGTGTTGGACTGTGCTGGATTTTTTGTTTGGTGGGAAGGGTGTTCTGAGAGATAGGCCCACTACCCAGGCTTGAGCATACACATAGGTATTAGAGTGGATAGTCATGACGCTTGCGTGGTGGTGACCACGTATTGTTGTTCATGAGACCCACAACCAGACGAGGTTCTATTAGGAGCTATCTACTACTGTATGTTGATACAGGCCAGTGGATATTCTCTTGAGGGACTGTCGACTCTGGTGACCATTCTCGAGAACTCAGTAACGGCACTCCTCCCGAGTTGTGATAATGGCATACCAGAAATGGCAAACCCATTACACTTCTCGATCCGAGGACCCAATGCTGGGAACTTGCTATAGGATATCCTTTTTGAAAGAGAATCAGTGGAGGCACTCCTCGATTGGCGATAGTACTGTACCCCGAGGGATGAATGTACTATTGCTTCTCGACCTCAGTTCCAGAAGCTGAGGACCTTTCGTTTTGAGGGGAATCAGTTGAGGCCTCCTCGATTGATGATGATGCCAAACCAGAAATGGTGAACGTATCATCATTTCTCGACCTGAGATCCCGGGATACTGAGGATCCTCGGTTTTTTAGTACCCACATGTGAGAGGGGCGGGTTTTTTACAGGTTTGCAGGTAACCATAACCTCTTACATACCCGGTTTTCTGATGTCATTACGCAAAAAAGAGGATTCATCATATTGTATTCAGTTGGTTCTTGTCCACGGTTCTATAATATTCTCAGAGCTACACTGACACCGTTCACAGTCCAGCACAAACACGCGACACTTTGATACCATGTCTTTCGCATTGCATTTACATATCCTAACATACATGTTTACTCATTTCCAGGTTCATATTCTACCCTTGATTCCAGTCACCGGGTTCTCACAAGGATAAATACTAAAGAGAAGAAGAACATCATCAGTTACAAATTCCTCATGCCTACTCTAGGTTCCATTACTATCTTGAAAGGAATGGCAAGCCCCGATGTGTTGGAAGCTTTCAAAGAAAAATATGGGTGGATTTTATCTTTTGTTCACAATGTCAGTGATTACGAATACCAGGGTCTTCATACTTTGATGCAGTTCTACGACCCTCCTCCGAGGTGCTTTGTATTTCCCGATTATCTGTTGGTACCTACCTTAGAGGAGTATTCCAACATGCTAGGGATTGCTATCAAGGAGGAGCCTCCATTCTTTGGGTCTAGGGGCGATCTGGACTTTGGGAAAGTGGTTGGTGCTCTTTATTTAAGCAAGTCAGAGTTAGAGGCCAATATCTCTAACAAAGGAAAGCTTCGGGTTATAAGCTGGGGTATCTGATAAAGAAAGCTCTGGAGGCAGCGAAAGACGAGAAATGGGTCGTTTTCAATGCATTGTTGGCCCTTTGCGTATATGGTATTGTATTGTTCCCCAACGAGCCCGATTTTGTTGATGTGGATGCCATTAGGATATTCATGATGAAAAATCTAGTACCAGCACTGTTGGGAGATCTTCATTATGCCTTATACAATAGAAGCGAAAAGAAAAGAGGAGGGGTAGTTCGTTGCTGTGCACCTTTGTTCTATAAGTGGTTCGCAAGTCGCTTACCGCAATCAGGTGCTTTCGTGGATTCTAAAGGTTCTCTAGAATGGAGTCAGCGCTTAATGGGACTAGTTGCCAAGGACATCGTATGGATAGATCATGGGCTACTCGACAAGAACATTATCCATAGCTGTGGTGAGTTCCCCAATGTTCCATTGATGGGAAGAAAAGGGGGAATCAACTACAATCCTTCTTTGGCCATTACACAATTTGGGTACGCTCTGATAGGTCCGCCCATTAAGAGGGATGTAGAAGAGTCATTGTATTTCCATGCATCAGATGGTTTGCAAACAACACGAAAAGCCTCAGAGGCCTGGGCCAGTGTACTAAAGAAAGGAAAAGTCGCTCTAGGCAAACCCAACAATCGGGCTTATCCTGCATATGAAGAGTGGGTGAAGAAGAGAGTTGAAGATTTTCACTTGCCTTTTGATAAGGCACCCCTTTTGTATCCTGAGAATGAGAAAGAAGGAAGTACTGCCACTATGGAAGAATTCGACAAATTGCAAGCCTTGTTGAAAAAACTTCGAGGAGAGAATTCTGAGCTGAGCAGCCGTTTTCAAGACGCTCTACATACCAACAAGAGATTGGAATGGAAAGCCCAAGATGCAGAAAAGGTCTTAGAAGCAAGAGAAAAAGATTTTGCTGAAAGGGCTCGACATTTCCAAAAAGTTAATATGGTTGTTGAAACCTCGGCTCAAACTTACAGGCAGACTAAACAGTCTTTGGCCCAAACAAAAGCCAAGCTCACTCGACTTCGGCAAGCATGGGACGGAGTAAGAATTGAGAATGCAAAGCTGCAAGAGCAGTTAAAATCCAGAGATGATGAACTTCAGAAAGCGCATGCACAACGAAGAAAGCATCGTGAAGACGTCAGTAAAAGTCAAGAACAATTGAAGAAGGTCAGAGATGAGCTGGAAGCTTCCAAGAAGGAACTCGAAGATGTTGTAGCAGAGATGGAAGAACTCAAAGTGTTAGCTGGTGTGAAAAAGCCTAGGAATATGAGTGAAGATGAAGCTCTTTTGATGCACGCGGATTCATTAGCCGAAGCTCAGAAGAAGAGGGACATTTTGATCAAAGAGATGATTGAGAAGCCAAATCATCAGCGCACCAGAGTACTATTTGTAGAGATCAAGTACTCTAGCAAGAAGTTGAAAGCTTTGGAACTGAATGATTGATAATCTCCTCTTTATTTTCCTAGTGCAGTTTTATTGATGTACCGTGGTTACCATCAGGCTTGTTGATGGATCCACTATCTTGATGTATTTCCTGTTTTTGAATTCATTGTAGAATGCTTCAATGCGTATTGGTTTTCTGTTAAATTCAAATGAATGGTTTATTCAGAAATAGTTCTTTGGCCGCGCTCTATTCACAAACACATTATCACAGCACGGTGTCACATCACAATTTCTCTCGACAATATCTGCACATTACTCAGTTTCTTGTGATTAAGGCTGGAATCAGGGTGTGAAATGCCCTGGAAGTGGTTAAACATGACATTTGCATGCATTTCATAACATATCATGTTGCATAACAGGTACTCGTCCTAGGGAGTTTCTAACAATTGTTTGGTTGCAGGCAGAATAGCTAATCTCAACATTCATCGCTACACAACTCGACAAAATCAAGCCAGAATCATGGAACATGTGCAGGCAGAACTCACTGAAATGAGGACCCGTATGGAGCAGTTCATGATCCTTATGCAGGGCATAGCCCAGGGGCAGCAAGACTTGAGGACTACAGTTCAAAGGTTGGAAGTGGAAATCCCGAATGCTGACAATCCTCTTGGTGGAGCGGCAGTTATCCCTCCTGGCAGAGCGGCAGTTGATCCTCCTGGCGGGATTCCTGTCGGTACTGGCCATGTTAATAATCAGCAGATAGAGGACCATCAAGATGATCAGTTCTGCGTACTAAATACTGACATGGGAGTTCCTAATGATGATAAAAGGTATGAAGCATTGGCTAAGAAGGTAAGAGCTATAGAATGTCAAAACTCCATGGGGATTGATGTTGCTGACATAGGGCTGGTGCAAGGGATGAGAATCCCTCCAAAGTTTAAGCCCCCAACTTTTGACAAGTATAATGGCAGTACCTGTCCTAAGACTCACATTCAGGCGTATTTCAGGAAGATTTCCTCATATTCTGACGATGAAAAGATGTGGATGTACTTCTTTCAGGATAGCCTGTCAGGAGCTTCATTCAAATGATACATGAAGCTGGAAAGAGCTTATATCAGAAACTGGAGGGAATTGGGTGACGCTTTCTTGAAATAATACCAGTACAACATTGACATGGCCCCTAATCGTACCCAATTGCAGAATATGACACAGGATCCGAAAGAAGGTTTCAAACAGTACGCCCAAAGGTGGCGTGAGTTAGCTGCTCGAGTACAACCCCCGTTGATGGAAAGGGAAATGGCCGATATGTTTATGAACACTTTACAGGGCCCATATATAGAGCGCTTGGCTGGATGTCCGTCTACTGGGCTTTCTAACATTGTAATTGCTGGAGAAAGAATTGAAAATTGACTGAAATCGGGGAAATTCAAGATGGAAGCAGGGCAGGCTCTTCCAATACAAAAAGGCTTTTTGGGAGTGGCTCGAAAAAGCGTGAAGGTGAAACTAGTGCTGCCTACGGACATGGGGGCAAAGGTAAAGGACGTCAGGGCCCGTACCATCAAGCAGCAGCTGTAACTATTTCGGTTCCGGCTGCCGAATCTCAGACACAATATCAAAGACAATACCAACCGAGGCAGAGAATGAGTGATCGTCACTTTGATACTTTACCTATGACATATGCCCAGATGTTGCAGAATTTGCTCCGCTTAAAGTTGGTACAGTTGAGAACACTGGCACCGCTAGTAGGTAAGCTACCTTGTGGCTATGATGCAAATGTGAAGTGTGAGTTCCATTCGGGTTCGCCCTGCCACCATATAGAGAACTGCAAAGCTTTTAAGCACGTAGTTCAGGACCTGGTTCATTCGAAAGCTATCAATTTTGCTCCTAATCCTAATGTGATTCAAAACCCCATGCCCTCGCATGGCGGACCAAAGGTCAATGCAATAGAGGAGGACAGAGGCTTGAATCTGGTGACAGATGTTAATCACTTAAGAACACCTTTGGCAGTGGTAAAAGGGCGTTTGCTGAAAGGGGGCGTGTTCCCAAGTTGTCAAGAAATTGTTTAGAATGTTTGACCGCAGTGAACGGTTGTGATGAATTGAGGAATTTCCTTCAGATGATGATGGATGAAGGTCATCTACAGTTTGATCAGACGGGGAAGAAGGATGATACGGTTTCAACAGTTACTATCTACTTTACCCCGACAGAGATTCCTGTGCCTGCACCTATGCAGACCCCTGCGCCTGAAAAGGTAGCCCCGGTGACTATAAATATTCCAGGTCCTATGCCATACGAAAGTATAAAAGCGATCCCGTGGCATTATGGAGCTAATTTCTATTATCAAGGGAAGAAATAGAAAGTGGAGGTTCCCGAGAAAACTGGTTCAAGTGTGGGAAATATAGGAGGAATGGGTGGTTTTACCCGTAGTGGAAGGCTCTTTGCTCCACAGACGCTACGAAATGATGATGCTGAAACTTCAGCGAAAGCTAAAGGCAAACAGGTAGTAAGTGAAGAGCTCGTGCCAAGGACGGAGCCTGGTAATTCCTTTGAAAAGGATGTTGAAGAGTTTATGAGGATTATCCGAAAGAGCGATTACAAGATAGTGGATCACCTGCATCAAACTCCTTCCAAGATTTCCATATTGTCATTACTGTTATGTTCCGAGGCACATCGCAATGCCTTGCTGAAGATTTTGAATATGGCGTACGTTCCACAGGAGATATCGGGGAACCAGCTCGAAGGTGTTATCACCAATGTCAACGCCAGTAACGGGTTGGGATTTACCGATTTTGATCTAACGCCGGAGGGAAGAAACCATAACAAAGCTCTACACATCTCCATGGAGTGCAAAAGGGCATTCTTGTCCCATGTGTTGGTGGATACGGGTTCGTCCCTGAATGTACTGCCGAAGAAAGCTTTGGCAAAGTTGGATGTTGAAGGGGTTGTGCTCCGACCATGTGATTTAGTTGTGCGCGCTTTTGACGGCTCCAAAAGGTCAGTTTTAGGGGAGGTAGAGTTTCTTGTGAAGATTGGACCCTATGTGTTTAATACTGTTTCCTATGTAATGGAAATCCAACCGGCTTATAGCTGCTTTCTAGGACGCCCGTGGATACACGCTGCAGGGGCCGTTTGGTCAACACTCCACCAGAAGATAAAGTTTGTTGTGGATGGTCAGGTTATCACAGTATGTGGAGAGGAGGATATATTTGTCAGCCATCTGTCATCGTTCAAATATGTGGAAATGGACGCCGAGATTCATGAAACTCTTTGTCAAGCATTCGAAACAGTGAATATTGAGAATGACCCTCCTTCTAGTGAAACAAAAGCAGGGACTTCCATGGCTTCTTACAAGCAGGCTCTTAAAGTAGTGCAGTCAGGCCATGCTGAAGGTTGGGGTCAGTTAATTGAGTTGCCTTTCAAAGAAGACAAGTGCAGAATAGGGTATCAGCCTCCTCGAACTCCTCTACCAAAAGGTCAAGAGCGTCAGGGACCTGTATTTTTCTCTAGTGGGAGAATCATCAATCCTGGTCAAGTCTTTGCTACAACTGAAGACGAGGGGGACAGTGATTATGACGTGGATAATTGGGTGCGCCCATGTGTCCCGAGGCAGAAGCTGAATAATTGTTTCTCTGAAGACCTCGTTCAAGTCACCCTGCATAAAGAGTAATTTTCTTTGTTTTTTTTCATACTGCATGTAAGATCCTAGGCTCTGCCCAAGGCCTAGTGATTTCATTGTAGGGCCCCATTTGTTTCATATGCAAGTTTATCATCAATAAAAGGACGTTTTTTGTATTCAAAAATTGTGTTACCTGTCTTTCATTTTACGCTTTTCATTTTAAATAAAATGGCAATGTTTTTCTCCATAGTTTGTTTTCTTTCTTTTCAAAAAGCTCTTTCTAAAATAAAGCATGAACCATCATTCATGTAGAAACGATCTTCCGGATTCTGTTGATAACGGTTCTTCTATGGCTCGGTATGACTTTGATAATCCAATTTACCAAGCTGAAGAGGGGGATGAGGAAGACTGTGAACTTCCCGAGGAATTGGACAGATTGTTGAAACAGGAGGAAAGAGCTATTCAGCCTCATCAAGAGTCTTTAGAAGTTATCAACCTTGGCACCGAGGATGCGAGAAAAGAGGTCAAAATAGGGGCAAGCCTAGCAGAGAACGTGAAGAAAGAGCTGATTGATATGCTACGTAAATATGTTGATATATTTGCCTGGTCCTATCAAGACATGCCAGGATTAGATACAGATATTGCTGTGCATAGGTTGCCTCTCAAAGAAGGATGCTCCCCCGTCAAACAGAAGCTCAGAAGAACTAAACCGAAAATGGCCATTAAGATCAAAGAAGAGGTGCAGAAACAGTTGGATGTAGGTTTTCTGGCCGTCACCAGCTATCCACCATGGGTTGCGAATATTGTCCCGGTACCAAAGAAAGATGATAAGGTCCGGATGTGTGTTGACTACCGCGATTTAAATCGAGCAAGTCTAAAAGATGATTTTCCACTACCTCACATTGATGTGTTGGTAGATAATACAGCTCAATTCTCGGTATTTTCCTTCATGGATGGCTTTTCAGGTTATAATCAGATAAAAATGGCACCGGAAGACATGGAGAAAACAACGTTTATTACCCCGTGGGGCACATTCTGCTATAAAGTGATGCCTTTTGGTCTGAAAAACGCAGGGGTAACTTATCAGCGTGCTATGGTGACACTCTTTCATGACATGATTCATAAAGAGATTGAGGTTTATGTAGATGATATGATCGCTAAGTCGCAGATTGAAGAAGAGCACTTGGTGAATCTGAAAAAGCTTTTTGAACGGTTGAGACAATTCAAACTGAGGCTGAACCCGAATAAGTGTACTTTCGGGGTGAGATCTGGTAAGCTGTTGGGCTTTATGGTCAATGAAAGGGGAATCGAGGTTGATCTGGCAAAAGTAAAAGCAATACAAGATATGCCCGAGCCAAGAACAGAAAAGCAAGTTCGTGGTTTCTTAGGGAGATTGAACTACATTGCTAGATTCATTTCTCATCTGACAGCCACTTGCGGGCAAATATTCAAATTATTGAGAAAAGATTAATCAATTCAGTGGAATAATGATTGCCAAGGGGCGTTTGATAAAATAAAATAGTATTTACAGAAGTCTCCGATTCTTATGCCTCCAGTTCTAGGGAGACGACTGATCATGTATTTGTCGGTACGTGGAAATTCAATGGGTTGTGTTCTCGATCAACAAGACGAGATAGGTAGGAAAGAACATGCCATATACTACCTGAGTAAGAAATTCACAGATTGCGAGTCTAGATACTCAATGCTTGAGAAGACATGTTGTGCACTTGCATGGGCTGCTAAGCATTTGAGACAATATATGCTGACTCATACAACCTTGTTGATATCAAAGATGGATCCAGTCAAGTACATTTTTGAAAATCCAGCTCTCACCGGAAGGGTTGCCCGTTGGCAGATGGCGTTGACATAGTTTGACATACAACATACTTCCCAAAAAGCCATAAAGGGTAGTATTCTGTCTGACTATCTCGCTGAGCAACCAATTGATGATTATCAGCCAATGAAGTTTGAGTTCCCCGATGAAGACATAACGCATTTGAAAATGAAAGATTGTGATGAGCCACCAGTTGATGAAGGACCAGATCCTGATGACAAGTGGAAATTGATGTTTGACGGGGCTGTTAATGTGAATGGTAGTGGCGTTGGGGCAGTTCTCATAACTCCGAAAGGTTCCCATATACCTTTCACTGCCAGACTGACTTTTGATGTCACCAACAATGAAGCCGAATATGAATCCTGCATTATGGGTATTGAAGAAGCCATTGATTTAAGGGTCAAGACTCTTGATGTATTTGGGGATTCTGCTCTAGTGATCAATCAGGTCAACGGAGATTGGCACACCCATCAACCCCACTTGATCCCTTATCAAGATTATACGAGAAGACTGTTGACTTTCTTCAAGACAGTGAAGCTGTATCATGTACCTCGTGATGAGAATCAGATGGTAGACGCGTTGGCAACGTTATCTTCCATGATTCAAGTGAATTGGTGGAATCATATACCCAAAATTGATGTGATGCGGCTTGACAGACCTGCTCATGTATTTGTAGCCGATACAGCGACCGGTGATAAACCTTGGTCTCATGATATCAAGCGTTTCTTGGAGAGTCAAGAGAATCCGGCTGGGGCATCCAATAACGATAAGAAGACCCTGAGGAGGTTAGCGGGTAGTTTCTTCTTGAATGAAGATGGTGTATTATACAAAAGAAATTTTGACATGGTCTTACTCAGATGCGTGGATAGACACGAAGCGGACATGTTAATGCAAGAAGTGCACGAAGGTTCTTTTGGTACCCATGCCGGTGGACATGCCATGGCAAAGAAATTGTTGCGAGCTGGTTATTACTGGATGACCATGGAGGCTGATTGTTTCAAATATGCACGGAAATGCCACAAGTGCCAGATTTATGCTGATAAAGTGCATGTGCCATCGAATCCTCTAAACGTGATGAGTTCCCCTTAGCCTTTTGCCATGTGGGGCATTGATATGATTGGGAAGATTGAGCCCACCGCCTCTAATGGACATTGTTTTATTCTGGTGGCCATTGATTACTTCACCAAGTGGGTGGAAGCTGCTTCGTTTACAAATGTCACCAAGTAGGTGGTTGCCCGGTTCATTAAGAAAGAGATTATTTCTCGATATGGGGTGCCCGAGAGGATTATCACTGATAATGGTTCTAATCTAAACAATAAAATGAAGCAAGAGCTATGCCAGAGCTTCAAGATTGAGCATCACAATTCTTCTCCGTACCGCCCAAAAATGAATGGTGTCGTCGAGGCAGCCAATAAAAATATCAAGAAGATTGTGCAAAAGATGGTCGTGATGTACAAGGATTGGCATGAGATGTTCCCTTTCGCTTTGCATGGGTACCGTACATCATTACGTACGTCTACTGGGGCAATCCCTTTTTCTCTTGTGTATGGAATGGAGGCGGTCTTACCGGTTGAAGTTGAGATTCCTTCTCTAAGGGTCATGATGGATGTTAAGCTTGATGAGGCTGAATGGGTTCGAACGAGGTTCAACGAGTTGAGTCTCATAGAAGAGAGGAGATTGGCAGCTATATGCCATGGGCAACTATATCAGAGAAGGATAAAACGGGCATTCGATCAGAAAGTACGACCTCAGAGTTATCAGACAGGTGACTTGGTGTTGAAAAGGATTTTTCCTCCTAATACAGATCACAGGGGCAAATGGACTCCGAATTACGAAGGTCCATATGTTGTCAAGAAGCTTTTCTTGGGCGGAGCCTTGATGCTTACAACTATGGATGGTGAATATTTTCCGTCGCCTGTGAACTCAGACGTAGTTAAAAAATACTTCGCATAAATGGACCCGCTGGACAATAAAAAGAGAGTCCAAGCAAAAAAGGGCATCCCGGCGAACAAAAAAAAAAGAGAAAAAAGAGAAAAAGGTTCGGGAAAAAATTAGGGATAATATAAAAAAAATTAGTACACCCGGTAAGTTGAAAATCCGAAAGGGCAACTTAGGCAAAAATGGGTATCCCGGTGGATTGAAAACCCGCACAGAGCGATCCAGGCAAAAGAGGGATTTAGCGAAAGGCTGCGATCTGAGTAACCTGTATCCTGTCTCGTTTCAACAAGAGGTGTTCCGAAGGATAGGAATCGGTCCAATCATCCCCCTCAGAAAGCGAAGCACTTGGAGAGTCTTGAGGACATGTGAACCATAGCAGGATTGGAACTCAATGGATTTCCGTTTTCCACATTGCCATTAGGATAGTTTCTTTTCTATTTCAAGCAATTACCTCTTTCCAGGAATTGAATCTTGATGTAAACGCCTATTTTCGGGCTTTTCAATCAATAAAATTTTCGTTATTCAGAATATCTGTCTCTTTTGTTTTCCTTTACAGTTCGTTTTGTTTATAAAAAACGTCCGAATTTTTGATATACATTGCATTTGAAAACATAAAGGCTATACAATGACAGGCGTGCAAAAGAAAACAATTAAAATTGCTTTGACTGCTAGGTGTTCTTGGGTGATGAATTCAAAATTCAGTAATACCCTGGGGCATGTGTGCACACTCTTTTGTTTGCAGGTGTTAATGTTCGCTGGTTAGCTCATCGAGAACACGTGTTGTCTTCAGTGTCTTTTCCAGCAGGACTTAAATAATACTTCTCCCCAAGCAGAAGCGGGTACTTCAACAGGAATTTCTTCCTTGAGGTTGTCATCCCTAGCAAGGAATATGGTTGACCTCAGTTCCTCAGCAGGTATTTCCTTCCTCAGCAGAGGTTCATTTGATCTCAACTCCCCAGCAGCCAGGTCAGAAAGTTGTCAGTTCCCTAGCGGAGTTCTATGGTTATAGTTATTCCCCAAGCAGACTGGTTCAGATGATGCCTCCCCAGCAAAGTCATCATTCCTTACAGTAATCTCAACGGGTTCGTCAGTTCAGAGCCTAGATCAGGAGATCAGGTCAATGTGTCTTCCCCAACATGAGTTGCGAACACGAGGACAATTCAGTTGCGATCACGAAGTCAATCCAACTTGTTATCCCCAGTGGAGTTGCCTTCTTTTTCCTCAGCATTTATTTTGCTGAGGAGCCCCTTTCCATTCAGCATATAGTAATCATTGCATCCTTAAAAACGCGTAGCATTTCCATTCGAGATGGAGCATTACGCCATGGAAAAATTCAAACATATGCATGCGAAGCATAAGCTAGTTTAGGTACCTCGTGCGAGAGCCCAAAATTGTTTCCCTTCTATCAGATTGACAAAACCAAAGAGAATGCCTCGTTCATTTCCTCCCAACTAGATATCTCAAAAGCAGTACAAGGGTTTCACCACTTTGCTCCCCACAGAGTCCTATTCCTTAGTTGGTAAATCTTTTGATCCTATTCCTGGAACCATTCCTGATAGGATTTCTACCGCCATTCCCGATAGGCACCTTATAAGTTTTGAACCTTAGTCATTCCCGATAGACGTATAGGTTAACCTTAATTCTTAGGAACCATTCCCGATAGGATTCCTTTAGTCGTTCCCGACAGGCAAGCCGGAACCATTCCAGATAGGATTCCTTCCGCCATTCCCGATAGGCACCTCCCAAGTTTTAAACCTTAGTCATTCCCGATAAACGTATAGGTCAACCTTGTTTCTTCAGGAACCATTCCCGATAGGATCCCTTTAGCCATTCCCGATAGGCGCCCTTTCAGTTTTAGACCTTACTGTTCCCGACAGTCCCATTTACCATTCCCGATAGGTAAACCACAGGTTTTAAACTTTAGCCGTTCCCGACAGGCACCCTTTGAGTTTTAGACCTAGCCGTTCCCGACTGGCTCATTTACCATTTCCGATGGGTAAGCCATAGGTTATAAACTTTAGCCATTCCTGATAGGCACCCTTTGAGTTTTAAACCCAGCCGTTCCCGACAGGTCCATTTACCATTCCCGATAGGTAACCAAGGTCCAAGCTCAGTCGTTCCTGACAGGTACGTTTACCATTCCCAACAGGTTGTTTACCGTTCCCGACAGGTTGTTTACCGTTCCCGACAGGTCATTTACCATCCCCGATGGGTAACCTTAAGCTTTAGCCTTAGACGTTCCCGATAGGCGACCTTTGAATTTCATTTGTTCCGGACTCTTTCCCACAAATCTTTTATCACAACTGATTTGTTTGTCGTATATCTCTTCCTTTTATCCACAGAGCGCAAATTTTCTGGTTATTTTTGTATTCAATCCCTATGTACCTTGAATGTCTGACAGCCGTTGCTCTCATCCCTTCAGATCCACAGTTAATTGAATAGGGGCAGTTGTAATACCTCAAAATTTGCCCTCTTATTTTTCTCAATAATTGGCTTATGTTTTATTCATTTGCATTTCATGATAGGTCATATTAAATCATACACATCATTGGTTGCAAGGCATGGGATCAGGTGTCTCAAGACATAAGCAGTTCAAAGGCAAAGGACAAGAGAAAAGTTTTTCAAGTAAGTCACAAGGACTTTTCATATCTCAATTCATCTCATTTGAGTCCTCAAGTCATCACAAGATGAGAATTCAACAAAAGATTGAAGGAAGTCATACTCTCCTAACCAGTGTAAACTAGGGTTTTGGAATTCTGAAGTATAATACCCCAATGGGTAGGATCTTGGAGCTTTTATCATTTCCAAATGGCGTATTTCATCTTTGTTGGAGAGGATATACATCATATTCAAAGGAATTTGGATTTGGAGGATGTGTTGATTTCTCCTAGACTGAGGGGTCAAATTAGGGTTTACCATAAGATCAGTTTATTTCTGATTTTTTGGGAAAAACTTGATTCTATGGTATGCTATATGTCCTCAAGGGTCTAAGGATGAAGAATTGTCCATTAATTTGATTTGGAAGGGGTTCAATTGACCAGTTGATTGAAAATCAGGAGAATTGGGGAAAAGTCAACTGTGCAGAGGAAAAAGTCAACTCTTGACTTTTTGAGGTCAAATCCATGTTCCTCATGTCAAACATGATCATTGGTGAGGGTTTGGTCAAGAAATAATGAAATATTCATCAAAAATCAAGAAATGTGCAAAGTTGCCAAAATAGAAATTAAGGTTTCTATTTATGGCAAGTTTTGGCAAGGTGAGAGGTCAACTTTGGGGCTTTCTTTATCTATGCTCCAAGAACCAAATGGAGGGGCTAGGGAGGCCTATCAAAAGTTCACATTTCAAGCTTCAAATCCATACCAAAAACATCCCCATTGGATTAAAATTGAGGGAGATATGGTGTTTTAAAGTTAGGACAAATCATGGCATTTTGGGCAACTAGGCAGGTCATGGGCGTGTCAGCGTGCCATAATTTTTACAAACACTTGGTGTGCATGGGGTGCCCAAGTTCATAGTCAAATTTCTCATTGATGCAAGCCTCAAATGGAAAATTGTTCAACATCAATCTTGTTCATTTCCATGTCCTCTTCAACTTTTATGTTGAACAAATTTTCGTTTGATCAACCATTGGAGAGATAGAGTAGCTCAAAGTGGGAGTCTCAAACTGATTCATTCCCAGGCACATGGCCAGGCACGAGTAGGGCAAGATACATATGTGACTCAGTTGCAACCAAGCATGTTCATCATTGTTTTTAGGTACTTTAGAGGTGTTATTTCCATTCATTTTGAACATCAAGCTTGTTATATCACATCTCCTCTCTCCATATAACCAAAAACCTTGTGATTCCATTCATTAACCATTGAGATACAATGTTCCAAAGACCATCTCATCACAACCAATTTCCTTCTAGTTCAAGCAAGCAAATCAGCCAAGCATGTTACATTGTTGTTGTATGACTTCAATCATCCCATGTCATCTTTTCCATATAAAGCTAAACTAACACCTTACACATTCATGCATACGTACAATTACCTTCCTTTATTTGTCCAAGCAACAAAAGAGTGGAAACTTGCAGAGCAAGTATTACTGCTATCATTATCACATCATCACCTTTCATTTATCAATCCACCATAACACTCCATGTTCTTCTCTTCACTCTAACAAAACCTCCTAACTCGGACATAACAAACTTAACTCACTCCCAACTCATTTAACCAAGCTTCTAACTGTTAACCACAGTTGGTTAACAGTTAACCTCACATATAAATAGAAATGCTAACAGAATTGCAAAGGGGTTTGGTTCATTCTACGCGTTTCACCAAATTCTCACTCTCTCTTTCTCTGAGTTTTCTCTCTCAAAACTCTCTATTCCTTGGAGTTTTTTCCATTCTCTTTCCATAGTCATCATCACCAATCTTTAAACTACCTACTGTATGCATTAGATTCCATTGGGAACCTCTACAACACCTTCCCCGAGTGTATTCTTCATCATAATCAAATTAAGGTTTCAAGCAAGATTTGGAAGTTTCTTGAGCATTTATTTTGCTCCGTGTAGATTACAAGACCGTGCATTGAAGTTTTCAGGTTTTTTGAAGTTTGGAACTGCATCTTTGACCAGGTTTGAGTTTCTGAACTTCACAACATCATATTAGTCTGTATAACATGAATTAGGGCATCATGTAGTTGCATCTGAAGTCCTCCTACCTGAGGCATTGTTTTTAGTTAGATTCTAGAACTATTTGTGGTTGTTTCAGTTTTAGATCTTGAACTTGCTTGCTTCGATTCTCTCTGTACCTGAATTATTTGTGTTTTTTGATGTTGAATTTGGAACCTACGTGACCTAAGGATCGTTTTGGTATATGATTTGTCTTTTTTTGGTGACTTGAAGTTTTTGCCACGGTGGTGAGTGGTCGGAGAAGATGACCGGAGTCTTCTCCGGTCGGTGGTGACTTGCAACTCCCCTGAACCCTAACCTTTTCCTCAGTTTAAAATGTGAACGTGTGATGGTTTTGATCTAACGCTTCTAATTGCTCCAGCACATTAATGAACCACGCACCACTCACGTGCTTATTTTTACTGAATAGTTCTGAATGTTATGATTGCATGCGTATGATTCACCACTGCTTAACATGTGCACGCGTTATGATCCATGTGATTGTGTTACTTCCATGATTATCTTGTGTGGACTGATCCAATGGCTCTTGATGAGTTAACATGTTGACTGAATTACATAACATAGACCTTCTCTGAACACGCTTAGTGGACTGGATTATTTATGCTATGCGCACCCTCATGTTTTGAGTCCAAGCGCTTTTCAACTGAGTTTTTACTAATGTTGCACCTCCCTGCTCTATTTTCTTGTTTTTTTGTTTTTTTTTTCACATACATGATTGGTTTTTAATTTTTAAAATTGTTTCTAAGCATCAGAAAATTCCATAAAAATTCATGAGGCATAATAAAACATTTAGATAATTTTTGATTATTTTACTTTCTGATTTTAGTATATTTTGCCATATAATTTTCTTTCATTTTCTTTTGTTTGTGCATTTCATCATGACATATGCTCCATCTTGATTTTATTTGACATAGTTGTACATTGTATTTTTGCCTAATAATTGGTATGTACCTTTATGATATGATGAGGCATGTTACACATTTTTTTGTGAATTTTCTAAGTCATTTCTTGATGACTTTTGAGTGATGTTTTTGAGTCAATTGTTAAGGTGCTTTGTATGATAGTGTGAGACCTCTTTGAGCATGTTTCTCACTGATTTTTTAGCCCTCTTCTTGTGAGATGTTTACCCACTGGTTGCACTTCAAATAACTTGAATCTCACAATTTTGTTGAGCCTTTAAATGACATTTTGATCCATTAACATACATGTGTGTTTGTGTAGGCATTAGAGGATGTGTGCTTAGGTTTTGATTTGTATTATGTGCCAATCTACTTTGACTATTTGTTGAGGTTTTTAATTCATGTTGTATGAATATTATAGGTCATTTTTACCTTGTCATAAGTCATCCAAAGTTCATTCTTATATGATTGTAGTGCACATGTTCTAAAGTGAAATATCTTGTGTAATTATGTTTTCTTCTCTAATCTTCTTTGAATACATGTTTGCCCAATACATGAGTGACCCCAAATCATTCCTTGATCATGATACATTTCTATTTTCAACCATTTTCAATCGTATTCCATGACCTATAATTTCATGTTACATGTTTCTAAAGCTCACAAACTTTTGCATACTTTGTTTGAACTTGTTTGACCTAACTTGAACTTGTTTGCTCTTAATCTTCTAAGTGCTTCAACATGACAATTGTATGAATTTTGTGCTTAAATTCTTAACCTATAAATGTCATTTCAAATGTCCTAAGCTACTTACTTGCATTCATTTTGTTTGGTTATTCAATTTGCATATTCATTTCTTACTTACATGTCTTGTATGATGCATTGTTGGAACTTTAATGATGTTTGCTCCCATCTTTTGCTTGCTTGATCAATTCTTGCTCTTGTGAATCATATGCCATTTGAATAACATCTTCACTCTTTCTTAAATGACATTTACTTCTGACTTTGACGTTTACATACGCATTTATTCATGTTTACTTTCCAATTATATACATCTTGTGTAGTTAATGTTCAACTCACATTTGCATGATTGTTTGGTGCATAGTTTGACTTTGTTTGATATCATATGACATGTTTACATTAGCATGGTACCTTAGCATATACCTACTGACTTGGTATGTCCCTTAACCATTAGGAACCTTCTTTTTTGGTGTGAACTTCATTTTCTTATTAACTTGTCTTCTTGAATCAAATAGTTTTGTTTGGTTTGAGTTCCTTGTACTAGTTTTCAATTACTTGTGATAATAATGCACTAACCGTTTGTGTAGGGGCAGAGGTAAGTCACTTGAGTAAGTGGATGTTAATCCATACTCATCTCTTCTTTTATCTCTTCTTTCATCTCATCTCTTTTACTTATCATTATCTTTTGTGAATAGCATGATATAATGCTTGATTGTGTAGAACTTTCTCACATCCCTTAGGGATCCTAGCTCATCCTTAAGTTTTTGATTAAGGTGAGGTAGGATAAGCATTAGGTAGTGCTATCCCTCTCTATTCTTTAGACTTAGGTGGTTCTTATGCCTCACATAACCCTAGGATCTCCATGCATGATAACTTTAGGGTGGTTAGTCTCCCCAATTAGACTTTCTCCTTTCTTAAAACCTTTGAGTCTCTTTCTCATCTCAGAACAAAAAGCAAAAACATCTAATAAAGGATTAACATGTATTGCACATGAGCCTTGCATGTGGGAAATGGAAGAAGGAGGGTTTCCCTTCGTCTTTCTAGAGTGTTTAGCATACGTCCTATTAGGACGACCATGCGACGCATTCGAATCTATGTCATAGACTTTAATGCAATACATGTTATAAACACAAAAATAATCAAAGCACATCTTCTTAAAAGACAATAAACAAACAACAATTCTCTTCTCATCTTCCTCACTTCATTCGTAAAGGATGCGTCACTTCCGTTCTACCGCAAACAGGTAAATGCCTAAGGCTCCGTGCAACGAGCTGCGACAACTAACTGCTGGAACGCGAACCTTGGCATCTTCCATTAAAAAACACAAACAAAGCAAAGTCTTCCCTAGTGAGGGGAACTACGTCGCTCTGATTTTTCATTGGTTAATGGAGATACGTAGACAGGAGATCGTGCGAGATCTCTGCGAGCACAACCTTTCTTCATCACCTCCTTATCTCTTTTCGACCCGTAGGTCGAACTACGACTGCTCTGATTTCCTCCTTCTGGTTAGATCGAGGATACGTAGGCACAAGACGGCGATGTCTTGGCGAGAAACCTCCCCCCTTAGTTCGTGTCCGAACTACGTTGACTCTGACTTTCCCATTGCACGAGAGAATACGTAGGCCTAGGACTCCGAGGATGTCCTACCGAGTCTCTTCTTTTCCTTTTCTTCCCCGTTTCTTCGTTCTTTCCCGTACCTGTTCCTTTTCCTCTTCAGTAGCAGTGGAGCTCCAGATGACGACACCCTTTGATCGAGACAGCAAGCGTGGATCCCATCGAGTACGATGGACGCGATGGGGTGCTAATACCTTCCCCTCGTGTAACCGACTCCCTTACCAGTTTCTCCTGGTCGCGAGACCATGCTCTTTTCCTTCCCTCAAATTTACGGAGTGTTTCCTTTCCCTCTCTTGGGATAAATACACATTGCTGGCGACTCTGTTTCCGCGCCACTTTCGCGTTTGTGCTTGGATGAAAATCCCGGGAGCGACAATTGGTAACATAGAAAACTTGTTTTGCTTGAGAAGCCATGATGAATGGTTATGTATTAAAAGATGCCTTGCCAAGGTCGACCCGGGTGAATCCTAAGTCATCAATGTCTACACCATTACTATTATTGGGAACCCACTTGCATTTAAATAAAGCCACTTTGAAAATAACATAATCAAACTCCCAAATCTCATCAATGACACCATAAAACGTGGTAGTTTCCAATACCGAATTCTTATCTTTCGAACTAGAGAAATACATCGATTCGGCTTCAACCATAACCCCACTATTTTGCATTGTACTACGATCATCTTTTGATTTTGTATAAAAGGTATAATGACCAATGTCGTATGCACTCCAAGTAATGACACAAAATTTTGGCTCGTACGACAACCATTTAAGTATCTCGGATGCACTACAATCATTAGATACACTTTTATTAAACCAATCCATGAATCTATTGTTATGCTCTATCAACAACAACTTGTCACTCATTCGGGGATATTTTTTCTTCAAAAGTCTTTTGTGAGTATCTATGAAAGGTTGAACCTCATCTATATTATTCAATATATAGAAATGTGATTAAATAACTACATCCCGAGCCATTGACCTAACATTTAGACCTTGAATACCTCTTCCGTCTGTGTCAGCATGACGAGACTTTGGAATTCCTATAGAATCTGCATCCGACAAATAGTTTGTACAAAACTCAACAGCTTCTTCTGTGATGTACCTTTCAACAATCGAAGCTTCCGTTCGGTGATGATTCTTTGTATATCCTTTAAAGATCTTCATATATCTCTCTATTGGATACATCCACCTTAAATAAACTGGACCACAAATTCTGATTTCTCTTACGAGATGAACAAGTAAGTGAACCATAATGTCAAAAAATGATGGCGGAAAATACATCTCCAATTGACACAAGATTATGGCAGCCTCATATTCTAATTCATCCAATTTTTTGAAATCAAGAACTTTATTACATATGGCATTGAAGAATAAACACAGTTTCGTTATAGTTACTCTCACATTTTTTGGAAGGATCCCACGGATAGCCACTGGTAGAAGTTGTTGCATCAATACATGACAATCATGAGATTTTAAACCAATTAACTTGAGATCTTTCATTGATACAAGTTTCTTGATGTTTGATGAGTAACCTTGCGGAACTTTAATACCTTGCAAACACTCGCAGAACATCTTATTTTCCTTTTTAGATAGAGTGTGACATGCTGGAGGCAGATAAGTTCTTTTTCCTTTCTCTATTGGAGCCAACTGTTTTCGTATACCCAACTTCTCCATATCAAGACGGGAAGTCTTACTATCTTTAGTCTTTCTCGGAATGTTTAGAAGTGTGCCAATCAAACTATCACACACATTTTTCTCCACGTGCATCACATCAAGACAATGTCTAACATCAAGACTTGACCAATATGGAAGATCAAAGAAGGTGGACCTCTTTTTCCATATATTTTTCACAACTGCCCCTTTTTCTTTTCCTCTCTTCCCACCTTTTTCTTTTTCTCTCTTCCCACCTTTTTCTTTTTCTCTCTTTCCAAAGACAACATTAATGTGTTCCTACCGTTGATAAACTTCATCCTCGGTTAAAGGTTTAGGAGCCTCACCAAACTCTTGCTCTCCATTAAAAGCCTTTTGCAATCTACGATAAGGATGACCTGGTTTTAGAAATTTTCGATGCCCAAGGTAAACAGACTTTTTTCCAAACTCAAATTGGTGATAACAAGTATCATCTTCACATATAGGACATGCTTTATGTCCTTTGACACTGTATCCAGCCAAGTTACGATAAGCCAAAAAGTCGTTAATTATGCAAAATAATATTGCACGCATATTAAACTTTTCCCCAAAATATGCATCATCAACTTCAACGCCTTCATCCCACAAGAGTCGTAAATCATCAATTAATGGACTTAGATAAACATCTATGTCGTTACCAGGTTGTCGTGGTCCAGAAATCATCATACTTAATAGTATATACTTGCGCTTCATGCACAACCAAGGAGATAGGTTATAAATAGTGAGAAGAACAGGCCACGAAGTATGATTAGAGCTCAAATTACTAATGGGGTTTATTCCATCGGTGGCAAGCCCAAGCCTAAAGTTTCTTGGCTCGACTCCAAAATCTGGAAACAACGAATCAATTTTCTTCCATTGCAACGAATCAGCTACATGGCGAACGTTTCCATCACGAATCCTTTCATATGCATGCCATCTAAGATTCTTTGCGTCATTCGAATTAGCAAAAAGTATCTTTAATCATGAAACTATTGGCAAGTACCATAACACTTTAATGGGAGGATGCTTCCTACTAACATTGTCATAGTGATCATTGTCATCACCATTGTTAGCCTTCAGCTTGTAACGCGACACACCACATTTCGGACATTGAAACAAGTCTTCATACTCTTTCCGGTATAATATGCAATCATTAGGGCAAACATGTATCTTGATATACTCCAGACCCAGTGGACACAATATCTTCTTGGCCTCATAGCAACGATCCGGCAATTTGTTATCTTCTGGTAACATTTGCTGTAGCAATTCAAGTAATTTCGTGAAACTTTTATCCGACCATCCATTTTTTTCCTTCAGATTAAACAACTTTAACACCGCCGACAATCGTGTGAACTCTGTGCATCCCTTATATAAAGGGGTGTCTTTATCACTACATAAATTATCATAAATATGAGCATTCATAAAAGAAGATTCCCCAATATCACGGAACATATCCTCTAGTTGATCTTCCATATATTCATCTTCCTCCACTCTTTGACTTTGTGACGCCCGACTTTCCTTATTATCCATCTCACCATGCCACGTCCATATTATATAATTTTGACATATACCATCACAACAAAGGTGATTGTGTATTTCTTTCTTTGTACCCTTTTTGATATTCGCGCAAACAACACAAGGACAATAAAAGATACTATTATTGCCGGGAAGATGTTTATCAGCGTATTCAAGGAATTCACGAACTCCGTTCTCATAAATCGGACCTAATCTATTGGCTTTCATCCAACTACGATCCATTATAACTTCTGAAATTTATACATGTAAAATAATGTGAATGACACACCAAAATCTAATCCAAAAAAGCATACTAAATGTAAATCATACTAATCTATATGCATATACAATATGAACAAAGAAAAAATCAATGAAGATGTACTCTCATACTAAACGTAAAGCATATGAAACATCTCATTCTGACTTAAGCATATAAAATATGAACAAAGAAAAAAGGAATGAAGATATTGAAGAATACCGTACTTCAAAGCTGTAATCAAATGAACGTAAGGAATGAAGATATTGAAGAGTACCGTACGTCAAATCTGAAGAATCAAATGAACGAAGACGGTCAATATTTGAGCATAAACCAAGAAAAAAGGAATGAAGACGTTGAAGAATACCTTACTTCGAAGCTGAAGAAGCAAATGAATGAAGATGAAGAGGGTAAAGGTTAGGGCGTCTCTGGCTCACTTGTCCGATTAGGGCGTCTTATGAAAGAAATACAAAATAAGTTTTGTTTTAATTTATCAGTAAAGCTTTTAATCTCAATTAGAGAAACAAACTGTAGTGGAATCTTAAGTGACACACGCTAAATGTATCCTTAAAAATGGAAAAAATGTGTTGCAGGGAATCAAAGCTTGTTACATTTCATTTATTACTATGGTTGTTCATCTTAACAGTTGTAAAATAATTTACAATTTATTTTTTAAATAATGGACTTAAGTGACACAAGCTAAATGTACTCTAAAAAATGGAAAAAATGTAGTTGCAGGGAATCGAAGCTTGCTACATTTTATTTATTACTACGGTGGTTTAAGTCAACCATCATTAAATGACTGTTCCCCAGCTTTTTCCTGGGCGCAAAATTTTTAACCTATTACAACGACGTAAAAGGATGCGTCGTAAGCCTGTCGTTGGTTTTTTAGCGTTTTGTAGTAGTAGAGGAGCACTGGTTACCTTAGATAGGGGGATATGCCTCTTGATCTAAGATGATTTACTGCGAGGATGCAGTTTAAGTTCCAGTTTGCATTTGTGCGTCAAGCAAGCTGAGATGTCAAGGAGGATGTCTTGACATTGTTGTATTGTTGTAAGTTGGGGGAAACTTGGCAGTGCATGTTAAATAGTTCTTATTGGATGCTTAAGAACCATTAATGAGTTTGGGGGAATTTGTTTTTCTTTGCAGATTGGGATCATAAATTTGTGAAGAAATCTCTGTGAGTCCAAAATCAGAAAAGTTCCTATGAAAATAGACAATGTTTGACACAATGTCAGGACATTGCTGTTAAACATGTTGGATGTAATGGGTTTGTTGGTCGGTGTTCTTAAAAGAAGAAACAGTCAACAGTCTTGGCCGGTGAGCATTTAGTGGAGTGATTTTCTTCGGTTAATGAATCTTTGAATTGACCAGAGTTGTTTTCTGTGGTTCGTTAATTTCTACGGGAATTGCTTGGCTATAAATAAGACTGGATCGATTCTTCTTAGTCTCATCATTCCTTTAGTGATCATTGGCATTTTTCATATTCTGGGAGAGTTACGTCTGGGTTTGGAGTTGTCTTGGTCATTTTTGCCAAGTTTTGGCTAAAAAGGGGGAGAAGAAGTCTGTTTTTTTGTGGCTTTCTGGAGTTGTTCTGCAAGAATGCTGGATAAGATCTTAACTTTTCTTTTTCCTTTGTGTCTTATGATCTAAGTTGAAAAACAGGTTGTGACTTGTGATCTGAGTGACATATTTTATGAACTCCATGTCACGACTATTTAAGCTCTTTCTGGAATTCAGGAAGAAGATATCAGAAGGGAAACTCTCAAGATGAAGGGACTCATGGACCTTTATCAATCTCGCTCATCCAGCACAGAAGGGAATGTTTTAGCCAAAATTTGTCAAAAAGGGGAGATTGAAAGCTCTTGTGGTTTGACGAAATTTTGGTAAAACATGACTATGATAAAGATGAAGAAATCTGCTCAAGATTAAAGATGTTGAAGAAGATGTCGTAACATCTTACAAATATAGCAGGTTTAATTATGCAACAAATCTGCCAAAGATTTGGTGCGAATTTGCAGAGTGGATAAAGGAGAAAAGATTGAAAGCCCAACTGAAGACTATATAAGGAGACTTAGACCTAGGGTTAGCAGGACTGTACTTTTGTATCACTTGTAACTTTGTAACCTAATTCTCTTGTGTTGAATAAGGGTTTAGGGTTTGAGAGTCGTTGGCTCTCTTAGGAGTTGTAAGTCTTCACTCTGTAATATGGGATGCAGAGTGGAAGACATAGGTACAAGGACACAACCAGAAGCCTGTAGGTAATGGTTGTTGTATTGTTCTTGGACAAAGCTTTGAAGAAATTCCAAGATAACTTGGAGGTCAAGAAACCGCGAAAGTTCTGTATTGGCAGAAGACAGAGATATCACAGGTTGTGATTAGAATGTGAGTGGGGTATCTCATATCAGTGTTGTAAACGTTTGAGTTTAACCTTGGTAAAGATGTTCATTGGGTAGATGTTAGGGATAAAGATGTAAACGGGGGAGTTTAACTTTGTAACCGTCTACAGATAGTGGAGTCTTCATCCTGGATTGGTATCCCCCAGATGTACACTAGTAAAAAAACACTTTTTAAATCGGGTAAAAATGACTTTTTAAATCGGTTGTCGCTTCGATTTAATTCTGAACGATTTAGAAAGTTTTTTGTTTTTAAATCGGTTTTAATCCGATTTAAAATATTTTATTAAATCGGTTAGTATGATTTATAAGTCTTTATTTAAATCGGTTTGACAGATCTAAAAAAAATCTAAAAGTTGTGAAATTTTTTTAAATCGATTTGACCCGATTTAAAATCTGAAATTTAAATCGGCTCACTTGATTTAGTAGTGTTTTTTTAAATCGTTTGATCTGATTTAAAATCTCAAATTTAAATCGATTCACTTGATTTAATAATGTCTTTTTAAATCGTTTGATCTGATTTAAAATCTCAAATTTAAATCGACCCACTTGATTTAGTAATGGTTTTTTAAATCGCTTGATATAATTTAAAATATCAAATTTAAATCGACTCACTTGATTTAGTAATTTTTTTTTTAAATCGTTTGATCCGATTTAAAATCAGAATGTCATTTTTTTATTCATTGTCATTTTTTAATTCAGATTTCTACCATAATATTGTACAAAAAATTATGAATAATACAAAATTTCATCACAACTAATTACTAATCAAATATTTCATACATAATCATTAATACAAACAATACCACGGAACAAAGTTTTAAATAAATTCCATCATTTTTTAATTAGTCAGGAAACTATGTCACAAAAAGTACCATAGAACTAAATACGTCTTGCCAAAACCAAACTATGACACTATCAAAACACTAGTTAATCTAGGCAAAGCCAAACAAACTATGAGGCCTATAACAAAAGCACAAAAACAAATGGCAACTATGAGGCCTACAACAAAAGCACAAATACAAATGGCACCGACCTATGATTGCCATTTTTCACCTAACCAAATTACTTCAAATGGATTCTAGAATAAAATTTGCACAACGTTCTTGAACATTCGTAATGTCATCCTCATGAAATGGTGTTGAGTCTCCAAATATCTGAATAAATATAAAAAATATTAGAATATTGTATTAACATTAAAGAAGACATTTAACACATACTTAAAATTTTTCGTTACATACTTGATTCCATGAATTAACAATCCCAGCAGATACAATGTTCAACATATGTATCATAACATAATAGCCACACTCATAACTGAAAGATTGTCTATGGCACTGCAATTATCATAAATTATAGTAAGTAAATAGTATATACAAAAATTATTAATAAATTTTAAATTATTTATGAAATTGTTAACTTACTTTAAGATTAATGTTCCATGTTGGCTTTCTCTGTTTTCTCGAACCTTTCAATCTATTATATCCATCTATGGCTCTACAGTAATAAAATATATTCATTAAATTTGTCTTCTAAAACATCTTAAATTATACGTAAGGTAAATAAATTATACTTACGAAACAACAATAAAAACAATGTTTTTATCTGGCTTCAACCCCATTGAACATAGGAAGATTACATTTTGTTTCTTTGCCTCAATAATGAGCAATTGCCAATGATGGCTACATTCCATAGGAAACAAAAATTAAATGTGTCAACTTCAATTGCTAACTCATAACATGGAAGAGATTATGGGCTACTAAATCTCAAAATACAAATTTGAATATATGTGATTACCTAAAAAAATTAATTTAGTAAAAAATACTATGAAGATCATGTTACACTTACTTGTTGAGGTATGGTACAAAAACATAGTCTTTGTCATTTTCAAACAGCTTTTCAGTTATGTGAGACTGAGAACTAGCTCGATCATTTTGTGGTTGAATGAAATTTGGATCAATGAAACCATACATGTTACTCTTGTCCAACTGAGTACAAAGCTGTCTTATATACCTAAAGTCAAACACCAAATATTAATCAAAATATGCTATAACTTCAACAGTAGATAAGCAGGTTCATGTCATATTTAAAGGCTGCAATTTCAATTGTTTAACAAGGATCTCTTTTGCACTGAGTAACAGTTTTCCTAAAAACTAGAATTTATATTCATATATCATGAATGGCAAGCTTTTATAAGACTGGCAGCTTTTATCTACAATTCACTAACAGTTTTGTAAAACTGGCAGCTTTTATCTACAATTCACTAACAGTTTTGTAAAATGGTATGTACAATTTTGAGACTAGTTACTAACAATTTTGTAAAACTGGCAGCTGTTATCTGCAATTCACTAACAGTTTTGTAAAACAATTTTGTCTTCAATTCACTAACAATTTTGTAAAACTGGCAGCTTTTATCTACAATTCACTAACAGTTTTGTAAAATGGTATGTAAAATTTTGAGACTAGTTACTAACAATTTTGTAAAACTGACAGCTTTTATCTACAATGCAAGATTGTGTTAAAATAAACCATTTATACTAACTGGCAGCTTCATATTCTAACAATTCACTAACAGCTCTAATATAACTAACAAACTAACAGCACTAACACTCACTAACAGCTCTAATATTCACTAACAGTTCACTAACAGTACTAACACTCACTAATAGCTCTAATATTCTAACAATTCAATATAACTAACATTGTGGAATTTTAATTTTTCAGTTTAGTTACAATTTTTTTCATGTAAAAGTATTTCCAATATACTGCCACATTTTAATTGACTTTTTTTCTTCATAGAAAAGTCAAACTCTTAGTTCATACTCTGTTACAACCCAGATCATCACACTAAACTCCCACACTACCAGCATACATGTATTACTTTATTCAATCTCGTTGTTAACTTCTTCACCATTGGGATCTCCATTGTATCTTACATTTAGATTCAGAAACTTACTATTTACAAAATAATATCCATCTAATGTCCTTCTATGTATATAGTTGATATTAATATATCAATGTATACATGTAGTTGAAATCAATTTCGCACGTTGCCTACCTGCTACTACCTATTTCCCGTTCAATTTGTTTTCCATATTCATCCTGCAAAGAACATGATTCAGGTCTCAATATTACTACATTTTTTCAGCCATATTATTCATTTGACTTAAGCATTCGAATTTCCACATTATTGTTCGTGTAGCTTACAACTTAAGCTACCTGGTAACCATTTCAATTTTACTGCTTATTGTTTCATTCTAAATTAATCACACTCTTTTCAGCCACATTATTCATTTTACTTAAGCAATCAAATTACCACATTACTGCTTATTATTTCAATTTGTTGTACTCACGTATAACTTATGCATTCTAATGTTATAATCAAATTTGAAAATATCCATGACAACATTACATATCGCTATAACTCAGTTACATTATCACAAATTAATTGAATGGAATTTTATCTCCCATAGTTTTTTTTAGCTATATTACTTTCAAATGTATTTGACCATGCTTATCACTGGCTTTTGATTTACGCTAAATGTGTTGGTAAATATGCTTCTCATGTAGGTTGAGAAGCATGGAAGATGAAGACTTCAAAATGCATACAATAAGGTACAACTCATCATTAGTCTGTTTCAGATCCTATCATTCCATTTTCCCTTTGAATCTTATCATTCCATTATTCTGCTATCAATCCTAGCATTCCATCTAACCTCATTACTCAACATGTCCTCAATCTAATTCTAACAGATTAAGCTCATGCTTTGCTTTTGCAATTCTATGAATATTTTTTTACAGAATTGAAAATAGGAAAAATAATTTTAACATTGCTAACTTTTTTACATTTCACTATGTTTGACATATACATATGAAAAAGAAACAGCAAAAATGATGTAGAAATGTACTTACACCACCCATATACGTAGAATAGAGATTCGTAAATCTTGTATCTTCATACACAACTCCATAATATCTTTGATTGGGAGATAAAAAAATCATCCCCTTCCAACTTGAACTTCAAAGCTTCTTTTCGCGACATTATCTTTAACATCAATTTTTCAGCGCCATTGTTTTTAGATTCTGACCTTTTAGATGGAATGGCATCTTTTTTATTTCCTTCAACATCCTAAACAATTAAGATAAAATATTAGACAACATAGGATAGTCATTATATATTGAAATAGAAAATGGACACAAATATTGAATACCTTATTAGTAACAAGACGCAAAAGTCTTTTCGGCCATTGAATGAAATTGTTGAGGGCCTTACCAACCTTTGTCACCTCATTTGTGGGCATAGGGACTTGAACATTTGAATCTAGCACCTTGGTTACCGCCACCCTTGCCATATCTTTATCTAACAATTGATTATGTATGTTGGGCCCCAACTTATACACATTTGCGTATGCCACTACGTGATGATTCTTATCAACATATAATTCACACTCTTCAGGGATATCCTCCTCATCCTCTTGTATATGCGGCATTGCTGAACAACTACCATTCGTGCTCGCACGTATAGTGGTATTAGGAGAACAAACCAGGAAATTTGGATATTGTTGAGAGAAAGCCGACATTGATGATATGTCCCGCATCACTTGTTCTCGAATCTCCTTTGTAAGCTCTAATTTTATGGCCTTTATTTGTGTGCTATTTAAAATATGTGAGGTAGAGGCAACATTATGAGGATGTGGACCAAAATATTGTCGAATTCCCACACCTCGACCAACACCACGAACACGTCCAGGGTGTTCAGGTAGCCCAATCGCTTCCGTCAAGATATCTTGACGTCCTTGAGGAACAAAGCTTCCTTCAGCTGCATTTTGAACCAGAGAATCCTACAACATAATATACGAGATTAACCAAGCAATAAAAAAACAAATCTCATTTTCTATATTTAAAATCTCATTGCATCGGCTTTTTAGAGCATCTCTTACTTGAATGTGAACAACAAATTAAGTCGTTTTACTCAAGCCTTGAAGCTCTTTGGCTTGTTTTTAAGAAAGCTTTGACATGGACACAAATGTTGACGTTGACGTGGATTTTTAAGCTTTCTCATTCTTGACTGCCTTTTATCCTAACTTATATCTAGATATAATATCTTAGTTTTTTTTAATCGGCAAAGGAAAACTATATTACCAAATAGGCATAAGCCATGCCAAGGGAAGAATTACAATGCCCAAGGAACCAAGGGACAGCGAAATACAACAAGCCATATTAAACAATGATAAGCTAAAGCAGCCCCCTCCAGAAACTAAAACTACCCCAACAACTGATACAGAAATAATTTAGCAGAGAGATATAAAACATGATTAGCTCCCAAATTTCACCGGCCCCAACTAAAAAGGAAAGACTAACAGATAAAACTTCCTACTCACTGCAAAACCTTCAGGTTTGAATGTAGTGCAGAAGAAAATTAAGCCTCTGCAACTATTCTGCCCTGCCACAACTCCGCAATCAAATCAAGATTATGGCGATACCACCGAAAGCTGCTCCAAAACTGACAATAGCTGTAAATCCTCTCCTGACATAAGACTCTGCCTAGAACCAACCAGATGAACAAAAAGGACAATAACAGACACCTAAAACTTTGAAACCAACTGTTGCAGCTGCTTAAGAATACAGCTCAAACTAACCAATGAGACCAGAAACAAGACTACTGCTACCAATCTCCCTCTGCAGCTGCTTAAGGCCGAGCAAGACCAAGGAGCAATCCAACAGAGTAATAATTGTCCACTTATTGCAGGGTGCAGGTCGGTTCAATTCAGTTTTTTTTTTGTTTGAATGTACTTATAGATTGGCAACGTTATAACTATCATTAGTAGCCATATTTTTCTGCTCGAACAACTAATGAGAATCTCACCACATGTTAATCTTCATGTAAGAAAAGAAGCTAGCACTTATGTGTCGGGTCTTGGTTTTCTATTCCTATCAATTTACAGATTGGTTCCTTTTTCGATGAAGACAAGGGTTTAAAGCTTTTTGGATTTGCTGCTCAGCACACAATATCGACAAAGCTGTTTTAGATTATGGGTTTGGCTGATAAAATTTTGTCTTTCTATTACCTAGTCACTTTTAATTCACACTCTTAGACACTTTTAATTTTAGACACTTTTAATTCAAACTCAATTGGCTAATAAATGTTAAGGCCAAATGGTTCATTGCCCCAATGGCTGATAAATTTTAGACACTTTTAATTCACACTCAATGGTTAAAAATGTTATATGGTTCAACTGCTTTGGTTTATGTTAAGGCCAAATGGCTGATAAATTTTAGACACTTTTAATTCACACTCAATTTAGTATATTAATACAGTGACCACTAAGGAATTACAGTAAAACACTAACTTTTACAACGATTACAATTCACATGATATTATAGTTTGTAATTATAAAATATTAGCATCAATATATTGGACTATGATTTCATTGCCTCAAAATGTACTTCACCTAACAAAAAATCTATGGTAGACATTTACTTACAATTTTATCAGCAACAAGTCATGTTTCTTCTGATGTATACTCTCCTGATGGTTTTATTCGGCCTCTTATCCACTTCTCATGGCGTTTTGGTGGAGATGGAGGTGTAAGTAGGGAATCTCCACCTGACTCTTGTCTTTGTTTTATTTTCTCTTGCATCATCTTTTCTTCAATCAACTCATATCCCCCACGAGACATGATGTGGAGGTATTTATTACAATCCTGAACCATTTTCCCCCTTTTTCTTTTCTCCTATTATAAATAACACACCAATTAAAGGAAATACTAAAAACAAACTTGATTGATAAACTGAATCTCAAATCTAACTAACCAGAAAGGAAGGATCCTCTCGCATCTTCTTAAACTTCTTCCATATTTCCTCTTCAAGAAAAGGATACTTTTCAAGTGGAGATGTGTCACTCAATTCTCCATCATTTAAATATCTACTGGTTAGAGCCGTTTTAAATGCCCTCCAACGCTCACCCGCATAGGAAATCCATTTGCTTTTCAATACTCCAATATCGGTATCACAGATTTCCCATTGTTCCTACATCACACAACAAATAAAATAGTTAATGTTTGAAAATAATGCATTTAAGTAATACATTTAGCAAGCATTATTAATATTATACCATACTATCATCCCAAATTTGATCCTTCACTTTTGAATCTACATTATCCCAATATTCCTCCAAAATGCTCACTTTGTTTCGAGCAATGGAACCCACATGACTCTTGAACTTTTTTATGTTTTCCCCTATAGGCATTTTGGTCCTTGGAACGAAATCAATTGGTATCTTTACACCCTTCTCACGTAAACACAATTCTTTCATTCATGTGCCACGTCTACCCCTCTTTTTGGTAGGCCGAGTATCATTCTCTCTTTGTGAAGGAGCTGATGGATCATCCATGTGTCTGCATTAAAAAAAACATATTAAGAATGAATAAATTTTCATATATGGATTAAAACTAAAGTTAAGAATCAAAGTAAAAAATTTTTATAAACTAAAATGTACCATATATGGATATAAACTATATATTTTCAAAGATTTTCATGATTAGACATTTTCCCATATCCCTTCTTCATGATCATCACGGGTGGCATACACGTCATCTGTTATAGTTTCCTCAATGGAAGTAGGCATTCTTTGAGAAAAAGGACTCTCAGAAATATCTATGGTTGAATATAGACTCTCATTAGGCTCATGTATATTTTTACCTTGAAGAACCACTGACCACTTTTTGTTAGAAGGATCACAAACATAAAACACTTGTTTTACTTGAGATGCCATAATAAATGGCTCGTCCGTATAAGCTTCCTTTTCAAGGTCCACCAATGTAAAACCAAATTCATCAGTTTTGACACCATTGTTTATGTCAATTCATTTACATTTAAAAACATGAACTTTCAATTTAATGAAATCAACTTCCCAAATCTCTTCAATGATTCCAAAATAAGGTGTAGATGCCATAACTGGATTTTTATCTTTTGAATTAGCAAAGTGCATGGACTCAGCTACGACCATCACCCCACTGTTTTGTACGAAACTTTTGTCATCCTGAGTCTTTGTATAAAATGAAAAATTATTAATATCATAACCAGACCAAGTTATGACATCAAAGTTAGGCTCCCTTGATAGCCATTTTAATGTAACAGAAGCTGAATTGTCATTTAAAATGGTTTCTTTGAACCACTTTAAAAAAGTCTTGTTATGCTCATTCATCAACCATTTTTCATTCACTCTAGACTTTTTTCCCTTCACAATGACTTTATGAGCAGAAAGGTAAGACTGAACCTCGTCAGTGTTATTCAATATATACAATTGTGCTTTAAGTACTTCTGCACTCCCCATGCTCTTAAGTTTTAAACCTCGTGTGCCCTTACCTGCACATCTTCCTTCATGACGATATTTAGGAATTCCTATTGTTTCCGCTTCAGACATATAGTCAGAACAAAATTCAATAGCCTCTTCTGCGATATACCTTTCAACAATAGATGCTCCGGGACGACGAAAATTCTTCACATAGCCTTTTAAAATCTTCATGTATCGTTCAACTGGATACATCCACCTCAAATAAACAGGACCACGCAACCTAATCTCCCTCACTAAATGAACAATTAAGTGAACCATTATGTCAAAGAAAGAAGGAGGAAAATACATCTCTAGTTGGCACAAGATAATTGCAGCCTCATTTTCCAACTCATCTAATTTATTAGGATCAATGACTTTGCTGCAAATAGCATTGAAGAATAAGGATAACCTAGTTAAGACATCTCTAACTTTTTTAGGCAATATTCCACGAATTGCCACTGGTAGGAATTATTGCATCAATATGTGACAATCATGAGACTTCAATCCAACTAATTTCAAATCTTTCATTGAGACAAGACTCTTGACATTTGAAGAGTAGCCTTGTGGAACTTTTATGCCGTGTAAACATTCACAAAAGCTTCTTCTCTCATTTTTTGACAAAGTATGACACGCTGGAGGCAGATATGTTCGCTTACCTACTGACTGTGGAGCTAACTGTTGTCTTATAGCCATCTCAACCATATCCAGACAAGCATTC
The DNA here is from genome assembly GCA_022829125.1 of Lathyrus tuberosus. Lineage (NCBI taxonomy): Eukaryota > Viridiplantae > Streptophyta > Magnoliopsida > Fabales > Fabaceae > Lathyrus > Lathyrus tuberosus. Next base: position 114,965 of record JALAZF010000233.1, read on the forward strand.
AAACCATCCTTTGTTTTGCACTGAATGTTGAGAAGTGTTCCTATTACACTATCACACACATTTTTTTCAACATGCATTACATCGATACAATGTCTAACATCTAGATTAGACCAATAAGGAAGATTAAAGAAAATAGACCTCTTCTTCCATATATTTTTCTCAGTGGTTTGGTCCTTCCCAAATATCACACTGACATCTTTCAATTTTTCATAAACTTGCTCTCCAGTTAAGGCTTTTGGAGCAATTTCATTTTTCGGGTGTCCATTAAATGCTTTTCTCAACCTACGATATGGGTGAAATCGTTTGAGAAATTTACGATGCCCAAGGTAAACCGTCTTCCTTCCATTTTTCAATTGTTGGAAGCAAGTGCGTTCTTCACATATGGGACATGCTTTATGCCCCTTCACGCTATAGCTACACAAGTTCCCATATGCAGGAAAATCATTAATGGTACAAAATAACATTGCACGCAACTTGAAATAATTACAAGAATGGGCATCAAACACATCAACACCTTCCTCCCAAAGCACTTTCAAGTCTTCGATCAATGGACTAAGATAAACATCTATGTCATTTCCCGGTTGCTTTGGACCCGAAATCATCATAGATAACATAATGTATTTGCGTTTCATGCAAATTGAAGGAGGTAAATTGTAGATCATTAAGAGAACGGGCCATGAACTATGGTTACTACTTAAGTTCCCATATGGGTTCATTCCATCTGTAGCAAGTCCAAGCCTAAGGATTCTTGGCTCATTCCCGAATTTCGGATACAAAGTGTCGATTTTCTTCCATTGTAATGAATCGGCCGGATGACGAATGTACCCGTCACATTTCCTCTCATCTGCATGCCATCTAATATTATTTGCATCATTTACATTATTGAACAACCATTTGAGTCTTGTAATTATTGGAAGATACCACAACACCTTCGCAGGAGGACATTGTATGCTTTCATCAGAATTGAAATCATTGTCCTTCTCTTTGTAGCGTGATAGTCCACACCTAGGGCACCTCTTCAACTCTTCAAACTCATTTCGATATAATATACAATCATTAGGGCATGCATGTATTTTCTTATACTCCATACCCATCGGACATAATATCTTCTTTGCCTCGTAGTTACGATTAGGTAATATGTTACCTTCTGGGAGCATTTCCTTCAACAACTCAATTAATTCAGTGAAGCTTTTATCTGTCCATCCATTTCTCGCCTTCAAGTTGAACAAACGTAACACCGCAGACAACCGTGTGAAGTTAGTGCACCCCGGATACAAAGTCTCTTCTCTATCTTTGCACAAATTATCATACATATGTGCTCGCTGGAAAGACTCTAGACCTATATCACGAATCATATCATCTAGCCGATCGTTCATATCTACATTGACTTCATTTGTACTCGATGCACTTGGCATGTTTACCGACTCGCCATGCCATATCCATTTGGTATAATTTTGGTTAATCCCGTGACAAATAAGATGACTTTTTATCAACTCAAAATGTAACGAGGGAATATTCAAACATTTAACACAAGGACAATAAAATTTTCCGTTATTATCAGGAAGTTTTTCTGAAGCAAATTTAATAAACTCGTCCACTCCTTTATTATACTCTTCACTCAAACGGTTAGAATTCATCCAACTACGATCCATAACTACTTCTGGAAAAAAAATACATACACAAATAGTAAGTTATGGTGCTTAATTAGTCTATTATAATTAAGAAAAAATATTTATTATATACTTTCACAAAACAGAGAAAAACTCACGAACAATATAGCATGTAACAATTAATAAACTAGAAGACAGACTAGTAAATAATAAAAAAATACAAATCATCCTCCATCTAAGTCACCAATATTTAGCTTAAAGAGCTTGCTTAGCCAGAAATCTTATACCCTTTCGGATGGTTTTGTATTAGATGATCTGCCCCGTCATGGGTAAACTTTCGAGTGCTTTTAAAACATCCTAAACAAAGGAATCTTAAATATACTGAACATAGGAATACCTATCATCTATCTCATCTAGTTCAAAATATAGTTTTAATGATATCAACAAAAGGCTTACAAGGACAATTCAGACTTAATTCTACTCCAGGAAAACACAAATCACATTTCGCCAAAGATAAGATCATTAATAAATCCAGTAACTTCTATTTAGTAGTGACTTCAATACTACTGGAATGTTCAAAGTTGACTAGTAGTCTTTTCGAGATTGTTCCAACGATAAGATATCAGTGAATAATTTGGACGTGGTTAATGTCATCACAGAAAAATTAGACCTTGACACCAAACAGGTAATATGTTATACATTGATCTTAATTCTAATTATGCAGTAAGATAATGCTTTTAATTTGATGATTAATAATGCTAATTTATAAAATTATACTTTTGTGTTCAGTTGCAGAGTCCAAGAAGGCAATATTGTGATGTGTTGCAATCTAACTCTGGTCAAGTAATGGAAATTGCAATAAGAGAATGCAAATATGAAGAATTGATTCACATGCATTGAATAAATCTATGTACTAAATTTCAATATGGATAAGCATATTATTGTAGAAGTTATTCCAAGTTTTAGATATGGTAGAAATAAATAGAAGTCACTACTACAAAATGTATTGAAGTTATAATAACATAGTAACTAACTACTAGTATACTACTGATTTTCAACTTTGAACATTTCAGTAGTATTGAAGTCACTACTAAATAGAAGTCACTACTAGTCTACTACTGATTTCCAGTAACACCTTTCATTAATAACACAGTAACTAACTACTAGTCTATTACTGATTTTCAAATTTGAACATTTCAAGTTGCAACATACATTACATGGCACTATTCAAAACATATGATAGAATCTAAAGCTCACCTGTCTAAAGTCGTGCAGATTTCTCGACGGTAGATTTCTCCAACGCCTCCAAGACCCTAAAATTGAAAACAATATCATTTAACATACAATATTTATTAACTTTCAAATTACTAATTAGGGAAGCAGGATATCGTAGTATTTAACGATAAATACTGTCTTAAATCCAATAAGAATATGATGACATCGAAACGTGTTACTGTCATAAAAATAAACAAAAGAGACAACAGAGTACGTGATAGAACAACACCTTTAGATCTGGCGTGGATAACACAAAGGACAACAGATAGTTTACTAAGGCAGAAATCAAGATTGAAGTTGATTAAGGACGGGGACTCTAACTCGAGTTTCTTTCACCATGTTCTGAAATTTAGAAGAATAAATCAAATTACAACTCTAAAAAACGACGGAGGGTGGATTAAAGGTGTGGATAACATAAAGTCAGAAGTTCACTCATTCTACTCTAACTTTTATGGAGAGATGAATCAAAGTAGGCCTTTTATGATCCGGACAGATATCCAATGGATATCAGAATGCGACAATCAATTCCTTACTGCATTATTTTCAGACGAAGAGATTAAAGAAGTTGTGTAGAGTGTGACGGTAATAAAAACACGGGCCCAGACGGTTTCAAAGAAGGAACACCACTAAAGTCTGAATGACTACAAACCAATATGCCTTATTGGTTGCCTATATAAATTCAAAGCTGACTGTGAAAAAGCATAAGACATTGTGAGTTGGGGATTTCTTGATCACATGATGATTAGAATGTATATTTGTCATATTTAGTCCATATTCAATAGTACTATGTCCATTCTAAGAAACAGAAGTCCTTAAGCTTGTGTAGTCCATAAGACGCGCATTAAAGACCACTTTTTGTTAACAACTAAAGTGAATCTTGTGAAGAACTGTCCCTATCTTCATGCATGAATAACACAAACTATCTTCACGAGAAAAACCAATAAAAATTGTGTCACTCAATTCTCAAACTCTATAAACTTCAACTACAAAGCTTCACCATTTTCATCCTCTACCAAAATTCAACAACATGGAAAAACAAAAACAAAGACTCATTCTCATTCTTATTTTTTCACTACTATGTTCATGTCAAAAACACACAAATTAACGACCAAAACAAAAGTCTCAAAGACTGGCTTCAAAACACCCAACATTATCCTTGTAACTGGACAGGAATAACATGCGACTCACGAAACAGGTCAGTTGTTTCCATCAACCTCTCCGAAATCGGTATCTACGGAGATTTTCCCTTCAATTTCTGTCGCATTCCATCTCTCCAAAACCTTTCTCTTCAATTTTTGATTTATTAGTGATCTTCTTTAGTTGTTAACAGAAGTCCTTAATGCGCGTCTAAAAATGGTATAATTTGGATATAATGTTCTGATGACAATGCATGTACAGGTTGCGAATGGTTTCGTTGTGGAGGTAAAGTTAAGAAAATAAAAATGGAACCTTAAGCTTGGACATAAATTTAGAGAGAATGGAGGATGATTTTGGAGAACCTTAAGCTTGAATCAGTTGGTTCTAAGTTGTTTTCACACCGTGCAGCATGAGTGGATCTCTTTGAGGCTCTTGAATCTTAAGACATGTGAATGAAACAGTATTTAAACTAGTTGAATAAATACCAGATTTCCAGCACCAACTGTGCATAAGCCATTTATGATATCAAGAAGAACAAGACCATTTACAGCGTCTTAAGCTAAAACCACAGTTTCTTGTTCCAGAGGAATCTCGTTCTTCAAAAGTTCAATTGTGCGTGACACCATCTTGGTTTCCACTTCAGTCTAAGAAACTAATCCGTGTATTCAATTTCAATCTCACACTATTATTTATCTTTTTTTTATAATTATAATACATCAAAACTATATAGTATTGCGTATGTGGAGGGAAAATGACATCTATATATAATGTTATCCGTGACTCTATCTAATGTAACATAAAGTCAAAAGATTGGTCCACCCTAGTCCACCGATTGCTAAGTATATCTAACTTTGAATGTTAATTTTAATATTTTCTCAATTCAAAATAGGAGAAAATTCTTGACCAAAAAAAGGGGGAAAACTTTAAGACGTAACAATGAATCCTTGATGGCTACGGATAAACACTCTTTAATTTTACTTATCAATTTTTTTCTTCTATTTTACTTATCAGTCCTTCTGCATTATACTGATATATACTGGAGGCTTTAATGCGCGTTGGTCTTTTAAAAATCCAACTTATCTTCAAATTGTGGACCATCTTCTCTTAAAAATCCCAGAAAGATAAAACTAAACCTAAATTAACGTTCAAAAAACCAAAAAATGAACAAACCTTGAAAAATATGAACAGAGGCAGGGACTCTCAATGTCGATAGAAACTCTCAATGTCGATTGAATCTTCAATTAACCTGTCGAGAATCAACGAAAGACGAAAATCAAACGACGATAAAGAAGATGAAAATCAAACGACGATAAAAAATATGAAGATGAGTAGTAATGATACTGGAAAATCATTAATGGCTTCGTCGTTGCAAATGGAAGAGGGTTTCTCTCCGCCGCCAGAGAGAGAAAAGGAAAAGGGTTTTGAGTTGATGTGAGAAGAGCGTGAACAATGTTCGCAGAGAAGAGAGGGAACAACACGTTTTTGCGGAAAAGGAAAAGGAAAAGGGCGCTTTGTATGTTCATTTTTTTTAATTATCAAAAATTATTTTTAAATCAGGTTAACTAATCTAAATTGTATTCACTAAAATATGGTAGACGGGAATCCTAGTTTTTCAACTTTTTAAATCAAGTGGAAAGCATATGATTTAAAATGTCTAATTTAAAAAGTGTTTTTTGTACTAGTGGTAGGTGAGTTGCACCGAACTGGGTTAACACATACTGTCTTATTTAACATTCTGCAATTTACAGTTGTGTTATTGTTTTTGACTGACATGTTGGATCAGATGTCGTGACATCTGTGAGTATGCAGTTCTGATATTCAAGGTATCAGTCCGCTGTTGCGCCTCTGAGTTTAAATGATTATGTAGCACAATGTCTTGACATGTGTTAGGACATCTGCTGTCTGCATAGGCCAGAATTTCAGTACACACTGTCCCGGAAGAACAGATTCCACGAGTAATTTATGGTGGAAATGAAGATATGTACGAAAGAATGAATGAGTTCCAGGAACAATTCCTAGAAATGCAGAAGGAACTGCATGCCATTCGCGGTCAGGATTTATTCGGAAAGGATGCCGCAGACCTCTGTCTAGTCCCTAATGTGAAAATACCGCACAAATTCAAGGTACCTGACTTTGAAAAATACAAAGGCAAATCTTGCCCTCAAAGTCATTTAGTGATGTACGTTCGAAAGATGTCAACTCATACAGAAAATTAACAGCTACTAATCCATTATTTCCAAGATACTTTAACCGGTGCCACACTCAATTGGTACATGGGTTTAAACCGCACCAAGATCAATACTTTCAGAGATCTCGGCGATGTCTTCTTTCAGCAGTACAAGTATAACCTGGACATGGCACCAGATAGGGATCAGCTCAGAGCAATGTCGCAGAAGGACAAAGAAACTTTCAAGGAATATGCTCAGAGATGGCGTGAAATTGTCGCTCAGATCTGTCCCCTTCTTGAGGAAAAAGAGATGACAAAGATCTTTTTGAAAATCTTAATTTCATTCAATTACGACCGAATGGTCGCCAGTGCGCCCAGTGACTTCACTGAAATGGTGAACATGGGAGTACGCCTTGAAGAAGCAGTCCGAGAAGGAAGATTGGTCAAAGATGCAGAGCCATCAAGCAATACCAAAAGATACGGTAGTGCTTTCCCAAAGAAAAAAGAGCAAGATATTGGTAATATCTCTCTCGAAAAGCAAAGGCGAAGGTATCAACCAGTAGCGCGGTAACTCCCGCTATCAACCCAACGCCGGCTCCAACGTATCAACCTCAGGTTGCTCAAAGCCAACCAAATCAACAACAGTATCAGCAAAGGACACAACAACCTCTTCAGCAAGCTCGTCCACAGTACAATAATAATAATCGTACGACACGACCATCAGGGTTCGACCTTATACCGATGTTGTACGCAGAACTATTTCCACTCTTACTGGCCAAGGGGCACGTCCAAACCAGGACTCTTTTTACTATAACGGAAAATCTACATTTTTGGTTCAAAGCAGATCAAACTTGCCCTTACCATCAAGGAGGACCGGGGCACAACATTGAGAACTATATCAGTTTCAAGTCTGATGTACAGAAGCTTGTCAGGAACGGGATCCTATCTTTCAAAGATACTAATCCGAATGTTTAGGCGAACCCGTTACCTCAACATGAGAAGACTGTAGTAAATTTAATAGAAGAAAAATTTAGCTGTAGTTATCAAATTCACGATGTACTCCTATTAGGAACCAATCTGGTCAGGATGCATTGTAGACAGAGCGGGTACGATCATGTACCACCTCACAATTATCACCAGTGTGATATCTGTTCAAAGAATAATCAGGGGTGTTTCGTAGTGTGATCAGCTCTACAAGAACAGATGGATCAGGGTTGGATCCAGGACCACCGAATCCAGGAAGTCAACATGGCTCATGCGCATCCCAACATTGTTCAGAACCATGATATTCTTGCAATGAATATCAACTTAGTGGCAATGCATTTGAGGCAAAGTCAATACCATGGCCTACCACGGCACGATTACAATTCCTGTCCGATCTGCTCAATAAGCAATCAGGGATGCTCTTTTGTATAATAAGCCCTTCAGCGTCAGATGGATCTCGGATGGATCCAAGACTACCGTGAGAGAAACAACCATCAAGTCAATATGGTTCAGATCTTTAACATCTGCTTGATGAATACCAGTCTGGTAGAACTACATGCTAAGCAAGTAAGGCTCGGCTTTCTGGCTTCACATGATTATCAAGACTGTGAAGAGTGTCGTGAGAACGACCAAGGATGTGCACTTGTACAAAGAACTCTTCAACACTTGTTGGACCACTGGTGGCTTCCAATCTACTTGGATGAAGCTACACAATAGGTTAGCTTGACTGATGGAAATCATGATAGGCATCAAAGTCAGGATGTTCGCTCGATGGAAACAGATCTAGTAAAGTTGCACTGCATACAAAGCGGACGTGGTCGGGTGCCTCCACATAATTATGAGCTCTGTAGAGTTTTCTCAGAGAACAACCAAGGATGTTATCTTGTGTGGTCAGCTCTTCAAAATCAGTTGGACCAGAAAGAGATTCGACCATGTTCAAGTTCTGGTTCGATCAACGTGATACAAGACTATCTTCCTGATCAAAGCAAAGACGTTTTCATAATTTCTAATCAAGAAATGGCCAAAGACGTATGTGCCATAATCCCTTTACTCTATGAATCAAGACTCCCTCTTGATAGTAGAAAGATTCTCAACCTCGAACCAATTGAGGCTGCCTACGATGGTCAGAAAAATCAAAAGGCTCCTGTGGTTATCTATCTGCCAGGACCAATACCGTACAAATCCGATAATCCTATCCCTTACAAGTACGGTGCAACAACAATCGAAAATGGAAAGGAAACTCCATTACCCTCCGTCGAAAATATTTTCGACATCAGTCAAGTAACATGGAGCGGCCGGATCTTCAACAGAGGAGTTGGAGAACCCACCAAGGAGAAGGAACCTTAAACAGAAGTTCCCAATCAACCAGTTGGACAATCCAGTAATTCAGAACTGGTAAAAAACAACGATGAGATGCTGAAGCTCATCCAGAAAAACGAGTACAATAATGTAGACCAACTGTTGCAAACTCCTTCGAGAATCTTTGTGCTATCTCTCTTGCTCAGTTCCGAAGCTCACATGGAAGCTTTGCAGAAAGTCTTGGAGCAAGCTTTCGTAGAATAAGATGTGACGATAAGACAGTTTGACAGCATCATCTCCAACATCACTTCCTGCAACAACTTAGGATTCAGTGATGAAGAATTGCCAGAAGAAGGCAAAAATCACAATATGGCGCTTAACATTACAGTCAACTTCCAGGACGATGCTCTAGCCAGTGTACTGGTAGACACAGGATCAGCTTTGAACGTTATGCCAAAATCAACTCTAATACGACTATCATTTCTAGGAGCCCTGATGAGAGGCAGTGAGATCATCGTCAAAGCATTTTACGGATCTAGAAAAATAGTTATCGACGAAGTCGACCTTCCCATAACTATCGGTCCTCACACTTTCCAAGTCACTTTCCAAGTCATGGACATACAGGTAGCATACAACTATTTATTAGGAAGACCTTGGATACACAAAGTTGGGGCAGTCACTTTGACACTTCACCAGAAACTGAAGTTCTTCAAGAATGACAAGTTAGTCACAGTATGCGGAGAGCAGGCCTTAATAGTGAGCAATTTATCATCATTCTCTTGTGTAGAACCCAAGGAGGTCATTGGAACCCATATCCAGGCACTCTCGGTGAGCAATGAGAATCGATCACAGAGAGGAACGTCAATTTCCTCATACAAAGAAGCTCTCAAAGTGATCAAGGGTAACGACATAAAAGGATGGGGACAACTTGTAATTCCTACGGATAACAAGACAAAGAAAGGTCTTCGTTTCTCCTCATCCTGTACCTTGACTGCTACTAAAGATGAAAGTTTTCATCCCATTCAGGACTTCTTCCATAGCGGAGGTTTCCTTCACCCAGTGTCTCAAGAAGTTCACACCATCAATAAGGGTGACTTCTCCAATACAGATGAAGAGTGTAAGTCCTATCTCAACGAGGACGGTTATATGTCTCAGGGAGAGACACATACGCCATTTTGCTCTCCCACGCAGAGTCCAAGATATATACCAAGATCAGATGTCAAGATGATGTATGGAGATTGTGATCCTGAGGGATTCCGTGCTCCGCCTAACTCATTAGAAGACGATCCGATGAAAGACAAATTCGACTACGACTATTATGACACACTGGATGACTTGCCTATCTGGCAGCCGTACCCAGAAGACTTGGGGCAAAAGAGTCAGCCTAACGATGTCTATCAGCTGAGCAATATTAAAAAGAATACATGCGTCCCCACCAAATCATGGGATCATTACTCAGGACATTCCGAATATATCTAGCACAGCGATGAATCTGTAAAGATTCCAGGACAAGAGTTCATCAACTATGCTTTTCTTGAGGTCAACGTCATCGAGAAAGACGACTCCTCCAGTCCCACAGAAGTATGGGACACCTTAGGACAACCGAGTGGCAAGTACGACTTCTTGGTCAAGTACACCGCACCTGAAAGCTCTCGCATCAGATACGAGGACATACAGCCAATTGGATGGGGAGATCCTCTTGAGAGTGTGAACACCAAGAAAGATACAACAGAAGAGTTCGTTTACGACAACTCTGCTCGGGAGGAAGACTCCAACGATCCTGCTCCGCCAGAAATCATGGTCATTTCTGAGGACAAACCAATAAAGAAGGTACCAGACTTTGTGATTCACCGAGGAGTTCGTCGCCAATGGGTTGCTGTCGATGTCCCGAAAGTCGTCCATAAGTCTAAGTAATTGCCATCTTTGTTTTAACCTTTCACCCTGCCCAGGTGAAACGAATGTTTTTATAGGTCTCACTTTTCTGTAAATGTCCCTCTTCGTTTCGCCCAAAGCGACAGAGTTTTGTTTTATGGGGCTGTAGTTTCAAGAATCGACAAATCATAAATAAATAAATGTGGTTCTGTCATTTTGGCATTTATTGCTGTTTTCACTTTTCGTTTTTTCAAAAAATGGTAATCCTAAAACAACTCAAAATAAAAACAAGCATTTTTCAGAAAATACACTGCACACACTCTTGCATTTCTCTCTATCTCTTCTAAAAAAACAAATCATCACGTCATGCAGATTGGTTGTTTTAAACCCCATTGAAACATACGATCCAATGCCTTCTCCCAACTTTGAATTCCCGGTATTTGAGGCTGAAGAAGAAGTGTACAAAGAAATTCTAGAGGAGATCTCCCGATTACTCAGACAAGAGGAAAGGTCCATTGAACCTCACAAAGAGCCGTTGGAAATGGTCAACTTGGGTTCAAAAGAAGAGAGGAAAGAAGTCAAGATTGGGGCACTGCTCAGTCCAACTGTCAGAAAAGGCTTGATAGAACTTCTCAAAGAGTTTCCAGATGTGTTTACTTGGTCCTATCAAGACATGCCAGGGTTGGATACCAGCATCGTGGAGCATAATTTATCGTTAAGATTAGAATGTCCGCCGGTGAAACAAAGGCTGAGACGGACTCACCCGGATATGGCTATCAAAATCAAGGAAGAAGTGCAGAAACAGATTGACGCAGGTTTCCTCGACACCTCAGAATATCCTCAATGGTTGGCCAACATAGTGGCAGTTTCGAAAAAGGACGAAAAAGTCAGAATGTGTGTAGACTACAGGGATCTGAGCAAGGCAAGTCCAAAAGACGACTTCCCCTTACCGCACATAGACATACAAGTAGACAGTACAACAAAGTTCAAAATCTTCTCCTTCATGGATGAATTCTCGGGCTATAATCAAATCAAAATGGCGTCGGAAGATATGGAGAAAACTTCGTTCATCATCCCATGGGGCACCTTTTGTTACAAGGTAATGTCGTTCAGTTTAAAGAACGTCGGGGCAACCTATCAAAGGGCCATGACTACTCTGTTTCACGACATGATGCACAAAGAAATCTGTAAGTAGGATTATACCTAAGAGGGGGGGGGGGGTGAATTAGGTTCCTTAATTAAATTTCCAGTTTTTTTGATGAACTTGAGTTTTACTTTCCTAAAGTTTCTAAGTGATGAAATGCGGTAAAATGCGGAAAGTAATGAACACCGAGAAGTATACTGGTTCCCCTCACAGCCCGAGAGTAGTCCAGTCCCCTTTCAACATGAAAGAGATTTCACTAAAATGTTAGATCTTAGACAAGACTACCTAGTCTTTCTATACTAGACTCTAACACACCACCAAGAACAATCCTCTTGGATTTTACTAGTTTAAAGTCCAACCAAGAATAAACCTCTTACAATGGACCTATTGTATCCACAATCCGAATAACAAGGATTACAACACACCCTATAAGAGAAACAATCCTTCTCCTTATATTCAGCACCTAAATTCAACCAAAACTTGGAACTTAGGATTTTACAATAGTTCTGAATTTTTGAGTAAGTAGTTGAAACTTTGATTCTTCAATATATCAATCACAAGATTGATCTTCTCTTTCAACAACAATAATTCACAAATAATAAAGTGTTTAGATTGCTCAAGAATTTTCTGGTTTGAATGAAATGTGTAACACCTTTTTCTACCCCGCGAATAAACACGGCAAAATACACAAAATATCAGAGTAATAATCACCTCAAAGGGTGTACATTTCTCAATAAACTCAAAATAACACAATTTCCCTATACACCAAGGGACTTCCATCAAAATTAAATCAAAAGCCTTCACATGGCAGCGGAATTCAAAACTTTCAATTAAAACGGTTTTCAACAAACGTCATAATAATTCAATTAAAACTACGTCATCAAATAGCACCAAAATAAAGAAACAACATAGTTCGACTCAAAGGACCCAGACCCGATGTTACACTATCAGAGCAAGACCCTCTAAATCGACCAAAGCAATTAAACTTCAAGTCCTCGAAACGTCCACGGCTAAACCTGATCACCTGCACGTTACCCACGTGGAGGCAACATTCAAACAGGCAGGGTGAGTAATCAAAATTCAATATAATCATATAAAGAAAAGACATTAACAAGGCAACAGTTATTTTCCTCAAACACTACACCGACTCACCCAAAACATCACACAAAACACCACATCACCAATATCACTCATATGCCATCATGCCATGCCACCAAGAATGAAATGCAGCCTCATAAAAATGCATGTGGTATCAAATCTTCATAATAATGGACACTAGGCCATCAACCCTCCACAAGGGAGCACGTCACAAAATACTCCAATCCGCACAATGGGATTGAAGCCACCAATGGACCAAAGTCTAAATGCTATGAATACATGATGCACAACGTCATAATCATCATCATCAACAAAAGTTATTAAGTGCATCATCATTCATCAAATATCATGTCAATCCACATCGTCATTTAATCATCAAAACATCTTGAATCGTCATCTCATAATCGTCAATATACTCATGGTACTTCACATCATCATTTTATCATCAACATCACATACAAGCCTCTAGTAAATATCAATAACGTTATATCATCATATAATCATCAAAACATCATTTTCATCACATATAACACGTCAACACATAGAGGAAATTCACCACAACATCCCAGCATCAATATAACACAAAACATATATTTTTCATGAATTTTAATTCAGAAAAGAAATAGTATTTTCAGTTCCAGGTCGCGCTAAGCGCGCCCCACCCGCGCTAAGCGCGCTACTCACTTCCTCGAAGAGGCGAAATTTCTTCAGACCGCGCTAAGCGCGCTAGACCGCGTTAAGCGGGCTCTGCGATTTCTGCAGAAAAACCCTGCGATAACAGCACTTCCCCATCTGCGATTCCACACTCCAAAACCCAGATTTTTACTCAAATCATCACAGATTATGTTATTATAACCTATAACTATCATATATACATCAATAACAACAATCATCACATAGTAAATCATCACAATTCATCATCCCTAACCTCAATTCATAAGTTTTCCCACAAAACCCCAATTACCCACAACACCTAATCTATATATCACAAATATTGTAAAGCGATACTCCCCATACCTTAGAGTTTTGCTTTTTTCGATCTTCTCTCGAAGTTTCACCGAAAATCTTCTATGCCCTAGCCTCCCTCTCACTTGTTCTTCAGAGCACCTTTTCCTCTTCCTCAAGAAAAATACGAATAATGAGCTCCTTTCACTATTCTCTCTTGAAATACCCCTAAATGTGCTCTTCCCATCTTACCCCCACTAATTCTCCTCAAATGTCCACTTCGCCCTTAATTCCTCTAATATTATTTAATTTATATAATAATACATCATATTCCATAACATATGCTATTATTTAATTAAATAACCCAAAACTTCATAAAATCACCGACATCCACAGAAATCACCGAAATTCACGAACATAATATTTAAATAAATCAATTAAATATTCTACGAAATTTGGGGTGTTACAATATGAAAGTATGCAGAAAAGTTCCTGAATGAAGGTTTAAAAACTTGATATGTGAATATGTGAAAATTTGAAAGTTTGATTGAAAGAGGTGAAAATAAGATTTGAAAACTCATGTATTTATATGCACATAACACCCTTAGGAAACATGGTAAAGACTGTAAAAATATCATGAACAAATGTCAATGCATAATGAAAAGGTTCCATGAAGAGAGGCATGAAGAGGTGTTATGAAACATAGAGATTTTTCAATTCTGTTCAGGTGCAAATCGATTGCACCTATGTGCAAATCGATTGCACATGACTTAACGTATCAAAATTTCAAAAAAAACAACAGTATGCAATCTATTGCACATATATGCAAATCGATTGCACAGTGAAAAAGCGTGAAAAATTCAGCAAACAACAGGTGCAAATCGATTGTACCCTTGTGCAAATCGATTTGCATCAGTGAAAAAGTGAAAAATGCATATTCTAAACAAGTCATGATCATTAAAGAAGTATGCAATGATGTTTGTTTGATTGAGCATCTAAGACTTTAGTATTTGATTAGAATTTTCATTATACCTTCATGAAATGTGAATTTCTTGAATACTAAGTATTGAACATAATGCTTTTATCTTGAATATCATCTTTGCATTCTTGTCACTTTTTGCTACTTTAGAGATTTGTCTTCATCAAAACAATTATTAACCATAGAGAATCTTGATGTCACATTCTCCACCTTTATGATGATGACAAACAATCTCCTTTGATGCTTTGTAATTTCCGAAAAAATTTCTCCCCCTAAGATGCATAACTCCCCCTTAAGATGTGGAGCTTAGAAATATTTTGATTTGATCATCTTGAAGGAGCCTTTGAATAATTTGTACCTTTTTAAAATCTTAAAAACAAGGAAATATACAAGCATTCAGGCATAACACCTTTCTCCCCCTTTGACATTATCAAAAAGAAGGGAAAGATGGGTGAAAGATAATACTTTTCAAAAAATAAAAGAGTAAAAATGAAACAAGTTGTAAACCATACAAGCATGACTTGAAAACATCAAAGTTATGCTTGCGGTGGTTCAACTCCTCCTAGTGATCTTACTCGATGCGCATAAAATTTTGTTTCTGACATCCTACCAATACTGTAGTAAAATTATTTCTTCTTATAGCCATTCCAATCTTCATCCTCCGGATCATATAAGAGACTGTCGGAAGAAGGAATCTCTAAAATTTTGCCAAGGAGTTTTGAGTTCAAAATAATTTTCTTGCCTAAAACAGGGGTAGCAAATTTTCCATTTTCTATAGCCATGTTACAGTAGAACATCCTAACCAGGTCTGGATAATAAGGTCCAGAGAAAGCTATGACTGAGCCTAATTTCAAGGATTCTAGAGTATCTTGAAAATTAAAACATCTTTTAGGAAAAGTAGAGAGATCACCATATTTTGGAGTTTGGACAATCTTCCTTTGAAAGAAATTCTCATACCTCTCAATTTGCTCATTTGTGAGGTCTTTGTACAGAGGAGGATTATTGGAGGATGAGAAAGCTTTTCCCTTTCCTTTTTCTGCAACAGTGGCCTTCCTTTTCAATCTTGAAGCCAAGGTTGAAAGTGGATGAAAGATGGAGAGGATGAACTAAAAAGATGAAGTTTTTGATATTGTTGTGAAAGGGTTTATAGGAAAACGAAAATAGCTATGTGGGGAGTGATAAATTCTGATTTTGAAAGTTGGAATAGAGTCTTTTGTGGGAATTTGGTGAGAATAGTTAAGGTGAGTGGTTATGAGAATTGAATAGGGTAATAAAGATGAATAAATTTTGGTCAAAAAAGGAATCACATAGGTTAGGTTAGGGAGAATCAAAACTGAAAAGTTGGTGTAAAAAAGTGATTGGAAATGATGGATAATGAATGACATTTGAATGGATCAAACCCAAGACAAAATAGAATTAAAAAATAATAATTTTTTACCAAGCTTCAGGTGCAAATCGATTTGCACTAGTGTGCAATCGATTGCACATAACCAAAAACACGCAAGAAACACAACACGTTCAGGCAGTAATCGATTTGCATCATCATGCAATCGATTGGACAAAGTTCAAAACTAAAAAAAATGCAAAACTTACAATGAGCAATCGATTGGAGTGATTGTGCAATCGATTGCTTTTAGTGAAAATTGCAAAAAACGTAAAAACAATGTATCAAACTAAATTTCCAACATATTTTAACACATATAACATAAAATAAACATATATAAGAAGGGAGTAGAAGTAGAGATGTCATAAAATAAATTCCATAAACTGAAGAAGATAAAGACATTTGTGCACCTTTGATGTTTGATGAAACATAACATATGATGAATGTTCTATGTGTCTTTTTCGTCCAGAGTTCTAAGTTCCCTTCGAATCTTGAAAAAAGATTCCTTTGCAAGCGGCTTTGTGAAAATATCCGCGAGTTGATTTTGAGTATCGATAAAAGTTATCACAATGTCTCCTTTTAGCATGTGATCCCTTAGAAAATGATGTCTAATATCAATATGATTGGTCCTTGAATGCATGATTGGATTTTTTGATATATTGATTGCACTCGTGTTGTCGCATTTGAGAGATATGCATCCTAGATTCACACCATAGTCATGAAGTTGTTGCTTCAACCAAAGTATTTGCGAACAACAGCTACCGACGGCGATATACTCTGCTTCTGCATTGCAAAGAGCCACACTTGCTTGCTTTTTGCATGACTAAGAGACTAAGGCATTTCCAAAAATGTGACAAGTTCCGCTTGTGCTTTTTTTGTCCGTCTTACATCCTACATAATCTGCGTCAGAAAAACTAACAAGACTACATATACTACCTTTAGGATACCATAGGCCAACATTGGATGTTCCTTTAAGATACTTCATTATCCTCTTCACCGCTGTGAGATGAGATTCCTTCGGACAAGCTTGAAATCGTGCACATAAACATACACTAAACATAATATCAGGTCGACTAGTGGTTAGATATAATAAAGAGCCGATCATACCTTGATATTTAGTTATATCAATTGGAATTTCGGATTCGTCATGATCAAGATATGTGCCGGATCCCATTGGAGTTGCTATCTCTTTGCAAGTATCCATGTCAAATCTTTTAAGAAGCTCTTTGCAAAATTTGGATTGATTGATAAATATCGCATTCTTTGTTTGTTTGATATGCAATCCAAGAAAGTAGTTCAACTTTCCCATCATGGACATTTCAAATTCTCCTTGCATGATTTTTGTGAATTCTTCACATAAGGACTCATTTGTAGATCCAAAAATGATGTCGTTTACATAAATTTGCACTAAGATAGTATGATGGTTAGTTCTTTTAATAAACAAAGTAGTATCAACTTTAACTTTTTCGAAACCGTGTTCGCAAAGAAAATTACTTAACCTATCATACCAAGCTCTTAGTGTTTGCTTCAATCCATACAAGGCCTTTTTTAGTTTGTAAACATGATTTGGATGTTTGAAATCTTCAAAACCTGGAGGTTGATTTACATAAACTTCTTCAAGTATGTATCTATTTAGAAATGCCCTTTTAACGTCCATTTGATACAATTGAAAATTCAAAGAACAAGCATATGCTAACAACAATCTAATTGCTTCTAGTCTTGCAACCGGTGCAAATGTTTCCTCAAAATCTATACCTTCTTCTTGATTATAGCCTTGTGCTACTAATCTTGCTTTGTTCCTTATAATGATACCATTCTCATCTAGCTTATTTTTGAATATCCATTTAGTGCCAATAATATGCTTTCCTTTTGGTCTTAGAACTAAATCCCATACTTCATTTCTTTTGAACTGATTTAATTCTTCTTGCATGGCTAGAATCCATTGATCATCATCTAAGGCATCTTGGACTTTAGATGGTTTTATTTGAGAAACAAATGCCATATTGAGACAAGCATCTTTAAGATTTAACCGAGTAGATATTCCTTGAGATATCTCTCCAATAATCTTGTCAATAGGGTGATCACTATGTGTCCTCCATTCTTTTGGTAGATCGTCGACTATAGACTCTTCTTGGACAAATTCTTGATGATCTTCTTGATTCTCATTGTTGACTTTGGAGGAGTCTTCTTGAGAAGCTTCTATGGGATCATCATCATCATCACACATAACATTATCCTCCTTGGAGGCGTTAGATTCATCAAACTTAACATGCATAGATTCTTCAATAGTTAAAGTTCTTTTATTATGAATTCTATATGCTTTACTTGAAAGTGAATAGCCAAGAAATATACCTTCATCCAATTTTTCATCGAACTTACCAAGATTGTCTTTGTCATTATTCAAGACAAAACACTTGCATCTAAAAATGTGAAAGTAAGAAATGTTTGGTTTCCTCCCTTTGAAAAGTTCATAAGGGGTCTTCTTAAGGATAGGTCTAATGTTAACACGATTACTTACAAAGCATGTCGTGCTTACCGCATCCGCCCAAAAATATTTTGAAAGATTTGAGTCGCTAAGCATTGTTCTTGCAAGTTCCACCAATGACCTATTCTTCCTTCCTACAGCACCATTTTGTTGGGGGGTTCTTGGTGCCGAGTAGTTGTGAGAGATTCCATGTTCTTCGCAAAATTCTTCGAAATAAGCATTTTGAAATTCTCCACCATGGTCGCTTCTTATGGAGGCAATTGAAAGTGACTTCTCATTTTGAATTTACTTTGCATACTTCTTGAACGCCTTGAATGCATCACTTTTCTGCACTAAAAAGAATGTCCAAGTATATCTAGAGAAATCATCAACAATAAATAAAGCATATACATTACCTCCGAAGCTTCTTGTTCTTGATGGACCAAATAAGTCCATATGCAACAATTGTAGTGGCCTTGAAGTGGACACCACATCTTTAGATTTGAAAGTTGACTTGGTTTGTTTCCCCTTTTGACATGCATCACACAACTTATCTTTGACATATTTTATCTTTGGTAAACCAATAACTAAATTATGCTTAATTAATTTATTCAAATGCTCCATATGAATGTGAGCAATCCTTTTGTGCCATAGCCATGAATCATTATTGTTTGCCATAAGACATTTAACCTTCAAAGAAACTTCATCAAGGGAAATCATAAAAATATTGTTAATTCTTTTACCTTTAAGTATTACCTCATTAGTGACTTCTTCTTTTATCAAATATTCATCTTTGGTGAAATTGATTTTGAATCCTTTGTCACAAAGTTGGCTTATGCTAAGAAGGTTATGCTTTAAGCCTTCAACATAAAGCACATCTTCAATTATTGTGAAAGGTGGTGCACCAACATTGCCTACGCGAATAATCTTTCCTTTATTGTTATCTCCATATGTAACAAAACCCTTGGCCTTAAGCACTAGATCTGAAAATTTGCTTATATCTCCGGTCATATGCTTCGAACAACCACTACCAAGATACCATAGATTTGAAGTGGTCTTCAAGCAAACCTACAAAACAAAATTACGTTTTGTTAGGTACCCAAATAGCCTTCGGTTCTTCATAATTAGTACCTTTCTTTACCCACACATAATGCCCACTTGCAACACTAAAGTTTCTTACATAGCAAGCATTAGTTGTATGGCCAATAATACCACAATAAAAATAAGTAGGAACAAAATTGCTTTTATATCTAGGAACATAGGATTTCTTTTTAGGAAATATTTTCTTTGTAGGAGTTCTTTTCTTTTTAGGATAAGGATGCACATTCCTAGGATTGTTCACTTTCTCTTTAGAAGTTTGGTCACTAGCCTTAACAAAGATTGTTTTATTAGACCTTGGTTTAGAAAATTTTGAGTAACCAAGTCCACTTTTATCATTTGAATATCTTTGTTGACTAAGAACCGCTTCTAATCCAATTTGTCCTTTCTCATATCTTTCTAGGACTCTTTTTAATTGAACAATTTGGAATGAAAGTGATTCACAATTTTTACATACCAACTCTTGTTTTTCTTCACTAGTTTTCTTTTGTTTTTCACCTTTTGACTCTTTTTCCATAACATCGATTTTTTCTTCTAAAGATGTTATTTGTTTCTTTTATGAAGAAATTGTTTTACACAAGACCTTACATTCATTTAAGAGTTCATTTATAGCTTCTTGTGCATCATTATCATAAAGAGAAAGTTTAGTACTAACCTCATCATTTTCATCATCGGAGTTGTGTGTAGCCATAAGTGCCAAATTTGCGCTTTCATCGCTCTCCGAGTCGGATGATGAACTAATCTAGTTGTCTTCCCATGCAATGTATGCTTTTTTATTCTTTGAATCCTTCTTGCCTTTGAAACTTCCTTTCTTTGCAAGTTGTGGAAATTCGGGCTTTATGTGACCTTGTTTTCTACATTCATAACATGTAATATCTTGAGACGAAGTGGCAGCCTCCTTTTTCTTGAAGTGTTTCTTTCTTTTAGCATAAAAGGACTTGTCTTTGTTACCAAAAAATTTAAGGAGTCTTTTTACTAGCAGCATGAAATTTTCGTCTTCCTCCGATGAATCATCATTTTGTTTACTTTTTACATTTACTTTTAAAGCAATACCCTTGGATTTCTTGTCTTGGAGTTCATGTTTTTCAAGTTGTCCAAGTTCTAATTCATGTTCTTGGAGTTTACCAAATAGTGATGTGGAAGTCATCGTAGAGAGGCTTTTTTTTTCTGATATTGCCGTTACTTTTGGTTGCCATTCTCTAGTTAATGATCTTAGAATTTTGAGATTTAATTCATCATTTGAGAATGTTTTACCAAGTGCCATTTAGTGATTAGTCAAATGAACAAATCTCTTTTGTAATGCGACAATGGATTCTCCGGACTGCATTCAGAACATTTCATATTCTTGACTTAAAGTGTTTAGTCTGGATCTTTTTACTTCAGCCGTACCTTCATGTGTTTCTACCAACGTATCCCATATTTCTTTAGCCGATTTACATTGAAAAACACGAAAGAACTCATCAATACTTAAAGCACTTTGAAGAAGATTGATAGCTTTCTTTTCATTTAGAATTTTTCGCTTGTCTTCTTCATCATATGTACTTTTTAATTTTGCAGTACCAACACCATTGACCACATTAACAGGATTATGCGGATCATTCTCAATGGCTTCCCATATACATTCTCCTTGTGCTTCAAGATGTGCCTTCATACGAATCTTCCACCCTTTGAAAACCGGGTTTGTGCTTGCGGAAGCCATGCTGGATCGTTAGGAACAGGTTACCAATAACCTACTCTGATGCCAATTGTAAGTAGGATTATACCTAAGAGGGGGGGGGTGAATTAGGTTCCTTAATTAAATTTCCGGTTTTTTTTTATGAACTTGAGTTTTACTTTCCTAAAGTTTCTAAGTGATGAAATGCGGTAAAATGCGGAAAGTAAAGAACACCGAGAAGTATACTGGTTCCCCTCACAGCCCGAGAGTAGTCTAGTCCCCTTTCAACATGAAAGAGATTTCGCTAAAATGTTAGATCTTAGATAAGACTACCTAGTCTTTCTATACTAGACTCTAACACACCACCAAGAACAATCCTCTTGGATTTTACAAGTTTAAAGTCCAACCAAGAATAAATCTCTTACAATGGACCTCTTGTATCCACAATCCGGATAACAAGGATTACAACACACCCTATAAGAGAAACAATCCTTCTCCTTATAGTCAGCACCTAAATTCAACCAAAACTTGGAAATTAGGATTTTACAATAGTTTTGAATTTTTGAGTAAGTAGTTGAAACTTTGATTCTTCAATATATAAATCACAAGATTGATCTTCTCTTTCAACAACTATAATTCACAAATAATAAAGTGTTTAGATTGCTCAAGAATTTTCTGGTTTGAATGATATGAAAGTATGCAGAAAAGTTCTTGAATTAAGGTTTAAAAACTTGATATGTGAATATGTGAAAATTTGAAAGTTTGATTGAAAGAGGTGAAAATAAGATTTGAAAATTCATGTATTTATATGCACATAACACCCTTAGGAAACAAGGTAAAGACTTGAAAAATATCATTAACAAATGCCAATGCATAATGAAAAGGTTCCATGAAGAGAGGCATGAAGAGGTGTTATGAAACATAGAGATTTTTTAATTTTGTTCAGGTGCAAATCGATTGCACATGACTTAACGTATCAAAATTTCAAAAAAACAACAGCATGCAATCGATTTCACATATATGCAAATCGATTGCACAGTGAAAAAGCGTGAAAAATTCAGCAAACAACAGGTGCAAATCGATTGTACCCTTGTGCAAATCGATTTGCATCAGTGAAAAAGTGAAAAATGCATATTCTAAACAAGTCTTGATCATTAAAGAAGTATGCAATGATGTTTGTTTGATTGAGCATCTAAGACTTTAGTATTTGATTAGAATTGTCATTATACCTTCATGAAATGTGATTTCTTGAATACTAAGTCTTGAACATAATGCTTTTATCTTGAATATCATCTTTGCATTCTTTTCACTTTTTGCTACTCTAGAGATTTGTCTTCATCAAAACAATTGTTAACCATAGAGAAGCTTGACTTCACAAAATCGAGGTGCATGTCGATGATATGATTGCCAAATCTAAAACAGAAGGAGAGCATGTGACCCACCTGTCAAAACTATTCGAGCGTCTGAGAAAGTACAAACTCTATTTGAATCCCAATAAATGCACGTTCAGTGTCCGCTCAGGAAAACCTTAAGGGTTCATCGTCAGCCAGAAAGGAATTGAGGTTGATCCTGACAAAGTAAAGGCCATTCAAGAAATGCCTTCACCAAAGACTGAGAAACAAGTCAGAGGATTTTTGGGACGTCTGAATTATATCTCAAGGTTCATATCTCTCATGACCACGACATGCGCGCCAATTTTCAAATTACTCAAAAAGAATTAAAGCTGTGCATGGACGGGAGATTGCCAAAAAGTTTTCGACAGCACCAAAGAGTATCTGTTGAATCCACTAATCCTGTCACCTCCAGTAGAGGGAAGAGCACTAATCATATACTTAACAGTCTTGGAAGACTCCATGGGTTGTGTACTGGGCCAACAAGAAGAAACCAAAAGAAAAGAGTCTGCCATCTACTATTTGAGCAAGAAGTTTACTGATTGTGAAACTCGGTACACTATGCTTGAGAAAACTTGTTGAGCTCTGGCTTGGGCAGCCAAACATCTTCGCCAGTACATGATTTGCCACACTACTTGGTTAATTTTAGAAATGGATCCGATCAAACACGTCTTTGAAAAACCTGCTATTACGGGAAGGATTGCACGTTGGCAGATGTTGTTATTGAAATACGACATCGAGTACCATGCTCAGAAAGCCGTCAAAGGGATTATTTTAGCCGATCATTTATCTCATCAACCGATTGACGATCAGGAATCAGTCGGATTTTACTTCCCAGACGAAGGTGTCATGTACTTGAAAATGAAAGATTACGATGAACCGCTACCCAGTGAAGGGCCAGAACTAGGTTCCCAATGGGGACTAATCTTTGACGGAGCTGTCAACACTTATGGAAATGGAATTGGGGCAATCATTGTTACTCCTCAGGGTACCCACATTCCTTTCACTTCCAGATTAACATTCAAATGCACAAACAATGAGGCCGAATACGAAGCTTGTATCATGGGTCTCAAAGAAGCGATTGACTTGAGAATTAAGAACTTGGATGTGTATGGAGACTCAGCCTTGGTTATCAATCAGATCAAAGGATATTGGAACACATACCAATCAGGACTGATTCCTTACAAAGACTACGTGAGAAGGTTGTTACCATTCTTTAACAGAATCGAGTTTCGTCACATCCCTCGTGAAGAGAATCACATGGCTAATGCACTAGCTACTCTCTCTTCCATGATTAGTGTTGGTCAATGGAATGGCGTACCTAAGATCGACATAATGCGCCTATAAAGGCCCACTTACATCTTCACGATTGAAGCAGTCATAGACGATAAACCTTGGTATCACGATATCAAATGCTTCCTTCAGAAACAAGAGTACCCACCCGGGGCATCAAGAAAAGATAGGAAGACTCTCAGAAGAATGGCTGGCAGCTTCTTCCTAAGCGGTAATACACTCTATAAGAGAAACTTTGACATGGTTTTGCTCAGATGCATGGACACACAAGAAGCAAACATGTTAATGGAGGAAATTCACGAAGGATCCTTTGGCACTCATGCCAACGGACACACAATGGCAAGAAAAATCCTGAGAGCAGGATACTATTGGCTGACAATGGAATCTAATTGCTATAAGTACATGAGGAATTGTCACAAGTGTCAGATATACGCTGACAAAATCCATGTACCGTCAATGCATCTCAAAGTTCTTTCTTCCCCGTGGCCTTTTTCCATATGGGGAATCGACATGATTGGCATGATTGAACCCAAAGCTTCAAACGAACATCGGTTCATCCTAGTAGACATTGACTATATAACACCCATTTATAAAACTCATACATCAAAGCATAAATGTTATATATGAATCCAAGTGTTTGGTACTGAAACACCATAAGCTCCTAGTTAACACATTATATATATTACATGCCCCAAAATGCAACAACTAAAAGTTCTACAGTCATAATATACATAAGATGTTCAAAAGATAAAAACTAAGAACTAGATCAACAATGATCTCAAAATAAACTCCGCTACGGAAGCTAGCCATCAACAAGCAAGGAAACGATTACACGACCTTATCCTTACCCTTCTCGGAACCTGAAGCACCTGAAATACATCAACAACGTGGGGTGAGATACATCAAATCTCAGTGAGTTCCCCATCTTATGGATTCTCTCGGATTAATAAGGTTCTAACAATCCTAACTCAAGTCCGGGGAAAGGACTCTTGAGCTCACATTCAATTCTCACACTATATGGAAACATGACATGAGTTCATTAACTCACAACATCATTAATCGATAACCAAACCAAGACATCTCATCTTCCCGTCTGCTTCTACGTCTAGAAGGCAACCGAGTCATAGATCCTTGTAGTTACTTGGCATACGAATTGGATTCGGGATCACCGGCCTGTTAATCGTGAACCGTCACTTCTCATGGACTGTTAACCATCACAAGTCTCTACCCATAGCATAGGCTCCAATCGTACTACACTTAGGGAATAAAACCTACCAAGTAATTGTGTACCCGTTTCAGAGGAGCTCGAGACCCAAGAAACTACACTCAAATATACCATTTACGATTACATGATCACATACAACAATACGATTGTTTTCGACAATCACAAGGCTATAACGCCTTAAGGCCTCTTTTTCCTTTCCAAAACGACAAAGGTTAACCACATGTTCCACACTAGTGTTTCACTCTCAACTAGGCCAATACTCGGCAAGAATGTATCTTCCAACAACACGTGCCCGAGCATCGCCATCTAGAGCTGGCTACAATTTCTAGTTCCTTACTAGATTCTCCTATAGTTCAAGTTTGAGGTTTCCTCACTCTTCCTATATCATTTTCATATTTGCATGCATATTCACTTACAACCATGCTAAACAATATTAGGATAGGCAAGACATGTCATAATTGCATTGTAGAATAATATATAACAATTAAAACATAAATATATCACTTTTGGAACTTTCTCGATTATTTAATCGGTCGGTAAATTCGACATATTTCATCTCCATTCCACAGAATATTTCCTCGGCTTTACATCGATATAAAGAATGATCGAATCCGATAAACGAGTCAAAAGTTATGAATTTTCTCGTTTTGGAAGAAAAACTCTAAGTCTCAGGTCGCGCTAAGCGCGCCCCTGTCCGCGCTAAGCGCGTAACTCTCTGCCATCTGAGGTTGCAGGATTTCAACACCGCGCTGAGCGAGCTTCTGCGCGCTAAGCGCGCTCTGCGAAACTCAGAAAAATACCTGCTATAACAGTTCAAAACTAGCTCCTCTAAACCCTCAATACTAGTTCCAACAACCCACTAGAGGCATATTCAACTTGTTTCTATCATAGTTTCATCACCAAACTTCACAAAACAAGTTTTCCATATGAACACCAAATTCTACATAAACCTAACATTTCCAAAATAATCAAAACAAATCCAAACTTCATAACAAGTATTGATAAACGATTCAACACATGTTATGATCATACTACGAGATTTATCACTCATTTCAACCGTTAGAAACATCGATTTTTCGAAATAATCATTTTTCACCAAAAACCTAACTTATCTCAAACTTCATGAAATTCAAAATCAAAAGTTTCTAAACTAGAACCCACCTCTTAGAGAAGATGAAGATGAAGAGAATGAGATGATTGGGCAAGGATTGGATGAATGGATGATGATTCTTGTTCTTGAACTTATTGGTTTTCTCTTCTTTTTCCTTTCTCTCCTTTCTTTTCCCTTCTTTCCTCTTTCTCTCTCTATGTTACTATCTTTTTTTCTTTTTGTTTGGAAAAATGGGAGGAAAAGGAAATAAGTCGTAAACTAGTATTAGTAAATAATACTACTAAATGTCCAAAAATTCTCTTAAGTCCAAATTAATAAAATACCCCAGAGTCAGATAATATTAATTGGATTTATTCTAAGTTCCACAGTTACTCTAATTATTTTATCAAATAATTTCTCAGAGTACACTGGGCTCAGTCGATCACAATGTAATATTATCCGGAGTAATAAAATACGGGGTATTACATCCTCCCCCCCCCCCCTTAAATAGAAATTCGTCCTCGAATTTAAAGATTACCTGAACAGATGAGGGTAAGCATCTCGCATTTCCGATTCAAGTTCCCAAGTTGCATTACCCGGATGCGTTACATCCCACTTCACCTTAACGAGAGAAATGTCCTTGTTCCTTAATTCTTTCGTTTCTCTTCCCACAATGCGGCTCGGTTTAGGTTTAAATGTTAAGTCTGCTTCTATTTCAACAGTATCCGGTAGAATCGGCTGAAGAGGATCTGGAACAAATCTATGAAGTTGAGATACATGGAAACATCGTGCATTTCCGACAGAGAAGGCGGTAAGGCCAATCTGTAAGCTACTTCACCAATCCTTTCTAAGATCTGATACGGTCCCACGTATCTCGGCTTAACTTGCTGACTTAAACGGTCCTTTCAATCTCAATCTAGGAGTGACTTTCAAAAACACATGGTCACCTTCTTCAAATTCTAAAGGTCTCCTTCGATTGTCCGCATAACTCTTTTGTCGATCTTGTGCTTGCTTAATTTTCTCGCGGATCATTCGAATCTTTTCCGTAGTCTCTTGGATAATTTTAGGTCCCAGAATTCTATCTTCACTAACCTCCGCCCAACACAAAGGTGTTCTACATTTTCTTCCATACAAAGCTTCATAAGGAGCCATTTCGATGCTCGCATGGTAACTATTGTTATAAGAAAACTCAATCAATGGTAGTAGTTCTTTCCAATTACCCTTACTTTCTAGTACACAAGATCTCAACATATCTTCCAGTGTTTGTATTGTTCGTTCAGTTTGACCTTGTTGAATTTCAACTCTTAGAGTAGAATTTACATTCAAATTTCCCATAATTACACCATCTTGAGTCTACACGAACTGAAGATTAAGATCTCTAAAATTCTCCAACAAAGCATATTCCAAAATAATCAATTTTTCACTATGAACTACTTTTCGACTTAATGCATCTGCTACCTCATTCGCTTTTCCTGGATGATACTTCAATTCTAAATCATAATCCTTTAAGTACTCCATCCACGTTCGTTGTCACATGTTTAACTCCCTTTGGTCAAATAAATACTTCAAACTCTTACGGTCACTGAACATTTCGAAACGTATACCATACAAATAATGTCGCCACATCTTCAGTGTAAACACAACCACCGCCAATTCCAAATCATGAGTGGGATAATTCTGTTCATGAATTTTCAATTGTCGGGAGGCATAAGCCACTACCTGACTGCCTTGCATCAGAACACCTCCCAATCCCTTCTTAGAAGCATCACAAAACACTTCGTAAGAGTTGTTAAGATCAGCTATGATTAACACTGGAGCCGTTGTCAATCTTTCCTTCAACTTCATGAAACTTTGCTCACAAATCGAATCCCACTCAAAAGCAAAATCTTTACGTGTAAGTTTCGTCATTGGTAAAGCCAACCGAGAGAAACCCTCGATGAACCTTCTATAATAACCCGCCAGTCCTAAGAAACTTCTGACTTCCGAAGCATTTCTCGGCCTCTCCCAATTTATCACTGCTTCTACCTTCGACGGATCCACTGCTACACCACCTTGTGATATAACGTGCCCAAGAAACTTAACTTCCGCCATCCAAAATTCACACTTGCTTAACTTAGCAAAAGTTGCTTCTCTTGCAACACGGATAAAACAATTCTCAGATGCTCTTCATGCTCTTGTGAAGTGCGAGAATAAATAAGAATATCATCAATGAAGATTAAAACAAACTGGTCCAAGTAAGCTTGAAGCATACGGTTCATGTAGTCCATAAAACAGCTGGAGCATTAGTCACACCGAAAGGCATCACTAAGAATTCGTAATGACCATAACGGGTCCTAAATGCAGTCTTAGGTACATCTAAACTCTTCACTCGAATCTTGTGATAACCCGACCTCAAATCAATCTTTGGGAACACACAGGCTCCTTTCAATTGATCTAACAGGTCGTCTATCCTGGGTAAGGGATACTTGTTCTTAATGGTGACTTTATTCAGCTGACGATAGTCGATACACAACCGCATCCCACCGTCCTTCTTCTTTACTAATAATACTAGAGCTCCCCATGGTGAGACACTAGGTCTAACAAAATGCTTAGCCATAAGCTCTTCCAATTGTTCCTTCAGTTCTCTCAATTCAAGCAGTGCCATCCGATACGGAGAAACGGATATAGGAGCCGTTCCCGGTACCAGGTCAATAGAAAATTCCACTTCTCTCACCGAAGGAAGAGAAGTGGCATCTTCGGGGAAAACTTCTGAAATCTCACAGGCTACCGGAAATACACAAGACTTGAAGGTCGATACTCCCTTAACTTCGGACAAAACACAATTTCACACATTGCATTGACACAAAGGAGTGTGCTACTCCAAAATCAAATAAAACAAAACAAGGATGTCCATTTACGAAACACGTACCCGATATTAAAGAGTTGTCACTCTTCTTCCTCCTTGTATCCAAAGTGTGAACTCTTCCGGCATTCTTCCCCTGTGTCTGATTCCCATTCTACGGGCAGTTTCTTGCCAAATGACCCACTTCATCACAATGATAACACCTAGAGGCTCCATCTCTACACTTCCCAAAATGATACTTGTTGCACAACTGGCACAAAGAAGGAGTATTAGGTTTACTACTTTACACTTGTTTCCTTTTGAAGGTTTGTTGCCTTGGCCTAAACTGTGGGCTTGACCTCTCATAATCATTCCGGTTCGACCTACGCGAATTCCCTTTTTTCTGAACACTCCTCAACTCGTTCTCCATCACATAACCTTGTCGTAACTTTTGGAATTCAAATTCTCTTTGGATCCTTAAAGAACTAGGAAGGTACTTCTCCATAAAAGTATCCTTGAATTGTTCCCACACTTTAGGCACACCTTGAATAGTCATAAAAGCTGAAGCAATATCCCACCACCTCTTAGCAGGACCTCTCAACGAGTGAGAAGCAAACTCTACCTTGTCCTCCTCCCTGCAGTGAAGTAACTGAAAGAGTTTAAGCAAGAAAGTCAGTATTGCAATGCACATGAACATTTAAGGATGATCAGGAATGGGTTACTTCAAGAAAATCATGCTTATTGTATTATGATTGTCATTCAAAAAACAAACAAGTTCTTACATGCAAACAATGTTTAAACAAACAAATGAACGCTACATATGAAGATGCAATAAAGAAACTGATGATTGCCATTGTTGAGGAGACTTGACTCTGTCTGGACTTATTACTCTTGACGACATACTCGCAATCTGAGTGCTCACTCGGGAGGCTTCAGTTGATGTGCAAACCATCGGCAGTGAATGTAATGACCCCAGCCTCGATTAAATCTTGCACATTATGATGAAAGGCTCGACACCTCTCAATAGTATGTCCAGAGCCACCTGAACGAAATGCACACCGGGCACTAACATCATATCCAGCTGGGAGCTTTACTCGAGGGGAACCCATTGCACGAGGTTCTACCAGATTCAGTTTGAGCAACTGTTAAAACAATATGGCATAAGACATAAGTAGTGGATCAAAATGCCGGTCAGGCTTCTTCAGCTTCTGTTCGTACTGCTTAGCCTGGGGATTGTCTTGGGAGGCAGGAAGTAGCTGGTGACGAGGAAAATCCGGAACCCCAGATTGTGCAGAAAAGTCGTGAGGTAGATCACACTTTGGGATAGATTCCACAGGCAAGGGCGGAATGACAATTTCTGCTGCAGCTTCAGGCACGGGATTGCCATCCTTTCTGAGCACATTCTTCACGACCTCCATAACCAAGCTCATCTGAGTCTTCAGTTGATTGACCTCTTCCTTCAGCATTTCCTGGTCTTGATTCAAAGCTTGCATGTCCCCCATAAACTGCCCCACTTGGCTTCGCATTTCCCTCAGCTCCGCTTGGACTTGATCCATGGTCAACTTCCTGCTTCTTTAAAAATTAAGTCCGAAATTCTGAAGAAGACCAGGTCAGGATGAGAAATACCAGCTTCAAACACCTGTTATGCAAATGAGTATGAAAATACTATGCAAATTCCATGTTCGAATATTTCCAAGGAATCATTCTGCTTTGATTCAAGTTTTTCACATAAGAACAACAAGAAATAGATAGAAATGATCAGCAACGAGTCTCAAAGTTAAGATCCTTGGAAATACTAGAACATGTATGCAAACATGTTAGGATGATACGGGTGCAGAGACATGGTATCAAGGTTTCCACAAATTCTGGATAAGTGTTGTGCTACTGTCTGAATAGGTTCACAGGTCTGCTCTGAAGAGAATATCGGAACACCAGAATATCCGAATAATCAGAATACTAGAAGGTTAGCATATCGGCATAATCACAATACCAGAATGCCAGGGTGCCAGAATAATCAGAATACCAGAATACCAGCATATCGGCATAATCAGAATCCCAGAATACCAGGCTGATAAGTTTGCACTGATAAGAGAACCAGAATACCAGGTAGGATGAAAGTCAAGGTTACCTGCAGACCTGTAAACACCCAACCCCTCTCACATGTGGGTTCTAGAAAGCCGATGATCCTTAATATCACAGACTCTCAGGTCGAGAAATGATGATACGTTCACCATTTCTAGTTTGGCATCATCATCAATCGAGGAGGCCTCAACTGATTCCCCTAAAAAAGGATATCCTATAGCAAGTTCCCAGCATTGGGTCCTCGGATCAAGAAGTGTAATGGGTTTGCCATTTCTGGTCTGCCATTATCACATCTCGGGAGGAGTGTCGTTACTAAGTCCTCAGGAATGGTCACCAGAGTCGACAGCTCATACAGGGATATCTAATGGCCTGCATAACATGCAGTATCAGATACCACCTATATGGACCTCGTCTGGTTGTGGATCTCGCGAAGACTTAACGTGGTAACACCACGCAAGCGATCAACTATCCACTCTAAATCCTATGTGTATGCTCAAGCCTGGGAAGTGGGCCTATCTCTCAAAACACCCTGCCCACCAAACAGAAAAACCAGCACAGTCCAGCACAGTATAATATATGGCAACAGTAAATGAAAAGCATGTAACTACAGTAAAACAGTAAACATGCAACAATGCCATAAATAAAGCGAGTAAAGTAAACAGATAAAACACCCTATAATCGAAAACAAACAAGCCCTAGGATTGACTCGCATAGGGGATGAACCAGCAAGAGGTCTATCTGTCCCCAGCAGAGTCGCCAGCTGTCGCTCCTGGGATTTTCATCCAAGTACAAACGTGAAAGTGGTGCGGAAACAGAGTCGCCAGCAATGTGTATTTATCCCAAGAGAGGGAAAGGAAACACTGCGTAAACCTGAGGGAAAGGAAAAGCATGGTCTCGCGACCAAGAGAAACGGGTAAGGGAGCCAGTTACGAGAGAGGAAGGTATTAGCACCCCTTCGTGTCCATCGTACTCGATGGGATCCACGCTTGTTGTTATCGATCAAAGGGTGTAGGGTATCTGAAACTCAACTGCTACTAGAAAGGAGAAGGAACGGGAACGGAAAAGAACGAAGAAACGAGGGAGAAAAGAAAAAGAAGTGACTCGATAGGATGTTGCGTCCTAGGCCTACGTATTCCCTTGTCCAATGGGAAAGTCAGAGTCAACGTAGTTCGGACTACGGTTTGGGGGAAAAGAGAAAGGATTGTGCTCGGAGAGATCTCGCACGATCTCCTGCCTACGTATCCCGCTCGCACACGAGAATCAGAGCGACGTAGTTCCCCTCACTAGGGATGGCCTATTTTGTTTGTGTTTTTTAAGTGGAATACGTCCAGGCATGCGTTCTAGCAGTTAGGTGTCGCAGCTCGTTGTACGGAGTCTTAGGCATTTACCTGTTTGCGGTAGAACGGACGTGACGAATCCTTTACAAATGGAGCCAGGAAGATGAGAAGAGAATTGTTGGTTTTTGTCTTTTGAGAAGAAGTGTTTGATTATTTTTGTGTTTGTAACACGTATTGCATTAGAGTCTATGACATAGGAACGAATGCCTCGCATGGTCCTCCTAACAGGACGTATGCTAAACACTCTAGAAAGGCGAAGGGAAACCCTTCTCCTTCCATTTCCCATATGCAAGGCTCATATGCAATACATGGTAATCCTTTATTAGATGTTTTTGCCTTTTGTTTTGAGATGAGAAAGAGACTCAAGGGGTTTAAGAAAGGAAAAAGTCTAAGTGGGGGACTAGTTATCCTAAAGTTATCATGCATGGAGATCCTAGGGTTATGTGAGGTAATATGAACCACCTAAGTCTAAAAGAAGAGAGGGATAACACTATCTAATGCTTATCCTACCTCACCTTAATAAAAAATTAAGGATGAGCTAGGATCCCTAAGGGATGTGAGAAATTTCTACCCCACCAAGCATTACATCATGTAATCCATAAAAGTAATGAGAGGCGAATAAACAAGAAAAACATCGGCTATTACAGCGCTACAACATCCATACAGCAGTAAAAAGTGGCACGTAAGCAAGACAACTTATAACAGAACATGATTCAGCACAAAAGGAGCTATAAAAAGTCAAACTGCAGCACATATAACAACATGTGGGCACATAGACAGCAGTGGTACATCAAGGCAGCATGCATTCGCAAATGATTCACTCATAGAAATAACAATCATGCATCATGCCTTACACATTCTTCAATCAGACATGATCACAATCATACCATAAATCATGGTAAACAATTCTTGAAATCATCATAGAACAATGCACATTATTAAGCATGGAACAAGTTAAAACAAGTGTGCACCTCTTGAAATAGAAAGCAAATGAACATGCACATAACAGTTCCAGCAACACAAGCATCAATTAACAATTAACAAGCTCAATGTGTGTGCATTATGTGATCATTACATCAATTAATCAACAACGTAAACATAAATATTCATCGATTAAAATCAAGAATCGCATGTCGAAAAATCATGTTCATGCCATGGTATGAAGTAAAATAACTCAAGAATAATCCACCAATCATCAACATATTGATCCCTGAAGTTTAGGCATGCAACGGATCTCAAAAGAACAAGAAAATGCAGGAAAATCACATTCTACAGCAGTGGTAACCGGTTACAGCATAACTGCTAACTGGTTACATAGTTCAAAACAACCAAAAATCACGCAGAAAACAACATGTTAACCGGTTAACATAATTGCACTGTAATTGTGTTAACAGGTTACTCTGGGACAGAATTCAAAAAAACCAGATCCAAAAACACTTTTCAGCAGCAAATGACTTATCCAAACATCCAAACGAACATGCAATCAATTAAGCACGAAATTACATTGAATTACAACCATCAAACAATCAATTGGATCCAACAAACCACAATATCAAGAATCAATTTCAAGCAAATGGATCCAAATCAAAAATCACCAAAGATCTACATCGAATAAGTTGTAAATAAGCTAAATCAAGTATAGATCTGAAGAAAACCAACCTACAAAGCGGAGATTTGCTTTGGTGATTGTTGCAAAGTGATCTTGGTGCAGAAAATTAAAGAAAACCAGAGATTCCCCGATTAGTAGCCGAAACGCGTCGAAACCGAGCAAAATCGCGAAAAATCACCGAGATCGAACTTGTACCAAAATAAATGGTGTGAAACCCTTGGATTGAAGTAGAATAAGCTGAAGTTTCAGAAATCCAACCAAATATAGCCAAATGGTGGAATTTAAGCTCAAGAATTAATTACTTTTCAATATGAAAAGTGATTATCCTTCAAGAAATAAGAGCTTTTTGTGAGGGTTTGGAAGAGAGAACTGGGATGAAGATGTAGAAGTAGCAGAAAGTTCAGAGAAAAAATGAGAGAATTGAGAGTGAGAAGTGTGAGAAATTTTGTAGAATGGTTCCTCCTTTGAAAAATGAGTGAAGGGTTTCTTATATAGATTTTAGGTTCGGAGTGTGAGAGGTTTGGGATTAGCTTTAGACTTAGCTTTGGGTTTGGAGCTAGTGTCGGAGTTAGTTACACTCAACTCACCGAGTCAAGGTAGTTAACTCGGTTAGTTGGGATCAACTCGGTAACAATCCCAAGGTGAATTTCAACATCCAAAGGTGGAGATGCTTGGAAAACGAGGAATATGGTGCACTCAAATTGAAATGAAGCATTAGAGCATATGCCCTTGTAATTGAATTGAATTGAAATGTATAGAGATGTCTAGAATGTTCCACTTGCTGCTAGAATGCTGAAGAATCAAAGACCCAAGTGTGCAATGATGTTGTCCTGAAAAAGCAGCAGAATATGCAAAATCTGCCTGTGTTAACCGGTTACAGCATAACTGTTAACCGGTTACACATTTCAAAATCAGACCAAATACGCAAAATTATAACATGTTAACCGGTTAACATAAGTGTACTGTAATTGTGTTAACCAGGCCAAAAATTGCCTATTTTGCTTAAAAAATGATGTTGTAGCTCCGGTTTTGATTCTCTACTCCGTGCTCTGATAGAGATCCATAGAATCCCCTGTTTAAAGAACACCGTGATCCCACGCCTTAAGAAAACAATGATATGTGTATGATGTTTTAATATGACCTATCATGAAATGCAAAAATGAATGAAGCATACGCCAATTATTGGAGAGAGATAAGAGGGAAAATTTTGAGGTATCCTCAACAGTCATGCCATCCATCAGGAAAAATTCAGTCAAGGTCATCTTCGACAGAAACTCAGAATGTCCATAATTCAAAGTTGGTAGAAGGATAACGGTCGTTATGTTTCAATGTAGCCATTTTCCCTTAAATTACCATCTTCTAAACTTTGTAAATGCTCCATGGAATCATGCGCTTGGCTGATTTCCATTCTATCAATAAAATTTGAGCCCTAGTGCTTTTGTTTGCAATTCTCTTTTTTTTTAGCTTTACAGAATGACATTTTTAACATGATCAATGATTCTTGAAATAAAACAAAAATGAATTTACTTGTCAAAAATTTTCTTCTTTTAAAATAAAGATGACAATTCCTTTTGACTGTGAACATCAAAAGAACATCGATAGCTTCTCCAAAGGTGATTGAACTTTAAAGTGGAGAATCAAAATACTCCTTCTAAACCAGTGCACCTGAATGAAGGATCAACTATGTCAGGTGCAAATGTCCCATCTGACATTCCCGACAGAGTTCTTACCTCTTAAGACTGATTGACGATTCTCTCCTCCCCACAGGGTCTACCTCTCCAAAGCAAGACAGGATTGCTATCATGAACCAATGGTACTTTTCATCCCCCGCAGTGGCCGAGTATTCAGTCGTGTTCATCTATTAGTCTGTATGTCGCATTAGTTTTGTTAGCATAAACATACACACATCATGCATTATTGATTCATATTCATATTCATATTGCATTATTATCACTCTGGTCATACTCATCTCCCAAATGATAAAAGTCCTCTTATCAATCGAGTTGTCAGTTCTTTCCTAGCCAGGAAATGTTTTGTCTGAGCAATCTCTTTCCCTAGTTTATTTCTGGATTGGAGACGGTCTTCGACCACTTTGATAACTTGAACCTCTGAAAAGCAAGAAGACATTCGACAAACGTCACTCTTCACCATTGAAGATGATATTTTCGCTTTCCCGGATTAAGGAAAATCCCTAGAGAAAGCCTTTCAACCGAAGACTCTCGGCAATGCAGCAGTTTCTCTCCGAAAGGTTTGCTGTCAACAAGGTCATCAGCACCTCAAAATTGGATTACATCACATGGCATTTCTCCGAAAAATATCTCGAAGAAAAGTACGATGTAATATCCCCAAGAAAAAAGAAGTTTCTAAAGAGACTCGTATATCCCCAGTAGAGTCAACAAATGGCATCTCCAACAGAGAAGTTTGCACACCTCTACAGCTCAGACAAATGGGTACCCCCGGAAAGTCTGACATCAAAATTTTTCCATCAAATGGCGTCTCCCCCAAGAATAACTCGGCGAGAAGTTTGATGAAGACCGCTACACACATAGCATCCCTTGTCAAGGAAGAAACTTGACAAGAAGAAACTGAGACCAGTTCCTCGGCTGAAGACCAGGATCGAGGGGAAGTTTATTTCAGAAACTGAGACCAGTTCCTTGGCTGAAGACCAGGATCGAGGGGAAGTTTATTTCAAAAGAAACTAAGACCAGTTTCGTGGCTGAAGACCAGGATCGAGGGGAAGTTTATTTCAAAAACTAAGACCAGTTCAGTGGCTAAAGACCAGGATCTAGGAGAAGTTTATTTCAGAAACTGAGACCAGTTCCTTGGTTGAAGACCATGATCGAGGGGAAGTTTATTTCTGAAACTGAGACCAGTTCCGTGGCTAAAGACCAGGATCGAGGGGAAGTTTATTTTAGAAACTGAGACCAGTTCCTTGGCTGAAGACCAGGATCGAGGGGAAGTTTATTTCAAAAACTGAGACCAGATCCTTGACTGAAGACCAGGATCGAGGGGAAGTTTTTTTTACCCTTTTATAAGTATCATTGCTTAGCAAAAGAAGATGAATGAGAAAACTGCCATTCATAACCACCGCCAAAATTTGGGTATTCCGATATTTAATCCTCTTGCACCCTGAATGTTCGAATACCTTCACCATTTACACCTTCAGGTCCAAGAAGATTAAATAGGGGCATCTGCCATACCCCAAATTTTGACCACCAAGATTTCCCATCATTGTGAAAATCATCACCACAATATGGATGTACTTTCATGCCTCATCAATCTCCTCAAAGATGGTTGATCATTCACCACATTCAAGAATTAGGGTTTCAAGCCCTCCCAGAGCACTTAGGCAAAAGATCAATCAAGAATTGACATGATCTTCAACTTGTCTAACCTCTCAAACACCCATAAAATATCAAGAGGACTCCCACATCAAGAATCAAGCACAAGGTTGCAACATTCCATGTGGATCAAGCCTCAAGATCGCCAGTGTCACCAAATTAGGGTTTGGTCGACCAAGGCCTCCAGATGAAAATTTTCCTCTAGGAATGAGTCAATGCTTCAAATCACAACCCAAGATACTCCAAGGGACCTCATGGACCCAATCATCAAGTCAAATTAGCCTCAGGAGATGTATTCATAAAAAATCAGGAATTAGGGTTTCTTGACTTAATTCACCCCTAAGTTGGCTTTTGGAGCAAGGAATGAGCCAAGACCTCAAGACATGATTTGAGGGCCTCAAATACACCACATTGATCCATTTGCAACAATGGATTGATCCAAGAAGCTTGATTCACAAGTTTCAATTTCATTTGGACCACAATTAGGGTTTTGAAGAAAAAGTCAATTGTATCTTTGACTTTTGATCACGACATGATCCCAAACCTTGGGACATGATTCAATACACCCTATAACACCTATGGAACCCATCCATTAGGTTTGAATTAGGTCAATAACTTGATTTCACAAAGGATCACACAGTTTGGATTTCATCTGATAAAAAGTCAACTGTGCACAAAATCAAGTTTGACTTTTTAGAATTTTTCACAAATATGGTTCCCCTAAGTCAAAAACAATGTCAATGTATGGTATTGATCATCATTCATTAAGAAAAATCAAGAAAAGTGAGGTTTCTTGCAAAAGGGGCAACCTTAGAAAACTTAAATTTTTCTAAGTTATGGAACAAAAGTGGTTTTTACCCAACTTTGCAAGGTCATAACTCCTAAACCACAAGGCCTTTTTCTCCCATTCAAAGCTCAAATGAAAGTCTATCTGACATACTTCAAATATGTCAACTACAAGAGATTCCAAATCCTCGTGGATTTTGAGTTATAGATTGATCAAAATCACAAAAAGTGAAAATGGCCATTTTTTCCAACACTTAGTGAAATTTTCAATAAGTCAGAATCTGTCTTACTTTTTCCAAAATGTAGAGGCATTTTTAACTTTGATCCAAGCTGAACCAATACCAACTTTGAACATTAAAGTTGAAGTATGTCATAAGGGCTTTCCAACAAGTACCAGATCATCTCCAAATTCAATTTGAGTAGGGAGTTCCAACCCTTGGAACATGGCATCAAGGACTGATTTTGTTCAAGGCAGATTATAGGTCATTTACTCGATTTAGCCAAATCAGATAACTACCTTGTCTTCTATTTGGACACCTTAAGGGATAAAATCAAAGAGGAATGATCTGATCCACAAGCCTCCCAAGTCCAAGGAACTACATGTAGCCATAAATGCCCTAAAAAGGCTAAAAAGCTCAAAGACTCCAATTTTGTTTCAAAGCATTCAATGGATACATCAAGGTGGCATGGACTAAAGCAAATCTAACTGAATGAGTCAAGATTTAGCTCTGAATCAAAGGACCATAGGCATGTGCCCTAACCTCAAGTCAATGGCTAGAGGAGACTAAAGATGCCTTTTGATCAACATTGGCCAAAGGACTGTCCAAGCTGTCATTCACTATTCCTTGCAAAACAAACTTGTTGTACTATAAATAGACCTCAATTATGATTATTTTGAGTACACCAAAGGACTACAACACTTGCTTTCCTCAAAATCTCTCATTAGGCCAAAATGCCTTCTTTTGCAAGTCACCACTGAGTTTTTGAGTTAGAGAGCAATTCCACCACAGCTCATGATCCAAACACATCCAATGTATCATATATATATAAGCTGTTCAAACACTCACCCTTGATCTGAAACACCAAGATCAGAAAGTCAACCTCCACAACCTCAAATTTTGACTTTTATGCATTTTTCAAGCCATCTCTTGATTCCGTCACTTTTAAAACCAAACAAGGCCTCAAACACACTCCAAATATCATCCTCAAACTGTCCTAATTGGTTTCCCTCATCTGGAACACCATTTGAGAGAGTTACCATTTTGGTCACTTTTGCCACTTTTGCAAGAAAGAGCCAATAATTGTTCCTGAGGATTCCAGCAGGTTTTAATCATCCTAAAAGCCTCTAAGGGATCAATCAAGAGTGTCCAAAACATTGAATCACTTCTGGCACAAGGATCTTGATAGTTAGCACAAGGAGCTTCAAGAGGTATGTGCATCACAACTTGAACTCTTTAAATCATGCATTGCTTTGATGTCCATTGATTATGGACATCTCATACATATCATATATGTTGTGTTTGAACCAATTTGCCATGCTTTTGTTGCCTGCATAATGAGATAGCATAGAACATGCAAATCTAGGCCTATTTTGAAATCACTATCGGATTTTAAAATAGGGACATCTTTAGAAAAATCTAAAAGCACCATTGGATTCCTCATGAAATTCTAGGCAGGATGCACCTAAATTTTGTCCAAATCCATGGAGAATTGAGGAAGTTAGAGCCTTCATGCATATATTTTGCTATTTTTCACATTTTTCATGGTTTTTATTAATTAATTTCTCTTTCAATTTTAATCATTTTTTATTGGTTCTTTTTTGAAAATTCACAAAAAATGTTAAAATACTTTATTCTACAAAAATATTATTTATTTCATATATTTGGTATTTTTGTAAAGAATTATATTTTTATTTGTTTTTAGGCATTTAAAAATATTTCTTTCTTTTGATTTTGCAAATTCAAATGATTTTCAAATCATTCTATGAATGAAACATGATTTTTCAAACACTAATCCAAGATCACAACATGTTTTTCACATATGTTTGATAATTTTGATCATTTAAATTGAATTTTATTCAATTAAAATGCATTTTTAAATCAAATTAGGGTTTTAATTGTTTTCACCCTCACAAACATTTTTCAAAACACTCTTGGGCCTCTAATAGAGTGTAAGACCCAATCCTCTTTTGTACATAAATAATTTTGGGCCTCAGTCATTGTATAAGTCCCGATACGATTCTCAAAATAACGGTGTGATCGTTATTTTTCATATGGGCCTCTCCTTGAGTTATAAGCCCCATCTCTTGTACAAAATAAACCTTGGGCCTATAATAGAGTGTAAGACCCAATCCTTGTTGTACATAAACCTTTTTGGGCCTCAGTCATTGTATAAGTCCCACTGTGTTTTCTAAAACCGCAGTGCGATCGTCACCCTATAAACAAAATCATTTGGGCCTCTCCCTGAGTTGTAAGGCCCGTTTCTTTTCTTTTTCAAACACTTTGGGCCTCTTAATAGAGTGTAAGACCCATCACTTTGTACATAAAACCTTTTTGGGCCTCAGTCATTGTATAAGTCCCGATACAATTTTCAGATCAACGGTACGATCATTGTTTTCCATCAGGGCCTCTCCTTGAGTATAAGCCCCAATATTCTTTTCAAAACAACTTTCCCTTTGATTTAGATTCAAAACCATAGTTGTTATCAAAACTTTCTTTAATTTCTTGAACAACTAACCATACACATGTTACAATGGAAGCTTGCTCACCTGTAAGTTTTATCAGCTTTCTTTTACATACCTATATATATATATATATATATATATATATATATATATATATATATATATATATATATATATATATATATATATATATATATTGTAGTGCTGGAATCTTGCTCACCTGTAAGTCCTCCTAACCTCTTTTTATGTACAGTATATATTTCATCTGTATATATATATATATGTCTGTATATTATCTGCTTAGAGTTTTCCCCGGTAATTAGGTCTAGGATTAGATAAAGCAAGTGGTCACTCTTTCAACACAGTCAAAACTAGTTCCCCATAGGAATTTCCAGATATAGTCTTGCCTCCTCTTGGGCTTATACAATATGGAACAGAGAAAGGCATTATTCCCAGTGAAACTTTTCTCAAGACTGTCACTACTAAAAATTTGTCTAAGAAATTCATTTCCCCCAGAGAGGAATAATTCCCGGTGAAACCTCTTTTGAATTTCTTCAAACCCTATAACTTTTCACTAAAGAAAGGATTATTCCCGGTGAAACCTTTCTTGAACTTTCCTTAGGTTTGGACCTACAGGCTTCCTAAAAGCATCCCCAGCCTCCTCTTGGGCTTTGTACAAGGACCCTCAGGCTTCTTAGAAGTTATCATGCCTCTTCTTGGGCTTAGTACAAGGACCCAAAGACCTCTTACAGGTGTAGGACAGAACCTAGTAATCCTTTGTTAGAGCAGTCTTTCCAAAGAGTCAAAATATCAAACCAATTTAGGGTTGATTCTCATCCCTTAAAACACCTGCCTCCTCTTGGGCATCATACAAAGATAAACCCTAATCATCTCATCAATCACCAACAGAGTTTAAACTTTTCACTTCTTAATTTCCCCAGCTAGGGTCAAATAACTATCCATAAACCTTTATCAGAACCTCAAGGCATCTGATATTTCAACACTTCTGTAATCCTCAGCAAGAGTTGATTCCTCAATCTGGACCTGTTTTTGGATCTTAATAATCCTCAGCAGAAGCTAGTCTCCTCTTAGGCTTTATATAAGAAATTCCCCAAACTAGCCTCCTCTTAGGCTTTGTATAAGGATCTTTCAACATTCTCTTGTTGAGTCAGTCTCTTTTTAGCCTCAATCTTGGGCTTTGTACAAGACACCACATAAACACTCTCTAGTTGAGTCAGTCAAATATCTTTTAGCCTCAATCTTAGGCTTTGTACAAGACAAATAAAAACACTCTCTTGTTGAGTCAATCCTCTTTCCAGCCTCAATCTTGGGCTTTGTACAAGACAAATCATACTCTCCAGCAGAGTCAATCAAATTTACAGCCTCAATCTTGCGCTTTGTACAAGACAGACATAAACACTCTCTTGTTGAGTCAGTCTCTTTTTAGCCTCAATCTTGGCCTTTGTACAAGACAGACACCCATAAATATCTTCAGCTAAGTCAGTCAAATCCTTCTAACCTCCTCCTAGGCTTTGATCTCCCTAAGCAGAGTCAGTTTCTTCTCTTTTAGCCTCAATCTTGGGCTTTGTACAAGACAGATAAAACCTCTCACCAATAGAGCCAGTCTTCCATTTTAGCCTCAATCTTGGGCTTTGTACAAGACACATACAAATATTCCTCAATGGAGTCAAAAACCTTTTTTTAGCCTCAATCTTGGGCTTTGTACAAGACAGACAAAATATTTCCCCAGAAAAGTCAACTTTTAGCCTCCTCTTAGGCTTTGTATAAAGATATCCCCAAAAGAGTCAGTCTCTTTTTTGCCTTAATCTTGGGCTTTGTACAAGACAGATAATGAACTCCCCAGTGGAGTCAATCAATCTTTTAGCTTCAACCTTGGGCTTTGATCAAGGCACACAAAAATCAACATTCCCTCAGAGGAAATCAAAAAACTCTCTGTAAGAAGACATTTCTCTGTACAATCACACATCAAAATAAACAAACCAAAACAAACCTAATTCTAGATAACTACTATAAGTGGCACACTTGTTGATTAAAAAATCCAAGCTGTAGTCCATCTCTTATCCTGGTAAATCCTCTTCTTTCATCTAATTGCTGTAAGTGGCAAGCCTCTGGATTATTTACAACCACGCCAATGTCCCTCTCTTAGCATGAAAGATTCCTAAGGAAAAATGGCATTGCTCTACACTGAGTTAAAGTTTTCTCCTTCAGGACAAATCCCCTATAAAGGAAATTATGGCGTTGCTGGATTCACATATCCAAGTTAAAGTAATTCTCCTTTATAATCAGTCACCCAACAATTGTGATAAATAGACGAGATTGTCTCCCTTTAGAGATGACAAATTCCCTCTCAGTCAAACCTTTTAGCTTCAATCTTGGGCTTCAAACAAGACACAAAATAACCTTTTAGCTTCAATTTTGGGCTTTGAACAAGACACCAAACATCTTTTTCCTCCCATAGAATAGGAGGAACTATGATTGCTCTGATTTCCCTATTTTCTTTAACGGGAATACGTAGGCATAAGATTGCGAAATCTTAGCGAGCACACCAATCAAAAACCTTAGGTCCAGTACCTCACCAAAAACATCGGAAAAACCCGACATCAAAAAAAATACTCTCTCTCAAACACTCCCAAAGGAGAAACTTTTCCAACCCATGACAGATAAACACCAGCAAGTAGATAACAATAGAAATTGTTAATAACCTGTGGATAACCACATATAGGATGGGTAATCGACAACTCCTCATTGTATAACCTGACCCCGAATTCCCCAATC
Source organism: Lathyrus tuberosus (assembly GCA_022829125.1). NCBI lineage: Eukaryota > Viridiplantae > Streptophyta > Magnoliopsida > Fabales > Fabaceae > Lathyrus > Lathyrus tuberosus. Next base: position 158,529 of record JALAZF010000233.1, read on the forward strand.
TCTTAGCATTTGTTCAGTAAAACGTATGCATGCAAGGTTAATTTTAGATAGCTTCCCTTTCCTTTCCAGCTTCATAGGATAAATAAAAAATCAGAAAGTAGCACCCAATCCCTACCATTGCGGTGAGGAAAAACCAAATGGCGATAAGGTGGTCGCGTCACTGACAAAAATTGCACGCTACAAGAAGCTCTATTAGTTTTGTCTTGATCGCGGCTTGGAGAGAGACGCCTATCTTCACTTCTCATTTGTCTTCCTCGGACCCCAAATTGATAACTTCAATGTCCTCTTGGTGCGGTTGAATGACCTTCTCTTCCCGCCTGAGTAGTCTAACTAGCTCGTCAGGGAGTTCACAATCTTCCTCACCTTCATCTCCGGCTTGGTTAATTGGACAATCAAAGTCATATATGATCATAGAATCAAGATTATCAGTGGTCTCGATGGTGTTTCTGCATGTTATGATTTATGTAGTTTATTTTAGAAAGTGCGTGCATAAAATATTGCGATTTTATTGTAAAAGAAATATGCGAAAAAAAAGGAATGTAATTAAATGCAAATTGTTAATTTATTAATGATAACCAAAGTTTAAAAATATTTGGGGGGCCCTTACAACATGCCACTATGCTTTGGATAGAGCATAGGGTTTTTGGAGAAAAAAAAAGTAAAATTAATTTTGATGATAAAAGAACTGAGGGATCTCGATGGTCTTCTAATTCTTTAGCTCTTCGCCAGGCTTAGCATGGCGAATCCAACTGGACGTCGCTTCATTGTGCTCTTTTTCACTGATCATTTCCACATGACGACCAAAAATATGGCCAACACTTGTGAATGTCTCTTCAACTGTAGGAATCTTCTTTTTGCCAGACTAAACATTTTCCTCGTCTGAAGATGGTTTGTATCCCAGCCCATACTTATTCTTCTTTTCATGCACCTCAATCAGTTGGCCCCAACCTTGGGTATTCCCAGACTCCACAATAGCTTTTGCTCCCTTACAAGAAGTCATTGATAGCTCAGACCCTTGTTATCCAGACACTTGTTGCATGGTTAACACACTCACCACCTCCAAGGATTGGAAGGGTGTTTCAGTAATTTCTCCTTCAACATCGATGTATCTGAAAGTAGTCAGGTGGCTGACCATGATATCCTCTTCACCTCCAACTATGATCATCTTATCATTAGTAATAATTTTAACTTTTGATGCAACTTCGAGGTCACTGCGTCAACAACGTGAATCCAAGGTCTTCCCAGCAAACAACTATACCCTGAATGTATGTCCCATTACTTGAAAGGTGATGGTGAATGTAGTTAGACCAAATTTTATTAGCAGTTCTACTTCCCCAATCACTGCTCTTCTCAAGCCATCAAGCGCCTTCACTATTAAAGTGCTTGGCCTCATGTCAATTCCTTCCAAAGGTATCTTCACCAAGGTAGTTTTGGGGAGGACATTCAAAGAAGAACTTGTATCCACCAGAACCCTTGACAACATGGTATCCACACATCTCAAAGAGATTTGCAAAGCTTTGTTGTGGTATTTTTCTTTGGAAGGCAAATTATCATCATTGAACTCTAAGAAATTTCCAGTTGTCACATTAGCTATCACATCACCAAACTGTCCCACGGCGATGTCTTTCGTGATGTGAGCGACACTTAATACTTTCAATAAGGATGTTCTATGTACTTTAGAGTTGAGCAACAGAGCTAGCATATACATCTTCGAATGAGTTTGATTTAGCTGATCGACTACCTTGTAGTCACTCTTATTAATTATCTTTAAGAACTCTTCAGTCTCTTTTTGAGAAAATGCAGCTTTTGGAGACACAGACGCTTCTTGGGATTCAACATTAAGAGTATGAGTTGGAACACTGGTGGCAACCTCCTTTCCTTTGGCTCTAACAAGTGTCTCATCAATTTTGGGTGCAAACACTCGGCCACTACGAGTCATCCCACCGGGTCCCACTATGGATGTTACATTTGGTTCACTGATAACCAAAGGTTGGTCCTCTTGCCCCTACTTAAAAGCTTTGGGTTGATACATCCACGGGACAACTTTATCATCTTTATAAGCAAAAGGAGTTGGGTACTGAATGACTAATGAGGTAACAGGAATTTGCACTTGTGATACTTCATATGGAATGTCAATCACAGCCACCGACTTCACCTTTTTCTTTTCCTTATCAGGGAGTCCAATTTGGATTGTGCCTTGATCAAGGAGTTCTTATGCACAATTTTCAACACTAAAGTACAATTATGTTTTGTGTTAGCGTCGGCTCATGTCAACACTACTGCGATGTAAGTATTAGTGCAGCGTCTCTGTCATCGACGCTAGTTACTAAATACAATGAAGTAGCAATGATCTGGGGCGACACTGTAGTGTTGTATTCATTTAGTAGTGTCAGCTTAAGCTGACGCTAGGATTAGTAGTTTTTGGACCGACAAAAATCTATTTGGGTTGAAATCTGCTTTTAATTTCACTTTCGAGGACCGATTAAAATCTGTTTAGGAAACGTACTACATACCAAAACTAAATGGAATAATAATGAAGTATAATTAAACCACATAAACAATATCATACATAAGTTATATAGAACAAATATCAGTATCAAAGTTCTTAAACACTTTGTAATTACATGTAAATAACTTCATATTCAGAGTAAGTCACTATATGCTCTATTTCATTAGAGTAAGTCACACACACAATTAATTCTACTTTGAAAGTTAGAAACACATTGAAATAACATAGATATCCATAGATAAACTTGCAGAGTGTCTCACAAAACGAATATCAAGGCACCATCAGAAATATTGATTGAAGAGTACTCATCAAGGTAGAAAGTCGATTAAAAATTTGACAAAAAAACTATACACATAGGATGGGGATAGACTCATCATCCATCACTTATTTCCTCTTCATCCACCAACTGCTCATCGGACTCATCATCATAATCATGATGGATAGTAGGATGGACACTAGTAGGATGGCAAGAATTCGAAAAATATATGAGTTAACCATGAAAGGAGTTTAATCTAGAGATAAAACTAGAAAATAAATAGTAAAATTACACAACTAACCTTAAAGATGTAAAAAATGGTACTTCACTTTATCTATACTAATATAAAGGCAAAACATAGATCTGGTGTAGCTTTTTTTCTACCCATTTTGTCCTTATTTTAAAATTTGTAACTTCCATGATAACTTCCATTGAACTATAACTATCATCTTTCACATAACTTATTAATAACTATCTACATTTAAATATTTAAATTAACATTAAATAAAAATTATTTTTTATATTTTTACGTGTGTGCATTATAAAAGCGGACAGACGGTCTGGACGCTAGTGTTAATAACAAGAGTACATTTTATTTTATTTTTATTACAAAAGATGCAATATCCTTCATGAGATTATAGTTCAGAGGGGAAAGTAGGATTTTAGAACTATAACAAAATTAAAACTAAATTACCTCGCTGGCGTAGTTTATTATCTGCTCTTGTGTTTGATTCTGCTTCAACTGGCTTTGCATCCAAACAATAGTCATTTCGCATACAGAACATGTAGCATCTCGATGACCGCTATTCCATCAGTCTGTGGCACAACACTCTGGATACCCATACTAAAATAAAAATTGAAAGATTTCAATAAAAGAGCAATTACAGTAGTACATTAGAATTATGCAATATTGACACTTCAATTAAGTGCGTGTCTAGTGTTTGACATGTCTTGGTGTTGGACACTGTCACAATAACCATGCGGATTCATTCAATCACTTCTATTCTTTCAAATTAGTGTTGTTTATGTCAATGCTTCATAGCATTAGATACAGTGTGCTCTTTAAGTTGATAGCAAAAATCTTTGTGGCTTACCTTACACCATGAGTCCCATCAAACGTGCACAACCCAATTTGGGAGCATATCTTCTTTGGTTGTGCCTGCAAGGACCAAGTGAAACTATAAGAAAATTTATTTTGAATAATGACTAATCACTCAACAATCAATACTCATGACCATGGTCAAGAATCTAATCAACCAAACTGTCATATAAAAAAAAATTATTACTTCAGCCAAGAGCAATTGCAAAATTGTTTGTGCATATTGATCAATAACATACTTGCATTCTTAACTGTAAACTCCAGATGCTCCAATAGCTTGATTTATCATAGTAACTACAGTCTAAACAAGCAAAACCAATCATTAGTTTAAAGAAATAAGCTACTAAAAGTTCAATGACAAAGCATTATCGTTTTTTTTCAAGGTCATGACAAAAGTGTTGAAAGATTAAACTTGATTTAGGCCTAAACATATTGTTTGGATTTTTTGGGCTTAACTACTTTGGGCTTAGGTAATTTTGAGTCATGTTTCTAGAAAACTCTTGTAGTGTGTGGAGTGTCTAGATATTCCTTAGAGTTGTAACATTTTCTAGAATGCTCTTGAAATTCCTAGAGTTGAGAACTCTCTAGAATTAGTGTGTCTAGAGTTCTCCTTAGAGTATTATAAATAGAGATGTAATTCTACACTTTTGTATCAAGCAAAAATACAAATTCTCTCTTCCATAAAGAATTATCCTACCTATCAATTTTCTCTTTAAGCCTCCAATATTCTCACACACCTTCTCTAAACACAAAAAGGTCTTATTTCCATCAAAGTGGCATCAGAGCTTGAAGATCCTCAAAATATGGCGAATGGAGGTTTCCCTTTTCAAATGCCAATGCTCACAAAGAACAACTATGACAATTGGAGTATCAAGATGAAAGCGTTACTAGGAGCTCAAGATGTGTGGGATATCGTTGAGAAAGGCTTCAAGGAGCAAGATGAAGCCTCGCTAAGCCAAGGTGGAAAGGAGATATTAAAGGAGTCAAGAAAGAGAGACAAGAAAGCTCTCTTCCTTATTTATCAATCGGTGGATGAAGATACGTTTGAGAAGATCTCCAATGCAACGACGGCCAAAGAAGCATGGGACAAGCTTCAAACTTGTAACAAAGGAGTGGAACAGGTGAAAAAGATTCGTCTTCAAACTCTCAGAGGTGAGTTTGAACGTTTATTTATGGAAGAGTCTGAGTCAATTTCAGATTATTTTTCTCGAGTATTGTCCGTAGTCACTCAACTTAAAAGAAATGGTGAAGATGTTGATGAGGTGAAAGTCATGGAGAAAATACTTCGCACTTTAAATCCAAGTTTTGACTTCATTGTTACCAACATTGAAGAAAACAAGGATTTAAAGACCATGACTATTGAGCAACTCATGGGTTCCTTACAAGCATACGAAGAAAAACAAAAGAGAAAAATTAAACAAAAGGAGGCTATGGAGCAACTACTACAACTCAACGCAAAGGAAAAAAACTATGTGAATTACAAAAGCCAAAGAGGACGAGGTCGTGGCCAAGATCGTGGACGTGGACGAGGACATGGAAGAGAAGGAAGAGGTAGTTACAACAACTACTCCAACAACTTCAACAATGGAGAAAGAAGTTGGAATTCACAAGCAACAAGAGGTCATGGAAGAGGAAATTCACGGTCAAGGAGCGACAAGTCACAAATCAAGTGCTTCAACTGTAACAAGATCGGTCACTACGCATCTGAGTGTAGATTCTCAAAGAAGGTTGTGGAGAAAGCTAACTTTGTAGAAGAAAAAGGTGGAGAAGAAGAAACTCTGTTGCTCGCGTGCCAAAGCCAAGTTGAAGAGAAAAGAAACAAGTGGTACCTCGACACTGGCGCAAGCAACCACATGTGCGGCGATCGAAGCATGTTCGTAGAGATCAATGAAGCGACAACTGGCGACGTCTCATTTGGAGATGACTCAAAGATACCAGTCAAAGGCAAAGGTAAAATTCTCATACGCTTGAAGAATGGGAGTCATCAATTCATATCCAATGTCTACTATGTTCCTAACATGAAGAATAATATTTTGAGCTTGGGTCAACTATTAGAGAAAGGCTATGACATCCACTTGAAAGAACATAGTCTTTTCTTAAGAGATTGTGGGCATAACTTGATTGCTAAGGTGCCTATGTCAAAGAATAGAATGTTCCTCTTGAACATTCAAAATGGTGTGGCAAAGTGTCTCAAGGCTTGCTATACTGACTCTTCGTGGCTATGGCATCTACGATTTGGACACCTTAACTTCGGTAGTCTAGAATGTTTGTCAAAGAAGGAGATGGTGAGAGGCTTACCTAGTATAAACCACCCAGACCAACTATGTGAAGGATGTCTAATTGGGAAGCAATTCCGAAAAAGCTTTCCAAAGGAATCAACGTCAAGAGCGACAAAACCGCTAGAGCTCATACACACCGATGTTTGTGGACCAATCAATCCAAAATCTTTTGGTAAGAATAAATACTTTCTCCTCTTTATTGATGATTATTCTAGAAAAACGTGGGTTTATTTCTTGAAGGAGAAGTCGGAAGTGTTTGAAAACTTTAAGAAGTTCAAAGCCCTTGTGGAGAAAGAAAGTGGTATTTCCATTAAGGCCATGAGATCTGACCGAGGAGGAGAGTTTACTTCAAATGAGTTCAACAAATATTGTGAAGACCATGGAATCCGTCGCCCACTAACAGTGCCAAGATCGCCACAACAAAATGGAGTAGCGGAGAGAAAAAACCGAACCATACTTAATATGGTGCGAAGCATGCTTAAGAGTAAGAAGATGCCGAAAGAGTTTTGGGCCGAAGCAGTGGCATGTGCGGTTTACCTGACAAACCGTTCCCCAACAAGAAGTGTGCATGAGAAGACACCACAAGAAGCATGGAGTGGAAGGAAGCCAGGGATCTCTCACCTCAAAGTGTTTGGAAGCATTGCCTATACCCACGTTCCTGATGAAAGGAGAACAAAGCTCGATGATAAAAGTGAGAAGTACGTATTTGTGGGTTATGACTCAAGCTCCAAAGGGTACAAGCTCTATAATCCAAATAGTGGAAAGATTGTCATAAGTCGTGACGTGGAGTTCGATGAAGAAGATTGTTGGGATTGGAGTGTTCAAGAAGACAAGTACCATTTTCTTCCTTACTTTGAAGAAGAAGAAGATGAAATGGAACAACCAATGATAGAGGAACATATTACACCACCTACCTCACCGACACCAAGGTTGGATGAAACAAGCTCAAGTGAGAGGACACCACGACTAAGGAGCATTGAAGAGCTTTATGAGGTAACCGAAAACCAAAATGACATTAACCTCTTTTGTCTTTTTGGTGATTGCGAGCCTCTAAGCTATCAAGAAGCTGTTCAAAACGTAAAGTGGAGAGACGCCATGGATGAAGAAATAAAGTCAATCACAAAGAATGATACGTGGGAACTTACTATACTTCCACAAGGACACAAAGCAATCGGAGTAAGATGGGTGTACAAAGCGAAGAAGAATGCAAAAGGAGACGTGGAGAGATACAAAGCAAGATTTGTGGCAAAAGGCTATAGTCAAAGACAAGGAATTGACTATGATGAGGTATTTGCCCCCGTTGCTCGTCTTGAAACTATTAGACTGATCATTTCGTTGGCAGCCCAAAATGAATGGAAGATCTATCAAATGGATGTGAAGTCGGCCTTCTTGAATGGTTTTCTCGAAGAAGAAGTTTATATCGAGCAACCAAAGGGATATGAAGTAAAAGGGCAAGAAGAAAAAGTCTTGAAGTTGAAAAAGGCGTTGTACGGACTCAAGCAAGCACCGAGAGCTTGGAATGTTCGAATCGACAAGTATTTTCGAGACAAAAACTTCATCAAGTGTCCATATGAGCATGCACTCTATATTAAAGCGCAAAGTGGAGATGTTTTGATTGTGTGCTTATATGTTGATGACTTGATCTTCACTGGGAACAATCTAAGCATGTTCGAAGAGTTCAAGAAAGACATGTCAAATGAATTTGAGATGACGGATATGGGGCTCATGGCATATTATCTCGGCATTGAAGTAAAGCAAGAAGAGAAAGGAATTTTTATCACCCAAGAAGGCTATGCAAAAGAAGTCCTTAAGAAGTTCAAGATGGATGATGCCAATCCGGTTGGTACCCCGATGGAATGTGGCAGCAAGTTGAGTAAGCACGAAAATGGAGAGATTGTAGATCCAACTCTTTACAAAAGTTTGGTTGGAAGTCTTCGTTACTTGACAAGTACAAGGCCGGATATTCTCTATGCTGTAGGAGTCGTAAGTCGCTACATGGAAGCTCCAACAACAACTCACTTCAAGGCGGCAAAGAGAATCCTTCGATATATCAAAGGTACAACAAACTTTGGCTTACACTATTACTCTTCTAACCATTATGAGATTGTTGGCTATAGTGATAGCGATTGGGGTGGAGACTTGGATGATAGAAAGAGCACTACTGGTTTTGTGTTCTTTATGGGAGATACTGCTTTCACTTGGATGTCAAAGAAGCAACCTATCGTCACACTGTCAACTTGTGAAGCCGAGTATGTCGCTGCCACATCATGTATTTGTCATGCAGTTTGGCTAAGGAACTTGTTGAAAGAATTAAAAATGCCACAAGAAGATCCTATGGAAATATGTGTTGATAATAAATCAGCACTTGCTTTGGCAAAGAATCCTGTATTTCATGAACGAAGTAAGCATATCGACACCCGTTACCACTTCATAAGAGAATGCATCGAGAAGAAGGAGGTGAAATTAAAGTATGTGATGTCTCAAGATCAAGTTGCCGATATTTTCACCAAGCCACTCAAGTTGGCAACTTTCGTGAAGCTAAGGAGTATGCTTGGAGTCACAAATCAAGTTTAAAGGGGGATGTTGAAAGATTAAACTTGATTTGGGCCTAAACATATTGTTTGGATTTTTTGGGCTTAGGTAATTTTGAGTCATGTTTCTAGAAAACTCTTGTAGTGTGTGGAGTGTCTAGATATTTCTTAGAGTTGTAACATTTTCTAGAATGCTCTTGAAATTCCTAGAGTTGAGAACTCTCTAGAATTAGTGTGTCTAGAGTTCTCCTTAGAGTATTATAAATAGAGATGTAATTCTACACTTTTGTATCAAGCAAAAATACAAATTCTCTCTTCCATAAAGAATTGTCCTACCTATCAATTTTCTCTTTAAGCCTCCAATATTCTCACACACCTTCTCTAAACACAAAAAGGTCTTATTTCCAACAAAAAGCATTATAATAATCTATAGCATCCTAAATCAACAAGCATTTATTCATACCTTTGCACCTGCCAACAAAGACGTCCCTGAGTCTGAAATTGCTGAACAGTCTTAACCAACCTGGATGACAATGTTATGAAGTCAGTATCAATGAATAAAAACCATGGAGCATCTAGCAAAATGCTCTCAATATCATGTCATTGAAGAAACAACCAAGTGTTTACCGGTGGGTTTTCCATCAATGAGCATATTTTCCATGTCAAACTTTCCAGAAAATACAAATGTGTGACTTAACAAACACAAGTATTATAAAAGATGCAGTATAAGGATATCATTATGAACAAACATGTTAAGAGCCTAACGAACCTTCCAATATCATTTTCGCGTCACGGGCACGTAAGTATGTTTGCCCTTGAAGTGTGCAGGATCCATACAACCAAAAATAATCTCACCTCTTTCCTCTTCTTTAGGATTACAATTGAGCCAAAATGAAAATACACGATCCTTAACAAGACCTTGTTCAACTATATTGTACCTGCGGCAGGAAACACCTCTTAAATGACATAGAGATCCAAAAAAATAATAACAAAATTACAAATGAATGTTTAAATGTGCATGAATACCGTATTGAGAGAGAATTTCCAACTGGTATCTCTTGAAATCTAAGTCCATTACAGAATTTCTAACTGATATCTCTTAAAATAATTATACATGACAAAATTTATAGACGGGCAGATAATAAACTTCGCCGACGCGGGAATTTAGTTAGTTTTAATTTAGTTATAGTTCTAAAATCTTACTTTTACTATCAACCCTTCAAAAGAAGATTGCATGCTTTGACCAATTAGCCCTTTCAAAAATTTCAAATTACGCTACCATTTGGACAAATGAGTAATTAACAAATATCTCAAATTAATCTAACCCAAACCTTTAACTTCATGCCAAGTGTCCATTAACAATTGACTACCTCAAACAAAATAGTTTTTCCCCTCTCCACCAAAACCAATTCACACGCGTAGATTTTCTGATGTGAAACATTTCTCATTTTTCTCAAACTAAACTTCTGTGTCTCTCTCATTTCTTGCACTGTTTTTCTTTTTCATCACAAAAACAACCCTATCTCTTTCTCTCAACAGTAGCACCCTATTTTCTCCCTCTCTTTCCTTCTTTATTCTATCTCTTTCTATCCAACATCACTCACAATCAACACACGAGATTTCTGTTGAGATCTACTCCTCAATCCTTCAAATAACACTATGTATTCCAAGCTTCAATCATTCCCGGGTTTTAACTCCTATGATTTCTTCTATGATTTGTATCTTTGTTTGCATTTTAAGGTTTTCTGAATAAAGACACCTAAACATGGCATATTTAAGGTTTGTTGTTGTAACTATGTTGTTGTTTGTTGAACCCATAAAGGTTTTGCAGCTGAAGTTCATATAAGTGTTGTTAATATTGCTAATGTTATTTGAAATCTAATGAGATATGCAGGATAAATCCCTTATGTTTGTAGTGGTTCTCATATTTTTTGTGGTTCTAAAAGATAAAACATATTGCAACTTTTGAATTTGTTTGACTCGAAAATGTGTTTTTGTCTTATGCATGGTTGTGGTTAGTTGAAATGGTTTTGTATGTAGTAATATCTCGAGAGATTTTGATTCATGACAAAGATACACAAGCTATGAACACTACCTGATATTGTATTTAAGAAAGTTTTTCACAACATTTAATAGGTATTTATATAATTTTCTTTTATATCAAATTTTGTTCTATATAAATAACATGCTGAGTTGTTATCTAACAATTAATTTTGATTACAGGTCAAATCTTTGAGTTCAATTTTGAAAATTGATGTTACAAATTGATGTTATTTCAAGATTGCATGTAACATGAATTTTAATTCCCATTTTGCTTCTTATTTTTGAAACTTTTATATCTTTATCAAATTTACCACTAAATTATGTAGAATGACATTGCAAATTTCTGTTATAATATTTTGAATTCACTATTGTTCATTGTACTACTCTTATTATATTTTATAGGTATTTATACCAATAACATTATTAATTTATCCGTGCGGGAGCACAGGTATTCTACTAGTTTCTCTCTAAAATGAATGATATTAAACAACTAACCTTAAAAAAAAGTAAAAGAATGCCACTTCTCTTCATGTTAATGATATTGCAGCTTTACGTTTAATGGCTACACCTTTTAATTAAAATTTTCAACATTATTATTTCTAATTTGCCATGTATCCACAACGTACATTTTATTTTATTTTTGGTCAAGAGTACATTTTAATAAAATAACAATGCTGGATATAATACACCCGTTTCAACACAAATCACTAAGTAATTATTTTTTTATATTTGAGATAGTTAAATGGAAAATTTAATAGAGAAAAAATTTAAAAAAATTGTGAATCTCTCTACTAAAACTAAAAGCATAATAATTTTTACCTTGGAGAGAGAAAGCATAGGGTAAAATTCAACCCCTACGACTAGTGAATTAAGCATAGACTATGTCATCCCCAATGTTTAAAATGGTTGAGAATTTTAACATAGGTAACTAGATAACTACGAATATTACATAATCTTTTCTTTTAAAAACTCATAAATCATCAACTAATGTTTTAAAGCTATGTGGTGTGGAGTTGGAACTAATATTTTTCGTATTTATCGTAGTAGTAAATAACACCACATTCTCCGAACAAAAACGGGGTTTCCAATACTATATAATGAGTGAATATATATATATATATATATATATATATATATATATATATATATCCAACACTTAAATTATTAGTATATTGTAAGTAAAGAAATGGAATAAATGACAACAGCTACTCTGAGTAGCACATTCTCAATATATTGATTAATTCCATCAGTGTAGGGCTGACAAAACGAGCTGTTTGTCCCGTCCCGCTCCACCCCGCCTTAAGTTTGCAAAAAAAAAAAGACGGTGCGAGCAAGTCCGTCAAGTGGAAATGAGCATAAATATATAACTCGCCTTGTGAAGGTGGCGGGCTTACCTGTCTACTATTTTTTTTTTTTAGATTAATAGACATGTTTTTACATTTCAATTAGATTTTTCACTAATTTTTTAGAATAATTTTTATAAAACATCTTTTTAACAAATTTTACTTCAAAAAATTATGCATATATTTTCAAATAAATGTATAAAATAAAACCATCCAGAATTAAAATTACTAGAATTAACTAAAAAAATGGCGGGTTTAATGTGGGACAAGCTAAATGAATAGGTGCGCCGGGTTTTCGCGGGCGGCGGGTTTTGGCAGGGCGGGCTTGGCATGTGGCGGTTTTTAGCTGGGCGGGTTTTGGTGGGCGGCGGGCACAAAATCCCAACCCAACCTGCCATTTTTATGCGGGTGCGCGGGCCGGCTTGGCGGGCCACGACCCGTTTTTCCACCCCTACACGAGTGCATAAAAAAGAAGTTAAATAATTTTGATCCAAAAAAGGGAAGTATAAAAATCACCACCTACCTTTTGGATCGAAGGGAGGAAACAGAACACTCTGAACAAGCCCTTCACCAAAGTATCTGTTTGAGCAAGAGTTATCTCGGCAAGTCGTCTCTATGTTTTGAGGATAACAATGTGTATTCGTGAAAGAACTATTTTATGTTCTAACGTGTGTTGTGTGCAGATCATAATCATGGAAGATATTAGATCCAACAAGCACCAGCCAGATGTGAATAATTAATCATATGCGAAGTTACTATGTGTGACACAAGTCGCAAGAAGCAAGTATGCTTCTGTATCTGATCATAATCAGTCAGATCCAAGGATGCCGATATTGTTGTTGCAATGCTCTTGTGGATGCTCTCTGAAAGTGGTTGTGATTCTGAAGACAGCGAAGCTTCTGAAGAAGATAATCTTCGGAGAACCGAAGTGCTAAAGACTCTCATGATTTGAAGTTTTGAAGGCTGAAGGCTCTGAAGACCAAGTGCAGAAAGACTCTGAAGACTTACGTGTTCTGAGGATTATAGTTCCAAAGGTCAAGTGCTGAAGACTCTGAAGACGGATTCCTAATGGACAGTTCTGAAGTTTCGGAAGACTTGAAGCAATGAAGAATAACGGGTTTCAAGACAAGTGCTGAAGTTCTGAAGGCAGATTTCTAATGGACAACTTTAGAAGACTGAAGACTTGGAGATTCAGATACCCTGTTATAAAGTCTCTACTCATGCTTCAATTAATTACCATCAGAAGCCTCTAAAGATTTGAAGACAAATGTTACCGTTGTGAAAGACTGTACACTGCGCCCAAGAAGATATATCATGTCACTTGCTCTACAGTGAAAAGGAGATGTGTCAGTACAACTTTATCATTACACAACGTCTCTTTTCTAACAGCCAACAATAATTCAAACGAATATATTTTACTAGGTTATTTAAAGAAAGGAGTAAACGCTTCTAAAGGTATCGATTTGCTGTATCATTTACAGAATCGATCAAGTCATTGTGTGAAGATAGCCACAACGATGAGTTCTCGTTGTAACACTTAAATATCCAAAGCTATCACCATTTACACATGGTCATTTGTTGTTGAAGCTCAAAGATCATAAATCAACACAACAACAATCAATTGGTACAGAAGCTGTAGATGAAGAAGACAACATTGCAAATCAATCAAGTCATCAACCAGCTTCTCGTCTGAGCTACATTAAAGATCTGAAGCAAGGGGTTGTTGCTCAAAGCTTGCTCAACCAAGAAGATGAAGAAGAAGAAGAAGATCTACAAGATATCAACAATTGTCAAATCAACATATATCTTTGTAGTTTCTTAAGATAGCAAGGAGCTGTTGCTCATATCTTGCTCGAACACTTGTGTGTTCTTTTGTACTTAAACTTAAGAGTAATCTGCTTGTTAAGAAGCATCTTTGTAATCTCCTGTTTAACTAATTCTATGTGAATTAGGATTCCTTGAGTGGTCAGTGTGACCGGAGACTCAAGAAGACAATGGTTAGGTGTCATTGTGGTAAATCCTGAAATAGGGCAGTAAACGTTATATTCGTTGCGACGAATCCCTGAACGTTTAGCTGTGAAATCCTAGCAGTAGATCTTCCGAGATTGGAACCTGCAGGTCAATGTTCCTTATATTCATTAAGTTGAATCCCTGAACAGTTCATTGTGTGTTAGTCACAGCTGTGGTTGTGCAGGTTGTTAGTCACCGACGTTAGCCCGTGCATCTGTAATCGAGATTGATTATAGTGGATTAAGTTCTTGTGTTCAAGGCGAAATCACCTGAGGAGGGTGTACTGGATTAGCTTGAGAGTTGCTCAGGTGAACTAGGATATATCGTGTGTTCTTTATCCTTGTTATGCTTTATGTTATTATTTATGTTTCTGCATTGAGTATCAGAACCTTACACAAGCAAGTCAGAATCTTGCAGCTTAACTCTGACAAGCTCCCGCACTGCAAGTTCTAAACGTTGCATATTGCCTTCAGACTCTTGTTAGTTATTATGCTTCACACATGGCAAGTCTGAATGTTACTTCGCGAGTCAAAGTCTCTCAACGAACTCTGATGTTATCTTAAGCGCTTTAACGATAAGAAGCAAAAAGTTATAAAAGAGTGAATACACAATTCAAACCCCCCTTTCTTGTGTCTTTCTTGAACCTTCAATTAGTATCAGAGCTCCGGTTCTGTTATTGATGGATATCAAAACACTTAACAGTGTCAGAAAAAGGTCCGGATGTGGTGCGTAGAAGTTCTCTTGGTGAGATTTTAATCCACTTACAATTTCTGTAACAGTTCAGAAGATGACTGTGTAAAAAATTATAATCAATCAGATTATTTGAGCAAGTAACTGATTCTGGAAGTTGTGCAATTGTCAACCACTAAATCTTCCTCACTAAAGCGTTGACAAAGATTGAAGAATCCGCTGATAAGATAGATTCATCAGATAAGTAGTAGTATCTGTTGAATGCTTATCTTAGAAGATACGTGTGAATGAACCACGTATTTGCTCAAAATTGAATCATCAGAAAATAAGAAATCTTGTTTACTGAAGATTAATTCTTTATGAGTTTTTGAGATGTTTTCAAGAAACGGATTAGGTCCACCCTTGACTTTCTCATTTAAAGCTCATTCAGAACTTTTTCATGTAAAGAAGAAAGATTGTTGTTCTATGATTTTGAATTTCAGAATGAAGACTGTTGAAGTAAGAAATCTGAAAAATTCAAATTCTGAGAAATGACTCAACATTTGAATCTTGAGTGATCAAGAAGTTAAAAGATTCAATAAAGGAACTGAATATTGTTTTCTTGGAAAGCTCTGCAGAAAACTGAAAGAATATTCAGGAAGAAGAAATCAAATGATTCATCAAGTACTTGATAAGAATGAATTCTAAGTCTTGATTGAATTAACTCAGATGTTATCGTGAGATTCTATCTCAGATAAACCAACTGTGATTGGTCAAGATCACTATCTGATATTTCTCTCAGAACCTATTAAATTTGAAATCAGAAGATGTACAATCAGATGCAATCACGGAAATCATATACTTAAAGTCAAAAGGAGTTAAGCTGCTGACGTCCTTCTGATTGAAGAAATCAGTTGACATTTTTTCAGAAACGAATATGCTGTTAATTCTCTAATGGACTAACTCTAAACAAGTTAGATCAGCATTACAAAAACAAGAAGTGTCATGCAAACTATGTCTCGTGTTACAAACATGTTTGATGATACTTGGTTCTGAACAAGCCTTGCATCCATTCGAAGAAACATAGTCAGAAGATTTTTTAATCAATTCTCTCTTGCACATAATCTCTCAGCAGTTTATGTTTAAGCTAAGGAATTACTGATCTTCCATAAGCAAGCATTGGCTCAAGAGAAACCTTGATGGAAGAAAGATGTTCTGTTGGTCAGAATATCTGTATCTGAAGATTACTCTCAGAAGTCAGAGGAGTGTTGCTAAACAAAAAAAGGGAAAAGATCTTGTGAAGATCAGACTAATTCTAGTTCTCAAACTAGGATTAGAATTCAGAACCTAATTATACTTGTTAGAAGTCAGAATTACAAATGAACCATTAAAGAACATGAGAATTAGTAACAGCTAACTCTGAAGGAAGTAGAAGCTGAAGGTTGATGATAAGAAGCTCAAAGTCAGAACATAATGGCAATAAAGATTATCTAAGGTATAACCTTTTCTCATCTTAAAATAGTTAAACGCTACTGCATGAATTTGGTCTGATAAATAGAAATAATTGATCTGAAATATTCTCTTCATACAAGAAAAATCTTTTGACATTACGTGCACTCAAACGAAACCTCAATCATAATTACAAATCTTGGGTAATCAAAACATATCTTTGACAACATAAGCTCTTTTGAAATCTTATTAACATCCTCTTTGTACTTGATCTATGTTTTCACTAGACTAGGCACAACTTATCCCACCTAATTATATGTATAAAAATCGCTTCTCCCTGTCAAACAATTTCATACTCAAGTCCCTCTATCATAAAACCTTAAGTGTCAAACTCTGTTGTCCATCCACCATCATGCCTCCACTAACCTTTCTTGGAAATCAAGATCTCCTTGAAGATCATTCCTGAAAAAAAATTTGTAATCAATACCCCTCATCTTTCGAGTTATATTGCTAGCAGTATAGCAGATGTGTTTTACACTCAACAATGGACTAGATACTGCACTATGCTAGAAAAACCCATTTACGTAAATCTAGTAAAAGACTTCTGGAAGCATGCCTGCCTTGATTATCAATCTGGGCATATCACCTCCTTTGTTCTTGAAGTCCTCATTACTATCACTCCCTTTTCAGTCACTCTAGCAACTGGATGTGATAATGTTGGAATCACTGTTGACTGTGACCTAAACAAATTCTTTGTTGCCAGAAGATTTGCCTTCCTTCATAACCTTTCATCCGGATATGAACCATCCAATCCTGAAATCTCCTACCCATTCCCAAGGCATGGTACAAACTAGTCTTGTCAAATTTTCTTCCCAGAGGAGAATACCGTGACATACTAAGATTTCATGATCACCAATTTATTTATTTACTGATGAATGAGTTTCAGATAAACCTACCACACACTATCTTCAACTGTCTCTGGAACTCCATCTCCGTGTCCAGAAACCTCACACAGTCTTACATTCCTTATGCAAGAGTGTTGTCTAAGATTTTCTTTAAAGAAGGAATTGTGGATATGATCAAAGAGAAAATTGAAGAAGATTCTCCCGAAAGCCTTCCAGAGAACTGCTTGTTGAAGACTGATTATGAAATCTTTAGCAATTAGAAAAACCTGACTCATCTTTGTTTAATTCATGACCGCTGTGTGCTTATTCTTATCATGTAATCGTATCTGTCTATGTTGTTGTACTCATGTCAGTTCGTCCTTAAATTATTTAGAGTTGAGAAATTGTCAAAATTATGCCTATGAATTGTCTTGATTAATGAAATATCTTCCTATTAAATGATTTGTAATCTTAATAACATTTTTTTTTGAAATTAAACAAATTAAAAATATGACATGCATTAAAAGGCAAGAACCGCCATCATTAAAATACATCAGCCACGTTTGCCACTCACAGAAGAGTAGTTATTATCCATAACTAATCAATATTTTCATATTAAAATAGGTAACTGCTCCGTTTTATTTTCCCACACAGTTACACCCTTTAGTATACCCTAGGCAATCATGACTCACCTAGGAAATAGTTAAACATAAATCCTTAGTAGAAATTCAAGCATCACTCTTCACTTCCACTCACTTATAAATAGTAGGATCATCTTTCAACTTATTTCATCCGCAAACCTAAATTATCATCTTCCAAAACCCTTATTTAAACTACAACAAAGATAATGGCTTTTCAAAGAACCGATCTAACCTTCTTAGGAAGAAAAGAAAACTTAGAAGTTATTCCTGAGAAAAGACCTAACCTTTCTCGTCTCGGAAACGATGGTTTGGAAATAATAAGGAGTATGCAAGCTCAGTCTTAGCAGTGCTATTACTCTCTACAGAATGGTCACATCTTTCTAGATCTTGTTAAGGAATTCTGGTACCACGCCAGAGTCAGCAATGATGGAAAAACTATCTAGTCAGAAGTCCACTTTCAACCCATCGCTATCTCTGTCTCCTCGATAGAGAAAATCATTGGATGTGTCTCCTTCGGAGCCACGATTAATGACTATCAATCAGATTTAAGCATGGTGGAGAGGTGCAGAATTCTGTTTGATGATTCAGCTCCTTACGAACTGAATAACCATGATAAGCTTCTTCCTTCTCCCAAAACCTGGTTCAAATTCTCTTTAACCAACCTTCGTCCTCGTGCAGCTGCTAGAAGCACCCTGATGCATGACGACAGAATCTTTGTCTTCCTCTTAACGAATCACGTTATGATAGACCTTCCCAAAACCATTTTCAACCACATGAGACACTCTATTAAAGTATCAAGAAATCAGAGGCAAGGGTACATTCCTTATGGAAGGATTTTATCAGAAATAATATTGAAAGAAAAGGCTTGGGAACTGATCAGTAGGCTTGGACCAAGACCTTCACTGGCTGAAACTAGATGTGAAAGAGTAGACAACCTTGAAGATTTTGATGACTAAGCTTTAAACCTTAATGTATTTCCAATTGTTGCTAGGTTTTATTGATTGTCATTTTGTGCTGATGTTTCTATCTCACTTTAATCGATGAAAATTTGTTGCCTTCTGTTTTATCATCTAGGCTTATAATATTAAATCCATAACTTAAAATATTTATCATTCTCTAAAATGTTTACACTACTTAAAATGATTAAAACACTTAAAACATTATCGTAATCTAACGATGATTGTTAGAATAAAAAAACTACTTTAAGAATAATGCCATCACAAGAATCCAAAGCTTAGTAGATGCTTCCAGTTCAAGCATAGATCCCTTAGAAATAAGAAATATCTGGAATGAATTCCATGGATGGATCTCAGAAGAGATTGTGAAGAACAAGAAGTTGGATGTCACACAGGCAGAAGAAAAACAGTTGCATACCTCAAGAACTGATGAGTCTGAAAACTCGTCCTCATCCTCTTCCTCATCATTAGGCACCTCTTAGTCTAACTCCTAGGAACTTAATCTCACTAGGTCTATGTTTTGATTGTTTTGAACTAGTTAAGATTAACATCAACCTATGTTTTGAATTTAATATCTTTTGAAACTATTTTGTGTTGTCTTATGTTGATGTCTCCATCTAATCAATGGAAATGCTTTGATTGATCTCTAAAGATGTTTTATCACTAAAATTGGTCTGCATCATATTAATCTAATTATGCGTAATGCTTAAAAGCTCAAAACGCTCTAAAACTTTTTGATGATGTCAAAAAGGGGGAGAAATAGAAATATGATTTTGATTAAAAGAAAGAAAGAATGAAAACTCAAACAAATAAATCAACCATATCAAATGCGTCTACCACTAACATTTTTTGTTTGATGTTTAACTGAGGAACTCTGAACAAGTTCACTAGGCATTCTCAGAACAGGTTAAGAAAGAAGAAATCTGATAGAAGTTCTTATGAACTGTTTGTTCATATGACCGAGGTTGTACACTTCGTGAACATGTGGCCAGAATCAGATCTACCCAGTACTGTTCAGAAGTTGAGAACTTTCTGAAAGTCAAAGTTATCGTGATCTCTGTTTCACTTGGTTCAGAAGCTGTAAGCTGTCTGAGAATATGTTATTCAGAACATAAGAATCAGAAGCAGGAAAGCTCTGAAAGCAGTCAAAGTAAAGTCTACATCTCAAGATGATTTTCAGAAGAACTGTGCAAATCAGAAGTCAAGGACTGTCTAAACATCTGGATTGAAGATCCAAGAAAGAGAAGTTCTGATCTTAACCAAGAATCCAATTGAGAAGAAATGATTTGGTATCTGACTAAATCTACACTTGGAAATCAGACTCAGTATATAAAGATTGGTATCAGACTCGATCTGTAGTAATATCAATCAGAGCTAAGCTGTAAAGTTTTCAAATACCTTCATTGGTATCAGTTTCAGCACACTAAGGAAATACCTTTCTATTGGTATAAAGAGAATACCTTCAATTGGTATTTGACTCAACATGATTTGGTATCAGAATAAGAATCAAATCACATTGGTACCAGATTCAGAATCAAGCGTTGATTGATCACTAAAATTATCCTTCAATTGGTATCTGATCAAGAATTAAGCCTTGATAAACCACTGAGTTGTGATAGTAATAAGGTTCTGAGATGAAGGCATGTATTCAAAGTCAAACTCTGAAAAGTCATGATCTATATTGGTGATTATAATTAACATTTCTGAATTTCGATTCTGAACATCCCAATATCTGACTTATGGAAATTAGGGGGAGACTACCCAGAAGATTCAAACGTTAAAATCTATAATCTTCACCTAGTCTGAAACTCAGGGGGAGTTTCTCTAAGACAGTGTCTGCCTCTAATAAATAGCGAGGCTATGTTATTAGATAAGAACTGTTATGTTCTGTGCTAGAATGATTCTGCTGAAAAGTAGAAAATTCTTCAGATAGTTCTGAAGATTATGAGCTCTAATACGATGTAAAAAGGAACTAAGTTCTAAAGGTCTGAAGATGTTAGTTCTGATGAACTAGTCCAGATGCTGAAGACTTTTTGTCTCCTTAAAGACAAGTTAGAGAAGTATTTCTTTTATATTCTTTGTTCTGGCAACTCAAGTTGTTATTTTGTGTGTCTTTGGATCATATAAGATTCTAGATGATCACAGATAAAACTTTGAGGTTAACACATTCAGGGGGAGCTGTTGTTCCGGACTCTGAATATGTTTGTTTGGTGATTACCTTGTATAAAATGTTCAATCAAAATCCTTGGTTTTGTCATCATAAAAAAGGGGGAGATTGTTAGAGCAAGAGTTGTCTCTGCAAGTCATCTTAATGTTTTGATGATAACAATGCGTATTCGTGAAAGAACTATTTTATGTTCTAACGTGTGTTGTGTGCAGATCATAATCATGGAAGATATCAGATCCAACAAGCACCAGCTAGATGTGCATAATTGATCATATGCGAAGTTACTATGTGTGACACAAGTCGCAAGAAGCAAGTATGCTTCTGTATCTGATCATAATCAGTCAGATCTAAGGATGCCAATATTGTTGTTACAATGCTCTTGTGGATGCTCTCTGAAAGTGGTTGTGATTCTGAAGAAGATAATCTTCTGAAGAACCGAAGTGCTGAAGACTCTCATGACTTGAAGTTCAGAAGGCTGAAGGCTCTGAAGACCAAGTGCAGAAAGACTTTGAAGACTTACGTGTTCTGAGGATTATAGTTCCAAAGGTCAAGTGCTGAAGACTCTGAAGACGGATTCCTAATGGACAGTTCTGAAGTTTCGGAAGACTTGAAGCAATGAAGAATAACGGGTTTCAAGACAGGTGCTAAAGTTCTGAAGGCAGATTCCTAATGGACAATTTTAGAAGACTGAAGACTTGGAGATTCAGATACCCTGTTATAAAGTCTCTACTCATGCTTCAATTAATTACCATCAGAAGCCTCTGAAGATTTGAAGACAAATGTTACCGTTGTGAAAGACTGTACACTGCGCCCAAGAAGATATATCATGTCACTTGCTCTACAGTGAAAAGGAGATGTGTCAGTACAACTTTATCATTACACAACGTCTCTTTTCTAACAGCCAACAATAATTCAAACGGCTATATTTTACTGGGCTATTTAAAGAAAGGAGTAAGCGCTTCAAAAGGTATTGATTTGCTGTATCATTTACAGAATCGATCAAGTCATTGTGTGAAGATAGCCACAACGATGAGTTCTCGTTGTAACACTTAAATATCCAAAGCTATCACCATTTACACATGGCCATTTGTTGTTGAAGCTCAAAGATCATAAATCAACACAACAAAAATCAATTGGTACAGAAGCTGTTGATGAAGAAGACAACATTGCAAATCAGTCAATTCATCAACCACCTTCTCGTCTGAGCTACATTGAAGATCTGAAGCAAGGAGTTGTTGCTCAAAGCTTGCTTAACCAAGAAGACGAAGAAGAAGAAGATCTACAAGATGTCAACAACTGTCAAATCAACATACATCTTTGTAGTTTCTTAAGATAGCAAGGAGATGTTGCTCATATCTTGCTCGAACACTTGTGTGTTCTTTTGTACTTAAACTTAGGAGTAATCTACTTGTTAAGAAGGATCTTTGTAATCTCCTGTTTTACTAATTCTATGTGAATTTGGATTCCTTTAGTGGTCAGTGTGACCGGAGACTCAAGAAGACAATGGTTGGGTGTCATTGTGGTAACTCCTAAAATAGGGTCAGTAAACGTTATATTCGTTGCGACAAATCCCTGAACGTTTAGCTGTGAAATCCTAGCAGTAGATCTTGTGAGATTGGAACCTGCAGGCCAATATTTGTTATATTCATTAAGTTAAATCCCTGAACGGTTCATTGTGTGTTAGTCACAACTGCGGTTGTGCAGGTTGTTAGTCACCGGCGTTAGCCCGTGCATCTGTAATCGAGATTGATTATAGTGGATTAACTCCTTGTGTTCAAGGCGAAATCAATTGAGGAGGATGGACTGGATTAGCTTGAGAGTTTCTCAGGTGAACCAGGATATATCGTGTGTTCTTTACTCTTGTTATGCTTTATGTTATTGTTTATGTTTCTGCATTGAGTATCAGAACCTTACACAAGCAAGTCAGAATCTTGCAGCTTAACTCTGATAAGCTTCCGCACTGCAAGTTTTGAATGTTGCATATTGCGTTCAGACTCTTGTTAGTTATTATGCTTCACGCATGGCAAGTCTGAATGTTACTTCGTGAGTTAGAGTCTCTCAACGAACTCTGATGTTATCTTAAGCGCTTTAACGTTAAGAAGCGAAAAGTTATAAAAGAGTGAATACAAAATTCAAACCCCCCTTTCTTGTGTCTTTCTTGCACCTTCAGTATCAACTGAACTTTATGACAGAGTGCAAACTTACTCAAAAACCAATGGTCAAACTAATTGAAATAAAACCAATCTTGAATCACTAACTAAGATAAAACCAATGCCTACATAAAAGTTTAATGTAAAATTAAGTACTCCTTCTGTTCCACAGTTACTAATCCAATTGATCGTTTCACACAAATTAAGAAAAAGAAATAAATGAAAGAGAGAGAATGATATTATTAATAAAGTGCTCCTTTTCAAGTATTGAGAATGATAAAAGTAATATTAAATTCTAAGTTAATAAGTTTCATGGACTAGATTCAACTTTAAAATTGATGACACTCCTAAAACACATATTCTATGTTGAAAACAAGTGTCTTGTATCAAAATAAATTAACCAACTAATTTAACACATTCCAGGAGCAAGGTTCACTAACAATTTACAACATTCCAAAAGCAGGGTCAACATAACTTTAGTAAGTAAGATTTAACAAATTCATAAATGAGTAATATTTTTCTTTGGAGATAGATAAAATGGAACTCTTGCTTAAGGAATTATTGCTAAGCTACATGCTTTTTGTTATTCTCTCATGAGCTTCTTCTAGTGTTCCTGCAAATGAAAGAGAATAGGTTAAGATTGTAACAAAAGTCATAGATTTCAACTAAATGTGTTTTAATACTAGTTTCTAACAGAAATCAAGTAGTAAAAAGTATATTTATTTGTAACAAAACTAAAAAAAAGTCTCTGAAGGCCGAATCAAAACGCCGAATAAAGAAGACTAATCTAAAACAAGAATCGAAATGAAGCATCGAAACGAAGAATAAAAAAAGCATCGAAACAAAGAATCGTTCTGATGAAGAGAATGTCAATCGATTTCTTTGACATTAGAAACGATTTTTAGAAGAAACACTGGAATCAAAAACTTCAATTTCTTTGATGATTTATGAGAAGCTGACAATGAAAGAGTGTGAGAAGAGTATGAGATGATTTCTGAGAAGCTTCGAAAGACAATGAAGCTGGAAATGAGATACGATTTCCTTCCTTGAACTCTTCGGTTTCCTTCTTCGAAAGACAATGAAGCTGAAAATGAGAAACGATTTCAACCTAGAAACTGAAAACGATTTCTTGAAGAAATTAGGGCATATGGTCAACTTTTGAGAAGAAATAACGATTTCAACCTGGAGGCTTGAAACGATTTCTTGAAGAAATTAGGGCATAGGGTGAACTTTTGAGAAGAAAAGAGAAACACTTTCTAAAATTCTTGTGTTTTACTTTTATTTTATTTTTATTATTATATTATACTAGCGTTCAGACGGGCATTCGTCTGTCCACTTTCTCTAATAATGACGCACATAAAATATAAATCGTATTATATTTTTATTTAATTTTAAATTATTAATAAAATAATTAAAAATAATGGTATGAAAAATAATTGTCATATAACCTCCATTATGGGAAATAGAAGTTAAGATTTATAAAAAAACTAAAAAGGGTATATTTGAAAGAGAAAAAGGCTACACCAAATTTATGTTTTACCACTAATATTAGTATATATATTTGTTATATAATAAGTTTTACGTATTTTATATATTTTTAATCTTTTATTATCTTATTTATTTTTAAAATAAATTTTAAAAAGTTTGTTTTATATTTTTTTATAACTTTTTTGCATTATTTTTTATTATATTTATTATTTTCAATAATGTTTGAAAGAAAACTACGAGACATATTAATTCCATTTTTTTAATTTTAATTTGTTTCATTTTTATTTTTTATTAATGTTTTACTTTTATTTATTTATTTTAGGATACACTATATTAATTCCTTTAATTTTTAAAATTAATATAATAAAAATTACACAAATTAAAAATAGATATAAATTAAAATGTATTTTATTAAATTATAAAAAATAATTAATTTGTTAATAACTTATGATATACAGAGGCGGATCTACCTATATAGATAAGGGGGCTCAAGCATCCACAAAGGAAATTTTTTTTCTTAAATATAAGCTATATTTTTTAATTTTGTCCCCATTAAAAACACCACTTATTGTGCATATGATTTAATTTATTAAAAAATTAATGTAAAATTTTTATAAGAATTCTAATATAATATATTAGTAATAATGTTATTTATTTATTCTTTTAATTTTTAAAAATTTTAACATTAAATACACATTTTAATATAAAATATATCGTATTTTAAAAAGAAAAACTATCCAACATACTATAAATTATTTAAAAAAAAGTTTGTAAAATTGTAAACTTTATAAATTTTTATAAATATGCAGAGACTATTTTATTTTCGCCCCGTTACAATTTTTTTTGGATCCGCCACTGATGATATATATATATATATATATATATATATATATATATATATATATATATATATATATATATATAACCGAGAAAGAATGGAGACAAGTAAATATTTTGGGGAAAGTAAATATATATAAATATTTAGAAAGAAGGGAGGGAAACATAAAATTGGTGGGTTGGTGGAGGTGGAATGAGAAATTTTGGCACCTACTAACTTAGTGTTGGCTTGAACCGACGTGTGTAATAATTAAAATAAAAACGCTTTAATATAAATACATAATTAAATAAAACAATGAGAAAATAAATTATTAATATAGTGTCAATCAAATCCGACGTTGATGTTTAAATAAAATAAATATCTTAAAAAAAAGAAGGAGGCAAAACAAAATTTATGGTAGGAATGAGAAAGCCATGAGAATTACATTAGCGTCGGCGTCGGCGTCGGCGTCGGCGTCGGCGTGTACCGATGCTAGATTTTCCATAAAAAAAAATTAATAAATGAAAAAATAAATAAATAATAAGTAACTAAATTACTAATTTACCGTCACTCAAAGCCGACACAAAAATTTAAAAATAGAAAACAAAATGAATAAGGCTTTTAGCGCCCGCCTTAAATAATGTTAATCCAATGCTAGTAGCGTCGTAGTCGAGGACGGCGCTAAAGTTTTGAAGCTAAAATTGATTTTTCTTGTAGTGGTTGTTGAATGGGTTGCTAATATGGGACCTATGCAACGGCAGTCACTTGTTGATATGGAATGTTTTGTGGGACTCTACCTATTCTGCCTCCCATAACAACGTTGGCTTCTCATTCCTTCTTCTTTTGGAAGTTGAAATAGGGTTTCTTCTCTCCACCTAATGTAGAAGCAGCAAATGCCTTCCCTTTCTTCATCTGGCTCTCGATTCTCTCACCAACAGACATAATCTCAGAGAAATTCGGAAAGTTAGATCCCATCATCTTCTCTATATACTGATCTTGTAATATTTCCATGAACATGTCCTTCAACTCCTTGTGAAGAAGAGGGGACTGGACGCGAGCAACAAGTTCCCTCCACATTTGGCAATATTCCTTAAATGACTCGTTACTATGCTGAGTCATATCTTACAATTGAGTGTGATTGGAGCCAGATCAATATTATACTGATAATGCTTAAGGAATGCCTCATGAGATCTCTCCAAGAGCTAACCTGTCCTCTTTCCAACTGCATGTACCACTCCAAAGATGTTCCACTGAGGCTATCTTGGAAGTAGTGAATGAGGAGCTAGTCATTGTTGATGTGAGCAGACAACTTGTGGCAATAGGCTCGAAGATGAGTCTTGGGGAAGTTGATTCCCTTGTATTTATCAAAATCTAGAACTTTGAACTTTTGCGGAATCACCAGTTCAGGCACCAGGCACATGTCAATGACATCCAAGCCTGGAGTAGTATGTACCTCTAAGGACTTGAATTTCTCTTCCAAAGTACATAACCTCTCAGCAGCCGGGTGTCGTAACCCGAAATTTGACCTCCCCTTTTGCCTTTTGCATAAGCATGTGCGTTCGCATCGCCGACATACGCACTAGTACATTTTCTCTATGATTTTGTTGCAGGAATATTCAAGTTTTCTAAGCCCGATTAATCACATCCTCATAAGGTCATCATATCATCAAAACAAGCATAAAACAAGGGCTCTCATTCCTAATTATTAAAGCAAGAGGTGGAAAATCGAAACTGGGGCTTCATCACTTGTTCCTAAGCAATCTGGGTAAATTTTGCCTGTGGTAATCGATTACCATTTTGCTAGGCAAAATAAGGTAATCGATTACCCTGTGTAAATTTGTAGTTTCTGCTGCATTTTCATGACAACAACTTTGCACTCTCCATTCTCTTGTGTTCTACTTGGCTCTAGCATTGTGTGGAACATTCTAGACAGTTCAAGAGCATTCAAGACACTCCACTTACATTTATTTCAATACATCACTTTGAATTAAGTCCACCATGTTACTTAATTTACAAGCATGTGAGCCATTGATTTGGATTTGCATTGGGATTGCTCCACTGAGTTAACCAACTAACTAACTGAGTCAACTTCCGACTCAGTGAGTTAAGTGTAACTAACTCCAAAGCAAGCTCCAAAGCACACTCCAAAGCATATTCCAAACCTAGCCTACTCCAAAGCTAGCCTCTATATAAACAAAGCTCCACCATTTCACAAGGGACCTTCAACCATTTCAATCATTTCTCATTCTTTTCACTCTCAATTTCTCATTTCTCTCTGCATTTTCTGCAAGTTCTACACATTCATCTTCATCTACTTCCCCAAACCACACTAGAGCTCAATTCCACCATTGAAGAGAAGCAAATTTCACATTGAAATTGCTTATCTTTTGAGCTTAAGCCTTCATTCATCTTCAATTTTTCTTGGATTTCTGGAATTACAGCAAATTCTACTTCAATTCAAGTGATTACTCCAATCTTTTTGGTACAAATTTGATTTCAGAGTTTTATCACATTTTGCTCGGTTTCGCTACGGTTCAAAGTGCAAGTGCAGAATTCTCTGGTTTTCTTAGCTTCTTCTCTCTACATTTCACTCACAACAATCACCAAGCCAATTCTCCGGCTTGTAGGTTGGTCAATTCTCACTCAATTTACTGTTTCAATCACTTTCGCGCACTTACGATGTAGTTTCGATAGCTTTTTGGTTCGATGAATCATGTGATTATTAGACCTTTGATCTTCATGTTTAATGCTTTCAATTTGTGCTTAAATGCTCATACATGATATAATTTTCGTGCACAAATGCATGTCATAACATGTGGTAGTTTGGATAAGTGATTAGGTGCTGAAAGTGCTTTTTGAAAAGCTGTTTTTTTACCACTGTTACAGTGGTAATCGATTACCTATATGGGGGTAATCGATTACTCTGCACCTTTTTTCACCAATTCTGGTATTTTCAAGTAGGTAACTGATTACCTGCATGTGGTAATTGATTACCACTGTAACAGAGTGTCATTTTTGTGCATTTTCAAGCTTGTTTTATATCCTTTGGGACTAAATAAAATTTGGTGGCGACTCTGTTGTATCTTTGAGAGTGCGATTCACTCAGGTATAATTTTAATGGAGGGAAAAAGGAAACCCATAATCTTAATTTATGGAAGAACTGATGAAGAGAATGTCAATCGATTTCTTTGCCATTAGAAACAATTTTTTAGAAGAAACATTGGAATCGAAAAAGAATGAAACTTCAATTTCTTTGATGATTTCTGAGAAGCTAGCAACGAAAGAGTGTGAGAAGAGTATGAGATGATTTCTGAGAAGCTTCGAAAGACAATTGGAAATGAGATACGATTTCCTTCCTTGAACTCTTTGGTTTCCTTCTTCGAAAGACAATGAAGCTGAAAATGAGAAACGATTTCAACCTAGAAACTAAAAACGATTTCTTGAAGAAATTAGGGCATATGATAAACTTTTGAAAAGAAATGAAAAACGATTTCAACCTGGAGGCTTGAAACGATTTCTTGAAGAAATTAGGGTATAGGGTGAACTTTTGAGAAGAAATGAGAAACGATTTCTAAAATTCTTATTTTACTTTTTTTTACTATTATATTATATATTTGTTATATAATAAAATTTACGTATTTTATGTATTTTTAATCTTTTATAATCTTATTTATAATAATTAAGATAAATTTTGACACCTACAAACTTAGCGTCGGCTTGAATCGACACTACATTTGTAATAATTAAAAAAGTTAATGAATAAATAAAAACACATTAATATAAATAAATAATTAAATAAAACAATGAGAAAATAAATTATTAATGTAGAGTCAATCAAATCCTACGTTTTTGTTTAAATAAATTAAATACCTAAAAAAAGAAGAAAAAAAAAAAGGCAAAACAAAATTTATGGTAGGAATGAGAATTTTTTTGCAGCGATTAGAATTACATTAACGTTGGCGTGTACCGACGCTAGGTTTCCCAAATAAAAAAAATTAATAAATGAACAAATAAATAAATAATAAATAACTAAATTACTAATTTCGCGTCACTCAAAGCCGACGCAAAAATTTAAAAATAGAAAACAAAACGAATAAGGCTTTTAGCGTCCGCCTTTAATAATGTTAATCCAATTCTAGTAGCGTCGGAGTCAAGGCCGATGCTAAAATTTTGAAGCTAAAATTGCTTTTTCTTGTAGTGGTTGTTGAATGGGTTGTTGATATGGGACCTGTGCAACGACAACCACTTGTTGATATAGAATGTTTTGTGGGACTCTACCTCTTCTGTCTCTGATAACACTGTTGGCTTCTTCTTCCTTCTTCTTTTGAAAGTTGGAATATGGTTTCTTCCCCCCATCTGATGTAGCAGCAGCAGATGCTTTCCTTTCTTCATCTGACGCTTGATTCTCTCACTAACAGACATAATCTCAGAGAAATTCTGAAATTTGGATCCCATCATTTTCACCATATACTGATCTTGCAATGTTTCGATGAACATGTCCATCAACTCCTTGTGAAGAAGAAGAGGATAGACGCGAGCAGCAAGCTCCCTCAACCTCTGGGCATATTCCTTAAATGACTCGTTACAATGCTGAGTCATATCTTGCAATTGAGTGCGGTTTGGAGCCAGATCAGTATTATACTGATAATGCTTAAGGAATGCCTCGACGAGATCTCTATAAGAGTTAACCTGTCCTTTTTCCAACTGCATGTACCACTCCAAAGATTCTCCACTGAGGCTATCTTGGAAGTAGTGAATGAGGAGCTGGTCATTGTTGATGTGAGCAGCCATTTTGAGGCAATAGGCTCGGAGATGATCTTGGGGAAGTTGTTTCCCTTGTATTTATCAAAATATGGAACTTTGAACTTCTGCTGAATCACCAGTCCAGACACTACGTACATGTCAACGACATCCAAGCCTGGAGTAGTATAAACCTCCAAGGACTTGAATTTCTCTTCCAAGGTACGTAACCTCTCAGCAGCCGGGTCAGAAAGAGTTCCAACAGCGAGTTCAACCGATGGTGGCATGAAAAAGGCATCATATTGCTCATCAGCATCAATCACAAATCCTTATCGGGGCGACACAACAGAATGCACTAGCGGATCTACGTTAACCAAAAGTACAGGAATGGGAATCGAGCCTCCCTTGGTACGAACAAAACTTCCATCGAGGTTAACCACCCCTGAGGTACCAACCTGATTAGCAAGCTTTTGGGCTTCAGCAGCAACTTCAATGCCACTTTCTTTTTTAGCAAATGTCAGCATGGCTTTAAGCAACTGGTCCATCTTGCCTCGAAGTGAGTCAATGTATATTCTCATTTTTATCTGATTAGCCTCGATCTGCTACAATGCCATCTTGTAGTTGTGATGAGTCTCGTAACGATATCAAGTAGTCAGTTTTTTTTATAGGAAAAAGTATAGTGTATAAGTTTTTGTTTAAGGAATGTGATGGTGCTTGTTATGTATGTAAATGGTATGCATTTTTGTGTTTCAGGGAATCATTCGAATTAGTTGTTAGTTATTCATAAATATAAGGGATATAATAAACAATCATGAAACAAACTCAAACATCATTCATTCATCTAGCGAGTAGATATTACAAAGTTATAAGAGCTTAAGTCAAATACATCCCAAAATGCTAGAAATCTTAAAAGGAAAAGTACAAAGAGAAAACAAACATCAAACTGCAAGTCTTCGGACTTCACGTTCTTCTGATTCTTCTTTAAACCTTTTTAGCATCTCCTTGCAGAGGAAGAGGAAGTTACTCACGGCAGGAGGGCAGGTGTCTCTATCCATTGCCTCTAAAGCATCTCTGAGTTTCCAAGGCATTTCCTTGGCTAACTAGTTGCAGAATTCTGCTAGACCGTTGCGCTTTGCACGGTACATGTCTCTGTCATTCTTCAAAAAGTGTGTAGACTTCTCATAGGCTTCATAATCTTTAACCACACGCTCTCTTTCTGTCAACCACACCTGGCTATCCTTAAGTAAGGATTCAAATTGATTCTTCCAATAATTAACACTCGACTTGGCATCCCACACCTCTCGACATTTTTGTTCCCATACATCAGGCGTAACTTGGGAAGCTGCCGTGACTATCTCCTTGAGTCAACGTTCTCTCTCTTCCTTTCCCTTGAGTTACAGAGAGAAGTTGTGAGTTCTTTAACCTTGGGTCCGAGCTCATCCCTTATCTTCTTATTCTCCTCAGTAGCAAGAAACCACCATTTCACATTCTTTTGGCATTCCTTCTCAGCATACCTTAATTGTTCCTTGAGGGTACTCCGACGACTATCAGCCTTCTCAATGCACATCTTGGTCTTCTTTCTTTTGTGCTCCTCCTCGTTAACCTTTTCCCCAATTGCTCCGAGTTTAGTATTCTTATGATCGAGCTCCAACTTCAGTTTGTTCTTTTCATCGGTGACATGTTGAAGTTTTACTTGCAACTCTTCGTTTTCTTTCACAAGCTTTGCTATGGTAACTTTGATCTCCCCAGCCTTCTCAATAGGAATAAGTGTAGGTTTAGGCTCAGGAAGAGGGGTAGGCATCTTGATATCAAAAGGAATTTTGATATCCTTTTCCATTTCCTTAACCCACTGGAAGTAAGCCTCCTTCGTGATACCATTTCTCGTCCCTAAATCAACTTTTCCCTTTCTATTAACATTCTCCCAAGTTTTCTTAATTTGTTTGAACAAGCCAGTATCCTCGGTTCCCAAATAATGCAGTAGAAAGGCCTGTAACGCCTTCTCTTCAGGGGGTTCTTCTATTGGATACCTAAGTTGTCTCACAGATAAAGTAATATTAGAATTAATACAGCCTCGGGTCCCAATTAGGGGAACATTGTGAAATTCACCACATCTAGATATGACCTCATCATACGCTTGAGAATATTAGGAGAAGTCACCAGATCTGAGAGATCCCATCCTCTGGGCCCTACTAACATCAACTTGTTCCACAAAAGGTCCTTTCTTCGGAAGGTGCATCCACAACCATTTGTACAAAAGAGGAGCACAACAGGAAATCATCCCTCCATTCTTCGCATGCCTCCAACTTCGATAATAGTAAATATCCACCAAAAGAGCTGGTATGAGATTCTTTATGAGGAAGATGTTGATGGTAGTTATGTCTATGAATTCGTCTAATTTAGGAAACAGGACAACTCCATAAATAGCCAATGCAATGATAGCGTAGCAGGCATCCCAACTCTGGGCTTCCAAAAGAGTATTAGCCCTCTCTATAAGAAATTTAAGTGGAAACCCTTTGACACCTCCTTTGACCTTCAGATTAGAAGTGACCTCTTTCTTATGCATATGAAGAGCATTAGCTATGACTTCATCCTTCAAAGACACGTCCACACCCATAAATGGTAGCTTATTTTTCATGGGGATGCCAACTTGAACCTCAAACTTCTCCATTGTTGGTGCCAACTGAAAATACTGAAATGTGAAACATCTCAATGGTGAGTCATAGAGTTGTGCCAAGTTAACGAGTACTCGGGGGTCCACCTCTTGGTCAAGATGTGGAGTAGATTTTCATAATCCTTTCCAAAATTGATTCTGAAAACTGCAGGTATTCGAGAAACCAAATCACGTAATCCATCTAAGTCAGGCTTCTCAAATCTGTAGGAGTAAGTGCTTCGAGTGTTTGATCCCATAATTTCTGAATTCCTGTAACTGTATTCCTATATTCCGTGGAAACAAAAAAAATATGAATGTTATGTTATGTTATAAATATGCAATGCTTATGCATGGTTTCAGGATCACATGTACAACCAATTCTTAAGTTGGAGTCATGAAAACATGTATATCTGATTATTGAAACCCCATAGGTAGGCTCTAAGACGGGTTGGTTCCTAGAGTCATGGATCCTTCTCAAAGACATTATTGCCATGATGAAGGCTAATCAGACAATAATATCCTTGAGACGATCTCTTCTAGGTGAGGTCTTCGTATCGCCCCAACGAGGAAGGCTCCTCGTAGGTGATACTACACAACCATCGATTCCAAGAGTTCTAAAAAGGATTCTCAGAGTCATAGATCGAGGTTGAAAATATTACTGTAAGATAGTAATACGTTCTAGGGATCTCATCTGATTGGGGATTACACATTAACCCAACGAGTCCAATGCCTCGTAGGTTAACACTACATAACCACCGTGGATAGAACAGATTAAAAGAACCCTAGAGTCATCGATCCAACTTGAAAACATTATCGCCTTGACGAAGGCTCATTGGACAATAACATCTCCAAGAGTATCTACTCTAGGGGGGTCTTCGTATTGTCCTAATGATGAAGGCTCCTCGCGGGCCTCTACTACACAACCACCATCCTAATCCTATGGTTTTTCTCAAACTCGGGTAGAGAGCCTATCTCACAAAGTACCAATAATCAGAGAGCCCCAATAGTATCATACAAAATAATAATGGCATAAATATCAAATACAAGAAAATAAACATATAGCAACAAGCAAACAATTAAATAAACAAGAGAAAACAAACAAACAAACACACACACACACACACACACACACACAAGAGAAAACAAACAAACAAACAAACAAACAAGCAAAAGAAGACAAATAAGAAAATTTAACATTCATCACAAATTAAACGAAGTTGGGCTTGACTCTCTCTTGCATGGAGAAATTGTCCCAAGCAGAGTCGACTTCTATCGTACCACGAAAAATACGATCCTTCGCGATAAACACCGAAAAGTTATTCGAATAGAGTCGCCACCGAACTTAATTTTTTCCAATGGAGGAATAGGAAAATATTGATAAAACCTTTTAAAAAAAGAATAATGGTTGTCGCAACCATATTCGGGTTCGGGAGTCGATTACGCAAGGGGAAGGTATTAGCACCCCTCATGTCCGTTGTACTCAATGAAAACCTCTTAGTCTAATTTGTGATTGAATGTTAACTTAAGCTAATTGCTTTCTTCTAAGTTAAAAATACAAAAGGGAAAAGAAAAAGGGTCGTCAAAGGATTTTATCTAGGATTGCTTGCTAAGGGGAAATGGTTGATTTTTTATTAGGGTGTTCGCCAAGGATTTGTGCCATTGTGCCTACGTATCCTCATGGTGCAACGAGGAAATCAGAGTTTGCATAGTTCGGGGAAACTACAGTGAAAAAAGAAAAAGGTTGCTCGCCAGGATCTCGATATCCTGTGCCCATGTATCCTTATAGTGCAATAAGGAAATCATAGCTTCGTAGTTCGGGAGACTACAGTTTGTTGGTTTATTTTATCGAACAAATGTTTAGATCGTGTTCTAAGGGCTAAACATTAGCTTGTGTACTCTCGGCAGAGGCTTAATCATTTAGTTAGTATGTGCATTACAAGGAACTAAACGTTGTTCTTTTAAGAAAAAGTTTTAATCGCACGGGGGCGAGAAGTTGAATTAATATGTTGAATGTTTTGTTTGGATGACGATTACTCAAATGGTCGAGTAAGGCAACTCGTATCCAAATAATTGAGGAGAGGAATCGAAGGCTCCAGACCATCTCCCTTTTCACCCTTAATTTTCAAAAGGATTTAATATAGTTAAGGTATTTTAAATGGATGACGAATACTTGAATGGCCGAGTAAGACAACTTGTAGCCAAGTATTCGGGAAAGGGAATATAAGACTTTACACCACTCTGTTTTTCATCTAAGTCTTTAAGAAAATAAATTTGTTTCGATTTATTTAAGAAAAGGTTTAAAGTGAATCGGATTATAAGTTTTTAGAGATGACAATTATTTGACTAGTAAGGCAACTCGTATCCAAACAATCGAGGAGAAGAATCGAAGGCTCGAGACCATCCCCCTTTTCATCTTTAATGAAATAATGTTTAAGTATAATATATGGTTTAATTTAATTAGGATAAAATACTCGATGTTGATCGAGGTTTGAATTTACGTTTGAAGCATTGTAAGGATTTGAAAATGATTTGAAGGGAAGACCTACTTGGTGCTGGGTTAAGGTTGATGGCGATGCATGAAGCGATCGACTTACAAGTTGGGTATAGATTAAGAAGCTTTGGGGTGGTTGATGGTGATGCATGAAGCGATCAACTTACAAATTAGGGTAGGGCTTGGTATATGGATCAATTATGCTTTAGGTTTTTTATTTTAATTTACTTTTACATGTGCAATGGTGATAAGTGAGCGAAACTAAGGAAAGCGGTAAAAATATTACACGTCCAAAGAGTGGGGATACATTTTGTTGAATGCGGAAAGATAAAACAGCAACACGACACCTTCAAACACACAAGCATCAATCAATAGTTCACACACTTGTCATAGAAATAAAATCAAAGTCTCAATGTAGGAAAACCCAAGAGTAAGCTATGTGACTGTGTGCAAGCAAGTCTCATTGTAAGAAAGCCCAAGAGTAAGATATGAGGTTGATGGAGATGCTAAAGAAGCGATCGACTTACAAGGGTGTTTTGAAAAAAACTTGATATTAAATCAAGAATTAGTTTGAAAATGGTTTAGGTGTGTAAGTGAGAGATTAATCAAATACTATCATGTCATAAGCATATCATATGAGAAAATTGCATAACCAAAATAAATAATCAAGAATCACACAATTAAACCAAACCAAACAAGGTACGAAATTATTAACTAAATTAAATAAAATTATTTAATAAAATTAGTTAATAATTTAATTAATTATATTAAATAAAAATATTTAAGATAATAAATATAATTTTTACATTCTATGAATTTAAATCAAAACAAATAAGGAAAATAACATGAGTAAAAAGAAATAAACGGAAATAGAAATGGGCCAGGGAGACAAGTAATTCTGGGGTTGTGAAAACTGAAAGCACAAGGCCCACGATGCTGGAGAGGCCCAAGGCGCTGGGGGAGAGTCCATTGGACTCCTAAGCAACCTATGTTGATCAAAGACTAACCTAAGATCATCCAATCTGTAGATCTGACTTGGTCTTCTTGATCCAAACGGTGGAATAGACGCGGGAGCACGGTAAGGGGTGGGAGACACGCACAAAATCTGGCCATGTAATCTAATATCGGTGACAAGTTTCTAATGGTGGGGACACTTGTCACCACCAAGTCTGCCAGCAACAACAACTACCAAAGGGCCATCAAAACACAAAAAAAATGCATAGTAGCAAAGCATTATACAAACAATACTCTCTCTCTCTCTCTCTCTCTCTCACCATTCCCTCTTTGCAACTTGTTTCTTCTTCTCCGATTCCCCTTTGCCAGAGAAGCGACGACCACCACCGTCTTCTTCAGCGACAACCACCCAGAACAAAATAAACCCAGCACCAACCTAACCTAGTTTTGGCCAAGGATTCCAAATCCGGCCTCAAAACAATCATAAAAACCACCAAACTCCCTAGACCATAGGCTCTAAAATAAAAAACCTAACTCTCCTAAACGCAATTAAGTCCGAAAACACACGCAAATCAGGCAATTAATAGAAGAATGTGAATCAACGGAAAAATTTCTACACAACAACTACAACAAGGCGAGAAGAGTTCAACAACTACCTAATTGGAGCAAGTCCGACGTAATTCCAACACGAAGGTATGTAGCTCATTTCAACTCTGAACTTCGTGCTTTTCCACTTCTAATTCTTTGTTCTTCTTCTTGTATGCTTACTTGTTGCTATGTAGTTGTTGTTGTCTTTTTTTTAGAGTAGCTCTTCAGATCTTCAAATTTCAATGAGAAATTTGAAGGAGAAATTCTATTTTGAGTGAGCTTTGGTGAAGTGAAATTCGTAGGGTTTTGTGGTATGGTAGCTGCCTTAATGAAATGGAAAGGGTGTACTTCTTGTAGTCTTTAGGTTTGGATGATTTAGGTTAAGGATTTGCTTTAGAATTGGGATTGGTTTTTGTTTGAGGTTAGGATGAAGGTTTGGATTGAAGTGGGTGATGATTCAATAATCAATAGTGGTGCGATTTTGATGCTGATTTTGTGGGATCCCATGTGCTAACTGTGTGATACTTTCTTTTGTGAAAATGCTCTCTTTTTTGTTGCTGTACTTTTTTTGTGAACCATGGGCTTTTGTGTACAATTTAAAATTGTCCTTGTTGAATTTGTGCACATCATTCTTCTTTTTTGCTCACTTGTGCATTTGTACTCCTCGTGCCAATTATATCCTTGCAACTTTGTGTGAATTTTACCTTATCTTGCTCACCATTATGTGTATGCACTACTCTCATTGCTATTTTCTTTCATGTGATGAACACAGTTTATATGATAATGACCTTGTATATGTAACTTCCATGGATTCCTTGACCTTGCTTGTTTGATGTACTAACACCAATTTTCACCTTTCTCTTTTTCCATGTGTTTGATGATAATGATCTTAGCATGAGGAGATTTTGAGGAAGAAGGAAGAACCGTGGCTAACATGGAGTTTTGGAGGATGTAAGCTTGATTCAAGGCATATGAAGAACAATATTTTTCTTCTTGGTTTTCACTTTACTAGGTTTATGACTTCTGCTTTGTAGCTTGTATTCAACTTGTACTTGTTAAGGAACTTGAATGACCTTGGAATTCCACTTGTATCAATTGAAAATTGTAACTTTGGAATTTTGAATTCTTCTTGTGTATTGAGCATTGATGATGTATTTTGGCATTAAGCCATAAAGTTCTTGAAATTTGTTCTTGTAACATGACAATAAGACGTGAAATATACTATCAACTCTGTAGTGTCATTTTTTTTTGTGACGCAACCACAAGCGTTATTGGTGCTACTTTCTGAATTCTGTATTTATCCTATGAAGCTTTAAAGGAAGGGGAAGATATCTTAAACTAACCCTGCCGTGCAAGTGTTTTCTTTAACAAATGCGACGAGATCGGGGATCGGGGTTTGGTTATACAAAGGAAAGCTATTAACACCCAGAGTATCTATAGTAATCTATAGGAACCTTCGTTTACATATATTTTCTACTATTTGAAATGCTTTCTTAAGTCTATCTGCTGTTGATTGGGAAAGTTTCTCCTTTGTGAGGATTAAGGGCATGTTTTTTTGGGTTTTCTATTGTTTTTGGGAAGGTACTTGGCCTAAATTTTTGATTTGTGTACTCTCTATGATTTCACAATATTATGCCTACGTATTCCCGTAAAGAGATTTGGGAAATCATAGCAATTGTAGTTCCTCCTATTCTATGAGAGGAAAAATGTCGGTGTCATGTTCAAAGTCCAAGATTAAAGCTAGTAGAGTATATGTATCTTGTTCAAAGCCCAAGATTGAAGCTAAAAGGGTGTTTGAAAGATATAATTTGTCATCTCTAAAGGGAGATATCTCACCTATTCATCACAAATGTCAGGTAACTGGTTTATAAGGGAAATTACTTTAACTGGGATGTGTAGAATCCAACAATTCCATAATTTCCTTTATAATAGAGATGTCATGAAGGAAGAAGCTTTAACTCAGTGTAGAGCAATGCCACTTTTTCCTTTATGAATCTTTCATGTTAAGAGAGGGAGATTGGCTTGGATGTGTAGAATCCAGAGGCTTGCCACTTACAGCAGTTAGATGAAAGAGAAATTTTAGCCATGATAAAGGAGGGACTCCAGCTTGGATTTTTAATCAACAAGTGTGCCACTTACATCAGTTATCTGGAAAAGTGTTTTGATTGTTTTTGTTGATATGTGATGTATATGGAGGATATCCTCCTACAGAGAGGACTCATGGTCTCATCTGTGGTGATGATGGATTTTGTGCCTTGATCAAAGCCCAAGGTTGAAGCTAAAAAGGGTTGAAAACTGACTCCACCAGAGATGTTTTATTGGAGTATCTTGTTTGAAGCCCAAAATGATGAAGCTAAAGATTTTGAGTACTTACTTTAAAGAAAGCTGACTTAATTGGGGAGTATGATATTTGTCTTGTACAAAGCCCAAGATTGAGGCTGACTGAAAAAATCATTATTTTAAGCCTAAGAGGAGGCTGACTCTTGCTGAGGATTATTGAAATCCAGGAGAAGGTCTAAGCTGTGTTGGGGAATCTAAAGGGAAACTAACTCTTGCTGGAGATTTGAGCAGAGTTGACTTATCAGATGCCATGAGGCTCTGATTTTTTTGAGGATTTGTTGATGTCAATCTGACCCTGGCTGGGGATTTTAAAGGTGAAAGTTAAGCCTTGTTGGGGGTCAAAATGGATTTAAAGACGAGTTTGAAAAACTTAGAGGCTTTAACTCTTTTGGGAATTGATGTATTGATAAATATGATTAGGATTTATCCTATACTTTTAGGAAGCCTGAAGGTTCTTGTGTTAAGCCTAAGAGGAGGCTAAGAGGGTGAGACTTTCCAAATCTACTTGTATGAAACCCAAGAGGAAGCTGAGACTACCCAAGTCTCTTAAGAAGAGGCAGACTCTGGTTGGAGAAAGATCTTTATATAATGCCCAAGAGGAGGTTGTGGGTTCTAGAGATGAAGATCAATTCTTGAATGATTGGATGTTCTAGAGTTTTTACTTTCCTGAGGATTGAACTAGTAGAGATGACTAAACTCTTTCCTATGCTTTTAGGAAGCCTTTGGGTCCTTGTACTAAGCCCAAGAGGAGGCTGAGATGCTTTTAGGAAGCCTGTGGGTCCTTGTACCAAGCCCAAGAGGAGGTTGTGGGAAACTTTTAAGAAGCCTTTGGGTCCAAGCCAAAGAAAAATTCAAGAAAAGGTTTCACCGGGAATTAGTCCTTTATTTATTGAACAGTTCTGAGGTTTGAAGAAATTCAAAAAGAGGTTTCACCGAATTAACCCTCTCTGGGGAAATGAATTTCTTTTATATGTTTCTAATTTTTTACAGTATTTAAGAAAAGTTTCACCGGGAATAATGCCTTTCTTTGTTCCATATTGAATAAAGCCCAAGAAGAGGTAGACTGTATTGAGGGAGTTTCCTATGAGGGAACTAGTTATTGAACTAAGTTATGAGTATCTACTGTTTATCCTAAGTGTGAACTGAGGATCACCTAACTGCTGAGGGAACTTAAACAAATATGCACAAGTATATACAGATAAGTGAATTAACAGATATATAAATAAGCATGCATTGAATTGAAAAAGTGTTGGGTCTTACTGTAACACCCCTTCTATACCCCGTACAAAAATCGGAATAAACTATTCTTATAAATAAAACATCAGAGCAAAGAATAATTTATCATGATATAGCCAGAGATGCCACACCAACGTGAACTAAAACAACCTGCTCATATAGATATATAACAACCTGATAGCCATATAAACATAGGAACTCAGTTCCAAAATACCATCATTCAGTTACAGAATTAAAGCGGAACATCCATAACTGATGTCATCACAAAAGATAAGTATGTCATATACATGTTCATACAAAGCCACTAGATACAGGCCAAAAGAAACATCTACACTCGAACCCCGACTACCCGTGTTACATATCAGAGCCGACGGAACGACAAAAAGACGAAGACACTAATCTTCGCAAAAGACTCCAGCATCTAATCTGCAATGCCTCATAGAGCATTATAAAACAGCAGAAGGGTGAGAAACAGGATTATAATATACTTGCATATCATTATGTAACACTTAGCAAAATATGCACAATTATTCTCACCATACAAATATGATACTTGTAAACAATACAAGACATATTAACCCCATTTCACACATCAATCACATAAGCCTATACATTAACACAATGCATAACAATTCCTTCTCAAAATTCAACACATAAACATTCATGTAATGAATTATGCAAATGCACAGAGACCGACACAACGACTCTATGCATGCGGTACCATTAGTCCCCCAGGAACTCTTGGAATCATCGCTCGTTACTTAGGGTAACTCCCCGTCGGGCATACGATGTTCCCCGTCGCTACCACTTATCACCAAGCATACGACGTTATGGATCGTTTTTAGTCCTTTATAATAGGCACACGATCAATACAACAATTGCTTACACCCATAAGGGATCTACAATTCAACATGCATTGTTTACACCCACAAAGGGATCTACAATGTCTTCATGCATTGTTTACACCCACAAAGGGATCTACAATGTCTAACTGCATTGTTTACACCCACGAAGGGATCTACAATGTCTACCACATGATGCATGTCATAATGACCCATGGCAATCAAAGCTCATACATTAAATCATGCATTTCAAGTACATATAAAGTAATGCACACAATTGCCCAAAATGGCCACAAACACCAATATACCATCAAAGAATCATCACACAAACCATCTCATAACATATCACATTCTATCGCACAATATAGAAAATAACTCAAAAATTCCATTTTACGGTTTCTCGGAAAAGTCGGCTAAAAGTCGGCCAAAAATAATATTTTCTACCATCATCAACAAGTACTCATCGATAGCTTCGATTCGGTATAAAGAACTCTTAAATACGATAAACGGTTAACAAGATATGAATATTTCAAAATAACGCGAAACATAAACCGGACGCCCGACACAACGAAACGGTTCGTAAAAACTGTACCAATTGGACCAAGTTCAGACCCCAAAACTATTTTTCCTAGAAAGAGCATCTCGTTAGCTTTCTAACGCTTCGAACGAGGGTTAAAACCGCCTTACGGTTCAAGAGATATGAATTTCCGAAGTTTCCCCGAAAAACCAGATTTTCATGGTTCAGCACAGTATGTATCGATACATAGGCTTATGTATCGATACAAAAAGCCACATGTATCGATACATAGCACGCATGTGTCGACACATGCTGTAGTGAAAATGCTGTTTTTCCCAATTTTCACAGTATGTATCGATGCATAAGGGTTATGTATCGATACATAATCCATTTCGTATCGATACATAGCTTATGTATCGATGCATAGCCCTGTTTTTCTCAAAAATCAGAATTTCTCAAAACACACCTTTGCTGCCATTTTTCCTTTTGCCCGAAAACTCGACTAAATCGAACATTTTCACCGAAACAAACATATACGCGTAACCACCAAATACATAAGAACATTTTAGAACACATAAACGAAATTTCTACGACGTTCGATTTTTCGATTAAATTTCAACCTTCCAAAAACCAGAATTTTCAAACATCATCAAATCGAATAAAAATCACGACATACGACGACCTAACCTTACTCGATACAACTACGTAATTTATTTCGAATTCTAACCGTGAAAACATTGGTTCCTATCGACTTCCTACAATTCGACCTAAACGGACAAAATAACGGAAACATAGCGAAAACTAACCGAAACATATCCAAACTTCATGAGACTTTAAACAGAAACTCACATACATATAACCAACCAACACATGTATTTATACGACTTTTCGACCGTAAAAACATCGGTTTCTAACGATTTCGTCCAATACGGCATAAACGGAAACATATGGAAAACCAATCCAAAACATCCACACAAAACATATATAATCATACACAATGATATAATAACCGAGTTTCGCACCCTTACCCGATTTAATCGTGTTCTAGAAAGTCGGGAGATTGGTTTCTTCCTTCACAAGTTTTCCTCTCTTTTCTTCTTTCTTTTCTCTTTTCTTCTTCTCTCTTTTTCTTCTCTTTTGGAAATTCTTACTAACTTTTCTAAACTTATACTAACTATTTTCTTTTATATTTTCTTAACTTAAAAATTCTAAACATTTCTAATAAATATCTAAACTTACTATTATAAACTAATACTATTAATTATGAAATATGTCAAATACCCTCTATTCCAATTTTCCCCGCAACTCTCAAAAACGGTAAAAATACACAATGTGCAAAAATAACATATAATCACACCAATTAGCAATTAACATAAATATTGCTCAATTAAAAATAAAGACTCGACCAATTAACACCAAAAAGCACGGAAAAAGGAAATATTAAAAACGGACCGTTACAACTCTCCCCCACTTGAGAAATTTTCTTCCTCGAAAATATTACCTGATCCAATCAACTCCGGATACGATTCCCGCATCCGACTTTCCAATTCCCAAGTTAAATTGCCCTCAGCAGCGCCTCCCCACGCCACTTTCACAAGTGCAATCTCCTTGCCTCTTAACCTTTTCAACTCGCGATCTAAAATCCTCACCGGTAAAACCTCAACCGTAAGATTATCTCTTACCTCAACCTCATCCATCGGAATCACATGAGACGGATCTGGAACATACTTCCGTAGCTGTGAAACATGGAAAACATCATGTAGATTCGAAAGATTCGGTGGCAATGCTATCCTGTAAGCCACTGCACCAACTCTTTCGGATATCTGATATGGACCAATAAAACGAGAAGTCAACTTCTTCGACTTCAGAGCACGACCCACACCCGTAACCGGTGTAACTCTCAAAAACACATGGTCGCCTTCTTGAAATTCAAGATCTTTCCTTCTCTTGTCATGATAGCTCTTTTGTCTACTTTGAGAAGCTTTCATCTTCTCCCGAATAAACTTCACTTTCTCCGTTGTTTGTTGTACCATTTCCGGTCCAACTATCGTCCTCTCGCCGGTTTCATGCCAACACAAAGGTGTTCGACATCTCCGACCATACAAAGCCTCAAATGGTGCCATACTTATACTTGAATGAAAACTGTTATTGTAAGTGAATTCAATCAACGCCAAATAACCATCCCAAGCACCACCTTGCTCGAGTACACAAGCACGCAATAAATCCTCCAACGATTGAATCGTCCTCTCGGTTTGACCGTCCGTTTGCGGATGGTAAGCCGAACTCAATCTTAGCTTAGAACCCAAAGCCTTTTGTAAACTCTCCCAAAACCTCGATGTAAACCTAGGATCTCTATCCGATACAATACTCTTAGGAACTCCATGTAACTTCACCACCACAAGAATATAAATCTCGGCTAACTTCTCCAAAGGATAACTAATATCAATTGGAATAAAGTGAGCAGATTTAGTAAGCCTATCAACAATTACCCAAATAGCATTATGACCTCTTTGCGTATTCGGCAATCCCGTAACAAAATCCATCGATATACTATCCCATTTCCATTCCGGAATATCCAACGGTTGCATAAATCCACTCGGTTTTTGATGTTCCACCTTAGACTTTTGACAAGTTAAGCATGCATACACAAATTGAGCAACGTCCCTCTTTAATCCGGACCACCAAAAGATTTTTCTCAAATCTTGATACATTTTGTTCGCTCCCGGATGAATACTTAAGTTACTTCGGTGCCCTTCTTCCAATATCATCTTTTTCAACTCCACATCATCGGGAATACAAATACGACCACGGAATCTCAAAACTCCAAAATTATCAACTTTGAAATCTTCATTCTCATTCAACATCAAATCAACGAATTTCAAGTCCAACTTTTGCTTTTCACCTACCGTTGCAAGAAAATCATTTGTAACGTGTAGCATACCAAGTCTCACACTTCTCGACGTCATTTCACAAACTAAAATCAAGTCTCTAAAA
This sequence comes from Lathyrus tuberosus, assembly GCA_022829125.1. Classification (NCBI taxonomy): domain Eukaryota; kingdom Viridiplantae; phylum Streptophyta; class Magnoliopsida; order Fabales; family Fabaceae; genus Lathyrus; species Lathyrus tuberosus. The sequence continues at coordinate 203,172 of JALAZF010000233.1, forward strand.
TCCTCCAAAAGTTCCCATTCTTTCATCATCAATGCGGACATATGTAACAACCTCTGACTTAAAGCATCGGCCACCACGTTTGCCTTACCCGGATGGTAATTCAAACCAAAATCATAATCCTTTAAAAGTTCTAGCCACCTCCTTTGTCTCATGTTCAACTCTTTTTGATCAAATAAATATTTCAAGCTCTTGTGATCACTAAAAACTTCAAATCTCGCACCATAAAGATAATGCCTCCATATTTTCAAAACAAACACCACGGCCGCTAACTCCAAGTCATGCGTAGGATAATTCTTTTCATGCACTCTCAATTGTCTAGAAGCATATGCCACAACTTTTCCATCTTGCATCAAAACACCACCTAAACCCGTCAATGAAGCATCACAATACACAACAAATGGTTCATTAGGATTAGGCAAAATCAAGATCGGAGTCGTTGTCAACCTTCTCTTTAGCTCATTGAAACTCTCTTCACAATGAATATCCCAAATGAAAGCCTTTCCTTTACAAGTCAATTGCGTCAAAGGAAGTGCCAATTTCGAAAATCCCTCAATAAACCTCCGATAATAACCTGCCAAGCCTAAAAAGCTTCGAATCTCCGTAACCGACCTAGGAGCCTCCCATTGCATCACCGCATCTATCTTGGATGGATCAACACTAATACCACTACCGAAAATAACATGTCCAAGGAAACTTACTTCCGACAGCCAAAATTCACATTTTGACAACTTAGCATACAATTGTTTCTCTTTCAAAATTTGCAACACAATTCTCAAATGCTCTTCATGCTCCTCTTGAGACTTAGAGTAAATCAAAATATCATCGATGAACACAACCACAAAACGATCCAACTGTTCATGAAAAATACGATTCATGTATTCCATAAACACACCCGGCGCGTTAGAAACCCCGAATGGCATCACGGAGTATTCGTAATGACCATACCGTGTCCTAAAGGCCGTCTTTTGAATATCCTCTCCTTTCACACGAATCTGGTGGTATCCTGATCTCAAATCAATCTTGCTAAAAACATTCGCACCAACCAATTGGTCCATCAAATCATCGATCCTTGGAAGCGGATATTTGTTCTTAATTGTCACTTTGTTCAACTGTCGATAATCAATGCATAACCGCATACTCCCGTCCTTCTTCTTTACCAACAATACCGGAGCACCCCAAGGAGAAACACTTGGCCTTACAAATTTCTTGTCCAACAAGTCATTCAATTGCTTTTTCAATTCTACCAATTCCGATGCCGACATACGATACGGTGCCATCGAAATCGGTCTAGTACCCGGAACTAGATCAATAGAAAATTCAACTTCTCTTTTCGGCGGTACATCCGTAATATCTTCCGGAAATACTTCTGGAAATTCACACACCACTGGAAACACATCAAGCTCAACTTTACTCTCCACCGACAATGATGCAAACAAACCAAACAATTGAGCTTCGTCCGCTAAAAGTTCCTTCAACTCTTTAGTGGATAGGAAACTCTCAAATTCATCATCTTCCATAGAAGGAAACCTTACTAATTTGTGATAGCAATCTATATGAACTCGATTAAATTGCAACCAGTTCATACCCAAGATCACGTCTAATCCCACCAACGGCAAACATACTAAATCCATAACAAAGTCTTTACCATACATGGTTAAAGGACAACTCATACACACCAAAGATGTATTTACCGACCCTGAAGCAGGAGTCTCAATAACCATTTCAGCACCCATCAAAGTTAACGCAAGATTCAAACGCTTCGCGCACTCAGACGAAATAAACGAATGAGTCGCTCCCGTATCAATAATAGCAACTAAAGGTGTACTATTAATAAAGCATGTACCTTTAATCAAACGGTCTGCATTCGTAGTTTGAGTCCCCGCCAATGCAAACACCTTTCCGCCCGCTTGAGCTTGTCTTGGTTTCGTGCACTTTGTACTATAGTGACCATTCTCCCCACAATTATAACACTTGATTGCATTCCTCCTACAATCAGCAGCCACATGACCCTTCAACCCACAATTAGCACACCTATTCATATTATTCATATTCCTCTTACATTCCGATATACGATGACCTAAACCACCACAATTGTAACATTTCACAGAAGAATTCATTCCTCCTCCACTCGGCTTCCTATCAAAAGTAGCCTTCTGTTTCCCCCTATCAACAGAAGTCACATAAGGCCTACCTCTGAACTGCCCCTTTCCTTTCTTATCATTCAGATTCTTGTAATGAGTAGCACGTGCTTTGCTATCCTCATCAAAAATCCGACTCTTGTTCACCAACACTGAAAACTGTCTTATCTCCTGATAACCGATACCTTGCTTGATTTCTGGCCTCAAGCCATTCACAAATTTCAGACACTTAGACCTCTCCGAACCAGCCGTATTATAATTGGGACAAAACTTCACCAGTTCTTCAAACTTAGCAGCATAATCCGCAACAGAGGAATTATCCTGCTTCAGTTCAAGAAATTCAATTTCCTTTTTACCTCTCTCATCTTCCGGAAAATACTTCTCCAGAAAAGCATCTTTGAACACAGCTCAAGTAACCACAATTTCATCCTCCTCAAACCTCTGAGAAGCATTTATCCACCAGTCCTCAGCCTCCTTTTCCAGCACATGAGTACCATACTGCACTTTCTGTTCCTCGGAACACCTAATGAAACGGAAGATCTTCTCAATCTTCTTCAGCCAAAGTTGTGCTCCATCAGGATCATGAGTACCCTTGAAGCTCGGTGGGTTATTCTTCTGAAACTTATCCATACTACGCGACTCCTCGTCCGCCGCAGCATTGGGTAAATTCTGCATCGCTTGCGCCATAGCTTGCATGGCCGCAGTCATAGCAGCGTCACGTCTTGCCGCCATAATCTGAACATTCCCAATGATAGCAAATTATGGTTAAACAACCACTCCACAGAGTGCAACAGACCAACCAGACACAACCGACACGACAACATGGTCGGACAAACCAAACATAGGCTCTGATACCACTTAATGTAACACCCCTTCTATACCCCGTACAAAAATCAGAATAAACTATTCTTATAAATAAAACATCAGAGAAAAGAATAATTTATCATGATATAGCCAGAGATGCCACACCAACGTGAACTAAAACAACCTGCTCATATAGATATATAACAACCTGATAGCCATATAAACATAGGAACTCAGTTCCAAAATACCATCATTCAGTTACAGAATTAAAGCGGAACATCCATAACTGATGTCATCACAAAAGATAAGTATGTCATATACATGTTCATACAAAGCCACTAGATACAGGCCAAAAGAAACATCTACACTCGAACCCCGACTACCCGTGTTACATATCAGAGCCGACGGAACGACAAAAAGACGAAGACACTAATCTTCGCAAAAGACTCCAGCATCTAATCTGCAATGCCTCATAGAGCATTATAAAACAGCAGAAGGGTGAGAAACAGGATTATAATATACTTGCATATCATTATGTAACACTTAGCAAAATATGCACAATTATTCTCACCATACAAATATGATACTTGTAAACAATACAAGACATATTAACCCCATTTCACACATCAATCACATAAGCCTATACATTAACACAATGCATAACAATTCCTTCTCAAAATTCAACACATAAACATTCATGTAATGAATTATGCAAATGCACAGAGACCGACACAACGACTCTATGCATGCGGTACCATTAGTCCCCCAGGAACTCTTGGAATCATCGCTCGTTACTTAGGGTAACTCCCCGTCGGGCATACGATGTTCCCCGTCGCTACCACTTATCACCAAGCATACGACGTTATGGATCGTTTTTAGTCCTTTATAATAGGCACACGATCAATACAACAATTGCTTACACCCATAAGGGATCTACAATTCAACATGCATTGTTTACACCCACAAAGGGATCTACAATGTCTTCATGCATTGTTTACACCCACAAAGGGATCTACAATGTCTAACTGCATTGTTTACACCCACGAAGGGATCTACAATGTCTACCACATGATGCATGTCATAATGACCCATGGCAATCAAAGCTCATACATTAAATCATGCATTTCAAGTACATATAAAGTAATGCACACAATTTCCCAAAATGGCCACAAACACCAATATACCATCAAAGAATCATCACACAAACCATCTCATAACATATCACATTCTATCGCACAATATAGAAAATAACTCAAAAATTCCATTTTACGGTTTCTCGGAAAAGTCGGCTAAAAGTCGGCCAAAAATAATATTTTCTACCATCATCAACAAGTACTCATCGATAGCTTCGATTCGGTATAAAGAACTCTTAAATACGATAAACGGTTAACAAGATATGAATATTTCAAAATAACGCGAAACATAAACCGGACGCCTGACACAACGAAACGGTTCGTAAAAACTGTACCAATTGGACCAAGTTCAGACCCCAAAACTATTTTTCCTAGAAAGAGCATCTCGTTAGCTTTCTAACGCTTCGAACGAGGGTTAAAACCGCCTTACGGTTCAAGAGATATGAATTTCCGAAGTTTCCCCGAAAAACCAGATTTTCATGGTTCAGCACAGTATGTATCGATACAAAAAGCCACATGTATCGATACATAGCACGCATGTGTCGACACATGCTGTAGTGAAAATGCTGTTTTTCCCAATTTTCACAGTATGTATCGATGCATAAGGGTTATGTATCGATACATAATCCATTTCGTATCGATACATAGCTTATGTATCGATGCATAGCCCTGTTTTTCTCAAAAATCAGAATTTCTCAAAATACACCTTTGCTGCCATTTTTCCTTTTGCCCGAAAACTCGACTAAATCGAACATTTTCACCGAAACAAACATATACGCGCAACCACCAAATACATAAGAACATTTTAGAACACATAAACGAAATTTCTACGACGTTCGATTTTTCGATTAAATTTCAACCTTCCAAAAACCAGAATTTTCAAACATCATCAAATCGAATAAAAATCACGACATACGACGATCTAACCTTACTCGATACAACTACGTAATTTATTTCGAATTCTAACCGTGAAAACATTGGTTCCTATCGACTTCCTACAATTCGACCTAAACGGACAAAATAACGGAAACATAGCGAAAACTAACCGAAACATATCCAAACTTCATGAGACTTTAAACAGAAACTCACATACATATAACCAACCAACACATGTATTTATACGACTTTTCGACCGTAAAAACATCGGTTTCTAACGATTTCGTCCAATACGGCATAAACGGAAACATATGGAAAACCAATCCAAAACATCCACACAAAACATATATAATCATACACAATGATATAATAACCGAGTTTCTCACCCTTACCCGATTTAATCGTGTTCTAGAAAGTCGGGAGATTGGTTTCTTCCTTCACAAGTTTTCCTCTCTTTTCTTCTTTCTTTTCTCTTTTCTTCTTCTCTCTTTTTCTTCTCTTTTGGAAATTCTTACTAACTTTTCTAAACTTATACTAACTATTTTCTTTTATATTTTCTTAACTTAAAAATTCTAAACATTTCTAATAAATATCTAAACTTACTATTATTAACTAATACTATTAATTATGAAATATGTCAAATACCCTCTATTCCAATTTTCCCCGCAACTCTCAAAAACGGTAAAAATACACAATGTGCAAAAATAACATATAATCACACCAATTAGCAATTAACATAAATATTGCTCAATTAAAAATAAAGACTCGACCAATTAACACCAAAAAGCACGGAAAAAGGAAATATTAAAAACGGACCGTTACACTTACACTCTGAAAAGAGGCCCAAGTTTATTGTGATTGGTTGTATTGATTACAACTGTATGTTTAGGGTTTTGAGAAATTGAAGAAAATTTTGAGAAAACTTTGAATTTGATTTTGAATTAAAAGAAAGTTGTTATTATTTGGATGAAGAGAATGTTTGTTTGGGGCTTATAACTCAAAGAGAGGCCCAAGTGGTCTAAGAGCAGTTTCACTGGGAATAATGCTCCTCTTAGTACCAGTTTAAAATAGACAGGTGATTTTGAAAACAGAGATATGGGGATTACAACTCAAGGATAGGCCCATAGAGGTTTTTTATTGTTTAAAACAAAGTTTATGTACAAAAGATTGGGGCTTATACTCAAGGAGAGACCCAGATGATTTATTTTGAAAACAGTGATCGCACAGCGATACTGAAAGACGTTGTGGGACTTATACTCTAGCAGAGGCCCAAAATTTATTTATGTACATAGGTGGGTTGGGTCTTACACTCTAATAGAGGCCCAAGTGTATTGAAAGAAAGAAAAGTGGGGCTTATACTCAAGGAGAGGCCCATTTGACAAACAATGGACACACCGTTATTTTGAAAATCGTACTAGGACTTATACTATAACAGAGGCCCAAAAAATTAGGCTTAAATAGTATTTTCGTCCCTGTAAGTTAGCGTATTTTTGGTTTTCGTCCCTGTAATTTTTTTTTGGTTTTAGTCCCTATATTTCACATTCGCGTTCGTTTTAGTCCTTAAAACCAAAATCCGCAGGAAAATCTGCACGTAAATCCACAGGAAACCTTTGGATTTTCCTACGGATTTTGGCTTTAGGGACTAAACAGCAAGCAAAAAGTGAGATAAAGGGACTAAAACCAACAAAAAAAATTACAGGGACGAAAACCAAAACCTCGCTAACTTACAGGGACGAAAACACTATTTAAGCCATAATATTATTTATTTACAAAGGGGTTGGGTCTTACACTCTATTAGAGGCCCAAAAAATTTAAAGAAAGTTTGAAGATTTAAAATCAAGGAAAAACCCTAATTTTATTTAAAAAAAATACATTTTTTCAAAGAAAATCAAATAAAAATGATACAAATTATCAAAATATATTCAATAAACATGTTATGAACTTTGATTAATGTTTGAAAATAGATGTTTTATTCACATGATGGTTTGAAATTCAATTGGTTTTGAAAAATCAAGAGAAAGAATTTATTTAAAATGTTTAAAAACAATTAAAAGGAAATTCTTTATTAAATTCAAAAATATATCAAACATAAAATATTTTTTTGATTTTTTTATGGAATAAAATATTTAAATATGTAAAGGATTTATGTTTAAAATGTCATTTGAAAAAGATTAAAAATGAGAGAGATATGAATTTTTGAAATTAATTAAGAAATAATCAAAATAATAAAAAATTCAAATATTTGAAAAAGGGCGCCAACGACTCCTTCTTCTTCCTCGTGTGTACCTGCCATGGATGATTTGCAAAAGTTCACTTATCTATATCAATATGTAATGATTTTGCACGATGTAAACATGAAAGTTGTGTGTTTTTGAACAAGGATTTCAATGATACCAATTAATTGCTTTTCTTTTAAGTGTAGAGTGAGAAATCATATGAAGAATAGATGAACCCTAATTTTTGCAAGAACACTATGAAATCCTATACACGATTGATACATAGTAATTGATTGAGGGAAAACACTCTACATAAGTGCAGAAACACATTTATGATGCATGGATCATGGAGTTTGAAGAGTTCAGGCTTACCTGTGCAAGAGGAATTCGAATCCTCAGTTGTAGGTATGATCTGGACAGCTTCAACGGACCTTAGTGAGTGTGTTGAGAAGCTTGGAATGGCTGAAAATCTCTTGGAACTCTTAGTGGTATCCCAACTACAATTAGGTCTAGGTGTGATATGGAGGTTATTGATCCTGGTGTTACAGAAGTTTGGAAACTGTTTGGATCACTTCTTTATGATGTATATGATGTGTCTACACCATTTGTTTTGACAGAATTGCTCCCTATTTGAAAATTCGAATCCTACTTGTTAAAGAAGCAAATTTTGATGCATGAGAGTGAAATGAGGGAAAACATGTGTTAGACGATGGCTTGGATCTAGAAGGGGGGGGGGGTTGAATAGATCCCAAAATTTATTACACGCTAATGGTGTTCCAAAATTAGTTTTAAAAGTTTTATTACGGAAGCAACCACTGAATCACTCGTCTACAACGAACCACTACCAGAAAGATCGGATATGCGTAACGCCGCTTGGAATGATGCGCCGGAAGAGAAAAATAGATGAATCAACAAAAACACAATGCATTCAACCAAATTATATTTACTTGAAATTATTCAATCACCAACGAGATAAGATGACAAAATTTAATCACAAAGTGCTTTAGAACTTGCGCTTAATCCATTTATCAAACACTTGGTGTGCGCGGCACTCCAAGTGTGAATTTCTAAGTAATGTGAATGTAGAACTAATTTCAGATGCAATCCAAGGGATTGTATCATTTTTACAAATTACTTTTTCAGCTCTATATTACACTATATCACAAATTTCCGATCAATTGATATTTCACAAGTTCGATTAATATCAAAAACGTAAAAGAGAAGGGAAAGAGAGAACAAATACGATTTGTTTAGGCAGTTCCCCTACCGTCCTCGCTAAGGGTACCTCTGCCCCCAATTCCGAACATGGAATTGAGATATATATATATATATATATATATATATAGTGCTGTTTTGCAAATTTTTGTACAAGAGAAAACTGAACAATCAAACCCTCAAACGTCTTTGATGTCGATGCAAAGTCTTCTCTCCCCTTGATTCAAGGTGAATCAAGTGCCTCGAATTTGGTTGAACAAATCACCGTCTCACGCTACTAGATTTCAAGAACCCACAGCTCTTCAATCACCTTCACTCGGTCAATTTCGATTTTTCACAATTCAATCCCAAATCTTTCTCGTATGATCCTCCGACTGTTGCTACTAGAGTGAACGAACACTCCTTTCTTCAATCACCTTCGCACAACTAAATCCTTGTAGAGAAACGATTTGTACAAAAACCCCCAAGATCACCCGGATTCTTGGAGGACAAAACCTGAGGTTTTATTCAAGAAACACCTACTGATTCTCAACCCAGAAAAAAGGATACAACACACCTAAGTCTGAACGTTATCACTTCACACAATGCAAGACACTAACAAAAATGGTTATGTGTAGTTGTTAGAGGACACAAGGTTGAAGATGAAGATGAAGAGAAAAATCAGTACCCATTTCACGTTTCTTGTTGTGTGTATAAAATGAGAGGAACCAATCATATATATATGATGCAAAATAACCAACTGAATTAAGTAACAGCAACAACAGAAATAACAGAATGCAGAAAAATTGACTCAGACCAGCGAAGAGTCGACCGCTCGCTGGATGAGGGTCGACGGGAACTTACCGGTGAAGTGTCTACACAAAATAATTAAGCATGCGTCAACCGCTACAAGACCATGCGTCGACGCATGGATACTGAAACTGTAGAATGACAAAACCCAGAAGCATGCGTCGACCGCATGCATGGAAGGGGTCAGCGTACGCTTTCTCGGACGTTTCATAAAAATTGTCAAGAGTGCATGAGTCGACTCATGCACAGAAGTGGTTGACGCAAGACCTGTAAAATCTTATAAATTGATTTTTTTTGCATGTTTTAACCAACTGAGACACTAGTCATGCACACCTAACACTAATACCATGATTATACACATGTAGGAAATGTATAGGACCCTTCCTATATGTTTAGACACATGTTTATCAATGGTTATATGCAATACGAACGACAATGAAGTGATACTGTCCAAATTACAATCTAGAGGCTATCCTACTTGTTGACATCATTAAAACAGAAACTAGATGAGAAGCACCTTGCCCTCACATACTCCCCATTTTTTATGATGGCAACATTTTCTTTCTTTAGCTTGATTTATAATTTGAAGACTCCCCCTATCTTTGTGAGGTCTTTAAAAATTCAATTTCTACTGCTAGTATAGATGTATCCTTCTCCCCCTTTGACAACATCAAAAAGAGAAATAGAAGGTGGTCAATGATATTTAAAGATTCACTCAACAATTTGCAAAACAGATACATTAACATTCATCCACATATAATGAAGTTAATGTGAACTAGATAAAAATGGATAAATACGGCACACTAGATGCAAACAAAATACATTCCATAGTAGTGTAAAGAGTAACATAGTCCAAAATGAAAGCAAAACAAAAACAGCATGCAAGGAAAGAACAAGTCATACAATCAAAACACAAAATATAACATGCATTAAAAATATGATCCTATGTCTCATGATCTTATGTCTCATGGTCTCCTCCCCCTAAATTTGAAACATTTTGGGATGTGTCGACCATAGGTCGGCGTGAGCTGACCCGCGCCTTCACTTGAGAAAATGGACCATTCTTGAGTCGACCCATGACATGTTTTGGTCAACTTATCTAATCATAAAATGGAAAAATCCATGTTTTTATCTACTTATGCACCAAGAAATGATAAATAAACATGCCAACACAAAAATCAAACATTCAAATGAATAAAATATGCTTAAATATGCAATAAACATCATTTTTAACACTCAACATGGTACATTTTCTTAAGAGAAACTTATGACGAGAAACGATATTACCTTAATCATGATTGACGATAAGTGCCCTCATATATAGCTCAATAATTCTTTGCATTATTAGTCAAAAAAACGTAAACAAGCATATATACATGTAGAGAGCCAATATATTTATGAATTCTCATGCACGATCCGAGATGTCGAGAACGCCTAGTTCCCTACGGATTTGAAAGAAAGGCTCTGTAGTTAGTGGTTTAATAAAAATGTCAGCAAGTTGATTTTTAGTATCAACATGCTCAAAGACCACATCACCTTTCTCTACACGATCCCTAAGGAAGTGATGACGTATTTTGATATGCTTGGTGCGTGAATGCAATACGGGGTTCTTAGTTAGGTTAATAGCACTAGTGTTGTCGCATAGAATAGGAATACGCTCAAGTTTTAAATTGAAATCAAGCAATTGTTGCTTAAGCCATAGGACTTGAGCACAACAACTGCCGGCGGCAACGTATTCCGCCTCGGCTGTTGACAAGGCAACAGAAGCTTGTATCTTGCTGTGCCAACTCACCAAGGAATTTGCGAAAAATGACACGTGCCACTAGTGCTTTTCCTATCCGATTTGCACCAGGCAAAGTCGGAATCAGAATAGCCAACTAAGGAACAATCATTACCCTTAGAATACCAGAGCCCATACTTTGGAGTACCGGAAAGGTATCTAAGTATGCGCTTAACGACTTTCAAATGAGATTCTTTGGGTCGTGATTGATACCTTGCACCCATGCATACACTGAACATAATGTCGGGTCGTGATGCAGTAAGATAAAGGAGAGATCCAATCATACCTCTATACTTCTTTACCTCTACATCCTTACCGTTTTTTTCACTATCAAGATTAGCACAAGTAGGCATCGGAGTATCAACTGCCTTGCAGTTTACCATGTCAAACCGTTTGAGAAGCTCAAGAAAATATTTTGTTTGACTCACAAATGTGCCCTCTTCGAGTTGTTTGATTTGCAATCCAAGGAAATAGGTGAGATCCCTCATCATGCTCATTTCAAACTCCCCCTGCATCAAACTAGAAAACTCCTTGACCAAGGTCATGTTAGTAGACCCGAAAATTATATCGTCAACATAAATTTGTACCAAAATTAAATGTTTTCCTTGACGTTTAATAAAGAGGATTGTGTCAACCTTGCCTCTTGAATACCCTTGATCAAGTAAAAATTTTATTAGACATTCATACCAAGCCCTAGGGGCTTGTTTAAGTCCGTACAAAGCACGTTTAAGTTTGTATACATGATTGGGATATTCATGGGATTCAAAACCCGGAGGTTGGGCAACATAAACCTCTTCATTGATATATCCATTAAGGAAAGCACTTTTAACATCCATCTGAAATAATTTGAATTTTTTAGTGCAAGCATAAGTAAGTAAAAGGCGTATAGCCTCGAGTCGGGTAACCGGTGCATAAGTTTCCTCATAGTCGATTCCTTCCTCTTGGTTATACCCTTGCGCTACAAACCGTTCTTTGTTTCGAGTTATAACTCCATTTTCGTCGAGCTTGTTCCTAAACACCCATCGGGTGCCGATTACTCGATGACCTCGCGGAGGGGGGACAAGGTCCCAAACCTCATTTCTCCTAAATTGATTTAGTTCATCTTGCATTGATAAAAACCAATGCTCATCGAGTAATGCCTCCTTTGCGTTTTTAGGCTCAACTTGCGAAACGAAAGTGGAGTAATAACAGAAGTTACTTAGTTTAGAGCGGGTGGTTACTCCCTTAGAGATGTCATCGAGGATGTTGTCGATGGGATGGTCTTTGGAAGACTTCCAAGCTGGAGGAAGGTCATCTTTATTAGACGGATGATCCTCCTCACTCTTAATAGGTTGGTGATCCTTTTCCTCCACAATACGCACTGCTTCAGGCTGATCAATTCCTTTATCAGTTTCCTTGAGTGTGTCTTCTGAAGATACACCTGCACCATGAAAATAACTACCTTCTCCGACATTTTTTCGGATATGACTCATCAAAAGTAACGTGCACCGACTCTTCAACAATACGTAACCTCTTATTATAAATCCTATATGCTTTACTTGACTGAGAGTGTCCAAGAAAATACCCTCGTCGGCCTTGGCATCAAACTTACCAAGTGTCTCTTTACCATTGTTCAATACGAAACACTTGAAACAAAAAACGTGAAGGTGAGAGATATTGGGTTTTCGCCCTTTTAAAAGCTCATACAGTGTCTTGTTTAGAATAGGCAGGATGAGCACCCTATTTAAAACGTAACAAGCCGTACTTATGGCGTTGGCCCAAAAGTATTTTGGAAGTCCATTTTCATTGATCATAGTCCTTCCTAATTCTTCCAAAATTCTATTTTTACGTTCCACAACCCCATTTTGTTGAGGGGTACGTGGTGCAGAAAAATTATGATCAATTCCATGGGATTCACAAAATGCTTCAAACAAATGATTTTTGAACTCACCCCCATGATCACTTCTAATTGACACAATGTTCGTGTTTAACTTGTTTTGAGATAACTTAGCAAATCTTTCAAAGGCCGGAAAGGTATCACTCTTGTTTTCTAAGAAAATAGTCCAGCAAAACCGAGAAAAGTCATTGACTATTACAAAACCAAAATAGTTACCACCTAGGCTTTTGATCCTAGATGGTCCAAAAAGGTCCATATGGAGGAGCTCAAGGAGTCTCATAGTTGAAACAATGTTTTTAGATTTGAATGAGACCCTTGTTTGCTTCCCCATTTAACAAGCATCATAAAGATGATCCTTTGTGAATTTGATTTTGGGCAAACCGATGACTAGGTCTTTAGAGAATATTTTGTTAAGCAAATCAAAATTGATATGAGCCAACCGTCTATGCCATAACCATGAATCTTCATTCATGGTGACTAGACACTTGTCGCCATTCAACGATACCTCATTTAAGTCTAGCATATATACGTTATTCACCCTCAAGCCCTTAAACACATCCTTTTTGTCACTATCTTCAACTATGCAACAATCCTTTGAAAAAGATACTTTATAATTCTTGTCACGTAGTTGACTAATGCTTAAAAGGTTATGTTTAAGGCCTTCCACAAGAAGCACATTGGAGATAGTAGTAAATGAGGGGTTACCTACACTACCTTTGCCGAGAATCTGTCCGTTGTTGTTGTCTTCATAGGTAACAAACCCCTTTTTCTTCGCCACAAAGTCGATGAAAAGAGATATGTCTCCTGTCATATGTCTTGAGCAGCCACTATCCAGAACCCATCTTCTTTCGGTGGTCTCAAGACTTTGTGCCTACATAGTTAATCAAGGGAAAGTAGGTACCCAATTCTTATTGGGTCCTTTATGGTGAGTGAAACCAGGGTTGCATTTGGGCAACCATTGATAAATGCCTTTTGGAACAAGAAATCTTCTAAAATGACATTTAGCAATAGTATGACCTCGCTTGCAATAGTATAGGCAATTACGGTTCATTTGAGGTTTACTTTTGCTATCTCTATCTCGAATCACATACGTATACCTTTGATACAAATTATTCATACTTTCTCGATAATGTGATCGATCAATAGCAAACGTAACATTAGGCTTTAGAGCCTTGTCTAATTTGGCCTTAAGGGTTCTCACCTCTTTTTGCCAAATACGACAAGTATCATAGCCCTAATTAAACTATGGAGACTCGTTCTCATCAATCTTAGCTTTTGATGTATCCACCATGGAGTTTTTAAGAGCTTCCAATTCCTTTTCGGAATCGGAAACCTTTTTCTCCAAGTATAAAAAAATCTTTTTGTTCGAGGCTAAGCGTTGAAAAGCTTCCTTAGCCTCATGGTGCAACATATCAAAAGCTTTTTGTAATTCTAAATGAGACATATTATTAGAGTGGTCCTATTTAGAGTTTTTTACCTCTTTCTTCTTTTTTCGATGTGCCATAAGACATAGATTGACGGATTTACTTTCGTCACTTGAGCTGTCACCTTTTTCCGACTCGCTATCACTCTCCCAAGCGATGTATGCTCGTCTAGATTTATTTGACTTTTTGTGTTGACGACTCTTATCCTTATCCTTGTCTTTCTTGAGCGATGGACAGTCTGACTTGTAGTTCCCGGACTTTCCACAGTTGTAACAAGATCCTTTCGACTTGCCACTCTTGTTGCCTTCATTTTTTTATTGCCTTCTAAATTTGACGATATTTTTATTCGGTGCTGAATTTCATTCTTTCGAATGTACCTATTGTATCTCTTCACAAATAGCCCCATGTCATAACTCGAATCATCATCTTCATCATTGTTGGTTTCATTGTCCCTTTTCTCTTGAGATGTGGACTTTGAACAAGAAGTCTTAAGAGAAATCGACTTCTTTTCCGTTTCCTTTGTTTTCTCCTTCTTTACACTCTTCTCACGTTTTTCCAAGTTGATGAGCACTTGCTCATGTTCATCGAGTTTGCCAAATAATGTCGTGAGGTTTAGAGTAGTTAAATCATTGGCCTCCTTTATCGCGGTGACCTTCGGCTGCCATTCCCTATTAAGACACCTCAAGATCTTATTAGCAGCAACCTCGTTGGGAACCGGTTTACCAAGTACATGCAATTTGTTGATTATATGAGTGAATCATTTTTGCATATCCGCAATGGTTTCCCCTTGCTTCATGTAAAAAAGATCGAACTCTTGCGTTAATGTGTTGATTCAGGCCATTTTCACATCATTAGTGCCTTCGTGGGCTACTTGTAAAGCATCCCACATGGCATTGGCCGTTTCACAATGAGAGACTCGATAATATTCGTCAAATCCCAAAGAGGAGATCAAAATATTTAGAGCCTTTCAGTCATAGCTGTACTTTTTCTCGTCCTCCTCATTCCATTGTGCTTCAGGCTTGGGAATGACAACACCATTTTCATTGGTCATGGTAATTTCCATAGGACCGTTTAAAATGACATTCCAAACCTTCTGATCAATGGAATTTATATGTACGCGCATACAATCTTTCCAGTAGCTATAATTCTCTCCTGTAAAAACTGGAGCTCTATTATAAGCCCCTTAAGGTTCGTTCGCCATTTTCTAAGAAATTATATCGAAGCACCAGATAAACTAGAGCTCGTGATACCACTTGTTAGATGATGGCTTGGATCTTGAAGGGGGGGGGGGTGAATAGATCCCACAATTTATTACATGCTAATGGTGTTCCAAAATTGGTTTTAAAAGTTTTATTACGGAAGCAACCACTGAATCACTCGTCTACAACGAATCACTACCGGAAAGATCGGATATGCGTAACGCCGCTTGGAATGATGCGACGGAAGAGAAAAGTAGATGAATAAACAAAAACACAATGTATTCAACTAAATTATATTTACTTGAAATTATCCAATCACCAACGAGATAAGATGACAAAATTTAATCACAAAGTGCTTTAGAACTTGCGCTTAATCAATTTATCAAACACTTGGCGTGCGCGGCACTCCAAGTGTGAATTTCTAAGTAATGTGAATGTAGAGATAATTCCATATGCAATCCAAGGGATTGTATCATTTTTACAAATTACTTTTTCAGCTCTATATTACACTATATCTGAAATTTTCGATCAATTGATATTTCACAAGTTCGATTAATATCAAAACTTAAAAGAGAAGGGAAAGAGAGAACAAACACGATTTGTTTAGGCAGTTCCCCTACCGTCCTCGCTAAGGGAACCTCTGCCCCCAATTTAGAACATGGAATTGAGATATATATATTGTTGTTTTGCAAATTTTTGTACAAGAGAAAACTGAACAATCAAACCCGCAAATGTCTTTGATGTCGATGCAAAGTCTTCTCTCCCCTTGAATCAAGGTGAATCAAGTGCCTCAAATTTGGTTGAACAAATCACCGTCTCACGCTACTAGATTGCAAGAACCCACAACTCTTCAATCACCTTCACTCGGTCGATTTCAATCTTCCACAATTCGATCCCAAATCTTTCTCGTATGATCCTCTGACTATTGCTACTAGACTGAATGAACACTCCGTTCTTCAATCACCTTGGCACGACTGAATCCTTGTAGAGAAACGATTTGTGCAAAAATCCCCAAGATCACCCGGATTCTTGGAGGAAAAAACATGAGGTTTTATTCAAGAAACACCTACTGATTCTCAACCCAGAACAAAGGATACAACACACCTAAGTCTGAACGTTATCACTTCACACAATGCAAGACACTAACAAAAATGGTTATGTGTAGTTGTTAGAGGACACAAGGTTGAAGATGAAGATGACGAGAAAAATCAGTACCTATTTCACTTTTCTTGTTGTGTGTATAAAATGAGAGGAACCAATCATATATATATGATGCAAAATAACCAACTAAATTAAGTAATAGCAACAACAGAAATAACAGAATGCATAAAAGTTGACTCAGACCAGCGAAGAGTCGACCGCTCGATGGATGAGGGTCGGCGGGCGCTTACCCAGTGAAGTGACTACGCAAAATAATCAAGCATGCGTCGACCGCTACAAGACCATGCGTCGACACATGGATGCTAAAACTGCAGAATGACAAAACCCAGAAGCATGTGTCGACTGCATGCATAGAAGGGGCCAGCGTACACTTTCCCGGACGTTTTATAAAAATTGTCAAGAGTGCATGAGTCGACTCATGCACATAAGTGGTCGACGCAAGACCTGTAAAATCTTAGAAATTGATTTTTTCTGCATGTTTTAACCAACTGAGACACTAGTCATGCACACTTAACACTAATACCTTGATTATACACATGTAGGAAATGTATATGACCCTTCCTATATGTTCAGACACATGTTTATCAATGGTTGTATGCAATATGAACGACAATGAAGTGATACCGTCCAAATTACAATCTAGAGGCTATCCTACTTGTTGACATCATTAAAACAGAAACTAGATGAGAAGCACCTTGCCCTCACAACATGTATTCTAATGTTTTGGTGTGTTTAAATCAACCACAAATGACCTCTATTTATAGTAGAGGAAGGTTGTTTTGCAAGGAATAGTGAATGGGGGCTGGTTCATTCTATTATCCAATGGATATGGCTAGTAGTAAAAAGTCTCCTCTAGCCATTAACTTGGACTGAACTTGCAGGCCTATGGTCTTTTGATTCTTTGACTGATCTTGACTCATTTGGATAGTTATGGACTGATACATGCCACCTCTATGCATCCTTTTAATGCTTCATGACAAACTTGGAGTTTTTGGATTTGAAACTTTAAAGATCACATGCCTAAAGGATGAGGTTTTTAACTTTCAAGGCTCTATGCTATTATTCCTCTGCAGATAGCAAGTGCATTGTATCTTAGATGTTTGTCTTACGTGCTGACAAGGCTTGCAAAGTCACCAAAACAACAAAATCGTGTGTTGTTGCTAAATCTGCCTTGGAAAACCAGGGTGAAAAATGCCATTTTGCAAGATCCATAACTTCTTGCTCAAATTGAATCATGGAAGGCTCTTGTACTTTTTAAAAAGCTCACGTTAGATACTACAACATTGATGTTTATGGTTTATTTTGAATCTATTTGGATCAAAATGAAAAGTGCCTTTGAACATTGGTGTCCAAAGCTGAAAAACTTGGCAGATTTTACACTAAGTGTCAAAATGTTCATTTCTTAATTTTTGTGATTTTGATCAATCCATAACTTAAAATCCATGAAGATTTGGAATGTGGTTTAGTTGACAATCTTGTAGTATGTAGCAAGACCTATCATTTGAGCTTTGGATGGAAGAAAATGGTTGCTTGGATCACAAGTTATGGCCTTGCAAAGTTGGGTAAAAATAACTTTTTTTCCATAACTTAGTGAAATTCCAAGTTTCTCAAGGTTTCCCATTTTGCAAGTAACCTCACTTTTCTTGATTTTTCTTAATTGATTATGATCCAAATCACAAGTTAAAATTGTTTTTGACTTAAAGAGGCCATGTTTGCCAAAAATTCTGAAAAGTCAAACTTGATTTTGGTCACAGTTGACTTTTTGTATTATATGAATTTTGGACTTTGTTATCCTTTATGAAACAAGTCATTGGGATAAATTGAACCTAATGGATGGATTCCATAGGTGTTTTAGAGTGTCTTGAATCATGTCCCAAGGTTTGGGATCATGTCTTGGTCAAAAGTCAAAGGTATGGTTGACTTTTTCTCAAAAACCCTAGTTTGTGGTCCAGGGGAATTTGAATCTTTATATTGCTCATGAACCAAGTTCTTGGTGTTAGTCTAAACTTAGTGGATCAATATGAGATATTTGAGGTCTTCAAAGCCTTTCTTGAGGTCTTGGCTCATGCCTTGCTCCAAGAGTCAACTTAGAGGTGAATTAGGTCAAGAAAACCCTAATTCCTGATTTTTGATGAATGCATCCCCTGAGGCTATTTTGAACTTATGAATAGACTCATGAGGCTCTTTTGAGCTCCTTGAATCATATATTGAATTTTTGGCTCATGCCTAGATAAAGACTTCTCTCTGGAGGCCTTGGTTGATCAAAACCCTAATTTGGTGACACTGATGATCTTAAGGCTTGATCAACTTGAGATGTTGCATTCTCGTGCTTGATTCTTGATATGGGAGACCTCTTGTCCTTCATGGATATTTGAGAGGCTTGACAAGTTGAAGATCATTTCAATTCTTGATTGATCCTTTGCCTGGATGCTCTGAGAGGCCTCAAAACCCTAATCCTTGGTTGAGGTGAATGCTCAACAATCTTTGAGAGGATTGATGAGGCATGAAGGTACATCTATGTTATGGTGATGATTTGCACAATGATGTGAAATCTTATGGTTAATATTTAGGGTATGCCAGATGCCCCTATTTAATCTTCTTGGACCTGAAGGTGTGAATGGCAAAGATATTCAAACGTTCATGTTAGAAGAGGATTAAATATCGAAATAACCGAAATTTTGATTGTGGTTGCGAATGGTAGCTGATTTGCTCATCCATCTTCATTTGCTAAGTAATGCTACTTAGAAAAAAGGGTAAAACTTCCCCTCGATCCTGGTTTTCAGCTACGGAACTGGTCTTAGTTTCTTCTTGAAATAAACCTCCCCTCGATCCCAGTCTTCAGCCATGGAATTGGTCTCAGTTTTCTTTTGAAATAAACCTCCCCTCGATCCTAGTCTTCAGCCATGGAACTGGTCTTAGTTTTATTTTGAAATAAACCTCCCCTCGATCCTGGTCTTCAGCCATGTAACTGGTCTTACTTTTATTTTGAAATAAACCTCTCCTCGATCCTGGTCTTCAGCTATGGAACTGGTTTCATTTTCTTCTTGTCGAGTTATTCTCTTGCAAAGGAATGCTATCGGTGATAGCCTTTTTATCAAACTTCTCGCCAAGATTTACTAGGGAGACGTCATTTGATGGAAAAATATTTAATGTCAGACTTGCTAGGGATAACCATTTGTCTGGACTGCAGAGGTGTGCAAACTTCTCTTGTTTGGAGATGCCATTTGCTGGAGAAATTATATCATACTTCCCTTCGAGACTTCTTCAGAGAGGCGCCATATGATGTAATTCAATTTGAGGTGCTGATGAATTCTTTGAAAGTAGGACAAACTTCTCGGGGAGAGACTGCCATTTGTCGACTTTACTTGGAAATCTACAAGGGCAAAGACAGAATTCTTCGTTTGCCGATCGGTAGATATTTCTTGAAGGATGCAATGTCCGTGTTACCAAGGGTTTTTTTTTGTTGAGAAGCTTCCGCGGTGGATTTTCCTTGATCCGAGAAAGCAAAATATCATCTTCAATGGTGAAGAGTGAAGTTCCAAAGGTGTATAACCAAATGTCTTCTTGCCTTTTAGAGTTTCAAGTTGTCAAAGTGGTTGAGGACCGATTTCAATCCAGGAATATTCTTGAGAGATATTGTTTAGACGATACATTTCCTGACGAGGAAAAAACTCAAACCAGGATTTTATCCAATCAAGTATAGAAAGGAAAACTGACAATTCTAAAGGAGAGAGGACATTTATCACTTGGGGATGAGTATGACCAGAGCGATTGTAATGCAATATGAATATGAATATGAATCAATCGTGCATGATGTATGTATGAAATGCTTATGCTGACAAGATAGACATGACATACAGACTGGTGATGAACACAACTAGATACTCGACCACTCTGGGAGATGAGGGTATCACTGGAGATTTCGAAGGTAGTACTTTTGTTTGGGAACGTGGATTCCTGTGTTTATTCTGGTTTTTGGAGGTACGAACCTGCTAGGGATAGAAACCCGTTCTTGCTTTTCAAGGGTAGACTCTACTGGGGAGAAAAACTAATCATTGGTTCCCAGAGGCAGGAACTCTACCGGAGATGATAGATGGAATATTCCATCTGAAGTAATTGATCCTTCATTCAGGGTGTACTGATCATAAGGAGTATTTTGATTCTGCATTTTGAGGTTTTGTCACCTCCGGAGAAGCCGTCGACGTTCCTTTTTGTGTTCAGTAATCAAAAGGAAATTTCCATTTTTTTAAAAGCAGAAGTAAAAATTTGAAACTTCTGTTTTGAAAGTAAATTCATTTTTTTTCAAGAATCGTTAATCATATTAAAATGTCATTTTGCAAAGAAGAATAAATAAGAATTGCAAACAAAAGGCACAAGGCTCAAATTTTCATTGATAGAATGGTAATCAGCTTAATGCATGATTCCATGGAGCATTACAAAGTTTAGAAAATGGTAACTTAAAGGAAAGGGGGGTACATTGAAACATAATGACCATTATCCTCCTACCGACTTTGAATTCTGAGTATTTTCGAGTTTTTGATGAAGGTGACCTTGATGGAGGTTTTCCTGACGGATGACGTTGCAGCTGGGGAGCCAATCTTGTTGGGTACAGTTACTTGCCATGAATCCCTAACTTTTGCCTAGATTGCTCTTTCAGGTTTTTAATCTATCGGGATGATTGTTGTTTGTGTCTCTAGTTTTTTCCTGGACCACCCTTTCAGGTTTTCAGTCCAACGAGACTTATTTATTTATTTATTTAGGCGAAGTATTTCTTGACTACATCAACATTTGTGGGGTAGGTAAACTCTTCTCCATCCATGGTTGCGATTCTCAAGGCACCTCCTGAAAAGGATTTCTTAACAACGTAGAGGCCATCATAATTCTGATTCCATTTGTCCCTAGAATCAGTGAGAAATGATTGTATCTTCTTGAGCACGAGGTCTCCTTCTCTGAAGACACGGGGTCAGACCTTTTTGTCAAAAGCTTTCTTCATCCTTTGTTGATATAACTGACCATGGCATAAAGCCATCATTTTTTTTCTTCGATTAGGTTCAGTTCATTGTATCTACTTTGACACCATTGAGCTTCCGTTAGCTTGGCTTCTATCAAGACTCTTATTGATGGGATCTCTACTTCTACGGGGAGTACTGCTTCCATGCCATATACTAGAGAGAAAGGGGTTGCCCCTGTTGAAGTGCAGACAAATGTGCGATAACCGTGAAGAGCAAATGGTAGCATCTCATGCCAATTTTTGTAGGTCACAACCATCTTCTGAATGATTTTCTTGATATTTTTGTTTGCTGCTTCTACGACTCCATTTATTTTAGGCCGGTAGGGAGATGAGTTTTGGTGTTCAATTTTGAATTCAGCACATAACTCTTTCATCATTTTATTGTTCAGGTTCGATCCATTATTAGTAATGATCTGGATTGGAACACCATAACGGCAGATGAGATTGTTCTTGATAAATTGGACCACCACTTGTCTGGTCACATTGGTGTATGATACTGCTTTGACCCATTTAGTGAAGTAATCAATGACTACCAGGATGAACCAATGTCCGTTTCAGGCTTTGGGTTCAATCATGCCAATTATGTCGATTCCCCATATAGAAAAAGGCTATGGAGAAGAAAGAACTTTGAGATGTGTTGGCGGTACATGCATTTTGTCGGTGTATATCTGACACTTGTGACATTTCCTCATGTACTTGTAGAAATCGGATTCCATTGTCAGCCAATAATATCCTGCTCTCCAAATTTTTCTTGCCATTGTTTGTTCATTGGCATGAGTTCCAAAGGATCCTTCGTGAATCTCTTTCATTAGCATGTTTGCTTCGTATCTGTCCATGCATCTGAGCAAAACCATGTCAAAGTTTCTTTTGTAGAGCACATCATTGTTTAGGAAGAAGTTACCAACCAGTATTCTGAGAGTCTTCCTATCTTTTCTTGATGCCCCAGGCGGGTATTCCTGTCTTTGAAGGAAACATTTGATATCGTGATACCAGGGTTTGTGATCTATGACTGCTTCAACTGTAAATATGTAAGCAGGACTATCAAGGCGCATTATGTCGATCTTGGGTACATCGTTCCATCGACTCACACTAATCATGGAGGATAGAGTAGCTAATGCGTCGGCCACGTGGTTTTCTTCACGAGGAATGTGATGAAACTCAATCTTGTCGAAGAAGGGTAACAAACTTCTTGCATAGTCTTTGTAAGGAATCAATCCCAGTTGATATGTGTTCCACTCTTCTTTGATCTGATTTATAACCAGGGTTGAGTCTCCAAACACATCCAAGTTCTTTATCCTTAAGTCGATAGCTTCTTTGAGGCCCATGATGCAAGCTTCGTATTCAGCCTCATTGTTTGTATATTTGAATGCCAATCTAGCAGTGAAAGGGATATGGGTACCCTAAGGTGTAATGATGATTGCCCCAATTCCATTTTCATAAGCGTTGACAGCTCCATCGAATATTAGTCCCCATTAGGAACCTGGCTCTGGCACTTCATTTGGTAGCGGTTCATTGCAATCTTTCATTTTTAGGTACATGACATCCTCGTATGAGAAGTCAAATTTGATTGATTCCTAACTGCCAATCGGTTGATGAGCCAAATGATCGGCCAAAACACTTCCTTTGATGGCTTTTTGAGCATGGTAATCAATGACGTATTCTGATAACAACATCTGGCTACGGGAAATCCTTCCGGTTAAAGCAATCTTCTCAAAAACGTACTTGATTGGATCTATTTCGGAAATTAACCAAGTAGTGTGACATATCATGTACCGGCAAAGATGTTTAGATGCCCAAGCTAGAGCGCATCAAGTTTTCTCGAGCATAGTGTATCGAGTTTCACAGTCTGTGAATTTCTTGCTTAAGTAATAAATGGCAGACTCTTTTCTTTTTGTCTCGTTTTGTTGGCCAAGCACACAACCCATGGAGTCTTCCAAGACTGTTAAGTAGATGATTAGTGGTATTCCTTCCATTGGAGGAGACAGAATTAGTGGATTCAACAGATATTCTTTAATACTGTCAAAAGCTTTTTGGCAATCTTCTGTCCATATACAACTTTGGTTCTTTCTGAGTAGTTTGAAGATTGGCGCTCATGTCGCGGTCATGAGGGATATGAATCTTGAAATGTAATTTAGATGTCCCAAAAATCCTCTTACTTGTTTTTCAGTCTTCGGAGCAGGCATTTCTTGAATGGCCTTGACCTTGTCGGGATCAACCTTAATTCCTTTTTGGATGATGATGAATCCCAAGAGCTTTCCCGAGCGAACACCGAATGTACATTTGTTGGGATTCAAGCGGAGTTTGTATTTTCTCAGACGCTCGAATATTTTTGACAAATTCTCCAAATGTTCTTCTTCTGTTTTAGATTTGGCAATCATGTCATCGACGTACACTTCAATTTCTTTGTGCATCATGTCGTGAAACAGAGTTGTCATAGCCCTTTGATAAGTTGCTCCTGCGTTCTTCAGACCAAACAACATTACTTTGTAACAAAAGGTGCCCCATGGGGTGATGGATGAAGTTTTTTCCATGTCTTCTGGCGCCATTCTGATTTGATTGTAGCCCGAGAATCCATCCATGAAGGAGAATACTTTAAATTTTGATGTACTGTCAACTAGCATGTCAATGTATGGTAGGGAAAATCATCCTTTGGACTTGCTTTTTTTAAATCACTGTAGTCTACACACATTCTGACTTTTTTGTCCTTCTTGGGAACGGGCACTATGTTAGCTAGCCATTGAGAATATTCTTAGGTGGCAAGGAAACCTACGTCAATCTGTTTTCGTACTTCCTCCTTAATTTTGATGGCCATATCTGGATGAGTCCTTCTCAACTTTTGTTTGACTGGCGGACATTCCGGTTTCAGTGGTAAGTGATGTTCCAAGATGTTGGTATCCAACCCTGACATGTCTTGGTAGGACCAAACAAACACATCCAAAAATTCTTTGAGCAGTTCTATCAAGCTTTCTTTGACAGTTGGACTGAGCAGTGCTCAAATCTTAACTTCTTTCCTTTCTTCTTCTGAGCCCAAATTAACTGTTTCCAACTTCTCTTTATAAGGCTCAATGAACCTTTCCTCCTGTCTGAGTAGTCGGGAGATCTCATATGGAATTACTCCGTCCTTTTCTTCTTCGACTTCAAATATCGGGAACTCAAAGTCGGGAGAAGGCATTGGATCGTATGTTTCGATGGGGTTTAAAACAAGTATTCTGCACGACGTGATGATTCCCTGTTTTGGAAAAGACAGAGAGAATGCAAAAGTGTGTGCAGTGTATTTTTTTGAAAAAACGCTTTTTTTTTTATTTTGGTCTATTTTTTAGGATTACCATTTTCTGGAAAAGCGAAAAGTGAAAATAGCAATAAATGCAGGAATTCAGAATGACATTATTTATTTATGATTTGTCGATTCTTGAAACACAACTCTATAAAACAAAACTCTTTTGCTCTGGGCGAAGCCAAGAGGGACATTTACAAAAAAGCAAGCCCTATAAAACATCCTTATCACCCAGGCAAAGTGAAAGGTCAAAACAAAGGCGCGACAATTACTTTGATTTATGAACGACATTTGGGACATCGACCGAAACCCAATGGCGACGAACTCCTATGTGGATCACAAAGTTTGGTATTTTCCTTCAAGGTTTGTCTTCAGTAATAACACTGATCTCTAGCGGAGTTGTATTTCTGGAGTCTTCTTCCCATGCAGAGTTATCATAAGAGGACTCTTCTGTTACATCTTCAACAGTATTTTCATTTTCAAGTGGATCTCCCCATTCAGTTGGCTGGATGTCGTCATATCTGATGCGAGATCTTTCGGGAGCAATGTACTTCACTAAAAAGTCGTACTTGCCGCTTGGCTACCCTAAAGTATCCCAAGTTTCTGAGGGGATAGATGAGTAATCTTTTTCAATGACGTTGACCTCAGAAAATGCAAAGTTGATAAATTTTTGTCCTGCGATCTTTGTAAATTTATCAATGCTGCGTTTGACATCCCCAGAATGTTCTAGGTAAGGATTCCATGATTTTGGGAGAACATGTATATTTTTCTTAAGGTCATTTAGCAGATATGCATTATCTGGCTGACTCTTTTTCCCCGAGTCGTCCATGTAAGGTTTCCAAATGGGCAAATCATCCATGGGATCATATGAATTGTAGTCAAAGTTGTCTTTCATCAGAGTATCTTCCTTTAATGAGTTGTGTGGAGCACGACATCCTTCGGGATCATAATCTCCGTAGATCACTCTGACGTTTGATCTTGGTATATATCCAGGACTTTGCTTTGGAGAGAAAAATGACATGTATGTTTCTCCCTGAGATATATAACCTTCATCATTGAAATAGGATTTCCTCTCTTCATCTGTATCAGAAGAGTTGTTTTCCTCGATGGTGTAGACTTCTTGAGATATTTGGTGGAGGAAACCTCCAATGTGGAAGAAATCTTGAATGGGACGATAGCTTTCATCCTTTTTTGTAGTCTTGGTAAGTGCTGAAGAAAAAGCAAAACCTTTTCTTGTCTTGTTAACAAAAGGAACCACAACTTACCCACATCCTTTTATGTCACCGCTCCCCATTACTTAGAGAGCATCTTTGTACGAGGAAATTGATGTTCCTTTTTCTTGGAGATTCTCATTGCTCACCGAGAGTTCCTGAAATTGAGTTCCAACAACCTTCTCTTGTTCTAAATAGGAGAATGATGCTAGGTTACTCACGATTAAAGCTTGTTTTCCGCATACTGTGACCAACTTGTCGTTCTTGACAAATTTTAGCTTCTAGTGAAGTGTCGAAGTGACTGCCCCTGCTTCATGTATCCAAGGTCTTCCTAATAACAAATTGTATGCTGCTCGGATGTCCATGACCTAGAAAATGACTTGGAAAGTGTGGGGGACCAATGGTTATGGGAAGGTCGACTTCACCGATAACTGTTTTCCTAGATCCGTCAAAGGCTTTGACGATGATCTTACTGCCTCTCATGGGAGTACCTTGAAAAGATAGTAGTACCAAAGTTGACCTTGGCATGACATTCAAGGATGAACCTGTGTCTACCAGTACATTGGCTAAAGCATCGTCCTGGCAATTGACTATGATATTGAGTGCTATGTTATGGTTCTTGCATTCCTCTAGAAGTTCTTCATTACTGAAACCCAAATTTTTGCAGGAAGTGATGTTGGAAATAATGTTGTTAAATTGACCCACTGTAACATCCTGTTCTATAAAGGTATGTTCTAAGACTTTCTGTAGAGCTTCTCTGTGAGCTTCTGAACTGAGCAGGAGAGATAAAACGGATATCCGAGAAGGAGTTTGCAACAATTGATCCACAATGTTGTATTCGCTCTTCTGGATGAGTTTTATAATTTCATCGTTATTCTTCACAGGTCCCGTGTTGCTGGATTGACCAATTTGTTGATTAGGATCTTCAGCTTGAGGTTCCTTTTCTTTTGCAGGTTCTCCAACTCCTCTGTTAAAGATTTGACTGCTTCGGGTGACCCGACTGATATCAACAATATTGACAACGGATGGCAGTGGAATTTATTTTCAATCTTCTATTGTAGTCGCACCGTACTTGTGCGGAATAGGTTTCTCTGACTTGTATGGTATTGGTCTCGGCAAGTAGATGACCACAGGTGCTTTTTGGGTCTTTTGACCGTCATAAGTAATCTCAATCGGTTCCAGGTTGAGAATTTTTCTACTGTCCAGAGGGATTTCCACGTGCTTCGGTTCCTTGAGGAAAGGAATTATGGTGAAAACATCCTTGCTAATTCCGTAATTAACAGGTTCTTTTTTATCGAAGACTGTGATAGTCCTTTTGTCCAGTAGTCTTTGGACCTTGTTTTGGCCAAGGAGGCAACCTTGCACCATGTTGATTGATTGAGAATTCAAGCGTAATTGGGTTTCCCCTTGGTTTACTTGATGCTGGAGAGCTGGCCGCACGAGGTAGCATCCCTGGTTATTTTCTGAACATACTCGACGATGCTCATAATTGTGAGGTGACACCCTGCCGTACCCACTCTGTATGCAGTGCATCTTTACCAAATCTGTTTCCAGTAAGCGGATGTCACAGCTTTGGCGTCTGCCTGGATTCCCGTTGGTTTTGCTAACTTGTTATGTGTTCTTGTCCTGGTAGACTGGGAGCCACCAATAGTCCAACAGATGTTGAAGAGTTCATTGTACAAGTATGCAACCTTGATTGTTTTCAGAGCAAACCTTGCAGTCTTGATAGTTATGCGAGGATAGAAAACCGAGTCTGACCTTCTTGGCGTGTAATTAGACTAGACTGGTATTCATTAAATGAATGGCAAAGATCTGAATCATGTTGACCTGATGATCATTCCTTTCATGGTAGTCTTGGATCCATCCAAGGTTCATTTGATGCTGGAGGGCCTCTTGTGCAAAAGAGCATCCCTGGTTGTCTTTTGAGCAAATCGGACAAGCGCTATAATCGTGCAGCAATAAATTGTAGTGTCGACTTTGTCTTGAATGCATTGCCACTAGATTGACGTTCACTGTGCGGATGTCATGATTTTGAACAATGTTTAGATGTGCGCGGGCCATATTTACTTCACGAATCCTGTGATCTTGAATCCAGCTTAGATCCATCTGCTCTTGAAGAGCAGCTTGTATGATAACATATCCTTGATTGTTCTTAGAACAGATATCACAATGATGATAGTTGTGTGAGGGCCCATGGCCATACCCGCTTTGCCTGCAATGCATTTTCACCAGATTTTTTCCTAGTAGGCGTACATCACGTATTTGATAACTGTTGTCGAGTTCTTCTTCTATCTACGGATTCATTTTAACATTCGGGTTCGTATCTTTGAACGATAAAACCCCGTTTATGACGAGCTTTTATACAACAGATTTAAAGCTGAGGCAATTCTCAATATTATGTCCTGGTCCTTCTTGATGGTAAGGGCAAGATTAATCGGCTTTGAACCAAAAAGGAAGATTGTCTGGTACTGTAAGAGGAGTCCTGGTTTGAATGTGCCCCTTGGCTAGCAGAAGTTGAAATAATTCTGCATATAACATTGGTATGGGTTCAAACCCTGGCGATCGTGTGACACGATTGTTATTATTGTACTGCGGGCGAGCCTGCTGAAGAGGCTGTTGCTGCCTTTTCTGATACTATTGTTGACTTGACTGACTCTGAGCAATCTGAGGTTGGTATGTCGGAGCTGGCGCTGGGTTGATGGCGGGAGTTACTGCTGCTACTTGCCGAGGTTGATACCTTCGTCTTTGCGTACCCAGAGAGATTTTACTGATATCTTGCTCTTTCATCTTTTGGAAAGCACTACCGTATCTTTTAGTACTGCTGGATGGTTCTGTATTTTTGACTAATCGGCCTTCTCGGACTGTTTTCTCAAGGCGTACTCCCATGTTCACCATTTTGGTGAAGTCACTAGGTGCACTTGCAACCATTAGGTCATAATAAAATGAGCCAAATGTTTTTAGGAAGATTTTTGTCATTTCCTTCTCCTCTAGAGGAGGACAGATCTGGGCGGCGATTTCATGCCATCTCTGAGCATACTCCTTGAAGGTTTCTTTATCTTTCTGGGACATTGCTCTGAGCTGGTCCCTATCTGGTGCCATGTCTAAATTGTATTTATACTGCTGAACAAAAGCTGACCCAAGATCTCTGAAAGTACTGATCTTGGTACGGTTTAGACCCATGTACCATTTGAGCGCGACACTAATTAAACTGTCTTGGAAGTAGTGGGTTAATAGCTGTTAGTTTTCTGTCTGTGTAGACATCTTCCGGGCGTACATCACTAAGTGACTTTGAGGGCAAGAGTTGCCTTTGTATTTTTCAAAGTCAGGCACCTTGAATTTGTGCGGTATCTTTACATTAGGGACCAAACAGAGGTCAGAGGTGTCCTTGCCAAACAATTCCTGTCCGCGAATTATACGCAGTTCTTTCTGCATTTCCAAGAACTGTTCTTGGAATTCATTCATCCTTTCATATACTTCTTCATTTATGCCAGAAGTGGCCTGCTAAATCTATTCCTCTGGGATAGTATGTACCATTGGTTGTGGTATAGACATTATGGCAGTAACTCTTGGCGCTTTAGTGACCTGAGTTTATAACCTTTAGGAGTTTCTGTCATAACACTCGCGTCTTCGATTACCTGAAGTTTGTAACCTTCATGTCTAGAGGTTCCTGCTATAGCTTCTAGGTCTTTAGTGACCGGAGGTATGTATTCTTCAGGTACAAAATTGAAAGGCATGCCCCAGGGAAAACCTTTGGGCATGTTGTACTGAGGATGACTGCCAGATGTCTCAAATGCTGGTGTAGACATAATCTCCGAGATTGCAGTTCTTTGAGGTGGTTGATCTTGAGCTGATTCTAGGGATTCAATCGTGTTGTGGAGTTTCTCCGTACTCTCCTTTAAAGTGTTGATTTCCTCTCTTAGTTCTATGTTCTTTTCTTCGAGATCGTCCATTTTCTTTTGCCGATTGGCCCGAGTATTGTACGAATGAGACAATTTGACTCTAGAGCGTGACACATGTGTGAGACTCAATGAAAAAAATGTGTTATGTAAGAATGATGAATGATATGCAAAGAATGAGAATGATCTTTTTAGTTTTTGTTTTTAAAAGAACTTTTAACAATCATGTTGCAAATATCATACACTGGTGGAAACATTTTATTGAACTCAAAAGATTACGGTATCTTACAGGGAAAAGTACATTATTTTACAAGGTGAGAGAAGGAAACCTAGGCCTATGGATCCTAAGGTATTTCCGAAGAAAGCTCAGATGCTGGTTGCTGAATTTTCTTCTTCTTTGATCGGGCCCCTTCAATCATTGTCGGGTCGATGCTCCTTTGCCATGTGAAAGGAGAAAGCAAATTTCTTCTTTCCTCTTGACTTTCTATAGCATGTTGCTCCAATATCTCAATTAGAGCATCCTTTTCTTTTAGAAACTCTTGGAATTTTGTGCATTCCAAGTTGATAATTCTGGTACTTGTTCTTCCAAGAGTTCTTCTCGCATTGGACCTTGTTGAAAGCAACCTGAAGCTTCTCCATGTCATTCATGAAGTAAAGAATAGACTCTTTTAGGGAAAAACTTCCTAACGAGGGTAAGGCATTCTCAATTTGATGGCTCTAGTTTGTACCCATCGGAGGTAAGGCTCTGCAAAGATGCAGTTTGGCCATCCTAAGGATTCTCTTCCCTTCCTATGAACACCAGGCATGCACAATTTCTTTCTTTAGCGCTCTGTCATTTTCTCCTTCCTTGAAGAAAAGACCTTCCAGATGAATGTCATGTGGTACATTCTTCATTAGGTATCCGAGTTGACGACGAGCTAAAATTGGATGATTGTTGATCCCTCCTTTAGTACCAATGAGGGCTACATTGGGGAAACTTCCACATTTGTCAATGATTTTTATTCTGTCATAGATCCTATTGTACCAATCTATGTCAGAATAAGTAAGGGACATAATCTTCTGCGACCATCGCGTACCACTCTTGAGATTCCAAAAAGTAGGAGACTTGGGTAAGTGGGAAATAAACCACTTGTAGAGTAATGGTACACAATATATAATCATACCTCCATTGTATAAATTCCTTAAATGTACTAAATGATAAGCATCTGCGAGCAAGGTTGGGACTGGATTTCCAATTAAGAATATCTTGAAAGCATTAATATCGACGAAATTGTCAATGTTAGGAAAGAGGAATAACCCATATATGAGCAGAACAAAGACATCCTCGAAAGCAGTTATGTTTCTTATAGTGGAAAAATATAGGGCTTTCTCCATCAGGAATTTAGCTGGTAAACCCTGGATTCCTCCATTGACGGTCATGTGAGTTTTTATATCTGACTCTTCCAAAGAGGTAGCTTTTGCAATGGCTTGATCTTTTGGAATTTCTTTCAGTCTAGAAAATGGATTCTGATCAATGATAGGCAAATCAATCAGATGAGAGTACTCCTCCAGTGTCGGCGTGAGCTGATAATCCGGAAATGTGAAGCATTGGTATACTGGATCATAGAACTGAACCAATATAGACATGACTCCTTCTACCATGTTGACCTTCAAAAGAGACAACAGTCCTCCGTGCTTAGCTCTGAAAGCTTTGGGATTAGTAATCATCCTTCCCAACTTCCTTAGGTCTTCCAGTTTTGGAATTTTGAAGGTGTACTTGTGCGTTTTTCTTCTACCGAAATCTATTTTACGACCTCTGATATTTGCAACGATTGTTTTAGTTATTGTTTAGAAAAAGATTTTTTTCTTGTTAAGAAAAAAGTTTTAAAATGAATGAAATGCATGGATGCATGAATGCAGCAAACAAAAACATTTGAAAACATGGGTTTAAGAGTTCAATGTCACGAGCATAGAGTCATGGATCTACCCATCCCCAAGGTGTGTACTAGGGTCTATTTTTTTGTACCTGTAGAATGGGTTCTAACAAAGGTTCCCAAAATCATTGACCCCTCTCAAGAATATTAACAGCAAACCGACTGACTATTGAGAGCTGTAATATCCCCAAGATGAATCTCTTTTGAGTGTAGTAGTGCATATCAACTATTCCCGATAGTTACCGCACTACCTAATGGTTAAGTGGTTAAATGTCTACTAATCCTCATTTTCATGGGTGCCCAGTGGAAAAAGTAATGTTTTCACGACTTGCTCGTTCAACATCATTAATTCCAAAAGGGTACCTCCACTGATTCGGCAGACTTTCAAGTTAGCATGGTCGGGACTCACTCCCTATAAGCCTTCCTGAATATGCCACCACTTATCTTAATGTGCTCTCGGACTCACCACATGCGTATTAATCGCATTCCCAGATAACAGTAATTTAAACAAGTACAACAAATAGATAAATAGTATGATAGCAAGTGATATGAGAAAGTAAATAAAAATAGCAGAAAAATAAATGCAATACAAGGCCTAAACCTCCTAGGAAATCTAATTCTAAAACTCCCCAGCAGAGTCGCCATTTTTCTGTAGCGTCGGTTTTTTTGTGACGAGACCACAACCGCTATTGGTGTTACTTTCTGATTTCTGTATTTATCCTATGAAGCTTTAAAGGAAGGGGAAGATATCTTAAACTAACCCTGTTGTCCAAGTGTTTTCTTTAACAAATGCTAAGAGATCAGGGATCAGGGTTTGGTTATACAAAGGGAAGCTATTAACACCCAGAGTATCTATAGTAATCTATAGGAACCTTCGTTTACATATATTTTCTACTATTTGAAATGCTTTCTTAAGTCTATCTGTTGTTGATTAGGAAACTTTCTCCTTTGTGAGGACTGAGGGCATCTTTTTTTTTGGTTGTTTTTGGGAAGGTACTTGACCTAAGATTTTTGATTTGTGTGCTCGCTAAGATTTCACAATCTTATGCCTACGTATTCCCGTAAAGAGATTTGGGAAATCAGAGCAATCTTAGTTCCTCCTATTCTATGGGAGGAATAATGTTTGTGTCTTGTTTAATGCCCAGATTGAAGCTAGCTGAGTATTTTTATCTTGTTCAAAGCCCAAGATTGAAGCTAAAAGGGTGTTCGAAAGAGAGAATTTGTTATCTCTAAAGGGAGATATCTCACCTATTCATCACAAATGTCAGGTAACTGGTTTATAAGGGAAATTACTTTAACTGGGATGTGTGGAATCCAACAATGCCATAATTTCCTTTATAAGAGAGATGTCATGAAGGAAGAAGCTTTAACTCAGTGTAGAGCAATGCCACTTTTTCCTTTATGAATCTTTCATGCTAAGAGAGGGACATTGGCTTAGATGTGTAAAATCCAAAGGCTTGCCACTTACAACAGTTAGATGAAAGAGAAATTTTAGCCATGATAAAGGAGGGACTCCAACTTTGATTTTGAATCAACAAGTGTGCCACTTACATCAGTTATCTGGAAAAGTGTTTTGATTGTTTGTGTTGATATGTGATGTATAGAGGGGATATCCTTCTATAGAGAGGACTCATGGTCTCATCTATGGGGATGATGGATTTTTTGCCTTGATCAAAGCCCACAGTTGGAGCTAAAAAGGGTCAAAAACTGACTCCACTGGAGATGTTTTATTGGAGTATCTTGTTTGAAGCCCAAGATGATGAAGCTAAAGATTTTGAGTATTGTTTTTAAAGAAAGCTGACTCAACTGGGGAGTATGATGTTTGTCTTGTACAAAGCCTGAGAATGAGGCTGATTATAAAAATCATTATTTTAAGCCTAAGAGAAGGCTGACTTTTGCCGAGGATTATTGAAATCTAGGAGAAGGTCTAAACTGTGTTGGGGAATCCAAAGGGAAACTAACTCTTGTTGGAGATTTGAGAAGAGTTCACTTATCAGATGCCATGAGATTTTGATTGTTTTGAGGATTTGTTGATGTCAATCTGACCCTGGCTGGGGATTTTTAAGGTGAAAGTAAAGCCTTATTGGTGGTCAGAAAGAATTTAAAGATGAGTTTGAAAACTTGAGAGGTTTTAACTCTTCTAGTAATTGATGTATAGGTAAAGATGATTATGATCTATCCTATACTTTTAGGAAGCCTGAGGGTTCTAGTGTTAAGCCCAAGAGGAGGCTGAGAGGATGAGACATTCCAAGTCTACTTGTATGAAACCCAAAAGGAAGTTGAGACTACCCAAGTCTCTTAAGAAGAGTCTGACTCTGGTTGGAGAAAGATCTTTGTATAATGCCCAAGAGGAGGCTGTGGGTTCTAGAGATGAAGATCAATTCTTGAATGATTGGATGTTCTAGAGTTTTGACTTTCCTGAGGATTGAACTAGTAGAGATGACTAAACCTTTTCCTATGCTTTTAGGAAGCATTTAGGTCCTTGTACTAAGCCCAAGAGGAGGATGGGATGCTTCTAGGAAGACTGTGGGTCCTTGTACTAAGCCCAAGAGGAGGTTGTGGGGAACTTTTAAGAAGCCTTAGGGTCCAAGCCTAAGAAAAATTCAAGAAAAGGTTTCTCCGAGAATTAGTCCTTTCTTTATTGAACAGTTCTGAGGTTTGAAGAAATTCAAAAGAGGTTGCACCTTGAATTAATCCTCTCTGGGGAAATGAATTTCTTTTATATGTTTTTAAGTTTTGACAGTCTTTAAGAAAAGTTTCACTGGGAATAATTCCTTTCTTTGTTCCATATTGAATAAATCCCAAGAGGAGGCAGACTGTATTGAGGGAGTTTCCTACGAGGGAACTAACTATTGAACTAAGTTACGAGTATCTTACTATTTATCCTAAGTGTGAACTGAGGATCACCTAACTGCTGAGGGAACTTAAACAAATATGCACAAGTATATACAGATAAGTGAATTAATAGATATACAAATAAGCATGCATTGAATTGAAAAAGTGTTCGGTCTTACACTCTGAAAAGAGGCCCAAGTGTATTGTGATTTGTTGTATCGATTACAACTGTATGTTTAGGGTTTTGAGAAATTGAAGAAAGTTTTGAGAAAACTTTGAATTTGATTTTGAATTAAAATAAAGTTGTTATTATTTGAATGAAGAGAATGTTTGTTTAGGGCTTATAACTCAAAGAGAGGCCCAAGTGGTCTAAGAGCAGTTTCACTGGGAATAATACTCCTCTTAGTACTAGTTTAAAACAGACAGATGATTTTGAAAATTGAGATATGGGGATTACAACTCAAGGAGAGGCCCATAGAGGTTGTTTATTGTTTAAAACAAAGTTTATGTACAAAAGATTGGGGCTTATACTCAAGGAGAGGCCCATATGATTTATTTTGAAAACAGTGATCGCACCGCGATATCGAATGACGTTGTGGGACAAATACTCTAGCAGAAGCCCAAAATTTATTTATGTACATAGGTGGGTTGGGTCTTACACTCTAATAGAGGTCCAAGTGTATTGAAAGAAAGAAAAGTGGGGCTTATACTCAAGGAGAGACCCATTTGACAAACAGTGGACGCACCGTTATTTTGAAAATCGTACTGGGATTTATACTATAACAGAGGCAAAAAAAATTATTTATTTACAAAGGAGTTTGGTCTTACACTCTATTAGAGGCCCAAAAATTTTAAAGAAAAAAATCAAGGAATAACCCTAATTTTATTTTAAAAATACATTTTTTAAAAGAAAATCAAATAAAAATGATACTAATTATCAAAATATATTCAATAAACATGTTATGAACTTTGATTAATGTTTGAAAATAGATGTTTTATTCACATGATGGTTTGAAATTCAATTGGTTTTGAAAAATCAAGAGAAAGAATTTATTTAAAATGTTTAAAAACAATTAAAAGGAAATTCTTTATAAAATTCAAAAATATATCAAATATAAATTTTTTTTTTATATTTTTTTGTGGAATAAAATATTTAAATATGTAAACGATTTATGTTTAAAAAATCATTTGAAAAAGATTAAAAATGAGAGAGATATGAATTTTTGAAATTAATTAAGAAATAATCAAAATAATTAAAAATTCAAATATTTGAAAATGGGCACCAACGACTCCTTCTTCTTCCTCGTGTGTACCCGCCATGGATGATTTGCAAAAGCTCACTTATATATCTCAATACGTAATGATTTTGCACGATGTAAACATGAAAGTTGTGTGTTTTTGAACAAGGATTTCAATGATACCAATTAATTGCATTTCTTTTAAGTGTAGAGTGAGAAATCATATGAAGAATGGAAGAACCCTAATTTTTGCAAGAACACTATGAAATCCTATACACGATTGATACATAGAAATTGATTGAGGGAAAACACTATACATAAGTGCATAAACATGTTGGTAACTTGAAAACACATTTATGATGCATGGATCGTGGAGTTTGAAGAGTTCAGGATTACCTGTGCCAGAGGAATTCAAATCCTCAGTTGTAGGTGATATAGATGTGTTTAAATGATCTGGACAACATCAATGGACCTTAGTGAGTGTGTTGAGAAGCTTGGAATGGTTGGAAATCTCCTGGAACTCTTAGTGGTATCCCAACTGCAATTAGTTCTAGGTGTGATATAGAGGTTATTGATCCTGGTGTTACAGAAGTTATGAAAGTGTTTGGATCACTTCTATATGATGTATAGGATGTGTCTACACTATTGGTTTTGACAGAATTGCTCCTTATTTGAAAATTCGAATCCTACTTGTTAAAGAAGCAAATTTTGATGCGTGAGAGTGAAATGAGGGAAAACATGTATTCCGATGTTTTGGTGTGTTTAAATCAATCACAAATGACCTCTATTTATAGTATAGGAAGGTTGTTTTTCAAGGAATAGTGAATGGGGGCTGGTTCATTCTATTATCCAATGGATATGGCTAGTAGTCCAAAGTCTCCTCTAATCATTTACTTGGACTGAACTTGCAGGCCCATGGTCTTCTGATTCTTGGACTGAGCTTGACTCATTTGGATAGTTATGGACTGATACATGCCACCTCTATGCATCCTTTTAATGCTTCATGACAAACTTGGAGTTTTGGGATTTGAAACTTTAAAGATCACATGCCTAAAGGATGAGGTTTTTGACTTGCAAGGCTCTATGCTATGATTCCTCTGCAGATAGCAAGTGCATTGTATTTTAGATGTTTGTTTTACATGGTGACAAGGCTTGCAAAGTCACCAAAACAACAAAATCGTGTGTTGTTGCTAAATCTGCCTTGGAAAACCAGGGTGAAAAATGCCATTTTGCAATATCCATAACTTCTTGCTCAAATTGAATCATGGGAGGCTCTTTTACTTTATAAAAAAGCTCACATTAGATTCTACAACATTGATGTTTATGGTTTTTATTGAATCTATTTGGATCACAATGAAAAGTGCCTTTGAACATTGGTGTCCAAAGGTGAAAAACTTGGCAGATTTTACACTAAGTGTCAAAATATTCATTTCTTAATTTTTGTGATTTTGATCAATCCATAACTTAAAATCCGTGAAGATTTGGAATGTGGTTTAGTTGACAATCTTGTAGTATGTAGTAAGGCCTATCATTTGAGCTTTGGATGGAAGAAAATGGTTGCTTGGATCACAAGTTATGGCCTTGCAAAGTTTGGTAAAAATAACTTTTTTTTCCATAACTTAGTGAAATTTCAAGTTTCTTAAGGTTGCCCTTTTTGCAAGTAACCTCACTTTTCTTGATTTTTCTTGATTGATTATGATCCAAATCACAAGTTAAAATTGTTTTTGACTTAAAGAGGCCATGTGTGCCAAAACAACCCCAAAAGTCAAACTTGATTTTGGTCACAGTTGACTTTTTGTATTAGATGAATTTTGGACTTTGTGATCCTTTATGAAACAAGTCCTTGGGATAAATTGAACCTAATGGATGGATTACATATGTGTTTTAGAGTGTCTTGAATCATGTCCCAAGGTTTGGGATCATGTCTTGGTCAAAAGTCAAAGGTATGGTTGACTTTTTCTCAAAAACCCTAGTTTGTGGTCCAGGGAATTTGAATCTTTATATTGCTCATGAACCAAGTTCTTGGTGTTAGTCTAAACTTTGTGGATCAGTATGAGATATTTGAGGTCTTCAAAGCATTTCTTGAGGTCTTGGCTCATGCCTTGCTCCAAGAGTCAACTTAGAGGTGAATTATGTCAAGAAACCCTAATTCCTGATTTTTAATGAATGCATCCCCTGAGGCTATTTTGAACTTATGAATAGACTCATGAGGTTCTTTTGAGCTCCTTGAATCATATATTGAAGTGTTGGCTCATGCCCAGATGAAGACTTCTCTCTAGAGGCCTTGGTTGATCAAAACCCTAATTTGGTGATACTGATGATCTTGAGGCTTGATCAACTTGAGATGTTGCATTCTTGTGCTTGATTCTTGATATGGGAGACCTCTTGATATGTCAATTCTTGATTGATCCTTTGCCTGGATGCTTTGAGAGGGCTCAAAACTCTAATTTTTGGTTGAGGTGAATGCTCAACAATCTTTGAGAGGATTAATGAGGCCTGAAGGTACATCCATGTTGTGGTGATGATTTGCACAATGATGTGAAATCTTATGGTCAAAACTTAGGGTATGACAAACTCGTCAAAATTTAATTATGTGATCTTACATATTTTCCCTTCCCCTATTTTTAATTTACACTACAATTTGGACAAATAAGTAATTAACAAATATTCCAATTAAAACACTCACATACCTCTTGCTCTGGTCTGATCAGAATGGATCTTCGTGGCCTTCCGTGTAGGGAAGCGATGATGGTTGTAGGAAAGAAGGGGGTGTACCTGCAAGGTACTCCGATGCCAAAGTAAGTTTGGGCTAGAGAGAAAGAAAGTACAAAGTGTATAGTATTGAGTTAGAATATCGGATATTGATCAAACCTGACCCTCAGAGGGTATTTATAGAAAAACCTCCAGCGTGGGGCCAAGATCTCCCATGTGGCCGAAATATCTGGTCGGCCAATGGGAGACTGCCAGGTGGAAGGTCTAGCGCGTGACCTTTTGACCTGGTCCAACTATCCGCGTGAGGTGGACGTCCCCAACAACTATATTTTTCCTAACGGCTAGTTCGTGCCCAACGGCTAGATTGGTTAAATATCGTTATTGGGCCTTGCCAAAAGCTAGACTGGGTTGGGCCTTGTACCTACCCAGTCAAGAACAGGAGCCCCCAAGTCTTTGCTCTATGGTGAAGAGTAATGACTTGAGATAGCCTTGCTGGTCGACCGAGGGGCAAGAGTTACGACGCGGGGAAGCTTTTTTAGGTCGTTAGTTTTGAATGAAAATGTTCGAGGACATGCCCTTCGTTT
Organism: Lathyrus tuberosus; assembly: GCA_022829125.1. NCBI lineage: Eukaryota > Viridiplantae > Streptophyta > Magnoliopsida > Fabales > Fabaceae > Lathyrus > Lathyrus tuberosus. The sequence goes on from JALAZF010000233.1 coordinate 242,457, forward strand.
GTTTATGGTAAGTGTGGTCGATAGCTGGTCGCTTATGAGCCCGACAGTTCCTTAAGATGTGAGAGCGTGCTCGCGAAAAGGACATTTTTGTGTCGACCAGGCTTGGTGAGGATGTGCCCGTGGAAAGGACGCTTTATGTCAACCAGGCTTGTCGAGGATGTATTCTATGTAAATTTTCGAGTAGAATATGCCCGCTGAGAGCTAGAGAGGACTTACCTTGGGGAATGCAACGTTTCAGCCTTGAGAAGGCCAGACGAAAGACCCCTTTCTGTCACGTGGTGGCGTAATTAATTTTTGTTAAGGCCTAGGAGGTCTAGGATAGCTAGGCAATGATGGCTTCTGCTTTTTGCGCTTCTCTTACGAGCAACTGCTTATAAAAGTGGGGAACGAGGATTCATTTGCACACTTCACACAAATTTCTCTCCCCAACCTCTTTTGTTCTGCAACTTGTCTCTTTGCCGAAGTTTATCTCGCTGTCGTCAACCTTCATCTTCTACCTCTAGATCTTTATCTTCAACCTCTATGCCTTCATCTTCAATCCTCCATATTCAAGTAAGTTCTTCATCCTTACTTGTTAGTCTTAGGATAGTTCTTGATTTTCTGGGAATTAGTTTAAATTTCCCGATGATGCATGAATTTTCCGGTTGAAGTTCATGCGTTCATTGATGAACACATGAATTTTCTGGAAAATTCATGAAGATCCTGAAGAACATGATGAACCTAGGATGAATGTTTTTGCATGTTGCGTAGAACTGTGTAGATCTTCCTAGGTTTCTGGTTAGAAGAATGTCATGTTTGTAGTCGGGCATTAGGCCTCATCGGCGCGAGAAATGATATTTGCATAAGTTTCAATTGTCGAGGAGACACGTCCGCGTAGGAGCCTTGCATAGAGTCGCGAAGACTCATCCCCGTTCTTCTGGGAGAGGATTTCATCGTGTCTCGGTACTGTCGACTAGGGCTTAAGGGCATCCTCGTATTTATTCCTCGTCCTTTCACTTGATTTGTGGTGGAAGGGTGGATTTGATCTCTATCGTCGAATTCACTTTTGCTTCCTATGCTTTTCAGATGAAATGGTCAGTAGATACGAGGAAGTCGTCCCCTACACTGGGATTGCTAACGGGGAGGTTGTGCAACCTGTCGAGCACGCCAACGTCCGGGTGGCTGAAGGGGATCTTAGCTGGATCGCCCAAGAGCCATTGGTAATGAAATCGACCTTTACCGAGGAGGATTCCCGTTCATTCCCTTACCTTGAGGACCAGACAGAGGATACACCCGCGGGCTGGAAAGCGATCTGTCCCTCAGAGGATGACCGGATATGTTCGGTGTATCCGAGGATGAGATTTCCAATGTACGAATTCGCTTTCACAGAGGCGGGATATCGTCTGCCCTTCACTAATTTTCAAGGGGCTATTTTTTGTCACCTTGAGTTGTGTCCTGCCCAGCTTCATCCGAACGCTTTGGCGTTTATTTGGGCCTTCGAGCTGGTGTGCCGGTATTTGAAGATCGGAGCGACATTGGAGCTCTTTTTCTGCATCTTCCAGATTCAGAGGAGCACGACTAGTCCAAAGCAAAGCTGGGTGTCTTTTAAACAACAGAGCAGACTATTCTGGCCATATTTGGAGTTTGTCCGAAAGTTTAACTTCAGGCTCTTGGTCGTGAAGCCTGTCTCGGAGGTGGCCAAAGAATCTCTGGCCACCATTGAAGCCGTGGAGGAGAATGGTTGGGAAGTAATGAGATCGGTGTCAAAATTCCCACTAGAATGGGTGTTAGCTCATTTTAGATATAGAACCGACCAGTTCCTCGTTAAGCATGACCAGCTGAGCACTGAGGACAAGAAATCCTTTCGAGCATTGACGACATTCATGGAGAGTTTTATCCCTGCTTTTGTAGTGGACAAGGACAACAAAGTGTTATACGAGGAGGACGGGGAGCCTGCTCGGGTGGCCCTCTATATAAATACTAAGGCCCTCCTCGAATATGAGAACGAGGATCTCGCGTTCGAGCTTCTTGGTATAGATTAACCTTTTGCCCATAATGTTAATGTCTTGTGCAGTGTGCTAATCCTTTTTTATTTCTGCAGGGAAAATGTCGAACATGCGTGAGCGCCTAGTCAGGTCCTCAGCGGCCAAAAATCTAAAGAAGACGCCGGTGCCGAAGGTCGACGCGGCTAAGCAGCAGGCGATGCTAAAGAAGTTCGTCGGAGGTTCTACCTCCTTTCAGGGCAGCACGTCGAATCCCCCTACCTCGGATACTAAGAAGAAAAGGAAGCGGGACGATCTTAGTTCTCCCCCGGCTAATGGTTCCAGCGGCTTTGTCGGGGGAAGGTTTGTTCTACCCGCTATTATTTGCAAGGAAATATTTTTGACGGGGAGGGATCAGTCGTTGTCCCCGACCTTGATGCGTCGGCCATTTTGTCTGCTGATCCTAAGTGAGAAGTAAACTCCTGTGCCAGGATGCAGCGGGTGTGATGAAAGTGATGGAGGCGGCGCTGGCCCTTGGGGACGCAGAGACAGTTTCGGTCGCGGAGTTTAAGAAAGTCAAGGCAAAGGAAACTAAGCTTGAGCTAGAAACTGCTGAGTTGTTCAACAAACTGATGACCCTCCAAGGCAATTACGAGGCCAAGGTCGAACTTTTTAAAGAGATGAATCAGACCAGGGAGGAGATACAATGCTTGAAGGAGGAGAACGCCGAGTTGAAGGCGAATATTGATGGGTTGGAGGGCTCCTCGGCTGCTGGCCAAGATGAAACTAAGGAGGAAAGGGCTCTGAAGACCCGGGAAGACCTGATCGGGAGAATTCACATCCTCGAGCAGGATAACCTGGGGGCAGCCGAGTTCGGATTCAGCGCAGCAATGAAGCAGATAAAAGCCTTGAATTCTAACGTCCAGCTGGTCACCGAGGGAATGGGCATTTTGAACCAAGTTATTGACGGCCAACTGGTTCCTCCCGAGCTTCCCACCGATGAAGTTTAGCTTTTGTTTTTGTACCTTTGTATTTTGTTGACCTGCGTGCCATTTTGATTATACTTGATGATTGGGCTTGGCCCGTGTTTGTAATATATTTTGACAACTTTTCGGCCTTGTGGCCGCACTTATATATATATATATATATATATATATATATATATATATATATATATATATATATATATATATATATATATATATATTCGTATTCGAAATTATATTCCTTACACCTTATTTTTTGTGTATGCTTTGATATTTGTGACTTGTGCTCGGTAGATGTAGGAGTTTGCTCAACTCGTTTTGATGCTCGACAGTTTGGGGAACTTGTCGAGGAGGTGAAGTAGTTTCGCCAGTCGTAGGACTAGGATCTCGGTCGAGGTCCTAATCACACAGGGCTTGGACTATTCCCATCGTGAGCTAGGTGTCCTGCCATGCTGGTACGGCAACGGCAGAGCTAGATTGAGGTATCCCCATTGGGTGTAGAGTTTGCTCGTCCCATGAGCAGAAACTTGCCTTCATTGTAATTTTAAGGATTGTGCTTGCACTAGGGAACGCTCCCGTAACCGAGCAACCTCTCCGTAGTGGGGGAAGCTTACTGGCAGTTAGTCATGACTAGGTCCTAATTGTAATATTGTTTAAGCTTTTCAGCATTCCGTGGTCGAGAAAATGGTTCTCCGTCTATCTGTTCGAGGTAGTAGGCGTCGATGCCTATTTTTGATTTGACCCTGTACGGTCCTTCCCAGTTTGCGTCCAGCTTGCCCTCGTGTGAATCCTTTTTATTTTTACGTAAGACCAGGCTGCTAACTTGGAAATTGCACTTTATGACTTTGTCGTCGTGGCGCAAAGTTTTTTTTTTGTTTTAGCGAAGCTTCACGGAGAGCTGCCTTTGATCGGATCTCTTCGACCAGGTTGACTTCTTCTCTTAAAGGTTCGTCGTTCAGTTCCTCGTCGAGATGAGCTTCTGTTCGCCTGGAGGGCTCCTTGATCTCCGCCGAGATTACCGCCTCGGTTCCGTACGCTAGTCGGAAGGGAGTCTCCCCGGTAGTCGAGTGTGGGGTTGTTCCATAGGCCTATAGCACACTATGTAGCTCCTCGACCCATCTCTTTTTGGCTTCGCCTAGCCTTCGTTTTAGACCTCGAAGGATGACCCTATTTACGGCCTCTGCCCGCCCGTTAGTCTGGGGATGTTCGACGAATGGGAAGTGTTGCTTGGTGCCTAGTTTGGCGATGAAGTCTTAAAACTTCTTTTCCGTGAATTGGGTCCTGTTGTCGGTCACAAGGGCCTGGGGCACCCGAATCATGCGAGGACGTTTCTTTTGTAAAAACGAAGTATGTTGAAGGTTGTAATCTTGGAGAGAGCTTCTGCTTCGATCCAATTTATAAAGTAATTAATGGCTACGATCAGAAATTTGTTCTGATAAGACGCCATTGTGAAGGGGCCGAGGATGTCCATCCCCCACCTGGCGAAGGGCCATGGGGAGGATAAAGTCTTCAACTCGTTAGGGGGTGCCAAGTGCATGTCCCCGTGGCGCTGACACCTGTCACATTTCTTGACATGCTCCGTAGCATCGTGCTGCATCGTCAGCCAGTAGTATCCAGCTCGGAGGGCCTTTCGTGCCAAGGATCTCCCTCCTAAGTGTTGTGCATTGATCCCGTCTTGAATTTCTTGGAGAATGTTGGGGACCTTTTCCTCCTCAACACATTTTAGGAAGGGGATGGAGAATCCTCGTCGGTAGAGCTTGTCATCGACCAAGACGTATGAGCAGACCCTTCGCTTGGTTATGCTAGCCTCTTTGCTGTCTTCGAGCAACTCCCCTGTGGTGAGGTAGTTGTATACTGGGGTCATCTATCAGCTGCTGTCACCAATGGCATGGACGTCGAGCAGCCCCGATGGCTTTTCGATACTTGGGCGGGAAGTATCTCTTGTATGACAGACTTATAGCCATCTTTCTTTCTGGTGTTGGCCAATTTTGACAGGACATCTACTCGAGTGTTTTATTCGCGGGGGATGTGCTTGACTTCCCACACATCAAACCTAGTTATCTTCTCTTTTACCAGCGTCAGGTATTCAACGAGATGATCATTTTTGGCCTGATAATTTCCTCATACTTGGGATGCCACGAGCTAGGAATCCGTGAAGATCTTCTCACTCGGCTTGATTGTTCAAGGTAGGGAAGGATAGGACTAATGATACTTCGATTAGGATCCATTCTTCATTCTCGAGGATGATGCCTGCACCACTACCTGTGGAGCTGGAAGCTCCGTCGACGAAGATGGTCCATTTGTGTGCTCTGCAAGATGGGGACGCTGGAGGCGTCATTTCTGCCATGAAATCGGCCAGGACTTGTGCCTTGAGGGCTTTCCTGCTCTCGCAATGGATGTTAAACTCTGACAACTCCAAAGACTATTTGAGCATTCTGTTGGCCATGTCTGGCCAACCAAGTAATTTTCTTATGGGCTGGTCTATTCGAACCACTATCATGTGGGCCAGGAAGTAGTTCCTTAATCTTCTCACAACGTTGATTAGGGCCAGGGAAACTTTTTCGATTTGCTGGTACCTGAGTTCTGGCCCTTGCAAGGCCTTGCTGATGAAGTATATTGACCTCGCTGGTGACAGAGAGGTACTGGTACAATGTCTCCCCGATGTATGGTCGTGACAAAACTGGTGGTTCAGACAGGGCTCGTTTGAGGTGGAGTAGAGCCTGCTCACATTCCTCTGTCCATTCGAATGTTTCCTCTTTCCGTAGAAGCTTGAAGAAGGGCAGGGCGTGTTGGGAAGACTTGGCTACGAAGCGAGATAGTGATGCGAGCACTCCGTTGAGGGATTGAATGGATTTCTTTGACTTTGGCATGGGGAATTCTGCAAACGTTCAAAATTTTTCTAGGTTGGCCTCGATCCCCCTCTCGGTGAGGTAGAAGCCGAGGAACTTCCCTGCCCGCACACCGAAGGTACATTTTTCCGGGTTAAATCGCATTTTGCATTTCCTTGCTTGGTCGAAGACCTTCTGCAAGTGGATCGTGTAATCAGATTCCTCTTGGGATTTCACGATCATGTCATCCATATATACTTCGAGCATGTCTCCGATTTCTGATCGAAAGCCTTTGTTCATCATGCGCTGGTACGTGGCCCCAACGTTTTTCAGACCGAAGGGCATTACGTTGGAGTAATAGTTCCCCGACGAAGTCATGAAAGCAGTATATCTCTTGCCCTTTTCAGCCATGGGAATTTGGTTGTATCCCGAGTAGGCATCCATGAAGGACAAGAGTTTGAAACCTGTGGAATTATCTACTAACTTATCAATGCTAGGAAAAGGATAAGCGTCTTTCGGGCAAGCCCGATTGAGATCAGTGTAATCAATGCACATCCTCCACTTTCCATTATGTTTTTTGACTAGTACAATATTGGACAGCCAGGTTGTATACCTGTTCTCCAAGATAAATTTCGCCTCTAAGAGGTCTTTTACAAGTTTTTCGGCAGCCTGTGCCTTTTTGTAGGACTGTTTGCGTCTATGCTACGCTACCGCTTGAGCTGTTGGGTCGATGGTAAGTTGATGTCAGGCAGTTTCAGGGTCGAGGTCGGGCATGTCCGTGGCGCTCCAAGCAAATAAGTCTGCGTTGTCTCTCAGCCATGCCTTCAGCTGCCCTTTTACCTCTTTGGGCAGTCCTGCACCAATCTTGACTCCTCTGTTGGGGTTGTCCCCGAAGGTGATCACTTCGAATTCCCCATCATTTATAGGACGCATGATGGTTGATGCAAGGGAGTTGCTTGTCGCTTCTGGAGTGTCTTCACTGTTATCCTCCTTATAACGCCCCAATTTTTGTTAGATTTATTTAATCGAGTCGATTTAATTATTTTTGTCTTTATATTATTTTATTCTTGGTTTTTATGTGGTAAATGTGTTATGTTTATCGTTATTATGTTTTATCGCGTTTTGGGAACGTTTGCGAGAAAATTGAGTGTAGGGGTATTTTGGTCTTTTTGGCTTGGTTAGATATTGTTTTTCATTTAAAATAGAAACATAGAAAGAAAAAGAGAGAAAAAGAAGTTAAGAGAAATAGAGAAGGAGAAGAAGAAAAAGAGGAAAACTTGGAGTGTAAGAAACCGATTCAACAAACACTTCGAAGCGCGATTAATCGGGTAAGGGTGCGAAACTCGGTTATGCTATGCTTGTGTATGATTGTGTATGTGTGTGTTGGAATGTTTGTTGGTTTTTCCTAGCTTTTCAATTCTAGGTCGAAATGAGAGAAAACGATAGAAATCGATGTTTTCGCGGTTGAAATGCGATATAAATGTTGTAGAATACTTGTTACTATGATTGGGATATGTTCTGGTTGTTATGTTATGGTTTGGAAGTGTTTTAGTGGAGGAAATGTTGGGTTGGAGTGAACAACAGTGTTGCTGAGATTTTTTGGGTTCGCAGGTTCGCACTGTGAATAGGGCAGCGAAGGGGAAATCGAAGGTTCGCGGGAGGTTCGCATTGCGAACTTTCTGCTGTTTTTTCTCTGCCACAGTTCGCAGGGAATTCGCATTACGAAGGGGAAAGCGAACGTTCGCTGGAGGTTCGCATTGCGAACTTTATGCTGTTTTTTCTCTGCCATGGTTCGCTGGGGGTTCGCATTGCAAATAGGAAAGCGAACATGACAGATTTTCCATTTTGTTCTTGTCATAACTTTGGGTCGTAAGTCGGATTGAGGCGCGGTTGGATGCGTTGGAAAGCTAATGAGATGTTCTTTCTTATAAAAATGGTTTTGGGGCTAGTGGCTGATTTAATTATGTAGGTAATTGGAAATGTGTCGTTTTGTCGACTTTTACCGTCGTAATTGTGTGCGATTGATGTGTTATCATGTGGTATGCTTTTAATATATATCGTATAGCTTGTGTGCTGTTGTATGATGTGAATGCATGTGATGAAATATTGTGATGGTGGTTTGTGGCCTTATGGAAAATAAATGCATTGTGTTATGTTTGATTGTATATGCATGATTATGGATGTTGAAATGGTTCACATGGTTGTATATGTGTATGCATTTGATTGTCATGATTCATTGTATGCCAAGCATCATGATATGCATTCTTGTGATGTCGTGTGCCCTAGTGGGTGTGAGCGACAAAATGATTCCAGAGGGAATCTGCTGTAACGGTCATGTGCCTTATACAAAGAGGACCTAAAGCGACGTTATAGACGATCGTGTGCCTTATACAAAGAGGACCTAAAGCGATCGGATCGTGTGCCTTATACAAAGGGGACCTAAAGCGATCCATAAATGTCATGTGCCTTATACAAAAAGGGCCTAAAGCGACGGGGAACATCGTTTGCCCGACGGGGAGCTACACTAAGTAACAAGCGATGATTCCAATAATTCCTGAGTGAATTAATGATGAGAATGATGGATGGAACGGTACTGCATTGCATTGCATATAGTCGTTATGTCGGTCTCTGTGCATTTGCATAAGTCATGAATGGATTGATTATGTGTGGGATTTGTGAATGGAATTGATGAGTTGATATATATATATATGTTGGTGAAAAATATATTGAGCATGATTGATATGCCTTTGTGATGGATGTATGAGATATGAATTGGGTTGTTTTGTATTTGAATTATGGTGTAAGTTGTGGTGAGAATGTTTTACATGTGTATTTTGTGTTATTATATAATTGTATGCAACTATATCATAATTGTATTTCTCACCCTTCTGCTGTTTTGAATGCTCTATGAGGCATTACAGATTAGATGCTGGAGGTCTTTTTGTGAAGATTATGTCTTCATTCTTTTGTCGGTCGGCTCTGATATGTAGCACTGGGTAGTCGGGAAGATCGTTATGTGACATTATGTATATATATCTTTTTTTTGGATTTTACATGTATGACTCTATATATGACAGGCAAAGTTCTATGTTTATATATATGAGATTTCAGTTGTAGATTTTCCACTTTTATTCTGTATCTGAATTGTGGGTGTTAGGAACTGAGTTCCTCTGTTTATGTTGCTACCTGATTGTTGCATATCTTTATGAGCAGGTTATTATATTTTATCATCGTGATGTGACGCTCCGTCTATGCCATGAATGTTTTAATTCTACTCTGATTATTTGTTATTGCTTTAATTACTTGGGTTCTAGATTAGGGGTGTTACATTAAGTGGTATCAGAGCCTGGTTGTGTCAGTCAGTGCCAGTCTGTGTCGGTCGTTTTGACCAAGTTTTTTGTTGTGCGTCAGTTGTGTTCTGGCGAGCTGATTGTTTAACCATAGTTACTATTATTGGACATGAACAAAATATGGCTGGTAGAAATGACGTTGCTCTTGCTGCTGCTATGCAAGCTATGGCTCAGGCTGTGTGGGGTGCACCTAATGCTGGTGGGAATGATGAGTTCAGGAAGAACAAACTGCCTATCTTCAAAGGAAGATATGATCCTGATGGTGCTCAGATTTGGCTTAAGGAGATTGAAAGAGTCTTTCGAGTGATGGACTGTGCTGAGGAACATAAGGTGAGATTGGGTACTCACATGTTGCAGGAGGAGGCTGATGATTGGCGGGTTAGTGCACGTCATGTGTGGGAAGCTACGGGTGAAGAGGTCACTTGGGCTTTGTTTAGCCGTGAGTTTTTGAGGAAGTATTTCCCTGAAGATGTTAGAGGAAAGAAAGAGATAGAGTACTTGGAGTTGAAACAGGGTAACATGTCTATTATTGATTACACTGCTAAGTTTGTGGAGCTTGTTCAGTTTTATCCACATTATGCTGAAGCAACTGCGGAGTTTTCAAAATGTGTGAAGTTTGAGAACGGGTTGCGTCCCGAGATCAAGCAAGCAATTGGTTATCAAAGAATTAGGAGGTTTTCAGATTTTGTGGTTGTTGTAGAATTTATAAGGAGGATAGCAAAGCTCGTTCTACTCATTATAAGAGTGTGAACGAAAGGAAAGGAAAGCAACTGTTTCGTGGGGGTCCTTATGTGTCACCAGCTGACAAGGAAAAGCAAAGGGCTAATTTTGATAAAAGGCCAAGTGGGGGAGGTATGTATAATCCTCTGAGATGTTTTTGGTGTGGTGACTTAGGACATCGTCAGTTTGAATGTAGAAAGGATATGAGGAAGTGTTCCAATTGTGGAGGTTTAGGACATGTCGCAGCTGATTGTAAGAGGAATGTGGTGAAGTGTTTCAACTGTGGTGAACCTGGTCATGTTAGTATGAAGTGTCCGAAACCAAAGCAAGCTCAAGCTGGAGGGAAAATATTTGCATTGGCAGGAACTCAGACTACTAGTGCAGATCGTCTGATCAGAGGTAATTGTTTTATTAATAGTACGCCTTTAGTTGCAATTATTGATACCAGAGCGACTCATTCGTTTATTTCGTCTGAGTGTGCGCAGCGTTTGAATCTTTTGTTGTCGTCGATGGGTGGAGAGATGGTTATCGATACTCCAGCAATGGGGTCGGTAACTACTTCTTTGGTTTGTTTAAGTTGTCCTTTGACCAGTTATGGTAGGGATTTTGCTATGGATTTGGTGTGTCTGCCGTTGGAGGGTTTAGACGTAGTTCTGGGAATGAATTGGTTGCAGTTCAATTGAGTTCATATCGATTGTTATCATAAGTTGGTAAGATTTCCTTCTCTTGAAGAAGATGAGGAATCAAGTTTCTTATCTACCAAAGAGTTGAAGAAAATTTTGGCGGATGAAGCTCAGTTGTTCGGGTTGTTTGCATCATTAACTGTGGATAGTCAAGTTGCAATTGATGTGTTTCCAGTCGTGTGTGATTTTCCAGAGGTGTTTCCGGAGGATATTTCTGATGTGCCGCCAGAAAGAGAGGTGGAGTTTTCTATAGATCTAGTTTCTGGTACTAGACCTGTATCTATGGCACCATATCGTATGTCGGCATCTGAGTTGGTTGAGTTGAAGTAGCAATTGAATGAATTATTAGAAAAGAGTTTGTGAGGCCGAGTGTATCGCCTTGGGGTGCTCCAGTTTTATTGGTGAAAAAGAAAGATGGAAGTATGCGATTGTGTATTGATTATCGCCAGCTGAATAAGGTAACGATTAAGAATAAGTATCCTCTTCAGAGAATTGATGATTTGATGGACCAGTTGGTAGGTGCTTGTGTGTTTAGTAAAATTGATTTGAGGTCAGGTTATCATCAGATTAGAGTGAAAGAGGAAGATATTCAGAAGACGGCTTTTAGGACACGATACAGACATTACGAATATTCCGTGATGCCGTTCGGGGTTTCTAATGCGCCGGGAGTGTTTATGGAGTATATGAATCGCATTTTCCATGAGCATTTAGATCAATTTGTTGTTGTGTTTATCGATGACATCTTGATTTATTCTAAGTCTCGAGAGGAACATGCGGAACATTTGCGTATTGTATTGCAAATCTTGAAGGAAAAGAGACTTTATGCCAAGTTGTCCAAGTGTGAGTTCTGGTTGTCAGAAGTGAGTTTTCTTGGGCATGTGATTTCAGGTAATGGTATTGCTGTGGATCCATCCAAAGTAGATGCAGTTCTACAATGGGAGGCTCCTAGATCTGTTACTGAAATTAGAAGCTTTTTGGGTTTAGTTGGATATTATCGAAGATTCATTGAAGGCTTTTCCAAGTTAGCACTTCCTTTGACCCAGCTGACTTGTAAAGATAAAGCATTTATTTGGGATATTCAGTGTGAGGAAAGTTTTAGTGAGCTGAAGAGAAGATTGACTACAGCTCCAATTTTGATCTTACCGAATCCTAGTGAACCGTTTGTGGTGTATTGCGATGCGTCTTTGATTGGTTTAGGTGGAGTGTTGATGCAAGAAGGTAAGGTTGTGGCTTATGCTTCGAGACAGTTAAGGGTTCATGAGAAGAATTATCCTACGCATGATTTGGAATTAGCGGCGGTGGTTTTTGTGCTGAAAATTTGGAGGCATTATCTCTACGGTGCAAGATTCGAAGTCTTTAGTGATCATAAGAGTTTGAAATACTTGTTTGATCAGAAAGAGCTGAATATGAAGCAACGGAGATGGTTGGAATTTTTGAAGGACTACGATTTTAGCTTGAATTACCATCCTGGTAAAGCTAATGTGGTAGCCGATGCGTTAAGCTGAAAATCTTTGCATATGTCCGCATTGATGGTTAAAGAGTGGGAACTTTTGGAAGCATTTAGAGATTTGAGTTTGGTGGGTGAATTGACATCTGACAACGTGAGGCTTGGTATGTTAAGGGTCACTAATGAGTTTCTGTTGACCGTTAGCGAGAAACAGAGGCTGGATGTGAAATTTGTTGATTTGATGACGGTTGGAGATAAAGGTGCGAATGGTGACTTTAAAGTGGATGATAAGGGTGTTTTGAGATTCCGTGGTAGAATTTGTATTCCTGATGATTCGGAATTGAAAAAGATGATTTTAGAGGAACGACACCGGAGTAGTTTGAGTATACATCCGGGAGCTAATAAAATGTACCAAGATTCGAAGAAGATCTTTTGGTGGTCCAGATTGAAGAAGGACATGGCTCAGTTTGTTTATAAGTGTTTGACGTGTCAGAAGTCAAAGGTAGAATATCAGAAGCCTAGTGGATTATTACAACCGTTGGATATTCCCGAGTGGATATGGGACAACATTTCTATGGATTTTGTGAAAGGGTTGCCGAATACTCAGAGGGGACATAATGCCATTTGGGTGATTGTGGATAGGCTGAATAAATCGGTGCATTTCATTCCGATTGACATCAGTTTTTCTTTGGAGAGGTTGGCTGAGATTTATATCCGTGTGATTGTGAGATTTCATGGTGTTCCGTTGTGTATTGTTTCAGATCAAGATCCGAGGTTTACTTCCAGATTTTGGGAAAGTTTGCAAAAGGCGTTAGGTTCCAAGTTGAGATTGAGTTCTGCTTATCATCCTCAGACGGATGGTCAGACCGAGAGAACTATTCAGTCATTGGAAGATTTGTTGCGGGCTTGTGTTCTTGAGCAAGGTGGTGCTTGGGATAGTTATATTTCATTGATGGAGTTCACGTATAACAACAGTTCCCATTCGAGTATTGGAATGGCACCTTTTGAAGCGTTGTATGGAAGAAGATGTCGAACACCTTTGTGTTGGCATGAATCTGGTGAGAGTTCGGTGGTTGGACCGGAGTTAATTCAACAAACTACGGAAAAGGTGAAACTTATTCGTGAGAAAATGAAGGCTTCTCAGAGTAGGCAGAAGAGGTATCATGATCGAAGGAGGAAAGATCTTGAGTTTCGAGAAGGCGATCATGTATTTTTGAGAGTTACGCCCGTGACGGGTGTTGGTCGTGCATTGAAGTCGAAGAAACTTACTTCTCGATTTATTGGTCCATATCAGATATCCGCGAGAGTGGGTGCTGTAGCTTATCGGGTGGCGTTGCCACCGAATCTTTCGAATTTGCATGATGTGTTCCATGTTTCACAGCTTCGGAAGTATGTTCTGGATCCGTCGCATGTGATTCCAATGGATGAGGTTGTGGTAAGGGAGAACCTTACGGTTGAGGCATTACCGGTGGGGGTTTTGGATCGCGAGTTGAAGCGGTAATCGTATCCGGGGAGGCGCTGCTGAGGGCAATTTGACTTGGGAGTTGGAGAGTCGGATGCGGGAATCGTATCCGGGGTTGTTCGTCTCAGGTAATATTTTCGAGGACGAAAATTTCTAAGTGGAGGAGAGTTGTAACGCCCCGATTTTTGTTAGATTTATTTAATCAAGTCGATTTAATTATTTTTGTCTTTATATTATTTTATTCTTGGTTTTTATGTGGTAAATGTGTTATGTTTATCGTTATTATGTTTTATCGTGTTTTGGGAACGTTTGCGAAAAATTGAGTGTAGGGGTATTTTGGTCTTTTTGGCTTAGTTAGATATTGTTTTTCATTTAAAATAGAAACATAGAAAGAAAAAGAGAGAAAAAGAAGTTAAGAGAAATAGAGAAGGAGAAGAAGAAAAAGAGGAAAACTTGGAGTGTAAGAAACCGATTCAACCGACACTTCGAAGCGCGATTAATCGGGTAAGGGTCCGAAAATCGGTTATGCTATGCTTGTGTATGATTATGTATGTGTGTGTTGGAATGTTTGCTGGTTTTTCCTAGCTTTTCAATTCTAGGTTGAAATGAGAGAAAACGATAGAAATCGATGTTTTCGCGGTTGAAATGCGATATAAATGTTGTAGAATACTTGTTACTATGATTGGGATATGTTCTGGTTGTTATGTTATGGTTTGGAAGTGTTTTGGTGGAGGAAATGTTGGGTTGGAGTGAACAATAGCGCTGCTGAGATTTTCTGAGTTCGCAGGTTCGCACTGCGAATAGGGCAGCGAAGGGGAAAGCGAAGGTTCGCGGGAGGTTCGCATTGCGAACTTTCTGCTGTATTTTCTCTGCCACGGTTTGCAGGGAATTCGCATTGCAAAGGGGAAAGCGAAGGTTCGCTGGAGGTTCGCATTGCGAAATTTATGCTGTTTTTTCTCTGCCATGGTTCGCTGGGGGTTCGCATTGCGAATAGGAAAGCGAACATGACATATTTTCCATTTTGTTCTTGTCATAACTTTTGGGTTGTAAGTCGGATTAAGGCGCGGTTGGATGCGTTGGAAAGCTAATGAGATGTTCTTTCTTATAAAAATGGTTTTGGGGATAGTGGCCGATTTAATTATGTTGGTAATTGGAAATGTGTCATTTGGTCGACTTTTACCGTCGTAATTGTGTGCGATTGATGTGTTATCATGTGGTATGCTTTTAATATATATCGTATAGCTTGTGTGCTGTTGTATGATGTGAATGCATGTGATGAAATGTTGTGATGATGGTTTGTGGCCTTATGGCAAATAAATGCATTGTGTTATGTTTGATTGTATATGCATGAGTATGGTTGTTGAAATGGTTCACATGGTTGTATATGTGTATGTATTTGATTGTCATGAGTCATTGTATGCCAAGCATCATCATATGCATTCTTGTGATGTCGTGTGCCCTAGTGGGTGTGAGCGACGAAACGATTCTAGAGGGAATCTGCTGTAACGGTCGTGTGCCTTATACAAAGAGGACCAAAAGCGACGTTATAGACGATCGTGTGCCTTATACAAAGAGGACCTAAAGCGATCCCTAAACGTCGTGTGCCTTATACAAAGAGGACCTAAAGCGATCCATAAACGTCGTGTGCCTTATGCAAAGAGGACCTAAAGCGACGGGGAACATCGTTTGCCCGACGGGGAGTTACACTAAGTAACAAACGATGATTCCAATAATTCCTGAGTGAATTAATGATGCGAATGATGGATGGAACGTTACCGCATTACATTGCATAGAGTCGTTGTGTCGGTCTCTGTGCATTTGCATAAGTCATGAATGGATTGATTATGTGTGGGATTTGTGAATGGAATTGATGAGTTGATATATATATATATATATATATATATATATATATATATATATATATATGTTGGTGATAAATGTATTGAGCATGATTGATATGCCTTTGTGATGGATGTATGAGATATGAATTGGGTTGTTTTGTATTTTAATTATGGTGTAAGTTATGGTGAGAATGTTTTACATGTGTATTTTGTGTTATTATATAATTGTATGCAACTATATCATAATTGTGTTTCTCACCCTTCTACTGTTTTGAATGCTCTATGAGCATTGCAGATTAGATGCTGGAGGTCTTTTTGTGAAGATTATGTCTTCATTCTTTTGTCGGTCGGCTCTGATATGTAGCACCGGGTAG
This sequence comes from Lathyrus tuberosus, assembly GCA_022829125.1. Taxonomy (NCBI): domain Eukaryota; kingdom Viridiplantae; phylum Streptophyta; class Magnoliopsida; order Fabales; family Fabaceae; genus Lathyrus; species Lathyrus tuberosus. Next base: position 258,109 of record JALAZF010000233.1, read on the forward strand.
TCGGGGAGATCGTTATGTAAAATTATGTATATATATCTTTTTTTTGGATTTTACCTGTATGACTCTGTATATGACAGACAAACTTCTATGTTTATATATATGAGATTTCAGTTGCAGATTTTCCGCTTTTATTCTATATCTGAATTGTGGGTGTTAGGAACTGAGTTCCTCTGTTTATGTTGCTACCTGATTGTTGCATATCTTTATGAGCAGGTTATTATATTTCATCATCGTGATGTGACGCTCTGTCTATGCCATGAATGTTTTAATTCTACTCTGATTATTTGTTATCGCTTTAATTACTCGGGTTATATATTAGGGGTGTTACACTCCTCGCCTTCTTCTGAGATTCGGTTGTTGAGGTCAATGGTGTGCACTAGGAGAGCTGGCTTTTTGTCAGGCTTTCTTTCTTCGTTGGGAAGATCCTCGTCTCTTGCCCGTTTGATGGCTTTTGATGCAACACCAATCGAGCTTTGCCCTCTGGTTGCTGCTTCAAAGCATCTCCTTGCAGCCTCTATATCTCCATGCAAAGTCGCGACGTGACCCTTCTCCGTGTAATATTTCATCTTGAGATGGACGGTTGAAGTAACGACGATCAGCTCCACGAGGGTTGGTCTCCCCAGAATACACTGGTACAACGATGGACAGTCGATGACCAGGAATTGTGTTTTGATCATCTTGGAGGCCTCCTCCTCCCCGAATGTGTCTGGGAGTTCCACATGCCCCCAAGGCCTGGTAGTAGCCCCATTGAATCCTTGCAAGTCTAATCCCAGGTACGGAGACAAATTCTTCTGATCGAGCTTCAGGGCACGGAACAAACTGGTGTACATGATGTCCACTGAACTACCCTGGTCAATCAGGATTTGTCAGACATTTGTGCTAGCTAGTCTGGCCCTAATGAGCAGAGGGATGTGTAAGTTCGGGGAGTCTTCAGGCAGTTCTTCCTGATAGAACGTGATGGGCTGAGAACGTCCTCGGAACTTCTCGAGCGTGGACAGTCGGTCAGGGCTGCAATTGATCAGCTGATTAAACTTCCTTTTGACTGACCCTATAGTGAGCTCATTGTACCCACCGCAGGAGATGACCATCGCCATGGGGAAGGCCTCCCAGGAATTATGTGCGGAAAATTGGGCAGGATCCTCGAGGTAGTCAGGGATGAAGAAGTCCTCTGGCCGCGTGACAGCCATGGCAACTTGCAGGGAGGACTAGATGGCGACTCTTTTGTTTCCTTAGACCCAGAGGTCTCTCGCCGGGAAGCTTCTCCCTTCTTCGTGTATTGTTTCAACTGACCCTCCTTGACGAGGATCTCGATGGCGTCCTTTAGATGAACACAATATTCGGTCACGTGGCCGTGACTGCGATGGAAGCGGCAGTATTTGCTCTTGTCCATGTTACCCTTCGATTTTGTTGGTTTGGGGAAACACTCACCCCCTTGTTAAACTCTGTGTTAATGCATTCAGACAGAATACACTCGCGGGGAGCTATCAGCAAGGTGTATTATGTGAAGCGACCAACAGGTCCCTTATGCTCGCGAGGACGATCGTCTCGTCGTCTCTCCTTGTCGCGTCGGGGAGCCTCTGACTTGTCCTTTTTTGTTGCCCTGGAATTCTCCTGATCCCTTGAATCCCAGGCCTTGTAGGCGGCTTCTTTGTCCTCGTATTTTATAAAAGCTTGGGCCTTACGGAGGAGTTAGGCCAAGGTATAAGGTGTTTCGATGCCTACTAATTTGCGAAACTCACTTTTCGGCCTCATCCCCTTCTCGAGGAGGTATTTCTTCATGTGGTCTATTGTGTGGACCTTTACAGCTTCCTTGTTTAATCTCTCAATATAGGCATGCAGGGGCTCATCCTTGCACTGAATAATGCCTTCAAGAGTGGCTTCTGACTTGGGATGACGTCTGGAAGCAATGAAGTGTCGAGAAAACTGGTTCTTCAGGTCCTTCCACGAGGTGACTGAGCCTCGGGGAAAACTCTTATACCAGGTCATGGCCCCCTTTTTGAGGGTGATGAGGAACAACCTACACTTAATGGCTCTGCTCATGTTGTGATAATGAAGTATGGCTTCAATGTTTTCTATGGTATCGCCCGGATCTGTGGTGCCATCATAGAGAGCTAGAGGGGGAGGATTTTCCAGCCCGTGAGGGATGCGGGTGTCCATGATCTCTTGGGATAGAGGTCCGTGGACGTTGTCCTCTTCGCTCGTGCTCGATGACCTACAGGGATAGTGACTGCGCCTATGGCTTCTACTGCGTCAAGGAGAGTGTCCGCGCCGACGACGGTGTTCGCGATGTTTTTCGGAAAGCTTGGTCCTCTTAGGGGCAGGAGAACGTCTGGAACTCCGAGGAGGGGTATGATGTCGTCTCCTAGTGACCTCTTGCTTAGACTCTTCCGATTTCGATCGCCCCCTGACGGGGGAAATGCTCCGGGATTTGTCTCGCCGACGTTTCTGAGGGGGAGAGTTAGAGCGTGGAGATGGACTGCGACGCCTTTGTGAAGGAAGTCTCTCTTGAAGGGCGTGTTCCAGCATGTGGATCTTTTTGCCCTGCTAGAAGACCAAGTAGTTGGACTTATTGAGAGAGGCAATGAGGGATGCAGTGCTGGGATCAACATCTTGAGGGACATGTAAGGGCTCAAAGATGTGACCAGAAGTCTGCATGCGTGGCTTCACGTCGTCGGAGGAAGGGGATGCAATCTTTTGGTCCCTGTGGTCGCTCTCGTGGACCGCAGCTCTGGGGTTGTGGTGGTCGACGTTATCCAATGTGACGGCGACAACATATTCTTGATGGACATCATCATTTCGGTTAGAGGCCATAATGGTCGAGGAAATTTTTCAAAAAATAAGCTTTGGTCTTTAGGTTGAAAAGATGAGGGATCTTGGTTCAAAAAGATGGGGAAACGATGTTTCCCACAGACGGTGCCACTGATCTGGTCTACTTAGAATGTATCTTCGTGGCCTTCCGTGTAGCGCGGCGATGATGGTCGTAGAAGAGGAGGGGGTGTACCTACAAGGTACTCCGATGCCAAAGTAAGTTTGGGCTAGAGAGAAAGCAAGTACAAAGTGTATAGGTATTGAGTTAGAATATTGGATATTGATCAAACCTGACCCTCTCAAGTGAGAGGGTATTTATAGAAAAAACCCCAGCGCAGGGCCAAGGTCTCCCATGTGGCCGGAATATTTGGTCGGCCAATGGGAGACTACCAGGTGGAAGGTCTAGCGCGTGACCTTTAGACCTGGTCCAACTGTCCCCGTGAACTCCGGAGGGGCAGTTGGTCGTGTGAACTGTCAAGTGCGTGAGGTGGACGTCCTCGATGGCCATATTCTTCCTAACGGCTAGTTCGTGCCCAACTGCTATATTGTACCCAATTGCTAGATTGGTTGAATCTCGTTATTGGGCCTTGCCAAAAGCTGGACTGGGTTGGGCTTACATATTTGCCCTTCCCTTATTTTTAACTTACACTACAATTTGGACAAATAAGTAATTAACAAATATTCCAATTAAAAGACTCACATACCTCTCTTTGGATTACACTTGTCACATTCTAATTAGTCTCCATTCCAAATTCAAATTCACACCTGTCTCTTCCATACTTTTCTTTTCCCACATTAACTCTCTCAATTCTCTCTCTCTCTCTCTCGTTTTCTCTGTAAATCCTAAATTTTGTCGCCGCTCCCTTTCTCCACCCACCATCATCACCACCACCACCACCACCACCAATTGTGGATGTAACACCAATGAAGAAAAATTCTCATCATGCACGAAACCAAAGCATTTGACAACATCTTCAACTTAAAATTCAAATTCGTTACCCTGTTTCATTTTCACATTTTCACGCTTTCCACATTTTCTCTCCCCTTTTTCTCCGTTCTCCTATCTCTTTACCCCCTCAAAACCTATAAAAGGCACTGCCTCTTTCTCTAACCCTATTTGCGGCCGCCGCCACCTCTAATGGAAAAATCAATATCATATTCATACTCCTCATCTCAGTCCTTCTTAATGAACCTGTTGGATTTTTGTTTCAAACAACCTCACTGTCGACCACTGGTTCTCCTTCTCTGATCATTTCATTTGGAACGACCACTGTCCTTCTCCAACCTATTTACATTTCTATTAATGTAACAAAGTTGGATATTTGGTCTTTTCACTAAAAATTCCACCTTTCTGTGTTATTGTTGTTGTTTGCTTTTCTTTTTTTTCATCTACAGATTTATGTTCTCCAAGGGAATATTCACTGTGATGGATGTAAGCAGAAATTGAAGAAACTCCTTCAAAGAATTGAAAGTACTGACTTTCATAATCATATTCAAACTTGCTTTAGTATCATTATTTAGTTCACTCAAAATATTGGTGTTTTTTTTACCTATAGTCAATAGAACATGAATGCTATTTTTCAAAACTTCAAAGGAAATTCCATGCTTTTAAAAATTTGTTGTTTTTAATGATTAGAATATTTTTTGAGTTTAGTAGAATAGTAGTGTGTTTATCAAGTTCAAATGGATGCAGAACAATAGAAAGTAACAGTTTCAAATTTCAGGAAGTGTGGATGTTGCAACCTTGATAACACTGATTGAAAGATGCTGCAGTTTATTCTTTTAATTTTGTATCAGTGTATGATATGTAATTTTCTTTGAGTGACTGATGTGAGTTGAAAATTGGTAGTGTTCGACAATTAAAGACAGTAGTTCAGTTACTTGCAAATATGGAAAGTAGCCAGCTTAGTTCGCTAACTCAAACTCATGTTCTTGAGAAGGTATTTATATAACAAATTTGTTGCTGATGTTACTTATGAATATTTGCCTTACGATTGAAATTGAGGTTTAATATAGAGAATTTATATGTCATAATTGGGTAAATATGGGAACAAGAAGCTAATGGGAGGGTTTAATATGCAAAGTATTTGTTGTTAATCTAAATCTAATAATTGTCAATGATGAAACGATATCTGTCACGGAAGAAATAAAAGGTACTTTTTTTTAAGTAAACCACGTGTGTGAGATCAACTTTTAATAATACTTTGGTGCTAAACACGTCTGAGCATTATCTATTTGTTTTCCTCTATCAGAAACATGAACCAAAAAACTAATCACAAGGGACTTAATAATGGAATTTTCGTTGTTTGCAAGTTTGACCTCTAATCAGTTCGTGCAGAATTTTCGGAAGCTTTCAATTGATCATCTTTTGTGTAATATTTTGAAATGTATGAGTTTTTTAGAAAATACACATTTAAACTTATCATTTCCGTGTTTTAAATTTCCAGATGCAACAAAGTTCAACAAAGATGTTTCCGGGTGCAACAAAGTTCAACTGAGAAATTTCCATCTCAATAACAAACAATGAGATTTGACTATGAGGTATAACATCAAACTTGGCTTTTGAGGTTCTATGATTGGTTTAATTTTTATTTCTTTTGATATTGACAATCTAGTTTTTCTAGCTTTCATAATTGAGTACAAATTTGAGAACCTCACTCTGTTATTAAATTGTTAGGATGCACCAAAGGCGGTGATCGATATTAGTGTGTGAAGCACTTTTAGTGAGGAGAGAGGAGAGAGAATACGGAAATAAGGATTTGTATTATTGAATTGTACAAATAATGATACAAACTAGGACTATTTATATACAACCCTAATTGGGCTTGGGCTAACACAACTTGGATTATATTTAAATATTAAATCTAATCAAATAAAATCTAATCAAATTTAATCTAATATTTCAACACACCCCCATAATCTAAGTTGTCGAGCCTATGCTAGTCATAGTCGATCTGAACTATTCCTAATTTCTTTTTCAAATTCAGGAATCTGTCGATCTTCAATCGTTTAGTGAAAATGTCGGCCAACTGTGCTTCACTTGAGCAATGCCTAACTTCAAGTTCACCTTGATTTACCTTTTCGCTCAAGAAGTGAAATCTGGCTTCGATATGCTTACTCCTTCCATGCAGAACTGGATTCTTCGCCAGATTTATGGCTGACTTGTTGTCGATTTGCAACACAAGAGGTTTCTTCACTTCGACCTCCATTTCTTCAAGTACTTGATCTAAATTGCTTGACATGCAACATAAGATCCTGCTATATATTCTGCTTTACACAATGACAATGCCACCACAAGTTGCTTTTTCGAACACCATGAGATTGGGGCACCAAATACTTGAAAGAAATAGCCAGTTGTACTTCTTCGATCTTCCTTATCTCCACACCAATCGGCATCTGAAAAGCAATTAACTATTGCTTCTTTTCCTTCAGAATCTCGTCGAAATAGAATTCCAAAATCTATTGTTCCTTTTAAGTATCTCAGAATTCTTCTTACAGCTTTCATGTGTGACACTCTTGGTTCACCCATGAATCTGCTCACTAATGCGACTGCGAAACCTATATCAGGTCGACTGTTGCACACATATCTCAGAGATCCAACTATTTGTTTGAACAAAGTTACATCAACTTTGTATTCCTCTCCATGCTTATCCAACTTCAAGTTTGGTTCGACAGGTGAGGATGCAGGATTCGAATCATCCATTCTGAATCTCTTGAGCATCTCTTTGACATATTTCCTTTGATGTAGCACCATACCTTGCTTCAACATTTGAAATTCCATTCCTAGGAAATAAGACAATTTTCCCAGATCCGACATTTCAAATTCCTTCATCATCAGCTCTTTGAACTTCGACAAGTTCTCCAAGCTATTTCCAGTTACCAACAAGTAATCGAAATATAAGCAGATGATTATTATATCTTATGCTACAACCTGAACATAGACACCATACTCAGACTTGCATTTGACAAATCCCAATTCGACTAAGTATGAGTCGATCTTCTTGTTCCATGCCCTAGGTGCCTGCTTGAGGCCATAGAGCGCTTTGTGCAACTTATATACTTTACTCGCTTCCTTCTGAATCACAAACCCAGGAGATAGTGTGACATAGACCTCTTCATCTAAGGGACCATTCAGAAATGTTGACTTCACATCTAAGTGAAATGTCGACCAACCTTGGTTACATGCCAATGCTACCACTAGTCGAACAGCCTCCAGTCTTGCTACTGGAGCAAATACTTTAGAGTAGTCAAGTCCTTCTCTTTAAAGAAACCCTCGAGCTACTAATCTTGCTTTATGTCTTGTTATCGACCCATCAGCATTGTGTTTCAACTTGAACACCCACTTTACTTCGATAGGTTTTATATGTGCTGGTAATTCGACTAACTTCCATGTTTTGTTTCTTTCGATTGCCTGTAACTCTTCGACCATAGCTAACTTCCACTATTAAATTTTTTAAAGCTTTGTTATGGTTGATTGGTTCAGCACCTGCAAGTAAAGCAAAATGAACTAATTCTCCATCTGGTGTGACTTCATCATCACCAGTCACTTCATAATCATAAAGTCTTGTTGGAGGAACTCTATTTTGCTGAGGTATTTGGCTTTTTTCAGCCACAGCCTCTGTGTCGGGAATGTCAGCAACTGCTTCTACTTTGACTTCGAATGGATTCTCAGCAATTCCTTCAACTTTGACTTCATCAGTTTCTTCGTCGAAATCAGAACTCATCAATGGCTTGTTAATTGAATTACTAGAATTCCAATCCCAGGAAGAATTTTCATCAATCACAATATCTTAACTCAACACAATCTTCTCATTAATTGGATTGAATAGCTTGTATACACCAATCTTATGATATCCTACCAGTATCATAGGTTCACTCTTGTCATTAAGCTTCCTTCTTCTTGCATCAGGAACATGCTTGTAACACATAGAGCCAAACACCTTCAGATGACTCACTAATGGTCGTTTGCCACTCCACAATTCTTCAGGAACCTTGTTCTTCAATTGCTTGCTAGGCCACCCGTTCAGGATATAAACTGCAGTCGAAACAGCTTCACCCCATAAAGATTTTGGCAAATTCTTCTGCTTGAGCATACGTCTCGCCATATCCAATATGGTTCTATTTCTTTTTTCAACAATTCCATTATGTTGAGGAGTATAAGGAGCAATTACCTCATGATCAACACCATCTTCTGCACAAAATTTTTCAAACATCTTCGAAGTGTATTCGCCTCCTCCATCGGTTCGCAGAACTTTGATCCTCTTCTCACTTTGGTTTTCGACAAGCATCTTGAATCTCTTAAAGATTTCAAATACTTCATCCTTTCTCTTGATCACATAGATCCACAGCTTTAGACTAAACTCATCGATAAACGAAACAAAATATTTGTTTCCACCAATGGTATGTTCTTCGAACGGACCACATACATCTGAATGTACAACTTCGAGTATGCAGGATGATCTCATTGGCATAGTCAAAACGAAAGAATTTCTGGATTTTTTTCTGACTAAACAACCTTCACAGAGTTTGTCAAGCATCTGAAGAATTGGAATACCAGATACCATATCTTGAGTAATCAGCTGATTGAGTGATCGAAAGTTCAACAAGAGTTTTTAGACATTGTACTTCAGTCGAACTGATCATGGTCTTAAACATCCTGTTCTTTAACAACAGATATTTCAAGACCAAATTGTTTTGGGTGTCGAACAATTTCAAAACTCCATCTTTCATGACAACTGAGAAGCCTTTTTCGACCAGTTGTCCAACACTTAACAGGTTGCACTTCATCCCAGGTACATAGAACACATCTCTGATCATAGCTTTCGTCTATTACTTGGTTGAAAAACTATATTGCCAGTACCTTCTACTTACAACGAACTGTTATCAGCAAGTTTTACCTTGCTCTTCTTCGACTCGTCAAAATCTGCCAACCACTCCTTTCGACCAATCATGTGATTTGAGCAGCCTGAGTCGAGGAACCATATCTTGGATTTGACACGGTTATCTTCCACTGTAGCCATAACCACCATACCACCTTCATAATCATCTGAATCTTGGCGTGCAAGGTTCGCTCCTTCATCCTTGCCTTTTTTCGATCCATTGTCTTTACTGTACCAATAATGTTTGACCAAATGACCCCACTTTTCACAGTTATAACACTGCATACCTTTTTTATCTTTGTCCTTTCGATAGTTTCCTCCTCCTCTTTTCGAGGATTCAGAAGCTCTATCTTTGACCTGATTCTAGTGAGGGTTCGACAAAGACTTCTTTCCTTAAGTCTTGTCCACTTTGCCTTTGAATTTGTTAGAACCACCATTCCTTTTCCATGACTGAGCCTGCAGTGCTTGTATCAAATCCTGAACCCCCTTTCTTTCGACAATCCTCATCTCATGCGCCTCAAATGAACCAACCAAATCTTCCACTTTTAGGGTTTTTAGATTGTTGGATTCTTGAATATCTACGATAACGTGATCAAAGTGAGAGGTCAACGTACTCATTACCTTCTCAACTATTATCTTATCAGTTATACTTTCGCCATAACCATTCATGAGATGAATGAGTTTCTGAACCTTCGACACATATTCTGCAACTTTTTCATCTTCTCCCATCGACAACAACTCATATTGTCGACGCAAGGTTTGCAACTTGACAACCTTGACTTTCCCACCTCCTTCATAATACTTCACCAGAATATCCCATGCCTCCTTCGCCGTTTCAGTATTAGAGATTCTGTCGGAGTTAGCAGCATCGACCGCCGTCTGAATGCAATAAGCAGCCTTGCAATCTTTCTTCTTGACTTCGTTGTGGGCTTTTTTCTGTTCTTCAGTTGCATTTTCAGCCAACACAGGAACGCCGCCAGTAACCACTTCTAGGGTATCATGGAAGCTAAATAAGGATTGCCTCTATTTTTTCCATCGGATCCAATTCTTGCCGTCAAGCATTGGAAGGGAATTCATAATGCTCTTATCACCAGTCATCTTCGCAGTGGTTGATTCACTTGCCCTGGAAACACGATCTCTAACGTGAAGTTCTTGAAAACTTGATCAAGAACAACAACTGGAAGCTCTGGATACCAATTTGTTAGTGCGTGACGCACTTTTAGTGAGGAGAGAATAGATAAAGAAAAAGGAAATAAGGATTTGTATTATTGAATTGTACAAATAATGATACAAACTAGGACTATTTATATACAACCTTAATCGGGCTTGGGATAACACAACTTGGATTATATTTAAATATTAAATATAATCAAATCAAATCAAATCTAATATTTCAACAATCTACGACATGCAATAATTCCTTCTTTGACGATCATTTTATGCTTTAAAGTGTTCTGACTTATGATGAATTGGCTTTGCAAAAAGTTGTTGATAATCAAGATATCGTTGTTGCAAAAGATTGTAAGTTTCCAAATTAATTATAATATAACATTAGAAAGCCCTATATTCATCATTGCCTGTAATGTCTTTATCTTTAATATACACAATGTGAATGACCTTATATACTGAAAAGTGGAGGAAAACCTAAGTAAAGTTGAGGAAGAACTTGATCTGCCTATAAGAGAGGAGATATCATTTGTACCAAGGAAATAACAATGAGACTAAACTATAAAATGGATGAAGATGATCTTCTAGGAAAACTGAAAATGGTCACTTCAGTAAGAGTATCCCTTTACTGAGATAGAGATTATCCTACACCCATTGCCTATGAGATTTAATATATCCATTTTTATTTCTGCTATTTAAATAAGTTTTTCTTAGTGACAGCATGAGCTTTTTCCTCTATTTAAATCAGTTTACTTTTTACATGTAGCATTGTTATGTATTTATTTGAGACATGTTTCTTGACATATTGCATACTTTGACAAATGTGGCCTTGTCGATGTGCTTGTGGAGATAGATCGCATATGAAGACCAGATGGATATCTCGTGATTCATGATTCCATGGAAATGCTTAGCAAATTTGGTCCAATCTTGCCCTCACTTCACTGGTGTGTAACCTCAGATCAAAATCGGTTTATTGTCGCTAAGAACATTTTTTGGCGTCCCGCAAGTTTACGAAGCTATTTTGCTCATATGTTAATGCACATAATGATGTATTCTTTCGATTTCTTCACGTTTCAGTGTATTCTAAAGCAAAATTTCGAGCAACAAATTTTATTTTAAGGAATATTAATTTATTCAAGACAGGTAATCTAATACGTGTATGAAATTAGTTGGCGAAACATGTATTCATAGTAAATAGAGAGAATATTGAACTTTTTTCAACTAACACTAGCTACCTGCATTTTGATCGTTAAGAAGAATATATCTAGATCAGTGCCACAAATGAGAATAATAGAAACATGCAGACTGAGAATGTACTACACCAAAATCTATGTAGGAAACTACACAAATAGGTACTTTCTGCATGAGAAACTACAAGAAGTTTTCATAAATAAAATTTGAATTATTGTTAAAATTAATGTTTTGTAACCACCACTATCTTTAGTAAGCATTATAAGAGAATTGGAATCACCACATTATAATTATTGTCTTTACTTAGATTTATGATAGAGTGGTATCATTAAGATTGAGAGAATCAAAGAGTCCTCATCTTGATTACCAACTTATTATATTCTCTATCAGTTTCCTTCAAGCCTATATAAAGGCTTTGTAATGCTAAGTTGTATGTAAGCAAAAAAAAAAAGAGAAAAAAGAGTGTGTGGTGAATTCAATAAAATCGGAGTACTTTAAGTTATAACTTCCACCAGTGGAAGTTCAGTTCAAAAAGTGACCGAAAAATATTTTCTTACTCTAAATTCTGCAAGAATATATTTTATCACATACCACCTCTAGAATACCACCAACAGTGTGGTATCAGAGCTGCAGATCCTTGCAGCTACAGCAAAAATAACAAATATTATGGCTTCCACAAGCAACTCTTCCACAACTTATAGCAATGTTAAAGTTCCTTTGTTTGAAAGAGAAAATTATGATTTTTGGGCTGTTAAAATGGAGACTCTATTCACCTCTTTGGATGTCTTGGAGTTCGTCTAAAACAGTTATGAAGATCCAGCACCAGCAGAGGCGGGAGAATCAAAAGAAAAAGATGAAGAATTAAGCCAATGACTTGAAGAATTGAAGAAGAAGAAGATCACATATGCTGGAGTTCTCGGGATGATTCAAAGAGGAGTCTTTGTATCCATTTTCCCAAGGATTATGAGAGCAAAAACATCAAAGGAAGCATGAATATTCTACAACAAGAGTTTGAAGGAGACTCAAAGGTGAGAACTGTGAAACTTCAATCTCTTAAGAGAGACTATGAAAATGAATGAATGAAAGAGAATGAGAGTTTGAATGAATACTTTAATAAACTCTCTGAATTGGTGAATCAAATGAAGTCACATGGAGATACAATAGATGATCGCAAAATTGTTGATAAAATTTGGATTAGTTTGACAGAAAAATTTGATCCTATGGTGGTTGTTATAGAAGAGACTAAGGACGTATCAACTATGTTTGTTCAAGGGTTGATGGGGTCTTTGAGATCATATGAGCAAAGGTTGTTACGACACTCTGAAAAATTAGTTGAGAGTGTCTTTCAATCTAAACTCAACATTCAGTCCAACGATGGTGAAAATAAGCCCCCAATACAAAATAGAGGTGAGTCTTCTAGAGGTGGCAGATTTGGAAGAGGCAGAGGCAGAGGAAGAAACTCACGAGGAAGAGGAAGAGGCGCGAATGGCGGAAGATGGCATGAAGGAGCGTCAAATAAATGGTGCAAAATTTGTAAGAGCAACACTCATGAAGAGAAGGATTGCTTGAACAAGAGAAAACCACAATGTCACAATTCCAAGAGATTAGGGCACATTTAAAAGATTTAGCATTTTGCCAATCAACAACATGCTTCATTTGCAGAAGGAGAAAATGATGAAGGTAATTTGTTCTTTGCTTGTCAAAAAGCATTTCAAGAAGATAAAAATGTGTGGTATTTGGATGGCGGTTGTATTAATCATATGACCGGAAAGAAAGAAGATTTTATCAATATTGATTCTTCATTTGCCTCAAAAGTTAAATTGGGTAATGGAAAACATGTTGAAGTAAAAGGAAAAGGAAGCATTGGAGTTACAACAAAAAAAGGAAGCAAAGTCATTCAAGACACTCTTTATGTGCCAGAGTTAGATGAGAACTTGCTAAGCATTGGACAGCTTTTGGAGCATGGCTATTCTCTAAATTTTGAGAATCAAGAATGCAGAATTTTTGATTCAAAGAGAAGAAGTGTTGTTGTTGTAAATATAACTAGCAATAGAAGTTTTCCACTTTCTCTTAATTATGATAAAAATGTCAGCATGATGGCTGGAGAAGATAATGACTCTTGTTTGTGGCACAAGTGACTTGGGCACTTGAACTACAATAGTCTCAAGTTGCTTCATCAAAAGAAGATGGTGTATGGGTTGCCAATAATTGAAGAAAAATATTGTGTGTGTGAAGGATGTATGCTTGGCAAACACCATCACCAAACATTTCCAAAGGAAGGAGCATGGAGAGCCAAACAAGTGTTGGAACTTATACACACATATGTGTGTGGCCCTATGAATACTTTGTCTCATGGCAAAAACAGGTACTTTATCTTGTTTATTAATGATTTTACCCGCACGACATGAGTATATTCTATGAGACAAAAATCTGAAGTTTTTGCAATTTTTAAGAAGTTTAAAGCTTTTGTTGACAAACAAAGTGGTAGGTTTATAAAAATGTTGAGAAGTGACAGGGGGAAGGAGTACACCTCAAATGAATTTCACAAATCTTGTGAAGATGAAGGTGTTGAAAGACAGCTTACTGTTGGCTATACACCTCAGCAAAATGATGTATCTGAAAGAAAGAACCAAAAATTGATGGAGATGCCAAAGTTTATGCTACTTGAGAAAGGTTTGCCTAAAACCTTTTGGCCCGAGGCTGTTAATACTGCTGTGCATTTGCTGAATAGATATCCAATAAAGGTTGTATGGAATAAGACTCCATTTGAAGCTTGGAGTGGAAGAACTCCTTCAGTTATCCACCTTAAAGTTTTTGGGTGTGTTTGTTATGCTCAAATTCCTAAATAAAAGAGAACAAAGCTGGAAGAAACAAATGAAATATGTGTCTTTATTGGCTATAGGTCCATGTCAAAGGGCTATAGACTTCACAACTTGAAGACAAAAAAGGTGATCATTAGCCAGGATGTTGTATTTGATGAGAAGACTTCTTGGAATTGGGAAGAAGAAAAAATGAAGGAGAAAACAGTCCCTGCAATTTTATTACAACAAAATTCAGCAGCTGAAAAAGGAGCAACCAACCCCATGTACACCAAGTTATTCATCCTCTCCAAGTCCACCAATTTCAAGTTCATCATCTCCCAGCTCAACTCCAATAAAATTGAAGGATTTGAGTGATATTTATGCAAGGTGCAACTATTGTGTTGTGGAACCAGAAAATTTTGATGAAGCAGTCAAAGAAGATGTTTGGAGGAATGTGATGCAAGAAGAAATAAATGCTATTAAGAAGAACAACACATGGCAGCTAGTTGAAAAGTCAAATAACAAATCAGCTATTGCCATGACAAAGAATCCTGTTTTTTATAGTCGGACCAGACTCATTAACATAAAGCATCACTTCATTCGAAGTGTGATTAAAGTAGGAGATGTTCAGTTAGCTTTTTGCAGTTCACAAGAGCAGCTTGCTGACATTTTTACTAAAGCACTACCAAGAGGGAGATTTAAGCAACTTAGAGAAGCAATGGGAGTTAAAGAACAACACATTAAGGGGGAGTGTTAAAATTAATGTGTTGTAACCACCACTATCTTTAGTAAGCATTATGAGAGAATTGGAATCACCACATTATAATTATTGTCTTTACTTAGATTTATGATAGAGTTGTATCATTAAGATTGAGAGAACCAAAGAGTCCTCATCTTGATTACCAACTTATTGTATTCTCTATCAGTTTCCTTCAAGCCTATATAAAGGCTTTGTAATGCTAAGTTGTATGTAAGCAAGAAAAAAGAGAAAAAAGAGTGTGTGGTGAATTCAATAAAATCGGAGTATTTTAAGGTATAACTTCCACCAGTGAAAGTTCAGTGAAAAAAGTGACGGAAAAATAATTTTTTACTCTAAATTCTTCAACAGTATAATTTATCACATACCACCTCTAAAATACCACCAACAATTATTAGTAACAATCCTGCCATTCCCAGCCGCAACATTTCGATTATATCAATTTAACTTATCAACTTGACTATAATTTTGCTTGGTGCTTGCATGACCATATAGAACAGAATTTTATATATAATAAAAATAATATATGTCCTAATGAATTCAAAGATTGGTATTGTTTATAAGTTAATTGATAATATGATTAATGATAAATTTTGTCAATCATTTGAAGTATTTAATTTTGTTTATACACTTTATCATCTATTATGAACTAAAAACCTAGCACTAAAATGGAATGAATGTTTTTGCATTGTATTTTTTTTAATTTAACTTAAATTTAAAATATAATTGAATTAAACGAGTCCTTTTTTCTTTACACTTAAATAACTTATTTCAAATTTACACATATATCTAAATATATTTTATATTTTATCAAATAAGTATTCGTGCGGACGCATGGGTATATTCCTAGTTTTAGGTGATAACAGTTTGAGATATACCTTTATAACTTGGGAAAAATAATGCATCATGATGCAAATTATAGTGTTTGAAATCAAATACAAACTCTCACTTTCCAAGTTATTGAAATCTTTGCCTTGTATATCAATGTTGTGACCATGAGCACGTGGTACCATTAATTTGAATTATGTCTCGAAGGAAAACGGCTTCTAATGCATAATACAAACTAAGAAAACTTGACAAAAAAGTAAAGACATGTCATGAAAGCATACATGGCGTAGCAAATCTCTTAGGGCTAATAATGGACATTTCAACCAAATACTTCATGTAGACAAGAATTAATTAGAATCCTATAATGCTGATTAGTTTAAGAAATCACGATTTTCAAACTAATTTAAAAAAGGAAGTCAATAATTTTAAAGGGCCATAGACCAAGTGCCCAAATCATGACTTGATGCACAGATAATGTTGATGATGGTACCAAATGGAATAAGAACCTAAAACAAAGCTAATTAAAAAACTAGATAGATATGTCAATGAACAAAGGTCAAATGGTTTATTGTTAATTCTACTGATATAGATGCCATATGAATATAAGCAATACTTTGTGATGTAACAGATTAGGATGTGAAGATGGTAGGACAAATTTAAGGTATGACAAACATAAACGTCGAACTCCATCTCACACTTCCTGAATCCTTAGAGTTTACAAAATGAATCAATTTTCAGATTCCAAGTTCTAGGAGCTTGTTTCAGTCCATACAACGCTTTTTGTAACCTGTACACCATCCCTTCATGATTCTTTTTCATAAATCTAGAAGGTTGTGACACATATACCTCTTCTTGCAATGGAGCATTCAGAAAGGTAGATTTTACATCCAGATGTATCAGAGACCAATTCCTATTTGCGGCTATAGCAATCACCAATTTAATTGTTTCATGTCTAGCTACAGGCGCAAACACTTCAAAGTAATCTAACCCAGGTTTATGTAGAAATCATCTTGCTATTAACCTTGCTTTATGTTTGACAATTGATCTATCTGGCTTCAATTTCACCTTGAAAACCCATCTAACGCTGATGGCTTTCTTGTTCCTTGGAAGCTCAGTCAACTCCCAAGTCTTGTTTTTTTCTATAGGCTCAAGTTCTACTTTCATGGCCTTCAACCAAACTTTCTTCTTGAGAGCTTCTTCTGTACTCACTGGTTCAAAATCTACTAACATGGCACACTGAATGACTTCCCCTTCGGAGTCTATTTCATTATCTTGCAGCATGGCAAAATTTGCAAATCTTCTAAGAATGTTTCTCAATCTTTGTGGCCTCCGAACATGTTTAGAATCTTCTTTGGATGCTTGAACAATATCATATGCTGGAACCCCGAAAGTACCACCTTCAGAGGCATGACCACCTTCAGAGTTTGAAATATTCCCAAAGTATGGATCTCCACCAGATTTTAAATCACCATCAGAATTTGGATCAGAATCAGATTCATCTTCAGAGTCAGGCTTGCCTTCAGACTCTAACTCACCTTTAGAGTCTTCTTTAGCTTTAGAGTAATCTTCAGACTCTAACTCATCTTTAGAGGCTAAGTCTCATTCAGATTCAGAAATACCTTCAGAAGTTAACTCAGGTTAACATCGCACTTGAGTTGGATTTAGACTTGTTCCAATCCCACACTTATAATTCTTGCACAATGACATCTCTGCTGACTTCAACCTTGTTAGTGATAGGACAGTAAAGCTTATAAGTGAAATTTCGGCATAGCAGACAGCGGATGTCCTAACACATGTCATGACATTGCTCAGCATAATTGTTAAACAAGAACAGAATAAACAAAGTGATATTTTGAACAAAATACAAACAGTAGAAAGAAAGCAACACATAAGAATTGTTAACCCAGTTCGTTGTAAATCACCTACGTCTGGGGGCTACCAAGCCAGGAATGAATTCACTATTAGTAGTATTAATTTTGAGCTAAACTTCCCCGTTTACAACTCCTCACTTAATCCCTACCCAGTACAATTCTATCTAGAAATCACCATCTAGATAAGAGAAACCCATCTCAATTCCTAAATCACCTCAGTGATATCTAACAATTACAATCTCCAGCAACTGCATCAACCTGTTCAATTGAAAGACATTCCTTCCAATAACAATATTCAGCCAAGACTCTTGACTAACAACAATACTCGGTTTTGCTTAAAAGCTTCAACCAAGAACAATACTCAACTCTTTCTTCAAAGATTCGAGTGAGAACAATTTACAACAACCTATGTCGACCACATAGTATCAAAAGATACATGGGTGACTTACAAACTACACAAGGGACTCTCAAAACCCTAAACCCTTATGTTGCACCGATGACTTGTTGTTGTGTGTGCTTGCTATTTTAGGTCTAGCAAGTCCTTATTTATAGACTCTTCCAGAATGGGCTTAGACTCTTCAATTAGGTCCAATCTTCATGTTGTAAATCTTCTGTTGAATCTTCTCCACAAAAATAGGAACAAATCTCCAAATAGTTTCCTAAAATGTCTCCAAGTTCATTTTTATGAAATCCAATTAAATCTGCATTTTTTTCCTAATAAATCTTCTTGACATGCGTATAATGATGAGACATATCCAAAATATTCTCATCAAAACAAATCTGTCAAGAGATATACAACAGCAGCACCTGTTATACCAGACAAAGATGTCGTGACATCTCCTTCGACATCTTGATTAAAATTCACATGACAGCAAAACAGCAACACATGTTGTACCAGACTAAGATGTCATGACATCTGTCTTCGACATCTGTTTGAAACACATAACAGCAGCACCTGCTGTACCAGACCAAGACGTCATGACATCTGTCATGACATTAATACTGTTATGACACGTGATGAAGATGCTTCAACATCTTACTCAACATCATGCCAAGTATTATAACCATATCTGTACTGACATCTGATCAACCATGTCAGGACATCTTACCCAACATCTTGCTGTAAACTTGTTTTAGCCAAAATGTAGCCAATCAAAGACCTAACAATCTCCCCTTTTGGCAAATTTTGGCTAAAACAACCTTTAGATAACACATTCAACTCCCCCTTATGGAAACAACCAAAGAACACTACTACTACTTACTTCTCCCCCTTTTTAGCCATAATATGCCAAACCAAGTAACTATGCATCAACCAAAAGCAAGCAAGTCAGTAGCAGTACTTCCCCTGTCATACACAATTAGTCCTCCCCCTCAAGGGAATACCCCCACACATCAGAATACATGCAGCGGAACAACAGAAGCAGCAGCAACACAAGCAACACAAGCTTGACAAACTATCATGCTCCCCCTAAGTTGTTGCATACAGCAAGCAACCATAAATACTACCCTCCCTGCATTTAGAACCAGTGCTCCTTTGTAAGTAGAACACCTAAAATGAATGGAAAACATAAGACGCATCCTCATGTCTTCAAGAGCGCACCCTTTGTTCAACACACATGTTGAACGCATTCACCTAATGCTTGACCCTCAAGAAATCCATGTATCACACTAGTACATTTAACAGACAGAGGTTCTCCCCCTATCTTTCTCAGCAGATGTTTCTTCAGCAAGAAACACCCAAAACCACCACATGATATCTCATGACAACTTCATGATCATATAGTGAGAGTACCAGGAACACATCCTTGTACCACAACCAAAAAGCTCTTGGATTGAGATCAAAACACCAATGATCCCTCTCATCCAGAAACCATCTATACACCACACGAATTCCTCCTGAATTCTCATGTATAAATCTCCTTGTTCCTTGAGATACAGCCCATCTGAATCTGGAATACTTCACATTCCTCAAAGAGACATAAAGAGCCCCTTAGTTTGTGATGCTCCGCAAGTGCACGGATTTATCGAAGTAATATAAAAGATTGTCAAACCCACAGTGACCAATGTCAACCTACTGTAATCTATCGTTGCTTTGTAAAGCTAAGGCTATGATTACAAAGGTACGATCGGAAATATAAACGCTAATTACTAAAGGTTGGAAGATAATATTTAAAACGAGCCCGAAATATGATTTCCGCACACCTAAGGGACTTATAGAAAACGGGTACTAATTGTGAGTATACGCCTATTCCATAGAATATACCGACTTAAAGGCTCCGTCTTACACTCTCGTGGTCTTAACTAAAGCCATATCTCTTAATCCCAAGATTTTGCTCTCACACGCCCAGTAACTAAGAAACACTATTTGAAAGCCAATAATATCCTAATCAACATCTAAAGCGCTCTCGCTATATTTAGATATGATGCCTAATTTCTACTATTCGGTTCGCTCCTCACGCTCTCGCGACTCTCGGCTCAAACCTTTATATGCTTCTCACTCTCATGACAAAGCAATGTTAAATAACTTCTCACTCTCATGACAAAGCTACTTAAATTATGCATAGAAATTATAACCAAAATGACATATTATAATAATTTCGTACCTATTATATTCTACGGAGTCCCGTCGATAACGACGGTCCTCATACTGGACTCAAAACGGTTTAACTGGACATGGAATTAAACATAAGCAAACTGAACATGATACACATAGTAAAGAACAACATGCTTGACAAATGTAAAACGGAACAACAGTAATGATAAAGAGATAAATACAAAGAACCTGTAAATGACTTGAAGTAAATGCGGGAATTGAAATAAAGAAGATGGACTGAAATAATCTTCAATTAATATGTCGTCAATATTGTTGATCCAAGTGTTACACAAATTATAGGCCTAAACACTACTGGTGTGGTAATTCCCCGATATGAGAAACTACCACTTTTACAATTGCGATTTCTGCCTAAAACTATGAACAAATGTCGGCAGCGCTTCCGCGTGACTTGGATGCTGAAAACAAACACCAGAGGGGTCTATTTATAGAGAAATTCTGGCTCTAAAAGATCTGGTTCGAATTTGAATTTGAACTGAACAAAACTGCCAAACTGCTGCAGGAAAACTGCTCCCGCCACAAACGGCGACCTCCGTATGCCTAATGGCGACCGCCATTAGTTCAAATGGTGATTTCCCTCCTTTTTTGGGACATGGCGAATGCCTTTCTCCTCTGTAGAGGAAAATGGCGAGCGCCATTCAGTTGGGGAGGCCAAAACTTGCATTTTTGCTGCTTTCTTCCTTCTTCAGCTCTGTTTTCGCTCTTTTTTCCATACTTGCCGATTAAACACCTGTCAACATAAAAATAAAGGAAAACATAATAAATCAAAGTAAATAGTATGAAATAATCAATAAAACGGTACTTAAAGTGCGCTTAATGAGTCAGAAAATATGATATGAATTCGAGTTATCAAACTCCCCCACACTTAAACCATTGCTTGTCCTCAAGCAATCAACCAACACGGTAAAAAGAAAATAAGCACGGTTCGAAAAATAGACACAACGAGACTCTAATCATACGTGGCTATTAGGCTAATGTTTGATTGATAGGTACTAGATAGTGAAAACAAGGATATCGTAATGACACATTTCCGCATTCGTGGACAAAGACTCCCTTCCTATGCAATACCAATTCAAATCATGACATTATAACTCGACCTACACCCTTCATCCTATTTCACCTCTTTTTCATTCTCGCGCAATCACATTAAGCCCGTTATCCTTTGTACTTACATGGTAAGCGAACCTGTTTGTGTTATACGATCTCGACATTCACTTTTTTTTTTCTTTTTCGCACATTATGTTTTCTTTTGCTTACGAATTTCAAGAGTACGAACCTTTAGGCTAAATGGTCGGGTGAGGACCAGCTAACTTAGCGGGAACATGTCTTTCATTCATTTTTTTTCTATAAAAATCAAATTATTCAAATTTTTTAGATCAACACATATTTGCATCGGTTCGTTACTTAGTTTGTACATAAGGATGGTGCTGACTGCTAGTATAAACTAATCAAGAGGCTACTTCTAAGAAACTAGGCATAAGGTCTTGGCATAATGTCTATTTAAATCAATATCACATACTTAGGGAATCTAAGGTGTAGGAACAGTACCGATATTTACAAAACTTTCCCAAGTCTATCTAACACAACCTAAACAACCTATATACTTTTAAAGTGTCGTGCCATGAATCAAAGCGAAAAAAAATAGTTGGAGGTTAAATTTTTTTAAAATTTTGGGGAAATTGAATAACAAGCGAAAACCACGCATAAAGACTCGACAACACATGCAAAGACTCGATAAAACATTAAAAACAGATAAAATTCCTAAAAGCATGAAATAAACTAAAAAACAATAAATCAAACTAAAAAGAAATAAATATAAAGCGATAAAGTTCCTCCCCCACACTTAAACCAAACATTGTCCTCAATGTTTCGATAAAGGTGGAAAAAGGAAAGATAGAACCTGTGTGAATGCTACTACTTGCCAAATCCTCTCTGATCCTGTTCTTGTTGTCCATGTCTTCGCTGACCACTTCTGCTTCGGCGGTGGGCTTTTTGAGATACCTTCATTTGTTGAATTTTCTCTTTTCTGAAGCAACTCATAATGTTGCCCTTCTCCGGAGGAAGTACCTGCAAAAAGTGTTAGAAAAATACAGTGCGGTATAGGTGTCACCACCAGCAGCGACATTCGCAGGAATGTCCGTGGGCACCTAGAAGAAGCTGAGACGAAACAAGCAATACATTTCTTTATTTCTTGCAAACACAAACAATAAAAGTAAAACATTAAATTGAAATCCCGTGGGTTTCCTCCCACGCAGCGCTTTGTTTAATGTCGATAGCCCGACGGCTAATAATCTTCAGTTTCCATGGCCACTTATCAAGCCATCTCACATATCCCTCACCTTTTCTTTTCTTTCTCCTGTGGGGTGGTTCATTCTTTTGAACTTATGATGGTGGATCTGGATCTATCCTTAGTATCAGCTTTTCAAGTTTGGGCTTAGTTCTTTCATCCAACACCTCAAAGTCTAACCTTACCCTCTTAACAGTAATGATATCCCTAGTTTCATGGTCCTCAACTTTTCTCTTTTTATGCAGGAACTCAGACAAAGGTGCATCGGTGTGGATATTTTCCAATACCTCCACATATGTTTTGGATTGGGAGTCTACCTTAACTTCTACAAACCTTTACGGGAAAGGAATCGGTGGGGTATAGGGAGGTGGAATGATAATAGATGCTTCCTTCTCTACCTCTTCGACAACCTCCCTTTCGGGTGGCGTTGGTGGATTTTTCTCAATCTCTACGCTTTTCTCACCATAACTCTCCTCAAATTCATTATCACTCTCCTTAGGATTTTCAATTTGTTTATCACTATTGGTCGTTACAACATCCACATGTCTCTCAAAGGAGTGTCCTATAGGTGTCTGGGAAAGCAGAGAGATTTGAGTCTCCAATGCCTCAGTGTGAGTCATGAGGGACTCGACCACAGTGTTCATCTGCCTAAAGGTTTCATAAGTATTGAGACGTTGTTTTCTAAACTCTTTACTCTGGAGAGTTTGTGTCTCCATAAAGCGCTCCATCATAGATTCTAGCCTAGAATTAGTTGTTGTTTCAATGAAATCCTCCATTAATTTTTCGAGGTTGGAATTATGGGATTCTTGCGGTTCCTCAAAATATTCGGAGTGGTAATCATAGAGGAAATTTGGTTGAGAGTGAGTGAGCGATGCATTGAAATCCTCCATCAATATTTCGAGGTCAGGATTATGGGATTCTTGTGGTTCCTTAAAATATTGGGAGTGGTAATTGTAGAGGTAATTTGGATGCGGTTCCTCGAGATATTGTGAATGGTAGTAATAGAGAAAATGTGAGTGATACATAGTTTTTTTTTCAAACAAGAGTGCCTTAGTCTATACGATGCAACAACGGAATCACAATATTGACTGTTGGTCCCCGGAAACGGCGCCAAAAACTTGATGCTCTGCAAGTGCACGGATTTATCGAAGTAATATAAAAGATTGTCGAACCCACAGAGACCAATGTCAACCTACTGTAATCTATCGTTGCTTTGTAAAGCTAAGGCTATGATTAAAAAGGTACGAACGGAAATATAAACGCTAATTACTAAAGGTTTGAAGATAATACTTAAAACGAGCCCGAAATATGATTTCTGCACACTTAAGGGACTTATAGAAAACGGGTACTAATTGTGACGATACGCCTATTCCGTAGAATATACCGACTTAAAGGCTCCGCCTTACGCTCTCGCGGTCTTAACTAAAGCCATATCTCTTAATCCCAAGATTTTGCTCTCGCTCGCCCGGTAACTAAGAAACACTATTTGAAAGCCAATAATATCCTAATCAACATCTAAAGCGCTCTCGCTGTATTTAGATATGATGCCTAATTTCTACTATCCGGTTCACTCCTCACGCTCTCGTGACTCTCGGCTCAAACCTTTATATGCTTCTCACTCTCATGACAAAGCAATGTTAAATAACTTCTCACTCTCATGACAAAGCTACTTGAATTACGCATAGAAATTATAACCAAAATGACATACAATAATAATTTCGTACCTATTATTTTCTACGGAGTCCCGTCGGTAACAACGGTCCTCATACCGGACTCAAAACGGTTTAACTGGACATGGAATTAAACATAAACAAACTGAACATAATACACATAGTAAAGAACAACATGCTTGACAAATGTAAAACGGAACAACAGTAATGATAAAGAGATAAATACAAAGAACCTGTAAATGACTTGAAGTAAATGCGGGAATTGAAATAAAGAAGACGGAACTGAAATAATCTTCAATTAATATGTCGGCAATATTGTTGATCCAAGTGTTAGACAAATTATAGGCCTAAACACAACTGGTGTGGTAATTCCCTGATATGGGAAACTACCACTTTTACAATTACGATTTCTTCCTAAAACTATGAACAAATGTCGGTAGCGCTTCCGCGCGACTTGGATGCTGAAAACACACACCAGAGGGGTCTATTTATATAGAAATTCTGGCTCTAAAAGATCTAGTTCGAATTTGAGTTTGAACTGAACAAAACTGCCAAACTGCTGCGGGAAAACTGCTCCCGCCACAAACGGCGACCGCCATTAGTTCAAATGGTGATTTCCCTCCTTTTTTGGGACATGGCGAACACCTTTCTCCTCTGTAGGGGCAAATGGCGAGCGCCATTCAGTTGGGGAGGCCAAAACTTGCATTTTTGCTGCTTTCTTCCTTCTTCAGCTCTGTTTTCGCTCTTTTTTCCATACTTACCGATTAAACACCCGTCGACATAAAAACAAAGGAAAACATAATAAATCAAAGCAAATAGTATGAAAGACTCAATAAAATGGTACTAAAAGTGCGCTTAATGAGTCGGAAAATACGATACAAATTCGAGTTATTAGTTTGCTAGCTTGCCCAGATGTTCTTCACACTTGAAGGACATCAAACACATGCGCCAGAAATCCTCAGCTCATTTGTTCCACAAGCACCAAACTAATCCACTTCTAGCATGTAACATTCACACCAGACTTCCAAGACAATCCTTTACCCATCATTCTCCCATACGATAAGATATATACCTCTTAGATAAGATGTGAACTCAGAATCCTACTCCAAGGATAACTAACCCAGAAGATGTTCTAACATCAGTTATGACATCCTTCACATATCATAGACATCAATCAACATAGTTCTTGATATGCTCCACCACTGGACTTACTACCTGCATAGTAATCCAACTGAAGATCTTCAAACAACACTGCGCCACCAGCTTGATCAACAAGAACTCCAAATAAACAAAGAGAGAAATAAACTCTCATCCACCAAAAGAAGGTAATCTTTCATAAACTGAGAACTTCTGCCACACGTTCTAAGATGTAATACCCCAAATTTTGACCACTTAGATTTCCCATCATTGTGAAAATCATCATCACAATATGGATGTACCTTTATGCTTCATTAGTCTCCCCAAAGATGGGGGAGCATCCACTACAATCAAAATTAGGGTTTCAAGCCCTCTCTGAGTGCTTAGACAAAGGATCAATCAAGAAATGACATGATCTTTAACTTGTCTAATCTCTTAAATATCCACAATGGATCAAAAAGGACTCCCACTTCAAGGATTAAGCACAAGGCTGCTCCCTTCTAGGTGGATCAAGTCTCAAGATCGACAGTGTCACCAAATTAGGGTTTTGGTCGACCAGGGCCTCCAGATGGAAATTTTCATCTGGGCACAAGGAAATGATCCAAAACATAACCTAATATACTTCATGGA
This sequence comes from Lathyrus tuberosus, assembly GCA_022829125.1. Taxonomy (NCBI): domain Eukaryota; kingdom Viridiplantae; phylum Streptophyta; class Magnoliopsida; order Fabales; family Fabaceae; genus Lathyrus; species Lathyrus tuberosus. Next base: position 283,746 of record JALAZF010000233.1, read on the forward strand.
ACCTCATGAACCCATGCATCAAGTCAATTTTGCCTCAGGGGATGCATTCATCAAAAATCAGGAATTAGGGTTTCTTGACCTAATTCATCCCTAAGTTGACTTTTGGGACAAACCATGAGCCAAGACCTCAAGAGATGATTTGAGGGTCTCTAATATACCATATTGATCCATTTGGGACAATGGATTAATCCAAGAAGTTTGAGCAACAAGTCTCAATTTCATCTGCACCACAATTAGGGTTTTAAGGGAAAAGTCAACTGTAACTTTGACTAAAATGATGTTAATGTATGATTTGAATCATCATTCATCAAGAAAAATCAAGAAAAGTGAGATAACTTGTAAAAGGGGTAACCATAAAACTTAGAAATTTTTCTAAGTTAAAAATAAAGTGGCAAAGGTACCAACTTTGGAGGACCATAACTCCTAAACCACAAGGCCATTTTTTCTCATCCAAAGATGGATTTGTAGCCCTCATTATCACCTACAAAAACTTCAACTACAAGTCATTCCAATTCATTAAGGATTTTGAGTTATGGAGTGATCAAAGTGGCTGAAAAGTGAAAATGTCACTTTTTCCAACACTTAGTGAAATTTTCACTAAGTCAGATTCTGCCTCACTTTTTGCCAAATGTAGGGGGATTTTTCACTTGGAATCAAAAGAGATCAAAACCAAACTTGTTCAAACAGTTGTTGTATCATGTAAGAGCTTTCCAAAATGGCCAAGAACATTGCCAAATTCAACCTACACCATGAGATACAACATTGCCAAGTTGCCTTGCTGAAATCTGTCAAGGCAAGGCAGAATTTGCAACTTTGGTCGATTTGCCAAAATCAGCCAAATTCAATTGCTCCTATCCACTTGGACACCTCAGAGGATTGAATCTAAAGGGGACAATCACTGAGCCAAGCCTCCAAAGTCCATGGAACAAGAAATAGCATGTTGAGCCTAGAATGGCCAAAATAGGGACAAGACTTCAAATTTGGAATGAGGCATTCAATGGAACCATCAAGGTGGCATGGACTGAGCCATTCTCATCTGAAATCAGTCAAAACTTATCCAAGACCAAGGGAACCAAAGCTCTGTGCCCTAACCTCTAGTCAATGGCTAGAGGAGACTTGGATTTTCATTTGCCAACATTGGCCAAACCTACTTACCAGCTGCCATGCACTATTCCTTGCAAAACAAACTTGCTCTACTATAAATAGAGCTCAATTGTGGTCAGTTTGAGTACACCAAAGCCATCTAACAGATGCTTTCCTCAAAATCTCTTCTTTCACTCCAATTTTGCCTTCTAAGGCAAGTCACTATCGGGTTTTGAGTTTGAGAGCAATTCCAATCAAACCAATCACTCACACACCTCACATACATCACATATGAGCTGATCAAACACTTAGATTACTTCTGAAACATCAATTTCACAAAATCACCAGCTGGTTGCTCAAGGTTTTAACCAAAGTGCAGCTGAGGTACCACAAAATGATCCAGTCAATTTCAATCAAGTCCAACCATCCAAACACAATCCATAGGGTGTAGGGAAGCTGTTCAGATCATCACAACTCATCTGTAACACCTCCAAATCAAAAATCACTTTGAACTTGCTGTCACGGCCTAGAGGTAAGCGCATACTTGGTCATCTCTCAATCTATGTATATTTCCTCGCACAATAATTTGGCCATATGTTCATAATCATGCATGGAATGTTTTCCCTCAATTAATTGCATTGTTTGAATCGTGTATCAAAAATCCTAGCCTTCATGCAGAAATTAGGGTTCTTGAGGTCTCTTCGTGATTTCTTGTTGTATGTTTAATTTAAATGAAATTAAAGTACATAGACATGATCGTGAGGTTGAGACGGGCATAATGATATGTGGATTACATGATATGATTACGTATTCATGGAGATTGGATAGAAAATGCAAATCTGAGAAACCAAGAACACGCGCGTGTTCTTCAGCTGTTCTTGGCGCCATTTTTCATATATTCAAATATTTGAATTTTGTGATTTTGTTTAATTGATTCAAAAATTAATTTCTCTCTGAGTTTTAATGATTTTGAGTTGATTCTTTTTTTAATAATTCACAAAAATGTTAAAATATTTTATTTTCACAAAAAATCCCAAAAATATTATTTATTTCATATAATTGATATTTTTGTAAAGAATTAATATTTTGATTGTTTTTGGCATTTTAAATATTTTTTCTACATTGATTTTGCAACTTTTAATGCTTTCTAATTATTTTGTAGGTCAATACTTAATTTTTGAAGCATTAATCCAAGATCACAATTTGTTTTCCATGTGTTAAACAATTTTTGATCATTTTAATTGAATTTTTATTCAATTAAATACATTTTGAAAACAAATTAGGGTTTTGGATTAATTCAACCCTCATAAATCATTTTCAAAACATTTTGGGCCTCTTGAGAGAGTGTAAGACCCATCCCCCCTTGTACAAAAACTTTTTGGGCCTCACTCATTGTATAAGTCCCTCTGAACAAGTAAACGGCACGATCGTCGCCCGTTTAAAAATAAAAATCATCTGGGCCTCTCCTTGAGCTATAAGACCCATTCAAAACACTTTGGGCCTCTATTAGAGTGTAAGACCCAATCCCCCTTTTAACCAAAACATTTTGGGCCTCACTTATTGTATAAGTCCCTCTGCGTTAAAAGAAAACCTCGGCGTGATCGCCATTTTTAAACGAAAAATCATTTGGGCCTACCCTCGTGTTATAAGCCCCACTCTTTTTTCTTTAAACCTTTTTGGGACTCTTGAGAGAGTGTAAGACCTATCCCTTTGTACAGAAAACCTTTTTGGGCCCCAGTCACTTGTATAAGTCCTGCTGTACAAAGTCAAATAGTGCGCTCCCTGATAAAACCCTGGGCCTCTCCTTGAGCTGTAAGCCCCAAATCTTTCTTTTTCAAAGCACTTTCTCCTTTGATTTTGAATATACTGTTGTTTTCAATCTTTCTTTGTTGAACAACTAACCAAACAGCATGGAAACACTCCAACCGAGTAAGTGGTTATCGCTTTCGTTTACTGCTTTCATATTATAAACTGTATTGTGGGGCTGCTCACTGTAAGTCTCCTTTCATAAACTCATATCTACTGTGTAATAATAATATAGATATTTCGAGTTTCCCTGGCTACTACGTCTAGAACTAGGTGACGCTGTTTCATTTATTCGTAGAAATAGACGCCTAGATCCCCAATAGGAGCACCAGATATAGTCTTCTCTTCGGCTGTCCTCCTTAGGAATCGTCAAGAAGCTCTACTCCCCAAGATGAATGTATTCTCCGTGAATGGCGTCTTTGAGTTTCTTCCAAATTCTCGAACTTTCCTGACTTGATCTATTCCTTGTGGATAGCTTGCCTTGAATGTCTCGGGGTTTGGGTACCCACTATGGTCATAATCTTGGACCTTAACTAAGGAACCCTCTTTAAAAGCTAAAAGTCGCTGGATAGTAAACCTCGCACGTTTACCAGTGGTTTTTATCTTTAAAAGAGTTATCTCTCCTAACGGAAAGGATATGATAGACCCACGGGCTTCTTAAAAGCATCGGCCTCCTCTTGGGCATTATTCAAGGACACTACGGCTTCTTAGAAGTATTCACAGCCTCCTCTTAGGCTTCGTATAATGATCTCTTCCTCCGGGAATGATAGCCTCCTCTTGGGCTTCGTACAAGGACCCGTCGGCTTCTTAGAAGTATTCACAGCCTCCTCTTAGGCTTCGTATAATGATCTCTTCCTCCGGGAATGATAGCCTCCTCTTGGGCTTCGTACAAGGACCCGTCGGCTTCTTAAAAGTTTCCAGCCTCCTCTTGGGCTTCATACAAATTGTCCCACGACCTCCTAGAGGTATAGGAATAGAACCTAGTCATCCTCATAGAACAGTCCTTTCATAGAGCCTACTACTGTTTCTCAAAGCGTAGTACGAAAGATAAAACTCTAGACACAGACAGTCTAACTTCCTTGAGTCTCAAAAGACATTCTCAAGTGACCCCTTCGTTAAATTGGAAGGAAACCCGCAGACTCGGACAGTCTCAATACCCTTTGGATTTCCAGTTTCCCCAAAGAAAAGGAAACAACCCCGATCCTCAGATCTAACCCATGAGTACAGTGATGCTCATATAAGAACTGATTTTCTCTTTCAAAATCAGTATACTGGACCTGTCACTTAACTGACACAATAACCTTAGCCTTCTCTTGGGCTTTGTACAAATGATTCTCCCCAGCAGAGTCAAAAATCGTTTAGCCTCTCTCTCGGGCTTTGTACGAGACACATAAGAGACTCCCTCGTTGAGTCAATCCCCCTTTCGCCTCCATCTCAGGATTTGTACGAGATACAAAAAGGTTCTTATTGAGCCAAACAAACAATCGCCTCCATCTCGGGCTTCATACGAGATACAAAAAACTCCCTTGTTGAGTCAAATAGCCTCCATCTCGGGCTTTATACGAGATACCAAAAGACTCCATCGTCGGGTCAAAATCTTTTAGCCTCTCTCTCGGGCTTTGTACAGGACACAAAATTGCCTCCTCTTAGGCTTTGTATAATGATTTTCCTAGCGGAAATTAGCCTCCTCTTAGGCTTTGTATAAGAAAACCACTGGTTGATCCAATTAACCTTTTAGCATCAAAGTTGTGCCTCGTTCACTGTATACAAACATCAACAACTCCTTCCCCTTCATCTAATCGCTGTAAGCGGCAAGCCTCTGGATCCTCTATATCCACGCCACTGTCCCTCTTTTAGCATGAGAAATTCCTAAGGAAAGATGGCATTGCTCTACACTGAGTTAAAGTCTTCTCCTTCAGGTTAAAACCCTTTCTTCGGAAATTATGGCATTGGTCGGATCCGCGTATCCCAGTTAAAGTAATTCTCCTTCTCCCCTCTTTAGAGATGACAAATTCTCTCTAAAACCGAGGTCTTTCAGCTTCACGTCTTGGGCTTTGAACAAGACACAAATAGACCTTTCAGCTTCACATCTTGGGCTTTGAACAAGATACAAACCACCTTTCGCTTCACGTCTTGGGCTTTGAACAAGACACCAAAAACCAATTTCCTCCCATAGAATAGGAGGAACTACGAACACTCTGATTTCCCTGTTTCGGTAAACGGGAATACGTAGGCATAAGATCGAAAGAAAAGATCTTAGCGAGCGCAATCAACAAAAAACCCAAATCCCATATCTCCATCAATCAAAAGCAGTATTTCAAAAGCATCGGTCCTAACATCCTAATCCTTGTTCCCCACCAGAAACCTTCTGCCCAGGTAAAAAAGAAAGAAAACAGTATTGGCGAAAATACAAATAACCAGTACAAAGGCCCTCCCCACATTGATAGCATCCGTAACCTAACAGACCGCTGTTTAAACTCAGTATGCAAGCAGGGTTAATTGGAGACATCTATTTCCCTTCCTTATTCAGCTCACAATAGGATAAAAAATGAATCGACCTGTAGTCAAAGCTCAAACCGCAGAGAGCGACCAGCGCTTAAGAACCGCGTCCAAAATCGCTCGCTACAGAAAAGTGGCGCCCGCCGTGGGGCGTATCTCTTCAGCTTCTTTCCTTTTTTCTTCCTTTCATCTCTTGTGTGAATACCACAGATTGGGACTTCCGCCGGGGAACCCATTTCTGTCAGGAACTTAGGAATCATAGCTTTATAAGTCTAGGATGATTAGGACAAATATATATACTGCTTTTCCTAATTGCTATACGTGTTTATTTTTCTGCTACTGGGAATGCGTGTGATACTGCATGTGGTGAGAATGAGTATACACTTAAGATAAGTGATGGCGACGGGGTCGACCATCAACCTCAGTGGAGGCTGACCAACGCAACCCATTCACTCTTCTAGCCAATGGGCCGGTTGTTAAGTCTGAGAAGCTGAGGAGCCAAACCTTTTCGTAGTGCAGAAACTATCGGAAATAGTTGTTACGCGATACTACCCTCATTTGAGGCTGGTGATCTATTCTCGGTGAATGGCACTTACTCTAAGATTGCTCTACAACTCGTTGGCGATCCGCTTGTTGTTTTGCTTTCCTGGGAGGAGCTGATGATAATGAGTACAGGTACAAAAATCACCCTAGTATAAACCTTTGGGGATGGGTAGAGCCTTGACTTCATGACAACGACCCTTTGACCCCATGTTTTTTCTATGTTTTTGTGTGCTGCATTCATGCATTCATTTAATAAAACATTAAAACACTAAAAAAACTTTCTCTTCTAGTCTCTCTGTTTATCAAATTAAACTAAGACTGTGATTGCAAATATCAGAGAAGAGGATTACGCTAATGGATTTCGGTAGAAGGAGAACTCACCGGTATACCTTCAAGGTTCCAAAACTAGGGGATTTGAGAAGGTTAGCAAGGATGATCGTTAACCCAGAGGCTTTCAGCACGGTGGTTTGCTACCACTATTAAGAGTCCATGTGATTAAGGGGATCATGGACTCGCTCATTCAATTCTACGATCCGGTTTATCACTGTTTCACATTCCCGAATTACCAGCTATCACCAACGCTGGAGGAGTATTCTCATCTGACTGATTTACATATCACTGATCGAGCTCTATTTTCTGGACTGGAAGAAATTCCAAAGAATCAGACTATTGCAATAGCAATTCATTTGGACGACTCTGAGGTCAGGACTCACATGACCACTAAGGGTGGCATCCAAGGTTTGCCAGCCCAGTTCTTGACAAAAAAGGCTCTATACTTCGCTAGTATAGGGAACGGGACTGATTTTGAAAGCATCTTTGTCTTGCTCACCTACGGGTTATTTTTGTTTCCCAACATCAATAACTTCGTCGATATCAACGCTATTAAGGTTTTTCTCATTGGAAACCCTATGCCGACTTTGCTTGCAGATGCCTATCATTCTGTACACTTGGGAAATTTGTACAGCGGAGAGGAGATCACATGCTGTGTACCTTTGCTTTACAAATGGTTTATCTCTCACTTGCCCAAGTCTGCTGCTTTTTGGGATTGCAAGAGTGTCTTACGTTGGTCGCAGAAGATCATGTCTCTTACCAACTCTGATATAGATTGGTGTAATAGGATTTATGAGGGAATTAGAATCATTGACCATTGTGGAAACTTCCCCAGCGTACCCCTCATAGGAACTAAAGGAGGAATCAACTATCATCCGATATTGGTTCTTCATCAATTAGGATACCCGATGAGACACATCCCACTGGGTGTTCATCTGGAAGGTATTTTCTTCAAAGAAGGAGAAAGTGACAGAGCACTAAAGATGGAAATAGTGCAAGATTGGAAACATGTTCATAAGAAAGGACGAGAGCCTCTGGGAAAACCGGACTGTGTCTCGGTGGAGCCTTATCTCCATTGGGTACAAACTAGAGCTCTCAAGCTAAAGATGCCTTATCCTCGTTACGGAATTCTTCCACCGAGGGAAACTGTCATGTACTTCATGACGGAAACTGAAAAGCTTCAGGTTACTCTCAACAAAGTTCAAAAGGAAAGAAGATCTTGGAAGAACAAGTACCGCACCCTCGACGTAGAGTGTATCCAAATACAGCAACTACTAAAAGAGAAAGATGCTCTGATTGAAATTTTGGAGCAGCATGCTGTAGAGAATCAAGATGACCAAAGGAATTTGCTCGCTCCTTTCACCTGGCAAAGGAATAACAGCCCAACAACGGCCCAAGCGCCCCGGTCAAAAAAGAGGACTCGGGACCCATTAGTTTAGGTTTCTGTTTCTGCACTTTGTAATCTACTGTATTTCCATTTCTGTAATCCTTTGGAATTCAATAAAAAGGGGTTTCCCCACTGTTTGATATTTGCAATCTAATTGTCGAAGTTTATTTTGATTAAAAAAAAAAACAACAATTAATATAATCATTGCATTCATCATTCTCACATCGCGTATTCTCCTTACCTACGAATCTCACGTTTGTGTCTCGATTCTAGAGTCAAACTGTCTCATTCGTACAATACTCGGGCCAATCGTCAGAAAAAGATGGATGATCTTGAGGAAGAAAACAGAGAGTTGAAAGAAGAGATCGACGCTCTGAGAGAGGATATGAGAAAGCTTCGTAACGACATGCAAGCCATGGCAGAAGCTCAGCTACAAAGAACTGTGATCTCAGAGATCACCTCAATGCCCATCATAGAAAAGTATGATCCTAGGCATCAGATGCCGAAAGATCGTCCTTGGGGCATGCCTGTTAACTATATCCCGGAAGGATATGTTCCGCCGATCACTGAAGATCAGGGAATCGCAACAAAAGCCGCTGGGCCTGAAGGTTACAAACTTCGGGAAAGCGAAGATGCCAGGGGCATACTCAAGACTCCTGAAGGTTACAAACTTCGGGAGGCGCCAAGACTTACTGCCATAGTCACGGTACCACCCCCTGTGGTGCACGCTGTCCCGGAAGGACAGATTCCACCAACACCTTCTGGTAAGAAGGAAACTATGTTTGACAGAATGGATGAATTCCAGGAGCAGTTCTTGGAAATGCAGAAAGAGCTGCAAGCCATTCGCGGTCAGGATCTATTTGGGAAGGACGCCGCAGACCTCTGCTTGGTCCCAAATGTGAAAGTCCCGCACAAGTTCCAAGTGCCCGACTTTGAAAAATACAAGGGTAACTCTTGCCCTCAGAGCCATCTGGTGATGTACGCTCGGCGGATGTCAGCTCAGACGGAGAATCAGGACCTGCTGATTCACTACTTCCAGGATAGTTTAACCGGTGCCGCACTCAAATGGTACATGGGTTTAAACCGTACTACGATCAGTACATTCAAAGATCTTGGTATTGCCTTTGTCCAACAATACAAGTACAATTTGGACATGGCACCCGACAGAGATCAACTCAGATCGATGTCGCAAAAGGACAAAGAAACCTTTAAGGAGTAAGCTTAAAGGTGGCGTGAAATTGCCGCTCAAATTTGTCCACCTCTTGAGGAAAAAGAGATGACAAAAATCTTCTTAAAGACCTTAAGCTCATTTTACTATGACCGAATGATTGCCAGTGCACCCAGTGATTTCACCGAAATGGTCGGCATGGGTGTACGTCTTGAGGAAGCCCTCTGAGAAGGACGTTTGGTAAAAGACACTGGATCAACGAGCGGTACTAAAAAATACGGTAGTGCTCTCCCTAAGAAAAAAGAGCAAGATATTGGGAATATCTCTCTCGGAAAGCAAAGACGACGTTATCAGCCAGTAGCAGCTGTTACTCCTGTTATCGGCCCCGCGCCTGTTCCTATGTATCAACCTCAGGTTGCGCAGAGCCAACCTGACCAACAAAGGACACAACAACCTCTTCAGCAGGCTCGTCCTCCATATAACAACAACCGTACAACACGGCCACCAGGATTTGATCCTATACCCGTAACGTACGCAGAGTTGTTTCCGTTACTGCTGGTTAAGGGGCACATTCAGACTAAGTCTCCCCTTTCAGTTCTGGAAAATCCGCCTTTTTGGTTTAAAGCGGATCAAACATGCCCTTATCATCAAGGAGGTTCAGGGCATAACATTGAGACTTGTCTCAATTTCAAATCCGACGTGCAAAAGCTTGTTAGGAGCGGGCTCTTATCTTTCAAAGATACGAATCCTAATGTTCTTACGAACCCGCTGCCTCAACATGAGAAAGCTGCAGTCAATCTGATTGAGAAAGAGACTAACAATGTCTATCAAATTCATGATGTACTCTTGTTGAAAACCAATCTAGTCAAGATGCATTGTAGACAGAGTGGATATGGCCATGTGCCACCTCATAATTATCACCAATGTGATATCTGCTCTAAAGACAACCAGGGATGTTCTGTGGTGCAAGCAGCTCTACAAGAGCACCGAGTTCGTGGAGTTAACATGGTTTACACGAATTCCAACGTCATTCAAAACCACGACATCCGTGCGATGAATGTCAACTTGGTGGCGATGCACTCAAGGCAAAGCCAGTATCATAATCTGCTGCGGCACGATTACAGTTCCTGTCTGATTTGCTCGGTAAACAAACAGGGATGCTCTTTCATACAAGAGGCCCTCCAGCGTCAGATGGATCTTGGATGGATCCAAGACTACCATGATAGGAACTCCTATCAAATCAACATGGTTCAGATCTTTGACATTCGCGTGATGAATACCAACCTGGTAGAGTTACATGCCGAGCAGGACTGACTCTGATTCTTAATATCACATGATTATCAAAACTGTAAAGCAGGTTGCGAAAACGATCGAGGTTTTACCCTTGTCCAGGAGGCACTTCAGCACTTGTTAAATCACTGGTGGATGCCAATCTATATGGACGAAGATACTCAGCAGATTAGTATCAATCACAGGAATCCTACTCGTCATCAAAGTCAGGATGTCCGATCAATGGAAGATAACCTAGTGAGGTTACATTGTATTCAAAGTGGGTGTGGCCAGGTGCCACCACACAACTATGACAGTTGTAGCGTCTGTTCGGAAAGTAACCAAGGGTGTTACCTTGTGAGAGCAGCTCTTCAGGGTCAGGTCGATCATGGAGAAATTCGTCCATATCCAGGTTCAGGACCCATCATTTGGTCGCCGAACTACCTTGTCAAGCAAGTTGAGGATGTTGTCACGATCTCTGGTCATCACAGGACCAGGGATGTTTTTGCCATCATCCCTCTACTTGACGAATCTAAAGTTCCCAACCGGGAACGGATCAAGGTTACTTATGATGGTCAGAAAAATCAGAAGGTTCCCATAGTCATCTATCTACCGGGGCCACTACCGTATGAATCAACTAAGGCAATCCCTTACAAATACGGTGCAACAATAATCGAGAATGGGAAGGAAAATTCCATTACCCTCTGTCGTGAATATTGCAGACATCATTCGTGTAACACGGAGCGGTCGAATCTTCAACTGAGGGGTTGGAGAATCCAACAAAGAAAAGGAACTTCAGGCAGAAATTCCTGATCCACCAGTCGGTCAATCTAGTAATCCCGACTTTTCAAAAGACAAAGATGAGATGCTAAAGCTCATCCAAAGGAGTGAATATAACATTGTTGATCAACTGTTACAGACTCCTTCAAAGATCTCAGTATTATCACTGTTACTCAGTTTAGAAGCACACAGAGAGGCTCTACAGAAAGTCTTGGAACAAGCCTTTGTGGAACAGGATGTAACAATCAGATAATTCGATAGCATTGTCTCTAACATCACTTCCTGCAATAATTTGGGATTTAGTGATGAGGAATTACCTGAAGAGGGTCGTCGTCATAACATGGCGCTCAATATCACAGTTAACTGCCAGGGCGATGCTTTAGCCAACGTACTGGTAGACACAAGGTCAGCCGTGAATGTTATGCCAAAGTACACTTTGATGCAATTATCATTCAAGGGCCCTCCGATGAGAACCAGCGAGGTCGTCGTCAAAGCATTCGACGGATCCAGAAAAACAGTTATCGGCGAAGTTGATCTTCCCATAACTATTGGTCCTCACACTTTCCAAATCACTTTCCAGGTCATGGACATCCAGGCAACATACAGTTGTTTATTAGGAAGACCTTGGATACATCAGGCTGGAGCGGTTCCTTCAACCCTCCACCAAAAGCTAAAGTTCGTCAAGAACGATCAACTTGTCACGGTTTGTGGGGAACAAGCCTTGCTTGTGAGTAACCTATCATCATCTACTTGTGTGGAACCCGAGGAGGTTATTGAAACTCAGTTCCAAGCACTATCGGTGAGCAAGGACAATCAGTTCAAAGAAGGAACTTCAATTTCTTCATACAAAGATGTTATCAAAGCGGTCGAGAGTACCGATACGATAGGATGGGGACGGCTTGTCATTCCTATTGACAATAAAACAAAGAAGGGTCTTGGTTTTTCTGCGACCTGTACCCAGACAGCCGCCAACGATGAAAGTCTTCATCCCCTTCAAAACTTCTTCCACAGTGGAGGTTTCCTTCACCCAGTGTCTCAGACAGTTCATGCTATCAGTGAGGAAGATCCCTCTGACACAGATGAAGAATGGAAGTCCTACCTTAACAAAGACGTCTATATGTCTCAGGAAGAGGTGCCTATGCCTTTTTGCTTTCCTACAGAAAGTCCGAGATTTATACCAAGATCAGATGTCGAAATGATCTACGGAGATTGTGATCCGGAAGGATGCCGTGCTCCGCCAAATTCATTAGAGGAAGACACTCCGATGAAAGACAACTTTGATCACAATTACTATGGCCCGATGGATGGCCTGCCAATGTGGCAGCCTTACCCAGGAAACTTGGGGCAAGAAAGTCAGCCGAACAATGAAACTCAGCTGAGCGTCATTGAACAGAATACCTGTGTCCCCACCATGTCATGGGATCAACACTCAGGTCATTCAGAAACTACTCAGCATGAAGATGAATTCGCAACGTTCGCAGGACTTGAATTCATCAACTATGCTTTTCTCGAGGTCAACGTCATCGAGAGGGATGATTCCTCCAGTTCCAAAAAAATGTGGGACACCTTGGGACAACCAAGTGGAAAATACGACTATATGGTAAAGTACACCGCTCCCGAAAGCTCTTGTATCAGGCTCGAAGATATCCAACCAACTGGATGGGGAGATACAGCTGAGAGCACAAATGCTATGCAAAATACAACAGAGGAATCCTCCTACGACAATTCTGCTTGGGAGACAGATTCCAATGATCCTGCTCCACCAGAAATCAGCGTCATTTCTGAAGACAAATCAAGGAAGGTTCCAGACTTTGTGATTTACCGAGGAGTTCGCCGCCAATGGGTTACCGTCGAGGTTCCGAAGGTCGTTCATCAGTCAAAGTAATTGCCATCTTTAACCTTTCACCCTGCCCAGGTGAAACAAATATTTTGATAGGGCTCGTTTTCTGTAAACTTCCCTCTTCGCTTTGCCCAAAGCGACAGAGTTTTGTTTTATAGGGCTGTAGTTTCAAGATTCGACTTGTTCATTAATAAAATAACGTCGTTCTGTAATTTCTGCATTAATTGCTGTTTTCTCTTTTTGCTTTTTCAGAAAATGGTAATCCTAAAAAACATTCAATAATAAAAACAAGCAGTAAAATCAAAACACTGCACACACTTACATTTTCTCTATCTCTTCTAAACACGAATCATCACGTCATGTAGATTGCTTGTTTTATACCCCGTTGAAACATACGATCCGATGCCTTCTCCCAACTTTGAGTTCCCGTTATTCGAGGCTGAAGAAGAAAATGACGACCAAATTCCAGAAGAGATCTTCCGACTACTCAGACAAGAGGAAAGGTCCATTGAACCTCACAAAGAGCCGTTGGAAACGGAAAACTTGGGTTCAGAAAAAGAGAGAAAAGAAATCAGGATCGGAGCACTGCTCAGTCCAACTGCCAGAGAGGGTTTGATAAAGCTTCTCAAAGAATTTCCTGATGTATTCGCTTGGTCCTATCAAAATATGCCAGGGTTGGATACCAGCATCGTGGAACATCACTTACCGTTGAGATCAGAATGTCCGCCAGTAAAGCAAAGGTTGAGACGCACTCACCCGGACATGGCCATCAAAATCAAGGAGGAGGTACAGAAACAGATCAACGCGGGTTTCCTCGCTACATCTGAATATCCTCAATGGTTAGCCAACATCGTACCCGTTCCCAAAAAGGACGGAAAGGTTAGAATGTGTGTCGATTACAGAGATCTGAACAAGGCAAGTCCAAAGGACAACTTTCCTTTACCACACATTGACATGTTGGTTGACAGCACAGCAAAGTTCAAAGTATTTTCCTTCATGGATGGATTCTCGGGCTATAACCAGATCAAAATGGCGCCGAAAGAAATGGAAAAAACTTCGTTCATTACCCCATGGGGTACCTTTTGTTACAAGGTAATGCCGTTCGGTTTGAAGAATGTCGGGGCAACCTATCAAAGGGCCATGACTACTCTGTTTCATGACATGATACACAAAGAAATCGAGGTATATGTCGATGATTTGATTGTAAAATCAAGAATAGAGGATGAGCACGTTGAACATCTGTCAAAATTGTTCGAACGTCTAAGAAAATTCAAGCTCCGCTTGAATCCCAACAAGTGCACCTTCGGTGTCCGTTCGGGGAAATTACTAGGGTTCATCATCAGCCAGAAAGGAATTGAAGTTAATCCTGACAAGGTCAAGGCCATTCAAGAAATGCCTTCTCCGAAAATTGAAAAACAAGTCAGAGGATTCCTGGGACGTTTGAACTACATCTCCAGATTCATATTCCTTATGAACGCGATGTGTGCGCCGATTTTCAAATTACTCAAAAAGAACCAGGATTGTGTTTGGTCAGAAGATTGCCAAACCGCCTTCGATAGTATTAAGGAATATCTGTTGAATCCTCTGATTCTATCACCTCCAATGGAAGGAAGACCACTGATCATTTACCTCACAGTCCTAGAGGACTCAATGGGATGTGTACTTGGCCAACAAGACGAAACCAAAAGGAAAGAGTCTGCCATTTACTATCTGAGCAAGAAGTTCATCGATTGTGAAACTCGGTACACGATGCTTGAAAAAACTTGTTGCGCTTTGGCTTGGGCAGCCAAACGTCTTCGCCAATACATGATTCGTCATACTACTTGGTTGGTCTCCGAAGTGGATCCAATCAAGTACGTTTTCGAAAAACCTGCTCTCACGGGAAGGATTGCCCGTTGGCAGATGTTACTATCAGAATATGACATAGAGTACCATGCTCAGAAAGCCGTTAAAGGAAGTATTTTATCCGATCATTTGGCTCATCAACCAATTGACGATCAAGAATCAATTGGGTTTGACTTCCCAGACGAAGATGTCATGTATCTAAAGATGAAAGATTGCGATGAACCGTTACCCAGTGAAGGGCCAGAACCAGGTTCCCAGTGGGGACTTATCTTTGACGGAGCAGTCAATCATTATGGAAACGGAATTGGGGCAATCATTGTTACCCCTCAGGGTTCCCACATTCCTTTCACCGCCAGACTTACGTTCAAATGTACGAACAACGAGGCCGAATACGAAGCATGTATCATGGGTCTCGAAGAAGCAATTGATTTAAGGATCAAAAACTTGGACGTATACGGCGATTCAGCCCTGGTTATTAACCAGATAAAAGGAGATTGGAACACATACCAATCAGGATTGATTCCTTACAAAGACTATGCAAGGAGGTTGCTACCCTTCTTCAACAGAGTCGACTTTCATCACATCCCTCGTGATGAGAATCACATGGCTGATGCATTAGCCACTCTCTCTTCCATGATTAGTGTAGGTCGACGGAATGACATACCTAAGATCGACATCATGCGCCTTGAACGGCCCGCTTACATCTTCGCGATTGAAGCAGTCATAGACGACAGACCTTGGTATCACGATATCAAATGCTTCCTTCAGAAACAAGAGTACCCATCTGGGGCACTCAGAAAAGACAGGAAAACCCTCAGAAGATTGGCTGGAAACTTCTTCCTGATCGGTGACACTCTTTATAAGAGAAATTTTGACATGGTCTTGCTCCGATGCGTCGACAGACCAGAAGCAGACATGCTCATGAAAGAAATTCATGAAGGATCCTTTGGCACTCATGCCAACGGACACACAATGGCGAGAAAAATTCTCAGGGCCGGGTATTATTGGTTGACCATGGAATCCGACTGCTACAAGTACATGAGGAGGTGTCACAAGTGTCAGATATACTCCGACAAAATTCATGTACCGCCATCACATCTCAAAGTTCTTTCTTCCTCGTGGCCATTTTCCATATGGGGAATCGATATGATTGGTATGATTGAGCCCAAGGCTTCAAACGGACATCGGTTCATCCTGGTAGCCATTGACTATTTCACCAAGTGGGTCGAAGCAGCGTCATTCGCCAATGTAACCCGATAAGTGGTGGTCCGATTTATCAAAAACAATATCATCTGCCGTTATGGTGTTCCAAGCGAGATCATTAATGATAATGGATCTAACTTGAACAATAAGATGATGAAAGAGTTGTGTGAAGAGTTCAGGATCGAACACCATAACTCATCTCCCTACCGACCCAAGATGAACGGAGCGGTAGAAGCGGCTAACAAGAACATCAAGAAGATCGTTCAAAAGATGGTTGTAACCTATAAAGATTGGCACGAAATGCTACCCTTTGCTCTTCACGGTTATCGAACATTTGTCCGCACTTCAACAGGGGCAACCCCTTTCTCTCTAGTATATGGCATAGAGGCAGTTCTCCCCATAGAAGTAGAGATCCCATCAATCCGGGTATTGATGGAAGCTAAGATCACCGAAGCTGAATGGTGTCAAAGTCGACACGACGAATTGAATCTGATAGAGGAAAAACGAGTCACGGCACTATGCCACGGTCAGTTGTATCAGCAAAGAATGAAGAGGGCATTTGACAAAAAGGTCCGACCTCGTGTCTTCAGGAAAGGAGACCTTGTGCTCAAGAAGATACGATCATTTCTCACTGATTCTCGGGGTAAATGGACCCCAAATTATGATGGCCCCTATGTGGTCACGAAAGCTTTCTCAGGTGGCGCCTTGAGACTTGCAACCATGGACGGAGAGGAATTTGCCTACCCCACGAATGTTGATGTAGTCAAGAAATACTTCGCCTAAAACTAAAAAAAAAAACGTCTCGGTGGATTGAAAACCCGAAAGGGCGGTCCAGGCAAAAGTTAGAGACATGAAAAAAAAATCATCCTGATGGATTGGAAACATCATAGTACAATCCAGGCAAAAGTTAGGGATAATGGCAAGTAACTATGTTCAACAGAGGCAAGTCCCTCAGCAGCAGTTGCATCATCATCCGTCAGGAAAACTCCAGTCAAGGTCATCTTCGACAGAAGCTCAGGATGTCCCGAATTCAAAGTTGGTAGAAGGATAGTGGTCGTTATGTTTCAACGTAGCCCTTTTCCCTGTAAATTACCATTTTCTAACTTTGTATATACTCTTTGGAATCACGCGTTTGGCTGATCTCCATCTTATCAATAAAATTTGAGCCTTTGTGCTTTTGTTTGTAATTCTTTACTTGTTTTAGCTTTACAGAACGACGTTGTTTAAACTTAATCAGCTATTCTTGAAATAAAACAAAAATAAATTTACTTGTTAAACTTTTTCTGCTTTTAAATTAAAGATGGCATTTCTTTTGACTGTTGAACATCAGAAGAACATCGATCGCTTCTCCCGAAGTAAGCGAACTTCAAAGTGCAGAATCAAAGTACTCCTTCTAAGCCAGTACTCCTGAATAAAGGGATCAACTGTGTCAGAGACCTTGTTTCGTCTGACACGCCTCGGCCGAGTTCTCATCTCCTAAGCCCGATCAACATAGCTCCCAACGGGACTATCTCTCCTAAGCAAGGTGGAATTGCTATTTTGAACCAACGGTACTTTTTCGCCCCGCGATGGTCGAGTATCCAATTGTGTTCATCCATTAGTCTGTATGTCGCGTCAGTTTTGTCAGCATATACATACGTACTTCATGTATTTTTGATTTGCATTTACATTTCATATTGCATCGTTATCACTCTAGCCGGTCTTGTCCCCTAGTGATAAACAGTTTTCTCAATCGAGTTTGTCAGTTCTTTCCTCGTCAGGAAGTGTTGCGTCTGCACAATCTCGCCACCAGTGTATCTTTAGATCAGAGTCGGCACTTGGCCACTTTGATAACTTGAACCTCTGAAAGATCAGAGAACCTTCAACAGATGTCACTCTTCGCCATTAAAGATGATATCCTTGCTTTCCCGGATTAAGGAAAATCCATAGAGAAAGCCTCGTGATCAGAGATTCGGCAGCACGCCAGTTTTGCTCCGAAAAACCACTGATGAGAAGGTCATTGGCACCTCAAAATTTGACCCCATCATATGGCATTTCTCCGGGAAGATCTCGAGAAAAGTATGATGAAAGATCCCAAACGGAAACAGTCTCTCAAGAGACTCGCTTTCCCTAGTAGAATCGACAAATGGCGTCTCCAAAACAGAGAAGTTTGTGTACCTCTACAATTCAGACGAATGGGTTCCCCAGCAAGTCTGACATCAAAACTTTTTCCACTCAAATGGCATCTCCCCAGGAAAATTCGGCGAGAAGTTTGAAGAAAAGCCGTACGAATAGTGTCCCTTGTCAGTAAAGTTTATTGACAAAAGAAACCGAGACCAGTTCCTTGGTAAGAAACCAGGATCGAGGGGAAGTTTAAATCAGAAACTAAGACCAGTTCCTTGGTAAGAAACCAGGATCGAGGGGAAGTTTAAATCAGAAACTAAGACCAGTTCCTTGGTAGGAAACCAAGAATGAGGGGAGGTTTATTTCAAAAGAAAACTGAGACCAGTTCCTTGGCTGAAGACCAGGATCGAGGGGAAGTTTACCTTTTCTAAGCATCATTGCTTAGCTAAAGAAGATGAATGCGTAAGCTACCATTCATAACCACCATCAAAATTTCGGGTATTCCGATATTTAATCCTCTTGCACCCCGAATGCCCGAATCCCTTCGTCATTCACACCTTCGGGTCCAAGAAGATTAAATAGGGGCATCTATAATACCCCAAATTTTGACCACTTAGATTTCCCATCATTGTGAAAATCATCATCACAATATGGATGTACCTTTATGCTTCATTAGTCTCCCCAAAGATGGGGGAGCATCCACTACAATCAAAATTAGGGTTTCAAGCCCTCTCTGAGTGCTTAGACAAAGGATCAATCAAGAAATGACATGATCTTCAACTTGTCTAATCTCTTAAATATCCACAATGGATCAAAAAGGACTCCCACTTCAAGGATTAAGCACAAGGCTGCTCCCTTCTAGGTGGATCAAGTCTCAAGATCGACAGTGTCACCAAATTAGGGTTTTGGTCGACCAGGGCCTCCAGATGGAAATTTTCATCTGGGCACAAGGCAATGATCCAAAACATAACCTAATATACTTCATGGAACCTCATGAACCCATGCATCAAGTCAATTTTGCCTCAGGGGATGCATTCATCCAAAATCAGGAATTAGGGTTTCTTGACCTAATTCACCCCTAAGTTGACTTTTGGGACAAACCATGAGCCAAGACCTCAAGAGATGATTTGAGGGTCTCTAATATACCATATTGATCCATTTGGGACAATGGATTAATCCAAGAAGTTTGAGCAACAAGTCTCAATTTTATCTGCACCACAATTAGGGTTTTAAGGGAAAAGTCAACTGTAACTTTGACTTTTGACCTGGACATGCTCCCAAACCCTAATACATGATTGAATATACCCTATGACACCCATGGAACATGTCCATCAAGTTTGATTTAGGTCAAGGACATGATTTCCTGAAGAATTGCACAGTTTGGAATTCATCTGATAAAAAGTCAACTGTGCACAAAAGTCAACCTTGACTTTTTGAGATTTTTCACCAAAATGGATTTTTAACCCAAAAATGATGTTAATGTATGATTTGAATCATCATTCATCAAGAAAAATCAAGAAAAGTGAGATAACTTGTAAAAGGGGTAACCATAAAACTTAGAAATTTTTCTAAGTTAAAAATAAAGTGGCAAAGGTACCAACTTTGGAGGACCATAACTCCTAAACCACAAGGCCATTTTTTCTCATCCAAAGATGGATTTGTAGCCCTCATTATCACCTACAAAAACTTCAACTACAAGTCATTCCAATTCATTAAGGATTTTGAGTTATGGAGTGATCAAAGTGGCTGAAAAGTGAAAATGTCACTTTTTCCAACACTTAGTGAAATTTTCACTAAGTCAGATTCTGCCTCACTTTTTGCCAAATGTAGGGGGATTTTTCACTTGGAATCAAAAGAGATCAAAACCAAACTTGTTTAAACAGTTGTTGTATCATGTAAGAGCTTTCCAAAATGGCCAAGAACATTGCCAAATTCAACCTACACCATGAGATACAACATTGCCAAGTTGCCTTGCTGAAATCTGTCAAGGCAAGGCAGAATTTGCAACTTTGGTCGATTTGCCAAAATCAGCCAAATTCAATTGCTCCTATCCATTTGGACACCTCAGAGGATTGAATCTAAAGGGGACAATCACTGAGCCAAGCCTCCAAAGTCCATGGAACAAGAAATAGCATGTTGAACCTAGAATGGCCAAAATAGGGACAAGACTTCAAATTTGGAATGAGGCATTCAATGGAACCATCAAGGTGGCATGAACTGAGCCATTCTCATCTGAAATCAGTCAAGACTTATCCAAGACCAAGGGAACCAAAGCTCTGTGCCCTAACCTCTAGTCAATGGCTAGAGGAGACTTGGATTTTCATTTGCCAACATTGGCCAAACCTACTTACCAGCTGCCATGCACTATTCCTTGCAAAACAAACTTGCTCTACTATAAATAGAGCTCAATTATGGTCAGTTTGAGTACACCAAAGCCATCTAACAGATGTTTTCCTCAAAATCTCTTCTTTCACTCCAATTTTGCCTTCTAAGGCAAGTCACTATCGGGTTTTGAGTTTGAGAGCAATTCCAATCAAACCAATCACTCACACACCTCACATACATCACATATGAGCTGATCAAACACTTAGATTACTTCTGAAACATCAATTTCACAAAATCACCAGCTGGTTGCTCAAGGTTTTAACCAAAGTGCAGCTGAGGTACCACAAAATGATCCAGCCAATTTCAATCAAGTCCAACCATCCAAACACAATCCATAGGGTGTAGGGAAGCTGTTCAGATCATCACAACTCATCTGTAACACCTCCAAATCAAAAATCACTTTGAACTTGCTGTCATGGCCTAGAGGTAAGCACATACTTGGTCATCTCTCAATCTATGCATATTTCCTCGCACAATAATTTGGCCATATGTTCATAATCATGCATGGAATGTTTTCCCTCAATTAATTGCATTGTTTGAATCGTGTATCAAAAATCCTAGCCGTCATGCAGAAATTAGGGTTCTTGAGGTCTCTTCGTGATTTCTTGTTGTATGTTTAATTTAAATGAAATTAAAGTACATAGACATGACCGTGAGGTTGAGACGAGCATAATGATATGTGGATTACATGATATGATTACGTATTCATGGAGATTGGATAGAAAATGCAAATCTGAGAAACCAAGAACACGCGCGTGTTCTTCTGCTTTTCTTGGCGCCATTTTTCATATATTCAAATATTTGAATTTTGTGATTTTGTTTAATTGATTCAAAAATTAATTTCTCTCTAAGTTTTAATGATTTTGAGTTGATTCTTTTTTTAATAATTCACAAAAATGTTAAAATATTTTATTTTCATAAAAAATCCCAAAAATATTATTTATTTCATATAATTGATATTTTTGTAAAGAATTAATATTTTGATTGTTTTTGGCATTTTAAATATTTTTTCTACATTGATTTTGCAACTTTTAATGCTTTCTAATTATTTTGTAGGTCAATAATTAATTTTTGAAGCATTAATCCAAGATCACAATTTGTTTTCCATGTGTTAAACAATTTTTGATCATTTTAATTGAATTTTTATTCAATTAAATACATTTTGAAAACAAATTAGGGTTTTGGATTAATTCAACCCTCATAAATCATTTTCAAAACATTTTGGGCCTCTTGAGAGAGTGTAAGACCCATCCCCCCTTGTACAAAAACTTTTTGGGCCTCACTCATTGTATAAGTCCCTCTGTACAAGTAAACGGCACGATCGTCGCCCGTTTAAAAATAAAAATCATCTGGGCCTCTCCTTGAGCTATAAGACCCATTCAAAACACTTTGGGCCTCTATTAGAGTGTAAGACCCAATCCCCCTTTTAACCAAAACATTTTGGGCCTCACTTATTGTATAAGTCCCTCTGTATTAAAAGAAAACCTCGGCGTGATCGCCATTTTTAAACGAAAAATCATTTGGGCCTACCCTCGTGTTATAAGCCCCACTCTTTTTTCTTTAAACCTTTTTGGGCCTCTTGAGAGAGTGTAAGACCCATCCCTTTGTACAGAAAACCTTTTTGGGCCCCAGTCACTTGTATAAGTCCCGCTGTACAAAGTCAAACAGTGCGCTCACTGATAAAACCCTGGGCCTCTCCTTGAGCTGTAAGCCCCAAATCTTTCTTTTTCAAAGCACTTTCTCCTTTGATTTTGAATATACTGTTGTTTTCAATCTTTCTTTGTTGAACAACTAACCAAACAGCATGGAAGCACTCCAACCGAGTAAGTGGTTATCGCTTTCGTTTACTGCTTTCATATTATAAACTGTATTGTGGGGCTGCTCACTGTAAGTCTCCTTTCATAAACTCATATCTACTGTGTAATAATAGTATAGATATTTCGAGTTTCCCCAGCTACTACGTCTAGAACTAGGTGACGCCGTTTCATTTATTCGTAGAAATAGACGCCTAGATCCCCAATAGGAGCACCAGATACAGTCTTCTCTTCGGCTGTCCTCCTTAGGAATCGTCAAGAAGCTCTACTCCCCAAGATGAATGTATTCTCCGTGAATGGCATCTTTGAGTTTCTTCCAAATTCTCAAACTTTCCTGACTTGATCTATTCCTTGTGGATAGCTTGCCTTGAATGTCTCGGGGTTTGGGTACCCACTATGGTCATAATCTTGGACCTTAACTAAGGAACCCTCTTTAAAAGCTAAAAGTCGCTGGATAGTAAACCTCGCACGTTTACCAGTGGTTTTTATCTTTAAAAGAGTTATCTCTCCTAACGGAAAGGAGATGATAGACCCACGGGCTTCTTAAAAGCATCGGCCTCCTCTTGGGCATTATTCAAGGACACTACGGCTTCTTAGAAGTATTCACAGCCTCCTCTTAGGCTTCGTATAATGATCTCTTCCTCCGGGAATGATAGCCTCCTCTTGGGCTTCGTACAAGGACCCGTCGGCTTCTTAGAAGTATTCACAGCCTCCTCTTACGCTTCGTATAATGATCTCTTCCTCCGGGAATGATACTCTTGGGCTTCGTACAAGGACCCGTCGGCTTCTTAAAAGTTTCCAGCCTCCTCTTGGGCTTCGTACAAATTGTCCCAACGACCTCCTAGAGGTATAGGAATAGAACCTAGTCATCCTCATAGAACAGTCCTTTCATAGAGTCTACTACTGTTTCTCAAAGCGTAGTACGAAAGATAAAACTCTAGACACGGACAGTCTAACTTCCTTGAGTCTCAAAAGACATTCTCAAGTGACCCCTTCGTTAAATTGGAAGGAAACCCGCAGACTCGGACAGTCTCAATACCCTTTGGATTTCCAGTTTCCCCAAAGAAAAGGAAACAACCCCGATCCTCAGATCTAACCCATGAGTACAGTGATGCTCATATAAGAACTGATTTTCTCTTTCAAAATCAGTATACTGGACCTGTCACTTAACTTACACAATAACCTTAGCCTTCTCTTGGGCTTTGTACAAATGATTCTCCCCAGCGGAGTCAAAAATCGTTTAGCCTCTCTCTCGGGCTTTGTACGAGACACATAAGAGACTCCCTTGTTGAGTCAATCTCCCTTTCGCCTCCATCTCGGGCTTTGTACGAGATACAAAAAGGTTCTTATTGAGCCAAACAAACAATCGCCTCCATCTCGGGCTTCATACGAGATACAAAAAACTCCCTTGTTGAGTCAAATAGCCTCCATCTCGGGCTTTATACGAGATACCAAAAGACTCCATCGTCGGGTCAAAATCTTTTAGCCTCTCTCTCGGGCTTTGTACGGGACACAAAATTGCCTCCTCTTAGGCTTTGTATAATGATTTTCCTAGCGGAAATTAGCCTCCTCTTAGGCTTTGTATAAGAAAACCACTGGTTGATCCAATTAACCTTTTAGCATCAAAGCTGTGCCTCGTTCACAGTATACAAACATCAACAACTCCTTCCCCTTCATCTAATCGCTGTAAGCGGTAAGCCTCTGGATCATCTATATCCACGCCACTGTCCCTCTTTTAGCATGAGAAATTCCTAAGGAAAGATGGCATTGCTCTACACTGAGTTAAAGTCTTCTCCTTCAGGTTAAAACCCTTTCTTCGGAAATTATGGCATTGCTCGGATCCGCGTATTCCAGTTAAAGTAATTCTCCTTCTCCCCTCTTTAGAGATGACAAATTCTCTCTAAAACCGAGGTCTTTCAGCTTCACGTCTTGGGCTTTGAACAAGACACAAATAGACCTTTCAGCTTCACATCTTGGGCTTTGAACAAGATACAAACCACCTTTCGCTTCACGTATTGGGCTTTGAACAAGACACCAAAAACCAATTTCCTCCCAAAGAATAGGAGGAACTACGAACGCTCTGATTTCCCTGTTTCGGTAATCGGGAATACGTAGGCATAAGATCGAAAGAAAAGATCTTAGCGAGCGCAATCAACAAAAAACCCAAATCCCATATCTCCATCAATCAAAAGCAGTATTTCAAAAGCATCAGTCCTAACATCCTAATCCTTGTTCCCTGCCAGAAACCTTCTGCCCAGGTAAAAAAGAAAGAAAACAGTATTGGCAAAAATACAAATAACCAGTACAAAGGCCCCCCACATTGATAGCATCTGTAACCTAACAGACCGCTGTTTAAACTCAGTATGCAAGCAGGGTTAATTGGAGACATCTATTTCCCTTCCTTATTCAGCTCACAATAGGATAAAAAATGAATCGACCTGTAGTCAAAGCTCAAACCGCAGAGAGCGACCAGCGCTTAAGAACCGCGTCCAAAATCGCTCGCTACACAAGATAGAAAAGACTCAATACCTCCTCAAGTCTTCAACCAACCACCCTTCTGCCCAAGAATAATTTGTTCCAAGACACTCCTCAAGAGTAATCAAATGCCACTGTTTGATTATCTTGATTTTTCGAATCCACATATGAGAACTACCAAATGCCACTTTTGATTGCCTCATCCTTCTTGAATTCAAATATTAAACCAACCAAATGCCACTTTTTAACTGATCACACCCTTCTTCAGAACTTCCAAAAGATACACTGATCCACCAATGAAATCTGATCTTCAAGTTACATGAACTGCTTGCTCCATAGCAAGCCATCTTGGATACACCAAGCCTTAGACATGTAACATCTTCTCATTCCACAGCTCCCGCAAACTACATGAGATAGACCTTTTTAAAGCATCCATAACTTCCATTCTCCTGTAGATCAACTTATCTTAAGCTAATGTGCCACATCACCCGCTGAGTCCTGATGTTAAGCTTGATGTTAGAACATTCTGATACGACATCTAGCTGCTGAATTCAGCTCCTCCTTCTGCCACTTAGAAGAACCTCATCTCTTTAATAGAACAAGAGTTCCATGCTCTCATAGACTTGATTCAACAACCAAGTTTGAGTAGACAACCTCCATCTTGCTTAATCTTAACACAGGTGTTCAAAACAAGCTCACACCTTGATGAATATCTGCTTCACAACTCCAAAGAACTCAACGTGCCAAGTCTGATTCTTTAGAGAAAGTAGTCATGGACTACACCATAGCTGAACCAAAGGATGCCACTTTCCTTAAGTAGACCAGTCTGTAGAAAGTCAGAGATAACTGTCACTTAACCTTGACTTGCAAGATGAGCAAAATCACATGCTCCTAAGTACCTAGATCAGAAATAAACTGACCCAAGTTGTGCTATCACCAACACCATATTCTGGACAAGTCTCTTTCCAGGACACTTTCCAAATAAACATCAGATGCTTTTAGTAACAACTGGAACACACCTGTTGCACACCAATACTCCTAGATCAGAAATAAACTGATCCAAGAACTATTCATTAAGATTATGACGTCTTCTTCTTCGTCTTCCACATCACCATTGTCTAGACTAGTTTCTTGCCAGGAAATTCTCCAGAGATCAGATGCTTCTGCCACACCAAACTGAAGCAGATTCTTAGGTCAACACCCAAGAGAAATATATCCAAAAGCTTATACAGTACCCCTCCCATGATTCAGCACAAACCAGATGAAGAGATGTTTCAACATCGTGTTGAACATCAGTAATCTTAAACTTCACATACCAGGATAATCAATTAAATACTTGTGAATATCACAAATAGCAATTAATCTTAAATCCTTGTTCAATAACCCTGCTTCACTGTTGAAGTCATACTCCAACATATCACTCCATGAACACTTATCAAGTATTCAATCTTTTGCAAGTATCCTTTTTGACAAACAAAGTGTTGAGATACCAAGGCTGCCACCCTTGACTCAAGTAATTAAGATTCTCTCTGAACGAACTCTACTTACCTCAACAGTTCTAAAATCTCCATTCAGATTGGATCCACCCTTAGGATTAAGAGGGATGAATCCTTCCTTGCTGTTTTGGATGGTGAAAATAAATCACCTCCACTTTCTTCAGGTTTGTGTTTCACAGAAACACCCTCTAGTCAGAAGAATAACTAGAAGACTCCAGATGCACGACTGAGATGCCTTTATGAGTGGACTTGAGAGAATTCTCAAGTATCTTTGACAACTTGGCCAATCAATAATTTATCAAACTCTTAGAGCATGAACTTGATAAACCTATTCTCAACTTCCCTCCTCTTCAACTGACTTCAAACTGCACACTAGAACCAAGCTTCCAAGTACCAAGTCACCATAACAGACATCTTCCAACAACTCCCTCCATTCCATCGCTCCCGACTTTGGAATAAAAAGATGCAGATATCTTCAAATATAGAGGCTGACGATTGAGATCTTCCACCATCTGTCTTCAGTAACAACTCCATAACCCCATAAATTCCATAGCTCTTTCATCAGAAACATATACAGCTGAACCACCAAGGAACAAATTTAACTTGCCCTAATAAGATGTTAGAACATCTTATAAGACAACCCAATAAGAGAACTAGCAACTTCTCCTGCAGTTGTTTTAGAACCTCCTCAGCAACATGAACAACCACCGGGTTATTACCTTCGATCTAGAACATCAATCCCATCCATTAATACCCTTGAGTATGTATGAGTTGATTTATCTGATCTCCAAAACTCGTCCTTGTTTAAACGCCAGAAAGAATCTCCCAAAGATCTCATCCAGAAACAGACAGGATGCTTGCTCTGATACTAATTGAAATTCTGGCATAGCAGACAGCAGATGTCCTAACACATGTCAATACATTGCTCTGCATAATTGTTAAACAAGAACAGAATGAACAAACTGATATTTTGAATAGAATACAAACAATAGAAAGAAAATAGCACAAAAGAATTGTTAACCCAGTTCGGTGGAAATCACCTACGTCTGGGGGCTACCAAGCCAGGAATGAATTCACTATTAGTAGTATTAATTTATAGCTAAACTCCCCCATTTACAACTCCTCACTTAACCCCTACCCAGTACAATTCTATTTAGAAATCACCATTTAGATAAGAGAAGCTCATCTCAATTCCTAAATCACCTCAGTGATATCTAACAGTTATAATCTCCAGCAACTGCATCAATCTGTTCAATTAAAAGACATTCCTTCCAATAATAATATTCAGCCAAGACTCTTGACTAACAACAATACTCGATTTTGCTTAAAAGCTTCAACCAAGAACAATACTTAACTCTTGCTTCAAAGCTTTGAGTGAGAACAATTTACAATAACCTATGTCGACCACATAGTATCAAAAGATACATGGGTGACTTATAAACTACACAAGGGACTCTCAAAACCCTAAACCCTTATGTTGCACCGACGGCTTATTGTTGTGTGTGTTTGCTATTTTAGTTCTAGCAAGTCTTTATTTATAGACTCTTCCAGAATGGGCTTGGACTCTTCAATTAGGTCCAATCTTCATGTTGTAAATCTTCTGTTGAATCTTCTCCACAAAAATAGGAACAAATCTCCAAATAGTTTCCTAAAATGTCTCCAAGATCCTTTTTATGAAATCAAATTAAATCTGCATTTTGTTCCTAATAAATCTCCTTGACCTGCGTATAATGATGAGACATATCCAAAATATTCTCATCAAAACAAATCTATCAAGAGATATACAACAACAGCCCCTGTTGTACCAGACAAAGATGTCTTAACATCTCCTTCGACATCTTGATTAAAAGTCACATGACAGCAAAATAGCAACACATGATGTACCAGACTAAGATGTCATGACATCTATCTGAAACACATAACAGCAGCACCTGCTGTACCAGACCAAGATGTCATGACATCTGTCATGACAGTTGATGAAGACGCTTCAACATCTTGCCAAGTATTATAACCATATCTGTACTGATGTCTGATCAACCATGTCAGGACATCTTACCCAACATCTTGCTATAAACTAGTTTCTCTAAATGAATAATTTCCTTTAGCTTCTTGGTTTGACACGTGTTGAGCACATATGCTGCAGTGGCAACATCATGTCCCCATAAGGTGTGAGTGAGCTTCTTCTCCTTTAGCATGCTCCTTCTCTTATCGAGAAAAGTTTGGTTTCTTCTTTTAGCAAGACCATTGTGTTGAGGAGTTTATAGAGCAATAACCGCATGCTCAATTTCATTCTCCTCACATAAATTCTTGAACTTCTCAGAGTTTTACTCACCTCCACAATCAGTTCTAAGAATTTTCCATCTTCTGACCACTCTGTTTCTCAACCTTCACCTTGAACTTCTGAAACTCGGAAAACACCTCATGCTTAAACTTGATGAGTGCTAACCATATCATTCTTGTGAATTTATCCACAAACGACATAAAATATTTGTTTCCTCCAAGTGAAGGTACTTCAAATGGTCCACAAACATCAGAATGTACTAGTCCCAAAGCATGCTTTTCTCTTGGGGTTACTTTTGATGCAAATAACAATCTAGGTTGTTTGCCTTTCATGCATATGTCACATGACTTCTCAGGATTCATAATCTTGGGAATACCATATACCAGATTCTTATAATTCATATGCCCTAAGATTTTGAAATTAAGATGCCCCAATCTCTTGTGCCACAACTCACAGTCACCTTTACTGCCTTCTGCACCAAAGCATTTAGTTTTAAATGTCTCCACATTCACCTTGAATGTACTATTACTTCCCTGCTCAGGTTGCATAATCAGCTTTTGATCTGAATCATACAACTTCAAGAGATTTTTCTTTATAGTAACTGAGAAACCTTTCTCAATGAGTTGACCTACACTCATCATATGGCTCTTCATGCAAGGAACATACCAAACATTATTGATCAGAACAGTTTTACCATTCTTCACCTTGACTTTGACATTTCCCATACCTTCAGCGTTGCGCTATTTATCATCAACACATCTAATCTTTATCCTCTTTCTAGAGCCAAAATTAACCAGCCATTGTTTGTTTCCAGTTAGGTGCTTTGAGCAGCTAGTGTCCATATACCACCAGTCTACCAAATATGCACCATCAGATTCAGAAGCCTTCAATAGCACAGGTTCATCATCAAAAGCTCCTCTAGCTATATTTACTTCTTATGACTTCCTTTCCTTGTTTGACGAACAATCAGCAGCAAAGTGGTCAAACTTATTACGACAGTAGCACTAAACCTTCCTCTTGTCATACGTTCCCTTCCCCTTCTGAGAAATATTCTGTCTTTCAGAAATTTAGATTTTTGACTTCTGAACACCATCAAATTTCTTCTTGGCTTCTAACAAAGATTGCTTCGGATATTTCTTACCAGTTCTGCTCTCAGAGTCTACTGCTATATCTCCATTTTAGAGTTTCTCCCCGTCAGACGTAACTCTTGTGCCTCTAGACTGCTTTGCATCTCTTCAATTCTCATGGTGCTAAGATCCTTAGAATGTTCAATTTCTACAACAATGTAATCAAACAGAGGAGTAAGATATCTAAGTACCTTCTCAATGATATTTTCTTCAGAGAGAGTTTATCCACATGACTTCATCTCATTTATGATCAGAGTCACTCTGGAGATGTAGTCAGGTTCCTTTTCACTGTTCTTCATGTTGAGATTATCATACTGCTTACGTAGAGGTTGAAGCTTCACCTCCTTCACTAATGCATCACCGCCATGGCACCTTACCAGTGTGTCCCATGCAGCCTTCGTCGTCGTTGAATCAATGATCTTTTGAAACATGTTCGCATCCACACACTGATAGATGTAGAAAAACGCCTTCTGATCCTTCTTCCTCAAATCATGTTGAGCATTCCTCTGTGCATCCGTTACATTTTTCGGAACTGCAACCAAAATGTAACCGTCGTTGATGAGATCAAGAACATACTGAGTGTCAAACAACACACGCATCTGAATCATCCACCGATTCCAGTTCTTGCCAGTGAACACTGGAAGCTTAGTACTCAGATTACTGTTTTCGTTAATCTTCAACCTTGTGCAATTCACTCAGATCTCACCGAACACTAGTGTTTCCCAATCCCACATATTCAAGAAATGTTATTCTATTACAATTCCGATAAAAAAAATTCAACATGAATTCGAGAAACGAAATCAATCACATAACGCCTCACTGTTCACTCGTGTTTCCCTGTGGATTTGAACCGGAGCTCTAGATACCAATTGTTAGTGCACAAGATGCAGAAAATGAAGATGGAAGAAGAGAGATAAGAGAGAGAATTGAATAAAAAACTTCTACTATTCATTTAAAATGGTTACAGTGAATGGTTACAGTGTTTGGTTTATATACACAAACAACAATGCGACGTAGGAAATATGCTAACCTACACTCACTAGGTTAAGCTTAACAAAACTAATACTACGACTGAACTCTCAAAAGGCTATAAAGTGTATAACACTGAAATCCAAATTAATAAAGAATCAATACATGTTAAATTTGATGATAAACTTGACTCTGAAAATTCAAAGCTAGTTGATAAATTTACAGATTTAGAAATTGCTTATTCAGACTGTAAAGTTAAAGCTTATGAAGATGCTCAACAAGAAGCTAAACCATCGGAACAAAAAGTTGTTAACTCATCAGAACTAGAACTTGCTAACACGCCTGAACCTCAGACGAAGTTAAAGTGAATATGCTTTCATCCTGAGGATCATATTCTGGATGAAAAGGAAAAATCTGTCAGAACTAGATCATCATTCAGAAGAGATGAAGATATGCTTATGGGATTGGTGTCTGTTATAGAACCAACATCCATTGATGAAGCTCTTCAAGAATCTGAATGGATTTTTGCGATGCAAAAAGAACTGAATCAATTCTCTAGAAATGATATGTGGACTCTGGTTCCTAGACCAAAAGGAAAACATGTTATTTGAACCATGTGGGTCTTTAGAAACAAGCTAGATGATAATGGTGAAGTGGTAAGAAACAAAGCCAAACTAGTTGCACAAGGTTATTGTTAACAAGAAAGAGTTGACTATACTTAAATCTTTGCACCAATGGCCAGGTTAGAATCTATTAGTCTTTTAAAATCCTTTGTAGTTAATCATAACATTATTTTATATCAAATGGACATTAAAAGTGAATTCTTGAATGGATATATAACATAGGAAGTGTATGTTCATCAACCCCCCGTGTTTGAAAATCACAAAAATCCTAAATTTGTTTATAAACTTAAAAAATCTTTGTATGGTATTAAACAAGCACCTAGAGATTGGTATGAAAGACTTAGCAACTTCCTTTTGCCTAATGGTTTTTCAAGAGGAAAAGTTAACAGAACTCTGTTATATATATCATTCAAGAATGAAATTTAAAATTTTCAAATTTATGTTGATGACATCATATTTTGCTCTATTAATGCTTCTCTTTATCAATATTTTTCTAAGTTAATGCAAGCTAAATTAGAAATAAGCATGATGGGAGAATTGAAGTTCATTATGGGAATTCAAATTAATCAAGGTCCACAGGAACTTACATTAATCAGAGTAAATATACAAGAGAACTTCTAAAGAAGTTCGATATGGCCGAAAGCAAACCTTCCAAAACTCCAATGCATCCAATGTGCATTCTGGAGAAGGACAAAGAAGGTAAAAAGGTAGAACAAAAGGTATACAAAGGTATTATTGGCTCTCTTTTGTATTTAACTGCCTCTAAACCTGGCATTTTTTTAGCGTGTGTTTGTGTGCCAGATTTCAGTTAGATCCTAGAGAAGTTCACTTAACAATTATTAAGAAAATATATAGGTATCTGAAAAATACTAATAATATTGGTTTGTGTTATAAGAAATCATCAAATTATAAGTTAGTAGGTTATTGTGACGCTGACTTCGCTAGAGATATAATTGAAAGAAAAAGCATCAGTGGAAGCTATCAGTTTCAGGGTGACAATCTAATCTCATTGTCCAGTAAAAGATAGTCAACGATTGCACTATCAACAATAGAAGCAGAATATATTGCAACATATTGATGTAGCACACAAATTCTCTAGATGAAAAGTCATCTAAAAGACTATCAACTTTATGAGAGTAACATTCATATCCTTTGTGATGACACATCTGCAATTTGTTTATATAAGAATCCCATTTTACACTCTAGAGATAAACACATTGAGGAAACGCATCATTTGTTTATATAACAATACCCCTTGCTGAAGACAAATTTGTTTTCATTTTGAAGAATTTAAAAATAGAAATCTGTCTTGAGTAAAAATACAAGTCTTAATGTGTGCTACCTCTGGAGAGTTAAAATGAGAATATGAGAAAACATGACTTTGAACCTATTAACCCTCTAAAGTGAGAAGGTTCTCTAGGTCAGGAGGTCCTAAGTCAGAATACCTCTTGGAATTTCTGTCTTCTAGACTCTAAATGATATTAATATTTTTTCCATGCGTTTTCATTGTGGCTAAGAATTATGTTGACATGTGTCTAACTAATTTTTACAGCAATAATACGTTTGAGTAAACCTTGGGAATTGTTTTTTTGGGTAAAATTAAATTCATGTTCTGACGCATCATTTGTCAGTAATTGTATCTCTTTTTCGAGTATAGTAATGTTGTCTTCCGACAAGCATGCCAAGTAACATGCCCTGTTATAAAAGTTATTACTGAAGGTTTTCAAGGTAATTGTTGAGTTTCCTTTCATTTCAACTCTAAACCCTAACTCTTTGAAAGTCTTTTGAACTTCCTTTTCCGTCCTATTTAAACTCCTTTTTACCTCTCACTCCTCTTAATCTCTTGGGTCTTTTCAAATTCTTTTGTAAAAAATTCATTTTTTTCTTTATCTCAACTGTAAACCAGAAATGGCCAATAGAAGATTCATGGGTGAAGAAAATCTTTTGTCAACCATTAATGAAAAGTTTGTTGCTTTTGCTGAGCTAAAGAATCAAGGGTTTGATCTCTCTAGAGCCATCTCTTCTCAACAATGGGGCAAGTACTTTCACTTGCTATATGGACCCATTTATCATGTTCTTGTAAAAGAATTCTAGATAAATACTTCCATTAAGCGGATAGGACATGGTGCTATAGTAATACAATCTAATTCCTTTGGTATCCCAATCATTATCACTCATTCTCTTATTGCCGAGGCAATAAATTGTGAGGATAATGGTGTTGGTGCTGAACAGTATAGAAGGAGCAGCCCCTTTCTCACCATCATTTGCAAGCAGATTCTTGCCAACCTTGATAAGCCAGTAAGTGCCTCCTCCCTTTCTCCCTTGGAAAAAATATGGCATCAACTGTTGGTGTCAAACTTTCTGCCAAGAGAAAAGAATTTGGACTTGCTTACTTATGATGACAAGCATCTCCCGCTCTTCATCCTAACAAGGGTTAAAGATAACCTTCCTCTAGCCATCTTTAACTTTATGAAGTCAAAGATGATATACACTCATGAGGAAATGTCTTTCTTCATTCCTCATGGACGAGTTCTCTCAGAACTCTTCTCTCTAGAAGGAATAGGGAAGAAGGTGCAAGAAGGTGGCTTAACTGAGGCTATGGTAAACTATTGGAGCTTAAAGCTTGAGTTAGCTGAAAGAAATTATGGTGTTAGACCATCTGTTCCCTAGTCTCCTTTCCCCATCCTTTCTTCAATATCTTTATTTTCTTATATTTGCAATTGTAATTCAAAATGATTAATGAGGTATTTCCTTTTCAATCATCTTTATTCTTCAATTTTATCTATTATTTTTTAATTGATGACAAAGGGGGAGAAAATAAATGATTTTGATTCATATTTATCCAAAGATAAATCACAAACATGTTAAGTTTATTGGATAAACTATATGACTATCTGTGTTGGTTGAAAATCAAATTTTTTCTAAGTCTTAAACACGGAAGAAATTTGCAAATGTCACTTTGTGAACTTAAGCTAAGAAAATTTTTAAGTTTAAAACTCATGGGGGGCTTACAAATCCAATTATGATTTTTTGCTGATTATTTATTTAGTCAAAATTGTTCATCAAAATTATAATATTTTTCATCATCAAAAAGGGGGAGATTGTTGGAACAAGTTTGGTTGTACATCTACTATCCTTGAATTTTGATGATAACAAAGTATAAAGAACAATTTTGTACTCTAATAATTTGTTGAGTGTGCAAAATCTGAACAAGTCAGATGCTAGATAAAGTATACTCTAAATAAGCCAGATCCTGAATAGAGAAGACTCTAAACAAGTCTGATTTTGAATAGAGCAGACTCTGAACAAGTCAGGTAGTAATCAAAGCTGAAAAAAAGAGAGACTATGGACTCTGGATAAAAGATAGACTCTGGACTCTGGATATAGAGACTATGGACTCTGGACATCATCAGGTTCTGAACCAAAATGATAATATGAAGAAGTTCTAAACTTAAAGTCAACCTCTGGATATCCCAGTCAATGCTTCTAAAGTAAACAACCCAGATGTACTATGATAAATTCAAGCTTTATTTTCACTAGACTCTGAAGTATACCCTCAAGGCTCTAAACTCTGATCAAGCTTCAAATCTTTCATATACGAAGTTGATGATTTAGAGAAAAAGATTAAATGAATATTCTAGGATATAGTACAATTTGAGAGGAAAAATCAAAAGTACTAATACGCTGATATTTTCAAGGATTGTACTACAAACGACTATAAAAGATTTTCTCTCCACTACCCACGATTTACGGCAAAACCTCATACCAACTATTATAGTTGTGGATTTAAAGAAGTTTCCAATTCTATCCTACAATGGTCTTATTCTTCATATATATAAAGATGACAAAGTAATCGTGAAAATAGAGCTGTTACACACGAAGAACTTCATGTTGAAAGAATTTCAATAAAGAAAATCAATATCAAGAAAGAGAAAATAGAGAGAAACACTTAGAACTTCATTTCGTATATTCTTAAATGTAAAGTGTGGTTATCACTTTGTGTATCTGCTTATTTAGAAACAATATTGTTAACACAAAACTTGTATGTAACAGTTGTTAAATTCCTTGAGGGACTAAGTTATAGTCAGAAGTCTTAAGAAGTCAATGACAGGTAGTCTTTGAGTTGTAATTCCTCATGGGACTAAGTTTAGTCAGAATCCTTGATAAGTCATTGACAGGTAGTATTTGAGATTGTAATCAGTTTGATTATTGGATTAAGTCATGTTGAGAAGGTAAAATCACTCTAGCGAGTGGACTGGACTAACATAGTTAACAGTGAACAAGGATAAAATGCTTTGTAATTTTTATCATTGTTGTTATTGTTTTGGGATATCGAAATTTTGTCATATTTGAAACCCAATTCAATGAACCTTAAAATAGACGCGGTAAATAGCTATGGAATAACTTCCTAAGTCTCACGATAACATATATGCACTTCTTTGTTAAGTTCTGCTTTCCCCTATGACTCTAGCTCATTATTCCTAATGTAACTAAAGTAGAAAATAGTCTTATTTACTTTTTAATTCATATTTGTCATGATTTCCATTTAGTAGAGGGTTCTTCAGCACTAATAAGTTTTTATATACTCCTAAGGTGGCCAAACAAAAGAATAAACATATGTTATAATTTTACATGAACAAAATATATCAAGACAACTCGTCTATAACATTTAAAAGATAACTACTTCATTAAACTTCACATTATCCAACAAAGCGACTTTATCTCATATTGAGTAAAGTAAACACGACAGAGAAAGATCTTAAGCTACACATTCCTAAGCAAGAAGATATAAATGATAACCCAAAAAATGACACTTCAACCACTTACAAGCTGTTAATCATCAAGTGATGTCTTCCGTCATTCCTCACATTAATGTTTCCTTCAGATCTAACTGGACTAGAGTCGCAACATGAATTTTGGATCCTCCTTAATTTCTCTTATGCATAATTCTTTCCAATTTTTAAAACCTTTTTCTTCATTGTAATGCAAGTCTATTTATAGAGGTTTTCTCAGCTCATAGTGTCTCTTTATTTGAATCTTGGGCCTTTAAAATTATCCATTAACTTAAGCCCAAAGAATAAAGTATATTCCCTTCTATTATACTATAATAGTACATTGCACATGATAGAGAACAAGACATTGTGGCAGCGGTGCAGCAGTACAACAGTAGTAGCAGGCCTCAATAGCTTTTCACACTTTTGGCACCTAGTGCTCATCTTTATCAATTAATCTTTACAACTCATCCCTAGTTCCTTTCATCCAAATTATTCTACGTCGGCCCTAACTTTTCAATTTTCAAACCTTCTGCTAGCATCTTCTAGCTCAAGGCCTGTTAAGTAGTGGTCATAAACTTGTGGTATGACAAAACTTGCAGCCAAAGCTACTCCCGCACATTAAATAATACATAAAACTACAAAAGAGAGCACCTAGTGTGCTCATTGATAGATAAAGCCAAAAGCATAAAATACAAGTAAATAATCCTAACTAAGCATAACATTGCCAAATTATTCAAATATTAAAACCTTAAATATCTCACAAAAAATGAGCTATCATATATCGAGTTTAGTTGGAAAGAAAAATATAATGTAGACATCAGTTTTTTTAAATACATGGAAAAACTCTAGTTTGTGAAATTCATTTGAGTTTTCCTCACTGATCTATGCAATAGATCCTCTTATATGCTCTAGGAAGAGGCGCCAATATAATCTCCACTTTTTACCACATTGAATCATGAACTGACTTGGGCGTTAGAGTGCTAACCATGCAAGTCCACCTTGTGTTGTCGTGACAGTGATTAGCACCACATGTTCAAGATCATAAGTTCTCCAACTACATCTATTTCTGGTTCCCGAATGGAACAATGGCGCCTTTTATGGGAATCGACTTCCGATTCCTACAAATTCCACAATTTCATATCCAATCTATGATTTAACAGTTCGTAACTTCTTCAGATCACCAAATCAAGAATGTTTAGAAGATAACACATACATTTGTCGAAGTCGATCCAATCAATCATCGAATCAAGAATGTTTAGAAGAGAACACAGAAATCTATCACAGTCGATTCAATCAATCACTATTTTAACTACGACTCGTTGAAATCTCAAGTTTCTAATTACATCGAGAATTCCGCAAATCAGCAGGATAACGGATCCTAGATTCAGTTCTAGATCTACATCATAGACTAAAGGCAATTTCCTCAAAGATTATTCTGAAAGTTCACGATCCATCTTCTGGTCTAACATTGCCTATACTACCGCCTCTAACATGGTACTCTCTATGGCGATGTCAAAGATACTACGAGTTCATGGTTTATATCATTTGAGATATGATGAGTTCATAGTTAATGTCACGCATGTATCTATTATTGAAACTCCTTCTATAGGTAGCAAAGGATCTCTAGATAATGAATGGGTACCTCTCTAGGCCAGATCCAACATGTCGTGATGAAGTTCATATCACAATCGAAGCTACGTCACCCCGACCAAGAGAAATGGGCGTCAGTCACAAAATTGTTCATGATTGAGCATGTCGACCCTGTTACATCCTTTCTTTATAACTTTGTCAATTCAAGTAACAGAGATTCACTAAACACACTTAGGGGAAAGGCACCCCAGACTTTGGTTTCAAGGAGCTTGGTTTGCAGTAATCGCATATTCATGCCAAGTTTCACCATTCCAAGGGAAAGTCTGGACTAAAAAAATAATCCAAATTCTAACGACAGATGTCAGAGAAGCGGATCTCTCAAATAAATTCGTACACATCCGACCACCCTCTTAGGTCTAGGGGAGTCGTCCACCAGTTTGGATCTCTTATAAGCAGATTGCAAACCACCTATCATTCAGTTGAGGTAGATGTCTACTTTGGAGTAAGACGGGAGCTGAGAAGTTTCTTTCTCGGTGATCAGAAAGCACTTTGTCGGAGTCTTCAAAAAAGGAAAGTCTATGATCCTAAGTTTTCAATGAACTTACTCAAACTACATTCTTGACGAAGCTGACCATCTAATTATACGTCAACAGTCAGAGATACGACAAGGATAACAAAGATTACATGCATTTCTACGACAAGGATATCAAAGATTACATGAATTTCTACGTAGACAAAGAATACACGTATTTTTGTGTAGACAAAGATTACACACATTTCTGTGTAGACAAATAATACATGCATTTTTGCATAGACAAAGAATACACACATTTTTGCATAGCGGGCACACCTCTATTTAAATATAGTCAATCCATATTCGGAGCGTTTCTTTACGATGGTCCAATCTTCGGATTGGGGTGTCTTGACCCATACTAAAAATGAAATAATATATGCAGGGAGTATGGTGATTATGTCATTACTTTTAATGAATGTATCTTCTCAATTTAGGTTATTCGGGTACCTTTCAATTTTCAATGCTTTTGAGAAGGCAGTTCTTAAGAATCTAATAGTGGCTCCGTCACAACTTCATCCTACGCGTTGGGAGTATGTGAAATTCTTCCATTATTAGTGTGAATACTTTAAGGGGATGCCTTCTATGACCGTTTTCTTCCATGTCTTCAAATTTCATTATGGCCTTGTGACCCATATGTGGGGTAAAGGCTCAGTTTCTCTGCTGCCGACCGTTCGGGGCTTTCAGGATTTTTCTGAGTGCTTGAAGCGTTTTCCACATTGACGATTTCTAGTTACTCATATACTCATAGAGACACATGGAATGGTATGCACTATTAGAGATATAGTGGAGGGTAAATTTGCTAAGTTGTTCCCTAATTACTAGAGCGAGAGTCATTTCCAAATGGGAAATGAGTTGTACGTCTAAAAAGAGGAAGGCCTTTCTAAGGAATAGTTGTATCTAAATAAAAAGATGACTAGTTTTCTCAAATACATGGGATATCTCGGGGGCGTTGCTTCTTAGGATGAAGCCGACCAGAAATGCATGAAATGCCTCACTGATACCCGGTTGCTAATGGATGCCTGCACCAAGAAAGAAAGGAATATTATTTTTAGTAAGTATTGAAAGCTTTTGGATTCTTCGCCTTCAATTTGCTTACTCATGACATATTTATTTATTAATGATTTTGAGCATATTCATTAAAACATGAGGCAACGTTTTATATTTTAAGGCAGAGAATCTAGCCAGGAAGAACTATAGCGGGTCCTTCCACTACTTCGGAGCCTTTGGGAGTTCGGCTGCTTTTAATTCTCTTTAGAGACCACTGTGTACTCTGGGTCCTCCGACCCTTACACCCTTGATAGGGTTGGGCCCACGCTCTTCCAAAGAACGCCGAGTTCCTTTTTCAGAGGAAGACTGTTTGTACTTAACCGATCTGACTAGGCGTGGCTTGAAGGAACAATTGGAGACTCTGGCACGATATACTAAATGCACCTCTGATTCTTTGGCCCTCGGTGGAATCGGTCACTAGGATGCTCTTTGTTTTGACCTAAAACCTGGGGAGATGCAACAATTGGAAGAAAGTGTTTGGAGGTTAATGCTTCGACGAGATACTTACCTGCAAGAAAAAAAGGCATCTTCCACTACTCTTACTGGGATAGGTGATGTTCTCTCTCTCTCTCTCTCTCTCTCTCTCTCTCTCTATTTCTCTCTCTCTCTCTCTCTCTCTCTCTCTCTCTCTCACACACACACACACATCAAATAACTTTTCTAGTGAGGGGTGTAGTAAGGAAGGACAAGTCTCTTATTAAATATATATTTTTTTACGAATAATCAATGTGAATCAAATTAAAACCAAGTTTGTTTAATATCTTAAATACTTATTTTTCAATATTATTAAGAGTTGTACTTATTTATTTTATTGTTTTTTATTAATGTGTATTAGTTTAGGATAACTATTATCTATATACTACATACATAACTATTTGATGGTGTAAAATAATTTAACACAGTATTCAATTTAACCACTAAACTTTTGGAAAAAAAAGAATTTGCTATGGTATAAATATATGTACATTAAAAATTTGATTGAAATGATTAAATTTAAATAGGTATTTATTCAATTTAGTTAGGATTAAATCTGATTTTTTTTGTTTGCAAATTTTAGTTCAAAAATCAATATAAATGTCACCAAGTAAAACACACTCTTAACACCTAAAGAGTACAATACTCATGACCGTCTTAAACACACAATCACCGATGAGTGTACGCTTGTCACAAAACAACATGTTATAAATCTACTAAGGTTTTTGAGTCTCCCTAGCCTTGCAGGAGAAACACGCTCATCTGTATTTGGTGACTAAGATTCAAACTTTGAATTTCATATGAATTTTTAGTAGTTAAGATTAGACGTGGACTGGTTTTGAGAAAATCTTTTGTACCGTCTGACCCACAATAACTGTTTACAAGAGGTTAGGTTCAAAACGGTTGTCGGGTTAACAGGTTGAATTAAAGGATTTCTAATGATTTGTACTAGTTTGGTTCGGTTAAGCCATTCCAATCCAAGAAAAATTGAATCTGGCCATATTATTATATTGGATTGGACTGAATTTTTTAAGGCCTAATAGACATACCATTCATATCTAAACACCAATATATCAATTAGAAACCCTAGTTGTCTCATATCTCTCTCCTTTGTCTTGCATCGCTCAGTCCATCTTTTCCACCATTTCTCCCTTTTCTATGTTTCAAATAAAGCTTGATGACTACGAACTTCTTTGTACCACGGACGCTGCCGTTAATACTCACTGCTCCAAAAAATTGTCGCCACTATGTCTAGGTTACCCGTTCTCTTCTTTACCTCACCTCAAATTCATTGTGTTTAATTTGTTGTTTCTCTAATTTGCTTGACAAAACATTTCTCAAATATTTGCGAAATGGATGATCTAAATATTTCCAGATCTTTTCCAAATTTCCTTGTAATTTTCCATCAACACTCTTCAGTTTCGTAAAAAAAGATTTAAGATTCTAAACCTTAAATTTAAAAAAATATCTCCAAATGTTATTTTAAGACCTATCTTCAAAAACGATCTCCGATAAAATGTCAAAAACAACCATAAGCAAAGGAAGAAGTAACGCGCGTGAAAACATTGGCTTTCTCTTCTAAGAAAAAGAATGGATGGTGTTTCATTATTTATGTTTTAAAAAATATCGATTTTTAGTTTTTAATCTCAAATTTTTAAATGGACTACCGTTTAAATCGAACCGAAACCCGTCAAATCGTACACTGACAAAACCGAAAACATAAGTGGTCGAAATTGAATCTTCATTATGGACTCGCAATTTAGGCCGGATTGGGTGTTTAGCCTCGAATCCAATCAAATCCGACTGTTTGTCTATTATTAATTAAGACACTTCATTACCAATTAAAACCTAAAAATCAAGTATTTATTTGTTGAAAAAAAATCTAATTGCAAAACTTACTTACACTAAATATTAGTAGTGGAAAATAGTAGATTTAAGTAGGGGTTAAAAATGTTTTGTCCGCACTTTAGTGCATAGAAGACCAAGAATTTAGGCTTCCACCTTTTAATGTATTCGTTCCACTCTGCTCTGTTTTTTTCCTGAATTTTTGCGGACGCAGAAATTCATATAATTTTGTGTAATTTTAGGCTTAAAATGCGCATTGTCCGTAGACTTGCTCCGCCTCATCCGCACTTTAACGAGGTGCGGGTTAAGGTTTTAGACTCGCATCCTTAACTATGTCAGTCCCGTCCTATTTTTTTTGCGAATTTTTGTACTGACAAATCTAAATAAGATGAACATATTTGTTTACCACCTTTCCGACTTAAAATTAGATTCTCAGCTAAAAAAATTGATGTAATTTCAATTAATCGTTTATTGGTTTATCATCTTTGTGTTAAGATAAATATTAAAATAAAGTGAATACTCCTATACCTTTTTTTCTGAAAGCAAAATTCACTAAAGGAAGCACAAAGGGTGCTGCAACCCTGCTACAAGAAGAAACAAGACTACTACTGAATACAACACCACAGAACTGTGAACCAGTCGTAAAATGAGCAAACAAAATTTAAACTATGATTGGAAAGCCATCTCCAACTAAAAAGCTTAATGGAGTTCAGCAAATCGTTAACGGAAATAAACTTGTTTTCGAAAATGAAACAGTTCCTAGCATGCCATAAGAACCACAAGATTGCATCCCATATCACCATACCCTTTAAGCTACCAGCTTCTTTCTGAACAATGGTTTCAAACTCCAGCAGAGACTCAAGACATTTTGAATTGCAAAATAGTTGAATTCCCAGCCACTTCTCAACCCCTTCCCAAACTACTTTAGCAACAGTACATTCAAACATGACATGAGTGATATTTTCCTCCTGAAAACCACACCTGGAACAAACAACTCCATCATCAGTCCAAATGTTCCTCCTACCCAAAAGGGATTTCACAGCAATCATGTTCCACAAG
Organism: Lathyrus tuberosus; assembly: GCA_022829125.1. NCBI lineage: Eukaryota > Viridiplantae > Streptophyta > Magnoliopsida > Fabales > Fabaceae > Lathyrus > Lathyrus tuberosus. Next base: position 326,136 of record JALAZF010000233.1, read on the forward strand.
GTTCTCCACAGGAAAATAGCAACTTTAGAGGGGATGTTCATGGCCCAAATTTTTTTCATACCAGTAAGAACATATGCATTTAAGCAAGGTTGACATTTAACATTCCACATACATGTATAACAAGATCAGACAGAGAAGTCAAAATTATAAAACAAAGGATTAAAACTCCCCGGCTTCCACAGAAAGACGTCATCAACCAATTTAATTGGATTAAAAGTACTCAGCAGTTCCAAAAGATCATGATACTCATTTGCCATAACAGACGCTTCAGGAAAATAACTGAAAGGTAACTTCCAAGACCAGCCCGAGTCATCCCACACACCATGATCAACAACAGCCCCATGGTCATGTCTAGCAAACTGAAAAAGACTTGGAAAAATCTCCTTAAGAGGAGAATCCGAAACCCAGCAGCTATGCCAAAATGAGATGCTCTTCCCATTTCCCAAGCAACACGACACATTCTCAGTAAAAAAATTTTTCTTTACACCTTCGTCATATCTCAATCTCATCATGTCTCTCCACCAAATAGAATCGCTAGAATTGGACTTCTCCCCGTCGTAACTATTCAACAACAGAGGAATGTTCGCACCATATCTGCATTCAAGCAAGGATTTCCAAATGCTCTTTTCCGTCTTCATTAACCTCCATTTCCATTTAAGTAACAGCGCCTCGTTGAAACTAGCCAAGTCTTTGATGCCCAAACCTCCCAACTCTTTAGACATGCACACATACTTCCAAGCGATCCAATGAATCTTTTTTTTAGAGTCTCTTCCTCCCCATAAGAACCTGCTTTGGATGCTTTGCAAAGAAGGAGAAAGCGTACAACGACATAGCGTTTAAGACTGAGTTTATCAACACGATTCATCCTCCTATAGACAATTGACTAGCTTTCCACACGGCCTGTAACGCCCCAGTTTTTGTCAGTTTTATTTAATCGAGTCTATTTGATTATTTTATTATTATATTATTTTATTCTTGACTTTTATTTGGCAATATATTATTTTTCATCGTTGTTTATGTTTTATCGCATTTTGAGAGCGTTTGGGAGATATTTGAGATGAGGGGTATTTTGGTCATTTGGGTAGTAGATATTTTATATAAATAGAAAGTGGAGAGAGAAAAGATAGAAAGGAAAAGAAAAAGAGAGAAAAGTGAGAAAGAAGAGAAAAGAAGAACAAGAGGAAAAAAGTGGGAAAAATGCTAGAAATCATCAAAATCAACGGTTAGGATTCGAATCGAACGGGTAAGGGTGTGAAATATCGTTATCTTAACTTTGTATACGATTATGTATGGTTTCGTTTCGGTTGTTTTGGATCGTTTTCATATATTTTTCATTTTAGGTCGAAATGAATAAAGTCGATAAAAACCGATGTTTTCACGGTTAGAATTCGAAATAAATTACGTAGTTGTATCGAGGAAGGTTAGGTCGTCGTATAACGTGCTTTTTATTCGATTTGGTGATGTTTGAAAATTCGGGTTTTTGAAAGGTTGAAATTTAATCGAAAATCGAACGTCGTAGAAATTTCGTTTATGTGTTCTAAATTGTTCTTATGTATTTGGTGGTTGCGCGTATGTGTTTGTTTCGAAGAAAATAATTGAATCGGTCGGATTTTCGGGCAAAATAGCCGAAATCCGTAGCGGCCCGCAGGGCATTTTGTGGTTTTTGGCAAAACTTCGAAAATTCATATCTCTTGAACCGTAAGTCGGTTTTGACCCCCGTTCGAAGCGTTGGAAAGCTAATGAGATGTTCTTTCTAGGAAAAATGGTTTTGAGGTCTGAACCTGGTCCAATCGGAACAGTATTTTCGAAACGTTTCGTTGTGTCCGGCCTCCGGTTTATGTTTTTGCGTTATTTTGAAATATCCATATCTTTTGCGTTGTTTATCCGATTGAGGTGTTCTTTATATGGATGTGAAGCTAAAAATATGTTCTATGATTTGGTGAAGAAAAATATTATTTTTAGCCGACTTTTAACTGACTTTTCCGGTAAACCGTAAATCGAATTGTTTGGTTATTTGTGAGAACGTTCGGTTTCCGTTTGGCACAATTGATGTGAATGTATGTGGATTGTGTGTGATGAATGCATGACTATATTGTGAATATGTATGCATGTCAAGAGTGTCATGAGTCATGTTGTATGTGAAGCATCATGATGTGCATTCTTGCATTGTGGGGTTCTAAGATGAATCCGTTGTAACGTCGTAAGCCTTTTGAGAGGTGAGGGCGATGATTACAAACGATTGTAAGCTTTTTGAGAGGTGGGAGCAATCGGATTGTAAGCCTTTTGAGAGGTGGGAGCAATCCATAAACATTGTAAGCCTTTTGAGAGGTGGTAGCAATGGGTGAACATCGTATGCCCGACGGGGAGTTACACTAAGTAACGAGCGATGGTTCCAATAAGTTCTTCAATTGAACTTGAGATGAAATGAGTCGGTACCGCATTGCATTTGCATAGAGTCGTGAGTCGGTCTCTATAATTTGCATTGGTCATCTTTGTATATGTGCATTGATGAATGAACATGAATATATGTGTTTATGTTGAATGAATGGTGATGAATTGAGATGTATTGGTGATACATGTATTTGAGCATGAATGAATATGCCTATGTGAAGGATACGTTAATTACGGATTGTTATGCCGTGTATTTGATTTATGGTGTATGCTTGGTGTTATATGTATATATACATGCACAGTGATAAGTTGTGGTGAGAATGTGGTATATGTGTATTATATGTTGAGATATATATTATATGCAACGTTATTATGATAATATTTCTCACCCTTCTGCTGGAATATGCTTTTTATGGCATAGTGCAGATTGCCAGCTTTAGAGGCGTGGAGGCAAGTGGAAGAGTTAGATCTTCGTCTTTGCTTAGGTCTTGGTGTCTGCTCTGATACGTAGCACGGGAGTCGGGGAAACAATTATTTTATTTATGTATATAATTGTTGAATATATTTAGTATTACCTTTATATGGAAAAGTTTCCCAATTGAGGGTAACCTATTTTATGCTATGTATCAAATTTATGAGCAGGGAGTGTGTATTCTTATTTTAAAATGTGCCATCCTTGTTTCTGTCGGAAAAATAAATTTTTAGTTACTCTGATTTTATTTATGTATTATTTATTCGCGATGGGAATTGGGGTGTTACACGGCCAGCCTACCACTAACCTTGTCTATTATGTACTTCCACATATGAACTCTCCTAGGACTTTCTCCAACAAAAACACCGAGGAAGAAACACGGTAACTTTAAGACATTACAGTGTAAAAAATTGGATGCAGCTTCCAAAAAATCCTTATTAAGGTTGATACCACCAATCCTACTTTTGGAGAAATTTAATTTAAGCCCGGAGAGTAATTCAAAACCACACAAAATCGCCTTGATGCTCCACAGATTCTTCCAGTTAGCCTCTCCCATCAGTAACGAGTCATCGGCGAACTAAGAAATAAACAGTCTGGGATCTTCGTCCACTGCAAAACCTTCGTACAAACCACTATTTTCCGCTTTCTTCAACAAAAGGTTTAGCACTTCCATAACAAGGATAAAAAGGAAAAGGGAAAACGGGTCCCTTTGACGCAATCCTTTCCCAACAGAAAAATCTGAAGTAGCACTCCCGTTAATTATAACTGACATATGACCTCTGCAGACAAGAGCATGAATCCAAGAAACCCATTTATTTTCAAAATTCATTTTTCTCAGTAACCCAATAAGAAATTTCTACGAGACGCAATCATAGGCCCTTTCAAAATCAAGCTTCAACATCAAACAACTCCTCTTCTTTCTCTTAGCAAGGTCAAGAACCTCATTGGCAATAAGAACACCGTCAAAAATGCATCTCCCGGGGATAAAAACAGTTTGCTCCGGAGAAACTAAAGTACTAATAACCTTTCTCAGTCTACTAGACAACAACTTAGATAAAAAAATTTGATAGCAACTAAAGAGGCAGATCGGTCTATATCTGAGAGTTTGGGGGTTCTTCTTCTTGGCGACTAAAGCGATAAAGGAAGAGGTAGCTGCCTTAGTTAACTTAGGATTAGAATAGAAGTCAAGAACAAACCTTTGGACATCTTCTTTAACAATCTGCCAGCACCCATGGAAAAAAGCAAACGTAAAACCGTCAGGACCCGGACTCGTACCCCCATTGCACCCCTACACCGCTTCCCTGGTTTTCTCCAATGAGAACTCCGCTTCGAGAAAACTATATTCTCTTCAGAAAGCTTCTTGAGGTCCAAAGTCTCAAAATCCGGGCGAAAACAACTGTCTTCCTTAAAATTGTATTCAAAAAACCTTTTTACTTCTGACTTAACGCCTTGAACTTCTTCACAAACACCTGCCTCAGTATTGACAGACCAAACATTGTTTCTCCTTCTTCTTCTATTGACAGCAGAATGGAAGAACCTAGTGTTGTTGTCTCTATCCTTCAGCCAAAGCTCCCTAGCCTTTTGTCTCAAAAGCTCTTCTTTCAAGTTAAGGTTGTGCTTTTCATCAGCTTTCGATCTTCTGCTGGCCATTTCCTCAAAACTAGAGAAACCATTCCTGCTAACCTCCAAATCCAAATCGTTGAGGTTACTGACAGCATCCTCCACCCTGACATCTACCCACCCAAAGACTTCCCTACTCCATTTTCTCAAGCCATCCCTCAGCCTCACCAATTTAGACTTAAGGACAAAATCACCCCTGCCAACGACTTCTTTCGCCTCCCATATCGACTTTGCAAAAGGCTAGAAATCTGGGTGCTTTAACCAACTACTATTAAACCGAAACGGTTATGGCCCCCAATCAAGATCATTGGCCAACAACCACACCGGGCAATGGCCCGACACATATCTTCTCCCTATACACTGACCTCTAATCTTCCAGCTCTCCACCAGATTCTCAGACAGAAGGAATATGTCGAGTCTACTCATAGAGCTACCAGATTTGTTAAACTAGGAAAAAATGCCTCCTATGCACGGAGCGTCCACGCAATCCAAATTGTCAATAAACTTTCTAAATTCATCCATCTCCTTCAAGCAACCCGCTCCTGCACTTCCTTTTCTTTCCGCCTTATGAGCCACAGAGTTAAAATCTCCTCCCACCACCCAATATCCTCTACCAATCTTCCTCTTAATCCTCACCAAATCAGCCCACTGACATCTCTTCTTGGCTAAAAAACACGAAGAGTATATGTTGACAAAGAAATACTCTTTCCCTTTCCAAAACGCGTTGAGGCCTATAAAACCCTCGCCCCTTAAAACTATACACCAAGTTCAAGAGATATTTTTTCCACAAAATGATCACCCCTCCTGCGTTCCCAACTGCCCCTGCAAAAGACCATTCTACATCCTCACTGCCCCAAAGAGAAATCGCCAAGGAATCCTCTATGAGATCCTTTTTAGACTCCTGAATGAAACAAACATCCACCCCTTTTGACTGAATAAGCTTAGCCACTCTCTTCCTTTTCACCAAGCTACAACACCCTCTAATATTTAAGGATAAAATATTCATCAAGTACCTTTCTTTTTGAACACCTTCTTTCCCTTGCCTTCTTCATCCCTCTTCTCCAGCTCCTTTAAAGCATTTATCATTTCTTGACCATCTTCACTGCCCCTCACTCCTAAGGATTCCACCAACTCCTTAACTCTAGAAGAAACTTTAGACTCAAGCTCCTCCCAGAGTCTTTTGTTGCCCATCATCATTTCAGAGTCTGAAACAGAATGGCATCTGGAAAATTGCTCAACATCTCTAGAAGCACCTCGGACACCCTTTCTTGAGTCTTGAAAATCCTCACAGGATAACCCCTGATCTCTTCGATGGGATCTTCATAAGAAATGGAAAGTGTGTTGAGAGAAGCGTCTAACCATTTACGAGAAAAATTATATTTTGGAATCACGGATGCTAATCCAACCGACTCTTCTGCCCCCACCAAAGTTGTACCTTCAACTGAAGTAAAATACTGGATCTCATCTGATTGGGCCACAAACGGCCCACTAACACCAACTGACGGAACAGATTTATGGGCTTTTAACAAACAGCGGGCCTTAATGCACCCATCAAAAGAAATCTGTTTGTCAAGAGAATTGGGAGAAAAGTTAACACTTGACTTTTCCATCTCTGGCCTTCCCTTTGTCACAACTTTAGACACTACCTTAACAACACCTGATGTAGACAACGTTTCCTCGTCTGTCCAATAACATCTAACCCAATCCCTTTTCTCGTAACTGCTGCCTCGAGCCTAGAATTGTCATGACGCACAGAGTTACTTGTCACACTTTTTTAGGTACCAGATGAAACAACAAAGCCCGTCCCACATCCCATGTCAGACGTAGGTCTGCTCCTAATGAATCCCTATCATCTCCATACTCTCCCTTACCGCCCCTCCCTTACTCCTCCGTTTTCCTCCTCAGAACACCACCATCTTGACGCCACCTTGTTTGTCGAATCCAAAGAAACCTCAGAGTCCGAATCATCAGTAACAGAACGAAGTTTACTAGATGAGATGCATCTATACCCTTTTGTCTCCTCAACCAGCCTAACTCTGAAGACTTCACCATTAATGGACACTCTAAAAACTTCATCTATAGTCATACCACAATTAGTTCTTAACATCACGCTGGCCACATCCATTCTTGAAAAGTTTAAAGAATTCTCATCATAGTTGATATACTTCCCTATTCTAGAAATAATGAACTCGAAAAAGCTTGCAGACCATGCATGGAATGGTACTCCGTAAATCCTGACCCACGTCACCCTCTCCGAATCAACAACTCCCTGTTCCCACCTCCTCACGTCTACGAACCATTGATCAATATTCCAAGATTTAGCACTACTGAGAAGTTCCTCAATCTCCCCAACATCGTTCTCTTCTAAGAGACAAAGATTAGCCCCCAAGGGAGTAACCTTGATCCCAAAATATCCTTCAGAGTGGAAGAATATTTGAATGTTATACGTCATACCTGCTTCGATCACCTTTCCAACGTAAGCTCTTTTGAACCTATCCATCACTTCATTCTCGACGACATACTGCAAATCCCACCTCTTATCATTCTCTCCCCTTCTAACGGCCTCAACGAAAGACTTAAACGGTTTAAAGCTTTCCTGAGAAGATTAATGTTTACCAGGACCAACCTTCTCTTTCATGTTCACTTCCCTTTCTTTCCTGTATGGATTGTTTTGGCCATCAACTTCTTCTTTCCCTCCCTCAGTTATTTTTGCAAATCTCGGAACATTGGCAAACAACTTCTTTCCTTCTATGAAAATACTATCGAGCCACAGTCCAAGATTTCTGACATCTTCTACATTGAAGAATCTTACAAATCCATACTTTCGCCCTCTTCTGTCGCGTTTATTGGGGATGAACACTTCATCCACCTCACTGTACTCAGCAAAGATTTTGTATAAATCCCTAGCCCTCATTCTCTCAGGGAATTCCGTAATGAAATTCGAAGTTGAATCGTTCAAACTTTTACCTTTACCTCTTCCAGACTCGTCCTAGTTTCTTCCGTTAGACCGCCTGTAACGGACCTTCGACCAAACCTGGTCTCCCATACTTCACGAAAAGTGAAGTACAATGAAAGTACAACCGTATATTTTGATTGGCTATCCACCTATCATTCGATGTCACTATTTTATAATAATTTATTTTAAAATAAATTAAATTTTAAATATATTTTGTCAAAAAAACATCCACATCTAATCAAAACTCATAACTTAAAACAAATATCATTTTATACACAAATCAAAAGATACAATAAAGTTGTTAAAATACATTAAGTTTTTATTAAATTAACTTTATACTTTTATTAAATTAATTTTATCAATATATTTAAAATAGTGTATTCAATAATAATTACAAGACATTAATTGAAAAATAACAATTTTTATCAAAAAGGATATTTATTTTAAAATAAATTTTATTTATTAAGATGTATTTTAAAAAGAAGGAGTCTTTTAATATTCATAAATTGAAATTTTTTTCCTCAAAATCAACTTACAAACACAACCTGAGAAGGTTGGCCCAGCGGAAGGGAGCTCGGGTCCCGAGGGTTTGCTTTCCATGGGATCGCGAGTTCGAAGGAGCACGAGACCAAAAACAACTTTCAAGGGCTACGTGGGGAGTGAAAGCTCTCTCTATGTGGATTAGCCGATTTGATTAGTCGGATACCACATATATCAAAAAAAAAAACTTACAAACACCACTATTGCCTAATATGAGACAAATCCATATCCATACATCATTTTCAAATCATTAGACTAATCATTTCTGATACGAAGCACTAACCATCACAATTTCTTTATCATTATCTTACTATAAATTTCATTGGTCCTATATGTTAGACTTATCAACTTTAACTTTACTTTGTCCAACATGGTAGGTAATCTACGAGTCACCCTTAAGCCTAATCCTTAAACCCATGAAAAGTGACTCCTCCACTCCAAAAGTGAAGCTTTTCTTACACCAAGTGTATTACTCATACAAATTTTAAGTGTTTGTCAACCTTTTTAGTGTATGTTCACACATATTATTACTCAATTAGAGTATGGTGTAGCTCGCACGGTCTTTACTGCTCCCAAGTAGAGTGTATGTTGACACATATTATTATTCAATAGGAACAACTTCGTTACCCATCACAAAAAGATAGGTAGTCTAGCTTCAATCAATCCACTAATGCCACATCATTGTATTATACTTAACTATTTATTTAATGATTTAAATTTTGTAGATTTTTAATGCAATGTAGTCTAATTTACTCTATAGATAACTCTACCCAATTTTTTAAAGTGGGTAGATAAAAATTCACCTTACTCAATTATGTATCTGTATACTCTTTAAAAACTTTTAAACTATTTGAAGAAAATGTTGGATTAAAATTAAGTCGATGCTCAGATAGTCCAGAAAAAGATTACTCGACTTAGAGAAAATCGAATATAAGTTATTTATTTGAATCTTTTATCAGATTCAAAGAGTCTCATGAATATAGTACGAATGTCAAAACTATCTAAAACACGCAGAACTTATGATTTAGCTTCAAAGAGCCGGTGTTCTATGTTATTAGTTAGATTTAACATTTTGAGAATTAAATAACATAAAATGTTCTAAAATGGTGAGAAAAAGTTAAATCTAAAGCGCTACATACACCAACAACGATAAAAGACGAATTCTACTTGCAAATTTAGTCAATTAATAATAATAAGTGCTGGAATTTTTATTGGCCACGTTCATGGTCAATATAATTACATGACCGGTCATTTTCTTTATAAATATCACTAGTACATTGTGTTTTAGACTCGTAATTTATAATTTTGTCTACCTATTTTTATTGAGGATACGAAAGATAGAGAAAAGTCAGAATCCGCTGGATACTCTAAATCGAATACTATAATTGCAAAAGAAAAGAAGAAACATGATGACATGAAGAATCATCTTGTCCTTAAGAAGGAACATAACAAGTTCAAAAACTCTAACAGATCAAAAGGCGGCTGCTATGTGTGTGGCAAACCAGACCACTTTGCTCGAGATTGCAGGCATTACAAGTCCAAAAACGAAGCTAATGTTGTTCATGCGAATGACGACATAATTGCTACAGTAAGCGAGATTATGGCAATCAAAGGCAAAGTGCAAGGATGATGGTATCATACATGTGCTACCGTGCATGTTTCTTATGACAAAACGACATTTAAAACCTACTCTGAAGTAAATGATGGACATGAAGTGCATATGGGAAATGAAGTACGATCTAAAGTCTTTGGAACAGGAACCTTCGAACTAAATTTCACTTCTGGGAAGAAAGTCACTCTAGTCAATGTATTTCATGTCCCTGACATGAATAGGATCCATGTTAGTGGAGACTTATTGGGAAAACATGTAACGCCCCATTTTATTTTAATTAATTTTAATAATTAAAATTATGTATTGTTGTGTGTTGTGTTATCGGTGTTTTTGGTGTGTTGGGGTACCCTGTGGTAGAGGATAGTGATCTTAGAATTATAGATCCTAAGGGTGAGGGGTGTATGACCGATTACTTAGAACTTGGTGGTGTGGTGAGAATGACAAATTAAAATAATATTAGTAATATTAGTTGGATATTATTAATTTAATAATTGGTGGATATTATTATTATTATCTAATTTGTGGAATAATAATAATAATAATAATAATAATAATAATAATAATAATAATATAAGAAATAGAAAAGGGAGAAGTTGGGAGGATTTTGGTCAGTACGTGTTTTTGGGAGAAATAGAAGAAAGAACATGAAGTGAGAGTTAGGGTAAGGAAAGAGGAATTTGTAACACCCCCAATCTATACCCCGAGTAATTAAAGCGATAACAAAATAATCAGAGTATAATTAAAACATTCATGGCATAGACGGGAGCGTCACATCAAAGTAATGAAATATAACAACCTGCTTATATAGACATGCAACAATCAGGTAGCAACATAAACAGAGGAACTCGGTTCCTAACACCCACAATTCAGATACAAAATAAAAGCGGAAAATTTGCAACTGAAATCTCATATATAAACATAAAAGTTTGTTTGTCATATACAGAGTCATACATGTACAATCCAAAAAGATATATATACACATAATCACATAACGATCTCCCCGACTACCAGGTGCTACATATCAGAGCCGACCGACAAAAGAATGAAGACATAATCTTCACAAAAAGACCTCCAGCATCTAATCTGCAATGCCTCATAGAGCATTCAAAACAGCAGAAGGGTGAGAAACACAATTATAATATAGCTGCATACAATTATGTAATAACATGAAATACGCATGCAAAACATTCTCACCACAACGTACACCATAGTTCAAATACAAAACAAAAAGATTCATAATTAATGCATCCATCACAAAGGCATATCAATCATGCTCGACACATTTATCACCAATATATATATCAACTCATCAATCACATTCACAATTTCCCACACATAATCAATCCATTCATGACTTATGTAAATGCACAGAGACCGACACAATGACTATGCATGCGGTACCATTCCATCCATCATTCTCATCATCATTAATTCACTCAGGAATTATTAGAATCATCGCTTGTTACTTAGTGTAACTCCCCGTCGGGCAAACGATGTTCCCCGTCGCTTTAGGTCCTCTTTGTATAAGGCACACGACGTTTATGGATCGCTTTAAGTCCTCTTTGTATAAGGCACACGATCCGATCGCTTTAGGTCCTCTTTGCATAAGGCACACGATCATCTATAACGTCGCTTTAGGTCCTCTTTGTATAAGGCACACGAACGTTACAACAGATTCCCTCTGGAATCGTTTCGTCGCTCACACCCCACAAGGGCACACGACATCACAAGATGCATATCATGATGCATGGCATACTAATGACTCATGACAATCAAATGCATATACATATATAACCATGTGAACCATCTCAACATCCATAATCATGCATTGCAATTAAACCCAAAACAATGCATTTATTTGCCATAAGGCCACAAACCATCATCACAACATTTCATCACACGCATTCAAATCATATAACAGCACACAAGCTATACGTTATATATCAAAAGGATATCACATGATAACACATCAATCGCACACAATTACGACGATAAAAGTAAAAAAAACGACACGTTTCCAAATTCCTGACACAATTAAATCGTCCACCAACCTCAAACCCATTTTTATAAGAAAGAACATCTCATTAGCTTTTCAACGGTACTAAGAACGTCTCGATCCGAGTTACGGATCAAAAGTTATGGATTTTAGAAAAACAGTTTTATTTTTGTTCTAGGTCGCGCTAAGCGGGCTCCACCCTGCGCTAAGCGCACTCCTCACTGCCTGGAGAGGTTGCAAATTCTCCAGACCGCGCAAAGCACGCAGACCCGCGCTAAGCGCGCACTGCGATATGCAGAAAAATAAACCCTTCGACAGTCTTTCCCAAAAATCACCATTTTCATCTCAAATTAGTTCCAAACAGCATAACAAGTATCAACAAATGTTCATATGCATAGTGTAATCATACTACGCGATTCATATCAATTTCCGACCGTGAAAACATCAATTTCTATTCATTTTTCTCATTTCAACCTAGAATTGAAAAACTATGAAAAGCAAGAGAACATTCAAACACACACATACATATTCATACACAAGCATATGATAACCGAGTTTCGCACCCTTACCCGATTAATCGTGCTTTGAAGTGTCGGTTGAATCGATTTCTTACACTCCAAGTTTTCCTCTTTTTCTTCTTCTCACTCTCTTTTTCTCTTCTCTTTCTTTTCTCTCTTTCTAATATCTATGTTTCTATTTTATGAAAAACAATAATATCTAACCAAGCAAAATGACCAAAATACCCCTACACTCAATTTTCTCGCAAACGCTCTCAAACGCGATAAAACATAATAACGATAAACATAACATATTTACCAAATAAAAACCAATAATAAAATAATATTAAAACAAAAATAATTAAATCGACTCGATTAAATAAATCTAACAAAAACCGGGGTGTTACAACTCACCCCCACTTAGAAATTTTCGTCCTCGAAAATATTACCTGAGACGAACAACTCCGAATACGATTCCCGCATCCGACTCTCCAACTCCCAAGTCAAATTGCCCTCAGCAGCGCCTCCCCATGCTACTTTCACAAGCGCAATATCTTTGCCTCTTAACCGCTTCAACTCGCGATCCAAAACCCTCATCGGTAATGCCTCAACTGTAAGGTTCTCCCTTACCTCAACCTCATCCATCGGAATCACATGCGATGGATCCGAAACATACTTCCGAAGCTGTGAAACATGGAACACATCATGCAAATTCGAAAGATTCGGTGGCAACGCCACCCGATAAGCCACATCACCCACTCTCGCGGATATCTGATAAGGACCAATAAACCGAGAAGTAAGTTTCTTCGACTTCAATGCACGTCCAACACCCGTCACTGGTGTAACTCTCAAAAATACATGATCGCCTTCTCGAAACTCAAGATCTTTCCTCCTTCGATCATGATAACTCTTCTACCTACTCTGAGAAGCCTTCATCTTCTCACGAATAAGTTTCACCTTTTCTGTAGTTTGTTGAACTAACTCCGGTCCAACCACCGAACTCTCACCAGATTTATGCCAACACAAAGGTGTTCGACATCTTCTTCCATACAACGCTTCAAAAGGTGCCATTCCAATACTTGAATGGAAACTGTTGTTATACGTGAACTCAACCAACGAAAGATAATTATCCCAAGCACCAGCTTGCTCAAGAACACAAGCTTTCAGCAAATCTTCCAATAAATGAATAGTTCTCTCGGTCTGACCATCCATCTGAGGATGATAAGCAGAACTCAGTCTCAACTTGTAACCTAACGCCTTTTGCAAACTTTCCCAAAATCTGGAAGTAAACCTCGGATCTCGATCTGAAACAATACACAACGGAACACCATGTAATCTCACAATCACACAGATATAAGTCTTAGCCAACCTTTCCAAAGAAAAACTGATGTCAATCGGAATGATATGCGCCGATTTAGTCAGCCTATCCACAATCACCCAAATGGCATTATGCCCCCTCTGAGTATTCAGCAACCCTGTCACAAAATCCATAGAAATGTTGTCCCATTTCCACTCAGGAATATCCAACGGTTGCAATAATCCACTAGGCTTCTGATGTTCTACCTTTGACTTCTGACACGTCAAACACGTATAAACAAACTGAGCCACATCCCTCTTCAATCCGGACCACCAAAAGATCTTCTTCAAATCTTGATACATCTTATTAGCTCCCGGATGTATACTCAAACTACTCCGGTGTCTTCCTCTAAAATCATCTTTTTCAATTCCGAATCATCAGGAATACAAATTCTACCACGGAATCTCAAAACACCCTGATCATCCACTTTAAAGTCACCATTCACACCTTTACCTCCAACCGTCATCAAATCAACAAATTTCACGTCCAGTCTCTGTTTCTCGCTAATGGTCAACAGAAAATCATTAGTGACCTTTAACATACCAAGCCTCACGCTATCAGATGTCAATTCACACACCAAACTCAAATCTCTAAATTCTTCCAAAAGTTCCCACTCTTTAACCATCAAAGAAGACATATGCAAAGATTTCCGGCTTAACGCATCGGCTACCACATTAGCTTTACCAGGATGGTAATTCAAGCTAAAATCGTAGTCCTTCAAAAATTCCAACCATCTCCGTTGCCTCATATTCAACTCTTTCTGATCAAACAATTATTTTAAACTCTTATGATCACCAAAGACTTCGAATCTTGCACCGTAGAGATAATGTCTCCAAATTTTCAATACAAAAACCACCGCAGCTAATTCCAAATCATGAGTAGGATAATTCTTCTCATGAACCCTTAATTGTCTCGAAGCATAAGCCACAACCTTACCTTCTTGCATCAACACTCCACCTAAACCACTCAAAGACGCATCGCAATACACCACAAACGGTTCACTAGGATTCGGTAAGATCAAAATTGGAGCTGTAGTCAATCTTCTCTTCAGCTCACTAAAACTTTCCTCACACTGAATATCCCAAATAAACACCTTACCTTTACAAGTCAGCTGGGTCAATGGAAGTGCTAACTTGGAAAAGCCTTCAATGAATCTTCGATAATATCCAGCTAAACCCAAAAAGCTTCTAATTTCAGTAACAGATCTAGGAGCCTCCCATTGTAGAACTGCATCTACTTTGGATGGATCCACAGCAATACCATTACCTGAAATCCATAGCAAAATCCTTACCATAAATGGTCAAAGGACAACTTAAACAACCCAGAGAAGTAGTTACCGACCCCAATGCTGGAGTATCGATAACCATCTCTCCACCCAACGACGATAACAAAAGATTCAAACGCCGCACACACTCAGACGAAATAAACGAATGAGTCGCTCAGGTATCAATAATAGCAACTAAAGGCGTACTATTAATAAAACAAGTACCTCTGATCAGACGATCTGCACTAGTAGGCTGAGCTCCTACCAATGCAAATACTTTCCCTCCAGCTTGAGCTTGCTTTGGTTTCGAACACCTCGTACTAACATGATCAGGTTCACCATAGTTGAAACACTTCACCACATTCCTCTTGCAATCAGCTGCGACATGTCCTATACCTCCGCAATTGGAACACTTCCTCATATCCTTTCTACATTCAAACTGACGATGTCCTAAGTCACCACACTTAAAACATCTCGGAGGATTATACATACCTCCCCCACTTGGCCTTTTAGGAAAATTAGCCCTTTGCTTTCCCTTGTCAGTTGGTGCCACATAAGGACCACCACGAAACCGTTGCTTTCCTTTTCATTCGTTCACACTCTTATAATGAGTAGAACGAGCTTTGCTATCCTCCTCATAAATTCTACAACAATCCACCAAATCTAAAAACCTCCTAATTCTTTGATAACCAATTGCCTGTTTGATCTCGGGACGCAACCCGTTCTCAAACTTCACACATTTGGAAAACTTCGCAGTTGCTTCAGCATAATGTGGATAAAACTGAACAAGCTCCACAAACTTAGCAGTGTAATCAGTAACAGACATGTTACACTGTTTCAACTCCAAGAACTCTATTTCTTTCTTTCCTCTAACATCTTCAGGAAAATACTTCCTAAAAAACTCACTACTAAACAAAGCCCAAGTGACAACTTCACCTGTAGCTTCCCACACATGACGCGTACTAACCCACCAATCATCAGCCTCCTCCTGCAACATGTGAGTACCCAGTTTCACCTTCTGTTCCTCAGCACAGTCCATCACTCGAAAGATTCTTTCAATCTCCTTAAGCTAAATCTGAGCACCATCAGGATCATGTCTTCCTTTGAAGACAGGCGGTTTGTTCTTCCTGAACTCATCATTCCCCCCAGAATTAGGTGCATTCTGCACAGCCTGAGCCATAGCTTGCATAGCAGCAACAAGAGCAACATCATTCCTACCAGCCATATTCTGTTCATATCCAATAACAGTAATTATGGTTAAACAATCAACTCGCCAGAACACAACTGTCGCACAACAAACAACTTGGTCAAAATGACCGACACGGACTGGCTCTGATACCACTTAATGTAAAACCCCCAATCTATACCCCGAGTAATTAAAGTGATAACAAAATAATCAGAGTATAATTAAAACATTCATGGCATAGACGGGAGCATCACATCAAAGTAATGAAATATAACAACCTGCTCATATAGACATGCAACAATCAGGTAGCAACATAAACAGAGGAACTCGGTTCCTAACACCTACAATTCAGATATAGAATAAAAGCGGAAAATCTGCAACTGAAATCTCATATATAAACATAAAAGTTTGTCTGTCATATACAGAGTCATACATGTACAATCCAAAAAGATATATATACACATAATCACATAACGATCTCCCCGACTACCCAGTGCTACATATCAGAGCCGACCGACAAAAGAATGAAGACATAATCTTCACAAAAAGACCTCTAGCATCTAATCTGCAATGCCTCATAGAGCATTCAAAACAGCAGAAGGGTGAGAAACACAATTATAATATAGCTGCATACAATTATGTAATAACATGAAATACGCATGCAAACATTCTCACCACAACGTACACCGTAGTTCAAATACAAAACAAAACAATTCATAATTAATGCATCCATCACAAAGGCATATCAATCATGCTCGACACATTTATCACCAATATATATATTAACTCATCAATCCCATTCACAATTTCCCACACATAATCAATCCATTCATGACTTATGTAAATGCACAGAGACCGACACAACGACTCTATGCATGCGGTACCATTCCATCCATCATTCTAATCATCATTAATTCACTCAGGAATTATTGGAATCATCGCTTGTTAATTAGTGTAACTCCCCGTCGGGCAAACAATGTTCCCCGTCGCTTTAGGTCCTCTTTGTATAAGGCACACGATGTTTATGGATCACTTTAGGTCCTCTTTGTATAAGGCACACGATCCGATCGCTTTAGGTCCTCTTTGCATAAGGCACACGATCATCTATAACGTCACTTTAGGTCCTCTTTGTATAAGGCACACGACCGTTATAGCAGATTCCCTCTGGAATCGTTTCGTCGCTCACACCCCACAAGGGCACACGACATCACAAAAATGCATATCATGATGCATGGCATACTAATGACTCATGACAATCAAATGCATATACATATATAACCATGTGAACCATCTCAACATCCATAATCATGCATTGCAATCAAACCCAAAACAATGCATTTATTTGCCATAAGGCCACAAACCATCATCACAACATTTCATCACATGCATTCAAATCATATAACAACACACAAGCTATACGTTATATATCAAAAGGATATAACATGATAACACATCAATCGCACACAATTACGACGATAAAAGTCGACAAAACGACACGTTTCCAAATTCCTGACACAATTAAATCGTCCACTAACCTCAAACCCATTTTTATAAGAAAGAACATCGCATTAGCTTTTCAACGGTACTAAGAACGTCTCGATCCGAGTTACGGATCAAAAGTTATGGATTTTAGAAAAACAGTTTTATTTTTGTTCTAGGTCGCGCTAAGCGGGCTCCACCCCGCGCTAAGCGCACTCCTCACTGCCTGGAGAGGTTGCAAATTCTCCAGACCGCGTAAAGCACGCAGACCCGCGCTAAGCGCGCACTGCGATATGCAGAAAAATAAACCCTTCGACAGTCCTTCCCAAAAATCACCATTTTCATCTCAAATTAGTTCCAAACAGCATAACAAGTATCAACAAATGTTCATATGCATAGTGTAATCATACTACGCAATTCATATCGATTTCCGACCGTGAAAACATCAATTTCTGTTCATTTTCCTCATTTCAACCTAGAATTGAAAAACTATGAAAAGCAAGAGAACATTCAAACACACACATACATATTCATACACAAGCATATGATAACCGAGTTTCGCACCCTTACCCGATTAATCGTGCTTTGAAGTGTCGGTTGAATCGATTTCTTACACTCCAAGTTTTCCTCTTTTTCTTCTTCTCACTCTCTTTTTCTCTTCTCTTTCTTTTCTCTCTTTCTAATCTCTATGTTTCTATTTTATGAAAAACAATAATATCTAACCAAGCAAAATGACCAAAATACCCCTACACTCAATTTTCTCGCAAACGCTCTCAAACGCGATAAAACATAATAACGATAAACATAACATATTTACCAAATAAAAACCAAGAATAAAATAATATTAAAACAAAAATAATTAAATCGACTCGATTAAATAAATCTAACAAAAACAGGGGCGTTACAGAATCCATTGTTGAGGAAGAGGAAATCGTTGCAAGAATTCTAAGGTAAGGGTGGGGTTTTAACTAGCTAAGGTTTAGTATGATGATAATCGTGGGTAGATTCTTTCATTTAGATTTTGTGTTTTTCCCTTTTGTTCATACTTTTGATGAAATGATTATGTTGAATTTGGTTGATTATGATCAATGTTGTATCTTGTTGTTGGAACTGTTGTAGTTGATAAAATTGTTGTTTTGTTGCTGCTGTTAAATAAATAAATTTTCGTTGCTCGTTGCTCGTTGTTGTTGATGTTGTTGTTGTGTGAAATTGCGATCAGAGTCGAAACTATTGTTTTGGGTGTTTTTGGGGAAAGAAATAAGGGTTTTTGTGTTGATGAAAACTGGTTTTTGAGTAGAACAATGGATTACAAATTTTGTACGAAAAGTGGAATTTTGGGGTGGGTTAAAAAACATTTTTCGTACTGATAAGCAGTAGAAAAGTGATTATACTGCAGTTGTAATCGGTTACCAGAATTAGGGTAACCGGTTACACTATTGAAAAACAACGTTTTTGGGAAAACGGTGAGGGTGTAATCAGTTACCCTGATTTAGGTAACTGGCCACACTGTATGTTTTGGGCGTGGCAGTAGCTGGTTACCATTAGTGTAACCGGTTACCTCATTTTGAGTAATCAGTTACCCTGAGACCAATTTTTGAAAAACTTTAAAAATTCATAACTTTCGTTCTGGGAGTCTGTTGTACCCCAAATTTTTCCCTTAGATCCATTGACCTCCTGCATGTCATATTAGGTCAATCATGCTGCATAGCTAACCCTTTTTACCAGGTTTTGTTTGTGTTTGTTTTTTTTTTTCAGGTATTATCTTGAGGAGATTCAAGGAGTGATTGATCAAGTTTTTGGGTGGAGCATTAAAATCAAGCAAGTCTCTAAGAGATGTCTCCATAACCCTAACCCCTACATGACAAAATTTTTACCCACTTTTTCTACCCTCAATTGTCACCTTCATTTTCTAAACTTATTTCATTAACCTCTTCATTTAACCTATTTCATTTAATTTGTCAATTTTTAAACCATATCTAAAACCCTAATTAGTTAATCTACCATTATTTTCCTAATACTTCATTTCCTAACCATTTCTTTCATATCAAGAGAGAAAAATCAATGCCAATATTTGTCCATAAAAGTCCACCATTAAGCCCATTGTGACCAAAAAAGAAAAGAATATGTTACAAATTATTGGGATTATTTTCATTGCCAAGGACCAATAGGAGTTAAGCAAGTACTTTGACTTTTCAAACTTTACTCATCGACCAATGAGAAGGAGACATGTGGCACTAAGGAAACCAAAAGCAACCAAATGCTTCTTCTCCCTTGTTCTTGCTTACGAAATTCAGATTGGAGAGGAGAAATTCAAACACAACAAGTAAATTAATTCATTCAAACCACTTCAAATTCAGTCTGTGGCGCGCAATTTGTGTAGTTTGAACTCTCCAAGAAGCAATTCCTGTTTCAGCTCTCAACAGGTTTGGCTCATAAAGGTGATTCTGAGGAGTTACCATTCTCAACATTCAATCTGCCACCACCTATGAACCTCTTCACGCCATCTTCAACGTTTACCTCGTTTGATACCTCTCCCACTGACCTCAAGTGAGGAGCTCAGAAACAATATGTGAAATGGTGAATCAACTCTGTACGTCTGAGATTTGGTACAGCCTAAACAACAGATTTGTCTCCAAGGAAGTGGACCGTTTTTGAATTTCAAAAGAGACGTTGGCTCCAATTCTTACTCAGCATCCCAAGTGTTTGATATTTGGACTCACCCAACCTTTTGTTTCTTCCTATAAAAAGGGACTCGTCTCCACATCTCAAATCATCAACAACTCTCTCAAAAACACTTAAAATTTATCTGAAGTTCCATAAGAGTCTCGAGCTAGCAAATTAGAGGTTGGCATTGGAGTTTGCTCTTGGAAGAGAAGGCATTCATCATACCTGAAGACAGTGGACACCATTCAACTTGGTATTGTATTCTCACACTTTTTTATAATTCTCATTTGATATAATCTTTACCATATGCATTTCATTTTTCTTGGTATTTGCCTGAATATATACTTAAATAGGTTGTTATGGTTTGTGTTCATAAAGTAAAATGATGTCCTTCATTGGTGTGCTATACGTGTATGTTTGTAATGAGTTACAATACCCCTGTTCTGACTATTATTTGGTTGCAATCATAAGTTCTTAGTGTGGCTTACACTGTCAAGATTGATGTTTGATTCTGTTGACCTATTTTCTTGTCGTATGTGCCTAAATGTGATATGACAAAACTCATGAACCTTTGTTCCCCTTTGAATTTCTGGTGTGTTCTTAGGTTGTAGAATGTTTGAGCTTATCTATCTTATTTGCTGATTTAATGAGTGTTGATGTTGTCAAACGATTCTTGTTTAAATAACATGTATGTCCTTTTCTGCCATCATTAATGTAAGAACATGTTTGTGTACTCAGTTATGGTTTTAACCTTCTCTTATTGGATGTTGAAGTATTAATGGTTTTGTTCACAACTGATATGCATTACTGATTTTATTGTTGTTTGATCATATGTATAAGTTTGGATTGTGTGAACTGTTAGCCATTGACTTGTATCATCCCCTGTTGGAACGATTTTTGTGGCAATATATGTTTGAGTTTTGAATGATAAATTTGATTGTTTTGCCTTGGTATTGTTCATGTCATATGCCTCATTGTTCTGCAGCTAGCCATTTCATTTTGTATGTGTTTCTATTAGACTGTGACTTCAGGAGCCAAGTCTTTATAATGTCATAATGTTGCATTGTGTTCAGAATGAGTATGCTAGGCTGGTTGTGTTTGATTTGTTTCCTAAAGTTATGCTGATTCTATATATGTATGGTCAATGGAGATGCTTACTTAATGTTACTACTATTTGTATTGATGACACCATTTGTTGAAATTTGGTCTTGAATGTCATAATGTGTGCTAGTTCTGCTTTGGCTATGTGTGTCTAATTCATGAATGCCTCTGACTATCATGTTACTCATGTGCTCGTCTTTGAAACATGGCTGTTTCTTTTTTTCCCTTTTGATAAATGTGGTTTACTATATATGCCTAGTTACTATCTGTTTTAAATGTACCAATATTTTTGTTGAACTCTTGTTTTATGGCAATGCCACGCTTCCAAAATGCTATGAATCTAGCTCACCTTGCTTTGGCAGTGTTTATTCTGTTTACCTTAAGTTCATGTTTGAATCAATGCTATTTTTCTTTAGATTCCATAATATGTGTCTTTATGCCCAATTGCTTCATGATTTGAAATGCTATCTGAATATCTTGTATGTCAGCTCAATGCCTTGTAATGTCTTGACTAGGTATGCTACTGATTATCTGGGTTATTGTTGTTATTACCATTCTATTTTGTCTTTTGCTTTAATCATAAGAATATGTCACCAATATGCTGAATATGCCATCATATCTAACCTGATCTGCCTTTTTCTTTCACCAATCATTGAGACATGTTGAATTGTGACTTGAACTTTATAGTACCTTAAGAACTAGTTTGTCTTTATGCCCTAACATTCCTTTGGTAGCTTCATTTCAAACTCTTAGTTTTGCCAATCAATGTCTTTGCCATTCCTCACTAAACTTGTTAACTCTTGAAAATGTTTTGATATACTTGAATTAGTCTCATGCTGGCCTGTATGTATGAATTGCCTTTTAATTGCTTTTCAAATTGTTTTCCATTTCATTCAAACATGATACATGATTGCTGCTAGGGTTGTGTGTCAATTTGCTAGTTTGTTTTGTTGTTTATGCTATTTGCTTGCCAACATGTAGTCCACAACCAAGTCATGTCCTACTGTTTTCCTTAGTATACATGTTGCACTTAAGATATGTCCTTGTGATTTTCAAATGTGAAGGTTGTATGCTTACTAATCATTACTTGATATGGTTGCACTTGATCTCCCTATTTAATGTTTGCAAATGTGATTGATTTAATGTCTAATTTATATGGTTCCATTCTTATGTGACAGTTAGTGTGCAACAATTCTTGGTTTGGTATTGTCAATCTTGTTTCTGTTTGCCTAACCATGCCATTTTTGTTTTAAATCCCTTGGTATGTATGTTTGTTATGTTTAAAACATGTCTTTGCTTGAATTAGGTGTGTTAGGCCTTAACTTTATGTTGACATATGAGAATTGAACTCAATTGCCATGCGTAAATGTGAATTGCATACTTGTTTGCTTTTCAAGATTTCTGCTTTGAATTTACTTCAGCTTGCTGCTACTAGGACTGCTATGGTCTCCATTGTTTCATGTATGCAAGTGATTATTGCTCTTTGATAACCAACTCATATGTTTGAAATACTTGGCATTTGATATGAATAATGTTTCTTGATTTGGAGTGAGTGATCATCCTTCTGCTCTTATTCCAATATGACTGGTATCGAAAATCATGGTATGGAGGTCTGCATATAGTGAGCAGTTTCTATGTGGGACGGTTTGTTTGTGTTGTTTGAAATACATGCGCAATATTCATGGTATATATTTATTGAAGCAAGTTTAGTATTGGATGTAACAGCCACCCCAGTGGCAATCACACACTTTCACACGCCTTGCCTACCTCTAGGACTGGGGTTCGAATCCCCCTCGCCCCAGTCCTTTTATTTTATTTTTCTGAACTTTGCCTCTTTTAACATATAAATTTGCGCTATCCCTCACATGTTAAACTGCGCGCGTTGGCCTGTTGGTTGGAGTTTTGGGATGCAAGCGAGATGGCATGGGTTCAAATCCTAGAAATGCCATTTCCTCTTTTTTTATCACTTGTTGGCTTTATCCTTTTTTAAGTTGATGCTTCAATTTTCAAAATGTCATAACTTACTTGTTTTTTATCCTTTTTCTTCCCTTCTTTTTGCTATATTTTCCAAATTGAATCTATTTTTCAAATTTAAAAAAAATTAGTGAAAATATTAATTTTTTAGGCCTTTATGCATGATTAGGTCATGTTTGTTCATTAGGGTTTTTGTTGCACTTTCTTATTCATCGTGCCATGTTATGTCTATCTATCATGATTGATCAGTGTCTAACATGTATAATTCTCACTTTGCATTGATATCATGATTTTATCCCATCCTATTATCTTATTCATGTATTATTGCATCATCCTATTTGCATTATAATCTCTTTATCTTGGTGATCTTTATAACTGTTATCTTTCCCCCCCATTCCAAAGGGAGACCCTCTTAAATTGACTCTTGAAGTCACTAAACAATCATCCTTACCTTATCCTTCTAGGTTCACCCTTATTTCTTGGCCTCATGAGAGCCAATGAAATCACAACTTAGAAGTAGGTTGGAGTTCTTAAACTCCATGTGATTCTCATCACCATGAGAACTCACTTTCCCCTATAACGTATATTTAGAGAGTTATCGTGAACACTAAAATGAGCTTATACTCATTTCCCCTTGGAACTTTGGCCATAGTCAATGGTTCCTCTTCCTTCACCCTTAGATCGGTGAACTACGGATACTCTGATTCCACTCCCGTAAGGATACGTATGCGCAAAGTGCGATGCTTTGTCGAGTATACTTAGATACAAACCCCTAGGGCTTCAACCTTTAGCATAGCACCCTTAGCAAGCGAGTAAGACATAACAAGTTAAAACAAGAGGTTCCTGTAGAGTACTACGGACATTTAGGGTGCTAATACCTTTTCTAGGCGTAACCAACCCCCGAACCTTAGATCTCCCCCCTTTAGGTTTTTCTCGATCTTGAACTTTTCCTTTGGATAAATCAAAGTCGGTGGTGAATTTCAAAGAAATGTGATGCCAGTTAATTAATAGCTTGTTATCCGATTCTCACCGCAACAGAAATGGCGACTTCACTGGGGAGGACTCCTTATTTTCGAGGGTTAAGCCCACCTTTGTTTTACTTGTTTTACTTATGCTTGTTTGCAATATTTGTATATTTGTTTGATTGCCTGTATATATGCTTTGCTTGATTGTCTTTTGTTGGTTTGGTTCTTGAGTGGTGAGATAAATCTTATACCCGGATTTGAGCATACACTTATGATATGACGATGGTATTCAAGGAGGCTTTGAGGGAGTCGAATCCTGAAAAGTTGAATTGAGAACACCATCACTCAGTTGAGGCCCTCTTGAGAGTCTAGTTATGTTGAACGAATCCGTTCGTGAAGACGTGCTACTCTCAACCTAGGAGCCCGTGATATTGAGAACCGTAGTTACCAAACCCCACTTGAGCCTTTTAGGATGTAGTGCGGTGACCATGAAGGAGTCTATTTCTGAATTGGTTGTCACGCGATACTACACTCAGACGAGGTTCTCTTGAGAATTTTATTGATTACCAAGTCATCTGGGAAATTGTTAAAATCCGAAAGATGGGTTGTTGACTCTGGGAACTTCTTAGAACCCCGTTCAGCAGGTGAAAACCAATAGAACATACCAATGGGAAGGGTGAACCCTTGGCTCCATGCTCAACCTATCTCCCTTTGCCTTTGTTTGTGTGTGCTCTGTGTGTGCTTTTCATTCATACATCATAAGCATTCATGTTGCATCTGTTTCATGGAACTCAGACTTCTTTTCTTATATCAGAGGGATATCATGGATAGCTCAAGAAGAAACACCATCAAATACACTTTCAAGAGTCCCAAATTGGATGACCTAAGGAAATTGGGAGATTCGCTAATAGACCCTGAAGGATTCATAAACAAATATGGGAAGTTATGGGTGTTGTTGAAGAAGACCATTGATGAAGGACTCCTCTCAACCTTGCTTCAGTTTTATGATCCAAAGTATCACTGCTTCACGTTCCCTGACTATCAACTCCTACCCACCCTTGAGGAATACTCTCAGATAATTGGTTTGCCTATCAAAGATGAGTCCCCATTTCCTATCTTCGAGAAGGATCCTAGAGAGGAGGAAATAGCCAAGGAAACCCATCTGGAGTAAGTTGACATCAAAAGTAATTTAATCTCTAAGGGAGGAATTTTTGGGTTAACTGCTAAGTTCTTGTTTGAAAAGGCTCGTTATTTCGCTAAAAATTCCAACAGGGATGCCTTTGAAGCTGTTTTTGCATTACTCATCTATGGACTTTTCTTGTTTCCAAACATTGACAACTTTGTGGATCTAAATGCAATCAAAATCTTCTTGAGATGAAATCCCGTACCTACCCTGCTTGCTGAAGCCTATCACTCAGTCCATACAAGAAACGCTCATAGAAATTGACAGATTACCTGCTGTGTCCTCATACTGTATAGATGGTTTATTTCGCATCTACCAAAGGCAGACGCATTCTGGGACTCCAAGAAAGGATGGTGGTCTCAGAAGGTTATGGCACTCTCCCATGCAGACATTGACTGGTATAATAGGGTGTATGATGGAATCCTGATTATAGATAGCTGTGGAAATTATGGCAATGTGCCTCTTCTTGGCATTAAAGGAGGTATCAGTTATAACCCCGTATTGGCACGACGCCAATTAGGGTATCCTTTGGAGGACAAACCTCTCAGTATTCATGTGGAAAGCATCTACTTTGAAGCATATGACAAGAACGAAGAACAGAAGAAATTGATCTTGAATGCTTGGGGTAGCAAGCGCAAAAGAGGAAGAAGTTCTTTAGGAAGACCTAACTGTGTGTCCTTGGAGCCCTACCTCCAATGGGTCAGAAGAAGAACTATAGAGTTAAATGCCCTACAAAAGGCAAGAACCAATTACTTTGAAGAAAGAGCCTGTTTTGTACGTCATGTCAAGAGAAGAAGAGCTGGAGATTTCTTTAAGACAAGCCCAAAAGTTAGAAGAAGCCTGGAAGCTCAAGTATCAAGTGGTTGTTGAAGAGAATCTGGAACTCCAGAAGCAGCTACAGACCAAGAATGAAGAGTTACTCTCATGCAATAAGATAAAGGCCCTAGAAGATCCAAGTTCCTCTAACAGTCAGCCTCTTGCTTGGAAATCCATTCTTGACAACTTCGTCGCAGAAAGGGATCAGATGGAGAAAGAAATCAGAAGACTCAACACAAGGCTCTTAGGAGAATTTCCTTAGGACTTTCTAGCTTTTATTTAGCTTTATGTTTAGGGGTTTTTGAAAGTGTATCAACTCTTGTAATTCACCTTTTTATTTTAATGAAAATGAGGTCTTTTGATATCTCTTGATATTCTGCAAGTGTCTGAATTCCATGAAACTTTGCATTGCATTTTGCATTCCTGCTAAACTATCAAGTTACTAATTTTATTTTGCAGATTTTGTAGAAATGGATGCTACAGGGAAGAGAGTCTGGCCTTATTTCTTTGAACTACCGGAGGTGGAGCGTTTGTTATGGTTAGGAGAGATGGTTGAAGACCAGTCAGCTTTCGCTGACAGGTATGGATGCGTCATTCCACTGATGAAGACACTAGTAACGGTAGGGCCTCTTGAAGTTTTGGTCCAGTTGTATCATCCTGCGTACCGCTGTTTTGTGTTCCTTGAATTCCAGTTGGTGCCAACCCTGGAGGAGTTCTCAGCCATTATAGGAATTCTAGTCAGAGAAGCTCCCATCTTTTCTGGGATTGAGGAAATGCCTTCTGCCAGAGACATCGCCAGAGTAACCAGAATCAGACTATTTGACATCCAAGCCAACCTGACTAACAAAGGAGGAAAGCGTGGATTGCCTGCCCAGTTCTTGATGGAAAAAGCTTTATACTTCAAAAACAGAGGAAGTGAGGCTTTGTTTGAATCAACCCTAGCTCTGATGATATACGGATTATTTCTGTTCCCAAATGCCAAGAACTTCGTGGATACCCAAGCCATTCAGCTTTTCACAGTCAACAATCCGGTCCCAACACTGCTGGCTGATGTTTACCATTCCATACAGACCAGATATACAAGAGGCTGTGGGCCAATTGTTTGCTGCGTAGCCCTCTTTTACAAGTGGTTCGTTTCTTATATGCCAAAGACTCCGACTTTCTGGGAGGTCGAAGACTGTAAGATTTGGTCCAAAAAGCTGATGGAGTTGAAGCATACCGACATCGAATGGTATGATTCAACTGAAGAAGGAATCATCATAATCCATAGCTGTAGGGATTACCCCAATGTGCCTCTCATGAGAAACGGTTGTATCAATTACAACCCTGTTCTTGCACGCCGTCAGTTGGGTCATCTGAAGGAAGGAATTCTAGATAACGAAGATATGCAGATGATGTTTTATGATGAAAGAGGAGGTTTTGAAATAAAGATGCGGTTGAAGCGCGCTTGGCGCCAGATTAACATACAATTATGGAAGGCTGAATGCCCAGTCACAGAGGCTCACTTGCAATGGTCTCGTGACATAGCTCGTGTAATGATGAAGCCACATCCCCACCATGAATCACCTACCAAGACAAGGCAGAAAATGGTGGAAGAGTTAGGAGAATTGGTTCTCGCAAAAGAAGAAACAAAGGAGCGCATCATCAAAATAATGAGAGTAATCAATGGAGGAGAAGGATCATCAACCGGTGGATTCAATCTCTAGTGTTATTGTTGACATTTCTGTTATCATTGTTCCTTTTCGTTTTAATGCATTTCTACTTATGTACTTGGAGTATGGGATGTACTGCTCCTGATGTAATGTTCACCAGACTCTTGGATGAAGAAGTTTATTTTATCAAAGAATCTATTATCTATATTATTTGCAAAACTTCTTTGGTTTCTTGATAGTTTAGCTTGCATTTGCATTTGCATCCTCATTTGCATCTTTATGTGCATTTTCTTTCCTTGTATTTGTCTTATGTCACCGTGTTCTCTTCAGAATCGTCACACTGAATCCCCGCCACAACTACAACACTCGGGCCCAAGCTCGATTCAGGATGTCAGAGGCTTATGGAGAAATGGACAGAGTCAACAATGAGCTGAATGAGATAAGAGGAGGAATGGGACAAATCCTCGAGGCAATTAATGTTATGAAAGCAAAGATGGACACCCAGGCCACTGTGGTCTCTTAAATCGTCACCACAATTGTAGAACCTCCTATCATCCCTGTCATCCCCACTCTGGGCATGCCAGAAGATTTTATCCGTGCTACAATTCCTTTGACGACACAGCAAGCAGTTCCTTTGGTCAATGAGACTCTTCAAGCTATTCCTACTTATGCTCCACCAGCAGTGCAAACGCAAGTGCATCCGGTTTTCCATAACCACCATCCCTACGACTACATTGATGTGTCAAAAGAAGGAGATGATAGACACGAGAAGTTAAGGGAAAGTGTTGAAATAATGCAGAGGAAGATGAAGGCAATGGAGATGAGTAATGCTTTTAGTACTGACATCAAAGACATGTGTTTGGTTTCAGATTTGCTTATTCCACCCAAGTTCAAGTTACCAAGTTTTGAGTTGTACTCGGGGGCCACATGTCCCAAATCTCACTTGATTATGTACTACCGAAGAATGGCCGCGCATGTACGCAATGACAAGCTGATGATCCACTATTTTCAGGACAGTTTGAAAGGGGCTGCTGCCAAGTGGTACTTAAGTCTAGACCAGTCCCAGATCTGTTGTTTTCAGGATGTAACAGATGCTTTTGTGAAACACTATAAGTATAATATGGATCTAGCGCCTGACCGTAGGCAGTTACTGAATATGGCCCAGAAAGGTACTGAGACTTTCAAAGAATACGCACAACGTTGGAGAGAGACTGCTTCTCAGGTCGAACCACCATTGACTGAGAAAGAGTTGGCCAATTGGTTTGTGGATACAGTAAAGCCTGAATTTTATGAGAGAATGATTAGCAGTGTCAATGCTAATTTCCCTGATATTGTCGCCATTGGCGTGAAGGTAGAGGCAGGATTAAAGAGTCGAAAGGTAATTGGTTCTCCGAGTAGTTCAGCTGGCGTCAGTGTTAAGAAGTCTCCTAGTCATTCTCATAAGAAGGAAGGAGAAACTAATGCCATTATGGCAGGGAAGACCCAGAGCCCTCGATGGAAGCAACCAATGTACCAGCAACAACAGAGACCAAACTTCTTCCAGCATCCAATTTACCAGATGCAGTATACTCAACAACCCTACGTAGCTCCAGTTACGCCTACATTCAATCACCAGGCAGCGCAGCAGGCGCCGGTATATCAACAGACAGCCCATCATCAATGGCCTAAAAACCAGAATTATCAGCAACCAAGACCACAAGTTTCACAGCAAAATTCTCCCCACAAGAGGCAAGGAGAAAAACCAGCATTTCCACCTATACCAATGTCATATACAGAGCTCTATCCTTCTTTGGTAGAGCAAGGATTGATTGTTACTAGACCTTTGGGACCACCGATAGAGAAATCTATGCCTTTCTTTAATCCAAATGCAACTTGTGCTTTTCATCAAGGAGGCGCTGGTCATGACTTAGAGGGTTGTTTAACGTTGAAGAACATAGTGAAGGTTTTGATGGAAAAGAATATTCTTTCATTTGTTGATAATCAACCGAATGTGAAGAACAATCCTTTACCTACCCATGGTACCACTAATGCCATAGAAGATGAGAAAGATGAGGTCTTAGTTTTGGATGCAACGAAGATCAAAACTCCTATCAAGACTTTTTATACCAAACTGTTTAAAGTTGGGTTAGTTGAAGTTTGCCATGATGACTGTGAAGAATATAGTGTCAGTACCAAGGGCTGCCATTTGGTCCAAGATGACGTTCAGTATTTGATCAATGAAGGATTCCTACAGGTGTTCAGTAGAGAAAGGGAAAACAGAGTTGCAGCAATTGAGCCTGTGTTTAACCTACCAAAGCCAAAAGGGAAGATATCCAACTCCAACATACCTAAGTCTGGTTCTGTGATTCCTGTATTTAATAAGCCAGTACCAATCTTCAACAATCCTGAAGCGATTAATGCCTCCACCATTAGTCATTCCAAGCAATGCAACATCAGACAACCTGTTCCATTTAGGTTCCGAGGGACCAAGACCGTGCCATGGGTCTATGAGAATGTTATGGGTAGCAGAAGGCGAGAAGACGTGATTCCAAGGAAAGAGGTGGGAATCACTATTGAAGACGTAGTTCCAAGGAAAGAGGTGGGAACTACTATTGAAGATGTGACTAATATAGTGGGAACTGGGAAGATGACACGAAGTGGAAGGGTCTACACTCCTTCTTTCAAGGAAACCACACCCAGGGAAACTGTTGCCCCCATCCCAGCTAGAGATAAGGGAAGGGAGGTAATTTCTCAAGAAGCAGATGAGGAATTCCAAAGAATTATCAATAGGAGTGATTACAAAGTGATAGATCAGCTCCATCAAACACCGTCCAAGATTTCGATCTTATCTCTGTTAGTCAATTCACCAGTTCATAGAGCAGCTTTGCAGAAGGTGTTAGCTCAGGCTCACGTGGCTCAAGACATAACAGCTGGACAATTCGACCATGTCGTCGCCAATATTACAGCCTGTAATACTCTTAGCTTCAGTGATGAGGAGTTACCCCGAGCTGGAAGGAATCATAATTTAGCCTTGCATATATCGGTAAAATGTCAGGAGGATACAATGGCTAGAGTTCTCGTAGATACCGGTTCATCCTTGAATGTTTTGCCAAAGAGAACTCTTGATAAATTGTCTTATCAAGGAGCCGTAATGAGACCCACCTCTCTTATCGTCAAAGCTTTTGATGGTTCAATAAGATCGGTAATGGGAGAAATTGAGCTACCTGTTTTGATTGGCCCTCAAACGTTCAACATCCTTTTTCAGATCTTGGATATCAACCCTGCCTACAGTTGTTTGCTGGGTAAACCTTGGATCCACGAGGCTGGTGCTGTAACCTCTACCTTACATCAAAAGATGAAGTTCGTGGCCGACGAGAAGTTAGTTATCATACATGGTGAAGACGACTTGATGGTTAGTAATTTGTCCTCGTTTCGTTACATTGAAGCGGATGAAGATGCTTTGGAAACTTCTTTCTAGGCTCTTGAAATAACTAATGCCATTATGCTTGACGACAAGGAACCAGTGGCCTCTAGTTGTCCATCTTTTGTTTCTTTCAAAAGCATTCAATCTGCTCTACGAGGAGGAGTACCTGAAGGCTGGGGTAAGATCGTCGAAGTCTCAGAAAGAGAGAAATACCAAGGGTTGGGTTACAAACCAACTCTTGAAGGAAAAACTGCTTCAGCGAAGGGAAGACTAAGGACCATTCAAGAAGTGTTCGTCAGTGGAGGACAGCAAGTCCATGCAATTATTGAATATGCTGAAGACGAAGATATCAATCACTTGGTGTTTCGGTGTGACGCTGCTTTAAGTAACTGGGAAGCCATTGAGATACCTACTTTGTACCCGTTGACAGAGTAATTTGTTTGTTAGCTTTGATGTTTTCAATTCCGCAGCCTTGCCCGAGGCTTTTGGATTATTTTGTATGGGCCACCGCTTTTAAATCTTATTAATCAATGAAAGTGTTTGTTTTGTTAAATTCTGTCTTTATTCCTGTTTCCGTTTTAAGAAAATGGCAATCTTTTCAAAACTGCATTCTTTTCCTCCTTCTTGCATTCATGTTGGTGCATTTTTAATAAGATAAATCCATCCATCATGCAGAATTATTCCCAAACCCATTGTATTCAATGACCCGACTCTCACTATCGACTTTGATTCACCCATTTATCAAGCTGAGGAAGAAGAGGATTATGAGGTTCCCGACGACTTGGCATAAATGTGTGAGTATCAGTACACGGATCTTTAGCTACACGAGGAAAAAGTTGACGTCATCAACCTTGGCACAGAAGAGAAGAGGAAAGAGGTCAAGATTGGGGCAACACTTGGGGAAGAGATCAGACAACAGCTAGTCCTGCTGTTGGAAGAATATGTAGATGTGTTCGCTTGGTCTTATCAAGACATGCCTAGATTGGATACTGATATAGTAGTTCATAAACTACCGCTCAAGCCTGATTGTCCACCCGTGAAGCAGAAACTCCGTAGAAGTAGACCTGATATGGCCCTCCAAATCAGAGATGAGGTTAAGAAACAATTGGATGGAAGATTCTTGGCAGTTTCAAAATACCCAGAATGGGTAGCCAACATCGTACCGGTTATGAAGAAAAATGGTAAAGTGCGAATGTACATAGATTACAGGGATCTCAACAAAGCTAGTCCCAAAGACGATTTCCCACTACCACACATTGACACTCTTGTGGATAACACAACTAAGTTTGCAGTTTTCTCCTTCATGGACGGTTTTTCCGGTTACAACCAGATCAGAATGGATCCAGCTGACATGGATAAGACTACATTTATCACCCCATGGGGAACCTACTGTTACAAAGTTATGCCCTTTGGTTTGAAGAATGCAGGGGCAACTTACCAGAGAGCTATGGTAACTTTGTTCCATGATATGATCCACAAGGAAATTGAAGTGTACGTGGATGACATGATTGCTAAATCCCAAAGCGAAGAAGAACATTTGGATCATCTTTTGAAGCTGTTTAAGAGACTCTGGAAGTATCAATTAAAGTTGAATCCGGCCAAATGTACCTTTGGTGTCAGATCAGGGAAGTTGCTTGGCTTTATCGTCAGCCAAAAAGGAATCGAAGTAGATCCTGACAAAGTGTGAGCTATTCAAGAGATGCCAGCTCCACAAACTGAATCGCAAGTAAGAGGATTTATGGGTCGTTTAAACTATATATCCAGATTTATCTCCAACATGACTCCAATTTGTGAACCAATCTTCAAATTGCTCCGTAATGACCAGACTGTAGAGTGGAATGCTGATTGCCAACAAGCTTTTGAGAAGCTCAAAAGCTATTTGCAGGAACCACCTATTCTGATTCCTCCTGTTCCTGGAAGACCTCTCATCATGTACATGAATGTTCTAGAGGGATCCATGGGCTGTGTATTAGGCCAACGTGATGAAACCGGTCACAAAGAACATGCCATTTATTACTTGAGTAAGAAGTTCGTTGGTAATGAAAGTCGTTATTCATTACTTGAGAAAACCTGTTGTGCCTTAGCATGGGCCGCTAAGCGTCTGAGGCAGTACTTGATATGTCACACTACTTTGTTGATCTCGAAAATGGATCCCATAAAGTATATCTTTGAGAAGCCTGCTCAGACAGGGAGACTAGCTCGTTGGCATATACTATTGTCAGAATATGATATCCAGTATGTACCTCAGAAGGCTATTAAAGGGAGTGTATTATTAGAATACCTCGCAGATAAGCCTGTTGAAGATTATGAACCGCTCAAGTTTAAATTCCCGGATGAAGACATTATGGTAGTGAAAGGTTGTGAAGGGCCTAGCCCTAATGAAGGCTTTGAGATCAGTTACAAATGGAATATGATGTTTGATGGTTCTTCCAATTTCAAAGGACATGGCGTAGGTGTTGTGTTGATAAACCCCGATGGTGGTTACACCCCTTTCACAGCAAGGTTGGATTTTGGGTGCACAAACAATATTGCTGAGTACGAAGCGTGTATTTTAGGACTAGAAGCTGCTATTGATCTTGGAATCAATGTTCTTGAGGTTATGGGTGATTCCGCTTTGGTCATTTACCAAGTCAAGGGTGAATGGGAAACCAAAGATGAAAAGCTTATTCCCTACCGAGCTTACATTATGGAATTGATTAAGAGTTTTGATGAAGTCACTTTTCGTCATGTCCCCCGTACTGAAAACCACATATCTGATTCCCTAGCCATGTTGGCCTCAATGTGGCAAGTCAGGTTTCACAATGAAGCACCTCTCATCAGCATAGAGTGCAGGACTGAACCCGCTTATTTCCAGGCAGTTGAAGAAGAGACAGATGGAAAACCTTGGTTTCACGACATCATGAATTATCTGAAAACTCAAGAATACCCTGTCAATGCTTCCAATCTTGATAAGAAGACTTTGCGAAGATTGTCATGCAAATTCTTTCTCAGTAACAATGTGCTTTACAAGAGGAATCATGATATGGTCTTGCTAAGATGTGTTGATAGACGAGAAGCAGACCTATTGATTCACGACATTCACGAAGGAGCCTTTGGTACTCACGCCAACGGGTACGCTATGGTTAAGAAAAGTTTGAGGGCTGGGTATTATTGGTTAACTATGGAAGCTGATTGCATCCAATACGCCAGGAAATGCCATAAGTGCCAGATCTACGCGGATAAAACGCACGTTTCTCCTACTTTGTTGAATATGTTGTCGTCCCCTTGGCCTTTCTCTATGTGGGGCATCAATATGATTGGAGCTATTGAGCCGAAGGCTTCCAATGGTCATCGTTTCATTTTAGTGGCCATTGACTATTTCACTAAATGGGTTAAAGCTACTTCCTTTACCAATGTGACCAAGCAAGTAGTTGCTCGTTTCATCAAGAATAACATCATTTATTGTTACGGGATTCCCAACAAGATCATCACTGACAACGGAACAAATCTGAACAACAAGACGATGAAAGAGTTATGTGATAATTTCAAGATTGAGCATCATAATTCCTCACCTTACCGTCCTAAGATGAATGGAGCTGTCGAGGCTGCCAATAAAAACATCAAGAAGATCCTGTAAAAAATGGTCAAGACTTATAAGGATTGGCACGAGATGTTGCCATTTGCTCTGCACGGATACAGAACTTCGGTTCGAACCTCGACAGGGGCAACCCCTTTTTCCCTTGTATATGGAATGGATGCAGTACTCCCCATTGAAGTGGAAATACCATCTCTAAGAATCCTGATGGAAACTAAGCTTGACGAAGCTGAATGGGTTAGAGAAAGATATGACCAACTAAACCTCATTGACGAGAAGCGGCTGACTGCTATGTGTCATGGTCATCTGTATCAGAAAAGAGTAAAGAGGGCGTTCGACAAGAAGGTCCGTGTCCAGGAATTTCGAGAAGGAGAACTTGTACTCAAAAAGATTCTGCCATCTCAAAGGGATGCTTGTGGAAAGTGGGCGCCTAATTACGAGGGTCCATTTGTGGTAAAGACTGTATTTTCAGGAGGTTCTTTATTCCTCACAACAATGGATGGTGAACAGCTCACACACCCCGTGAATGCTGACTCTATACGGAAATATTATGCTTGAAAAGAATTCTAGAATTTTAGTCAGTAGGGAGTAGGTCATTGAATATGATGTAATCCTTTCCTTTTGCCATTTTTCAATCGTAATGGTCCATCGAACTTCGCTATTGGCAAGTTACCTTTCTAATGAAATCAGCTTTCTTGAGCCACTTCTTTGTTTGATATTTATCATTACTCTGATATTTTTCATTGTTATGCAAAACTTCACTCATTTATTAATAATGATTTTAAAGGCGGAATATTTTAAAGAACTTTGAGCTCTAAAGAAGATTGGCAATGTCTCCCTAAATGCTTTAACAATGGCTAACCGCTAAGGACGTCTCACCAGTATCCACGTAGGATGTTTGATGAAAATTTGTTTCCCCAGTAAACTATAAATGTTCCCATATTGGCTTCGAAGACAGGCTAACTGCCTAATCATATTTCAGTGTGATTCTTTGTGGTGGACACGGTGCTTTCCTTTTGGCTGTCTCCGGTCTGTCGTTCCTTGCGTATCATTGAGCATTCGCATCATACCGTAGCATTGAGCATCTTTGCATTTGGGTGTCTTGTGTGCGTGGTTTTGTTTTTTTCTTCTTTCCCCTTTGGTGGGTCCTTGGGTCTTTGTCTTTGTTTTGCGTGTGTCCGATTTCTTTGCCTCTGTGCGCCAGGTTTTTACCATTTGTGCGGTATTCCGCAAGAAGTCTAACCTGCAACCTTTTATCACTTATATCACCTCATTTGGATACCTAACATTTCAGTAACCACTAACACTATAAATTTCTGGTTATCGTGAACCATTTTGTTTGAAATCAGGTTATTGTGAGCCTGCATTTCTGGTTATCGTGAACCGCTTTGTTTGAAATCAGATTATCGTGAATCTGCATTTCCGGTTATCGTGAACCATTTGTTTATTCATTTCTGGTTATCGTGAACCGCTTTGTTTGAAATCAGATTATCGTGAATCTGCATTTTCGGTTATCGTGAACCATTTGTTTATTCATTTTTGGTTATCATGAACCGTTTTCTTTGAAATCAGGTTATCGTGAGCCTGCATTTCTGGTTATCGTGAACCGCTTTGTTTGAAATCAGATTATCATGAATCTGTATTTCTGGTTATCGTGAACCATTTGTTTATTCATTTCTGGTTATCGTGAACCGTTTTATTTGAAATCAGGTTATCGTGAGCCTGCATTTCTGGTTATCATGAACCACTCTGTTTGAAATCAGATTATCGTGAATCTGCATTTCCGGTTATCGTGAACCGTTTGCTTATTTATTTCTGGTTATCGTGAACCACTCGTGTCTTTCAGGTTATCGTGAACCTGTATTGCTTAAATCTGGTCAAATATGAACCTAAACCCAAATTACCAATCCAGCTCACATTGATAAAGCAATTATTTGTTATTTCAACTAACTCTTGCGAATACCAGAGTCTTTTTTTTGGCTCATTACCCTTTTTACCTTTTGAATTCCAGGTGCTTCTATCTGGCGCGCAGATTTCGTCCCTGTCTTTTCTGGCTTTTCTTGAAGATCCCGTTTGAACTCTTCAGTCTAAGAAATCCCCAGGAAATCTTTTTCGGGTGTCTATCCTTTTGTTTCAACTGATCCCCGGTGGAGATCGTGTTTTCTTTCTGGTTTCATACCCAGTGTTTGTGTCTTTTCCCCAGTGTTGTTCGGTCATATTTGAACTTGTCGTCCATCTCCCTGGATCTTTCCCTAGTGGAGAATCCCTTTTATTTTCTATCCCCAGTGTTTCCTCGGAGTCTCCCCAGTGAGTCTTGTCTCTTTTGTTGGTTAGCCTGCAGCCCCAAGGAGTTTCTTCCTTGTGGATTTTAACTTTCTTCGTGCTTCCCCAGTGAAGCTTCCCTCTGTGTTGGCAGCTCTTCTTTCTTTGGTGTTTTGTTTTATCTGATTCTTGCATCTTTCATGGCATCATATCATCATATTAGTAGCATTGCACGTCTTTGTATCTAAGGGCAAAATTTTCGGTTTGCTATATTTAAATACCTTTCACCTTGATGTCCCGAGGATCGTCGTTCCTTGTGCCATCCGGTGAAGATATTTAAATAGGGGCAACTGTTGTACCCCAAATTTTTCCCTTAGATCCATTGACCTCCTGCATGTCATATTAGGTCAATCATGCTGCATAGCTAACCCTTTTTACCAGGTTTTGTTTGTGTTTGTTTTTTTTCCAGGTATTATCTTGAGGAGATTCAAGGAGTGATTGATCAAGTTTTTGGGTGGAGCATTAAAATCAAGCAAGTCTCTAAGAGATGCCTCCATAACCCTAACCCCTACATGACCAAATTTCTACCCACTTTTTCTACCCTCAATTGTCACCTTCATTTTCTAAACTTATTTCATTAACCTCTTCATTTAACCTATTTCATTTAATTTGTCAAATTTTAAACCATATCTAAAACCCTAATTAGTTAATCTACCATTATTTACCTAATACTTCATTTCTTAACCATTTCTTTCATATCAAGAGAGAAAAATCAATGCCAATATTTGTCCATAAAAGTCAACCATTAAGCCCATCATGACCAAAAAAGAAAAGAATGTGTTACAAATTATTGGGATTATTTTCATTGCCAAGGACCAATAGGAGTTAAGCAAGTACTTTGAATTTTCAAACTTTACTCATCGACCAATGAGAAGGCGACATGTGGCACTAAGGAAACCAAAAGCAACCAAATGCTTCTTCTCCCTTGTTCTTGCTTACGAAATTCAGATTAGAGAGAAGAAATTCAAACACAACAAGTAAATTAATTCATTCAAACAACTTCAAATTCAATCCGTGGCGCGCAATTTGTGTAGTTTGAACTCTCCAAGAAGCAATTCCTGTTTCAGCTCTCAACATGTTTGGCTCATAAAGGTGATTTTGAGGAGTTACCATTCTCAGCATTCAATCTGCCACCACCTATGAACCTCTTCACGCCATCTTCAATGTTTACCTCGTTTGATACGTCTCCCACTGACCTCAAGTGAGGAGCTCAGAAACAATATGTGAAAATGTGAATAAACTCTATATGTCTGAGATTTGGCACAGCCTAAACAACAGATTTGTCTCCAAGGAAGTGGACCGTTTTTGAATTTCAAAAGAGACGTTGGCTCCAATTCTTACTCAGCATCCCAAGTGTTTGATATTTGGACTCACCCAACCTTTTGTTTCTGCCTATAAAAAGGGACTCGTCTCCACATCTCAAATCATCAACAACTCTCTCAAAAACACTTAAAATTTCTCTAAAGTTCCATAAGAGTCTCGAGCTAGCAAATTAGAGGTTGGCATTGGAGTTTGCTCTTGGAAGAGAAGGCATTCATCATACCTGAAGACAGTGGACACCATTCCACTTGGTATTGTATTCTCTCACTTTTTGATAATGCTCATTTGATATAATCTTTACCATATGCATTTCGTTGTTCTTGGTATCTGCCTGAATATATGCTTAAATAGGTTGTTATGGTTTGAGTTCATAAAGTAAAATGATGTCCTTCATTGGTGTGCTATACATGTATGTTTGTAATGAGTTACAATACCCCTGTTCTGACTATTATTTGGTTGCAATTATAAGTTCTTAGTGTGTCTTACACTGTCAAGATTGATGTTTGATTCTGTTGACCTATTTTCATGTCGTATGTGCCTAAATGTGATATGAAAAAAATCATGAACCTTTGTTCCCCTTTGAATTTCTGGTGTGTTCTTAGGTTGTAGAATGTTTGAGCTTATCTATCTTATTTGCTGATTTAATGAGTGTTGATGTTGTCAAACGATTCTTGTTTAAATATGATGTATGTCCTTTTCTGCCATCATTAATGTAAGAACATGTTTGTGTACTCAGTTATGGTTTTAACCTTCTCTTATTGGATGTTGAAGTATTGATGGTTTTGTTCACAACTGATATGCATTACTGATTTTATTGTTGTTTGATCATATGTATAAGTTTGGATTGTGTGAACTGTTAGCAATTGACTTGTATCATCCCCTGTTGGAACGATTTTTGTGGCAATATATGTTTGAGTTTTGAATGATAAATTTGATTGTTTTGCCTTGGTATTGTTCATGTCATATGCCTCATTGTTCTGCAGCTAGCCATTTCATTTTGTATGTGTTTCTATTAGACTGTGACTTCAGGAGCCAAGTCTTTATAATGTCATAATGTTGCATTGTGTTCAGAATGAGTATGCTAGGCTGGTTGTGTTTGATTTGTTTCCTAAAGTTATGCTGATTCTATATATGTATGGTCAATGGAGATGCTTACTTAATGTTACTACTATTTGTATTGATGACACCATTTGATGAAATTTGGTCTTGAATGTCATAATGTGTGCTAGTTCTGCTTTGGCTATGTCTGTCTAATTCATGAATGCCTCTGACTATCATGTTACTCATGTGCTTGTCTTTGAAACATGGCTGTTTCTTTTTTTCCCTTTTGATAAATGTGGTTTACTATATATGCCTAGTTACTATCTGTTTTAAATGTACCAATATTTTTGTTGAACTCTTGTTTTATGGCAATGCCACACTTCCAAAATGCTATGAATCTAGCTCACCTTGCTTTAGCAGTGTTCATTTTGTTTACCTTAAGTTCATGTTTGAATCAATGCTATTTTGCTTTAGATTCCACAATATGTGTCTTTATGCCCAATTGCTTCATGATTTGAAATGCTATCTGAATATCTTGTATGTCAGCTCAATGCCTTGTAATGTCTTGACTAGGTATGCTACTGATTATCTGGGTTATTGTTGTTATTACCATTCTATTTTGTCTTTTGCTTTAATCATAAGAATATGTCACCAATATGCTGAATATGCCATCATATCTAACCTGATCTGCCTTTTTCTTTCACCAATCATTGAGACATGTTGAATTGTGACTTGAACTTTATAGTACCTTAAGAACTAGTTTCTCTTTATGCCCTAACATTCCTTTGGTAGCTTACATTTCAAACTCTTAGTTTTGCCAATCAATGTCTTTGCCATTCCTCACTAAACATCTTAACTCTTGAAAATGTTTTGATATACTTGAATTAGTCTCATGCTGGCCTATATGTATGTATTGCCTTTTAATTGCTTTTCAAGTTG
The DNA here is from genome assembly GCA_022829125.1 of Lathyrus tuberosus. Classification (NCBI taxonomy): domain Eukaryota; kingdom Viridiplantae; phylum Streptophyta; class Magnoliopsida; order Fabales; family Fabaceae; genus Lathyrus; species Lathyrus tuberosus. The sequence goes on from JALAZF010000233.1 coordinate 366,460, forward strand.
TTTTCCATTTCATTCAAACATGATACATGATTGCTGCTAGGGTTGTGTGTCAATTTGCTAGTTTGGTATGTTGTTTATGCTATTTGCTTGCCAACATGTAGTCCACAACCAAGTCATGTCCTACTGTTTTCCTAAGTATACATGTTGCACTTAAGATATGTCCTTGTGATTTTCAAATGTGTAGGTTGTATTCTTACTAATCATTACTTGCTTTGGCTACACTTGGTCTCCCTATCTAATGTTTGCAAATGTGATTGATTTAATGTCTAATTTATATGGTTCCATTCTTATGTGATAGTTAGTGTGCAACAATTCTTGGTTTGGTATTGTCAATCTTGTTTCTGTTTGCCTAACCATGCCATTTTTGTTTTAAATCCCTTGGTATGTATGTTTGTTATGTTTAAAACATGTCTTTGCTTGAATTAGGTGTGTTAGACCTTAAGTTTATGTTGACATATGATAATTGAACTCAATTGCCATGCGTAAATTTGAATTGCATACTTGTTTGCTTTTCAAGATTTCTGCTTTGAATTTACTTCAGCTTGCTGCTACTAGGACTACTATGGTCTCCATTGTTTCATGTATGCAAGTGATTATTGCTCTTTGATAACCAACTCATATGTTTGAAATACTTGGCATTTGATATGAATAATGTTTCTTGATTTGGAGTGAGTGATCATCCTTCTGCTCTTATTCTAATATGACTGGTATCGAAAATCATGGTATGAAGGTCTGCATATAGTGAGCAGTTTCTATGTGGGACGGTTTGTTTGTGTTGTTTGAAATACATGCGCAATATTCATGTTATATATTTATTGAAGTAAGTTTAGTATTGGATGTAACAGCCATCCCAGTGGCAATCACACACTTTCACACGCCTTGCCTACCTCTAGGACTGGGGTTCGAATCCCCATCGCCCCAGTCCTTTTATTTATTTTTCTGAACTTCGCCTCTTTTAACATATATATTTGCGCTATCCCTCACATGTTAAACTGCGCGCGTTGGCCTGTTGGTTGGAGTTTTGGGCTGCAAGCGAGATGGCATGGATTTAAATCCTAGAAATGCCATTTCCTCTTTTTTTATCACTTGTTGGCTTTATCCTTTTTTAAGTTGATGCTTCAATTTTCAAAATGTCATAACTTACTTGTTTTTTTATCCTTTTTCTTCCCTTCTTTTTGCTATATTCTCCAAATTGAATCTAATTTTCAAATATAAAAATAAATTAGTGGAAATATTAAATTTTTAGGCCTTTATGCATGATTAGATCATGTTTGTTCATTAGGGTTTTTGTTGCACTTTCTTATTCATCATGCCATGTTATGTCTATCTATCATGATTGATCATTGTCTAACATGTATAATTCTCACTTTGCATTGATATCATGATTTTTCCCATCCCATTATCTTATTCATGTATTATTGCATCATCCTATTTGCATTATAATCTCTTTATCTTGGTGATCTTTATAACTGTTATCTTTCCCCCCCCATTCCAAAGGGAGACCCTCTTAAATTGACTCTTGAAGTCACTAAACAATCATCCTTACCTTATCCTTCTAGGTTCACCCTTATTTCTTGGCCTCATGAGAGCCAATGAAATCACAACTTAGAAGTAGGTTGGAGTTCTTAAACTCCATGTGATTCTCATCACCATGAGAACTCACTTTCCCCTATAACGTAGATTTAGAGAGTTATCGTGAACTCTAAAATGAGCTTATACTCATTTCCCCTTGGAACTTTGGCCATAGTCAATGGTTCCTCTTCCTTCACCCTTAGATCGGTGAACTACAGATACTCTAATTCCACTCCCGTAAGGATACGTAGGCTCAAAGTGCGATGCTTTGTCGAGTATACTTAGATACAAACCCCTAGGGCTTCAACCTTTAGCATAACACCCTTAGCAAGCGAGTAAGACATAACAAGTTAAAACAAGAGGTTCCTGTAGAGTACTACGGACGTTTTGGGTGCTAATACCTTCCCTAGGCGTAACCAACCCCCGAACCTTAGATCTCCCCCCTTTAGGTTTTTCTCGATCTTGAACCTTTCCTTTGGATAAATCAAAGTCGGTGGTGAATTTCAAAGAAATGTGATGCATGTTAATTAATAGCTTGTTATGAGATTCTCATCGCAACAGAGTCCGATTCGAGTGCCGTTTGAAGTATCGGATAGCTGGCGTGATGAACTTTAATCTAAAAATAATTTTGGTGGCAGAAATTGAATGATTATGCTGTTTGTTGATGTTGAACACATTATTATCATTTCGTTGCGGTGTGATATGGTTTTACATGCCTTGTGGATGCTTGCCATGTTGTATGTCGTTGTTGCTGGACTGTATGCGATGTTGTTGTTGCTGAAAAAGTTGAGGATCTCAAGTGATTTGCAGGGTTTAAGCATTTTGTTGTGTCTGAACTAACACAGTTACAGCAAGTTCACGAACATCTCCAGTATCAGCTTGAGAGTTCCTTCCAGTTTGGGAATGATCTTCTCGTCCCATAGGAATGGTAGGTGCTCCTTCAGTAGTAACTTCATCCCTCGCATTCCTACGTACACCTCTAGTAGTGCCTCTACCAGCACTCCTACCACACATCGCGTTTCTGACGTTCTGAACCATAACTTCCTGAAAAGGATAAGTTATTAGGTTCAATCATTCACAAGACATAAAGAACATAACAATTATGTATATTTATATCCCAATGAATGATTCATTGATAAGGATTTTTGTCAAGTCTCTCACAAGAAAGGGATAGTTATGTCTAAAATGTTGAATTAATGCTTTAGACATGATTATATCTAGAATTCGGGAAAACATAATCAAAAGGTATCAATTTATTCAATAACAACGATTACAAAAATCATGACCATGTCTCATTCAAAAACCTCTATTTGTAAACCAAGCTAAGACTAATAATGGTAAAACTATAATTATCATTATTGCTACGAAATCTTTACCTAATTCTTCATGCTTGATAATACCAATAATAAAAAGGATAATGACAAGAAGAGTGATGAATAAAAGAAAACATTTAGCCATTTGAAAGGTATAGATAAATATTCTGAAATTGATATGAAAATATTGAATGGGTGTGAAGTGTTTATAGAGTAAATTTTGTGAAGTGTCTATTATGTTACCGTTGGGTTTGTGACCGTTGGAGGAAGGAAAAGGTTAAGTGTGTTAAAGACACTTCCTAAATCACTGTACTAGAAGGCTCTCAAGATGAAGACTCAACGCACAGAAGAAAAGTTATCATCCAGTTTGGAATCCAACTTAATACAGTCAGTATAATTCTAGACACTTACGGTCCGAGCTGAATCGACCAACTTTGATACCATTAAATGAGACAACCTATGTCCCATTAGTGAAATTCTAATGAAACCATTAATAGAAATATAGAAAATTTGAAACTTTTAAATAACAAGACTAAATTAATTAAAAACATATTGCTTCACATACATATGCTTCAAATATATTTTACATGGAGCTTGACATTGTTAAGACTATTGGCCTTGCCACATAGATAAAACATAAAATAAAGGTACAGAAAGTAAACCAAAAGAAAGCATAACAAAAAGGATCTCCTAAGTACTAACACTTATACTGACTGTAGTAATAGGGATATGATCAGAGTTTGACAAAATGCTAACAACTCCCAATCTAGATGTTATAGTAACCCATCTCCACGTCACTTCATATCCTTTCCTTCTGAACTGTCGGGAGGTAAGCAAGATTCGAGCTCGTTGTCTGATCGTCATATATTAAACCAAAATGCAGAAAAAGGACATAGGGCTAAGATTTATGTACAAATTTAAAAGTGGGAATGAATGTGTAAAATAATAATATATATGGCAACCACAATTATTCAAATAAGCGTATCTTTAACCCATAATTATATATACTCTATCTCAAATTGTCATAGATTATTTCTATGATAAATAATTAAGGCCGGCGTAACCTCGCTCGCTGATTCGTGAAAATCGCTATTCGAGAATAGGCTCTCCTTACTTATTTATCGCTAGTAGGGCTTGGGTCACCACTACACACATATATATTAAGCTATTTTACGCTAACCGTCCCAACGTATACGAAATCTTGCCCCCGCCTTTTGTTGTTGAGTGTTGTTGAAAGTCTACGAGTGTTTTCTCCGATCTTTGCCAAGAACCTAATTTACGATAACTGTTGAATTGTAGGAAATTAATAAAATTATTAGAATATAATTTATGGATAATTAAACATAATTCCGTTACAACTTGAAATATTTATTTATTAAAATATTTAATAATAACTTCCATTATACTTAAATAATTATTAATTTCAAATATAAATTAGACTATACCTCCGTTTGAATTTGTTCGTTTTAAAAAATTATCAAGAGTATCTTCCTAATAACACTTAAATTATAATAATACTTGAGCATTATAACGACTTAAAATGGGAAAAATTTATTTTGAACTTTATAAGTTCAATATCTCGACGTCTAAATGGAATTTGCATAGAAATTTTAAAATAACCTTTATATAAATAACATAATTAAAATAATATAATTAAAATAAAATGGACATTATAACGGCTTACCGGTTACTTATGAAAATGATTTGGGCAGAACTTTGACGTATAAAACTCCTTTGAAACTTTAAATAAACTTTTACCACAAAATAACTCTAAAAGTTATGAACCGACACCGTGAGAACCTCGATAACTAAAACTAATATTGCTATGTGAAGAAACTAAAGAAGGAAAGAAATAAAGAGGCAAGAAAGAAGATTTGTGAATGAGTGAATGAAAATGGGGTGGGAAAGACCCCTATTTATACTAGTTGTAAAATATTAAAATAACATAAATGTATGTTCTTTTGCCCATACCTTCTAACTTTTCAACTCTTGCTAGTAAATATGTTTTTCTCAGATATTTACTAGTCTTACATCAATAGTTCTTTAGATGTTCTAGTATGACTTTGTGAAAATAATTTATGAGAAATGTATGAGAGCTTGATATCTTAATGTTTCATGACATAATATCATTTATGATATTAATAAAAAAATGAGATATTTATTTCTTTTATAAAAATGAAATGATAATAATAATAATGACAACAAGGATAATTATTATTAACTTAAGATTTTTTTATTTACTAATTAGTTTGTAGAGTAAAATGATAATATTCAAATAAAATAAAATCAAATAATAACAATAAGAAAACAACAACAATAATAATAATAATAAACATAATATGAATAATTAATTAACATAAAGTTAAGTATTTTTAAGTATTTATTTCAATTTCAAAGTTTAGTTTGTAAAATGAAACGATGATATTCAAATTGAATAATAATATTAATAATAAAAATAAAGGGTAATTAATTGATAAATTAATTATTATAGGTTCTAGTTTCAATATTTAGTTTTTAGTAATTAGCGATGTTAAAATCTCAAATCTAATCAGGTATATTATTTAAAGTATGGAAAATTAGGATGTTACATTACCACCCCCTTAAAAGAAATTTCGTCCTAGAAATTTAGCGTACCTAAAACATATGTGGGTACTTCTGACGCATGTCTTCTTCTCTTTTCCAAGTAGAATCACCAGTTACATCATCCCACACAACTCTAACCAATGGTATCTGCTTTCCACGAAGTTCCTTAATTCGACGATCTAAAATCTTGACAGGTAAAGCCTTATATTCTAAGTTATCTCTAAGTTCCACAGTTTCAGAATCAATGACATGTGAAGGGTCAGGATAATACTTCCTCAGTTGTGATACATAGAATACATCATGAAGATTAGACAGGTTTGGTAGTAAATCAATGTGATACACTACAGGTCGAATATGCCGTAAATTTGGAAAAGGCCTGATAAACCTTGGTGTTAACTTCCTGGTTTTTATTGCTCGTGCAATTCCCGCTCTAGGAGTTACCCTAATGAACACGTGATCTTCTGCCTCAAATTCCAAAGGTCTTCTCCTCTTATCACTATAACTCTTTTGACGATCTTGTGCAACCTTCAATTTTTCTCTAATAAGCTTAACCTGATCTATCGTTTGCTGCACGAATTATGAACCCAATATTTTGTTTTCTCCAACTTCATACCAACATAAAGGTGTACGACACTTTCGTCCATACAATGCTTCATATGGAGCCATGCCGATACTTGAGTGAAAGTTATTGTTGTAAGTAAACTCAATCAATGGTAAGAACTCATCCCAACTTCCATTGTGTTCAAGAGCACAAGCTCCCAACAGATCCTCTAACGACTGAATCGTCTTTTCAGACTGGCCATATGTTTGGGGATGATAAGCTGAACTTAACCTCAGTTTGGTTCCTAACTCTAAATGCAACTGATGCCAAAAATTTGATGTGAATCTAGGATCTCTATCACTAATTATACCTTAAGGTATCCCATGCAATCTAACAATTTCCTTTACATATACCTGAGCTAGTCTCTCCAATTTAAACATCTGGTTGATAGGAATGAAATGTGCACTCTTTATCAACCTATCAATGATTACCCAAATTGCATCATGCTGCTTCTGAGTCTTGGGCAAAGAGGTTACAAAATCCATAGCTATTCCGTCCAACTTCCACTCTGGAATGTCTAAAGGTTGTAACAGTCCGGCTGGCTTCTGATGTTCAATCTTTGCCTTCTGACATACCAAACAACTTTGAACATATTCTGCTATATGCTTCTTCATTCCAGACCACCAAAACATTTTCTTCAAGTCTTGATACATCTTTGTGGCTTCTGGATGAAAACTCATCTTACTTTTGTGGCCCTCTTCCAAAATCAACTTTCGAATATCCTGGTTTTGAGGTACATATGGCCTTTCTCTAAACCTTAGGATTCCATCACTCTTTATGTTAAAATCTCCATTTTGACCATCTCTTATAGTTTCCTTTATGTTCATTAGATGGTCATCGAGTTGTTGTTCATATTTGATTAATTTCATAAATTCATTAGACACGACAATAGCGCCTATGAATATACGTCCTTCATTGTGATGTACTCCTAAGTTTAAATCCACAAATTGGTTAATCAACTTTCCTTCCCTCAACATCATTACAGATACATGAAGTTTCTTTCGACTCAAAGCGTCTGCAACAACATTGGCCTTTCTTGGATGATACTGCAACTCAAAATCATAGTCCTTCAAGAATTCCATCCAGCGCCTTTGTCTCATGTTTAGATCCTTCTGATCAAATTAATACTTCAGGCTTTTGTGATCACTTAACACGGTGAACTTTGATACATAAAGATAATGCCTCCAAATCTTTGAGGCGAACACAATTGCTGCTAACTCTAGGTCATAAGTCGGGTAGTTCCTTTCATGCACCTTCAACTGTCTTGATGCATAAGCTATTACCTTCCTTTCTTGCATCAACATACAACCAAGGCCTTGATATAAGGCATCACAATACACATCAAATTATCCTGATGAGTCTGGTAAGATGAGTATTGGTGATGAAGTCAATCTTTCCTTTAACTTCGGAAAACTTTCTTCGCACTCTTTAGTCCATTCAAAGTTTTTACCTTTCCTCGTTAACTGAGTTATAGGCAAAGCGATCTTTGAAAATCCTTCAATGAACCTCCGATAATATCCAGCTAGTCCAAGAAAACTTTGAATCTCGCCAACATTCTTTGGACTCTCCCACTTTGTTATTGCTTCGAATTTACTCGGGTCTACTGTAATACCTTCTTTACTGATTACATGACCAAGAAATTATACCTCCTTCAACCAAAATTCACATTTAGAGAATTTCGCATACAATTGACGGTCCTTTAAAATCTGTAGCACAATTCTCAAATGTCCTTCGTGCTCTACTTCATTCTTAGAATAAATCAAAATGTCATCAATGAAAACTATAACAAATTGATCTAAGTATGACCTAAAGATCCTATTCATGTAATCCATGAATACTGCTAGAGCATTAGTCAAACCAAATGGCATAACTAAGTACTTATAGTGTCCATAACGGGATCTAAAAGCTGTTTTTAGAATATCATCCTCCTTCACCCTGATCTGATGGTATCCCGACTTCAAGTCAATCTTCGAGAATACTAATGCTCCCTTCAACTGATCCATCAAGTCGTCGATTCTAGGCAAAGGATACTTGTTTTTCACAGTAGCTTTATTAAGCTGCCTATAATCTACACAAAGTCTAGAAGAACCATCCTTCTTCTTCACAAACAAGATTGGAGCTCCCCATGGTGATAGACTTTGTCTAATAAATTCCTTCTCTAACATCTCGTCTAATTGTTTCTTTAACTCAGCAAGCTCTGAGGGTGACATTCGATAAGGAGATATAGAAATTGGTCCAGTGCCGGGAACTAAGTCTATAGCAAACTCCACTTCCCTAACCGGTGGTAAACCTGGAACATCTTCTGGAAAGACTTCCGGGAATTCACAGACCACTGGAAAATTTTCAACACTAGGGTTTTCTCCTACTGACATGGAGAATACCATCATTAATTTTTTATTGAGGGTTTCAACCTTGCTGACTTCTCCACTATCTTCTCCAAACGTTAAAATTTTCTTCTTGTATCTCAAGTTTACATTGTTGGTTGATAACCAATCTATTCCTAAGATGACATCTAGGTCTTGTAGCGGGAGTACCACAAGATCTACTAAGAATCTTCTATTTTCTAAGATTATTGGGCAGTCTACACAGACTGAACAAGTTACCATTCTTTCTCCTGAGGGAGTTGTAATAGTCAACTTATAATTGAGATCGACAATTTTAAATCCCATAAATTCAGCACAAGATGTTGATATAAAAGAATGTGTAGCTCCTGAATCGAATAAAACTGATACCATCTTATCTCCAATTAAACACATACCTTGAATTAACCCATATGACTTTGAGATCTCAGCTCCCCTAATTGCAAATACTCTTCCAGTTGTTGGCTTATTGTGATTTTTAGGTCTCTGACCAACACTTGGGCCTTCATTCCTTGCTCTCCCTACATTGTTATTTTTTATTAGACCACTCTTCTGGCCTGTTGGTTGATTTTGTCCTTGGGGACAATCTTTGAGAAAATGGCCTTTCTGACCATAGCGAAAGCAAGCTCCAATACTTCTATTTGGACAATCTTTGTTAAGATGTACCCCTCCACAGCTGTAACACTTGACATTAACCTCCTAGAATCTTGGTTATGATAAGGTGTAGGCCTTTGATATGGCTTACCCCCTTGTTGGGTCGTTCCTCCATGGCCTCGGTTAAAGTGGCCCTTGTGATTGTTGTTTCGGGTTAATCCTCTTGATCCATATTGATTCTTCCTATTGTCAATTCCTTCCAACTCCAGACACCTTTCTATTAGCTCACCAAAGCGCATAATATGCAGAGGTAAAACCGCCCTCTGGATATCATATTTCAATCCATCTTGATACTTTTCACACATTCATTCTTCCCTTGGATGCAGGCGGTAAAACTTAGAATACTTTAGAAAAGATTCGAACTTTCTAGTATATTCTACCACTAACATCATACCCTGACGCAGGTTCTGAAATTCTCTCTCCTTCTCTTTCCTACATAACTTTGGAAAATACTTCCCCAAAAATTCTTTATTGAACAAGATCCGGTGGATCTCTCTACCTTCCTCTTCCAACAATCTATGTTTTCCTCTCCACCAAGCTTCAGCATCGCCTGTCAGCATGAATGTTGCATAACCGAACCTCCTATTCTCTCTACAGTGAGTGAAATAAAATATCTTATGTATCTCTTGCAACCATTTCTCAGCACCCTCCAGATTAAAGTTACCACCAAACTGTGGTGGTTTTCCTTTCAGAAACGAGTTCAATCTAGTATCTTCATGCACAGTTTCCCTTTGTTGTTGCTGAAAAAGTTGATGATCTTGAGTGATTTGCAGGATTTGAGCATTTTGTTGTGTCTGAACTAACATAGCTGCAGCAAGTTCACGAACATCTCGAGTATCAGCTTGAGAGTTCGTTCCAGTTTGGGAATGATCTTCTCGTCCCATGGGAATGGTAGGTGCTCCTTCGGGAGTAACTTCACCACTCGCATTCCTACGTACACCTCTAGTAGTGCCTCTACCAGCACTCCTACCACGCCTCGCGTTTATGAAGTTCTGAACCATAACTTCCTGAAAAGGATAAGTTATTAGGTTCAATCATTCACAAGACATAAAGAACATAACAATTATGTATATTTATATCCCAATGAATGATTCATCGATAAGGATTTTTGTCAAGTCTCTCACAAGAAAGGGATAGTTATGTCTAAAATGTTGAATTAATGCTTTAGACATGATTATATCTAGAATTCGGGAAAACATAATCAAAAGGTATCAATTTATTCAACAACCACGATTACAAAAACCATGACCATGTCTCATTCAAAAACCTCTATTTGTAAACCAAGCTAAGACTAATAATGGTAAAACTATAATTATCATTATTGCTAAGAAATCTTTACCTAATTCTTCATGCTTGATAATACCAATAATAAAAAGGATAATGGGAAGAAGAGTGATGAATAAAAGAAAACATTTAGCCATTTGAAAGGTATAGATAAATATTCTGAAATTGATATGAAAATAATGAATGGGTGTGAAGTGTTTATAGAGTGAATTTTGTGAAGTGTCTGTTACGTTACCGTTGGGTTTGTGACCGTTGGGGGAAGGAAAAGGTTAAGTGTGTTAAAGGCACTTCCTAGATCATTATATTAGAAGGCTCTCAAGATGAAGACTCAACGTACAAAAGAAAAGTTATCATCCAGTTTGGAATCCAACTTGATACAGTCAATATAATTCTAGACACTTATGGTCCGAGGTGAATTGACCAGCTCTGATACCATTAAATGAGACAGCCTATGTCCCATTAGTGAAATTCTAATGAAACCTTTAATAGAAATACAGAAAATTTGAAACTTTTAAATAACAAGACTGAATTAATTAAAAACATATTGCTTCACATACATATGCTTCAAATATATTTTACATGGAGCTTGACATTGTTAAGACTAGTGGCCATGCCACATAGATAAAACATAAAATAAAAGTACAGAAAGGAAACCAAAAGAAAGCATAACAAAAAGGACCTCCTAAGTCCAACGAGACTGACACTTATACTGACTGTAGTAGTAGGGATATGATCAGCGTTTGACAAAATGCTAACAACCCTCAATCTAAATGTTATAGTAACCCATCTCCACGTTACTTCATATCCTTTCCTTCTGAACTGTCGGGAGGTAAGCAAGATTCGAGCTTATTGTCTAATCGTCATAGATTAACCCAAAATGCAAAAAAAAGGACACAGGGCTAAGATTTATGTACAAGTTTAAAAGTGGGAATGAATGCGTAAAATAATAATATATATGGCAACCATAATTATTCAAACAAGCGTATCTTTAACCCATAATTATATATACTCTATCTCTATTGATTCTAATGCATCCCTGAACTATATGCTGACTCAGGCAACTAAACGCTGTCAAAAATGTCTATTCCATTTACCAAGATCAGATATCACAAGACCACATGCCACCAACGTGCTCCCAATTACCAAGAGCTGCGCCACCTAACTTCACGTGGAGTCTAGGTGTTATAAGTCGATCGTCCCTGAGAATACAGGCCAAGAACCTTGCCTTGCCTAGCATGCATAGATAATAATCCCCGTCGGGATTGTAGGCGGCCGATCAAACTCGTGCGTCCCATACCGCACGACTGTGGGCTTACACATTTCTGAATCCAAGTCTATATGATCACTCAATCATTTTGTGGCAACTCTCAACCATAAATATTAAGTTAATACTTGGAAAAATATCGTATCAACCCTTAAGGTTATACTTATTATCTAGATACTTAAGTTGGGTGACAAATCCCTCACATGTCTAGTCGTATTCCTTCTTGGCGTGATCATTATCTCTACATAATCAGGTCAGTTTGTACAATGAATAATTGTATGGTTGACTTCTCAGGTAAGAGAGATGGACTGTAAAGGACATAGTCGACCAAGTCTTTCCTTAGCCAGAATCCAACCAAATACAACTACTCAATGTATCCAATTTCCCTTATGTTATTGGGGATCTAATACATAATATCTAGTAATGTTGTTCTCTCCTTAATAGATCATTATTCTTAGTCTAACAATCACAATCATTCAAGTATAAATAAAATAAACAAATTAGACAATTAATCAAACAATGCAAGCACAATACAACCTCAAATTGTCATAGATTATTCCTATGATAAATAAATAAGGTCGGCGTAACCTCGCTCACTGATTCGTGAAAATAACTATTTGAGAATAGGCTCTCCTTACTTATTTATTGCTAGTCGGGCTTGGGTCACCACTACACACATATATATTAAGCTATTTTACGCTAACCGTCCCAACGTATACGAAATCTTGCCCCCACCTTTTGTTGTTGAGCGTTGTTGAAAGTCCATGAGCGTTTTCTCCGATCTTTGCCAAGAACCTAATTTACGATAACTGTTGAATTGTAGGAAATTTATAAAATTATTAGAATATAATTTATGGATAATTAAACATAATTTCGTTACAACTTGAAATATGTATTTATTAAAATATTTAATAATAACTTCCATTATACTTAAATAATTATTAAATTCAAATATAAATTAGACTATACCTCCGTTTGAATTTGTTCATTTTAGAAAATTATCAAGAGTATATTCCTAATAACACTTAAATTATAATAATACTTGGGCATTTTAACGACTTAAAATGGTAAAAATTATTTTGAACTTTATAAGTTCAATATCTCGACGTCTCAATGGAATTTGCATAAAAATTTTAAAATAACCTTTATATAAATAACATAATTAAAATAATATAATTAAAATAAAACGGAAATTATAACGGCTTACCGGTTACTTATGAAAATGATTTGGGCAGAACTTTGACGTATAAAACTCCTTTGAAACTTTAAAAGAACTTTTACCACAAAATAACTCTAAAAGTTACGAACCGACACCATGAGAACCTCGATAACTAAAACTAATATTGCTATATGAAGAAACTATAGAAGGAAAGAAATAAAGAGGTAAGAAAGAAGATTTGTGAATGAGTGAATGAAAATGGGGTGGAAAAGACCCCTATTTATACTAGTTGTAAAATATTAAAATAACATAAATGTATCTTCTTTTGCCCATATCTTCTAACTTTTCAACTCTTGCTAGTAAATATGTCTTTATCAAATATTTACTAGTCTTACATCAATAGTTCTTTAGATGTTCTAGTATGACTTTGTGAAAATAATTTATGAGAAAGGTATGGGAGCTTGATATCTTAATGTTTCATGACATAATATCATTTATGATATTAATAAATAAAAAATGAGATATATATTTCTTTTATAAAAATGAAATGATAATAATAATTAAAATATTAATAATGACAACTAGGATAATTATTATTAACTTAACATTATTTTATTTACTAATTAGTTTGCAGAGTAAAATGATAATATTTAAATAAAATAAAATCAAATAATAATAATAATAACAAAACAATAATAATAATAATAATAATAATAATAAAAATAATATGAATAATTAATTAACATAAAGTTAAGTATTTTTAAGTATTAATTTTAATTTCAAAGTTTAGTTTGTAAAATGAAACGATGATATTCAAATTAAATAATAATATTAATAATAAAAATAAAGGGTAATTAATTGATAAATTAATTATTATAGGTGCTAGTTTCAATATTTAGTTTTTAATAATTAGCGATGTTAAAATCTCAAATCTAATCAGATATATTATTTAAAGTATGAAAAATTAGGATGTTACAGGAATGATCAAACTTTGTACTATCGATAATATTGTTAATGAAATTTCTAATTCTGCTTATATGCTTGAATCTATTTCCTTATGGTATTCTAGATTAGAACATATTGGTATTAGTACTATGAATAGACTAATTAAATCCGGTTTGATCTCGTGCAATATTCATGATATCAAAAAATGTGAAATATATGTCAAATAAAAAATGATAAAGAAAACTTTCAAAAGTGTTGAAAGAAAATCAATTTTTTTTGATCTTGTGCACTCTAATTTGTGTGAATTTAATGGCATGCTAATCCGTGGGAGAAACCGACATTTCATAAATTTTATTGATGATTGCTCGAGGTTCACACATGTATATCTTTTAAAGCATAAACATGATGCTTTTAATGACTTTAAGATTTATAAAGCAGAAGTAGAAAATCAGTTAAGTAGAAGTATTAAATTCCTTAGAAGTGATAGAGGCGGTGAATACTCTTCTACGGAATTTGATGCATATTGTGAAGAATATGGCATTATACATGAATGTTCCGCACCTCGTACACCACAACAAAATGGTCTAGCAGAGAGAAAGAATTGAACATATCAAGAAATGATAAATGATATGTTAATGCATTACGAATTGCCATACAATTTATAGGGTGGAGCATTATTATCCGCGTGTCATATAATTAATAGGATTCCTTTAAAGTTAATTGGTATTTCTCCATATGAGATATGGCAAGGTAGATCACCAAATATCGGTTATCTTAGAGTGTGGGGAAGTGTAGAATATTACAAGAATATGGATCCTAAAAGAGCTAAATTGGATCCTCGAGGGATCAAATGTGCTTTCATAGGATATGCATCCAAAAGCAAAGCCTATAGACTTTTAAATTTGGAGTCTAACGTAATTGTTAAATCCCGAGATATGGAGTTTCGTTAAATAAGGAATCTCACATTCCCACAAATGAAGAATCTCGTGATGAAGACTCTCTAGTAATTATTGAAATACAACCTGAAAGTATCTCACGGATTGTTAAAACACAACCTGAGCCTGGGATGAGCAAAAGAGCCTAAAAAGCTAAAGTTTTAGGACCAAATGAAATTGATTCTCAACTCATTTCCTTTTATCTAGTTGAGGGAAATTGCGTGAATGATATTCATAAGATCCCTATTATTCTTCAATTAGAAGATGATCCTAAAACCTATAAAGAAGCAGTGGCTTCAAGGGACTCTTCTTTCTGAAAAAGTCGTTATTCAAGACGAAATAGATTCAATCATTTCAAACCACATTTAGGAACTTGTCGATCTTCCAAAGGGTTCAAGGTGCATTTGATGTAAATGTGTGTTTAGAAAGAAGTATCATAGTGATTGTACATGAAATAACTACAAGGCTAGTGTGAGATATTGGATCGAACTCTAGTATGGTCGAAGGGTAGCTTCTGGTTCGACAGGAATTAAGCATGAGGTCGAAGTTTGTTCGCATGTGTTCTGTCGGGGTAATGCGTGTTGTAGTCGAAGTTTGTTCTAACATGCATTAGTCAATATTGCTAGGTTTGTTAGCATATTGAATTGGGCTTTGCTTGTAAGCCCAATTGTTTAAGTTAGCTTATACCCTAAGTTAGCTTGTAATGGGTAACTGTTAAAAAGCCCATTAGGTTAGTGTGTTAGTTTTCTTATAAATAGCATGCTAGTCTCTCATCTTGTATAAGGAAAAATAGGAAGATAAAATCCTAATTCAAGTGAGAGAGGTTATTTGTTATTCTTGTATACTTGTAACCTTGTTAGAAGGAGAAAGGAAAGAATAGTAGTTCATAACCAATCCTTGTTATTTCTTCTTGTTGTTTTTCCCTTGTATTTCCTTTAACCCTAACCCTTGTGTGTTTCTTGATCATAAAGAAACTGTTTATACTTTGTTTAAAGACGTCTTAATTCACAACAAATTGGTGGGGTGAGCGTGGAGAAGATGCCTTCAACAAAGTATGAGATTAAAAAGTTCACCGGAGTGAACGATTTCGGTCCGTGGCACTTGAAGATGAAAGCCCTACTGGTTCAGCAAAGTTGTTTGGAAGCGTTGAAGGGACAGGCACCCATGGATGTTGCGTTAACGGTAAAAGAAAAGACGACCATGATAGAGAAAGCCCACGGCGCAATATTTTTTAGCCTTGGTGATAAGGTTCTTTGACAGGTATCAAAGGAGACTACGGCATTGGGGTTATGGTTGAAACTTGAAAGTTTGTACATGACCAAATCTCTGGTGAATCGACTCTACCTGAAGCAAGCTTTGTCTTCATTCAAGATGAGTGAAGACAAAGTTTTGGGTGAGCATTTGGATATGTTCAATAAGCTAAATCTTGATCTTGAAAATATTGATGTGAAGATTGATGATGAAGATCAAGCACTGTTGTTGTTGTGTTCTTTGCCCAGAACACATGCTCACTTCAAAGAAACTCTCTTGTATGGAAGGGAGTCCCTGAGCTTTGAAGAAGTTCAATTAGCCCTGTATTCGAAGGACCTGAATGAATGAAAGGAGCATAAACCTTCGACGGTTGGTGAAGGTTTGGCCGTTAAGGGAAAATTCTTGCGAAAAGATGGTAAGTTCGACAAGAAGAAAGGTAAAAGTCAGTAAAAGTCTTATAGTGGCGAAGCATCTGATATTCGATGCTATCACTGTAAGAAGGAGGGTCACACAAGAAAGGTGGGCCCTGAACGCCTGAAAGATCATGGAGGTAAAGATAATGGCAACGCAACCATTATTCAAGATGACTTCGACTCATCTGATGTACTTGTAGTTTCAAGTGGCGACTTAAGAAAAGAGTGGATTATGGATTCAGGTTGCACTTGGTACATGACTCAAAATAGAGAATTGTTTGAGGAGCTATGTGATCAAGATGGTGGATCAGTGCTGCTAGGAAACAACAAATCCTGCAAAATTGCAGGTATTGGATCTGTGAGATTCAAGCTCCATGATGAGTCAATAACGTTATTGACTGAAGTCATGTATGTACCTGATTTGAAGAGAAATTTGATTTCTCTTGGTGAATTCGACAGGAAGGGATATGTTTTTCAAGGAGATAAAAGTATCCTAAGAGTCATGAAGGTGTCGAAGGAATTCTTGAGAGGCATGAAGAAACAAGGCTTGTATACCCTTGAGGATGAGGTTGTAAGTGGTTCGACAAATATTGCATCCATGAAACCTGTGTCGAAGACATAATTATGGCACATGAGATTGGGCCATGTCAGCGAAAGAGGCCTGGTCGAATTGGGGAAGCAGAACCTGCTAGGTGGTGACAAAGTCGAAAAGTTTGAGTTTTGTGAATCTTGTGTATTTGGTAAATCTTGTAGGGCGAAGTTTAACAAAGGAAAGTAAAGAACTCATGGATCCCTAGATTACATTCATGCTGATCTTTGGGGGCCTGCAAGGAATCATTCACACTCAGGTGCAAGGTATTTTCTATCCATCGTTGATGACTATTCCAGAAAGTTATGGGTATTCATTCAAAAGACGAAGGATTAAACTTTTGAGAATTTCAAAAGTTGGAAGGTTCTGGTCGAAACTCAAATTGGCAAAAAGGTTAAGAGGTTGAGAACCGATAATGGCCTTGAGTTCTGCAACGAAGCATTTGACAATTACTGTGTTGAGTCTGGGATTGCAAGGCATAAGACTATAGCAGGTACTCCTCAACAAAATGGCTTAGCTGAGAGATTCAATCGAACAATCCTTGAACGGGTTAGATACATGTTGGTTAGAAGAAGGTGTTTTGGGTGGAGGCTGTTTCGACAGCAGCTTATCTAATAAATAGACGTCCCTCGACTGCCTTGGGAATGAAGACACCTGAAGAAGTTTAGTCGGGACATCCACCTAGTCTCGACAGACTGAGTGTATTTGGTTGTGTGGCCTATGCTCATATTAGGTAAGACAAGGTCGAACCTAAAGCTCTGAAATGCATGTTTATGGGATACCCTTAAGGAGTCAAAGCTTATAGGCTATGGTGCCTAGAGCCATGTCACAGGAGGTGTATCACCAGTCGAGATGTAGTTTGTAATGAAGCTGAGATGGCTTTCAAGAAAATTGATGATGCTGATGAAGAGCTGGAACAGGGAGAGATTCCTGTTGAGGTGGAGCATGTTGATATTGAATTGCATATTCTAGATGAAGTCGAAGAAGAAGAAGAAGATGTTGTCAAAGATAAGGAGACTGATAATGACTACCTGATAGCAAGAGACAGGTCGAGAAGAGTCATCAAGCCACCTCAGAGACTTGGGTATGCAGATCTTATAGCTTATGCCTTAATCTCTGCAAGTGAGGTTCTCGACGAAGAACCTAGAGACTATAAGGAAGTTATGAGGAGTCGAAAGAAAACTGAATGGCTGAAGGCCATGGATGATGAGATGAAATCTCTTCATGACAACAACACATGGGAACTAATCAAGAAACCTGATGGAGCCAAGTTAGTCAGCTGTAAATGGATTTTCAAAGTTAAGGAAGGAATTAAAGGAGTGGCGTCGAAGAGATACAAGGCAAGATTGGTCGCTAGGGGGTTCACTCTGAAAGAAGGTGTCGACTTCAATGATGTGTTCTCTCCTATTATGAAGCACAGGTCCATTAGAATGTTGTTTACCATGGTGGCATAGTTCGACCTTGAAATGGAACAAATGGATGTGAAGACTGCGTTCTTGTATGGTTATCTAGATGAAACAATCCTGATGAGGCAACCTGAAGGGTATGCCGAAAAGGGGAAGGAAGATTATGTGTGCAAACTGAAGAGATCTTTATATGGACTGAAATAATCTCCTCGACAGTGGAATAGGAGATTCTACAAGTTCATGGCACGTATAAGTTTCATTAGAAGTCAGTTCGACCACTGTGTTTACTTCAGATTTCGACCTGGTAATTCATTTGTTATTTTGTTGCTTTATGTGGGTGATATTCTAATAGCAACCAACAATGTTGAAGAGATCTAGGAGCTGCGTCCAGGATTCTTGGGATTGACATCCGAAGAGATAGAAATCAGTCGAAATTATGCTTATCTCAAGAGGCATACCTACGGAAGATTCTCGAAAAGTATGGTATGTCGAATTCAAAGCCTGTTGTGACTCCGATAAGCCCTCAATTCAAGATGAGTATAGATCAGTGTCCCAGTACTGATGTCGAAAGAGCTTATATGAATAGAATTCCATATGCTAATATAGTGGGTTCTTTGATGTATGCTATGGTCTATACTATACTTGACATAGCATATGCAGTAAGTCTTGTAAGCAGGTACATGGCGAATCCTAGAAAGGCTCACTGGCAAGCATTAAAGTAGATTTTAAGGTACATAAATGGGTCTCTGAATAGAGTTCTAATTTATGGTGGAGCCTTGGGTGAAGATAGTAAAGCACCAATCGAAGGATATGTTGACTCTGATTATGCAGGTTGTATGGATTCTAGAAAATCTATCTCTGGATATGTGTTCACTATGTTTGGCACAACAATAAGTTGGAAAGCAACGCTTCAGAAGGTTGTTGCCTTATCAACAACTGAAGCAGAGTATATCACCCTAACTGAAGATGTGAAGGAAGCATTGTGGCTTGAAGGTTTTGCAAAGGAGCTGAAACTTCAAGGTCCAGTTATCACTGTTAAATGTGATAGCCAAAGTACAATACACCCGTCGAAGAATTCAACTTATCATGAGCGAACCAAACACATTGATGTAAGGTTGTATTTCGCAGAGGGGTAATCGAGCGTGGAGAAGTCCAAATGCTGAAGGATTCGACAGATCATAATGCTGCTGATATGATCACCAAGACGTTGTCCAGTTGCATGTTTTTCCACTGTATGCAGTTGATAAAGCTGCATGAAGAAAGCTAGTTTATTCCTTGATGTTATAGAGTTTTTTCCAAGGTGGAGATTTGTGAGATATTGGATCGAACTCTAGTATGGTCGAAGGGTAGCTTCTGGTTCGACAGGAATTAAGCATGAGGTCGAAGTTTGTTCGCACGTGTTCTGTCGGAGTAATGCGTGTTGTAGTCGAAGTTTGTTCTAACATGCATTAGTCAATATTGCTAGGTTTGTTAGCATATTGAATTGGGCCTTGCTTGTAAACCCAATTGTTTAAGTTAGCTTGTACCCTAAGTTAGCTTGTAATGGGTAACTGTTAAAAAGCCCATTAGGTTAGTGTGTTAGTTTTCTAATAAATAGCATGCTAGTCTCTCATCTTGTATAAGGAAAAATAGGAAGATAAAATCCTAATTCAAGTGAGAGGGGTTATTTGTTATTCTTGTATACTTGTAACCTTGTTTAAAGGAGAAAGGAAAGAATAGTCATAACCAATCCTTGTTGTTTCCACTTGTTGTTTTTCCCTTGTATTTCCTTTAACACTAACCTTTGTGTGTTTCTTAATCATAAAGAAACTATTTATACTTTGTTTAAATACATCCTAATTCACAACAGCTAGATTAGTAGCAAAAAGGTTCAGACAAAAAGAAGGTGTTGATTATTTTGACACATATGCACCAGTAGCAAGGACGACGACAATAAGAGTATTGTTTACATTGACATCTTTGAATGACCTTATAGTTCATCAAATGGAAGTTAAAACAACATTTTTAAATGGAGATCTCGATGATGAAATCTAGATGGAACAACCAGAAGGTTACGTACTTCCTGGAAGTAAATAAAAGGTATGCAAACTTGTCAAATCCTTATATGGTTTAAAACATGCACCAAAACAATGGCATCAAAAGTTTGACTATGTTATACTTTCAAATGGATTTACTCCAAATTCTTGTGACAAATGTTTGTACACAAAGGTGCGTGGAAACATTGTAATATTTTTGTGTCTATATGTTGATGATATGTTGATCATTAGTAATGAGATGAATGGAATTTTAAAAACAAATAAAATTTCTGACTTCCACATTCAAGATGAAAGATCTTGGACTAGTTGACACTATTTTAGGGATCAAAGTAAAACGAAATATTGGGGGTTATGAACTTAGTCAAACACGTTATATTGAGAAAATGTTGGATAAGTTCAAACACCCGCACTTTAAGGAAGTAAACACTCCATTTGATCCTAGTATCAAACTTTAAAAATAAAAATGGAAGAAGTGTAGTCCAATTGGAAAATGCAAGTGCAATAGGATGTCTAATGTATTTAATGCAGTGCATCAGACCTGACATAGCATTTAAAGTTAGTAAGATGAGTAGATTTACTAGCAATCCAAAAGGTGAACATAGGAAGGCCATAACCAAGATTTTCGGTTACCTCTTAAAGACAAAAAAAACCTTTGGCCTTCTGTTGCGGTGAGAATCGGATAACAAGCTATTAATTAAATTGCATCGCAAAACTTTGAAGTTCACCACCGACTTTGATTTATCCAAAGGAAAGGTTCAAAATCGAGAAAACCTAAAGGGGGGAGATCTAAGGTTTGGGGGTTGGTTATACTAAGGGAAGGTATTAACACCCTTAATATCTGTAGTACTCTACAGGAACCTCTTGTTTAGTTTGTGTTATGTTATGTTTGCTTGCTAAGGAATCTGCTAAGGCTAAAGGTAAAGACCTAAGGGTATGTACACTAAGGTTTCCTCGCCAAGACGTCGCATCTTGTGCCTACGTATCTGACTAAAGAATCAGAGCAACCGTAGTTCACCTAAATAAGGGTGAATTTGAGGAACCATTGACCACTGCCAAAGTCCCAAGGGGAAATGAGTATGAACTCATTTAGAGTTTAAAAAACTCTCTAAGTCTAAGTTATAGGGGAGAAAGTGAATGCTCAACATGGTGAGTATCACATAGAGTCCAAGAACTCTAACTTAATTCTAAGTTGTAAGGTAAATGGCTATGAGGCCAAAAGGAAAGCATCCTATGACTACGAGGTCAGGGAGAGAAGTGGCTATGACTATGAGATCAAAGCTGGTATTCCTATGACTATTAGGTCAAGGAAGGAGATAATGAGCTTTCTATGACTTTGAGGTCAATAGAGAGACTTTCCTTTGGAAGGAGGGAAGTAACTTCTTGTGAACAAGAAAGTTACAGGGGGATTGAGTTAAATGGACAATATGAGCCAAGAACTTTAAAGGAGATATACAACAATTAAGCACAGACAATATCAAAAGCATGATTTAAACATCAATGTATGGCAAAAGATAATGACATGGCTCATAACAAACGTGAACAAATGAACACAAGTATGACAAAGTTTTGAAATTGAGATTGAGGCAATCATGTCAACACAAAATCATCAAGAAAATTCTAAGAGGTGCCACAAGTTATGGACAATAGTGATGAGGTGTCAACCAAACTCAAACTAGACCTACTCAAAAGTTTTCAACAACATTGATGATCACACTCAAAATAACCTCTTGAAAATATCTTGGAACAACTTAGAAAATGGTCTCAAAAGTGGTGAGAAAATAAATCAACATTAGGATTGAAACAAATTTCTTAAAAGTTCACAAAATTATAACAAATATTGAAGTAAAAATGAAAATTAAATAAATTAAACATTTGAAATGTTAATATAATATTTTTTGGAATTTTGTGTTTAAAGGAAAAATATTTAAATAATTTAAACTGAAGTAAAAATTAAAATAAAATAAAAAGTAAAACAAAATGAGACAGGGGGTGTATTGGTAGTGCTGACATGAACTAAGTTTGTTGTTTATACACATGGGCCTATGTTAGGGGAGGTACGATTAACGAAACTGTAAAGCCCACGACCCAAAATGAAGCAAAATATTCAGGCAATTGAAATACTAATGGGACGTGTACACAATTATGTATCACACTTGCATCAATTGGTCACTTAATATTAAGTGACTAAAAAACAAAAAAAAAACGTCCCAACCAATCCCCAGCTGCCACGACTTCATCATGTTCATGCAACGTGAGAAGAACCACTATAAACTCTCGTGAAGTACCAGAAAAAAGGCCATGGCGCATCCTTATCTTGTTCAAACATTTTCAGATTCATTTCTCAACCAAAACTCTTGAAATAAAACATCATTTTGTAGTGTTTAGAACTTAGAACACATTCAAACCTTAAGCAACTCAAAACAACAGCCTAATCATGGAGAAAAACAATGTGGAAATGGAGCATTCAAATTGAAACCAACACATTACATTGTGACGTATCATCAATATCTCAAACAAACAGATACATTATCATTTCAAAGCAAAATGGATGCATATTATGGAAGACATTACATTGTTCAGAAATGGTTGTATATTAAACATGAAGGCATGTAGATCATAAATGTGAGAAAAGAAAGAGATGCTTACTAAGTGGAGTAGGTCCACTGCCTCTCTACTTGTGAGCTTTGAACTCGACCTGCTCAAGCTTTTGTTCTGGTTGATGATGATGTGCAGAGGTCACAGCTTCTGGTTCCTTCTTTGATGCTCACGACGAGCTCACAACCTCTCTTGCTTTGAACGATGTGTATTTATGTGGTGAGAGGCTGTTTTGTTTTGATCTTGTTATTTTGTGTTGATGGATGGAGAGAAAATTCACTAGTTCTCTCTAAGGTTTTGGTGTTTTGACAGAAAAGAATGAATAAGAGAGGGTGTTGTTTTATTGCATGAAGGTTGCTGCTGTGTGTGTTTCCTTCATGTATTGATGTAGAAGAAATAGAATGAGGAGGATGTTGGTTGATGTTGCACAAAGAGGGTTGTTCTCGCTCTGGTTTTTTGTTGTTGATGCTTGGTGTTAAAACTATTGGTGTGGTGGTATAGAGAGAAAAGTTCACGAGTGAATGTTGGTGATTGTTCACGGGTGAAGGTTATTTAAGTGATGTGAAAGTTCAGATATGATGATGTTTATGCTTGGCTGTTGGTGGTCGGAGAGTGGTATGAAGGGAAAGATTAGGAGCAGGTGTGTTGCAATTTTGAAATGTTTTTGCAAGAGGGATGGAAATAGGAGATGCAGAGGTTTTTTAGTGATTCGCAATAGGCAATGGAAGGAGTTCTGAGCTGCGGGTTTCTCGATTATTTGCTGATGTTGCAAGAGAGAAAGAAAATGAAAGCTCTTGTGTGAATCCTGATACTTGGTGTTTTATTATTGCCTATGCTCTTCTTGTTGATTACACAGAGGACAACGCTCCTCCTTTTATAACCAAGGCCGGGTGGATCTTGTATTGGAAACACAATGGACATTTGTTTTATCCTTCAAAGAGAATGGTTGGGTGGTACTGCGCGCATGGTATCCTTGCAGTATTCCTTGATCCAAGTGCCAAAATGGATGGTTGCTTACTTTGCAACTGAAGTCAGAGAAAGATAAGTTTATGGACCAATATACTATCGTATGGCCATGTTTACACGATGGTTTAGCATTTGTAACATAACAGCATCATGTGCCATCTTTACCAAGTACAGGATGGTTGTACCTTGGAAGTTCCTTTTTGCTGGTTTTGTGGTAAAGCAGTGCATTGGACATTAATGAAAAGTCAGCCAGATGTACTTAGCATATCCTTAGTTTAGATTTTTTTTCTTAAGTTGCAAGGCATGAAAAGAGTCAGTAGAGTGGCTTGTGATTGTAGAATCTTTTGTTCGAACTTTGGGTCCCATAGGTAGCATGGTTTGGTGTTACAAAACATAATTCATGTCATGCACTTTGTCACACAGTGGTGCCTTGCATTATGAACCAAGTGAGGTGATTTTGAAATCCTCTAGAAGTTGGCATGGAGTAGTGTTAAACTGTATGTTGGAGAAAGTTTGAGATTGGTCTTGAAATCATGTGTAAATTGGTAATGAATTTTAGTGTAGAAGCACATTAAAATTTGGACTTCATGAGTGCATGGTACACTTTCCATCATGACAATTTCAAGGTATCCTATCTTGATAATTACTCCATCAATTCTTGAAATTTTTAATCCTATGTAAAGTAGGCATTTCATAGATCAAAATTCATGTGGGATGTGGTTTGAGATAGTGCTTGTAACAATGAGAAAATAATCCATAAAGACATGCACATGGGCTGTCCAAAAGAAACTTAGACAAATTCTAAGTTATGGAAATTTCATCAATTGAAACTCTTAACTTTAGAACGCCATAACTTGAGATTGGATCATCCAAATGAGGAGTTCTATACATGCTTGGAATGCTTGAAGAACAAGGAAAAACTTTGATGTCAAAAGAGTTTTGATTTGAAGATTGGAACTAGGTGAAAAACAGCCATGAAGTAGTGTTCAAAATTGGAGCAAAATACTGAAAATTTCACTAAGTCCCAAAGGCAACTTATCTTCCAAGTCTCATAACTTAAAAACCATGCATTTTTTTTAAGAGAGGTCCTCTAATACACTTTGAAGTTCATGGAAAGAACTTCCATTTGAGCTTTGAGTCACTCAATTTGGATGTGTGGTTTGAAAATTATGGTCATCCCAATTTTACACAAGAAGTGAATTTTCCACACTTAAAAAGTTTCAAGGACCCAACATTGCCCTCTTTGCAAGAAACTTATCAAAACTTGATTTGTCATGCTCTAACGCAACAATTAGACATGTCATGATGGATTAAGGACTTGAATGCTTCATCTTGGATCAAAATCTTAAAAGTCAAAGCCTCAGTCAAAACCCTAATCTTCCTTAGGAATACAACTAGATGATCTCTGATGATCTTACATTTTCAATCTCTTCCAAGGCCCATAGATGGCCTCTGAGGATGTCTAATATCACATGGAATCATGTCCCGAGGCTTGGGGGCATGTCTTGATTAACATCAAAGGCAATGGTTGACTTTCTTGACCAAAACCCTAGTTTGAGGTATAAAGAACTTGTGACTCAAGGTACTTGTAATAGGAACCAAACACACTTTATTTCTTGTTAACTAAGACTTCTTGGATGCATGTAAATTCAAATGGTTGCATTTGGAGCCTCATTTGTCCTTCTTGAATAGATGACTTCTCATACCAATCTCAATCCACTGGTGAACACTTGTGAGAATTATATGGAGCCAAAGAGTATCTCAAGAGACCTTGAATCATGTGAGAGCTTGGCTTAGGAGACCTAGACCTCTTCCTGGTGTAAGCCCTAGTTCAAAAGAAGAAAACTTGCAAGATGAAGTGGTTAGTTAACAATGCATAAAATATTGAAGTCTAAATGCAAGTGCAAGATGTTGTGACATCTAAGGGGTAAAATTTTGGGTACAACACCTTAATTATGGTAGCTTTCTTTCCATACTAGAAGGATATGCCAATGCGAGTTGGATATCGAGTGTTGGAGATCATAACTCTACAACTGGGTGGATACTTACATTAGCTGGAGGTGGAATTTCTTGGAAGAGCATGAAACAAACATGCATTTCTCTTTCGACCATGGAATCATAGTTTGTGGCTCTTGCTTCCACTGGTCAAGAAGCAAAATATGGTTGAGAGACCTTCTGTTGGAAGTTCGATAAATGTTTCAAAAATGTTGATACATTGTGATAGCCAAGCCACCCTAGAAATAGCATTCAGTGAAGTATACAATGGAAAGTCTAGGCACATAGGTCTTAGACATACTTTCGTGAGAAAATTAACTAAAGATGGATCATTTCACTGACATATATATGAACAAGCTATAATTTAGCTAATCCGTTTACTAAGCTACTGGCCAACGACTTAGTAAAGACTACCTCTAGAGGTATGGGATTAAAACTCCTTGAATAAAGGTTCCGAAAATGGTAGCAACCTAATCTGAAGTTAATAAACCTTAACCTAAGATTCAATGGGCAACAACAACTCATTGATTTGGATGTTTATGCAACATTTTTGTGACAATGTTGGCTATTACATATTGAGGGATAAGTTTTTCAAACTATTAATGAAGTTCTATATCTAGGACATGTATCTAAAGAAATAAATACAAAATGAACTTCACCTATATGAATTTCGAGATGGTTCCGTCAAACAGTGAGCGTTGGAGTTTCTCTCATGAAAAATTCACGAAAATAGGAAAAGCATGTGGCCATAAATAGTTCCAGGGGAGAGATGTATGTGAAGAACCATTAAAGAATGTATGTGTGTGAGGCAATGTAGGTATAATCACAAGGGATAACGATTCAAAGCATTGCTACCTAACATTCCGATTAGACTTTGCGTTATACTTACTAAGGTTAAGTTCAAATCGAAAGATACCTAACTGTATTAACATTCTTTGTTTCTATTTTCTGGAATTGGTCTTGTCATTATTAGAACAAGTGGGGAATTGTTGTAATTTATGAACAATGAGTGTCTATAGGTGTGTTCCAAAATGATAAGAAAAGTAGAAGTGAGTAAATGTAAATAAATGCTTGGGAAATAGTCCCACATACAAAGTTTCACTCACTTTAGAATTATAGACATTAAATCAACAAAAGGATAAAAGTGGATAAAGTACCATATGGATAAATGTGGTGGTCCTAAGCATTATTACACTTGTCTCTTGCACACACCCCATCGCCGGTGTCGCCGGCTCCGACTTCGAGTCCGAGGGCGTGGGTGTAGAGGTGTTAGTGGCAGCTTTGTAGCGTGCGATTTTTGTCAGTGACGCGACCACCTTATCACCATGGGCTTTTCCTAACCGCAATGGTAGGAGTTTGGTGCTACTTTCTGATTTCTTATTTATCCTATGAAGCTGGAAAAGAAAGGGAAGCTATCTAAAAGTAACCTTGCATGCAAATGTTTAACTGAACAAATGCTTAAGAGATTGGGGGGTCCGGGGTCAGGTTATACAATGAGGAGTTTTCAATTAACCATCCTATATGTGGTTATCCACAGGTCGTTAGCAATTATACTTACTGTTTTCTACTTACTGGTGTTTGTCTGTTGATTGGGAAAGTTTCTCCTTTGGGAGTGTTTGAGAGAGAGAGAGTTTTTGTTGATGTTGGTTTTGTTCCGATGTTTTTGGTAAGGTACTGGACATAAAGTTTTGGATTGGTGTTCTCGCTAAGATTTCGCAATCTTATGCCTACGTATTCCCGTTAAAGAAAATAGGGAAATCAGAGCAATCGTAGTTCCCTCCTATTCTACGGGAGGAAAAAGATGTTTGGTGTCTTGTTCAAAGCCCAAGATTGAAGCTAAAAGGAGTATTTGTGTCTTGTTCAAAGCCCAAGATTGAAGTTAAAGGTTTGACTGAGAGAGAATTTGTCATCTCTAAAGGGAGATATTTCATCTGTTTATCACAACTATTGGGTGACTGATTATAAAGGAGAAATACTTTAACTGGGATATGAGAATCTAGCAATGCCATAATTTCCTTTATAGGGGACTTGTCCTGAAGGAGGAAACTTTAACTCAGTGTAGAGTAATGCCATTTTTCCTTAGGAGTCTTTCATGCTAAGAGATGGACATTGGCATGGATGTTTGTAATCCAGAGGCTTGCCGCTTACAGCAATTAGATGAAAGAGAGGATTTACCAGGATAAAAGATGGACGACAGCTTGGATTTTTGAATCAACAAGTGTGCCACTTACAACAGTTATCTGAGATTAAGGTTTGTTTTGATTTATCTGTTTTGATGAATGATAATACAGAGAAGTGTCTTTCTACAGAGAGTTTTTTATTTCCTCTAAGGGGATGTTAATTTTTTGTGTGCCTTGATCAAAGCCCAAGGTTGAAGGACTCCAATGGAGAGGTCATTATACAAAGCCTAAGAGGAGGCTGGAAAGAGAGACTGGCTCTTTTGGGGATATCATTATACGAAGCCTAAGAGGAGGCTGGAAAAGACTTTTGGGGAAGGTTTTTATTTGTCTTGTAAAAAGCCCAAGATTGAGGCGAAAAATACTTATTGACTCCACTGGGGATATATTTGGGGTGTCTTGTACAAAGCCCAAGATTGAGGCAAAAAGAGAATTGACTCCACTGGGGATATATTTGGGGTGTCTTGTACAAAGCCCAAGATTGAGGCAAAGAGAATTGACTCCACTGGGGAGGTTCCATATGTGTCTTGTACAAAGCCCAAGATTGAGGCTAAAGAGAATTAACTCCACTGGGGAGGTTCCATATGTGTCTTGTACAAGCCCAAGATTGAGGCTAAAGGGTTATTGACTTTGCTTAGGGAGGTTAATTCACAAAGCCTAAAAGAAGGCTGGGAGGAATTAACTCTGTTGGAGAGATATTTATACGGAGCTTAAGAGAAGTTTAGTAGGATTTGACTTTGCTGGAGAAACTTTATATATGTCTTGTACAAAGCCCAAGATTGAGGCTAAAGGGAGATGATTGACTCAGCTGAGGATATTTCAGGTGTCTTGTACAAAGCCCAAGATTGAGGCTAAAAAGCTGACTCAACAAGAGAGTACTTTTGAGGTGAACTCTACTGAGGAAAATCATTATACAAAGCCTAAGAGGAGGCTAAAAGAACTGACTCAACAAGAGAATGCTTTGAGGTGATTGACTCAACAAGAGAGTGTTTTAAGGTGGTTGACTCAATAAGAGAGTGCTTTGAGATGATTGACTCAACAAGAGAGTTCTTTGAGATGATTGACTCAACAAGAGAGTGCTTTAAAGTGATTGAGGAAGAAGAAAGAATCATTATACAAAGCCTAAGAGGAGGCTGGCTGAGGAATTTCTTATACAAAGCCTAAGAGGAAGCTATTCTTCTGCTAAGGATTATTGATATCCAGAGGCAGGTCCAAAGTGGGGAATCAACTCTTGTTGAGGATTACAAAAGAGTTGAGGTATCAGATGCCTTGTGGTTTTGATAGGCTAGTGTTGTATTGATGATAAGCTGACCCTTAGCTAGGGAAGTTTAGGATGAAAGATTGAGTTTTAGAACCTATGGGGGTTTTAACTCGGCTGGAGATTAATCAAATGACCAGGGTTTTTCTTGTGTTTGCCGGGAGCTTGAGGATTCCTTAAGATCCAAAAGGAGATTAGACTATCCAAGTCTACTGGTATGAAAGTTTTATCTTTATATGATGCCCAAGAGGAGGCTAATGTCTTAAGGGACGAGAATCAACCTTAAATTGATCTGAGGTTTTGACTCTTTGGAAAGACTGCTCTAGCAAAGGATGACTAGGTTTTGTCCTATTCCTTTAAGAGGTCTCGGGTCCTTGTACTAAGCCCAAGAGGAGGCATGAGAACTTCTAAGAAGTCTAAGGGTCCTTGTACAAATCCCAAGAGGAGGCTGGGATGCTTTTAGGAAGCCTGTGGGTCCAAACCTAAGAAAAGTTCAAGAAAGGTTTCACCGGGAATTAATCCTTTCTTTAGTGAACAGTTCTAGGGTTTGAAGAAATTCAAGAGAGGTTTCACCGGGAATTAATCCTCTATGGGGGAAATGAATTTCTTTGACAATTTACTAATAGTGACAGTCTGAGAAAAGTTTCACCGGGAATAATGCCTTTCTCTTTGTTCCATATTGTATAAGCCCAAGAGGAGGCAAGACTGTATCTGGAATTCCTATGGGGAACTAGTTTTGACTGTGTTGAAAGAGTGACCACTGACTTTATCTAGTTCTAGACCTAATTGTCAGGGAAAACTCTAAGCAGATATATACAAGCATATATATACAAAAATATATACAGACAAGTATGTAAAAGAGGGTAGGAGGACTTACAAGTGTGCAAGCTTCCAGCACAAACAATATATATATATATATATATATATATATATATATATATATATATATATATATATATATATGTGTGTGTGTGTGTGTGTGTGTGTGTGTGTGTAAGTATGTAAAAGAAAACTGTTTAAAACTTACAGGTGAGCAAGCTTCCATTGTAATAGCTGTATGGTTAGTTGTTCAAGAAATTAAAGAAAGTTTTGATAGCAACTATGAGTTTGAACCTAAATCAAAAGGGAAGTTGTTTTGAAAAGATTGGGGCTTACACTTAAAGAGAGGCCCAAAGAATTGTTTATTTACAAATGGATGGATCTTACAACTCAAAGAGAGACCCAAGAGTTTATTTTTGTACAAGGGATGGGTCTTACAACTCAAGGAGAGGCCCAATGAATGTTTTGAAGAAAAGAAATAGGACTTATACACATGGGTAGGCCCAATTAAAGACAGTGATTGCACCGTTGTTTTGAACATTGTATCGGGACTTATACAATGTCTGAGGCCCAAAAATGGTTTATGTACAAAAGAGGTTGGGTCTTACACTCTATTAGAGGCCCAAATGATTTTTTTGTTTAAAAGGCGACGATCGCGTCACGATTTTCGAAACACAGTAGGACTTATACAATGACTGAGGCCCAAAAAAGGTTTATGTATAAAAGAGGTTGGGTCTTACACTTTATTAGAGGCCCAAGAGTTTATTTTGAAAGGTTTGATAAAGATCAAAATCAAAGAAACCCTAATTTCATTTCTAAAAGTAATTTTTCAAAGAAAATTAATTAAAAAATGACAAAAACACCAAATAAGTTTAAATAAACCACTTGTGATTTTTGGTTAAGGTTTGAAAAATGATGTTTTAATCACAAGATGATTTAAAACTCATTTTGTTTTGAAAAGATCAAGAGAAAAGAAATTTTTTCAAATGTTTAAAAAAACAAATAAAATAAGTTCTTTATGAAAATATTAAATATATAAATAAATAATATTTTTGTGTGAGATTTTTGTAGAATAAAATATTTTAACATTTTTGTGACTTTTTGCAAAAAGAACCAATCAAAAATGATAAAAAATGAATGAGAAATTAATTTTCAAAGTTATTAAAAAGATGGTGAAAAAGTGACAAGAAAACAAGTGGTAAAAAAATTAGAAATGGTACCCCCAAGGCTTGAACTCACGCCCTTGGGGTGGAGAGCTTAAAATTGTACCATATGAACCATGTGCGTGGGCTGAAAGAGGATGGAATCAATGAATAATATGTGAAGGCAACCATTGAAAATGGTTAAAAAATAAAATCAAAAGGTCTGGGGCGAGGGGGATTCGAACCCCAGACCTCTCGCTCGCTACACACACACATATACTAGTGTTTCCACTAGGGCGCAATGCCAATTCAAACATAGTATGGCAAGTGTAAAATATATATCAAAACTAGTTGGTTTTCTGAAGAATGGCGTCATGGCCATCTTCTTCCTCGGGCAAGATACGTGAATCCTCCTATCTCACTCATTTCTCAACCATTTCACACGATCCAAATATGAAAATCGCACGTTTTAAACAAGGAACACAATGACAATATTAAATTTTGTTTAAATTAAGTGAATCAAAAGATAACATGGTAAAATCAGATGAACCCTAAAATTTGCAAGAGCTTAATGAAATCCTATACACGAACTATAAACATCAATTGATTGAGGGTAAATGATCTACCAACATTCAGAAACACAATGGTAATTTGAAAATATGTTTATGATGCATGATTTATTGAGTTTAAGAGTTTAAGGTTTACCTCTTGCAGCTGGTGATCAAATTCTGGTTTGGAGGTGTTACAGATATCTTCCAATGATCTGGACAGCTTCCTTAGGTGCATAGGAGTATGTTTGAATGCTTATAGTGGATTGAAATGAGCTGGAACTGGTTGTGGTACCTCAAATGCAACTCTGTTAAGAACTTGAGCAATTGGATGGTGATTTGATGAATTTGATGTTCCAGATGCTGTGTTAGTGTTTAGATCACCTACATACGTTGTATATGAGGTGTGTGTGTGATTGGTTTGGTTGGAATCACTCTCAATTTCAAAATTTGATAGTGACTTGAGTTAGAAGGAAAATTTGGAGTGAAAGAGAGATTTTGAGTAAAGCATCAGTTTGGGTGCTTTTGTGTACTCAAACTGATCACAAATGAGCTCTATTTATAGTAGAGCAAGTTTGTTTTGGCTGCAATAGTGAATGGCAACTGCAGCAGGTCTGTGGAAAATGTTGATCCAATGGAATCTCAAGTCTCCTCTAGCCATTGACTTGAGGTTAGAGCACAGACTATGTGTCCTCTGTGGTAGGGATAAGGCTTGACTGAACTTGGATTACATTGTCTTGATGAATGCTACCTCTATGCATCAGTTAAATGCTTGGAAACAAAATTGACCATTTGAAGCATATTGAATTTTAGGGGTGTCATGCCTAAACATTGATCCATGGACTTGTGATGCTTGTGGATCAGTGTTTGTCCCTTGGTTGTTCCCCCTTGAGGTGTGCAGATGGATAATCATACTTGTTATTGCACAAAAACAAGAAATTCGACCAATGACCTATAATCTGACTTGTGAAAAATCAGTTTTGGAGGCCAACTTCTCATGGATGTATCTCTTAGCTCAAGTTGAATTAGAATGACATCTTGTACTTTTTGAAAAGATTAAATGATGTACTAAAACATTGATGTCCGGGGTTTTCATTGATTCATCTTGGATCAATGTGAAAAATGCCTTAGAAGTTGATGTTTCATGCTAAAATTACAAGGCAGAATTTTCACCATGTTTTTTTGACATATTTTGATTTTTCACCACTTTGATCCACTTCAAACTAAAAATCCATGAAGAATTTGAGGTTGATGTAGTTGAAGCTTTTGTAGAGTGTAGGAATACCTATAAATCAGGCTTTGGATCACCCAAAATGGCTGCTTGGATCAAAAGTTATGATCCTTGAAAGTTGGCACCAAAACCATCCAAATTTAGTAACTTAGAAAAATTTTCAATTTTTCAAGATTACCCCTTCTACAAGTTATCTTGGTTTCTTGACCAATTCTTCTTAAAATGACATTATAAATCATATTTTATGAAAATATGAGTCATAAGGATCATTTTTGCTAAAAAAAAGTCATGTTTTGACTTTTGGCTCCGGAGCGGTTCGGCGCGTAAAAACCCTAATTCCCGACTTTTAGGGAATGCATCCTCTGAGGGTAATTTAGCTTTGTAAATGGATTCCTAAGGTTATTTTAAGCATATTGAGTTACATGTGGAAGTCTTGGCTCATCCTCTTATGAAAATCTCACTCTGGAGGTACCAGTCGTCCAAAACCCTAATTCGGTCACATCGGGTGTTTCGAGGCTCAAAACACTTGGAATGTGGGAACTTTTGTGTTTGATTTTTTATGTGAGTGTCCTCTTGATCCTTTGTGGATGTTTCAAGAGGTTAGACAAGTTGAAGATCATGTCATTTCTTGATTTATCTTTTGTCTAAACGTTCTGGGAGTGCTCAAAACCCTAATTCTTGATTGTAGTGAAAGCTCAACAATCCTTGAGGAGATTGATGAGGCATGAAGGTACATCCATATTGTGATGATGATTTGCACAATGATGGGAATTCTTGGTGGTCAAAATTTGGGGGTATGGCTGATGCCCCTATTTAATCTTCTTGGACCCGAAGATGTGAATGGCGAGGGTATTCGGACATTCAGGGTGCAAGAGGATTAAATATCGGAATACCCGAAATTTTGATGGTTGTTATGAATGGCAGCTTGCTCATCCATCTGCTTTTGCTAAGCAATGATGCTTAGAAAAGGGTAAAACTTCCCCTGGATCCGGGTCTTCAGCCAAGGAACTGGTCTCAGTTTCTGAAATAAACTTCCCCTCGATCCTGGTCTTTAGCCACGGAATTGGTCTCAGTTTCTGAAATAAACTTCCCCTCGATCCTGATCTTTAGCCACGGAACTTGTCTCAGTTTCTTCTTGTCGAGTTTCTTCCTTGACAAGGAACGCTATGTGTAGTGGTCTTCATCAAACTTCTCGCCGAGCTATACTAGGGAGACGCCATTTGATGGAAAAATTTGAGGTCAGACTTGCTGGGGACATCCATTTGTTTGAGCTGTAGAGGTGGGCAAACTTCTCTGTTGGAGATGCCATTTGTTGACTCTACTGGGGGAAAACGAATCTCTTGAGAGACCGCTTTTTGCTTGGGGATACTACATCATACATTTCTTCGAGATCTTTTCGGAGAAACGCCATGTGATGTAATCCAATTTTGAGGTCCTGATGACTTCATTCACATCGAATTTCTTGGGAGAAAACCCGATGCATTGCTGAGAGTCTTCGGTTGAGAGGCTTTCTCTGGGGATTTTCCTTAATCCGGTAAAAGAGAAAATATCATCTTCAATGGTGAAGAGTGACGTTTTTCGAATGTCTTCTTGTCTTTCAAAGATTCAAATTATCAAAGTGGGCGAAGACCGTC
Organism: Lathyrus tuberosus; assembly: GCA_022829125.1. Taxonomy (NCBI): domain Eukaryota; kingdom Viridiplantae; phylum Streptophyta; class Magnoliopsida; order Fabales; family Fabaceae; genus Lathyrus; species Lathyrus tuberosus. The sequence goes on from JALAZF010000233.1 coordinate 401,190, forward strand.
TCCAATCCAGAAATAAACTGGGGGGAGAGATTGTTTAGGTGGCACTTTTCCTGACGAGGAAAGGACTTAGACCGGGATTTTGTCTTATCCGACTTGGAAAGGACAACTGACAACTTGATTGACAATAGGGTTTTATCACTTGGGGAAATGAGTATGACCAAAGTGATATTAATGCGATATAATTATGAATGTGAATCAATTATGCATGATGTATGTATGTTTATGCTGACAAAACTGACGCGACATACAGACTGGTGAATGAACACGACTGGATACTCGGCCACTACGGGGAAAAAGAAGTACCATTGGTTCAAAATAGCAATCCTGCCTTGCTTAGGAGAGGTAGTCCCTGTGGGGGAGAAAGAATCGTCAATCGGTCTTAAGAGGTAAGAACTTTGTCGGGGATATCAGATGATACATTTCATCCGAAACAGTTGATCCTTCATTCAGGTGCACTGGTTTAGAAGGAGTATTTTGATTTTGCACTTTGAGGTTCAATCACCTTCAGAGAAGCGATCGATGTTCTTTTTAACGTTCAGTAAAAAGAAATGCCATCTTTATTTTAAAAGCAGAAGAAATTTGACAAGTAAATTCATTTTTTTGTTTTATTTCAAGAGTCGTTAATCACATTAAAATGTCATTCTATAAAGCTAAAACAAATGAGAATTGTAAACAAAAGCACTAGGGCTCAAATTTTATTGATAGGATGGAAATCAACCAAGCGCGTAATCCCATAGAGTATTCACAAAGTTTAGAAAATGGTAATTTAAGGGAAAAGAGGCTACATTGAAACATAACGACCGTTATCCTTCTACCAACTTTGAATTAGGGACAGCCTGAGCTTCTGTCGAAGATGACCTTGATTTGAAGTTTTTTGATGAATAGTGTCACTGCTGGGGATTTAACTTTGTCGGGCGTAGTTACTTGCCATAAATCCCTAACTTTTGCCTGGATTGTACTTTGAGATTTCCAATCCATCGGGACGATTTTTGATTATGTTTCTAATTTTTGCCTGGACTGCCCTTTCGGGTTTTCAATCCACCGAGACGTTTTTTTTATTTAGGCGAAGTATTTCTTGACTACATCAACATTCGTGGGGCATGCAAATTCATGTCCATCCATGGTGTCATACCCCAAATTTTGACCACCAAGATTTCCCATCATTGTGAGGATCATTACCATAATATGGATGAACCATCATGCCTCATCAATATCCTCAGAGATGTTTGAGCATCCACCACAAACAAGAATCAGGGTTTTGAGCCCTCTCAAGGCACTTAGACAAAGGATCAATCAAGAAATGACATGACCTTCAACTTTTCTAAACTCTCAAACACCCATAAAGGATCAAGAGGACTCCCTCATCAAGAATCAAGCACAAGGTTGCAGCATTCCAAGTGGATCAAGCCTCAAGATCGCCAGTATCACTAAATTAGGGTTTTGATCGACTGAGGCCTCCAGATGGAAATTTTCCTCTGGGCATGACCCAATGCTTCAAAGCACATCCCAAGATACTCTAAGGGACCTCATGGGCCCAATCATCAAGTATATTAAACCCCAGGGGATGCATTTACCAAAAATCAGGAATTAGGGTTTCTTGACCTAATTCACCCCTAAGTTGACTTCTGGGACAAAACATGAGCCAGGACCTCAAGACATGATTTGAGGGTCTCCAATACACTACATTGATCCATTTGAAACAATGGATTGATCTAAGAAGCTTGATTCACAAGTTACAATTTCATCTGGACCACAATTAGGGTTTTTAAGAAAAAGTCAACTGTATCTTTGACTTTTGACCAGGACATGCTGCCAAACCTTGGGACATGATTCAATACACCCTATAACACCAATGGAATCCATCCATTAGGTTTTATTTAGGTCAAGGGCTTGATTTCACAAAGGATCGCACAGTTTGGTTTTCATCCGATAAAAAGTCGACTGTACCAAAATCCAAAGTTTGACTTTTTAAATTTTTGGTCAACCAAGGTTCTTTAACCCTAAAACAATGTTAATATGTGATTTAAATCAACATTCATCAAGAAAAACCAAAGAAAATGAGTTAACTTGTAAAAGGGGTAACCATAAAAAACTTAGAATTTTTCTAAGTTATGGAACAAAGTGGCTAGGGTACCAACTTCCAAGGACCATAACTTGAGATCCAAGCAACCATTTTGGATGGTCCAAAGCTGGATTTGTAGCTCTCATTACACACTTCAAAAGTTTCAACTACATCTCATTCCAATTCCTCATGGATTTTAAGTTATGGAGTGATCAAAATGGCTAAAAACATGAAAATGACACATTTCCAACACTTAGTGAAATTTTCACTAAGTCTGAATCTGCCTTATTTTTCCCAAAATGTAGAGGCATTTTTCATTGTAATTCAAGTTAGATCAAAACCAAAGTTGGACATCATGTTGAAATAGGATATATCAGCTTTCCAAAATGACCAAGAACTCCATCAAACTCCACCTGAGCTAGGGGTTATGACAGCTGCAACATGCCTTGCTGCAAATTGTCTTGGCAAGGCAGATTTGTGCATTAGGGTTCGAATTAATCAAATTGTGCAAAAATAAACATGGTTATCCATCTGCACACCTCAAGGGGGAACAACCAAGGAACAAGCACTGATCCATAAGCCTCCCAAGTCCAAGATTCCACAAGTAGCCATGCCAAACCTAAAAAGCTAAAGATGCCTCAAGACTCCAATTTTGTTTTGAGATATTTAATGGATGCATAGAGCTGGCATGTATCAGTCCATGATCAGCCAAATGAGTTAAGATAAGCTCATCCAACAGAGAACCATAGGCATGTGCTCTAATCTCAAGTCAATGGCTAGAGGAGACTTGAGATTCCATTTGATCACAATTGCCCACAGACCTGTACCAGTTGCCATTCACTATTGCTTGTAAACAAACTTGCTCCACTATAAATAGGCCTCATTTGTGATCAATTTGAGTACAACAAAGCACCCAAACTAATGCTTTCCTTAAAATCTCCATTTCACTCCAATTTTTGCCTTCTAACTCAAGTCACTATCGGGTTTTGAGTTTGAGAGCAATTCCAACCAAACCAATCACCCACACATCTCATAAACATCATATATGAGTGATCCATAACACAAAATCATATTTGGAACATCAGATTCTCAAAATCACCAGCCAATTGCTCAAGTTCTTGACAGATTTGCAGTTGGGGTACCATCTCAAGTTCCAGATCATTTCCATTCATTCCAAGCATTCAAACACAATCCTTGGCACCTAGAGAAGCTGTCCAGATCACTGGAACCTAGCTGTAACACCTCTAACTCAGAACTCGACCACCAGCTGCCAGAGGTAAGCATGAACTCTTCAAACTCCATGATGCATGCATATTTTACTGCACAATAATTTTGCCATATGTTCCTAATCATGTATGGAGTGATAACCCTCAAACAATTGCCATGAATTAGTTGTGTATGGAATTTCATGGTGTTCATGCTGAAATTAGGGTTCTTGAGAGTTTCTTATGATTTCTCACTCAATACTCAAAATAAATGCAATTAATCTATATTGTTGTGATCCATGGTAAAAAACGAGCAAGATTGGTACTTGAGTCGTGCAAAACCATTGAGAAATCATGGAGAAAAGTGAGAAAATGAAAATCTGGAAAAACAGAGGGCGCGGGGAAGAACTTGGTGTTCTTGGCGCCCTTTTTCAAATTTTGAATATTTGAATATTTTGTTATTTTTGTTAATTGATTCAAAAATTAATTTCTCTCTGAATATTAATGTTTTTGAATTGATTCTTTTTCTCAAAATTCACTAAAATGTTTAAATATTTTATTTTTAAAAAAATCCAATTTATATTATTTATTTAATATAGTTAGAATTTTTGTAAATAATTTCATTTTTGTTGTTTTAAAACATTTTTAAATGAAATTCCCACTTTGATCTTTCAAAACCAATTGAATTTCAAACTCTCATACAAATAAACATGACTTTTCAAAATATTTTTCAAGGTATACAACTTATTTTTTGAATATATTTGGTATTTTATATCATTTTTTCATTTAATTTCCTTTGAAAAATAACATTTTTATTTAAAATTAGGGTTTCCCCTTAATTTTAATTTTTAAAACACTTTTGGGCCTCTAATAGAGTGTAAGACCTATCCCTTATCATATACAAACCTCTGTGGGCCTCAGTCATTTGTATAAGTCCCTATACGATTCTCAAAATGACGGTGCGATCACTGTCCTTTACATGGGCCTCTCCCTGAGTTGTAAGCCCCATTCTCTTTTCTTTTTAAAAACTCTGGGCCTCTAATAGAGTGTAAGACCCAATCCCCTTTTAACCAAAACCATTTTTGGGCCTCAGGTATTGTATAAGTCCATCTGCGTTAAAAGAATCTCGACACGATCGCCATTTCAAAACAAATCATATGGGCCTCTCCTAGAGTTGTAAGACCCAACCCTTTTGTAAATAAACCTCTATGGGGCTCAGTCATTGTATAACTCTTCTTGAGTATAAGCCCCAACAATCTTTTCAAAACAACTTCCCTTTTTTATTTAGGTTTAAATATATATATATATATATATATATATATATATATATATATATATATATATATATATATATATATGTTGTTATCAAAACATTCTTTAATTTCTTTGAACAACTAACAATACAACATGGAAGCTTGCTCACCTGTAAGTTTTAAACAACTTTCATTTACTCGCTTTCATATGTATATAACTGTATTGTGGGAAGCTGCGCTCTGTAAGTCTTCTTTCATATCCTTTTAAATACTTGTCATATATCAACTATATATATACTAGTATAGTTATTTAGAGTTTTCCCCGGCAACTAGGTCTATAACTAGGTAAAGCCATGTTGGTCACTCTTAAATACAGTCAAAACTAAATCCCCCTAGGATTTCCAGATACAGTCTTGCCTTCTCTTGGGCTTAAACAATATGGAACAAAGAGAAAAGCAGTATTCTTCATGAACCTTTTCTCAGGTTGTCACCCCTAGAAATTGTCAAAGAAATTCTACTCCCCAGAGTTGATCTATTCTCGATGACTAGTATCTCTTAAGTTTTTTCAAACCTAAGAATTTTCACTAAATGATCTATTCTCGGTGAATAGCTTTTCTTGAACTTTTCTTGGTTTGGGACCCACATACTTCCTAAAAGCATCCCCGCCTCCTCTTGGGCTTTGTACAAGGACCCTCCGGCTTCTTAGAAGTTCTCATGCCTTCTCTTGGGCTTAATACAAGGACCCTGAAGACCTCTTAAAGGTATAAGACAAAACTTAGTCATCCTTTGCTAGAGCAGTCTTTCCAGTGTCAAACCTCTGACCAATTTAGGGTTGATTCTCATCCCTTAATACACGCACCTCCTCTTGGGCATCATACAAAAGATCAAACTCTTCCAACACCAGTAGACTTGGACAGTCTAATCCCCTTGAGTCTTAAAGACATTCTCAAGTTCCCCAAAACATAGGAGAAACCCCGGTCACTCTGGATCAATCTCCAGAAAAGTCTTAAACCCAGTCTCTCTCCTAAAAACCCTAAACCAGGGTCAGTTTATCATCAGCATAACACTATCCCAAATCAGAACCTCAAGGCATCTGATATCTCAACTCTTCTGGAATCCTCAGCAAGAGTTGATTCCCTACTTTGACCTGCCTAGGGATCTCAATAATCCCCAGCAGAAAGATAGCCTCCTCTTAGGCTTTGTATAACGACCTTCCCACAGCAAAGTCAGCCTCCTTTTGGGCTTTGTATAATGATTCTCCTCAGCAGAATTAACCCTTTTTAGACTCTCTTGTTGAGTCGATCACCTTTTTAGACTCTCTTATTGAGTTAATCACATTTTTAGACTCTCTTGTTGAGTCAATCACCTTTTTAGACTCTCTTGTTGAGTCGATCATCTTTATAGACTCTCTTGTTGAGTCTATCACCTTTTTAGACTCTCTTGTTGAGTCAATCACCTTTTCAGACTTTCTTGTTGAGTCCATCACCTTTCAGCACTCTCTCGTTGAGTCAAACCCCTTGTAGCCTCAATCTTGGGCTTTGTACAAGACATAAATCTTCATCTCTTAAGCTTGGGACAAATATTTTCCCCAGCGAGGTCACTTCCTCCCAGTCTTCTTTCAGGCTTTCAGGAATGATTTCCCAAGGAGAGTCAAACCCATTTCAGCCTTAATCTTGGGCTTTGTATAAGACACATAAAAAATATCCTCACCCGAGTCAGTTAAATTTCCCTTTTTAGCCTCAATCTTGGAATCAACTATCATCCAGTTTTAGTTCATCGTCAATTTGGATACCCGATGAGACATGTCCCGCGTAATGTCCATCTGGAAGGTCTTTTCTTCAAGGAAGGGGAAAATGACAGGGAACTAAAGACAGAAATAGTGCATGCCTGGAAACATGTTCACAGGAAAGAAAGAGAGTCTCTAGGGAAACCGGACTGTGTCTCTGTAGAACCTTATCTCCACTGGGTACAAACTAGAGCTCTCAAGTTGAGGATGACATACCCTCGTCAAGAAGTTCTTCTGTTAAAGGAATCTGTCCTTTATTTTATGTCTGATACGGAAAAGCTTCAGGTTACTCTCAACAAAGTTCAACAAGAGAAGAAGTCTTGGAAAAACAAGTATCGTATTCTCAATGTGGAGTGTAACAAAATACAACAACTATTAAAAGAAAAAGATGCTCTGATCGAGATTTTAGAGCAACATGCTGAAGAAAATCAAGAAGACCCAAGGAATTTGCTCGCTCCTTCCACTTGGCAAAGGAATGACATCCCGACAACGGCTCAAGAGCCCTGGTCAAAGAAAAGGAAAATACCAGAACCAACACCTGAGCCCTCCTCAGAAAGGACTCAGGATCCATAAGTCTAGACATTTCCTTATATAGCACTTTGTAAATTACTGTATTTCCATTTCCGTAATCTTTGAATTCAATAAAATGGGGTTTCCCCCACTGTGTGATATTTGCAATCCAATTGTCGAAGTTTTTTTTGATTAACAAAAAAAATTAATTAATATAATTATGGCATATCATTCATTCTCACATAACGCATTCTTCTTCCCTACGAATCTCACGTTTGTGTCTCGATTCTAGCGTCAAACTGTCTCATTCGTATAATACTCGGGCCAATAGACAAAAGAAGATGGATAATCTCGAGGAAGAGAATAGAGAGTTGAGAGAAGAAATTGACACTCTGAAAGAAGATTTGAGAAAACTTCACAATGACATGCAATCTCTGGCAGTAGCCCAGATGCTACAACAAAGGGCCGTGATCTCAGAGATCACATCGACACCCATAGTGGAAAAGTATGATCCTAGGTACAACATGCCCAAAGATCGTACTTGGGGCATGCCACCCAACTATATCCCAGAATGATATATTTAGCCAATCACGGAAGATCCGGAAACTGCACCAGGAACCGCTGGGCCTGAAGCTTACAAACTTCGGGAAAGCAAAGATGCAAGGGGAATGACAGCAACTCCTAAAGGTTACAAACTTCGGGATAGGGAAACACCAAGAGTCACTGCCGTAATGACTAAACCACCACCCGTGGTACACACTGTCCCGGAAGGGCAGATTCCACAGATACCTTCTGGTGGAAACGAAAGTATGGACGACAGAATGATGGAATTCTAGGAGCAATTCCTGGAGATGCAAAAGGAACTGCATACCCTTCGCGGTCATGATCTATTTGGAAAGGACACCACAGACCTTTGTTTGGTCCCCAATGTGAAAGTTCCGCATAAATTCAAGGTGCCCGAATTTGAAAAATACAAGGGTAACTCTTGCCCTCAGAGTCATTTGGTGATGTACGCTCGGAGGATGTCAACTCAGACAGAGAATCAACAGCTACTGATCCACTATTTCCAAGATAGTTTAACCGGCGCCGCATTTAAATGGTACATGGGATTAAACCGCACTAAGATCGTCACCTTCAGAGATCTTAGCACTGCCTTTGTTCAACAATATAAGTATAATCTGGACATGGCACCGGATAGAGATCAACTCAAAGCCATGTCGCAGAAGGATAAGGAAACCTTCAAGGAATATGCTCAGAGATGGCGTGAAATTGCCGCCCAGATTTGTCCACCTCTTGAGGAAAAAGAGATGACAAAGATCTTCTTGAAAACCTTGAGCTCATTTTACTACGACAGAATGGTCGCCAGTGCACCCAGTGACTTCACCGAGATGGTAGGCATGGGAGTTCGTCTTGAAGAAACAGTTCGAGAAGGATGTTTAGTTAAAGATGCGGGACCATCAAGCAGTACCAAAAGATACGGTAGTGCTCTCCCTAAGAAAAAAGAGCAAGTAATTGGTAATATCTCTCTCAAAAAGCAAAGGCGAAGATACCAGCCAGTAGCAGCTGTAACTCCTGCTATTAACCCTACGCCTGTTCCTACGTATCAACCTTAGGTTGCTCAGAGCCAACCAAATCAACAACCATATTAGCAAAGGACACAACAACCTCTTCAGCAGGCTCGTCCTCAGTACAACAACAACCGTACAACGCGACCACCAGGGTTTGACCCTATACCAATGTTGTACGTAGAACTATTTCCATTACTACTGATCAAGGGGCATGTCTAAACTAGGTCTCCTCTTACAATACCAGAAAATCCTCCTTTTTGGTTCAAGGCGGATCAGACTTGCCCTTACCATCAAGGAGGACCAGGGCATAACTTAGAAAACTGTCTCAGCTTCAAATCCAATGTACAGAAGCTTGTCAGGAGTGGGGTCTTATCCTTCAAGGATACAAATCCAAATGTTCATACAAACCCATTACCTCAACACGAGAAAGCTGCAGTCAGTTTGATAGAGGAAGAGTCTACCACAGCTATCAAATTCACGATGTACTCTTGCTGAAAACCAACCTGGTCAAGATGCATTGCAGACAGAGTGGATACAGTCACGTACCATCTCATAACTATCACCACTGTGATATCTGCTCTAGAAATAATCAAAGTTGTTCTGTGGAGCAATCCGCTCTACAGGAACAGATGGATCTCGAATGGATCCAAGATCACCGAATTCGTGAGGTCAACATGACTTATACAAATTCCAACATCATTCAAAACCACGACATCCGTGCGATGAATGTCAACTTGGTGGCAATGATCTCAAGGCAAAGCCAACATCATAATCTGCCACGACACGATTATGATTCCTGTCTAATCAGGGATGCTCTTTTGTACAAGAGGCCCTCCAGCATCAGATGGATCTTGGATGGATCCAGGATTGTCGTGATAGAAGTCATTATCAAGTGAATATGATTCAAATCTTTGATATTCGCGCTGATGAATACCAGCTTGGTGGAATTACACCCTAAGCAGGTTCAACTCGGTTTTCTGACTTCACATGAGTATCAGAAATGTAAAGTGTGTCGTGAGAGTGGCCAAGGTTGTGCACTCGTTCAAAGAACGCTGCAACACTTGTTAAACCACTGGTGGCTTCCGATTTATCTAGATGAAGACACACAACAACTCAGTATGATTGACGGGAACCCTACTAGGCATCAAAGTCAGGATGTTCGATTAATGGAAACAAATATAGTAAGGTTACACTGCATACAAAGCGGACGTGGTCGGGTGCCACCACATAACTATGAGCGCTGTAGAGTTTGCTCAGAGAATAATCAGGGATGCTACCTCGTGCGAGCAGCCCTCTAAAGTCAGTTGGACCATAAAGAGATTCAACCGTGTTCAAGCTCTGGTTCAATTAACATAATGTCTGACTATCTTCCCAGTCGAGGCAAAGATGTTGTCTTAATCCCTAAATGAGAAGTGGCCAAAGATGTGTGCGCCATAATCCCTTTACTCCATGAATCAAGAATTCCTCTTGATAGTGGAAGGATTCTCAACCTCAAACCAATTGAGGCTGGCTATGATGGTCAGAAAAATCAGAAGGCTCCTGTAGTTATCTATCTGCTGAGACCAGTACCGTACAAATCTGATAAGGCTATCCCTTACAAGTACGGTGCAACAACCATCGAGAATGGAAAGGAAACTCCATTACCCTCCGTCGTGAATATTGCAGACATCAGTCGAGTAACACGGAGCGGTCGAATCTTCAACTGAGGAGTTGGAGAACCTACCAGTGAAAAGAAACCTCAAACAGAAGTTCCTAATCAACCAGTCGGTCCATCCAGTGATCCCGACCTTTCAAAGAATAATGATGAGATGCTGAAGCTCATCCAAAAGAGTGAATACAACATCGTTGATCAACTGTTGAAAACTCCTTCAAAAATATATGTGTTATCTGTTTTACTCAGTTCCGAAGCTCACAGGGAGGCTCTACAGAAAGTCTTAGAGAAAGCCTTTGTAGAACAGGATGTGACAGTAAGACAATTCGATAACATCATATCCAACATCACTTCCTACAACAACTTGGGATTTAGTGATGAGAAACTACCAGGAGAGGGCCAGAATCATAATATGGAACTCAACATTACAGTCAACTGCCAAGACGATGCTTTAGCCAGCGTACTGGTAGACACCGGATTAACTCTAAATGTTATGTCGAAATACACTTTAAGGCGACTATCATTTAAGGGATCTCCGATGAGAGGCAGTGAGGTCATCGTCAAAGCATTTGACGGATCCCAAAAAACAGTTATCGGCGAAGTCGACCTTCCCATAACTATCGGTCCTCACACATTCCATGTCACTTTCCAGGTCATGGACATCCGGGCAGCATACAACTGTTTGTTAGGAAGACCTTGGATACACGAGGCCGGGGCAGTCACTTCGACACTTCACCAGAAGCTGAAGTTCGCCAAGAATGACCAACTAGTCATAGTCTGCGGAGAGCAAGCCTTAATCGTGAGCAACTTATCATCATCTACTTATGTAGAACCAGAGGAGGTTGTTGGAGCTCAGTTCCAAGCACTCACGATAAGCAATAACAATCAGTCAGAAAAGGGAACATCAATTTCCTAGTACAAAGATGCTCTCGAAGTAATCAAAAGTAACAATACAAAGGGATGGGGACAACTTGTTATTCCTACTAATAACAAAGCAAAGAAAGGTCTTGGTTTTTCCTCAATCTGTACCCAGACAGCTACTAACGATGAAAGTCTTCATCCCATTCAGGATTTCTTCCATAGTAGAGGTTTCCTTCACCCAGTGTCTCAAGAAGTACATACCATCAACGAGGGTGACTCTTTCGATATAGATGAAGAATGGAAGTCCTATCTTAACGAGAACGGTTATATGTCTCAGGAAGAGGTGCCTACGCCATTTGGCTATCCCGCGCAAAGTCCGAGATATATACCGAGGTCAGATGTCAAAATGATATACGGAGATTGTGATCCGTAAGGATGTCGTGCCCCACCAAACTCTTTAGAGGAGGACACTCTGATGAAGGACAACTTTAACCATGAATATTATGGCCCAATGGATGGCCTTCCTATCTGGCAGCCGTACCTAGGAGATTTGGGACAAAAGAGTCAGCCCAATGAGGCATATCAGTTGAGCATTATTGAAAAGAATACCTGTGTCCCCACCGAGTCATGGGATTATTACTCAGGGCATTCAGAAGATATCAAGTATGACGATGAATTTGCAAAGATTGCAGGACAAGAGTTCCTTAACTATGCTTTTCCCGAGGTCAACGTCATCGAAAGAGATGACTCCTCCAGTTCCAAATAAGTGTGGGACACCCTGGGACAACCAAGTGGCAAATATGACTTCTTGGTCAAGTACACCGCTCTTGAAAGCTCTCGTATCAGGCTCGAAGACATCCAGCCCACTGGATGGGGAGATCCATATGAGAGTACAAATATTATGCCAGATACAACGGAAGAGGTCGCCTACGACAACTCTGCTTGGGAAACAGATTCCAACGATCCTGCTCCACTAGAAATCAACGTTATTTCTGAAGACAAATCAAGAAGGAAAGTACCAGACTTTGTGATTCACCGAGGAGTTCGCCGCCAATGGGTTGCTGTCAACGTTCTGAAAGTCGTTCATAAGTCTTAGTAATTGTCATCTTTACTTTAACCTTTCACCCTGCCCAGGTGAAACAGATGTTTTGATAGGGCTTACTTTCTGTAAATGTACCTTTTCGCTTTGCCCAAAGCGACAGAGTTTTGTTTTATAGGGTTATAGTTTCAAGAATCGACAAAATCATAAATAAAATAACGTCGTTCTATAATTTCCGCATTTATTGTTGTTTTCTCTTTTTCTCTTTTTCAGAAAATGGTAATCCTAAAAAACAACTCAAATAATAAAAACAAGCAGTTATCAGAAAACACACTGCACACACTCTTGCATTTCTCTCCATCTCTTCTAAAAACCAATCATCACGTCATGCAGATTGCTTGTTTTAAACCCTGTTGAAACATACGATCCAATGCCTTCTCTCAACTTTGAATTCTCGGTATTTGAGGCTGAAGAAGAAAATGACGAAGAAATTCCAGAAGAGCTCTCCCGATTACTCAGACAGGAGGAAAGGTCCATTGAACCCCACAAAGAGTTATTGGAAATGGTCAACTTGGGTTCAGAAGAAGAGACAAAAGAAGTCAGGATTGGAGCACTGCTCAGTCCAACTGTCAAAGAAAGTTTGATAAAGCTTCTCAAAGAGTTTCTCGATGTGTTTGCTGGGATACCAGCATCGTGGAACATCATTTACCGTTAAGATCAGAATGTCTGCCAGTGAAACAAAGACTAAGACAGACTCATCCAGACATGGCCATCAAAATCAAAGAGGAAGTACAGAAACAAATTGACGCTGGTTTCCTCGCCATATCAGAATATCCTCAATGGCTAGCCAACATAGTGCCAGTTCCGAAAAAGGACGGAAAGGTGAGAATGTGTGTAGATTACAGGGATCTAAACAAGGCCAGTCCAAAGGATGACTTTCCCTTACCACACATTGACATACTGGTAGACAATACAACAAAGTTCAAAGTTTTCTCCTTCATGGATGGATTCCCGGGCTATAATCAGATAAAAATGGCGCCGAAAGACAGGGAGAAAACTTTATCACCCCATGGGGTACTTTTTGTTACAAGGTAATGTCGTTCGGTTTGAAGAACGCCGGGGCAACCTATCAAAGGGCCATGACTACTCTGTTTCATGACATGATACACAAAGAAATTGAGGTATATGTCGATGATATGATTGCCAAATCTAAAACAGAAGAGGAGCATGTGACCCACCTATCAAAATTATTCGAGCGTATGAGAAAGTACAAACTTTGCTTGAATCCCAACAAATGCACGTTCGGTGTCCGTTCAGGGAAATTTTTAGGGTTCATCGTCATCCAGAAAGGAATCAAGGTTGATCCTGACAAGGTCAAGGCCATTCAAGAAATGCCTTCTCCAAAGACTGAGAAATAAGTCCGAGGATTTTTGGGACGTCTAAACTACATTTCCAGATTTATATTCCTTATGACCGCGACATGCGCGCTGTAACACCCCATTTTCTACCCAACGTTTATTAAAAATCAGAGTGCAAAATTTTCAACATAAAACAAATGAGATGTCACATTTTCAACTTGAACAACAAAACCAATAACATAAACCTGTATTTCTTTTTAAAATAGATACATAGCATTCGGCCTTCACAACTTATAAATCATATTCACTTTATTCAACTAGATCAAAACTTCAATTTATAATTATTCAAGAATTATTGTAATAACAACAATTAGGAACAACAACACAAACAAAACATTTCCCCCCGAGTGCTACGTATCAGAGCATGACACCAACTTGAACTAACAGCGACTAAGACTTCAAACCTTCACAGCTATTCTTGAGTACCTGCTCAGTTACCCATAATAGGTAACATCATTACAGAAGGGGTGAGATATCGAAAAATATAATCAAAGGCATGATAATTAATATATTAGATTAGAATCACACAAATTTCACCGCTTCATACAACAGTCATACAACAACTATTAGTAAACAACTTAAGAGCAACCACAACTTATAATAAACAACAACTTATAACAACAACCTGTATCAAGCGACAACTTACAGCAATAACAATTTATAACAACAATACCTCACAACAATAACAACTTATATCAACAACACCAACAATCAACAAGAACGTAATAACATTAACAACTTCAACATGCAACTCAAATGCGACTCAACTATGCAAATGCATGTGGTACCATTTGGAGTAAACTCCCAACTTAAACATATGCCAGGTTATCGAGGCATTTTCAACTTAATCGGATGCCATCAAGGCCAACTTAAACAGGTGCCATCAAGGCCAACTTAATCAATGCAAATGTATGCATGCAACAATAACCACAACGTCACAACAACAACAACGCAATAACAACAACGAGAACAACAACTTAAACATGCACCACTTGCATCAACTTAATCCAACATTGGTCGTTCGACCTACAACTTAATCAACAACATATTCAACATCACATCACCAACATCACCACATCAACAACGTATTCAACATCAACATAAAACATTGGTCATAAGACCTACAACTTAACAGTGCCCATAAACCGGGACAATTCAACTTATTCAACTGTACCTGCAAATCAACTTAATCGACATATTTTAACAAAATAAACACAATTCACGTATCTACTCGTATACACGAACTACCTCGTAAATTTTCAACTAATACCGGACAACTAATCTTACCGCTTAATTCTACTTATTCGACTAACTCCATACATCAACCAACCAAAAATAACTACAACCACTTACGAATTACTTCTGCAAAATTTCAACTAATTTCGGTTAAACAATTATATCGGTTAAAACTACTAATATCACTATTCGGTACTATTTTCATCAACCTCCATTATTGCTACTAATTTCCACTGTTTCTATTTATTTGATTCCCTGATATCAAATCTCGAATGCTACTAAATCATGTTACCAATAAATTCAACTCTGATACAAAATCTGCTACTGTTATTTCTAAGTCCCCACATTATTGCTATTCCTCTGCATTATTAATCGGTTAACATTGTTGAGGCATATTGCACGATAACACCTCAATCGCACACATTCACGACGGTAAAAATCAACACAACGATACGGTTTCAATTTTATGCTATAATTGAACTAGATACAGACCTCAAAACCATTTTTCCTAGAAAGAACATCTCGTTAGCTTTCCAACGCTTCGAACGGGGGTCAAAACCGACTTACGGTTCAAGAGATATGAATTTTCGAAGTTTTACCGGAAACCAGAAATTTCCCTGCGGGCTCCTACGGGTTTGAGCAATTTCGTCCGAAAATCCGACCGATTCAATTATTTTTTTCGAAACAAACACATACTTATTCATACCTAACATATAGTGATGATTTGGAACCATCAAACATGAATTCTACGACTTTCGATTTCAATCCGAATCTTAAACCCTCAAATCTCCAAAAATGCAAAAACTTACAAAATCAACCAAATTCGATGAACCAAGCATACTCGATCACGGCCTAACATTTCTCAACACAACTACGCAATCTATTCCGACTTTCGTCCGCGAAAACATCGGTTTCTATCGATTTAACCAAATTTCATCCTAAGTTTAACACTATAGAACAATAACCAAACAATCTAGCAAACATCAAATTCCACAAAAACAAAACCAATTCATCAATACACTTCAACACATTCAGTAGAAAATTATATAAATCTCAATCCCACGTATCAATTATCATATACCCGGTTATAAAATTCGAACCCCACCCTTACCTTAAAATCGGTGGCCGCTCGAATCTCCGGTCGGCTTTCCGACGGCAACTTCTCGTAACCGTTTTCTCCAATTTCCTCGTTCTCCCATTCTCCCATTCTCCCACGTTCTGTTCCTCTTTCTCCTCTTGACTAATACTTCTCCCCTTGACTAATTCTTCTTCTCTTTTTCTTATTATTAAAATAATAATAATAATAATAATAATAATAATCTAATATAACAACTAATGGGCCTAAGTCATACACCCCTTAATTGCTAATCCCGACGAAATCCAAGCCCATTACCCAACATGCTCCAATAATCCATAATATCACTTATAATATTATTTCTTCGACTTTCCGACTAATATTCCGACTTAACGACTTAATTCTTCGAAACACAAAATTAACCGAAATAATAATTCGCGACCAACTGCTTACTCCCGGCTTAATAGATTAATTCCGATTATCAACCAAATGGTCCAACAATTCAACTTAGTTAATTAAATAAGATAGTCCAATAAATAAATAATATTATTCTTAATATTATTCCTCCGATTTAACCGACTAAAATCCGACTTTAACTTAATAATCCCAATACGCCTCTTAAAATAATACCGACAAATCCAACTACTCCGATTAATTCTCAACTTCGTCTAAATCCAATAATTAAATCCTTCAATAATTTAATTAACTAATTAATTAAATTCAGGCGTTACAACTCTCCCCCACTTAGAATATTTTCGTCCTCGAAAATTTATCCGACACGACTATTCCACCAACTTAATTCTTCCGAGTAATCAAATCTCGTCCTCGCAAGGCAACTCCACATATAACACAAACAACGGTTCTTAACCTCAACGGCGACAACAACGCGAATACTACCCAAGTGATGAAATTGACAACTAACATCGCAACACAAGAAGTAATCAACTTAAGAATTTACCGGTTTAAGAACCAGAACACAACAACATAAGAATACCAACTTAAACACAACATCAACGTAACCAAATATCAACATCGGTACAATTCACGTTTGAACAACTGCAATACACTACGCGTTCGCTGCGCACTCTGATTACTTTCAAGGTACTAACTCTACTCAGTTGACCTCCAACTTCCAATCATCAAAATCGACATAATACCAAGGCTTTCGACTTAACTCTTCGGGATCTCTCCGTTAACACCACACATAAACTACAACTTTACTATCTTTTATCAACATAGTTCCCAAAATCACCTTAGGCGCATAACAACATTACAACAACATTTGACACCTGAGTCCACTTAAATTCAACAAGATAAATCATCTTTACCAACCAAAACTCCACTTTTATAAATCAACTTATAATTTAACTCCTTGTTCTACCTGTAACTCAACTCTCACATTATCCAGTCTCAACTGAAATTTTCCATACTACTCATCAATCAAACACAGCTTCGTGTTGTCATCCTTAAATTCACCTAATATTCTAACATATGAACTTGTATCAGCAAAAACAAACAACCTTCAAGCACTTGGCTTGACTTCGACCAATTCAACGTACATATTATACTAGTTGGCACGACACATCTATCCATCAATTATGACTCCGTCTACTATCAACAATGGATTAAGGGTGATCAGTTCCTCAATTTGTCAATAGACAGCTGACAACCATAACGGTGAAATAAATCATCAGTACCCAACACAATAGCGTACTTCAACTTGTGCCCAAAGTCCGTAAGCATAATGCTCCGCCAACTTTCTAAGGCTTACCAATGCCACTCTTAGTTTCTTTAGTTTCAACTTCGTCAACGATACAAAAACGTTCAAAATCCATTACGCATCCTCTTATGCACGTTCATAGTACAACATGACTTTAAATATTTTTCCAACACCGAAATCGCTACAACATTGAGAACGATCCAATTCAGTTTGCTCCAATTACAACTTTCAACCAAGGTGAAAATTCTTAGCAACACAAATCAACATTCACATTTCTCTCAACATTACCTTTACTTAACATCATCTTCTTAATCATCCTCATTCAACATAAATTGCATCTCCAAGCATTCTCCGATACAGTCACATCTTACAAATACCAACATTTTATTCTTAATAATATTTCACACTTGTTTTCATCCTTCCAAATTTTTCAGCAAATGTAGCTCAACTTCAACCATATATATCTCCTTCAATACAGATCTCTCAATCACAAAATCATATTCCAAAATGAAGAGAATTTTGTGTAGATTTCAGAACTTCAAGAATCGTGTAAATCCGACTTACGAGTAAAAAGTTATCAGCCACACAACGGGACTGGTTCAGAATTTCTGTATGCAGAATTTTCCAAAAATTAGCATCAGACCCAAACAATAAAATGCACTTTTCTCCCTCTTCACAAACCTCCTGAAGGCAAACCTTGTATGCAAACTGTAGGGAATTTCGTAAGCTTTCCAAAAAGTCCAGAACCGTTTCCATCCGAATCACGAGTCAAAAGTTATACCTCGTTTACTGACAGCTGCTCCAAAATCACAAAAACCAGAATTTGAGGTTGATGAACATAAGTTCCATTTCCCTATCTTGCTTCCAAGATCTACCAACATCCTCCTTTTCGTCCAACTACGAAAATCACTCAACTTTAATCCAACTATACTCAAGATATACAACTTACCGAATTAATCCACCAACTTATCATTCCATTCGGAATAATTCCTAAATTTCAATCATCTTCGATTCACCGTCCAGACTCTACGCACATCTCCAACTTGACTGATACGGATTCGCGAGTCCAAACTCTCGCCGGTCCACAATAACATCGCTCCAACATATGCACTCTTGCAAGCAACATCAACTTGAAACAACTTCTACATACCAACAACACGTACGGGAGCAAACTTCTCCCCCACTTAATTCAAACCAACCTGTAGACAACTACTAGAAACTACTAACAAACAAGCACCGACAGTGTTCCACACACATGTCGAGTACTAAGGAAGAAACAACATTAGACAACTTGGCCGGGCAGACCAACCAGGCTCTGATACCACTAATGTAACACCCCATTTTCTACCGAACGTTTATTAAAAATCAGAGTGCAAAATTTTCAACATAAAACAAATGAGATGTCACATTTTCAACTTGAACAACAAAACCAATAACATAAACCTGTATTTCTTTTTAAAATAGATACATAGCATTCGGCCTTCACAACTTATAAATCATATTCACTTTATTCAACTTGATCAAAACTTCAATTTATAATTATTCAAGAATTATTGTAATAACAACAATTAGGAACAACAACACAAACAAAACATTTCCCCCCGAGTGCTACGTATCAGAGCATGACACCAACTTGAACTAACAGCGACTAAGACTTCAAACCTTCACAACTATTCTTGAGTACCTGCTCAGTTACCCATAATAGGTAACATCATTACAGAAGGGGTGAGATATCGAAAAATATAATCAAAGGCATGATAATTAATATATTAGATTAGAATCACACAAATTTCACCGCTTCATACAACAGTCATACAACAACTATTAGTAAACAACTTAAGAGCAACCACAACTTATAACAAACAACAACTTATAACAACAACCTGTATCAAGGGACAACTTACATCAATAACAATTTATAACAACAATAACTCACAACAATAACAACTTATATCAACAACACCAACAATCAACAAGAACGTAATAACATTAACAACTTCAACATGCAACTCAAATGCGACTCAACTATGCAAATGCATGTGGTACCATTTGGAGTAAACTCCCAACTTAAACATATGCCAGGTTATCGAGGCATTTTCAACTTAATCGGATGCCATCAAGGCCAACTTAAACAGGTGCCATCAAGGCCAACTTAATCAATGCAAATGTATGCATGCAACAATAACCACAACGTCACAACAACAACAACGCAATAACAACAACGAGAACAACAACTTAAACATGCCCCAATTGCATAAACTTAATCCAACATTGGTCGTTCGACCTACAACTTAATCAACAACATATTCAACATCACATCACCAACATCACCACATCAACAACGTATTCAACATCAACATAAAACATTGGTCATAAGACCTACAACTTAACAGTGCCCATAAACCGGGACAATTCAACCTATTCAACTGTACCTTCAAATCAACTTAATCGACATATTTTAACAAAATAATCACAATTCACGTATCTACTCGTATACACGAACTACCTCGTAAATTTTCAACTAATACCGGACAACTAATCTTACCGCTTAATTCTACTTATTCGACTAACTCCATACATCAACCAACCAAAAATAACTACAACCACTTACGAATTACTTCTGCAAAATTTCAACTAATTTCGGTTAAACAATTATATCGGTTAAAACTACTAATATCACTATTTGGTACTATTTTCATCAACCTCCATTATTGCTACTAATTTCCACTGTTTCTATTTATTTGATTCCCTGATATCAAATCTCAAATGCTACTAAATCATGTTACTGTCATTAAATTCAACTCTGATACAAAATCTGCTACTGTTATTTCTAAGTCCCCACATTATTGCTATTCCTCTGCATTATTAATCGGTTAACATTGTTGAGGCATATTGCACGATAACACCTCAATCGCACACATTCACGACGGTAAAAATCAACACAACGATACGGTTTCAATTTTCTGCTATAATTGAACTAGATACAGACCTCAAAACCATTTTTCCTAGAAAGAACATCTCGTTAGCTTTCCAACGCTTCGAACGGGGGTCAAAACCGACTTACGGTTCAAGAGATATGAATTTTCGAAGTTTTACCGGAAACCAGAAATTTCCCTGCGGGCTCCTACGTGTTTGAGCAATTTCGTCCGAAAATCCGACCGATTCAATTATTTTTTTCGAAACAAACACATACTCATTCATACCTAACATATAGTGATGATTTGGAACCATCAAACATGAATTCTACGACTTTCGATTTCAATCCGAATCTTAAACCCTCAAATCTCCAAAAATGCAAAAACTTACAAAATCAACCAAATTCGATGAACCAAGCATACTCGATCACGGCCTAACATTTCTCAACACAACTACGCAATCTATTCCGACTTTCGTCCGCGAAAACATCGGTTTCTATCGATTTAACCAAATTTCATCCTAAGTTTAACACTATAGAACAATAACCAAACAATCTAGCAAACATCAAATTCCACAAAAACAAAACCAATTCATCAATACACTTCAACACATTCAGTAGAAAATTATATAAATCCCAATCCCACGTATCAATTATCATATACCCGGTTATAAAATTCGAACCCCACCCTTACCTTAAAATCGGTGGCCGCTCGAATCTCCGATCGGCTTTCCGACGGCAACTTCTCGTAACCGTTTTCTCCAATTTCCTCGTTCTCCCATTCTCCCATTCTCCCACGTTCTGTTCTTCTTTCTCCTCTTGACTAATACTTCTCCCCTTGACTAATTCTTCTTCTCTTTTTCTTATTATTAAAATAATAATAATAATAATCCAATATAACAACTAATGGGCCTAAGTCATACACTTCTTAATTGCTAATCCCGACGAAATCCAAGCCCATTACCCAACATGCTCCAATAATCCATAATATCACTTATAATATTATTTCTTCGACTTTCCGACTAATATTCCGACTTAACGACTTAATTCTTCGAAACACAAAATTAACCGAAATAATAATTCGCGACCAACTACTTACTCCCGGCTTAATAGATTAATTCTGATTATCAACCAAATTGTCCAACAATTCAACTTAGTTAATTAAATAAGATAGTCCAATAAATAAATAATATTATTCTTAATATTATTCCTCCGATTTAACCGACTAAAATCCGACTTTAACTTAATAATCCCAATACACCTCTTATAATAATACCGACAAATCCAACTACTCCGATTAATTCTCAACTTCGTCTAAATCCAATAATTAAATCCTTCAATAATTTAATTAACTAATTAATTAAATTCAGGCATTACACGCGCCGGTCTTCAAACTGCTCAGAAAGAATCAGAGTTGTGTAAGGACAGAAGACTGCCAAAAAGCCTTCGACAGTATCAAGAAATATTTTTTGAATCCACCTATCTTGTCACCTCCGGTAGACGGAAGACCGCTAATCATCTATTTAACAGTCTTGGAAGACTCAATGGGCTGTGTACTTGGTCAATAGGATGAAACAAAAAGGAAAGAGTCTGCCATCTACTATCTGAGTAAGAAATTCACCGACTGCGAGACTCGATACACTATGCTTGAGAAAACTTGATGTGCTCTGGCTTGGGCAGCCAGACGTCTTCGCCAGTACATGATCTGTCACACTACTTGGTTAATCTCCGAAATGGATCCAATCTAGTACGTCTTTGAAAAGCCTGCTTTTACGGGAAGGATTGCCCGTTGGCAGATGTTGTTATTAGAATATGACATAGAGTACCATGCTCAGAAAGCCGTCAAGGGAAGTATTTTAGCCGATCATTTGGCTCATCAACCGATTGACGATCAAGAATCAGTCGGGTTTGACTTCCCAGATGAAGATGTCATGTATTTAAAAATGAAAGATTGCGATGAACCGCTACCCAGTGAAGGGCCAGAACCAGGTTCACAATGGGGACTAATCTTTGACGGAGTTGTTAATCATTATGGAAACGGAATTGGGGCGATCATCATAACACCTCAGGGTACCCACATTCATTTCACTGCCAGACTAACATCAAGTGTACAAACAACGAGGCCGAATACGAAGCTTGTATCATGGGTCTCGAAGAAACGATCGACTTAAGGATCAAGAACTTGGATGTGTACAGTGACTCAGCCCTGGTTATCAATCAGATCAAAGGAGATTGGAACACATACCAATCAGGGTTGATTCCTTACAAAGATTATGCGAGAAGGTTGTTACCCTTCTTCAACAGAATCGAGTTTCATCATATCCCTCGTGAAGAGAATCACATGGCTGATGCACTAGCCACTCTTTCTTCCATTATTAGTGTAGGTCAATGGAACGACATACCTAAGATTGACATAATGCGGCCTGCTTACATCTTCACGGTTGAAGCAGTCATAGACGACAAACCTTGGTATCATGATATCAAATGCTTCCTTCAGACACAAGAGTACCCACCTGGGGCATCCAGAAAAGACAAAAAGACCCTCAGAAGGCTAGCAGGAAGTTTCTTCCTGAGTTGTGATACACTCTATAAGAGAAATTTTGACATGGTCATGCTCCGAGGTGTAGACAGACCAGAGACATGCATACTGATAAAAGAAATCCACGAAGGATCCTTTGGCACTCATGCCAACGGACACACAATGGCGAGAAAAATTCTAAGAGCAGGGTACTATTGGTTGACCATGGAATCCGATTGCTATAAGTACATGAGGAAGTGTCACAAGTGTCAGATATACTCAGATAAAATCCATGTACCGCCAACACATCTCAAAGTTCTTTCTTCCCTATGGCCTTTTTCCATATGGGGAATCGACATGATTGGCATGATTTAACCCAAGGCTTCGAACAGACATCAGTTCATTCTAGTAGCCATTGACTACTTCACCAAGTGGGTCGAAGCAGCGTCATACACCAATGTAACCCGACAAGCCGTGGTCCAATTTATCAAGAACAATATCATTTACCGTTACAGTCTTCCAAGCCAGATCATTACTGATAATGGATCTAACCTGAACAACAAGATGATGAAAGAGTTATGTGTTGAGTTCAAGATCGAACACCATAACTCATCTCCCTACCAACCCAAGATGAACGGAGCGGTAGAAGCAGCTAACAAGAACATCAAGAGGATTGTTCAAAAGATGGTTGTAACCTACAAAGACTGGCACGAGATGTTACCCTTTGCTCTTCACGGTTATCGCACATCTGTCCGCACTTCCACAGGGGAAACCCCTTTCTCTCTAGTATATGGCATGGAGGCAATGCTCCCCATCGAAGTAGAGATCCCATCAATCCGGGTATTGATGGAAGCTAAGCTAACAGAAGCTGAGTGGTGTCAAAGTCGACACGATGAGCTGAATCTGATCGAAGAAAAGCGAATAACGACTCTATGCCATGGTTAGTTGTATCAGCAAAGATTGAAAAAATCGTTTGACAAAAAGGTTCGACCTCGCGTTTTCAGGAAAGGAGACCTCGTGCTCAAGAAGATACAATCATTCCTCATTGATTCCCGGGGCAAATAGACTCCGAATTATGACGGCCCCTATGTGTTCAAGAAAGCCTTCTCAGGCGGCGCCTTGAGACTCGCAACCATGGATGGAGAAGAATTTGCCTACCCCATGAATGTTGATGTAGTCAAGAAATACTTCGCCTAAATAAAATAAAATAAAAAACGTCTCGGTGGATTGAAAACCCGAAAGGGCGGTCCAGGCAAAAATTAGAGGCATAATCGAAAATTATCCCGATGGATTGGAAATCTCAAAGTACAATCTAGGCAAAAGTTAGGGATTCATGGCAAGTAACTACGTCCAACGAAGGGGCAAATCCCTCAGTAGCAGTCATGCCATCCGTCAGGAAAACTCCAGTCAAAGTCATCTTCGACGGAAGCTCAGGATGTCCATAATTCAAAGTTGGTAGAAGGATATCGGTCGTCATGTTTCAATGTAGCCCTTTTCCCTTAAATTACCATTTTCTAAACTTTGTAAATACTCTATGGAATAACGCGTTTGGCTGATTTCCATCCTATCAATAAAATTTGAGCCCTAGTTCTTTTAGTTGCAATTCTTATTTGTTTTAGCTTTACAGAACGACATTTTAACAAAAATGAATTTACTTGTCAAATTTTTCTGCTTTTAAAATAAAGATGGCAATTATTTTGACTGTTGAACATCGAAAGAACATTGATTGCTTCTCCAAAGGCGAGTAGGCTTCAAAGTGCAGAATCAAAGTACTCCTTCTGAACCAGTATGCCTGAATGAAGGATCAACTGTGTTAGAGACCATGTTTTATCTGACGTCCCCGGCAGAGTTCATACCACCTAAGTCCGACCAACATTGCATTTTTCCCCACAGGGATTATCTCTCCTGAGCAAGGCAAAATTGCTATCTTGGAACATTGATACTTTTGTCCCCCGCAGTGGCCGAGTATCCAATCATGTTCATCTATTAGTCTATATGTCGTGTCAATTTTGTAAGCATAAACATACATACATCATACATTATTGATTTGCATTCATATTCATATTGCATCACTATCACTCTAGTCAGTCTTAACTCTAAGTGGTAAGGTCCTCTTGTCGATTGAGTTGTCAGTTCTTTCCTCGTCAGGAAGCGAATCATCTAAGCAATCTCTCCCAAGTTTATTTCAGGGATGGAAAAGACTCTTGACCACTTTGATAACTTGAACCCTTGAAAGACAAAAAAACCTTCGACAAATGTCACTCTTCGCCATTGAAGATGATATCTGCGCTTTCCCGGATTAAGGAAAATCCCCAGAGAAAGCCTCGTGACTAGAGACTCTCAGCAACACATTGATTTTTCTCCCTAAAAGATTCAATGTTCATGAGGTCATCAACACCTCAAAATTGGTTTACATCACATGGCATTTCTTTGAGAAGATCTCGAGGAAAAGTATGATATAATATCCCTAAGCGGGAAACAGTCTCTCAAGAGACTCGTGTTCCCCAGTAGAGTCAACAAATGGCGTCTCCAATTGAGAAGTTTGAACACCTCTACAGCTCAGACGAATGGGTTCCCCCAGTAAGTCTGACATCAAAACTTTTTCCCATCAAATGGCATCTCCCCAGGAAAATTCGGCGAGAAGATTGAGGTAAACCGCTACAAATAGCGTCCCTTGTCAAGAAAGTTTATTGACAAAAGAAACTAAGACCAGTTCCGTGGCTAAAAACCAGGATCAAGGGGAAGTTTATATCAGAAACTGAGACCAGTTCCGTGGCTAAAAACCAGGATCGAGGGGAAGTTTATATCAGAAACTGAGACCAGTTCCGTGGCTAAAAACCAGGATCGATGGGAGGTTTATAGACAAAAGAAAACTTAGACCAGTTCCGTGGCTGAAAACCAGCATCGAGGGGAAGTTTACCCTTTTCTAAGCATCATTGCTTAGCAAAAGAAGATGGATGAGCAAACTGCCATTCATAACCAACATCAAAATTTTGGGTATTCCGATATTTAATCCTCTTGCACCCCGAATGCCTGAATACCTTCGCCATTTCACACCTTCGGGTCCAAGAAGATTAAATAGGGGCATCTGTCATACCCCAAATTTTGACCACCAATATTTCACATCACTGTGAGGATCATTACCATAATATGGTGAACCATCATGCCTCATCAATATCCTCAGAGATGTTTGAGCATCCACCACAAACAAGAATCAGGGTTTTGAGCCCTCTCAGGGCACTTAGACAAAGGATCAATCAAGAAATGACATGATCTTTAACTTGTCTAAACTCTCAAACACCTATAAAGGATCAAGAGGACTCCCACATCAAGAATCAAGCACAAAATTGCAGCATTCCAAGTGGATCAAGTCTCAAGATCGCCAGTATCACTAAATCAGGGTTTTGATCGACTGAGACCTCCAGATGGAAATTTTCCTCTGGGCATGAGCCAATGTTTCAAAGCACAACCCAAGATACTCTAAGGGAAATCATGGTCCCAATCATCAAGTCAATTTAACCCCAGGGGATGCATTTACCAAAAATAAAAAATTATGGTTTCTTGACCTAATTCACCCCTAAGTTGACTTCTGGGACAAAACATGAGCCAGGACCTCAAGACATGATTTGAGGGTCTCCAATACACTACATTGATCCATTTACAACAATGGATTGATCCAAGAATCTTGATTCACAAGTTTCAATTTCATCTGGACCACAATTAGGGTTTTTAAGAAAAAGTCAACTATATCTTTGACTTTTGACCAGGACATGCTCCCAAACCTTCGGACATGATTCAATACACCCTATAACACCTATGGAATCCATCCATTAGGTTTGATTTAGGTCATGGACTTGATTTCATAAAGGATCGCACAGTTTGGTTTTCATCCGATAAAAAGTCAACTGTACCAAAATCCAAAGTTTGACTTTTTAAATTTTTGGTCAACCAAGGTTCTTTAACCCTAAAACAATGTTAATATGTTATTTAAATCACCATTCATCAATAAAAACCTAATAAAATGAGTTAACTTGTAAAAGGGGTAACCATAAAAAACTTAGAATTTTTCTAAGTTATGGAACAAAGTGGCTAGGGTACCAACTTCCAAGGACCATAACTTGAGATCCAAGCAACCATTTTGGATGGTCCAAAGCTGGATTTGTAGCTCTCATTACACACTTCAAAAGTTTCAACTACATCTCATTCCAATTCCTCATGGATTTTAAGTTATGGAGTGATCAAAATGGCTAAAAACATTAAAATGACACATTTCCAACACTTAGTGAAATTTTCACTAAGTCTGAATCTGCCTTATTTTTTCTAAAATATAGAGGCATTTTTCATTGTAATTGAAGTTTGAACAAAACCAAATTTGGACATCATGTTGAAATAGGATATACCAGCTTTCCAAAATGACTAAGAACTCCATCCAACTCCACTTGAGCTAAGGGTTATGACAGCTGCAACATATCTTGCTGCAAACTGTCTTAGCAAGGCAGATTTGTGCATTAGGGTTCGAATTGATCAAATTCTGCAACAATAAACACGGTTATCCATCTGCACTGTAACGCCCGGATTTGTTTAATTGTATTTATTTATTTCATTTATGTGAATTTTGTGAAATGTGTGAATTTATTGTATTTTACCTACTAATTGAGTTAAATGGTTAATTTCACTGATAGGTAAAATATTTGCATTAAATTATATTTTTCTTTTTAACTTTTATTGCACAATATGTTTTTCATCGGTATGTTTATGATTTATCGCGTTTTGAGAGCGTTTGGGAGATATTTGGGCGTAAGGGTAAAATGGTCATTTGATTAGTTAGATATTTTAGGAAAAAGCTAGATATTTATATAAATAGAGAATTGAGAGAAAAAGAGAGAAAAGAAGAGAAAGAGAAAAGAAGAGAAAGAGAAAGGAAGGAAAAGAGAGGAGAAGAGGAAAATCGAAGAAAACTCCGTTTCAATCACGACTAATCGGGTAAGGGTGAGAAGTTTCGATTATCTTACGATTGTGTATGTATATGTGTATGTTTTCTTGGATTGTTTGGTTGGGTTCATATAGTTTTTATTTTAGGCTGAATTGGTAGAATGAATAGAAATCGAGGTTTTTACGGACGAAAGTCGGAATAGATCGTGTAGTTTAGTCGAGTGATGTTAGACCGTGATTGGTTAAGTTCGTTTGATTGAATTTGGTTGAGTTTGATTGAAACCCTAACTTTTGAAATTTGGTAGAAAATGGTGATTTTGTGTGAATTAATGTTTGGACGGTTGAAATCTGGAATAAATTGCGTAGTATAGTCGGGTGATGATATGATTTACTCGGGTCAACTTGTTGGTATGTTTCCATAGGTGTTGATTGAGTTTTGGGGTGTGAATGTATTGATAAAATTATGTTTCAAAATATTTCAAAAATGGAAAATGTGTTGGATGGCATTTTAATGGTGAAAATATTGTAGTACGTTGAATTCTGAGATCGCAGCTTTTTACGGAATCGAAAACGGATGTCCGGAAGTCTTCCGATGGTATTTTTAAGGCCAAATTTTGCTGAGTCTCCGCAGGTATCGCGCTTAGCACGGGTCTGCGCGCTTAGCGCGGTCTGTGAAAAAATGAAAAATTTTCGAAACTTCAAAAATTCATAACTTTTGAACTGTAAGTCCGTTTTGACCCCCGTTCAAAGCGTTGGAAAACTAATGAAATATTCTTTCTATTAAAAAAGGTTTGGAGGGAAGTAGATGAATTATTTAAGTCATGGTTTTGTAAAAATGTTGGGTTGTCGGGTTTTTATCGCGTTAAATGCGTGCGGTTGGTGTTTTACCGTGTGTTGTGCTATTGTTATATAACGTGGAGCTTTTATGTGGTTTATATGATGTTGAAGCATGTGATAATTTGTCGTGGTTGTTTGTGGCCTAATGGAAGGATACGTGGTTGAATTGAAATACAAATGTATGGTATTAATGTATATTGTTGTGGGTAGCCTTCGTGGCGTGAATCCTAGTGTTGTGAGTATCATTGTATGATTGTAGGATTGTTGTGGTTGATGGCGAGTAATTCTTGATGTGAATTGATATGAGTGTATACGCTAAAATGCTAATTGTTGTGGTTTGTGGATTATGATGGAATGCATTGTTTATGTGAAATTCAATGTTGAGATGGTTCACATAGTTGTATATATGTATGCATTGGATTGTCATGAGTCATTGTATCCCAAGCATCATGATATGCATCTTGTGATGTCGTGTGCCCTTATGGGGTGTGAGCGACAAAACGATTCCAGAGGGAATCTGCTGTAACGGTCGTGAGCCTTATACAAAGAAGACCTAAAACGACGTTATAGACGATCGTGAGCCTTATACAAAGAGGACCTAAAGCGATCGGATCTTGAGCCTTATACAAAGAGGACCTAAAGCGATCCATAAACATCGTGAGCCTTATACCAAGAGGACCTAAAGCGACGGGGAACATCGTTTGCCCGACGGGGAGTTACACTAAGTAACAAGCGATGATTCCAATAATTCCTGAGTGAATTAATGATGAGAATGATGGATGGATGGTACCGTATTGCATTGCATAGAGTCATTGTGTCGGTCTCTATGCATTTGCATAAATCTTGAATGGATTGATTATGTGTTGAGCTCGTGATAACATTGGTGATTTGATATTCATTTGTGATAAATGCATTAGTTATGGATGATATGTTTTATGTATAGATATATGCTATGTTTTGTGGGGATGTTGTACATTACAATGATTGTATTAATTATCTATGATATGCTATATATGAATATATGTGATGTGGTGGTGTGTTTCCATATGTCATAACTTTGGTGTGCATTATGTGTGAATATGCTATTAGGTTGGTATAATTGATATATGCTATGTGGTTGGATTATTAGAAATATGTTATGTATTTGTGGCATGCTATATGTATTAATATGTGATGCTTGTGGTGAGAATAATTATGCAGGTGAATTTTTATATGTTTGCATATTATTATGCAATCTTGATTTAGTTGTTATTTCTCACCCTTCTACTGTGGTTTGTTGCCCTGTGAGGCAATTGCAGATTAGTATCTTGGAGGCTTTTGGGAAGATTAGTTCTCCATCCTTTTGTCGGTCTGTCTGCTCTGATACGTAACACGGGAGTCGGGGAACGCTTTTGGTATATATGTATACATTTGTCGGATCTATTTTGTATTACCTTTGTATGAATATTTTGATGTTATAAAAAAATTTATTTTGTAAAACAAGTCAGTTATGAATCTTTCCGCTTTATTCCATAATTGAACTTTCCTTTTGTTGGAAAAAGTTTCCCTTTTAGGTTTATTCCATTTTGTGTTATGTATCAAATTTATGAGTAGGGATTGTGTTTTATTTCTTTAAATGTGGCATCCTTGTTTCTGTCTATGGATAAAAATTTTATTCACTCTGATTTATTTATGTGTTATTTATCCGCGATGGGAATTGGGGTGTTACATTAGTGGTATCAGAGCAGGTCGGTCCGTCCGGCCAAGTTGTTGAGTCAGTTGGTGTGATAGTTGAATACTGTCGATGTTGTTTGTCCCTTAGTACGTGATATGTGTGTGAAACACTGTCAGTGCTTTCTAGTTTTCTAGTCCTTTGTCTTCAGGATTTAGAATGAGATAAGTGGGGGAGAAGCTGGTACTTCTCCAAGTTGCTTCAGGTGTGGAGCATTGGCTTAGTGTGCCGTTGGTTGCAAGATTGTAAGTGTTGTTTGGACAGTGTTGTTCCCGATTCCGGAGGGAATGCAGAGGTAAGCTTTATGTCAACTAAGGATGTGTGCCTTAGGTAGTTTGTGCACAAGATGCGAAAAATGCTATAATAGTTTGGTAAAGACGGTTTATGCCCCATCATGATTGTCGGTTGTCTATTGACAAATTGAGGAACTGATCACCTTTAATCTCTTATTGATAGTATACGAAATTATGTTGGATGGAATAGACGTGTCTTTCCGGCTTTGCTAGTGTGTGCAATGAATTATTTGGAATTAAGAAAATGATTACAGATTGTTTTGTCGAGTCGATGAAGATTTTTATATCTGAAGGTGAAGCGAATTCGAGGTTTTTGTATGTTGGTCAAGTTGGAATGTCTATGAGGGAGAATGATTGGGTATTATTAATGGCTGCTTCTCAGAGAGTATAGAGTGAACTTAAATTGGACGAAGGTGAATAGTTGAGGTTTATATCTGCTAAGTAAGTAGAAAAACTCTTAGGAGATGAAACTAAGATGTTTGTTATGTTTGTGATGATAGTTTTCTAGAAATTGGCGGAAAGGCCACAGTGATGGGCTGCCAGTTGTGCGTCACTTTCAGATGTATTTCCAGATGGAATATTGGATGTTAGCATTAGAAGTACCCGGACTGATAGAGCAGTTGGAAGATTTACTGGAAAGGAGAAGTATGAGGCCAAGTGTGTCATCTTGGAGAGCTCCAATATTGTTAGTAACAAAAAGGATGGATGATTGAACGGAATAACAAGCATGATGTGTATAATGGTATTGAGCTATGGAAAGCAAAAACTTAGAGTTCTGGTGAGGTTTGGAGTCTTTGGAGTTTTAGAGAATTAATGGAAATCTTGAGAAAACCCTTATGCGTGGATGTAATATTGATATTAAGAGTTCTTTTTGGTTTGTTGTTGATACTTGTTTTGCTGTTTGGAAATGATTTGAGATGAAAATGGTAAATTTTGGGAAGGAAGGTCGAAGGGTTTATTTTTCTGAATATCGCAGTGCGCGCTTAGCGCGCATACGCCCGCTTAGCACGGTTTGGAGAATTTGCAACCTCTCCAGGCAGTGAGGAGCGCGCTCAGCGCGGGGTGGAGCCCGCTTAGCGCGACCTTGAGCAAAAATAAAACTGTTTTTTTCTAAAATCCATAACTTTTGATCCGTAACTCGGATCGGGACGTTCCTTGTACCGTTGAAAAGCTAAAGAGATGTTCTTTATTATAAAAATGGTTTTGCTACCAGTGGCCGATTTGATTGTGTCGTGAATTTGGATAAGTTCTTAGTGGTCTTGATTGAGGATATTCAGATCTGTTATAAACTCAGAGGAAGAATAGATAGAGTGTTTGAGAGTTGAATTATGAGTGTTGAAAAGAGACGAAGTTTTATGCTAAGTTATTCGAATGAGAATTTTGGTTGAAAAAGGTTAGTTTTCTTGGATATGTTATTTCAGATGAGAGTATGGTTATGGATCCATCGGAAGTAGATGCAGTTCTACAATGAGAGGCTCCGAAGTTGGTTAAGGAGATTAGAATCTTTTTGGACTTTAGTTGGTTATTACCGGAGGTTATGGAAGCTTTTTCCAAGTTATCATTTTTGTTACTTCGGTTGACTTGTAAAAAGTAATTCGTTTGTGGGATGTTCGTTGTAAGGAAAGTTTCAGAGAGCTGAAGTAGAAGTTGTCTACGGCTCCAGTTTTGATTCTGTGTGATCCTAATAAACCGTTTGTGAGGTATTGTTGTGTGTCTTTGATGAGTTTAGTCAGTGTGTTAATGCAAGAGGGTAAAGTAGTAGCTTATGCTTTACGACAATTGAGGATTCATAAAAGGATATATACTATTCTGGATTTGGAATTGGTTGCGGTTGTAATGTGTTGGAAAATTTGGAGGTATTATCTTTATGGTTCTAAGTTCGAAGTGTTTAGTAATCACAAGAATATTGAGTACCTGTTTGGTCAGAAGGAATATAGTATGAGACAGCGAGGATGGTTGGAATTTGTGATGAGTTATGACTTTAGCTGGAATTATCCTATTGGTAAAGTTAATGTCGTGCGTGATGAGTTAAGTCGAAAGTTTTTATACATGTCTGTTTTGATGGTCAGGGAGTTAGAATTATTTGAGCAGTTCAGAGACTTGTGTCTGGTGTGTGACTTGTAAGAGTTCATAGGTTAAACAGTGGAAAACGGTAGGAATGGTGAGACCGTGGGATGTTCTATAATGGAAGTGTTAGGTGAAAGGTTTAAATATTATTCATGGGCTACTATGTAGATGGATGTTTTGGTTGAATATTCGATTCGTGAACCGTAGCATTGTTGTAATAATGTGGTGTGACAAGGATGTTGGTATTGTGGTTATGTAGAGGTTATTGAAACGATGTTGTGTCGTGGGACTTTAGGTTTTTGTCTTTGTTGTTGCCTCGTTTCCATGGTGATGGTTCGAGTGCGGGTAGCTAATTCCTTGTGGGGAATTAGGGAAGTGTTACCTGGGTGTTGGTAACATGGTTTTCTTTGAGTCGTGAGTTAGTCGTCAAGTGCATTGTATGGGCTTTGCATCTTGTCATTATAGTTGTCGTCGTTGTCGTGTCATTGTTGTAGCTGCTGTTAGCAAGGTGGTTTGTCAGTTTGTGTTATTCGTGGCGTGCCTAGTGTTGGCATGTTAGTTGTTAGTCGGATGCGAGAGTTGTAACCGGAGTTGTTCGTCTCTGTTATATTTTCGAGGACAAAAATGTCTAAGTGGGGGAGAGTTGTAACGCCCCGATTTTTTTAATTGTATTTATTTATTTCATTTATGTGAATTTTGTGAAATGTGTGAATTTATTGTATTTTACCTGCTAATTGAGTTAATTGGTTAATTTCTCTGATAGGTAAAATATTTGCATTAAATTATATTTTTCTTTTTAACTTTTATTGCACGATATGTTTTTCATCGGTATGTTTATGTTTTATCGCGTTTTGAGAGCGTTAGGGAGATATTTGGGCGTAAGGGTAAAATGGTCATTTGATTAGTTAGGTATTTTAGGAAAAAGTTAGATATTTATATAAATAGAGAATTGAGAGAAAAAGAGAGAAAAGAAGAGAAAGAGAAAAGAAGAGAAAGAGAAAGGAAGGAAAAAAGATTAGAAGAGGAAAATCGAAGAAAACTCCGTTTCAATCACGACTAATCGGGTAAGGGTGAGAAGTTTGGATTATCTTACGATTGTGTATGTATATGTGTATGTTTTCTTGGATTGTTTGGTTGTGTTCATATAGTTTTCATTTTAGGTTGAAATGGTAGAATGAATAGAAATCGAGGTTTTTACGGACGAAAGTCGGAATAGATCGCGTAGTTTAGTCGAGTGATGTTAGACCGTGATTGGTTAAGTTCGTTTGATTGAATTTGGTTGAGTTTGATTGAAACCCTAACTTTTGAAATTTGGTAGAAAATGGTGATTTTGTGTGAATTAATGTTTGGACGGTTGAAATGTGGAATAAATTGCGTAGTATAGTCGGGTGATGATATGACTTACTCGGGTAAACTTGTTGGTATGTTTCCATAGGTGTTGATTGAGTTTTGGGGTGTGAATGTATTGATAAAATTATGTTTCAAAATATTTCAAAAATGGAAAATGTGTTGGATGTCTTTTTAATGGTGAAAATATTGTAGTAAGTTGAATTCTGAGATCGCAGCATTTTACGGAATCGAAAACGGATGTCCGGAAGTCTTCCGATGGTATTTTTAAGGCCAAATTTTGCTGAGTCTCCGCAGGTATCGCGCTTAGCGCGGGTCTGCGCGCTTAGCGCGGTCTGTGAAAAAATGAAAAATTTCCGAAACTTCAAAAATTCATAATTTTTGAACCTTGAGTCCGTTTTGACCCCCGTCCGAAGCGTTGGAAAGCTAATGAAATATTATTTCTATTAAATATGGTTTGGAGGGAAGTAGATGAATTATTTAAGTCGTGGTTTTGTAAAAGTGTTGGGTTGTCGGGTTTTTATCGCGTTAAATGCGTGCGGTTTGTGTTTTACCGTGTGTTGTGCTAATGTTATATAACGTGGAGCTTTTATGTGGTTTATATGATGTTGAAGCATGTGATAATTTGTCGTTGTTGTTTGTGACCTAATGGAAGGATACATGATTGAATTGAAATACAAATGTATGGTATTAATGTATGGTGTTGTGGGTAGCCTTCGTGGCGTGAATCCTAGTGTTGTGAATATCATTGTATGATTGTAGGATTGTTGTGGTCGATGGCGAGTAATTCTAGATGTGAATTGATATGAGTGTATATGCTAAAATGCTAATTGTTGTGGTTTGTGGATTATGATAGAATGCATTGTTTATGTGAAATTCAATGTTGAGATGGTTCACATGGTTGTATATATGTATGCATTGGATTGTCATGAGTCATTGTATGCCAAACATCATGATATACATCTTGTGATGTTGTATGCCCTTGTGGGGTGTGAGTGACGAAACGATTCCAGAGGGAATCTGCTGTAACGGTCATGAGCCTTATATAAAGAGGACCTAAAGCGACGTTATAGACGATCGTGAGCCTTATACAAAGAGGACCTAAAGCGATCGGATCGTGAGCCTTATACAAAGAGGACCTAAAGCGACGGGGAACATCGTTTGCCCGACGGGGAGTTACACTAAGTAACAAGCGATGGTTTCAATAATTCCTGAGTGAATTAATGATGAGAATGATGGATGGATGGTACCGCATTGTATTGCATAGATTCCTTGTGTCGGTCTCTGTGCATTTGCATAAATCTTGAATGGATTGATTATGTGTTGAGCTCGTGATAGTATTGGTGATTTGATATGCATTTTTGATAAATGCATTGGTTATGGATGATATGTTTTATGTATAGACATATGCTATATTTTGTGGGGATGCTGTACATTACAATGATTGTATTAATTATCTATGATATGCTATATATGAATATATGTGATGTGGTGGTGTGTTTCCATATGTCATAACTTTGGTATGCATTATATGTGAATATGCTATTAGGTTGGTATAATTGATATATGCTATGTGGTTAGATTATTAGAAATATGTTATGTATCTGTGGCATGCTATATGTATTAATATGTGATGCTTATGGTGAGAATAATTATGCATGTGAATTTTTATATGTTTGCATATTATTATGCAATCTTGATTTAGTTGTTATTTCTCACCCTTCTGCTGTGGTTTGTTGCCCTGTGAGGCAATTGCAGATTAGTATCTTGGAGGCTTTTGTGAAGATTAGTTCTCCATCCTTTTGTCGGTCTGTCTGCTCTGATACGTAACACGGGAGTCGGGGAACGCTTTTGTTATATATGTATACATTTGTTGGATCTATTTTGTATTACCTTTGTATGAATATTTTGATGTTATAAAACAATTTATTTTGTAAAACAAGTCAGTTATGGATCTTTCCGCTTTATTCCATAATTGAACTTTCCTTTTGATGGAAAAAGTTTCCCTTTTAGGTTTATTCCATTTTGTGTTATGTATCAAACTTATGAGCAGGGACTGTGTTTTCTTTATTTAAATGTGGCATCCTTGTTTCTGTCTAAGGATAAAAATTTTATTCACTCTGATTTATTTATGTAGTATTTATCTGCGATGGGAATTGGGGTGTTACATGCACACCTCAATGGGGAACAACCAAGGAACAAACACTGATCCATAAGCCTCCCAAGTCCAAGATTCCACAAGTAGCCATGCCAAACCTAAAAAGCTAAAGATGCCTCAAGACTGCAATTTTGTTTTGAGACATTTAATGGATGCATAGAGCTGGCATGTATCAGTCCATGATTAACCAAATGAGTCAAGATAAGCTCATCCAACAGAGAACCATAGGCATGTGCTCTAATCTCAAATCAA
Source organism: Lathyrus tuberosus (assembly GCA_022829125.1). Classification (NCBI taxonomy): domain Eukaryota; kingdom Viridiplantae; phylum Streptophyta; class Magnoliopsida; order Fabales; family Fabaceae; genus Lathyrus; species Lathyrus tuberosus. The sequence goes on from JALAZF010000233.1 coordinate 437,603, forward strand.
TGGCTAGAGGAGACTTGAGATTCCATTTGATCACAATTGGCCACAGACCTGTACCAGTTGCCATTCACTATTGCTTGCAAAACAAACTTGCTCCACTATAAATAGGCCTCATTTGTGATCAGTTTGAGTACACCAAAGCACCCAAACTGATGCTTTCCTCAAAATCTCCATTTCACTCCAGTTTTTGCCTTCTAACTCAAGTCACTATCGGGTTTTGAGTTTGAGAGCAATTCCAATCTGACCAATCACCCACACACCTCATAAACATCATATGTGAGTGATCCATAACACAAAATCACATATGGAACATCAGATTCTCAAAATCACCAGCCAATTGCTCAAGTTCTTGACAGATTTGTAGTTGGGGTACCATCTCAAGTTCCAGATCATTTCAACTCATTCCAAGCATTCAAACACAATCCTTGGCACCTAGGGAAGCCGTCCGGATCATTGGAACCTAGCTGTAACACCTCTAACTCAAAACTCGATCACCAGTTGCAAAAGGTAAGCATGAATTCTTCAAACTCCATGATGCATGCATATTTTACTGCATAATAATTTTGCCATATGTTCCTAATCATGTATGGAGTGATAACCCTCAATCAATTGCCATGAATTAGTTGTGTATGGAATTTCATGGTGTTCATGCTGAAATTAGGGTTCTTGAGAGTTTCTTCTGATTTCTCACTCAATACTCAAAATAAATGCAATTAATTTATATGGTTGTGATCCTTGTTCAAAAACGAGCAAGATTGGTACTTGAATCGTGTAAAACCATTAAGATATCATGGAGAAAAGTGAGAAAATGCAAATATGGAAAAACAAAGGGTGCGGGCAAGAACTTGGTGTTCTTGGCGCCCTTTTTCAAATTTTGAATATTTGAATATTTTGTTATTTTTGTTAATTGATTCAAAAATTAATTTCTCTCTGAATATTTATGTTTTTGAATTGATTCTTTTTCTCAAAATTCACTAAAATGTTTAAATATTTTATTTTACAAAAAAAATCCAATTTATATTATTTATTTAATATAGTTAGAATTTTTGTAATTAATTTCATTTTTGTTGTTTTTAAACATTTTTAAATGAAATTTCCACTTTGATCTTTCAAAACCAATTGAATTTCAATCTCTCATGCAATTAAACATGACTTTTCAAAATATTTTTCAAGGTATACAACTTATTTTTTTTAATATATTTGGTATTTTATATCATTTTTTCATTTAATTTCCTTTGAAAAATAAAATTTTTATTTAAAATTAGGGTTTCCTCTTGATTTTAAAATTTAAAACACTTTTGGGCCTCTAATAGAGTGTAAGACCCATCCTTTATCATATACAAACCTCTGTGGGCCTCAATCATTTGTATAAGTCCCTATACGATTCTCAAAATGACGGTGTGATCACTGTCCTTTACATGGGCCTCTCCCTGAGTTGTAAGCCCCATTCTCTTTTCTTTTTAAAAACTCTGGGCCTCTAATAGAGTGTAAGACCCAATCCCCTTTTAACCAAAACCATTTTTGGGCCTCAGGTATTGTATAAGTCCCTCTGCGTTAAAAGAATCTCGGCGCGATCACCATTTCAAAACAAATCATCTGGGTCTCTCCTAGAGTGTTAAGACCTAACCCTTTTGTAAATAAACCTCTGTAGGCCTCAGTCATTGTATAAGTCCCTCTGTGATTTCCAAAACAACGGTGTGATCACTGTTAAATCTTGGGCCTCTCCTTGAGTATAAGCCCCAACAATCTTTTCAAAACAACTTCCCTTTTGATTTAGGTTCAAATATATATATATATATATATATATATATATATATATATATATATATATATATATATATATGTTGTTATCAAAACTTTCTTTAATTTCTTTGAACAACTAATAATACATCATGGAAGCTTGCTCACCTTTAAGTTTTAAACAGTTTTCATTTACTCGCTTTCATATATATATATATATATAGGGAACGTATCATATGAGAATGCCATTTTTATGTGAGAACATGAAAATGAGTCTGAACCATTAGATTTTAAAATAAATGGTGGAGATTATATGTCAGTTTTTTTTCTCTCTCCTCCATCATTTATTTTAATAATGGAGGAGAGAGAAAAACAAAAATCACACATAATCTCCACCATTTATTTTAAAATCTAATGATCCTGATTTATTCTCATGTTCTTATATAAAAAATGCATTCTCATAGGATATGAATCCTATATATATATATATATATATATATATATATATATATATATATATATATATATATATATATATATATATAACTGTATTGTGGGAAGCTGCGCACTATAAGTCTTCTTTCATATCCTTTTAAATACTTGTCATATATCAATTGTATATATACTAGTATAGTTATTTAGAGTTTTCCCTGGCAACTAGGTCTAGAACTAGGTAAAGCTATGTTGGTCACTCTTAAATACAGTCAAAATTAGATCCCCCTAGGATTTCCAGATATAGTCTTGCCTTCTCTTGGGCTTAAATAATATGGAACAAAGGGAAAGGCAATATTCTTCGTGAACCTTTTCTCAGGATGTCACCCCTAGAAATTGTCAAAGAAACTCTACTCCCCAGAGTTGATCTATTCTCGGTGAATAACATCTCTTGAGTTTCTTCAAACCTCAGAATTTTCACTAAATGATCTATTCTCAGTGAATAGCATTTCTTGAACTTTTCTTGGTTTGGGACCCACAAGCTTCCTAAAAGCATCCCCGCCTCCTCTTGGGCTTTGTACAAGTACCCTTTGACTTCTTAGAAGTTCTCATGCCTTCTCTTGGGTATAATACAAGGACCCTGAAGACCTCTTAAAGGTATAAGACAGAACTTGGTCATCCTTTGCTAGAGCAGTCTTTCCAGTGTCAAACCTCTGACCAATTTAGGGTTGATTCTCATCCCTTAATACACCCGCCTCCTCTTGGGCATCATACAAAAGATCATACTCTTCCAACACCAGTAGACTTGGACAGTCTAATTCCCTTGAGTCTCGAAGACATTCTCAAGTTCCCCAAAACATAGGAGAAACCCCGGTCACTCTGGATCAATCTCTAGAAAAGTCTAAAACCCTGTCTCTCTCCTAAAAACCCGAAACCATGGTCAGTTTATCATCAGCATAACACTATCCCAAATCAGAATCTCAAGGCATCTGATATCTCAATTCTTCTGGAACCCTCAGCAAGAGTTGATTCCCCACTTGGACCTGCCTAGGGATCTCAATACTCCCCAGCAGAAAGATAGCCTCCTCTTAGGCTTTGTATAACGACCTTCCCTCAACAAAGTCATCCTCCTCTTGGGCTTTGTACAATGATTCTCCTCAGCAGAGCTAACCCTTTTTAGACTCTCTTGTTTAGTCGATCACCTTTTTAAACTCTCTTGTTGAGTCAATCACCTTTTTAGACTCTCTTGTTGAGTCAATCACCTTTTTAGACTCTCTTGTTGAGTCGATCACCTTTCTAGACTCTCTTGTTGAGTCGATCACCTTTTTAGACTCTCTTGTTGAGTTAATCACCTTTTCAGACTCTCTTGTTGAGTCCATCACCTTTCAGCACTCTCTCGTTGAGTCAAACCCCTTTTAGCCTTAACCTTGGGCTTAGTACAAGACATAAATCTTCATCTCTTAAGCATGGAACATACATTTTCCCCAGCGAGGTCACTTCCTCCCATCCTTCTTTCAGGCTTTGAGGAATGATTTTCCAAGGAGAGTCAAACCCATTTCAGCCTCAATCTTAGGCTTTGTACAAGACACATAAAAAATATCCTCACCCGAGTAAAGTAAATTTCCCTTTTTAGCCTCAATCTTGGGTTTTGTACAAGACAGACAAAATATTTTCCCCGAAAAAGTTAAACTTTCAGCCTCCTCTTAGGCTTTGTCTAACGATATCCCCAAAATAGTCAGTCTCTTTTTTGCCTCAATCTTGGGCCTTGTACAAGACACCAATATACACACTCTCTTGTTGAGTTGGTCTTACCCTCCTCTTAGGCTTTAGGTAAGGATTTCCCCATTGGAGTCCATCAACCTCTTAGCTTCAACCTTGGGCTTTGATCAAGGCACAACAATACCTCTTTAGAGATGACAAGTTCTCTCTCAGTCAAACCTTTTAGCTTCAATCTTGGGCTTTGAACAAGACACAAATAAACCTTTTAGCTTCAATCTTGGGCTTTAAACAAGACACCAAAACATCTTTTCCTCCCTTAGAATAGAAGGAACTACGATTGCTCTGATTTCCCTATTTCTTTAAAACGGGAATACTTAGGCATAAGATTGCGAAATCTTAGCGAGCATACTAATCAAACACTCTAGGTCCAGTACCTTCACACCAATCAAAACTGAGGTCCAATACCTCACCAAAATCATCAAAAAATCTCTCACTCACTCACTCATACTTCCCAAGAAACTTTCCCAACCCATTAACGGATAAACATCATCAAGTATAAAGTGAAACCTAAAGATAATACCCTGTGGATAACCACATATAGGATGGGTAATTGACAACTCCCCATTGTATAACCTGACCCTGGACCCCCCAATCTCTTTAAGCGTTTGTTCAGTTAAACATCTGCGTGCAAGGTTAGTTTTAGATAGCTTCCCTTTCCCTTCCAGCTTCATGGGATAAATAAGAAATCAGAAAGTAGCACCCCCTCCTACCATTGCGGTGAGGAAAACCCAGCGATAAAGTGGTCGCGTCACCGACAAAAATCGCTCGCTACACATGGTTGCAAGTCTCAAGGAGCCGCCTGAGAAGGCTTTCTTGACCACATAGGGGTCGTCGTAGTTCGGAGTCCATTTTCCCCGGGAGTCAGTGAGAAATGATTGTATCTTCTTGAGCACAAGGTCTCCTTTTCTGAAGACACGGGGTCAGACCTTTTTGTCGAATGTGTCATACCCCAAATTTTGACCACTAAAATTTCCCATCATTGGGAAAATCATCATCACAATATGGGTAAAAGATCATACCTCACCAGTCTCCCCAAAGATGGGTGAGCATTCACTACTATCAAAGATTAGGGTTTCAAGCCCTCTCTGAGCCTTAGATAAAGGATCAATCAAGGAATGACATGATATTTAACTTTTCTAACTTCTCAAACATCCACAAAGGATAAAGAGGACTCCCACATCAAAGAACAAGCACAAAGTTGCTACCTTCCAAGTGGATCAAGCCTCAAGATCGCCAGTGTCACCAAATTAGGGTTTTTGGTCGACCAGGGCCTCCAGCTGGAAATTTTCCTCTGGGCATGAGCCAATGCTTCAAAGCATAACCTAACATACTCCATGGAACCTCATGGACCCAATCATCAAGTCAATTTAACCTCAGGGGATGCATTCACTAAAAATCAGGAATTAGGGTTTCTTGACCTAATTCACCCTTAAGTTGACTTTTGGGACAAAACATGAGCCAGGACCTCAAGAGAGGATTGGAGGGTCTCTAATACACTACATTGATCCATTTGCAACAATGGATTTATCCAAGAAGCTTGATCAACAAGTTTCAAGTTCATCAGAACCACAATTAAGGTTTTTTGGAAAAAGTCAATTGTACCTTTGTCTTTTGACCAGGACATGCTCCCAATCCTTGGGACATGATTCAATACACCCTATATCACCTATGAAATCAATCCATCAAGTTTGATTTAGGTCAAGGACTTGATTTCATAGAGGATCGCACAATTTGGAATTCATCTGATAAAAACTCAACTGTGCACAAAAGTCAAAGTTTGACTTTTTGAGATTTTTCACAATTATGGTTCTTTAACCCTAAAGTGATGTTAATGTATGATTTGAATCAACATTCATCAAGAAAAACCAAAGAAAGTGGGTTAACTTGTAAAAGGGGTAACCATAAAAACTTAGAAATTTTTCTAAGTTATGAAATAAAGTGGCTAGGGTACCAACTTCCAAGGATCATAACTTGAGATCCAAGCAACCATTTGGTTTGATCCAAAGATGGATTTGTATCTCTCATGGCATACTTTAAAAATGTCAACTACACCTCATTCCAATTCTCCATGGATTTCAAGTTATCGAATGGCCAAAATCACAAAAAGTGAAAATGTCATTTTTTCCGACACTAAGTGAAATTTTCACTAAGTCAGAATCTGCCTTGATTTTTTCAAATGTAGGGCCATTTTTCACTCAGATCCAAAAGGTATCAAAACAAACTATGATCACACATATGTTGTATCATACGAGAGCTTTCCAAAATGGCCAAGAACCCCATGAAATTCCACTCGAGCCATGTGATATGACAACGGCAATGTGCCTTGCTGCAAACTGTCATGGCAAGGAAGATTTTTACATTTTGCTCGATTCGCCTGATTTGTGCAAATGAAAAACATGCTTATCCATCTGAACACCTCAGTAAGGGACCAAGGAGGGATAAACACTGATCCATAAGCCTCCCAAGTCTTTGGAACCAAAAGTAGCATGCCAAACCTAGAAATCCCTAAAGAGGGGACAAGACTCCAATTTTGTTTTGGAGCATTCAATGTGTAGCGAGTGATTTTTGGATGTGGTTGCGAAGCACGATCGCTCTAGTACTACAGTTCGATTCATTTTTTATCCTATTAAAGCTGATGAAGGAAGGGAAATAGATGTCTCCAATTAACCCTGCTTGCATACTGAGTTTAAACAGCGGTCTGTTAGGTTATAGATGCTATAAAGATTCGGGGTTTTTCTTAGTTTATTTTGTTGACGAGGGGTGCTTTAGGCTATTGGTTGAGATGTTAGGACAGATATATATGAAAGTATGGGATTTTGGGTTTTTGTTTAGTGTGCTCGCTAAGATTTTTCTTTTAATCTTATGCCTACGTATTCCCGTTTGCCGAAACAGGGAAATCAGAGCGTTCGTAGTTCCTCCTATTCTATGGGAGGAAATGGTTGTTTTGGTGTCTTGTTCAAAGCCCAAGACATGAAGTGAAAGGTGATTCGTATCTTGTTCAAAGCCTAAGATGTGAAGCTGAAAGTGTTGACCTTAGAGAGAATTTGTCATCTCTGAAGATGGGTTTGTCTGTTACGACTGTTTATAAAGGAGAATTACTTTAACCGGGATTTGTGAATCCGGCAATGCCATAATTTCCTTTATAGGGGATTTCAACCTGAAGGAGAAGACTTTAACTCAGTGTAGAGTAATGCCATCTTTCCTTAGGAATTTCTCATACAAAAAGAGGGACATTGGCATGGATGTAGATGATCCAGAGGCTTGCCGCTTACAACAATTAGATGGAGGGGAAGGAGTTGTTGATGTTTGTGTACTGTGAACGAGGCACAGCTTTAATGCTAAAAGGTTGATTGGATCAACTAGTGGTTTTCTTATATAAAGCCTAAGAGAAGGCTAATATGTGTCTCGTACAAAGCCCGAGAGAGAGGCTAAAAGGTTTTGACCCGACGATGGAGTCTTTTGGTATCTCGTATAAAGCCCGAGATGAAGGCTATTTGACTCAACAAGAGATTTTTTGTATCTCATACAAAGCCCGAGATGGAGGCGAAAGGGGGATTGACTCAACGAGGGAGTCTCTTTATGTGTCTCGTACAAAGCCCGAGAGAGAGGCTAAACGTTGTTTGACCCCGCTGGGGAGAATCATTGTACAAAGCTCAAGAGGAAGCTAACTTCATTGGAGAAGGATCATTATACAAAGCCTAAGAGGAGGTTGTGGTTACTGTTTCAGTTAAGTGATAGGTCCAGAATACTGATTTTGAGAAAATCAGTTCTTATATGAGCAACACTGTACTCAAGGATTTGATTCGAGGATCCGGGTTATTCCTGTTCTTTAAGGAAGTGCGAAATCCGAAGGGTATTGAGACTGTCCGAGTCTACGGGTTTTCTTCCTATTTTTGAAGGGGTTACTTGAGAATGTCTGGAAAACTCAAGGAGATTAGACTGTTCGAGTCTAGAGTGTCATCTTTTGTACTATGCTTTGAGAAACAGTAGTAGACTGGTTGAAAGGACTGTTCTATGCAGATGACTAATATATGTTCCTATACCTCTAGGAGGTCGTCGGGACAATTTGTATGAAGCCCAAGAGGAGGCTGGAAACTTTTAAGAAGCCGACGGGTCCTTGTACGATGCCCAAGAGGAGGCTATCATTCCCGGAGGAAGAGATCATTATACGAAGCCTAAGAGGAGGCTGTGAATACTTCTAAGAAGCCGTAGGGTCCTTGTACTAAGCCCAAGAGGAGGCTAGGTTGCTTTTAGGAAGCCTGTAGGTCCTTGTACGACGCCCAAGAGGAGGCCAATGCTTTTAAGAAGCCCGTGGGTCCCCAAACCCCGAGAAATTCAAGGCAAGCTATTCACAAGGAATATATCAAGTCAGGAAAGTTCGAGAATTTGGAAGAAACTCAAAGATGCCATTCACGGAGAATACATTCATCTCTGGGAATAGAGTTTCTTGACAATTCCTAATGAGGTCAGCCGAAGAGAAGACTGTATCTGGTGGTCCTATTGGGGATCTAGTTGTCTATTTCTACGAATAAACGAAACGGCGTCACCTAGTTCTAGACGTAGTGGCCGGGGAAACTCTAAATATCTATACTATTATTACACAGTTGATATGAGTTTATGAAAGAAGACTTACAGTGAAACAGCCCCACAATACAGTTTATATGTATATGAAAGCGGTAAATGAAAGCGATAACCACTTACTCGGTTGTAGAGCTTCCATGTTGTTTGGTTAGTTGTTCAACAAAGAAAGATTGAAAAACAATAGTATATTCAAAATCAAAGGAGAAAGTGCTTTGAAAAAGAAAGATTTGGGGCTTACAGCTCAAGGAGGGGCCTAGGGTTTTATCAGTGAGCGCACTGTTTGAATTTTTTACAGAGGGACTTATACAAGTGACTGTGGCCCAAAAAAAATTTTCTGTACAAAGGGATGGGTCTTACACTCTCTCAAGTGGCCCAAAAAGTTTAAAGAAAAAGAGTGGGGCTTATAACACGAGGGTAGGCCCAGATGATTTTTCCCTTTGAAATGGCGATCGCGCCGAGGTTTTCTTTTAACGCAGAGGGGCTTATACAATATCTGAGGCCCAAAGTGATTTTGGTTAAAAGGGGGTTGGGTCTTACACTCTATTAGAGGCCCAAAAAGTTTTAAATGGGTCTTATAGCTCGAGGAGAGGCCCAAGGTTATTTTTCAAAAGGCGACGATCGCACCGTTTGTTTTTGTCGGTATCGGGACTTATACAATGCACTGAGGCCCAAAAATGGTTTGGTCAAAAAAAAGGATTTGGTCTTACACTCTATTAGAGGCCCAAAGTGTTTTGAAAATGATTTATGAGGGTTGAATTAATCCAAAAACCCTAATTTGTTTTCAAAAATGTGTTTTAATTGAATAAAAATTCAATTAAAATGATCAAAATTGTTTAACATATGGAAAATAAATTGTGATCTTGGATTAATGTTTCAAAAATTAAGTATTGACCTACAAAATAATTAGAAAGCATTAAAAGTTGCAAAATCAAGGTGGACAAAATATTTTAAATGTTAAAAACAATTAAAACATTAATTCTTTGCAAAAATATCAATTATATAAAATAAATAATATTTTTGGGATTTTTTGGGAAAATAAAATATTTTAACATTTTTGTGAATTATTAAAAAAAGAATCAACTCAAAATCATTAAAACTCAGAGAGAAATTAATTTTTGAATCAATTAAATAAAAATCACAAAATTCAAATATTTGAATTTATGAAAATGGCGCCAAGAAAACCCAAGAACACGCGCGTGTTCAGGGCTTGCCCAGATTTGCATTTTCTCTCCAATCTCACTGAATACTTGATTATATCATGCAATCCACATACCAATCAACTCGTTTCAGCCTCACGATCATGTCTATGGAATTTAATTTCATTTAAATTAAACATATAACAAGAAATCACGAAAAATCCTCAAGAACCCTAATTTCTGCATGAAGGCTAGGATTTTTGATACACGATTCAAACAATGCAATTAATTGAGGGGAAACATTCCATGCATGATTATGAACATTTGGCAAAAGTATTGTGCGAGGAAATATGCATAGATTGAGAGATGACCAAATTTAAGCTTACCACTAGGTCGTGACAGCAAGAGCAAATTGATTTCTGAGTAGGAGGTGTTACAGATGAATTGTGATGATCTGAACAGCTTCCCTACACCCTATGGAGTGTGTTTGAATGCTTGGACTTGACTGAGAATGACTGGATCACTTCATGGCATCTCAACTGCACTTTGGTTAAAACCTTGAGCAATTGACTGGTGATTCTGAGAAATCAGTGTTCCAGTTGTTGTTTAAGTGTTTGATCAGCTCACATATGATGTATATGAGGTGTGTGTGTGATTGGTTTGAGTGGAATTGCTCTCTAATGAAAAACCTGATAGTGACTTGCTAAGAAAGGCATTTTTGAGAGTGAGAAGTGGTTTTTGAGAAAGGCAAGTGTTGTAGGCCTTTCGTGTACTTAAACTGATCACAATTGAGCTCTATTTATAGTAGAGCAAGTTTGTTTTGGGATCCACAGTGAATGGCAACTGCAGCAGGTGTTTGTTCAATGTTGGCCAATGGAAATCCAAGTCTCCTCTAGCCATTGACTAGAGGTTAGGGCACAGGGCTGTGGTTCCCTTGGTCTTAGATAAGTCTTGACTGAATTCAGTTGTAAATGGCTCAGTCCATGCCACCTTGATGCTTCCATTGAATGCTCCAATCCAAAATTGGAGTCTTGTCCCTATTTTGGCCATTCTAGGTTCAACATGCTATTTCTTATTCCAAAGACTTTGGAGGCTTGGCTCAATGATTGTCCCCTTTAGATTCAATCCTCTGAGCTGTCCAAGTGGATAGGAGCATTTGGATTTGGCTGATTTTGGCAAATCGAGCAAAAATGCAAATTCTGCCTTGCCTTGGCAGATTTCAGCAAGGCAACTTTCCAATGTCATATCTCATGACTCAAATGGAATTTGGTAATGTTCTTGGCCATTTTGGAAAGCCCTTACATGATACAACAACTGTTTGAACATGTTTGGTTTTGATCTCTTTTGAATCCAAGTGAAAAATCCCCCTACATTTGGCAAAAAGTAGGGTAAAATCTGACTTAGTGAAATTTTCACTAAGTGTTGGAACAAAGTGGCTTTTCTTGATTTTGATCACTCCATAACTCAAAATCCACAATGGATTGGAATTAGGTCTAGTTGAAGTTTTTATAGAGGGCAATGAGATCTACAAATCAAACCTTGGATGGGAGAAAATGGCTTTGTGGTTTAGGAGTTATGGTCCTCCAAAGTTGGTACCCTAGCCACTTTATTTTTAACTTAGAAAATTTTCTAAGTTTTTTATGGTTACCCCTTTTACAAGTTATCCAACTTTTCTTGATTTTTCTTGATGAATGATGATTCAAATCATACATTAACATCATTTTAGGGTTAAAAATCCATTTTGGTGAAAAATCTCAAAAAGTCAAAGTTGACTTTTGTGCACAGTTGACTTTTTTTCAGATGAATTCCAAACTGTGCAATTCTTCATGAAATCATGTCCTTGACCTAAATCAAACTTGATGGACATGTTCCATGGGTGTCATAGGGTATATTGATGCATGTCATAGGGCTTGGGAGCATGTCCTGGTCAAAAGTCAAAGTTACAGTTGACTTTTTCCTTAAAACCCTAACTGTGGTGCAGATGAAATTGAAACTTGTTGCTCAAGCCTCTTGGATTAATACATTGTTGGAAATGGATCAATATAGTTCATTAGAGACCCTCAAACCCTCTCTTGAGGTCTTGGCTCATGATTTGCCCTAAAAGTCAACTTAGGGGTGAATCAGGTCAAGAAACCCTAATTCCTGATTTTTGATGAATGCATCCCCTGAGGCAAAATTGACTTGATGATTGGGTCCATGAGGTTCCATGAAGTATATTAGGTTATGTTTTGGATCATTGGCTTGTGCCCAGATAAAAATTTTCATCTGGAGGCCCTGGTCGACTAAAACCCTAATTTGGTGACACTGTCGATCATGAGACTTGATCCACCTAGAAGGGAGCAGCCTTGTGCTTGATCCTTGAAGTGGGAGTCCTTTTGATCCATTGTGGAGGTTTGAGAGGTTAGACAAGTTGAAGATCATGTCATTCCTTGATTGATCCTTTGTCTAAGCACTCAGAGAGGGCTTGAAACCCTAATTTTGATTGTAGTGGATGCTCACCCATCTTTGGGGAGACTGATGAAGTATGATGGCCCATCCATATTGTGATGATGATTTTCACAATGATGGGAAATCTTAGTGGTCAAAATTTGGGGTATGACACAATGGATGCACCAAGGTGGCATGGACTGAACCATTTCCAACTGAATTCAGTCAAGACTTATCCAAGAACTAGGGAACCAGCAACCTATGCCCTAACCTCTACTGCAGCAACCTATGATCAACATTGGCCAAACCTCTGCTGCAGCTGCCATTCACTATTTCTTGCAAAACAAACTTGCTCTACTATAAATAGAGCTCATTTGTGCTCAGTTTAAGTACACCAAAACCATCAAACAGATGCTTTCCTCAAAATCACCTTCTCACTTCCAAATTTTCCTTCCAAAGCAAGTCACTATCGGGTTTTGAGTTTGAGAGCTATTCTAACCAAACCAATCACACACACACACACCTCATAAACATCATATATAAGTGATCCAAACACTCAAACAACACCTGGAACACTGATTTCTCAGAATCACCAGCCAACTGCTCAAGGTTTTAACCAAGTTGCAGTTGAGATACCATCTTCAGTTCCAGCTTGTTTCAAACCATTCCAAGCATTCAAACACATCACTTGGCACCTAGGGAAGCTATCCACATCATTGGAACCTAGCTATAACACCTCCAACACAAGACACGATCACCAGCTGCAAGAGGCAAGCATGAGATCTTCTAACTCTATGATCCATGCATTTTTTGCTGCACAATAATTTGGCCATATGTTCATAATCATGCATAAAGTGTTTTCCCTCAATCAATTACTTTGTTTGAACCGTGTATGAAATTTCAGAGCCTTCATGCAAATTTTAGGGTTCTTGACGTTTCTCTTTGATTTCTTATTCCATGCTTAAAATAAATGAAATTAAAGACCATAGACATGATCGTGAGGTGAAAATGAGCAAATTGATATGTATATTGCATGATATAATAGTGTATTCAGTGAGATTGGATAGAAAATAAAAATCTGCAGAAACAGAGGGTGGCGCGTGTTCTTGCCATGTTCTTGGCGCCCTTTTTGAAAATTCAAATATTTGAATTTTGTGATTTTATTTAATTGATTCAAAATTTAATTTCTCTATGAGTTTTAATGGTTTTGAGTTAATTCTTTTTTTTAATAATTCACAAAAATGTTTATTTTACCTAAAAATCCGAAATATATTATTTATTTCATATATTTGATATTTTTGCAAAGAATTAATGTTTTATTTGTTTTTAACATTTGAAATATTTTTTCTCCTTTGATTTTCCAAACTTAATTGATTTCCAATCATTTTGTGGATATAAACATGATTTTTGAAACATTAATCCAAGATCGCAATTTGTTTTCACACGTGTTTAACAATTTTGATCATTTTAATTGAATTTTTATTCAATTAAAATATATTTTGGAAAACAAATTAGGGTTTTGATTAATTCAATCCTCATCAAACTTTCAAAAAACACTTTGGGCCTCTAATAGAGTGTAAGACCCAATCTCCTTTTAACCAAAACAATTTTGGGCCTCAGATATTGTATAAGTCCCTCTGCGTTAAAAGAAAGATCTCGGCGAAATCGCTAGTTCAAAATCAAAACTCTGGGCCTACCCTCGTGTTATAAGCCCCATTTCTTTTCTTTAAATCTTTTGGGCCTCTAATAGAGTGTAAGACCCAACCCATTTTTGAAACCAAAATATTTGGGCCTCGGACATTGTATAAGACCCACTGTGCTTTCAAAAAACTCGGCGCAATCGCCGTTTTCAAACAAATAACGCTGGGCCTCTCCTTGAGTCGTAAGCCCCATCATTTATACAAAAACACTTTGGGCCTCTAATAGAGTGTAAGACCCAACCCCCTTATACATAAAAACTTTGTGGGCCTCACATATTGTATAAGTCCCTCTGTACAGTTTTCAAAACAGCGGTGCGATCATCGTTAAAACCTTGGGGCTCTCCTTGAGCTATAAGCCCCAACAATCTTTTCAAAGCACTTTCTCCTTTGATTTTGAATATAATATTGTTATCAAAGCTTTCTTTGTTGAACAACTAACCAAACAACATGGAAGCTCTACAACGGGTAAGTGTTTATCCGCTTTCATTTATCTCTTTCATATGTATATAACTGTATTGTGGGGTTGTTTCACTATAAGTCTTCTTTCACAACTTTTTATATACTTGTCATATATCCACTATGTAATAAAAGTATAGTTATTTAGAGTTTTTTCCGGTAACTACGTCTAGAACTAGGTAAAGCCTGTTGGCCACTCTTGAATACAAACTAAACTAGATCCCCCATAGGATTACCAGACACAGTCTTTCCTCCTCTTGGGGTTAAACAATATGGAGACGTGAAAGACAGCATTCTCGGTAAACCCTTTCTCAGACTGCCACTCTTAGAAATCGTCAAAGAAACTATACTCCCCAGAGTTGATCTATTCTTTGTGAATTGCATCTCTAGAGTTTCTTCCAAATACTTGAACTTTCCGGGCTTGATCTATTCTCTGTGAATAGCATGTCTTGAATTTATCTTGGTTTGGGGACCCACAGGCTTCCTAAAAGCATCCCCGCCTCCTCTTGGGCGTTGTAAAGGTACCCTTCGGCTTCTTAGAAGTTCTCATGCCTTCTCTTGGGCTTAATACAAGGACCCTAACGACCTATTAAAGGTATAAGACAGAACTTAGTCATCATTTGCTAGAGCAGTCTTTCCAGCATCCAAAACTCTGGTCGTTGTAGGGTTAATACTCATCCCTTAATGGTCGTGCCTCCTCTTGGGCATTGTACAAAAGATAAAACTCTAGACTTGGACAGTCTAAGACCCTTGAGTCTCAAAGACATTCTCAAATTCCCTTCAAACATAGGCAGAAACCCGGTCTCTTTCATGAGAGTTCCCCACACTTGGACCCGCTTCAGGATCTCCAGAATCCATAGCGGTAAGGTAGCCTCCTCTTGGGATTTGTACAAATTACTCTCCCCTAGCGGAGCTAACCTTTTCAGACTCTCTTGTTAAGTATAAAAGACTCTCTTGTTGAGTTAATCTCTTTTTAGCCTCCATCTCGGGCTTCATACGAGATTCTAAAGCACTCTCTTGTTGAGTATAAAAGACTCTCTTGTTGAGTCAAAACCTTTTAGCCTCCATCTCGGGCTTTGTACGAGATACTAAAAACACTCTCTTGTTGAGTATAAAAGACTCTCTTGTTGAGTCAATATCCTTTTAGCCTCCATCTCGAGCTTCATATGAGATACTAAATCACTCTCTTGTTGAGTATAAAAGACTCTTTTGTTGAGTCAAACTTTTTTAGCCTCCGTCTTAGGCTTCGTATAAGACAGATAAAAGTACTCTCTTGTTGAGTCAGACTTTTTTAGCCTCCGTCTTGGGCTTCGTTCAATACACATATAAAAGCACTCTCTTGTTGAGTCAGTCACTTGTTAGTACTCTCTTGTTGAGTCACCCCTTTTAGCCTCTATCTCGGGCTTTGTACCAGACAAATAAAAAACACCCTCTTGTTGGGTCAATTGCCTCCTCTTAGGCTTTGTATAAGGAAATCTCGGTTGAGTCAATCAACCTTTTAGCATCAACTTGTGTCTTGCTCACAACATACACACATCAACAACTCCTCTTTAGAGATGACAAATTCTCTCTCATCCAGAACCCTTTTAGCTTCACATCTTGGGCTTTGAACAAGATACAAATCACCTTTAGCTTCACGTCTTGGGCTTTGAACAAGACACCAAAACATCCTTTTTCCCCCTAGAATAGGAGGGAACTACGATCGCTCTGATTTCCCTGTTTCGTTAAATGGGAATACGTAGGCATAAGATTGAAAAAATCTTAGCGAGCATACTAATAAAAAACTCAAAATCCAGTACCTCCATCAATCAACCCAAAAGCATCAAATCTAAACACATTACCAAAAACCTCACCAATAGTACAACACCGTGTTCTTAGGCAAAATAACTAAAGAGGGGCCCACGTCTACATAGCATCTGTAAACCAACAGTTTTGACTGTTTAACCTCAGTATGCCAGCAGGGTTAATTGGAGACATCTATTTCCCTTCCTTAATCAGCTTAACAGGATAAAAAATGAATCAAATTATAGTACCCGAGCGATAGTGCTTCAAGATCACAAAAGTCGCGCTACAGAAAAAATGGCGCCCACCGTGGGGCCCGATTCTTTTTCTTACAATCTTAGGTAGAAAACCCTGAGTTCACAAAGTATCACAGAAATGGCGACTTTGCTCGGGAGTCATTGTCTGTATAGGATCATAAGACTAGAGGTCTAAGATAATTAAGACAAATATATACTTCTTTTCCTATTTGATATATGTGTTTATTTTTTCTGCTAATGGGAATGCGTGTGATGCCACATGTGGAAAGATTGAGTATAGACCTAAGATAGGTGATGGCAATACGGGTAATCTTACGGGGAGTGAATCCCAGCTAAGAGTCCCCGGTCGACCATCAAACTCAGTGGAGACTCCCTTTGCAGATACATTGCTTATACGACTTCGGTTGTTGAAAGTAGTGTGGTCGACTGGGTTATCTGAGAAGCTGAGGTTTTTAGTAGACTGAAACCATTTTGTAGTGCGGAAGCTATCGGAAATAGTTGTCACGTTATAAAACCTCATTTGAGATCACTCTAGGATACATCAGCTCGCTGGCGATCCGCTTGCTGTTGTTATCCCAAGAGGGATCAATGATTTTGCAGACAGGTACAAAAAGTCACCAATATAAACCTTTGGGGGGGGGGGGGTGGGGTAGAGCCTTGACTTCATGACACCGACCCTTTGACCCCATGTTTTTTCTATGTTTTTGTGTGCTGCATCCATACATTCATTAAAAAAACATTCAAAAAAGAAAATCTTCTCTTCTAGTCTCTCTTTTTCAAATTAAACTAAGACAATGATTGCAAATGTCAGATAAAGAGATTGCACTATGGATTTCGGTAGAAGAAAGACTCATAAGTATACCTTCAAGGTTCCAAAGTTAGAGGATTTGAGAGGTTTGGCGAGGATGATCACCAACCCTGAGGCTTTTAGAGCTAAGTATGGAGGACTGCTGTCTCTGTTAAGGGTCCATGTAATTGAGGGAATCCTGTCCACACTAATTCAGTTCTATGATCCGGTTTATCACTGTTTCACATTCCCGGATTATCAGCTAGCACCAACACTGGAGGAGTATTCTCACCTGACTAATTTACATATCACTGATCAAGCTCCCTTTTCTGGACTGGAAGAAATTCCAAAAGATCAAACCATTGCAAGAGCAATTTATTTGGACGAGTCAGAAGTCAGGACTCACATGACCACTAAGGGTGGCATCCAAGGTTTGCCAGCCTAATTCTTGATAAAGAAAGCCATGTACTCTGCCAGTATAGGGAACGTGGCCGCTTTCGAGAGCATCTTTGTGTTGCTCACCTACGGGTTATTTTTGTTTCCTAACATCAATAACTTTGTAGATATCAATGCCATTAAGATATGGCTGATTGGAAATCCCGTACCGACCTTACTCGCAGATGCGTATCATTCGGTACACTTGAGGAATTTATACAGCGGAGGAATGATCACATGTTGTGTACCCCTGCTATACAAATGGTTCATTTCCCATTTGCCCAAGTCTGCTGCATTTTGGGATCAAAAGAATACTTTACGTTGGTCGCAGAGAATCATTTATCTTACCAAATCTGACATCGATTGGTATAATCGAATCTAAGACGTGATCAGAATCATTGACCGTTGTGGAAATTTCCCAAATGTACCCCTTATAGGAACTAAGGGAGGAATCAACTATCATCCGGTGTTAGTCCGTTGTCAATTTGGATAACCAATGAGGCATGTCCCGCGGAATGCTCATCTGGAAGGTCTTTTCTTCAAGGAAGGAGAAAATGACAGGGCACTGAAGACAGAAATAATGCATGCTTGGAAACACGGTCATAGGAAAGGACGAGAGTCTCTGGGAAAACCAGACTGTGTCTCGGTGGAGCCTTATCTCCACTGGGTACAAACCAGAGCTCTCAAGCTGAGGATGCCTTACCCTCATCAGGAAGTTCTTCCGTTAAGGGACTCTATTCTTTATTTCATGTCAGACACGGAAAAACTTCAAGTTACTCTCAACAAAGTTCAACAAGAGAAGAGGTATTGGAGGAACAAGTACCGCATTCTCAATGTGGAGTGTAAGAAAATACAGCAGCTATTGAAAGATAAAGATGCTCTGATTGAGATTTTAGAGCAACATGCTGTAGAGAATCAAGATGACCAAAGAAATTTGCTCGCTCCTTTCACTTGGCAAAGGAATGACAACCCGACAACGGCTGAAGAGCCCCGGTCAAAGAAAAGGAAATCACTAGAACCAGCACCGGAGCTCTCCTCAGAGAGGACTCAGGGTCCATTAGTTTAGAAATTTCCTTTTACAATACTTTGTAATCTACTGTATTTCCATTCCGCAATCGTTGAATTCAATAAAATGGGGTTTCCCCTCTGTTTGATATTTGCAATCTAAGTGTCGAAGTTTACTTTTAATAAACAAAAATAATTAATATAATCATTGCATATCATTCATCATTCTCGCATAAACGCATTCTTCTTCCCTACGAATCTCACGTTTGTGTCTTGATTCTAGAGTCAAAGTTTCTCATTCGTACAATACTCGGACCGATCGACAAAAGAAAATGGATGATCTCGAGGAAGAGAACAGAGAGTTGAGAGAAGAGATCGACACTCTGAAAGAAGATCTGAGAAAGCTTCATAACAGCATGCAAGCTCTAATAGAAGCTTAGATGCAACAACAACGGACTGTGATCTCAGAGACCACATCAACGCCCATAGTGGAGAAGTCTGATCCTAGGTATAATATACCGAAAGATCGTCCTTGGGGCATGCCACTCAACTATATCTCGAAAGGATATATTCCACCGATCATGGAAGATCCGGAAAATGCAGCAGGAACCGCTGGGCCTGAAGGTTAAAAACTTTGGGAAAGCGAAGATTCCAAGGGCATGACAACGACTCCTGAAGGTTACAAACTTCAGGAGGCACCAAGAGTCTCTGCCATGATGACTATACCACCACTTGTGGTGTACACTGTCCCGGAAGGACAGATTCCACATATACCTTCTGGTGGAAATGAAAGTATGTTCGACAGAATGAATGAGTTCCAGGAACAATTCTTGGATATGCAGAAAGAACTGCAAACCATTCGCGGTCAGGATCTATTTGGAAAAGACGTCGCAGACCTTTGTTTGGTCCCCAATGTGAAAGTTCTGCACAAGTTCCAGGTGCCCGATTTTGAAAAGTACAAGGGTAACTCTTGCCCTCAAAGTCATTTAGTGATGTACGCTCGGCAAATGTCAGCTCAGACAAAGAACCAGGAGCTAATGATTCACTACTTTCAGGATAGTTCAACCGGTGCCGCACTCAAATGGTACATGGTTTTAAACCGTACTTAGATTGTTACTTTTAGGGATCTTAGCGCTGCTTTCGTTCAGCAGTATAAGTATAACCTGGACATGGGACCAGACAAAGATCAACTCAGATCGATGTCACAAAAGGACAAGGAAACCTTTAAGGAGTACGCTCAGAGATGGCGTGAAATTGCCGCCCAGATTTGTCCACCTCTTGAGGAAAAAGAGTTGACAAAGATCTTCTTGAAAACCTTGAGCTAATTTTACTACGACAGAATAGTTGCCAGTGTGCCCAGTGACTTCACCGAGATGGTGGGCATGGAAGTTCGTCTTGAGGAAGCCGTCCGAGAAGGACGTTTAGTTAAAGACGCTGGATCATCAAGTAGTACAAAAGATACGGTAGTGCTCTCCCTAAGAAAAAAAGAGCAGGATATTGTCAATATCTCTCTCAGAAAGCAAAGGCGACGTTACCAACCAGTAGCAGCTGTAAGTCCTGTTATCTACTCTGCGCCTGTTCCTACGTATCAACCTCAGGTTGCTCAGAGCCAACCTAATCAACAACCATATCAGCAAAGGACACAACAACCTCTTCATCAGGCACGTCCTTAGTACAACAACAACCATACAACACGACCACCAGGGTTCGACCCTATACCAATGTTGTACACATAACTATTTCCACTCTTATTGGTCAAGGGGCACGTTCAAACCAGGTCTCCTCTTACAGTACCGAAAAATCCACCTTTTTGGTTCAAAGCGGACCAGACTTGTCCTTACCATCAAGGAGGACCAGGGCATAACATAGAAAACTGTCTCAGTTTCAAATCTGATGTACAAAAGCTTGTTAGGAACGGGGTCTTATCCTTCAAGGATATGAATCCTAATGTTCTCACGAACGCGTTGCCTCAACACGAGAAAGCTGCAGTCAATTTGATAGAAGGAGAGTCTAACGACAGCTATCAAATTCATGATGTACTCTTATTGAGGACCAATCTGGTCAAGATGCATCGCAGACAGAGCGGGTATGGCCATATACCACCTCACAATTATCACCAGTGTGATATCTGCTCTAAGAACAATCAAGGATGTTCTGTGGTGCAATCAGCTCTACAGGAACAATTGGATCTTGGGTGGATCCAAGAGCACCGAATTCAGGGGGTTAACATGACTTATACGAATTCCAACATCATTCAGAGCCACGACATCCGTGCGATGAATGTCAACCTGGTGGCAATGCACTCAAGGCAAAGCCAATATCATGATCCACCACAGCACGATTATGATTCCTGTCTGATTTGCTCGGTAAATAATCAGGGATGCTCTTTTGTACAGGAGGCCCTCCAGCGTCAGATGGATCTTGGGTGGATCCAGGACTACCATGATAAAAATCTTTATCAGATCAACATGATTCAAATCTTCGATATTCATTTGACGAATACCACCTTCGTAGAATTACACGCTAAGCAAGTCCAACTCGGTTTTCTAACTTCGCATAGTTATCAGGACTGTAAAGGATGTTATGAGAGTGACCAGGGATGTGCTCTCGTTCAAAGAACTTTGCGACACTTGTTAAATCACTGGTGGCTTTCGATCTATCTGGACGAAGACACGCAATAAGTCAGTATGATCGATGGGAACCCTACTAGGCATCAAAGTCAGGATGCTCGATCAATAGAAACAGATATAGTGAGGTTACAATGTATTCAAAGCAGACGTGGCCAGGTGCCACCTCATAACTATAAACGCTGTAGAGTTTTCTCGGAAAATAACCAAGGATGTTACCTCGTGCGAGCAGCCCTTCAAGGTCAGTTGGATCGCAAAGAGATTCAACCATATTCAGTTTCGAGGTCCATTGACTGGACGCCAGACTACTTCGCTGATCAAATCAAAGATGTGGTTGTAATCTCTGATCCTAAGAGGACCAAGGATGTTTGTGCCATCATCCCTCTACAGGACGAATAAAAGGTTCTTAGCCAAGAACTGATTGAAGTTACTTACGACAGTCAGATAAATCAGAAGGCCCCTGTAGTTATCTATCTACTGGGACCATTACCGTATGAATCAGCTAAGGTGATCCCTTACAAATACGGTGCAACAATAGTTGAGAATGGAAAGGAAATTCCATTACCCTCTGTGGTGAATATTGCTGACATCAGTCGAGTAACACGAAGCGGTCCAATCTTCAACCGAGGAGTTGGAGAACCTAACAAAGAAAAGGAACTTCAAACAGAAGTTCCCAATCAACCGGCCAGCCAGTCCAATGATCCCGACCTTTCAACAAATAACGATGAGATGCTGAAGCTCATCCAAAAGAGTGAATATAGCATTGTTGATCAACTGTTACAAACTCCTTCAAAGACCTATGTGCTATCACTTTTACTCAGTTCTGAATCCCACAGAGAGGCTCTATAGAAAGTCTTAGAGCAGGCCTTTGTGGAACAGGATGTGTCAATACGACAGTTTGATAGCATCGTCTCTAACATCACTTTTTGCAACAACTTGGGGTTCAGTGATGGGGAATTGCCCGAGGAAGGCAAAAGTCACAACATGGCTCTCAATATCACAGTCAACTACCAGGACGATGCTTTAGCCAGTGTACTGGTAGATACCGGATTGGCCATCAACGTTATGCCAAAGTCCACTTTAATGCGACTATCATTCAAAGGATCCCCGATGAGGGGCAGTGAGGTCGTCGTCAAAGCCTTTGACGGATCTCGGAAAGTAGTTATTTGCGAAGTCGACCTTCCCATAACTATCGGTTCTCACACTTTCCTAATCACTTTCCAGGTCATGGATGTCCAGGTAGCGTACAACTGTTTATTAGGAAGGCCTTGGATACACCGGGCTAGGGCAGTCACTTCGACTTTGCACCAGAAACTGAAGTTCATCAAGAACGATCAACTCGTCACGGTCTGTGGAGAACAAGCCTTGATCGTGAGTAGCCTGTCATTATCTACTTGTATAGAACCCTAGGAGGTTGTTGGGACTCAGTTCCAAGCACTTTCGGTGAGCAATGAGAATCAATCAGAGAAAGGAACCTCAATATCCTCATACAGAATGCTCTCGAAGTGATCAAAAGTAACAATGCAAAAGGATGGGGACAACTTGTCATTCCTACTGATAACAAAACAAAGAAGGGTCTTGGTTTTTCTGCAACCTGTACCCAGACTGCTGCTAGCGATGAAAGTTTTCATCCCATTCAGGACTTCTTTCATAGTGGAGGCTTCCTTCACCCAGTGCCTCAAGTAGTCCATACCATCAACGAGGGAGATCCCTCCGATACGGATGAAGAGTGGAAGTCCTATCTTAACGAGGACGGTTATATCTCTCAGGAGGAGGTGCCTATGCCATTTTGCTATCCCGCACAGAGTCCGAGATTTATACCCAGGTCAGATGTCAGAATGATATACGGAGATTGTGATCCCGAAGGATGTCGTGCTCCACGAAACTCATTAGAGGAAGACACTCTGATGAAAGACAACTTTGACCACGAATATTATGGCCCGATGGATGGCCTGCCTATCTGGCAGCCGTATCCAGGAGACTTGGGGCAAGAAAATCAGCCGAACAATGAAAATCAGCTGAGCATCATTGAAAAGAATACCTGCGTCCCCACCATTTCATGGGATCAACACTCAGGGTATTCAGAACCTATCTAGCACGACGATGAATTAGCAAAGCTTGCTGTACTGGAGTTCATCAACTACGCTTTTCCCGAGGTCAAAATCATCGAAAGGGATGACTCCTCCAGTTCCAGAGAAGTGTGGGACACCCTGGGATAACCAAGTGGAAAGTTCGACTATATGATCAAGTACACTGCTCCTGAAAGCTCTCGTATCAGGCTCAAGGACATCCAGCCAACTGGATGGGGAGATTTACCTGAGAGTACAAATACTACGCAAAATACAACATAGGAATCCTCCTACGACAACTCTGCCTGGGAGACAGATTCCAACAATCCTGCTCCACCAGAAATCAGCGTCATTTCTAAAGACAAATCAAAGAAGGTGCCAGACTTTGTGATTCACCGAGGGGTTCGCCGCCAATGGGTTGTTGTCGATGTTCCAAAGATTGTTCATAAGTCAAAGTAATTGTTGTCTTTAACCTTTCACCCTGCCCAGGTGAAACAGATGTTTTGATAGGGCTCGCTTTCTGTAATTATCCCTCTTCGCTTCGCCCAAAGCGACAGAGTTTTGTTTTATAGGGCTGTAAATTTAAGAATTGACTCGTTCATAAATAAAATAACGCCATTCTGTAATTTCCGTATTAATGGTTGTTTTCTCTTTTTTCTTTTTCAGAAAATGGTAATCCTAAAAAACAATTCAAATAATAAAAACAAGCAGTTTTCAGAAAAACACTGCACACACTCTTGCATTCTCTCTATCTCTTCTAAAAAACAATCATCACGCCATGCATATTGCTTATTTTAAACCCCGTTGAAACATACGATCCAATGCCTTCTCCCAACTTTGAATTCCTGGTATTTGGGGCTGAAGAAGAAGTTGACGGTGAAATTCCAGAGGAGATCTCCCGTTTACTCAGACAGGAGGAAAGGTCCATTGAACCTCACAAAGAGACGTTAGAAACGGTCAACTTGGGCTCAGAAGAGGAAAGAAAAGAAATTAGGATTGGGGCACTACTCAGTCCAAATGCCAAAGAGGGTTTGACAAAGCTTCTCAAAGAGTTTCCCGATATATTCACTTGGTCCTATCAGGACATGCCAGGGTTGGATACCAGCATCGTTGAGCATCATCTACCGTTGAGATCGGAATGTCGGCCAGTAAAACAAAGGTTGAGATGAACCCATCTGGACATGGCCATCAAAATCAAAAAGGAGGTACAGAAACAGATTAACGCGGGCTTCCTCGCCACATCAGAGTATCCTCAATGGTTAGCCAACATAGTACCCGTTCCAAAAAAGGACGGAAAGGTCAGAATGTGTGTAGATTACAGAGATCTAAACAAGGCTATTCCAAAGGACGACTTTCCTTTACCACACATTGACATGCTGGTAGACAGTACAGCAAAGTTCAAAGTATTCTCCTTCATGGATGAATTCTCGAGCTATAATCAGATCAAAATGGCACTGAAAGACATGGAGAAAACTTTCTTCATTACCCCGTGGTGTACCTTTTGTTACAAGGTAATGTCGTTCGGTTTGAAGAACGCTGGGGCAACCTATCAAAGGGCCATGACTACTCTGTTTCATGACATGATACACAAGGAAATCGAGGTATATGTCGATGATATGATTGCCAAATCTAAGACAGAAGAAGAGCATGTGACCCACCTGTCAAAACTATTCAAGCGTTTGAGAAAGTACAAACTCCGCTTGAATCCCAATAAGTGCACATTTGGTGTATGTTCAGGGAAACTCTTAGGGTTCATCGTCAGCCAGAAAGGAATTGAGGTTGATCCTGACAAGGTCAAGGCCATTCGAGAAATGCCTTCTCCAAAAACTGAAAACCAAGTCAAAGGATTCCTGGGATGTTTGAACTACATTTTCAGATTTATATTCCTTATGACCGCGACATGCGAGCCGATTTTTAAATTACTTAAGAAGAACCAGGACTGCGTTTGGACAGAAGATTGCCAAACCACCTTCGATAGTATTAAGGAAAACCTGTTGAATCCACCGATTCTGTCACCTCCAGTGGAAGGAAGACCACTGATCATTTACTTAACAGTCTTGGAAGACTTCATTGGCTGTGTACTTGGCCAACAAGATGAAACGAAAAGGAAAGAGTTTGCCATCTACTATCTGAGCAAGAAATTCACTGACTGCGAGACTCGGTACACTATGCTTGAGAAAACTTGTTGTGCTCTGGCTTGGGCAGCCAAACGTCTTCGCTAGTACATGATTCGTCACACTACTTGGTTAATCTCCGAAATGGATCCAATCAAGTATGTCTTTGAAAAGCCTGCTCTCACAGGAAGGATTGCCCGTTGGCAGATGTTGTTATCAGAATACGACATAGAGTACCATGCTCAGAAAGCCATTAAGGGAGTATTTTAGCCGATCATTTGTCTCATCAACCGATTGACGATCAAGAATCAATCGGGTTTGACTTCCCAGACGAAGATGTCATGTACATGAAAATGAAAGACTGCGATGAACCACTAGCCAGTGAAGGGCCAGAACCAGGTTCCCAATGGGGACTAATTTTTGATGGAGCAGTTAATCATTACGGAAATGGAATTGGTTCAATCATCATAACACCTCAGGGTACCCATATTCCTTTCACTGCCAGACTTATGTACAAGTGCACAAACAACAAGGTTGAATATGAAGCTTGTATCATGGGTCTCGAGGAAGCGATCGACTTAAGGATTAAGAACTTGGATGTATATGGCGACTCATCCTTGGTTATCAATCAAATCAAAGGAGATTGGAACACATATCAATCGGAACTGATTCCTTACAAAGACTACGCGAGAAGGTTGTCACCCTTCTTCAACAGAATCGAGTTTCATCAGATCCCTCATGATGAGAATCACAAGGCTGATGCATTAGCCACTCTCTCTTCCATGATTAGTGTAGGTCAATGGACCGACCTACCTAAGATCGACATAATGCGCCTTAACGGCCCGCTTAAATCTTCACGATTGAAACAGTCATAGACGACAAACCTTGGTATCATGATATCAAGTGCTTCTTCAGAAACAAGAGTACCCACCCGGGGCACTAAGGAAAGACAGAAAAACCCCAGAAGGCTGGCAAACAGTTTCTTCCTGAGCAGTGATACACTCTATAAGAGAAATTTTGACATGGTCTTGCTCCGATGTGTAGACAGACCAGAAGCAGACATGCTGATAAAAGAAATTCACGAAGGATCCTTTGGCACTCATGCCAACGGATACAAAATGACGAGAAAAATTCTAAGAGCAGGGTACTACTGGTTGACCATGGAATCCGATCGCTACAAGTACATGAGGAGGTGTCACAAGTGTCAGATAAACTCCGACAAAATCCATGTACCGGCAACGCATCTCAAAGTTCTCTCTTCCCCGTGGCCTTTTTCCATATGGGGAACCAATATGATTGGCATGATTGAACCTAAGGCTTCAAATGGACATCGGTTCATCCTGGTATCCATTGATTACTTCACCAAGTGGGTCGAAGCAGCGTCGTACGCTAATGTAACCCGACAGGTGGTGGTCCGATTTATCAAAAATAATCTCATCTGCCGTTATAGTGTTCCGAGCCAGATCATTACGGATAATGGATCTAACTTGAACAATAAGATGATTAAAGAGTTGTGCACTGAGTTCAAGATCGAACACTATAACTCATATCCCTACCGACCTAAGATGAACGGAGCGGTAGAAACGGCTAACAAGAACATCGAGAAGATTGTTCAAAAGATGGTTGTAACCTACAAAGACTGACACGAGATGCTACCCCTTGCTCTTCACGGTTATTGAACATCTGTCCGCACCTCAACAGGGGCAACCCCTTTCTCTCTAGTATATGGCATGGAAGCAGTGCTCCCCATCGAAGTAGAGATCCCATCAATCCGGGTATTGATGGAAGCTAAGCTTACAGAAGCTGAATGGTGTCAAAATCGACATGACAAATTAAACCTGATCGAAGAGAAGCGAATCACGGCTCTATGCCATGGTCAGTTGTATCAGCAAAGAATGAAGAAGGCGTTTGACAAAAAGGTTCGACCTTGCATCTTCAGGAAAGGAGACCTTGTGCTCAAAAAGATACAATCATTTCTCACTGATTCCCTGGGCAAATGGACTCCGAATTATGACGGCCCCTATGTGGTCAAGAAACCCTTCTCAGGCGGCGCCTTGAGACTTGCAACCATGGATAGGGAGGAATTTTCCTACCCCACAAATGTTGATGTAGTCTAGAAATACTTTGCTTAAACTAAAAAAAAAATGTCTCGGTGGATTGAAAACCCGAAAGGGCGGTCCAGGCAAAAATTAGAGACATAAGCAAAAAGAAATCATCCCGGTGGATTGGAAATCTCAAAGTACAATCCAGGAAAAAATTAGGGATTAATGGCAAGTAACTACGTCCAACAGGGGCAAATTCCCCAGTAGTAGTCATGCCATCCATCAGAAAATTCCAATCAAGGTCATCTGCGACAGAAGCTCAGGATGTCCCGAATTCAAAGTTGGTAGAAGGATAGTGGTCGTTATGTTTCAATGTAGCCCTTTTCCCTTAAATTACCATTTTCTAACTTTGTAAATGCTCTATGGAATCACGCGTTTGGCTGATTTCCATCCTATCAATAAAATTTGAGCCCTTGTGCTTTTGTTTGCAATTCTTATTTTGTTATAGCTTTACAGAATGACATTTTTAACATGATCAACGATTCTGTAAATAAAACAAAAACGAATTTACTTGTCAAACTTTTTTGCTTTTAAAATAAAGATGGCAATTTCTTTTGACTGTTGAACATCGAAAGAATATCAATTGCGTCTCCAAAGGTGTTCGAGCCTAAAGTGCAGAATCAAAGTACTCCTTCTAAACCAGTAAGCCTGAGCAAAGGATCAGTTATGTCAGATGCGAGTACTCCATCTGACATATTCGGACTAGTTCTTACCTTCTAAGCCCGACCAACGGTTGTTCCCCACAAGGACTATCTCTCCTAAGCAAGGCAGAATTGCTATCTTGAACCAGCGGTACTTCTTCGTCCCAGCAGTTGCCGAGTATCCAGTTGTGTTCATCCGTTAGTTTGTATGTCGCGTCAGTTTTGTCTGCATAAACATACATGCATCATGCATTGTGGATTTACATTCATATTCATATTGCATCACCATCACTCTAGTCGGTCTTATCCCCTAGTGATAACAGTTCTCTCAATCGAATTGTCAGTTCTTTCCTCGTCAGGAAATGTTGCGTCTGAACAATCTCTCTCCTCCAGTTTATTTCTGGATTAGAATTGGCCCTTGACCACTTTGATAACTTGAACCTCTGAAAGACCAGAGAACCCTCTCCGAACATCACTCTTCGCCCTTGAAGATGATATCTTCGCTTTCCCGGATTAAGGAAAATCCCCAGAGAAAGCCGCTTAAGCAGAGATTCGGTAATACAACAATTGTTTTCCGAAAAATTCGCTGACGAAAAGGTCATCAGCACCTCAAAATTGGATCACATCATATGGCATTTCTCCGAGAAGATCCCGAGAAAAGTATGATGTAAGACCCCAAGCGAAAGCAGTCTCTCAAGAGACTCATTTTCCCCAGTAGAGTCGACAAATGGCGTCTCCAACAGAGATGTTTGTGCACCTCTACGACTCATACGAATGGGTTCCCCAGCAAGTCTGACATCAAAAGTTTTTCCCGTCAAATGGCATCTCCCCAGGAAAATTCGGCTAGAAGTTTGAGGGAAAACCGCTACAAATAACGTCCCTCGTCAAGAAAGTTTATTGACAAAAGAAACTGAGACCATTTCCTTGGTAGAAAACCAGGATCCAGGGGAAGTTTATTTCAGAAACTTATACCAGTTCCTTGGTAGGAAACCAGGATCGAGGGGAAGTTTATTTCAGAAACTTAGACCAGTTCCTTGGTAGAAAACCAGGATCGAGGGGAAGTTTACCTTTTCTAAGCATCATTTCTTAGCAAAAGAAGATGAATGCGTAACCTACCATTCATAACCACAGTCAAATTTTTGCGCATTCCAATATTTAATCATCTTGCACCCCGAATGCCCGAATACCTTCGCCATTCACACCTTCAGGTCCAAAAAGATTAAATAGGGGCATCTGTCATACCCCAAATTTTGATCACTAATATTTCCCATCATTGGGCAAATCATCATCACAATATGGGTAAACCATCATACCTCATCAGTCTCCCCTAAGATGGGAGAGCATTCACTACTATCAAAGATTAGGGTTTCCAACCCTCTCTGAGCCTTAGACAAAGGATCAATCAAGGAATGACATGATCTTCAACTTGTCTAACTTATCAAATATCCACAAAGGATCAAGAGGACTCCCACATCAAGGATCAAGCACAAAGTTGCTACCTTCCAAGTGGATCAAGCCTCAAGATCGCCAGTGTCACCAAATTAGGGTTTTTGGTCGACCAGGGCCTCCAGCTGGAAATTTTCCTCTGGGCATGAGCCAATGCTTCAAAGCATAACCTAAGATACTCCATGGTACCTCATGGACCCAATCATCAAGTCAATTTAACCTCAGGGGATGCATTCACTAAAAATCAGGAATTAGGGTTTCTTGACCTAATTCACCAAAAAGTTGACTTTTGGGACAAAACATGAGCCATGACCTCAAGAGAGGATTTGAGGGTCTCTAATACACTACGTGGATCCATTTGCAACAATGGATTAATCCAAGAAGCTTGGTCAACAAGTTTCAAGTTCATCAGAACCACATTTAGGGTTTTTTGGAAAAAGTCAATTGTACCTTTGACTTTTGACCAGGACATGCTCCCAAACCTTGGGACATGATTCAATTCACCCAATATCACCTATGAAATCAATCCATCAAGTTTGATTTAGGTCAAGGACTTGATTTCATAGAGGATCGCACAGTTTGGAATTCATCTGATAAAAAGTCAACTGCGCACAAAAGTCAAAGTTTGACTTTTTGAGATTTTTCAAAATTATGGTTCTTTAATCCTAAAATGATGTTAATGTGTGATTTGAATCAACATTCATCAAGAAAAACCAAAGAAAGTGGGATAACTTGTAAAAGGGGTAACCATAAAAACTTAGAAAATTTTCTAAGTTATGAAATAAAGTGGCTAGGGTACCAACTTCCAAGGATCATAACTTGAGATCCAAGCAACCATTTGGGCTGATCCAAAGATGGATTTGTAGCTCTCATGGCATACTTTAAAAGTGTCAACTACACCTCATTCCAATTCTCCATGGATTTCAAGTTATGGAATGGCTAAAATCACAAAACGTGAAAATGTCACTTTTTTCCAACACTTAGTGATATTTTCACTAAGTCAGAATCTGCCTTGTTTCTTTTTTCCAAATGTAGGGGCATTTTTCACTCAGATCCAAAAGGTATCAAAACAAACTATGATCACACATATGTTGTATCATATGAGAGCTTTCTAAAGTGGCCAAGAACCCCATGAAATTCCACTTGAACCATGAGATATGGCAATGGCAATGTGCCTTGCTGCAAACTGTCATGGCAAGGCAGATTTGTGTATTTTGCTCGATTTACCAAATTTTTCCAAATAACAAACATGCTTATCCATCTGAACACCTCAGTGAGGGACCAAGGAGGGACAAACACTGATCCATAAGCCTCCCAAGTCTTTGGAACCAAAAGTAGCATGCCAAACCTAGAAATCCCTAAAGAGGGGACAAGACTCCAATTTTGTTTTGGAGAATTCAATGGATGCACCAAGGTGGCATGGACTAAACCATTTCCAACTGAATTCAGTCAAGATTTATCCAAGAACTAGGGAACCAGCAGCCTGTGCCCTAACCTCTAGTCAATGGCTAGAGGAGACTTAGATTCCTATTGATCAACATTGGCCAAACCTCTGCTGTAGTTGCCATTCACTATTGCTTGCAAAAAAAACTTGCTATATTATAAATAGAGCTCATTTATGCTCAGTTTGAGTACACCAAAGCCATCAAACAGATGCTTTCCTCAAAATCTCTTATTTCACTCCAAAATTGCCTTCCAAAGCAAGTCACTATCGGGTTTTGAGTTTGAGAGCTATTCCAACCAAATCATTCACACACACACCTCATAAACATCATATAGAAGTGATCCAAACACTTAAACAACATCTGGAACACTGATTTCTCAGAATCACCAGTCAACTGCTCAAGGTTTTAACCAAGTTGCAGTTGAGATACCATATTCAGTTCCAGCTTGTTTCAAACCATTCCAAGCACTCAGACACATCACTTGGCACCTAGGGAAGCTATCCACATCATTGGAACCTAGCTGTAACACCTCCAACACAAAACACGATCACCAGCTGTAAGAGGTAAGCATGAGCTCTTCTAACTCTATGATCCATGCATTTTTTGCTGCACAATAATTTGGCCACATGTTCATAATCATCCATAGAGTGTTTTCCCTCAATCAATTGCTTTGTTTGAATCGTGTATAAAATTTATTAGCCTTCATGCAAATTTTAGGGTTCTTGAGGTTTCTCTTTGATTTCTTATTCCATGCTTAAAATAAATGAAATTAAAGACCATAGACATGATCGTGAGGTGAAAACGAGCAAATTAATATGTAGATTGCATGATATAATCAAGTATTCAGTGAGATTGGATAGAAAATGAAAATCTGCAGAAACAGAGGGTGGCGCGTGTTCTTGCCATGTTCTTGGCGCCCTTTTTGAAAATTCAAATATTTGAATTTTGTGATTTTATTTAATTGATTCAAAAATTAATTTCTCTATGAGTTTTAACGATGTTGAGTTGATTATTTTTTTAATAATTCACAAAAATGTTAAAATATTGTATTTTATCAAAAAATCCAAAAAATATTATTTATTTCATATATTTGATATTTTTATAAAGAATTAATGGTTTATTTGTTTTTAACATTTGAAATATTTTTTATCCCTTGATTTTACAAACTTAATTGATTTCCAATCATTTTGTGGATATAAACATGATTTTTGAAATATTAATCCAAGATCACAATTTGTTTTTCACATATGTTTAACAATTTTGATCATTTTCATTTAATTTTTATTCAATTAAAATATATTTTGGAAAACAAATTAGGGTTTTGATTAATTCAACCCTCATCAAACTTTTTAAAACAATTTTGGGCCTCTAATAGAGTGTAAGACCCAATCCCCTTTTAACCAAAACAATTTTGGGCCTCAGATATTGTATAAGTCCCTCTGCGTTAAAAGAAAGATCTCGGCGAGATCGCCAGTTCAAAATCAAAACCCTGGGCCTACCCTCGTGTTATAAGCCTCATTCCTTTTCTATAAATCTTTTGGGCCTCTAATAGAGTGTAAGACCCACCCCATTTTTGAAACCAAAATATTTGGGCCTCAGACATTGTATAAGACCCACTGTGCTTTTAAAAGCCTCAGCGCGATCGCCGTTTTCAAACAAATAACCCTGAGCCTCTCCTTGAGTTGTAAGCCCCATCATTTGAACAAAAACACTTTGGGCCTCTAATAGAGTGTAAGACCCAACCCCCTTTTACATAAAAACTTTGTGGGCCTCACATATTGTATAAGTCCCTCTGTACAATTTTCAAAACAGTGGTGCGATCATCGTTAAAACATTGGGCCTCTCCTTGAGCTGTAAGCCCCAACAATATTTTCAAAGAACTTTCTCCTTTGATTTTGAATATAATATTGTTATCAAAGTTTTCTTTGTTGAACAACTAACAAAACAGCATGGAAGCTCTACAACGGGTAAGTGTTTATCCGCTTTCATTTATCGCTTTCATATGTATATAACTGTATTGTGGGGCTGCTTAACAGTAAGTATTCTTTCATATCCGTTTATATACTTGTCAAATATTAATTGCGTAATACTAGTATAGTTATTTAGAGTTTTCCCAAGCAACTATGTCTAGCACTAGGTAAAGCCTGTCGGTCACTCTTGAATACAAACAAAACTAGATCCCCCATATGATTATCAGACACAGTCTTCCCTCCTCTTGGGGTTAAATAATATGGAGACGTGAAAGGCAGCATTCTCGGTGAACCCTTTCTCAGACTGTCACTCTTAGAAATTGTCAAAGAAACTCTACTCCCCCGAGTTGATCTATTCTCCGTGAATAGCATCTCTTGAGTTTCTTCCAAATCCTTGAACTTTCCTGGCTTAATATATTCTCTGTGAATAACATGCCTTGAACTTCTCTTGGTTTGGGGACCCACATGCTTCCTAAAAGCATCCCCGCCTCCTCTTGGGCGTTGTACAAGGACCCTTCGGCTTTTTAGAAGTTCTCATGCCTTCTCTTGGGCTTAATACAAGGACCCTAACGACCTCTTAAAGGTATAAGACATAACTTAGTCATCCTTTTCTAGAGCAGTCTTTCCAGTGTCAAAAACTCCGGTCGTTGTAGGGTTGATACTCATCCTTTAATGCCCGTGCATCCTCTTGGGTATTGTACAAAAGATAAAACTCTAGACTTGGACAGTCTAAGACCCTTGAGTCTCAAATACATTCTCAAGTTCCCTTCAAACATAAGCATAAACCCGGTCTCTCTCATGAGAGTTCCTACACTTGGACCCGCTTCAGGATCTCTAAAATCCACAGTGGTAAGGTAGCCTCCTCTTGGGCTTTGTACAAATGACTCTCCCTTAGCGGAGCTAACCTTTTCAGAATCTCTTGTTGAGTCAATCTCTTTTTTACCCTCCATTTCGGGCTTTGTACGAGATACCAAAACACTCTCTTGTTGAGTATAAAGGACTCTCTTGTTGAGTCAATCTATTTTTTAGCCTCCATCTCGGGCTTTGTACGAGATACTAAAACACTCTCTTGTTGAGTATAAAGGACTCTCTTGTTGAGTCAATCCCTTTTAGCCTTCATCTCGGGCTTTGTACGAGATACTAAAACTCTCTCTTGTTGAGTATAAAAGACTCTCTTGTTGAGTCAATCACCTTTTAGCCTCCATCTCGGGCTTCGTACGAGATACTAAATCACTCTCTTGTTGAGTATAAAAGACTCTCTTGTTGAGTCAAACCCTTTTAGCCTCTATCTTGGGCTTCGTACGAGACCACAAATCACTCTCTTGTTGAGTATTACAGACTCTCTTGTTGAGTCATTCCCCTTTTAGCCTCCGTGTTGGGCTTCATACAAGACACATAAAAGCACTCTCCTGTTGAGTCATTCACTTATTAGCACTCTCTTGTTGAGTCAACCCCTTTAGCCTCTATCTCGGGCTTCGTACGAGACAAATAAAAAACACCCTCTTGTTGGGTCAATAACCTCCTGTAGCGCGATTTTTGTGGTCTTGAAGCACTATCGCTCGGGTACTAGAGTTCGATTCATTTTTTTATCCTGTTAAGCTGATTAAGGAAGGGAAATACATGTCTCCAATTAACCCTGATTGCATACTGAGGTTAAACAGTCAAAACCGTTGGTTTACAGATGCTATGTAGACATGGGCCCCTCTTTGGTTATTTTGCCTAAGAACACGGTGTTTGGATTATTGGTGAGGTTTTTGGTAATGTGTTTAGATTTGACGCTTTTGGGTTGATTAATGGAGGTACTGGATTTTGAGTTTTTGATTAGTGTGCTCGCTAAGATTTTTCAATCTTATGCCTACGTATTCCCGTTTAACGAAATAGGGAAATCAGAGTGATCATAGTTCCCTCCTATTCTAGGGGGAAAAAGGTGTTTTGGTGTCTCGTTCGAAGCCCGAGACAGAGGCTAAAGGTGATTTGTATCTTGTTCAAAGCCCAAGATGTGAAGCTAAAAGGGTTCTGGATGAGAGAGAATTTGTCATCTCTAAAGAGGAGTTGTTAATGTTTGCATACTGTGAGCAAGGCACAAGTTGATGCTAAAAAGTTGATTGACTCAACCGAGATTTCCTTATACAAAGCCTAAGAGGAGGGTATCGACCCAACAAGAGGGTGTTTTTTATTTATCTCGTACGAAGCCCGAGATAGAGGCTAAAAGGGTTGACTCAACAAGAGAGTACTAACAAATGACTGACTCAACAAGAGAGTGCTTTTATGTGTCTTTTACGAAGCCCTAGACGGAGGCTAAAAAAGTTTGACTCAACAAGAGAGTCTTTTATACTCAACAAGAGAGTGATTTGATGTCTCGTATAAAGCCCGAGATTGAGGCTTAAAGGAGATTGACTCAACAAGAGAGTCTTTTATACTCAACAAGAGAGTGTTTTTAGTATCTCGTACAAAGCCAGAGAGGGAGCCTAAAAAGGTCTGACTCAACAAGAGAGTGCTTTTATCTGTCTTATACGAACCCTAAGACGGAGGCTAAAAAGGTTTGACTCAACAAGAGAGTCTTTTATACTCAACAAGAAAGTGATTTAGTATCTCGTACGAAGCCTGAGATGGAGGCTAAAAGGATATTGACTCAACAAGACAGTCTTTTATACTCAACAAGAGAGTGTTTTTCGAATCTCGTACAAAGCCCAAGATGGAGGCTAAAATGTTTTGACTCAACTAGAGAGTCTTTTATACTCAACAAGAGAGTGTTTTAGTATCTTGTACAAAGCCCGAGATGGAGGCTAAAAAGAGTTTGACTCAACAAGAGAGTCTTTTATACTCAACAAGAGAGTCTAAAAAGGTTAGCTCCGCTAGGGGAGAGACATTTGTACAAAGCCCAAGAGGAGGCTATCTTACCGCTGTAGATTCTGGAGATCCTGAAGCGGGTCCAAGTGTGGGGAACTCTCATGAG
Organism: Lathyrus tuberosus; assembly: GCA_022829125.1. NCBI lineage: Eukaryota > Viridiplantae > Streptophyta > Magnoliopsida > Fabales > Fabaceae > Lathyrus > Lathyrus tuberosus. The sequence goes on from JALAZF010000233.1 coordinate 473,487, forward strand.
AGAGACTGGGTTTCTGCCTATGTTTGAAGCGAACTTGAGAATATCTTTGAGACTCAAGGGTCTTAGACTGTCCAAGTCTAGAGTTTTATCTTTTGTACAATGCCCAAGAGGAGTCACGGGCGTTAAGGGATGAGTATCAACCCTACAACGGCTGGAGTTTTTTATGCTGGAAAGACTGCTCTAGCAAAGGATGACTAAGTTCTATCTTATACCTTTAAGAGGTCGTTAGGGTCCTTGTATTAAGCCTAAGAGAAGGCATGAGAACTTCTAAGAAGCCGAAGGGTCCTTGTACAACGCCTTAGAGGAGGCGGGGATACTTTTAGGAAGCCTGTGGGTCCCCAAACCAAGAGAAGTTTAAGACATGCTATTCACAGAGATTAGATCAAGCCAGGAAAGTTCAAGGATTTGGAAGAAACTCAAGAGATGCTATTCATGGAGAATAGATTAACTCTGGGGAGTAGAGTTTCTTTGACAATTTCTAAGAGTGACAGTCTGAGAAAGGGTTCACTGAGAATGCTTCCTTTCACGTTTCAATATTGTTTAACCCCAAGAGGAGGGAAGAATGTGTTTGGTAATCCTATGGGGGATCTAGTTTTGTTTGTATTTAAGAGTGACCAACGAGGCTTTACCTAGTGCTAGACGTAGTTGTCGGGGAAAACTCTAAATTAACTATACTAGTATTACATAGTTGATATTTGACGAGTATATAAAAGGAAGTGAAAGGAGACTTACAGTGAAACAGCCCCACAATACAGTTATATACATATGAAAGCGATAAATGAAAGCGGTTAAACACTTACCCATTGTAGAGCTTCCATGCTGTTTTGTTAGTTGTTCGACAAAGAAAGCTTTGATAACAATATTATATTCAAAATCAAAGGAGAAAGTGCTTTGAAAATATTGTTGGGTCTTATAGCTCAAGGAGAGGCCCAAGTTTTAATGATGATCGTACCGCTGTTTTGAAAATTGTACAGAGGGACTTATACAATATGTGAGGCCCACAAAGTTTTTATGTACAAGGGGGTTGGGTCTTACACTCTTTTAGAGGCCCAAAGATATTTAAAGAAATGGGGCTTATAACACGAGGGTAGGCCCATTTGGTTTTGTTAAAAAGGCGACGATCGCGCCGTTGTTTTTGAAAATACAGTGGAACTTATACAATGACTGAGGCCCAAAATGTGGTGTATTTACAATGGGGATGGGTCTTACACTCTAATAGAGGCCTAAAATGTTTTAAAGAAAAGAAATGGGGCTTATAACACGAGGGTAGGCCCATATAATTATTTTTGAATTGGCGATCACGTCGAGATTTTCTTTTAACGCAAAGGGACTTATACAATATCTGAGGCCAAAAATTGTTTTGGTTAAAAGGGGATTAGGTCTTACACTCTATTAGAGGCCCAAAATGTTTGAAAAACTTTGATGAGGCTTGAATTAATCAAAACCCTAATTTGTTTCCCAAAATATATTTTAATTGAATAAAAATTCAATTAAAATGATCAAAATTGTTAAACATGTGTGAAAAACAAATTGTGATCTTGGATTAATGTTTCAAAAACCATGTTTATATCCACAGAATGATTGGAAATCAATTAAGTTTGGAAAATCAAGGGAGACAAAATATTTCAAATGTTAAAAACAAATAAAACATTAATTCTTTGCAAAAATATCAAATATATGAAATAAATAATATTTTTGGGATTTTTTGGTAAAATAAAAAATTTTAACATTTTTGTGAATTATTAAAAAAAGAATCAACTCAAAATCGTTAAAACTCAGAGAGAAATTAATTTTTGAATCAATTAAATAAAAATCACAAAATTCAAATATTTGAATATTTAAAAAGGGCGCCAAGAACATGGAAAGAACACGCGCCACCTTCTGTTTCTGCAGATTTGCATTTTCTATCCAATCTCACTGAATACTTGATTATATCATGTAATCTACATATCAATTTGCTCGTTATCACCCCACGATCATGTCTATAGTCTTTAATTTCATTTATTTTAAGCATGAAATAATAAATCAAAGAGAAACCTCAAGAACCCTAAAACTTGCATGAAGGCTCAAAAATTTCATACACAATTCAAACAAAGCAATTGATTGAGGGAAAACACTCTATGCATGATTATGAACATATGGCCAAATTATTGTGCAGCAAAAAATGCATGGATGATAGAGTTAGAAGGGCTCATGCTTACCTCTTGCAGCTGGTGATCGTGTTTTGTGTTGGAGGTGTTACAGCTAGGTTCCAATGATGTGGATAGCTTCCCTAGGTGCCAAGTGATGTGCCTGAGTGCTTGGAATGGTTTGAAACAAGCTAGAACTGAAGATGGTATCTCAACTGCAACTTGGTTAAAACCTTGAGTAGTTGGCTGGTGATTCTGAGAAATCAGTGTTTCAGATGTTGTTTAAGTGTTTGGATCACTTCTATATGATGTTTATGAGGTGTGTGTGTGATTGGTTTGGTTGGAATAGCTCTCAAACTCAAACCCCGATAGTGACTTGCCTTAGAAAGCAAAATTGGAAGTGAGAAGGAGATTTTGAGGAAAGCATCTATTTGATGGCTTTGGTGTACTCAAACTGAACATAAATAAGCTTTATTTATAGTAGAGCAAGTTTTTTTTGGCTACAATAGTGAATGGCAACTGCAGCAGAGGTTTGACCAATGGTTGCACTTTGGAATCTAAGTCTCCTCTATCCATTGACTAAAGGTTAGGGCACAGGCTGCTGGTTCCCTAGTTCTTGGATATGTCTTGACTGAATTCAGTTGGAAATGGTTCAGTCCATGCCACCTTGGTGCATCCATTGAATGCTCCAAAACAAAATTGGAGTCTTGTCCCCTCTTTTGGGATTTCTAGGTTTGGCATGCTACTTTTGGTTCCAAAGACTTGGGAGGTTTATGGATCAGTGTTTGTCCCTCCTTGGTCCTTCACTGAGGTGTTCAAATGGATAAGCATGTTTGCCATTTGCACAAATTTGTCAAATCGAGCAAAATGCACAAATCTGCCTTGCCATGACAGTTTGCAGCAAGGCACATTGTCATTGTCATATCTCATGGCTCAAGTGGAATTTCGTGGAGTTCTTGGCCATTTTTGAAAGCTCTCATATGATACAACACATGTGTGATCATAGTTTGTTTTGATACCTTTTGGATATGAGTGAAAAATGCCCCTACATTTAGAAAAAAAGCAAGGCAGATTCTGACTTAGTGAAAATTTCACTAAGTGTTGGAAAAAGGTGACATTTTCACTTTTTGTGATTTTGGCCATTCCATAACATTGAAATCCATGAGGAATTGGAATGAGGTGTAGTTGACACTTTTAAAGTATGCCATGAGAGCTACAAATCCATCTTTGGATCAGCCCAAATGGTTGCTTGGATCTCAAGTTATGATCCTTCGAAGTTGGTACCCTAGCCACTTTGTTCCATAACTTAGAAAAATTCTAAGTTTTTATGGTTACCCCTTTTACAAGTTATCCCACTTTTCTTGATTTTTATTAATGAATGATGATTCCAATCATACATTAACATCATTTTAGGGTCAAAGAACCATATTTGTGAAAAATCTCAAAAAGTCAAACTTTGACTTTTGTGCATAGTTGACTTTTTATCAGATGAACTCCAAACTGTGCGATCCTCCGTGAAATCAAGTCCTTGACCTAAATCAAACTTGATGGATTGATTTCATAGGTGTTATAGGGTGTATTGAATCATGTCCCAAGGTTTGGGAGCATGTCTTAGTCAAAAGTCAAAGGTACAGTTGACTTTTTCCTCAAAACCCTAATTATGGTCCAGATGAAATTTAAACTTATTGATCAAGCTTCTTGGATCAATCCATTATTGCAAATGGATCAACGTAGTGTATTGGAGACCCTCAAATCATTTCTTGAGGTCTTGGCTCATGTTTTGTCCCAAAAGTCAACTTAGGGGTGAATTAGGTCAAGAAACCCTAATTCCTGATTTTCAGTGAATGCATCCCCTGAGGTTAAATTGACTTGATGATTGGGTCCATGAGGTTCCATGGAGTATTTTAGGATATGCTTTGAAGCATTGGCTCATGCCTAGAGGAAAATTTCCAGCTGGAGGCCCTAGTCGACCAAAACCCTAATTTGGTGACACTATCGATCTTGAGGCCTGATCCACTTAGAAGGGAGCAGCCTTGTGCTTATATCCTTGATATGGGAGTCATCTTGGTCCTTTGTGGATGTTTGAGAGGTTAGACAAGTTGAAGATCATGTCAATTCTTTATTGATCCTTTGCCTAAGCTAAGAGAGGGCTTAAAACCCTAATTCCTGTTTGTAGTTAATGCTCACCCATCTTTGGGGAGACTGATGAGGCATGAAGGTTCCTCCATATTGTGATGATGATTTTCACAATGATGAGAAATCTTAGTGGTCAAAATTTGGGGTATGACAGATGCCCCTATTTAATCTTCTTGGACCCGAAGGTGTGAATGGCGAAGGTATTCGGGCATTCGGGGTGCAAGATGATTAAATATCGGAATACCCGAAATTTTGATGGTGGTTATAAATGGAAGTTTTCCAGTCCATCTTCTTTTGCTAAGCAATGATACTTAGAAAAGGTAAACTTCCCCTCGATCCTAGTTTTCAGCCAAGGAACTGGTCTAAGTTTCTGAAATAAACTTCCCCTCGATCCTGGTTTCCTACCAAGGAACTGGTCTAAGTTTCCGAAATAAACTTCCCCTCGATCCTGGTTTCCTACCAAGGAACTGGTCTAAGTTTCCGAAATAAACTTCCCCTTGATCCTGGTTTCCTACCAAGGAACTGGTCTAAGTTTCTGATATAAACTTCCCCTCGATCCTGGTTTCTTACCAAGGAACTGGTCTAAATTTCTGATATAAACTTCCCCTCGATCCTGGTTTCCTACCAAGGAACTGGTCTAAGTTTCCTAAATAAACTTCCCCTCGATCCTGGTTTCCTACCAGGGAACCGGTCCAAGTTTCCGAAATAAACTTCCCCTCGATCCTGGTTTCCTACCAAGGAACTGGTCTGAGTTTCTGATATTAACTTCCCCTTGATCCTGGTTTCCTACCAAGGAACTGGTCTAAGTTTCTGATATAAACTTCCCCTCGATCCTGGTTTCCTACCAAGGAACTGGTCTAAGTTTCTTTTGTCAATAAACTTTCTTGACAAGGGACGCTATTTGTAGCGGTTTTCCTCAAACTTCTCGCCGAATTTTCCTGGGGAGATGCCATTTGACGGGAAAAATTTTTGATGTCAGACTTCCTGGGGAACCCATTCATCTGAGTCGTAGAGGTCCACAAACTTCTCTGTTTGGAGATGCCATTTGTCGACTCTACTGGGGAAAACGAGTCTCTTGAGAGACTGCTTTCGCTTGGGGTCTTACATCATACTTTTCTCGGGATCTTCTTGGAGAAATGCCATATGATGTGATCCAATTTTGAGGTGCTGATGACCTTTTCGTCAGCAGATTTTTCAGAGAAAAACTGCTGTATTGTCGAATCTCTGATTAAGAGGCTTTCTCTGGGGATTTTCCTTAATCCGGGAAAGCGAAACTATCATCTTCAATGGCGAAGAGTGACGTTTGGAGAAGGTTCTCTGGTTTTTCAAAGGTTCAAGTTATCAAAGTGGTCAAGGGCCAACTCCAATCCAAAAATAAACTGGAGGAGAGAGATTGTTCAGACGCAACATTTCCTGACAAGGAAAGAACTGAAATTTGATTGAGAGAACTGTTATCACTAGGGGATAAGACCGACTAGAGTGATGGCGATGCAATATGAATATGAATGTAAATCCACAATGCATGATGCATGTATATTTATGCTGACAAAACTGACGCGACATTCAAATTAGTAGATGAACACGACTGGATACTCGGCCACTGCGGGGATGAAAAGTATCACTGGTTCAAGATAGCAATTCTTCCTTGCTTAGGAGAAGTAGTCCCTACGGGGAACAACCGTTGGTCGGGCTTAGGAGGTAAGAACTCGACCGAAGATGTCAGATGGAGTACTCGCATCTGACATAGCTGATCCTTCGTTCAGGCGCACTGGTTTAGAAGGAGTACCTTGATTCTGAACATTGAGGCTCGAACACCTTTGGAGACGCAATTGATGTTCTTTCGATGTTCAACAGTCAAAAGAAATTGCCATCTTTATTTTAAAAGCAGAAAATTTTGACAAGTAAATTCATTTTTGTTTTATTTCAAGAATCGTTGATCATGTTAAAATGTCGTTCTGTAAAGCTAAAACAAATAAGAATTGCAAAGAAAAGCACAAGGGCTCAAATTTTATTGATAGGATGGAAATCAGCCAAACGCGTGATTCCATAGAGTATTTACAAAGTTAAAAAATAATTATTTAAGGGAAAAGGGCTACATTGAAACATAACGACCACTATCCTTCTACCAACTTTGAATTCGGGACATCCTGAGCTTCTGTCGAAGATGACCTTGACTGGAGTTTTCCTTCGATTGATGGTGTAACAGCTGCTGAGGGATTTGCCCCTGTTGGACGTAGTTACTTGCCATTATCCCTAACTTTTGCCTGGAATGTATTTTGAGATTTCCAATCCATCGGGATGATTTTATTTCTTTTTTATTTTTTTTGTCTCTAATTTTAGCCTGGACCGCCCTTTCGGGTTTTCAATCCACCAAGACGCTTTTTTTAGTTTAGGTGAAGTATTTCTTGACTACGTCAACATTCGTGGGGTAGGTAAATTCCTCTCCATCCATGGTTGCAAGTCTCAGGGTGCCGCCTGATAAAGCTTTCTTGACCACATAGGGGTCGTCATAATTCGGAGTCCATTTGCCCCGAGAATCAGTGAGAAATGATTGTATCTTCTTAAGTACAAGGTGTCCTTTCCTGAAGACGCGAGGTCAGACCTTTTTGTCGAACGCCTTCTTCATTCTTTGCTGATACAACTGACCTTGGCATAGAGTCATGATTCGCTTCTCTTCGATCAGGTTTAATTCGTCATGTTGACTTTGACACCATTCAGCTTCTGTAAGCTTAGCTTCCATCAATACCTGGATTGATGGGATCTCTACTTCGATAGGGAACACTGCTTCCATTCCATACACTAGAGAGAAAGGGGTCGCCCCTGTTGAAGTGCGGACAGATGTTTGATAACCGTGAAGAGAAAAGGGTAGCATCTTGTGCCAGTCTTTGTAGGTTACGACCATCTTTTGAACGATCTTCTTGATGTTCTTGTTAGCCGCTTCTACCGCTCTATTCATCTTGGGTCGGCAGGAGGTGAGTTATGTTGTTCAATCTTGAACTCACCGTACAACTCTTTCATCATCTTATTATTCAAGTTAGATCCATTATCCGTAATGATCTGGCTAGGAACACCATAACGGCAGATGAGATTATTTTTTATAAATCGGACCACCACTTGTCGGGTTACATTAGCGTATGACGCTGCTTCGACCCACTTGGTGAAGTAATCAATGGCTACAAGGATGAACCGATGTCCGTTTGAAGCTTTGGGTTCAATCATGCCAATTATGTCGATTCCCCATATGGAAAAAGGCCACGGGGAAGAGAGAACTTTGAGATGCGTTGGTGGTACATGGATTTTGTCGGAGTATATCTGACACTTGTTACACCTCCTCATGTACTTGTAGCATTCGGATTCCATGGTCAACCAGTAGTACCCTGCTCTTAGAATTTTTCTCGCCATTGTGTGTCTGTTGGCATGAGTGCCAAAGGATCCTTCGTGAATTTCTTTTATCAACATGTCTGCTTCTGGTCTGTCTACGCATCGGAGCTAGACCATATCGAAATTTCTCTTATAGAGTGTGTCACCGCTCAGAAAGAAATTTCCTGCCAGCCTTCTGAGGGTTTTCCTGTCCTTCCTTAGTGCCCCAGGTGGGTACTCTTGTTTCTGAAGGAAACATTTGATATCGTGATACCAAGGTTTGTCGTCTATGACTGCTTCAATCGTGAAGATGTAAGAGGGCCTTTCAAGGCGCATTATGTCGATCTTAGGTAGGTCGTTCCATTGACCTACACTAATCATGGAAGAGAGAGTGGCTAATGCATCAGCCATGTGATTCTCGTCACGAGGGATGTGATGAAACTCAATTCTGTTGAAGAAGGGTAACAACCTTCTTCTATAATCTTTGTAAGGAATCAGTCCTGATTGGTATATGTTCCAATCTCCTTTGATCTGATTTACAACCAGGGCTGAGTCACCATATACATCCAAGTTCTTGATCCTTAAGTCGATCGCTTCCTCGAGACCCATGATACAAGCTTCGTATTCGGCCTCGTTGTTTGTGCACTTGAACGTAAGTCTGGCAGTGAAAGGAATGTGGGTACCCTGAGGTGTTATGATAATTGCCCCAATTCCGTTTGCATAATGATTAACTGTCCATCAAAAATTTGTCCCCATTGGGAACCTGGTTTTGGCCCTTCACTGGGTAGTGGTTCATCGCAATCTTTCATTTTCAAATACATGACATCTTCGTCTGGGAAGTCAAACACGACTGATTCCTGATCGTCAATTGGTTGATGAGCCAAATGATCGGCTAAAATACTTCCTTTTACGGCTTTTTGAGCGTGGTATTCAATGTCGTATTCCGATAACAATATCTGCCAACGGGCAATCCTTCCCGTGAGAGCAGGTTTTTCAAATACATACTTGATTGGATCCATTTCGGAGATTTACCAAGTAGTATGATGAATCATGTACTGGCGAAGACGTTTGGCTGCCCAACCCAGAGCACAACAAGTTTTCTCAAGCATAGTATACCGAGTTTCGCAGTCGGTGAATTTATTGCTCAGATAGAAGATGGCAAACTTTTTCCTTTTCGTTTCGTCTTGTTGGCCAAGTACAGAGCCCATGGAGTATTCCAAGACTGTTAAGTAAATGATTAGTGGTCTTCCTTCCACTGGAGGTGATAGAATCGGCGGATTCAACAGGTATTCCTTAATACTGTCGAAGGCGGTTTGGCAATCTTCTGTCCAAACGCAGTCCTGGTTCTTTTTGAGTAATTTGAAGATCGGCGCACATGTTGCAGTCATGAGGAATATGAATCTGGAAATGTAGTTCAAACGTCCCAGGAATCCTCTGACTTGTTTTTCAGTTTTCGGAGAAGGCATTTCTTGAATGGCCTTGACCTTGTCAGGATCAACCTCAATTCCTTTCTGGATGACCCTAAAAGTTTCCCTGAACGGACACCGAAAGTGCACTTGTTGGGATTCAAGCGGAGTTTGTACTTTCTCAACTGCTCGAATAGTTTTGACAGGTGGGTCACATGCTCCTCTTCTGTCATATACCTCGATTTCCTTATGTATCATGTCATGAAAAAGAGTAGTCATGGCCCTTTGATAGGTTGCCCCGGCGTTCTTCAAACCGAACGGCATTACCTTGTAACAAAAGATACCCCATGGGGTAATGAAGGAAGTTTTCTCCATATCTTTTGGTGCCATTTTAATCTGATTATAGCCCGAGAATCCATCCATGAAGGAGAAAACTTTGAACTTTGCTATACTGTCTACCAGCATGTCAATGTGTGGTAAAGGAAAGTCGTCCTTTGGACTAGCCTTGTTTAGATCTCTGTAATCTACACACATTCTGACCTTTCTGTCCTTTTTTGGAACGGGTACTATGTTGGCTAACCATTGAGGATACTCTGATGTGGTGAGGAAGTCCGCATCAATCTGTTTCCGTACCTCCTCTTTGATTTTGATGGCCACGTCCGGATGGGTTCGTCTCAACCTTTGTTTTATTGGCGGACATTCCAATCGCAACGATAGATGATGTTCCACAATGTTAGTATCCAACCCTGGCATGTCTTGATAGGACCAAGTGAATACATTGGGGAATTCTTTGAGAAGCTTCGTCAAACTCTCTTTGGCAGTTGGACTGAGTAGTGCCCCAATCCTGATTTCTTTTCTTTCTTCCTCTGAGCCCAAGTTGACTGATCGCGACTTTATGAGTCTATCGGGGTTACTAACTACAAGCGCACAGTCTAATCGCGTAATTTTAAAAGTAGTGCTATCGGGTTGTTAATATGTTTAGCTAAGGCGGATGATTCTTAGATTAAGGTGCAAACGGGAAACTAAAAGTAAACTAAAGCTGGGATTTAAACAAGATATGACGGAATATCGGTACGTAACTCATCAATCATCGGGGATCCTACAGATCTTCGGCTTATCAGTCAAAATAGTTTTCAGTAGAAAAATACCAATTTAAAAGTCTTTACCTCACACTCTCGTCTTATTGACTCTGACTATATTCCTAAATCAGAATGTCTGCTCTCGCTAGCCCATTTGAATTTAAAAACACTTTTTGAAAATTAATAAGTCCTAATTGATTTTAAAGCGCTCTAGCTGTATTTAAAACCAATGCCCAGTTTCAGCTATCCGGTTAAAATCTCAAACTCCTGTTTTATTGATCGTACCCTTCGTTACTTTCTTACTCTCGTAACAAAAGTAAATTAAAATAAGAAATTGGAACCAGAAAATTAAAGTGTCAAAGTTTACCTATGATCGATCGGACCCCTTTCCGATCGACTTAATTACATACCGATATAAATAGTTTAGCCGGACATCTTAACAGACATACACAAACATAAACAATAAAACATTAATGCAGACATGATATTTAAAAGTAAAGGGCAATTATATTAATTGAGTAAAAACCTAAAAATAATGAATCTTGATTACATGATCTTCCACAAGCCGGCAGGATTCGCTTAGTCGAACAATAAAACTTAAAGTGAAATAACTACTAACTAAAGTGCAATAGCCCCCGGTGTAGGAAGCTATTGCTTTTTAAGTACTGAGAAAACAAAAAGTAGAAGAACAAAGGAAAGGGAATCAAAAACTTCGACTGCAGAAAATGGTATAAACTAGGTATCGAGAGAGAGCTTGCCCGTGTAGAAAACTGCTTCCATATATAGCCTTCAGTAGTTGTCGTGAAACAAGGACAGAAAATCTCCAGTGGAAGTTAGTGGCCGATACTTTCAGAAAACTTGTTGAACGTGGTTTGAGTTGAATTGATACCGTTTAGTGGTCCACGAAACTTAAACTTGAAATCTAGGAATTATGCTTGTCCCAGTCGCCATAGTCATGTGACGAGGGTCACTACTTAAAGTACTATGACAGTCGCCATAGACCTGTGACGGTCGCCATGCACCCTGAGTGCAGAATCTGGTTTTTGCTGTCAAATGCCTTATTTTCTTCTCTTTTCTTCTCTTTTCTCTTCTTTTCTTATACAAGTCACTTGAGATAAAATACCTGGAAATAAGCTTAACACTTGCGGAATAACATGTAAATAAACGAAAACGATTAAATAATTCGATGTAAATCGAGCCAAATATGTAGTGTAAAATCGTATTATCAAACTCCCCTACACTTGAACCTTTGCTTGTCCTCAAGCAAATAATCATTTCAAAAGCATTGATCCAACACACACATCTGACACATTTCCGAATCATACGCAGTTGTGCGGCACAGATACTCAATCAAATGCTAAAGATACATTCATGACACAAAACATAAAGCATGATCATAGACCCCCCTATACAAACCAGTCCGAATCATTCTACTATAGCTCAACCTAATGCTTCTTGTTTCTATTTCACCCGTTTTCATTCCGACGCAATCACATTAAGCCTTTTACCCTTACATGCACGTAGTAGAGTAGCCTGTTAGTGATTTTGATCCTTTAAACACGGGGTCTGGTACATAAGTGTGGTAACCCTTTAAATACCCGTTGCAAGTTGTGGGGGATCGAACCGTGGTTCGCCCTACCGAGTTCAGTACCAGGTACCTCTGAACCAACTAACACATATTTCTATCGCCTTTCGCATATCTTGCATCCTGCATTTTCTTTTTATTTCCACAGACAAAAGCGTGAAATTTTTGAATTTTTGCAACTTTAGGCATCAATCACTTATTTGCATCGGCTCTCCACGTAGTTTGTGCTTAAGACGGTGCTGATTACTGATATAAACTACTTGGGGATAATTTAAAACTAAAGCTTAAGGTCTCGGTATAATGGGTACTCAAACTGATAACGCAAATATGAGAGTTCTAAGGTGTCAAGACGGTATCAATTTTGTTGATTCTTTCTCCGGTTTCTAACAACCTATATACTCTAAGGGCGTGTCAAGTTATGTGTCGAATCGTAAAGGAAAGTTTTGGTTGTTATGGCTAAATAAAGTGGGGAATTAAATAACACGGAAAAAGATAACATATATTAGCTGGGAAGTACATCAAAGTTGAGAAAAGGAAATAACAACATAAACTAGAAAATAAACTACAACGAATGTTTCCTCTCCCACACTGAATCTAACATTGTCCTCAATGTTTTGAAATGGTGTAGAAAGAAAGGAACAAACAAAACAAAATAGAAAACAAACTACTGGGGTCCTCACGATCTGCCTCGTACTCTCCCACGTCCATCCGATCCAAACTGATGAGGTAAACCCACATGAGAGATGTAATCACGCAAGCCATCCACCCGTACCGTCAAGGCACCCATCTCATCGATGACGCTCGACATCCTTCGCTCCATTATTTCGCCTTGGTCGCGCTGGTCCTGTTGGATTTGGCGCAGGAAACCCATTATGTCTGCATGCTGAGTCTGGTGTCTCTGGTCTCGCTGGGCATCCAACTCATTCCTTTGCATAATGGCCGCAAGAATGTCATCATTAGTAGCAGGGGCGCGGTCACTTCTTCGACGGCTTCGGGAGGATGAGCTTGTAGGCTTCACAATGTCTTCCTCGGGTGCACCCTATTCCATCTCAGCATACTCATCATCAGGCTGACCTTCGGGTGCAGCCTCATTAGGCTCAGGGGCATCTAAATCAAAGATCCAATTTGTCATCCTTTGTGGATCTGTATGAGCAGGGCAAGGCAAAACAATACTACGAACCACCTTGTTCCTCACCATAAGGTTGGATTTCCTATCCTCTCTGGCTTTAATTGATGTGCATTGCGGCAGTATTCTAAATCTAGATATTCAGCCGGTATAGATGGTAAGTGCGAAAGCTTGTCTTCCAAATTCAAAGCCAGTGCTATAGAAGTAACTATTCCTCCAAAATAGAAAGGAGTAGAACCTCTCGCACAACTAGCCTGAATGTGTGCAAGCAGAAACGAGATGGCATTGACCGGGATGGACGTGAATACACAGTGCATGAAGAAAAGCTCCTTGGAGTTTACCTTGTGGCTGTTTACCCTCCCGAAGATGGTGTGGCCTAAGACACGTTGATAATAGCGAATGGCTGGGTTATGGATGAGTGAGGCATTAAGTCCCTCCCAGCTTGTAATGCTTTCACCTATTAGCTTTTCCACACCCCAAATGCAACGTTCGGCTAGTTTGGATCATGCGGGATATGATATTGTACACCGTCCCCTTGTGGAAAATTCAGCATGTTGCCCAACTCGTCTTGCATCAAAGAATATTCTGTGTTGAACATTCTAAACGAAGTTGAGCCGGTGAGATACCGTGCATCATCAGAGGGGGTGTTGTAGGAAAATGAGCTGAGGAACTCCAAGGTTAGCGCTTCATAAGTCGAGAGGTTCTGGGTGCACAGGTGAGTTAAACCTGAGTTGAGAAGCATCCATTTGACTCCCTCTAACAAGCCAAGCTCTTCTAGATAGGAAATGTCAAGATAGTGTGTCGGTTGGATTGATCGTTTGTGGAACTTAATGTATTTCTCTCTTTGAAATTCTCCAGCTTGGCCATCACGAAAAATTATATGTGAAAGGTCTGGTTGTTGAGCCATTGTGCATGCAAGAGTTTTTGGTTTTAGATTGTGGTTGGTTTACGGAACAGAGGTGGGATTGTGAATATGTCGTGAATTTACTGTGATTTAATAGAGAAAAATGTTGTGAGTGGGTGAATTAGTGGCACAACGTAACACCCCAAATTTGCCCTTTTGTTTCTAACCTTTTTGGCTTATGCTTCATTTCATCTGCATCGTCATTTTTGCATTTACATATTTCTTTTGGGCATGGGATCAAGGTATTCTTTTAGCAGCTCACGGCGTCATCAGTTCCAGTATGATTTTTAATAGTGTTCAGAGCCAAGCAGATAGCTTTCCAAGTCTTTTTGAGCATTTATTTTGCTCATTAAATGACTGGATGATCAGAAACTTCGGCAGTCAATTTTTGATCAGTTATTCAGCACCAGACAGTTGTTATCAGCAGTTTAATCCGAGTGCGAAAAAACATTTCACGGCATATTCCAAGTGTATTCCAGTGGTAATATCAAATGGCAAGTTTTAGAGGTCTATCGTGGTTCAGAACGGGTAGAACCAGACGAATATACAAGTTTCCCAACTTTTGGGGCAAAAATTCAAAATTTGAATGTGTTAATCGATTAACCAATTGCAGTGCAATTAGGTTAATCGATTAACCATTGTGAATTTTGCCCAAATGCTGCATTTTCAGAGCTGTTTCTTTTAATCTAATTTTTAATCACCCATTTTAATTCTACACATCAGTAGAAGAATCTAGAGAGTTGATTTTCCATTCAAAAATTCAAATTCTTTCCACTCCAATTCCACATTTCCTTTCCTAATTCACATTTTATCCCAATTTCCACTCACTTAACCTCACTCCCAACCCAAACTTAACTCCTAACCTAGGGGTTATTTAAACCAATTCTTCCAAACCTCTAGAACCTAGATCATATTTTCACTCCCAATTTTCAGAATTCTCTCAATTCTCTCTCACTCTTTCATTCTCCAACTCCATTTTCAACCACACTCAAAGCTCTTCTTCAAAGATTAACAAGTTCTTCATTGGAACTTGTTAATTCTTGAGCTAAGACCTTTCATCATCACTACATTTCAGCTTTTCAATTTGGATTTTCGTTTGGATCTGGTTCTGAATTTTCAGAAGTGATTTTTGGAAGTGCTTTTGGAGCTTTGGTTGCTTATTTCTTGGATCTTCAAGTTTTGAGTGCAAGAAGCTTGTGGATCTTGGATTTCTCTACTTGAATTCATCCATTTCTATTTATAACACTTACCAAAGCAAATCTCAGCTTTGTAGGTTGGTTAATTTCAGATCCATACTCATTTTAGCTTAATTGCAACTTATACAATGTAGATCCATGAATTTTAATGTGTTTTGATTCATTGGGTTGATCTTGATTGTGGATGTTGATGATTATTGAATTTAAGTGATGTTTGAATGGTGTCTCTGAACTTAATTTTTGTGCATTGTTGATTACATGATCATTGGAGATGATTGCATAAGTGCTTTTGCTGCTGGAAGTGATTTTTCAAACTGATTTTGTGCTGATTTTACAGTGTTAATCGATTAACCAATTGTAGTGCAATTAGGTTAATCGATTAACCAGTGCAAAATGTGCGTAATAAGAGCTGTTAATCGATTAACACAATTGCACTGCAATTGGTTAATCGATTAACACTGCTGCATAGTGTGTTTTTTGTGCATTTTTGAGCATGTTTCGATCCCGTTTCACTTTTAATCTTCATGGATTGATATGATACTTATCTAATGACCGTTTTGATGCTGTTGCACCTCACACCATTGTATGTGCACAATTTTCCGACACGCGGCTCTTGTATTTTCATTGTTTATGAACATTGTTTACACTGTTGCATGCTTGATGCCATGAACACATAGCACATACTCCTTGAGCATGATAATTGTTGATTGATGCTTATGTTGCTGGAATTGCTTTGTGTTTGTTTGTTCACCTAATTTTGTGAGATGCATGCTTCACTGTATTTGTTCCTATGCTTAATGATATGCTTCCTCATGATATGCACGCTTTCACGATGATTTCAAGAGTTATTTACCTTGGTTGGTGGTGTGATTGTAATCATGTTTGATTGAAGAATATGTAATGCTTGATGCACGTTTGCTATGCCATGATTGAGTTGTATTCAAGTGAATCACATGCTGCCCTGTTTTTACTGCTGTCTATGTGCATACGTGCTGTTATATGTGCTGCTGTTTGGTCTTTTGCACCCTTTCTTGTGCTGAATTGTGTGCTGTTATAAGCTGTTTTGCTTGTGTGCTGTCTTTAACCGCTGTATTAGTGCAGATGCGCTGTTGTAGCTGCTGTTTTTGTTCATTTCTTCTTTCCTTCTTCATCTCTTTCACTCTTTCCTTCCCTTGAATCCCAAGACTTGTTTAAGTCTTGGATTCACTCCCTTAGAGCTACCTAGTCCAACTTAATTTTTGATTAAGCTTGGAGTAGGATTAGCATTAGGCTTCCCTTTGCATGCTAACTTAGGTAGAAGTTCCCCTTTCAAACTCAACTATAGGGCAACCTTTTGCATGATAACATTAGGATTAATTTCCCCTTAGTGTTTTCTTTTCCTTTGAGTATTCTCTTCTCATCTCATAACAATCCTAAAACACTTAATAAAAGATTAACATGTATTGCGCATGAGCCTTACATATGGGAAGTGAAGTAAGGGGGGCCTCCCTTCATTCTTCTAGGGTACTTAGTGTACGTCCTATTGGGGACGATGCGCGAAGTATTCGTTCCTATATTACAGACTTGGGTGCAATGCAAGTTATGAACAAACTTCAAACCACTTCTGTCTTAAAAAATAGAAAGCAAACTCAAACCTTTTTCATCCTTTGGGATCGTTAAGTTTCAAACTCATTTTCAGAAAAGGGCACGTTACTTTCCGTCACGTCGCAAACAGGCATCGACCCTAACTGCCGGACACGAACTTAATGTCGCTCATAAAAAACACTAACCGACCTGGTTAGGTCGAACTACGAATGCTCTGACTTCCTCTCTCTCGTCCGACTGAGGATACGTAGACAAAAGACGACGATGTCTTGGCGAGCAACCTCCCCCCCTTAGTTCATGTCTGAACTACGTTGACTCTGACTTTCCCATTGCACGAGGGAATACGTAGGCATAGGACGAGTGATGTCCTATCGAGTCACTTCTTCTTCTTTTCTTCTTCATTTCTTCGCTCTTCTCCGTTCCCGTTCCTTCTCCTTTCCAGTAGCGGCCGAGTTCCAGATGATGACACCCTTTGATCGAGACAACAAGCATAGATCCCATCGAGTACGATGACGTGTGGGGTGCTAATACCTTCCCCTCGCGTAACCGACTCCCTTACCTGTTTCTCTTGATCGCGAGACCATGCTCTTTCCCTTCCCTCAGGTTTACGCAGTGTTTCCTTTCCCTCTCTTGGGATAAATACACATTGTTGGCGACTCTGTTTTCTGCGCCACTTTCGCGTTTGTACCATGGATGCAAATCCTCAGGAGCGACAGTTGGCGACTCTGCTGGGGACACCATTGACCTCTTACTGGTCCATCCCCTTTTGCGAGTCAATCGTAGCGCTTGTTTGTTTATTTTCATTAGGTGTATATTACTATATTACTGTTTTACTATTTTTACCGCATTTATTGCATTACATTTCATTATTATGTTGGATTGTGCTGTGCTGTGCTGATTTTCTGTTTGGCAGGTTGGGAGGTTCTGAGAGATAAGCCCACTACCCAGGCTTGAGCATACACATAGGTATTAGCGTGGGCAGGCATGACACTCCTGTGGTGTTAACCACGTGCGGGTGATCACGATCCCCGCAATCAGACGAGGTTCTATCGGGAGATATCTGCTACTGTATGTTGATACAGGCCAGTAGTTATTCTCTTGAGGAACTGTCGACTCTGGTGACCATTCCCGAGGACTCAGTAATGGCACTCCTCCCGAGAACGATAATGGCAGACCAGAAATGGAAAATCCATTACGACTCTCGACCCGAGGACCCAATCCTGGGAACTTGCTATAGGATGACCTTTTTTGGGGGAATCAGTGGACGACCTCTTTGTTTGGCGATAGTATTGTACCCTGAGGGATGAATGTACTATTGCTTCTCAAATCGAGAATCCGAGACTAAGGATCCCGTTTTCTAGAACCCACATGTGAGAGGGGATGGGTGTTTGCAGGTTTGCAGGTGACTTTGACCTTCAACCTACCTGGTTTTCTAGTTTTATCACTGTGGTTACTTTTGTTCTGGGTTTTGGTACAGAGCTTTGATTGTTCAGTCAGTATAGTGCATCCATCTCGTGTGTAACTTTGATCCTATGCTTCGCATTGCATTCCATTTTTCTGACATTCATGTTTTTGCATTTCCAGGTAGTATCCAGTCTTTTAATTCTAGTCAGAGGGCATTCACAGGGATGGACACTAAGAGGGGTAAGAAGCACATCATCATCTACAAGTTCCTGAAGCTTACTCTTGGTCCGTTGGATAGTTTACAGAGTATGGCTAGTCCAGAAATACTGGGGGTCTTTAAAGAGAAGTATGGTTGGATATTATCCCTGGTTCGAAGCCTCAATGAGTATGAATACAATGGACTACACACCTTGATACAGTTCTATGATCCTTCCTTAAGGTGCTTTGTGATGCCGGATTATGTATTGGTTCCTACCCTAGAAGAGTACTCTAACATCTTGAGAATTCCTATCCAAGGAGGTGTTCCTTTCTGTGGTTCCCAAGAAGACTGTGATTTCCAAGCGCTGGCTCAGGCTCTTTATTTGAGAAAATCGACATTAGAGGCTGATTTTTCTCGCAAAGGAAAATTTCGAGGCTATCACTTAGAGTACTTGGTAAAGAGGGCTCGAGATGAAGCTAAGGAGAAGAGGTGGATAGTTTTCAATGCAATATTGGCTCTCTGTATATATGGCATTGTGTTATTCCCTAATGAGTATGAGTTTGTCGATACGGATGCTATTCAGATATTTACAGCTTAGAATCCGGTACCAACTTTATTAGGTGATCTTCACTACGCCCTGTACAACAGGAATGAGAAAAGACGAGTTGGGATGGTTTGCTGTTGTGTATCTCTTTTCTAAAAGTGGTTTGCCAACCGTTTACCTCGGCCAGGTGCTTTTGTGGATGCGAAGACTTCTCTATATTGGAGTAAGCATCTGATGGGCCTAGCTGCTAAATATATTCTTTGGGTGGATAAGGGATTATTGGGGACTGACATTTTGCATAGTTATGGAAGGTATCCTAATGTACCCTTAATCAGAAGAAAAGGAGGTATTAACTACAACCCGTCTTAGTCTATCAGGCAGTTTGCGTACGCCCTGAAAGATCCTCCAGTTGAAAAAGATTTAGAAGAATCTTTGTATTTTCATATGACTGATGGTGTGGTTATTGCACAGAAAGCTTCTGAAGCTTGGATTAGTAGACAGAAGAGAGGTAAAATCGTTCTGGGTAAACCCAATAATCAAGCTTTCGCTCCATATGTTGAATGGATAAAGAAGAGGGTAGAAGAGTTCTATTTTCCTTTTGATCGGGCTCCTCCCTTTTATCCAGATATTGTGGAAGAGAGACTCACTGTACCACTCGAAGAATTCGACAAGCAGCGAAAGTTGGTATTTGATCTGAGGGTGGAAAACTCTGATATGAGTAGTCAGCTACAGAACACTCTACATGACAACTTGGAGCTGAAATGGAAAGTTCGACATGACAGAGCGTCTAGAAAAAAGAGAGAAGGATTTTGTCGACAGAGCTCAGCACTTCAAAAAGGCAAGTATGGCTGCTGAATCATCAGGTAAAGCTAGCAGTAAAAACAAGAAGCTTTTGACTGAAGCAGAGGACAAGCTTACCACGTATCAGGAGATGTGGGAAGAGGTCAAGATCGAGAATAAAGAACTGAAAGAAGAACTTCAGAAAGTGAAAGCAAGGAAAGATCATTACTCCGGCAAGTGGAAAGAAGCCCAGAAGGAAATTGAAGAGCTCAAGTTACAAGCCGGGGTTAAGTAGTCAAGGCACGAAGACAACAACGCTGAAGAGCATATTGCTAAATTGAACCAAGAAATTGCCAAAAGAAACAAGCTGATCAAAGGGCTGATAAAGTAACCTGCACATCCTGACACTTTAGACCTTCTTGAAGAAGTTGAAGCTAGTTTGTTTGGAATTGAGTTGTAGTTGATATAGTTATTTATCTTTTTGTTGGGATTACCATCTGGTTTGTTGATGGAGTCACCTTTGATTATGCGTGAACTTGTCTGTAGGAACTACTTTATTTTCGATAATGGAATATTTGGTTCAACTATCTGTGCTCTGGCAGTTCTGGTTTTCAGAGAGGGTTAGTCCCCATGGCTTGATTCGGTAGTATTTATGGGTTCAGATTTATTTTCCGATAGTGTGTCTGATCCCTTGCCCGGTTTCATGGATTGGAATCAATGCGGAAAGGTCCCGGAATTGTTCAAATATGATTGTTTGCATTTTGCAATTGCATTTTCATAATCATAATCATTTTTGCATAGCAGGTGCTCGTCCCAGGTTTTTCTAACCTTTATTTGGTTACAGTTCAGGATTGCAGGCCAGCAAATTCATCAGTATTCTACCAGCCTCAATCAGAAGATAGCCATGGAACAACTCCGTTCAGAGGTAACTGAAATGAAGATTCAGATGAGGCAGTTTGGGGAAGATATGCTGGTCATGCCCCAAGGACAGAAGCTGCTAAGAGAGGAAGTCAATCAGATGAGGACTCAGGTGGGCCTGGCTATGGAAATCTTGAATAAGGTGTTAAAGAAGGAAAACAATCATGTGCTCGCTTCCACAACAGAGGTCCTTACTCCTCCCATCTCTTTGGGATTTGCTCTAGATCGTGGATTGCCTCATGAATCTCTTCCACAAACTGAAGTTTCAGAGCTTTCTCGTCAGCAATCATTTCCTGCTCCTCAAGAGGATCCTAAGTCAGAGGGGCCTAAGAGGAAGTTTGATCCCATTCCAATGCCGTATGCACAGTTGCTTTCTTATTTACTCGAGCTCAAACTGGTTAAACGTGTTAGTTTGGGACATCTTTCCACAAAGATTCCTCTGGGACCTAATGCTAATGCTAGATGTGAGTTCCACTCTGGGGCACCTGCTCACAATGTTGAGAATTGTACAAGGTTCAAGCATAAAGTCCAAGAGCTCATTGATTCAGAGGCAATCAAGTTTACATCAGTTGGCACTGGTAAACAAGATGATTTTACTCCCACTGTTGCAAAGGAATTGGGGACTCCTTCCTTTTCCAAAGGATCCACCTCATGTCAGGGATCTCTTCCACAACCTTATGTTGCAGAAGCTCCATATCAGCAACCCTTGTTCGTGACTCAGCCGAATATGGAAAGGAAAGTACAGGGGCAGGTGGGGCGCCCGAATCAACTTCGGCAGCAGAACTATCAACAACAAGGACAACTCAGACCAAGAAGGCCCAAGAGGATATTTGATCCTATTCCTATTCCTTATAGTCAGTTGTTTGCTCGCTTGCTCAAAAGCTCGCTGATCCAGCTGAGGAATTCCATGCCAGTACCATACCATATTCCTCCGGACTATGACATGAACGCTAGCTGTGAGTTCCATTCGGGAACGTTTGGACACACACTTGATAACTATAATGCGTTCCAGCACAAGGTGCAAGATTTGATTGACTCAAAGGTCATCACCCCGGACGGTACCCCCCACAAGGTGAAGCTTCTTTATCAGAGTGAGCACTCGAGGCTGCGAAGACATCATCAGAAGCAATAAGTCCAGACGGAGTCAAGTCTCCTCAACAATGGCAATCATCAGCTTCCTTTACTGTATTTTCATATGTAGCTTTCATTTGTTTGTTTAAACACTGTCTGCATGTAAAAACTTGTTTGTGTTTTGAATGCTGATTTTAACGCAATAAACGTGTTGTTCCTGAAGTATCTTACTTTTATACACTCATGTCATGTTTATATGCACTGCAATACCAACTTTTCTTGGCTAAACTCTTGAGGGAGGATGATGAAGTGAAAAACGCAAAATCTTCGGTTAGGTGCTTTTGGATAAAATCCTGTTGAGGGTGTACAGGCATTGTTTCAAATCCCTAAACACTGGAGATATAAGGGAGATAGACCCTCGTTAACCCCTTTGAGCCTTGAAGTAAGAGTTTCTTTCTAGAAACGAAAAAACTCTCAATCTTAACCTGGGGCAGGGTAGGTGTCAGTTAATTTGACCAAGTGTTCAAATCTCGAAAGGAGTGTACATCTGAGGATCCATTGCCTTCAAGAGGTCAAAAGTTGTGAAACCGCAATGGTTATCCACCAACAATCAAGGAGTGAGGCAGTCACAGCCCTTTCAAGCAAGTCAGACAAAATGGTGTGTCACACGATTTGTTTTTGAAAAAAATAGAGGAATCAAAAGAAAAAAAAAAGAAAGCCCGCTAAGTCGAAACTTGAAAACAAGCGACTTAGGCAAAAGTTAGGGCATCCCGCTGGACTTCAAAATCGAAAAACTCAAAAGAGTCAGTCCAGGAAAAAATTAGGGATCAAAAAACAAAAGAATGAAAAGCGAAAAACGACAAGGATTAAAAAAGAGAAATCCTTAAACAAGAACAAATTCGTGTGATTACAGACACAAAAGACAAAAGGTGTGACTGTTGCTCCAAAACCTCATCAGGTCTTAAACCATTAGTGCATGGATTCCTTAAAGATCATGAAATATTTTTGAGAGATGAGCGCTTGCGTCGAATTTGCTGAACGTAGGACTGGAGAACATCACAAAGAGTGGGTGGGCACCAATAAACTTTGAACCTTAAATCCTTTCTTCTCAAAACCGTGAACCAGGCCACGTTACAACCCTTAAAAAGTCCTAATTGAAACAGGGTTTATTCCGAAGGCGTACTTCAACGAGATAGCATTCCTGACTCCTATGAGTTATGCTAATAAGATTTTTGTTGGTATTGCATGTGCGTATTATTTCAAAAATCAATGTCGCATCCCGGATAGTGATTCGTTCACAAGGCTTGGCGACGCATTTTCAATAAAACTTCAGGCTAACACGGGTGTTGCATTAGAATTGTCATTCTCATAATAAACATTTTTTGCTTGCATGTGTTTGACATCAAAGAAGGTTACACAATGAACGTCAGTCAAGAAGCTCGATCACGCCAAGTTGAGATGGTGAGAACTCTGAAGGACAGTCATGTCAAGGGGTAATGTGGCCAAGAGACTGTGCGCAACTTGGGGGTTCCCGATAAATGGTGATAAGATGCGGCTAATCTGAAGCTGTCACATTGAAAACTCTCCCTAAAGCAGCCAAACAGGGGCAATCACGTCGATTTGACAAATCTCTATAAGATCAGTCAGGGGCATAGTTTCTTCAAGACTTGGGGTAGGCCACCTCTAGAGCGTAAGAAGTTGTCCACTCCTGAAGATGGTTAATTGAAAACACCTCTTCAAAGTTCAAAATACTAGGGCAGAGTATTTTCAAGTCATTACAAATCCTTTCGAGGCAGGTTACTTCATGGATTATGAAGTCTGGGGCAGTTATGTCGAGATCTGATAAATCTCTCTAAGAGTTTGAAGACCCTGGGGCAGTGTGAAGGTCTGGTCTTCTATAAAATCCTCTTAAGATGATTTCTTCCTTTAGACCTGGTGGTCTGGGGCAAGTGGAGAGTTTAAAGGGTCGTTTATGACCATAGAGACAGGCCAGGCTGGGTAACAAGTTTCTTTTTCCCCAGTCCAGCACTGAAAGTTCATCATCCTCAGCAGAGCTTACTCTCCCCAGCCAGAGTGCAGAGGATTGTGTCCCCCAGCCGAAGTCATGGTTGGTTGATTATTCCCCAGCAAGCAGTTTAATTTGGATTGCTCCGAGGTGAATGGGTTGTATCTCCTGCAGAAGGTGTGTTGGATGTCTTTGAAAAGACTTTATTTTCCCCACAGAACCTGGTAATCACTTTCCTCAGAAGGTCAGGAAGTGTAGTTCCGTCAGCAACGACATGCTCTAATCCCCAGCAGGGTAAATTCTTTCCTCCAACAGCAGGTTAAGCTCAATGATATCCCTCGGTAGGCTTCGTTGACTATTCTCCTCAATAAAGCTACTATCCTCGACATTGAAAAGTTCATCCTCCTCAGCAGGTTGTTATTTTCCCCAGCCAGGGTATCGAGCATTATCTTCTTCAGCAGAATACAGATGATTAATTCCCCAGCTGTTGTCGTGATTGATTTATCACTTTCTCAGCAAACAATCGGAGGTTGACGCTGTTGCATCCCCAACAGGAGACTTATGGAATATCTTCTTGGGACAAAGATGTTATTTTCCCCACAGGGCCTGAGCACTCATTCTCCTCAGCCAGTCAGGAGATATTTTTCTCATCAGCAACAGTATGATTTAATCCCCACAGATGAGTAAGTTAGATGTTGTCCTCTAGCAGAGTCGATGCCGTCAATTATCGTCTTCTAAGCAGATTGCTAGTAATGGCAGATACGCCCCAGCAGGTAAAGACATAGATGACTCCTATCGGCAGGTTAAGCCCAGTAGTATCCCCAAGTAGGATCGGAATTATTGATTTTTATCCCTAAGAAAAGTTTGGTGGTGATCTTCTCAGTGGATTGTTCAACAGCGGTTGATACCCCCGGCAGGTCTTAAGTCCAATTGTTATTGGCATTTTTCAGATCTAGGTTTTGAGTTTTGTCTTCGGTAGAAATCATGGGTAATCCCCAGCAGAGAGAGCTTCTCTTCGGGTTCCATCTTCAATATCCGTTTTTATCCATCTCCAACAGAGTGGATCTTCTCTCAGAGTTTTCATCTCCAGCAGAATGTGTAATCAAGATTTTTCTCAACAGAGTGAAGTCTTTCTTGGCATGGTCTTTTATTTCAGAGGACAATTTAGTTTGTCATCCCGATAGAGTTGCCTTTGTCTTTAGCGTTTATTTTGTTGAGGCGCTTCTTTTTGCATTGTATTCCTGCATGGCATCCTCCCAAACGCGTAGCATTTCCATTTCGTATGGAGCATTACGCCATAGAAATTCAAACATATGCATTCGAAGCATAAGCCAGGTTGATATCCTTTACCGGTTTCTTTCCCTAGCAGAAAGTAACATGATTCAGGAGATGTTGTTTAACATTACACCGCAACCAGTGGATTCGTCCTTCTTATTGGTCCTTCCTACACTCCCCTGCAGAGTTGTCTGTTTAGATTTCTCTCTGCCCCAACGGATTCATCTTGGTAGATCTGTTGATTCTACTAATCTTGGGCTTGAAATTCCGCCTTCGGCCGGTCTTTCTTTTGCAAATTCGCCTTCGGCCGTCTTCGTCATCGCTCTTCTGGTTCATCCCCTCAAAGCAGCTAGCGTGAAACACTCGTCCGTGTTCTTTCAGCACTCGTCTGTGTTCTTTTAACACCCGTCCGTGTTCTTTTTCATGGCCTCAATACTTCGTCAGTATTGATTTTAAACACTTGCCCGTGTTCTCTCGACACCCGTCCGTGTTCGGTTTAGCATTTCAATCTCCAGTAAAGTTGTCGTTTGAACTTTTTAGCCAATACTCGTCCATATTGACCTTTGACACCCGTCCGAGTCCCTTCAGCACCCGTCAGTGTTTGAACTTTTTAGCCAATACCCGTCCGTATTAACCTTTGACACCCGTCCGTGTCTCTTCAGCACCTGTCCGTGTTTGAACTTTTTAGCCAATACCCGTCCGTATTGACCTTTGACACCCGTCCGTGTCCCTTCAGTACCCGTCCGTGTTTGAACTTTTTAGCCAATACCCGTCCGTATTGACCTTTGACACCCGTCCGTGTCCCTTCAGCACCCGTCCGTGTTTTAACTTTTTAGCCAATACCCGTCCGTATTGACCTTTGACACCCGTCTGTGTCCCTTCAGCACCCGTCTGTGTTTGAACTTTTTAGCCAATACCCGTCCGTATTGACCTTTGACACCCGTCCGTGTCCCTTCAGCACCCGTCCGTGTTTGAACTTTTTAGCCAATACCCGTCCGTATTGACCTTTGACACCCGTCTGTGTCCCTTCAGCACTCGTCCGTGTTTGAACTTTTTAGCCAATACCCGTCTGTATTGACCTTTGACACCTGTCCGTGTCCTTTCAGCACCCGTCCGTGTTTAAACTTCTTTCAATACCCGTCCGTATTGACCTTTGACACCCGTCCGAATCCTTTCAGCACCCGTCCATGTTTGAACCTTTATTTCAATACCCGCCCGTATTGACCTTTGACACCCGTCCGTGTCCCTTCAGCACCTGTCCGTGTTTGAACCTTTTAGACACCCGTCCGTGTCCTTTCAGCACCCGTCCGTGTTTGAACATTTATTTCAATACCCGTTCGTATTGACCTTTGACACCCGTCCGTGTCCCTTCAGCACCCGCCCGTGTTTGAATCTTTTAGATACCCGTCCGTGTCCTTTCAGCACTCGTCCGTATTTGAACCTTTATTTCAATACCCGTTCGTATTGACCTTAGACACTCGTCTGTGTTCTTGCAGCACCCGTCTGTGTGTGAACCTTTAGACACTCGTCTGTGTTGGTTTTGACTTCTTTAATGATTCATCTTCATTCGTTCGGCACTCGTTTGTGCTTATCCCCAGTACATTCAACACTCGTCCGTGTTTGTTTCAATCCACTTCAACACTTCATCCGTATTGGTCTCTGACACTCGTCCGTGTTATGATCTTACACCTTTGTTACTTGTTCCCCAGCGAAGTCGTCTCTCCTTTTGCAGGACGCAAATTTGTGCAGTTATTTTGGTATTCAATCTCCATGAATCTCGACCATCTGGAAGCCTTTGCTTCCATACCCTCGGATCCAAGAAGTTTGAATAGGAGCAGCTGTAACACCCCAAATTTGCCCTTTTGTATCTAACCTTTTTGGCTTATGCTTTATTTCATTTGCATCGTCATTTCTACATTTGCATATTTCTTTCGGGCATGGGATCAAGGTGTTCTTTCAGCCGCTCACGGAGTCATCAGTTCTAGTATGATTTTTAATAGTGTTCAGAGTCAAGCAGATAGCTTTTCAAGTCTTTTTGAGCATTTATTTTGCTCATTAAATGACTGGATGATCAGAAACTCCGGCAGTAAATTTTTGATCAGTTATTCAGCACCAGACAGTTGTTATCAGCAGTTTAATCCGAGTGTGAAAAAACATTTCACGGCATATTCCAAGTGTATTCCAGTGGTAATATCAAATGGTAAGTTTCAGAGGTCTATCGTGGTTCAGAACGGGTAGAACCAGACGAATATCCAAGTTTCCCTCCTTTTGGCGCAAAAATTCAAAATTTGAATGTGTTAATCGATTAACCAATTGCAGTGCAATTAGGTTAATCGATTAACCATTGTGAATTTTTCCCAAATGCTGCATTTTCAGAGCTGTTTCTTTTAATCCAATTTTTAATCACCCATTTTAATTCTACACATCAGTAGAAGGATCTAGAGAGTTGATTTTCCATTCAAAAATTCAAATTCTTTCCACTCCAATTCCACATTTCCTTTCCTAATTCACATTTCATCCCAATTTCCACTCACTTAACCTCACTCCCAACCCAAACTTAACTCCTAACCTAGGGGTTATTTAAACCAATTCATTCCAAACCTCTAGAACCTAGATCATATTTTCACTCCCAATTTTCAGAATTCTCTCTCACTCTTTCATTTTCCAACTCCATTTTCAACCACACTCAAAGCTCTTCTTCAAAGATTAACAAGTTTTTCATTGGAACTTGTTAATTCTTGAGCTAAGACCTATCATCATCACTACATTTCAGCTTTTCAATTTGGATTTTCGATTGGATCTGGTTCAGAATTTTCAGAAGTGATTTTTGGAAGTGCTTTTGGAGCTTTGGTTGCTTATTGCTTGGATCTTCAAGTTTTGAGTGCAAGAAGCTTGTGGATCTTGGATTTCTCTACTTGAATTCATCCATTTCTGTTTACAACACTCACCAAAGCAAATCTCAGCTTTGTAGGTTGGTTAATTTCAGATCCATACTCATTTTAGCCTAATTGCAACTTATACAATGTAGATCCATGAATTTTGATGTGTTTTGATTCATTTGGTTGATCTTGATTGTGGATGTTGATGATTATTGAATTTAAGTGATGTTTGAATGGTGTCTCTGAACTTAATTTTCGTGCATTGTGTTGCACCCCAAAATTTGCCCTCCTTACTTTTTTACTAACTGGCTTATGTTTCATTTCATTTTTGCATTATCATGTATGCATATCATTAGCATAGGGTCAAGGTGCTGGAGGCAGTTCAAGAAGGTCCTATCTGGTCTACTACATCATCAAGAGTTCACAGCTTATTCCAGGCATTTTTAATATTTTCGTATTTTCATTCATCTGACTGTATTTCCACTCTGCATCATCTAAATAGCATAAAATAGTGTTTTTCATCTCGCATACTGCCTAAAATATTGGTCGGAATAATTTCTCGGAAATTAACAGACAGAGTGGTCAAATTGAGTTTCAGCAGTGCTCAAAATCAGGGGACAGAAAATTTTAAAATCGAACTTGCAGACGTCAATCATATTATTCTACGGTTCGCGTGTTCGTTTTAATTTTTCGTCATATTTTGACCAATTTGAGTATTTTTACGGATCAAAATTTATTTTAAAATCTGACCAAATGCTGTATTTTTTCGAGTCATATATTTCGTACTAATCATTTTAGTGTACTCGGTTTGTGTTTTCAAATTATTTAGGCGTCCGATTTTTATTTATTTGGGGTCCGTTTATATTACCTTTTTTTAATTAATATTATTTAAAATAAATAATTATAATAACTAGCATTGTATTTTAATTTTATTTTAAATATTTATTTTTTATTTTTAATTTAAATAATGTTTAATAGGCTAATTAGTATTTTTTTTTAATAGTCATTTTTTATTTTAAATTTTACTAATTTTAAGAATAAATAAGTAGTGATTAGCATTTTATTTTAATTTTATCTTAAATTTTTATTTTTATAAATAAGTAAGTTTAGTTTTTATTTCAGATTTATTAAATTATTTAATTTTATTTAACTTTTAATATTATTAAACTTGGGCCTCAAATTGGGTATTAGGGACATTATTGGCAACTAAAAGTTAACCCTAATTTGGTCCCTATATATTGTTGTTACTGTTAAAAAAAGAGGGGAGAGACCGGAAAAGAGAAAAAAGGGATAGCAGCCATTGTTAAAATTTTTGGTTTCTCAATTGTTCTCCATCATCGCCAGCGTATAACCGTTTCAACATATATATATATATATATTTTGTTCACCGTCAGGTATGTATATATATCTATAATTTGTAAAAGTTTCTATCCTTTAAGTATTGTTTAACGTCAAGTTTTATAATATATATATATTCTTTGTTAAGTAACACGTTTTTTTAATATAATATAAACATTTTCTTTTTTAATAATATATCACATCTTGATTAATATATATATTTTATATATGATATATCTTGTTTTAAAAAATTTATTTTATATTCTATATAGTTAATTGTTTTTTTAGAAATTTCGGATCGAATCGCGTCGATACGCTGTTTGCATATTGGTGCTTGATGCGTGACATTTATTTTGATTCGATCCGGTTGCGATGATCGCATTTTTGCGTTAGCAACATTGTTGAGGGTTTTTTTTTTTTCAAAGTTAAATTTCTCTTTTTGAGTTGCCTTTTTTTTGTTATATTTAGATCCGTACAATTTGGATCCGGTTGCCATGACCGCGTTTTCGCGATAGCAAAGTTGTTGAGGTTTTTTTATTTTCTTTTTTTGTAATATTATTTGAATAATTTCCTTTTGAATTTAATTCATGCACCATTTTTACCATTTTATAAAATTTTCACAAATTTTATTTTTATTTTTATTTTATTTTTTATCATCTAAACTAATTGTTTAATTCAACTTCTTTTTTGCATCACACATTTCATGCATACCCTAAATTGTTTATTTTCATTCACCTCATCTCTCTTACGTATGTCTATTCTGTACTAATCTTTTATGCAGGGACTAAGGTAAGTTTCTTTAAGGGTGTGGATAAGCATCCATGTTCACCTTTACTATTCTCTCATTCTCTCATCTCTTTCCTTTAGGATTTAGGTTGTCGTCAAGCCTCACTAACCATAGGTCACCCATGCATGATGACTTTAGGATTCATAGTCTCCCTTTAGAGTTACCCTTGTGTCTTCTCTCTTCTCATCTCAAATTTCTTTAAAACACTTAATAATAATAAGGTGTATTGCGCACGAGCCTTAAGTATGGGGAATGAGAAATGAGGGGCTTTTTCTCATCTTTCAAGAGTGCTTCGCGAGCGTCCTGTCTTGGGACGATGCGTTAAGTATTCGCCCCTGTGCCCTAGACTTTGGTGCAATGCAACTTAGGAACTAACTTAAGCCACTTCTGTCCTAAAAAACACAAACCAACTTCAAACCTTTTTGTCCTTCGGGACCTTTAACTTAAAGGATATTTTCAAAAAGGGCACGTTACTTTCCGTCTGAGTCGCAAACAGGCATCGACCCTAACTGCCGGACGCGAACTTAACGTCGCTCATAAAAAACACAAAAAGAGCTTGGTCCGAACTACGTTGACTCTGAATTCCCCATTGCACAAAGGGGGTACGTAGGCCTAGGACGTCGACGTCCTACCGAGTCGGTCTCTGTCTTTCCTTCCCCGTCTTAGTACAGCCCTAGATGATAGTATAACTCACCCTTAGAATAGACAACAAGCGTGGATCCCATCGAGTACGATGGACACGTGGGGTGCTAACACCTTCCCCTCGCGTAACCGACTCCCGAACCCAGGTTATGGTTGCGATGACCATTCCTTTCCCTCTTCCTAAGGTTTATGCGGTGTTCCCTTTCCCTCTCTTGGGATAAATTTACACGGCTGACGACTCTGTTTTTCCGCGCCACTCTCGCATTTGTAACTGGATGAAAATCCTGGGAGCGACAGCTGGCGACTCTGCTGGGGACTCTGGTTGACCTATGCTGGTCCATCCCTAAGCGAGTCATTCATAACGCTTGCTTGTCTGTTTTCGCCTTGGGTGTCTTTTGTTTTGCTTTATATGTTGTATTTTATTTTTTATTTTTTATTCTCTACCGCATTTTCTGCATTTCATTTTTTATTACTGTCATGCTGCTGTGCTGTGCTGGCCGTCTTTGTTTTGCAGGTTGGGCGGGACCGAGAGCTAAGCCCAAAACCAAGGCCTGAGAATACCCTAGGACTAGAATGGAAAGTAGTGGGACCTACGTGCCCGCTTGGTACGTTTGTGTGTTCATGAAATTCACAACCAGACGAGGTTATCTTGGGATGCATTCTAACGTGTGTGTCTTGCGCATGTTGGGGTGTTGATCTAGAGAGCTGTCGACTCTGGTGACCGATCATTGAGGACCTTAGTGGAAACATCCCTCTTTAGTGGTGACAGTGGCAGACCACATCCTGTGGCAAACCCATTCGCACCCGAGGGCCCACTTTGGAACTCGCATAGGATGGCCCCTACGTTTTGAAGAGAATCAGTGGAGGCACTCCTCGATTGACTCTAGTACTGTACCCCGAGGGATGAATGTACTATTGTTTCTCGACCTCAGTGCCAAAGCTGAGGACCTTTCGCTTTGGAGAATCAGTTGAGGCCTCCTCGATTGATGATGATGCCAAACCAGAAATGGTGAACGTATCATCATTTCTCGACCTGAGAGCCCGGGATACTGAACATCCTAGTACCCACATGTGAGAGGGGATGGGCATTTGCAGGTTTGCAGGTAACCGAGACTTTCAGCCTACCCGGTTTTCTGGATTTCTCATCAATGTCTGATTATTTGGGTTGCTCAATGGTTCAG
This sequence comes from Lathyrus tuberosus, assembly GCA_022829125.1. Taxonomy (NCBI): domain Eukaryota; kingdom Viridiplantae; phylum Streptophyta; class Magnoliopsida; order Fabales; family Fabaceae; genus Lathyrus; species Lathyrus tuberosus. Next base: position 505,015 of record JALAZF010000233.1, read on the forward strand.
AGTTCTGATTTTCTGGTTTCTCGTTCAGCTAACAGCACAGCACATCCAGCAGTGTGCCTTGACCCCATGTTTGCATGAGCATATCATTTTTCTTGCATTCTGACGTGTTTGACATTTTTCAGGGCTTGTATCTTACTCTTGATTCCGGTTTTCTGAGGTTACTTCAGTATGGATGTTCAGAGAAAGAAGACTGTTGCCTATTCATTCCCAGAGCCGACTTTGACACTGATTCACAAACTGATTAATATGGCTGGTTCCGGAGTTCGTATAGAGTTCAGTGGAAGGTATGGAAGACTTCTGAAATTTGTCTATAATATCTCCCAGTATGAGAAGGATGCCATTCACACACTTCTTCAGTTTTACGATCCGTCTCTGTGTTGCTTCACTTTCCCGGACTACATCTTGGCTCCGACGTTGGAGGAGTTCTCATTTATTTTGGGAATTCCTATTAGTCATGATATAGTTTTCTTTTCTGAAGAACACCCCGGTATAAAAGATATGGCTGTCGCTCTTCATATTAGTGAGTCTGTTCTGAATAGCAACATTGCGGAAAAACAAGGAGTTAAGGGTTTCCTATTGAAGTACCTATTTGATCAAGCTTGTATACATGTCAAAGAGAAGAACTGGACTGCTTTCCAAGCTATTCTAGCTGTGTGTATCTATGGGATTGTTCTGTTTCCGAATATTCCTGATCTGGTGGATATGCACGCCGTCAGGATCTTTATTTCGAAGAATCCTGTACCTACCTTGCTAGGGGATGTGTACCATTCAATTCACTATAAGAATGAGAATAGGCGTGGGAAAACTGTGAGTTGCTGTGCGCCGCTCTTAGCTACTTGGTTTCTGAGTCGTCTCCCTGAATCTAGCGCTTTCATTGATACGAAAGATTCTCTGAAGTGGTCTAAGAGGGTTATGGGCTTGACTGCTGATAACATCGTTTGGATTAATCGCGACTTGCTAGGAATGGAGATCATTTGCAAATGCGGAGAATTCCCTAATTTTCCCTTGATAGGGAGGAAAGGTGGAATTAACTATAATCCCTCCTTAGCTATCAGACAGTTTGGCTATCCTTTAAAGAATCCACCCGAAGAGCGAGATGTCCGAGAATCCTTATTCTTCAATGGTATTGAGGATCAAGGGTTGATAAGGAAAGTTGTGAATGCTTGGAAACAGGTGACTAAGAAGGGTAAAATGTCATTCGGGAAATGTAATAACCAGGCTTTTCCTCCCTATAAAGAGTGGATCAAGAAGAGAGCAGAAAAGGAGCTCCTTCCTTTCCCGGTGGAACCACCTTTGTATCCTTTGGTGTTCGAGCCTCCTACCACGGTTGAGATAGAGAAGTATGACAAATTATGGGCTGAAAAGGAAAGTTTGCGGAAAGAAAATGGTGAGCTAAAGAGAGAAATTTATCAGTGGAAGCATGAGCGGGGTGAAGCTGTTCATACCGCCAAGTTAAAGACAGAGCTCCTTGCTAAAGCAGAAAAAGAGCTTGCTGACATGGTCGCGTCCAGAGAAAGAATGAAACAAGCTTTGGATGGTATCAGTAGCGTTCTCAGGTCCAAGGAGGAGGAATTGGGCAAGACTTTGTTGAAGATTCACAGGTTCAATGATCACCAAGAAACTGCCATGGCTGAAAATAAGAGAAAGGAAGACGACTACATAGCTAAGATTGATCAGTTAAAGTCGAAACTCAAGAAGAAAGACGCCGAGATCTTATCAGGGATATTCAAGAGACAAGTAGTCGAAGGTCGACTCAATGAAGCCATAGCCTCTATGGAAGAAATGAAAGTCCAAGCTGAGGTGAAGAAACCTAGACATGAGGGTCCTAGCATGGATGGTGTTTCGGGAGAAGACATTTGGGAGTTACATTGCCGATACTTGGATGGGATCATACACAGGAGAGACCTTCTCATTCAAGGGCTAATTCAGAGGCCGAAGCATCCCGATACCAGAAAGCTGTTCAAGGAGATTCAAGACTGGTGCAGAAAGCATAATGGATGGGGGGGATTGACACTTGTGGACTTTGATGATATGCCTTAGTTTTCTGTTTTCTTTCATTGTATGTGGATCACCACCAGGCTTGTTGGTTGGGACTTATGGTTTTTATATTCGGACTTGTTATCTCGGATTTGTGATTGTTGACATTTGGCTTTTCTCTGGTTTTCTTAATATATGAGCAGAAGTTCCGTTACACCTTGTTATTAAATCGGAATCAAGGGGTGGATCGCCCTGGGAATTTTCAAACACGTCCATTTGCATTAGCATATTCATAATCATTTTGCATAACCATTTTGCATGACAGGTGTTTATCTCCGGTATTCTTATCTTGTTATCATCTCAGAATTGCAGAGTTGATCATGGAACGAGTTCAACCTGAGTTGAGTGAACTGAAGATTCAGATGAGTCAATTTGGGGAAGACATGCTCCAGGAGCAGAGGATGCTGAGGGAGGAGATCAGTCAGATGAAGACTCATATGGGTTTGGTCATAGAAATTCTGAAAACAGTGTTGAAGAAGAAAGACAGTCCTGTGGCCGCTTCCACAACAGGGATCCTTAATCCTCCCATCTCTTTGGAATTTGATTTAAATCATGGATCACCTTGTGAGTCTCTTCCACAAGCGGAAGCTCCAGAACTTTCCCAGCAGCAGCTAGGTCTTGACTCCCAAGAGAAGCCCAAGGGCAAAAAGTGTACACAGGGGCAGAAGAAGTCTGAAAGAGTTTTTCATCCGCTCCCTATACCATATTCTCAGCTATTGCCGTATCTCCTTCAATTTCAACTGGTACGGAAAAGGACTTTGGCTCCTCTCACTGGTAATCCTCCACCAGGATATGATGCAAGAGCCCATTGTGATTTCCATTCTGGGGCACCAGGGCATACTGTGGAGGAATGTAGGGCCTTTCAGCACCGAGTCAAGGATTTGATTGACGCAGGGGCAATTGAGTTCACATCGGGCGGCGTGAATGTACAAGGTGATGTTACCCCAATTATTGCAGAAGAAGTGAAGGCTCCTCCCCTCTTTGCAGGATCTACCTCATACCATGGACTTTCTCCACAGCCTTTTGCTACAGAAGTTTTACGTCAGCAACCTTTATTTGTGCCTTAGCCAAATGTGGAAAGGAAAGAGCAAGCGCAGGTGAGGCGCCCAAATCCGCATCGACAGCAGAATTATCAGCAACAGGGGCAACCAAGACCAAGAGGGCCCAAGAGGACAATTGATCCTGTTCCAATCCCTTATAGTCAGCTGTTTACGCGTCTGCTCAAGAAGTCTCTGATTCAAACAAGGGGTACCACGCCAGTACCGTACCCTATTCCTCCGGATTATGACATGACGGCTAGGTGCGAGTTCCACTCGGGAACGTTTGGGCACACAATTGATGAGTGTAATGTATTCAGGCACAAGGTGCAAGACCTGGTAGACTCAGAGATCATTGTATTCACTGAAGATGATATGTACATCAATGGAAGCCTCCTTTCTCAAATGAACACACAGTCTGCAAGTACGTCTAGACAGAATTAAGCTTCCTCAGTAATGGCAATCTTCAGCTTCTTTTCTTGCATTTTCATTTGTATTTTTTTATTTCTTGTTAAAGCATCGTATGTATGCAAGACTGGTTTGTTTTTATGATGATATTAATGCAATGAGAATTTTTTCCTTGAAGTAATCCATTCGTATTCACTCTTAAATGTTTTTTTATGCACTGCAATACCAATTTTCTTTGTTTAGAACTCTTGAGGGAGGATGACGAAATAAGAACGCAAGTTTCTAATGGTGCGCTTTTGGATAGAACCCTGTTGAGGATGTACAGGCATTGTTTCAAACCCCTAAACACTGGAGATATAAGGGAGATAGACCGTCGTTAACCCCTTCGAACCTTGAAGTAGGAGTTTCTTTCGGAAAAAAACCTCATACTTAACCCAGGGGCAGGGTAGGCGTCAGTTAGTTTGACCAAGCGTTCAAATTGCAAGGAGAGTGTGCATCCGAGGAACCATTACCTTCTATCCCACCGTCAAAAGGTCAAGAGAGGCGAAACCACGATGGTCATCCATCAACAACTAAGGAGTGAGGCAGTCACAACCCCGCCAAGCAAGTAAGACAACCAAGGTCACACGCTTTGTTCAAAAGGGGAATATAAAAATAAAGAAAAAAGCCCGCTAAGTCGAAGCGACTTAGGCAAAAGTTAGGACATCCCGCTGAATTTCAAAATCGAAAAAACTCAAAAAAGTCAGTCCAGGCAAAAATTAGGGATCAAAAAAGCAAAAGAAAGAAAAAGCGAAAGGCATTACAAAAGAAAATCCCCGATAAGAACAAATTCGTGTGATTACAGACGCAAAAGATAAAAAGGGGTGACTGTCATTCCAAAACCTCCTTAGGTGCCAAACCATTAGTGGTGTAGGTTCCTTAAAGGTCATAAACCTTTTGAGAGATGAGCATTTGGGTCAGATTAACTGAACATAGGACTGGAGAACATCACGAAGAGTGGGTGGGCATCGATAAATTTTGAGCCATAAATCTTTTTTTTTGAAACCGTGAACCAGACCACGTTACAACCTTTAAAAGTCCTAATTGAAACAGGGTTTATTCCGAAAGCGTACTTCAACAGGATAGCGTTCCTGACTCCTATGAGTTGTGCTAATAAGATTTTTGTTGGTATTGCATGTGCGTATTGTTTTCCATTCAAAAATAAATGTCGCATCCCGGCTAGTGATTCGTTCACAAGGTTGGGCGACGCATTCCCAATAAAAACTTCAAGGTTAACATGAGTGTTGCATTAGAATTCTCATAGATAACTTGTTCTGTTTGCATACATGTGCCTAAGCATCAATGTAGCTTACACAGTGAACATCAGTCAAGAAGCTTGATCCTGCCAAGTTGGGATGCTTAAAAATTCTGAAGGACACTCATATCAAAAGGCATGCTGCCAAGAGACTCAGTGTGGAGGGGGCTCTCCCCAGTAAGTCGTGTTAAGATGTAGCCAATCTGGGGCAGTCACGTCGAGAAATCTCTCCGAAGTTCAGTTATTCTGGGGCATTCATTCTAAGATCAGGGGCAAAGTCACTTCAAAGCTCATATTGGGACAGACCACCTCTAGAGTGTGGGAGAGTGTCCATTCCTGAAAATGGTTAATTGGAAGAACCTCTTCAAGGTACAAAATACTGAGGCAGAGTATTTCAGGTCATTACAAATCCCTTTCGAGGTGAAGTACTCCATGGATTATGGAGACTGGGGAAGTTATGTCGAGATCTGATAAAACTCTCCAAGAGTTTGAAGACCCCGGGACAGTGCGAAGGCCCGGTCTTCTGTAAAATCCTTTTGAGATGATTTCTTCCATTAGACCTGGCAGTCTGGGGCAGGTGGAAAGTTCAGAGAGCCGTTTATGACCACAAAGACAAGACAAGCTGCAGGGCAACGGGATTGTACTTCCCCAGCAATTTGTTCTCCCCAACATCGAGATTGCACTTTCCTCAGCAGAGCAGACCTTCCCCAGCAGGAGACCTCCCTAGGAGCGAGACATTATGTCCCCACAGAGTCTGAACAATTATTTTCCTCAGCCAGTCAGGAAATGCTTTTCAAAGCAGCAACGGTGCAATCTGATCTTCAACAAATAAGTAAGCTTGATGTTATCCGCTAGCAGGGTGGATGTCAGCATTTACCGTTCCCCCAAGGAGAGGTTGGTGGTAATCCTCGCAGCGGTTTGTTCAACGGTGGTTGACATCCCCAGCAGGTTTTAAATCCAAGTGATATTTGGCACTCTTCTGATCCAGGCCGTGGCCTCCTTTTTCAAAGAGTTATGTATAATCCCCAGTAGAGCGGATGTTCTTTTGGAATTTCATCCCCAGCTGAAGTTGTTGATCCAAAGAGTCGGTCGGAGTAATCCTTCTCAGCGGAGTAATCCTTCTCAGTGGAGTTCTTGGATTCAGGGGACAACTTATTTTTGTCATCCCCAACTATTGGTCTCTTCTCTCTAGCATTTATTTTGCTGGAAGGACCCTTTTTGCATATCATAAGCATCTGCATTGCATCCTCAAGCACATAGCATTTCCATTTCGTATGGGGCATTACACCACTATTCAAACATTTGCATTCGAAGCATAAGACAGGTTTGGTACTTTCTTTGCCAGTTCTTTTTCCGAGCAGAGATGGCATAACTCAAGAGATTTTGGAGGGACGTGTTCCTCAAACTGGTGCTCCCCGGCAGAGTCTTTTATTTAGACTTTTCCTTTCCCCAACGAAGTCATCTTATCCGTGGATTGTGAGTCTGTTAGGAATTTGCCTTTGTTTGGCCTTTCTCTCTCGTGAAACCCAGTTCTCGTCTGGTAGTCAGTTCTCGTCTGACTTATTTGGTAAAACCCAGTTCTCGTCTGGTAGTCAGTTCTCGTCTGACTTATTTGGTAAAACCCAGTTCTCGTCTGGTAGTCAGTTCTCGTCTGACTTATTTGGTAAAACCCAGTTCTTGTCTGGTAGTCAGTTCTCGTCTAACTTATTTGGTAAAACCCAGTTCTCGTCTGGTAGTCAGTTCTCGTCTGACTTATTTGGTAAAACCCAGTTCTCGTCTGGTAGTCAGTTCTCGTCTGACTTATTTGGTAAAACCCAGTTCACGTCTGGTAGTCAGTTCTCGTCTGGCATTTATGTTGCTAGATTCCCTTTATCAGCAGGGAACAACAATCTTTTGGAGATTTTCCTTCGTCAGTTTCCCTTTGTCAGCAGGGATGGCATTTATGTTGCTAGATTCTCTTTATCAGCAGAGAATAGCAATCTTTTGAAGATTTTCTTTCGTCAGTTTCCCTTTATCAGCAGGGATGGCATTTATTTTGCTAGATTCTCTCTGTCAGCAGAGGACAACAATGTTTGGAAGATTTTCTTTCGTCAGTTTCCCTTTATCAGCAGGGATGGCATTTATTTTGCTAGATTCTCTTTGTCAGCAGAGGACAACAATGTTTGGAAGATTTTCTTTCGTCAGTTTCCCTTTGTCAGCAGGGATGACATTTATTTTTGCTAGATTCTCTTTATCAGCAGGGAACAACAATCTTTTGAAGATTTTCTTTCGTCAGTTTCCCTTTGTCAGCAGGGATGGCATTTATTTTGCTAGATTCTCTTTATCAGCAGGGAACAACAATCTTTTGAAGATTTTCTTTCGTCAGTTTCCCTTTGTCAGCAGGGATGGCGGTTATGTTGCTAGATTCTCTTTATCAGCAGAGAACAACAATGTTTTGGGGATTTTCTTTCGTCAGTTTCCCTTTATCAGCAGGGATGGCTTTTGTTTCTCTAGATTCTCTTTATCAGCAGAGGACAGCGACCTTTTGGAGATTTTTTTTTGTCAGTTTCCCTTTGTCAGCAGGGATGACATTTATTTTGCTAGATTCTCTTTATCAGCAGGGAACAGCAATGTTTTGAAGATTTTCTTTCGTCAGTTTCCCTTTGTCAGCAGGGATGGCATTTATTTTGCTAGATTCTCTTTATCAGCAGAGAACAACAATGTTTTGAAGATCTTCTTTAGTCAGTTTCCCTTTATCAGCAGGGATGGCATTTATGTTGCTAGATTCTCTTTATCAGCAGAGGACGACAATCTTTTGAAGATTTTCTTTCGTCAGTTTCCCTTTATCAGCAAGGATGGCATTTATTTTGCTAGATTCTCTTTATTAGCAGAGGACAACAATCTTTTGAAGGTTTTCTTTCGTCAGTTTCCCTTTTGTCAGCAGGGATGGCATCAGTTTGCTAGATTCTCTTTATCAGCAGAGGACAACAATCTTTTGGAGTTTTCCTTTCGTCAGTTTCCCTTTGTCAGCAGGGATGGCATTTATGTTGCTAGATTCTCTTTATCAGCAGAGGACAGCAACCTTTTGGAGATTTTCTTTCGTTAGGTTCTCTTTATCAGCAGAGATGACATAACTTCGGAAAGTTTGTTTCGTTTTATACCCAGCGTAGCAGCATTTATGACTAATTCTTCAGTGGAGGATTGCAAATTTCCGGGCTCTTTGGTATTCAATCTCCATGCATCCTGATTGTCTGAAAGCCGTCGCTATCATACCTTCAGGACCAAGTTGATTGAATAGGGGCAGCTGTTTCACCCTAAAATTTGCCCTCCTTACTTTTTTACCAACTGGCTTATGTTTCATTTCATTTTTGCATTATCATGTATGCATATCATTAGCATAGGGTCAAGGTGCTGGAGGCAGTTCAAGAAGGTCCTATCTGGTCTACTACATCATCATGAGTTCACAGCTTATTCCAGGCATTTTTAATATTTTCGTATTTTCATTCATCTGACTGTATTTCCACTCTGCATCATCTAAATAACATAAAATAGTGTTTTTCATCTCGCATACTGCCTAAAATATTGGTCGGAATAATTTCTCGGGAATTTACAGACAGAGTGGTCAAATTGAGTTTCAGCGGTACTCAAAATCAGGGGACAGAAAATTTTAAAATCGAACTTGCAGACGTCAATCATATTATTCTACGGTTCGCGTGTTCGTTTTAATTTTTCGTCATATTTTGACCAATTTGAGCATTTTTACGGATCAAAATTTATTTTAAAATCTGACCAAATGCTGTATTTTTTCGAGTCATATATTTCGTACTAATCATTTTAGTGTACTCAGTTTGTTTTTTCCGATTATTTAGGCGTCCAGTTTTTATTTATTTGGGGTCCGTTTATATTACCTTTTTTTAACTAATATTATTTAGAATAAATAATTATAATAACTAGCATTGTATTTTAATTTTATTTTAAATATTTATTTTTTATTTTTAATTTAAATAATGTTTAATAGGCTAATTAGTATTTTATTTTTTATTTTTAATTTTTTATTTTTTTTTAATAGTCATTTTTTATTTTAAATTTTACTAATTTTAAGAATAAATAAGTAGTGATTAGCATTTTATTTTAATTTTATCTTAAATTTTTATTTTTATAAATAAGTAAGTTTAGTTTTTATTTCAGATTTATTAAATTATTTAAATTTTATTTAACTTTTAATATTATTAAACTTGGGCCTCAAATTGGGTATTAGGGACATTAATGGCAACTAAAAGTTAACCCTAATTTGGTCCCTATATATTGTTGTTACTGTTAAAAAAAGAGGGGAGAGACCGGAAAAGAGAAAAAAGGGATAGCAGCCATTGTTAAAATTTTTGGTTTCTCAATTGTTCTCCATCATCGCCAGCGTATAACCGTTTCAACATATATATATATATATATTGTTCACCGTCAGGTATGTATATATATCTATAATTTGTAAAAGTTTCTATCCTTTTAAGTATTGTTTAACGTCAAGTTTTATAATATATATATATATTCTTTGTTAAGTAACACGTTTTTTTTTAATATAATATAAACATTTTCTTTTTTTAATAATATATCACATCTTAATTAATATATATATTTTATATATGATATATCTTGTTTTAACACATTTATTTTATATTCTATATAGTTAATTGTTTTTTTAGAAATCTCGGATCGAATCGCGTCGATACGCTGTTTGCATTTTGGTGCTTGATGCGTGACATTTATTTTGATTCGATCCGGTTGCGATGATCGCATTTTTGCGTTAGCAACATTGTTGAGGGTTTTTTTTTTCAAAGTTAAATTTCTCTTTTTGAGTTGCCTTTTTTTTGTTATATTTAGATCCGTACAATTCGGATCCGGTTGCGATGACCGCGTTTTCGCGATAGCAACATTGTTGAGGTTTTTCTTTTCAAAGTTAAATTTCTCCTTTTTTTTAGTTTCCCTTTTTTTGTTATATTTAGATCCGTACAATTCGGATCCGGTTGCGATGACCGCGTTTTCGCGATAGCAATATTGTTTAGGTTTTTTATCAAAGTTAAATTTCTCTTTTTTTGAGTTGCCTTTTTTTTGTTATATTTAGATCCGTACAATTCAGATCCGGTTGCGATGACCGCGTTTTCGCGATAGCAAAGTTGTTGAGGTTTTTTTATTTTCTTTTTTTGTAATATTATTTGAATAATTTCCTTTTGAATTTAATTCATGCACCATTTTTACCATTTTATAAAATTTTCACAAATTTTATTTTTATTTTTATTTTATTTTTTATCATCTAAACTAATTGTTTAATTCAACTTCTTTTTTGCATCACACATTTCATGCATACCCTAAATTGTTTATTTTCATTCACCTCATCTCTCTTACGTATGTCTATTCTATACTAATCTTTTATGCAGGGACTAAGGTAAGTTTCTTTAAGGGTGTGGATAAGCATCCATGTTCACCTTTACTATTCTCTCCTTCTCTCATCTTTTTCCTTTAGGATTTAGGTTGTCGTCAAGGCTCACTAACCATAGGTCACCCATGCATGATGACTTTAGGATTCATAGTCTCCCTTTAGAGTTACCCTTGTGTCTTCTCTCTTCTCATCTCAAATTTCTTTAAAACACTTAATAATAATAAGATGTATTGCGCAGGAGCCTTAAGTATGGGGAATGAGAAATGAGGGGCTTCCTCTCATCTTTCTAGAGTGCTTCGCGAGCGTCCTGTCTTGGGACGATGCGTTAAGTATTCGCCCCTGTGCCCTAGACTTTGGTGCAATGCAACTTAGGAACTAACTTAAGCCACTTCTGTCCTAAAAAACACAAACCAACTTCAAACCTTTTTGTCCTTCGGGACCTTTAACTTAAAGGATATTTTCAAAAAGGGCACGTTACTTTCCGTCTGAGTCGCAAACAGGCATCGACCCTAACTGCCGGACGCGAACTTAACGTCGCTCATAAAAAACACAAAAAGAACTTGGTCCGAACTACGTTGACTCTGAATTCCCCATTGCACAAAGGGGGTACATAGGCCTAGGACGTCGACGTCCTACCGAGTCGGTCTCTGTCTTTCCTTCCCCGTCTTAGTACAGCCCTAGATGATAGTATAACTCACCCTTAGAATAGACAACAAGCGTGGATCCCATCGAGTACGATGGACGCGTGGGGTGCTAACACCTTCCCCTCGCGTAACCGACTCCCGAACCCAGGTTATGGTTGCGATGACCATTCCTTTCCCTCTTCCTAAGGTTTATGCGGTGTTCCCTTTCCCTCTCTTGGGATAAATTTACACGGCTGGCGACTCTATTTTTCCGCGCCACTCTCGCGTTTGTACCTGGATGAAAATCCTGGGAGCGACACATTGTTGATTACATGATCATTGGAGATGATTGCATAAGTGCTTTTTCTGCTGGAAGTGATTTTTCAAACTGATTTTGTGCCGATTAACCAGTGCAAAATATGCGTAATAAGAGCTGTTAATCGATTAACACAATTGCACTGCAATTGGTTAATCGATTAACACTGCTGCAGAGTGTGTTTTTTGTGCATTTTTGAGCATGTTTCGATCCCGTTTCACTTTTAATCTTCATGGATTGATATGATACTCATCTAATGACTGTTTTGATGCTGTTGCACCTCACACCATTGTATGTGCACAATTTTCCGACACGCGACTCTTGTATTTTCATCGTTTATGAACATTGTTTACATTGTTGCATGCTTGATGCCATGAACACATGGCACATACTCCTTGAGCATGATAATTGTTGATTGATGCTTATGTTGCTGGAATTGCTTTGTGTTTGTTTGTTCACCTAATTTTGTGAGATGCATGCTTCACTTGATTTGTTCCTATGCTTAATGATATGCTTCCTCATGATATGCACGCTTTCACGATGATTTCAAGAGTTATTTACCTTGGTTGGTGGTGTGATTGTAATCATGTTTGATTGAAGAATATGTAATGCTTGATGCACGTTTGCTATGCCATGATTGAGTTGTATTCAAGTGAATCACATGCTGCCCTGTTTTTACTGCTGTCTATGTGCATATGTGCTGTTATATGTGCTGCTGTTTGGCGTTTTACACCCTTTCTTGTGGTTAATTATGTGCTGTTATAAGCTGTTTTGCTTGTGTGCTGTCTTTAACCACTGTATTGGTGCAGATGCGCTGTTGTAGCTGCTGTTTTTGATCATTTCTTCTTTCCTTCTTCATCTATTTCACTCTTTCCTTCCCTTGAATCCCAAGACTTGTTTAAGTCTTGGATTCAATCCCTTAGAGCTACCTAGTCCAACTTAATTTTCGATTAAGCTTGGAGTAGGATTAGCATTAGGCTTCCCTTTGCATGCTAACTTAGGTAGAAGTTCCTCTTTCAAACTCAACTATAGGGCCACCTTTTGCATGATAACATTAGGATTAGTTTCCCCTTAGTGTTTTCTTTTCCTTTGAGTCTTCTCTTCTCATCTCATAACAATCCTAAAACACTTATTAAAAGATTAACATGTATTGCGCATGAGCCTTACATATGGGAAGTGAAGTTAGGGGGTCTCCCTTCATTCTTCTAGGGTACTTAGTGTACGTCCTGTTGGGGACGATGCGCGAAGTATTCGTTCCTATGTTACAGACTTGGGTGCAATGCAAGTTATGAACTAACTTCAAACCACTTCTGTCTTGAAAAATACAAAACAAACTCAAACCTTTTTCATCCTTCAGGATCGTTAAGTTTCAAATTCATTTTCAGAAAAGGGCATGTTACTTTCCGTCACGTCGCAAATAGGCATCGACCCTAACTGCCGGACGCGAACTTAACGTCGCTCATAAAAAACACTAACCGACCTCGTTAGGTCGAACTGCGACTGCTCTGACTTCCTCTCTCTCGTCCGAATGAGGATACGTAGGCACAAGACGGCGATGTCTTGGCGAGCAACCTCCCCCCTTAGTTCGTGTCCGAACTACGTTGACTCTGACTTTCCCATTGCACGAGGGAATACATAGGCATAGGACGAGCGATGTCCTATCGAGTCACTTCTTCTTCTTTTCTTCTTCGTTTCTTCGCTCTTCTCCATTCCCATTCCTTCTCCTTTCCAGTAGCGGCCGAGTTCCAGACGACGACACCCTTTGATCGAGACAACAAGCGTGGATCCCATCAAGTACGATGGACGTGTGGGGTGCTAATACCTTCCCCTCGCATAACCGACTCCCTTACCCATTTCTCTTGATGGCCAGACCATGCTTTTCCTTCCCTCGGGTTTACGTAGTGTTTCCTTTCCCTCTCTTGGGATAAATACACATTGTTGGCGACTTTGTTTTCGCGTCCCTTTCGCGTTTGTACTTGGATGAAAATCCCGGGAGCGACACACAATAAATGGGGATTTTGAACGTTGCTGAGTGGTATGGAGTTATGGTGTGAATGGTGATGATTGGTATGTGGGACGGTTGCAAAAGAAGGGGAGAGGAAAGGTTTTGAGTGGTTCTGTTACGAATATAGCAGATAACAGGTTTTATTCTGTGACGGTCGTCACAGATGACCTGACGGTCGTCACCCTTGTTATGCCTGTGACGGGCGTCACAGGAGTGTTACGGTCGTCATACACCAGAAACTCAGAAAATTTAAAATTTTAATTTAAACCAGTAACGATCAGCATAATAAAAGCATAATACTGCACACAACACTTCAGTTTTCAATAATAAAGTAATAATGATGGAATGGAAATTTATTTATGGCTCCAAACACAGCAGAATAGTAAAAGAACAAATAATATTGCTGCAGATAATAAAAACAGAGATAAATAACAGTGAAATAAATATCCATTAACTGAAGTAAATTAATTCAGTATCCAAAAATTACCATTAGCAGTAGCTGATGCAAACACATGGAGCACCAGTAAGTTCAATTAAAAGCCAAAAATAGCAAATGAAAAACTGAAGTTAAAAGTAAAGAAAATGCGGTGAATGTCAAAAGAATTAAAGTCAGCCAATATGGCGTCTCAGAGTCTCCACTGCTTGGTTCAGATGATCCAGCTGCTCGACAGTAATGTCCCTTAAACCAATGACATCAAGACGGATATTAAGGAGCTCGTCTCGCATGCCATTGAGTTCTGTATGGAAGGCTTCCAATGTGGCATGAATGTTGACAGGTGGAATGTTATTAGCATCATTAATAGGGTGGTCTGGAAAATCATGGTAATGTGGAGGTGTTTTGGGATCTATTTCAATCTCGGAGGTATAGCCATCAAATTCCTTCTCAAATTGTGGTTCGTCCAAATCATACAACCAATTATGGCAATTGTGCACACTAGTCCGTTCGTGGTCAGGCAATGTAAAGTGGGGTACAACCTCATTATTAATCAGTAGCTGGAAATGGTGTGGTCCAAGGTTTCCTATTAATCCTCTGTTGAAACAGAAGGTGATGTTCATGGGCCTATATCCTCCTAAAGGGTTTACTCGAGAGAGACATGTCCTAAATCCCATGGCGTCAGCAATTTTGGTCACTAGGCCACCTATTAAAATGGGACCATTATGAGCTTGAGCAATCCTACGGAGGTTGTCAAGTATAAAGGTATCCCTGTTAACCGGTCGAGATTGAAACACACAAAACAAGATAAAGAGCTCATCTCTGGATACTAGGGTGTCATTCTCAGATTTTTCAAAAAGGGTAAAAGCTAAGATCATATGGAAATATATGATAGCCGGATTATGAATATCAGTGGACACCATAGGGTGCGGGTCATGATGTGGTCGTCCTGAAATACTACCCCCGAAAAAGTTAAGTTCATTTTCCATAAGCAAATCTTCTTGTGCCATAGAGAAAACGTTAGGGCCATTGGGGAAATCCAACAGTTCCACGATTTCTCGGTTGTTAAAACAGCAAGTGTACCCAAACAGCCTAAAGGTTATCCTACCCCTATTAAATCCCATGCCATAGTTAGGGTCATAGGACAGTGAGCTTAAAAATTCAAGAGTTAACCTATGGTAAGTCGAGTGCTTCTTCCTAGCAAAACCCTCCCAACCTATTTGGTTAAACATAAAATCTATGATGCCACCTACTCCTAGAGCAGTCATGGTAGGTCCATGGGGGAATTTGGTTAAAGCCATAAGTCTAAGAGAAAGAGCCTCGTAACGGTGCCATTGGGCAGCGTCCTTGAATAGCACAACCATGGTATCTTCATTATCCATCTTTTAAAGTTAGTAGAAAGAATGAAATCAGTGGAGAAGGAAGAAGGTAGAAAAAATAAAGTCCTGGAAACATAAGGTAAGACAATCAGCACTGATTTTTAAAATAATTGAAAATACCGCATTTGTTAGTGAAGTAAATTTGGATAAATATGAAAATAAATAAAAAATAATAAAAATTGAAAATAAAATAAGGTAAATGATTAAAATAAAGAAAAACGAAGTAATAAACAAAAGAAATTTTGTGGGTTGCCTCCCACGCAGCGCTTCATTTAATGTCGGGAGCTCGACGCAGTTTATCAGGAATATCGGCTTAAGGGTACTACAGGTATTTCTGTCAGTTTTAGACCATTCGAAAAATCTCTATTGTCTATGCAATGATGGTGTTTCAAACATTGCCCATTTACAATAGACGGTTCACTAGATCTACCTTTTATTTCAACTGCACCACTTAACAGGACTTTAGTTACCTCAAAGGGACCAGACCACCTAGAACGGAGTTTTCCTGGGAAGAATTTAAGTCTAGAATTAAACAAAAGTACAATGTCTCCTACATTAAATTTTTTGCTTGCTATACGTTTGTCATGCCATTTTTTTGTTCTTTCTTTGTATATTTGGGCATTCTCGTAAGCGTCTAATCTAAGTTCTTCTAACTTATGTAAATCTAGAATTCTCTTTTCTCCCGCAACGGTATAATTTAAATTAGTGGTTTTGATAGCCCAATAGGCCTTATGTTCTATTTCTACCGGCAGGTGACAAGATTTTCCATAAACTAGCTTAAATGGCGTGGTTCCTATGGGAGTTTTATAAGCTGTCCTATAAGCCCACAAAGCTTCGTGTAGTTTTGAAGACCAATCTTTCCTAGAGGTGGCAACGATCTTTTCTAAGATCTGTTTAATTTCTCTATTTGAGACCTCTACTTGCCCACTCGTTTGGGGGTGGTAAGGTGTCTCTACATGGTGTTTGACTCCATATTTTGATAGAAGTTTCTCAAAGATTTTTGAGATAAAGTGGGAACCTCCATCACTGATTACCAGTCTCGGAACACCGAATCTAGGAAAAATTATATTCTTAAAAATCTTAGTCACTACTCGTGCATCGTTTGTTGGGGTGGCTACAGCCTCGATCCATTTTGAAACATAATCAACCGCAACGAGTATGTATTTATTACCAAAAGAGGACGGAAATGGTCCGATGAAGTCTATTCCCCACACGTCAAAGACTTCTACTTCTAGAATGTCCTTTTGAGGCATTTCATCGCGTCTAGAGATATTACCAGTGCGTTGGCACCGGTCGCAATTTATAATTGTGATATGGTCGTCTTTCCATAGAGTAGGCCAAAAGAGGCCAGCTTACAAGATCTTAGCACAAGTCTTCGAAGTGCTCGCGTGCCCACCATAGGGGGTGGAATGAAAATGAGAAATTATATCTTCCACCTCATCTTCGGGTACACAACGACGGAAAATGCCATCGGCGCCCATCTTGAAAAGCAGTGGTTCGTCCCAATAATAGTGTTTAAGGTCATGGAAGAATTTCTTCTTTTGTTGATAGGTTAGATTAGGTGGTAGTACTCCAGCTGCTAGATAGTTAACAAAATCAGTATACCATGGCAGCGTGGTTTTAGTGTAAACAGACTCTATAACTTCATTGGTTTCTGTATCATTATAAATTAGAGATTGTTCAATTGTATTACTCTCTAACTGGGCTAAGAGTCTTTCATAGGGGAAATCGTCATTAATAGGTACTTGTTCAGGTTGGATATTTTCCATTCTCGACAGGTGGTCAGCTACTACATTTTCTGTGCCTTTCTTGTCTTCGATTTCCAAATCAAATTCTTGTAGGAGCGGAATCCACTTCAGAAGCCTTGGTTTGGCGTATTTTTTACTTTATAGGTACCTAATTGCGGCATGATCGGTATAAATAATTATTTTCGCTCCTACTAGGTAGGACTGAAATTTATCCAGAGCAAACACGACAACCAAAAGTTTCTTTTCTGTGGTAGGGTAGTTCATTTGTGCATGATCTAAGGTTCTACTAGCGTAGTAAATTGCGTGCAGCTTTTTGTCCTTTCTTTGTCCTAAGACTGCACCCACATCGTAATCACTCGCGTCGCACATAATCTCGAATGGTTCATTCTAATCTGGGGGTTACATAATGGGCACTAATATTAATGCTTGCTTAAGCGTTCGAAATGCGTCTAAGCATTTGTCATCAAAGACAAATTCAGCGTCTTTCATCAATAGCTCAGTTAGAGGCTTGGTTATCTTAGAGAAATCTTTAATGAAACGTCGATAAAAATCGGCGTGTCCTAGAAAGCTTCTTATTTCTCTAACGGTTTTCGGCGGTTGGAGATTTTCTATTACTTTGATTTTTTCCTTATCGACTTCAATCCCCTTATTGGATACTATATGTCCAAGTACAATTCCTTGTCGAACCATGAAATGGCATTTTTCCTAATTGAGCACTAGGTTGACACTTACGCATCGTTCAAGCACCATTTTGAGGTTTGATAGACATCCTTCAAAACTTTCTCCACAGACAGAGAAATCGTCCATAAAGACTTCCATCATACCTTCTAAGAAATCAGAGAAGATGGACATCATGCATCTCTGGAATGTTGCAGGTGCGTTACATAATCCGAAAGGCATTCGCCGGTAGGCAAAAGTACCATAGGGACATGTGAAAGTAGTCTTTTCTTGGTCATCGGGATGGATAGGAATTTGGAAAAATCCTGAATATCCATCTAAATAGCAAAAATGTGAGTGCTTAGCCAGACGTTCAAGCATTTGATCTATGAAGGGTAAAGGGAAATGATCTTTACGAGTGGCTTTGTTTAGTTTCCTATAGTCGATACACATTCTCCATCCGATTTGAGTACGTTGTGCTACGGATTCGCCTTTTTCATTATTGATGACTGTAACACCTCCTTTCTTGGGTACAACATGAACTGGGCTAACCTATTCACTATCGGATATTGGGTATATGATTCCTGCTTCTAACAGCTTTTGCACTTCTCTCTTAACGACATCACTCAGAATGGGATTGATTCTCCTTTGATGTTCTCTAGAGGTCTTACAGTCTTCCTCAAGCATGATGTGATGCATACAGATAGAGGGAGTTATTCCTTTTAAATCTGAGATGTTATAGCCTAAGACAGTTGGGTATTTTCTCAGGACATGTAATAATTTTTCAGTTTCTATTTGTCCTAAATATGCGTTGACTATAACTGGTCGTTCGAGTTCCGTATCTAGGAATTCATACCTTAAATCTTTGGGTAGTGTTTTCAATTCTATAGCTGGTTTCTTTGGGCAAGGCATAGGGTCAGGAGTGAGTGCGAGACATTCACTTAGATTATTATCTTGGTATTCCCCACGCCAATTATCATCTTCAAAAATTTGTGGCATTGGAATTTTCAGTACTTCAGAATACGTATTTAGTTATTTCTCCATTTCTTTAACGCATTCATCAATAACATCCAAGAAACAGCACGAATCTTCTATAGCAGGTGCCTTGAAGAATTGTGAGAGGATAAATTTTACCTTTTCTTCACCAACCTCAAAAGTTAGTTTTCCTTTTTTCACATCTATGATGGCTCCAGCTGTGGCTAGGAATGGTCTTCCTAAAATGATAGGGATGTTTGAGTCTTCCTTAATGTCCATAATTATGAAATCTGTAGGTATATAGAATTGTCCTATGCGCACTGGAACGTTTTCTAGCATACCTAGAGGAAATTTCACTGAACGATCAGCTAATTGTACATACATTTTTGTTGGTCTCAGTTCTCCCATGTTGAGCCTTTTACAAATAGATAAGGGCATTAAGCTAATGCTGGCTCCTAAGTCGCACAGGGCTTTGTCTATGACAAACTTTCCAATCACACATGGTATAGAAAAACTACCAAGGTTTTTTAGCTTAGGAGGCATGTTGTTTTGGATTATAGCGCTACACTCTGCAGTAAGCATAACGGTTTCAATATCCTCGAGCTTTTTCTTATTAGATAAAATTTCTTTTAAGAACTTAGCATAGGAGGGCATTTGTGTGATTGCTTCTATAAAGGGTATTGTAACGTTCAATTATTTCAGAAGTTCAACGAATTTCTTAATCTGCCCTATGTTTTTAGATTTAGCGAATCTTTGTGGATATGGGATAGGTGGTTTATAAGGTGGTGGAGGCACATATGGTTCTTCTTTCTCTTCGGCTTCTTTACCATCATTCTCTTTTTCGTTTTCCTTTGGTTCGTCTTCCTTTTCAGACTCCTTACTAGGCTTTTGATACATGGCTGGATTTTCGATCCTTGGGTCAGTAGGTCATTCTAGTTCTGTTCCACTCTGAAGTGTTATAACATTTGCATGTCCCTTTGGATTAGGTTGAGTTTGTCCTGGAGGATTCCCAGTTGGGGCAGCGGTAACTGCTTGTTATTGAGCCACTTGTGAGATTTGTGTTTCTAACATTTTGTTGTGAGTGGCTAGAGCGTCAACCTTGTTGGCTAATTGTTTAATTTGCTCACTGGTGTGAACATTTTGGTTAAGGAACTCCCTGTTTTGTTGAGCTTGTGCAACAATGAAGTTCTCCATCATTGTTTCAAGGTTAGACTTTCTAGGAACATTAGGAGCAGCTACGGTAGCCTTTTGATAACCCGGCGGTACAACAGGTGCTTGTCCAGGTGCATACAAAGCGTTGTTGTTTTTGTACGAAAGGTTCGGATGGTTTCTCCAACCTAGGTTGTAGGTGTTTGAGTAAGGGTTTCCCTGAGCATAATTCACTTGGTCCGTGGAAACTCCTGTTAAAATTTGACATTCAGGGGCAGCATGCCCAGGAACTCCGCATAACTTGCAATTTGGAGCTACGGCAGCCACGGTGGCTGTAGGTGTTAGGGTCAAACTTTCCACCTTTTGAGTAAGAGCATCTACCTTAGCATTCACTTGGTCAAGGCCACTTATTTCGTACATCCCGCCTTTCGTCGGAGGTTTCTCTACGGAGGTTCTTTTACTTCCCCACTGATAGTGATTTTGAGCCATACTTTCGATAAGTGCATGAGCCTCTGCGTAGGGTTTATCCATCAGTGTGCCACCCGCGGCAGCGTCTATTGTCATTCTTGTGTTATACAAGAGACCATTGTAAAAGGTATGGATGATCAACCATTCTTCTAGACCATGATGGGGACAAAGCCTCATCATGTCCTTGTATCTTTCCCATGCTTCGAAAAGAGATTTGTTGTCCTTTTGTTTGAATCCATTGATTTGGGCTCTTAGCATAGCTATCTTGCTTGGTGGGAAATATCGTGCTAAGAATACCTTCTTCAACTCATCCCATGTAGTGACAGAGTTGGACGGTAGAGACTAGATCCAAGCTTTAGCTCTATCTCTTAATGAGAAAGGGAAAAGACATAGTCTTATTGCTTCGGGGCTGACACCATTTGCTTTCACCGTGTTTGCATATTGCAAGAACACTGACAAATGTAAGTTTGGGTCCTCCGTGGGACCACCAAAAAATTGGTTCTGTTGTACAGCTGACAACAACGAAGGTTTTAGCTCAAAGCTATTTACCTCGATGGCAGGTGCAGCGATGCTGTTGTGTGGTTCAGCTTGCGAAGGAATGGCATAGTACTTAAGTGGACGGTTCTGGGGTCCCTCGGCCATGTCTGGTTTAGTTTCAGGTTTAGATTCTGATTCTGAGTCTGGAAAAGGAATTTTGTGTTCTAAACAGTATTCTCTAATTTGTTGTCTTATGCTGAGAAGACGTTCAGGTTCGTCTGTCGGTTGCGTCAGGTCTTCGCCTTTTAAGCGAGTACTTGGCATACAACCAGTAAATTAGGGTATTTGTTGCCTTAGTCTATACGGCGCAACAAAAGAATCGCACTATTGACTAAATCAGTCCCCAGCAACGGCGCCAAAAACTTGATCGTGACTTTATGAGTCTATCGGGGTTACTAACTACAAGCTTACAGTCTAATCGCGTAGTTTTGAAAGATATCGAACCCACAGGGACCGATAATCAAACTAGTGCTATCGGGTTGTTACTATGTTTAGCTAAGGCGGATGATTCTTAGATTAAGGTGCAAACGGGAAACTAAAAGTAAACTAAAGCTGGGATTTAAACAAGATATGACGGAATATTGGTACGTAACTCATCAATCATCGGGGATCCTACAGATCGTCGACTTATCAGTCAAAATATTTTTTAGTAGAAAAAATACCAATTTAAAAGTCTTTACCTCACACTCTCGTGTTATTGACTCTGACTATATTCCTAAATTAGAATGTCTGCTCTCGCTAGCCCATTTGAATTTAAAAATACTTTTTGAAAATTAATAAGTCCTAATTGATTTTAAAGCGCTCTCGCTGTATTTGAAACCAATGCCCAGTTTCAGCTATTCGGTTAAAATCTCAAACTCCCGTTTTATTGATCGTACCCTTCATTACTTTCTTACTGTCGTAACAAAAGTCAATTAAAATAAGAAATTGGAACCGGAAAATTAAAGTGTCAAAGTTTACCTATGATCGATCGGACCCTTTTCCGATCGACTTAATTACATACCGATATAAATAGTTTAGCCGGACATCTTAACAGACATACACAAACATAAACAATAAAACATTAATGCAGACATGATATTTAAAAGTAAAGGGCAATTATATTAATTGAGTAAAAACCTGAAAACAATGAATCTTGATTACACGATCCTCCACAAGCCGGTAGGATTCGCTTGGTCGAACAATAAAACTTAAAGTGAAATAACTACTAACTAAAGTGCAATAGCCCCCCGGTGTAGGAAGCTATTGCTTTTTAAGTACTGAGAAAACAAAAAGTGGAAGAACAAAGGAAAGGGAATTAAAAACTTCGACCGCAGAAAATGGCATAAACTAGGTATCGAGAGAGAGCTTGCCCGTGTAGAAAACTGCTTCCATATATAGCCTTCAGTAGTTGTCGTGAAACAAGGAAAGAGAATCTGGTTTAATGGCCGATACTTTCTGAAAACTTGTTGAACGTGGTTTAAGTTGAATTGATACCGTTGAGTGGTCCACGTAACTTAAACTTGAATTCTGGGAATTATGCTTGTGTCGGCCGCCATAGTCATGTGACGAGGGTCACTACTTAAAGTACTATGCCGGTCGCCATGGACCTGTGACGGTCGCCATGCGCCCTGAGTGCAGAATCTGGTTTTTGCTGTCAAATGCCTTATTTTCTTCTCTTTTCTCTTCTTTTCTTATACAAGTCACTTGAGATAAAATACCTGGAAATAAGCTTAACACTTGCGGAATAACATGTAAATAAACGAAAATGATTAAATAATTCGATGTAAATCGAGCCAAATATGTAGTGTAAAATTGTATTATCATTGAGCGTTTCCAACGACTCTTTGTGAGGTTCAATGGACCTTTCCTCCTGTCTGAGTAAACGGGAGATCTCTTCTTGAATTTCGTTGTCAACTTCTTCTTCAGCCCCAAATACCGAGAATTCAGAGTTGGGAGAAGGCATTGGATCGTATGTTTCAACGGGGTTTAAAGCAAGCAATCTGCATGACGTGATGATTGTTTTTTAAAAGAGATAGAGAGAATGCAAGAGTGTGTGCAGTGTTTTTCTGAAAACTTCTTGTTTTAATTATTGAATTGTTTTTTAGGATTACCATTTTCTGAAAAAGCGAAAAGAGAAAACAGCAATAAATGCGGAAATTATAGAACGCCGTTATTTTATTTAGGAACAAGTCGATTATTGAAACTACAGCCCTATAAAACAAAACTCCGTCGCTTTGGGCAAAGCGAAGAGGGATAATTACAGAAATTGAGCCCTATCAAAACATTCGTTTCACCTGGGCAGGGTGAAAGGTTAAAGACGACAATTATTTTGACTTATGAACAATATTCTTAACATCGACATCAACCCATTAGTGGCGAACTCCTCGGTGAATCACAAAGTCTGGTACCTTCCTTGATTTGTCTTCAGAAATAACGCTGATTTCTGGTGGAGCAGGATCATTGGAACCTGTCTCCCAGGCAGAGTTGTCGTAGGCGAACTCTTCTGTTGCATCTTGCATAGTATTTGTGCTCTCAGGTAAATCTCCCCATCTAGTTAGCTAGACGTTTTCGAGCCTGATACGAGAGCTTTCAGGAGTGGTGTATTTAACCAAAAAGTCGAACTTCCCACTTGGTTGTCCTAAGGTGTCCCACACCTCTGTGGAACTGGAGGAGTCATCCCTTTCGATGACGTTGACCTCAGAAAAAGCATAGTTGATGAATTCTAGTCCGGCAAGCTTTGCCAATTCATCGTCGTACTGGATATTTTATGAATGACCTGAGTGTTGTTCCCATGACATGGTGGGGATGCAGGTATTATGTTCAATGATGCTCAGCTGATTTTCATTGTTCGGCTGATTTTCTTGCCCCAAGTCTCCTAGATACGGCTGCCAGATAGACAGGTCATCAATTGGGCCATAATATTTGTGGTCAAAGTTGTCTTTCATCAGAGTGACTTCCTCTAATGAGTTTGGTGGAGCACGGCATCCTTCCGGATCACAATCTCCATATATCGTTCTGACATCTGACTTGGGTATAAATCTCGGACTGTGCAGGATAGAAAAAAGGCGTAGGCACCTCTTCCTGAGACATATAGTCGTCCTTGTTAAGATAGGAATTCCACTCCTCATCTGTATCAAAGGGATCTCCCTCGTTGATGGTATGGACTGCTTGAGACACTGGGTGAAGGAAACCTCCACTATGGAAGAAATCCTGAATGGGATGAAAACTTTCGTCGCTAGTAGCAGTCTGGGTACATGTTGCAGAAAAACCAAGACCCTTCTTTGTTTTGTTATCAGTAGGAATGACAATTTGCCTCCATCCTTTGGCATTATTACTTTTGATCACTTCGAGAGCATCTCTGTACGAGGATATTGAGGTTCCTTTCTCTGATTGATTCTCATTGCTCACCGAAAGTGCTTGGAACTGAGTCCCAACAACCTCCTCAGGCTCTATACAAGTAGATAATGACATGTTACTCACGATCAAGGCTTGTTCTCCACAAACCGTGACGAGTTGATCGTTCTTGACGAACTTCAGATTCTGGTGCAGCGTCGAAGTGGCTGCCCCAGCTTGGTGTATCCAAGGTCTTCCTAATAAACAGTTGTATGCTGCCCGGACGTCCATGACCTGGAAGGTGATTAGGAAAGTGTGAGGACCGATAGTTATGGGAAGGTCGACTTTTCCGATAACTGCTTTCCGAGATCCGTCAAAGGCTTTGACGATGACCTCATTTCCCCTCATCGGGGATCCTTTGAATGATAGTCGCATTAAAGTGGACTTCGGCATAACGTTGATGGTTGATCCGGTATCTACCAGTATGCTGGCTAAAGCATCGTCCTGGCAGTTGACTGTAATATTGAGAGCCATGTTGTGACTTTTGCCTTCCTCGGGCAATTCCCCATCACTGAACCCGAAGTTATTGCAGGAAGTGATGTTAGAGATGATGCTATCAAGCTGTCGTATTGACACATCCTGTTCCACAAAGGCTTGCTCTAAGACTTTTTGCAGAGCCTCTCCGTGGGCTTTAGAAGTGAGTAAAAGTGATAGCACAGAGATCTTTGAAGGAGTTTGTAACAGTTGATCAACAATGTTGTATTCACTCCTCTGGATGAGCTTCAGCATCTCATCGTTGTTTTTTGAAAGGTCGGGATCACTTGACTGACCGAGCGGTGGATTGGGAACTTCCGTTTGAGGTTCCTTTTCTTTGCTAGGTTCTCCAACTCCTCAGTTGAAGATTCGACCGCTCCGTGTTACTCGACTAATGTCTGCAATATTCACGACGAAGGGTAATGTAACTTCCTTCCCATTCTCAATTATTGTTGCATCGTACTTGTAAGGGATCGCCTTATCAGACTTGTACGGTAATGGTCCCGGTAGATAGATAACTACAGGAGCCTTCTGATTTATCTGACTGTCGTAAGTAACTTCAATCAGCTCTTGGCTAAGAACCTTTGATTCGTCCAATAGAGGGATGATGGCACAAACATCCTTGGTCCTCTCAGGATCATAGATTACAACCACATCTTTGATTTGATCAGCGAAGTAGTCTGGCGTCCAGTCAATGGACCCCGAAACTGAATATGGTTGAATCTCTTTGCGGTCTAACTGACCTTGGAGGGCTGCTCGCACGAGGTAGCATCCTTGATTATTTTCCGAGAAAACTCTACAGCGCTCGTAGTTATGTGGTGGCACCTGGCCACGTTCGCTTTGAATATAGTGTAACCTCGCTAGGTCTGTTTCCATTGATCGAACATCCTGACTATAACACCTAGTAGGGTTCCCATCAATCATACTTACTTGTTGTGTGTCTTCATCTAGATAGATTGGAAGCCACCAATGATTTAACAAGTGTTGCAAAGTTCTTTGAACGAGAGCACATCCCTGGTCACTCTCACAACATCCTTTGCAGTTCTGATAATTATGCGAAGTCAGAAAACTAAGCTGTACTTGCTTAGCATGTAATTCTACCAAGCTGGTATTCATCAAGAGAATATCGAAGATCTAAATCATGTAGATCTGATAAATATTTTTATCATGGTAGTCCTGGATCCACCCAAGATCCATCTGACGCTGGAGGGCCTCCTGTACAAAAGAGCATCCCTGATTGTTTACCGAGCAAATCAGACAGGAATCATAATCGTGTCGTGGCAGATCATGATGTTGGCTTTGCCTTGAGTGCATTGCCACCAGGTTGACATTCATCGCACGGATGTCGTGGCTATGAATGATGTTGGAATTCGTATAAGTCATGTTGACCCCCCGAATTCGGTGCTCTTGGATCCACCCGAGATCCAATTGTTCCTATAGAGCTGATTACACCACAGAACATCCTTGATTGTCTTTAGAGCAGATATCACACTGGTGATAATTGTGAGGTGGTATATGGCCATACCCGCTCTGTCTGCGATGCATCTTGACCAGATTGGTCCTCATGAATTTGATTGCTGCCGTTAGACTCTCCTTCTATCAAATTGACTGCAGCTTTCTCATGTTGAGGCAACGAGTTCGTGAGAATATTCGGATTAGTATCTTTGAAAGATAAGACCCCGCTCCTAACAAGTTTTTGTATGTCGAATTTGAAACTGAGATAGTTTTCTATGTTATGCCCTGGTCCCCCTTGATGGTAAGGACAGGTCTGATCCGCCTTGAACCAAAAAGGCGGATTTTCCGGTATTGTAGGACGAGGCCTGGTTTGGACATGCCCATTGGCCAGCAGTAATGGAAACATTTATGCGTACAACATTGGTATAGGGTCGAACCCTAGTGGTCGCGTTGTATGGTTGTTGTTGTACTGAGGACGAGCCTGCTGAAGAGGCTGTTGTGTCCTTTGCTGATATTGCTGTTGATTCAGTTGGCTTTACGCAACCTGAGGTTGATACGTAGGAACAGGCGCAGAGTTGATAGAAGGAGTTATAGGTGCTGCTAGTTGGTAACATCGCCTTTGCTTTCCGAGAGAGATATTCCCAATATCCTGCTCTTTTTTCTTAGGGAGAGCACTATCGTATCGTCTTGTACTACTTGATGATCCAGCGTCCTTAACCAGACGTCCTTCTCAGACAACTTCCTCAAGACGAACTCCCATGCCCACCATCTCAGTGAAGTCACTGGGCACACTGGCAACCATTCTGTCGTAGTAAAATGAGCTCAAGGTTTTCAAGAAGATCTTTGTCAACTCTTTTTCCTCAAGAGGTGGACAAATCTTGGCGGCGATTTCACGCCATCTTTGAGCATACTCCTTAAAGGTTTCCTTGTCCTTTTGTGACATCGATTTGAGTTGATCTCTGTCTGGTGCCATGTCCAGGTTATACTTATACTGCTGAACAAATGCAACACCAACATCTCTAAAAGTAGCGATCTTAGTGCGGTTTAAACCCATGTACCATTTGAGTGCGGCACCGGTTAAACTATCCTGGAAGTAATGAATCAGTAGCTCCTGGTTCTTTGTCTGAGCTAACATTCGCCGAGCGTACATCACTAAATGACTTTGAGGGCAAGAGTTACCCTTGTACTTTTCAAAATCGGGCACCTGGAACTTGTGCGGAACTTTCTCATTGGGGACCACACAAAGGTCTGCGGCGTCCTTTCCAAATAGATCATGACCGCGAATGGCTTGCAGTTCTTTCTGCATATCCAAGAATTGTTCCTGGAACTTATTCATTCTATCTAACATACATTCGTT
The DNA here is from genome assembly GCA_022829125.1 of Lathyrus tuberosus. Taxonomy (NCBI): domain Eukaryota; kingdom Viridiplantae; phylum Streptophyta; class Magnoliopsida; order Fabales; family Fabaceae; genus Lathyrus; species Lathyrus tuberosus. Next base: position 532,152 of record JALAZF010000233.1, read on the forward strand.
TCCACCAGAAGGTATCTGGGAAATTTGTCCTTTCGGGACAGTGTGTACCATGGGTGGTGGCACAGTCATTACGACAGAGACTCTTGGTGCTTTCCTAAAGTTTGTAACCTTCAGGCCCAGCGGTTCCTGCTGCATTTTCTAGATCTTCCATGATCGACGAAATATATCCTTCTGGGATATAGTTGAGTGGCATGCCCCGGGGACGATCTTTCGACATTTTGTACCTAGGATCAGACATCTCCACTATGGGCGTAGATGTGATCTTTGAGATCACAGTCCGTTGTTGTTGCATCTGAGCTTCTGCCAGAGCTTGCATGCTGTTATGAAACTTTCTCAGATCTTCTTTCAGAGTGTCGATATCTTCTCTCAACTCTCTGTTCTCTTCCTCGAGATCATCCATTTTCTTTTGTCGATTGGCCCGAGTATTGTACGAATGAGACAGTTTGACTCTAGAATCGAAACACAAACGTGAGATTCGTAGGGAAGAAGATTGCGTTTATGCGAGAATGATGAATGATATGCAATGATTATATTAATTATTTTTGTTTATTCAAAGCAAACTTCGACAATTAGATTGCAAATATCAAACAGTGGGGAAACCTTGTTTTATTGAATTCAACGATTGCGGAAATGGAAATACAGTAGATTACAAAGTATTGTAAAAGGAAATCTAAACTAATGGATCCTGAGTCCTCTCTAAGGAGAGCTCAGGTGCTGGTTCTGGTTCTTTCCTTTTATTTGAACGGGGCTCTTGAGCCGTTGTCGGGTTGTCATTCCTTTGCCAAGTGAAAGAAGCGAGCAAATTTCTTTGATCTTCTATAGCATGTTGTTCCAGAATCTCGATCAGAGCATCCTTATCTTTCAATAGCTGCTGTAGTTTCTTACATTCCATATTGAGAATGCAGTATTTGTTCCTCCAAGACCTCCTCTCCTGTTGAACTTTGTTGAGAGTAACTTAAAGTTTTTCCTTGTCTGACATGAAATAAAGGAAAGAGTCCCTTAACGGAAGAACTTCCTGACGAGGGTAAGGCATCCTCAGCTTGAGAGCTCTTGTTTGTACCTAGTGGAGATAAGGCTCCACCGAGACACAGCCCGGTTTTCCTAGAGACTCTCTTCCTTTCCTATGAACATATTTCCAAGCATGCACTATTTATGTTTTTAGTGCCCTGTCGTTTTCTCCTTCCTTCAAGAAAAGACCTTCCAGATGAGCATTCCGCAGGACATGCCTCATCGGGTATCCGAATTGACGACGGACTAACATCGGATGATAGTTGATTCCTCCCTTAGTTCCTATAAGGGGTACATTTGGGAAATTTCCACAACGGTAAATGATTCTGACCCCGTCATAGATTCGATTGTACCAATCGATGTCAGAATTGGTAAGAGACATGATTCTCTGCGACCAACGTAAAGTATTCTTTTGATCCCAAAATGCAGCAGACTTGGGTAAATGGGAAATGAACCATTTGTATAGCAGGGGTACATAGCATGTGATCATTCCCCCGCTATATAAATTCCTTAAGTGTACCGAATGATACGCATCTGCGAGTAAGGTTGGTACGGGATTTCGAATCAGACATATCTTAATGGCATTGATATCTACAAAGGTATCGATGTTGGGAAACAAAAATAACCCGTAGGTGAGCAAAACAAAGATGCTCTCGAAAGCGGCCACATTCCCTATACTAGTAAAGTACAGAGATTTCTTTATCAAGAATTGGGCTGGCAAACCTTGGATGCCACCCTTAGTGGTCATGTGAGTCTTGACTTCTGACTCGTCCAAATAAATTGCTCTTGCAATGGTTTGATCTTTTGGAATTTCTTCCAATCCAGAAAAAGGAGCTTGATCAGTGATATGTAAATCAGTTAGGTGAGAATACTCCTCCAGTGTTGGTGCTAGCTGATAATCCGGGAATGTGAAACAGTGATAAACTGGATCGTAGAACTGAACTAGTGTGGACAGGATTCCCTCAATTACATGGACCCTTAACAGAGATAGCAGTCCTCTGTACTTAGCTCTAAAAGCCTCAGGGTCGGTGATCATCCTTGCCAAACCTCTCAAATCCTCTAACTTTGGAACCTTGAAGGTATACTTATGAGCCTTTCTTCTACCGAAATCCATAACGCAATCCCTTTATCTGACATTTGCAATCATTGTCTTAGTTTAATTTGAAAAAAAGAGACTAGAAGAGAAGATTTTTTTTTTTGAATGTTTTTTAAATGAATGTATGAATGCAGCATACAAAAACATATAAAAAACATGGGGTCAAAGGGTCGGTGTCATGATGTCAAAGCTCTACCCTCCTCCCCCCCCAAAGGTTTATACTAGTGATTTTTTGTATATGTCCGCAAAATCATTGATCCCTCTTGGGATAACAACAGCAAGCGGATCGCCAGCGAGCTGATGTATCCTAGAGTGATCTAAAATGAGGGTAGTATCGTGTGACAACTATTTCCGATAGCTTCTGCACTACAAAATGGTTTCAGTCTACTAAAAACCTCAGCTTCTCAGATAACCCAGTCGACCACACTATTTTCAACAACCGAAGTTGTATAGGCAATGTATCTGCAAAGGGAGTCTCCATTGAGTTTGATGGTCGACCGGGGACTCTTAGTTGGGATTCACTCCCCGTAAGATTACCCGTATTGCCATTACCTATCTTAGGTGTATACTCAATCTTTCCACATGCGGCATCGCACGCATTCCCATTAGCAGAAAAATAAACACATATATCAAATAGGAAAAGCAGTATATATATTTGTCTTAACATCCTAGACCTCTAGTCTTATGATCCTATACAGATAATGACTCCCCAGCAGAGTCGCCATTTCTGTGATACTTTGAGAACTCAGGGTTTTCTACCTAAGATTGTAAGAAAAAGAATCGGGCCCCACGGTGGGCACCATTTTTTCTGTAGCGCGATTTTTGTGGTCTTGAAGCAGTATCGCTCGGGTACTACAGTTCGATTCATTTTTTATCCTGTTAAGCTGATTAAGGAAGGGAAATAGATGTCTCCAATTAACCCTGCTTGCATACTGAGATTAAACCGTCAAAACCGTTGGTTTACAGATGCTATGTAGACGTGGGCCCCTCTTTGGTTATTTTGCCTAAGAACACGGTGTTTGGACTATTGGTGAGGTTTTTGGTAATGTGTTTAGATTTGATGCTTTTGGGTTGATTGATGGAGGTACTGGATTTTGAGTTTTTGATTAGTGTGATCGCTAAGATTTTTCAATATTATGCCTACGTATTCCCGTTTAACGAAACAGGGAAATCAGAGCGATCGTAGTTCCCTCATATTCTAGGGGAAAAAGGTGTTTCGGTGTCTCGTTCGAAGCCCGAGACAGAGGCTAAAGGTGATTTGTGTCTTGTTCAAAGCCCAAGATGTGAAGCTAAAAGGGTTCTGGATGAGAGAGAATTTGTCATCTCTAAAGAGGAGTTGTTGATGTTTGCATGTTGTGAGCAAGGCACAAGTTGATGCTAAAAGGTTGATTGACTCAACCGAGATTTCCTTATACAAAGCCTAAGAGGAGGCTATTGACCCAACAAGAGGGTGTTTTTTATTTGTCTCGTACAAAGCCCGAGATAGAGGCTAAAAGCGTTGACTCAACAAGAAAGTACTAATAAATGACTGAATCAACAAGAGAGTGCTTTTATGTGTCTTGTACGAAGCCCAAGACGGAGGCTAAAAAAGTTTGACTCAACAAGAGAGTCTTTTATACTAAACAATAGAGTGATTTGATGTCTCGTACGAAGCCCGAGATGGAGGCTAAAAGGAGATTGACTCAATAACAGAGTCTTTTATATTCAACAAGAGAGTGTTTTTAGTATCTCGTACAAAGCCCAAGATGGAGGCTAAAAAGGCCTGACTCAACAAGAGAGTGCTTTTATCTGTCTTATACGTAGCCTAAGACGGAGGCTAAAAAGGTTTGACTCAACAAGAGAGTCTTTTATACTCAACAAGAGAGTGATTTAGTATCTCGTACGAAGCCCGAGATGGAAGCTAAAAGGATATTGACTCAACAAGAGAGTCTTTTATACTCAACAAGAGAGTGTGTTTAGAATCTCGTACAAAGCCCGAGATGGAGGCTAAAAGGTTTTGACTCAACAAGAGAGTCTTTTATACTCAACAAGAGAGTGTTTTAGTATCTCGTACAAAGCCCAAGATGGAGGCTAAAAAGACTTTGACTCAACAAGAGAGTCTTTTATACTCAACAAGAGAGTCTGAAAAGGTTAGCTTCGCTAGGGGAGAGTCTTTTGTACAAAGCCCAAGAGGAGGAAATCTTACCGCTGTGGATTCTGGAGATCCTGAAGCGGGTCCAAGTATGGGGAACTCTCATGAGAGAGACCGGGTTTCTGCCTATGTTTGAAGGGAACTTGAGAATATCTTTGAGACTCAAGGGTCTTAGACTGTCCAAGTCTAGAATTTTATCTTTTGTACAATGCCCAAGAAGAGGCACGGGCGTTAAGGGATGAGTATCAACCCTACAACGGCCGGAGTTTTTGACGTTGGAAAGACTACTCTAGCAAAGGATGACTGAGTTATGTCTTATACCTTTAAGAGGTCGTTAAGGTCCTTGTATTAAGCCCAAGAGAAGGCATGAGAACTTCTAAGAAGCCGAAGGGTCCTTGTACAACACCCAAGAGGAGGCGGGGATGCTTTTAGGAAGCCTTTGGGTCCCCAAACCAAGAGAAGTTCAAGACATGCTATTCACAGAAAATAGATCAAGCCAGGAAAGTTCAAGGATTTGGAAGAAACTCAAGAGATGATATTCACGGAGAATAGATCAACTCTGGGGAGTAGAGTTTCTTTGACAATTTCTAAGAGTGACAGTCTGAGAAAGGGTTCACCGAGAATGCTGTCTTTCACGTTTCCATATTGTTTAACCCCAAGAGGAGGGAAGACTGTGTCTGGTAATCCTATAGGGGATCTAGTTTTGTTTGTATTTAAGAGTGACCAACGAGGCTTTACCTAGTGCTAGACGTAGTTGCCGGGGAAAACTCTAAAATAACTATACTAGTATTACACAATTGATATTTGATGAGTATATAAAAGGATGTGAAAGGAAACTTACAGTGAAACAGCCCCACAATACAGTTATATACATATGAAAGCGATAAATGAAAGCGGATAAACACTTACCCGTTGTAGAGCTTCCATGTTGTTTTGTTAGTTGTTCAACAAAGAAAGCTTTGATAACAATATTATATTCAAAATCAAAGGAGAAAGTGCTTTGAAAAGATTGTTGGGGCTTACAGCTCAAGGAGAGACCCAAGTTTTAACGATGATCGTAGCGCTGTTTTGAAAACTGTACAGAGGGACTTATAAAATATGTGAGGCCCACAAAGTTTTTATGTACAAGGGGGTTGAGTCTTACACTCTTTTAGAGGCCCAAAGATATTTAAAGAAATGGGGCTTATAACACGAAGGTAGGCCCATTTGGTTTTGTTAAAAAGGCGACGATCGCGCCGTTGTTTTTGAAAATACAGTGGGACTTATACAATGACTGAGGCCCAAAAGGTTGTGTATTTACAATGGGGATGTGTCTTACACTATAATAGAGGCCCAAAATGTTTGAAAGAAAAGAAATGGGGCTTATAACACGAGGGTAGGCCCATATGATTATTTTTGAACTGGCGATCGCGCCGAGATTTCCTTTTAACGCAGAGGGACTTATACAATATCTGAGGCCCAAAATTGTTTTGGTTAAAAGGGGATTGGGTCTTACACTCTATTAGAGGCCCAAAATGTTTGAAAAAGTTTAATGAGGGTTGAATTAATCAAAACCCTAATTTATTTTCCAAAATATATTTTAATTGAATAAAAATTCACTTAAAATGATCAAAATTGTTAAACATATGTGAAAAACAAATTGTGATCTTGGATTAATGTTTCAAAAATCATGTTTATATGCACAGAATGATTGAAATCAATTAAGTTTGGAAAATCAATGGAGAAAAATATTTCAAATGTTAAAAACAAATAGAACATTAATTCTTTGCAAAAATATCTAATATATGAAATTAATAATATTTTTGGGATTTTTTCGTAAAATAAAATATTTTAACAATTTTTTGAATTATTAAAAAAAGAGTCAACTCAAATACATTAAAACTCAGAGAGAAATTAATTTTTGAATCAATTAAATTAAAATCACAAAATTCAAATATTTGAATTTTCAAAAAGGGCGCCAAGAACATGGCAAGAAAACGCGCCACCCTCAGTTTCTGCAGATTTGCATTTTCTATCCAATCTCACTGAATACTTGATTATATCATTTAATCTACATATCAATTTGCTCGTTTTCACCTCATGATCATGTCTATGGTCTTTAATTTCATTTATTTTAAGCATGGAATAAGAAATCAAAGAGAAACCTCAAGAACCCTAAAACTTACATGAAAGCTCAGAAATTTCATACACGATTCAAACAAAGCAATTGATTGAGGGAAAACACTCTATGCATGATTCTGAACATATGGGCAAATTATTGTGCAGCAAAAAATGCATGGATCATAGAGTTAGAAGAGCACATGCTTACCTCTTGTAGCTGGTGATCGTGTTTTGTGTTGGAGGTGTTACAACTAGGTTCCAATGATGTGGATAGCTTCCCTAGGTGCCAAGTGATGTGCCTGAGTGTATGGAATGGTTTGAAACAAGCTGGAACTGAAGATGGTATCTCAACTGCAACTTGGTTAAAACCTTGAGCAGTTGGCTGGTGATTCTGAGAAATCAATGTTCCAGATGTTGTTTAAGTGTTTGGATCACTTCTATATGATGCTTATGAGGTGAGTGTGTGTGTGTGTGATTGGTTTGGTTGGAATAGCCCTCAAACTCAAAACCCGATAGTGACTTGCCTTAGAAGGCAAAATTGGAAGTGAGAAGGAGATTTTGAGGAAAGCATCTGTTTGATGGCTTTGGTGTACTCAAATTGAGCATAAATGAGCTCTATTTATAGAAGAGCAAGTTTGTTTTGACTGCAATAGTGAATGGCAACTGCAACAGAGGTTTGGTCAATGATTGCGCTTTGGAATTTAAGTCTCCTTTATCGATTGACTGGAGGTTAGGGCACAGGCTGCTGGTTCCCTAGTTCTTGGATATGTCTTGACTGAATTCAGTTGGAAATGGTTCATTCCATGCCACCTTGGTGCATCCATTGAATGCTCCAAAACAAAATTGGAGTCTTGTCCCCTCTTTAGGGATTTATAAGTTTGGCATGTTACTTTTGGTTCTAAAGACTTGGGAGGCTTATGGATCAGTGTTTGTCCCTCCTTGGTCCCTCATTGAGGTGTTCAGATGGATAAGCATGTTTGTCATTTGCACAAATTTGGAAAATCGAGAAAAATGCACAAATCTGCCTTGCCATGACAGTTTGCAGCAAGGCACATTGTCTTTGTCATACCTCATGGCTCAAGTGGAATTTTATGGAGTTCTTGGCCATTTTGGAAAGCTCTCATATGATACAACACATGTGTGATCATAGTTTGTTTTGATACCTTTTGGATCTGAGTGAAAAATTCCCCTACATTTGGAAAAAAAGCAAGGCAGATTCTGACTTAGTGAAAATTTCACTAAGTGTTGGAAAAAAATGACATTTTCACTTTTTGTGATTTTGGCCATTCCATAACTTGAAATCCATGAGGAATTGGAATGAGGTGTAGTTGACACTTTTAAAGTATGCCATGAGAGCTACAAATCCAACTTTGGATCAGGCCAAATGGTTGCTTTGATCTCAAGTTATGATCCTTGGAAGTTGGTACCCTAGCCACTTTGTTCCATAACTTAGAAAAATTCTAAGTTTTTATGGTTACCCCTTTTACAAGTTATCCCACTTTTCTTGATTTTTCTTGATGAATGATGATTACAATCATACATTAACATCATTTTAGGGTCAAAGAACCATATTTGTGAAAAATCTCAAAAAGTCAAACTTTGACTTTTGTGCACAGTTGACTTTTTATCAGATGAACTCCAAACTGTGCGATCCTCTATGAAATCAAGTCCTTGACCTAAATCAAACTTGATGGATTGATTTCATAGGGTTTATAAGATGTATTGAATCATGTCCCAAGGTTTGGGAGCATGTCTTGGTCAAAAGTCAAAGGTACAGTTGACTTTTTCCTCACAACCCTAACTGTGGTCCAGATGAAATTGAAACTTGTTGATCAAGCTTCTTGGATCAATCCATTATTGCAAATGGATCAATATAGTGTATTGGAGACCCTCAAGTCATGTCTTGAGGTCTTGGCTCATGTTTTGTCCCAAAAGTCAACTTAGGGGTGAATTAGGTCAAGAAACCCTAATTCCTGATTTTTAGTGAATGCATCCCCTGAGGTTAAATTGACTTGATGATTGGGTCCATGAGGTTCCATGGAGTATTTTAGGATATGATTTGAAGCATTGGCTCATGCCCAGAGGAAAATTTCCAGCTGGAGGCCCTGGTTGACCAAAACGCTAATTTGGTGACACTGTCGATCTTGAGGCCTGATCCACTTAGAAGGGAGCAGCCTTGTGCTTAATCCTTGATGTGGGAGTCCTCTTGATCCTTTGTGGATGTTTGAGAGGTTAGACAAGTTGAAGATCATGTCAATTCTTGATTGATCATTTGCCTAAGCTCAGAGAGGGCTTGAAACCCTAATTCCTGTTTGTAGTGAATGCTCACCCATCTTTGGGGAGACTGATGAGGCATAAAGGTTCCTCCATATTGTGATGATGATTTGCACAATAATGGGAAATCTTAGTGGTCAAAATTTGGGGTATGACACCTCCTCTTAGGCTTTGTATAGAGAAATCCCCGGTTGAGTCAATCAACCTTTTAGCATCAACTTGTGCCTTGCTCACAGCATACAAACATCAACAACTCCTCTTTAGAGATGATAAGTTCTCTCTCACTCAAACTTTTAGCTTCACATCTTGGGCTTTGAACAAGATACAAATTACCTTTAGCCTCATGTCTTTGGATTTGAACAAGACACCAAAACAAACTTTTTCCTCCCTTAGAATAGGAGGAACTACTATCGCTCTGATTTCCCTATTTCGTTAAACGGGAATACGTAGGCATAAGATTGAAAAATCTTAGCGAGCATACTAATCAAAAAACCCAAAATCCAGTACCTCTATCAATCAACCCAAAAGCAATAAATCTAAACACATTACTAAAAACCTCACCAATAGTCCAGACACCGTGTTCTTAGGAAAAATAACCGAAGAGGGGCCCACGTCTACATAGCATCTAAAAACCAACAGTTTTGACTGTTTAACCTCAGTATGCAAGCAGGGTTAATTGGAGACATCTATTTCCCTTCTTTAATCAGCTTAACAGGATAAAAAATGAATCGAACTGTAGTACCCGAGCGATAGTGCTTCAAGACCACAAAAATCGCGCTACAGAAAAAATGGTGCCCACCGTGGGGCCCGATTCTTTTTCTTGTAATCTTAGGTAGAAAACCCTGAGTTCACAAAGTATCACAGAAATGACGACTCTGCTGGGGAGTCATTGTCTGTATAGGATCATAAGACTAGAGGTCTAGGATGATTAAGACAAATATATATATTGCTTTTCCTATTTGATATATGTGTTTATTTTTCTGCTAATGGGAATGCGTGTGATGCCGCATGTGGAAAGATTGAGTATACACCTAAGATAGGTGATGGCAATACGAGTAATCTTACGAGGAGTGAATCCCAGCTAAGAGTCCCCGGTCGACCATCAAACTCAGTGGAGACTCCTTTTGCAGATACATTGCCTATACGACTTCGGTTGTTGAAAATTGTGTGGTCGACTGGGTTATCTGAGAATCTGAGGTTTTTAGTAGACTGAAACCATTTTTTAGTGCGGAAGCTATAGGAAATAGTTGTCACGCGATACTACACTCATTTAAGATCACTCTAGGATACATCAGCTCGCTGGCGATCAGCTTGTTGTTGTTATCCCAAGAGGGATCAATGGTTTTGCAGACAGGTACAAAAAATCACCAGTATAAACCTTTGGGGGGGGGGGGGGGGTAGAGCCTTGACTTCATGACACCGACCCTTTGACCCCATGTTTTTTCTATGTTTTTGTGTGCTGCATTCATACATTCATTTAAAAAACATTAAAAAAAAAGAAAATCTTCTCTTCTAGTCTCTCTTTTTTCAAATTAAACTGAGACAATGATTACAAATATCAGAGAAAGAGATTGTGTTATGGATTTCGGTAGAAGAAAAACTCATAAGTATACCTTCAAGGTTCCAAAATTAGAGGATTTAAGAGGTTTGGCAAGGATGATCACCAACCCTGAGGCTTTCAGAGCTAAATATGGAGGACTGCTGTCTCTGTTAAGGATCCATGTAATTGAGGGATTACTTGCTATGCTCATTCAGTTCTACGATCCGGTCTATCACTGTTTCACATTCCCAGATTATCAGCTAGGACCAACGCTGGAGGAGTACTTTCACCCGACTGATTTACATATCACTGATCAAGCTCCCTTTTACGGATTGGAGGAAATTCCAAAAGATTAAACCATTGCAAGAGAAATTTATTTGGACGAGTCAGAAGTCAGGACTCACATGACCACTAAGGGTGGCATCCAAGGTTTTCCAGCCCAATTCTTGATAAAGAAAGCCCTGTACTTTACTAGTATAGGGAACATGGCCGCTTTCAAAAACATTTTTGTTTTTCTCACCTACGGGTTATTTTTGTTTCCCAACATCGATAACTTTGTAGATATCAATGCCATTAAGATATGTCTGATTGGAAATCCCGTACTGACCTTACTCGCAGATGCGTATCATTTGGTACACTTAAAGAATTTATATAGCAGAGGAATGATCACATGCCATGTACCCCTGCTATACAAATGGTTCATTTCCCATTTGCCCAAGGCTGCTGCATTTTGGGATCAAAAGAATACTTTACGTTGGTCGCAGAGAATCATGTCTCTTACCAACTCTGACATCGATTGGTACAATCGAATCTATGACGGGATTAGAATCATTGACCGTTGTGGAAACTTCCCAAACATACCCCTTATAGGAACTAAGGGAGGAATCAGCTATTATCCAATTCTCGTCCGTCGTCAATTCGGATACCCGATGAGGCATGTCTCGCGTAATGCTCATCTGGAAGGTCTTTTCTTCAAGGAAGGAGAAAATGACAGGGCACTAAAGACAGAAATAGTGCATGCCTGGAAACACGTTCATAGGAAAGGAAGAGAGTCTCTAGGGAAACCGGACTGTGTCTCGGTGTAGCCTTATCTTCACTGGGTATAAACTAGAGATCTCAAGCTGAGGATGCCTTACCCTCGTCAGGACGTTCTTCCGTTAAGGGACTCTGTCCTTTATTTCATGTCCGACACGGAAAAACTTCAAGGTACTCTCAACAAAGTTCAACAGGAGAGGAGGTATTGGAGGAACAAGTACCGCATTCTCAATGTGGAGTGTAAGAATGTACAGCAGCTATTGAAGTTTAAAGATGCTCTGGTTGAGATTTTAGAGCAACATGCTGTAGAAAATCAGGATAACCAAAGGAATTTGCTCTCTCCTTTCACTTGGCAAAGGAATGACAACCCGACAACGGCTGAAGAGCCCAGGTCAAAGAAAAGGAAAGCACCAGAACTATCACCTGAGCTCTCCTCAGAGAGGACTCAGGATCCATTAGTTTAGAGATTTCCTTTTACAACACTTTGTAATCTACTATATTTCCATTCCGCAATCTTTGAATTCAATAAAACGGGGTCTCCCCACTGTTTGATATTTGAAATCTAATTGTCGAAGTTTACTTTGAATAAACAAAAATAATTAATATAATCATTGCATATCATTCATCATTCTCGCATAAACGCATTCTTCTTCCCTGCAAATCTCACGTTTGTGTCTCGATTCTAGAGTTAAAGTATCTCATTCGTACAATACTCGGGCCAATCGATAAAAGAAAATAGATGATCTCGAGGAAGAGAACAGAGAGTTGAGAGAAGAGATCGACACTCTGAAAGAAGATCTGAGAAAACTTTATAGTGACATGCAAGCTCAAGCAGAAGCTCAGATGCAACAACAAGGGACTGTGATCTCAGAGATCACATCTACGCCCATAGTGGAGAAGTTTGATCCTAGGTATAAATTTTCAAAAGATCGTCCCTGGGGCATGCCACTCAACTATATCCAGGAGGGATATATTCCGCCAATCATGGATGATATGGAAAATGCAGCAGGAACCGCTGGGCCTGAAGGTTTCAAACTTCAGGAAAGCGAAGATGCCAGGGGCATGACAACAACTCCTGAAGGTTACAAACTTCGGGAGGCACCAAGAGTCTCTGCCATGATGACTATACCACCACCCGTGGTACACGCTGTCCCAGAAGGACAGATTCCACAGATACCTTCTGATGGAAACGAAAGTATGTTCGACATAATGAATGAGTTCCAGGAATAATTCCTGGATATGCAGAAAGAACTGCAAGCCATTTAGGGTCAGGATCTATTTGGAAAGGACGCCGCAGACCTTTGTTTGATCCCCAATGTGAAAGTTCTACACAAGTTCCAGGTGCCCGATTTTGAAAAGTACAAGGGTAACTCTTGCCCTCAAAGTCATTTAGTGATGTACGCTCAGCGAATGTCAGCTCAGACAAAGAACCAGGAGCTACTGATTCACTACTTTTAGGATAGTTTAACCGGTGCCGCACTCAAATGGTACATGGGTTTAAACCGCACTAAGATCGCTAATTTCTGAGATGTTGGCGCTTCCTTCGTTCAGCAGTATAAGTATAACCTGGGCATGGCACCTGACAGAGATCAACTCAGATCGATGTCATAAAAGGACAAGGAAACCTTTAAGGAGTACGCTCAGAGATGGCATGAAATTGTCGCCCAGATTTGTCCACCTCTTGAGGAAAAAGAGATGACAAAGATCTTCTTGAAAACATTAAGCTCATTGTACTATGACCGAATGGTCGCCAGTGCGCCCAGTGACTTCACCGAGATGGTGGGCATGGGAGTTCGTCTTAAGGAAGCCGTCCGAAAAGGACGTCTGGTGAAAGACGCTGGATCATCAAGTAATACAAAATGATACGGTAGTGCTTTCCCTAAGAAAAAAGAGCAGGATATTGGGAATATCTCTCTCGGAAAGTAAAGGCGACGTTACCAACCAGTAGCATCTGTAACTCCTGCTATCAACCCTGCGCCTGTTCCTATGTATCAACCTCAGGTTGCGCAGAGCCAACCTAATCAACAACCTTATCAGCAAAGGACACAACATCCTCTTCACCAGGCTCATCCTCAAGATAACAACAACCGTACAATACGACCACCAGGGTTCGACCCTATACCAATGTTGTACGCAGAACTGTTTCCATTACTACTGGCCAAGGGGCATGTCCAAACCAGGTCTCCTATTACAGTACCAAAAAATCCGTCTTTTTGGTTCAAAGCGGATCAGACTTGCCCTTACCATCAAGGAGGACCGGGGCATAACATAGAAAACTGTCTTAGTTTCAAATCCGACGTACAAAAACTTGTTAAGAGCGGGGTCTTATCTTTCAAAGATATGAATCCTAATGTTCTCACGAACCTGTTGCCTCAACACGAGAAAGCTGCAGTCAATTTGATAGAAGGAGAGTATAACGACAACTATCAAATTCATGATGTACTCTTATTGAGGACCCCTATGGTCAAGATGCATCGCAGACAGAGCGGGTATGGCCATATACCACCTCACAACTATCACCAGTGTGATATCTACTCTAAGAACAATCGAGGATGTTCTGTAGTGCAATCAGCTCTATAGGAACAATTGGATTTCGGGTGGATCGAAGAGCATCGAATTCGGGGGGTCAACATGACTTATACGAATTCCAACATCGTTCAGAGCCACGACATCTGTGCGATGAATGTCAACCTGGTGGCAATGCACTCAAGGCAAAGCCAACATCATGATCTGCCACGGCACGATTATGATTCCTGTCTGATTTGCTCGGTAAACAATCAGGGATGCTCTTTTATACAAGAGGCCCTCCAGCGTCAGATGGATCTTGGGTGGATCCAGGACTACCATGATAAAAATCTTTATCAGATTAACATGATTCAAATCTTTGATATTCGCTTAATGAATACCAGCATGGTAGAATTACACGCTAAGCAAGTCCAGCTCGGTTTTCTAACTTCGCATTATTATCAGAACTGTAAAGGATGTTGTGAGAGTGATCAGGGATGTGCTCTCGTTCAAAGAACTTTGCAACACTTGTTAAATCACTAGTGGCTTCCGATCTATCTAGACGAAGACACGCAACAAGTCAGTTTGGTTAATGGGAGCCCTACTAGGCATCAAAGTCAGGATGCTCGATCAATGGAAACAGACTTAATGAGGTTACACTGTATTCAAAGCGGACGTGGCTAGGTGCCACCACATAACTATGAACGCTATAGAGTTTGCTCGGAAAATAACCAAGGATGTTACCTCGTGCGAGCAGCCCTTCAAGGTCAGTTGGACCGCAGAGAGATTCACCCATGTCCAGTTTCGGGGTCCATTAACTGGACGCCAGACTACTTCGCTGATCAAATCAAAGAAGTGGTTGTAATCTCTGATCCTGAGAGGACCAAGGATGTTTTTACCATCGTTCCTCTACTGGACGAATTAAAGGTTCTTAGCCAAGAACTGATTGAAGTTACTTACGACAGTCAGATAAATCAGAAGGCTCCTGTAGTTATCTATCTACCGGGACCATTATCTTATGAATCAGCGAAGGCGATCCCGTACAAATACGGTGCAACAATAGTTGAGAATGGAAAGGAAATTCCATTACCCTCCGCCGAGAATATTGCAGATATCAGTCGAGTAACACGGAGAGGTCGAATCTTTAACCGAGGAGTTAGAGAACCTAACAAAGAAAAGGAACTTAAGATGGAAGCTCCCAACCCACTGGTCGGTCAGTCCAGTGATCCCGACCTTTCAAAAAACAACGATGAGATGTTGAAGCTCATCCAAAGGAGTGAATACAACATTGTTGATTAGCTGTTAAAAACTCCTTCAAAGATCTCTTTGCTATCACTTTTACTCAGTTCCGAAGCCCACAGAGAGGCTCTACAGAAAGTCTTAGAGCAGGCCTTTGTGGAATAGGATGTGTCAATACGACAGTTTGATAGCATCGTCTCTAACATCACTTCCTGAACAACTTAGGGTTTAGTGATGGGGAATTGCAAGAGGAAGGCAAAAGTCACAACATGGTTCTCAATATCACAGTCAACTACCAGGACGATGCTTTAGCCAGCGTACTGGTAGATACCGGATCGGCCGTCAACATTATGCCGAAGTCCACTTTAATGTGACTATCATTCAAAGGATCCCCGATGAGGGGCAGTAAGGTCATCGTCAAATCCTTCGACGGATCTCAAAAAGCAGTTATCGGCGAAGTCGACCTTCCCTTAACTATCGGTCCTCACACTTTCCTAATCACTTTCCAGGTCATGGACGTCCGGGCAGAGTACAGCTGTTTATTAGGAAGACCATGGATACACCAGGCTGGGGCAGTCACTTCGACGCTGCACCAGAAACTGAAGTTCGTCAAGAACGATCAACTCGTCACGGTCTGTGGAGAACAAGCCTTGATCGTGAGTAACCTGTCATTATCTACTTGTATAGAACCCGAGGAGGTTGTTGGGACTCAGTTCCAAGCACTTTCAGTGAGCAATGAGAATCAATCAGAGAAAGGAACCTCAATATCCTCGTACAGAGATGCTCTCGAAGTGATCAAAAGCAACAATGCAAAAGGATGGGGACAACTTGTCATTCCTACTGATAACAAAACAAAGAAGGGTCTTGGTTTTTCTGCAACCTGTACCCAGACTGCTACTAGCAATGAAAGTTTTCATCCCATTTAGGATTTCTTCCATAGTGGAGGTTTCCTTCACCCAGTGCCTCAAGCAGTCCATACCATCAACGAGGGAGATCCCTCTGATACGGATGAAGAATGGAAATCCTATCTTAACAAGGACGGTTATATCTCTTAGGAAGAGGTGCCTATGCCATTTTCCTATCCCGCACAGAGTCCGAGATTTATACCCAGGTCAGATGTCAGAACGATATACGGAGATTGTGATCCAGAAGGATGTCGTGCTACGCCAAACTCATTAGAGGAAGACACTCTGATGAAAGACAATTTTGACCACGAATATTATGGCCCAATGGATGGCCTGCCTATCTGGCAGCCGTATCCAGGAGACTTGGGGTAAGAAAATTAGCCGAACAATGAAAATCAGCTGAGCATCATTGAAAAGAATGCATGCGTCCCCACCATGTCATGGGATCAACACTCAGGGTATTCAGAAAATATTCGGGGCAACGATGAATTTGCAAAGCTTGCAGGACTAGAATTCATCAACTACGCTTTTCCTGAGGTCAATGTCATTGAAAGGGATGACTCCTCCAGTTCCAGAGAAGTATGGGACACCTTGGGACAACCAAGTGGAAAGTTCGACTATGTGGTCAAATACACTACTCCTGAAAGCTCTCGTATCAGGCTCAAAGACATCCAGCCAACTGGATGGGAAAATTTACCTGAGAGCACAAATACCATGCAAGATACAACAGAAGAGTTCGTCTACGACAGCTCTGCCTGGGAAATAGATTCCAACGATCCTGCTCCACCAGAAATCAGCGTTATTTCTGAAGACAAATCAAGGAAGGTGCCAGACTTTGTGATTCACCGAGGAGTTCGCCGCCAGTGGGTTGCTATCGATGTCCCAAAAGTTGTTCATCAATTAAAGTAATTGCCATCTTTAACTTTTCACCCTGCCCAGGTGAAACGAATGTTTTGATAGGGCTCGTTTTCTGTAATTATCCCTCTTCGCTTCGCCCAAAGCGACAGAGTTTTGTTTTATAGGGATGTAATTTCAAGAATTGACTCGTTCATAAATAAAATAACGCCGTTCTGTAATTTCCGCATTAATTACTGTTTTCTCTTTTTGCTTTTTCAAAAAATGGTAATCCTAAAAAACAATTCAATAATAAAAACAAGCAGTTTTCAGAAAAACACTCCACACACTCATGCAGATTGTTTATTTTAAACCACGTTGAAACGTACGATCCAATGCCTTCTCCCAACTATGAATTCCCGATATTTGGGGCTGAAGAAGAAGTTGACGACAAAATTCCAGAAGAGATCTCTCGTTTACTCAGACAGAAGGAAAGGTCCATTGAACCTCACAAAGAGTAGTTGGAAACGGTCAACTTGGGCTCAGAGGAGGAAAGAAAAGAAATCAGGATTGGGGCACTACGTAGTCCAAATTCCAAAGAGGGTTTGACAAAGCTTCTCAAAGAGTTTCCCAATGTATTCGCTTGGTCCTATCAGGACATGCCAGGGTTGGATACCAACATCCTGGAACATCATCTACCATTGAGATCGGAATGTCCGCCAGTAAAACAAAGATTGAGACGAACCCATCCGGACATGGCCATCAAAAACAAATAGGAGGTACATAAATAGATTGACGCGAGCTTCCTCGCCACATCAGAGTATCCTCAATGGTTAGCCAACATAGTACCCGTCCAAAAAAGGACGGAAAGGTCAGAATGTGTGTAGACTACAGGGATCTAAACAAGGCAAGTCCAAATGACGACTTTCCTTTACCACACATTGACATGCTGGTAGACAGTACAAAAATATTCAAAGTGTTCTCCTTCATGGATGGATTCTCGAGCAATAACCAAATCAAAATGGCGCCGAAAGACATGGAGAAAACTTCCTTCATTACCCCATGGGGTACCTTTTGTTACAAGGTAATGTCGTTCGGTTTGAAGAACGCCGGGGAAATCGATTAAAGGGCCATGACTACTCTGTTTCATGACATGATACATACAGAAATCGAGGTATATTTCGATGATATGATTGCCAAATCTAAGACAGAAGAGGAGCTGTGACCCACCTGTCAAAGTTATTCTAGCGATTGAGAAAGTACAAACTCCGCTTGAATCCCAATAAGTGCACATTCGATGTCCGTTAGGGGAAACTTTTGGGGTTCATCATCAGCCAGAAAGGAATTGAGGTTGATCCTGACAAGGTCAAGGCCATTCGAGAAATTCCTTCTCCGAAAACATGAAAAACAAGTCAGAGGATTCCTGGGACGTTTGAACTACATTTCTAGATTCATATTCCTCATGACCGCGACATGCGCGCCAATTTTCAAATTACTCAAAACGAACCAGGACTGCGTTTGGACAGAAGATTGCCAAACCGCCTTCGACAGTATTGAGGAATACCTGTTGAATCCGCCGATTCTATCACCTCTAGTGGAAGGAAGACCACTGATCATTTACTTAATAGTCATGGAAAACTCCATGGGCTGTGTACTTGGCCAACAAGACAAAACGAAAAGGAAAGAGTCTGCCATCTACTATTTGAGCAAGAAATTCACCGACTGCGAGACTCGGTACACTATGCTTGAGAAAACTTGCTGTACTCTGGCTTGGGCAGCCAAACGTCTTCGCCAGTACATGATTCATCACACTACTTGGTTAATCTCAGAAATGGATCCGATCAAGTATGTCTTTGAAAATCCTGCTCTCACGGGAAGAATTGCCCATTGGCAGATGTTGTTATCAGAATACAACATAGAGTACCGTGCTCAAAAAGCCGTTAAAGGGAATATTTTAGCTGATCATTTGGCTTATCAACCGATTGACGATCAGGAATCAATCGGGTTTGACTTCCCAGAAGAAGATGTCATGTACTTGAAAATGAAAGATTGCGATGAACTGCTACCCAGTGAAGGGCCAGAACCAGGTTCCCAATGGGGGCTAATCTTTGACGGAGCTGTCAATCATTACGGAAACGGAATCGAGGCAATCATCATAACACCTCAGGGTACCCATATTCCTTTCACTGCTAGACTTACATTCAAGTGTACAAATAACGAGGCCGAATACGAAGCTTGTATTATGGGTCTCGAGGAAGCGATTGACTTAAGGATTAAGAACTTGGATGTATATGGCGACTCAGCTCTGGTCGTCAATCAAATCAAAGGAGATTGGAACACATACCAATCAGGACCGATTCCTTACAAAGATTATACAAGAAGGTTGTTACCCTTCTTCAACAAAATCGAGTTTCATCACATCCCTCATGATGAGAATCACATGGCTGATGCCTTAGCCACTCTCTCTTCCATGATTAGTGTAGGTTAATGGACCGACCTACCTAAGATCGACATAATGCGCCTTGAACGGCCCGCTTACATCTTCACAATGGAAGCAGTCACTGACGACAAACCTTGGTATCACGATATCAAATGCTTCCTTCAGAACAAGAGTACCCACCTGGGGCACTAAGGAAAGACAGGAAAACCCTCAGGAGGCTAGCCGGCAGTTTCTTCCTGAGCGTTGACACACTCTATAAGAGAAATTTCGACATGGTCTTGCTCCGATGCGTAGACAGACCAGAAGCAGACATGTTGATAAAATAAATTCACGAAGGATCCTTTGGCACTCATACCAACGGACATGCAATGGCGAGAAAAATTCTAAGAGCAGGATACTACTGGTTGACCATGGAATCCGACTGCTACAAGTACATGAGGAGTTGTCACAAGTGTCAAATATACTCCAACAAAATCCATGTACCGCCAATGCATCTCATAGTTCTCTCTTCCCCATGGCCTTTTTCCATATGGGGAATCTGAAGGTGCAAGAAAGACACAAGAAAGGGGGGGTTTGAATTGTGTATTTACTCTTTTATAAACTTTTCGTATTTTGATAAGGATACGCTCAAGAACCTTCAATGTTCGTTGAGAGATTTTGATCTCTTAATTATGGCGTATGAGAACCATATAGGTTCTGATCATAAGATACGATACTCAAAACTTGTAGTGCAGAAGCTGATCAGAGATAGGCAGCAAGGTTTTGACTTTGCTTAATATGAGGTTCTGATATTCAATTCAGAAACATAAATAGAGATACTAAGCAAGAGAGTAAAGGACACACGATATATCCTGGTTCACCACGCGGGCTAATCTAGTCCACCCTCCTTAGGTGATTTCGCCTTGAGCACAAGGACTTAATCCACTATAACTAAATCATGATTACACTTGCATGGGCAACGCCGGTGACTAACCATTTGCACATCCGCACTGTGACTAACTACTTGCACAGCCGAACTGTGACTAACAACCCAATGAATCATTCAGGGATCCATTCAGGATATTACGTTCATTGACCGAGCAGACCCACTGCTGGGATTTCACAGCTAGCCATTCAGGGATTCATCACAATGAATATAACGCTACTGACCATATTTTAGGATTTTCCACAATGACCCTCAGCCATTGTCATCTCAAGTATCTGATCACCACGTGATCTACTCAAGGGCCTCAACTCACAGCTGAACCGTTCAGGAATCCATTCAGGATATAACATTCACTGGAGGAGTCTCAATTCCTTTAGTTGAATTGGCAAACTGGAGATTACAAATTGTGCTTCTTAATAAGCAAGTTTCTCCTAAGTTTAAGTACAAAGAACACACACATGTGTTCAAGCAAGATTTGAGCAACAACTCCTTGCTTTCCTAAGAAACTACAAGAATGTATTTGGATATTACAATTGTTGACATCTTGTAGATCTTCTTCTTCGTCGTCTTCTTTATTGAGCAAGCTTTGAGCAGCAACTCCTTGCTTCAGATCTTCAATGTAGTCCTGACGAGAAGGTAGGTTGATGACTTGACAGACCTTCAATGTTGTCTTCTTCACCAACAACTTCTGTTTTTAATTATTGTTGTTGTGTTGATTTATCTTCTTGAGTTTCAATAACAATTGTCATTAGTGAAATAATGATAGCTTTTGAATATTCTGAGTGTTACAACTAGAATCATCATTGTGGCTATCTTCACAATGACTTGGTCAATTTTGTAGATGAACATTCAGTTCGTGATTCAACAAGTGATCGACACATCAGAAGCAAAAACTCTTTCCATTAAATAGCCAGTAGAAATATAGCCGTTTGAGAATACTGTTGGTTGTTTGGAAAAGAGACGTTGTGATATAATGAGTTGTACTGACACATCTCCTTTTGGCAGAGGGAGAAGTGACCGGATATCTTTTCTTGGGCAGTGTGTACATTTAACTCACAACGGTAATATCTAGACTTCAAAACTTCAGTGGCTTCTGATGTTAATCTGATGAAGCATGAGTAGAGTCTTCTTAGCAGAATATCTGATGCTTCAAGTCTTCAGTCGATTGAAGAAGTCCATTAGGAATCAGTCTTCAGAACTTCAGCACTTGGTCTTTAAGAACGTTATTCTCTTCTGCTTCAAGTCTTCTGAATCTTCAGAACCTGTCTTCAGAGTCTTCAGAACTTGATATTTGAAACCTTGATCTTCAGAACCCATAAGTCTTCAGATTCTTTCTGCACTTAGTCTTCAGCGCCTTCAGCCATCAGAACTTCAAGTCATAGGAGCCTTCCGCACTTTGGTTCTTTCAGATTGTACTTCTTCAGAAGCTTCGCTATCTTCAGAATCTCAATCACTTTCAGAGAGCATCCACAAGAGCATTGCAACAGCAATCTTGGCATCCTTGGATCTGGCTGATCATGACTAGATAAAGAAGCGTTCTTGCTTCTCGCGACTTTAGTCACACATAGTAACTTCGCATATATATATATATATATATATATATATATATATATATTCAATAATAGTACATCTAGTTGGTGTACGTTGGTTCTGATGTCTTTAGTTCTTATGATCTGCACACAACACGCGTTAGACCATAAAATGGTTCTTTCGAAAATACTTATTGTTATCATCAAAACATGGATTAACTTGTAGAGACAATTCTTGCTCTCACAATCTCCCCTTTTTTGATGATGACAAAACCAAGTATTTTGATTGAACATTTTATACAAGGTAATCACCAAAGCAAACAAATTCAGAGTTTGGAACAACAGCTCCCCTGACTGAGTTATCCTCAAATCTTTATCTGAGATCGTCTAGGATTTTATATAATCCAAAGATATACAGAGTAACAACTTGAGTTGTCAAAATAGGAATAGAAAAGAGTTACTTCTCTATCTTGTCTTTAGGAAAACGAAGAGTCTTTAGCAACTGGACTAGTTCATTAGAACTTCCATCTTCAGATCTTCAGAACTCAATTTTCTTTGTTGTCATATCAGAGCATATTATGTTCAGAGGCATCTGAAGCATTTCTACTTTTTAGCAGATTCCATTAACAATAAGATCAGAACAGTTCTTGACTGATAGTCATAGCCTTGTTATCTATCAGAGACAAACATTGTCTTTACAGAAACTCCCCCTGAGTTTCAGACTATATGAAGATTTTTGACTTTATATTTTCATCTTCTGGGTAGTCTCCCCCTAATTACCATAAGTCATATATTGGGATCTTTAGAATCGAGATTCAGAGTTGTAAGATTTTAATCACCAATGTGGAGTATGACTTTTCAGAGTTTGTCCTTTGACCATAGGTTCTTATCTTGTTAATGTCACGGCTCAGTGGTTTTTCAAAGCTTGATTTCTGATCAGATACCAATTTCTGGTTAATTTATGTGATCGATCAATGTTTGATTTTGAATCTGGTACTCATGATTTGATTCTGGTCTGATATCACGTGATGTGCTGAATCTTATACTAGAGTATGTTGGGTCTGATACCAAGTGAAGAATTTATTCTCATACCACTTGAGAGGTATTTCCTTAATGTGCTGAATTGATACTAGTGAAGGTATTTGATAATAATTCACAGCTTTGCTCTGATTGATGAGTCTGATTACCAATTATTGATTTAGTCTGATACCAAATCGTTTTCATTTCAATTGGTTCCTGGTAAACATCAGAACGACTTCTTTCTTGAATCTTCAATCCAGATCTTCAGACAACTCTTGGCTTCTGATTTGCACAGTTCCTCTGAGTAAGCATCTTGAGAATTTGTGCTTTGTCTTGACTGCTTTCAGAGTTTTCTTACTTCTACTAATTCTTAGACAGCTTCTATTATATGATCGAAGTTCTTCTTCTTAGCCTGTTCCTGTTCTTAGAATGCCTAGTGAACTTGTTTAGAGTTCCTCGGATCACAACAAACGTTAGTAGTAACGCATTTTATATGATTGATTACATGTTTGAGTTTGCATTCTTTCTTTCAATCATTCATATTCATCAATCAAAATCATACTATATTTCTCCCCCTTTTTTAAATCATCAAAAAGTGCTAGAGCATATGAGCATTTAAGTATATAATTCCTTTTTCCAAAATCATATATCTCTTCCTTAGTTAAGTATACTGGATATGATAGAGCCATAGAACCATCATTTGAGCAATTAAGAACAGTCCAAGTCATTTAGTGATAACCATCTTCAACCATAGCATATTCATTTGAAGGACAATTAGATGGAAGTATTAACCCCAATCCTCAGAAATAGTTGTAAAGTATCGGATAAGCTTAATCCTAATTCAAAAGATTTTCCATTCATTATCAAGAGGAAAATACATAATGCAAGAAACAAGGTAACAAGACATAGAGCAAAATGATCATAACCCTATCCTAATATTCTTCAGTGAAATCCAGAGAATTAAGCATGACTCATGGGTGAACATTCTTCAGTTGCTCCAATGTGTCCTAATCTGGGGATTACATCTTGAATCTCAAGGACATGAGATATGACCCTTCCATATGGGATGCTAAAGGAGGGCTTGTTTCTGTAACACCCCAATTCCCATCGCGAATAAATGATACATAAATAAATCAGAGTAAGTAAAAATTTATTTTTCCGACAGAAACAAGGATGCCACATCAATAGAAAGAAAACACCATCCCTGCTCATAAATTTTGGTACATAACACAAAATGGAATAACTTCAAAGGGAAACTTTTTCCATACAAAAGGAAAGTTCAATTATGGAATAAAGCGGAAAGATCCATAACTGACTTGTTTTACAAAATAAATTATTTTATAACATCAAAATATTCATACAAAGGTAATACAAAATAGATCCAACAAATGTATACATATATAACAAAAGCGTTCCCCGATTCCCGTGTTACGTATCAGAGCAGACAGACTGACAAACGGATGGAAAACTAATCTTCACAAAAGCCTCCAAGACTACTAATATGCAATTGCCTCATAGAGCAACAAACCACGGAAGAAGGGTGAGAAACACAATTATAATATAATTGCATACAATCATATAATAACACAAAAGTACGCATATAAAACATTCTCAACACAACTTACACCATAATTCAAATGCAAGACAACACAAACCATATCTCATACATCCATCACAAGGCATATCAATCATGCACAATACATTTATCACCAACATATATATATATATATATATATATATATATATATATATATATATATATATATATATATATATATATATCTCAACTCATCAATTCCATTCACAATTCCACACAAAATCAATCCATTCATGATTTATGCAAATGCACAGAGGCCGACACAACGACTCTATACAATGCAATATGGTACCGTTCCATCCATCATTCTCATCACTAGTTCACTCAGGAACTATTGGAATCATCGCTTGTTACTTAGTGTAACTCCCCGTCGGGAAAACGATGTTCCCCGTCGCTCACACCTCTTTGTATAAGGCACACGACGTTTATGGATCGCTCACACCTCTTTGTATAAGGCACACGACCCGATCGCTCACACCTCATTGTATAAGGCACACGGTCGTCTATAATCACCGCTCACACCTCTTTGTATAAGGGACACGATGTTATAGCGGATTCCTTTTGGAATTGTTTCATCGCTCACACCCACTAGGGCACACGACATCACAAGAATGCATATCATGATGCTTGGCATACAATGACTCATGACATTCCAATGCACACATATACACATCCATAATCATGCATATACAATCAAACACAACACATGCATTTTCTTGCCCTTAGGCCACAAACCATTATCACAACATTTCATCACATGCATTCACATCATATAACATCACACAAGTCATACGATATATATCAAAAGCATATTGCATGATAACACATTAAATACACTCCATTAAAACGGTAAAAGTCGACAAAACGACACATTCCAAATTCCCGACATAATTAAATCGGCCATCAATCTCCAAAACCACTCCTATAAGAAATAACATCTCATTAGCTTTCTAACGCACCCAACCGCGCCTCAATCCGACTTGCGGATCAAAAGTTATAAAGAAAACAAAACGAGAAATCTGTCATGTTCGCAATGCGAATCTCCTAGTGAGTCCTTCGCTTTCCACATTTGTCGTGCGAAGCCCCAGCGAACCATGGCAGAAGAAAAAGGATACAAAGTTCGTTGTGCGAACTGCTGGCGAACATTCGCCTCCTTGTTCGCAATGCGAAGCTCTGGCGAGCATTCGCTTTCCTATTCGCTGCCGTTCGCAGTGCGAACCTGCGAATTCTGGGATTCGCAGCAACGCTGTTACTCATCCTAACTCACCATTTCCTCATCAAAACCCAACCAAACCATATCATAATAACCAGAACATATTACAATCATAAACACAAGTGTTCTACCATATTTATACCGATTTTCAACCGCTAAAACCTCGATTTCTCTCGTTTTCTCTCAATCGACCTAGAATCGAAACTAGAAAAAAAACCCCAACAAACACATACATGATCATACACAACCATAGCATAACCGAGTTTCGCACTCTTACCCGATTAATCGCGCTTTCAAAAGTCGGTTGATTCAATTTCTTTCTCTCCAAGTTTTTCCCTTTTTCTTCTTTTCTTTCTCATTTTCTTCTTCTCTTTTTCTTTCTCTCTATTTTTCTCTCTAAGTTCTATTTTAAATGAAAAACATAATATCTACCCATCAAAAGACCAAAATACCCCTACACTCAAATATCTCGCAAACGCTCTCAAAACGCGATAAAACATAATCACGATGAAAAATAATATATTTCCAAAGAAAGGTCAAGAATAAAATAAAATAATAATAAAAATAATTAAATCGACTCGATTAAATAAATCTAACAAAAATTGGGGCGTTACAACTCTCCCCCACTTAGAGATTTTCGTCCTCGAAAATATACTGAGACGAACAACTCCAGACACGACTCTCGCATCCGACCAACAAACTAACATGCCAACACAAGGCACCCCACAAATAACACAAACTGACAAACCACCTTGCTAACAACAGCTACTACAATGACAGAACACGACGACAACTACAACGACAAGATGCAAAGCCCATACAATGCACTTGACGACCAACTCACGACTCAAGGAATACCCAAGTTACGAACACACAGGTAACACTCCCCTAATCTCCCACAAAGGGATTAGCTACTCGCACTCAAACCAGCACCATGGAAACGAGGCAACAACAAAGACAAGAACCTAAAGTTCCATGACCCAACATCGTTTCAACAACTTCTACATAACCATAATACCAACATCCTTGTCACCCAACAATATTACAACAATGCTACGATTCCCCAATCGAACATATAACCAAAACATCCATCTACATAGTAACCCATGAATAATATTTAAACCTTTCACCTAACACTTCCATTCTGAAACGTCCAATGGTCTCATCACTCCTATGAACTCTTACAAGTCACACACGCATATGCGAATTGTGCCACTTCACACTTTCGCTGCGTACTCTGATTACTCGAAACCATCAAAACTATCAATCCCACGTCCAAAGTCTAACTCTTTCTCATATTCGCCAAAAATCACTGTACACTTCTAATATACCCAACCTCACACTCTACTGTGTTATCTCACACACCAGACACAAGTCTCTGAACTGCTCAAATAATTCTAACTCACTGACCATCAAAACAGACATGTATAAAAACTTTCGACTTAACTCATCACGCACAACATAACCTTCACCAATAGGATAATTCCAGCTAAAGTCATAACTCATCACAAATTCCAACCATCCTCGCTGTCTCATACTATATTCCTTTCGACCAAACAGGTACTCAACATTCTTGTGATTACTAAACACTTCGAACCTAGAACCATAAAGATAATACCTCCAAATATTCCAACACAATACAACCGCAACCAATTCCAAATCCAGAACAGTATAGATCCTTTTATAAATCCTCAATTGTCGTAAAGCATAAGCTACGACTTTACCCTCTTGCATTAACACACTGACTAAACTCATAAAAGACACATCCCAATACCTCACAAACGGTTCATCAGGATCACGCAGTATCAAAACTGGAGCCGTAGACAACTTCTACTTCAGCTCACCAACACTTACTCACAACGAACATCCAAAACAAACGTCTCACCCTTTACAAGTCAACTGAGATAACAGGAGTACTAACTTAGCAAAGTCTTCCATAGCCTGCAGTAATAACCAACTAAGCCCAAAAATTTCTAATCTCTTTAACCAACTTCGGAGCCTCTCATTGTAGAACTGCATCTACTTCCAATGGATCCATAACCATACTCTCATCTGAAATAACATATCTAAGAAAACTAACCTTTTTCAACCCAAATTCTCACTTGAATAACTTAGCATAAAACTTCGTCTCTTTTCAACACTTGTAATTTCATTCTCAAACACTCTACCTGTTCTTCCTCTGAGTTTATAACAGATCCAAATATCCTCAATCAAAACCACTGCGAACTTATCCAAATAAATACGGAAGATACGATTCCTCTACTCCACAACATTACAGACGCATTACTAACGCCAAATAACATCATTGTACGTTGTAATGCCCAACCAAATTCCAAAAGATATAAATTCTTAAAGCTTTTGCAAAACTTTTCACTGGGTAACTGGTTACTTACATACAAGCTTAAGCGAGTAAATAACAGCCTATCCCG
The DNA here is from genome assembly GCA_022829125.1 of Lathyrus tuberosus. Classification (NCBI taxonomy): domain Eukaryota; kingdom Viridiplantae; phylum Streptophyta; class Magnoliopsida; order Fabales; family Fabaceae; genus Lathyrus; species Lathyrus tuberosus. The sequence continues at coordinate 559,972 of JALAZF010000233.1, forward strand.
ATGATAACAAACATAACCAGTCACCTTACGTCGATCAAAGCCTCGACTCACCCAATTCATCACTCTTATCAAACATTCCAAACAATTGCAATTTCACTCAAACTCAGTCAAACCATTCCAGTCACCTATTCATGAAAGTGGGCACCTGTTCTCTATCGTTACCTTATTCAACTGTCAGTAATCCATACACAATTTCTTCTCTTAATAGTCCAAATTCCATAAATCCCAACATGTATCAACAACCAACCAAAAAGAACTCTCAAACGCAATGTTACATCCAATATTCCATCCGAAAACACATATGGAAATCACGCACAACTGGCAGCCCTTCAATATGGCCTTTCTGCCAATTTCTAGAAACATATCATCACAAACATAACAAACGTCTTAGTCCCATCCCCTGAGAGTTTTCTACTTACTTAGCAGATATAAACCTCAACTATTCAACTTCGTCCAATTTGAGTTCACACTCTACTCTCTGAGAACAACCATTAATGATACCCAATCGTTCTCTCTCAAAGACATTACAACTTGACCAACATACAAAAACCTCGAATCCGCCTCATCCTCCGATATAAGAATCTTTATCGACTCATCAAAATAATCCGTAATCATTTCCTCAATTCCAAACAATTCATTGCACACACTATCAAAGCCGGAAAGACACGTTTATTCCATCCAACATAATTTTGTCTACTATCAACAAGAGATTAAGGGTGATCAGTTCCTCAATTTGTCAATAGACAGCCGACAATCATGATGGGGCATAAATCTTCTTTACCAAACTATAATAGCATTTCTTGCATCTTGTGCACAAAACTACCTAAGGCACAAATCCTTAGTCGACCTAAACCTTACCTTCGCATTCCCTCCGAAATCGGGAACAACACTGTCCAAACAACACTTACAATCTTGCAACCAAAGCTCCACAACTGAAGCAACTTGGAGAAGCACCAGCTTCTCCCCCACTTATCTCATTCTCACACCTGAAGACAAAGGATTAGAAAAACCAGAAAGTACTGACAGTGTTTCACACACATATCACATACTAAGGGACAAACAACATCGACAGTATTCAACTGTCACACCAACTGACTCAATAACTTGGCCGGACGGACCGACCTGCTCTGATACCACTTATGTAACACCCCAATTCCCATCGCGAATAAAAGATACATAAATAAATCAAAGTAAAAATTTATTTTTCCAACAGAAACAAGGATGACACATCAATAGAAAGAAAACACCATCCCTACTCATAAATTTTGATACATAACACAAAATGGAATAACCTCAAAGGGAAAGTTTTTCCATACAAAAGGAAAGTTCAATTATGGTATAAAGCGGAAAGATCCATAACAGACTTGTTTTACAAAATAAATTATTTTATAACATCAAAATATTCATACAAAGGTGATATAAAATAGATCCAACAAATGTATACATATATAACAAAAGCGTTCCCCGATTCCCGTGTTACGTCTCAGAGCAGATAGACTGACAAACGGATGGAGAACTAATCTTCACAAAAGCCTCCAAGACTACTAATCTGCAATTGCCTCATAGAGCAACAAACCACGGCAGAAGGGTGAGAAACACAATTATAATACAATTGCATACAATCATATAATAACACAAAAGTACGCATATAAAACATTCTCAACACAACTTACACCATAATTCAAATGCAAGACAACACAAACCATATCTCATACATCCATCACAAGGCATATCAATCATGTACAATACATTTATCACCAACATATATATATATATATATATATATATATATATATATATATATATATATATATATATATATATATATATATATATATATATATATATATATATCAACTCATCAATTCCATTCACAATTCCACACAAAATCAATTCATTCATGATTTATGCAAATGCACAGAACCCAACCAAACCATATCATAATAACCAGAACATATTACAATCATAACCACAAGTGTTCTACCATATTTATACCGATTTTCAACCGCTAAAACCTCGATTTCTCTCGTTTTCTCTCAATCGACCTAGAATCGACACTAGAAAGAAAACCCCAACAAACACATACATGATCATACACAACCATAACATAACCGAGTTTCGCACCCTTACCCGATTAATCGCGCTTTCAAAAGTCGTTTGATTCAATTTCTTTCTCTCCAAGTTTTTCCCTTTTTCTTCTTTTCTTTCTCCTTTCCTTCTTCTCTTTTTATTTCTCTCTATTTTTCTCTCTAAGTTCTATTTTAAATGAAAAACATAATATCTACCCATCAAAAGACCAAAATACCCCTACACTCAAATATCTCGCAAACGCTCTCAAAACGCGATAAAACATAATCACGATGAAAAATAATATATTTCCAAATAAAGGTCAAGAATAAAATAATATAATAATAAAAATAATTAAATCAACTCGATTAAATAAATCTAACAAAAACTGGGGCGTTACAGTTTCTAGACAAGAGGATTTGTTCCTGCAAGTGATTGAACATGGTGTGAGGAAGGTTTATTTTTCTTCTGTAGACCAAAAGGAAAATAAATAGTCGGTCTGAGTGAGACAACACTCTTGTTCCTGATTCTCTAGGTCTTAAGTTAGTTTCCATGATCTTGTGCCAGATTTTTGCAGATGGGATAAGTGTGGAGACACGGTTGGAGGGACCATTTCCACAATGAATTTTGTAGATGAGATCATTGAAGATTTTCCTTTCCTTGTTGTCTTCAATGGTGTCACCATTTTCATCACACTTGATTGCTTACGCAATGACCGAGGGTTTAATTACCACTGGAATTCCAGAGACAGCTGACTGAATGATGTGCTGGTTATACACGTTAGAAAACACATCAGCATTTCCCCGGAATTCTTTAACAAGATCTGTATAAATGAGACCTGGAAGCATCTCAATATAACCTTCCCATTTTTGACACTTTAGTTCGGACGAAGTTCTTGTAAAGCCAAGTTCTTTGAGAGAACTGGAGTTCACAGAGAATTCATTTAGGATTCTTAACTCAGAGATTTCACTCTTAGTAGGTTTTGCATGAGAGGTGGAAATTCTAGAGGGAATACTAAAGGGAGACACTAACTGAGATGATTTTGAATAATGGATAGAGGAGTGAACATGGTGCCTTAAATAGGCAACGAATAGAAGGAGTCAAATAAATGCTTGTGACTCCAACCGTCAAGTTTGTCATTTCTTAGGCATTTTAGGCTAGATATGACTAGGTTAAGGGATTAACACTAGAACTGAGTCCAACAATTAATTATTCTTGGGAAGACCAAGAGATCACGCATAGACTTCTCTAATTTATTCTTGACAGGAGTCAAGGATTCGCAATAAGTGCATACGTAAGAGTAGTATCACTATATAGTGGTGAAAATATAGAGACATGTTTTTCCCTTTTTCAAGAATGTATATCTCATATGTCTAATAAGTACACATACGTAGGCATAAACAATTAAAAGTTACACATACTTCATTAACTTAATTAGCAATTACACAATATGAGCAAGTGAACCATTACACACTAATAACTTAGCCTAATTGAGATATGTAATCTTCTAATTTTATGAGATCTAACTATTGTCGAAGGTTTCACAAAACTTCCTATCCAGAGCAGTATCTGGACCACATTGAACTCTTTATATCTTTTGCAATATTCCTGCTCGGAAGAGTACTTCTGATAGAACTCTTCCATAAGGAATGAATGATTGGTTCATGGTTCTTGACGTGACGATTGACTCTTTGAGATGGTCAAAGATTACTTGGGAAAGGTCTATAGGAATTTGCCTAAGAAGACACATGATGAGGAGCTTATCATCATGATACAGAAAGTCCATGTTTGTATTGCGAGGTTTAATATTTGTTAGGAGAAACTTGTACCAACCTCTAGCAATGGGTAGAAGTGTTTCAGGTTCAAAGGCAGATCCTTTATCAAACATAAAGTGCATTTCAGCATCGGAGGTGCATCGAATGGATGCATGGTTGGGAGTGACACCTCCTGGTGGACAGTCAATGGTTTCAGAGATTTTTGTGGCATTGATGGTTACTGGGAGACCATAAATGTCAGAGGAGATGGTTAGACCATTACTGCTAACAGAGGCATTAATCCAAAAGGATTTTAAGAGGTTAGGATAAGTTGAGCCTCTTAGCATATGTATGTATCCATTCCAATTTTGAAAGTGAATACCAAGATGAAAATCATGATCAGTATCCATTGGATTTGGTTGTTTTTCAATGATGATTTCAAGGAGATCATCATTTCCATAAAAGGTTCTTGGAGTCATTTTAGATTGCGTTTAGGGTGAAAGGAAGGTTGGGAATATGAGATTGTGAAGAATACTTTTTGGAGTGACTCTTAAATAGATGGATGGAGAAGTTTGAACTGAATGGGCCAATATCTAAGAATGACTTAGGAATACTGGAATCTTAGACAGATAAGCAGTCTGTTGTTCTAGGGAAGATCGAAGAGATATGCATGCATTTATTCTTAGCGAGAGTTAGGTGGATGTAGTAACTGCATTATGAAGTCATTAATTCTAAGCGAAGACAAAAGGACACGCTTTTTAGTTTCAAGGTTTTTTTATTTATTAATCAGTGCATAACCTAGAATGCAGGCAAAAAGGATTTTTTTCCACTATTTTCAATGTTAAGAGAGAATCCCGGCCAGTCAGAATATGACCATGCCTGGCTTAGAAGCTATGGCCTAGGTAATACGCTATTTTGGTTATGGAAGCACGTTTTCCTATTTCATACCTGAGCAGATGTCACTCAATATGCGCATATCAAGGAAATTTGGATGGCTGAGATTTTCTTAAGTAGAAACTTGGATAGATTAAAGAATCTAAGGTGTGTCGTTCAATTTAATTGAACATCATGGTTTCTTAGACTAACTAGGTTGAGTGGAGTGTACTTATGGGTTAGGATGTGGTCAACCAGAGTGAGTGACATGATGAGGAGAATCTGATATTCGAGATCTATATACTTTGATTGTTCCAAGAGGCGTGTGCAGACACATGCGGAGAAGGACAAAATATTATCTTAAATGTTTTTTCTAATCACTTCTCACAAAATTCAATCACAGCATATCCAAAGGTTTTTATAAAGTGATTTTGGTTGTTATCATGAAAATAAGTCATAAACGAAGAAGGCATGGTACTTGAGATCTTTGCAGACGTGCCTGGATGCATTCCCAATCTTAACTCTGATTTTTCCTTTTCTGAGTGAATTGCTGAGGATTCTTAAATTCTTCAGGATCACTTGCCTTCTGGTTTCAAAAATGGAATTTGATAATCATATTACGTCACATCTGATCGACCGGAGCAAGAGCTCTGTTGTGAGTAATTTCTTCTTGTTGATTGTATCCTTAACCAGCAGATCGTACTTTGTTCCTGACAACTTCTCATTTCTTCTTATTCTTGAGTGCTTGTTGAGTTCAAATGAACGTTCTTAGGTTCAAGACATTAATCTTTGAGAATTGATTAGGTTCTTCTTCCATAGCCAGAACTTAGTTCTTATTCATAAGAGCTTCTTCACCCGTGGCTGGTTTGATTAGTGAAACTTATTCTTAAGCATGTTTCTTCTAATGGTCTGCATGTTGATCTGGTTCTGATTTGAGCATTCTTGCCATCAGAGTCAGTTTCTCAGAATGAGAAGTATTCATTTGGAACTCATAGCAATTTTGACTTGTCTCACTGTGCTAAAAGCAATTGCAGTTAATAAATAAATTCAACATCTTGATCTCACAATGCACAGAGTTAGCTCATCGGAGACTAACAACATATCTACTTCAAAATAGAATGTTGACTAATTTCTTCCTTCCGAAGGACATCACTAACTTAATTTCTCTTTGACATGAGTAGAGAATTCCAGTGTCTGGTTTGACACCTTCAGGTTCGAGTGCTTGAGAGGTTCTGAACAACTTATCAGATAGTGATCAGATTACTAACATTTGATTCACCTGAGAGATAGTTTTAAGTTATCAGAACTTAGTAATGCTGATTCAAACAAGATTTAAGAGTTCATCCTTGATCAAGTATTTAATGAGTCCTTGACAATCTTCCTCTTTCAGTTTTTTGTTTTGCTCCCAAGAAAACAATATTCAGTTCTACATTGAGTCTTTTAACCTTTTTGATCATTCAAACTTCAGATGTTGAGTTATGTTGAATTCTGCATATTTCATCTTGAATTTCAACATCATAGATCAACAATCTTTCTTCTTTACATGAAGAGGTTCTGAATGAGTTTTTAAACGAGAAATTCAAGGGTGGACCTAATCTGTTTCTTGAAAACATCTCAAAAACTCATAAAGAATTGATCTTCATCAAACAAGACTTCTTGTTTTCTGATGATTTAACTTTGAGCAAATACGTGGTTCATTCACGCATATCTTCCAAGATTAGCATTCAACAGATACTACTTCTTATCTGATGAATCTATCTTATTAGCTGATTCTTTAATCTTCAATAAAACTTAAGTGAGGAAGGTTTAGTTGTTTGACCATGGAGGAAACTTCCAGAATCAGTGATTTGCTCAAGTACTCAGATTGATTACAATTTTGTACACATTCATCTTCTGAACTGTTACAGAAACTGTAAGTGGATTTCAATCTTACCTAGAGTATTTCTACGCATCGCATCTGGATCCTTTTCTGACACTGCTAAGTGTTTGATATCCATCAATAACAGAACCGGAGCTCTGATACCAATTGAAGGTGCGAGAAAGACACAAGAAATGGGGGTTTGAATTGTGTAATTACTTTTTTATAAACTTTTTGTATTTTGATAAGGAGACGCTCAAGAACCTTCAATGTTTGTTGAGAGATTCTGATCTCTTAATTATGGAGCATGAGAACCATATAGGTTCTAATCATAAGATACGATACTCAGAACTTGCAGTGTGGAAGCTGGTCAGAGATAGGCAGCAAGGTTCTGACTTTGCTTAATATGAGGTTCTGATATTCAATGCATAAACATAAATAGAGATACTAAGCAAGAGAGTAAAGGACACACGATATATCCTGGTTTACCATGCGGGTTAATCCAGTCCACCCTCCTTAGGTGATTTCACCTTGAGCACAAGGACTTAATCCACTATAACCAAATTATGATTACACTTGCACAGGCAACGCCGGTGACTAACTACTTGCACAGCCGCACTGTGACTAACAACCCAATGAACCGTTCAGGGATCCATTCAGGATATAACGTTCATTGATCGAGCAGACCCACTGTTGGGATTTCACAGCTAGCCGTTTAGGGATTCATCACAATGAATATAATGCTACTGACCATATTTTAGGATTTTCCATAATGACCCTCAGCCATTGTCATCTCAAGTATCTGATCACCACGTGATCTACTCAAGGGCCTCAACTCACAGCTGAACCGTTCAGGGATCCATTCATGATATAACGTTCACTGGAGGAGTCTCAATTCCTTTAGTTGAATTGGAAAACTGGAGATTATAAATTGTGCTTCTTAATAAGCAAGTTTCTCCTAAGTTTAAGTACAAAGAACACACACATGTGTTCAAGCAAGATTTGAGCAACAGCTCCTTGCTTTCCTAAGAAACTACAAGAATGTATTTGGATATTACAATTGTTGACATCTTGTAGATCTTCTTCTTCTTCGTCTTCTTTGTTGAGCAAGCTTTGAGCAGCAACTCCTTGCTTCAGATCTTCAATGTAGTCCTGACGAGAAGGTAGGTTGATGACTTGACAGATCTTTAATGTTGTCTTCTTCATCAACAGCTTCTGTTTTTAATTGTTGTTATTGTATTGATTTGTCTTCTTGAGTTTCAACAACAATTGTCATTAGTGAAATAATGATAGCTTTTGAATATTCTGAGTGTCACAACGAGAACTCATCGTTGTGGCTATCTTCACAATGACTTGGTCAATTTTGTAGATGAACATTCAGTTCATGATTCTACAAGTGATCGACACATCAGAAGCAAAAACTCTTTCCATTAAATAGCCAGTAGAAATATAGCCGTTTGAGAATATTGTTGGCTGTTTGGAAAAGAGACGTTGTGATATAATGAGTTGTACTGACACATCTCCTTTTTGCAAAGGGAGAAGTGACCGAACATCTTTTCTTGGGCAGTGTGTACATTTAACTCCCAACGATAATATCTAGACTTCAAAACTTTAGTGGCTTCTGATGTTAATCTGATGAAGCATGAGTAGAGTCTTCTTAGCAGAATATCTGATGCTTCAAGTCTTCAGTCGATTAAAGAAGTCCATTTGGAATCAGTCTTCAGAACTTCAGCACTTGGTCTTTAAGAACGTTATTATCTTCTGCTTCAAGTCTTCCGGATCTTCAGAACCTGTCTTCAGAGTCTTCAGAACTTGATATTTGAAACCTTGATCTTAGAACCCATAAGTCTTCAGATTCTTTCTGCACTTGGTCTTCAGCGCCTTCAGCCATCAGAACTTCAAGTCATAGAAGTCTTCCGCACTTTGGTTCTTTTAGATTGTACTTCTTCAGAAGCTTCGCTATCTTCAGAATCTCAATCACTTTCAGAGAGCATCCACAAGAGCATTGCAACAGCAATCTTGGCATCCTTGGATCTGGCTGATCATGACTAGATAAAGAAGCGTTCTTGCTTCTCGCGACTTTAGTCACACATAGTAACTTCTCATATATATATATATATATATATATATATATATATATATATATATATTCAATCATAGTACATCTAGCTGGTGTATATTGGTTCTGATGTCTTTAGTTCTTATGATCTGCACACAACACGCGTTAGACCATAAAATGGTTCTTTCGCAAATATTTATTGTTATCATCAAAACATGGATTGACTTGTAGAGACAATTCTTGCTCTCAGATATTCGACATAATTGGCATGATTAAACCTAATGCTTTAAATGGACATCGGTTCATCCTGGTAGCCAATGACTACTTCACCAAGTGGGTCAAAGCAGCATCGTATGCCAATGTAACCCGACAAGTGGTGGTCCGATTTATCAAAAACAATCTCATATGCCATTATGGTGTTCCTAGCCAGATCATTACAGATAATGGATCTAACTTGAATAATAAGATGATGAAAGAGTTGTGCGCAGAGTTCAAGATCGAACACCATAACTCATCTCCCTACTGACCCAAGATGAACGGAGCGGTAGAAGCGGCTAACAAGAACATCAAGATGATCGTTAAAATGATGGTTGTAACCTACAAATATTGGCACGCGATGCTACCTTTTTCTCTTCACGATTATCACACATCTGTCTGCACTTCAACAGGGGCAACCCCTTTCTCTCTAGCATATGGCATGGAGGCAGTGCTCCCCATCGAAGTAGAGATCCCATCAATCCGGGTATTGATGGAAGCAAAGCTTACAGAAGTTGAATGGTGTCAAAGTCAACACGAAGAATTAAACCTAATGGAAGAGAAGCGAATCACGGCTCTATGCCACGGTCAGTTGTATCAACAAAGAATGAAGAAGGCGTTCGACCAAAAGGTCTGACCCCGTGTCTTCAGGAAAGGAGACCTCGTGCTCAAGAAGATACAATCATTTCTCACTGATTCCCGGGCAAATGGACTCCGAATTATGACGGCCCCTATGTGGTCAAGAAAGCTTTCTCAGGCGGCGCCTTGAGACTTGCAACCATGGATGGAGAAGAATTTACATATCCCACAAATGTTGGCGTAGTCAAGAAATACTTCGCCTAAACTAAAAAAAAAACGTCTCGGTGGATTGAAAACCCGAAAGGGCAGTCCAGGCAAAAATTAGAGACATAATCAAAAATCATCCCGATGGATTGGAAATCTCAAAGTACAATCCAGGCAAAAGTTAGGGATAATGGCAAGTAACTATGTCCAACAGGGGAAAATCCCTCAACAGCAGTCATGCCATCCATCAAAAGACAATCCAGTCAAGGTCATCTTCGACAGAAGCTCAGGATGTCCCGAATTCAAAGTTGGTAGAAGGATAGTGGTCGTTATGTTTCAATGTAGCCCTTTTCCCTTATATAACCATTTTCAAACTTTGTAAATACTCTATGGAATCACGCGTTTGGCTGATTTCCATCCTATCAATAAAATTTGAGCCCTTTTGCTTTTATTTGCAATTCTTATTTGTTTTAGCTTTACAGAACAACATTTTAACATGATCAATGATTCTTGAAATAAAACAAAAACAAATTTACTTGTCAAACTTTTCTGCTTTTAAAATAAATATGGCAATTTCTTTTGACTGTTGAACATCGAAAGAACATCAATTGCGTCTCCAAAGGTGTTCGAGCCTTAAAGTGCATAATCAAAGTACTCCTTCTAAACCAGTGTGCCTGAACGGAGGATCAGTTATGTCAGATGCGAGTACTTCATCTGACATCTTCGGCCGAGTTCTTACCTCCTAAGCCCGACCAAAGGTTGTTCCCCACAGGGACTACTTCTCCTAAGCAAGGCAGAATTGCTATCTTGAACCTGTGATACTTTTCATCCCCCACAGTGGCCGAGTATCCAGTCGTGTTCATCTACTAGTTTGTATGTCGCGTCAGTTTTGTCAGGATATACATATATACATCATGCATTATTGATTTACATTCACATTCATATTGCATCACTATCACTCTAGTCAGTCTTATCCCCTAGTGATAAAAGTCCTCTGGACAATCGAGTTGGCAGTTCTTTCCTCGTCAGGAAATGTTGCGTCTGAACGATCTCTCTCCTCCAGTTTATTTCTGGATTGTAGTTGGTCCTTGACCACTTTGATAACTTGAACCTCTGAAAAACCAGAGAACCCTCTCAGAACGTCACTCTTCGCCATTGAAGATGATAGTTTCGCTTTCCGGATTAAGGAAAATCCCCAGAGAAAGCCTCTTAATCATAGATTCGACAATACAGCAGTTTTTCTCCAAAAAATCCGCTGACGAAAAGGTCATCAGCACCTCAAAATTGAATCACATCATATGGCATTTCTCTGAGAAGATCCCGAGAAAAGTATGATGTAAGACCCCAAGCGGAAGTAGTCTCTCAAGAGACTCGTTTTCCCCAGTAGAGTCGACAAATGGTGTCTCCAACAGAGAAGTTTGTACACCTCTACAACTCAGACGACTGGGTTACCCAGTAACTCTAACATCAAATTTTTTCTATCAAATGGCATCTCCCCTGGAAAATTCGGCGAGAAGTTTGAGGAAAACCACTACACATAGCGTCCCTTGTCAAGAAAGTTTATTGACAAAAGAAACTTAGACAAGTTCCTTGGTAGGAAACCAGGATCGAGGGGAAGTTTATATCAGAAACTTAGACAAGTTCCTTGGTAGGAAACCAGGATCGAGGGGAAGTTTACATCAGAAACTGAGACCAGTTCCTTGGTAGGAAACTAGGATCGAGGGGAAGTTTATTTCAGAAACTTAGACCAGTTCCTTGGTAGGAAACCAGGATCGAGGGGAAGTTTACCTTTTCTAAGTATCATTGCTTAGCAAAAGAAGATGGATGGGAAAACTAACATTCATAACCACCGTCAAAATTTTGGATATTCCGATATTTAATTCTCTTGCACCCCGAATGCCCGAATACCTTCGCCATTCACACATTCGTGTCCAAGAAGATTAAATAGGGGCATCTGTCATACCCCAAATTTTGACCACTTAGATTTCCCATCATTGGGCAAATCATCATCACAATATGGGGAAACCATCATACCTCATCAGTCTCCCCAAAGATGGGTGAACATTCACTACAAACAGGAATTAGGGTTTCAAGCCCTCTCTGAGCTTAGACAAAGGATCAATCCAAGAATGACATGATCTTCAACTTGTCTAACTTCTCAAACATCCATAAGGGATCAAGAGGACTCCCACATCAAGTATTAAGCACAAAGTTGCTCCCTTCTAAGTGGATTAAGCCTCAAGATCGCCAGTGTCACCAAATTAGGGTTTTTGGTCGACCAGGGCCTCCAGCTGGAAATTTTCCTCTGGTTATGAGCCAATGCTTCAAATCATAACCTAAAAATACTCCATGGGACCTCTTGAACCCAATCATCAAGTCAATTTAACCTCAGGGGATGCATTCACTAAAAATCAAGAATTAGGGTTTCTTGACCTAATTCACCCCTAAGTTGACTTTTGGGACAAAACATGAGCCAAGACCTCAAGACATGATTTGAGTGTCTCCAACATACAACATTGATCCATTTGCAACAATAGATTGATCCAAGAAGCTTGATCAACAAGTTTCTAGTTCATCAGAACCACAATTAGGGTTTTTTGGAAAAGGTCAATTGTACCTTTGACTTTTGATCAGGACATGCTCCCAAACCTTGGGACATGATTCAATACACCCTATAACACCTATGAAATCAATCCATCAAGTTTGATTTAGGTCAAGGACTTGATTTCATAGAGGATCGCACAGTTTGGAGTTCATCTGATGAAAAGTCAACTGTGCCCAAAAGTCAAAGTTTGACTTTTTGATTTTTTGGTCAATTATGGTTCCCTAACCCTAAAATGATGTTAATGTATGATTTGAATCAACAATCATCAAGAAAAATCAAGAAAAGTGGGATAACTTGTAAAAGGGGTAACCATAAAAACTTAGAATTTTTTCTAAGTTATGAAGTAAAGTGGCTAGGGTACCAACTTCCAAGGATCATAACTTGAGATCCAAGCAACCATTTGGGCTGATCCAAAGATACATTTGTAGCTCTCATGGCATAATTTAAAAGTGTCAACTACACCTCATTCCAATTCATTATAGATTTTGAGTTATGGTTGGATCAAAATGGCTGAAAACATGAAATGCCACTTTTTCCAACACTAAGTGAAATTTTCACTAAGTCAGAATCTGCCTTACTTTTTTTTCCAAATGTAGGGGCATTTTTCACTCAGATCCAAAAGGTATCAAAACAAACTATGATCACACATATGTTGTATCATATGAGAGCTTTCCAAAATGGCCAAGAACCCCATGAAATTCCACTTGAGCCATGAGATATGACAATGGCAATATGCCTTACTGCAATTTGTCATGGCAAGGCAGATTTTTGTATTTTGCTCGATTTGAGTAAATTTTACAAATTACAAACAAGTTTATCCATCTAAACACCTCAGTGAGGGACCAAGGAGGGACAAACACTGATCCATAAGCCTCCCAAGTCTTTGGAACCAAAAGTAGCATGCCAAACCTAGAAATCCCTAAAGAGGGGACAAGACTCCAATTTTGTTTTGGAGTATTCAATGGATGCACCAAGGTGGCATGGACTGAAGCATTTCCAACTGAATTCAGTCAAGACATATCCAAGACCAAGGGAACCAGCAACCTGTGCCCTAACCTATAGTCAATAGCTAGAGGAGACTTGGATTCCTATTAATCAACATTGGGCAAATCTCTACTGTAGTTGCCATTCACTATTGCTTGCAAAACAAACTTGCTCTACTATAAATAGAGCTCATTTGTGTTCAGTTTGAGTACACCAAAGCCATCAAACAGATGCTTTCCTCAAAATCTTTTCTTTCACTCCAAAATTGCCTTCCAAAGCAAGTCACTATCGGGTTTTGAGTTTGAGAGCTATTCCAACCAAACCAATCACACACACACCTCATAAACATTATATAGAAGTGATCCAAACACTTAAACAACATCTGGAACACTGATTTCTCAGAATCACCAGCCAACTGCTCAAGGTTTTAATCAAGTTGCAGTTGAGATACCATTTTCAGTTCCAGCTTGTTTCAAACCATTCCAAGCACTCAGACACATCACTTGGCACCTAGGGAAGCTATCTACATCATTGGAACCTAGCTGTAACACCTCCAACACAAAACACGATCACCAGCTGCAAGAGGTAAGCATGAGCTCTTCTAACTCTATGATCCATGCATTTTTTGCTGCACAATAATTTGGCCACATGTTCATAATCATGCATAGAGTATTTTCCCTCAATCAATTGCTTTGTTTGAATCGTGTATGAAATTTCTGAGCCTTCATGCAAATTTTAGGGTTCTTGAGGTTTCTCCTTGATTTCTTATTCCATGCTTAAAATAAATGAAATTAAAGACCATAGACATGATCGTGAGGTGAAAACTAGCAAATTGATATGTAGATTGCATGATATAATCAAGTATTCAATGAGATTGGATAGAAAATGCAAATCTGCAAAAACAGAGGGTGGCGCGTGTTCTTGCCATGTTCTTGGCGCACTTTTTGAAAATTCAAATATTTGAATTTTGTGATTTTTATTAATTGATTCAAAAATTAATTTCTCTCTGAGTTTTAATGATTTTGGGTTGATTCTTTTTTAATAATTCACAAAAATGGTAAAATATTTTATTTTACCAAAAAATCCCAAAAATATTATTTATTTCATATATTTGATATTTGTTCAAAGAATCAATGTTTTATTTGTTTTTAACATTTGAAATATTTTTTCTCCCTTGATTTTCCAAACTTAATTGATTTCCAATCATTTTGTGGATATACACATGATTTTAGAAACATTAATCCAAGATCACAATTTTTTTTTCACATATGTTTAACAATTTTGATCATTTTAATTGAATTTTTATGCAATTAAAATATATTTTGGAAAACAAATTAGGGTTTTGATTAATTCAACCCTCATCAAACTTTTTAAAACAATTTTGGGCCTCTAATAGAGTGTAAGACCCAATCCCATTTAACCAAAACAATTTTGGGCCTCAGATCTTGTATAAGTCCCTCTACGTTAAAAGAAAGATCTCGGCGCAATCGCCAGTTCAAAATCAAAACCCTGGGCCTACACTCGTGTTATAAGCCCAATTCCTTTTATTTAAATCTTTTGAGCCTCTAATAGAGTGTAAGACCCAACCCATTTTTGAAACCAAAATATTTGGGCCTCAGACATTGTATAAGGCCCACTGTGCTTTCAAAAGCCTCGGCGCGATCGCCGTTTTCAAACAAATAACCCTGGGCCTCTCCTTGAGTTATAAGCCCCATAATTTGTACAAAAACACTTTGGGCCACTAATTGAGTGTAAGACCCAACCCCCTTGTACATAAAAACTTTGTGGGCCTCACATATTGTATAAGTCCCTCTGTACAGTTTTCAAAATAGCGGTGGATCATCATTAAAACCTTGGGCCTCTCCTTGAGCTGTAAGCCCCAATAATCTTTTCAAAGCACTTTCTCCTTTGATTTTGAATATAATATTATTATCAAAGTTTTCTTTGTTGAACAACTAACAAAACTGCATGGAAGCTCTACAACGGGTAAGTGTTTATCCGCTTTCATTTATCGCTTTCATATGTATATAACTGTATTGTGGGGCTGCTTCACTGTAAGTATTCTTTCATATCCTTTTATATACTTGTCAAATATTAATTGCGTAATACTAGTATAGTTATTTAGAGTTTTCCCCGACAACTATGTCTAGCACTAGGTAAAGCCTGTTGGTCACTCTTGAATACAAACAAAACTAGATCCCCCATAGGATTACCAGACACAGTCTTCCCTCCTCTTGGGATTAAACAATATGGAAACGTGAAAGGCAGCATTCTCGGTGAACCCTTTCTCAGACTATCACTCTTAGAAATTGTCAAAGAAACTCTACTCTCCAGAGTTGATCTATTCTCCGTGAATAGCATCTCTTGAGTTTCTTCCAAATCCTTGAACTTTCCTGGCTTGATCTATTCTCTATGAATAGTATGTCTTGAACTTCTCTTGGTTTGGGGACCCACAGGCTTCCTAAAAACATCCCCGCCTCCTTTTGGGCGTTGTACAAGGACCCTTCGGCTTCTTAGAAGTTCTCATGCCTTCTCTTGGGCTTAATACAAGGACTCTAATGACCTCTTAAAGGTATAAGACAGAACTTAGTCATCCTTTGTTAGAGCAGTCTTTCCAGCGTCAAAAACTCTGGCCGTTGTAGGGTTGATACTCATCCCTTAACGCCTGTGCCTCCTCTTGGGCATTGTACAAAAGATAAAACTCTAGACTTGGACAATCTAAGTCTCAAAAACATTCTCAAGTTCCCTTCAAACATAAGCAGAAACCCGGTCTCTCTCATGAGAGTTCCCCACACTTGGACCCGCTTCAGGATTTCCAGAATCCACAGCGGTAAGGTAGCCTCCTCTTGGGCTTTGTACAAATGACTCTCCCCTAGCGGAGCTAACCTTTTTAAACTCTCTTGTTGAGTCAATCTCTTTTTTAGCCTCCATCTCGGGCTTTGTACGAGGTACTAAAACACTTTCTTCTTGAGTATAAAGGACTCTCTTGTTGAGTCAATCTCTTTTTTAGCCTCCATCTCAGGCTTTGTACAAGATACTAAAACACTCTCTTGTTGAGTATAAAGGACTCTCTTGTTGAGTCAATCCCTTTTAGCCTCCATCTCGGGCTTTGTACGAGATACTAAAACACTCCCTTGTTGAGTATAAAAGACTCTCTTGTTGAGTCAATCACCTTTTAGCCTCCATCTCGGGCTTCGTACGAGATACTAAATCACTCTCTTCTTGAGTATAAAATACTCTCTTGTTGAGTCAAACCCTTTTAGCCTCTATCTCGGGCTTCGTACGAGACCACAAATCACTCTCTTGTTGAGTATTATAGACTTTCTTGTTGAGTCTTCCCCTTTTAGCCTCCGTCTTGGGCTTCGTACAAGACACATAAAAACACTCTCTTGTTGAGTCAGTCATTTATTAGTACTCTCTTGTTGAGTCAACCCTTTTAGCCTCTATCTCGGGCTTCGTACGAGATAAATAAAAAACACCTTCTTGTTGGGTCAATAGCCTCCTCTAAGGCTTTGTATAGAGAAATCCTCGGTTGAGTCAATCAACCTTTTAGCATCAACTTGTGCCTTGCTCACAGCATACAAACATCAACAACTCCTCTTTAGAGATGACAAGTTCTCTCTCAGTCAAACTTTTAGCTTCACATCTTGGGCTTTGAACAAGATACAAATCACCTTTAGCTTCATGTCTTGGGCATTGAACAAGACACCAAAACAAACTTTTTCCTCCCTTAGAATAGGAGGAACTACGATCGCTCTGATTTCCCTGTTTCGTTAAACGGGAATACGTAGGCATAAGATTGAAAAATCTTAGCGAGCATACTAATCAAAAAACCCAAAATCCAGTACCTCCATCAATCAACCCAAAAGCATCAAATCTAAACACATTACCAAAAACCTCACCAATAGTCCAGACACCGTGTTCTTAGGCAAAATAACCGAAGAGGGGCCCACGTCTACATAGTATCTGAAAACCAACAATTTTGACTGTTTAACCTCAGTATGCAAGCAGGGTTAATTGGAGACATCCATTTCCCTTCCTTAATCAGCTTAACAGGATAAAAATGAATCAAACTGTAGTACCCCGAGCGATAATGCTTCAAGACCACAAAAATCGCGCTACAGAAACCAAGTGTCTTGTTATCCATAGGATTTATGAGTTGTCCCCATCCTTTTGAGTCGCTACTCTCAATTGCTTTGAGAGCATCTTTTTATGAGGAAAACGATGTCCCTCTCTCTGATCGATTCTTATTGCTCACCGAGAGTGCTTGAAACTGGGTTCCAATAACTTCCTTGGGTTCTACACAGGAGAATATGATAAGTTGCTCACTATTAAGGCATGTTCTCCGCATACTATGACTAACTTGTCATTCTTGACGAACTTCGGCTTCTAGTGAAGTGTCGAAGTGACTGTCCCAGCTTCGTGTATCTAAGGTCTTCCTAATAAACAGTTGTATGCTGCCCGGATGTCCATGACCTGGAAAGTGACTTGGGAAGTGTGAGGACCGATGGTTATGGGAAGATCAACTTCCCCGATAACTGTTTTTCTGGATCCATCAAAGGCTTTGACGATGACCTTACTGCCTCTCATCGGAGATCCTTGGAATGATAGTCGTATCAGAGTAGATTTTGGCATAACATTCAGAGTTGATCCCGTGTCTACCAGTTCACTGGCTAGAGCATCGTCCTGGCAATTGATTGTAATGTTTAGTGCCATATTGTATTTTTGCCTTCTTCCGACAGTTCGTCATCACTGAATCCTAAATTTTTGCAGGAAATGATGTTGGAAATGATGCTGTCAAACTATTCTACCGTCACATCTTGTTCTACGAAAGCTTGGTCCAAGACTTTCTGCAAAGTTTCCCTGTGAAATTTGGAACTAAGTAGGAGAGATAACATAGAGATTTTTGATGGAGTTTGCAACAGTTGGTCCACAATGTTGTACTCGCTTCTCTGGATGAGCTTCAGCATCTCATCATTGTTCTTTACCAGTTATGGATTACTAGATTGATTGACTGGTTGATTAGGAACTTTTGTTTGAAGTTCCTTTTCTTTGGCGGGTTCTCCCACTCCTCTGTTGAAGATTCGGATGCTCCGTTTTACTCGACTGATGTCGGCAATGTTTACGACGGAGGGTAATGGAGTTTCCTTTCTATTTGTTATTGTTGTTGCATCGTACTTGTAAGGGATAGCTTTATCGAATTTGTACGGTATTGGACCTGGCAAGTAAATAACCACGGGAGCTTTCTGATTTCTCTGACCGTTATAGGCCACCTCAATCAGTTCCTGATTGGGAACTTTTCTACTGTTAAGAGAAATTCTTGATTCATCGAGTAGAGGGATTATAGTGTAAACGTCTTTGGTCCTCTCATGCTCGGAGATTATGACAACGTCTTTTCTTTGATCAGGGATATAGTTGTGTATCACGCTGGTCGACCCGGAGCTTGAACATGGTTGAATCTCTTTGTGGTCCAACTGATTTTGAAGATTCTCTCATACGAGGTAGCATCCTTGGTTGTTCTCTAAACAAACTCTACATCGCTCGTAGTTGTGGAGTGGCACCCAACCATGCCCGCTTTGTATGCAGTGCATCTTTACTAGATCTGTTTCCATCGAGCGGACATCCTGACTTTGAAATCTACTAGGATTCCTGTCAGTCATACTGATCTGTTGTGTAGCTTCATCCAAGTAGATTGGAAGCCACCAGTGGTCCAACAAGTGTTGAAGTGTTCTTTGGACGAGTGCACACCCTTGATCATTCTTACGACACTCTTCACAGTCTTGATAATCATGTGAAGCCAGAAAGCCGAGCCTGACTTGCTTAGCGTGTAATTTTACCAAACTGGTATTCATCAAGCGTATGTCAAAAATCAGAATCATATTGACTTGATAGTTATTTCTATCACGGTAATCCTGAATTCATCCTAGATCCATCTGACGTTCGAGGGCCTCTTGTACAAAATAGCATCCCTGACTGCTTATTGAGCAGATCGGACAGGTATTGTAATCGTAATGTGGCAGATTATGATATTGACTTTACCTTGAGTGCATCGCCACCAAATTGACGTTCATCGCAAGAATGTTGCGGTTCTGAACAATGTTGGGGTTTGCGTGGGCCATATTGACTCCACGGATTCGGTGGTCCTGGATCCAACCCAGATCCATCTGTTCTTATAGAGATGACTGCACTACGGAACACCCTTAATTATTCTTTGAGCAGATATCACACTGGTGATAATTGTGAGGTGGTACATGACCATACCCGCTCTGTCTACAATGCATCCTGACCAGATTGGTTCCTAATAGGAGTACATCGTGAATTTGATAACTTCGGTTAACCTCTTCCTCTATCAAATTTACTGCAGTCTTTTCATGTTGTTGCAACAGGTTTTCCTGAACATTTGGATTAGTATCTTTGAAAGATAATACCCCGTTCTTGACAAGCTTCTGCACATCAAACTTGAAGCTGATACAGTTCTCAATGTTGTGCCCCGATCCTCCTTGATGGTAAGGATAAGCTTGATCCGCTTTGAACCAAAAAGGCATATTTTCTGGTACTGTAAGAGGAAACTTGGTTTGGACATGCCCCTTGGCCAGTAAGAGTGGAAATAGTGATGCGTACAACATCGGTATGGGGTCGAACCCTGATGGTCGTGTCATACGATTGTTGTTGTTGTACTATGGACGAGCCTGCTGAAGAGGCTGTTGTGTGCTTTGTTGATACTGTTGTTGACTTGGTTAGCTTTGAGCAACCTGAGGCTGATAAGTTGGAGCTGGCGCAGGGTTGATAGCGGGAGTTACCGCTACTACTGGTTGATACCTTTTCCTTTGCTTTCCGAGAGAGATATTACCAATATCTTGCTCTTTTTTCTTTGGGAAAGCACTACCGTATCTTTTGGTACTGCTTGATGGCTCTGCATTTTTTACCAATCGCCCTTCTTGGACTGCTTCCTCAAGGCGTACCCCCATGTTCACCATTTCAGTGAAGTCACTAGGTGCATTGGTGACCATTCGGTCGTAGTAAACTGAACTTAGGGTTTTCAAAATGATCTTGCTCATCTCTTTTTCTTTAAGAGGGGGACAGATCTGGGTGGAAATTTCATGCCATCTCTGAGCATATTCCTTGAAAGTTTCTTTGTCCTTCTGCGACATTGCTCTAAGTTGATCCCTATCCGGTGCCATGTCTAGGTTATACTTATATTGTTGAACTAAGGCAACGCCGAGATCTCTAAAAGTGACGATCTTGGTGCGGTTTAAACCCATGTACCATTTGAGTGCGGCACCGGTTAAACTGTCTTGGAAGTAATGGATAAGTAGCTGCTGATTCTTTGTCTGAGTTGACATCTTTCGAGCGTACATCACCAAATGACTTTGAGGGCAAGAGTTGCCTTTGTATTTTTCAAAGTCAGGCACCTTGAATTTGTGCGGGATCTTTACATTAGGGACCAAACAGAGGTCTGCAGCGTCGTTTCCAAATAAGTCCTGACCGCGAATGGTATGCAGTTCCTTCTGCATCTCCAGGAATTGTTCCTGGAACTCATTCATCCTTTCGTACATGTCTTTATTTCCACCAGAGATTACTTGTGGAATCTGTCCTTCCAGGACAGTATGAACCACTAGTTATGGTATAGTCATTACGGCGGTGACTCTTGGTGCTTCCATGCCCCGAAGTTTGTAACCTTCAGGAGTTGCTGTCATAATTCTTGCGTCCTCGCTTTCCCAAAGTTTGTAACTTTCAGGCCCAGCGGTTCCTGCTGCAGTTTCTGGGTCTTCAGTGACCGGCGGGATGTATCCTTTAGGGATAAAGTTGATAGGCATGCCCCAGGGGCGATCTTTAGGCATGTTGTACCGAGGATCATATGTCTCAATTACGGGTGTAGATGTGATCTCCGAGATCACAGTCCTTTGTTGTTGCCTCTGAGCTGCTGCCAGGGATTGCATGTCACTGTGAAGTTTTTTCAGATCTTCCTTCAGAGCGTTGATTTCTTCTCTCAGCTCTCTGTTCTCTTCCTCGAGATCATCCATTTTCTTTTGTTGATTAGCCTGAGTATTGTATGAGTGAGGCAGTTTGACTCTAGAATCGCGACGTATACGTGAGACTCGAAGATAAGAAAACGCATTATGTGAGAATGATGAATGATATGCAATGATATATATTTTTTTTGTTTTTATCAAGAAAACTTCAACAAATAGATTACAAATATCATACAGTGGAGGGTGGAGACCCTGTTTTATTGAATTTAAAAGATTGCAGAAAGGGAAAATACAGTATTTTACAAAGTGTTGTAAAGGGAAATGTCTAAACTTATGGATCCTGAGTCCTTTCTGAAGAGAGCTCAGGTGCTGGTTCTGGTATTTTCCTTTTCTTTGATCGGGTTTCCTCAGTCGTTGTCGGGTTTTCAGTCCTTTGCCAAGTGAAAGGAGTGAGAAAGTTCCTTTGATCTTTTATAGCATGCTCTTCTAGAATCTCAATCAGAGCATCCTTTTCTTTTAACAGTTCCTGAATTTTGGTACACTCCACATTGAGGATTCAGTACTTGTTTTTCCAAGAGCTTTTCTCCCGTTGAACTTTGTTGAGAGTGACCTAGATTTTTTCGGTATCAGACATAAAATAAAGGACATATTCCTTTAACGGAATAACTTCTTGACGAGGGTAGGGCATCCTCACCTTGAGAGCTCTAGTTTACACCCAGTGGAGATAAGGTTCCATGGAGGTACAGTTTGGCCTTCCTAGAGACTATCTTCCTTTCTTGTGAACATGTTTCCAGGCATGCACTATTTCCTTCTTTAGTGCCCTGTCATTTTCCCCTTCCTTGAAGAAAAGACCTTCCAAATGAACATTATGCGGGATATGCCTCATCGGGTATCCGAGTTGACGGAGAACTAAAATTGGATGATAGTTGATTCCTCCTTTAGTTCCAATGAGGGGTACATTAAGGAAATTTCCACAATTGTCGATGATCTCTATTCCGTCAAAAAAAATATCATACCAATCTATGTCAGAGTTGGTAAAAGACATGATCCTTTGTGACCAACGTAGAGTACTCTTGTGATCCCGAAAAGCAGCAGACTTGGGTAAATGGGAGATGCATTTGTAAAGCAAGGGTACACAGCATGTGATTATTCCTCCGCTGTACAGATTCCTTAAGTGTACAGAATTGAAATTCTGGCACAGATATCAGATGTCCTACACAGATGTTGAGACACTGATATCCAACACAATGAACAAGACAACAATAATAATAACAGTGCAGAAAGTAAAGAACACGGCGATATGTTTACCCAGTTCGGATCAACAATCCTACTCTGGGGGCTACCAACCCAGGGACGAAATCAATATACGATAGTATCAATTCACAGATCATACAACAACCACACCTGGTTATAATCTGCTCACTTAATCACTACCCTTCCTATGACTTCTACCTAAAACTCACCTAGGTATGAGGCCCTCCTCAAATCCCTCTACAATCACAACCCGTGATTGGTTCCTTTCAACACAAGTAACAAAACGAAAGCCACACTTTCAAAACACACAATTCTCAATACTTCAAAGCTTATGAGAATTGACACACAAGAAACTCAATGCTTAAAAGATTATGGGTAACTGACAGAACTTACAACACAAAAACCAGTCCTTATACTGTTATCAGAATGATACCAGTTAGGCTCACAAATAACACTAAAAAAAACCCTAACAAAACACAAGTAAGTTCCACACCTAAACTAGGTTTACACCAGTCAATATATAGCATTAAATCTGGACTGGATTGGGCTTCAAAAACGCAGCAAAGAGACTGCTCACAAATCTGCAAAATAAACTCCAAGAAAATAGGTCTTCAATCTAAAGTTTCCTAATATGTCTCCATATTTAGAAAACGCTGAGAATCCAAAAACCAACACAAAAACTCAACCCAAAAATACTTTGGATGCCACATAGGATAACTAAATATTCACAGAATATTCAGTAACAATTAACAGCAACAGAATCTTCCTTATAGACCAAAATCAGGCGCGATGTCCTATGAGCCAGTATGGGACATCTTTATTCGACATGTTGAATGCAGAAAATTAGAACATTTTGTTTCAGCATCTTGCTGCTAGAATAGTTTTAGCAAAATAAATGCCAACCATAAAATCAAAGAAATAACAATCTCCCCCTTTGGCTTATTTTGGCTAAAACTTCACACCAAAAAAATCTTGCAAAGATAACACAAGCAAAACATCCATATCAGAGACAGCAGCGAAAAACACACAACACAGCATAGCAGCACAAAAACTCCCCCTCAACTGCAGCAACACAACATCATTCAACATTCTCCCCCTCAGCTGCAGCATCAGCACAAGACTTACCACACGCACACCACAAGCACACTACTCCCCCTTTTTAGCCAGAAATATGACAAAGGCAAGTAGAACAGTTCAAAGTAAAAACAAAACAAAAGTTAAAGTTCAGAAGTAGAGACAAAGATATAGAGATATCCTAGGTGTTCAGTCAAAACAAGCAAAAAAACATCTTCTGCAGAAATTCTGCAGTTATTCTGCAGCACCATCATCATCTTCATCTGACCCAGATCCTGCAATTTCTTCACCCTCTCCATCAATATCACCACTCCTAGATACTGAGTCATCTGAACCCTGTTCACTTTCTCTATCAGATCCACCAAAGGCATCACCTCCAGCAGTTTCTTAGTCTTTACCAACTGTTCCAGCAGAAGCATTCTTTTTCTCCATGAAAGTTTTAATTAACTATTCAAGTTTGGACTTCCTAGCAGTGTCTTTTCTGATAGAATCTTCCAGTTCCTTGCACGTCTCTTGCAGCTGTGCAATGACTTCATCATCAAGGGTAGCATGACGGGAAGTTTGAGAAGATGTCCCAACAATGTCTGAAACATGTGCCCTACCAAGTAACTTGTAGTGTAGGGACAGATGAGGTTTTCTTTTGAGAGCAGTGTCACTCCCTAACAGAAGGTTATGAAACTGATCTAAAATAACACCACAAATCAGGGATGGAAAGTAAATAGGCATCTTGACAGCAGTTGAACTTGCTTGTTTCAGAATTTGTTCAAAGATGTATGACCCAAAATCAAAAGAAACCTTTTTCCCAATAGCATAAATGAACCTACCAAGTATGGAGGAAATAGTAGATGTATGATTGGTAGGTACCCAATTCACAATAGCAATCCTGTGGAGAATAGCATATTTAACACTCAGTTTTCCAGAAGACAACTTTTCTTCATTTGGCCAGTGTTTAATACAACCACCTGTAATCTCCTTACACACTTCATTGTCTGTGACCTCTAACTCAGGTTGAGGTTCTTTACACCTGCCCAGAAAGTTTTTGATTACTTCAGGAGAAAAAGTGACGACTTCTCCTCTCACAGACACTTTTCTGAAGTTGTTACTCTTGTTATCATCACAATCTTCAGATATATTCACCACAAATTCCTTGACTAATTTCTCATAGCAGGGTCCTATCTTGGACACAATTCTCATCAATCCAGCAGCTGCAATAAGATCCATGATTTCTTTGTATTTATTGAAATCCTTACCCAGCTCTCTCTCCAGGGCAATCCTCCTTTGATCCACAACTCTCCATCTATCTGTATTCCTCATAGAACTATCAGCATAAGCCTTTTTGCAGGTAGAGTTTTTCACACCAATGATATCTTGAACATCTGTTGCAGCCTCATATTCAGACTCACTGTGATCAGTGATTTTTCTCTTCTTAGTTGAAACAACAACCTTACTCCATTGTTTAGGAGGCCCAGCTCGAACTTTTCCCTTGGTACTATCCACACCTCCAGACTTTCTATGCAATTTTGCAGACTTTGAACCTTCAATCATCACAGTTTTCTCTCTTCTTCTCTTAATTCTCCTTAACATCCCAACAATGGGTTCCTCATCAGAAGTTAGATCATCAACATTAATAACAACATCAGCTTTCATTTTACTCCTTCTTTCGTGGTCCACATGAATGGGGACACCATCATCAGTCCTATCTGTAGGACTACCATTGGCATTTCCTGTCAAGGATGTTGGAACATCAAACCCAACATTTGTCTCAACTCCACTCAGAATCGTGGCAACAAACCTCCTAAGTTCCTTATCCTTTTTTACTACATCATCATCAGTAGGATTCTTGTTTATACCATAAGATTTAGTAGCATTCTTCTTCTCAATCAAACCAGACTTAGACCCTTTTTCAGACAAGTTTTTTCTAGGGCTTATTTGGTCTGTATATAAACTAGTCATCGAGTGACCTTTCTTCCTAGGTGAAAAAGGTTTAGACTTCTTACCAAGAATATTGACATTCGTTGTGTGAGAAACTTGTCGTTTTCCTTTAGGATCATCCGATACTATGTTCAGGGGAGCAATATCAAGCACAAGATCAGAGAGGTTGATCATTCGAAGTGATTCATCATCTCCAGCATTGGTCCAAGGAGATCCTGAGTTATCAGAAGAGCCATGCATGGATTCTGAGGCATGATGTTGAGACATTTTCGATTGATCACAAGGCACAATATTGAGGATGTTAAGAGAAAACCCTAAAGTCCGTGAACTTTGGAGAGAAAGGGCAAGAGGAATTTTTGTAAAATATGTTTGATGTAGGTAGAGTGTGTTTGCCCGCCTATTTATATTTTTGAGAAATGGGCCCAGAGAAGGGTAGCATTCACAAACTTTTAACACCTGATTCGCCTCAAATGTGCATCCATCAACCTTTCCTTTTAAATTTTCCATGCCGATATACTTACTAAGTTTAATCTTATTATCACAGTTCACCATCCTAACATTTTGAGTTGCTTTAAAATTGATCAATACCTGTTCTAACTCATTAGTCTTTCCAATAGCTTTCTTAGTCTCCAAGCATATAGCAGTGCTTTCAGACCTCCACAAATAACAATTATCTGATGCTCTCTCGCCTCTCATGACAACCTTACCCTTCTCATTTGTTATCAGACATTCAGAATTGGTAAAGTTGACCCTGAGACCCTGATCACATAGTTGACTTATGCTTATCAATTTAGCATCTAAGCCTTCAACAAGTAATACCTCATCCAGATTGGGTTGACCTGTACAGTCCAGTTTTCCAACACCCATTACTCTCCCTTTTGATCCATTACCAAAGGTCACATAGTTAATAGAGTGAGACTTAACATCTGATAGACATCCCTTAATACCAGTCATGTGCCTAGAACATCCACTATCAAAGTACCACTTTTCCCTTGCAGAGGCACTGAAAGACTTATGAGCTATGTGTTCTTCCACAGTACTCTTGGGAGTCCACACTTTCTTTGCTCCAACCCAATCTTGTTCCCCACTAGACTGTAACCCAGTCTTGGGGTAGCCATATAATCTGTAGCAGAAGGGTTTTATATGCCCAAACCTTCCACAATAGTGGCATCTCCATCTTTGATTCTTTCTTCTTGTGAAATTCTTCTGATGTATGTGAGGATGTTGCAACATGTTATATGACATCTTCAATTCTTTCTTAGATTGAGCAGGTGTCACTCCATGCCCTTTTCCCTTGTCCATCTCACTGGAACTTTCAAACCCAAGACCACTAACATCTCCAACATCTCTCCCTGACTTCAGAATCTCATCAAGCACATCAGAGCTGCTATTGAGCATTCTGACAGTCTTGATTACATTATCCAGTTTTGAATTCAGAACAACCACTTCACTTTTCATATCAGAGATAGTAGCCAAATGCTCTACCTTTTCAGCTTCTAGATGAGCAATAACTTTCTTTTGTTCTTCTTTCTGCTGACAAACTTCTTCACTTTTAATGCATAAATTCTGATAGGCAGCAGCCAGCTCTTCAAAGGTAAGATCTTCACTGACTGACTCTTCATCAGACTCACACACCTGTTAATGCTGTAATCTGCTTTTCAGACTTCTCATCAGTTTCAGTTTCAGAGTCATCTTCTGACCATGAGACTGATAGCCTCTTCTTTTGCCTCTTGAGATAAGTGGGGCACTCAGATTTTATATGTCCAAAGCCTTCACACTCATGACACTGAGCTCCTTTCCCTTGGTTGGAATTTTCTTCAGTACTGGTATTTCTCCTGACATTCTGGTTTTTACTGATGTCAGATGGCTTATCCCTAACATTTGATCTTGACTTCCAATCCATCCTTCTGAGCACTTTGTTGAATTGTTTGCCAAGTAACACCAGGTCTTCTGAGAGGCCTTCATCTCTGTCCAGATTACTTTCAACTTCTGAGTCACCTGCCTTTGACACAAAAGATATACTCTTCTTCTTTTCAGACTTTTCGCTGATCCCCAATTCAAATGTTTGAAGTGATCCCACAAGTTCATCCACTTTCATCTTATCTATGTCCTGAGCTTCCTCTATAGCAGTCACTTTCATGTCAAATCTCTTAGGTAGAGATCTGAGGATTTTTCTGACCAGTTTGGTGTCAGACATCTTTTCACCTAGGGCACTTGAAGCATTAGCTATCTCAATAATGTTCATGTGAAAGTCATGAATGCTCTCATCTTCCTTCATCTTCAAATTTTCAAACTTGGTAGTGAGAATCTGAAGTTTTGACATCTTCACCTTTGAAGTCCCTTCATGAGCAACCTTCAAGACCTGCCAAGCCTCTTTTGCAATGGTGCAGTGTTCAATCAACCTGAAGATATTTTTGTTAACACCATTAAACAATGCATTCATGGCTTTGGAATTTCCCAAGGACCCTTTGTAATCTGCATCATCCCAGTCTTCCTCTTCCTTCACCACATCAGTAGGTTTACCTTCTACATCTATAACCTTTGGGGGTTCCCATCCTTTGATAACAGCTTTCCATGCTTGATCATCCATGGATTTGATGAATGCTATCATCCTTGGTTTCCAATAGTCATAGTTGGAACCATCAAGCAGAGGTGGTTTGTTCAAAAATCCTCCATCCTTGTCCATTGTACCAGAAAGTACCTTCCCTGAATCTCACCCAGAACCAAACAAGGGTGCAAGCTCTTGATGCCAATTGAAATTCTGGCACAGATATCAGATGTCCTACACAGATGTTGAGACACTGATATCCAACACAATGAACAAGACAACAATAATAATAACAGTGCAGAAAGTAAAGAACACAGCGATATGTTTACCCAGTTCCAATCAACAATCATACTCTGGGGGCTACCAAGCCAGGGACTAAATCAATATACGATAGTATCAATTCACAGATCATACAGCAACCACGCCTAGTTATAATCTGCTCACTTAATCACTACCCTTCCTATGACTTCTACCTAAGACTCACCTAGGTATGAGGCCCTCCTCAAATTCCTCTACAATCACAACCCGTGATTGGTTCCTTTCAACACAAGTAACAAAATGAAAGCCACACTTTCAAAACACACAATTCTCAATATATACTTCAAAGCTTATGAGAATTGACACACAAGAAACTCAATGCTTAAAAGCTTATGAGTAACTGACAGAACTTACAACACAAAAACCAGTCCTTATACTGTTATCAGAATGATACCAGTTAGGCTCACAAATAACACTCGAAAAACCCTAACAAAACACAGGTAAGTTCCACACCTAAACTAGGTTGACACCAATCAATATATAGCATTAAATCTGGACTGGATTGGGCTTCAAAAACGCAGCAAAGAGACTGCTCACAAATCTGCAAAATAAACTCCAAGAAAATAGGTCTTCAATCTAAAGTTTCCTAATATATCTCCATATTTAGAAAACGCTGAGAATCCGAAAACCAACACAAAAACTCAACCCAAAAATACTTTGGATGCCACATAGGATAACCAAATATTCACAGAATATTCAGTAACAATTAACAGCAACAGAATCTTCCTTATAGACCAAAATCAGACACGATGTCCTATAAGCCAGTATGGGACATCTTTATTCGACATGTTGAATGCAGAAAATTAGAACATCTTGTTTCAACATCTTGCTGCTAGAATAGTTTTAGCAAAATAAATGCTAACCACAAAATCAAAGAAATAACAAGAATGATAAGCATCTGCGAGCAAGGTTGGTACGGGATTCCCAATCAGAAATATCTTAACAGCGTTGGTATCAACGAAGTTGTCAATGTTGGGAAATAGTAAAAGCCCGTATGTGAGTAGGACAAAGATATCTTCGAAAGAAGTTACATTTCCTATACTGGCAAAGTATAGAGCTTTCTCCACCAAAAACTTGGGTGGTAAACCTTGGATCCCTCCCTTGGTGGTCATGTGAGTCTTAACTTCTGACTCGTCCAAAGAGATGGCTCTTGCGATGACCTGATCTTTTGGAATTTATTCTAGTCCAGAAAAGGGAGCTTGATCAGTGATAGGCAAACCAATCAGATGAGAGTACTCTTCTAACGTTAGTGCCAGATGATAATCCGGGAATGTGAAGCAGTGATAAACTGGATCGTAAAACTGGATTAGCGTAGACAGGATTCCTTCAACTACATGGACCCTTAACAAAGACAACATTCCTTCATGCTTAGCTCTGAAAGCATCAGGGTTGGTGATCATCTTTGCCAACCCCCTTAAATCCTCTAGTTTTGGAGCCTTGAAGGTGTACTTGTGCGTCTTTCTTCTATCGAAATCCATGACGCAATCTTTCTCTGATATTTGCAATTATTGTTTTAGTTTAAATTGAAAAAAAGAGAGAGGAAGAAAAAGAGATTTTTCTTTGTTTAAGAGTTTTTTAGATGAATGCATGAATGCAGCACACAAAAACATTGAAAAAACATGGGTTCAAGGGTTCAACGTCACGAGCATGGAGTCATGGCTCTACCCATCCCCAAAGGTTGTATTCTGGTTAATTTTTGTACCTGTAGAACGGATTCTAAGGTTCCCAAAATCATTGACCCCCTAGGGATATCAACAGCAAGCTGGTTCACCCGAGCGAGCTGTAGCATCCTAGGGTAATCTCATTTGAGTGTAGTATCGCGTATCAACTATTCCCGATAGTCATCGCACTACCAAGTGGTCATAAGGTTAATGCCTACTAAATCCTCAGGTTCACAGGTGCCGGACTAGGAAAACTCTGCTTTGACAACAATCGGTTGTTCAGCAGGCAGAATCCAATGGGCCCTCGCCTGATTTGGTGGTATACCAGGAGCGCTTATTCGGGATTCACTCCCTATAAGTCCACCTGTCTATGCCACCCCTTATCTTAGGTTTCTCTCAAACTTTCCAAATGCTTATCAATCGCATTCCCATTGGCAGAAAAATAAACACGGATATCAAGTAGGAAATATATATATATATATATATATATATATATATATATATATATATATATATATATATATATAGTATGATTGCTGACAACCTAGACCTCTTAGGAATTTTAACCCTAGTATGTAATGGGTGTCCCCAGCAGAGTCGCCATTTTCCTGTAGGGAAATGGCGATTAAGACATATAAGATTAAGACTCCCAAGCAGGGTCGTCATTTTACTGTAGCGTGCAATTTTTTTCGGTGACGCGACCACCTTATCGCCATGGGTTTTTCCGAATTGCAATGGTAGGAGTTGGGTGCTACTTTCTGATTTCTTATTTATCCTATGAAGCTGGAAAGGAAAGGGAAGCTATCTAAAACTAACCTTGCACGTAAATGTTTAACTGAACAAATGCTTAAGATATTGGGGGGTCCGGGGTCAGGTTATACAATGGGGAGTTGTCAATTACCCATCATATATGTGGTTATCCACAGGTCGTTAGCAATTATACTTACTGTTTTCATCTTACTTGTGTTTGTCTGTTGATTGGGAAAGTTTCTCCTTTGGGAGTGTTTGGGAGAAAGAGAGATTTTTTGTTGACGTCAGTTTTGTTCCGATAATTTTGGTAAGGTACTGGACCTAAAGTTTTGGATTGGTGTGCTCGCTAAGATTTCGCAATCTTATGCCTACGTATTCCCGTTAAAGAAAACAGGGAAATCAGAGCAACCGTAGTTCCCTCCTATTCTACGGGAGGAAAAAGATGTTTGGTGTCTTGTTCAAAGCCCAAGATTGAAGCTAAAAGGAGTATTTGTGTCTTGGTCAAAGCCCAAGATTAAAGCTAAAGGTTTGACTGAGAGAGAATTTGTCATCTCTAAAGGGAGATATCTCATCTGTTTATCACAACTGTTGGGTGACTGATTATAAAGGAGAAATACTTTAACTGGGATATAAGAATCCAATAATGCCATAATTTCCTTTATAGGGGACTTGTCCTGAAGGAGAAAACTTTAACTCAGTGTAGAGTATTTCCATTTTTGCTTAGGAGTCTTTCAAGCTAAGAGAGGGACATTGGCATGGATGTTTGTAATCCAGAGGCTTGCCGCTTACAACAATTAGATAAAAGAGAGGATTTACCAAGATAAAAGATGGACGACAGCTTGGATTTTTGAATCAACAAGTGTGCCACTTACAGCAGTTATCTGGGATTAAGGTTTGTTTTGATTTATCTGTTTTGATGAGTGATAATACAGAGAAGTGTCTTCCTACAGAGAGTTTTTGATTTCCTCTGAGGGGATTTTGATTTTTTGTGTGCCTTGATCAAAGCCCAAGGTTGAAGCTAAAAGGTTGATGGACTCCAATGGAGAGGTCATTATACAAAGCCTAAGAGGAGGCTGGAAAGAGAGACTGACTATTTTGGGGATATCATTATACGAAGCCTAAGAGGAGGCTGGAAAAGACTTTTGGGGAAGGTTTTTATCTGTCTTGCACAAAGCCTAATATTGAGGCGAAAAAGACTTATTTACTCCACTGGGGATATATTTGGGGTGTCTTGTACAAATCCCAAGATTGAGGCGAAAGAAAATTGACTCCACTGGGGATATATTTTGGGGTGTCTTGTACAAAGCCCAAGATTGAGGCGAAAAGAGAATTGACTCCACTGGGGAGGTTCCATATGTGTCTTGTACAAAGCCCAAGATTGAGGCTAAAAGAGAATTGACTCAACTGGGGAGGTTCAATATGTGTCTTGTACAAAACCCAAGATTGAGGCTAAAGGGTTATTGACTCTGCATAGGGTGGTTAATTCACAAATCCTAAAAGAAGGTTGGGAGGAATTGACTCCGTTGGAGAGATATTTATACGGAGCTTAAGAGAAGGTTAGAAGGATTTGACTTTGCTGGAGAAAGTTTATATATGTCTTGTACAAAGCCCAAGATTGAGGCAAAAGGGAGATGATTGACTCAGCTGAGGATATTTCAGGTGTCTTGTACAAAGCCAAAGATTGAGGCTGAAAAGCTGACTCAACAAGAGAGTGCTTTTGAGGTGAACTCTACTGAGGAAAATCATTATACAAAGCCTAAGAGGAGGCTAAAAGAACTGACTCAACAAGAGAGTGCTTTGAGGTGATTGACTCAACAAGAGAGTGATTTAAGGTATTTGACTCAACAAGAGAGTGCTTTGAGATGATTGACTCAACAAGAGAGTGCTTTGAGATGATTGACTCAACAAGAGAGTGCTTTAAAGTGATTGAGGAAGAAGAACGAATCATTATACAAAGCCTAAGAGGAGGCTGGCTGAGGAATTTCTTATACAAAGCCTAAGAAGAGGCTGTTCTTCTGCTGAGGATTATTTAGATCCAGAGGCAGGTCCAAAGTGGGGAATCAACTCTTGCTGAGGATTACAGAAGAGTTGAGGTATTAGATGCCTTGAGATTGTGATAGTCTAGTGTTGTATTGATGATAATCTGACTCTTAGCTGGGGAAGTTCAGGATGAAAGATTGAGTTCTAGAACCTATGGGGGTTTTAACTCTGCTGGAGATTGATCAAATGACCAGGATTTTTCCTGTGTTTGCCGGGAGCTTGAGGATTCCTTAAGATCCAAAAGGAGATTAGACTGTCCAAGTCTACTGGTATGAAAGGTTTATCTTTGTATGATGCCCAAGAGGAGGCTGGTCTCTTAAGGGATGAGAAT
The DNA here is from genome assembly GCA_022829125.1 of Lathyrus tuberosus. Taxonomy (NCBI): domain Eukaryota; kingdom Viridiplantae; phylum Streptophyta; class Magnoliopsida; order Fabales; family Fabaceae; genus Lathyrus; species Lathyrus tuberosus. The sequence goes on from JALAZF010000233.1 coordinate 593,091, forward strand.
CAACCTTAAATTGATCTGAAGTTTTGACTCTTTGGAAAGACTGCTCTAACAAAGGATGACTAGGTTCTGTCCTATTCCTTTAAGAGGTATCGGGTCCTTGTACTAAGCCCAAGAGGAGGCATGAGAACTTATAAGAAGTCTGAGGGTCCTTGTACAAAGCTCAAGAGGAGGCTGGGATGTTTTTAGGAAGCCTGTGGGTCCAAACCTAAGAAAAGTTCAAGAAAGGTTTCACCGGGAATTAATCCTTTCTTTAGTGAACAGATCTAGGGTTTGAAGAAATTCAAGAGAGGTTTCACCGTGAATTAATCCTCTCTAGGGTAAATGAATTTCTTTGACAATTTACTAATAGTGACAGTCTGAGAAAAGTTTCACCAGGAATAATTCCTTTCTCTTTGTTCCATATTGTATAAGCCCAAGAGGAGACAAGATTGTATCTGGAATTCCTATGGGGAACTTGTTTTGACTGTGTTGAAAGAGTGACCACTGGCTTTATCTAGTTCTAGACCTAATTGCCAGGGAAAATTCTAAGCAGATATATACAAGCATATATATACATAAATATATACAGACAAGTATGTAAAAGAGGGTAGGAGGACTTACAGGTGTGCAAGCTTCCAGCACAAACAAATACATATATATGTGCAAGTATGTAAAAGAAAATTGTTTAAAACTTACGGGTGAGCAAGCTTCCATTGTAACAGCTGTATGGTTAGTTGTTCAAGAAATTAAAGAAAGTTTTGATAGCAACTATGAGTTTGAACCTAAATCAAAAGGGAAGTTGTTTTGAAAAGATTGGGGCTTACACTTAAGGAGAGGCCCAAAGAATTATTTATTTACAAATGGATGGGTCTTACAACTCAAAGAGAGGCCCAAGAGTTTATTTTTGTACAAGGGATGGGTCTTACAACTCAAGGAGAAGCCCAATGAATGTTTTGAAGAAAAGAAATGGGACTTACAACACAAGGGTAGGCCCAATTAAAGACAGTGATCGCACCGTTGTTTTGAAAATTGTATCGGGACTTATACAATGTTTGAGGCCCAAAAATGGTTTATGTACAAAAGAGGTTGGGTCTTACATTCTATTAGAGGCCCAAATGATTTTTTTTTAAAAGGCGACGATTGCGTCGCGGTTTTCAAAACACAGTGGGACTTATACAATGACTGAGGCCCAAAAAAGGTTTATGTACAAAAGAGGTTGGGTCTTACACTCTATTAAAGGTCTAAGAGTTTATTTTGAAAGGTTTGATAAAGATCAAAATCAAAGAAACCCTAATTTCATTTCTAAAAGTAATTTTTCAAAGAAAATTAATTAAAAAATGATAAAAACACCAAATAAGTTTAAATAAACCACTTGTGATTTTTGGTTAAGGTTTGAAAAATGATGTTTTAATCACAAGATGATTTAAAACTCATTTGGTTTTGAAAAGATCAAGAGAAAAGAAATATTTTCAAATGTTTAAAAAAAACAAATAAAAAAGTTCTTTATGAAAATATTAAATATTGAAATAAATAATATTTTTGTGTGAGATTTTTGTAGAATAAAATATTTTAACATTTTTGTGACTTTTTGCAAAAAGAACCAATAAAAAATGATAAAAAATGAATGAGAAATTAATTTTCATAGTTATTAAAATGATGGTGAAAAAGTGACAAGAAAACAAGTGGTAAAAAATTAGAAATGGTCCCCCCATGGCTTGAACTCACGCCCTTGGGGTGGAGAGCTTAAAATTCTACCATCTGAGCCATGTGCGTGGGCTGAAAGAGGATGGAATCAATGAATAATATGTGAAGGCAACCTTTGAAAATGGTTGAAAAATAAAATCAAAAGGTCTGGGGCGAGGGGCATTCGAACCCCAGACCTCTCGCTCGCTACACACACACATATACTAGTGTTTCCACTAGGGCACAATGCCAATTCAAACATAGTATGGCAAGTGTAAAATATATATCAAAACTAGTTGGTTTTCTGAAGAATGACGTCATGGCCATCTTCTTCCTCGGGCAAGATACTTGAAGCCTCCTATCTCACTCATTTCTCAACCATTTCACACTATCCAAATATGAAAATCGTGCTTTTTTAAACAAGGAACACAATGGCAATATTCAATTTTGTTTAAATTAAGTGAATCAAAAGATAACATGGTAAAATCAGATGAACCCTAAAATTTGCAAGAGCTTAATGAAATCCTATACACGAACTATAAACATCAATTGATTGAGGGTAAATGATCTACAAACATTCAGAAACACAATGGTAATTTAAAAATATGTTTATGATGCATGATTTATTGAGTTTGAGAGTTTAAGGTTTACCTCTTGCAGCTGGTGATCGAATTCTGGTTTTGAGGTGTTACAGATATGTTCCAATGATCTGGACAGCTTCCTTAGGTGCCAAGGAGTATGTTTGAATGCTTAGAGTGGATTGAAATGGGCTGGAACTGGTTGTGGTACCTCAACTGCAACTCTGTTACGAACTTAAGCAATTGGCTGGTGATTTGAGGAATTTGATGTTCCAGATGTTGTGTTAGTGTTTAGATCACCTACATACGTTGTATATGAGGTGTGTGTGTGTGTGTGTGATTGGTTTGGTTGGAATCACTCTCAATTTCAAAATCCGATAGTGACTTGAGTTAGAAGGCAAATTTGGAGTGAAAGAGAGATTGTGAGTAAAGCATCAGTTTGGGTGCTTTGGTGTACTCAAACTGATCACTAATGAGCTCTATTTATAGTAGAGCAAGTTTGTTTTTGCTGCAATAATGAATGGCAACTGCAGCAGGTCTGTGGAAAATGTTGATCCAATGGAATCTCAAGTCTCCTCTAGCCATTGACCTGAGGTTAGAGCACAGACTATGAGTCCTCTGTGGCAGGGATAAGGCTTGACTGAACTTGAATAACATTGTCTTGATGAATGCCACCTCTATGCATCAGTTAAATGCTTGGAAACAAAATTGACCATTTGAAGGATCTTGAATTTTAGGGGTGTCATGCCTAAACATAGATCCATGGACTTGTGAGGCTTGTGGATCAGTGTTTGTCCCTTGGTTATTCCCCTTTGAGGTGTGCAGATGGATAACCATACTTGTTATTGCACAAAAACAAGAAATTCGACCAATGACCTATAATCTGATTTGTGAAAAATCAGTTTTGGAGGCCAACTTCTCATGGATGTATCTTTTAGCTCAAGTTGAATTAGAATGACTTCTTGTACTTTTTGAAAAGCTTAAATGATGTACTAAAACATTGATGTATGTGGTTTTCATTGATTCATCTTGGATAAATGTGAAAAATGCCTTAGAAGTTTGATGTTTCATGCTGAAATTACAAGGCAAAATTTTCACCAAGTGTTTTTTGACATATTTTGATTTTTCACCACTTTGATGCACTTCAAACTAAAAATCCATGAAGAATTTGAGGTTGATGTAGTTGAAGCTTTTGTAAAGTGTAGGAAGACATACAAATTAGGCTTTGGATCATCTAAAATGGCTGCTTGGATCAAAAGTTATGATCCTTGAAAGTTGGCACCAAAACCATCCAAAGTTAGTAACTTAGAAAAATTTTCAATTTTTCAAGATTACCCCTTCTACAAGTTATCTTGGTTTCTTGATCAATTCTTGTTCAAATGACATTATAAATCATATTTTATGAAAATATGAGTCATAAGGATCATTTTTTCCAAAAAAAGTCATGTTTTGACTTTTGGCTCCGGAGCGGTTCGGCGCGTAAAAACCCTATTTCCTGGCTTTTGGGGAATGCATCCTCTGAGGGTAATTTAGCTTTGCAAATGGATTCCTAGGGTTATTTTGAGAATATTGAGTCACATGTGGAAGTCTTGGATCATCCTCTTGTGAAAATCTCACTCTAGAGGTCCCAGTCGTCCAAAACCCTAATTCGGCGACATCGGGTGTTTCGAGGCTCAAAACACTTGGAATGTGGGAACTTTTGTGTTTGATTTTTGATGTGAGGGCCCTCTTGATCCTTTGTGGATGTTTCAAGAGGTTAGACAAGTTGAAGATCATGTCATTTCTTGATTGATCTTTTGTCTAAATGTTCTGGGAGGGCTCAAAACCCTAATTCTTGATTGTTGTGAAAGCTCAACAATCCTTGAGGAGATTGATGAGGCATGAAGGTACATCCATATTGTGATGATGATTTGCACAATGATGGGAAATCTTGGTGGTCAAAATTTGAGGTATGACAAGCTTGTAGGCGGCACTTGAGAAATTATGCACGGCACATCGGAGCAATTGGGCTACTCGCGGCGTTATACGGCGGCACCGGTGGCGCTCCGGCAGCCAGCCTTCGGCTGACATATGGTAAACGGATGTTGCTCTTTTTTGGTCGTTATTTGAGTTGGATTTTTGAATTCGGCTGACATATGCAACACTTCGTGAAGTGTTGCTGAATGGAAAATTGCAACTATTGGAAAATGTTGCTATAGGCAAAACAACACAACTATTGGTTAAAGATGTTGTTTCATCAAGGGTCGCAACCTTGTGAAACAACACAAACATGACCTATAAATAAGTCATTCCGAATTCAGAAATCATATCACAAAATTCATATCCTCTTCAAAAAATTCCAAATTCTCTTCCCTAGATTCAATTTTTCTTCCTTCTTGTACAAACTTGAGTATAGGTTGAATTATCCTGGGTGTTCCTGCATAAAAAAAAAAGTGTGTCATACACGATTCCAGCCTGGATCCATTCAATTTAGAAACATTATCTAACAACACATTATTATCATACTCATGTATAATAGATCATCATACATATACATGTACGCTACTAATACTATTTTTCTTTTTTGAATTTTTAAAAATAGAGTTTACTTGTTAAATTGATTTTTAGAAATAGAGTTTACTTGTTAAATTGATTTTTAAAAAACTGCGCACTTATCCATCGAGAGGTTATATGAGTTATGTTGTTTGTAATATCTGTTGTTCCAAAAAGTACACACAACAAATCAAGTTGCATACACAGAAGATACAAAGTTAATCCTCCAAAATAAATCAATAAAAAAAGAGTAGGAAAACAATCACATGTATAAAAAAACAACCACATACATGATAAAGATCCACAACAACAGAGAGAAAAGCCACCCTTCAACTAACAATCAAAAGAGAATACCACACAAATAACCACAATACTAGTATGAGGAAAACAAGTTTGATCTCAGCACTAATAACTACCATCAATAGAAATATAATCCTTCAAGAATACATTAAGAACACTCCACTCCAAGATCCAAGATCAAATACTTTCTAATCACTATTGGCTCAAACATAAGATGATTTTCACGCTAATCAGAGAAAGGACATGAGTAGATTGTAGATCTACAAAAATACAGTTTTCAAGCAAGAAAAACTCTTTCTTACACACCCTTAACGTTAATAGGAGCCCTTGAAAAAACAACATCTTTTAGATATTTTAAATAGAGCACACAACTAAATGTGAAATCATGGAGAACCCACTAATCTTATACACCTCACTCAACGAAATAAACACCTCGAAAAGCAAAAAAATATTCCTAGGAAGAAAAAAACACTCCAACCTCCTAAAAATTCTATACCACAATGGTGAAAAGTGACTCTATCGACCCAGTACACAAAGCACTAGAAGGACCTATCAAGTCACTTAAAACATTACAATTTAACAAGTTTTCTCTAATATGGATCTTATCTTGGAGGAGTTTCTAATAGAAAATGACCACTTTAGAAAAGGCTGAACTAGCCCAAATAAGCAGCTAATTCATCTACTTGTTTAAAATTTATGAGATCAATTATCTTAACTTTAAGCTTAGGTCAATATAACGTGCCACAAAAATGCAATTCCATGTTTGCTTTGTTGTGTATCGAGTTTGGTTGGAGAGAGGAACATCATGTCAACATTGTTATTGATGAATAAAATGGCAACAAATGTATTCTGTGGAGTTTATTTTGGTTTTCCTTACTGCTCTTTGCGATAAATCTTCCTATACGCTTCATTGTCGAGTTTCCATCTTCCCTAAAAAAGTAAAAAAGTCAGTAGTCTTATATCCTTTTGGAAGTAGCACCAATCTATTCATATAGACATGATACGAATTCCTATACATATGCCTATTTGTAGATGTATTTTAAAATACTGATGACTTCTCGGCAAGTGTACCGATAATGTCGCAGTAATAAAAAGATCGAACCCACAAAGATTGTGTTTGAACAGAACAATGATTTGTACAATATTAAATAAAAACAATAAAAGAGAGTTGCAAGTTTCAGTGCAGAAAGTAATTAAACGAAAAAAACTATGTCACGAAAGAGGTTAGGTTGTGTTTTAGAATCTCTTCATCCCCTCTTGTTGATATACAATGCTTTGTATGAATGATCTTATCTTTATAATTTTACGGCAAATTAACACAACTGTTATAGCCAATCCCCCACGAAATAATTCACTAACAACTACTCGGAGCTTTCTTTCCCTAGTCTGTCAGCGTAAGTAGTGTTGGTCGATGTACAGGCCGTTAATTCCATGTGCCACTACTCTATATCTCTTATCCCTATTCAACCGGCTTAAGTAGAATAATTGTCATAGGTCCAACACATAGGCTACGGGACAGAAATCCCTATGTGTCTACCAACAGATTAACAAAGTATCTCAAATAAAAAGTATTAAGCATAAGAAACAACTCAATAAAATTATAATTCAAATGACTCATACAAAGTCAAACTGCCATATAATGCCAACAAGATTGAATAAGGTTCATCATCACACAACCTAACCTAAGAGAATTTAGCAACACATTATTTAGAGAAAAATACTACAATCGATAGATGAAAATAACATAAGAAGTCCCTTGAAGAGATGGCTTCTAATGGCTTCAAATGTCCTAAAAATCTCTTTTTGTGCTCCCAAACTCGTGCTCCAGTCTCCAAAATTCGTAACCCTTGAAAAATTGCAGAAAATCTCCTTTTAAAGCTGTCAGAAATGGTCAAAACGCGTCAAAAAAGCCCAGAAAAAGCAACCATCGCGCGCATTATGAAAGCATCGTGTGCACGATGCTTTCTTTTCGCCTCTATCGCGCATGCAATGCTGTGCGTGATTATTCCAGTAGCTGCGTGTTTTTTCACCCTTTTTCACCAGAATTTTTACTAAGTCCCATTCATCTATATTTGGATATTTTTCACTCATTTTTGGGTCTTTCTTCATCATTTTAGCTCCTCTTTTGCTTGTTTTTCTCCAATTTTTTGACTGATTATATGTAATGACATACTGTCATTAAATACCTCTTAATTTTATAGCGATTATTAATTTAAGATCAAACAACTATTATTTAAGAGGTATCTCTTTTATTACAACTAAATGGCCCCATATATTAACTAATGGGTTCTAGAAACCTTAGTAAAGTTGAGAGTGAGGTGGAGTATTATCCCGTCGATGCTCTTCTTTTATCCATAATATTATTTCTCAAAGGAGTTTCTTATACCACTAGAAAATCATATGTTTGAACATGTCATCACGATGTTACATGAGCTGACACATGATGCCATGTATCTTCATGTTGATTTATTTATATCAAAATACATAGTCATAACCATTGAAGCTTCATGTGGATCAACCGGTGCGTCTTTAAAAATACTAAAAGGAGATATAAATGTAGGCATTACTAACGTTTGTGGAGTGTTGTTGGATCTATGATGGCCTAACAACCTCTTGGATGTTGATGTTGATATGTGATTCATACTACTGAAGTTCTTTATTGAGCGCAAGTGCATACACCAAACATATATGTGGCATGGAAAACTAAGCTTCTCAATTATTTAAGTCGCGGTGTCCCTTCAAACATGTCAAATTTTGTCAATCTTAAAAGTTAGACGAGACATCAACTAATAACTTTCAACTATAATTTTGTTTTCCTAAAATGGTTATACTAGGGATGAAATTCAATCCCTCAACTATGAGTTCCTTAACTCCTACAAAGAGTATTAAATAGATATATTTGGGTGTTTTGAACTAATATATCAAGAAATGAAAAAAAGTAAAGTATAACAATAAAAGTATAAAAAGCGTTAGAATACATGTTTTGTTTGATTGAATGTCTTTAAAATATTTACAAGTATACTGTATAATATTTATAGACAAACACTAATTACACTAGCAAAAATGACATGTCTATAAAATTTAGCCTTGCTTTGCTAATTATGCAAACAATGAATTATTTTCCTGCTATTAGGCCCACACTCGTCTTGTTCTTACATCTTTCATGACATTCCATGTTTCTCAAGTTCACACTTGCGTTATTTTCTTAGAGTGTGGCTTTGTATAAATAACAATTTTAGTTAGTGGTTTTATAAGGAAGGAACACGAGTACAATTTTAGATTGTCCAGTTCCATTGATCCTTGGCTCAGTCTAAAGTCTCCTTGACTTTTGTGGATCTCATTAAACTTGAGAATGATTTGACTAACTCATATTCCTCTGTCTTTGTACTCGTCTAACCTTCCTTTAACCAAGGGAAACTCTCTTAATCATTAATTTGACTATGTGTCAGTTTTGGCAAACATGTCATTTATTTTTAGGTGTGAACATGACATTATACCTCTCAAAGTTGGCAAAACGGATAAAATTTTACTTTGCAACAAAGTTTGTGTCTACCTAAGCCCTCACAAAGTTTATAACCATAAAAGTTGTAATAAATTCAATTTTTCCGACTAGTAATAAGAACTAACTTGAGTTTTCTAAATGTTTAGATCTTTTTCTAGAAGTAATTATTGAAGGTCTCGTGAAGACTAATAATATTTAAAAGTTAGTCAATAAGTGATTTTATTGTAGTGGGTACACATTCTCCAAAATCGGAAAATCTCTTATTCTAAAATATTAATGAAATGATAACCAGAATACTTGCATACCCATTACCCTTTTTAAAGAGCAGTTGTGAATGTTAGGGATGAAAATAGGTCTGATAGACCATACCTTAGAAGACCTGGACCTGGCCTATGATAAATATATAAGGCTTGAGCCCAGTTTATAATCTATTAAGTGTGTTTGTTTGATGGATTAAAATTATAATTCTGAGAATATCATTCCTAAAAATATTATTGTCAAGAAATTTATTTTCATCAATGAGTTTGACAAATGAATAAAATTTCCAAAAATATTTTTAAGTTTTATTTTAATTAAATTTTAAAAATTAAAAATTAAAAAATAAATGTGCTAAAATAACATGAGAGTGAGAAATTATGGTTGGTTATTTTATATTCTCATGGAAATGTAAGATTCACATACTTTGACATGGGAATAGAGATAAAGAAATTTATGAACAAAACATATTCCTGTGACCAAAAAGTACCCGGACATAAATTATTAAAACTTGAAACAAACAAATGAATATGTGAATATCAATGTCTCATTCGCAGGAATAACATTTGTATCCACGAAACAAACACTTCCATTATAAATATATATATATATATATATATATATAAAGGGTTATGCTAATGCACACCCTTGTAGGTGTGCATTAGCAACATACACGTTAGGATATTTTTGTGTGGGACCCATCAATTTTAGGTGGGACCCACATTAGAAAGATGAAAAATAAATAAATAAAAAATTGTGTTCTGGACTGGGCCGAGGCTGCCCAACAGTCGAGCAAGCCCAACCCATACTGCCTGGAGAGGCCCAATAAGGTCCATCTGCGGACACGTGACTGCCACGCGCGCACCACAGCTGCGTCGGGCACTGAGCCATCGTCGGGCACCTGGCAATAAGAGAAGAGGGCATCACGTTCCACTGAGATATGCCTCCTCGACAGGATAGCTCCTCCTCGCGAGGCCCTGCCTTCCCTACGGGCCTCACATCTCCTCGACACATAAGGCTCCTCCCCCGCGAGGAGCACCCAACGGTCCACCCCGCGTGGACACGTTCCAAGTAACCTCCCACTTCCGAAAGACTCGGTCTGCCCTACTTCCGGAAATCTAGGAGCATTTACTCTAGGGCGAAGACCACGTGCTGGTCTTCACTACTACACGTAAGCCCTAGCAGTTACCTGGAGTGGGCCTAGTTGATCCAGCCTATTGCAGGTAACCTTTGGCCCCGCGCTGAGGGCTCTCTATAAATACCCTCTCATTTGAGAGGGTCAGGTTAGACACTTTTCTTCCTACCATTCTCACCTTTTGTATTTGCTGATATTCTGTACACTCTCTCACTTGAGCGTCGGAGTACCCTGCAGGTACACACCCCCCCCCCCCCCCCGCCGTCTCTCACCATCACCAGAGCTGCCATTCCAGACGTCGTTGGCCACTATCTCTGTCTGATCCAGGTACAATCAGTGGCGCCTTCTGTGGGAACAACATAAGCTTCCCCGTTTTTCTGTTCGATAAACCAAAGCTTTCTCCGTTCAACAACCATCATGGCCAACCCGTCGGCGAATCAAGCTCTAGACAACGTTATTGCACAACTCAGCACTGGCAACCACGTCGACAACAGCTCGGCCCGACACGTCATGGAAAACGACGTCAGAGACGGACTCACCGCCTCCCCGTCTTCCGACGAAGTGGAGTACGAGACAGCTCACCAAGACGGACAGGAAACGGTCCTCCAGCCCGTCTTTCAGGCCGTGGACCCGCCGCCAAATGCGGATCCGAGCACTGCCGCCCTGTTTGCGTTGGTCAATCAGACCAACCAGATGATCTTCAAACAAAACATCCGGATCGAGGCGCTGGAGAAAAGTCGTGGTCGGTCTTCCCCGCGAAGGCACCGACCACCTCCATTTCCAAGACGTTCGCAGTCCCCGGAGACATCGCGCAGTCCTTCCCCGGTTCCCAGAGGTCGCAGGCCACGCTTAGAGCGTACCCAGCTGGAACAGCCTCCGAAACGCCACCGCTCCCCGCCACCAAAGGGACCAGTTCGATCCTCGAAAAAATAAAAGGAACAAGACGGAAACCGAGGACCCGAAAGGACGACCAAGGGACCACTCCCCGAGACGTCACTATGTTCGTGGACGACACTCCCGCTCTGTGTCTCCGGGAGCCAGCGAGGACGACGACTACCGGACCCCTCTGGTCAGGCACATCATGGACGCCCCTATTCCTAAGGGCCTGGAGAGGCCCCCATCCTTAGGAACCTATGACGGGACATCCGATCCTGATGACCATGTCGAGAGTTTTGAGGCTCTGCTAGATTTCAGGAACGTCTTCGGCGCCATCAAATGTCGACTATTCCCTACGACTCTTCGGAAAGGGGCTATGGCTTGGTATAAAAACCTAGCTTCTGAATCAATCACGTCGTGGAGGGTCCTGAGGGAACGCTTTCGAACACACTTTACGGCATCTCGTCGACATCCGAAGACGATAGCCTCCCTGGAAGCCATCTTTCAGGGGAAGGATGAACCTCTCTGGAGCTACATTGAGAGGTTCAACAAAGAGGCAGTCGAGATCCACGTGACCGACCACATCAAAATGTATCTCATCATCAAGGGTTTGAGGATAGGATCTAAGTTCGCAGAATCGGTCGAGCTGCACTGTCCCCGCAGCTTTGAAGGCCTCCTCGAGAGGGCTCAGTCGCATATTGAGTTCGAGGAAGCTGAGGCTGCACAAATTGCCCTCGACTCGAGGCGCAGAGAAGACCCCTGCGGCAACAAGGAAGAAGACTCCCCTCCACCCAGGCTGAGTGGAGACAGGAGAAGAGAAGACTCCCCTCCACCCAAGCGAGGCGGGGAAAGAAAGAAAGAAGCCCGGACCAAAGAGCCCCGCGAATCACGGGGACCGTCTAGCCTTTTCAAAGATTACACACCGCTGAACGTGTCCCGCTCGCGCATTTTCAGCGACTGTGCCAACTCGGAGTTCGTCAAAGGGGGAATCCGCTTCCCGAAACCGACGGCTTCCAAACCAAATGCTGACAAGTCCAAGTATTGCCGATTTCATCGCAGTCACGGGCACATTACTGAAGATTGAGTCCACCTTAAGGACGCAATCTAAACGCTGATTAAAGAAGGGTACCTGAAGAAGTACGCCAAGCAGCAAGAGGCCCCCCGCCCCAGCGGCCAGGAGGCTCAGAATGTCGAAGAGTCAACTCCCTCTCCCAATAACGAATCGCTGCAAGTCGCGTTGAGCATCACGCGACCTGAAGACTTTGGTTTTTCGAGAGAACTCGACAGCCCTAAAGCTGTCCGGGACATGTGGAAGAACTTCCCGGCTGAAGACTCGATAAGTGCCTGAAGCACCTGGGAGTCTTTCCCCCAAGCCCTGGTCATATCGGGCGGAGCCCCTGACTGCTTGACCGTGGGGTCAATAAAGAGGAAGTTTGACGAGATGAAAGCAACAACTCCTCGAGCTCCTACCCTCGAGAGGGTTAAAGGAAGATCGAATCCGATTACCTTCTACCTCGAGGAACTTCCCGGCGGGGCGCCGAACGCCAACATCCCCCTCTTGATCCGGGCACAGATGACCAACTTTGACATCCACAGAATTTTGGTCGACCAGGGGAGCTCGGTGGACATCATGTACGTCCACCTTTTCGAGACCCTCCAGCTGACCAAACAACACTTGTCCCCGTACGTAGGATCAGACCTACAAGGTTTCAACGGCGCGACCACCAGACCGTGGGGTTTCGTGAAATTGATGGTCACCTTCGGGATTGAGGAAACTGCTCGACAGGTGAAGACACGTTTCTTGGTGGTAGACTGCCCGTCCCTCTACAACTGTATAATGGGGAGGACCACGTTGGCGGAACTGACGGCCGTACCTTTAATGGTCCACCTGAAGATGAAATACTACACGAAGCGCGGACGTGTGGTCACCCTCCACGGAGACATCAACGCGGCCAGAAGGTGTTTCGACGCGGAAATCAGGGGTCTGAGTGTCGTCGGCGGCACCAAAGCTAATACTCAGGCCGAGACACCTCCAGACGTCGTGCAGGCTCCGCTCCCGCCGGTCAGCGCGGTCGACCTTGACAGCAGGTTTCCCGGGGAACAGGAAGAAGCCGCAGGCGAGGACCTCCCAGTTGAAGTCAACGGGCAGCCTCTCCACCCAACGCGCCCCGTCCCGGACGGAGATTTCGAGCTTGTTCAACTCGGCGACAACCCTGACCGAAGGGTGAAGATTGGATCTGGACTCCCCGACCTGGCGAAGAGGCAACTGAAGGCATGCCTCCAAGAAAACGCAGATTTGTTCGCCTGGAGTCCTGCAGAGATGCCCGGACTGGACCCTGAAGTAGCTTGTCATCAGCTGACCATAGATCCAGCCGCTAGGGCTGTAGCTCAACGTAGGCGTAGGCAGTCTCCGGAAAAAATGGAGGCTGTTGAAAAAGCTGTAAAAGACCTCCTAGAGGCAAACTTTATTTCTGAGGCCAAGTACACTACTTGGCTTTCAAATGTTGTACTCGTTAAGAAAAATAATGGAAAATTGAGGATGTGCGTTGACTACACGGATCTTAACCGGGCATGCCCGAAAGACTCTTATCCCTTATCTAACATCGACCAACTAGTCGATAATTCTGCAGGATTTAAATTACTATCCTTTATGGATGCCTATTCGGGGTACAACCAAATCCCCATGGACGAGGCCGACAAGCAGCACACCGCTTTCATGACCGAGTCGGGCAACTACTACTATAACGTAATGCCCTTCGGCTTGAAAAATGCTGGCGCCACCTACCAACGGATGATGAACAAGGTCTTCCAGAAGAAGTCGACCATGCCGCTCATCTCCAGAGAGTGTTCGACACGGCGAGGAAATGTCGCATAAGGTTCAACCCCGACAAGTGCACCTTCGGTGTTCGCGCGGGGAAGTTCCTCGGCTTTTACCTCACAGAAAGGGGCATCGAAGCGAACCCCGACAAATGTAGGGCATTCTCCGAAATCCCTACCCCGAACTCGAAGAAGTCTATCCAGTCACTCAACGGAATGTTGACTGCTCTTTCCCGTTTCGTGGCCAAATCCGCTCAGTACGCTCTCCCCTTTTTTAAGCTCCTCCGGCAGAAGGCGACTTTCGAATGGAGTGAAGAATGCGAACAAGCCCTCCTCCATCTAAAACAAGTCTTGTCACAACCCCCGGTCTTGTCCCGACCAGATATCGGGGAAACACTTTTCTTATACCTAGCCGTCACCGGCGAAGCGGTGAGCGCTGTCCTTATACGGGAGACCCCCGACGGACAGAAACCAATTTATTTCATGAGCAGAGCCCTTCAGGGCCCCGAGCTCAGATACCAACAGATTGAAAAGGTCGCCTTGGCCCTCGTATCTGCAGCCCGAAGATTACGTCATTACTTCCTGGCCCACACAATCGTGGTAAGAACAGAGCAGCCCATCAGACAGCTCCTTAGTCGGCCAGATATGGCGGGGAGGATGCTCCGGTGGTCTCTCGAGCTATCCGAGTTCGACCTTCGATACGAAGGAAGAAAAGCCCTGAAAGCCCAAGTACTGGCCGACTTCGTAGCGGAAATGACCGTCCCTGAGTCCTCGACCAATGGCTCCCAGAAATGGACGATTTATGTCGACGGGGCCTCCAGTGCGAAGGGAAGCGGAGCGGGCATTATCCTGGAAAACGAGCAGGGCATCCTGATAGAGGTCTCCCTTGAACTATCTTTCAAGACATCGAACAACCAAGCCGAGTACGAGGCCTTCCTCGCGGGACTTTGACTTGCGGAAGACCTCGGCGCAAAAGAAGTCAAAATCTTTACAGACTCCCAGCTCGTGGCATCGCAGGTTCGGGGAGAATTCCAGGCCAAAAACGACAGTCTCATCGAGTACCTCACCTTGGTGCAAGAAAAGTTGAAGAAATTTGTCTCTGCGGAAGTGGCTCACATCCCGCTCGAGCACAACACTCGGGCAGACGTGCTCTCCAAGCTTGCGAGCACTAAGAAAAAAGGAGGGAACAAATCAGTTATCCAGGAGATACTGGCCCAACCGAGCATAACCAAAACCGCACCGACCACGAAAGTCAATGCAATCGGAGACACAAACTGTTGGATGACCCCAGTTCATGAATACTTGACGACGGGCAAACTGCCTGACGATCCTAAAGAAACGGGGATAGTCAAGAGGCGGGCATGTGCGTATACCGTCGTCGAAGGTAAACTATACCGTCGAGGATTCTCCATTCCCTTACTCTGGTGTGTCAAGGAAGGTAAAGTTTCGGGGATCCTCCAAGAAATCCACGAAGGAATCAACGCCCAGCACCTCGGCGGAAGGTCCCTAGCCCGAAAAGCACTCCGAGCAGGGTATTATTGGCCCACTATGCAACATGATGCAAAGGACCACGTTAAGAGATGTGACCACTGCCAAAAACACGGAGACATGTACCTCGCTCCTCCAAACGAGCTTAAGTCATTGTCGTCCCCGTGGCCATTTGCGTGGTGGGGAATGGATATCCTCGGACCTTTCGCCATGGGGTCGTACCAAAACAAGTACCTCATAGTCGGGGTGGATTACTTCACGAAGTGGATTGAGGCCGAGGCACTGGCCAAAATCACTGCTTTCAACATACTCTGTTTCTACAAGAGAAACATCCTCGCCCGATTCGGGGTGCCCCAAGCCATTGTCACGGACAACTGGACACAGTTCACCGACAGGAACTTCCAAGACTTCGTCGCCAAACTGGGCACAAAATAGCACTTCACGTCGGTCGAACACCCTCAAACTAACGGGCAGGCCGAAGTAGCAAACAGAGTGATACTCCGGGGACTGAAGCGACGACTCGGCGAGACCAAACAATGGTGGGTCGAGGAATTGCACAGCGTCCTCTGGGCGTATCGGACAACCCCACACTCCACGACCGGGGAGACCCCGTTTCGCCTAACGTACGGGACCGAAGCGGTTATCCCCGTGGAGATCAGGGAACCTTCGAGGAGGACAGAGGCTCCCCTCAATGACGAAACGAACAACGAAGCCCTGCGAGAGGAACTCGACCTTGTCGAAGAGATAAGGACCGGTGCTTCCCTCCAAGAAGCCTCTTTAAAACAAAAAATAACTCTGCGTTATAATGACAAAGTTATCAAACGAGACTTCCAAGTAGGCAGTCTTGTCCTACGAAGAAATCAAAAAGATTCACGCGAAGGAAAGCTGGCCGCAAACTGGCAGGGCCCATACCGCGTCACCGCGAAGACAGGGACGGGTGCCTATTACCTCGAGAACCTCCACGGTGAACAACTTGCTCGACCATGGAATGCTGAGAAGCTCAAGCAATACTACAGTTAGACACTGCCCAGTGTAGCGAGCGATTTTGGACGCGGTTCTTAAGCGCTGATCGCTCTCTGCGGTTGAGCTTAAAACTACAGGTCGATTCATTTTTTATCCTATTGTGAGCTGAATAAGGAAGGGAAATAGATGTCTCCAATTAACCCTGCTTGCATACTGAGTTTAAACAGCGGTCTGTTAGGTTACGGATGCTATCAATGTGGGGGGGCCTTTGTACTGGTTATTCGTATTTCGCCAATACAGGTTTCTTTCTTTCTTTTTTCTAGGCAAAGGGTTTCTGGCGGGGAATAAGGATTAGGATGTTAGGACTGATGCTTTTGAATTACTGATTTTAATTGATGGAGATATGGGATTTGGGTTTTTTGTTGATTGCGCTCGCTAAGATCTTTTCTTTCGATCTTATGCCTACGTATTCCCGTTTACCGAAACAGTGAAATCAGAGCGTTCGTAGTTCCTCCTATTCTATGGGAGGAAATTAGTTTTTGGTGTCTTGTTCAAAGCCCAAGACGTGAAGCGAAAGGTGATTTGTATCTTGTTCAAAGCCCAAGATGTGAAGCTAAAAGACCTCGACTTTAGAGAGAATTTGTCATCTCTAAAGAGGGGAGAAGGAGAATTACTTTAACTGGGATACGCGGATCCGAGCAATGCCATGATTTCCGAAGAAAGGGTTTTAACCTGAAGGAGAAGACTTTAACTCAGTGTAGAGCAATGCCATCTTTCCTTAGGAATTTCTCATGCTAAAAGAGGGACAGTGGCATGGATATAGATGATCCAGAGGCTTGCCGCTTACAGCGATTAGATGAAGGGAAAGGAGTTGTTGGTGTTTGTGTACTGTGAACGAGGCACAGCTTTGATGCTAAAAGGTTGATTGGATCAACCAGTGGTTTTCTTATACAAAGCCTAAGAGGAGGCTAATTTCCGCTAGGAAAATCATTATACAAAGCCTAAGAGGAGGCTATTTTATGTCTCGTACAAAGCCCGAGAGAGAGGCTAAAGGTTTTTGACCCAGTGGGGCATATCGTTATACAAAGCCTAAGAGGAGGCTAGCAAAGAGTTCGACTCTTGCTTAAGGGATTTATATCTCGTACTAGGCCCGAGATGGAGGCAAAAAAAGGGGTGATTGACTCAACGAGGGAATCTTTTGTGTCTCATACAAAGCCTGAGAGAGAGGCTAAAAGGTTGTTTTGACCCCACTGGGGAGAATTTTGGTATCTCGTACGAAGCCCGAGATGGAGGCTATTGTAACTGTTTCAGTTGAGTGACAGATCCAATATACTGATTTAAAAGAAAAAATCAGTTCTTATATGAGTAACACTGTACACAGGGATTTAATTTGAGGATCAGGGATATTTCCTTTTCTTTGAGGAAACGGGAAATCCAAAGGGTATTGAGACTATCCGAGTCTGCGGGTTTCCTTCCTATTTAACGAAGGGTGCTTGAGAATGTCTTTGAGACTCAAGGAAGTTAGACTGTCCAAGTCTAGAGTTTTATCTTTTGTACTATGCTTCGAGAAACATTAGTAGACTCTAAGAAAGGATTGTTCTAGGAGGATGACTAGGTTCTGTTCCTATACCTCTAGGAGGTCGTCGGGACAATTTGTACGAAGCCCAAGAGGAGGCTAGAATCTTTTAAGAAGCCGACGGGTCCTTGTACGAAGCCCAAGAGGAGGCTATCATTCCCGGAGGAAGAGATCATTATACGAAGCCTAAGAGGAGGCTGTGAATACTTCTAAGAAGCCGTAGGGTCCTTGAATAATGCCCAAGAGGAGGCCGATGCTTTTAAGAAGCTCGTGGGTCTATCATCTCCTTTCCATTAGGAGAGATAACTCTTTTAAAGATGAAAACCACTGGTAAACGTGCGAGGTTTACTATCCAGCGACTTTTAGCTTTTAAAGAAGGTTCCTTAGTTAAGGTCCAAGATTATGACCGTAGTGGGTACCCAAACCCCGAGACATTCAAGCCAAGCTATCCACAAGGAATAGATCAAGTCAGGAAAGTTCGAGAATTGGGAAGAAACTCAAAGATGCCATTCACGGAGAATACATTCATCTTGGGGAGTAGAGCTTCTTGACGATTCCTAAGGAGGATAGCCGAAGAGAAGACTGTATCTGGTGCTCCTATTGGGGATCTAGGCATCTATTTCTACGAATAAATGAAACGGCGTCACCTAGTTCTAGACGTAGTTGCCGGGGAAACTCGAAATATCTATACTATTATTACACAGTAGATATGAGTTTATGAAAGGAGACTTACAGTGAGCAGCCCCACAATACAGTTTATAATATGAAAGCAGTAAATGAAAGCGATAACCACTTACTCGGTTGTAGTGCTTCCATGCTGTTTGGTTAGTTGTTCAACAAAGAAAGATTGAAAACAACAGTATATTCAAAATCAAAGGAGAAAGTGCTTTGAAAAAGAAAGATTTGGGGCTTACAGCTCAAGGAGAGGCTCAGGGTTTTATCAGTGAGCGCACTATTTGAATTTGTACAGAGGGACTTATACAAGTGACTGGGGCCCAGAAAGGTTTTCTGTACAAAGGGATGGATCTTACACTCTCTCAAGATGCCCAAAAAGTTTTAAGAAAAAGAGTGGGGCTTATAACACGAGGGTAGGCCCAAATGATTTTTCGTTTAAAAATGGCGATCGCGCCGAGGTTTTCTTTTAACGCAGAGGGACTTATACAATAAGTGAGGCCCAAAAATGTTTTGGTTAAAAGGGAGATTGGGTCTTACACTCTAATAGAGGCCCAAAGTGTTTTGAATGGGTCTTATAGCTCAAGGAGAGGCCCAGATGATTTTTATTTTTAAACGAGCGACGATCGTGCCGTTTACTTGTACAGAGGGACTTATATAATGAGTGAGGCCCAAAAAGTTTTTGTACAAGGGGGGATGGGTCTTACACTCTCTCAAGAGGCCCAAAAAGTTTTTAAAGAAAAGAAATGGGTCTTACTACTCGAGGGTAGGCCCAGATGATTTTTGAAAAGGCGACGATCGCGCCGTTTGTTTTTTGACGGTATCGGGACTTATACAATAAGTGAGGCCCAAAAATGATTTGGTCAAAAAAAGGATTGGGTCTTACACTCTAATAGAGACCCAAAAAGTTTTATCAATTAATTTAAATATTAGTATTTAATATGATTAATTAATAATTTAATTAATCAAAATTAAATAGAAATATCTAAATTAAATAATAACTTAAATATTAGTATTTAATATGATTAATTAATAATTTAATTAATCAAAATTAAATAGAAATATCTAAATTAACTAATAACTTAAATATTAGTATTTAATATGATTAATTAATAATTTAATTAATCAAAATTAAATAGAAATATCTAAATTAATTAATAACTTAAACAATATTTTTACCTTTCCTAGATAAAACTAGAAATAAGAAAGAATAATGAAAGAAAGAAATATGTGGGAGAGATGAAAATGAAACTTGTTGCTCAAGCTTCTTGGATCAATCCATTGTTCCAAATGGATCAATATGGTGTATTAGAGACCCTCAAATCATGTCTTGAGGTCTTGGCTCATGGTTTGTCCCAAAAGTCAACTTAGGGGTGAATTAGGTCAAGAAACCCTAATTCTTGATTTTTGATGAATGCATCCCCTGAGGCAAAATTGACTTGATGCATGGGTCCATGAGGTTCCATGAAGTATATTAGGTCATGTTTTGGATCATTGCCTTATGCCCAGATGAAAATTTCCATCTGGAGGCCCTGGTTGACCAAAACCCTAATTTGGTGACATTGTCGATCTTGAGACTTGATCCACCTAGAAGGGAGCAGCCTTGTGCTTAATCCTTGAAGTAGGAGTCCTTTTTTGATCCATTGTGGATGTTTGAGAGATTAGACAAGTTGAAGATCATGTCATTTCTTGATTGATCCTTTGTCTAAAGCTCAGAGAGGGCTTGAAACCCTAATGTTGATTGTATTGGATGCTCACCCATCTTTGGGGAGACTGATGAAGCATAAAGGTACATCCATATTGTGATGATGATTTTCACAATGATGGGAAATCTAAGTGGTCAAAATTTGGGGTATTATAGATGCCCCTATTTAATCTTCTTGGACCCGAAGGTATGAATGACGAAGTATTCGAGCATTCGGGGTGCAAGTGGATTAAATATCGGAATATCCGAAATTTTGATGGTGGTTATGAATGGTAGCTTCCGCATACATCTTCTTAAGCAATGATGCTTAGAAAAGGTAAACTTCCCCTCGATCCTGGTTTTCAGCCAAGGAACTGGTCTCAGTTTTCTTTTGAAATAAACCTCCCCTCGTTCTTGGTTTCCTACCAAGGAACTGGTCTTAGTTTCTGATTTAAACTTCCCCTCGATCCTGGTTTCTTACCAAGGAACTGGTCTTAGTTTCTGATTTAAACTTCCCCTCGATCCTGGTTTCCTACCAAGGAACTGGTCTTAGTTTCTGATTTAAACTTCCCCTCGATCCTGGTTTCCTACCAAGAACTGGTCTTAGTTTCTTTTGTCAATAAACTTTCTTGACAGGGGACGCTATTCGTAGCGGTTTTCCTCAAACTTCTCGCCGAATTTTCCTGGGGAGATGCCATTTGAGTGGAAAAAGTTTTGATGTCAGACTTGCTGGGGAACCCAGTCGTCTGAGTTGTAGAGTTGTACAAACTTCTCTATTGGAGACGCCATCTGTCGATTCTACTGGGGAAAGCGAGTCTCTTGAGAGACTATTTTCGTTTGGGATCTTTCATCATACTTTTCTCGGGATCTTCCCGGAGAAACGCCATATGATGGGGTCCAATTTTGTGGTGCCGATGACCTTTTCATCAGCGGTCCTTTCGGAGCAAAACTGGCATGCTGCCGAATCTCTGATCACGAGGCTTTCTCTGTGGATTTTCCTTAATCCGGGAAAGCGAGGATATCATCTTCAATGGCGAAGAGTGACATTTGTTGAAGGTTCTCTGATCTTTCAGAGGTTCAAGTTATCAAAGTGGCCAAGTGCCGACTCTGATCTAAAGATACACTGGTGGCGAGATTGTGCAGACGCAACACTTCCTGACGAGGAAAGAACTGACAAACTCGATTGAGAAAACTGTTTATCACTAGGGGACAAGACCGACTCAAGTGATAGTGATGCAATACGAAATGCGAACGCAAATAAAATGCATGAAGTATGTATGTTTATGCTGACAAAACAAACGCGACATACAGACTAATGGATGAACACAATTCGATACTCGGCCATCGCGGGGCGAAGAAGTACCGTTGATTCAAAATAGCAATTCCACCTTGCTTAGGAGAGATAGTCCATGCGGGGAGCTATGTTGATCGAGCTTAGGAGATGAGAACTCGGCCGAGGCGTGTCAGACGAAACAAGGTCTCTGACACAGCTGATCCCTTCATTCAGGCATACTGGCTTAGAAGGAGTACTTTGATTCTGCACTTTGAAATTCGCTTACTTTGGGAGAAGCAATCGATGTTCTTCTGATGTTCAACAGTCAAAAGAAATGCCATCTTTAATTTAAAAGTAGAAAAAGTTTTAATAAGTAAATTCATTTTTGTTTTATTTCAAGAATCGCTGATTAAGTTTAAACAACGTCGTTCTGTAAAGCTAAAGCAAGTTAAGAATTACAAACAAAAGCACAAAGGCTCAAATTTTATTGATAAGATGGAGATCAGCCAAACGCGTGATTCCAAAGAGTATATACAAAGTTAGAAAATGGTAATTTACAGGGAAAAGGGCTACGTTGAAACATAACGACCACTATCCTTCTATCAACTTTGAATTTGGGGCATCCTGAGCTTCCGTCGAAGATGACCTTTGACTGGAGATTTCCTCCGATAGATGATGATGTAACTGCTGCTGAGGGACTTGCCTCTGTTGAACATAGTTACTTGCCATTATCCCTAATTTTTGCCTGGATTGTACTATGAGATTTCCAATCCATCGGGATGATTCCTTTTTTTTTCCATGTCTCTAACTTTTGCCTGGACCGCCCTTTCGGGTTTTCAATCCACCGAGACATTTTTTTTAGTTTAGGCGAAGTATTTCTTGACTACATCAACATTCGTGGGGTAGGCAAATTCCTCTCCGTCCATGGTTGCAAGTCTCAAGGCGTCGCCTGAGAAAGCTTTCGTGACCACATAGGGGCCATCATAATTCGGGGTCCATTTGCCCCGAGAGTCAGTGAGAAATGATTGTATCTTCTTGAGCACGAGGTCTCCTTTTCTGAAGACACGAGGTCAGACTTTTTTGTCGAACGCCCTTTTCATTCTCTGTTGATACAACTGACCGTGGCATAGTGTCGTGATTCTCTTCTCTTCGATCAGGTTTAGTTCGTCGTGTCGACTTTGACACCATTCAGCTTCGGTGAGCTGAGCTTTCATCAATACCCTGATTAACGGGATCTCTACTTCTATGAGAAGCACTGTCTCCATGCCATATACTAGAGAGAAAGGGGTAGCCCCTGTTGAAGTACGGACAGATGTGCGATAACCATGAAGAGCAAAAGGTAACATCTCGTGCCAGTCTTTATAGGTTACAACCATCTTTTGAACGATCTTCTTGATGTTCTTGTTAGCCGCTTCTACCGCTCCGTTCATCTTGGGTCGGTAGGGAGATGAGTTATGGTGTTCGATCTTGAACTCTGCACACAACTCTTTCATCATCTTATTGTTCAAGTTAGATCCATTATCAGTAATGATCTCGCTTGGAACACCATAACGGCAGATGATATTGTTTTTGATAAATCGGACCACCACTTGTCGGGTTACATTGGCGAATGACGCTGCTTCGACCCACTTGGTGAAATAGCCAATGGCTACCAGGATGAACCGATGTCCGTTTGAAGCCTTGGGCTCAATCATACCAATCATATTGATTCCCCATATGGAAAATGGCCACGGGGAAGAAAGAACTTTGAGATGTGATGGCGGTACATGAATTTTGTCGGAGTATATCTGACACTTGTGACACCTCCTCATGTACTTGTAGCAGTCGGATTCCATTGTCAACCAATAGTACCCTGCTCTCAGAATTTTTCTCGCCATTGTGTGTCCGTTGGCATGAGTGCCAAAGGATCCTTCATGAATTTCTTTCATGAGCCTGTCTGCTTCTGGTCTGTCGACACATCGGAGCAAAACCATGTCAAAATTTCTCTTATAAAGAGTGTCACCGCTCAGGAAGAAGTTTCCAGCCAATCTTCTGAGGGTTTTCCTGTCTTTTCTGAGTGCCCCAGATGGGTACTCTTGTTTCTGAAGGAAGCATTTGATATCGTGATACCAAGGTCTGTCGTCTATGACTGCTTCAATCGTGAAAACGTAAGCGGGCCGTTCAAGGCGCATTATGTCGATCTTAGGTATGTCATTCCATCGACCTACACTAATCATGGAAGAGAGAGTGGCTAATGCATCAGCCATGTGATTCTCATCACGAGGGATGTGATGAAAGTCGACTCTGTCGAAGAAAGGTAACAACCTTCTTGCATAATCTTTGTAAGGAATCAATCCTGATTGGTATGTGTTCCAATCTCCTTTTATCTGGTTAATAACCAGGGCTGAGTCGCCGTATACGTCCAAGTTTTTGATTCTTAAATCAATCGCTTCTTCGAGACCCATGATACATGCTTCGTATTCGGCCTCGTTGTTCGTACATTTGAACGTAAGTCTGGCAGTGAAAGGAATGTGGGAACCCTGAGGGGTAACAATGATTACCCCAATTCCGTTTCCATAATGATTGACTGCTCCGTCAAAGATAAGTCCGCACTGGGAACCTGGTTCTGGCCCTTCACTGGGTAGCGGTTCATCGCAATCTTTCATTTTTAGATACATGACATCTTCGTCTGGGAAGTCAAACCCGATTGATTCTTGATCGTCAATCGGTTGATGAGCCAAATGATCGGCTAAAATACTTCCCTTAACGGCTTTTTGAGCGTGGTACTCTATGTCATATTCTGATAGTAACATCTGCCAACGGGCAATCCTTCCCGTGAGAGCAGGTTTTTCGAAGACGTACTTGATTGGATCCATCTCGAAGACCAACCAAGTAGTATGACGAATCATGTACTGGCGAAGACGTTTGGCTGCCCAAGCCAAAGCGCAACAAGTTTTCTCGAGCATCGTGTACCGAGTTTCACAGTCGGTGAATTTCTTGCTTAGATAGTAAATGGGAGACTCTTTCCTTTTAGTTTCGTCTTGTTGGCCAAGTACACATCCCATTGAGTCCTCTAGGACTGTGAGGTAAATGATCAGTGGTCTTCCTTCCACTGGAGGTGATAGGATCGGAGGATTCAACAGATATTCCTTGATACTGTCGAAGGCGGTTTGGAAATCTTCTGACCAAATGCAATCCTGGTTCTTTTTCAGTAATTTGAAAATCGGTGCACACATGGCGGTCATAAGGAATATGAATCTGGAGATGTAGTTCAAACGTCCCAGGAATCCCCTGACTTGTTTTTCAGTTTTCGGAGATGGCATTTCTCGAATGGCCTTGACCTTGTCAGGATCAACTTCAATTCCTTTCTGGCTGACGATGAACCCTAGCAGTTTCCCTGAACGGACACCGAAGGTGCACTTGTTGGGATTCAAGCGGAGCTTGAATTTTCTTAGACGTTCGAACAATTTTGACAGATGTTCAACGTGTTCATCCTCTGTTCTTGATTTTGCAATCAAATCATCGACATATACCTCGATTTCTTTGTGTATCATGTCATGAAACAGAGTAGTCATAGCCCTTTGATAGGTTGCCCCGGCATTCTTCAAACCGAACGACATTACCTTGTAACAAAAGGTACCCCATGGGGTAATGAACGAAGTTTTCTCCATGTCTTTCGGCGCCATTTTGATCTGGTTATAGCCCGAGAATCCATCCATGAAGGAGAATACTTTGAACATTGCTGTGCTGTTAATCAACATGTCAATGTGTGGTAAAGGAAAGTCGTCCTTTGGACTTGCCTTGTTTAGATCTCTATAATCAACACACATTCTGACCCTTCCGTCCTTTTTGGGAACGGGTACGATGTTGGCTAACCATTGAGGATATTCAGATGTAGCGAGGAAACCCACGTCGATCTGTTTCTGTACCTCCTCCTTGATTTTGATGGCCATGTTCGGGTGAGTGCGTCTCAACCTTTGCTTTACTGGCGGACATTCCGATCTCAACGGTAAGTGATGTTCCACGATGCTGGTATCCAACCCTGGCATATCCTGATAGGACCAAGCGAATACATCGGGGAATTCTTTGAGAAGCTTTATCAAACTTTCTTTGACAGTTGGACTGAGCAGTGCTCCGATCCTGATTTCTTTTCTCTCTTTTTCTGAACCCAAGTTTACCGTTTCCAACGGCTCTTTGTGAGGTTCAATGGACCTTTCCTCTTGTCTGAGTAGTCGGGAGATCTCTTCTGGAATTTCACTGTCATTTTCTTCTTCAGCCTCGAATACCGGGAACTTAAAGTTGGGAGAAGGCATCGGATCGTATGTTTCAACGGGGTATAAAACAAGCAATCTGCATGACGTGATGATTCGTGTTTAGAAGAGATAGAGAAAATGTAAGTGTGTGCAGTGTATTTATTTTACTGCTTGTTTTTATTATTGAATGTTTTTTAGGATTACCATTTTCTGAAAAAGCAAAAAGAGAAAACAGCAATTAATGCGGAAATTACTGAACGACGTTATTTTATTAATGAACAAGTCGAATCTTGAAACTACAGCCCTATAAAACAAAACTCACTCGCTTCGGGCAACGCGAAGAGGGAAATTTACAGAAAGCGAGCCCTATCAAAACATCCGTTTCACCTGGGCAGGGTGAAAGGTTAAAGATGGCAATTACTTTGACTGGCGAACGACCTTCGGAACCTCGACAGCAACCCATTGGCGGCGAACTCCTCGGTGAATCACAAAGTCTGGCACCTTCTTTGATTTGTCTTCAGAAATGACGCTGATTTCTGGTGGAGCAGGATCATTGGAATCTGTCTCCCAAGCAGAATTGTCGTAGGAGAATTCCTCTGTTGTATTTTACATAGCATTTGTGCTCTCAGCTGTATCTCCCCATCCAGTTGGCTGGATATCTTCGAGCCTGATACGAGAGCTTTCGGGAGCAGTGTACTTGACCATAAAGTCGTATTTTCCACTTGGTTCTCCCAGAGTGTCCCAAACTTCTTTGGAACTGGAGAAGTCATCCCTCTTGATGACGTTGACCTCAGGAAAAGCATAGTTGATGAATTCTAGTCCTGCAAACGTTGCGAATTCATCTTCATGTTGAGTAGTTTCCGAATGACCTGAATGTTGATCCCATGACATGGTGGGGACACAGGTATTCTGTTCAATGACGCTCAGCTGAGTTTCATTACTCGGCTGACTTTCTTGCCCCAAGTTTCCTGGGTAAGGCTGCCACATTGGCAGACCATCCATCGGGCCATAGTAATTGCGATCAAAGTTTTCTTTCATCAGAGTGTCTTCCTCTAATGAATTTGGCGGAGCACGGCATCCTTCCGGATCACAATCTCCGTAGATCATTTCGACATCTGATCTTGGTATAAATCTCGGACTTTCTGTAGGAAAGCAAAAAGGCATAGGCACCTCTTCCTGAGACATATAGTCGTCCTTGTTAAGGTAGGACTTCCATTCTTCATCTGTGTCAGAGGGATCTTCCTCATTGATAGCATGAATTGTCTGAGACACTGGGTGAAGAAAACCTCCACTGTGGAAGAAATTTTGAAGGGGATGAAGACTTTCATCGTTGACAGTTGTCTGGGTACATGTCGCAGAAAAACCAAGACCCTTCTTTGTTTTATTGTCAATAGGAATGACAAGCCGTCCTCATCCTGTCGTATCGGTACTCTCGACCGCTTTGATAGCATCTTTGTATGAAGAAATTGAAGTTCCTTCTTTGAATTGATCGTTCTTGCTCACCGATAGTGCTTGGAACTGAGTTCCAATAACCTCCTCAGGTTCCACACAAGTAGATGATGATAAGTTACTCACAAGCAAGGCTTGTTCCCCACAAACCGTGACAAGTTGATCGTTCTGGACGAACTTTAGCTTTTGGTGGAGGGTCGAAGTGACCGCTCCAGCCTGATGTATCCAAGGTCTTCCTAATAAACAACTGTATGTTGCCCGGATGTCCATGACCTGGAAAGTGACTTGGAAAGTGTGAGGACCAATAGTTATGGGAAGATCCACTTCGCCGATAACTGTTTTTCTGGATCCGTCAAATGCCTTGACGAAGACCTCGCTGACTCTCATCGGAGGGCCCTTAAATGATAATTGCGTCAAAGTGGACTTCGGCATAACATTCAGGGTTGACCCTGTGTCTACCAGTACGTTGGCTAAAGCATCGCCCTGGCAGTTAACCGTAATGTTGAGCGCCATGTTATGACGACGACCCCCTTCAGGTAATTCCTCATCACTAAATCCCAAATTATTGCAGGAAGTGATGTTAGAGACAATGCTATCGAACTGTCTGATTGTTACATCCTGTTCCACAAAGGCTTGCTCCAAGACTTTCTGTAGAGCCTCCCTGTGGGCTTCTGAACTGAGTAACAGCGATAATACTGAGATCTTTGAAGGAGTCTGTAACAGTTGATCAACAATGTTATATTCACTCCTTTGGATGAGCTTTAGCATCTCATCTTTGTCTTTTGAACAATCGGGATTACCAGATTGACCGACTGGTGGATCAGGAATTTCTGCCTGAAGTTCCTTTTCTTTGTTGGATTCTCCAACCCCTCGGTTGAAGATTCGACCGCTCCGTGTTACACGACTGATGTCTGCAATATTCACGACGGAGGGTAATGGAATTTCCTTTCCATTTTCGATTATTGTTGCACCGTATTTGTAAGGGATCACCTTAGCTGATTCATACGGTAATGGCCCCGGTAGATAGATGACTATGGGAACCTTCTGATTTTTTTGACCGTCATAAGTAACCTCGATCTGTTCCCGGTTGGGAACTTTAGATTCGTCAAGTAGAGGAATGATGGCAAAAACATCCCTGATCTGGTGATGACCAGAGATCGTGACAACATCCTCAACTTGATCGGCAAGGTAGTTCGGCGACCAAATGATGGGTCCTGAACCTGGATATGGACGAATTTCTCCATGATCGACCTGACCCTGAAGAGCTGCTCTCACAAGGTAACACCCTTGGTTACTTTCCGAACAGACGCTACAACTGTCATAGTTGTGTGGTGGCACCTGGCCACGCCCACTTTGAATACAATGTAACCTCACTAGGTTACCTTCCATTGATCGGACATCCTGACTTTGACGACGAGTAGGATTCCTGTTATTGATACTAATTTGCTGAGTATCTTCATCCATGTACATTGGCATCCACCAGTGATTTAACAAATGCTGAAGTGCCTCCTGGACAAGGGTACAACCTCGATCGTTTTCGCAACCCGCTTTACAGCTTTGATAGTCATGTGATATTAAGAATCCGAGTCGGACCTGCTCAGCATGTAACTCTACCAGATTGGTATTCATCACGCGGATGTCGAAGATTTGAACCATGTTGATTTGATAGGAGTTCCTATCATGGTAGTCTTGGATCCATCCAAGATCCATCTGACGCTGGAGGGCCTCTTGTATGAAAGAGCATCCCTGTTTGTTTACCGAGCAAATCAGATAGGAACTGTAATCGTGCCGCGGCAGATTATGATACTGGCTTTGCCTTGAGTGCATCGCCACCAAGTTGACATTCATTGCACGGATGTCGTGGTTTTGAATGACGTTAGAATTCGTAGAGACCATGTTAACTCCACGAACTCGGTGCTCTTGGATCCATCCGAGATCCATCTGTTCCTGCAGAGCTGCTTGCACCACAGAACATCCTTGGTTATCTTTAGAGCAGATATCACACTGGTGATAGTTATGAGGTGGCACATGGCCATATCCACTCTGTCTACAATGCATCTTGACCAGATTGGTCCCCAATAAGAGTACATCGTGAATTTGATAGACATTGTTAGTCTCTTTCTCAATCAGATTGACTGCAGCTTTCTCGTGTTGAGGCAGCGGGTTCGTAAGAACATTGGGATTCGTATCTTTGAAAGATAAGAGCCCGCTCCTAACAAGCTTTTGCACGTCGGATTTGAAATTGAGGCAAGTCTCAATGTTATGCCCTGAACCTCCTTGATGATAAGGGCATGTTTGATCCACCTTAAACCAGAAAGGCGGATTTTCTGGAACTGAAAGGGGAGACTTAGTCTGAATGTGCCCCTTAGCCAGCAGTAACGAAAACAGCTCTGCTTACGTTACAGGTATAGGATCAAATCCTGGTGGCCGTGTTGTACGGTTGTTGTTATATGGAGGACGAGCCTGCTGAAGAGGCTGTTGTGTCCTTTGTTGGTCAGGTTGGCTCTGCGCAACCTGAGGTTGATACATAGGAACAGGCGCGGGGCCGATAGTAGGAGTAACAGCTGCTACTGGCTGATAACGACGCCTTTGCTTTCCGAGAGAGATATTCCCAATATCTTGCTCTTTTTTCTTAGGGAGAGCACTACCGTATTTTTTAGTACCGCTCGTTGATCCCGTGTCTTTTACCAAACGTCCTTCTCGGACGGCTTCCTCAAGACGTACGCCCATGCCGACCATTTCGGTGAAATCACTGGGCGCACTGGCAACCATTCGGTCATAGTAAAATGAGCTTAAGGTCTTTAAGAAGATTTTTGTCATCTCTTTTTCCTCAAGAGGTGGACAAATTTGAGCGGCAATTTCATGCCACCTTTGAGCATACTCCTTAAAGGTTTCCTTTTCCTTTTGCGACATTGATCTGAGTTAATCTCTGTCGGGTGCCATGTCCAAATTGTACTTGTATTGTTGGACGAAGGCAGTGCCAAGATCTCTGAAAGTATTGATCGTGGCACGGTTTAAACCCATGTACCATTTGAGTGCGGCACCGGTCAAACTATCCTGGAAGTAGTGAATCAGCAGGTCCTGATTCTCCATCTGAGCTGACATCCGCCGAGCGTACATCACCAGATGGCTCTGAGGGCAAGAGTTACCCTTGTATTTTTCAAAGTCGGGCACTTGGAACTTGTGCGGGACTTTCACATTTGGGACCAAGCAGAGGTCTGCGGCGTCCTTCCCAAGTAGATCCTGACCGCGAATGGCTTGCAGCTCTTTCTGCATTTCTAGGAACTATTCCTGGAATTTCTCTATTCTGTCAAACATAGTTTCCTTCTTACCAGAAGGTGTTGGTGGAATCTGCCCTTCCGGGACAGTGTGCACCACAGGGGGTGGTACCGTGACTACGGCAGTAAGTCTTGGTGCCTCCCGAAGTTTGTAACCTTCAGGAGTCTTGAGTATGCCCCTGGCATCTTCGTTTTCCCGAAGTTTGTAACCTTCAGGCCCAGCGGCTTCTGTTGCGATTCCCTGATCTTCAGTGATCGGCGGAACATATCCTTCCGGGATATAGTTAACAGGCATGCCCCAAGGACGATCTTTCGGTATCTGATACCTAGGATCATACTTTTCTATGATGGGCGTTGAGGTGATCTCTGAGATCACAGTTCTTTGTAGCTGAGCTTCTGCCATGGCTTGCATGTCGTTACGAAGCTTTCTCATATCCTCTCTCAGAGTGTCGATCTCTTCTTTCAACTCTCTGTTTTCTTCCTCAAGATCATCCATCTTTTTCTGACGATTGGCCCGAGTATTATACGAATGAGACAGTTTGACTCTAGAATCGAGACACAAACGTGAGATTCGTAGGTAAGGAGAATACGCGATGTGAGAATGATGAATGCAATGATTATATTAATTTTTTTTAGGTTTAATTAAAATAAACTTCGACAATTAGATTGCAAATATCAAACAGTGGGGAAACCCCTTTTTATTGAAACTCAAAGGATTACAGAAATGGAAATACAGTAGATTACAAAGTACAGAAACAGAAACCTAAACTAATGGGTCCCGAGTCCTCTCTGAGGAGAAACTGGGTGCTGACTCTGGTACTTTCCTTTTCTTTGACCGGGGCGCTTGGGCCGTTGTCGGGTTGTCATTCCTTTGCCAGGTGAAAGGAGTGAGCAAATTCCTTTGGTCATCTTGATTCTCTACAGCATGCTGCTCCAAAATTTCAATCAGAGAATCTTTCTCTTTAAGTAATTGCTGTATTTGGATACACTCTACGTCGAGGGTGCGGTACTTGTTCTTCCAAGACCTTCTTTCCTTTTGAACTTTGTTGAGAGTAACCTGAAGCCTTTCAGTTTCCGTCATGAAGTACATGACAATTTCCCTTGGTGGAAGAATTCCGTAACGAGGATAAGGCATCTTTAGCTTGAGAGCTCTAGTTTGTACCCAATGGAGATAAGGCTCCACCGAGACACAGTCCGGTTTTCCCAGAGACTCTCGTCCTTTCTTATGAACATGTTTCCAAGCTTGCACTATTTCCATCTTTAGTGCTCTGTCGTTTTCTCCTTCTTTGAAGAAAAGACCTTCCAGATGAACACCCAGTGGGATGTGTCTCATCGGGTATCCAAATTGACGAAGAACTAATATCGGATGATAGTTGATTCCTCCTTTAGTTCCTATGAGGGGTACGCTGGGGAAGTTTCCACAACGGTCAATGATTCTGATTCCCTCATAAATCCTATTACACCAATCTATATCAGAGTTGGTGAGGGACATGATCTTCTGCGACCAACGTAAGACACTCTTGCAATCCCAAAAAGCAGCAGACTTGGGCAAGTGAGAGATAAACCACTTGTAAAGCAAAGGTACACAGCATGTGATCTCCCCTCCGCTGTACAAATTTCCTAAGTGTACAGAATGATACGCATCTGCGAGCAAAGTCGGCACAGGGTTTCCAATGAGAAAAACCTTAATAGCGTTGATATCGACGAAGTTATTAATGTTGGGAAACAAAAATAACCCGTAGGTGAGCAAGACAAAGATGTTTTCAAAAGCAGTCCCTTTCCCTATACTAGCGAAGTACAGAGCTTTCTTGGTTAGGAACTGGGCTGGAAAACCTTGGATGCCACCCATAGTAATCATGTGAGTCCTGACCTCAGACTCGTCCAAATGAATTGCTCTTGCAATAGTCTGATTCTTTGGAATTTCTTCCAGTCCAGAAAATGGAGCTCGATCTGTGATATGTAAATCAGTCAGATGAGAATACTCCTCTAGCGTTGGTGCCAGCTGGTAATCCGGGAATGTGAAACAATGATAAACCGGATCGTAGAACTGAATGAGCGCGTCCATGATCCCCTTAATCACATGGACTCTTAACAGTGGTAGCAAACCACCATGCTTGGCTCTGAAAGCCTCTGGGTTAACGATCATCCTCGCTAACTTTCTCAAATCCCCTAGTTTTGGAACCTTAAAGGTATACTGGTGAGTTCTCCTTCTACCGAAATCCATTAATGTAATCTTTTTCTCTGATATTTGCAATCACAGTCTTAGTTTAATTTGAAAAACAGAGAGACTAGAAGAGAAATTTTTTCTGAATGTTTTAATGTTTTATTAAATGAATGCATGAATGCAGCACACAAAAACATAGAAAAAACATGGGGTCAGGGGGTCGTTGTCATGAAGTCAAGGCTCTACCCATCCCCAACGGTTTATACTAGGGTGATTTTTGTACCTGTACTCATTATCATCAGCTCCTCCAAGGAAAACAGACAACAAGCGGATCGCCAGCGAGTTGTGTGCAATCTTAGAGTAAGTGCTATTCACCGAGAATAGATCACCAGCCTCAAATGAGGGTAGTATCGCGTAACAGCTATTTCCGATAGCTTCCGCACTACGAAAAAAGTTGGCTTTTCTTAAGTGTATACTCAATCTCACCACATGCGGCATCACACGCATTCCCAGTAGCAGAAAAATAAACACGTATAGCAATTAGGAAAAGCAGTATATATATTTGTCCTAATCATCCTAGACTTATAAAGCTATGAATCTTAAGTTCTTGACAGAAATGGGTTCCCCGGCGGAAGCCCCAATCTGTGGTTCCCTGCCTAAGAGATGGACCAGCATAGGTCAATCTTTCTCTTCGGTAGAGTTCCCATTTTCCGTAGAAAACGGGGATGATGCCCTAAGGCAGAAAAGATCTTGGCAAAGACTCCCCAGCAGAGTTACCATTTTACCAGGAAAACAGAAAGAAAGAAAAACAAGGGCCCCACTGTGGGCGCCACTTTTTCTGTTGGCGGCCACCGCCATGAAAATGACTTACCCAAGGTTTAAATTGTAAGGAAGAAAGAATTGGCCCCACGGTGGGCGCCACTTTTCTGTAGCGAGCAATTTTGGACGCGGTTCTTAAGCGCTGGTCGCTCTCTGCAGTTGAGCTTAAAACTACAGGTCGATTCATTTTTTATCCTATTGTGAGCTGAATAAGGAAGGGAAATAGATGTCTCCAATTAACCTTGCTTGCATACTGAGTTTAAACAGCGGTCTGTTAGGTTACGGATGCTATCAATGTGGGGGGGCCTTTGTACTGGTTATTCGTATTTCGGCAATACAGGTTTCTTTCTTTCTTTTTTCTAGGCAAAGGGTTTCTGGCGGGGAATAAGGATTAGGATGTTAGGACTGATGCTTTTGAATTACTGATTTTAATTGATGGAGATATGGGATTTGGGTTTTTTGTTGATTGCGCTCGCTAAGATCTTTTCTTTCGATCTTATGCCTACGTATTCCCGTTTACCGAAACAGGGAAATCAGAGCGTTCGTAGTTCCTCCTATTCTATGGGAGGAAATTGGTTTTTGGTGTCTTGTTCAAAGCCCAAGACGTGAAGCGAAAGGTGATTTGTATCTTGTTCAAAGCCCAAGATGTGAAGCTAAAAGACCTCGACTTTAGAGAGAATTTGTCATCTCTAAAGAGGGGAGAAGGAGAATTACTTTAACTGGGATACGCGGATCCGAGCAATGCCATAATTTCTGAAGAAAGGGTTTTAACCTGAAGGAGAAGACTTTAACTCAGTGTAGAGCAATGCCATCTTTCCTTAGGAATTTCTCATGCTAAAAGAGGGACAGTGGCATGGATATAGATGATCCAGAGGCTTGCCGCTTACAGCGATTAGATGAAGGGAAAGGAGTTGTTGGTGTTTGTGTACTGTGAACGAGGCACAGCTTTGATGCTAAAAGGTTGATTGGATCAACCAGTGGTTTTCTTATACAAAGCCTAAGAGGAGGCTAATTTCCGCTAGGAAAATCATTATACAAAGCCTAAGAGGAGGCTATTTTGTGTCTCGTACAAAGCCCGAGAGAGAGGCTAAAGGTTTTTGACCCAGTGGGGCATATCGTTATACAAAGCCTAAGAGGAGGCTAGCAAAGAGTTCGACTCTTGCTTAAGGGATTTATATCTCGTACTAGGCCCGAGATGGAGGCAAAAAAAGGGGTGATTGACTCAACGAGGGAATCTTTTGTGTCTCATACAAAGCCTGAGAGAGAGGTTAAAAGGTTGTTTTGACCCCACTGGGGAGAATTTTGGTATCTCGTACGAAGCCCGAGATGGAGGCTATTGTAACTGTTTCAGTTGAGTGACAGATCCAATATACTGATTTAAAAGAAAAAATCAGTTCTTATATGAGTAACACTGTACACAGGGATTTAATTTGAGGATCAGGGATATTTCCTTTTCTTTGAGGAAACGGGAAATCCAAAGGGTATTGAGACTATCCGAGTCTGCGGGTTTCCTTCCTATTTAACGAATGGTGCTTGAGAATGTCTTTGAGACTCAAGGAAGTTAGACTGTCCAAGTCTAGAGTTTTATCTTTTGTACTATGCTTCGAGAAACAGTAGTAGACTCTAAGAAAGGATTGTTCTAGGAGGATGACTAGGTTCTGTTCCTATACCTCTAGGAGGTCGTCGGGACAATTTGTACGAAGCCCAAGAGGAGGCTAGAATCTTTTAAGAAGCCGACGGGTCCTTGTACGAAGCCCAAGAGGAGGCTATCATTCCCGGAGGAAGAGATCATTATACGAAGCCTAAGAGGAGGCTGTGAATACTTCTAAGAAGCCGTAGGGTCCTTGAATAATGCCCAAGAGGAGGCCGATGCTTTTAAGAAGCTCGTGGGTCTATCATCTCCTTTCCATTAGGAGAGATAACTCTTTTAAAGATGAAAACCACTGGTAAACGTGCGAGGTTTACTATCCAGCGACTTTTAGCTTTTAAAGAAGGTTCCTTAGTTAAGGTCCAAGATTATGACCGTAGTGGGTACCCAAACCCCGAGACATTCAAGGCAAGCTATCCACAAGGAATAGATCAAGTCAGGAAAGTTAGAGAATTGGGAAGAAACTCAAAGATGCCATTCACGGAGAATACATTCATCTTGGGGAGTAGAGTTTCTTGACGATTCCTAAGGAGGACAGCCGAAGAGAAGACTGTATCTGGTGCTCCTATTGGGGATCTAGGCATCTATTTCTACGAATAAATGAAACGGCGTCACCTAGTTCTAGACGTAGTTGCCGGGGAAACTCGAAATATCTATACTATTATTACACAGTAGATATGAGTTTATGAAAGGAGACTTACAGTGAGCAGCTCCACAATACAGTTTTAATATGAAAGCAGTAAATGAAAGCGATAACCACTTACTCGGTTGTAGTGCTTCCATGCTGTTTGGTTAGTTGTTCAACAAAGAAAGATTGAAAACAACAGTATATTCAAAATCAAAGGAGAAAGTGCTTTGAAAAAGAAAGATTTGGGGCTTACAGCTCAAGGAGAGGCCCAGGGTTTTATCAGTGAGCGCACTGTTTTAATTTGTACAAAGGGACTTATACAAGTGACTGGGGCCCAAAAAGGTTTTCTGTACAAAGGGATGGGTCTTACACTCTCTCGAGAGGTCCAAAAAGGTTTAAAGAAAAAGAATGGGGCTTATAACACGAGGGTAGGCCCAAATGATTTTTCGTTTAAAAATGGCGATCGCGCCGAGGTTTTCTTTTAACGCAGAGGGACTTATACAATAAGTGAGGCCCAAAAATGTTTTGGTTAAAAGGGAGATTGGGTCTTACACTCTAATAGAGGCCCAAAGTGTTTTGAATGGGTCTTATAGCTCAAGGAGAGGCCCAAATGATTTTTTATTTTTAAACGGGCGACGATCGCGCCGTTTACTTGTACAGAGGGACTTATACAATGAGTGAGGCCCAAAAAGTTTTTGTACAAGGGGGGATGGGTCTTACACTCTCTCAAGAGGCCCAGAGTGTTTGAATGGGTCTTATAGCTCAAGGAGATGCCCAGATGATTTTTATTTTTAAACGGGCGACGATCGCGTCGTTTACTTGTACAGAGGGACTTATACAATGAGTGAGGCCCAAAAAGTTTTTGTATAAGGGGGGATGGGTCTTACACTCTCTCAAGAGGCCCAAAAAGTTTTTAAAGAAAAGAAATGGGTCTTACTACTCGAGGGTAGGCCCAGATGATTTTTGAAAAGGCGACGATCGCGCCGTTTGTTTTTTGACGGTATCGGGACTTATACAATAAGTGAGGCCCAAAAATGATTTGGTCAAAAAAAGGATTGGGTCTTACACTCTAATAGAGGCCCAAAAAGTTTTATCAATTAATTTAAATATTAGTATTTAATATGATTAATTAATAATTTAATTAATCAAAATTAAATAGAAATATCTAAATTAAATAATAACTTAAATATTAGTATTTAATATGATTAATTAATAATTTAATTAATCAAAATTAAATAGAAATATCTAAATTAACTAATAACTTAAATATTAGTATTTAATATGATTAATTAATAATTTAATTAATCAAAATTAAATAGAAATATCTAAATTAATTAATAACTTAAACAATATTTTTACCTTTCCTAGATAAAACTAGAAATAAGAAAGAATAATGAAAGAAAGAAATATGTGGGAGAGATGAAAATGAAACTTGTTGCTCAAGCTTCTTGGATCAATCCATTGTTCCAAATGGATCAATATGGTGTATTAGAGACCCTCAAATCATGTCTTGAGGTCTTGGCTCATGGTTTGTCCCAAAAGTCAACTTAGGGGTGAATTAGGTCAAGAAACCCTAATTCCTGATTTTTGATGAATGCATCCCCTGAGGCAAAATTGACTTGATGCATGGGTCCATGAGGTTCCATGAAGTATATTAGGTCATGTTTTGGATCATTGCCTTATGCCCAGATGAAAATTTCCATCTGGAGGCCCTGGTTGACCAAAACCCTAATTTGGTGACACTGTCGATCTTGAGACTTGATCCACCTAGAAGGGAGCAGCCTTGTGCTTAATCCTTGAAGTGGGAGTCCATTTTTGATCCATTGTGGATGTTTGAGAGATTAGACAAGTTGAAGATCATGTCATTTCTTGATTGATCCTTTGTCTAAAGCTCAGAGAGGGCTTGAAACCCTAATTTTGATTGTATTGGATGCTCACCCATCTTTGGGGAGACTGATGAAGCATAAAGGTACATCCATATTGTGATGATGATTTTCATAATGATGGGAAATCTAAGTGGTCAAAATTTGGGGTATTACACCCGGGACAATACAACGTCGCGAACACGGGGGCGTGCAACGGTACATGCGCGACACCTCTATATAACACACGACGGCCAAAAACCACGAAGTGTGTGCGTCAGACTTTTTGGCCCGGCGAGGAGACCTCAACCGAGCTCCGTTGTCGACGTACCAAATAGGCGGAACACCCAGCTCGCGATGGGGAGTTCACGCCACGAAGCTAAGACATCGACCGCTTTCTTAGCCTCGTCGAAGGTCGGAGTACAACCCCTGACCACTCGGTTAAGCTCTCTTCGCAGTCGAGCAAACGCCCAAGGCGCCAGTGATCTCAACTACTTAGACAAAAATAAGTAATGCATAAAATATCACACACAAGCAAAATTAATAAAGAGGCATAACGAAGTATGAAAATCGGGCAAAACCCTTAGTACAAAAATGTTACGGATACAAGCCCACAAGCCGGGCAAAAATAACCATTATGCTAATAGTACATCAAATAAGCCCACAAGCTGGGCAAAAACAAAATGGCACGCAGGCCAAGCAAACTATGTCCCTACTCTGCGGCAGTCTCAGTGGCGTCCGGCCCACCTCCCTCGTTGGCGTCTCCTCCTTGCCCTGGCAGCACTATCCGGCCGTCGACCACCTCAAAGTCAGCATCTGCCCCATCGGTCACCAGGTCGGGATTTAGGACCCGAAGCTGCGCCACCGCATTCCGGAACCCTATGCCCGCAGTTTCAAGAGCATCATCCTCGGCTAGCCGGAGATCCTGCTCGAGTTTCCTGAGTTGAGCCACCAGCGCTGCTCGAGTGGTTAGGAGCCTGTCCTCCTCGGTTTCGCCTTCGGCCGGCCGCACAGCATCCTTTAACTCGGCGATCCTTTCCTTGAGCCGCTTCTCCTCCGCCTCCAGCTCGGTGATTCGGGCAAGGTGGCCTCTCTCCTTTTCCTCGACTTCCTTCAACTTGGCCTCAGCCCGCTGCTGCTGCTCGCTTTGTTCTTTGTTCAGGTCCCTACATTCCTTTAACTCCTTGCGCATGTCAAGCATCTCAGCATCCAATTTCTCGAGCTTGTCTTGCAGTCGAGAAAGCTCAGCAGCGGGGCGAGTCTCATCGTTCAAGACAATGGCAGTCGAGCAAAGCCGCATGACCGCAGACAGGTCCTCAAAGATCGTCTTCCTCCTCGCTTCCGCGGCTGCCCCCAGCACAGCTTGGACTTCGGAGGGAGGGACACGAGGATATATGACTTCGGAGAAGAAGCGAGGCTTTTAATGGCATGGTGGAAGATCAAAGCTGGAAGGAGGCGAGGGACTGTCATCGTGTCCCAGGTCGACGACCTCCACGCTCGAAACCCGTTGTCGTTTCGGCGTCCCTTGGGTACCCAGAGACTGGCTCCCAGCAGGAGGTGTCCGCCTCTCTGAAATCCCCGACATAGTGGCAGCAGGCTGAGACTGACTGGAACCTTCGGGCATAGCGGCCGAGGAAGCCCCCTCAGGCATGGCCCCAGAAGGAGCAACATCTTGGCCCTTTGAACGAGATGCCTCTCCCCGGGCCTGCTCTTCCCGAGCCCTCTTCGCCTTCAGTTTCTTGAGTCTCTCCTCGGCTCCAACCATTTTTCCTGCAAAAAGAAAGAAAACGTTAGTAAGGCAAGGAATACAGATGCGAGGAAGGCTTAGATTGTGGGCGTTTTCACCACCTAACAACTCGATTGCTTCTTCATCGGAGAAGGTCTCGAGCAGAACGCGGGTATTGATCAGACGACGTTGTTTCTTCACCTGCCCGTCTGCTCCCGTTATAGGCTGGCCGTCCAGCGTTTCGTGCTGACCTTCATTAAAGCTTTCAACGAAAGCGACGATTTTATCGTAAGCTTCCCGCTCATAGACGTCCAACTGAGTATGCTTCACCTTGTATTTGTCGACTCCCTTCTTGAAGTGTTCCTCCGTCCAGTACAGAGGGAATTTCGGCTCCAGGACCTCCTCGGAATGACCGTCGACGTCGCGAGTGACTTTCCGGTACAACGAGTATACGGCCCCGATGGTGACCACCTTCACGAAATAGTAGCGGAACTTGAAGTCCCGGATAGAATCTAAATATGTATGGAACAAAGCTTTGCTCTACTTGAAAGACACCCATCCATGTCGTCCACCGGCTGACGACCTCTGAAGATGGAATATCCGAAAAAAGAGGGACACTGTCGGAACGATTTTTAAATACTTACAGACGAGCTCGAAGGCCCGGATGAAGGCCAGGGAGTTTGGATGAATCTGCGAGGGGGCCAGCTTCAACCAGGCGAAGATTCCCTCTTGTAAGTCTGTGAAGGGTAGCCTCCACCCCGCCTTGTCGAACATAAATTCATATAAGGGGATGCGCATTCCCCGGTAAGGCGAACATATCCGATGGTACTCCTCGGGGGAAAAACCTTCCAGGATTTGTCAGACCCGATGAGCCGGTGCTCGACGGTGCAGAACGCGTCGTCCACGTCTTTGTAGACGAAGATGGATGACATCTCCAGTGCTTCCTCGCACACCCACTCCGCGAGCGGGCGCTCCTGCGCAAAAGCCATGTGAGCCATGGGAGATCCGGGTTGGTCGTCGTCTTCTTCGAATGATCCCACGGCCACTTTCGCAGCCAAATCGTCCATTTACCTGAAAAGCAGAAGGAAACGGTGAATTCGATGGGTCATATCAAATTCACCTCTCCACCGCTGTTCAAGCGAACGAGCGAGGAAGGGGCAAGGCTCTTTCGGTTCCCCGACATAACCGGCCGAGGATCAACATGTTCGCCGGGGAACTCATCGCCTCTCCGAAAGATTCTGCCCCCGTGTCCCCGTGACGCTAATGAAAAGAGTAATTATTGAGGATCCCGAGACATTCAACGGGTCCCCGACATGTTCATCCTTAGTCCCCGAAATATTTAACAAGAGCGGGTGAAATTCTTAGCACCCCCTCTCTCAACAACTAAAGATTCCCGCCGTATTCGCCAGGAATCCTCTCATTTCTCGTGGGAACATCAACAGTTCACCAAGGAAATGCCATATACTAGTTGAAATTAAAGAAAAACGCAAGAGAAAGGTCAGTTTTGAAGCAAGTACCTTCTAAGCGGCGGTTTAGGGTTCCGGCACGGAGTTTCCGGCGGTTTGACGGCGGCGAACGACTGTTGTAGAAGAGAGTAGGTTTCCGGCAAGGAGTGTCCGGCGGTTGACGGCGGAGAGCTGCAACTAAAGAGGGTAGAGAGAGAAGGAGAGGGATTCTTGAGAGAGAAATTGAAAAGTGGAAAATGAACGAGGGGAGCAGCTTTTATAAGCGATTCTCGCGGAACTCGAGGGGCATAGGGCACTCGAGTGCGCTACCCTAGCCAGCCTCCCTAGGTAATAATGGCAGGCGACACGTGGCACGCATGCAACCGCGCGTCTTCCCACGCGTGTCGTTCCAGTTTTCCCCAACGTTTTGAATCTGAAACCTCTCATCTCCCCGGCGTGCCGACCAAACGCGACTGAATGATGCCCGACTTATGTGCGACCGCATGGACGTCGACCACGAGAATGGCCTCCTCGGTTCCTCTCCTGGCGTATCCCCGACGTGCCAGTAAGCCTTAAGTCATTACTCTGACACCTCAGACCAACGACTTGGGGGGCTCCTATTCTGGACTGGGCCGAGGCTGCCCAACCCATACTGCCTGGAGAGGCCCAATAAGGTCCATCTGCAGACACGTGACTGCCACGCGCGCACCACAGCTGCGTCGGGCACTGAGCCATCGTCGGGCACCTGGCAATAAGAGAAGAGGGCATCACGTCCCACTGAGATATGCCTCCTCGACAGGATAGCTCCTCCTCGCGAGGCCCTGCCTACCCTACGGCCTCACATCTCCTCGACACATAAGGCTCCTCCCCCGCGAGGAGCACCCAACGGTCCACCCCGCGTGGACACGTTCCAAGTAACCTTCCACTTCCGAAAGACTCGGTCTGCCCTACTTCCAGAAATCTAGGAGCAGTTACTCTAGGGCGAAGACCACGTGCTGGTCTTCACTACTACACGTAAGCCCTAGCAGTTACCTGGAGTGGGCCTAGTTGATCCAGCCCATTGCAGGTAACCGTTGGCCCCGCGCTGGGGGCTCTCTATAAATACCCTCTCATTTGAGAGGGTCAGGTTAGACACTTTTCTTCCTACCATTCTCACCTTTTGTATTTGCTGATATTCTGTACACTCTCTCACTTGAGCGTCGGAGTACCCTGCAGGTACACCCCCCCCCCCCCCCCCCCCCGCCGTCTCTCACCATCACCGGAGCTGCCATTCCAGACGCCGTTGGCCACTATCTCTGTCTGATCCAGGTACGATCAAATTAATTTGTGTATTTTTGCGTGGGGCCACCAATTTTGGGTGTATGTTAGCATTTCCCATATATATATATATATATATATATATATATATATATATATATATAGGGTTGCTTAAGGCATCCTAAGTATTGCTTCTCCGCCTAGTGAAAAACTAAAAATATCCTTAAAATTCGAAAATGTGTTTGTGAACGCACCTCAAATACATCAAATTCACGTGTAAATGAGTCATACTCTCATTTTTATAAAAAAAAAAATGAAAAATAGTCTCAAAATACACTTTCATAATAAATTCAAAAATATACTTCTGAATACTTTTTTGAGGAGGCAAAACTGTATAACATATTGATGAAATCAGTAATGCAACAGCATAACTAAAACTTTTTCCCACCTGCCAATATTTATAGACATTCTAAGAACTAAGCGCTATTTGAATAAACAACTTAGTTAAACATTTAAATACAAGTGTTTATCATAAAATGTTTATGTATAAGTTTTAAAAAAAAATATTGGAGAAGGAGAATTTCTTATCAATTAAAGTGACGCTCATGGCCATTTTAACCATCCCCAGGAGAATTTGAAATTAGTACCTTGAAATTATAAGATATACACTTAACACCTTAAGTATTGGTGAAAAATGGTAATCAAACGGTGATTTGTTTTTTTTTCATGAGATAGCCCCAAATGGGGGGGGGGGGGCTCTGTCTTAAAGAGGGCGACTTTAAATATATTTTTAGATTTATTTCAGTGGTATATTTTTTAATTTTGTTTTAGATTTATTAAATACACTTTTATCAAAATTACTCCTAAGTAATTATTACAGAGAAAAAAAAAGTAAAATAGATGTAATAAATAATTAGGAATAATATACGTAAAATAAAAATTATTGTATGAAAAGTAACAACATTAATTAACTTTTTTGTTATATGTAAAAATTAAAAAATAACACTTAAATAAAAACTAAGGGAGTAACTATTAAGCTTTGAAAAAAAGTCTATGCCTAGCTTTTTTGTTAAATATACCAAAGTAAACCAAACCTTAAATAGAACATGTTAAAGACCTATATAGCTCAACCTGACCTATTATCATCCATAGTTGTAATCATTAACCATATTTAAGTGTCTCTCAAATCATTAGTTATCTTTTTTTTCATTAGTACTTCTCTCAATTTGTTGCTTTTTCAAATACTTTTTTCGTTTTAAAATAATATCGTATAAAATTTTTGCACACATATTAAGAAATGCAATAGTATTATTATAAGATATTACATTTTTGTTAAATTAATTTTATTAAATTATTAAAAATAGTGTATATACTACTCCCCCATCTCATAATAGATGTTTTCTTTCCTATTTTTATTTGTCTTATATTATTTGTCCTTTTAGAATTTGTCTTTACTTTACTATTTTAGTCTTTAAATAAATCCCGGGTCTAAAATGAAAGACAACGTTTTTGTTAAGATACAATTCATTTAAGGGTGTGGGGTAATGTATGCACGTTGTTTATTTAAAATCAAATTATATATATTTTTTACTTGATACCCATTACCCAATATGAACACAATGACGTGCTCTTTTCTTGTCCAAGAAAGATTAAAAAAAGAAAAATGAAAGCGATATTTGAACACAATTAATTATTGATATTTTGCACATTTTATTATGCTCACAATTTTTTAATACACTAAATTAAGATCTTTGTAGATTGGGTTGGATCTAATTTTATTAAATTTAAGAGAATTTTTTAATTCATCTCTTATATTCTTAGACACCTAGCGCATTTCCTTTTATGTCACCTGCTTCCGGAGATACATATTCGGATGAACCTTTTTTTTTGGTCAAAATTAGGTTTTTTCCAGAGCTACATCTACGGAATAATTTTAAACTGGTAAACGCCAGAAAAAATTTCAAAATAATTCAGTTCAGGGAAACTTTTGTAAATGCACCTCTGGAACGTCTAAGCGCCAGATTATTCCGTAGATACAACTCCGAAAGTTTTTGCTATATTTGAAACATGCATGATCACTCCCCCTATTGTTGCGTTTTCTTCTTCCACACTCACCTTCACCAACCTAAAAAATCCTACATTCTCAATATCATTTTTCACTCCAAATCTCCAACATTTTCGTGCAACAAATCAAAGGGAGCAAGAGAAGATCGAATTGCAGGTAAAGATTGCACTTCGTCCACTACATTGCTCACATTAATCATCAAACTTTTGGAAAAAAAAGTAACGTTGCTTCCGGAGCTGTACCTTCGGAACGTGTTGAAGATGAATACTTCCGGATGTACATCTCCGAAACGTGTTTATGACCTGTTTTTTTTACATCATATTTGTATTTTTTGTTTATTTTTCTTATTGTTTACAAATAGATATGGTGCACCCCGATAATATCTCAAAAGAATTAGTTTCTACAAATGATGTTTCTCCGAATGTTCAAGGGGTTGTCGTAAAGTCGAAATATGTTGGCGTTGACTTCAATAACAAGCAAGAATTTGATGATCGTGATAGCATGCTCATATGGATTCGTAGGACTGCAACTAGACTTGGTTTTGGTGTGGTTATAGGAATATCGGATAATGGTTCAGAAAGAAGAAATGTTTTTGTAACTTTGTTGTGCGAAAGAAGGGGGAAATATCATACTCCTCTACGAAAGTTTAAAAGAGACGACACCAGTAGTAGAAAATGTGAATGTCCTTTTAAGATTCGTGGTTACATGTTAAGTACCAAAAAGTGGAAATTTAGTGTTAATTGCGGTTTGCATAACCATGAATTGTGCTTAAAGTTACAAGGTCATCCTAGTGTATGTCGGCTGTAGCCGAAAGAGAAGACATGTATTAGTGACATGACCTTGAATCTTGTCCAACCGAAAAATATGCTTGCCACATTGAAACGGAAGGAATTCGAAAA
The DNA here is from genome assembly GCA_022829125.1 of Lathyrus tuberosus. Classification (NCBI taxonomy): domain Eukaryota; kingdom Viridiplantae; phylum Streptophyta; class Magnoliopsida; order Fabales; family Fabaceae; genus Lathyrus; species Lathyrus tuberosus. The sequence continues at coordinate 637,876 of JALAZF010000233.1, forward strand.
TATATTATATATAAGGAAAGTGTATAACAGTCGGCACCGCACCAACAAGGAGATTAGGGGAGATAAAAGTGAGATGCAACAACTGTTGAAATTGTTGGATGATAATAGTTACGTGTCCCGGTATAGAACTTGCGACGATAGAGTTACGGTCCGAGATAATTTTTGGACTCATCCGGATTCGATAAAGTTGTTCAACACGTTCTCGACAGTGCTCATTCTTAATTCTACCTACAAGACCAACAAATATAGACTTCCTTTATTTGAGATGGTTGGTGTTACGTCTACCGAGAAGACATATGTCGTTGGCTTTGCTTTTCTAGAGTGTGAAAAAGAGGACAATTTTACATGGGCATTAGAGGTGTTGATCACTTTTGAAGGACCAAGTTGAGATGCCTAAAGCGATTGTTACCGACCTCGATATTGCATTGATGAATGCGGTTGCAAAGGTATTTCCTTATTCGAATGCATTACTTTATCGATATCACATAACAAAGAACGTGAGAAGTCGGGTTAAACCCGCGGTGGGGGCGAAACAAGTAGAGCCCAAAGGTGGAAAACTGGTGAAGGCCGGTGTGATTGTTGAAAAAAATAATGGATGCATGGAATCGTATACTAAATTCTTCCACAAAAGAATTATATGTTGATTTCGTAATTCAATTCCGAAAATTGTGTGAAAAGTATCATGCTTTATTGAAATACGTTGAAAGCACCATTCTTGACCAGGTGAAGGAGAAGATATTATGTGTGTGGACTGATAATGTCTGACACCTTGGAAATACAACCAGCAACAGAGTTGAGTCGGCCCATGCTAGTTTGAAAAATTGGTTGGGTAATAGCAAGGGGGATTTGTGTCGATATTGGGACTCCGTAAATCTCATGATTAAAAAGCAACATAATAAGATACAAACAACATTTGGTCGGAGTATAACGGTATTGGAACATCGATTTAAAACCAACATTCTTTATTCTCAATGGATCGGCAATATGTCTCGGACGGGGTTGAACTATATTTTTCACAAGGCCAAACGAGCTGAAACTGTAGGTTCCGGTAGTGCAAAATGTGGTTGCACTATTGTGAAAACCTATGGTCTTCCATGTGCTTGTGTTATTTCTAAAAAGTAGAAATTAGGTGAGCCAATAAGAATGGACGAAGTTTGCCCTCATTAGAAAAGACTTAGTTTTGATGATGATGGTTGCATGGAAGGAGGTAAACTGAATATCTCTATTTTGGCCGAATTGGAAGCGATACAAGAGAGATTCTCAAAGGCCAATGACAACATGAAACTCCACATCAAAGAACAATTGAGGAAGATTGCCTATCCCAAAACAACCGACATTAAACCGCCTTCTCAACCGATAAAGACAAAAGGTGCTCCGAAGAAAATGAAGCCTACACCGAATGACAACTCGACTACACGGTCTCCTTCTTATTGCGAGCACATTGACAAAATTTATCCTGGCTTACCGACTCCTAAATCTCAAAAAAGTGTCATGAAAGGAGCCCGCATAAGCAAACCGCCTCCGACCCCGATTCCACCAAAAATTCCATTCATCGAAGAGATGTCGGTTTTAATGCACAAATACATCGACCGTATCGTCAATGTTGAAGGGGATGGTAATTGCAGTTACCGAACCGTTTCAGCTTTTCTTGGTAAAGGAGAGGATAGTCATGCGTTTGTCCGTCATCAACTAATCCAAGAGTTGAAGAAGCATAAAGAATCGTACACGCGGTTGTATGGAAAGAAAGAAAAATTCGATGCGATTTATGAATCTCTTGTTCCTTGCTTGAGTGGTCCGGCACCAGTGTCGAAATGGATGACCTTCCCTGATATAGGTCGTCTTATTGCATATGCATATGATATGGTGTGCATTGACTAGACGCAATACGGGTTTTCGAAAACCTTTTTTCTACTCCGCACCCACCACCTCAAAATCCAAATGATCGCATCATGTGTATTGGATGGCTTGCAAAATCAAGACATTTTGTACAGGTTTACTTAAAACTGGGATGCCCCATACCACCTACATAACCAGAATGGACGACTCATTCAACCGCAAATGCTGAGATGTGGCCGAATCGTTTTGTTGAAAAGATGCACGAATTCGAAATATTGGACAACATTGAAAAGGAATCGAATGCGGAAAAGTCCAAAGGGGTACCACCAATAGATATAGTCAGCGACACTTGTTTTGATTCGTTTTGAATTCAGGGAAAGTTCTGGAGATACACCTTCTGAACCAATAATTATGGGTTCGTTCCGTGGATATAGCTCCGAAAAAAATTTTGACATAAAAGGGTTGGTCCATATTCACCTAGGTTTTTTATAAATTTGGGGTTTCATTTGTTATCTTTCACACAGCTACAAAAATGTCTCAATTGTGTGAAATCAAGATCTGTTGGTATGTCGCAAGTGTCTCCTTTTCCGACGGCAAAACACTCGGGAGGACATTCAAGCTCATGGATCTCACCCCCCCCCCCCCGACCGATATCATTGACGAGATCCAATATTGCCTACCTTACAATGACAAACAAAAGGTTGTGAAGCTCGAGTATCGGTCACCTTCAGTTGACAACGAAGAGAACGTTGTTTACAGTAGTTTGAGCTCAAGAATGAAGACGATGTTAGGGCGATGTGGTGAACGTATTTCAGTTTCAAAGAGAAAATTCCGCTCGAGTTGGAGGCGACGGTTGTAACACCCCAAAATTTTCCCTCATTTTTTTACTGTCAATAAGTGGCTTATGCACCACATACATATGCATTTAGGTCATAAACATCATATATGCATCATTGGCTTTCCCAAGGCATGGGATCAGAGGTTTCTATGGTATTGGTTGTTCAAAGCAAGGAGAATAAGATATACTCAAGAACTCGGGCTACAAAGGCTCCTCGTGCCTCAAGACATCATGTGTAGTTCATCATTTCATCAAAAGATTGAGATTTACAAAAAAATTGAAGAGGATCACTCTCTCCTATCTTTGGTCTTCAAATTAGGGTTTGGATTATCTGTGCATATGAAGTTCTTCAGATTAGTGCTCATGACAAGCTTTCCAACCATATAAAGTTCATCTCAATTGGATCATTTTTTAGCAAGTTATGGTTGATGGAAGTTGGACATTTTCACACTTGCATTTTCCAACACATAGAATTTTTTCTAAGTGTTTAAGGGTCAGGTTTTATGCCCATGTTCAAGCTCAGTTTTGAGTGGTTTCCAAGCCTCATTTGGAGATCATTTTCAAATCAAAGTTGTAGAGTGATCTTCCACCTTTCCAACCATATAAAGATTGCATCATTTGGATTCTTGGACCAAAAGTTATGGTCACTTAAAGTCATGATCATTAAGTGGTTCAAGTTGAGCAAAAGACTTAGAATTTTTTCAGCTCATGGCAGCTTGGATCACGTGACTTTCAACACCATTTTTATTGATGTTCAAGACCTCATCTCAACTTACTTCCAACATAAGAATTACACTTTGCCATGAGAACTTCATTTTGGTACAAAGATTGGACCATTTGATTGCATATTCTTCAGGCTACACCATCTCAAAGTCACCCTCATGCCATTGTTTCAAACCATGTTATAACTCATTCAAATAACAAAGACCAAGGCATCATTGTTGTCATTACCAAGTCATGCGCATTATGTCCTTATTACTACTACAAAAAGCCATGCAAAACTTACATAATATGCATGTATCACTAACATTACCTCATATGGCCAAGAGAGAGAAAAAGAAACTTAGTGAATAAGCTTAATATTCTGACTACAACAGCTCATCATAAATCATCACCATTACTTTGTAGTACACCATAGTAACCATACATCACACCATGCTACACTTCATGCGCACACACACCTCAAACTCGTGCCTTAACCATCACCTCTCACATTTTTTCACATTTTCACTAATCATGCTCTTAACAAACCTTTAACCATGATTAGCACCTAACCACACTCTAACCACCATATATAATCCTCTAACCACCCTTAACTGATTCAGTTACAAGTCAAACAGATCCAAAAACTCCATTGATTCCCTCAACTTGAAAACTTCGAATCTCACTCAATCCTAAATCTTTTCTTCATTTTTTTCCACAATCTTCATCCCCACACTTCACTCTTTCTACTGTATGCATTGGTTTTCATCTGGAGCCACTACACCACCATATTCGAATTCATCAACCTCACCAAGAATTTTCAATTTCAAGCTGGATTCAAAGAACCTGAGCATTTATTTTTCTCAGTAGTGATCTCAAGATATAGCATTAAAGTTCTAAGAGTTTCCTTTTCACGTAATTTGAAGCTCTGTCAAGGTCAGAATTCTTGAACTTTTTGCATCATTTTAAGGCAAGGTAGGTGGTTAGAATCATGTAAAATTGCTGCATCTGAAGTCCTATGATCATAGGCAATGTGAGATCTTGGAATTCTAGGGCATAAATTATTCACTTCGTTTTGCATTCTAGAGATACTTAATTGAAAATCTAATGGTATATTCAAATTCTACGCACGAAAACGAGCAGGATCATGTTCTTCTTTTTTATTTTCGGAATCCTTGGCCACCGTCGACAGTGGGAGCTGGTCGGAGAAGACGACTGGAGCTCAGCTCCGGCGTCTGTGTAATTCTCAGGTCAACCTTGGCTAGCGCATGGTGTCATCTTTCTATTGGGCCATGTGAAATCTTTAATCCAGCGTGTAATTCCTCTGAGAGCACGTGTGAAAATTTTTGAATCCCACCTATAACACATGGCCAACGCATTAATGATGCCAGCAGAATACCCACGTGCTTCGATTTCTTGTTTCTCATTTTCTGATTAAAAATTATTTTAATAAAAAATAAAATCAGAATAAAAGGACTATTGTGAAACTAAGATGGGCCACGCGTATTTTGATAACCCCACCCCCATGGCTGGCCCAATGTGATAGTCTGAACTAGGACATTGCTAGTGTCACACCCCCTGGCTTGTTCTTATTTTTTTATTTTCTTTTAAGATACTTTCTATTTTGGCATTTTAAAAAATACTTTCTTTCACCCAAAAATTCTACAAAAATTCATATAGGACCTTTAGGGAATTAATTAATTTCCTATGTTTTTTAATTCCATTTTTGGATTATTTTAATATTTTTTTTGGAGTTTTGGTTTGAATGTGTATAAATTGACATATCTTGCATGTTAGGGTTTGAAATTGACTATTTCTAATGGTTCTTGATCCTAATTTTTATGTACATTTAGTCACTTGATTATATGACATGTTGATGTTCACTTGGCCATTTCACAATAATTTTTGGTACACTTTTGAATCATTTTTTTAGACTTGTTTGAGTGATCATTGCTTGATAACTTGCCATATGCTTGCTATTGTTTGAGCACCTTTTGCACATAATCTTGGCCATATTTTTAGAGCATGTTGAGATACTGACTTTATCATACCATGGTGTAACACCCCAAAATTTGCCCTCTCATTTTTTTCATATCATTTAGCATGTGTTTTCATTGCATTGCATTGCATTCAAGTCATAGAAAAATAAAACATTCAGCATTGGTTCATGCATAAGGCATGTGATCAGTTGCCTCTCAAGATATTGATCATCCAAAGCAAGAGAACAAGAGCCAAGGGTCTTCAAACAAGCCTCAAAGGTCTCTTACATCATATATCATCTTAATTGATCTCACAAATCATTGGAAGATGGGAATTCATCAAGAAGATTGAGCAGTTCATCATCTCCTAACAAAGGCAGTCAAAATTAGGGTTTTGGTTTCAAGCAGTCTCCTGATGAAATTTTGGTTCAAACTTGATCTCAATGTTTTCTATATGATATCAAGTATCTAAGGATGGGAGATTGCCCATTGGTTCATTTCAGAAGAGGTTCAATGGATCAGTTGCTTGAGAATCAAGAAATTTAGGGAAAAGTCAACTGTGCAAAGGAAAAAGTCAACTCCTGACTTTTTAAGGTCAAATTCATGAAATTCAAATCACATAGGTTCATTGATGAAGATTTGATCAAGAAAATCCAAGAGGTTCATGGAAAAAATCAAGAAATCACAAAACTGCCCAAAATAGAAACTTAGGGTTTCTAAAAATGGAAAGTTTAAGCCATTTTGCACTCTACTTCAAAGCATTCTTTCTTCAAGATAAAAGCTTCAAACTTCAGGCCCAAGTTGAGCCAATTAAAGATCACATTCCAAGCTTCAAATCCATACCAAGAACTTTTCCATTGGATCAAAATTGAGGGAGTTATGATCAATCAAAATAGAGCAAAATCAAGGCAAATTTCAAGTCATGTCAAGGCAAGTTCAGGCCTCCAGGCCATAATTTCATCAAACAGGTGGTGTGCCAAATGTCAAGCCAATTTTCTCCATCAAGAATGCTTCAAATGAAAAATTATTGAACATCAAACTTGTTCATCTCCATGTCCTCTTCAACTTTGATGTTATACATTTTTTCATTTGAACATGTTATAAAGGTCATATGAGGGTTCAAAGGGAGAGGTTTCACACTGAATTCCCATAGGCCATGTTGCCATGCATGACACAGCTTGCCCACGCCCATGGTTCAGTTTTTCACACTTGATTTCTAAGTCATTTTTTATTATCTTACAAGCCTACATTCAATCTAATTTCAACACCAAACTTGTTCCATTATGTATCCTCTTTTCATAGACACCAAGAGCTCATAATTCCATCCATCATACATAGGGAATTTCATCTACAAACTTCCACATTTCCATTGTTTTGTGCTTCCAGGAATGAGATGTTTTTGCATTGTGGTTGTTTAGTTTACATCAGTTCACACGCATGGGATACACACATCACCTCTTGCTTCATTTAGTCCAACATACCCTACGCATACATGCTCCATACATAACAGCATACATCAAAGAGGAAAAAGAGTAAACTTGTTTCATAAGTCTTGCAGCTTCATGACACATACATCACTACCATTCACTAAGTATCACCATAACATATCATGTTCTTTCTCACACAATAACAACACTCACGAGCTACTTCCCTCTCATTATTCAAATTGCACAACACACCTCATTCTTGCTACTCACACCACAAGTAACCTAACCAGGGTTCTAACCATCAACTGAGATGGTTAAATCCTAACCACAGATATAAATAGCTTTTTTAATAGAATTTGGAGGTTCAACAATTCACACTCTTCATTTTTTCACTCTCACACTTCAAAGCTCTCAAAAAACTCTCTCTGAGTTCTCTCTCTTTGCCACGAGTTCCTCCATTTTCTTCTTTAATCTTCATCATCAAGGAACATTGAAGTGCTGAAGCATTGAATAGTTGAATCATCTTCAATTTCAGATCCATTTCCTCTTCATTTTCAAGCATCTACGAGCATTTATTTTGCTCAAGCAAGTTCAATAATTCAAGCTCTCATCTCTGGTTTTCTTTTGATTCAAGTGCATCAGTTTCAGGTTCAAACTTCTTCAACTTTTATTGCATCGTATTTCTTTGTTTAAGCTTGTTTTTGCTGTTTATGGAGCTTAATAGAAGCTGTGAATGATCTGGCTAGTTGATAGGCTCTCTAAGAGCATAGTTGCATAACCTAGGGCAAACTTCTCTCGTTCGAATCTCTCTGTATATGCATGTTTTGTGATTTTTATTGGTGGATCTATAGCCTACTAAGCATGCTGAACATTTTGATATACATTTTGTGCATTTCTGGGAACGTGTGAGACTTGCAGTTGCCGGAGATAGCCGGAGAAGATGACCGGAATCTTCTCCGGCCGGTGAGGTTTTGGTTTAGGGTTTATGCGCTCAGATTATATCACAGCCATTAGATCTTGATCATCCTAGGGCCAGAATCATGCCAGCGAATTAATGAACCCTCCTCTCCCTCACGTGACCTCTCTCTCAGATCCTTTTGACTTTGACTTGTTGTGTGTGCATGCATGTACGTTTGCTATCATGTTCCTTACATCTGGTTCGTTCATTATGCATACTTATTGTGAATTATTTTCCTGACTTGATCGTGTGGTTTTCCGTGATTCAATTGTTGACTGAGTGTACACCATAATTCCATGTGCCACGCGTGTAATTGGACCAGGCTCTCTCATTGTTGTCTGCACCCCTCTTTCTAAGCCCATTTATTTTTGAACTATCATTTTACTATGTCTGCACCCCCTGCATATTTTCATTCTTTTTTTTTAATTTCTCTTTTTATATTGTTTTGATTTCCTTTTATTAAAAATACCAAATGCATTCTAAAAATTCACCAATCATCAAGACACATTTAAATAATTTTTCATATTTTTTTATTCTGATTTTAATTTATTTTGTTCATATTTTCTTATTTTCCATTTAATTTCTTTTTAATTGGTCTTCATTACAATACATGCCTCTTCCCCATTTTATTGGACTTAATTCCTAATTGAATTTTCTCCTAATAATTAGACCACACTTGTGTGACACTTTAGGGATCCTTGTTGATTTTTCATGGCATTTTAAGATCATTTTATCATGTGCATCCATAAGCATCTTTGAGCACTAGCATTGTGTGACCTTGTTGGACTTGTGAGTGACGTTTAAGTGTGGTTTCCATGGAATTTTGGCATGATCTTTTGGGTATTGATTTCAAACTGGTTGGATATCATATAGTTTGATTTGTTTAATTTTCTCTCATCTTTTACTTTGCTTTATGAATTGATTGATTACATGTGCATTTATGTGCTTCATTGTGTGCATATGCTAGGGTTTTGTGTCATATTTCCTATGGTCTCTTAAGGTGATTGATGTCTTCTTTTGACACATGTTTACTTGAATATTATAGGTCATGTATGTCAAATTATAGGTCTTCCATATCTGATATTGACATGTTTTGCAATTGATGTTCATCTTGCATTCATACTTAATTGTGCATCTATCACTTATTCTTCTTCAACATAGTTTACGTGTATCTCATATTGGTATGCCATTCACATTCATTCTTATATGTCCCTTTACTGTATATAAACCATTTCATCTATTTTTATTGACTCATAATGTCATATCATATGCATTACAATTACATGAACATTTGAAGCATGTTTCATTTTGTATGAACTTCAACTTGTGTTCTCTTCTTCTTAATCTCTAATGTGACTTGTGTATGAACCAAACTTGTTCATTTGTGCATTCTCATGTCATCTTATAACATGTATGCTACTGATACATGTTCATTTGCATTCATAATTGCATTTCCCTCTCCTTTGTGACTTGTTTTGTAAGTAAACAACATTGTGAATTCTTGTGTGACATTGTTCTACTTCTTCCCACTTCTTCTTCTTGAGTTTTATTCTCATATTATGGATGATAATTCATGGATACTTAATGACATTTATGAGGTGGTTTCCTACTGGTTGTGGTGTTTCATATTGCATCATTGCATGTTTTACATCTCTTAAATGTTCATGATGCATCTTTAGTGCATATCATTGCATTCCTTTGATGTTTGGTAGATTGTTTAGGCATAGATTGATATTGTAAGCCTCTGTAACCATTGGTGGATGTAAATAGGCTTTGCTACTGCCCTAGGCCAGTACCACCCTTTAGTGATCTATTCTTTTTTAGGTTTAGCCCTTGAGAAGCTTCCTAGAGTTTCCTTTAGAACACTAGGATTTATTTGCTTACATCCTTCACTTATACTTCAATATTTGAATTGTTTTGGTACTAACCATTTTGTGTAGGGGCTAATGGTAAGTTGAGTGTGTGGATATGCTTCCACACATACTTTCTTCCCTCATCTTTTTAATGCTTTCTCTTTTGTGTTTGTGCAAAGCATTACAATGCTTTCTTTGTTCAACTTCTTTCTTCTCCCTCTTGGTTCATAACTCATCTTCTATCTTTGAAGTGAGTTATGTTACCTCTTGATCTCTTCTTCTCTCTTCTTTTAGACTAGGGTTCTCATACCACACTTAACTCTTAGGATCTCCAAGCATGATAATATTAGGGTGAGTCTTAGTCCCCTTTAGTCTTTACCTTTGTTTCTCTTGAGTCTCTTATTTCTCATCTCAAAAACAACTTCAAAACACCTAATAAAGTTTGAAATATCTTCATGTGACATGAGCCTTATTCCATGGGGGGGCTTACATACATTCCATCTTGGAATGTGTTATAGGTTTTCTAGCATGATGTACAAGTCTTTAACATGAAGTGATTTCACAAACAAAACCAAAAATACTTCTTCATTTAAAAAACAACAAAAACATTTAGTAAAGGGAATGGGCTAGTGCACTTAAGCCTTTAACTTTGGGAAGTAAGTTTGAGGATCTTCTTCATACTTAGTGTACTTCATCATCATTTAATTTTGGAATGATGCATGAGATGCACATTCCATTGAAAAAGACTTGGGTACACTCTCCTGTGCAAACCACTTCAAATAAAAAACTTCTAAAACACTTCAAACAAATAAAAACGTCTTTCCTTCGGGAATTCTCTTCTCATCTCACTCGCTCTCAATGTACGAACGTGCTTCTCCTCGTTCTCTTGCAATACGGTAACGCACTCGATTCAGCGAGCCTACAACACCTGAGCTAGAACATTAGCCGTTCCCTAAAAAACACAAACAGTTTTCCCTTAGTTAAGGGAACTACGTCGCTCTGATTCTCATGTTCCCGATGAGATACGTAGGCAGTGGGGTAGGGCCCATTCGAGCACTTCTTTTATTTTCCCTACATTTGTTTCTCGTTCTCTCTCAGTTCCTTTTCCAGCATCTTTTCTATCACCCTTTGAGCAGTACTTCAAGCGTGGATCTCGTCGAGTACGACGGACGCGTGGGGGTGCTAATACCTTCCCCTCGTGTAACCGACTCCCTTACCCTTTCTCTTTGTTTCGCGAGACCTCGTTCTTTCCTTTCTCCCGGGTTTGTGCAGCATTACCCTTCCCTTTCTTTGGGATAAAAATGCTTGGCTGGCGACTCTCTTTCTTTCTTCCGCGCGACTTTCGCGTTTGTACCTGGATGAAAATCCCGGGAGCGACAGCTGGCGACTCTGCTGGGTATAGTTGACCTCTTGCTGGTCCCTCCCCGATGCAAGCCTCTCTTAGCGCTTGTTTGTTTTTGCTTATTGGGTGTTTGATTTGTGTTTGCTTTAGTTTAGCTTTACTGCTTTTATTTACAGCTTTATCGCTTTACTTTACAGCTTTTATTGCATTTTATTTATATCATGCATCATATATTCTGGACTGTCTAGTTTCCTTTGGCGGGATGGGATTGTTACTGTGAGATGATCCCATTACCCAAGCTCGAGTATACTTTAGGACTTAGAGTGGACAGTCACAGGGCTCTCATGGTATTTAGCCACGGGAGTAGTTGTGAGTTCCATAGCCAGAGTGCGACTTTCTTAGGATTATCTTGCTTTGAGGGTCTTCCTCATTCAGGGTATGACTTTGAGGGTTATGTGCATCTGGTGACCGATCATTGAGGACCTTAATGGAAACATCCCTCTTTAGTGGTGACAGTGGCAGCCCACATTCTGTGGCAAACCCATTCGCACCCGAGGGCCCACTCTAGAACTTGCATATGATGGCCTTTATTTTGTGGTGAATCAGATGACGATATCTTTGTTTGGCTATAGCATTATATCCTACGTGCTGAATGTGCTATTGATTCTCATTCCGGGATCCGAATCTGAGGATCCTACCTTTTAGAACACACCTGCGAGATTAGGGGGATGTTTACAGGTTTGCAGGTAACCTTGACCTTCTACCTACCCTTTTGTGAATCAGTGATTTGGGTACTTTGTTCTGGTATTCTGGATCTGGTTCTTTACTAGTGCTTGGGTCTGATATTCTTGATATGATGCTACACAGACACTTGGCTCCCTCACAGTTATTGCACCAACACTGTAGATTCTGGCTCTGATCACATGCCTAGCTGCATCTCATTGCATACATCATTAACATTTTATGTTTTTTCTTTCCCAGGTCTCAGTATTGTTTCCGATTCCAGTGGGTATTTTCTCTACGTCAAATGGAAGGTCCTCCAAGAAAGAATAATGTGCATTACTAGTTTCCAAAGCCTAAAGTGGGACAGATCAAAGAATTGGCAAATTTAATGGACAGTAACCAACTGGATAAGTTCAGAAAGAGGTTTGGGGATATCTTGGGTTATGTGAGCCTTCTTACTCCAGATCAGTATGATATCCTGCACACTCTCTTGCAGTTTTATGATCCTTAGCTCCGTTGCTTCACATTCAATGATTATCTACTGGTACCTACCTTGGAAGAGTTCTCTGATATTTTGAAGATTTCTGTCAAGGATACTCCTCCTCACTACAGTTCGAAGAAGGCTATTCCTGACAATGTCATTGCAGAGGCTATTCATTTGAGAGTATCTGTGGTTAAAGATAATGATAAGGAAAAGGAGGGCTGTAAAGGGTTCCATCTAGACTTTCTGATTGAAGAAGCAAAGAAGAGTTTTGCTAATGGTGATTTGGTTACATTTAATGCAATTTTAGCTCTTTGTGTGTACGAAATTTGTCTGTTTACGAATATAGCTGGATTTATTGACATGGATGCAATCAGTATCTTTGTCAAGAAGAATCCAATCCCAACTTTGTTGGGCGATGTATACCATTCCGTACATTACAAGAATGAGAAAAAACGAGGAAGATTGGTATTATGTTATGCTCCCTTGTTCCATGCTTGGTTTTATAGACATTTGCGAAAGACATGAGCTTTTGTGGATCTCAGAGGAACTGTTAAGTGCTCCAAGAGGCTGATGGGTTTGACGTCTGAAGATATAGTCTGGTGGCATCGGAAAGATATGGTGGGTATACCTATTCTTATTAGTTGTGGAGCTTTTCCAAATGTGCCTCTGGTAGGAAGGAGGGGAGGAATCAACTACAATCATGTCCTCGCACTGAAGTAGTTTGGATATGCATTAAAAGAACCTCCTTTGGAAAAAGATGTGGCGGAATCTTTGTATTATCTTGCTAAAGATGATGAACAGGTGTCATTTTCTATTGCTGAAGCCTGGAACACGCGGGTTAAGAAAGGTAAGATGGAGTTTGGGAGACCTGATCCTACGACTTATCCTTCTTATACTGAGTGGCTGAAGCACCGGGTAGCCATTACATTGTTGCCATTCTCTGTCGAGCCTCTGTTATATCCCAAGGTAGCAGAGCCAAGGACCTCAGTACCAATTGAAGAATTCCAAAAGATGGAAGTTTTGGTTCACGAACTCAGGGTTGAGAATATGGATGTCACCAGCCTGTATCAGAATGCTGCGTTTGATAATAGAGGGTTGGAAGAAAGAGTCCACATTGTTGAGAAGATGGATGAAAATAGGAAAGAAGAACTCGAGGGGAGGCTGATTTATTTCCAAAGATGGGGCTTAATTGATAAGAATAATGCCAGAGAACTCCAGAATCTCAAGAAGGCTTTGAAGGAAGCTAATGAGGCTATTACCTTGTGGCAACAAAAATGGGCCGATGAACAGAAGCGCCAAGCCAAGGTAGAGGAAGAGTTTAAAGCTAAGGTTGAAGAATTGGATGCTAAGGTCAAGACCTCAGAGGAAGAATTGAAGGTTGCACATGCTCAGCGACGGAAGTACTGGGATAGTTTTAAAAAAAGTCAGAAGCTATTACAGGAAGCTCAGGCGGAAATAGATGATCTCAAGATCCGGGCGGAAGTGAAGAAGTCTAGGACAGAGCCAGACTATGGTAGTACTAATGGAGAATAATTGTGTCAGAATATCAACACTTTGTACCAGTTCTTCAGTTTGAGAGAACGCTTGATCAGAGGCCTGATTGAGACACCGGAAGATCCCGAGAATGCTGTGCTATTTGAGGAGGTCAAGAGGCTCAGTCTAGGGTTGTAGGATGTGGTGTTTCGCCCGTTTTAGCTTTCATTATGTTGATTACCTACATAATTGTTGTAGGAATCGCTGCTTTAATTTCTGAATTTGGGTTGTATGTTTTCAAATACTTGTTCAGACTCAGTCCCTTTGGGTTTTCTTCCAGTTATGATATGCTCAGTATTTTCTCCAGTGGCTTTCTTGATATTACATCACTGTTCACTGACACCTGGCTACAACATCACTTCACAGGATTTTACACTTATTTGTGCACTTGTCTGGATGAATATTCTTATCAGCTATTGTATCTCGTGTGTTATCTGAATGCTGCGGACTTCTGAAATACCGGAATCGGGGCACGAAAAGGCCTGGGAATAAAAAACATAACATTGCATTGCATACATTTCATTCTTGTATTTTTGTTTGTTTTTCAGGAATCCTATCTGGTTCTCATATTTATTCTGTCAACAGGAAGTATTGCTACCGATCACATACATCGCTACTCCACACGAGGCAATCGAAACAGAATGGTTGATCAAATTCAGAATGATTTGGCTGAGATGAGGACCCGCATGGACTAGTTCATGGTTCTCATGACTGGTATGGCACAGAACCAAGAGAGGTTGAGACTTCTGGTCGAGCATCCAGAGGCCACACCGGAAGGTAATCACGTTGACAATTCACAACCAATGGTCAATCCTCCTCCTATTGGTACTCCGACTCCTAATGGTAATCTGGGTACTGGGACTGCCAGAAATGTTGGTGTTAATACTCCTCTGGAAGATGTTCAAGAAGATCAATTCACCTTGCTGGATGTTGATATGGGTAACCCCAATGACAGAAGGTATGATGAGCTGGCTGAGAAAATAAGGGCTATGGAGTTCAAGAACTCTCTAGGCATTGATGTTACTAATATGGGTCTGGTACCGGGAGTTAGAATTCCTCCAAAATTCAAGCCACCCACTTTTGACAAATATCACGGCAATACGTGTCCCCAGACACATATTCAGGCTTACTTTGGAAGAATCTCAGCCCACACTGATGACGAGAAGTTGTGGATGCACTACTTTCAAGACAGTTTGGCTGGAGCTTCATTAACTTGGTACATGAAATTGAACAGGGTTGCTGTGAGAAGCTGGAAAGATTTGGCAGAAGCATTTCTGAAACAATATCAGTATAATATCGATATGGCTCCCAACCGCACTCAGCTACAAGGGTTGTCGCAGGGTGCTAAGGAAAACTATAAGGAGTACGCACAGAGATGGAGAGAAATGGTCGCCCAGGTTCAACCCCCTTTGCTTGAGAGAGAAATGGCAGATATGTTCATGGGTACCCTGCAAGGGGCATTTCTTGACAGATTGGCTGCTTGTTCGTCGACGGGATTTTCTGATATCGTAATTGCTGGTGAAAGGATTGAGAATTTGTTGAAACTGGGGAAGATTCAGGATGTAAGTGGTGCTGGTTCTTCAGTAACAAAGAAACCTTTTGATAATGGGCAGAGAAGGAGATAAGGCGAGACAAGCGCTATGCATAGAGGACGAGGAAAAGGACGTTCTCAGGCTTATCACCAAGTGGGTGCAGTGATAATTCCAACACCACCTGTTCGGTAACAGCAGCCACAACAGCAGGTTCAACAACAACAGCAGCGACCACCGTTCCAACAAAGGTCTAGGCAGAGAGACCGCAAAATTGACCCTCTTCCTATGACTTACTCAGCATTGTTACCCCAGTTACTCCAATTGAAATTGGTCAAACTTCGTACCATGAGACCTCCTGTTGCTGGTAGCTTGCCACCCAATTATGATGCTAACGCCCGCTGCGATTTCCATTCAGGTGCTCCGGGGCACACCACCGAAAAGTGCTGGGCATTTCAAAATAAGGTGCAGGATCTGATAGATGCTAAAGCAATCAACTTTTCTCCACCTCCTAATGTTACCCAGAACCCTATGCCGAACCATGACGGGGAAAATGTGCACGCCATTAAGGATGGAAAGAGGTTGAACTTGGTGACAAATATTAATCGAGTGAAGACTTCATTACTGGTAGTGAAAGGTCGTCTGTTGAAGGGACAGGTGTTCCCGGGTTGTGACCGAGATTGTTTGGGATGTATGGGTCAAGATAATGGCTATGACAAACTGAGGATTGGTTTGCAAAATCTGATTAATGAAGGTCGTTTACAGTTTGATCATGTTGTGAAAGATAATGATGAGGTGTCAGCTGTGACAATTTATTATACCCCTGTTGAAATTCAGGTACCTACAAGGGTAGCTCCTGTAGCGATTGTTGTGCCGGAAAGACCCAGTCCTGTTACCATCACGGTACCAGGGCTGGTTCCGTTTACCTTTGAGAAAGCAGTCCCATGGCACTATGGGGAGGATGTGTACCATGAGGGGAAGAAGCTGGAAGTTGGAACATCGGCTGGTTCAAATGTTGATAATGTGGGTGGTTTAGGCGGCTTTACTAGGAGTGGAAGATTGTTTGCTCCACAAACTCTTCGAAGTGATTAAGAAGTCGAGGTTGCGGCGAGAGGTAAAGGAAAACAAGTGGCTGAGAATGTGCCCGTTCCTGAAGCGGATCCCAAAATTACCTTCGACAGCGAGGTAGAGGAGTTTATGAGAATAATAAAGAAAAGTGATTACAAAATCATTGATCAATTGAACCAGACGCCCTCAAAGATCTGAATTTTGTCATTACTGATGTGCTCTGATGCACACCGAGAGGCTTTGCTGAAGGTATTAAGGATGACTTATGTTCCAAAAGAAATTACTGTCAATAAGCTCGAGAGTGTGATTTCTAATGTCAATGTCAGCCATGGGTTGGGTTTCACGAGCCGAGATTTGACTTCTGAAGGTAGAAACCACAACAAGGCTCTGCATATTACAATGGAGTGTAAGGGCGCGATGTTGTCCCACGTGCTCATAGATACTGGCTCTTTGCTTAATGTCTTGCCTAAGAAGGCCCTGATGAAGTTGGAGGTTGATGGATTGATTTTGAGGCCAAGTGATCTAGTTGTCAGAGCGTTTGATGGGCCGAAACGATCTGTTTTCGGTGAAGTAGAATTACCTGTGCAAATTGGACCTCAAGTGTTCAAATCTACATTCCACGTGATGGATATACAGCCTGCTTATAGCTGTTTATTAGGTCGCCCATGCATTCATGCGGTCGGGGCTGTCACATCCACATTACATCAGAAGCTGAAATACGTGTTTGAAGGACAAGTAGTAACTGTGTGTGGTGAAGAGGACATTTTTGTCAATCACTTATCCACATTCAAGTATGTTGAGACGGATGGGGAAATCCATGAAACGCTTTGCCAGTCGTTCGAGGCAGTGAATATTGATAAAGTGCCTGAATCTTCTCCTACACCAGCTGGAGCTGGCACGTCAATTTCGTCTTATAAGCAAGCCATCGAGGTTGTTAGAGCAGGTAATTCCCAAGGCTGGGGAAAACTGATAGAGACATCAGTGAAAGAGGATAAGTTTGGTATTGGCTATCAACCATCTCTGGATTCGGCTGCAAAGTACAGTGGACCCATCACATTCAGCAGTGATGGAATCATATATACAGATCAATCTTGTGCGACTGCAGAAGATGGCATCGACAGTGATTATGACTTGGACAATTGGGTACGCCCACGTGGTCCGGGACAACAATTGCAAAACTGATCCGCTGAAGAAATCATTCCAGTTACTTTTCAAACAGAGTAATTTTCTTTGTTTTTCTCTAATCATAATGCATGTTAAAATCTTGCGCTCTGCCCAAGGCGTACAGATTCATTTGTAGGGCCACACATTTTCATTTACAATATTTAATCATTAATAAAGGACGTTTTGCATTCAAATTTAGTTCTCTGTCTTTCATCTTTTATTTTTGCACAAAAACATTAAAAATGGCAATGTCTTGTTTTCTTTTTTGTTTTTCAAAAATAAATTCTAAAATAAAGCATGAACCCCCTCGTGCAGACTTGATCCTCCGGATTCCACTGATAACGATTCTGCTATGGCCATGTATGACTTTGACAATCCGATTTATCAAGCCGAAGAAGGGGATGAAAAAGACTGTGAACTTCCCGAAGAATTGGCTAGATTGTTGAAGCAGGAGAAGAGGGTCATTCAACCTCACCAAGAGACAATTGAGGTTATCAACATCGGTTCCGAGGACGCAAGGAAAGAAATTAAGATTGGAGCTAGTCTGCAGGCCGAGGTAAAGAAAGAGCTTATCAGTATGCTGCGGGAATATGTCGACATCTTTATCAAGATATGTCAGGGTTAGATACAGACATTGTTGTGCACAGGTTGCCGTTGAAAGAGGGTTGTCCTCCTGTCAGACAGAAGCTTCGGAGAACTAAACCAGAAATGGCTCTCAAAATCAAAGAGGAGGTACAAAAACAGTTAGATGCGGGATTTCTGGCCGTCACCAATTACCCACCGTGGGTTGCAAATATTGTTCATGTGCCGAAGAAAGATGGTAAGGTCAGAACGTGCGTTGATTACCGGGATCTAAATAGAGCAAGCCCGAAAGATGACTTTCCTTTACCTCATATCGATGTGTTGGTTGATAATACAGCTCAGTTTTCAACGTTCTCATTCATGGACGGTTTCTCTGTGTACAATCAGATCAAGATGGCACCTGAGGATATGGAGAAGACCACGTTCATTACCCCATGGGGTACCTTCTATTATAAAGTGATGCCTTTTGGGTTGAAAAACGCGGGGGCAACGTATCAGTGGGCAATGGTAACATTATTTCACAATTTAATTCACAAAGAGATTGAATGCTATGTGGATTATATGATTGCCAAGTCACGAATAGAAGAAGAACACCTGATTAACTTGAAGAAGTTGTTTGAAAGGTTGAGAAAGTTCCGTTTGAGGTTGAATCCGAACAAGTGCACCCGTAAATGTCAATGGAGACAGATTATTGCAAGTACGCCCGTAAATGTCACAAGTGCCAGATTTATGCAGACAAAGTGTGCGTGCCTCCGAATCCGTTGAGTTTCATGTCCTCTCCTTGGCCCTTTGCAATGTGGGGCATTGATATGATCGGAAAAATTGAGCCTACTGCTTCAAACGGCCATCGTTTCATCTTGGTCGCCATCGATTATTTCACGAAGTGGGTTGAAGCAGCATCTTATGCCAATGTCACTAAGCAGGTGGTAGCTCGTTTCCTGAAACGGGATATCATTTGTCGATATGGAGTGCCCTAGAGAATTATTACTGATAATGGTTCTAATTTGAACAACAAAATAATGGTTGAGCTGTGCCGGGACTTCAAAATTGAACATCACAATTCTTCTCCGTATCGCCCAAAGATGAATGGCGTTGTTGAGGCAGCCAAAAAGAATATTAAGAAGATTGTGCAGAAAATGGTTGCCACATATAAAGATTGGCATGAGATGCTACCGTTCGCCTTGCATGGGTACCGAACGTCAGTACGTATGTCTACTGGGGCAACACCATTCTCACTTGTGTACGGTATGGAGGCAGTCCTACCGATTGAAGTTGAGATTCCATCCCTCAGAGTCCTGATGGCTGTCAAATTAGACGAAGCTGAATGGGTTCGCACCAGATTTAATCAGTTGAGCCTTATTGAAGAGAAACGTCTGGCAGCCGTGTGTCACGGGCAGTTATACCAGCGAAGGATGAAGTGGCCATTTGATCAGAAGGTGCATCCTCGGGTTTACAAAGTCGGAGATGTAGTACTCAAAAGGATTTTTCCTCCTAGTACAAATCACAGGGGCAAATAGACTCCCAACTATGAAGGCCTATTCGTGGTTAAAAAGGTCTTCTCGGGCGGATCCTTATTGCTTACAACCATGGATGGCGAAGACTTTCCATCCCCTGTTAACTCAGACGCAGTAAAAAAATACTTCGCATAAATAGACCCACTGGATAAAAAAATAAGAGAGAGTCCAGGAAAAAAAGGGCATCCCGACAAACCATAAAAACAGAATAAAAAGGTTCGGGCAAAAATTAGGGATATAATAAAAAAATTGTACACCCGGTAAGTTGATAACCCGAAAAGGCAACTTAGGCAAAAAAGGGTATCCCGGTGGATTGAAAACCCGAAAGGGAAGTCCATGCAAAAGAGGGATTTAAGCGAACGATTGCGGTTTGAGTTATTTGTACTCCATCACCGTTTCAGCAACTGACATTCCAAAGGATAGGAATCGGTCCAATCATCCTCAGAAGGCAAGGTCGGGGAGTTTTGAAGACATACTGGCTATAGCAGAATTGAAACTCAGTGGAATGCCATTTTCACTTTGCCATTAGGATAGTTTCTTTTCTCAATTTACAGCAATCTCCTCTTTCCAGCGTTTGTTTCCGATTGTATTTGCCAATTTCAGGCATTTTTCAATAAATTGAATTTCAGTCAAAAGTTTCTTATTTTGTTTTTACTGCTTTGTTTGCAAAACATCCGAATTTTTTATAAAACATTGCATTTGAAAACATTGTGGCCTTGCAATAACATGCACAGAAAAAAATTTAAAATCACTTTGAATGTTGAGTAATCCTGGATGGTGGATTCAAACCACGCAATATCCTAGGGCATGTGTGCGTATTCTTTTGTTGCAGGTAACAGGTACAATCCTTTTCAAGAGCATGGGTCATTTTATCCAGACAAGTAATCACTTATCCCTAAGCCAGAATACCGGGGCAACCATATTTAGAGAAGGGTTCCCGTATCACCTTTGTGTCACAACTTTTACTTATTGAGTCCATTAATCAGCTGACGGTCGCTCACGACGATTCAATATCGACAAATTGTATCCTATTAAGTCAATTCTCCCATTTGGAACTTCCAACAGTTACAAGCTTTTCTGTGTCGATAACGGTTGCAAATTCCCCAGTAGAGTTGCTTCGCGGACCTTGCAGTTAATGTTCAAGACTCAGTGAGTGTCCAGGAGTTTGAAGATGCCAAATCTTCTGTAAAATCCTCTTGGGACGATTTCTTCAGATCAGCCTTGTAATCTGGGGCAAAAGCGAGTTTATGATCCTTCCCAAGCATGGGGCATATGGGAAATCCCTCTGACAAGATGTGTTCCAGATCCATTATCTCCAGCATAGTGACTTCCCAGTTAATACGTCTAGCTCAAGTCTCAGTATTTGTCTAAGAGTTTGAGGATGATTGGTCTTCTGTAAAATCCTCTTAAGGGGCATCTCCAGCACAAGACGCCTTGAAGCGGTTTTCCCCATCAGAGTTTGTTGTAAACTCATTATCCCTAGTGGGGTCGTCGAGCGGAAGGTTTGCATAGCGTGGAACATTGTGGCTCTTATTCTAAGCTCGACAACTTTGCTCCTCAACAGATCACAGTGGATTTTCTTTGTGTTTTCCCAGCAGATCTCTAGGGACTCTTTCCCAGCAAGTCGCAACAGGACGTATTCTAACCAGGATTTGCGTATCCCTGATGGAGTAGCTCCGATCCCCAGCAAGATCGTATCACTGGTAGTTGTATCCCCACAGAGTTCAGCATTGAATCTTGTCAGTAATGCTCCCCAGCTGAGTTATTTTTCTCCCCGTAGAGGTTTAGCAGATCAACAGAATCTCTTTCTCAGCAGAGTGTTAGTACGTTCTTTCCCCAGCCAAGTCGGAAAATTGTCATTCCTCCAGCGGAGTCGCTATGACTAGAATTCATCCCCAGACAGATGAAATAATTTTTGGCAGAGTCATCACTCCCTTATATCTTAAAGTCCAATTTATTTTTGGCAAGCGTGACAATTTGGAGCAGATGGATTGTTCACTCATTCTCCAGCAGAGATATCATCCTTTCTGGAGTCTCTGAGGTCACATCATTGACCATTGTTCCTCAGCAGAGTCAGCAGAGATGTCTGATATGTATGCAGAGCGTAATCCAGTGTTGAATTTTTGCAAAAGTCCACCCGTAGTGTGGCCAATCAATAGTCAACTGACTTCATCCAAAGGGCATCTTTCAAAAGTCCACCCGCAACGTGGCGCGTCGGCATTTGTCCGGTTTGATTCGAAATACAAAGCAAGGTTCAACCGCAGATTGGCAAAAGTTCATCTTAGGGTGGCAAATCAGTAAAGTCCAACCGCAGATTGGCAGAAGTCCATCTTAGGGTGGCAAATCAGCAAAGACCAACCACAGATTGGTGAAATTCCACCCGTAGTGTGGTAAGCCAGTAGTCGTCTGGCGTCGTACAAAAGACATTCTTAAAGTCCACCCGCAGTGTGGCAAGCCAGTAGTCGTCTGGCGTTGTACAAAAGACGTTGTTAAAGTCCATCTGCAGTATGGCAAGCCAATAGTCGTCTGCCGTCGTTTAAAAGACATTCTTAAAGTCCACCCGCAGTGTGGCAAGCCAGTAGTCGTCTGGCATCGTACAAAAGATGTTCTTAAAGTCCACCCGCAGTGTGGCAAGCCAGTAGTCGTCTGGCGTCGTACAAAAGACATTCTTAAAGTCCACCCGCAGTGTGGCAAGCCAGTAGTCATCTGGCGTCGTACAAAAGACGTTGGTAAAGTCCACCCGCAGCGTGGCAAGCCAGTAGTCGTCTGGTATCGTTCAAAAGATGTTTTCCAAGTCCACCCGCAGTGTGGCAAGCCAGTAGTCGTTTGGCATCGTACAAAAGACGTTTTCCAAGTCCATCAGCAGTATGGAAAGCCAGTAGTCGTCTGGCGTCGTTCAAAGGACATCTCTCCAGTACTTTTCTTCCCATCAGAGTTTTATCAAAGTAGAGTTCATTTGGTTGGGTTTGTATCCCTTTTCTTCTTCTCCACAGAGTGCAAATTTTCTGGTTATTTTCGGTATTCAATCCCTCCATACCTTGAAAGTCTGAAAGCAATCGCTATCATCCATTCAAGTCTACAGTGATTGAATAGGGGCAGCTGTAACACCCCAAAATTTGCCCTCTCATTTTTTCATATCATTTAGTATATGCTTTCATTGCATTGCATTCAAGTCATAGAAAAATAAAACATTCAGCATTAGTTCATGCATAGAGCATGTGATCAGTTGCCTCTCAAGATATTGGTCATCCAAAGTAAGAGAACAAGAGCCAAGGGTCTTCAAACAAGCCTCAAAGGTCTCTTACATCATATATCATCTCAATTGATCTCACAAGTCATTGGAAGATGGGAATTCATCAAGAAGATTGAGCAGTTCATCATCTCTAACAAAGGCAGTCAAAATTAGGGTTTTGGTTTCAAGCAGTCTCCTGATGAAATTTTGGTTCAAACTTGATCTCAATGTTTTCTATATGATATCAAGTATCTAAGGATGGGAGATTTCCCATTGGTTCATTTCAGAAGAGGTTCAATGGATCAGTTGCTTGAGAATCAAGAAATTTGGGGAAAAGTCAATTGTGCAAAGGAAAAAGTCAACTCCTGGCTTTTTAAGGTCAAATTCATGAAATTCAAGTCACATATGTTCATTGATGAAGATTTGATCAAGAAAATCCAAGAGGTTCATGGAAAAAAAAATCAAGAAATCACAAAACTGCCCAAAATAGAAACTTAGGGTTTCTAAAAATGGAAAGTTTAAGCCATTTTGCACTCTACTTCAAAGCATTCTTTCTTCAAGATAAAAGCGTCAAACTTCAAACCCAAGTTGAGCCAATTAAAGATCACATTCCAAGCTTCAAATCCATACCAAGAACTTTTCCATTGGATCAAAATTGAGGGAGTTATGATAAATCAAAATAGAGCAAAATCAAGGCAAATTTCAAGTCATGGCAAGGCAAGTTCAGGCCTCCAGGCCATAATTTCATCAAACAGGTGGTGCGCCAAATGTCAAGCCAATTTTCTCCATCAAGAAGGCTTCAAATTAAATATTGTTGAACATTAAAGTTGTTCATCTCTATGTCCTCTTCAACTTTGATGTTTGACGTTTTTTCATTTGAACAAGTTATAAAGGTCATATGAGGGTTCAAATGGAGAGGTTTCACACTGAATTCCCATAGGCCATGTTGTCATGCATGTCACAGCTTGCCCACGCCCATGGTTCAGTTTTGCACACTTGATTTCTAAGTCATTTTTTATTATCTTACAAGCCTCCATTCAATCTAATTTCAACACCAAACATGTTCCATTATGTATCCTCTTTTCATAGACACCAAGAGCTCATAATTCCATCCATCATACATAGGGAATTTCATCTACAAACTTCCACATTTCCATTATTTTGTGTTGCCATGAATGAGATGTTTTTGCATTGTTGTTGTTTAGTTTACATTAGTTCTCACGCATGGGATACACACATCACCTCTTGCTTCATTTGGTCCAACATACCCTACGCATACATGCTCCATACATAGCAGCATACATTAAAGAAGAAAAAGAGTAAACTTGTTTCATAAGTCTTGCAACTTCATGACACATACATCACTACCATTCACTAAGTATCACCATAACATATCATGTTCTTTCTCACACAATAACAACACTCACGAGCTACTTCCCTCTCATTATTCAAATTGCACAACACACCTCATTCTTGCTACTCACACCACAAGTACCCTAACCAGGGTTCTAACCATCAACTGAGATGGTTAACTCCTAACCACAGATATAAATAGCTTCTTTAACAGAATTTGGAGGTTCAACAATTCACACTCTTCATTTTTTCACTCTCACACTTCAAAGCTCTCAAAAAACTCTCTCTGAGTTCTCTCTTTTTGCCACGAGTTCCTCCATTTTCTTCTTTAATCTTCATCATCAAGCAACATTGAAGTGCTGAAGCATTGAATAGTTGAATCATCTTCAATTTCAAATACATTTCCTCTTCATTTTCAAGCATCTACGAGCATTTATTTTGCTCAAGCAATTTCAAGAATTCAAGCTCTCATCTCTGGTTTTCTTTTGATTCAAGTGCATCAGTTTCAGGTTCAAACTTCTTCAACTTTTATTGCATCGTATTTCTTTGTTTAAGCTTGTTTTTGTTGCTTATGGAGCTTAATAGAAGCTGTGAATGATCTGGCTAGTTGATAGGCTCTCTAAGAGAATAGTTGCATAACCTAGGGCAAACTTCTCTCGTTCGAATCTCTCTGTATATGCATGTTTTGTGATTTCTATTGGTGGATCTATAACCTACTAAGCATGCTGAACATTTTGATATACATTTTGTGCATTTCTGGGAATGTGTGAGACTTGCAGTTGCCGGAGTTGGCCGGAGAAGATGACCGGAATCTTCTCCGGCCTGTGAGGTTTTGGTTTAGGGTTTATGCGCTCATATTATATCACAACCATTAGGTCTTGATCATCCTAGGGCCAGAATCGTGCCAGGGAATTAATGAACCCTCCTCTCCCTCACGTGACCTCTCTCTCAGATCCTTTTGACTTTGACTTGTTGTGTTTGCATGCGTTTACGTTTGCTATCATGTTCCTTACACCTGGTTCGTTCATTATGCATACTTATTGTGAATTATTTTCCTGACTTGATCGTGTGGTTTTCCGTGATTCAATTGTTGACTGAGTGTACACCATAATTCCATGTGCCATGCGTGTAATTGGACCATGCTCTCTCATTGTTGTCTGCACCCCTCTTTCTAAGCCCAGTTATTTTTGAACTATCATTTTACTATGTCTGCACCCCCTGCATATTTTCATTCTTTTTTTTTAATTTCTCTTTTTATATTGTTTTGATTTCCTTTTATTAAAAATACCAAATGCATTCTAAAAATTCACCAATCATCAAGACACATTTAAATAATTTTTCATATTTTTTTATTCTGATTTTAATTGATTTTGTTCATATTTTCTTATTTTCCTTTTAATTTCTTTTTAATTGGTCTTCATTACAATACATACCTTTTCCCCATTTTATTGGACTTAATTCCTAATTGAATTTTCTCCTAATAATTAGACCACACTTGTGTGACACTTTAGGGATCCTTGTTGATTTTTCATGGCATTTTAAGATCATTTTATCATGTGCATCCATAAGCATCTTTGAGCACTAGCATTGTGTGACCTTGTTGGACTTGTGAGTGACTTTTAAGTGTGGTTTCCATGGAATTTTGGCATGATCTTTTGGGTATTGATTTCAAACTGGTTGGATATCATATAGTTTGATTTGTTTAATTTTCTCTCATCTTTTACTTTGCTTTATGAATTGATTGATTACATGTGCATTTATGTGCTTCATTGTGTGCATATGCTAGGGTTTTGTGTCATATTGCCTATGGTCTCTTAAGGTGATTGATGTCTTCTTTTGACACATGTTTACTTGAATATTATAGGTCATGTATGTCAAATTATAGGTCTTCCATATCTCATATTGACATGTTTTGCAATTGATGTTCATCTTGCATTCATACTTAATTGTGCATCTATCACTTATTCTTCTTCAACATAGTTTATGTGTATCTCATATTGGTATGCCATTCACATTCATTATTATATGTCCCTTTCCTGAATATAAACCATTTCATCTATTTTTATTGACTCATAATGTCATATCATATGCATTACAATTACATGAACATTTGAAGCATGTTTCATTTTGTATGAACTTCAACTTGTGTTCTCTTCTTCTTAATCTCTAATGTGACTTGTGTATGAACCAAACTTGTTCATTTGTGCATTCTCATGTCATCTTATAACATGTATGCTACTGATACATGTTCATTTGCATTCATAATTGCATTTCCCTCTCCTTTGTGACTTGTTTTGTAAGTAAACAACATTGTGAATTCTTGTGTGACATTGTTCTACTTCTTCCCACTTCTTCTTCTTGAGTTTTATTCTCATATTATGGATGATAATTCATGGATACTTAATGACATTTATGAGGTGGTTTCCTACTAGTTGTGGTGTTTCATATTGCATCATTGCATGTTTTACATCTCTTAAATGTTCATGATGCATCTTTAGTGCATATCATTGCATTCCTTTGATGTTTGGTAGATTGTTTAGGCATAGATTGATATTGTAAGCATTTGGTCAGTTATGAACCTCAATTCAAAATATACCTTCAGTGGCATTCTCTTGGAGAAGCTTGTTTTTCCATAGCGATAAGTGGCAGTCTCTTCTGAGAAACTTATCTATCTCTGGTTTTATCCAACCTTTTTGCAACCATAATTGGTATTCCCCAGGAAGTCTAACCTGCAACCCTGGTACCAATCTATCTGATACTCAATCACCTCATTTGGATACCTAAAGTCCAGTAATCGCTGGCATAATTTAACCCAGGTCAAATACGAACCTAAACTTCAGGTTATCGTGAACCCGTGGTTTGAACCCAGGTCAAATATGAACCTAAACTTCAGATTATCGTGAATCTGTTGTTTGAACCCAGGTCAAATATGAACCTAAACTTCAGATTATCGTGAATCTGTTGTTTGAAATCAGGTTATCGTGAACCTGAACTTCAGATTATCGTGAATCTGTTGTTTGAAATCAGGTTATCGTGAACCTAAACTTCAGATTATCGTGAATCTGTTGTTTGTATCAGGTTATCGTGAACCTAAATTTATGGTTATCGTGAACCAGTTGATTGTATCAGGTTATCTTGAACCTAAACCTCTAGTTATCGTGAACCAGTTATTTGTATCAGGTTATCGTGAACCGAAACTTCGAGTTATCGTGAACCCGTTCTTTAAAACCAAGTCAAATATGAACCCATTATTTAAAATCCAGCTCATACTGGTAGTCAAAGTCCAACTCATATTGGCACACCCAATCTAGCTCATACTGGTATTCTTCATAACTCAAATTGTTGTCTTATTCAACTCAAATCAGTATCTCTTGACATATCACTTCTGATTCCAATCCTTGTTGGCACTTTAATCTGGTTCCCAGCAGAAGTTCAGTCATTATAATTATCTCTTTGAAATTCCTTGTGATTGATCATCATTTGGCACACACAGAGTTTGTCTCTGTCTTTTTCTGGCTTTTCTTGAAGATCCCGTTTGACCTCTTCAATATAAGAAATCCCCCAGAAACTATTTTGTAGGATGTCTATCCTTTTATTTCAAGTTGATCCCCAGTGGAAATCATGTCTTCTTTCTGGTTTCATGCCCCGTAAGAATGTATTTCATTTCCCCGGTGTCGTCCGATCACATATGAACCTGTCGTACATCTCCCTGGATCTTTCCCCAGCGGAGAACACCTCTCTGGCTCCTATCTCCAGTGAGATCTATAGGGTTTCCCCTTTATTTTTCTATCCCCAGTGTTTCCTCCGAGTCTCCCCAGTGAGTCTTGTTCTTTTGTTGGTTAGCCTGTATCCCCAGTTAATTTTTCTTGTGGATACAAACCTTCATCTTTCCCCAGTGAAGCTCACCTGTGTTTGGTAGCTCTTTATTTCTGGTGTCTTGTCTTGTCTGCATCTTTGCATTATCATGACACCATATCATCATACTAGAAGTTCATGGCATGTCAGCATTTTCATGTTTGTTGCTTGTCCTTAGCATCTGCATTCCATCTAAGGGCAAAAATTTTGGTTTGCTATATTTAAATACCTTTCACTTTGATGTCCCAAGGATTTCCATCCCTCGAGCCATCCAGTAAAGTTATTTAAATAGGGGCAACTGTTGTACCCCAAATTTTACCCCTTAGATGTCATAACATCTTTTGCATGAGCATCATAGATAAATCACCTATGCATTGTTAACTAACCGTTTTATCAGCTTTTGTTTGGTTTGTTTCACTTGTAAATCAGGGTTTGTTTCAAGAGACCTCCTCTCCTCAATAATCCAATGTGATTTGTTTTCATCACAAGTTCTTCCCCAAGGACCAGACAAGGTCATCAGGACAAGGGTCTGTGTGGTGTGGTTTGAGATTCAGTGGAAGTTTGACCTAATCTTGGTCAAACAAGTGGCTTGTATCAGTATCAGGTTATCAAGCTATGGCAGAGATTCTGAATTAGGTTTTGGTCCTCATCAAGTCATTTGTTTCATAAGGGTGCACTCAAGGCACGAGGATTAGGGTTTCTCACCCCTGAAGTTTATGATTGACAAACATTGTTCAGTTGAGTCTCCTAAGGCTAGCTAGTTCATGGTGTGTGCAGTACTGTTTCAGTTCAATTGAGGTTGCAGAGCTATCAAAGAGGTCAGAGCAGTTGGTACATTTCAAGTTGTGTGCAAGTGTTTGGTCGTGTAGTTCAGGATTTGTGGCAGTCAAGTGCAGTTGTCGGGGTTTAGGTGTTGTTCAAACATGGAAGTGCTTATCCATTCCCTTAACCTCATCCAATTTTTCATAATCCAATTCATTTCATTCCAATTATCCATTTCGATATCCAATCCATTTTTATCCATTTCACTTTAAGCCATTAAATCCATCCATATTCCATTTTTTATTTCCTGTCCATTTTCAATTCTAATCCATTTCCATTTTTTTCAAATTCCATTTACCCATTTCCATCATCTTTATTCAATTCATTTTCCATTTTTTTCTAAATCCATATCCTCATTTTCACATCAATCATCCAGTTATTTTTAACCATCAACCATTTTTCAATTCTTTATCCAATCCATATTTAATTCTATCCATTTTTCCAAATTAATATCCATATGCTCATTTTAAAACCAAATATTCAATCCATATTACTACCATTCAAAAAATCATAAAAAAATCCATTTGTAATATCTAAATCCATTATCATTTACAATTTCATAGCCCAAGCCCATTACTTATTTATTTCATTACATTTGCTTCAAAACGAAAAATGAGTTCAATTTACATAAAAAAAGAGGTCCATCACCATAGATAAGCCCTTTGTTCTTTTCACCGTACCCAACCAAGGCCTTCTGATCATACTTTCAAATCTGCTGTGAAACCTCTTCAAACTCCACAAGCGTATTCAGCTGCACCTATTACAACTCCATGAACCATGATAATGACTTCACATCCAAGCATAAATCATACAACCACTGTCCTGAATCAAACCCGTACCACCTATTAAACAGCAACAATACATTTCCACAAGCTACATGACAAACCTTGACCAACTGACCCACATAACTCTCCAAATTTGACCTGCAAACAAGCTGCAAATGTTCTGCTACAGCCTGCCATCAAGCAACAACAACAATTCAATGTAAAAAACTGGCCATGAGAACAACAAGACAACACTGTTCTTGTGGTTGAAAGCAACATCACAGACAAACTTCCCTTTTGAACCTTTATTAATCACCTTCTACGAACCAACCTTCAAGGATAAACACACTTTGAAATCCTAAGCTTAAACTCACTTTCCTCCATTCGACCCTCTCTAAAAAACACCACGCAACCACAACTTCAAAACTTCTCGCCGGATCCTCGTTCATCACAACAGACCGCCCTGAATCAACTCAATCTCTAACCATTCATCAACAACCTTAAATACTTTCATAAACCTCCTTCCCACAAATACCAAAACACAACCAAAATCTCTTTTTTTCTCCAACTGAATCACAAACCTAATTGTTGAAACAACCCTGTGTTCAACCTTTCCTCGTCGCCACTTTTGCTTCTGACCATAAATTTCATACCTTCAACAACCCTTCAGACCATACACAATCCAACTCATAAAACCAGACTTCAACTCAACACTCATCTTTCACACCTAAATCGCAAACCCTTTCAACATCTACGATCTCCAAACAATCCTTTTCAAAAACCAAAAATCAAAAATCAAAACAAATCCAAAAAAGAACCAAAAAGAAGAAGAGAGACGAAGTTAAACCAAAACATAAGCAATCGGAAGTAGAGAGTCAGAAGAAGAAGATCGAAACGAAACAAAAGCCAGACGAACCTGAATGTACCGAACGTGGTGACAGATCGAACGAAGGTTGAACAAAGTGATGTTATTGTCACTGTTCTTACTGTTCTTCTTCGTCTAGGGCTTGGCGGTGGCGCGATGATGAAGTAGAGACTTCTGATCATTTTATTTACTTCGTGATCCCATTTTTGTTTGGGTTGTGTTTGATTTTCTGAATCGTATTTGTAAGGTTTCTTTAAGCGGAGCAGTTTTTGTTGTTGTTACTGATGAGTAGTTTTATAACCATGGCTGCGTTTACCTCTTTCTTTCCTTTTGGTGATTCATGCCCTGTTTTTCATTTTCAAAATGATGGTGATGTTGACTTGTTTTAAGGGATTTGGTGGTTATCATATTAAACCCGAGCCTTTACTTTGTGGTTATGGTTATCGGTTTGTGGTTGGGCCTTAGGGCCCGTTGTATTACTTTCCCTACCACTCGTTTTTTTTTTAGCTGTGTTTGAAGATAGACGATGGGCCTAATTAAGCATATGATTCCTTGGTGCAGGATTTCACAACACACATTCTCTTTCAATTGTGGCACCTCTCCTCTTTCTATCATATTGTTTTTTTATAAGATTTCTTTTATGTTTATTTTTTTGATAGAAAATATTTTGAAACCATTTTAATGTTTTGTTTTCTATTTCATTTTTATCTTCATCTTTGATCTTTCCTTTTGATTTTATTTTTGGGCCAATGACATAAAGAAAATCTTAACTTTGTTGATTATTTCAAATCAATATGTTTTGATTAGTATGAGACCGTATTTTTCCTTTTGGTTGGTTAATGAAGGGCTAATAAAAGATTATCGATTTTATCGAGTTAAATCTTGATTTAGATGAAACCACCTTTATTTTTCATTTTAACTCCATTTTATGTTATTTTTGGGCCAATATGACATTACACAACTCTTG
The DNA here is from genome assembly GCA_022829125.1 of Lathyrus tuberosus. NCBI lineage: Eukaryota > Viridiplantae > Streptophyta > Magnoliopsida > Fabales > Fabaceae > Lathyrus > Lathyrus tuberosus. The sequence continues at coordinate 669,266 of JALAZF010000233.1, forward strand.
ACTTTGACTATTTCAAGTCAATAAATTCTTGATAAATATGAGGCCACCTTTTTATTTATTTTTGTTGGTCAATGAAAGTCAAATATCAAGATTATCGATTTACCGATTTAAATCTTGATTAAGACGAGACCAATTTTATTTTTCATTTCAACTCCATTTCCTTTATTTTTGGTCGATGACATTATACAAATCTTGACTTTGATTATTCCAAATCAATAAAGTCTTGATAAATATGAGGCCACGTCTTCATTTCCTTATTTTTGTTGGTCAATGAAAGTCAAAATCTAAGATTATCGATTTATCGATTTAAATCTTGATTAAGACGAAACCAACCTTATTTTTCATCTCGATTTCATTATCTTTATTTTGGTCGATGATATAACAAACTTCCTGGTTTGGTTGATTTCATTAAATCGACAAAACTTCGATCGATATGAGACCACTTTCTCTTTGTTTCAGTTTCATTCACTTTTTAGTCGATGAAAGTCAAGAATCATTGATTATCGATTTCTCGATTAAATCATGACTAAGACGAGACTAATTCTATTTCTTGTCAATTTTTAAGTTCTTTGAATACTAACTTTTCGTTTCTCCCTTTTATGGGACTTGTACATATTTTCTGATAAAGTCTTGTGGATAACTATCTTGTTATGATTGTGGTTACCTGTTTCATTTGATGCATCCTCGATACTATTCCAAAGGAAAGTTCCCCTCAGTTGACTCATAAGTCAAAAAATAAATCATCCCACCTTGGCCTCATAAGAGCCATTTCCCACCTCGGCCTCATAAGAGCCTTTCCCTTTTCCTGGCCTCATAAGAGCCATGGAATCATAACTTAGAATTAGGATAGAGTTCTTAAACTCTATGTCATTCTCATCATCATGAGAACTCACTTTTCCCATCATAACTTAGATTTAGAGAGTTTCTTTAAACTCTAAATGAGCTCACACTCATTTCCCCTTGGAACTTTGGCCATAGTCAATGGTTCCTCTTTCACCCTTAGTTAGGTGAACTACGGTTGCTCTGATTCTTTAGTCAGATACGTAGGCACAAGATGCAACGTCTTGGCGAGCAAAACTTAGTGTACATACCTTTAGGTCTTTACCTTAGCATAGATATTCCTTAGCAAGCAAACATAACATAACACAAACATAAACAAGAGGTTCCTGTAGAGTACTACAGATATTAAGGGTGCTAATACCTTCCCTTAGTATAACCAACCCCCGAACCTTTCCTTCGGATAAATCAAAATCGGTTATGAATTCAAAGAAATGCGATGCAAGTTAATTAATAGCTTGTTATCCGATTCTCACCGCAACACTTTAACTTCATTTGTGTCGCCTTTTAAGGTGTGTTTACATGACTTTTTGATTGACAATTGTTGTGTGCTAACATGAGACCTAACTTGAATTCTTTTACACTTCTTAGGACATTAACATGAATGTGATATAGTAGGACTTAGCAACTTCCCCACTAGGGTTCTCACCCTTTTAGGATCCATTTCATTTTGTTTAATGATTGACATTACTTCTAGGTTAGTCTTAGGACATTTGCATGAGCATTAGTGCATTGTTTTGCATATTTCTTTCAACTATCCAATAGTTGAACGTGATTTAAATTTAATGAAAACTTGTATCATTTTACATTGATATCAACTCTTATGAGATTTCTCTTTAATCTCACTTCTTCTTTACTTCTTTGAATGATGATTGAATCATCTAATGTTTACTTGTGTATGATCACATGTTCCCTTAAGGTTCCAGGCTTGAATTTAATTTTGGATTAGGTTCAAAGTAGGAAAGACATTAGGTTATCAATCCAAGAATGCTAACATAGGTAGAGATTCCCTTTCCTAACTTCAACTATAGGATCAATCATTGCATGACAACTTCTAGAATGAAGATCCCCTTAGATTTTCTTTCAACCACTTGAGTCTTTCCTCTCTCTCTCTAAAAGATAAAGCAAAAAAACTTAACAAATAGTGTATGTGGAGTGCGCCACGAGCCTTAAGCACATGGGAAATGATTAGTGAAGGTCTCCTTTACTCTTCTAGGGTGCTTTACAAACGTTCTGTTGGGGAGACCTTGCAAAGTATTCGCTACTATGTCATTGTCTTTAGTACAACACATACCGCAAACAAAAAAAATTAAAACACTTCTTCTAAAAGACATCAACAAATCAATCGTCTTCCTTCGGGATTCTTTTCTCATCTCACTCACTCTAAGCGTAAGGGCACGCTATTCGTGTTCTACCGCAAACAGGTAAATGCAAAAGTCTCCACGCAACGAGCGGCAACACCTAAACTGCTAGAACATGAATGTTAGCATCGTCCACCTAAAAAACACTAAACAAACGGCCACCCGTAGGTCGAACTACAACTGCTATGACTTCCTCTTTCTCGTCTGATTGAGGATACGTAGGCACAAGATGACAATGTCTTGGCGAGCAACCTTTCCCCTTTCACCCGTAGTCCTCCGAACTACGTTGACTCTGACTTTCCCACTCCCGAGGGAATACGTAGGCCTAGTATAGCGAAGTCCTATCGAGTAACATTTCGTGCATTTCCCCCATCTTCTTTGTTTCTTATTTTATTCTTTTCTAGTTAGCAGTGGAGCTTAAGATATCTACACCCTTTGATCAGAATAACAAGCGAGGATCCCATCGAGTACGATAGACGCGAGGGGGTGCTAATACCTTCCTCCCGCGTAATCGACTCCCAAACCCAGGCTATGGTTGCAATGATCATGTATTTCCCTTTTTAGGTTTTCTTCGATCGTTTCCTTTCCATGCGTCGGGATAAATAACGTTCGGTGGCGACTCTTTTGTCTTTTCCACCGGTTGATTTTTGCAGTCGCGACAGCTAGGGACTCTGCTGGGGACTCTGGTTCCCTAAGCGAGCCAATCCTAGCGCTTGTTTGTTTTCGGTTATTGGGTGTTTATTTGTATGCTTTATCTGCTTTATTTATGGCTTTTATTGCATGTTTATCGCATTTATCTGCTTTATTGCATTTCATTACTGCCATGTATATACTGGACTGTGCTGGATTGCTGGTTTTCTTTGGTGGGCAGGGTTTTCTGAGAGATAAGCCCACTACCCAGACTTGAGTATACACACAGGTTTTAGAGTAGATAGTCGTGTCGTTTGCGTGGTGGTGACCGCGTATAGTGTTCACGAGACCCACAACCAGACGAGGTTCCTTTGGGAGATATTTTATACTGCATGTTGATGCAGGTCATATGATGGTCCCATTGTGAGCTGTCGACTCTGATGACCATTCCCGATGATTCAGTTGAGGAACTCCTCTAAAGGGGTATTAATGTCAAACCAAAAATGGTGAACGCATTATTGCTTCTTAATCCGAGGACCCGAAACTAGGAACTTGCTATAGGATGACCTTTTTTTGAGGGGGGATCAGTGGAGGCACTCCTCTATTGGCTATAATACTATACCCAGAAGGATGAATGTATTATTGCTTCTCGACCTCAGTGCCAGAAACTGAGGATCGTTCGTTTTAAAACCCACATGTGAGAAGGGATGAGTGTTTACAGGTTTGCAGGAAACATTGACCTCCAACCTACTCGGTTATCTGGTATTTTTACTTAAGTGAACAGTTGATCCTATTGTACTCAGTCGTTTGTTATTCACACAGTTCAGCACAGACACGTCCAGCTATATGTGGCACTTTTGATTTCAAGCCTATGCATTGCATCATTTCATGTGCATACCCTAACATTCATGTTTCTTCATTTCCAGGTTTATATCTTACTCTTGATTCCAGTCGGCGGGTTTCTACAGGGATGGATATTGAGAAAAAAAATATCATCATCTACAAGTTTCCTAAGCCTAATCTAGGCCCCATTAACAGTTTGAAGGCTTTGGCGAATCCTGAGGTGTTGGGAGCTTTCAAGAAGAAGTACTGATGTATCCTGTCTTTTGTCCATAATGTTAGTAATTATGAGTACAGGGGTATTCACACGTTGCTGCAGTTCTACGATCCTCCTATGAGGTGTTTCGTATTTCCAGACTATCTATTGGCCCCAACCTTGGAAGAGTATGCAAGTAACTTGGGGATTTCTATCAAGGAGAACGCACCGTTCTTTGGCTCCAAGAAAGATCCTGAGTTCGAGGATGTGGCTAGTGCTCTTTATTTTAGCAAATTAACGTTGGAAGCTAACATAGCCAGTAAAGGAGGTTTTCGGGGTTATCATCTGGGTTACTTGACAAAGAAAGCTCAAGAGGCTGCTGAAGCCAAATGATGGACTACCTTCAACGCAATATTAGCTCCCTGTGTGTACGGTATTGTTCTATTTCTGAATGTGTCTGACTTCGTTGATGTAGACGCTATCCGAATATTTACGATGAAGAATCTGGTGCCAACTTTATTGGGGGATCTTTATCATTCAGTGTATCATAGAAACGAGAAAAGAAAAGGAGGAGTTGTTCATTGTTGTGCACCTCTCTTTTACAAATGGTTTGCAAACCGTCTGCCTCGTTCAGGCACTTTTGTGGATACCAAGGATTCTCTAGAGTGGTGTCAGAGACTGATGGGTTTGGCCGCCAAAGATATTGTTTAGATAGATCATGGGTTGCTTTGTAAGGATATCATCCATAGTTATGGTGAGTTCCCGAATGTGTCGTTGATAGGGACGAAATGGGGAATCAATTATAACCGTTCTTTGGCCATTAGACAGTTTGGGTATGCTTTGATAGGTCCACCAATCAAAAGGGATGTCGAGGAGTCCTTGTACTTCCAAGTAACATATGGCGTGGCGATAGCACAGAAAGCTTCTGATGCTTGGCTCAGCATACAGAAAAGAGGGAAAACTGTTTTAGGGAAGGGCAATAACCGAACTTCTCCCCCGTGTTGCTACGCGAAAAATGACACAAAGTCACCACCGAATTTTATTTATCCCAAGGAAGGAAAGGGAAATATCGATAAAACCTTTAGGGAAAGAACGTGGTCATTGCAACCAAGTTTTGGGTTAGGAAGTCGATTATGTGAGGGGAAGGTATTAGCACCCCTCACATCCATCGTACTCGATGGGAACCATCTAAGTTGTCTAGATCGAATGGGTGTTCTAATCTAAAAGTCTACTTGCTTAAGGGAAAGAGGGTTGGTTTTTTAATAGAGTGCTCGCAAGGATTGGGGCCCTTGTGCCTACGTACCTTCACTTAAAATAAGTGAAGAATCAGAGTGTCCATAGTTCGGACTTCAGTTGGTTGGTGTTTTTTATGGACGATGCTAACGTGCAGGTTCTAGCAGTTAGGTGTTTTGCAGCTCGCTCGTGGAGTCTTATGTGTTACCTGTTTGCGGTAGAACGGACGTAACATGTCCTTTTTGAAATTTTTTTGAAGGAATCCCGAAGGATGAAAAGATTTGGATTTGTTGAAGTGTTTTTGTTTGGTTTTGGAAAAAAACAAGTTTGAGATGTGTATTGTACTGAAGTCTATGGGTAGAGGTGAATATTTCGAATGACCAAGTCGAGCGTCTTGTATTCAAAATACTCGGAGTGAATGTAGGGAGGCTCCATTCTCACTCATTCTCCACCACGTACTACACAAATCGTGTTTATTGAGTATGTTTGGATTTTATTGAGAAAAGTGCCACTTGACGTTGAATCAAGGATTTTATTGCTTATTAAGAAAAAAGTTTGAGGTGACGCGAACAAGGTTGATGGAGATGCACGAGGCATTCGACTTACAAGCTGGGGTATGGCTTGATATGCGGATCAAGAATGCTTTTAGGTTTCGGTCCTAATTCCTAAGACGGCTAACTAGCGGAAACAAAACGAAGGAAAACAAGACAACAAAGTACATCAAATGGGGGAAGGATACATGAAAAGTACAGGGGATGATCAATGCGAGAAATAAAGAGTAAACTACAAAATGAGTTAAAAATATCACAAACGGTGCAACGGTAACCACTTTGCGATTTTAAGATCGCAAATCTCACATGAAGATTCAAAGTCATGCATCAAATTTTTAATCTTAATAACCAATTTTTTTTTGTATTTTTTTTATTTTTATCATTCATTTTTTTTGTTCATTTTCAATATTAAAAATTAAAGGTTACTAATTAAAATTATTAATCCTAGAATTAAAATCTCTAATCCTAAAAAATAAAAGAAGTTTATCCTAAAATTAATATTAATCTTAAAATTACTAATTAAAAGGTTATAAAAGAAACTAAACCTAAAGTTTAAATCACTAATCTTAAAATTAAAATTAACTAAACCTAATACTATTCCTAAAACTAAAATATTAATCAAAAATTAAACTAACAAAATAAAAGAAGTTGTTGTAATGAAAGGAATTGGGGCTGAAGCCCAGATCACAAGTCTGCAGTCCCATGGGGCGCTTCACTATGAAGGTGGGTCGGTTTGACCCTTTGAGCCCGGTCCAATACCTCTACTAATGAAGGAAAGGGCTACTTGAGAACCCTGTTATTCGGCCGCAGCACATCTACCATATAAGAAACTTTGGTACCATCAAAGTTACCAATCTACCCTTTTGAACACGTGTCAGCTTCTGAAAGAGTCTTATTTTTTTCACCTTTTCCATTTTTATTTTCATCTTTGTTTCTCACTCACTCTCTCTTGTTCTTCCTCCTTTCCATTTTCTTCTTCTCCTCGGTCTTTTCCTTTCTCCTTCATCTTCTTCAAATTGATGGAAAAAAACATAACCATACACAATATTGATTCTATCACGACTGAATCGTTTTGTTTTTGTTGTTTAACTGTGTTGCTTCAACTTAGGGTTTTGAGTTTACGATTTCACCTGATAATGTCGGGAGCTGAAGCAATACTGACGACAGAATCATTGTCTAAAGTGGAAGACTATTGAGGTATAGTTTAGCAATTTTTCCTGACTTAACTATCCCTAATACTCGATTTTGTGTTTTTTGAGATGTTTGCTACAGAAAATAGAGATACATTGTCGTTTCTGAGTTGTCGTTGTAACTTTCTTGGTACTGAAACTCATAATTTGGCATCTATTGTTGTAATATCGATGGTGAGGTTTTTGACTGTTTTTGTTGTTGTTCTTTAACTGTGTGGGTTCAAGTTAGGGTTTTGACTGTTTTTGTTGTTGTATAACTTTGTGTGTTGCATTTGGGGTTTTAAATTTTATGGGTTCACCGGAGAATGTCGGGAGCTGGAATAGGAATTAAAGTTGGAAGACGAAGCTGGTAGCACAAATTTTCTCAAGTTGAAGATTAATCAGGTAAAAATTATTATTTTTCGTTTAGTGCATTATGAGTAATATGCGTTTTTATGTTTGTTGGAATGTATATTCACTTTTGAATTACAGGTTTTGACTTTTTTTGTTGTTGTTGTATAACTTTCTGTGTTCAATTTGGGGTTTTAGATTTTCATTTTTTGAATGCTTTTATTTACATAACCGCTGATATTATATTTCCGCATTATTTTCTATTACAAGTCATTGGAGGCTTGCACAAGGGGATCAAGTCTGATATGGATGTGACTGGAAAGAAACTGTGTGCTAACATTGTGCTCAGCGACGACACTGGAAACATCGTCGATTGTACTCAAGTATGACACTCAGCTCTGTTCCTTCATGTTTTGGGACAAAGATGTTGTCCTGATTGTTGAAATGACGGATGCCAATTTGAGAAGTATCATGAAGGAAGTGAGTACATGATTTTTGATAACTATTGTACATTTTAATGGCCACGCACTGCTAAAACACTTGCGGAGTATTTTTGTTAATGCTTTCTTTCTTTTATCTAAAACCTCAATGTCAACCATCTAAAACCTCTTTCTTGAAATAATTAAAGGTTGTTCTTTCGAGAATTTATTTTTCTAACTTATTGTTTGTTGTTTTCCTTTCATTAGTTTTAGATGACAACGCTTGGAGAGAAACTTCAAAGCCTGTGTATGTACTCACCCAAAAGCAAAACCAATTGTGCACGATGAAAACTGAATGGTTTCGTTGTTGTTGTTTATCTTTGTGGGTTGAGGTACAATTTAGGTCAAGTTGAAGATTATTGAGGTACAGTTTAGCATTTATTCCTGATTAAAGTATCGGTACCACCACAACTGGATTTTGTTTTCTTTCATATGTTTGGTACAAAAACTGGATTTTGTTTTGTTTCTGATGTTTGCTACAAAAAATGGATATATGTTTTTGTTTATGAGTTGTCGTTGTTCTTGTTTCAGGAATAATGATTCTGGTTTCTACGGGTACGTCAATGTAACTTTGTGGGTCCTGAAACCCAATATTTGACTCTCTGCTGTTATAAGTCTTCTGACTGTTTTTGTTTTTGTTCTATAAATGTGTGTGTTCAACTTAGGGTTTTGACTATTTTTTTAACTTTGTGTGTTGAAGAATATTTAGGTACAATGTAGGTAAAGTTGAAGATTATTAAGGTACATTTTAGCATTTTTTCTTGATTAAACTATCGGTAATACTGGATTTTGTGTTCTTTGAGATGTTTGCTACAGATAATACATATATGTTGTCATTTCTATGTTGTCCTGATTGTTGAAATGACGGATGTCAAGTTGAGAAGTATCATGAAGGAAGTGAGTACATGGTTTTTGATAACTACTGTAGGTTTTAAGGGCCACGCACTGCTAAAACCCTTGCGGAGTATTATCATTAATGCTTTCTTTCTTTTATGTAAAACCTCAATGTAAACCATCTTAAACCTCTTTCCTGTAATAATTAAAGGTTGTTCTTTAGAGAGTTTATTTTTCTAACTTATTGTTTGTTGTTTTCCATTCATAAGTTTTAGACGACAACCGTTGGAGAGAAACTTTAAAGCCTGTCTATGTACTGACCCAAAATGAAAACCAATTGTGCACGATGAAAACATGGACAAATATTAGGTGTGTTTCAATTCTGTTTTCTTTTCTCAAGTAATATATGCAACTTTCAGTACTTTACTTTACTTTTTATGTAACCGCGAAGTTGTAATAGAGATTGGCTTTGAGTTTTCTAAAGGAATCAAATGGAGAGCTGCAATAGAAAATCAGTCAAAATAACAAAAGGGTGGGACAACATTACCAATGAAGTTAGAAGATATTAGAGAGGGAGTGCTGCTATTGACTATATTCAGACACCCAATCAGGTAACACATCGACCCTAAATGTCATCTTTCTTTCATAGTTTGTCAGCAATCTAAAACTGTCATGTCTAATCCTTTGTTGTATTCTTATGAATTGGTTTTCTCTTTTATGATATGAGTATAACACACTTCAAGGATTTCTTGTATCATAAGTCTACCACTAATTGCAAATTAACAGTTCAACCAAAATTTGGTGTGTTATATGTAAATGTCCATTTTATTTTTCTCAATTTGTTCAAACTTGATAACCGACTGTTATGCTTCCCCATGGTTTTCGGTTTCCCAATGTCACTTCCCTATGGCTTTAATGCCAAATCATAGCACACCCCATTTTTCCAACTTATCATTAATCTTCCCTATGGCTACTCATTATTTTGCCTCCCTAACTTCCACTATTACATTTTCAAAACAATTAATGATTTTATATTACCAAGTTCAGGGAGAAACTTATGAGTCTCAGGGCAAAATATATAAACAACCGTCCTTCTCTCACCAACACAAACAAAAATTCATAAACTTATCACTGTTACTATGGCCACCAACAACATTGTCCGGGTTTCAGACCCTTCTGAGGTGCAAACTGCGCCTGAAATCCAACCAACGACGACATTACAACACCCATCTCAGGTTCATCAACCAGACCAGGTTCGAATCCTAAATTATCTACTTCTTTTTTCAATACCTACATACAACTCTGCATTTTTCTTGCTTCATCTTTCAACCGTTCTTTTTTATTAAATCAACAGCCGCAATACAACGTTGATGCGCCGCTCCATCGAACACCACCTTCTGACATCGAACCAGTTCTGGAAAATCAACCACCTGCCGACGAGGGACACCCCCTGCCGCACCAACAACCTACCCATGTTGAACATCCTCATCACGTCTTGCCGATATGATTCTGTTTATTCCTTTCTTTTTTCTATTCATGTCACATTAAATTTTCTGTTCATCTTCTTCACAATAATCAGTTACTAGTTTTTTCCCAATGGGTACCTCGGGTCGCTGCTGTGTGACAACGACGAAAGAGGAGAAGATTCAGGAGACCAGGAACAATGGGTAGAAGGTTTAACAAATTTCATTCTGATGATGATGAAGAACCGGAGTATGATATGTTTGATTCTGATGACGACGATAAGCGCGACTACAAGCGGGACAACTTTATGACATCATCCACTTTTAGAAATCATGGTTAAGTTTCCATGCTTTTTGTCTTTTTGATGTACTGCATTACCAAGCTTTGTTAATTTGAATTTGAGGTTTATGGACACATAACTTAAAGTTTTTTTTACTAATTTAGTGTGTGCTAAATTTCATAGTTATTGAAGACTACACAATTATTTGCCTTTTGTCACAAAATCATGTATATCTTATGGTTTACATTTTTTAGAGTTTTTTTTTAAGTTCAATGATTGGTTTAAAACTTGCATTCCATTTTTTCTCTAACTTTTTTAATTCTGACTACAATTTTTTTTCAACTAATTTATTTTGACTACATAAATTACATATTTTGATTCACATATTTTTATAAACATTATCAACAACTACAAATATTCCTTTTTTTTTCTTTTTACAAACGGGAAAAACTTTATTTTTGATTCAAATATAATTTTAAATTATCTCAAAACAAATTGTACTATTTTTTTAATTAAATAACATAAAAAAAATATTATATTTATATACGGGAAAACAATTCATTGTTGATTAAAACATTTTATATACGGGAAAAAACACTATTCTTAGAAACTTTTTTTATTAACGGGGAAAACTTTACTTTTGATTCAAGTATTTTTATAAATTATGTCAAAACAAAAATAATATTTTTATTTAAATATTTTTATAAATGCAAACAACTTAACCATTGATTCATATATATTTATAAAAATGGTCAAAACAAATATAATATTTACATACCGGAAAAAATACTTCATTTATTGGGTGAATCAAGATAATTCTTTTTGAATTTAAAACTACCTTTTATTATTTTTGTTTTTTTTATATCTCATAACCTAACTGGTAACGTATCTGCAGTCCACACCAGAACCCGTGCGGACGCACGGGTTTCCTACTAGTTTAGAAAGAAATAAGAAAACGAGAAAACGAACCCTGTTCACTAAACTCTCTTGATCCCAACACTCTCGTCCTTCTCTCTGCAGATCACTCTTTCTCACTCGCATCATTCTCCCTCAAACCACTTTCGTCCTCTCACCGCGGTTTCGCTCTTTTCATCGCGTCTCACTCACACGACTCAACCTCTCATATCAAGTAATCATTTATTTCAGATCAAACATTAAGAAGGAGAAACCTTCATGAACATTAGAAAAACAAACATCCTACACTTGGGGTTTGGAAAATTAAAAGAAGAACGTTGGTCCAAGCATCGATACAGTACTGTTAAACCGCAAAAACCACATCGTAACCGCACTTCATGAATGAACAGAGGCGAACCAAAAAAAACGTACGGCTTTAACACAAAATGGAAGTGAAAGAGAGAGCAGAAGCAAGTTACCTTCACACAAAGTGATTTCAGAGCAAAGTCAAGGTAATACATTTTTTCCCTTTGATTGGACTGTTTCTTCTTCTTGTTTACGAACAAAAAAGTGATTTATTTCTGAGATTTTGATCGTGGCTCCATTTTTTTTTTCACGATTTTCCTCTTTGAACTGTGAATGTATGAAGATGGAATTGGTGTGTTTGTGTGACAGAAGTTCGGATATGTGTTTTTTGATGGCTAACAAAAGTTTTTGTATGGTGATTGTTTTGATTTTTCTTGTTGATGAACACTGCTGTTATTTTTGCAGAACTTCAGGATGTATGTGGCTGATATTTTCTAGGTTTTTTATTAATGTCTTCCCCTCCCTTTTCTACTGCTTGTTGTGGTTTATATAGCGGAAAAATTAGGGTTAAGGTCTGATTACTGCAGAGTGTTTTTGTTAAACCGGTGATGCTCTACTTTTGCCTTTCAAGATTCTAAAAAATGTTCTACCAAAATGGCATATGTCTACCTGCTGTACTTTTCTGCATTTCCTGCACTTTTGTCTTCTTTCCCTTGTCTCAATTGTGAAAAAAAATGCATTTGACTGACTTTTACTGTGGTAATAAGTTGTAACAACACACTTGATGTTTTGATTTTGCAAATGAATTATATTCTTGATTATAACATGAATGGTATATGAATATGTATGTATGTGTTATGAATGTGTATGAATTTGGTGAATCATTGATTGTAATCTTGACGTGAATGATGAATTTGAACTTGTTTTTGTTTGGCTTGTAGATTTGTGCTCATGCAATGGTTTGGAATGTTTTGGTTTGGAAGTGACAATCTTGATTTGTACTTTATGTTAGGAGCAAAGGAATGGTGGAGTTTCAAATGACACGGATCGGCAAGAAGAATGGCTCAAGGTAGAAAGGTCTATGGAAGATGACATATTGATGAGTAACATGAAGTTTGTAGCATGACTTGATTTGTACCATGAATTTGGATTTGTAAACTTGATTTGTGATGAAAACTTGAATGAATGGATTTGAGCTTGTAATTCCTTGATGAATTTGGATGGATGTACTTAGGACCTTGAGTGGATTTTGTACTTTGTAAAAATTCCACAAACTTGTAATGAATATGGTTCATTTGAATGAACATGAATGGAGTTTGATAAAACTTGTTCTTTTTCTTTTTGATCATTGAATGAACTAGTTTGGATAATCATGGCATGATTGGGCTTTGCATTTGAATTTTGATGGATGACTTGAATAAGTCTTGTCTTGAAAATGAATGACCATGATTATAGCAATTCGATGAATTGTCTTGACAAGAACCATGTTCAAATGTGAAATGAATTGATGGATAAAAATAGAACACTTTAAAATCCTCTTTTTCCTCTTGCATCATAATTAAATTCTCGCCACTTTTCTTAAGAAAGAAATATTTGAATTTGTTACATCCAAATTTTCTTTGCTATTTTAAATCCATCTTGAATTTGAATGCAACCTTGGTTTCTTGCTTCCAAAGTAGTTAGGAGACAACCTTGACGTGAGGATTCTTATGGCTTGAAAATATTTAGAACGCTTCTTCTCTTCCAAGAATCCACACTAACCACCATTCTCAAATCTAAATCAACTTGTACTTTTATCCAATGGTCCTCAGTCAAATCCTATCTAATGAACTGAGATTTTAATTCATAGCTCAAGTAGTAAGAAACATCTTGTCTTGCTAAAAACACAAAGCAAACCCTAATCCATTAGCAAACATCGTTAGGAAAAGGAGATCTTGATTCAATCCTCTTCACCATCTATAAAGAAATGATTTGTGAAGCAAGCAATTGGGAGAAACTCTTAAATGATGAACTTTTCTTCAGCATGGCCCATGATGCACGACGCTCTTCCTTTGTTGATCGAGATTAAATTAAATTCTCGTCTAAACTGGATGAATGACCATTGAACCAATCCATTCCTTGTCTTGAAGCAAAGAAACATTCCTTGTCCTTTCCTTGCAAACCCACATGCTTGGTATACATCATGATATGATGATGATATGATGAATATATGATATGAAGGGATAGGGTGAAAATGAGGGTGTGACAGATGCCCCTATTTAATCTTCTTGGACTTGAAGCTGAGAGTGGCGGAGGCTTTTTTATAGTCAAGGTACAAGGGGATTAAATATAAGGATACCCGGAATTTTCAGCCGGAAAAGGAGTGGAATGAAAGTGATGACTCAGTGGGATGGCTTGACAAAGACATCTGTCAGTGGGAATATGTAGTTGGTTATGAGGGATATGATGATACGCTTGAGATGCAACGCGGGATGATCATGAGTATTTTGCCAGTCTTGAAAGGGGAGGCATCCCTGTAGTATCCTGATGACACATAAAAGGTTACGAGATATTCCTTCTACAAAAGGTATAGAGGACTCTAAAAATAAAGGATGAGATATTCCTCCTACGAAAGGTAAAGAGGACTCAAGAAATAAAATGATTGTGAGATATTCCTTCTACAAAAGATAGATAGGACTCAAGAATAAAGGACTGCGAGAGATATTCCTCCTACGAAAGGTAAAGAAGACTCAAGGAATAAAATGATTGTGAGATATTCCTTCTACAAAAGGTAGATACGACTCAAGAATAAAGGATTGTGAGAGATATTCCTCCTATGAAAGGTAAAGAGGACTCAAACAGTAAACGATGGGGGAAAAATGTCCACAGGAATGCCTTACCCTATACAGGAACTGGCTATGAAAACATGCAAATGATGCGGAAATATATGCAAAATGCTGGGGATATGAGGATACAGATCAATGGTCGTGCCAAGCATGGTTGGACTTCAGTTTGAGTGCCAAGGAAGGTTGGGCTTTGGTTAAGGTGCCAAGGAATGGTTGGGCTTGCTGGGGAAAAGGAGATAGGTAAGGTGAAGGATACCAATCGAAGATGGCTTTTAAATGGGTTACCAGACAAAAACTGGTTTTAAAATGGGTAAACTACCAGACGAGAACTGGTGGCAGAAGGTTAAGTTTTCAGACGAGAACTGACTTTATGGTTCGCCAGACGGGAACTGGACTTTAAAGTGGTGTTTACCATACGAGAACTGGTTTCAAAAGTTGGCTAAAGAATAAGTGACCAGACGGGAACTGGCATAGAAGTTATTCACCAGACGGGAACTGGTATTTTGTTTTGGTTTTCCAGACAGGGACTGGTTTTATGGTTTGCCAGACGAGAACTGGACTTTAAAGTTGTGCAAGCTGGGTGGATTTTGTATTTGGTTAAGGGTGCCGAGTATGATCGGGCTTATGGTGGGAGGTGCCAAGTATGGTTAGGCTTTGGTTGGTGTGCCAAATATGGTTGGGCTTTGGGTTGGATAGGAGATGAACTTAACTTCCCGACACTCGAAACCTGACAATACTACGATCAGACGGTAGATGTGGAGGCTTCTGATGCTCGAAGTTTGATCCTTTGCAGAGGTTGCAACTGCTCCTAAGAGAACCTTAATTCTAACTGAGATGCCATAATTGCTTTGTAAATGACAGTATGAGCATAACGACGTGACTAGTATATGTTGGTTGCACTTTTGCTCTGCCCCAAGGCTTTTTGACACTTGTTATGACCAATCTGGAAAATGCAGAGGGAAACAGCCCCTTTGCAATTTATCTGCCCCAGTCTGTAGGGTTTTCAAATGAATCCTCCTCGAAGGGAAACTTTGGGGGTGACCATACCATGACATAGTCGGAGATAATTTGCCCTAATGTCTGAATCTGCAATAGCCAATCTTTGCTTGAGTCTCTTGATGGACTTGCCCTAGAATGAGCATTGAAGCGACTTAACTTGTGTTAATTGAGCCTTGGAGGGACTTGCCCTTAGTCACAAGAATCTTTGGGTGGCCTACCCTTGGCTGGTGGAGTCTTGAGATGATTCTCTGCTCAACTGACTCTTGAATGCTCTGCCATAGATTCACAATGTTATGAGAAGGTCTTGATTTGAGTCAGTACCAACGAATGATCAAGTTTCTCTCTGACTGCACTTTGTTGGAATCCTTTTGATGTCAAGTACTTGCTTGCAGTTAAAATTGTCCGCTTAGAAATGGTAATATTAATGCAACATTCGTGCAGGTTTTGAAGGAAATCACTTGTTACTGGGATGATGTGATAGTGTGTGAGGAATAGACCATTAGTCCAAACGTTGTGTTGATTTACTGGTGTACGAAAGATATAGCAAGAATAATGACACCAATGCTGAAGATTAGCAAATATGTGGGGAGTCAGTTTATGCAACCTTGCTGTAGTATGCTTTCAGAATAAACCCCGCCTCAATTAGATCTTTCGAGGGTTGTAACGTGGTCTGGTTCACGGTTATTTGAAACAAAGGATATTAGGCTCAAATTTTGATTTGCACCCACCCCTTCTTCATGATGAACTCCAGTCCTACATTCAGCTATACTACACACATTTATCTTCCAAAAGGGTTGACGGTGTAAGGGCGGAGATTTAAAGTTTGCTTGGGATGGAAGTCACCTTATTTTGTTTTTGTGGATGTCAGTGACCCTTTAATGGCGATCACTTAATCTTGTTTTTCTTTGAGGATTTGACGACCTTTTTTGCTTTTCTTTTTTTTATCCCTAACTTTTGCCTAAGTCGCCCCTTTGGGTGGTAGACCTAGCGGGTTTTCTTTTTTATCTCTTTTTTTTAAGGGTTGTGATTGCCAAACCTTTTTTCGTTGAAAGACAACCGCCATGACATGAGGTTTCATCTTGAAATTCGAATGTGTAATCAGGATAACTGAACAACTACCCATTCCCTAGGTTAAGTGTAAGGGTTTAGAAATCTGAAGGAAACTCCTACTTCTAGGCTCAAAGTGGTTGACTAGGGACTAACTCCTTATCTCTCTAGTGTTTAGGGGATTTGAAACAATGCATGTACATCATTAGCAGGATTTTATCCAAAAGCATACTATCAACAATTATGGGTATTTAGTTTTCGTCATCCTCCCTCCAATCTTTGCTGAAACAACAGTTTGAAGAAGAAAGTGGATGAGAAGTGTATTTGGATGTATTTTGTTTTTTGTTTTTTGATATAAGTGAAGAAAAAATGAGCGAATGGGACATGATTAATTCAAAAAATACATGACCACTTCATTAATATTACCATTCAAAACAACAATGTTCAAAACAAGTAGCACATAACAGGAAATAAACTACAAATGCAGATGATTAATTTCCAACAGTTGACAATAATGAGGATGTCTTTCTGTCTGAACCACTGTCTTGAGGAGATCTCTTCGAAGTCTTTGAACTTAAACAAATGAGAGGCTGACGTGTACAACCAAGCTTCCTTCTGGAAAAGATATGTACCATTTCTCAATCAACTGTTGCACTTTGTCTTGGAAGGCTTTGCAATCTTCAGTCGAGTGCCCCATTGATCCTTCATGATATCCACACTGCACGTTGGGATCGTACCAAGGAGGGTATGGTTCTGGCAACAGCTTGAGAGTCTTGGGCTCCACCAATGAGTTTCGAACCAGATGTGGCAAAAGTTAACTGTATGCCATAGGAACTGGATGAAGAGGAGCATTCCTTCTTTCTAGATTTTTGCGAGGCCTATGCTGACTTGATTTCTGATTCTAATATCCTCGGCCATGGGCTCGTTGATTCGCATGAGGAGAAATCCATGGTTTTTGGGACGAAGCTCTAGGAAAAGTTGGTTGTCCATAAGGATGGCACTGCGCTGAAAATGGTGACCGCTGGTAAGATGAGGAACCATAATGTTTTGATGGCGAACCATGAGAATACTTGACATGTGCTATGACTGCATTATTTTCATTCTCTTCTTCCTCTTGGGAATTGTTGAGAGATTCAGTCTCACCGGCTTGGCTGCTTGAGACATCTTGGATTTGTCCACTCTTGAGGTAGCTTTCGACGCCTTCTCCTACTATCACAAGGTCAAGGAAGCTTGAAGATGTACTGCCAGCCATTCTTTCAAGATAAGAGCCACGCAGACTATTTATGAACATGTTGATCAATTCTCTGTCCAAGAGCGGTGGTTGCACTCTTGCTGCCAATTCTCTCCACCGTTGTGCATATTCCTTGAAGGATTCATCGTCATTCTGAGATAGGCTTTGCAATTGCGTGCGACTGGGAGTCATGTCCAAATTGTACTGGTAATGCTTTAGAAAAGCGCTGGCTAAGTCCCTCCATGATTGGATACGACTTCTTTCTAAGTCCATGTACCAACATAAAGATGCCCCACTCAAACTGTCTTGAAAACTGTGAATCATCAACTTATCGTCATAAGTGTAGGAGGTCATTTTTCGACAGAATATCACCAAATGACGCTTCGGACAACTAAGGCCTGTGTACTTCTCGAAGTTGGGTACCTTGAATTTCTGAGGGATTACCAAATCTGGCACTAAGCACATATCAGCAGCATCGAGACCAGGCGTATCATACACTTTCATAGCTTGGAGTTTCTCCTCAATGGCATGAAGCCTTTCCTTCATAGAATCAACCAATGGCATCCTCTGGGGTTGAGTAGGAACATTTACTTGTGGAAGACCATCATCAGGCAGAAGATCATACAGTGGATTACTTGTCATAGTGAAACCTGGGGGATGATCAACATTCTCCATCACAAATCGCTGAAGGTTGCTTTCTGACATAACTACCACAGGTTCAGTATGAGTGTTGGGAAATCAACTGGAAGGTCATGGATAGAGGCGGAATAAGATTTCGGTGGAAATGGTATGCACACATGCTGATGAAATGCATATGCAATGGAATGAATGTAATGGGATGCAATGCATATTTTTGATTTTTTCTTCGCAGGATCCAAGGTACGGATGGAGGGTAAAGGCTGATTGTTCATAACACAGGGTTCTCACCAGGTGTGGTTTAAGGTTTTAATAGTGAACCAAAATCATAGGTTCACACGAATATTTATCACATACGACATGAGCATGTCGGTTGATAACTCTATCATGTAACACCCTTCTAAACCCCGCGAAAAATATATAAATAAATCAGAGTAAATGTCATGCATTTCACAAAAGGGTGTCACATATAATTTTAAATCATCATACAACACCTGTCATGCTTATTAACACATAAATAATTTCATGCTTTTAAAAAAAACTATCACATTAGCATGTAGCAGCGGATTCAAGTTACTCATAATTGACATAAAGAAAGTTTCATGCTCATCACATTCATAATCAATACTTAGGCATAAAAGTCAAAACTTCATACAATTCAAATAACATGAAATCATAAGGTAGAGCACATAATGTATCTCTAAAACATAAACCAAAATGATCCCAGTGTTACATGATCAGAGCACGACTCGACCCAACATAAATAAAGAAACTAAATCAGCTAATCCAACGGCTACTTCGCGCTAGAAGCAACTCTACTCCTTGGTACCTGAGCGATGTCATATAAAACATCATTCCAACAGAAGGGTGAGATTTCACATAATTATTGAAATCATAAGATAATAATTAATTAAAAGGCATACAAACATAATTATAATCATTCTCACACTTCAAAGTTTCATCACCAGAGTATCACTCTAGTAACCATACCATTCACAATTTTTCCAATTCAACAAGTCACATACATAAACATACTTTCATATAACAAATATATATGTTATGTAACTCGATGCAAGACCCAATGCGACTCATGCCATGTGGTACCAACACTTGTTATTATTTTTCAGTTTTTACACTTAAACCGGATTTGCCCCCTAGACCAATAACAATCAAAAGCCCGTCCCCTAAGCTTTCAAACCCCACTCTAGGTTTGGGACAAGTCACTAGCTCTCACGAAACTGGCAAGCATTGCCTCTTGACACAAATGATGCTTATGCAATCAACAACCATATGCAATTAAAATCATTCCCTAATCTTAATATCATGCATATCTCCAATAATTCATCACACTTGAATTACCACACAATTGCACACACAAACATATTTTCATAATCAAAGTACTCATACTTTAAACATCGTCACCACAATTAGCAAATAATACGCAAGTATCGACTTGATTCAATCACAACTCACAAAACACACGTTACCGATTAAATATAGAATCATTAATCCATCACCAATAATTGAATCCAATATTCAATAAAATTCACTATTCAATGAATAATCAATATTTAAATAAACAATCAATATCTAAATAATTAATATTTAATAAAATAATTAATATTAAATAAAATAATTAATATTTAATTAAATCATTCAATATTCAATAAATAATCCAATATTCACAAATTAATCAATATTTAAACCAACAATCATTATTTTAAAAATAATTAATATTTAAATAAACAATTAATATTTAAATAAATAATCCATCTTTAAAATTAAATAACCAATATTTAATAAATAGTTAATAATTAAATAAATAATCAATTTTTAAATTAAATAATCAATATTTTAATTAAATCATTAACACTTAATAACTATTTAATCTATTAGTAAAACTTCTAATTTATAATAATAATATATACATATTATACTACCATTGCCGCTAATTTATTCGTCACGATCTGTAAAAATTATTGGAAGTTATTTGAGAAAAGGGGTGTTGTCAACATAATGAATTCTCATGAAGGCATATTCAACCTCAACCTTTTTCTCAATTCAAGACATGTCCTGGAACCAAAAACATAGTGAAACCTATTTGATACATCACTCACTAATTTTTACATATTCAAACTAATAGCCAAGCAATTAAAAATTGCTTAGTGACTCCCTCTAACTATTAGCTTCCTTAATTCTCAACATTTTTAATAATTAATTAATATTTTAATAAATATTCAACATATTAATATAGATCTATTATTTGAATAAAATTCTATATTTAATAAAGTTCTTATATTTCAAATAAATATTCACTATTTAATATATATTCAGTATTTTAATAAAATTCCAATACTTATATAATTTCAATATTAAAATACAATTCTATTAATACCTTATATATATATATATATATATATATATATATATATATATATATATATATATATATATATATATATATATATATATATATATATATATATATATTCTAGTATTTCTTCATCAAGTGGGTCTTTATTAAGTACTTACTAACTTATTAAATATAATATCATTTAGTAGTCATAAACAAGCATGCGCTGAAACAGGGCATATGTTGTGTTACTATCCAATAAAAAGAGTATTAAATTACCATCTCTTGTTTATACCAACTAGTGGGAGACTCGTGCATTCGCACGGGTATTAGTGTGATACGCGCATTTATTTTAAGTTATAAGAAAAATGAAATTAAAATATTAAAATATTAAACCAAACAAATTATTATTTTTAAATAATATAATAATTGAGTGGCTGTAATAAACAACAAATTTGACCCCATATATAAATGTTCAATTTGTTTTTTACCTGACGTATTATTCCATTTTTAAAAATGTTGTAATATTATTTATATATCAACCGTTTTAAATGTTTGTTAAATTAAACAAAAAAGGCTTAATCGTTTTTACTTCCGTAAAAATAATACACACTGTGGATTTAAAAAAAAAAGTAACAGTTACTTAACGACAACTAAAATTGTTATATATGTTGAAAATATTAGAAAGTTCAAAAACACTTAAAAGACGTGACAATATTTTGTTTATTTATTTAAATAAAATAAAATGCGATATTAAACACATAAGACATGTGAAAAACACATAACAGATGTGAAAATATTTTTTTCCTTTATTATTTTCTCAAAAATAAAAATAGAAACGACAGACATAAATTTAAAATCAAACAATATTGTATAAATTTTTGAATTGTTAAAAGAAACACATATATAATATATATTTCAAAGTTTCATATATTATCTTTAAAAATAATTTATGTTAAATTAAATATAATTTCAAAAAAACAATATTACATAGAAATTTAAAAACTTATTATTTTAAACGAAAGGCAAAATTGTATGTTAAAATTTCAAAAATATTATTTTCAGCAAAAAAAAGTTATTATTTTTAAAAGATATAATAATTTAGTGGGTATAATAAACAACGAATTTGAACCCGTATAATAACATAGGCGTTTGTACGGAAACTGGTGTGGATACTATTGCGTTTGTACGAAGACTGGGGTGTTAGAAATATTAGTTTTTAAAATGTAATAAGAATGAAACAAATAGAAAAACAAATTTATTTAACCAATAAAGTTAAAATCTTGAATTAAAGTAATATTTTTATTTATAATTGAAGCATAAAAATAGTTTTACCCTATGTTAATAAGTTTGAAATAACGGTATATTTGGAGCATTAATGTTAATTTAATTTGAAATTATTTATAAAATTATTGATGTGATTATGTAGTCTTTGTAAATATTAATATAATTGTAAAAAAAATTAATAGCAGAAAATATACGTATTTTGCCCATGTTTGGAATCATATATTACTAACAAATATATAATGTTAAGAAATTATAAAGTAATATGTAAATTAATAATTAATTAGTTGATTAAAAATATTTTAATTATTTTATAATTTTCATGTGTATTAAATCATAAAATAAAAATAAATAGAGTTTTAATTATTCTTGTATTTAATAATGCAATTAAAAGTAATGCTTCAAAAGTTGTGATTTCTATTTGAAGAAGACCAAAAGTTCATTGAAAAAAAGTTAATGGAATATGAATAGTAGCAGTAGAGGTGAAACTAAATTTTAGTTTGGGCTGAATTACAAAACACATATTGAAAGACTTAAATCAAAAAAATACGAAGCAAGAGTGGTCTCATGTATGGCGAGCAAAACAAATAATTGCATAGTTAATCACTATCTGTGTAAATTCTTCCATACATAAAGTTATCCCATGTATAGTCTCGCTCATCGTCATCATCGGAATCTAGCGCTTCGTAGTCAGGTTGTTGGTCATCATCTGAATCCAAATAAATGACTGGGGGCACGAACGAAGCAGAAGTGGTTCTTCTTCTCCTCTTTCTTGAATGTTGAACTGGAGAAGGGTTATGGAGCTGTAGAAAACAAAACCAGTCAATGAATATGTCTACTAATTTCCATGGAAAACATAAATTATGATTTATTGTAGGATATTGTACCACTTTATTAATCCAAATTGAACATACTGCATGTGTTAAGATGAAAAGAAATAATATACAGATCGTCTGAGATAAGGAGGGAAAACTGAAATGTACCGGGGGGCCTGCAGAGTTGGTTGAAAGTTGGGTCCCTCTTAGTGCGGTTGACGGCGCTCGGAATCCGGGAATAGTTGAACCTCCGTAGGTGGTCGGATGTGAGTATGAGGTTGTATGTGGAATGCAGCTTCGACATGTTGTTGGGTATGCAGGCGTTAAGAAAATTACAGTATTTATTCAGAATGAAAGAATAAGTGACACTTAAATTAAGTGAGAAAAATATGTAAAGTACAACTATGTCATGAACCTGTAGAGTTGGTTGGGGGTCTACATGATGATGGAGAGGCTAAGTTGGTTGCAAATCCGGAGAAGGCGTTTGGTCAGTTGCCGTATCGACGTGAATAGGGGCAGCGGGTTAGATATTTTGGGTGGATGCCATAGAAAAAGTTGGGTGTCTCTAAAGAGTGGGGTGTGAAGTAGATAATAGGAGGAAGGGTTAAATAATGAGGGCTGTGACTGTGGAGCTTCCCCCTGCATTGGAAATGGAAATGCATTAACACACCTAGAACTGTAAAGTTGGAATAATCAAAGGCAGAATAATAAAGACTTGTGTTGGCAAAAAATCCCATTATGTTGCAAATACAATGTATAAAGTGATTGTGCATTAAACAAAATTAAAAGTATGCATAAAATATATTATGGATACAAAACTGGAGATATTATAGGAGGTACCTTAAGTCCATTAATGACAGGAAAAAAGCAACGAATAAACTGGAAAATGGAAAAAAAAGGAACAAAATTGAACAACTGGAAAATGGAAAAAAAGCAATGAATCAAGCTTTTCATGCAAGTTTGCTCTTCTACAGCCAGATATGAACAAAATTGAAAGTTGATCTGGTAAGCACATAAGACTTCTTGATACATTCCAAGAATATGTCAAACCTATCATAAGATACCTTATTAAAGTATGAGCAGATGAATATAATCTTACTGAGTTGTTCCAGTCAGGGCCAAGAAAAACAACATGAAGAATTGACTGTAAATATATTTGATCTATTTGCTCTTCGAACTGCATGAAGAAATCATAGTTTTTGTGATCAGCGTAATGATTTTCAAAGCAAAGTTTTCGTATTTGGTTCGTTAGAAAAAACTAAGACCATGATCGACATATTCAGTTCAACTAACTTTTCTAATTATAATATGATTTTATTAGATATAAACAATCATGAAAACTACAAAGTTTACAGAAATAACATATTACCAGTTCAGGTACATAGTCTATTTAACCTTGCCTCTGAAATAACCTTAACCTTAACCTCGGTCTTTATTTTTGACTCCCACCAAAGAATCGTCAAACTCCACCAGAACTCTGTGTCTGAGCAGTTGCAGCATGCTCCATCTCGTGATCAAAAGCAGACTTGTTTTGCCAAAGAGGCTGTACTGATCTTCCACAAACTCCATTTAATCAACCAGCTTTTGGAGTTTTGTAATTTTGGCCTGGAAAGAAACATTACCTATATATTTAAATCCGACATCCATAAATGAAGAGTTAACTTCAAAGATTGGAGTTTTGTATTTAATATTTTGACATTGAAAGATCACCATATTCAGCCATTTAAGTGTCAAGAAAACTACAATACAACATATAAAATAGAACTTTATTGTCTTTCACGACACAACAAATATAACAATAAACATTCACCTTGAAGAACAGAAAACCAATGAAGCCAATAATCAACATCGGTCTCACCAATCCATGGAGGTTGACCGGTAGTTTCGCATATGTCTGTATCAAAAAAACGATATCCTGTTAGTTTTAACCTGTAATGTATGCAAAGTAAACTAATGGAGGTTTGGACCGTAAGTACAGTTATGATGTATAAATATCGAGAAAGAAGAATTGGATGCAAAGAAAAATCTGATAGTTAAGTATAGCAAACAGATATATCCCCGACATATTGAGCTTGAATTTCATCAGGGGAAGCCACTAAATAAAAAAGGTAATAGACTTTGTGAAGTCGTCTCACCATATAAATAATACCTCAAATCAATGATTTTTTATCACTCTGATATCACAGAATTTCTCCAGTCACTGTTTTAACAAATGTCTTGCACTTACTAAAGTACATTAAATGCCGCCCTATAGTTCATCTTTTGCAGCATAGGTACTATGCTATGATTCATTAGCATTACCCTTGTTACGTCTGCAGTGTGGAAACCTATAAAGAGAAAGTTTTAGCATTTTTCTGGTGGTGAATTAGCATATATGCATACAACAAATCAAAATACAACATTCATGTAACAGATAAAGAATCGGTTTATAATAAATAAATAAAAATAGCATAAGGGGAAGTGAGTAGATAATTATCAGCACTAGCTGACCACGTCCAGCCTGAATGCGACGGATTCCTTACATCATTCTGCAAGTTTAATATAACTAAAACCATTAAATAGCCTAAATGTCAAACAAAAAGTAATAGTTATGAAGTTTCAACGTGTTCAGTTGAAAACATAAATGTATGGATCATATCAGCATAATGACACATGAACCTAAAAAAATACACGACTTGAAAGCAGAACTAACCTTGGAGATGATGATATTAAATAATATGTTGTACACTCCTGTAATTGATTTGACAGAAATTTCAGTACATATATCCTTCTTCAATTCTTCATCAAAGAAAATGCCATGGATGAACCAAAATGTATACTCATAATCTTTCATGTTTAAAACCTCATCTTGATCAGGTTTAAAACATATGCAACACTAATGTATATGAAATCAAACAGATGTACATTCCATCATCAAATTGAAGAATATTACATTTTGTGTTGCATGACATTACCTTATAAGACGTTTATAACGAAAGGGGGCAGCTTCTGTGTGTATGGCCGCATCATGTTATCTGTGAACCATTTGAAATTAAGTCTATAATTGTATTATAAGTGCGTGTTATAATACAATTATCACGTCCCTTGTGAAAGTTATATGGTTTCAACTGGCATTGTAACATACCTGCATATAGGCCACTGCTTCAAAGACGAAGAACACAGTGTTGACAAACTCCAATCGACTCTCTTATCGCAGGTCTACCATTGATGTCTCGTACATCTAACTTCCATTATTTGTCAAATTATGAATCAAACAACAGTTAAAATCGTAACAGGAAATACTGAAAGCGCACCAATTGCAGGATTCCAGTGATAGCTAAATAAGCAAATGACTGCAGACAGTGATAGATCAAAATGCAAATGATATTAGACGCAGATTACGTAAACCATGAACCTTTCAAAAACGTTTTTAAAATTTGAAATTTATAAAACAATGACTATACCATATTATTATAAAAATCAATGTTATGCTTTAAAAAAAATTTGTGTCTTCTCCTAAAATAGAATTAACCATAGACAAAGGATTAGGATGTACCTTATGAAAACCCTGATGTTACAGCACCGGAAACCATAAGACCTAAAACATGTCATTGAAAAAAAAACAAACTTTGTTAAAAGTATGTTTGCAAAACATGAAATCTATAATAGGAGCTAAAGACTGAAGAAGTAAACACTCAAGAACATTAAAGTAAATTTCAAGATGGAGAAGCAAACAACAACCTAACATTAAATTAGAAGAATGTCAACCTTGTGTAAGATCGAGCTTTGATACCGGTTTGAATACGACTTCGAAGTTTGGTTTCCATTGTTGTAACTCCGACGTTTTTGCTCTGGTCATTGAGTTAGGTTTTTGTGGCGGTGTGGAACGAATCAGCTTGTGCTGTTTTGGAAGTTTCAGAACTGAAACACTGACAAAAAAGCCAAAGACATAAGTGAAGCAAGAATATGGGGAAGAAGATGAACTTGGATGTGCAGAGGGAAAGAGAAAGAAAGCGAAAGAGAAAGAGAAAGAAGGAAAGGAGTTGGTTGTGCAGAGGGAAAGAGAAAGAAAGCGAAAGGGAAAGAGAAACAAAGAGAAAGAAGGAAAGGAGACAAGGACGGAGAGAGAGAGAGAGAGAGAGAGAGAGAGAGAGAGAGAGAGAAAGAAAACGTACAATCCAGCTGGCTGTGGTTGGAAAGAAAATGTATTGGTCAAAAATTTGCCACAATTATGTGTAAGTATGATAAAGGGTGTCATTAGGATTCAACTAACTCATGATTTGGTTCAAAATTGTTGGATTTAGACACTTAATACCCCCCAAATGATGACATGGCAAGCTAATTGCAAGTGTTAAATTAGTGGTTTCCAGAGCCACTAATGTTCCTATATTATAGATGTGTTAAAAGCTGCTAAATTAATTACTAGCAAAAACTTATAATACTACTCTAGTAACTCTAACAAAATATCTGGTATCCTAAGTCAATAAAAAAAACAAAAATGATATTCTTATACCATTTTCTACACCTACACCATATTTCACTGTTTACCAATACGGTGAACAGTGAAATATTATAATATTAAATATATTTTTAAAAAAGTATTAAATTTTTTTTTTTTTAAATTAAATGATATTAACATAAAATTGTGTGATTACCAACTTCATAACTTCATTAACCAACATTTTATATTTTATTAACCAAATTTATGTGTTGCTAAAAATTATTTTTAATATTGTACGTCTATTAACCAACTTCATAACTTCGTTAACTAACTTTTTACTCTTCATTAACCAACTTTAGTTTACTTCTAAAAAGTATTATTAATATCTGGGCGTTTATTAACCAACTTCATCACTTCATTAACCAACTTTTTATACTTCATTGACCAACTTTGTTTCACTATTTTAAAGTTACTGTTTACGAATATTATTCACGGCCACTGTTCACGCACTGTTCAAATGCACTGTTCACGTACTGTTCATAAAAAAATTATTTTATTTAAAAAACACTGTTGGTGTATGTATTTGGTGTAACATGTGGTGTAGGAATAACATTGTTGTTAAATATAATATCATTTAGTAGTCACAAGCAAGCATGTGCTAAAACAGGGCATATGTTTTGTGTTACTATTCAATAAAAAGAGTATTACATTACCATCTCTTTTTTATACCAATGTGTTAAAAGCTGCTACATTAATTACTAGCAAAAACTTATAATACTACTCTAGTAACTCTAACCAGGGCCGGCCCTGTGCAAGTGCAGCAAGTGCTACCGCACAGGGCCCCAAATTTTAGAGGGCACAAAATTTGAAAGCTCCAATTTTTTTTCATAAATATTAATAAAAATAAATAAAGTGTTATAATAAAAACTCAATAAATAAATAAAAATGATATGATAAAAACCCAATATATATATATATATATATAAGATCGATCAAAACTCAAAATAATTATAACTAAATTTATTTTTAATTAATATATAATTGTATTTTTGTGTTTTTTTTAATTATTATAATACTTTTTAAAAAAAAAAATTAGGCCCATTTTTTAAATTAGAACGGGGTCTCCGAGATGATTGGGTCGGCCCTGACTCTAACAAAATATCTGGTATCCTAAGTCAATAAAAAAACAATGATTAATCAAACAAATATGTGGTATCATTTTTGTTTTTTTTATTGACTTAGGATACCAGATATTTTGTTAGAGTTACTAGAGTAGTATTATAAGTTTTTGCTAGTAATTAATGTAGCAGCTTTTAACACATTGGTATAAACAAGAGATGGTAATGTAATACTCTTTTTATTGAATAGTAACACAAAACATATGCCCTGTTTCAGCGCATGCTTGCTTGTGACTACTAAATGATATTATATTTAACAACAATGTTATTCCTACACCACATGTTACATCAAATACATACATCAACATTGTTTTTTAAATAAAATAATATTTTTATGAACAGTACGTGAACAGTACATTTGAACAGTGCGTGAACAGTGGTCGTGAATAGTATTCGTAAACAGTAACTTTAAAATAGTGAAACAAAGTTGGTTAATGAAGTATAAAAAGGTGGTAAAGTAAGTGATGAAGTTGGTTAATAAACGCCTAGATATTAAAAATAATGTTTAGAAATAAACTAAAGTTGGTTAATGGAGAGTAAAAAGTTGGTTAACGAAGTTATGAAGTTGGTTAATAGACGTACAGTATTAAAAATAATTTTTAGCAACAAAGAAAGTTGGTTAATAAAATGTAAAATGTTGGTTAATGAAGTTATGAAGTTGGTTAATCACACAATTTTATGTTAATATCATTTAATTTAAAAATAAAAATAATAATAATTTTTTATACTTTTTTTAAAAATATATTTAATATTATAATATTTCACTGTTCAGCATTATATAAACCCTCTCACTTGAGAGGGTCAGGTATCCAATTTTCATCCTAAGAACACACTTTGTACTTGCCCTTTTCTCTTACCTTTTCTTACTCGAGCGTCGAAGTTCCTTGCAGGTACACCCCCTCCTCTTCTCACACCCAGCATCATAGACGTTCTTGGTGGCCCATCACAGGATCTAATCAGCCTTCACGATCAGTGGAGCCATCTGTGGGAACCTTGTTTTCCTCGTCTTAACATCCACCTCAGTTTCTAAGACCAAAACACATTCCTCGTCCAAGGTTACGATCATGGCCTCTCAAGATCACGTCAAAGGTGCTCACCATCTCTCTGTCCACCCCGTCAACAAAACCAATGCTGACGGTTCCTCATCCCTCCTCGGAGGAGACGCCCATCGCCTGAGGGACGGGGCAACCGCGTCTCCCTCCTCTGTTCCTGCTGACCGTGTTGACGACCAGCCTATACTGGGCCTACAGCCCGTTCCAGCACCACCCAACGCCGACCCAGTCGTGGTGGCCCTCCTCGAAGCGATCAACAAGACTAACCTCTTTATCCTCCAAAAAAACGAGAGGATTGGGGCGTTGGAAGAATCTGCCCGTCCGAGATCCCCCCCTCCTCTTCTCACACCCAGCATCATAGACGTTCTTGGTGGCCCATCATAGGATGTAATCAGCCTTCACGATCAGTGGAGCCATCTGTGGGAACCTTGTTTTCCTCGTCTTAACATCCACCTCAGTTTCTAAGACCAAAACACATTCCTCGTCCAAGGTTACGATCATGGCCTCTCAAGATCACGTCAAAGGTGTTCACCATCTCTCTGTCCACCCCGTCAACAAAACCAATGCTGACGGTTCCTCATACCTCCTCGGAGGAGATGCCCATCGCCTGAGGGACGGGGCAACCGCGTCTCCCTCCTCTGTTCCTGCTGACCGTGTTGACGACCAGCCTATATTGGGCCTACAGCCCGTTCCAGCACCACCCAACGCCGACCCAGTCGTGGTGGCCCTCCTCGAAGCGATCAACAAGACTAACCTCTTGATCCTCCAAAAAAATGAGAGGATTGGGGCGTTGGAAGAATCTGCCCGTCAGAGATCCCCCCCCCCCCCCCCCCCCCCCGCCGAGGAAGAATCAACGACGATCGAAGAGTCCTCGACCCTGACGGGAAACTAACCGTAGGGGGCACCAAGAGCCAGAGTCCTATGCTGTTCAGAAGCGCGATCATGTTTCCCCACGAAACCAATCTTCCCCGGGCCACAAGAGATCCCGGCGAGATCAACGATCACCCCCGGTCCGACCAAAGGGTCGGGCCTGTACATCTTCACCCCGAAGAATTCGCCGTTACGAGCAAGTCGTCTGCTCCCCTTCCCGAACCAGTTCCAGTTGTGACGACGAGCCCCACGGCCCATTGTCCCAAGAGATATTGGCTACCCGCCTCCCCAAAGGCCTGGAGAAGCCCCCAACTTTGGGAACCTACGACGGAATGACTGACCCCGATGAGCACATCGAAAACATCGATTCTCTGTTGGATTACCGTGGCGTCCGGGGCCCCATCAAGTGCCTCCTGTTCCTGACCACACTCCGGAAAGGGGCAATGACATGGTACAAACAACTGCCCGAGGAGTCCATCACCTCGTGGAAGCAACTGGGCAGAATGTTTTCTAGGCACTTTACTGCATCACACCACCATCCCAAGACTGAAGCCTCCCTAGGAGCCATAATCCAAGGAAAGGATGAACCTCTCCAGGCATACATCGAGAGGTTTAACAAAGAAGTTGTGCAAGTCCCCACTACCAATAACATGAAAAAAAATTTGCCCGAATAGGGACTTCGCCCGCACTCAGAGTTATCTAAAGTTGTCGGCCTCGCACCTCCAAGAAGCCTGGACGGCTTCCTCCTCAAGGCGCAGTCGTATATCCAGTACGAAGAAAAAAAAGCGGCCAACTATGCCCGGGCCTCCCGCCACCAGGAGAATGCCCGGGCCTCTAAAGGCGATGAGCCCTCGACATCTCGTCGGGGGGAAAGAAGGCGCGAAGATCGTCCCCGGGAATCCAGGGATAACAAGGGACCCTCTGACAAGTTCCACGTCTACACTCCCCTGACTGTCTCCAGAGAAAAGATTCTCTCAGAGTGCGCCAACTCGGAGTTTAAACAGGTGGGAGTCTGGTTCCCCAAGAAGATATCGGCTAAGCCTAACACCGACAAATCAAAGTACTGTCGTTTCCATAAGAGTCATAACCACACCACCGAAGACTGCATCCACTTGAAGGATGCTATAAAAATATTGATCAGGGATGGCCACCTGAAGCAATTTACAAAAAAGAAAGACGCTCCCCGGCAAGACGCCCAGGGGTCAAAGAAGGTGGAGGAAGAGGTGCCTTCCTCCGAAGAAGCCAACCTCCAAGTCGCCATGTCCATTTCACGGTCGGAGGATTTCTACGTACCAGACGAGCTCAGCGCTCCCGTGTACTTCACAGCCCATAGCCTGTGGGAGACCTTCCCCTCCGCGATAGTCATCTCTGGAGGGGGCTTCAACAAAGTCACTGTGGGCTCCGTGAAGAGGAAGTTCAAGAACCTGATCAGCACAAGCTCCAGCAAGGTGACAACACTCGACAAGGCCCATAAGGGATCAGTCCCCATCTCCTTCTGTCATACCCCAAATTTTGACCACCAAGATTCCCATCATTGTGAACACCATCATCACAATAAGGATAACCTTTCATACTCATTAATCTCCCCAAAGATGGGTGAACATTCACTACAACAAAGAATTAGGGTTTCAAGCCCTCTCAGAGCCTTTAAACAAAGGATCAATCAAGAAAGGACCTGATCTTCAACTTGTCTAAATCTTTCAAACATCCACAAAGGATCAAGAGTACTCCCACCTCAAGAATCGAGCACAAGGCTGCAGCATTCCAGGTGGACCAAGCCTCAAGATCGCCAGTGTCACCAAATTAGGGTTTTGATGGACCAGGGCCTCCAGATGGAGATTTTCCTCTAGGCATGAGCCAATGCTTTAAAACATAACCTAAGATACTCCAAGGGACCTCATGGAGCCAATCATCAAGTCAATTTAGCCTCAGGGGATGCATCCATCAAAAATCAGGAATTAGGGTTTCTTGACCTAATTCACCCCTAAGTTAACTTTTGGGACAAAACATGAGCCAAGACCTCAAGACATGATTTGAGGGCCTCCCATATGCCACATTAATCCATTTGCAACAATGGATTAATACAGGAAGCTTGGTTCACAAGTTTCAATTTCATATGGACCACAGTTAGGGTTTCGCGGGAAAACACAACAAACATATTAGACGACGAAGAAAATACAGTTCGGGCAAGTCAAAAAGCTAAAACTACCGAGCAGTTTAAAAGCGTCTGCAGGAGTCTTGCACTCCAAAAGCGCCTTCGTATTAATATAACGGTACTCCATCCATTGACTACCATCCTCCTCAAAAATCGGATCACCCTTCTTTGTCCAGCAATCGGCAAGCCTAAAAGAATTAACGTAGTTCACCAACGTCTCATAATCGACCAAGTCTTGATCGTCCAACATGCTCGACTAGGCGACATAACCCACGGGCTCCCGAGCAAAATGACTCTCACTCCAATGGAAGGGAAATTTGAACTCCCTATCCCTGGTCACTTTCCCTTCCTCGTCACGCATGATGTTACCATTCTTATCCGTGGACATTGCCCAAACATACGTGCTATCTTGGGCTTGCTCCGACACGGGCTCAATAATGTAGAACCTCTCCTTGAATGTCCGGATGGACTCTGAGAAGGGCTTAAACAGCTTCTAAGGTTACTTCAGTGACACCCAGCTGTATCTTCTCCCTGTGACCTGCCTCTGAAGGTGGAAGATAGTGAAGAACAAAGGCAAAGTGGCTCCTATCTTCAGGAACTCACACGTCAGCTCGAAGGCGCGGATGAGTGCCAACGAGTTAGGATGCTATTGTGACAGGGCCGAATCCAGGTGTACAAAGATGGATTGCTGGAAGTCTGTGAAGGGCAGCCTCAACCCTAGCTCCTTAAAGGCATACTCATACATGGAGAATCTCTCCCCATAATCCGTGCAAATCCGATCATCTTAGGAGGGGAAATGCACCTTCCACTCCCCCTCCGGTCCTTCGTCCATGAAAACATCTCCTGTGAAAGACGCGAAGGTAGATTCATCCTTGGCAGGCTCTGCCACCGACCATTCCTCCGTGGGATCTTGCTCAAGCTCCCCCCCGACTTCGCTGGGGGCAGTTGATACTTCGGTGCCGCTACTCTCCGAGGAGCTCTCCTCAGACGAGTCTATTAAAATCTCTCTTTAGGGCCCTGTCGCCATCTCGATCACCTGAAAAGCAGAGGACAAAAGTGAATTCGACCGCAAAATCAAATCCACCCTTCCACCGCTAGTCAAGTGAAAGGGCGCGTGAAGGGCTGAGGACGGCGTCCCCGGCCTAAGCCCTAAAATAAAAAAAAACACGAGAGTCTCCCACAAGGAGATGCTCGGGGCAAAATCCTCACACAACGAGGAACTTCCCCGAACCACTACCCAGTTTCCTTTTGAAGATCCACCGGAAACTTCATCGGGAACTTCATCAGAACACCGGAAAACGGGGTAGCCACCCCAGTTACACATGTGCCATCGTCGCAATAGCGCCAGAAACGACCTTAATCTTAGCTCTATAAAGGGCTCCGGCAGCAGAAGATGGCCCGGCCACCGTCCACTACCAACAAACACCAGAAAAGCACCACTATCTCACCTAAAACTAACTTAACTGCATGCATTCTAAACAAAGATGAAAAAGATGGAAGAAAGCAAGGAATTAGATGGCTTACATGGTCGAAGAGGTTGCGAAGAAGTGCTCGAAGCTTTTCACGGTGGCTGAAACGGCGGTCGACGGCGGCGGTGAGTTGAGTTCTCTGAGGAAGACGAAGAAGAAGAAAGAGAAACGAAAGTGCAAATGATCAGACCGTCTCTCCTTATATACAGTTGAGATCACGTGTAGGAGCACGCTCGGATAGGTCATAATGGTCCTCGACTAGCCATCATTGCTTATTCAATGCAGCACAGGGCTCGAGGCACACATGGCGCCCCATCGCTTCAGTTTCTTCTACGCGTTGGTTTCCCCGAATGACAGGCAAACCAAAGAGCGTTGTAAATCTCGCGAACAATGGAACTCTCGAGCACCACAAGACAACTCCTCGCTGTCACCAAACGAAGACCCCGTCACAATTCCCCGGAGCTACGGGCTATCCTTAAGTCATCACTCACATACTCAGGAGCAACGACTTGAGGGGCTCCTGTTCCGGACTAGACCAATGGCTAGACATGGTCCAATCCACTTCTGCTCCCAGAACGGCCCAATTGCTTAAGTCCAGTCAAGAAGGGGTTGAATTTACCTTTCTGTCCTCCAACCGGGCACATATGGACAGAAGGACCCCCGGGGCCATTTGTCCCTCCCCGGTATTCTTGCCCGTCACGCACGGTTTCATTATCTAGGGACAGTCAGGGGCATGTGCCCGGAACTACGCCTTTTGTAACACCCCACTTTCCTTTTTTAGAAAAATATATAAATAATATGAAAATAATCAGAGTTCCCCTCACAAGTAGGATGTCACACCATTCAAAACATAACATAAGGTCTCAATTACTTCATTCTCTTCTTTTCTCATAAATGAATTAAAACAGCGGAAATAATTATTTTATCCAAAATCACGGCACCAATGCCACATATAAAATCTCCACATACTCGTGGTCCACAATATTTTAAAAGAATAGTGATACGTAACAAAATCAAATAACGAATAACAATTAATGAAAACTCCCAAATCCCGTGTTACGTATCAGAGCAACTCCTAAGACTCGATCAGGAAACACACACTCCATGCACTACTCAAGTACCTGGATTATCTGTACTCCCCAAGAAGCACAGACACAAGAAACAACAAAGGGGTGAGAACTACATTTAATAATTAACGGTGTATAATACATGTTAAAGAGTAGTAATCACACATTCACACATAAACAACACACAATCACGACATACTTGTCACTTTCATTTATAATGCACCAAACATATAATAATGCAATGCGACTCAATGACATCGACATAATGCATGTGGTACCAATACACCATGGTTCATTCATTCGAACCCAATTCCTAATAGAATCCGGATAAATCACATACACTCCCACTGAGAAATAATTTATCTCCATCACAACTCCACATTGGAGTCCGGAGCTGTCTCCACCAGACTCATCATGAAATGCATGACACAGATTATGCACAAAACACATGTATAATAACAATTATACATCTTCACGATCCTCTTGATCACACGTGAGATACATACTCACCGTAATACACAATAGTATTACCACACATGTCCAATCAATTCAGCATAACACACTCAATCAAGGAAAATACCTCACGTAGCCCTAATTAGCTAATTGTCTGATTAGTCCACCTAAATTCAATTTTTAATTATTTCCAGTACCATTCCTAGGTTCAACAAGTTCTGACACCTATCCCAACCTCTTAGACCAAAAGGAACTACCTCGGACGCGAAATCGGGAAAGAAATCACGAAAACAGCAAAATTATGTACCTCTGCTGGTCATACGCGTATTTCCTTGTCCATTACACGTACTGCCCGGCTCACTCGCCCCCAGCTACGCGTACCCTAGCGTAACGCCCACTCTGCAGCTTGCCATACGCATAATGCCAGAGTGGTACGCATATGTGCATAGAGTGATTTCTCTCTAGAATTCCATTTCCAGATCTCTTACGCGTGTTGCCCACCAAACCACCTTGCCATACGCGTATCACCTTGCCAATACGCGTAATGGCCCTCTGGCACGCAATGCCTTACGCGTAACACCTCCTCTGTTACACGTATGGGCAAAGTCTGTGAAAATCCAAACTTTTCATATCAGTCCGAATTCTACCACTATAATCTCACTTCTAACATCCAGATCAGTCTTGAAAATCGTTTCTACATTGATTTTAAGATCCATAATTTCCCTTTACCTCATTCTCCTATTATTACTAATCAATTTAATGCTTCCTAGATCTAAATTCGTCACTCTCAACCTGCAACAAAACCAGATCTGCAAACACAGTTCATTTATACAGCCACAACAGTACAAATTATACACGAAATTCATACTATCATCAACAGATTCATACAGATCAACAACAAAGCATCCATATCAGATTTCAAGACTCACCAACAGAACCTATACACGAAAATTCTACGAGGGAAAGGACCCCTCACTACCCTCTCATGTAATTAACACCTATATTGAGCCCATTCTCCCCCTTACCTCAAATTTGGTCAGAAAATCCTGCGAAAACTTAATGATGGAATGCCCTAGTCCTCCCTCTTGTTCTTCCTTCTCTAAATCTTTCTTGGTGAAAATATGGTTATGATTAAATCTATCCCTAAACCTGATTAATGACTTAATTCCTTATTTTCCTCCCACTAACATTATTATTAATTAAATCTGATATTATTTAATAGTAATATTAATAGTGATAATAACAATAATATTGATAATATTACTCATAATAATAATAATAATAATAATAATAATAGAAATATTAATAATCTTAGACTTAATAATAATAATAATAATAATAATATACCTCATACTACTATTATTAAACATGCCCACACATTAATCATTATTACTTTATTATCATCCCGACATATCTGTTTTACTGGTTCCGCTAAGGACACTACACCTTACGCGCTCACCCACACACACCCTTAACAAAGCCAAACAAATGAAATAACACACGACAATTAAATAAATTAAAATGGGGTGTTACAACTCTGCCCCACTTAAAATATTTGCGTCCTCGAAAATGTACTTGATGGAAACAGTTTTGGATATGACTCTCGCATCCTGCTTTCCAATTCCCAGGTCACACTTCCTCCAGTAGCTCCTCCCCAAGCTACTCTCACCAGAGGAATCTCTTTTCCTCTAAGTTGCTTCATCTTGCGATCCTCGATCCTTATCGGCATCGCTTCCACAGTAAGATTATCTCGAATCTGCACTTCATCCCTCTGGATAACAAGAGATGGATCAGGCACATACTTCCGAAGTTGCGACACATGAAACACGTCATGCAAGTTCGAAAGTTCAAGCGGCAGCGCCACCCTATATGCAACTGTACCCACTCTTTGCAAGATCTGGTATGGTCCAATGAATTTAGGATCCAGCTTCTTTGATTTCAATGCACGTCCAACACCGGTCACAGGGTTGATCCTCAGGAATACATGGCCACCTTCGCTAAATTCCAATTCTTTCTTCCGATTATCATGATAACTTTTATGTATACTCTGAGACGCTTTCATCTTTTCACGGATCATCTGAATTGCCTCAGTAGTCTGTTGCACAATCTCAGGCCCAAGCACAATATTCTCACCAATTTCATACCAACACAGAGGCGTCCTACACCTCCTACCATACAAAGATTCGAAAGGTGCCATTCCAATACTAGAATGGTAACTATTGTTATACATGAACTCAATCAGCGGCAAATGAGTATCTCGCGCACCACCTTTCTCCAACACAGAGGTTCTCAACAAATCCTCTAACGACTGAATAGTCCTCTCTGACTGACCATCGGTCTGTGGATGATAAGTCGAACTCAACTTCAGTTTAGAACCCAAAGCTTCTTGTAAACTCTTCCAAAATTTTGAAGTAAACCTCGGATCTCTATCTGACACTATGCTCGACGGAACACCATGCAGCTTCACAATTATTCTGATATAAATCTCCGCCAGCTTTGACAACGGAAAACTGATATTAATTGGTATAAAATGTGCGGATTTTGTAAGCCGATCCACAACTACCCAAATAGCATCAAAGCCTCTTGCCGTATTCGGCAAACCAGTAACAAAGTCCATAGTAATACTATCCCACTTCCATTCCGGAATCTCCAACGGTTGCATCAACCCCACAGGTTTCTGATGCTCCACTTTTGACTTCTGACATGTCAAACAAGCATAAACAAACTGAGCTACATCTCTCTTCATACCGGACCACCAAAATAACTTCTTCAAGTCTTGATACATTTTCATGGCTCCCGGATGAATACTGAAGCTACTCCGGTGACTCTCCTCTAAGATCACTTTTCTCAATTCCACATTATCCGGCACGCAGATCCTGCCCCGGAATCTCAATACACCAACCTTATCTAATTTAAAATCACTATCAGGATCATCTTCTCCCGCAGGCATCAAGTCCACTAGCTTCACATCAAGTCTCTGATTTTCCTTAATTACATCCAAAAAGTCATTATTCACTTTAAGCATACCCAATCTAACACTCTCAGGTGTAGTTTCATAAACACTGCTCAAGTCTCTGAACTGTTCAATTAATTCCATTTCTTTTATCATTAATGCCGACATATGAATTGTCTTCCGACTTAGAGCATCTGCTACAATATTAGCTTTCCCCGGGTGGTAACTCAAATTAAAATCATAGTCTTTTAAGAACTCTAACCATCTTCTCTGCCTCATATTCAATTCCTTCTGATCAAACAAATACTTCAGACTCTTGTGATCGCTGAATACTTCAATTTTCAATACAAAAACCACTGCAGCTAATTCAAGATCATGAGTAGGATAATTCCTCTCATGCACCCTCAATTTCCGCGAAGCATATACCACCACCTTGCCATCTTGCATTAACACTCCTCCTAATCCCATCTTAGACGCATCACAATACACCACAAAAGGTTCACTTGGACTTGGTAGAATTAATACTGGTGTTGTAGTCAATTTCTTTTTCAACTCTTTGAAACTTTCCTCACATGCCGCATCCCAAACAAAAGCTTGATTCTTACTAGTTAACTGAGTCAACGGTAACGCCAAATTAGAAAACCCTTCGATAAATCTTCGGTAATAACCTGTCAAACCCAATAAACTTCTAATTTTCGTTACTATCTTTGGAGGTTCCCACTGAAGCACCACACTTACTTTATATGGGTCCACTGCTATGCCATCACCAGAAATAACATGACCCAGGAAACTCACAGTCTTCAACCAAAATTCACATTTTGAGAACTTTGCAAATAATTTATTATCCTTCAACACCTGCAATGCAATTCTCAAATGTTCTGCATGATCCTCTTCAGACTTAGAATAAATCAATATATCATCAATGAATACCACAATAAACTGATCCAGATAAGAATGAAAGATACGGTTCATATATTCCATAAACACACCCGGCGCATTAGACACTCCGAAAGGCATCACTGCATATTCGTAATGTCCATAGCGAGTTCTGAACGCAATCTTCTGAATATCATCTTCCTTCACTCTAATCTGATGGTAACCCGACCTCAAATCAATTTTGCTAAAAACACGAGCCCCCACAACCTGATCCATTAAGTCATCAATCCTCAGAAGTGGATACTTATTCTTAATGGTCACTTTATTCAACGGACGGTAATCAATGCACAGACGCATACTACCATCCTTCTTTTTCACTAACAACACTGGAGCTCCCCACGGCGACACACTCAGCCTAATAAACTTCTTATCAAGCAATTATCCAATCTGGGATTTCAATTCTTCCAATTCTGATGCAGACATCCTGTACGGCGCCATAGATATAGGTCTAGTACCAGGAACAAGATAAATAGTAAATTCAACTTCTCTCGTTGGAGGTAATTTTGTAATATCATTCGGAAACACTTCAGGAAATTCACCCACCACCGGTAACTCATTAACTGATGTCTTGCTTTCAACAGATAACGAGGCAAACACAGCAAACATCTTAACTTCATCTTCTAACAAGGTTCTCAATTCTTTGGTAGACAAAGAATTAGTCAACGCTTCCTCTTCAGGAGTAAGTAACAACAACCTCTTTCTAAAGCAATCAATGTAAACTAGATTGAATTCCAACCAGTTCATCCCCAAAATGATATCTATATTACTAAGTGGCAAACAAATCAAGTCCACTCCGAATTCTCTACCAAAAATAGTCAACGGACAATTCAAGGATGCTAAAGAAGTAACCACAGAACCAATAGACGGAGTTTCAATTGTCATCCTCCGATCTAAGGTAGACGTCTCAATCCCTAATCTCTTCACACAATCAACAGAAATGAACGAATGGGTTACACACGTATCAATGATAGCAATCAAAGGAATGTCATTAATAAAATAAGTACCTCTGATGGAACGGTCCTCACCGGTAGACTGGGCTCCTACCAATGAGAACACCTTTCCATTTGTCTGAAATTTCTTCGGCTTCTGACAATGAGTACTGATATGACCTAATTCTCCACAGTTGTAACGGGTAGGTATATTAGTCCTACAATCTGCCTCGACATGACCTGATCGTTCACACTTGAAGCACTTCTTCACCTCATTCGGACAATCATTAGCACGGTGACCCGTGCCACCACATCTGAAACACTTGGTAGGATTGGGAACCATCCCTCCCTCTTTTGGCTTCTTTCCCACAGCGGCTTTCTGTTTTCCTTTGTCAGCTGGAGCACTATAAGGCGTACTCCCATACCTCTGCTTACCCTTCCGGTCACTCAAGGTCTTATAATGAGGAATCCGAGCCCTATTATTATCATAAATCCGGCTTCTGCTTACCAGTTCTGGATAATTCCTTATCTTCTGACAAGCAATGCCCAGTTTGATCTCGGGACGTAGCCTGTTCTCAAACTTCAAGCATTTCGAAGTCATAGCCTCATCAGTATTGTAGTGAGCACAATACTGCACCAACTCTTCAAACCGAGCAGCATATTCAGCAACAGTCATGCTACCCTATTTCAGTTCCAGGAACTCAATCTCCCTCGCACTGCGAACATCTTTCAGAAAATACTTTTCCAGAAACTCAGCCTGAAACACTGTCCAAGTAATATCAGTACCCGCAGCTTCCAACCTCTGACGACTATTATTCCACCAGGCTTCAGCTTCGCCTTCCAGCATATGAGTTCCAAACTGCACCTTCTGAGCCTCATTGCATCCCATGGTCCTGAAGATCTTCTCAATAGCCTTCAGCCATTTTTGTGCAGCATTAGGATCAAGAATACCACCCTCATATGTAGGCGGCTTATTGCTCTGAAACCTCTCCAAGTTACGGAACTGCGCATCCCCAGCAATCTGATTGTTGTTCTGCACTGACTGTACCATAGCGTGCAGCGCAGAATGTAACACCCCATATTAATTTATTTAATCATCGTGTGTTATTTTATTTGTTTGGCCTTGTGTAAGGCGTGTGTCATTGAGCACGTAGGTGTGGTATCCTTAGCGGAGCGGGAGAAATTAGAGTTATTGGGTGAATAGCGTAATATTGGATAATTAGAGGGTATATTTAATAATAGTAGTATAAGGGATATTATTATTATTAATATTATTAATATTATTATTATTATTATTAAGCCTAATATTATTGATATTACTATTATTATTAATATTATTTTATGATTTTTAAATAAAAATCTGATTTAATTAGAATGTGTTTAGGGGGAGGGGAAACTAGGAGTCTAAATCATTAATCAGAATTAGGGAGGGTTTAGAGGAATAACTGTATTTTTCACGTAAAAAGAGAAAGAGCTAGGGAAGGAAGAACAAGGGTGCTAGGGTAAGAATTCTCCACCAATTTTCGCAGAATTTCATACCAGATTCGAGGTAAGGGGGGAGAATGGGTTCAATATAGGTGATAATATCATGTAAGGGTAGTGAGGGTTCCTTCCCCTCTTAGAAATTTCCGTGTTATGCGTGAATCAATCTACTCTGTCATGATATGTGTAATTGTATGGTGTTATTGCTGCTGTATGAATGTATTTGTTTGCAGATCTAGTTTTGTTGCAGGTGAGGGTAACGAATTTAGATCTAGGAAACATTAAATTGATTAGTGATAATAGGAGGATGGAAGTATATGAAATTACAGGTCATAAAATCAATGTAGAGATGAATTTAGGACAGATCTGGGTGTTAGAAGTGAAAGTATAGGGGTAGAATTTGGACTGATATGAAAAATGGGTATTTTTCACAGTTTCTGCCCATACGCGTAACAGAGAAGGCGTTACGCGTATGGTTTTGTGTGCCAGGGGGCCAATACGCGTAACAGGAAAGTTGTTACGCGTATGGCAAAGCGTTACATGGGTATACGCGTATGGAACTCATTTTTTACACGACCCTCTGCCCGTACGCGTAATGGTACGTGTATGGAAGCTTGGCCTTACGCGTATGAGAGGGATTACGCGTAGTTGGATCTGAAAGTTGAATTTTTGAGGGAAGGATACGTCTCTGCTCATACGCGTAATAGGCAGGACAATATGCGTATGGCAGGGCGGCAGAAGTGGCCTTACGCGTCAGGTACGCAGCTGGATGGGTGAGCGAGCTAGGCAATACGCGTACGGCATAAGGCAATACGCGTATGACCAGCGAGAGTACAGAATTCTGCTGTTCTGCGATTTCTTTCCCGATTTCGCGTTCGATGCAGTTCCTTTGGGTCTGAGAGGTTGGGATAGATGTCAGAATTTGTTGAAACTAGGAATGGTGGTGAAAATAATTAAAAATGGAATTTAGGTGGATTAATTAGATAATTAGCTAATTAA
Organism: Lathyrus tuberosus; assembly: GCA_022829125.1. Classification (NCBI taxonomy): domain Eukaryota; kingdom Viridiplantae; phylum Streptophyta; class Magnoliopsida; order Fabales; family Fabaceae; genus Lathyrus; species Lathyrus tuberosus. Next base: position 711,844 of record JALAZF010000233.1, read on the forward strand.
CGTCGTGTGAGATATTTCCTGTTGTGGTGTGTATTATGGTGAGTAGGTATCTCATGTGTGATCAGGAGGATCGTGAAGATGCATGATTAATATTATACATGTGTTTTGTATGCATATTTATTGTCATGCATTCATGGTGTGTCGGTGGTGATGAATCATTGCTCAGGAGGAGTGTATATGATCCATTCGAATTCCAATGTGGAGTATGGTGGAGATAGATCATTGCCAAGTAGGGGTATATGTGATCTATCCGGATTCTATTATGAATCGGGTTCGATTGAATGAACCATGGTGTATTGGTATCACATGCATTATGTCGGTTGTTGAGTCACATTGCATCATTTATGTGTTTATTGAGTTATAATTGTAAGTGACAAGTGTGTCGTGATGGTGTGTTGACTGCGTGTGATTACTACTCTTAACATGTATTATACACCGTTAATTATTGAATGTAGTTCTCACCCCTTTGTTGTTTGTTGCATCTGTGCTTCTTCGGAAGTACAGATAATCCAGGTACTTGAGTGTGCATGGAGTGCGTGTTGCTTGATCGAGTCTTAGGAGTCGCTCTGATACATAACACGGGATTTTGGGAGTTTTTAGTCATTTGCTATTTTTCTTTTATTTGTTTTGTTACGTATCATTCTTTATTTGAAACTATGGTGGACCACGACTTATGTGGATTTTTGGTGTTGTTGGCAAATTGTCGTAGTTTGAATAAAACGTTTATTTCCGCTGGTTTATTTCATTAATGAAAAGAGTTTTAGTTGTTGGTTTTAATGCCGTGACATCCTACTATTGGTTGTAAACTCTGATTATTTTCGTATCATTTATATATTCTATAAAATGGGAAAGTGGGGTGTTACAATTGGTATCAGAGCAGGTCGGTCCGTTCGGCCAGGTATGGTAGTGGAGTCTGTCCTTAGAATAGGAGTAGGTTGTGTGTTATAATCATATATTAATTGTTGAACAGTATGGCAGGAAGGAATGATGTTGCTCTTGCTGCTGCTATGCAAGCTATGGCACAAGCGATAGAGAACACTAATCAGGCTGGGGGTGCGCAGTTCTGCGACTTAGCACAATTCCAGATCAATAAGCCGCCTACATATGAGGGAGGTATTCTGGATCCTGAGGCTGCACAAAAATGGCTGAAGGCTATTGAGAAGATCTTCAGGACCATGGGATGCAGTGATGCTTAGAAAGTACGGTTTGGCACTCATATGCTGGAGGGAGAGGCTGAAGTCTGGTGGGACAATAGTCGTCAGAGGTTGGAAGTTGTAGGTACTGATATTACTTGGCCAGTATTTCAGGCTGAGTTTCTGGAAAAGTACTTTCCGGAAGATGTTCGTAGTGCAAAGGAGATTGAATTCTTGGAACTGAAACAAGGTAACATGACTGTTGCTGAATATGCTGCTCGGATTGAAGAGTTGGTGCAATATTGTGCTCACTACAATACGGAGGAAGCTATGAATTCAAAATGCTTAAAGTTTGAGAATGGGCTGCGTCCCGAGATCAAATAGGGCATTGCTTGTCAAAAGATAAGGAATTATCCATAACTGGTTAGCAGAAGCCGGATCTATGATAATGATAACAGGGCCCGGATTGCTCATTATAAGGCTTTGAGTGACCGGAAGGGTAAGCAGAGATTTGGGGGTACTCCTTATAGTACTCCAGCTGATAAAGGAAAATAGAAAGCTGTTGTGGGGAAGAAACTAAAAGAGGGAGGAGTGGTTCCTGATACTCTCAAGTGTTTCAGATGTGGTGGCACGAGTCACCGTGTTAATAATTGTCCGAATGATGCGAAGAAGTGCTTCAAGTGTGGACGACCAGGTCATGTTATAGCAGGTTGTAGGGCCACTATGCCTACCTGTTATAACTGTGGAGAACAAGGTCATATCAACACTCACAGTGAGAAGCCAAAGAAATCTCAGACCAATGGAAAGTTGTTTGCCTTGGTGGGAACCCAATACACCAATGAGGAGCGTTCCATCAAAGGTACTTGCTTTATTAATGACATTCCTTTGATTGCTATCATTGACACGGGTGCTACCCACTCGTTTATTTCTTTTGATTGTGTGAAGAGATTAGGAATTGTGCCGTCTACTCTAGATCAGAGGATGACGATTGAAACTCCGTCTATTGGTTCTGTGGTTACTTCCTTAGTGTGTTTGAAGTGTCCGTTGACTATGTTTGGTAGAGATTTCATAGTGGACTTAATTTGTTTGCCACTCGGCAATCTCGGTGTTATTTTGGGGATGAACTGGTTGGAATTCAACCGGGTTTACATTGAATACTTTAGGAAGACGTTATTGTTTCTTACTCCTGAAGAGGAAGCATTAGAGAATTCCTTGTCTAGCAGGGAGTTGAGAACGTTTTTGGAGGATGAAGCTAAGATGTTTGCGGTGTTTGCCTCGTTATCTGTTGAAAGCAAGACTTCAATTAATGAGTTACCGGTGGTGAATGAATTTCCTGAAGTGTTACCAGATGATATTACTGAATTACCTCCGACAAGAGAAGTTGAATTTACCATTGATCTTGTTCCTGGTACTAGGCCTATATCTATGGCACCATACAGGATGTCTGCTTCAGAATTATCAGAGTTGAAGTCTCATATTGGAGAGCTGCTTGATAAGAAGTTTATTAGGCCGAGTGTGTCGCCGTGGGGAGCTCCAGTGTTATTGGTGAAAAAGAAGGATGGTAGTATGCGTCTGTGCATCGATTACCGTCAGTTGAATAAAGTGACCATTAAAAATAAGTATCCACTTCCGAGGATTGATGACTTAATGGATCAACTTATGGGAGCTCGTGTTTTCAGCAAAATTGATTTGAGGTCGGGTTACCATAAAACAAGAGTAAAGGAAGATGATATTCAGAAGAATGCGTTCAGAACTCGCTATGGACATTACGAATATGCGGTGATGCCTTTCGGAGTGTCTAATGCGCCAGGTGTGTTTATGGAGTATATGAACCGTATCTTTTATTCCTACCTGGACCAGTTTATTGTGGTATTCATTGATGACATATTGATTTATTCTAAGTCTGAAGAGGATCATGCAGAACACTTAAGAATTGCATTGCAGGTGTTGAGAGATAATAAATTGTTTGTAAAATTATCAAAATGTGAATTCTGGTTGACGACTGTGAGTTTCTTGGGCCATGTTATTTCTGGTGACGGCATAGTAGTGGACCCATCTAAAGTAAGTGCAGTACTTCAATGGGAACCTCTGAAGACAGTAACGGAGATTAGAAGCTTTTTTGGTTTGGCAGGTTATTACCGAAGATTCATTGAAGGATTTTCTAATTTGGCGTTACCATTGACTCAGTTAACTAGAAAAAATCAAGTTTTTGTTTGGGATGCGGCGTGTGAGGAAAGTTTCGAAGAGTTGAAAAATAAATTGACTACAACACCAGTGTTAATTCTACAAGTCCAAGTGAACCTTTTGTGGCGTATTGTGATGCGTCTAAGATGGGATTAGGAGGAGTGTTGATGCAAGATGGCAAGGTGGTGGCATATGCTTCGCGGCAATTGAGGGTGCATGAGAGGAATTATCCTACTCATGATCTTGAATTAGCTGCGGTGGTTTTTGTATTAAAAATTTGGAGACATTACTTGTATGGATCGAGATTTGAAGTATTCAGTGATCACAAAAGTCTGAAGTATTTGTTCGATCAGAAGGAATTGAATATGAGGCAGAGGAGATGGTTAGAGTTCTTGAAAGACTATGATTTTAATTTGAGTTATCATCCGGGGAAAGCTAATGTTGTAGCAGATGCTCTCAGTCAGAAGATAATTCATATGTCGGCATTGATGGTAAAAGAAATGGAATTAATTGAACAGTTTAGAGACTTGAGTATGGTTTGTGAAACTACACCTGAGAGCGTTAGATTGGGTATGCTTAAGGTGAATAATGACTTTTTGTATGTAATTAAGGAAAATCAGAGACTTGATGTGAAGCTAGTGGACTTGATGCCTACAGGAGGAAATGATCCTAATAGTGATTTTAAAGTGGATAATGTTGGTGTTTTGAGATTCCGGGGCAGAATTTGTGTACCGGATAATGATGAATTGAGGAAAGCGATCTTAGAGGAGAGTCACCGGAGTAGCTTAAGTATTCATCCAGGAGCTACGAAAATGTATCATGACTTGAAAAAGTTATTTTGGTGGTCTAGTATGAAGAGGGACATAGCTCAGTTTGTTTATGCTTGTTTGACATGTCAGAAATCAAAGGTGGAGCACCAGAAACCTTCGGGGTTAATGCAACCGTTGGAGATTCCAGAATGGAAATGGGACAGTATTACTATGGACTTTGTTACTGGTTTGCCAAATACGGCGAGGGGCTTTGATGCTATTTGGGTGGTGGTGGATCGACTTACGAAATCCGCATATTTTATACCAATTAACATTAGTTTTTCGTTGTCAAAGCTGATGGAGATTTATATCAGAATAATTGTGAAGTTGCATAGTGTTCCGTCGAACATAGTGTCGGATATAGATCCGAGGTTTACTTCAGAATTTTGGAAGAGTTTGCAAGAAGCTTTGGGTTTTAAATTAAAGTTGAGCTCGGCTTATCATCCACAGACCGATGGTTAGTCAGAGAGGACTATTCAGTAGTTGGAAGATTTGCTGAGAGCCTGTGTGTTGGGGAAAGGTGGTACGTGGGATACTCATTTTCCATTGATCGAGTTCACGTATAATAATAGTTACCATTCTAGTATTGGGATGGCACCTTTCGAAGCTTTGTATGGTAGGAGGTGTAGGACGCCTCTGTATTGATATAAGACTGGTGAGAATGTGGTGCTTGGACCTGAGATTGTGCAACAGACTACTGAGACAATTCAGATGATCCGTGAGAAGATGAAAGTGTCTCAGAGTAGGCAGAAAAGTTATCATGATAATCGGAAGAAAGACTTGGAATTCAGTGAAGGTGACCACATGTTCCTGAGAGTTAACCCAGTGACCGGTGTTGGGCGTGCATTGAAATCAAAGAAGCTGGATCCTAAGTTTATTGGACCGTATCAGATCTTGCAAAGAGTAGGAACAGTTGCTTACAGGGTAGCGTTGCCGCCTAAACTTTCAAACTTGCATGACATGTTTCATGTGCCGCAACTTCGGAAGTATGTATTTAATCCATCTCATGTTATCCAGAGGGATGAGGTGCAGATTAGAGATAATCTTACTATGGAGGCGATGCCGATAAGGATCGAGGATCGCAAGATGAAGCAACTTAGAGGAAAGGAGATTCCTTTGGTGAGAGTAGCTTGGGGAGGAGCTGCTGGAGGAAGTGTGACTTGGGAGTTGGAGAGCAGGATGCGAGAGTCGTATCCAGAATTGTTTCCATCAGGTATAATTTCGAGGACGAAAATAATTTAAGTGGGGGGGGGGGGGGGGGTTGTAACACCCCATTTTAATTTATTTAATCGTCGTGCGTTATTTTGTTTGTTTGGTCTTGTGTAAGGCGTGTGTAATTGAGTACGTAGGTGTGGTATCCTTAGCGGAGCGGGAGAAATTAGAGTTATTGGGTGAATAGCGTAATATTGGATAATTAGAGGGTATATTTAATAATAGTAGTATAAGGGATATTATTATTATTATTATTATTATTATTATTATTATTTTATGATTTTTAAATAAAAATCTAATTTAATTAGAATGTGTTTAGGGGGGGGGGGGGAAACTAGGAGTCTAAATCATTAATCAGAATTAGGGAGGGTTTAGAGGAATAACTGTATTTTTCACGTAAAAAGAGAAAGAGCTAGGGAAGGAAGAACAAGGGTGCTAGGGTAAGAATTCTCCACCAATTTTCGCAGAGTTTCAGACCAAATTCGAGGTAAGGGGGGAGAATGGGTTCAATATAGGTGATAATATCATGTAAGGGTAGTGAGGGTTCCTTCCCCTCTTAGAAATTTTTGTGTTATGTGTGAATCAATCTACTCTGTCATGATATGTGTAATTGTATGGTGTTATTGCTGCTGTATGAATGTGTCTGTTTGCAGATTTGGTTTTGTTGCAGGTGAGGATAACAAATTTAGATCTAGGAAACATTAAATTGATTAGTGATAATAGGAGGATGGAAGTATATGAAATTACAGGTCATAAAATCAATGTAGAGATGAATTTAGGATAGATCTAGGTGTTAGAAGTGAGAGTATAGGGGTAGAATTCAGGCTGATATGAAAAATTGGTATTTTTCACAGTCTCTGCCCATACGCGTAATAGAGAAGGCGTTACACATATGGCTTTGCGTGCCAGGGGGCCAATACGCGTAACATGTAGGTTTTTACACGTATGGCAAAGCATTACGTGGGTATACACGTATGGAACTCATTTTTGACACGGCCCTCTGCCCGTACGCGTATGGAAGCTTGGCCTTACGCGTATGAGAAGGATTACGCGTAGTTGGATCTGAAAGTTGAATTTTTTAGGGAATGATACGTCTCTGCTCATACGCGTAATAGGCAGGGCAATACGCGTATGGCAGGGCGGCAGGAGTGGCCTTACGCGTCAGGTCTGCAGCTGGATGGGCGAGCGAGCTGGGCAATACGCGTACGGCACAAGGCAATACGCGTATGACCAGCGAGAGTGCAGAATTCTGCTGTTCTACGATTTCTTTCCGATTTCGTGTCCGATGCAGTTCCTTTGGGTCTGAGAGTTGGGGATAGATGTCAGAATTTGTTGAAACTAGGAATGGTGGTGAAAAGAATTAAAAATGGAATTTAGGTGGATTAATTAGATAATTAGCTAATTAACGCCGTGTGAGATATTTCCTGTTGTGGTGTGTATTATGGTGAGTAGGTATCTCATGTGTTATCAGCAGGATCGTGAAGATGTATGATTAATATTATACATGTGTGTTGTATGCATATTTATTGTCATGCATTCATGGTGTGTCGGTGGTGATGAATCATTGCTTAGGAGGAGTGTATGTGATTCATCCGAATTCCAATGTGGAATATGGTGGAGATAGATTATTGCCAAGTAAGGGTGTATGTGATCTATCTGGATTCTATTATGAATCGGGTTCGATTGAATGAACCATGGTGTATTGGTACCACATGCATTGTGTCGGTTGTTGAGTCACATTGCATCATTTATGTGTTTATTGAGTTATAATTGTAAGTGACAAGTGTGTCGTGATGGTGTGTTAACTATGTGTGATTACTACTCTTAACATGTATTATACACCATTAATTATTGAATGTAGTTCTCACCCCTTTGTTGTTTGTTGCGTCTGTGCTTCTTCAGAAGTACAGATGATCCAGGTACTTGAGTGTGCATGGAGTGCGTGTTACTTGATCGAGTCTTAGGAGTCGCTCTAATACGTAACACAGGATTTTGGGAGTTTTTTGGCATTTGCTATTTTTCTTTTATTTGTTTTGTTATGTATCATTCTTTATTTGAAACTATGGTGGACCACGACTTATGTGGATTTTTGGTGTTGTTGGCAAATTGCCGTAATTTGAATAAAACATTTATTTTCGCTAGTTTATTTCATTAATGAAAAGAGTTTTAGTTGTTGGTTTTAATGTTGTGACATCCTACTATTGGTTGTAAACTCTGATTATTTTCGTATCATTTATATATTCTATATAATGGGAAAGTGGGGTGTTACACAGCAGCAAGAGCAGGATCATTTCTCCCTGCCATACTGTTCAACAATCAAAACACGGTTAGAAGAACACACCAATCTACTCATATTCTAAGGATAGACTCTACTACAACATCTGGCCAGCGGACCGACCTGCTCTGATACCAATTGTAACACCCCACTTTCCTTTTTTAGAAAAATATATAAATAATACGAAAATAATCAGATTTCCCCTCACTAGTAGGATGTCACACCATTCAAAACATAACATAAGGTCTCAATTACTTCATTATCTTCTTTTCTCATAAATGAATTAAAACACTGGAAATAATTATTTTATCCAAAATCACGTCACCAATGCCACATATAAAATCTCCACATACTCGTGGTCCACAATATTTTAAAAGAATAGTGATACGTAACAAAATCAAATAAAGAATAACAATTAATGAAAACTCCCAAATCCCGTGTTACGTATCAGAGCGACTCCTAAGACTCGATCAGGCAATACGCACTTCATGCACTACTCAAGTACCTGGATTATCTGTACTCCCCAAGAAGCACAGACGCAAGAAACAACAAAGGGGCGAGAACTACATTCAATAATTAATGGTGTATAATACATGTTAAAGAGTAGTAATCACACATTCACACATAAACAACACACAATCACGGCATACTTGTCACTTTCATTTATAATGCACCAAACACATAATAATGCAATGCGATTCAATGACATTGACACAATGCATGTGGTACCAATACACCATGGTTCATTCAATCGAACCCGATTCCTAATAGAATCCGGATATATCACATACACTCCCACTGAGCAATGATTTATCTCCATCACAACTCCACATTGGAGTCCGGACAATACTAGGCACCCATCATGGATTCCCACCTAGTTGTCTCCACCAGACTCATCATGAAATGCATGACACATATATGCACAAAACACATGTATAATAACAATTATACATCTTCACGATCCTCCTGATCACACGTGAGATACATACTCACCGTAATACACAATAGTATTACCACACATGTCCAATCAATTCAGCATAACACACCCAATCAAGGAAAATACCTCACGTGGCCCTAATTAGCTAATTGTCTTATTAGTCCACCTAAATTCAATTTTTAATTATTTCCACTACCATTCATAGGTTCAACAAGTTCTGACACCTATTCCAACCTCTCAGACCAAAAGGAACTACATCGGACGCGAAATCGGGAAAGAAATCGTAAAAACAACAAAATTCTGCACCTCTGCTGGTCATACGCGTATTTCCTTGTCCATTACGCGTACTGCCCAGCTCACTCGCCCCCCAGCTACGCGTACCCAAGCGTAACGCCCACTATGCAGCTTGCCATACGCGTAATGTCCCGAGTGTTACGCGTATGAGCAGAGACTGATTTCTCTCTAGAATTCCATTTCCATACTTCTTACGCGTGTTGCCCACCAAACCACTTTGACATACGCGTATCACCTTGCCAATACGCGTAATGACCCTCTGGCAAGCAATGCCTTACGTGTAACACCTCCTCTGTTACGCGTATGGGAAGAGTCTGTGAAAATCCCAAATTTTCATATCAGTCCGAATTCTACCACTGTGATCTCACTTCTAACATCCAGAGATGTCCTGAAAATCGTTTCTACATTGATTTTAAGACCCATAATTTCACATTACCTCATTCTCCTATTATTACTAATCAATTTAATGCTTCCTAGATCTAAATTCGTCACTCTTAACCTGCAACAAAACCATATCTGTAAACACAGTTCATTCATACAGCCACAACAGTACAAATTATACACGAAATTCATACTATCATCAACAGATTCATACAGATCAACAACAAAGCATCCATATCAGATTTCAAGATTCACCAACAGAACCTATACACAAAAATTCTACGAGGGAAAGGACCCGTCACTACCCTCTCATGTTATTAACACCTATATTGAGCCCATTCTCCCCCCTTACCTCGAATTTGGTCAGAAAATCCTGCGAAAACTTGATGATGGAATGCCCTAGTCCTCCCTCTTGTTCTTCCTTCTCTAACTCTTTCTTGGTGAAAATATGGTTATGATTAAATCTGTCCCTAAACCTGATTAATGACTTAATTCCTTATTTTCCTCCCACTAACATTATTATTAATTAAATCTGATATTATTTAATAATAATATTAATAGTGATAATAACAATAATACTGATAATATTACTCATAATAATAATAGAAATATTAATAATCTTAGACTTAATAATAATAATAATATACCTCATACTACTATTATTAAACATGCCCACACATTAATCATTATTACTTTATCATCATCCCGACATATCTGTTTTACTGGTTCCGCTAAGGACACTACACCCTACGCGCTCACCCACACACACCCTTAACAAATCCAAACAAATGAAATAACACACGACTATTAAATAAATTAAAATGGGGTGTTACACCTTTGCCCAACATAACGGTTAGTTTTGGGCACTCTGCCCGACATAACGGCTAGTTTTTTACAGTTACCTATTCTTTGGGAAATGGTTATTTCGCCCCGAAAATAGGGACCGTTGGCCACGAGATGGGGGAATTATATAAACCCTCTCACTTGAGAGGGTCAGGTATCCAATTTTCATCCTAAGAACACACTTTGTACTTGCCCTTTTCTCTGGCCTTTTCTTACTTGAGCGTCGGAGTGCCTTGCATGGACACCCCCACCTCTTCTCACACCCAGCATCACAGACGTTCTTGGTGGCCCATCACAGGATCTGATCAGCCTTCATGATCACACATCCATTTGTTTTTCTTTTTTGGGAGGATAATGTCTTTGTCAAAATCATTATCGTGCATCCAACATTCACATCCTGGGTCAAAATGATTGGGATCTACGTCCTAAATAAAGTGACCATTTATTTTGTCAGCATAGGTAGGTTCTCCTTTACTAGTAATAGCGTGAACCGGGCACTAATCTTCTTTGAGAATTGGTCGGATCATCATGGTTTGGAAAATAGGAGAAGCTAAACTTGATCCTTCGTCTGGTTTCTTGAAAATTGTTTTGACAATTTTTCTAGTGGATGTTTTGAAGGTAGCCTCTTGAGATTGTATTTGTCTTCTATCTTGATGGATTTTTCGATAATTTGTTATTCGTTCAAGGGGAATTAGTTGAGTTAACTCTTCCCTTGTGGTCCATCTTCGTATCTGGACGATAGAGGGTAAATCTTCTTCTATATTAGTAACTACTAACAGTGAATTAGAAGAACATCACGTGAGAGGCAAATATATCGAATAATTTTGTAAGTTATAGATTATTTGATGATGGAGAGTAGCAGACATAGCTTCTGGAACTTGATTAGGTCCAGTGATTTGGATTTGGACTTTTAGTCTTGTGGATAGAGTGTTTTCGTTGAGGCTTACATTATAGTTTGGAAAAACAGCGAGGACAACACTTCTTGCATGAAGTGTGGTTAGGATAGTCTCTATGATAGCATTTTCATAATGGATATATCTTGAATCCAAGAGAGCTATTTTGCATAAGATATGCTGATTTTTCCTTCCCTGGAGAGAGAGAGAAAGAGAGAGAGAGAGAGAGAGAGAGAGAGAGAGAGAGAGAGAGAGAGAGAGAGAGATAGAGAGAGGATGATCTTAACCGCTCCAAAATGTAAAGTTGTGTATCCTTCTAATTTCTAATTATTTATGAGACTTTGAGGATTCTCTAAATCTACATATTGCTCTTGGTTTGTAGCTCTCAGACTACATTGGTCTAGTCAGGATGACTGGACATACTCGTTCATCTGAGGGTGGTTTGTAGAGATTAAGTTTCTGATGGACTTGGTATTTTTTTTTTTTTTTGAAGATATTATAAGGACTTAAAAGGGGAGGTACTGTTTCAGCAATTTAAGCATCTTCTATAACATAAGAATACTCAACAAGGTTTTCTATTTTGTGGGTACCAGTCTTTTTACATAGACTTTCTTCCTGGTTTCATCGAAAGACTCTTTTAGTACAATCATGGCTCTTATTGCACATTATGATTTGGAACCCCATCAAATGGATTTCAAGACGACATTTTTCAATGACAATGTTGATGAAACAATCTATATGGTGCAACTGGAAAACTTTGTGTGAGAAGACTTGACGAATATGGTTTGCAAATTAACAAAATTCATTTATGAACTAAAGTAATCGTTTTGTCAGAGGTAGGACAAGTTTCATGAAGTAATTCTCTCATTTGGTTTTGAGGTGATTGTTGTTGGATTGTGTGTATCACAAATTCAGTTGGAGCAAGTACATTTTCCTAGTCTCGTATGTTGATGACATACTGCTTTCCACTAATGATATAGGCATGATGCACGAAACTAATAAATTTCTATCAAGAAAATTTGAAACAAAATATCTTGGTGACGCCTCATTTGTATTAGGAATTCAGATACACTGAGATTGATCTCAAAGTATTCTAGGATTATCACAAAGGAGCTATATCTAAAAGGTACTTAAAAGGTTTGACATGTAAGAATGTAAATAAGAGGATACTCCAGTTGCTAAGGGTGACCAATTTAGTCTTAGTCAGGGCCTAAAAGGAAACTTAGAAATTCAAGAAATGCAAAAGATTTCTTATGCGTTAGCTGTAGGGAGTCTAATGTATGCCTTATGAAGAAAAGTTCTTCTTGACCTTAGTTAAAGTTATGATGAAGACAAACACATCAATAAAAAGAATACAAAGCTAAAAGGCTAGCACAATCAAGCTCAATTGATCATAAGCTTTGGAAATCAAAGGAAAGAATCAAGATGGTTAAACTATGCATTGCAATTCATATTATATATCTTAATGGCTTAGAAATTATCATGCATATTCATCTTAAAGTTTCTTACATGATGTTGTATTAAGCCTTTTGATCCATGCCATAAAAAACAAGTTTTTAGCACTTTAAGCACAGGTGTAACTGGTTATGCAAAACCTCTAACCAGTTAAAGGTTCGAAAAATTTGTTTTATTTTTTAATAGCTGCAACTGTAACCGGATATATGCACGAATTTTTTAATAGCTATATTTTATGTTTGCATAGATATGCCTACAACCGGTTAACCAAAACCTCTAACCGGCTACAACCACGAAAATTTCAAAAATATTTTAACAGCTACAGTTGTAACTGGTTACAACATTATGGTAATCAGTTACCACTTACGCAACAACTCTTTTCAACAATTTGTTTCATTCCTAAAGATTACATTGCTTCATGGAACCACTTCAAACATTTTTATTCATTCAAAGGGGTTCCTATTGATGTATGTAAGGTGTATACATCTGCAAAACGAAAACCAACTCTTTCAAAATGTAGTTTTCAAATCAATTCAAACAAAGTTGTTAAGTGTTCATATAATTTCAAATGAAACTTTGTGCATAAACTTTTACATCGTTTAAAAAAATTTCATTGATATCATTACTGAGCATTTAAGTGTATATGTTTTTATTGTGATCAAAGAGAAAGAGGATAGCAAAAACTTTCATATATCTTGTAATACAAGCAAGTCAAAAAAGATACAAACTCAAGAGTGAAATCTGTATTTTTGTGATCATCAAGTTGTTGGTGATTGTTGTGAAAAGGTCCTTTGAATTGGTTTGATTGAAATCCCACCATACTTGTTGGTGTTTAGAAATCAAGGGAGTGGTGTAATTATTTGTTGTTGTTATAAGATTGTAAGAGAATTCTTGGTGCGAGGCTTGTACAAAGATCTAACAATAGTAGAAATCTCTCATAGGGTGTTAGAGAACTAGATGTACCATTGGTTGATAAGGGGAACTAGTATACATCTTTGTGTCATTTACTTATCTATATTTTTATATTCTGCATAACATTATTCTAATCAATTGCAACACTTAACTTGTTTCAGGAAAAGTAAAAAAGAAAAGGAACTTGCATAAAAACTAGAATAATCCAACAAGTCTAATTCACCTCACAACCCCCTCTTAGATTGCGCACTACAATACTTACATGCCAAGTATGCACATGTCTGGATACTGCCTTCATAGTTGGGATGCTAGGCAGATATTTGAGCAATCCAGGAATGAATCATTAGAAAGCAACCAAAAGGGTTATGAGTTATTTAAAGAGAATAAAATATTATATGCTCACATATAGGAGGTCATACCAGTTGGTGATCATTGAATATTCTAACTTTGATTTTGCTAGATACCAAGATAGTAAAAAATCCACTTCAGGCTATATCTACATGTTGACTGATGGTGTAATTTCTTGGTGCAATGCCAAGCAAACTCTTGTTTCTTTATCCACCATGACAACAAAATTTATAGCATGTTTTGAGGCATTTAACCATGGGATTTGGTTAAGGAACCTTATCACTAGGCTGCGAATTGTGGAAGGAATAGAAAGACCACTTAAGTTATACCATGATAATAAATCAGCCATTATATATTCCAACAATAATAGAAGCTTGATCAAGTTAAAACATGTTGAGATAAAGTTCCTAGATGTTAAGGAAATGGTACAAAGTGGACTGATTTCCATAAAACACTTAGGCACAAATTCCATGATAGCATATCCTATTACAAAAGGTCTTCCACCCAAGGTATTTCATGAGCACACTGCTCACGTAGATGTTTTAGGGTTTGAGAAATCCTTAGTTTAGTGGGAGTTAGTAATTTGTGAATTTTTTGTTCTGTATTTGGTATTATGTATGCATACTCTAGTTTTGGATTTTTTTCTAGTTTATTAAGTTTAATATTCAACTATTTAAACTTTGTACATTAAGTTAAAGTAGGACTAACTGAATCATGTCACTAAAGTAAAGTAGGACTAACTGAAAATTGACATGTACATGCCACATTCTTGTGATTTTCATACTACACATTTCATGATGAATCTTTGTCATTTAGTTATGTAACTACTAGTAATCATTGATGGGTTTAGTAATGTCTTGACTAATGAATGATATTATTTGGATATGCATGAAGTATATATAATGACAAATTTTGAGCTCATGAAGTCTAACACGTGTGTAAAGTTACTTATGTGATCAGTGGGAGATTGTTAAAAATTTTGGACCATAAATATAATATTACATATGTTAGGTTTGTTATTTAATTAGCCAAAATTAAAGTGGTCTAATTGATATTAAGTTTATGGCTAAGGGCATATATGTTATGAAAGGTTATTGTGTGGATACCATAAGTCAATATCCCAATTTGATGAGGGGTCAAATTAAAATATTGAAAACTGAGTAGTAACCTTAAGGGAATTACTTATATTGGTTGTGGTCCCCATTTGTAAAATACGATCAATATGATTTATAAAATTTTCTCTCTTCATCCCCATCAGAAGAGAATAAAGAAACCCTAAGGCATTCTACAAATTGGAAGATTACATACGCACAAACCTTCAGCGATTTTAATGGCAAACTCAAGTACACTTTCACTTTCATTCTCATCTTATATTCGGATATGAGTTCACAGGATATGGACTCATTGAAATTAGTTCAAGATTCTATTTTTTATTTCTTTATAAGTAGAGATACATAAGGTAAAGAATAGATCCAACATGAGCATGAGTCTAATTTAAAATAAAATGTAGTATTCTTTTTTTTTATAAACCTTGATTAAAACAATAAAATTTAATATCCATAAAAAGTTATTAAAAACAATAAGTTTAACTAATGTTACTATTTATCATTTTTTAATAGCGAGTAGCAGCCGCTCCTTCTTTCTTTAACTTAGTTTTCTCTCTTTCTTCATCTATTAAAAAGGGTGGTTTTATAGTCAATTTTTTTAAATCCAAAATCACCCCCTCTAAATTCTTATTCCTTTTCTTTTCATTCAAATAAGTGATTTCGCATATATTTTTAGTTTTTTTTCTTCGTGATTTCCTCGTCTTAGTGCGACGTTGTGTTAGACGTCGTCTTATTGCGGCATTATTTTGTTTTACTATCTTGGTGCGGTGTTTGTTTGGTTCAGATTGACATAATAGTTTTGACTCAATGCATATTCAATCAATGACTTTGACATCGTCAATGCTGCAAACTCGAAGACATGGGTATTTTGAACATTTCAATTTCGTCATATTTGTATACTTTGTCACATTTGTAGGTATTTTCGCCATTATATGCTATTAATGTGAGTGTTGTGAGTTTGTTCGTTAATTCATCCTTTTAGATTATTGCGATTTTAAATTTGTATTATTCAATATATTTTATCAATTTGAATGAATGAATATCACTTTTAATTAAAAAAAAACTAAAATTACTATTTAAATAAGATGATTTCATCCCTTTTTCGTAGATCCCATTTGTTTTCGCATTTTATTTGTTATTATTTTATTTTGGTCTAAAGTGGGTCAAATTCCACCCTTTGTTATTTCTTTTTATTGGTCTCTTTTAATTTGGTTTTATATTAGAAGAGATTTATCAATTAAATTCAAAGTCAATAATCTACCCTCTAACAACCATATTCATATTAATGTGTATTATTATTCCTAATGGTCTTCATCCCTTTCCAATCCTTAACACTCCTCCTCTATAATTTCTTCTCCTTAACTTTTCCAAAATTGTATTAGTGCATCATTATAAAACATCTTAAAGCAACGATAGCAAATAAACTTTATTTCATTTTATTTCATTAAATAAGGTCGACTACACTCCCATAATATTTTATCGAATATCATATTTTTATCTAATTCAAACATTTCAAAATTTTTAAAATAATTTTCTTATAATTTTCTAACTCTTCCTCAATTTTAGTTGTTTATTCGTATCTATCTCTATTTCAAAATAAATATCTTTTTAATTAAAGAAATTTATTTTAAAATATTTTTTTACTTTTTCAATGCAATATTATCTAATTTTTATCAATTTTATATTTAATAAATATTGTCTACACTACTTTTAAATATTAAATTATATTATATAGTTATAATAATCAAAGACAATTTTATAAAATTATTATATTTATTTGTTTAATTATTTTTTTAATCGACAAGTACAAACTAAAATATATAACTCAAAGTATTTAAAAAAAAAAAGAGTTGGTGAATGTTTGATCAATTTAAAAAAGAAGACTTGAAATATACATAAATAACAATAAATGTTATAGACCAATTGCCATTCAAAACTATCTTTTGACAAGTTGATTATAAGATTGCATAAATTCCCTTAAAATCTCAAACTAGGTTCCATGATTTGACTGAACCACTTCATTCTCTCTCAACTCGGAAAAAAAAGCACAAACATTTTCATACCCATAGGCTTTGTTAACAACCCAATGCATAAGTGGTGGAATTAGATTTAAAGTATTTATTTAAATTACTAATATTTTAGCTTTGGAATAAATGAGCTTATCCAAATAAGCCAAAATTTCTATGTTCACACGTCACCACCACAAAGTATTCCTAGAATACTCCAAATCATACAAATATTATTGATAAATTATGTGCTTGTTAAAACATGTTATTGATAAAGCTGTGGGTCATCTTTCCTTGATAACTAAGATAGCTAAGAGGATGTAAACATCAAATCAAATCTATTAAGCAAAAATAAAATAATAGACGAACTCATAAAACCTATATTCTATTTTGTCTTTTTCTATGACTATTTATAACCTCTTTAACTAAGTTTGTGTTCTATGGTAAAACTAGTGGATAGCTATACGATGCATGGATACTGATGTTAATAAAAATAAAAAATAAAAGATAAAGTTATTTAACTAAAAAAATTTATTATTTTTAAAAGAAAAATAATTTTTATTTATAATTATAGCATAAATATAATTATGTAAATATTAATTTTGTTTTTCTATTATTTATAAAAATATTTATGTAATTATTTAATTTTATAAAAATCAATTAATAACATAGTATTTGTAAATATTGTTTTAATTGTATAAATTAATATTATTAACATAAATAAATATATTTTGCTTGCGTTTGCATTCAGACATTGTTTTAAATATATTTACTTTTATTTTTTTTAATTATACAAAAAAAAATGTAATAGCATGTGCGTTCGCACATATTCTAGTGTAGATACCCGTGCGTTCGTACGGGTTCTGCTGTATTACGCGCATTTGTTTTTAAAATATAATAAAAATGTAAAAAAGAAAAATAAACTTTTTTTTTGCAAAAGAGGTTATTATTTTTAAAAACAATATTTGAATCAATAGTAAAGTTGTTTCCGTTATTAATAATAGTATTTTTTTCTCGTATATAAAAAATATTTTAAGCAACAATGTATTTTTTTCTGTATATAATTATTAATTTTGTTTTGACACTATTTATAAAAATATTTGAATCAATAGTAAAGGTGTTCTCGTATATAAAAAGATTTGAATTAATAGTTGTTTCCGTTTATAACAGTAATTAAATTAATAGTTTCATTTTTCTTGTTTATATATATATATATATATATATATATATATATATATATATATATATATATATATATATATATATATATATATATATATATATATATATATTATGTTGTATATATAGTGTATTTAATTTAATTTTGTATTTGATCAGTTTGATAAAAATTGTGATAAACATTAAGATAAAGATTAATTTTTAGTAAGTTAGAAAAAATGTTTATTTTTCTATGGATAAATGTTTATTGATACCTCACTCATGAGATCAGGCTGGACAGGGATAATGCATATGAGATTATATGGCCTAGGAGAATGGATAATTACTTCAGTGTTAAAAACTGCTACAAGGCTTGGAATCTAAGAAAGGAAGAGGATAGCTTGGGAAATAATCTGGAGGAAGCATTACATCACTTGTGGAAGATTAAGGCTCCCTTAAAAGCTTTGATATTTGGTTGGAGACTCTTATTGAATAGATTTTTGATTCGTGATAACTTGAGCAGTAGAGACATAATCAAGGATCCACATCAAATGTCTTGTGTGTTTTGTTTCAAGGAGAAAGAAGATATAACTCATATCATTCTAGGTTGTGAAAAAATCAAAAAGGTTTGGAAGGATATTGAATCGTGGTTGAGAGTAAAACTGACTAGAGGAGGTAATTGCATTCAGATGTTTCTTGGCTGGGTCAAAAATACTGAGGTAGGAACATCAATAATATATTTCTGGTTGATAGCATGCTGGTGTATATGAAGGGCGAGAAATCAGATTCTCTTCAATGATGTAGTGGCAGACTCAAGCTTAATTTGCCAAGAGATTATAATGTATTCATGGAGATGGAAACAGATGGATAAGAGGAGAGAAAAGGAGGTTAGTTATTATGAGTGGCATAAATGGCCCTTGGAGCATTTTTAGACAATCTATGTATTGATAACAGTTTGCCATAAAATAGAATGGAGATTACTGTTATGTTCTAGAGCTGAACTTAGGGGTGGAAACATTTTTTCCTCTGTTTTTTCATGTAAGCAGATTGCAGGGTCTACTGTTTTGTATTGCCAGACCTTATGTTGGTTGTGTGGTCTCTTTTTGGACTTAATTAATGCATTTGAGTATTAAAAAAACTATTTAAAGAGAATGAAAAAATAAACACAAATACACAATTTCTGCCTCAAATCTTAACTTCCCAAAGTACCAAAGTACCATTTTGCTTCTGCATGAATTTGTAACTTTCTATTTTGGTGAAAACTCTTACATTTTGATACAAAGTTCACATCTTGAACGCCTCGAACTATTCTTCATCCAAACCCATAGAATCAAAAGCCAATGAAACATACAAACAAAATGATTGTAAAACCTAAATTTAAGAAATAATACAAAGAAGATTAAATGCAGAAAAAATAGAACATATAATAGAATTTGTTTAAATTTTTGTGCAGGGTTTTGGTTGGTGACAGAGAGAGTTTTTAAGGTTTGTTTCAAACCAAATGTGTTTTTATGGAAAAAAAAATGGAAGTGAAAAGCGTTTTGATCAATGTTTTGCAGTCTTGGAATAAACATTTTTGAGCCATGTGTTTTTTGAGCAGCAGCAGGCTTGAGAGTTGTTCTCAAATATCAAAGTCTTGTTAGAGCAAAATTAACTTTTTCGTCCTGTTTGCAACTTTTTACTACTATTCATTGTACAATTTGGCACAAAAGTGATTTATTTAGTGGAAATGGTGTAATTGTGATGCAATCAGGCCCGATTTCAGTTACATTTAGTTAGAGTTAGACACAAATTATCCTTAATTCTATGTGTTGGCATAATTAGACTAAAAGGTTAATTTAGTGTTATCTAGAACATTTGAAGTTCTTATATTATAGATAACCTCTTTAACTGAGTGTGTGTTCTACCATAAAATAAAATTAATTTTATGTTAAATAAGTATATAAGATTGATTTTAATTAAAAATGAATTAAATGTAAAGTATTTTCAATAAATTTTTACACAAGCAACTTAATTAGTAAATATTTGCATAAAAATTACGTTTAGAATAAAAAACTACAAATCATAAATTTAAATAAAATCTATTCTAAAAAACAAATTTAATTCTACTAGAAAGCAATCAATATTTTCAAATCAGTTTATACATCAAAAATCAATTCTAACTCCATTCTAACTCCATTCTAACTCTAATCATAAAACTAAAGATACACTAATATCCTTGTGTATTCTCTAAAATAACTCAAATTATATTCAATTTACATTTAAAATTTTGCATTCATGCGATTATTATATCAATTTTTATTAAATCAAAATAAAATCAAGATCAACCAATAAAAATTTCTTTAAAATATGTATAATTTAGTCATAGTTCAGCTGTAATTCATATGATAATAGTATAAATATGATATTTTAATAATAGGCGTTATTCTAATTCCAAATAACCTTCCTTACAATAATTGTAACAATTTTAAAAAATAAAACAAAACAATAGTTAAATTATAGAGAAAAAGAATATACACTAATAACGTAATAAAATATTTTTACATTATTAATTAATGAAAGATGTATATCATATTAAATTATATTTTTATTTTTAAAATATCGATATAACATAACAAATATAAATTATTTAATTAATTATATGTGTAATATCGTTTTATATCATCTATGCACTCTCTTTAATAAACTAAATCAAAAACAAATTGTTTCAAGAATTATCTTTCATCTAAAAATGAATTACAACAATAAAAAGAAGATACACCGAATTCTTTTCTCTTTCATTTTTTTCATACATGTGTATAAAAGATGGAAAAAATAATAGAAAGAAAAAAAACAAACAAAAGCCTATGGATGAAACTTAACTATAGTGTCAACTAAAATTTTTAAATTTTTTAAATATATTATTGACAACTATATTATTTTTTGTGTAATATCAAGAGTCACAACTTTGTGACTATTCTCAAATTGATCAACCATAAGGTGGTGGTGGATGACCACTAGTATCTGACCAAGTTGTTGGTGGAAACACCGATCCTCCGCCACGGCCGCCACCAGGCGGAGGATTTTCCGGTGGCTGGAAAAATTCCATTTGTTGACTAGAAAACAGAGGAAATGAAGCAGAGGAATTTGAAAGTTGAGTAGATGGTGAAAATGAAGGTGATGAAGATTGAAGAGCTGCCAATTGTGAATCATAATACCATTGTTGAACCAAATTCGAAGCTTGCAATTGTTGTTGCTGTTGTTGTTGTTGCTGCTGCTGCATTTGTTGTAATTGAAAATCGCCCGAACTCTGAAGAATCTGAGAGTATTCCAAATAGTCTCTGATCAAGTCAGATGGACCTTGAAATGCCGGCTGCTGTGTTCGAGAAGGACCAGCCGCGGCCGGGAAAGATTGATGTTGTGATAGTAACCGTGGTGGTTGTGGTTGCGGCTGTGGTGGCATAATTGATCTAACATTTTCAGGGAAGTTGAGTTTCGCTCGGCTTCCTCGGAATCTCAATGCGGCCTCGTCGTAAGCTCTTGCTGCTGCTTCTGCTGTCTCAAATGTTCCTAGCCAGACTCTTGCTGCTTTGTGTGGATCTCTTATCTCTGCTGCCCATTTTCCCCATGGTCTCTGGCGAACTCCTCTGTATCTTCTTCGTCTCTCGCCGCCTTCTTCGACTGCCGGTGTTGATGTGGTGGCGGCTACGGTTGTTGTGGGCGGAGCTTCTTCGGTTACTACTGGTTAAATAGGAAAATGATAGTTTGATTAATTTTAGGATGTTTAATTGATGGAAAATTTTAAAAAAATATAAAAAAAAAACATCAAAAGTTTGCATCGATAGCATTACCAAGACATATACACGTCAACACGAATAATAATTTTATAAATTAATTAATTAAATATAAGTATTTGTGTTTATATTAAAGTCACGTAATGATTTTTGTAATTTTGATTGATATAGATATTGTGATATTACTTACAATTGTCGTGATATAACATAAACATAATGGTATCAATATCGAAATTTTTTTAATATCATTTTGTAGCAACTGTTTTTGCACTGATTTTGCAGTAAAAGATAGTTTGCAATAATATAACAATGTTAGAACTAGATATTTTAGGATTTAAAAAAAAAATGAAAAATGAAAATAGTGAATACTTAATGCTAGCAGTGGTTTACACCAATTCTTGCTGTGCGTAAATTTTGAAAACAAAACAATGAAACATAATGTTTTATGGTTTGACGGAAAAAATGAATAAAAAAACATCTAAATGAATAAAGAAACATTAAAATTATTTCGCTGCATTATGGTGCTACAATCTTTCAGTTCAGTTGTATCACCATACTGCTACGGAAGAAAATCGAATTTAAAAAAAGGTATAAAAAGTATACCTGATGACGAAGATGATTCTCTTTGTCCTTGAGATGGTACCATAACAGTTCTAAAGAGTTTAGGAACTGTTTGTGTTACAAATTGATTAGAATCACTACTTTCTTCGTCACGTTCTCTTTTCTGACCAATCCATGATCCAGAGGGTACGAATAAACCTGAACCCGAACCCGAAACAGAAGAATAAAATGAAGATGAAGAAGATGATGCATTTCCAAAATTTGATATCAAAGGAAAACCACTTCTTTGAATCCATTCATTAGTACTCATTTGATTAGACCCTGACGATGCAACATGTGTAAGAGCTGAAACCATTTCATTTCTTTCTCTATCACCATTATACCCTGAAACCATTGAGTTTCCACCATCATTACCACCTTCGCTGTGATCACCGCCGTCGCGTTTCACCGTGAATCCGGTGAACTCACCTGAGCCTCTTTGATGCGCCACCGTTAACAAGGACATGTAAACAACGTTGCTGTTTTTTTTTTTCTGTCACAAATTCTCGTATGAAAACTTATTTGAATGGAATGATATTGAAAATAAAACTATGTGACATGTTATTTAAATACTCTTTGAAATGGTATTGAGAATGTAACGAATAATTTATAGTTATAAGATAGAAATATAACAAGCGGTGCTAAAATATAACAGCCCCCATTTAAATAGTCCAATAGTATTATTATAGTATAATAATTTCTCTTGGTTCCACTATTTTGCCACTTTTATTTTTTAATTCAATAAAATATTTAATATAATAATATAATTCAATTTAATATTTAATTCTAATTTTATCTATATTTTAATATAATAATAATAATAATAAAAGACAGAAACATTAGATATGGAATTATGGTGTGCCGCGTGTTAGAATGTAGATATTTGTGTTCACATCTAAGAACATGTGTTTTTTGGGTTTTGATTTGACTAAAAGGTGGAAAAGAGATGCAAAAGGGAATTGAGAAACACCTAGTTGAAATCTTTTGTCCATTCGTGTACTTTGTCGGTGTTCTGGTTAGAGATTGGGATAGGAAGAGAGAGAGAAAAGAGATTATGTTTGAATTGATGTCTATATTCATATAACTATCAGCAGTCAAAAACAATTTGTTTATATATATAAGGATACTTTATGTGTGTGTGTGCGTTCTCATCTTAATCTATGTTTGCTTTTATATACCGACAGATAATTTTTAAATGGGTTATTATATATCTTTGGGCTTAAGTTATTATTGATTAGACGGTAAAACTTTTTTATATTTGTGGGCTTTGTTTTGTACATGAAAAGGATTAGAAATGAGTTGCAACTTACACAAGTTGAGTAAAAGGTAAAATAATTTAAGTTAGGTTTGATATCACATTTAGGGGTAACAAATATGGTTCGACATTGTGAGATTCTATTATTTTTGAGACGGATCTAAATTCCGCACATTTAATATATTTGCTCAGTTTTACTTTGTTTTTTAGAGTGTGGGAATTAATTAAATTTTTGTAATTTTAATTTAAAAAATTATAGTGTTTGTATGGCCATTTGTTCTGCCTTTATTTTATTTGAATCTATTAGAATAAGATTGTTCATTCTCTTAAAAGATTTTGATGATAACAAAGTATTTAAAGAACAATAGAATTTATTAATAGTTATTCGAGTGTGCATGATCAAAAGACATTAACCTTGATAAGACTCATGTTAATCACTTAGAAAAACCATTAAAAAGAACAAAGTTGTTTTGAATCTGAAGGATCAGAATCAAGCTTTCAGACTTGAAGAGTCTGACTCAAGTCTTTTAGATGCTGAACCTAAGCTTAATTGAAAATACAAAGATCAGCCCAGCTCTGAAGACTGGAACCATTTGAAGCAAGCAGACTCTGTTACAAGGAACGTCTCTGCATCTTCTGAACAAGTTGCACCATCAATTCTAAAGACATTGCTTCAAAGGAATTTGTATACATCAAGTCTACAACTCTGCAAGTGCTTATCCAGACTAGTTCTGATCAAGACTCTGATGAAGACAAGACTCAGAACCTGTGAACTCAAGACTCTGAAGTCTCATTCCAACCAAGTTCTGAAGACATATTTTACCTTCTGATCATGCTTTAACTAATTCTATAAAAAGTCCTTGATTTAGAAAGAAAAATATACGGATAACATCAACTCTGAGCAAGCTTCAACAAATGTCTACAAGAAGACTCCATTCAGAAGTTATCTAAGGAAGATCACGTGACAAAGGTACACTACTTTATGTTAAATCTGGTGATAGTGACGTTGTCAGGATCTTCTCTCTCCAGTTGTTCAGAACTATGCTCTGTTACTCTCAACGTCTTTATGTTAGCTGAGTTTTTAGCTCACTCTATTGTCCATCAAATGAAGACCTTCAACGACTACATGTACCATGATAGCTTCAACGACTATCTGTACCATGGTAGTTTCAATCTTCAACGGATCTATTCTTAGTATCTATTTAAGGATGAAGATTGAAAGCATTCAAATGTTGACAAGAAGAAGAAGAAAGCTTCTTGGAACATTTCTATGAGTTGAACCTCTACCTCTCAAGAGAATGAATGCGAGTTGAATATTTTGTGACTATGTTCACATGGATGTAATACCAATTCACTGAAATGAGTTGAGAGAAACTCACTTCAAATGATTATCTAACCAGAAGGGTTAAGTGTGTTAGAGCAGAATGAAACATGTCCTCATACATTCTGAAGATAGAATATGTGAACATGTTCATTAGAACAAGAAGGGATAACAAGATGATAATTTGTGCAAGGAGAGAAAAAGAATGAATTTTTCATCCTTCCACACTCAGGAGCAATCAACTCAAATCTGCTAAAGAGTGTAAACCTTTGTGTATATGCTTATCCAAGAAGCACTTATACAAACACAAGGTTAATACTAGATGTCTCTGTTAAGAGAATCAGAAGACTCTAGATTTTATGCTCAGAGTAAAGTCTCTTTCTATGTGATTTAATACTTTAAGTATCTAGCTTGCGGGCAGAGCAAAAGTCCTGAACATATGTTTAGGTAAGGAAGTCTTGATCAATGTGATTGAGCAGGAAGTAGCATGCTTGAGGGCTTGAGCAGGAAGTCATGAACGGATAGGCAAGGAAGTCTCGGTCAGTGTGATTGAGTAGAAAGTATCATGCTTTAGGGCTTAAACAGGAAGTCCTAAATGGGTAGTTTAGGCAAGGAAGTCTCGATCTGGGTGATTGAGTAGAAAGTCCTAAACGAGGATTTTATGCAAGGAAGTCTCATGCTTGCGGACTTAAGCAGAAGTCTCTTTCCATGGGTGATAAGTGCAAATGGTAGCTATTTTTATATATAATTTTTGTTGTACTTATCGATACATTTTGTTAAAATCGTTCGAATAAACCCCGCTTTGTTTGTAAATACGTTTACTTTACGTTTTAGTGTATATATTGCGTATCGTGTAAATATAAATTAGTTTAATTGATTTTCTCTCATTTTTGCAGGTATTCAATTAAGGATATCTGGTCATTGTTGTATAGAGATTTGAATAAGCTTTCCAACGCTTCGAACCGGGCGAAAAACGGAGTTACGACTCTCAAGTTATGGCCGAAATATGTGCTGTGTTTTTTTCATGACAGCAGGTAGCGCGCTTGGCGCGCCCGACCGAACTTAGCGGCCTTTTAAGGCAGTTTAAACATTAATAAGGGCGTGCTTAGTGCCCAAACCGGGCTTAGCACGGTCTGCGATGATGACAACAATAAATAGGGGTAAAAACACATTTTTTTAGGTATGGTTTTGGGGTTTTTTTGCTCCCAACTCCATCAACTTCATTTTTTCATTAGATTAGCTTAGAAAACATCATGGAAGCTTGCATTTGGATGATCCGGGATGGATTTCTCATCGATCGGCTCTGACAACCCGTGAAGTGTTTGGTTCATTTCTGATTTTCTTCATGTCTTTCTTATTTGTTGGGTTTGTATATGTTTTACTTTGATCTTATGTACATTTGTCGCCCATGGCGTTATATTTAATTTGCTTTATGAATCTCTATTGGTGATTGTTCTTGATTTTTGCTTAAATACGCGGGGTTTGGGCCGTGTTAGAGATAAACTTCACAAACTTCGATTAAGGATGATTATCTGTTAGTTTATGGATGCTAGATATAGATTTAGAGCTAACAATCTGTTTGGGTGTCGGAGCTTAATGCCTCCGTGTTATTTGAGTCGAGTGCGAGAGTGTCGACGAGAGTAATACGGTTTTTCTCTCAGCTCGATGTGTCAGAGATGAACACTATTGAGAGCGATGCTGGATGATATTGAGGAGTATTGTAGGTTGAGTATAACAAGCATGTTTTATCATTTTTTGTTCCGTTATTACTTTTTCATTATATCTAGGTAGTGTGGTGAACATTCATTAAACAAGTTGTACTCGGATTGTTCGTAAAATTCTCAAATCTTCACTTTACAACTTGTTTAATTCATTTTCACCCGGTCTTTCTGGACCAATTTTTGTATATGAGATTGTGTAGGTGTTAAGTGGAGGCCTACACCAGAACCTTGTTGATGTACTGGTTTTTCTGGTTCCGGTGTAGTGCGCTTAGCGCGCCTAACCACGCTTAGCGCGCCCTGTTGTGCTGAGCCAGTGAATTCTTTTAATTGTTCACTTGGCTCCCCCTTCTTTCCACTTCCACCAAGGCCTTATATATTAGTAATTATTAGTAATTTTTCTAATTCTTTTGTTGTTGTTTGGGCTCAATTTTTGGTTCGATTGCTTGAAGTCGCATTCGGTGTTTGTCCATTTTTTATCGTTTCAACTTGCGAATGCATGGTAATGATAATGTTTAAAGTTTGGTACGCGTCCAAGGTATGTATTTATCGCTTTCTAGACTTTAGCATATTCATGATACTTAGGCTTTTTACAACTTCCATGCCATTCATTCTTTTATATACTTGTTCGTATGTGAATCATTTTAGTTCCCACCCTTTTTGTGAGGAAGCCTTCCATTGTTCATATATGCTCGGAGTACCAATATTCTTGTTTTAACTGGATTTTATTATGCTTAATCTTTTGTTTGTGTTGATTATGTGAAAGCATGAAAAGGATTAAGGCACTTGTTTCATTTTGAGCACAACTACCTTATCCAAATAGTCAATTCACCTTGTGAGTGTGTGATCGTTTGTAAATCCTTTGAGCCTTTGATCATTATCCATGTTGTTTGAGTTTGATTCTTGTCTATGAGTGTCAAATTCATTTTTTGTGTGAATCTTGATTGTTATTTTTTTCTTGAACCCTCAACTTTGTGTTGTTGTATGAATTTTTACCTTGCCTTAGAAAGTAGGGAGTATTCACATGATGATGTGATTGAATTCAAGTTGGGGAGAGCAATGTTTGTTCACTTATGTTATTGTTTGCTATGAGGTTGAAAAAGAAAAGAAAAAAGAGAAAAATATGAAAAAGAAAAGAAAAGAAAAGAAAAGAAAGAAAAAGAAAGAAAAAAAATTGAAAAAGCTTTGAAAAACAAAAACAAAAAGAGTAGAATAATGTTGTGTTAATAAGTTCTATATGTTTGGTGTAACACTTGGGATTTTAGAAGAAGTTTGATTGAAATTTTGTGTTTGAACTTTTGTGAGTTGATCACTCCCTTAGGTTTAGGCAAGTTTTTTTTCGATTAGCTTTAGGAATTATTCCTTGTTTGTTCACCCGACCACATTACAGCCCTGAAAGTCCTTTTGATTCTAACTTTTGTGTTTTCAACATGACTTTTGGATGATTGCATAATTTAGTCTTTTGTTTGCAAGATTGTTGTGTGAGTGAAAAATCCCTCATTTTATGTTTTTCATCTACCGATGATTGTTTTTGCTAGGTGTGATTCACATTTGAACTTGTGTTGTTTTAGAATGTTTGGCATGACTTTTGTATTTAGCATTTGTTTCGTGATTATGTTATCGTTGAAGTTTAGTGGTAAGTATTTACTTTGTGTGTACGATTTTCGATTGAACCATTGCATTTGTTTTTGTTTGTAAAAACTCGTTGTTGCGTGATTTCTTGGATTTCGCTTTTGTTCCTTTAGATGTTGGCTTTGTTTGAGGACAAACAATTATGTAAGTTGGGGAGAGTTGATAAGTGCAAATTATAGCTATTTTTGTATATAAGTTTTGT
Organism: Lathyrus tuberosus; assembly: GCA_022829125.1. Classification (NCBI taxonomy): domain Eukaryota; kingdom Viridiplantae; phylum Streptophyta; class Magnoliopsida; order Fabales; family Fabaceae; genus Lathyrus; species Lathyrus tuberosus. The sequence goes on from JALAZF010000233.1 coordinate 740,291, forward strand.
TGCACTTATCGATACTTTTTGTTAAAATCGTTCGAATAAACCCCGCTTTGTTTGTAAATACGTTTACTTTACGTTTTAGTGTATATATTGCGTATCGTGTAAATATCAATGAGTTTAATTGATTTTCTCTCATTTTTGCAGGTACTCAATCAAGGATATCTTTCCATTGTTGTATAGAGCATTGAATAAGCTTTCCAACCCTTTGAACCGGGCGAAAAACGGAGTTACGGTTCTCAAGTTATGGCCGAAACATGTGTTGTCTTTTTTTATGACAGCAGGTAGCGCGCTTAGCGCGCCTGACCGCGCTTAGCGGGCTTTTAAGGAGATTTAAACATTAATAAGGGCGTGCTTAGCGCCCAAACCGAGCTTAGCGCGGTTTGCGATAATGACAGCAATAAATAGGGGTAAAACCACATTTTTTTAGGTATGGTTTTGGGGGTTTTTTGCTCCCAACTGCATCAACTTCATTTTTTTCATTAGATTAGCTTAGAAAACATCATGGAAGCTTGCATTTGGATGATCTGGGGTGGATTTCTCATCGATCGGCTCTGACAACCCGTGAAGTATTTGGTTCATTTCTGATTTTCTTCATGTATTTCTTCTTTGTTGGGTTTGTATATGTTTTTACTTTGATCTTATGTACATTTGTCGCCCATGGCGTTATATTTAATTTGCTTTATGAATCTCTATTGGTGATTGTTCTTGATTTTTACTTAAATACGCAGGGTTTGGGTCGTGTTAAAGATAAACTTCACAAACTTCGATTAAGGATGATTATCTGTTAGTTTCTGGATGCTAGAGATAGATTTAGAGCTAACAATCTGTTTGGGTGTCGGAGCTTAATGCCTCCGTGTTATTTGAGTCGAGTGCAAGAGTGTCGACGAGAGTAATACGGTTTTTCTCTCAGCTCGGTGTGTCAGAGATGAACACTATTGAGAGCGATGCTGGATGATATTGAGGAGTATTGTAGGTTGAGTATAACTGGTCGATAAGTTTATGTTTGTGACGAGTGGAATATATACATGCTTGATAAGTCTTTTCTCTCTGATGAATGAATTTTCTTGTGTTAATATTTACTTTTCTGTTTTTATGTTTCAACCATTTTAATCCAAACTCATAAACTTAGAGATTATCGAATAGCAGTTCAGTAGCACCGACCTTTGTGGACACGATAAATTCCCGGAAAAATACTTCCAAATCTTTTGTTGCTTGCCGCTATTCCGCACCAACAATGGGATTGAGTAGGAAGTCTTGAGCTGTTGGCTTAAGAAATTGTAATCAATTTGATTATTGTTAAAATCTCTTGTGCTGTAAGGGGACTAGACTACTATCACTTTAGGAGAGGAACCAAAATATATTGTGTGTCTCTTTACTTACTTTTGCGTTTATATTCCGCTGTGCAAGCATACACTGAAGTCATACTTTGATCTAATTCAGACTTTTACTTGGATAAGAATCTGAGAGTGAAACCTTAGGTTTTAACAAGACTAAGAAAAAGAAGTAAACTTTTCACTGCTAAATGCTAATACTCTATCTACTATCAAACTCTAAACGTGTTTCAGAATCTAATGTATCAGAACTCGAAGTGAAAAGAGTTTTCATATTTTGACATACACAATTCAATCCCCCTTCTTGTGTATTTTTCTCACCTTCAGTTGGTATCAGAGCTCGGATGTGAGTTGTCACTTGAAATTATGGTATGCAGATATCAGATGTCCTAAGTGTTGTCGAGACACTAATATCTGTTTAAAACACAAGGACCAAGGTAAACAAAGTTAAAGGTACAGAAAATAACAAAACACAAAGAGTTGTTAACTCAGTTCATTGTATAACAACACCTACGTCTGGGGGATACCAAGCCAGGAAGGAAATCCACTATTATTAGTATCAATTCAAAGCTAAACAACCCAGTTTACAACTTTTCACTTAATACCTACCTAGTGCAATTTCTACCTAAGACTCACCTAGGTATGAAAATTCCCTCTCACTTCCAACCAGTCACCAATAGCAGTGATAGACATAACAATACATCAGAATAAGACACACTTCAGAGACAATACTTGATCTTGCTTAAAAGCTTCAATCAAGGACAATTCACTTTTTCTCAAAATCTTAGAGTGGACACTTACAACTCAATAACATCAGTCCAGTTCAAGCATCTAGGTGATGAATGAATGACTCATAAACAGTCTACCTCAATGTATCAGAAGACACATGAGTGACACACTATACAATAGCACACTAAAAGAAAACTCAAACCCTAAACCCTTATTTGCACACACGGTTTCTTCAACAATAATTCCACACCCTTATTTTAGGTTTAGTAAGTCTCCTTTTGTAGCCTCGTGTAGTATGGGCTTGGACTCTTCAATCAATCCCATTTTGTAAGTTTTAAACAACCTGCAAAATCTTCTCCATAATAGCAGGAACAAATCTTCAAAGTTTCCTAAAACGTCTCATCGTCCAAATTTAGCATTTTGTGTACAACTGGAGATACAGAACCTTGTTCCTGATAGCATTTTCTGGACTTGCGTAAATTATTGAGATATATCCAAAAGAAATGTCATAGAATTAAAACAAAATAAATTTGTCAAGATTTAAAACAATCAGAATAAATGTTTTAGATGTTCTGGTAGAACATGTTCCAACATCTGTTAAGACATCTGCTCTCAAGGTGAGCTGAGCAGCATGTTATAACATACACACGACATCCTCTAGTGAACCATGTTTTAGCAAAAATTGTTGCCAATCCATAACCCATGGAACCTTCAATCTCCCCCTTTTGCAAATTTTGGCTAAAACACCTTTTGCACAATAAACCCTAGAGACTGTATACATGAGGAAGAAGATAACCTGCATCTTCAGGAATATCCAAGATGCTCCCCCTAGATCACAGAACCGGTCCTTGTCATGGAGGAATAAATCTCCCTCTCAGAACAGAAGAAGAAACTTTTCCGAAGCACAAGAAAACCAACCTGGACACACACTTGAACTAACTTAGTGAAAGGCATTAGAAACACATATGGAAGAAGCCACTCACATTAGAAACACATATGGAAAAAGCAGCAGCAGCAAAAGAAGAACACAAGACACAAGTCATAAGAACCCATAACATGTCCAGAAAGACAGAACATCTGGTAGGACATTCTGCCTCCAACACAAGCTCAAAAACCAAGCAACAATAGCACCTTTAGAGACTTTTACTTTTATTTATTTTCTCCCCCTGTTTGAGCTAAAATTTGACGAATAACAAGTAAACACACTTGACTCTGCAAGAACAGAAACACACCTAACCAGGGAACCAACAACAACAACAACAAAAAAAACACCAAAGAAGACAACCTAAGACCCCAAATGAAAACAGTTGATAAAATGACCTTAATAAACAAAAAAAAACACAAACAAGCTCTCCTCTTGACCTAGGTAATCCCTCTATCATCCTGAGTTAACAAAACGAACCCAGTCATCTTCTCCATTTGCACCAGAAACAAGATCCTTAGGACAAATATTCTTTAAAGACACAACCTTTGTCACGGATGTTTTACCTGTCAGGACAGCTCCGGTTGATGATCCAGCAGATGTCAAAGCCCTTGATTGGTCCTTCTTTTCATTCAGATGAACCTTCTTATTATCATAAATTTTGGAGGATTGACTCATGTTTGAAGTACAACGCGAGGGGATGAAAAAAGTAGGCTTCAGACTTTATATAGCACAAATTCCTTGTTTGTAACGCCTGACAAGTGAAAGAGAGAAGTGTTGGAAACAGTTAAGTCAACCTTGAAAATGAACCACCGTCCACATGTGGGAAACAAATCTTTTAATTCTAGGTCTCTTTTTCTAGACTTTGACCATGACAATTCCCACGCTACGCGTGCCCAAAAAATACATTTTTCATACCTACTATTAAAGCACTGATGACTAGACACACCGTCATTGGCATGTTGACCACACAAAGACTCTTAACAGTCTTAACTGAAACATCTTGGTACAATGTCCTGACATTCTGATAGACATTGTATACTCCAATGACCCACCCAAAGACACAAAACATGCTCCAAACATGAAGCTTCCCACCAAATTCCTTGCCTAGAAAATTCATCAGTGATCAGCCCAAAACAAATGAGCACAATGTCACAACACTACGTTAGACATATCACAACCAAGAAACATAACCATCCTGATTGAGCAATGTCAAGACATCTTGTCTGACATTATTCCTTCACTAGAGGCAAATAAAAACAGGCTGCATTAGAGTATGCATGCTTTGTATAGGATGTACCAAAGCAGCTACGCAGCGGACAGGTACACATCTCCCCCTGTCACACATAACGAGTTTTCCCCCTGAAGGTAGAGACCAAGTAAAAAAAACTTAAGCAATTCCATATCTTATACACATCAACACCAGCCATCATAGTCACACTCTCACTGAAGAGAAAGTAGTTTCTCAACGAAGAGCTATCAGAAGCAAACACAGCAGAATAAAAGAAACACCCATCAACTCCCTACAAAAAACTTGTTAAGACATCTTGTCTGACATCACAGGACCATTAGCAGAACTCCCCCTAAATTGTATAGCACAAAGGGAGACAACGTCCAGACACAGTGTATGGAAACACACATCACTTTGTGGAAACATACATTCTTGATAAACTTCAGGTGTTATGCCACCTCTTTCCCCTATCAAAGATCCTTCTTCACGTCTTGTTGTTGTCATAAGCCTTAGGAGAGTTGACACTGAACTCCCTTGCCACAACCTTAAAACCTGTCTTTTTCAATCTCTCAATAATAACAACCTTCTTAGGCTTATTATGCCTCTGAGAATAGAGGAAAGATACAATAGTTGTTGCCTTCCTCCATACCTGTAACTGCTATAAATCCTTAATAGGGTAAGTACTTAGCCCACTGCTTATGTCCTCAAACTGACCTGCACATAATGCTTTAGTACCCATACCAGTCAACTGATCCTTAGAGTCCACACGCTCCAAAATAATCACCTTTCCTTCATCAAAATTCCTGACTAGTTGATTATACTTGTCAGGGTTCTTGCTCCAACCATGTTGAGTAACATATCTGAAAACATTAAGACCTTCACAATCTAATGTCATAACATTCATCTTGACATTATATACCTCCATCGTCTACTTCATCCACACTAGTTGAGAAAAACCTCTTCTTGTCTTCCCATAGTCAGTTTCAACAGTGTTCCCAAAAGCACATCCATCCGCATTATAGAATTCTTTCATCAAGAATTCAGTGTTGAATGATCGGACCCATCCTTGGTTCTAGCTTAAAGACAAGACAAGAGTCTGATATTTTCTTTGTGTATTCAAAAGGGTGTCTTGCAATGAGTTCCTTGGATAGCTCTGCCTGAACTATAATAGAGAGACCTGAAGTGAATTGAGGATCATCTATCATAATGCTAGAAATATTGCATCTTTCTTCTTTTCTAGAATGCACAGAGAATGTTCCAACAACGTTCTCAACATCCATCCTTTGCTTAGTAATTGAATCACACTGATAGATTCCTCAATCATTTTAATTCTGGAGCTAAAAACTCTATAGGCTCTGTTGCTTTAAGAGTACCCCAAAAATGTCCCTTCATCACTTATAGGGGTTATCTTACCATTTTGATCTTTGTCAGTCAATACAAAGCACTTACTTCCAAACGTATGCAAGTGTTTGACTATAGGTTTCCTCCCTTTCCGTAGCTCATAGATAGTGGTTGAAGTACCTCCTCTTAATTTGACCCTATTATGAATATAGCACGCAGTATTCATAGCTTCAGCCCAAAATACCAATGGAAAATTGCTTGGCATGAAGCATAACTCTAGTAGATTCTTATATACCTTTTGTCTTCTGTTCAACAATTCCATCCAGCTGAGAAGTGATAGAAGAAAAGAATTCATGACTAATATTTTCAGAATCACAAAACTCTGAGAATTCTGCATTCTCAAATTCCTTGTCATGGTCACTTCTAATCTTTACAATCACACTGTTCTTTTCCCTCTGGATACTTTTACACATATCTTTGAAGACTTCAAACAAGTCTAATCTTTCTCTAATAAACTTCATCCACGTGAACCCAGAAAAATCATCTATAATCACATAGATATACCTCTTTCCACCCAAACTTTCTATCTTCATTGGTCCCATTAAATCCATATGACGCAATTCCAGCACTCTTGATGTAGTCTGATGTTGCAACATTGTGTGAGGCATCATACCCTGCTTTCTAATCTCACACTCAGCACGGATTTTCCCTTCTTTAATCTTAAGATCTGGCATTCCTCTAATGGCTTTTACATACATTATTTCCTTCATTCTTTTAGGATGAAGATGTCTAAGAATATGATGACGTAACTTCACTTCATCCTCATTGGTTATAGACCATATGGAAGAATACACAGTTATTTGAAGGTCCCACAGGTAGCGGCTATCTTTGGACCTTATACCTCTCATTAGAACAACATTTTTCTCATCTTTGACTATGCATTCTGACTTTGAAAAATTGACAAACAAACCTTGATCACAAAGCTGACTAATGCTAATAAGGTTAGCAGTTAATCCTTTCACCAGACGAACATCTTCTAAATTAGGAGATCCTGCACACGTCAATCTTCCCACTCCTTTAATTTCTCCTTTAAATCCATCACCAAATCCGACAGACGCTGAGGGCCGAGACCTAATATCCACCAACAGCCTCTGAATCCCCGTCATGTGTCTAGAGCATCCACTATCAAAGTACCATCCTTCGTAGTTGAAGCCCTCAAGGAGGTGTGAGCCATATGATTTTCCTCTGATTCTCCTCTGTCATAATATGTTCTTCACACTTGTCACAAGTTTCTTTGTAAGACATATCCAGATCTTCATAAAGGAAATTTTATCCACACGATTCTTCCTCATCAGCCCATCTACCAGAGAAAGTAGTCACAAGGTTGACAGTCTTAGAATTAGATTCATCTTTTGACTCATCATCATCAGACCATGATACAGACAACCCTTTATTTTGTTTCTTGAGAAAAGTGGGACATTCGGACTTGATGTGACCAAAACCCTCACACTTATAGCATTGTCTTCCGTTGCCTTGATTTGACTTCTCTTTAGTCCTGGCATTCTTTTGAGAGTCATTGTTATTTATGATGTCAGATGAAATGTTCTTGACACCTGATCTTCCTTTTCTGTCCACCCTTTTCAGAACCTTGTTGAATTGCCTCCCAAGAAGCACAATAGCATTAAATATATCTTCATCTGTATCTGGGTCACATTTATCCTCTGAGTCTTTAGCATTTGACACAAAATCTATGCTCTTCTTCTTTTCATCCTTTTCACTGATCCCTAATTCAAAAGTTTGAAGAGATCCCATAAGTTCATCAACTTTCATGTTGTTTATGTCTTGGGCTTCTTCAATGTCAGTCACCTTCATGTCAAATCTCTTTCGAAGAGATCTATGAATCTTTCTGACCAACTTAGCTTCTGAAATAATCTCCCCAGGGCACTTGAGGCATTGGCTATCTCAATAATATTCATGTGAAAATCATGAACACTCTCATCCTCCTTCATTTTCAAGTTCTCAAACTTGGTGGTAAGAAGCTGTAGTCTTGACATCTTCACCTTAGAAGTTCCTTCATGGGAAGTCTTTAAAATCTCCCAAGCATCTTTAGCAACAGTACAATTATTTATCAGTCTGAAGATGTTCTTGTCCACTCTATTAAATAGGGCATTCAGTGTTTTGGAGTTTCCCTGAGCTAGCTTGTCATCTTCATCATCCCAGTCTTCCTCAGCCTTCAGCACATTAGCAATATTACCATCCTTATCTCTAGCCATTGGTGGATCCTATCCCTTGACCACAGACTTCTAAGCCTTGTTGTTCATAGACTTAAGAAAGGCCACCATATGTGCCTTCTAATAATCATAATTGGTTCCATCAAGGATGGGTGGTCTGTTCACAAAAACCTTTTTCCTTGTCCATTGCACCAGAAAGTATCTTCCCTAGATCTCACCCAGATACAGAGTAGGATGCCTGCTCTGATACCAATTGAAATTCTGGTATGCAGATATCAGATTTCCAAAGAGATGTCGAGACACTGATATTTGTTTAAAACACAAGGACCAAGGTAAACAAAGTTAAAGGTACAGAAAATAACAAAACACAAAGAGTTGTTAACCCAGGTCAGTGTATAACAACACCTATGTCTGGGAGCTACCAAGCCAGGAAGGAAATCCACTATTAGTAGTATCAATTCAAAGCTAAACAACCCAGTTTACAACTTCTCACTTAATACCTACCCAGTGCTATTTCTACCTAAGACTCACCTAGGTATGAAAATCCCATCTCACTTCCTACCAGTCACCAATAACAGTGATAGATGTAACACCTTTTTCTACCCCACGAACAACACGAATAAATACAACTATTTTATCAGAGTACAGGCCCAAAAAGGGCATCACATTTCTTCACAAAACATCAAATAACCACCTGCTCCGTAACACGGGTTATACCATCATGAATTTATTTAAACATCACACAACGGAAATCAAAAGTTAAGAAACAATTTTATAATCCAAAACTTTTTAAAACAAAACATCATAAAACATCCTCATGCCAACAAATAAAAGAACGTAAATCATTCGACTTAAACATCCCGACCCGATGTTACATATCAGAGCAAGACCCTCTAATCGACGGAGAAATCAAAATACTTCGAAAGCTAAATCTTCGAGCACCAAGAGAGCTAAGCCTGATCACCTGCACGTTACCCACATGGAGGCAACATTCAAACAGGCTGGGTGAGTAATCACGAATGAATATATAAGATATAAGCAAGGACAAAGTATAAAAAAAACATCATCAAATTATTCACAAACATCATTAATACATCAATTACATCAATAGAATACAGTGTCACACAATATGCAAATGCAACATCATAGACTCATGCATGTGGTACTAATTCGTCATAATTGATGGACACTGGGCCATCACCCTCCAAAGATCCCCACCAATAGGATCGATTCTACACAAGAACTGGAGCACGTCACAAAACACTTTAATCCACACAATGGGATTGAAGCAACCAAATGGACCGGAGTCCTAACTATGCCATGAATGCACGATACAAATCGTCATAATAATCATCATCATAAAATCGTCATAATTGCATCATCATTCATGAATCATCATCAAACATAATTATACAACACCAATTGGCACTTATCACGATTTGTCACTATTCGTCATAATTCGTCATACCATCATTATTACGTCAAAGTTTTTTCCCGATTTTATCCGACTCACCCTCATTACTAGTTTACTCATGTTTTATTACCTCACCGTAGCCTTACGTTTCAAGGAAACTGCATCACAAACGAAAACGGGACAGAAATCGCAAAAACAGACAAATCTGCCAGTTGCCCTGCCCATATGCGTATGGCTCAATTCCTCGCCCACTGGCCTGCGTATCATACGCGTAGGGCCACCTGCCCAAGCCTCTCTTACGCGTACCACCATCCCTGTTACGTGTATCACCTGAGAGGTTTCCCTCTCAAAATCCCCTTCAATGTCCCATTACGCGTAATGGCTAGTCCATACGCGTATTGCTCAGTTCCCAATGATTCCCTACGCGTAATAGCCTCCCATACGCGTACCTTTCTTCATTCCCAGCTTCCTATACGCGTAATGGCTTCCCATATGCGTATGGCCCTTATTTCCATACGCGTACACTACGCGTATTGGTAGAAGGTCGTGCTGGCCTTGGGGACGGGTGTGTATACTACGCGTTTCACCCTGGGTGTGTCCCCTCTTACGCGTAATACTCCCTCCGTTACGCGTATTGCCAGAAAACACTCAAAAACTCAGATTTCGCATCTGAACGAAAAACTTCCCATTCCAGCACCTTCGATCTTCCAAAATCAGACCCAAAACAGTTTCGATTCATCACAATTTACGTCTTTATCCTACTTCATTACTTTCATCAATTTCTTTCTAATTATTAAGTCCTAATTCATTAAACCCACCTTTAATTTCAGATCTGGTTTCGTTCACATATTCATCACAACAACAATAATCATTCACAGGAATTTCACAAAAATTTCAGCAACTCGTACAAATTAATGACAGAAATCAAACGCATACAGATTCACGTAAAATCATCACAAAGTTCATCACAGATCAGCCACAAAAATTCGTCAAAAATACAGAACCCATAAGTGCTTCTACCTTAAACCCATATCAGACATATTAACCCAGATTAACCCCCCATACCTCAAATTTTCTAGCAAAAGATTCTCCTTTTGGGGTTCTATAGTTGATTCTCTCGTTCTCTGTGCCCTAACCTCCTTTCCTCTGTTTCTCTTCACTTCTTACGGTTGCACCGAATAACTCTCATAATTTCCACTTTTCGTTTTTGTTAAACCTACCTCTTGGACCCTAATTATGATTTACTCATATTATCCCCACTAACCCTTCTCAATATTACCGTCTTATCCTTAATGGTCCTCTTAATTATTTTAAATAATAAAGATAATAATAATCTAAATAATAATAATAATAATAATAATAATTTAATTATTCAAATTATACTATTATTATTACTAATAAAATAATCTCAATTAGTTACTAATTCTAAATGCCTCAATTTTCCCTTAACCCAATGCTACCCCACAACACAACACAAAGTCACCATGCGTCATAATATTCGCCAGAATTCACCAAAACACCGAATAATCATAATAAATCAATTAGATAAATATTATAATTATTTTGGGGTGTTACAACTCTCCCCCACTTAAAGAATTTTCGCCCTCGAAAATTACCTGAAGGAAACAGAGTCGGATATGACTCCTTCATCTGATCTTCACGCTCCCAAGTCCAACTTTTGCCAGCTGGTCCACCCCACAACACCTTCACCAAGGCTATGTATTTACCTCGCAGTTGCTTCATTTCACGACCATCAATCCCCACAGGTAATGCTTCAACCGTCAGGTTATCCTTCACCTACACATCATCCATCTGAATCACATTCGATGGATCCGGAATGTGCTTTTTCAACAGAGACACATGGAACACATCATGTAAATTTGCAAGTGACAGCAGTAAAGCAATCCGATAGGATACCTCTCCTATCCTCTGCAAGATTTGATATGGACCAACAAAACTTGGAGTGAGCTTCCTAGACTTCAAAGCTCGACCCACACCAGTCACTGGCGTCACCCTAAAAAACGCATGATCTCCCTCTTGGAATTCAAGTACTTTCCTTCTCTTATCATGATAACTCTTCTGAAGACTCTACGAAGCTCTCATCCTTTCTTGGATCATCTTAATCTTCTCAGTCGTCTTCTGCACAATTTCAGGTCCGAGTACAACACTCTTGCTTGACTCATACCAACACAAAGGAGTTCTACATCTTCTCCCATACAAAGCTTCATACGGCATCATCCCAATACTAGCATGAAAGTTGTTGTTGTACGTGAACTCAATCAATGGCAAATGGCTATCCCAAGATTCTCCGTGATCCAACACACAAGCCCTCAATAAATCCTCCAAGGATTGGATAGTCCTCTCTGTCTGTCTGTCCGCCCGTCTGCGGATGATATGCAGAACTCATCCTCAACTTAGTACCCATAGCATCTTGTAAACTCTTCCAGAACCTCGATGTAAATCTCGGGTCTCTATCTGACACAATACTCGAAGGTATCCCATGCAACTTCACAATCTCCTCAATGTACATCTCAGCTAACTTCTGCATATAATGATTAATCTTCATCAGCAGGAAATGAGCCTATTTAGTTAATCTATCCATAATCACCCAAATCGAATCATTTCCCTTCACCGTTCTTGGCATCCCCAACACAAAGTCCATGGAAATGCTATCCCATTTCCACTCTGGGATATTCAACGGTTGCATCATACCTAAAGGCTTCTGATGCTTAATCTTCGACTTCTGACAAGTCAAACACGCACAAACAAACTCCGAAATATCCTTCTTCATACCTGGCCACCAAAACAACTTCTGCAGATCCTGGTACATCTTTGTAGCACTGGGATGAATACTTAACCCACTTTGATGTCCCTCCTCAAGAATGCTTTTCTTAATATCTAGAACATCTGGGACACACACCCTGTCTCTGAATCTCATCACACCACTCTCATAAACCCGTAATTCACCTCCATTACCTTGGTTGATCAATGTCAACTGGTCAACCAACTTCAAGTCAGATTGTTGTCCCACTCTGATCTCTTCCAGAATACCACTAGTCAACTTCAACATCCCCAACCTCACACTGTCAGGAGTCTCTTCACATACAAAACTCAAATCTCAGAATTGCTCAATTTATTCCAACTCTTTCACCATAAGCATCGACATATGCAATGACTTCCTGCTTAATGCATCAGCCACTACATTTACTTTACCAGGATGGTAATTCAAATCAAAGTCATAATCCTTCAACAATTCCAACCACCTTCTCTGCCTCATATTCAGCTCTTTCTGATCAAACAAGTACTTCAAGCTCTCATGATCGCTGAACACTTCGAATTTTGAGCCAAACAGGTAATGTCTCCAAATTTTCAACACAAACACCACAACTGCCAACTCTAAGTCATGGGTAGGGTAATTCACTTCATGAACCCTCAATTGCCTGGAAGCATAAGTAACAACTTGACCATTCTGCATCAACACTCCAAGACCCATCTTCGACGCATCACAATACACTACAAAAGACTCATTCGAATTAGGCAAAATCAACACTGGAGAGGTCGTCAACCTCTTCTTCAATTCCACAAAACTCTCTTCACAAGCTACATCCCACACAAAAGCTTGCCCCTTTCGAGTCATCTGATTCAAAGGTAACGCCAACTTGGAAAAGCCTTCGATAAACTTGCGGTAATATCCCGCCAATCCAAGGAAACTTCGTATCTCAGTAGCAGACTTCAGAGTCTCCCATTGTAACACATCATCAATCTTAGAAGGATCCACATCAATCCCACCACTTGAAATCACATGGCCAAGAAAACTCACTTCCTTCATCCAATACTTACACTTTGACAGTTTTGCATACAGCTTCTTCTCCTTCAACACTTGCAACACAGTCCTCAAATGCTCAGCATGGTCTTCTTCAGATTTAGAGTATATCAGAATATTATCAATGAAAACCACAACAAACTGATCCAAATACTCATGAAAAATCCAATTCATATACTCCATGAACACACCAGGTGCATTGGATACTCCAAACGGCATCACAGTGTATTCATAGTAACCATACCTCGTCCTGAAAGCTGTCTTCGGGATATCATAAGGCTTAACACGAATCTGATGGTAACCCGACCTCAAATCAATCTTGCTAAACACACAGGCGCCTACTAACTGATCCATCAAATCGTCGATTCTAGGAAGTGGATATTTATTCTTGATAGTCACCTTATTCAACTGCCGATAATCAACACACAACCTCATACTTCCGTCCTTCTTCTTCAATAACAGCACAGGATCACCCCACAGAGAATCACTCAGTCGGACAAACCTCTTCTCGAGCAATTCTTCTAATTTTTTCTTCAACTCACTTAACTCAGAAGAGGGCATCCGGTAAGGAGCCATTGACACTGGACTCATACTTGGTATTAAGTCCACTACAAACTCCACTTCACGTTCTGGAGGTAAATCACTTATGTCATCTGGGAACACATCTGGAAATTCACATACGACAGGTAATTCGACACTCGCAGCTTCACGATCAACTTATAATGATGTAAACATTGCAAACATCAAGGCTTCATCTTCCAGAAGTTCGTTTACTTGATTAGCAGGCAAGAACATCAACTCTCCATTATCACCAAACTCAAGAAACTCTACGGTCTTATTATAACAATTAATATGAACATGGTTGAACTCCAACCAGTTCATTCTAAGGATTACATCGATTTGGTGCAAGGGTAAACACACCAAATCCATCATAAAACTCTTCCCAAAAATCATCAAAGGACATCTCAAACATACAAAAGTAGTAGTAACAAAACCATTAGCTGGAGTTTCTATTACCATATTATCATTCATATCAGACAATTTCAAACCCAATCTAGTAGCATAGTCAAACGAAATAAACGAATGAGTAGCACCAGTATCAATAATAGCGACCAACTCAACATTATTAATAAAACAAGTACCTCGAATCAAGTTATCCTTCTCTGGAACTTCTGAACCACTCAAAGCAAACACTCTGCCATTGGTCTGAGCAGCAGTAGCAGTCTTCTTTGGTTTCTAACATTGGGTACTAATGTGACCCTTCTCACCACAATTGAAACAGGTTAGACCATCATCCTTGCAATCAGTAGCTTTGTGGCCCTTCTTACCACATCTGTAGCACCGTAACACACTATTGGTGCAAACCTCAGCACGGTGGCCTTGCTCGCCACGCCTTTAACACTTCCCAGAAGCGGGAGATGCTCCCCCACTTGTCTTCTTCCCATCTGAAGCCTCATTCTTCCCTTTGTCAGCTGAAGTCGTATAAGGCTTCCCTCTATACTGCACTTTCTCTTTCTTCTCACTAAGATGCTTGTAGTGAGCAGATCAAGCTCGGATATCCTCATCATAGATCCTACTCTTATCCACCAGCTCTGCATACTTGCAAATTTGTTGGTATCCAATACCCTGCTTGATTTTCGGCCTCATCCCATTCTCGAACTTGAGATACTTGGACACCTCAGCATCATCACGGTTGTAGTGAGGACAAAACTTCACCAGCGCCTCGAACTTAGCAGCGTACTCTGCCACAGTCATGTTGCCTTGTTTCAGCTCAAGGAATTCGACCTCTCTCTTGCCACGAGCATCCTATGGAAAATACTTTCCAAAAAATTCCTGCTTGAAAACAACCCAGGTTATCACAGTACCAACGTCTTCCAGTCTCTGGTGGGTGTTATCCCACCAATCCTCAGCCTCTTCTGACAACATGTAAGTTCCAAACTGCACCCGTTGAGCGCTAGTACACCCCATCACCCGAAAGATCTTCTTAATCACCTTCAGCCACTTTTGTGCACTCTTTGGATCATGAGTACCCACAAAAGTCGGCGGATTGTTCCTCTGGAACTTCCCCAAAGCACGAAACTCGTCCGGAGCTCCACCATTCTGATTGTTCTGAGCCATTGCTTGAGCAAGTGACTCCAACGCATCAGCGATATCACGATCATTTCTTCCAGCCATCCTGCATACCACCAACAAGGTTAGAAGAAACAAAACATCGACATTGTACACACACTCGTCGACTGACAGGGGACTAACATCATGTAAAACCAAGCCGAACAGACCGACCTGCTCTGATACCACTAATGTAACACCCTTTTCTACCCCACAAAGAACACGAATAAATACAACTATTTTATCAAAGTACATTCCCAAAAAGGGCATCATATTTCCTCACAAAACATCAAATCACTACCTGCTCTGTAACACGGGTTTTACCATCATGAATTTATTTAAACATCACGCAGCGGAAATCAAAATTTAAGAAACAATTTTATAACCAGAAACTTCTTAAAACAAAACATCATAAAACATCCTCATGCCAACAATTAAAAGAACGTAAATCGTTCGACTCAAACGTCCCGACCCGGTGTTACATATTAGAGCAAGACTATCTAATCGACAAAGAAATCAAAATACTTCGAAAGCTAAATCTTCAAGCACCAAGAGAGCTAAGCCTGATCACCTACACGTTACCCATGTGGAGGCAACATTCAAACAGGAAGGGTGAGTAATCATGAATCAATATATAATATATAAGCAAGGACAAAGTATAACACAAACATCATCAAATCATTCACAAACATCATTAATACATCAATTACATCAATAGAATGCAATGCTACACAATATGCAAATGCAACATCATAGACTCATGCATGTGGTACCAATTCGTCATAATTGATGGACACTGGGCCTTCACCCTCCAAAGATCTCCACCAATAGGATCGATTCTACACAAGAACCGGAGCACGTCACAAAACACTTCAATCCACACAATGGGATTAAAGCCACCAAATGGACCGAAGTCCTAACTATGCCATGAATGCATGATGCAAATCTTCAGAATAATCATCATCATAAAATCGTCATAATTGCATCATCCTTCATGAATCATCATCGAACATCATTATACAACACCAATTTGCACTCATCACAATTCGTCACTATTCCTCACAATTCGTCGTGCCATCATTATTACGTCAAAGTTTTTTCCCGATTTTAACCCACTCACCCTCATTACTAGTTTACTCATGTTTTATTACCTCATTGTAGCCTTACGTTTCAAGGAAACTACATCACAAGCGAAAACGGGACAGAAATAGCAAAAACGGACAAATATGCCAGTTGCCCTCCCCATACGGGTATGACCATGCCCCATACGCGTATGGCTCAACTCCTCGCCCACTGGCCTGCGTATCATACGCGTAGGGCCACCTGCCCAGGCCTCTCTTACGCGTAGCACCATCCCTGTTACGCGTATCACCAGAGAGGTTTCCCTCTCAAAATCCCCTTCAATGTCCCATTACGCATAATGGCTAGTCCATACGCGTATTGCTCAGTTCCAAAGGATTCCCTACGCGTAATGGCCTCTCATACGCATATCCTCCTTCATTCCCAGCTTCGCATACGCGTAATGGCTTCTCATAAGCGTATGGCCCTACTTTCCCTATGCGTACACTACGTGTAATGGCAGAAGGCCGTACTGGCCCTGGGGACAGGTGCGTATGCTACGCGTATCACCCTGGGTGTGTCCCATCTTATGCTTAATACTCCCCCCGTTATGCATATTTCCAGAAAACACTCAAAAACTTAGATTTCGCATCTGAACAAAAAACTTCCCATTCCAGCATCTTCGATCTTCCAAAATCAGACCCAAAACAATTTCGATTCATCACAGATCTACGTCTTTATCCTAATTCATTGCTTTCATCAATTTCTTTCTAATTATTAAGTCCTAATTCGTTTAACCTACCTTCAATTTCAGATCTGGTTTCGTTCACATATTCATTACAGCAACAATAATCATTCACACGAATTTCACAGAAATTTCAGCAACTCGTACAAATTCATGACAGAAATCAAACGCATACAGACTCACGTAAAATCATCACAAAGTTCATCACAGATCAGCCACAAAAATTCGTCAAAAATACAGAATCCATAACTACTTCTACCTTAAACCCATATCAGGCATATTAACCCTGATTAACCTCCCATACCTCAAATTTTCCAGCAAAAGATTCTCCTTTTGGGGTTCTACGGTTGATTCTCTCGTTCTCTGTGGCCTAGCCTCCTTTCCTCAGTTTCTCTTCACTTCTTATGGTTGCACAAAATAAATCTCCTAATTTCCACTATTCCTTTTTGTTAAACTTGCCTCTTGGACCCTAATTATGATTTACCCATATTATCCCCACTAACACTTCTCAATATTACCATCTTATCCTTAATGGTCCTCTTAATTATTTTAAACAATAAAGATAATAATAATCTAAATAATAATAATAATAATAATAATTTAATTATTCAAATTATACTATTATTATTACTAATAAAATAATCTCAATTAGTTACTAATTCTAAATGCCTCAATATTCCCTTAACCCAATGCTACCCCACAACACCACACAAAGTCACCATGCGTCATAATATTCGCCAGAATTCACCAAAACACCGAATAATCATAATAAATCAATTAGATAAATATTATTATTATTTTGGGGTGTTACAATAGACCTAACAATACATCAGAAGAAGACACACTTCAGAGACAATACTTGATCTTGCTTAAAAGCATCAATCAAGGACAATTCACTTTTGCTCAAAAGCTTAGAGTGGACACTTACAACTCAATAACATCAGTCCAGTTCAAGCATCTAGGTGATGAATGAATGGCTCACAAACAGTCTACCTTAATGTATCAGAAGACACATGAGTGACACACAATCAGAAGCACACTAAAAGAAAACTCAAACCCTAAACCCATATTTGCACACACGGTTTCTTCAAAAATAATTCCACACCCTTATTTTAGGTTTAGTAAGTCTCCTTTTATAGTCTCGTGTAGTATGGGCTTGGACTCTTCAATCAATACCATTTTGTCAGTTTTAAACCACCTGCAGAATCTTCTCCATAATAGCAGGACCAAATCTTCAAAGTTTCCTAAAACGTCTCCTTATCCAAATTTAGCATTTTGTGTACAGCTAGAGATACAAAACCTTGTTCCTAATAGCAAATCTTCAAAGTTTCCTAAAACGTCTCCTCATCCAAATTTAGCGTTTTGTATATCCAAAAGAAATATCATAGAATTAAAACAAAACAAATCTGTCAAGATTTAAAACAATCAAAATAGATGTTTTAGATGTTTTGGTAGAACATGTTCCAACATCTGTTAGGACGTCTGCTCTCAAGGTGAGCTGAGCAGCATGTTACAACATCACACACGACATCCTGTAGTGAACCATGTTTTAGCAAAAATTGTTGCTAATCCATAACCCATGGAACCTTCATCACTTAACAGTGAAACAAAAAATATCTGGTGAGATAATTTACTCAGTCAAGAGCTCCAGCTTAGATGAAGTAGAGATAAGATGAAGAAGGTCATGCTGAATGCTTGAACATAAGCACGTGATCTTGAAGGAACTCAGGAACAAGCATATAAGGAGTTATTTCAAATTTATGTGGATTAAGATACTTGTTTCTACTTTAAGTCACTTGTTTTGTGAGTATGAAAGGATTTTTAATCTTTAAGACTTACTCGTGGGCCAAATGCACTTGTTGACGAAATTAAGAAATTGTTTTTGATGTGAGTCATTTGCTTTGTGAGTATGAAAGGATTATCTAATTCTTAAGATTGACTCGTGGGGAAAATGTGCTTGTTGCAGGAATCTTGGTTTAATCTTAATCTACTTAAAGAAAGATGTCTGTTCTGGACTGGGCCTAGGGCTGACACACTATCGAGCATGACCCAACCCAAATCTTTGTCGGGGAGGGCCCAATTAAGATCCAGCCCATCTGCACATCCGGGGAGCCCTCACACGTCTCCCTCCACGAACTCCACGTGCCCCCCACGCGGGGACACGTCATCAGGAAACTACCCGCTTCTGAGAGAACTGGTCAGCCCACCTTCCGAAGATCACGGGGTAGTTGATCTAGGGCAAAAACGATGTGCTGATCTTCCCTACGCCATGTAAGCCCTGACAGTTACTCGTATTGGGCCTTGCGATCCAACCCAATGCAAAATAACCGTTGGCCATGCGCTAGGGGCACATTATAAATACTCTCTTTCACTAGAGGGTCAGTGTAAGACCCTAATTTTTGACCCCTAAGATTCCACATATCATTCGCATTCTCATTTTGCATCTTTACCACAAACAAGATCACGCATTGATTCCCTCGTCCCCCTCATCTTTGGGTTTGTGCCTTGCAGGGTTCACTGATCATCTATGTGTTTCTTTATTGCTTTATTTGTTTATATTTTACTAACCATTAATCAAAATCCAAAAAAAAAAATTGTTTTCTTTCACTAACATTTTCAGGGGAAGAACAGGTCAAAAATGCCAAGATAACAGTCCCACAGCTCGATTGAATTTCACCTGACAAAGTCTAAGTTGATCTGCAAACAATTCAAAATTCATCTGATCAAGAGTTTCCAAGATTTAATTGATTATTATTCAAGGAATTCCAAGGTTCATGTGTTTATTTCCATGCTTTCTTTGACGAGCAAAAGAATCGAGCCGAACCACAGCAGTGCATTCAAAAAGGGAATTTTTTTTCAAAATTTGCACCAAGTAACCGGTTAGTAGATATGCTGTAACCGGTTACCATCGTGAAATTTTGAAAAATGGCAGCAAATTCAAATTTCAGCATTTGACACCAATTTTGATCACATTTTGGAATATTCCATACCATCTCATTTTAATTCCCTACATCACTTTGATCATTTCCTACCATACACCTCCACTAATCACCACTTTTTTGATAATTCCCTCCAAATTTGAATTCCATTCCTAATTTTCAAATTCCAGGCCTAATTCCAAACCACCAAATTCCCAAACCTAAACTCTTTAAATAGAGGCTTCATTTCACTCATTTGACAAGCTTTTGAGAGGCAAATTCACCTTGCTAAAATTTCTCTTGAAGCTTTTGAGAGCAAAAAAAAAACCCTTGCAAAATATATTCCCAACCACAAAATTCACCAAAGCTCACATTTCTTTCTTTGAAAGTTAACAAGAATTCACATTGAATCTTGTTCAACTTTGAGCTAAACCTTCATCCGTTCTTATTTTTGTTCATCAATTACAGTAGATCAAGGCTTTGGAGTGTAGATCTTGAAGCAATTTGAAGGAATTTTCAGATTTGAAGTGGTAATTCTTCTTTCACCATGGTTGAAGCTTCATCTTCATCTTCCATAATGTAGATCTTTGGAGATCCTTGTTACTTGATCCTTTGGATCTTGTAATTATGTTTAATTGCTGGTTTTGGCTGTTATTTTACTTTAAATTTTGTCCAATTTCAGTTCCATGATCATAAGGTGTTTGTAAAAAGTTTTGGAAATGGATCATGCTGAATTTTGCACATTTTTCTGCATTCTGGTGCTGTGTAACCGGTTAGCAGTTATGCTGTAACCGGTTACACTGTGTAAATTTTGAAAAACTTCACTTATTTTGAACTAAGTAACCGGTTATCAGTTATGCTGTAACCGGTTACTTCGAAACAGAATGCATATTTTGGCTTGTTTTTGGGGCTGTTTTGGTTCCTTTTCCATTTTCTTCCCTCTCCTTTTGTTCTTAGCCTTAGATCACATAATTGTGTGGTTTAATTTGGCCTTCTCTTCATCTATTCCTCTTTTCTTTTGATCGATGAAAGTCTAAAAGATCTTGGAATTCTTTTGTTGAATTTCGATCGAGACGAGATCGCTACCACTTTTCTTTTCGTGCGGTATTGCTTTCGGATGACGATCTACATATCGTTCATCTAGCATGCATTAGCACAAAGAGCTATTGACCGGCCTCATTGTAGGGTAATTACTCCGTAAATTACTCGGCGATTGCTTAACATAGCGCAATATTTGTCCCGCATCGGAAAACGACCAAGAATATTGATTATTTGTCTTTTGGTTCAAAACTTATGAAACTTGTTGTTAGGAGGCTTTGGTCTTATCAATCCTCTAATGAGTTTTCATTAATCTTGACCTAAGTTCAATTATTATTGATCACTAACTCTAACAACTAATTACTAACTTTCTAACATTACTATTGTACTAATCCTTTACAATTCCTTCTCGCTCCTTATCTCTTTTACTTTATGCTTCATTTTATCATTCTCATATCATGTTTATGTTTCCGCATTTTTTCCTTTGTCCGTTGGACATAAGTTTATGCTTCCGCAATTTTTCCTTTGTCCGTTGGACATATGTTTATGCTTATGCCTTTTTTTCACTTTGTCCACTTGAACCAAAAACATTAATAAAGGCTAAAACCTCTAAAAAACTTGTGCTTCTAATCTTGGACTATGGTTACTATCCTTTGCAATGGACATGGAGTTTTGCACCTAGACCTTGGACTTCAATGCTATTCTTGAATCCTTGAACTTAGACCTCGGAAATCCAATGCAATTCTTGGAACCTTGGACTTAGAATTAGGACCTTCCTCCCTTTGCTTTGGAATTATGGTTCGAAGACTTGGAAGCTTACTTTTGTGGTTAGGCTATTCTTATCCTTAGCTTTTCTTTGTGCTTTAGGATAGTCACTTCTTCTCCTCCCCATTCTTCAATTTTCAAAACTCTCTCTCTTTTTTTCAAAACATTCTTGATTTCAAACTTTCAACTCTTTCATAATCAAACCTTGACTTTGTCAAGTGATTTTACTCTTTTCTTTTCATTTCTTAACAAATGTTAAACTACATAAGCATATTGACACCTTTTTCAAAAGACTTAAAAAACATCAAACTCATCACTCTCTTTTTGTGCCCTTGTGCACTTTTCCTTTAAACTTTTTCATAAGTTTAGACATGAGTCATTTCTTTAAGCGGAATTATTCGCTTGGAAATGACGACTTGTCTTTACATTTAAAAATAACCAAAACAAACAAATTTCATTCTTTGTACCACGAACTACGGGGTTTTGATCCTACATTGCACTCAGTGGGTACGTAGGCATGAGGAGAAAAGTCTCTCCAAACACAAAAATCTTAAAAAACAATTTCTTTTCTCATCTCCTCAATCACTTTTCAAGCAAACTTTTTCAGACCAAAAGCGGTAGATATTTCAAAGGGCTCCTATAGAGTAATATAGACGTTTTGGGTGCTAACACCTTCCCATCTTGTAACCAACCCCCTTACCCGGACTCTCTTCACTTGTTCTTATTGTAGAGCTTGTGTAGGTTTTGTTCGCTCTTTTTCCTTTCCTTTTTGGATAAAATAAGAGTGCGGTGACGACTCTTGCTTTTCGAGTTAAGTTAATCAATAGCTTACACTCACGATTTTGCTGCTACAGTCAGGTATTCCATTCTTTACACTCTTTCTATGTACTTGCGCTGTTTAATCCGTCTCTGACTTTCGCATCAAAGTACCTTGCAGGTACACCCCCCACCTCTTCACCACCACCGGCAGTTAAAGGAGTTCACGACGTGTTGCTGGCCACCGATCTATTTCTGATCAGGTAAGATCAGTGGCGCCGTCTGTGGGAACCCTTTGCTTCCCCGTTCTTCCTCCCATAGAAACTTAAGAACCAAAGCAACTTTTAATCTTCGGCGATCATGGCCAGTCCATGAACCGACGACAATGCTGCTGAAACCTCATTCACTCCGTTCACCAATGGTGACAGCCACGAACCCAACATGACCGTTCACACTGAAGAAGGCGACCTCAGGGACGAGCACACCGCCTCTCCCTCCTCTGAAGACGCGGCCTTCAACGCCGCCCGACGCTTTGAAAGCCCAACTGTCTACCAGCTGATCCCGGTGCCACCTAATTCTGATCCGACCACGGTGGCTCTATTTGCAGCGAACAATTATACAAATTTGATGATCTTCCAACAAAATGAGCGAATAGGGGTGCTCAAGAGGGAGCGACAATCACGCTCTCCCACACGGAGACATCGTCGCTCCGTTTCTCATAGTCCATCTCCTCCCCCGCGGAGGACACGTCACGAGAACTCTCAGAGCCCCTCTCCTCGGAAGCTTAGACGCCACCCACGTCTGGAACGACCTCAGCCCATGGTCACCCAGAAGCGCGACCAGTCCCCTCCTCGGAAGGAATGATGTTCCCCCGCTCAGAAGAGGAATAAGGCTGACGGATACGGCGAGAAGCCAAAGAGCCGACCAATGAGTCTTCCCCGACGGAGCAGGAACGGTCGAGGCAACCAATCCACATCGCAATCACTTGTTAGAAGCGATGAGGACGACCAATGCACCCCGTTGTCCAGGGACATCATGGAGACCCCCTGCCTGTCGGGATGGAAAAACCCCCCGCCCTTGGCGAAGTATGATGGTACGACTGACCAAGACGACCACATCGAAAGCTTTGATGCGATGCTCGACTACCGAAACGTCCGGGGGGACATCAAGTGCAGGCTCTTCCCCACTACCCTGAGGAAGGGTGCTATGGCATGGTACAAGAGCCTCGCATCTGAGTCCATCACCTCTTGGAAAGAACTGAAGAGACAGTTCTCCAGGCATTTCACCGTTTCCCGATGCCACCCGAAGACGGAAGCATCCCTGGAAGCCATTATCCAGGGAAGAGACGAATCTCTTCGGGATTACATAGAGAGATTCAACCGAGAAGCTGTCCGGGTATCCACCTCGGACGATATGAAGAAATTTTTGATCGAGCGAGGATTGCGACCTAGCACCGAGTTCGCCAAGGCTGTTGGCATTGAAAGACCCAACACCTTGGACGCGCTCCTCCACAAGGCCCAAGCATACATCCAGTATGAGGAGATGGAGGCCGCCCACTGCGCCCGTGATTCGCGGCATCAAGGGGGCACCAGAAGCTCTAGGCACGAGGATTCCACTGCCCCCCGACGCGACGGGGAAAGAAGAAGAGAATACCGGCCCCGAGACTCTCGAGAACCGAGGGGACCAGCAGGCCATTTCACTGAGTACACGCTACTCACCGCTCCACGCGAGCGCATCCTGACCGAGTGCATTAACTCGGAATTCCATAATTGAGGTGTCCGCTTTCCGAAGCCGACACCCCCTAAACCAAACGTTGACAAGTCCAAGTACTGCAGGTTACACAGGAGCCACGGGCATGTGATGGAGTATTGCATCCACCTCAAGGATGCGATAGAAATCTTGATTAAAAAGGAGCACCTCAAGCACTACACGAAGAGGAACGAGGTCATCCGACAAAAAACCCGGGAGACGAAAAGAGTCGAGAATGCGACCCCATCCCCCGGCGAGAGTGGACTACAAGTCGCCCTGTGTGTCACCCGACCAGAGGACTTTTACTTCCCCTGTGAGCCGGACACGCCTGTGAGCGCTCGCAGCCCATGGGAAAGCTTCCCCATCGCCATGGTCATATCCGACGGAGGGTTCAACAAGGTCTCGATGGGGTCGATCAAGCGGAAGTTCGACAAGTTGATAGAAGCAAGCTCGGCACAGAACGCCACTTTTCAGAAGGTTCAGGGAAGGTCGAACCCCATCACCTTCTACCTCGAAGAATTGTCGGGCGGTGCCCCCCAACTCCAACATCCCCTTCCTGATCAGGGCACAGATGGTGAACTTTGATGTCCGCCGCATCTTGGTCGACCAAGGGAGCTCGGTGGACATAATGTATGCCCACCTATTCATTACCCTCCAGCTCAACGAGACACATCTGACCCCCTACGTGGGATCAGACCTGCAGGGTTGCAACGACACCACCACCAGATTGTAGGGCTACGTCGAGCTGATAGTCACATTGAGAACGTGGACACTGCTCGACAAGTTAAGGTCCACTTCCTGGTGGTGGAGTGACCTTCTCTGTACCACTGCATCCTGGGAAGGCAGACTCTTGCCGAACTCACGGCTGTACCATCTACAGTCCATCTGAAGATGAAGTACTACACGACCAGGGGCCGGGTCATCACTATCCACAGGGATATTGAGGCCGCCAGGAGATGTTTCGAAGTTGCAACCAAGGGTCTGAACTCGATCAACATCAAGTCCAAGACCACAAGGAAGGCAACCTTGGATAAAGAGCAGAAGCCACTCCCGTGCGTCAACTCGGTCGACCTCGACATTCGTTTCCCCAACAAGCAGGAGCAAGACGAGGTAGCAGATCACACTCCTCCAACTGAAGGAAACGAGAAACCTCTTCAACCCATGCACCCTATTCCAGATGGGGACTTCGAGCTCATCACCCTCGGAGACGACCCGGGCAGGAGCGTGAAGATTGGCACGGGCCTCCCCAACCTGGCGAGGAAACAACTAAAGGCCTGCCTCCGGGAGAATGCCGACTTGTTCGCGTGGAGCGCCGCAGAGATGCCCGACCTCGACCCAGATGTGGCCTGTCATCAACTCACAATAGACCAGGCCGCTAGGGCTGTAGTACAACATAGGCGTAGACAGTCTCCCTAGAAAGCAGAGGCTGCTGAAAAGGCTGTAAAAGACCTCTTAGAGGCGAACTTTATTTCGGAAGCCCAGTACACAACCTGACTTTCTAATGTTGTACTTGTTAAAAAGAATAATGGAAAGTGGAGAGTGTGCGTTGATTACACTGATCTTAACCGAGCATGCCCAAAAGATGCATACCCATTGCCTAACATCAACAAACTGGTCAACAACTCTGCAGGTTTTAAGTTATTGTCGTTCATAGATGCATACTCGAGATGCAATCAAATCCCCGTGGCGAAGGGTGACAAGCAGTACACGGCCTTCATGACCGAGTCGAGAAATTACTACTACAACGTAATGCCCTTCGACCTAAAGAACGCCGGTGCGACCTACCAGCAGATGATGAACAAAGTCTTCCGCGGTGAGATCGGTGACATGCTCGAGGTCTACATGGACGACATGATCGTAATGTCACGAGAAGAAATCGACCACACTTCCCACTTCAAAAGGGTCTTCGACACGGCGAGGAGATGCAAGATGAGGTTCAACCCAGAGAAATGCACCTTCGGTGTCCGAGCAGGAAAGTTCCTCAGTTTCTACCTCACAGAATGAGGAATCGAGACGAACCCCGACAAATGCAAAGCGTTCTCCAAGTTCCCAATGCCAAACTCAAAGAAATTGATACAATCTCTAAACAGGATGCTCACCTCGCTGTCCCGCTTCGTTGTCAAATCGGCGCAACATGCACTTCCATTTTTCAAACTCCTACACAAGAAGGTCACGTACGAGTGGACCGAGGAGTGCGAACAAACACTCCTCCACCTAAAACTAGTCCTCTCGCATCCCCCGGTCCTCTCACGACCAGAGGATAGGGAGACATTATACCTGTACCTTGTCGTCACGAGCGAGGCAGTCAGCGCGGCTCTAATCAGGGAAACTCCCTAGGGGGAAGAAGCTGATTTACTTCACTAGTAAAGCCCTCCAAAGCCCCGAGCTTAGGTACCAGCAGATCGAAAAGGTCGCTCTAGCCCTCGTCACACGATCGTGGTAAGGACAAACCAACTCGTGAGACAGCTCCTCGACCGACCCGACATGGTGGGCAGGATACTCAAATGGTCGCTCGAGCTCTTCGAGTTTTACGTCCAATACGAGGGTAGGAAGGTCCTGAAGGCTCAAGTATTAGCCGACTTTGTCGCGGAGATGACCATCCCGGAACCTTCGACCGACGGATCCCAAAAATGGACGATCTACGTCGACGGGGCGTCTAGTTCGACTGGAAGCGGAGTGGACATCATCCTAGAAAACGAGGAAGGCATCTTGATCGAGGTCTCCCTCACATTGTCCTTCCCGACATCAAACAACCAGGTCGAATACAAGGTTTTCCTCACCGGGCTACGCCTAGCCGAGGACCTCGGCGCGAAAGAAGTAAAAATATTCACCGACTCCCAGCTCGTGGCCTCCCAGGTGCGGGGAGAGTACCATGCCAAGAACGACAGCCTCATCAAATACTTGGCCCTGGTAAAAGAGAGGATGAAAAGATTTGTCTCGGCGGAACTAAGTCACGTCTCGCGCGAACACAATACTCAGGAAGATATCCTATCTAAGCTGGCGAGCACGAAGAAAAAAGGAGGGAACAAATCTGTCATCCAAGAGGTGCTTCTGCGGCCGAGTATCGAGAAATTCACCTCGACTTCCGATGTGAATGCTATTGGTGACAACCACTCATGGATGACCCCGGTATACGAATACCTCAGCACAGGGAAACTACCCGACGATCCCAAGGATGTCGGCATAGTCAGGCGACGTGCCTGCTCGTATACTATCGTCGAGGACAAGTTATACTGGCGGCGTTTCTCTATCCCCCTCCTCAGATGCGTCGAGGAGTCTAAGGTCCCCGGCATACTCCAGGAGATCCATGAAGGGATCAACGCGCAACACCTCGGCGGACGGTCCCTAGCCCGTAAAGCATTGCGGGCGGGTTACTACTGGCCCACCATGCACCAAGACGCCAAGGAGCACATCAAGAAGTATGACAAACACCAGCGACACGGGGACATGCACTTGGCCCCGCCCAATGATCTCAGAACACTCTCATCCCCGTGGCCATTTTCCTGGTGGGGGATGGACATCCTCGGTCTCTACACCATAGGGTCGTACCAAAACAAGTATCTGATAGTCAGTGTCGACTACTTCACTAAGTGGATAGAGGCCGAAGCATTGGCCAAAATCACGACCCATAACTTACTCCGTTCCTACAAGAGGAATATACTTGCCCAGAGCAATCATCACCGATAACGGAACATAGTTCACCGACAAGAACTTTCAGGACTTCATTACCAAGCTGGGCACGAAGCAACACTTCACGTCACATGAGCACCCGCACATGAACGGGCAGGCCGAAGCCGCGAACAGAGTGATCCTGGGAGGCCTGAAACGAAGACTGGGCGACGCCAAGAAAAGGTGGGTCGAGGAGTTGCACAGCGTGCTCTGGGCCTACCGAACGACCCCACACTAGACCACTGGGGAGACCCCGTTCCGGATGACTTACGGAACCGAGGCAGTAATCCCGGTAGAAATAAGGGAACCCTCAAGGAGGACAGAGTCCCCCCCTCGACGAGGAGACGAACGATGAAGCCCTAAGGGAGGAACTCAACCTAGTCGAAGAGATCCGGTCGGAGGCATCTCTCCGTGAAGCCTCGCTCAAACAGAAGATAACTTTACGACATGACAACAAAGTCATCAAACGCGAATTTCAGGTGGGCACCTTAGTCCTCCGAAGGAACCAGAAAGACTCGCGCGAAGGCATGCTCGTTGCAAACTGGGAGGACCCCTATTGCGTTAGCGCGAAAAAGGGGATGGGAGCCTACTACTTCGAAAACCTACACGGGGAGGAACTTGCTCGACCATGGAACGCTGAAAAGCTTAAACAATACTTTAGTTAAACACTGCCCGCGATCTATTCGTATCACGACCACAGGAGCGCGCTAAGGTACATGTGCGACTCCTAAAACTCGAAACAAGAAGACAAGAGCCTGCTTTTGTGTGTGTGAGCGAACTCTTGATCCGACGGGGATACCTCCACCGAGCTCCACCGTTGTCGTACCAACTAGGCTGAACACCCAGATCACGATGGGAAGTTCACGCCTTGGAGTGAAGACCTCGATCGAGCTCTTAGCTTCGTCGAAGGTCGAAATCCGACTCTGACCACTCGACCAGTTCCCTACACTATCGAGGAGCAAAAACGTCGAGTAAAAGCACTAAATACTTAACGAAAATATGCAAATATAAAACACACATTCAAGCAGCACAATATGAACATATCAAAAGGCAAAGAAACAATGCATTAGAGCTGGTAAAGCCCATTGTTCAAACATTAACCAAAATATGGCGCGCAGGCCGTACAGAACAATAACCAAAATATGGCGTGCAGGTCGAACAAACAACTAAACAGAAATTCAAACATATGCCCCCTCCTCAAGCCGGGGCTCCCTGTCACCTCGACCAGATCCATCGTCAATCTCCCTGGGGATGACCACCTGCCGTCAACCACTTGGTGGAAGGGACTGACCCTCTCAAGGACGAGCTGGACCCCTGGGTACTCGACCTGGACTTGTTCCAAAGCACTGTTGAAGCCCACCTCGAGAGCCTCCAAGCAGTCTTGCTCGAGCTCTCGAATCTGGGCAATCAGAGCACCACGGGCCATAAGACCTTTCTCTTCCTCTGTCTCGTCCTCAACAAGCTTGGCAGTAGCTTCCAGCTCGGTGACTTTGGTCTGAAGGCTATCCCGCTCCTCCTTGGTTTTCTTCAACTCCTCCTGCATTTCATTCATGTCATGGAGAAGGCGCACATGAGCTTCGTGCCTCGTCTGAACCTCTTACAGATCACTCTCCTCTTTGTTCTTCTCCGCCTCGAGGACATCGTTCTCATCTCGCAGCTTTTGTAGTTCGAAAGCTGAGCTGGTTTCGTCATTTAGGACCAGGGCCGTATCAAAGATCCTCATCATGGGGGCCATATCCTCTGTCAGTGCCTTCCTTCTAGCCGCCCTCTCGACCCCCAGGATCGCCTTGGCTTCATCCTTGGCCACAATAGCAGAATTAACCCCGGAAAAGAAATCCCTCTAGAGGTGGCAAGGGGGCAGCATAAACTTCTCTACGAGCACATTCTCCTCGAGGTCCACGAGAATGGGCTCCTCGGTGCGCGGCCTCTTGGAAGGGGTCCCCTGCAGAGGAGGAGACTGACTACATGGAGAGGAGGTGGAGCCGTTTCCCCTGTCATCGGGCTTCACTAGCTTCATGATGCGCTCGTGCACATTCGGCATTTGGCCTGCGACAGTGAACAGAAAATGAGTCAGTATAAAGGAAAAGAAAAAAGAACAGACGCACGAGCAAAGCAAACGACCACTACCTAAAAACTCAAGACTTCACCATGGGACTCGTACTCGAGGATGGCCTTAGTGTTAATAAAACGAGACTCACTACAAACTTCCCCGCGATCGTCGAGGATGAAACTCCCATCCTTGTTAATGCATTTGGTGGGGGTGAATCCAGTGACAAAGTCGACCATATTTTTGTATGATTCTTGGTCGTCAACGCCCAGGTCACCATGCTTCATGATGTAGCTTTCCGTGCTACTCTTGAAGTACGCTTCCTCCCACTCTAGGGGACACTTCGACACCAATTTCTCCTCGTCTGTCTCATCGACCACAAGGTTGTATAAGGAGTCAACGGCCGTGTGCGAGACAGGATTGACAATGTAAAACATGTCCTTGAAGGAGCAGATAGAATCTAAGTACGCCTTGAATAGTTTCCTTGGCTGCTTCAAGGAAACCCAACTATGCCGAACATTGACGGATGACCGTTGTAAATGGAAAATGCAGAAGAACAGAGGAAGAGTGACCCCGATGCGGAGGTGTTCGCACACGAGCCCGAACGCCCGTACGAACGCTATCACGTTGGGGTTAAGCTGGGAGGGCGCTAGACGCAGCCAGTGGAACACCCCCTTTGAAAGTCACTGAAGGGGAGACGGATGCCCGCTTCTCGGAACACAAACTCATACATCGGGAACCTCATCCCCACGAATCTTGAGCATATACAATGTTGTTCCTTAGGTTTGTAGACCATCCAGTTCGGAGGAGAGCCCACAACTATATCCTCGAATGTTCCGAAAGCATCAGTGTCGTCGACGGCAAAGTGCGACCCGACTCTAAGAGGCTCGTCCCCGGACCAGTCCTCGGGCGTGCAGACTCGTTCTGCTCTGGGCTGCTGGACGGATGCGTCGAGTTTGGGCTCGTCATCAATATGGATAACACCCTCAAGCCTCACAGCCATTTTACATGAAAAGTAGAGGAAAACAGTGAATTCGACTTCAAAAAAAATCCACCCTCCCACCGCAAATCAAGTGAAAGGGCGAAGAGAGGGACGAGGAGCCCCAGACAAATTCTCCCCGACACAAAGTTGCGAGCCTCTCCTCGAAGGACAGACTCATCCACGGGGGAAACCCCCGTCGATATGACGCAGTGAGACTCCTTGACAGGGAGGCTCCTCCCACGAGAATACCCCGATGGACGCGGGGGGAATCTTCGATAGAGACCCCTTCGCGATTCTCATATGCTTACGGGGAGCCAGGCTCCCCGAGATCTTCATCCCAGCTCCCCGTGACCTTCATCGCTTCCCCGAGACCTTCATCACAGGTCCTCGGGGACTTCATCAGGAGATTCATGAAGCTCCCGAAATTCTCATGAACTTCCCGGCAACTTCGCCGGAAACTTCATGAACACGGCCGAAAAATTCATAGTTCCAACGGGAACTTCATGAAAGTCGCCGGAACATTCATACGCCCCTCTTAAAACCTACGATCTCCCCGGAAAATCAACAATAAATTCATATTAATGGAGATAAAACGCGAGAACTTACTTGAAGAATGTAGGTCCGGATGACGAGAAGCAGTTGGCAACGACGGCGACGGCGACGATGACGCCGGACACGAGTTAAAGATCTTGAAGGACTTGGAGGACTCAAATCACTTTGAAGGAAAACGTGAAAATGAAAGAGGTTTCCCTCCTATTTATAATCCTAGCACGGGAAGCGAGGTAGCCCTAGGCACTCAAGTTCCCCTACGCGTAGCCGCCCTAGGCATTAATGACGCATAACACGTGACGTTAGAAGACACCACGTGCGTCCTCTCAGCTTCCCCTCGTGCCTGCAGAGTGGGCATATTCGTTCCTTTTGTTTTCTCACGTCGTCGACCAAGGTACCAACGGGGACATGCCCAGAGGGAGAAGAAAGGTTGGAAGAACGTCCGACGGACAAACCACCTCGCGAACTCCTGTTGCGTCGAGCATCTCCTACTCCTGGTCGTGCACACCACCCACCTGCTCAGAGGTTCGGACGCGTTGGTGCCCCCTAGACGGGTCCCTGACGTTTGGGCTGACTCAAGTCATTACTCCTCTACTTCGGAGCAACGACTTGGGGGGATCCTGTTCTGGACTGGGCCTAGGGTTGTCCCACTGTCGGGCACGGCCCAACCCAAATCTTCGTCGGGGAGGGCCCAATTAAGATCTAGCCCACCCACACATCCGGGGAGCCCTCACACGTCTCCCCCACGGACTCCACGTGCCCCTCACACGGGGACACGTCATCAGGAAACTACCCGCTTCTGAGAGAACTGGTCAGCCCATCTTCCGAAGATCACGGGGCAGTTGATCCAGGGCGAAGACCACGTGCTGATCTTCCCTACGCCACGTAAGCCGTGGCAGTTACTCGTATTGGGTCTTGCGATCCAACCTAATGTAAAGTAAACATTGTCCCTGCGCCGGGGGCACGTTATAAATACCCTCTTTCACTAGAGGGTCAGGTATTCCATTCTTTACACTCTTTCTTTGTACTTACGCTGTTTACTCCGTCTCCGACTTTGGCATCGGAGTACCTTGCAGGTACACCCCCCACCTTTTCACCACCACCGGCGGTTAAAGGAGTTCACGACGTGTTGCTGACCACCGATCTATTTTTAATCAGGTAAGATCAATGTCCATTCACATCATTGGTTGTGATAAGCTATGAGACAATCTTGTAAATAACATTGACTAGAAGATCAATGGTGTTGGCTTGGTAACAAATCTTGAGGAATTTTCCCGCAAGATACAACTTCAAGGTTACAGCTATTTAGAATGCTAAAGACCTGAATACTCTAGACCTCGAAAGGTTGATATGTAACCTATAGAGCCTTGGTATGGAACTGATGTTGATGAACCTGTATTGAAACCCAGATCTTCTGACTTAAGGTCTAATGCTAAAAGATTTGCTGATAAAATCTTCCTGACCCTCATATGTCAGAAAAAACCAGAAGAAGCTTATGATGGAGAAGATTCTAATGGGGACTCTGATGATGAGAAGATGGATTTTATCATCAAGAGGTTTCAATACCTGACCAAGAATAATCAAAATATTCTTTGGTAGAAGTTCTAACTCCAAAGGTTCTAGTTCCATAATTATCTGTCCTAAACTACAAAAGAACAGATTCAGACAAAGATGATGATCTTGTTAACCCTGCATCTATGGTTAGCACACTCGATTCTTAATTCTTGTCAGGTTCTAACTCAGAATCTGATGAGGCTGTTAAGAAACAACTTGTTTTTCTTTAAGAAAAAATGAAATCTTCTATGAGAAAAACTGTTAAGACATTGAAAAGAAATATAATTGCTCAAGCTAAAAGGATTTCCAAGGAACCTTTAATTGAGTATGTTATGGTGCTTCAAGATTTCTTGACAATGAGTCTTAATAGAACTTTTCCTGCTCTCATGATCTATGGAGTAGGCAAAGGAGAAGGTCTGAGACTTCTTTAAAATGTTTTGATTCCAAAATCTTGACATGAAAGAAACCCAAAAGAATCATATTTTTAGATGTGCTAGTAAAAGGAATAGAGACCTTGGTGTATTTGCTGCTGAGTATAGCAAGATTCTGAATACACTAGAATACATTATATAGAAGTCAAAAGTTTTGATTGATATTGAACCTGAAACTTCAAAGTCAGTAGTTTATGAAGTTTTTAGACATTATGATTCTTACGTTAGAAGATTGCAAGGTAACCTAAAGACTTCTAGATCTATGTTTCTAAATGATTCGGAAACTAAGGCAAATGGTGAAGCATTTATTCTTAAGTCTGAATGATGGACATCTATAACTACATCTAGAGGAAAACATGTGGTCGGGATTCTAGCTCAAAGAAGAAGGCAAAGATGATTGTTGTCTCCAGCCTTCTGAAACAAATCAAAGTTTTAAATTCATGTCCTACAAAATGCTCGTCTTGTTCTGTCCCTTATTTTAAACTCTTATAAAACGGATCTAAATGGGATAGATATGTTCATTTATCACTCTTGGTAGGCTACCGGTGCTGCATGCTTAAAATGTTATCCATGTGATAGAATACATTTTTATAAATTTTACAAATGTCAATATTATTAATCAAATATATTTTATTGCAAAATTATGAAAATCAAAGATGGTTGTAAATTTGATTCTATGTAATTTTCTATTACTCAATAATTTATTCTTGCAGTAGTATATAAGACATGAAAAATGTTTCGTTAAATTATAATTTTAGTTTCTTAATTTTGTTTCATTTGTGAAATTAATTCTCTTATTTTAAATTTAAATAGTTTTGGTCCACTAGTTTTAATACAAACAATTTTAATCTCCTTCTCACATTTTTTCATAAAAAATCGATAAGTTTTTTATTTTTTATCTTATATTTTTAGATATAAAGTTTAATAATAGTATTTTACAATTAACTTGTCATTTAAAAAAAATAAAAACATCGTTAATTTAAAATGTAAAATTATGAAAGAGAACCAAAAATATTTAAATTTAAAACAGTGAATCAAACATTTTTTAAATTTAAAATAGGAAGATCGTCAAATAAAAAATAGGGAGACCAAAACT
Source organism: Lathyrus tuberosus (assembly GCA_022829125.1). Lineage (NCBI taxonomy): Eukaryota > Viridiplantae > Streptophyta > Magnoliopsida > Fabales > Fabaceae > Lathyrus > Lathyrus tuberosus. The sequence goes on from JALAZF010000233.1 coordinate 774,777, forward strand.
ATAATTAAGTTAAAATGTTTCATGCCCATTCTTTTTAATAACAATATTTAATTAATTACTTGTAAAAGTATCATTAATTTTAATTTAACAAATAACTAATTTAATTCACATATTAATTCATGTAGTTGAGTTAATAAGTTGTTTTTGTAAATTAAATTAATTATCTATTCAAGTGTAAATCATAGATATGGCATGATTAAAATAAAAATTAAATATTTATAAAATATTAATAATCATGATTAACTGATAATATAAAATCTTTTTATACTTTGAATGCATTTCAATTAAATTATTAAATTATATCAACTGTATTTTTATACATAATTAATTAAGTGTTGTTGGTGTAATAAATGTATTATTGCCCATAAAACACATGCCTAGTTTATAAATAAAAAATTATATAAAATTAAGAATCTACATGGTGGGTCAATGGAATTGGGCTATTAGTAAAATTAAGAGTGAGATTTGCACGTTTGCCTAACAACTTAGTCTTTTGTTAAAATATTTTGGCATATTTGAATATTTAGTCTTATATATGGCTTTACAAGATTAGATTACAAGAGAATGGTTTGAAACTTTTATTTTGAAAAATAGGAGGAGTCTGTTATCTAAATTTTTTAGGATCAACGTAATCTTTTAATTTTTCACCTTAGAGTGTCTTTTAGTAATGATAGTATTAGGGATACGGGAATTTATAGATTGGTGTTTTTAAGGTGTATTTGATTCTGAGATAAATAGAGGAAAAATAGTTAATATTTTTAATTAAATATATTTAATTTAAAAGTTAAGGGGACGGGAGAGACGGGAGAAAAATCTCTCTAATATTTTTTTTCCCCTCAAATCGGAGGATCTGGAGGGGTAGAGGTGAAATCTAAACTTTCATATTTAAAAAATAATTATATAATATTTTCGGTTTTGTTTTAATATTTTAAAGTTATTTATTTTTTTTATTAATGTTTTTTTTTCATTAATATTTCTTTTTCATTATTGTTTCTATCAATTTATTATTGTCTCTAAATCCTCAATCCTCCGATTTGGAGGAGTAGATATGAAATCTAAACTTTGATATTTAAAAAACAATTATATAATATTCTCAGTTTTGTTTTATTTTAAAGTTATTTATTTTTTTATTAATATTTTTTTCTTTATTGTTTCCATTAATTAATTATAATTATTTTTCATCTTCAAATAATTTTTTTTGTATTTTTATTATTGAATATAAATTATAATCACTTCACTCTTTTTGTTATTTTAATAATTTTTTTACTTTTTATGTATATTCAAGTTTTTTTTTTCTAATTTTGTTGTTTTATTATATCTTTTAAGGAAAATATTTTTCCATCCGTTATAATTAGGCTTGATATTAGAAAACCAAATCATTTTGTTTTTTTTTAACTAATGATAATTTAAGAAATGATATATATATATATATATATATATATATATATATATATATATATATATATATATAAGTGGAGATCAATTTACTCTAAGAGTAAGTTTTTTTAACTTACTCCACATCATAGTCTTTAAATTTAATTTAATTTAGTGGTTAAATTAACATTTTTACTTATAATTATTCAACTAATCTCCACCATATATATATATATATATATATATATATATATATATATATAGGTGGCAAAACGGGTCGGGCCCGTCGGGTCAGCCCGTTTGACCCGCTATTTTTGGCGGGCTGGGCTGAGGTTTTCGGCTCGGTACTTTAAGTTGGTCCGCCCCGCCTAACCCATTTGAAAAAGTGGGTCGGGGCAGGTTTTGCCCGCAGGCTTTTTGTTAAAACTTTTTTTATTATTTTTACTTAGAATTAAAATAACTTTAACTATAAAAATAGCACTCCTCTCTTAGGATTATGTTGATTGAATTGTATTATAAATTATTATACAAACAAATTGAATTATAATTGTAACGTTTTTTGTATAACTTTCTAATACATGTGTTGATTGAAAAAACTTGAAATAAAAGAACAATTGTATGTCATGCTGAATTATTAAGTTGTCAAATATTAGCTTACATGTTTTCTTTAGAAATTGATATTGATTTTAAGAAAAGGAAGGATTTGATTAGTGTATACGTGTGACAGATTTAGGATTTAACTATTAAGGAATCATTCAATATAAAAGTCTATATGATGTAAACAATGAGAAAGTCAGATGTTGATATTTTATGCACTACTATTTTATGCACTGTGATGTTTTATGTAGTGTAATTGTTATCATTGTTTGTCTTTTGTAAATTCTTAATTGGGTTCTTTTAGTAGTTAGTTTTTAAATAGGATTAGGATGATATGTATTGCTTATTTATTTATTTATTTTGATATGTTTTTTTTGTGCTTGCGTTTATTTCGTTATTTGTTTTTGTTGTAATTGGTCTTTATTTATTTTATTTTTTGAACTATTTGGACTTAAGACATGTTGAAGTTCTATTATGCATTGTTAAAAAATTATTTTGTTGACATCTTTGGTAATAAGTATTTTTTTTTTAAATTTTTTTGTAGTAAATCAAATTGTAAAATAAAAAATAAAAAATTAGCGGGTTAGCCCGCCAACTCGCCAACTCGTTAGTAAACGGGATGGACTTGACATTTGAACTCGAACGCCTAAGTTGACCCACCCCTCTTTTGGACGGGCTTAAATGGGGTGGGTGTTGGTGCTGTAAAGCAGCAAGTAAAAATTAATTAAGTACCCAGTTTTGTCGTCTCCACAGGGATCAGTGCGAGAAAGAATGTCGTTCAACGGTCTCTACATTTCTAAGCTTGTGGTGCAAAAGTTTTGGTTTAAAAGATTTAAGGCACCAATATTAAAGGCATAAAATATAAAGACTGAAAATATAAAGTTAAGAGTGAATTATAAACGGAGCCTTATTGGGATTGGATCTCATCAATTGATAACACATGCATTCTTCTAATCAAGTAAACACAAATCAAACATTCGCCTAATATCCTCACGTATGACTCACAACAGAGGTTATGTCTAACGCGACGTCGAGAGAACAACCGTATTATCTCATTGGTGATGTCTCACGCAACTCAACAACACAGAGCATTAAGAATAGATACTCACACAAATGTTAAGCCTAAATCTATGGCTAGAGTTTAGAACCTAATAGGTAATCATCCTAGATCCAGATCTGAAAAGTATATGTCTATAGAGGTTCAAATCAAAGATAAACAGGTAAACAAAGACGACACTCAAATCAGATAAATGACTGCTTCATATAAAATGCAATGATCAGAATACATACATACACTTAACCCTTTTTACATGTATTCAACTAATTTACCAAATGTATGTGAATATCGTTCTTCATCACTATTATCACGTATCCTCACAATACCGTATCGATCATACTCATGCTATTCATGCTACTAATCAATACAATACAATAAAAGATACAAGTGAATATCAACTCACCAAACCATGTCAAAAGTTTGCTCATTGATAGATGAAAATCTAAGATCAAAGATTTGAAAAGAGTTTTGTCAAGACCCACAAATAAACAATCAAAGACAACCAATAATAGAGAATCAAAACTAGTTCACAAACATATAGTAGATGAAATACATAAGGTATCAAAATATTACATCCAAACCCCAGCAAGAGATCAAAGATCTTACCTTCTCCCTCTTATGGTTTGAATTTCTCTCCCTAGAATATATTTTGAATTGAAGAGAGATAAAGTTCTGATCCAAATATTACAAGTTTTTGCTAAAAAAATAACAAAAAGTGTATTTATACATCACTTGAAATCTGCCAAGTTCGCAATGCGAACTATTTATTCGCCCAGCGAACACCAAAATTAGGCACCTGAGGTGCCTCTGATAAGCTAAACCTCCTCTGAGTTTCTGCATAAGTTCGCAATGCGAATAATTATTCGCAAAGCGAATATTCGCTGGAAAGTTTGCAAAGCGAACTTTGGTGCCTTTTCTTAATGCCCAAAGTCTAGGACTGTTGCTGGAGCTTCGCCAGATGTTCGCAAAGCGAACATTCGCTGGCATGTTCGCAAAACGAACTTGCTGGTGTTTTCTTCCTTTCTTTGGCAACTTGTATCATTTCTTTGTGTCTTAAATCTTTGATCATTTAGATCCTTTTTCTGCACAATAACACACATATTACAAGCACCAAAGGTATTTTCATAATGTTGAAGAATGACAATAATTCAAGAATAAAATCTAAGAAAACATGAGAATTGAGTTGAAAAGTGCCAAGAAAGATAGTTCATTTTAAGTCAAAATTTGCACTTATCAAACTCTCCCCAACTAGATTTTTGCTTGTCCTCAAGCAAAGTATGCCGCTCATTAAAACATGAGGATTTGCTCAAGCATTTAATTCAACCAAGAAAAGATTAACGGTGCAACTTTAAACAAGAGAAATTTTCTCAAAAAGGAGGATTTATTCAAGCATGAAAATACGCACAAGCAACGTTTACCACTCAATAGAATCGAACAATGACAAAGAATTTAGTTCTTAAACAAATATCATGGAATGTTTCAAATAACAACTAAATTTTCATACTTGAATCACTCTAACACTCCTCTTCAGAATAAGAATGAAGAAATTAACGCGTTTGCAACCGCGGGGCAATTTCACTCACCTGACAAACAATGCTAATAACAACTCAATTCGTACAACATCTAACAATAAAAAATGAAAACATGGAAGCAAAAAGATCACTAAGGGCTTTAAAGGTTGTAGCTTGGTCGGGTTAACAATAAAGGGACATTTCTAAAGGCCATTGAATCGAAATTTCTGATGCAAAAGAACATTCACTATACAAGATATTCACACATCTCAACTTCATTCACCATTTTCATTCCTTTACCACAAACCTTCTCAAACTTCCTTATGCACAATTATTTCATTCTCTATTTTTCTTATTCAAACAAGCATTCTTCTTCTTTTGTTTTTCATCTTCATATTCACACTTTTTCTTCTCATGCTTGTTTGAAAATTTTCAAAAGTTTTAGCAACCTACCGTTCTTCTTTTTCATTCTCCCCAACTTGAATTCAACTAAACCTCAAATGAATGTTCCTTGCTTTTTATGGCAAGGAAATCAAATTAAAACAATGTTCAAAGGTTCAAGAAGAAATTTTTAGAACCTCACAAAATTCAATGATGAACTATACTTTCACATTATGTACATAAACCAAGTTCATCACTAAAATGAGATCTAAACTGTTTAGGCTCAAAGGGGGTTAACAAATTCTCTCTACTCACGGGTAAGGTACTTTTGGATACGGTTGTGCTCAATATAAATAAATGCCTTGATCATTTCTAATGCTTCCACAAAATCACAATAATCAAAAGATAAAGCATGAATAAAATGAATTAAACAAAGTTATCAGTCATCCTAGCATATAATAAACAATGGAAATTTCTCACAATTTGTGGCTTTCGGACCTAAGTGAAACAAGCATTCAAACAAGTTGCAAAATGAAACAAGAATACAGATTTGCACAAAGCACAAAATTCTTAAATCAATCTAACATTCTATAAAGCGGTACAATTTACCTTGCATACATTCAATGCTCACCATCCTACCATCACCATCCAGACTCGGTCGAAGATTCATTGAATACTTTTATACAAATAGCAACCAATCTAGAAGGAGTTCTCATCATTTCTAGTCACACTAGAGAAAACATAAAAGAAAACAAATATATACAATATAAACAAATGTATAAAGCTCAAAAATATAGAAACTATCGCAATCCGATTCAATATCTAAACACCAATCCCCGGCAATGGCGCCATTTTGTTGGTGCGGTAAAGCAGCAAGCAAAAATTAATTAAGTATCCAGTTTTGTCGTCTCCACAGGGATCAGTGTGATAAAGAATGTCGTTCAACGGTCTATACATTTCTAAGCTTGTGGTGCAAAAGTTTTGCTTTAAAAGATTTAAGGCACCAAAATTAAAGGCATAAAATATAAAGACTGAAAATATAAAGTAAAGACTGAATTATAAATAGAGCCTTGTTGGGATTGGATCTCATCAATTGATAACACATGCATTCTTCTAATCAAGTAAACATAAATCAAACATTCGCCTAATATCATCACGTATCACTCATAACATAGGCTATGTCTAACTCGACGTCGAGAGAACAACCGTATTATCTCATTGGTGATGTCTCACGCAACTTAACAACACAGAGCATTAAGAGCTGATACTCACGTAAATGTTAAGCCTAAATCTATGTCTAGAGTTTAGAACCTAACAGGTAATCATCCTAGATCCAGATCTGAAGAGTATATGTCTATAGCGATTCAAATCAAAGATAAACAAGTAAACAAAGACGACACCCAAATCAGATAAATGACTGGTTCATATAAAATGCAATGATCAGAATACGTACATACGCTTAACCCTTTTTACATGTATTCAACTAATTTGCCAAATGTATGTGAATATCGTTCTTCATCACTATTATCACGTATCCTCACAATACTGTATCGATCATACTCATGCTATTCATGCTACTAATCAACACAATACAATAAAAGATACAAGTGAATATCAACTCACCAAACCATGTCAAAAGTTTGCTCATTGATAGATGAAAATCTAAGATCAAAGATTTGAAAAGAGTTTTGTCAAGACCCACAAATAAACAATCAAAGACAATCAATAATAGAGAATCAAAACTAGTTCACAAACATATATTAGATGAAATACATAAGGTATCAAAAGATTACATCCAAACCCCAGCAAGAGATCAAAGATCTTACCTTCTCCCTCTTATGGTTTGAGTTTCTCTCCCTAGAATATATTTTGAATTGAAGAGAGATAAAGTTCTGATCCAAATATTACAAGTTTTTGCTACAAAAATAACAAAAAGTGTATTTATACATCACTTGAAATCTGCCAAGTTCGCAATGCGAACTATTTATTCGCCCAGCGAACACCAAAATTAGGCACTTGAGGTGCCTCTGATAAGCTAAACCTCCTCTGAGTTTCTGCATAAGTTCGCAATGCGAATAATTATTCGCAAAGCGAATATTCGCTGGAAAGTTTGCAAAGTGAACTTTGGTGCCTTTTCTTAATGCCCAAAGTCTGGGACTGTTGCTGGAGCTTCGCCAGATGTTCGCAAAGCAAAAATTCGCTGGCATGTTCGCAAAACGAACTTGCTGGTGTTTTCTTCCTTTCTTTGGCAACTTGTATCATTTCTTTGTGTCTTAAATATTTGATCATTTAGTGCCTTTTTCTGCACAATAACACACATATTACAAGCACCAAAGGTATTTATATAATGTTGAAGAATGACAACAATTCAAGAATAAAATCTAAGAAAACATGAGAATTGAGTTGAAAAGTGCCAAGAAAGATAGTTCATTTTAAGTCAAAATTTGCACTTATCAGTGGGCCTAAACGGGGCGGGCCGCCCACTTTGCCACCCCTATAAATAGTATACAGAAACTTTTCTGTCTATGTAAAAAATATGTAAAATATAATATTTAAAAATCTTAATGTGAACATGTCTTTTAAATAGGCTTTTAGATCAGACCAAGCGTTTAAAAAGGTCGTGACAAATATAAAAAAAGTTTTAATAGGCCATACGCCATATTCAAACCTTAAAATTTTACTGTAGGCCAGACTCAAGCCTTATAAGGCTTGACCTGACCTGATTTATTTCCACTCCTAAATAGCACGCAGTTAAATATAGGGTCAATTAAATTTCTCTTAATTGAATAAGTGTAAATAGAATAAAAAATTGAATATGAAATAGATGGGTCTTTTTATAATCTATAGAGATCACAAATATCGTGAAAATGTTAAAATCAATTAAATCTGAGTGGACTTGACAACTTTATAGAGACCACCTAAGTAATGCGTAATCATGACTATGTCTTTTATGAGATAATGTAGCACCCTAGTTTGCTTTCAGGATTATCAACTGACCCCATAAACCAACACGAGTCTTTTCAACATGCTTTGTCCTCACTCACGTATTTTCTGAGAAACTTCTAAGAAGGTTACCCATCAAAATACTACTCCAAGTCAAGCACTCTTAACTATGGAGTTTTTATTTGTTAGACTACCAAAAAATAGATGCATCTTGTTGGTATAGGTAGTACCAATCAATATTTATAAGCTTTCCTTTAACCATGCAATCACATAGTTGCACAGCCTCGAGATCCCTCTTATTCCGATGTGAATTCAGTTTCCCTTTCATTCCGATGTGAATTCAGCTTTTTCCTAGAAGCTGCTAGTAGCTACTCTGGTCATGCCTTGTGCACCGGCGACCACTTCCCGCCCTTGTCGGCCTCGGGTGTTACACGTCCACCAGCTTCTGCTTGGTTCGTCCCGAACCACATCGTACTGGGATGGGCCTGCTTTGATATTGTTTGTAACACCCTAGACTGCTTTCAGGATTATCGACTGACCCTATAAACCAACACAGGTCTTTTCAGCATGCTTTGTCCTCGCTCACATGCTTTCCATGAAACTTCCTAGAAGGCCACTCATTCAAATATTACTCCAAGTCAAACACGCTTAATCATGGAGTTCTTATTTTTTAGGCTACCAAAAAGAAGATGAATTTTGTTGGTATAGGTAGTACCAATCAATCCTGGTAAACCTTCTTTCAACCATGAAGTCCCATATGTATTCAATGAAGGTTATCATTATATAGTATTAGTAAGCTATTACTGCTATTATTATGGAAGCTGGTGCCATTACACTAATAGTATTATGATTCTAGTAGCTGAATAAGTTTCACAAGCACTTAACTAAAAACTTAATAAGTAATCTTTACATACATATTATGGTTAATAATTTCACAATTTCTCAATTTCTAAAACGAAACATGCATACACTACCTTTCAATTTTGAAATCAAGGAAATTTAAATTACGAGCAAGTCAAACACTTTAAAAAACATAGTGTAGAATTGAATTATCAAGGCATACGGGAATGGAAAACTTACTAATAGGATTTTTCAGAAAATTTCCCCCCACTATAATTAGATGGCTCGTCTCCCGCTCCAATTGTGATGATATTGAACTAGAAAGGGGTGAATGGTGTGAAAATGTCAATAACTCAAGTGCTTTAATCGATTATTGTGTTTTGGTAACCGGTTATAGAGTATAGTTTTTTTGGCTGTTAGAACAGGTGTAACCAGTTAGTACATTTTGGTAACTGGTTACCACTAAGTTGAAATTGTTTTTAGAAACAGCTGTAACCGATTACATGTTTGGCATAACCGGTTATAAGTAGTTAGTTTCGGTTTTTCAATTTTGATTACTTGTGTCCCAATCAATTATAATTTGTATAAATACCCAAGTAGTATCTCAATCAATGTTAATCTGCATTCCTACCCTTAATTATACTCTATCGAACTCTCTCTCTCTCTCTCTCTCTCTCTCTCTCTCTCTCTCTCCACACACTCAATAACTCCATTTATACCAACCTTGTGGTTCTAAGTTTTAACATTTGGCAATAAGATCCTGGTTCGATCCACCAAACACTTAGTGTACATCATGAATTCAACCTTCAATGAAAGAATCCCTGCAAACTTACCCATCATTGATGCGAAGAAATACGACAAATGGTACAAACAAATAAAGGTGTTGTTTGTCTACCAAGATGTTCTTGAAGTGATAAAAAACCATGTGAATCCTCTTGTCAAAGGTGCCCCGGATGCATAATGAGCATCACATAATAAAGAAAAGAACAAAGATTTCAAGGAGGTGTTTTTTATCCATCAATGTGTGGATACAGACAACTTTGAGAAAGTTGGTGATTGCGAATCATCGAAGCAAGCATGGGAAATCTTGGAGAAGGCGTATGCGGGGGATGGCAAGGAAAAGGTTGTGAGGTTACAAACTCACAAAAGAAAACTTGAGTTGATTCAAATGGAGGAGAAGGATACCATCAACGATTTCACAAGAATTACTTGGTTGGTGAACCAAGTCAAGGCGAGTGGAGAAACTATTATGGAACAATATGTTGTTGCGGAAATCTTGTAATCTTTGACGGCAAGATTTGATAACATAGTTGTAGATTTTGAAGAATCGAATGATCTTACGACTATGAGCAAGGAGGAGCTTCAAAGCTCTCTTAAAGTACATGAACAAAGGATGTAGGAAATAAATTATAATAAGGCAAAGACGAAGATCGCTTTGCAAACTCGTCTCAACGAGAAAGACAAGAAATCAAAGGGAAAATGACCCATAAAGAGTAAAGGGAATTTTCAAAATTTTCATTGAACAAAATCATAAAATTCCTAAAATTTAACTTGTCAAAAGGGTGAGAGCGGTTGCAACAAAAATGGTGGTCAAGGCAACTTTATAGGTGAATGGAGAAGGATACACAATAGCAAGATGCAATGCTTTATTTATCAAAAGTTCGGTAATTTTGCAAAAGAGTGCAGCACGAACAAGAAGGAGCCTTAAGTGGATGAAGCTAAGGTTGTAAGACAAGTGTTTAGTGAGGAGAATGCTCTCTTGGTCGTGATCATAAAAAGGGAATGTAGGAGCATTAGGGTGCAAGATAAATGCAACAACATTTTGAAGAAAGCTGCAAATTCATGTTGTAACCAGTTACTTATATGCTGTAGCCGGTTACAAGGAGAAGAATTTCTCACGGTGACTACGAAAGATGTAGTTCAGTGCAACGAGCAATGGTACTTCGACTCTGGATGGTCAACGCATACGTCAGGGAGGAAAGATTGGTTTGTTACAATTAATTGTGCTATGAAGAACAAATTAAAGTTCACGAGCTATACCATTTTAGCGGTCGATGAGATCAGTGATGTTTTGATCATGAGAAGGGATGGTGGACATTCCTTGATCAAAGATATGTTATAAATTCCAGGAATCAAGTGTAGCCTTCTAAGTATTGGCCAATTGCTCGAGAAGGTTTATAATATTCACATGGAGAACAAGACACTACGCGTTATGGATGCAAATGGGGTTTTGATCCTAAAATCTCCTATGGATCCTAATATAACTTTCAAGGTACAATTGAAGGTTATGAAACATAGGTGTCTTTCTACAACAACTAGTCAAAAAGAGTGGATATGGAACTATAGGCTTGTGCATCTCAACTTTAGAGATCTCAATGCCTTGCAAAAGAACGAAATGGTAACGGGGTTGTCATTAATCAACATACCGGATGAAATTTATGAAGAATGTGTGCAAGAAAATAAAAATAAGGATAAAGAAGTTTGAGAAAATAACACTTAAGGAAGCATGGTCTGGATTTAAACCGAATCTAATTCATTTGAGATTTTTCAGTTCAGTAGCATATCGACATGTTTCGCGACAACTTATAAAGAAGCTGGACGATAAGGGAAAATTGATGATACTTGTAGGGTATCACTCTATCGATGGTTATAAGTTGTATGATGCAATGGATAGAAGAACTGTGATTTCCTGAGACGTTGTTTTTGATAAAATCAAAGAGCTCCGGCAACCTGTAATTGGTTACCAAATAGCTGTAATCGGTTACAACAATGAAGAAATAGTTCCTCCACTTCTTGATAGGGAAGAAATAACCCCCGTTGAAGCCCGGATGAAAGGTAATGTGATAAGATCAACAAGGCAAACATGTTTTCCTCTAAGACTCCAAAATTGTGAGTAGTTCTGAGATAACAAAGTCGAGGATGATGGTGATTTTTTCCATTTTGCAATTATGGTCGAATCCAAACCCCATTAAAATGGAAGAGGCCTTGAGTGATCCAAAATGGATTTGTGCTATGAAGGAGGAGCTGGAATCAATTAAGAAGAACAAGACTTGGGTGTTAGTTGATCTAGCGAAAGGAAATAAGTCATTTGGTGTAAGATGGGTATACAAAGTGAAGGCAAATCTCAAGGGTGAAGTAATCAAGCATAAGGCTCGATTAGTTACAAAGGGTTTCTTGCAAAGAGAAGGCATAGATTTTGAAGAGATATTTACACCGGTTGCTAGAATTGAAACCATTAGACTAGTTATAGGTATTGAAAATAACAACAATTGGTCAATCTACTAAATGAATGTTAAATATGCATTTTTAAACTAGCCGCTTGAAGAGGAAGTTTATGTTGAACAACCTCCTAGTTTTGCTATGAAAAACCAAGATTCAAAGTTCTACAAGTTGAAGAAAGCGTTGTACAGGTTGAAACAAGGTCTAAGAGCTTGGAACACGAGGATATATGATTTCTTAAAGGAGATTGGCTTTAAAAATTATGTATCCGAACATAGTGTGTATGTGAAGAAGGATACAATTGAAGGTGTGATAATCCTTTGTTTAAATAAAGATAACTTCTTGATTACATTCAGCGAAGAAGAGTGCATTTCAAAGTTCAAGAGTGAGCTTATGAAGGAGTTTGAAATGGCCAACTTATGCCTCATGACATACTTCATCCGTATTAAGTTCCATAATCCAAAAAGGGACTGCTCATGCACAAAATATGGTATGCGCTTGAGATTTTGAAGAAGTTTGAAATGGAGCATTGTAATGCCTCCATTACTCCGACTGAACCAAGGCTGCAGTTGTCAAAGAATGAGGATGAGCAAGATGTTAATCCAACTCGGTATAGGAGGCTGATTGAATCCATGTGTTACTTGTGCAATACGCGGTCGAATTTGGAATTTAATGTCAATATTGTAATTAGATTACTGGAGATACCAAAGGTGACTCACTTGGTAAAAGTCAAGAGGGTTCTAAGATACGTCAAAGGGATTATTTTTCATGTAATGGACACAAGCATAAAATGAAATTTTCTTGGTTTTACCTGAAGGCTCTGCAGATTTGAGCAAATTTTTGGTAAAACAAGGCACAAAATGAAGTGTTCCAAAATGTAGAAGACATGATGTCCTAACGAATGTCCTGAAATCTGAAACTGATACAACATACTATTTTGTCTGGTCCAAGAATTAAAGAAGCAATTAGAGCATGGATCAAGGACTGAAGATTGAAGCCCAAGGAAGCAGAAGCCTATAAATAGAAGACTTAGACCTAGGTTTTTGTATGCCTTAGTACGCCTTTTGTAACCTTGCTTTCTTGCGTAAGAAACAAGGGTTTAGGTTTTTGAGAGTCGTTGGCTCTCTAGGTTGTAAGTCTCCCTTTGTATCAGTTGATACATTGTGGCAGATATATGTGTCGCACAGATTCATAAGCCTTGAGGTATTGGATTGTGTATTGTTCTTGGATGAAGCTTTTAAGCAAATCCGAGTTAGCTTGTTTATCAAGAAAGCTTGATAGATTTCTGTATTGATAGGGATGATGTAGAAGTCACAGTTGGTGATTAAGGGAAGTGAGTGGGGTATCTCATATCAGGGTTGTAAACGTTTGAGTTTAGCCTTGGTAAAGATGTTCATTGGGTAGATGTTAGGTATGAAGTTGTAAACGGGGGAGTTTAACTTTGTAACAGTCTACAGATAGTGGAGTCTTCTTCCTGGATTGGTATCCCCCAGATGTAGGTGACTTGCACCTAACTGGGTTAACAATTTTTGTGATCTTTATCATTCTGCAGATTTACCTTTTTTGTTAGGGTTTATGATAAACATGTTGGATCAGATGTCGTGACATCTGTAAGTGTGCAGTTCTGATATTCAAGGTATCAGTCTGCTATTGCGCCTCTGAGTTTAAATGATTATGTAGCACAATGTCTTGACATGTGTTAGGACATCTGCTCTCTGCATAGGCCAGAATTTCAATTGGTATTAGAGCAGGCATCCTGTCTAGTTCTGGATGAGATCTTTGGGAGATACATTCTAGCGTTTAAACAAGGAGGAGTTTTGAAGATCAGATCAATCAACTCAGACATACTTAAGGGTATTAATGGATGAGATAGATGTTCTGGATCAAAGGGAGCAACCTGGAGGTTATTCATGTTGTTGAGGAGATTCTACAACAACTACAGGAGAAGTGGCTAGTTCTCTTGTTGTTGTGTCTTATAAGATGTTGTGACATCTTATTAGGGCAAGCAGGATATGTTCCTTGGTGGTTCCGCTACATGTGTTTCTGATGCAAGATCTCTAGAATTATGGGATTCTGGAGTTGTTACTGAAGACAGTTGGTGGAAGGTATCAATCGTCGGCCTCTATATATGAAGATATCTACATTCTTTTATTCCAAAGTTAGGAGCAATGAAGTAAAGGGAGTTGTGGTTAGATATCTGGTATGATGACTTGGTACTTGAAAGCTTGGTTTCTTGGTGTAGTTGAAGTCAGTTGAAGACAAGAGGAGTTGAGTTTAAGTTTATCAGGTTCTTGCTCTAGGAGTTTGATAAATTATTGGTCGGCTAGGTTGTCAAAGATACTTGAGAATTCTCTCAAGTCCACTCATAAAGGCATCTATGTCGTGTATCTGGAGTCTTCTAGTTACTCTTTTGACTAGAAGGTGTTTCTTTGAAACACAATCTGAAGAAAATGGAGGTGATTTATTTTCACCATCCAAAAACAGCAAGGAAGGATTCATCTCTCTTGACCCTAAGAGTGGACCCAATATGATTGAAGAATTGTTGAGGTAAATAAGATTTGTTCAGAGAAAGTATTAGTTACTTGAGTCAAGGGTGGCAACCTTGGTATCTCAACATTGTCCTTTGAAGAAGATACTTGCAAAAAGATTGAATACTTTATAAGTGTTCATGACATGATATGGTGGAGCTCAGCTACAGCAGTGAAGAAGGGTTATTGGACAAGGATTTAAGATCAATTGCTATTTGTGGAATCCACAAGTATTTAATTGATTATCCTTGAAAGTTAAGATTGCTGATGTTCAACACGATGTTAAAACATCTCATCATCAGAGTTTGTGCAGAATCATGGGAGGGGTACTGCATACGCTTTAGCATCTGTTTTGTCTTAGGTGGTGACCTAAGAAGTGGCTTCAGTCGGGTGTGATAGAAGCATGTATTCTCTGGAGAGTTTCCTGGCAAGAAACTAATATGGACTTTGATGTTGTTGAAGATGAGGATGAATACATCATAATCTTGATGGTTACAACTTAGATCAGTTTATTTCTGATCTAGGTGCTTTGGAGCTGGATCTTGCTCTTTTTGTTGAAGGTCAAAGTTAAGTGACAGTTATCTATGACTTTCTACAGTCTGCTCTACTAAGGAAAGTGGCATTATTTGGTATGGCTATGGTGTAGTCTTGGACTACTTATTTTTTGAAGATTCAGATGTGGCAGGTTTGAAGTCTTTGGAGTTTCAAAGTAGGATGGAGGTTGTCTACTCAAACTTGGTTGTTGAATCAAGTCTATGAGAGCATGAAACTCTTGTTCTGCGAAGGGAGGAGGTTCTTCTAAGTGGTAGAAGGAGGAGCTGAATTCAACAGCTGGATGTCATACCAAAATGTTCTGACATCTAGCTTAACATCAGAGGTCTCAGCTGGTGATGTGGCACATCAACTTAAGATAAGGTGATCTACATGAGAATGGAAGTTGTGGATGCTTCAAAAAGGTCCATCTCATGCAGTTTGCGGGAGCTGTGGATGGGAAGATGTTACATGACTAAGAAGCTTGGTGGATCCAAGATGTCTTGCTATGGGGCAAGTAGTTCATGTGACTTGAAGGTCTGATTTCATTAGTAGATCACTGTATCTTGTGGGAGTTCTGAAGATGAGTAAGGTCAATCAAAAGGTGGCATTTGATTGGTTTCACAATGTGCATTCAAGCAGGATGCTTGAAACTGATTGCTCTTGTACAGAAGAGTAGTTAGTTGAAACTGTAAGGAGGTTCTGGTTCTCTGGGAGCTTGTGGCAGAAGTTCTGGGTTGAGGATGGAAGCATACCTTCTTTTGGAGGATGAGAGCTTATTTCTCTTCGGGTTTCTGAAGTTTTCTTTGTTCAAGCTGGTGGCGCATTGTTGTGCGAAGATCTTCAATGTGGATTACTATGCTGATAGTAAGTCCAGTGGTGGAGCATATCAAGAACCATGGTTTGTCGTGTTTGTGATGTGTGGAAGATGTCATAACTGATGTTAGAACATCTTTGGGTTAGTTATCCTTGATGAAGGATTTCAGGTTCTGTGAGGAACTGGTTACTTGCATCGTGTCTAAGAAGTATCTACATTGTCATATGGGAGAATGATGGAGTAGAAGAACTGTCTTGGAGGTCTGATGTAAGGTTTTTGGAAGACTGGAGTGGATCATGGGTTGATTGCATGAAGTTCTGGTTTCTGATGCATTCAGAAGTGGATATTCACCATAAAATCAAAAGTATTCCAAGTTATCATACGAGAGAATGATAAGGAATGACTGTCTTAGATTAT
Source organism: Lathyrus tuberosus (assembly GCA_022829125.1). NCBI lineage: Eukaryota > Viridiplantae > Streptophyta > Magnoliopsida > Fabales > Fabaceae > Lathyrus > Lathyrus tuberosus. The sequence continues at coordinate 790,992 of JALAZF010000233.1, forward strand.
GGGGTGTCTATCTCTATTGCTGGCTGGGTAAGGTCAGTGGAAAATCTTGCGAAGGGAATGTTGAACCTGGCTGCAATTCATGCTAGTAGTGGATCAGTTTAGCAGCTGTGAAGTTCTGGAGCATGCATACGATAGTTGACATCTTTATAACAAACTAAGGGGCCATGTGCGTCTCTTTGAGGAATGTGAAGCATTCTGATTCAATTGGTTTATGCCTCAAACAGCTGGAGGTCTATACATGAGAATTCAAGAGGAGTTCGTGTGATGTGTAGATGGTTGCATGATGGGGGGATCAATGGGACTTTGATCTCAAGCCAAGAGTTTGTCATGGTTGGTATACATTTCCTCACGGGTAGCATGATGGTGATCATGTGTGAGTGATTATTGTTTCTTGTCAGAGGAAGCAATAAGAGAGTTGATGATTGTGTTCAGCTGGTAAGTTGAACTAAGGGTGCGCTCTTGAAGACATAAAGATGTGTCTTATGTTTTCCATTCATTAGCTTAGGTGTTCTATGGAGGAGCACTGGTTACCTTAGATAGGGGGAGATGCCCCTTGATCTAAGATGAATTACTGCAAGGATGCAGTTGAAGTTCCAGTTTGCATTTGTGTGTCAAGCAAGCTGAGATGTCAAGGAGGATGTCTTGACATTTTTTTTGTATTGTTGCAAGTTGGGGGAGACTTGGCAGTGCATGTGAAATGGTTCTTATTGGATGCTTAAGAATCATTGGTTGAGTTTGGGGGAATTTATTTTTCTCTGCAGACTGTAATCATAAAATTGTGAAGTTTTGTTCAATACAGAAATCTCTGGATGCTAATTGGGAGAAGTTTGAAGAAATGTCTTAACATCTTAGCCATCTCTATTCATCTTCTGGTTTAAAGAATTATTCTTGGGACTTATCAAAAGGATAAAGACTGTGATTTAGATGGACTAAACAAGACTGACAAAATGTCAGGATAATATTTAAGACCTGAATATGAGTCCTATCTGACTATGTTGGACGGTGGGGAGTGCTTCCTAAGAGAAGGCATGCGTAACATGTGTTTTGTTACAAGTGATCCTTTTTGGACGGTTACTCTTAAAAGTTTGAACAGTCTTATCCTAGTTGGGCGGTGTGTAACGCCCCAGACTAGCTTCAGGATTATCGACTAACCCCACAAACCAACACGGGTCTTTTCAGCATGCTTTTTCCTCACTCACACGCTTTCCGTAATTGTTCCAAGTCAAACACGCTTAACTATGGAGTTCTTATGAACGAGCTACCGAAAAAAAGATGCATCTTATTGGTATAGGTAGTACCAATTAATCCTTATAAGCCTTCCTTCAACCATGCAGTCTCATATCTGCACAACCTCAGGTTCCCTCTCATTCTGATGTGAATTCAGTTTTTCCCTAGAAGCTGCTAGGAGTGTCTTATTTTCATGCCTCATGCACCGACAACCACTCCCTCGCCAAGCTGCTAGGAGTGTCTCATTGTCATGCCTCGTACACCGACAACCACTCCCTCGCACTCGGGTGTTACATGCCCACCAGCTTCCGTTTGGTTCGTCCCCGAACCACATCGTACCGAGAGAGGTCTAGCTCTGATACCATTTGTAACACCCCAGACTAGCTTCAGGATTATCGACTGACCCCACAAACCAACACAGGTCTTTTCAGCATGCTTTTTCCTCATTCACACACTTTTCGAGAAACTTCCCAGAAGGTCACCCATCCCATAATTGCTCCAAGTCAAGCACGCTTAACTATGGAGTTCTTATGAACGGGCTACCGAAAAGAAGATGCATCTTGTTTGTGTAGGTAGTACAAATTAATCCTTATAAGCCTTCCTTCAACCATGTAGTCTCATATCTGCACAACGTCAGGTTCCCTCTCATTCCGATGTGAATTCGGTTTTTTCCTAGAAGCTGCTAGGAGTGTCTCATTGTCATGCCTCACGCACCGACAACCACTCCCTCGCCCTCGGGTGTTACATGTAACCACTCTCTACACTCTTCAACCTCGGGTGTTACACGGTCCACAATTATTAATGTTGAATTCACCTACCTAAATTTATTGCTCTTTTAATTGTTCAGCGGTAACTTCTTTGAACCGTGATTATCTAGAGAAAGTGTTTAGGTATTTAAAGAGTGCATCTGTTTGAGGTAGTCCAGAGTGTGGGTTGTTTCATCATGTCGTTCATTCGTGTTTGGATAAGTAACATATGGATATGGAACTGCATTGACTTCTTTTGTCAATTTTTGGCTAAGAAGGGGGAGAAAGGATGTGTGGGTGAGTCTTTCAACATACATCTCTGGTGGTTGTCTTGCAAGGATGGTGGAGAGATTCTAACATTCTATCAGAGTCTTTCCCTTTATGCCTTGTGATCTGAGTTATGAAACAGGTTGTGTCTTGTGGTCTGAGTTACATTCCCTGTGAACTCTGTGTTACAAATGATACAACTGTTTCTCCTTAAGCTCTTTTTGGATCTTCTTGTGAGTTCTCTTATACCCCTTAAGAGGAAGATTCATCCTTTCGTGGCAAGTACTGGTTTGAGGGGGGGAGAGTCATATACTCTTCCTCATGTACACCAACATACAACTAGGACTTTTAAGGGGTAAGAAAGAGTCTCAGATGGGTTCCAATCATATCTACCAAGCGCCCGGTCTTTTAACCAAAAATTTGTCAAAAGTGGGAGATTGAAGGCTCTGCAGATTTGAGCAAATTTTTGGTAAAACAAGGCGCAAAATGAAGTGTTCCAAAATGTAGAAGACATGATGTCCTAACGAATGTCCTGACATCTTAAACTGATACATCATACTATTTTGTCTGGTCCAAGAATTAAGGAAGCAATCAGAGCATGGATCAAGGACTGTAGATTGAAGCCCAAGGAAGCAGAAACCTATAAATAGAAGACTTAGACCGAGGTTTTTGTATGCCTTAGTACGCCTTTTGTAACCTTGCTTTCTTGCGTAAGAAACAAGGGTTTAGGGTTTTGAGAGTCGTTGGCTCTCTAGGTTGTAAGTCTCCCTTTGTATCAGTTGATACATTGTGGCAGATATAGGTGTCGCACAGATCCATAAGCCTTGAGGTATTGGATTGTGTATGGTTCTTGGATGAAGCTTTTAAGTAAACCCGAGTTAGCTTGTTTGTTAAGAAAGCTTGACAGATTTCTGTATTGATAGGGATGATGTAGAAATCACAGTTGGTGATTAAGGGAAGTGAGTGAGGTATCTCATATCACGGTTGTAAACGTTTGAGTTTAGCCTTGGTAAAGATGTTCATTGGGTAGATGTTAGGTATGAAGTTGTAAACGGGGGAGTTTAACTTTGTAACAGTCTACAGATAGTGGAGTCTTCTTCCTAGATTAGTATCCCCCAGATGTAGGTGAGTTGCACCGAACTGGGTTAACAATTTATGTGTTCTTTATCATTCTGCAGATTTACGTTTTCTGTTAGGGTTTATGATAAACATGTTGGATCAGATGTCGTGACATCTGTAAGTGTACAGTTCTGATATTCAAGGTATCAGTATGCTGTTGCGCCTCTGAATTTAAATGATTATGTAGCACAATGTCTTGACATGTGTTAGGACATCTGCTGTCTGCATAGGCCAGAATTTCATTACCGATTCCAATTAGTGCATAGATAAGGATGATAGAAAGTCTATAGCTAGATACATCTTTATGTTCGTTGAAACACCAATCTCATGGTGTTCGAATAAGGAACTGGTAGTAGCACTATCTTCTTTGTGAGACTGAGTACATTTTCATTTTGTTGTGTGTGTGTGTGTTAAGTGCCAAATTATGCATATTTTAGATAGTACTTTGTGGCCCTTTTCAATTGTTTCTTTGGTGTTTTAGTAGTAAATACATATGTTTTAGTGTAAATACGCAAGTTTCCGTTTTCGTATGTAAATATTGTGAATTATGATAATTTTTATGCTTTTTGATAGGTTTTCTTGCTGGATTGAATGCTTGGAACGTATGGATGATGAAAGGGAGCTTGGAAGATCATTTTTCACAACTTTTTGTCGGCAACTCGCGCTTAGCACGGTTTTCAGCACAGGTTCAACGCGTTTTTGATGAAGAGGCAGTAGCTAAGGATCCTTGACTGTGCTTAGCGCAGATAGGACCGCTCTTAGCACGGTTTAAAGCGGTTTAAGTATATTTTAAGTGAGATCGCGCTTAAGCGCGCTTTGTGGCCGCTTAGCGCAATTTTAATAAATTTCATTCTTTCTAATTTTAATTTATCTCATTTTTGTAGGTATTCAAGCCTTTATTTCTATTCATTTTCATATAGAGCATTGAATAAGCTTTCCGACGCTTCCGACCACGCCTCAAACGGAGTTACGGTTCGAAAGTTATGATGAAAACAAGATGTTGGATTTCTCTGATGGCACTAAGCGCCCACAGAGTGCGCTCAGCGCAATCGCGACATTCTAGCCCCTATTTAAGTCACTTTTCAGCATTTTTTAGGTTATATTTTTGGGGGAATTTTCTCCCAACTTCATCAAACATATTTTAGGAGTAGAGAGGCTTAGAAACAACATTAGAGGATGCATATTGATGATCCAGAGTTAGATTTGCTTCAATCGGCTCTGACAAACCGTGAGAAAATGGTTCTTTTCATTTCTTCTCTTTGTATTCTCTATTTGTTGAGGTTTTGTATGTAAATCTCTTGATACCTTATGTATTTCATTTAATCTATGTATTGTGAATATGCTTTGATTCAATATTGATGTTATCTTTGATTTCTTGTTTGTGGGTATGACAAAACCCTTTACAAACCCTAGATCTTAGATTTTCATATTTTAATGAGCAAGCTTTTGACATGGTTTTGTGAGTTGATATTCATTTGCATCATTCTTTTTAGCATTGTGTTGATTGTTAGAATGAATAGCTTTTAGTGATTAATACAATAGAGACTGCGATAACGCTTGACAAACGGTGTTGCGAGGGTGCGTGATAATATTGATGAAGAAATTTGTTCACATATGTTTGGCAAATTAGTTGAATGCATATTATTCATGTGTACTTATTCTGATCATGGTGTTGTATGTGAATTAATCAATTAGTTTGATATGGATGTTATAGTAATATCTGTTAGGTTCTGAACTCTAGAGATAGATTTAGATCTAACATTCACTGTGGGTATCGATTCTTAATGCTCCATGTTGTCAAGTTGCATGAGACATCATCGATGAGGCGATGCGGTTGTTCTCTAAAGTTTGCGTTAGACATAACCTTTGTTGTGAGTGATACGTGGTGATATTAGATGAACGCTTGATTTATGTATAATATGATCGGAAGAATGCATGTGTTATCGATTGATCTCTATTGAGTTTCTCTTCTCCAAAGAACGTGTTATTGTTATTTACTTGCTTTTTGTTCCTTTAATTTCCGCATGTTACCGTTTGAAATCTCATTTCAAACAAAAGCTTAGAAACGTAGAGACCATGAATGACGCTTTTTCCCTCCACCGATCCCCGTGGATACGACAACCCTCAGGAATTCTTTCAAACATAAACATTTGCTTGTCGCTTTACTGCTTCAATAGTGTGTCAATTCGTGTGGTTAATGAATCTGTTGAAGGAGCTAGGCAGCAAAGAGGGTGATGTTGTAGCGCTCATGGTTAATAATGTTTCAGCTATAAATCTTTCTAAGAACCCAATTTCACATGGGAGGAGCAAGCATATCGATATGCGGTTTCACCATATGATGAAACTTGTTAGTGAAGGAAGGTTAAGATTGGGATATTATAGAAGTGAGGACTAAATGTCCATTTTCTGACCAAATGAGTCGCAATTGAAGTGTTCAAGAAATTGAAGAATAACATGGGTATGAAAGACTTGGAGCATTTGAATTAAGGCAGTGTGTTGTGAAAACATCAATAGTTCAAGTGTTGTCATCGGTTACTGCATTTTGATAACCTGTTACAGGGTGTAGTGTTTTTTGCTGTTAGAACATGTGTAACCGGTTACTGCATTTTAGTAACCGGTTACCACTGAGTTATATTATTTTTAGAAACAATTGTAACTAGTTACAGGTTTGGCATAACTGATTACATGCATTGGTTTTAGTTTTTCAGTTTATATTACTTGTGTTCCAATCAATTGTAATTTGTTTAAATACCCAAGGGGTATCTCAATCAAGGTTAGTGTGCATTCTCACCCTCAATTACACTTTCTCTAATTCTCTCTCACAACTACAAAATAACACATATAATCACGGTTGTGAAAGACCTATAATAATGGGTGAACAACCGTTGTTAGGTAGAGTGTGATTTTATGTGGGGTATCTACAATCATGGTCTAGTGCCCGTGGTAGAAAATTGGAAAATCGCGCTACCTATAATCACGGTTGTTTTAAATACCCGTTGTAAAAGGTCTATCGACATTTTTTTATATTTTTTTTTCACATGTTTTGCCTGACTACGTTTATAACTTTCATCATAATATACAATTTTAAATATTTTAACACACCAACATCAAGAACAACAAAATTAACAAGAATAATAAGAAAAATAACAAGAAGAAGAACAACAACAACAACATCAATAAAAATAACAACAACAAGAACAACAAGAACAACAAAAACAACAACAAAAATGAAAAGAACAACCAGAACAATAACAAGAACAACAAGAGCAATAACAACAACAAGAACAAAAATAAGAATAACAACAAGAACAACAAGAGCAACAACAAGAACAGCGAGAACAACAAGAACAAAAACAACAACAAAAACAACAACAAGAACGACAAGAACGACAAGAACAACAAGAACAACAAGAACAATAACAATAATAACAACAAGAACAAAAATAAGAATAACAACAAGAGCAACAACAAGAGCAATAACAATAACAATAACAACAACAACAATAATAACAAGAAGGACAAGAACAACAAGAACAATATCAACAACAAGAACAAAAATAAGAATAACAACAAGAACAACAAGAGCAACAATAAGAACAACAAGAACAACAAGAACAATAACAACAAGAACAATAACAACAACAACAATAAAAACAATAATAACAACAACAAAAGCAAGAACAACAACAACAACGACAACAACAACAACAACAACAAAAACAATACGAACAACAATAAATAAATAAATATAATCGTTAAACAATAACGTTTTACCTGTAGAATCGTTAAATAGGAACAAATTGTAACACGTTAATGGAAGCAACGTTTCTGAGTTTCGTTTGTGGAAGAAATGATGTTTCGTAAATGAAAGAAGTTTGGAGGCTGAAGATGAAGTTTGTCTAAGTACGTCTAGGGAAAAAGTGAATGAACTAAGATCGTTATATATATCTTAAAAAAAAGAAGGCGCCACCTATAACCACAATTGATTTAATTACTCGTGGTGAAAGGTCTGTCAACATTTTTAAAAAATAAGTAAGTAACCAAAAATGTTGGTGCTGAGATTTGAACCCATGACCACACGCCACTTTTTACCATGGGTATTAAATAAAATGTAGTTATAGGTGGTTAAATGAAATTTTAAAAAATGCATGCGCCTAAATATCACATATTACAGCGGTTGATGGAATATCCGTAGTAACGCGAACGTTATTATATGTGTTTTTCGTAGTACTCTCTCTCTCTCTCTCTCTCTCTCTCTCTTTCTCTCTCTCTCTCTCTCTCTCTCTCTCCACACTCAATTACTCCTTTTTTTTTTACCAATCTTGTGGTTCCAAGTTCTAACAGTGAAGTATGCAACAATGATGGGAGCGATAGAACAATAACGCCAACATGCATGAGTCTAACATCAGTTTTCAAGTTAGGTCGATATCAGTTTTATGCAGTGTGTGCCATTTAGTGGCATACCAGAAACAGTGTCAATATCGCCACCAGAAACAGTGTCAATATCGCCACCGACGATGAAGGCGTTACATAGATTGAACTTGAGCCTTATGACAATTTTACTGAACCCCATAGCTTGTGTTAGTTGTACTCACTTAAAGTAGTATAAATGGTGAGGGTCTGGTTGCTTAATGTTGCAATAGACTCTGTATGCATATTTTTAGTGGAATCAATGAATGATCATTTTCAAAACCCTGAGTAGGAATATAAAAGAGGCTTCACAGACTTGATTGTGAGAGTACTCGGAGTAGTGGAAGACTAATTCTTCCTCCATTATAAAGGAGATGATTTCCTCCTTTATGAATGAAATTTTCAAACTGTTCTCCTTGGATACCACACCAAGTATGTTAAATGAAACTAGTCATAGGTATCAGTACAGGCAGCCAGGTCCAATTTAGACAACCAAGTCCTCCTTCAGGCAACCTCGCTAATACTGTTGCATTTATGTTGGATCAATTTATCATGATTTTTCCTTCTTGAGCTCGATAAAATTATTCTAGTCCAAAAACTAATTAGAATAAAATTTTGATAGCATACATTAATAATCGAAGATAAATGAATATGGTTACACATTTTTTACATTTGAAATATTAAAAATTTGGCGCATTAACTTAACATGCAAATAAGTTACATTTATTCAAGAATTAAGTTAAGACGGTTAACAAGAATTGATAATCTTTGTAAACAGTTCCCAAGTGACTTTCTAGAGAGAAGGCATACCTTCTCTCTCTAGGTCTCATCGTGTTCCCACGCACCCTTTCCTCTTCTCGGTTTGTGGTGCCCCTTTCCACCAGTTTTCTGGATTTTTCACTCGCATCTAGTCAGGTTGTTGGTTTCTAGTTCATCCTAGTGCTCGCAGTAGTAAGCAAGATGGAAAAATGGAAGACAATAGCCCTTTCGAAGGAGGAGGAAGAAGGCGTAGTCGCGGATGAAGAAGAGGTTTGTGCAGACGAATCGTTTCAAAGAACGCTGGCCGGGAAATTATGGACCGAAAGTAATTTCAACTCTAGAGCATTCAAGGCAACCATCATCAACGCCTGGAAGCTGAAACACCCAGTTGAGGTTCAAGATCTAAGCAAGAACTTGTTCCTCTTCAAGTTTAACTCAAAACGGGATATGGAGTATGTTCTCAAAATAGGTTCATGGAGTTTTGACAGATCTCTATTGGTTTTAAACCGAATATCTGGCGAAGAATAACCGTCGGATCTACACATGCATTACAGCTCCTTTTGGGTCAGGATCTATGAGTTACCACTCAACCTCAGATCGGAAGCAATGACGAAGAAATTGGGCAACATTATTGGAAAGTTTGAAGAGATGGACATTAAGGAAGCTCATAGGAACGACAGGTTTCTACGCATCAAAGTCGTCATCAACCTCAAAGAGCAGCTCAAAAGAGGTACAGTAGTAAAATTCAAAGAGAAAAATCTTAGGGTTCATTTTAAGTACGAGAGTCTTCCAACATTTTGCTTCGTCTGTGGAAGAATGGGTCACCAGATTAAAGACTGTGATTCAGTTGAGGATTTGAATGAAGAAGGTTTCGAGGAACTGGAAGAACAAGACTTGTCATTCGGCCAATGGCTCAGAGCGTCTCCCCTTCCAAAGGTCATAGAAGATACAAAGAAGAAGGACTCAAGTTCTAGCCTGTGCAGCAGAGATCTCTTTAATACTTCGTCGAGTCAGAGCAGGTGCGATACAAAAGGGAAAAGCAAAGGAGAAGACACTGAAGTTCAACAGAACCCATTACCCTCAAAGCAACAAGAAGGAAACTCGAAGAAAGCAGACAAAGATTCGAATTAGAAGGTGGATATTGAAACGGTAGCGGAGTCATTGGGAGCAGTCATTCTGTCATCTAACAAGCATATACCAACCACTTCTACCAGTATAGAAGGTCCCCAGAAGAGGAAGTGGATCAGAAGAAAGAATATCAAGGATACGAGAGAAGTAAGCAACAGAACCTCCAAGCCAAGACTTTCCAAGAGGCAACTTGTTGACGTAATGATAACGGAAGGTCCAATAGATGAAAGCATCATGGGAGAAAAGAAGAGGAAGCAAACAATAACTAGGAGTGAAGGGCAAAATCTTCGACCAGAGGTGGTGTTGGACGACCAACACCGCCTATCCCAATGAAAATTTTAAGCTGGAACTGCAGGGGTCTGGGGAGCCCCCGTGCAGTTCGAGCCCTTTCGTGGCTCATTCGTGTGGTACGTCCCCAGCTTGTCTTCCTAATGGAGACCAAGCAAAAATTAAATGAACTGGTGAAAATCAAGCAAAAGTGTAGATTCAAATTTGAGGCTGCAGTCGATTGCAAAGGCACGGGGAGAGATAGAGCAGGAGGGCTTTGTCTATGGTGGAACGATCCAACTGACATCCAGATAAGCTCTATGTCACAAAATCATATAGCTGGTAATGTTAAATCAGAAGATGAGGAGTGCTCCTGGTCATTTGCTGGAATCTATGGCTTCCCGGAAGAATAAAAAAAGAGAGACACATGGTATTTGGTTCAATTAATTGCTGAAGAAAGTGATGAGAACTTGATTCTATTTGGAGATTTCAATGACACTTGGCAAGTCTCTGACAAAATAGGAGGCATTAGCAGATCCGTTTCTCAACTTAATTGGGGCAGAGATACGATGGAAAGGTGTAAACTTGAGGAAGTCAACTTCGAAGGTTATCCATTTACCTGGTCAAACGGTCGAAGAGGAGAAGACAATATCCAATGTAGGCTAGATAAAGCTTTAATATCTTGCAGGTTTAAGCAATATTTTCCGCTGACCAAGGTTGTCCATCTTGAAAGATGTGGTTCTGATCATGCTACCCTTCGTATTCTCATTCAAGAGGACGCTGAAATTGAGAGGAAACAATACCTTTTCCGCTTTGAGGAGGTTTGGTCAAAACAAGAATCGTGCAGTGATTTCATCAGACAGTTGTGGAGAGGCAACTCTACATCTTTTCACAATCAAACGAAGGCTATGCAAGAGTTGCAACATTGTTTCAAGAATATGCGAACTAATACGGTCAAGAAGGAAATTATAAGGCTCCAGGAGTTTCTTAAAGAGGAGAAGAGATGGTCCAAGGATGGGAATGACATTCAACAGTACAAGGCAGCAGAAAGACAGAGAGATTCCCTCCTGAAGATTGAGGAGACATTATGGAGGCAAATGAGCAGAGCTTTGTGGCTAATGGATGGCGATAGAAACACGAAGTTTTTTCACCATAAAGCTGACCAGAGAAGGAGAACCAACATGATCAAGAGGCTGAAGGACAACCAAGGCATTTGGAGGAAAGGTCACAAAGATTGCGAGCGAATCCTCTTAGACTATTTCAAGGGCATTTTTTCCTCTTCCAATCCGGATAACCAAGACATATGCAGCCTGATTCCTGGCAGACTCTCAGAAATGCACAAACAACTCTGTACCAAATAATTCTCTAAGGAAGAAGTCTTTGAAGCTGTCAATCAAATGCACCCCACGAAGTCTCCGGGGTCAGACGGCCTTCCAGCTCTTTTTTACCAGAAATACTGGCCAATCGTGGGTGAGGATGTTTTCCTTTATGCCTTAGACATCCTAAACAATAATAAGGATCCTAGCTCCATAAACAACACTTTCATTACCCTTATCCCCAAGAAAAAACACCCTACGACCCCCTTGGATTTCAGGCCAATTAGTCTATGCAATGTAGTCATGAAAGCCATCACAAAAGCCATTGCCAACAGAATAAAGACTTTCCTTCCTGATATCATTAGTGAGGAGTAGAGCGCGTTTATCCGTGGAAGACTCATAACTGACAACGCTCTTATAGCCATGGAATGCTTCCATTGGATAAAGCACAAGAAGAAGGGCAGAAAGGGTGCCATGGCCTTGAAACTTGACATGTCGAAAGCTTATGATAGGCTAGAGTGGAGTTTTGTGATTGAGGCTCTTAAACGCCTAGATTTCCCTGAACATATGATTTCCCTGATTCGAAAGTGCATAACAACTGTCTCCTACCAAATTCTGATCAACGGCAAACCAAGTATTTCCTTTGTTCCTGAAAGGGGGCTCCGTCAAGGAGACCCATTATCACCCTATTTATTTGTTATCTGTGCTGATGTATTTTCAGGTTTGTTGAAGCAAGCAGTTTCCAAGAGGAGCATCCATGGCGTTTCAGTAGCAAGGAAGTCTCCATCAATAACTCATCTCTTCTTTGCTGATGATAGTCTCTTGTTCGCCAGAGCAAGTGAAGAAGAGGTTGCTCGCATCATTCACATCCTCATGCCTACCAACAAGCTTCAGGGCAAGTGGTCAACATTGAAAAATCTGAAGTCTCCTTTAGTAGCAATGTTGGTCAGGAGGTGAGGAACAGAGTCAGAGAGAAGCTGGGTTTCCGTGCAGTTAACAACCACTCACGTTACCTTGGACTCCCTGTAGTCTTTGGTAGATCAAAAAAAGAGGTTTTTAGAATGGTGGTTGACCGTGTATGGAAAAAAGTCAAAGGCTGGAAGGAATCCTTCTTATCCAGAGCAGGCAAAGAAGTACTAATTAAAGCTGTAGCACAAGTCATTCCTACTTAGGTCATGAGCTGTTATCGCATTCCTGAAAGCTGCTGCAAAGAGATTGAAACTATGCTTGCAAAGTTCTGGTGGGGTTCAAAGGATGGGGAACGAAAGATCCATTGGTTAAGCTGGGAAAGGCTTTCACAATCAAAAGGGGAGGGTGGTATCAGATTCAGAGGCATCCAAGATTTTAATACTAGCTTGCTTGGGAAACAATTTTGGAGATTAATGCAAGAAGATGGGTCCTTGTTTGAAAGATTTTTCAAGGGCAGGTACTATCCTAGATGTTCTATTACTTCTGCTCCTATTGGTTACAGGCCTAGTCATGCGTGGCGAAGTATTTTGAGCTCTAAAGAACTGGTGACACAAGGAACTTGCTGGAGAGTTGGAAATGGATCGAAAATCAGCATTGGTGTGGACAAGTGGATTCCTACTCTACCTGATTTTCAGCCTACTGCTTTAGCTAGGACTCTCGCGCCTGAGTCGAAAGTTTGCACCCTCATCGACAAAGATTTGGCCTGCTGGAACCTTGATACTCTCAAGGACAACTTCGATGCCCACGATGTGACGCACATTAGGAGCATACCTTTATCTGCAAACCTTCCCGAAGATAAGCTTATTTGGTTACACGAGAAGAGCGGTTTATTCTCGGTCAAGACTGCCTATCATTGGCTTGGTGAGCAAAGAAGGAAAAAACTCCCAGGGTCCTCTAACAGCGGCTATCAGCAATTTTGGAAAGGCATTTGGAAACTAAAGGTCAACCCCAGAATTAAGAACTTTGTTTGGCGTTTACTGAAAAACATCCTCCCAACCAAAGACAACCTGCTAAGGAAAGGTACGCACTCTGATAATCTCTGCCCCCTCTGCAATGTTGAGCCCGAGTCCTCATCTCATCTCTTTCTCAAATGCGTTTTTGCCATTAAAACTCTTTTCTCTGCCCCGTTGGGAATCTGTCCCCCTGACACTGGAAATATTCATGACTGGTTTGGTTCAATTTTAGCCAAGAATGACGGTATGATGGGCAAGCTCATAGCCACTTATCTATGGAAGGTTTGGCAGGTGAGAAACAATGTTGTCTTCAAAAATTCCAAACCTGGCCCGTGTTTAGTGGCCAAGGAGATATGGGAAGCTTTTAATGAAAATGTGGACGACAGAAAAAGTAGGGCTGCGAGTACATGTCAAAACGGGGGGATGATGGAGAGTTACAATGGTTGGATTGTCCAATCCGATGCAGGTTGTTTTGATGACGGCTTAATCTCTATGGGGTGTATCATTAAAGATCCAACATCAAACATTTTCCTTGCTGCATCCAAAAAATTGGTTAGTGTTACTGATCCCGCCAGTGCAGAATTGATGGCCATCCGTTGGGCGTTGCACACGGCATTGAAGTTGGGTCTACGTAGCTTTGTGGTCCAGTCGGATGCACTTTTTGTTGTTGATTGTATTAATGGAGTTAATTTTAGTGTTGTGTTAGAACCATTAGTTTTGGAGTGTAGACAATTAATTTCTGATTGTGATGATGTTGCTGTAATGTTTATTAGTAGATTGAGCAATGTAGATGCTCATAACATGGTTGGTATTGGCAGAACATTAGGTTCTAGAACATGGACTGGCCATATTCCTAGTGTGGATGGTGAATCTTTGTATCCTGCTTCTGCTCATTAATGATATAGCTTTCCATCAAAAAAAAAAAGTTAAGACGGTTATCATTTATGTCTTTGTGGGGAAAGTTGCGACAAGATTTTGGTAAGAAGAAGGCTGAGATGTTTTGGATAGCAGTTTGTTGGATCATCTGGTTGGGGAGAAGCAATTCTTTGTTTAATGTGACAATTTATGTGTAGATGAAACTGCCCTTTCCATTAAGTTCTTATTTTAGAATTGATTAATTGTTAGTAGTATTTCTTCTACGATTTATGATTGGTACGATTGATTTTTCGTTCCTTCTCTCTCTTTGTAAGTGACATTTGTCTCCTTTATAAGGATTATAGCACCCTTATACTCTCATTCTATGATCAAATGCATGCTTATAAAAAAAAAAAGTCAAAAAAGTTATCTTTGTCATAGTAGGTAAGAAATCTTTTCATTAAAAAAATGATAAATTTAACTTTTGCTATAAATGTTAAGACTTTTTTTTATAAATAATATACATTAATTTTTATAAGCATTCAAAGAACGGCGACCCTAACTTTATTAAACCCCATAATCTAAATTTTCTAAAATTATTTTTATATAAAAATAAAATAAAATAAATATCATCTAATACAATTTTGCTTAAGAAAATATATGCTTCACTTTCCTAATGGGCAAGAAAATGAATGCATGTCATTATTGCATGGTCAAAACACGGCTCTTAGTAGTCAATTTACAAGATCATATTTGTTGTCATCATAAACAACAAGAATCAAATAGGACCCATAATTAATTGATTTTGAATTTTTTTTTATTTGTTGAATATTTATTCTATTATTTTTGTGTGTATGTGTGTTTGGTAAATATTCATGTCACATATTTCAAAGGCGGTTATCAACAAGGCAATGTCAACTGGTTTACTAAGTCACCACATGACAGATATTGACATTCTTAAACAAAACAAAAATAGTTTTGAATGATGTGATATAAGAATAAATAAATTATTTAAATGTAGTTAATTAAATTGTAAAAATGAATAATTAATTGAAATTTTTTAGGAATTATTTTTTGAATTTTAAGGATATTGATTATTTATATAATCATATTATATGTTATTATATTTAAAACATGTTAATTTTTGTAAAAATTTGAAAGAGAATAAAACTGATGAAATTTTAAAATAGAGAGCTTAATTTTTGTAGAGATAAAAATTGAAATATTAACAATGTAATTAAAAGTTGAAAAAATATGATATAAAACTTAATTTTATATTAACAATCAATCACGAAAATAGATTTAATTAAAATGCACTGACAGTACACTGTCAGTTAATTATAATTGTTAGATATAAAGAGAAATTTGACTTTTAATTTAATAATCTGTAAAGTAACCCAAACAGATGATAATGATGTATTGACAGTATAAAATTTTTTACACTGTCAGTGCATAGTAATTAATCTCCACGAAAATATATCTCATCAAATCACAATTTAATTTTAAAATTATTTTGATAATATGACAAATTATATTTTTTTATTGAAAGAGTATACTATAAATACGTCTCTTAAACTCTTAAACGTTTTCTTTTGCTCCAAGACTATTTTTTTCATGACAATGACATTTTTATTACATTTTGCAATTTGGTAAAGCAGACTACAATTGATTGTCTATAATTGAATGTAATTGTTAATTACATGTGGATCACACGCAAGAATTTGTTCATGATATATACTCACTTTTACTGTAATACCGATAATAACGCTTGAACTTATCATCTCATATCCAATCAATCACGAGTCCTGTTTAAATTTTAAAAATTAATTTAAATTAAAAAATATATAATTATAATAATTAAAAGGGGAAAAATTATATACAATTTTTTAAATTTGAATTTTATTATTTCTTAATGAAAATATGATAAGTGTATTTAAATATCATTTAAAAAGTTAAAATAGAAAAAAATTATATGTAGTAGAAAATTATGCATTTGTCATTTTTTTAATTGGAAAATAGAAAAAACCACACATAAAAAATTGTATCTGAGTCATTTCCTAATTAAAAATGACGCATAAAAAGTATAATTATATATTAATAAAAATAATTTAATTATAATCATTTTGACTTTTGAATAATCTTATTTTATTTATGTATTTAATTTTTATTATAGTTATTTTTGTATGTATTGAATTTTTGTTATAATATTTTTCATATTTATTATAACATTCTAAAATTTAAGGTCCAGCAGTAGAACCTGCTATTTCTATACAAGGGTGGTATTGTATTTTTTTTATAAGTAAACATATTGTATTAAAACGAGTATTAGGAGTACTCAATTAAAATACAAAAGGAAAAGCATAGTCGAAGCTACTTCAAAAAACCTATAGGATTAATCAACCAAGAATTTCTATAGGAATAATTAACCAAACAGATGTAGCACTATGTAACTGACCCTTCTTTCGATCTATTACTAAACTAGTACCAAACTAGAGATTTCGCGCCAAGAACAATCTCTTGAGCCCCTTTCATGCTACCATTAAACAACTATCATTCCTAATTAACCAAACAACTCTCACCACCGCTAACCAAATAAGACTCCTACCATTTCTCTTAACCCTCCTTCTCAACAACGAATGAAACAACAACAGATGATCAGTAATGTCAATATAAAATATAAAATTATTCACCTCAATCCAATCAAAAATAAAGGACCAAACCTGAGTCTCTACGATACAATCAAGAAAGAGATGACTGTGAGATTCTTCAGGGCCTAGACATAATAGACAAACAAGACTATGAACGTCTGAAATAACTCCTCGCTTGACAAGCTCATCTTTGGTTTACATCCGATTTAAGAGAAGCCTCCACCCAAACACCTGAACATTTGAGGGTGCAATAGTTTTCCAAATACACTTCAGAACCACCTTCAAATCTGAACCCGGAATGAAGATTTACTCAACACAAAAATTCAGTCTCAAGTACGCAGACTTGATTGAGAATTTGCAGGAGTCATTCCACCAAACAAACTGGTCCAGGACAACCACGATTGGAGAAATATTATGCAATAAAATGTTGATATAATGAAATATTGCATAGTAAAAGATTCAAACTATTAAAACTTTCTTGAACTTTTTTTCATTTCTAAATAATTTATTTATAGTCGAGTCTATTTATGTTTGACTTATCCTTGATCAGTCTGTTTAATAAAATTGTTAGACTTACACTTATTAAAAATCTATTTTCTTAAATAGCCTAGACTTGAACAATTAATAAAGCCTATGAAATTTGATAAACTTATCTATATATGCATATTTGTTTAAGAAAATAAACAATAATATATAAACGATCGTGTAGTCTATTTACAATAGGTAAAATGAATTATTTGAAAGTTTTATCCTTTTAAATATGTCAGACCAAACAAAATAAAGTATATATTAGACCATATATCAAACTCGAGCTTTAAAATTTTATTGTAGGTTTGACATAGAAATTTTAATGTCTAGTTTGACCTATTTACACGACAATAAGATAGGTTGACTTGTGTAGGGGTGGCAAAACGGGCCCGGCCCGTTGGGCATGCCCGTTTTACCCGCATTTTAGTGCGGGGTGGGCCAAGGATTTAGGCCCTCACCCTCTAATGTGTCCGCCCTGTCCCGCCTCATTTTTTTCGTGGGTTTTTGCGGGCACAAGCATTTACATAAAATTTTGTATTTTTACGCTTAAAAGGTGCAATGCCCGCGGGTTTTTCCCGCCCCGCCCTCACTTTTTTGCGGGGTGGGCCTAAGTTTTAGGCCCACATCCTCAACTATGACCGCTCCGCCCCGCCCCGTTTTTTTGCGGGCATTTGCGGGGCGGGCATGTGTAACTCCCCGATTTATTTAACCGTATTTAATTATTCCATTTATGTGAAATTTTGTGAATTGTGTGATTTATTGTGTTTCATGTTAATGCATCATGTTTGGGCATTGAGAGTTTTGTGGCATAAATGTGTCACATTTTGAACTAACATCCACTGGTGGAAGTTAGTGTTATTTTTGGTTATGTCACGTTTTGCACTTGAGTTCCACTGGTGGAAGTTAGTGAGTTTTTGGCCTTTTTTTGAATTGTGTAAATTAAATGAGTTTTACCTGTTAATTGGATAATTTCTCTGATAGGTAAAATATTTGCAATAAATTATAATTTCTTTTCAACTTTTATTTCCCGAAATATATTTCATCGGTATGTTTATGTTTTATCGCATTTTGAGAGCGTTTGAGAGATATTTGAGCTGAGGGGTATTTTGGTCTTTTTGGAGGTACATATTTTATAAAAAGAAAGAAAAGAGAGAAAAGATAGTAAGGAAAAGAAAAAGAAAGAAGAGAAAGAGAAGAGAAGAGAAAAGAGAGGAAAGAAAAGGGAGAAGAGGAAAAGTGGAAAAATCGAGAATTCATCCGTTTAAAGCGCGAATAATCGGGTAAGAGTGAGAAGTTTCAATTATATTTCGATTGTGTATGTATATGTGTATGTTTTCTTGGAATGTTTGCTAGTTTTTCATAGTTTTCATTTCTAGGTTGAAAATGGTAGAAATGAATAGAAATCGATGTTTTCACGGACGAAAGTCGGAATAAATTGCGTAGTTGTGTCGAGTAATGTTAGGTCGTGATCGAGTATGCTTGTTTTATCGAATTTGGTTGATTTTGTAAGTTTTTGCATTTTTGGAGATTTGAGGGTTTAAGATTCGGATTGAAATCGAAAGTCGTAGAATTCACGTTTGATAGTTCCAAATCACTACTATATGTTTGGTATGAATGAGTATGTGTTTGTTTCGAAAAAAATAATTGAATCGGTCGGATTTTCGGACAAAATTGCTCAAACCCGTAGCAGCCCGCAGGGAATTTTCTGGTTTTTGGCAAAACTTCAAAAATTCATAACTCTTGAACCGTAAGTCGGTTTTGACCCCCGTTCGAAACGTTGGAAAGCTAACGAGATGTTCTTTCTAGGAAAAATAGTTTTGAGGTCTGTATATGGTTCAATTATAGCAGAAAATTGAAACCGTATTATTGTGTTAATTTTTACCGTCGTGAATGCGTGCGATTGAGGTGTTATCGTGCAATATGCTTTTGTTATATAACGTATAGCTTGTGTGTACTGTTATACGATGTGTTGTGGGTAGCCTTATGGCGTGAATCCTAGATTGTGGAAATTATTGTGAATTATGGCCTTTTGGCAAATAAATGCATTGTTTAAATTAAATGTAAATGCATGTTAATTGTGAAAGAGTTCGTTGCCGTTTGGGTGGTAAAGCGATGCTCGTTGCCGTTTGGTGTAATTGATGTGAATTGGTGTGAATGCATATGATAATATGCTTGTTGTTGTGATTTGTGGTTAATGATGAATGCATTGTTTGAATTGATTTTCAATGCATGATTATTGATGTTGAAATGGTTCACATGGTTGTATATATGTATGCCTTGGATTGTCATGAGTCATTTGTATGCCAAGCATCATGATATGCATTGTTGTGACGTCCTGAGTGACGGTTTGGTTCCAGAGGAAATCCGCTATAACATCGTGTGCCTATGTGAGGACCTAAAGCGATGGTTATAGACGATCGTGTGCCCATGTGGGGACCTAAAGCGATCGGATTGTGTGCTCATGTGGAGACCTAAAGCAATCCATAACGTCGTGTGCTCATGTGGAGACCTAAAGCGATGGGTGAACATCGTATACCCGACGGGGTGTTACTTGAGCGACCCTCAGTAACGAGCGATGGTTCCAATAGTTCCTGAGTGAACTGGTGATGAGACATGAAATGTTGGAAGTCGGTACCGCATGGCATTTGCATAGAGTCGTTGTGTCGGTCTCTGTGCATTTGCATAAATCACGGATTCATTATGTGTGAGAATTGTGAATAGATGCATTATGTGTGGAAACTCATGAATGGATTGATTGTGTGAATATGTTATTATGTGGGCATAACTGATATATGCTATGTGTTCGGATTGTTGGAAATATGTTATGCATCTGTGGTTTGCTATATGTATTGGTATGTGATGCGTGAGGTGAGAATAACTGTGTATGTGATTTTTATGTGTGTTTGCATATTATTATGCAATCTTGATTTTAGTTGTTATTTTTCACCCTTCTGCTGTGGTTTATTGCTCTATGAGGTAATTGCAGATTTGTGTCTTGGAGGCTTTTGTGAAGATTAGTTCTCCATCTGTTTGTCGGTCTTGGTGTCTGCTCTGATACGTAGCACGGGAGTCGGGGAACGATTATGTTATATTTGTATACATTTGTAGGATTTATTTTGTATTATCTTGTTTGTATTTTGGATGTTAACAAACAATTTATTTTGTAAAACAAGTCGGTTATGGATCTTTCTGCTTTATTCCATAATTGACCTTTCCTTTTGTTGGAAAAAGTTTCCCCTTTGAGGGTATTCTATTTTGTGCTATGTATAAAAAAAATATATGAGCAGGGATGATGTTTTGTTTATTTAAATGTGACATCCTTGTTTCTGTCGGAAAAATAAATTTTTAGTTACTCTGATTTTATTTATGTATTATTTATTCGCGATGGGAATTGGGGTGTTACATTAGTGGTATCAGAGCAGGTCGGTCCGTCCGGCCAAGTTGTTGAGTCAGTTTGTGTGACAGTTGAATACTGTCGATGTTGGTTGTCCCTTAGTACGTGATATGTGTGTGGAGCACTGTCAGTACTTTCTGGTTTTTCTAATCCTTTGTCTTCGGGATTAAGAATGAGATAAGTGGGGGAGAAGCTGGTACTTCTCCAAGTTGCTTCAGGTGTGGAGCGTTGGCTCAGTGTGTTGTGAATTGCAAGATTGTAAGTGCTCTTTGGACATTGTGGTTCCCGGTTCCGGAGGGAATGCGGAGGTAAGGTTTATGTCAACTGAGGATTTGTGCCTTAGGTAGTTTTGTGCAGGATGCAAGGGATGCTATTAGAGTTTGGTAAAGGCGGTCTATGCCCCATCATGATTGTCGGCTGTCTATTGACAAATTGAGGAACTGATCACCCTTAATCTCTTGTTGATAGTGGACGGGAATTATGTTGTATGGAATAGACGTGTCTTTCCGGCTTTGATAGTGTGTACAATGAATTGTTTGGAATTAAGGAAGTGCTTACGGATTGTTTTGTTGAGTCGACGAAGATTTTTATATCTGAAGGTGAGGCGGATTAGAGGTTTTGGGATGTTGGTTAAGTTGGGAAGTCATTGAGAGAGAATGATTGAGTATTATTAATGGTTGTTCTCAGAAGGTAGAGTGTGAACTCAAATTGGGCGAAGGCGAGGATTTGAGGTTTGGATCTGCTAAGTAAGTAGAAGAACTTCTAGGAAATGAGACGCAGATGTTGGTCATGTTTGTGATAATAGTGTTCTGGAAATTGTCAGGAAGTCACAGTGATGGGTCGTCAGTTGGGCATGGTTTTCAGATGTGTTTTTGGATGGAACATTAAGGTGTTATCTTAGAGAGCTCCAGTATTGTTAGTAACAAAAAGGAATGATGTTTGAATGGAATAACAAGCAGGATGTGTATAATGGTATTGAGACTATGGAAAGTAAACTTAGAGGTTTGGTGAGTTTTGGAGTTTTTAAAGTTATAGGGCATTAATGGAAATCTTGAGAAAACCCTTAGGTGTGGATGTAATATTGGGGAGTTCTTCTTGGTTGGTTGTTGCTACATGTTGGAATTTGTGGAATTGGACGACCAGGAGAAAAAAAAATTGTGTATGGATTACTGACAGTTGATTAAGGTAACAATTGAGAATGAGCAAACCTTGCCCTGTTTCAGTTCTGGTTGGATTCGCCAGGTGTTCGCACGGCGAAGGTCACAGCGAAGGCTCGCGAGAGCTTCGCACTGCGAAGGGGGACGCGAAGGTTCGCTGAGTGTTCGCACTGCGAACGGAGTAGCGAAGGACTCGCTAGTTTCTGACTTGATTCACTGGATGGTTCGCACTGCGAACGATGGGAATTTTCTAGGCTATTTTTCTTCTGACTTGGTTCGCTGGTACACTCGCACTGTGAATGAAGTAGCGAAGGATTCGCTGGGTTGTTCGCATTGCGAACATGACAGATCTTTCCAAATTGTTTCGTTCATAACTTTGGCTTCGTTTATCCGATTTAAACGTTCTTTGTATCGTTGTGGAGCTATGAAAGAGTTTTATGTTTTGGAGAGTGGAAATATTATTTATGGAATGGATTTTTGGTCGAGTATTGGGATTAATCGGAATTACGTGAATTACGTAAAATGGAACTGTTAAAACGTTAAAAGCTTCGAGCCATGCGTCTGGAGTGTTTGTGGAGGGGATGAATCGTATCTTCCATATTTAATTGGATAAGTTTGTAGTGGTTTCGATTGAGGATATTAGGATTTGGTATGAAACTCAGAGGAAGAACAGGTAGAGTGTTTGAGATTTGAACTACAAGTGTTGAAAAGAGATGAAGTGTTATGCTAAGTTATTCAAGAGAGAATTTGGGTTGAAAAAGGTTAGTTTTCTTGGATATGTTATTTCAGATGAGAGTATGGTTAAGGATTCATCGGAAATAGATGCAGTTCTACAATGAGAAGCTCCGAAGTTGGTTAAGGTGATTAGAAGCTTTTTGGACATTAGTTGGTTATTACCGGAGGTTATGGAGGGTTTTTCCAATTTAGCGTTTCTGTTACTTCGGTGGACTTGCAAAGGGTGAGTCGTTTGCTTTGGATGTTCATTGTGAGGAAAGTTAAGAGGGTTAAAGTGGAATTTGTCTACGACTCCAGTTTTGATTCTGCGTGATCCTGATGAATCGTTGTGAGGTATTGTGATGTGTCTTTGATGAGTTTAGTCAGTGTGTTAATGCAAGAGGGTAAAGTCGTGGCTTATGCTTTACTACCATTGAGGATTCCTAAAAGGATTTATACTATTCAGGATTTGGAATTGGTTGCGGTGGTTTGGTGTTGGAAATTTGGAGGTATTGTCTTTATGGTTCTAAGGTTCGAAGTGTTTGGTAATCGCAAGAGTTTAGAGTACTTGGTGGATCTGAAAGAATAGAGTATGAGATAACGAGGATGGTTAGAATTTATGATGAGTTATGATTGTAGTTGGAATTAGCCTGTTGGTAAAGCTAAGGTTGTGTCTGACGGGGTAAGCCGAAAGTTTTTATGTAAGTCTGTTTTGATGGTCAGAGAATTAGAATGATTTGAGCAGTTCAGAGACTTGTGTCTGGTGTGAGAGATAACACAGTAGAGTGTGAAGTTGGATATATTAAAAGTGAATAGTGATTTTTGGTGTATATGAGAAAGAGTTAGACTTTGGACGTGAGATTGATAGTTTTGATGGTTACGAGTAATCAAAGTGCGCAGCGGAAGTGTGTTGTGGCACGTTTTGTATTTGCGTGTGTGACTTATAAGAATTCATAAGTTGAACATTGGGAACATGTAGGAATGGTAAGACTATTGGACATTTCAGTATGGAAGTGTTAGGCGAAAGGTTTAAAGATTAATCAGGTACTAATATGTAGTTGGGTGTTTTGGTCGTATGTTCGATTGGTGAATCGTAGCATTGTTGTAATGTTGTTGTATGACAAGGATGTTTGGTATTCTGGTTTTGTAGAGGTTGTTTGATTGATGTTGTGTCGTGGAACTTGTGTTCTTGTTGTGTTCTGGTTCAAGAGTGAACCTGTGTGTGTTCGTAACTTGGGTATTCCTTTGAGTCGTGAGTTGGTCGTCAAGTGCATTGTATGGGCTTTGCATCTTATCGTTGTTGTGGTCGTTGTCGTGTCGTTGTTGTAGTTGCTGTTAGCAAGGTGGTTTGTCAGTTTGTGGTATTCGTAGTATGCCTTTGGTTGGCATGTTGGTTTGTTGGTCGGATGCGAGAGTCGTATCCCGGGTTGTTCGTATCAGTATATTTTCGAGGACGAAAATTTCTAAGTGGGGGAGAATTGTAACGCCCCGATTTATTTAACCGTATTTAATTATTCCATTTATGTGAAATTTTGTGAATTGTGTGATTTATTGTGTTTCATGTTAATGCATCATGTTTGGGCATTGAGAGTTTTGTGGCATAAATGTGTCACATTTTGAACTAACATCCACTGGTGGAAGTTAGTGTTATTTTTGGTTATGTCACATTTTGAACTAACATCCACTGGTGGAAGTTAGTGTTATTTTTGGTTATGTCACGTTTTGCACTTGAGTTCCACTGGTGGAAGTTAGTGAGTTTTTGGCCTTTTTTTGAATTGTGTAAATTAAATGAGTTTTACCTGTTAATTGGATAATTTCTCTGATAGGTAAAATATTTGCAATAAATTATAATTTCTTTTCAACTTTTATTTCCCGAAATATATTTCATCGGTATGTTTATGTTTTATCGCATTTTGAGAGCGTTTGGGAGATATTTGAGCTGAGGGGTATTTTGGTCTTTTTGGAGGTAGATATTTTATAAAAAGAAAGAAAAGAGAGAAAAGATAGTAAGGAAAAGAAAAAGAAAGAAGAGAAAGAGAAGAGAAGAGAAAAGAGAGGAAAGAAAAGGGAGAAGAGGAAAAGTGGAAAAATCGAGAAATCATCCGTTTAAAGCGCGAATAATCGGGTAAGGGTGAGAAGTTTAAATTATATTTCGATTGTGTATGTATATGTGTATGTTTTCTTTGAATGTTTGCTAGTTTTTCATAGTTTTCATTTCTAGGTTGAAAATGGTAGAAATGAATAGAAATCGATGTTTTCACGGACGAAAGTCGGAATAAATTGCGTAGTTGTGTCGAGTAATGTTAGGCCGTGATCGAGTATGCTTGTTTTATCGAATTTGGTTGATTTTGTAAGTTTTTGCATTTTTGGAGATTTGAGGGTTTAAGATTCGGATTGAAATCGAAAGTCGTAGAATTCACGTTTGATGGTTCCAAATCACTACTATATGTTTGGTATGAATGAGTATGTGTTTGTTTCGAAAAAAATAATTGAATCGGTCGGATTTTCGGACAAAATTGCTCAAACCCGTAGCAGCCCGCAGAGAATTTTCTGGTTCTTGGCAAAACTTCAAAAATTCATAACTCTTGAACCGTAAGTCGGTTTTGACCCCCGTTCGAAGCGTTGGAAAGCTAACGAGATGTTCTTTCTAGGAAAAATAGTTTTGAGGTCTGTATATGGTTCAATTATAGCAGAAAATTGAAACCGTATTGTTGTGTTAATTTTTACCGTCGTGAATGCGTGCGATTGAGGTGTTATCGTGCAATATGCTTTTGTTATATAACGTATAGCTTGTGTGTACTGTTATACGATGTGTTGTGGGTAGCCTTATGGCGTGAATCCTAGATTGTGGAAATTATTGTGAATTGTGGCCTTTTGGCAAATAAATGCATTGTTTAAATTAAATGTAAATGCGTGTTAATTGTGAAAGAGTTCGTTGCCGTTTGGGTGGTAAAGCGATGCTCGTTGCCGTTTGGTGTAATTGATGTGAATTTGTGTGAATGCATATGATAATATGCTTGTTGTTGTGATTTGTGGTTAATGATGAATGCATTGTTTGAATTGATTTTCAATGCATGATTATTGATGTTGAAATGGTTCACATGGTTGTATATATGTATGCCTTGGATTGTCATGAGTCATTTGTATGCCAAGCATCATGATATGCATTGTTGTGACGTCCTGAGTGACGGTTTGGTTCCAGAGGGAATCCGCTATAACATCGTGTGCCTATGTGAGGACCTAAAGCGATGGTTATAGACGATCGTGTGCCCATGTGGGGACCTAAAGCGATCGGATTGTGTGCTCATGTGGAGACCTAAAGCAATCCATAACGTCGTGTGCTCATGTGGAGACCTAAAGCGACGGGTGAACATCGTATACCCGACGGGGTGTTACTTGAGCGACCCTCAGTAACGAGCGATGATTCCAATAGTTTCTGAGTGAACTGGTGATGAGACATGAAATGTTGGAAGTCGGTACCGCATGGCATTTGCATAGAGTCGTTGTGTCGGTCTCTGTGCATTTGCATAAATCATGGATTCATTATGTGTGAGAATTGTGAATGGATGCATTATGTGTGGAAACTCATGAATGGATTGATTGTGTGAATATGTTATTATGTGGGCATAATTGATATATGCTATGTGTTCGGATTGTCGGAAATATGTTATGCATCTGTGGTTTGCTATATGTATTGGTATGTGATGCGTGAGGTGAGAATAACTGTGTATGTGATTTTTATGCGTGTTTGCATATTATTATGCAATCTTGATTTTAGTTGTTATTTCTCACCCTTCTGCTGTGGTTTGTTGCTCTATGAGGCAATTGCAGATTTGTGTCTTGGAGGCTTTTGTGAAGATTAGTTCTCCATCTGTTTGTCGGTCTTGGTGTCTGCTCTGATACGTAGCACGGGAGTCGGGGAACGATTATGTTATATTTGTATACATTTGTAGGATTTATTTTGTATTATCTTGTTTGTATTTTGGATGTTAACAAACAATTTATTTTGTAAAACAAGTCGGTTATGGATCTTTCCGCTTTATTCCATAATTGACCTTTACTTTTGTTGGAAAAAGTTTCCCCTTTGAGGGTATTCTATTTTGTGCTTTGTATAAAAAAAAAATATATGAGCAGGGATGATGTTTTGTTTATTTAAATGTGGCATCCTTGTTTCTGTCGGAAAAATAAATTTTTAGTTACTCAAATTTTATTTATGTATTATTTATTCGCGATGAGAATTGGGGTGTTACAGCATGCCCATTTGCCACCCTTAGACTTGTGTCACCTATGTAACTTAAAAAATCAATTTTTTACATTTTCTTAATAAATTACAAAACATTTTTTATCATTAAACATTATTGATTTTTAAGGATCAACAATTTAAATAGAATAGTTTATTATGAAAAGATATATGTTTCTTATTTTTTTAAAATAAATTACCATACTTGTTATTATTAAAAATTAATTTATAAATATTAATAATAACTTGTTTATAATATATATTATACGAAAATACAAAAAATTATAATAATTCAATGGATGGCTATTATTATTGTATATATAATTAATAAGAATCAAACCCCTTACTTTTTGTCTGAGAGATCACTTATGGCTATTAATATGTGTTGAATGTTCTGTTTTGCGTGTTAAAATTCATTAATAAGAAGTAAGATAACTTGTTTATCGGATATATACAATAATATATAATATAGAAGATTTCTTAATATCCCATCCAAGTTTTTTAGGTACCATGTAAAATTTCATTTTTGCCTCTAGATTTCGGATTTGCACATCCGGACGTACCAAATTTTTCAATATAATTAATTTTAATTATATTGAATTTTAATTATATTGAATTTAATTATATTTAGAAGTAAATAATTTTATGGAATTCTTTTGATTTTTTCCGGATTTGCAAATCAGAAATTCTTCCAGTTGTGCACATCCGGAACATATCAGCGTTTTTTAAAAATTTGGTGCGTCCGAGTGTGCAAATCCGGAATCTGAAGGCAAAAATGAAATTTTACATGGTGCCTAAGAAACTTGGGTGGTGTATTAAGAAATCACCATAATATATAATTATATATAATTTTGTCCAATTTAGTAATTATTCATAAGTCAATTATAAAAATATTATATACACCACTAATTCAGATTTATAAAAAATATAGTCAGAAATGCTCATAAATTTAATACGTTTTCGATATTATTGGCATTAATTTTAATAAATTAAAATTTTTATGTTATATTTAATTAATCTGCAGTAGTATAATATGTATTCCATTTTAGCTTAGTGGTTAAAGGTTTTATATTTTGAAATATGAAATTATTCTTATGCGATCTATTTTTTAAATTCATTATTTTTTTAGAAGGTGCTGTGGCCCCTTCCAGATTCTTCAAAATTCGTCATTGTTCCCTTTCTTTTTCTTGATATCCCGTCAATCTAAAAAGAGTTAAAGAAATATGGGATGAGCTATTACATCTTAGTGGAATCCTTACTAAAATCATAAATTTTGTCGATGATTAATGTATTGAGTATGTGATTCCATACATATGAGAAAGATGAATGGTAGAGGTTTAAAAAATAATAGTTTAAATTATTACCATTATTATCGCCATTTTATTTATTTATTTTAACCATTTTATGACTTTAGGCTTTGTTTGGGAGATAATTTTTGAGTTTATAGTTTATGTCTTATAGTTTATAAGCTCATATGACAATAAAAGACCTGTTTGATAACAGTATTTTCATCATGAGCTTATAACTTATTTTATTATCTTATAGCTTATTTTTCAGACGTTATTTTAAATAGCGTTTTAGCTTATAGCTTATAACTTATCATTTTTTCTTTCATTTTTACCCTTATTATTTTAACTAAAATCCATTACTATCCTTTATAATTTATTATAATTTAAAATAAAATAATAATTATTAAATATTTTTTATATCATTTTATTTTATCACCTAATTAAATTGTTAATTTTACCAAACACTTCAATTAACTTATTAGCTATAAGTCATTAACCATTAGCTATAAGCTATAAGCTATCAGTCACCAGCTTTCAGTCATAAGCTATAAACTATCAGCTAATTTATCAGTCAACCGCTATTTTTATCAAACAGAATCTTAGTAAATCATTACCATTTTATTTAATCACTTTAGTAAATAATTACCATTTTATTTTAACCATTTTGTTAATTTATTTTTAATTATTAGTTTTTTAAAAAATTGTATAACTAATCTTTTTTATAATAGTTCTATAGGAGTCTAATTTTTGTTTTCTAATGCATAACTCTAAAGGAGTTTTAAAAACATTTTCTAATAAAAAATCAAAATTGTCACGTGTTATTATAGCAATTAATTAAGATATGGGTAAAAAAGAATAAGAACAGAAAAAAGGTTTGAGATGACATGGATAAGCACAAATTTTGTTATATGCTTTTGCCACGACCCACAAAATCTACAAAAATAAATAAATATAATGAGAAAAGGATAGTTTGTTTGTAGCTTTAATGGCTTTGAATGGCGAGAATGAGTTCAGGTTCAATGGTCAGATCTAAAATGTCTGACCCAATAACAAAATTTAAATAAAATGGATGACACACCATGTGATTATGGGAATTTTTTTTAATATAACTTATTTTTTCAAAAATAATACTAAATAAATCAGTTTTTTAAAAAAATTTCTAAAATGACATGGTTTAGAATGGGGTTATAAGGGTGGCGCCATTTGAAATGACGCCTCAGTTAGAGGCTAGAAGCCATTCCAAATGGCGCCGCAGGCCAACTTAAAAGTCCTAAATTTTTTCAATTTTTTGAAGGGAGGCGCCATCTGGGATGACGCCTCAGGTGTCCTCTTTTTTTTTTTTTAATTTATTTTATTTTAAGAATGGATAATAAAAAAAACATTAATTTTTTTTAAATATTTAGTACAATAATACAAATGTTGGATACAAAAAGAAAATCAATGATTGTGTCTATTTAACCGACCACCGGTCCCACAATCAGGGGCTCTTGTTTGACGTCTCTGTCTAGCACCACAAGGTTGTTGAGGCGTCGCTGGTCTCTGTGTTTGTTCAGACGGCCCCGACGCATCAGACGATGGCCCTGGAGCATGAGACAAATTTTGCAGCATCTGTCCCCAATAGCCGGGGGGGTTGTCGCCGAGAGCACTTCCGTAATCCAGCTGCATGCTGATGTTCATGTAATTTGTTTGAGGGGGTTGGGTTGGTTCCATACGGTATGGTTGGCCAAAATGATGCATTGATGGGTGTTGGTATTGATGCAGTGGTTGATGTGGGGTTTGATAGTTGAAAAGAGGGGGGTTTGTTGGGTGTATGATGAATGTGGTTCTGAGTGGTAGGAAGATGGGGTCATCATTTGTGGGGGGTTCATTTGTGGGGGACTCATGTGTGGGGCGTTTTGGTGGGCTTCGGTAGGTTCGAATGACTCGTCAGGGCTATAGTAAGGGTTTTGTTGTTGTGGTGGAGAGGTTGGTGAATGATGTTGGGAATATTGTTGGGAGGAAGACGCACGTTGACGGGGGTCAACTAGATACGTCGGCTGAAAGAGGAAAGGTTGTGGTGTGGTAACAGACCTAAACCAGCTCATATATAGTTCCGTTGGTCGAGCAGGTTGTACAACGGGGTCTGTTAAGACGAGCTGGTGGCGCATCTCCCACTGGTGACATAACGCTGCTGCAAAGTTGGTCCACACACCATCCTTCCACTGCGTGTCGACTCTGCGTAGGTGCCACTTTCCCAAGTTGGTAGGATCCACCGGAATGTCCTGATGCATACCGAATTGTAGTTTCACTCGGTCGCTTTGGTGCATCTCAACAGTTGTGAACCGAATTATTGGTGTTTTCGAAGTCCACACAGCAACATCATTTGCGTTGGGCCGGTGGTCGAGATCGTCGTAAGGCCTCCAGACAAACTACAAGAAAAAATAGTTTAATGAGTAAGTACACAAAATGTTAGAAATATCTATGGATGAAATGTTACAAAAGTTGTAGGGAAATATACGTCGTCAGGGCCAATGTGGTCTAGCAGGTTGCGGTAGACTGTTATGGCGTTCCGGGGGTTTCTATCGTAGCTCATTTTCGGAACTGCCCACCTGAAAATGTAGTTAGAAAATGAATTAGTTACACTTGAACATATCAGTATAGGCGCATGGATGTGTATAGTCTTACCTTAATGCGTATGGAATGTAAATGGGTTCCGGTTTATTGGAGCTAGTGTTGGCATTCTCGACCAACCCCACGCCTGAAGGAGATAGGCGCAACCATAAAATGTACACGCTTTTTTTTTGGCATTTTTGCAGAGTGCACTATACAGATGTGCCAGGACAGCTGAACCCCAACTATATTCGTGCACACTGTTAATGTTAGACAACAACGGGAGATACATAATATTTACAGTGTTTCCAGTGCTCTCTGGAAACAAAAAACGACCGAACAATAGCAACAAATAACATATAGTTTTTTGTATTATGTGTAAGGGGAGGGAATCCTCGTCTAATACGATGGAGTCATGGTATTCCCTAAGGCGTTTTAAGTTAATACCTTGCCCCCTACACCTACCGTAGGGTGAAGGCTCAGCTTCTTCAATCTCAAGGGGGGTGCCCAACAAGTCGAAGAAAAATTGGCTATTTATATTTACGGGGCCGTTGACGGTCATGCCATCTATGCGGAGGCCCAATAACATATACACGTCTTGTAGAGTGACCGTGCATTCACCAAAAGGAAGGTGAAAGGTGTGGGTCTCCGGCCTCCATCTTTCTAGCAAGGCCAGAATGAACTTTGGGTCTCCATGGTATGATGAGATTTTTATCACATCTCCAAATCCATATCCTGTTAGATATGGTTCAGTGATAGGGTCGTGAGGGATGTATGCGTGCCCACGACAACGGAACCTTGAAACCTCCTGAACAAAAAAAACAAGCAAAATTACTAACAGAATAAAAGACATCAAGGTTTAATATTGTAAAACAAAATACTACAAGAAAACTTACGAAGTCTTCAATGTTTTCCGGCGTTCCTCGGTGGTTGCTTCCCATCGTGAGTAAAGCCATTTTCGTAACTGGTTGTGAGATGCAAAGGTTTGGGATGCAAAGGTTTCAGAAAATAAGAGAAGAAGAAGTGAGAGTAGTTTGGGATGAGATGAAACTTGTAAATGTGAATGGGTTTTTATAATGGTGTGGGGGAGTCACATGTGTAGGCATGCATGCTTCTTAACCTTTGCAGTCTGCCATGTGTAGGCATGCATGCTTTCTTAGCCTTTGCAGTCTGCCATGTGTAGGCATGCATTGTAGTCATGTCAACAGTGGCCTGAAACAAAAATAATGGAGCAGAGGCATGCGAATGAACAGTATATGCAGTGTATAGAACTTCACATTCATCAGTCTAGAGGCATGTGAATGAATAGTAGATGCAGACTATAGGCCTTCAAATTCATCAGTCTAGAGACATGTGAATGAATAGTATATGTTTTAAAATTTAAAAAAAAAACAGTAAACAATTTAAAATTAAAAAATAAAATAAAAAAACATAAAATAAAAATAATAGTCCACGTTTTAAATTAAAAAAAAAATAGAATGCACTGAGGCGCCATCTGGGATGGCGCATCTCAGTTGATTTTTTTCAATTTTAATTTAGCCTGAGGCGCCATTTGGAATGGCTTCTGGCCTCTAATTGAGGCGTCATCCCAAATGGCGCCTCCCTTATGCACCCTATCCAAACCATGCCATTTTGGAATTTTTTTTGAAAAATTGGTTTATTTAGTATTTTTTTTGAAAAAATAAGTTATATTAAAAAAAAATTCTGATTATGGTCATAGTTTCTATTATCAAAATTTGAGCAAATTATAGTGTTCCAAAAAAAAGTTGAGTAAATTATTTTATTAAATGTTTTTTGTATCTAATTTAATTTTATTCGAGATGTATTGGATAATTGGATATTAAATTTGAATATTATTTAAATTAAAATTTGGACATTAATTGATCAGGTTATGAAAATTTGAGTTCTTTTATTAAGCCAAATTGGTAATTTGAGGAAATTTTAAGTTGTTTAAAGTATACTATTTAAAAAAAAAAATAGAAAAAATATATTTTTAATTGTAAATAGGTATTTATATAAGAAAAGAAGAGAGAGAAATTAGAGAAGGTCATACAAACACAAAAACAACGTAGGCTATAAATAATTGAAAACCTTAAGGAATACTCAAGCCAAACAAGAGACACCAAAGTGCTAACAACAAACCCACTAGCCTGATCTGAACCTATCTAAGAACCTAAGTTAAGAGAATCCCAAGAAGCAACAAGTTGAGGGAAGAAAAGGATAACACGAAAAAATTGGAGAGGCAGATAGGCATGGCAACGGGGCGGGACGGGGGCGGGTTTAGCTAGCCCCGCACTCGCCTCCCTGTTACAGACCCGCCCCCGCCCCCAAATCTAGTCGGGAGTGAAAATTTATCACTCTGACCCGCCTCCGATGGAAATGGGTTTGCCTGCACCCGCCCCTACCCGAAAAAAATGATTTCTTTTAAATAATAATAAAAATTAATAATTTTATTAAAAACTTGACCATTTTAATAATAAACTTGTTTCTAAAGATGAGGGTTTGAGTGAATTGTGAGAAATGACTAATTCCAAAAGTGAATAACTGTGTAATAAAATAATTTAAATATGGGTATTAAAGTAAATACCATAAGACTGAGCGGGGGCAGGGGTGGGTGCGGGGCGGGTAGTAACATCCCCCGGCCCCGGCCCCGCACCCGCAATTACAAACCAGGTTTTCCCCGCACCAGCACCCAATCAAATCGGGTTTCCCCCGGTAATTTCGGGTCGGGTCCAGGTCCGGGCGGGCTTGGGTTTTCTTGTCATGCCTAGAGGTAGATGACCAAATCACACACCACCATAAATTCAAGCTCAAAAGTGAGTCCCAGTCTCGAAGAGAGAGGTTACTTCATGGCAAATAAGAGTGAACCCACTTTTAAGAAAATGAAATAACGACCGTCATTGATGGGAAATTAAGACACAATAATATACCAATACGCAACGGATATAAAACTCCCCAAACTTGTAGGAACCTTGAGGACCAACAACAAATATAAGACGGCAAATCGAACAAATAAAGACATAAAAGAACACCAATATTTTTAACGTGGAAAGCCCCTCAATATGAGAGTAAAAACCACGAGTCGTCCAGACCAGAAAAATAACTCCACTATAATCAATTAAAGGTATAAGAGAATCTTAAAGTGATTCACAAACTAGTGCTAACAATCGCAAATCACAAAGAAAACTAGCTTACAAATAAGGATCAAAAAGCAGAAAAGTTTTCCCGAATTTGCAGCTTCAGCGCGAAGCAAATAACTTTTACCTCAGACGTTGTTTTGAAATTATGAACAGTCAAAAGTTAGATATATGTGTTACGAACCTGCCCACCAAATTTGAGCTCAATCCAACGGTTAACGAATCAAGGATCGTCGATTTATTGAGACTGGTTGCAGAAAAACAAGAATGAGTTTCTCTCCTCTTTTCTCTCTTTTTGAATCCTTATTTTTTCTCTATCGCTCTCAACCCTAAATTGACCTTCTCCACTTAAATAAGTGAGACAAATAGGCTAATCATATTTGGGTCTTTCTCTATATAGGAAGGGAGCCCAAACCCAACAAATCTCCCCCTCACAACTATGTGGAGGAAATCGCCAAACTGGCGATATCACAACAAGCTTCAAATTTCCCTCTTGGTAATGCTTTAGTCATCATATCAGAACCATTATCATCTGTATGAACTTTAGCTAACTCCAACACCTTAGCATCCGAAATATCACGTATCTAATGATATCTCACATCAATGTGTTTGGACCTATTATGAAAAGTCGGATTCTTACCAAGATGAATAACACTTTGATTATCAACAAATAACACATATTTGTCTTGAACAAAACCAAGCTCCTGTAACAATTTCTTCAACCATAGTAACTTTTTGGATGCTTTGGTAATTACAATGAACTCAGCCTCTGTAGTAGATAGTGCTACACACTTTAGCAATCTGGACTGCCATGCGACAGTTCCCCCTACAAATTTAATCATGTAGCCCGAAGTGGACTTTCTGAAATCAATGTCTCCAGCCATATCAGAGTCAGAGTACCCCACTAGAGTAGGCTTATCTCCTCCAAAACAAAGCCTCATAGAAGTAGTACTGCGGAGATACCTTAAAATCCATTTTACATTATTCCAATGCTCTCTACCTGGATTTGACAAAAATCTACTGACTGTACCAATAACATGTGCTATATCTAGTCTTGTACACACCATTGCATACATCAAACTACCCACAGCAGACGCATAAGGAACACGTTTCATATCAAACGCTTCATCTTCACTTGAAGGACTTTGATTATAACTCAACTTGAAATGAGTAGCGAGAGGAGTGCTTACCGCCTTAGAACTTTCCATTTTGAATCTTTGCAGCACTCTTTCGATATAATTTTCTTATGACATCCAAAGTTTCTTCTATTTTCTGTCACGCATGGCAAATAACTATCCCAATTGCTTATTTAACATGTTAATGTTAGAAATACTTTTCCCTTCAATAAGCATATCATCAACATATAACAATAGGATAATGAAGTCATCGTTTGAAAATTTTCTAACAAAGACGCAATGATCTGAAGTAGTCTTCTGGTATCCTTGATCACACATAACAGACTTAAACTTCTTGTACCACTGCCTTGGAGCTTGCTTCAACCCATATAAACTCTTTCTTAATCTACACACACGATCTTCTTTACCTTTAACTTGAAAACCATCGGGTTATTTCATGTAGATCTCTTCCTCCAAATTACCATGAAGGAAAACCGCTTTCACATCCATTTGCTCAACCTCTAAATCAAGAGTAGCAGCCAAACTCAACACGGTTCTAATTGATGACATCTTTACAACAGATGAGAAAATATCATTAAAATCAACACCCTTTCTTTGACGGAAACCTTTCACCACTAATCTGGCTTTATATCTTGTTGACTTAGAGTTGCTCTCATGTTTAACGCTATAAATCCATCTGTTTTCCAAAACCCTTTTGCCTTTAGGTAGCTTCACTAAATCATAAGTGTGATTATCATGCAATAATTTCATCTCATCATACATTGCATCCATCCACTTTTGGTTTTTATCACTTTCCATGGCCTCTTGAAAACACTCGGGTTCACCCTCCTCAGTCAAGGTCACATACTCATCAGAATTATACCTTGTAGAAGGTTGTCTCTGCCTGTTAGACCTCCTAGGTTGATTTTGAGATAATTCTGGAGTTTCACCAAGATTCTCACCCTGTGAAAAATCGCTCTCCCCTTCACCATCATTATTTGGAATATTTACCTCATCTCCAAGTTGTTGATCATCAACATAATCACATGGCTCACCATTGTGATCATCACCACCAATAGGGTCCAGATTATGGCTAGGTAACCGAACTGGATCAACATTAGACAAACTAATATCTTTCTTGGGTGTAGCATTCTCTACCTTATCAATATCTTCAATAGCTTGGTCTTCCATAAACACCACATCGCGGCTTCGAATAAGCCTCTTCCCTACGGGATCATACAACCTGTAGCCAAACTCATCTTGTCCATAGCCGATGAAGATACATTGTTTTGACTTTGCATCCAACTTATATCTTTCATCCTTTGGAATATGCACAAAAGCCTTACAACCAAAGACTCTCAAATGATCATACTTGACATTCTTTCCAAACCAAATTTTGTCTGGAACTTCACGGTTCAAAGCAACAATAGGAGTGAGATTAAGAACATGCACTGCCGTGTAAAGTGCCTCTCCCCAATAATGATTGGGCAACTTAGCTTCAGAAAACATACACCTTACTCTCTCAATTAGTATTCAAATCATCCTCTCTGCTAAACCATTTAACTGAGGAGTTTTATGAGGAGAATTTTCCTGTACAATACCATGCTGTTTGCAATAGGAATTAAATGGTCCATAATACTCTCCACCATTGTCTGAACGAACACATTTCAGCTTCTTTCCTGTTTGCCTCTCAACCAAAGCATGAAATTCTTTGAACATTTCCAAAACTTGGTCTTTTGTATTTAAGGCATAAACCCATAGTTTCCTGGAGCAATCATCAATAAAGTTAACAAAATAAAGTGCACCACTAAAGGATTATACCTTTAATGGACCACAAACATCAGAATGTACCAATTGAAGTAACTTTGCTTCCTTGAGGGAGGATGTCTCTTGAAAGAGACTCTAGTATATTTACCAGTCATGCAATGGGAACACTTCTCCAAATCTACATTCTTTAATCCAGGAAGAACATCCTTTTTAGCCAAAACATTCAGCCCCTTTTCACTAATATGACTAATTCTTTGGTGCCACAAAGATGCTTCCATGTCGATAGCATTCACACTGTCCCTAGAAACCAAAGCTTTTGTCCAATACATTTTAGAAAGCTTTTCCCCTCTAGCAACAACCAAGTTACCTTTGTTGAGTTTCCACTTTACAGAACCAAAGTGATTATCATAACCACAATCATCTAGCATATGCACAAATCAAATTAAAGTAGACATCTGGAGCATGTTTGACACCTCTAAGCAACAATTGCATTCCCATGTTGGTTTGCAAGCAAACATCACCAACACCAATTACCTTAGATACCCCATCATTACCCATCTTCAATACTCTGTTGGCTCTCAATTTCGACACCTGGTTTGCTTCATGTAACAAATGAAGAAAAGGAAATTTTTGCCAAGTTATGATGCATTTCGACTAGGTAAATTCGATGATGGATGTTCAATCGAAATAATTCCTTACGAAAGGAAGAATGACCAGGTAGACTTTGGAAAATTTTCTAAGTATGGAATTGTTGTTTCGACGGAGTGTTACGTATGATGTTTTCGACTTGAGTTTTGAATTTGAATCAAGGAGGGAATATTGTCCTTATCCAGTTTTAAACAAAGACACATGGAGTATGCTGGAGAATCGAAGACATGCCGAGCACCACTTGTATTAATTTTAGAGAAAGGCCATTAAAGGCGGTTATTTCGATTCATTATGAATAGGCAGTCTTAGTGATAGGATTGTGTGTGTTCAAAGTTGTACAAAATCTCTAAATTACTCAAAGTACCTATGTGCAGAGAAAAGAGTGTGTTGAGAAAATGTACGTTTAATGTATACACCATACTTTTACATTTTAATTCAAGTTTATCTTCTTTATCGCCCAAGTTATTTTTAACACATTCACTTGCTTTTTTATTAAGTTTTGCAATTTACTTTCTTTAAAATTCTCAAAAGTTGTTAACCGTTAAATTATCAATGCTGCCGAAGTATTCGTCATTTTCCAAATTTCATTTTAATTATTAGCACATGTCCTAGGATTTAGTATGGTCAATCCTGTAAGTAATCCAATCCCTTATTGATTTGGTAGACCAGCGGTTGTTTACTAATATTCACAGTAAACAAATTGGGACACCTGGTGGGACAGGGCTAACTAATTTTCTTTACAAAATTACGTTTTGGTCATTGTTCTCTTTGAAAACTTCGTTGTATGTTATTAAGAAGTGGCAAAGTAGCCACCAATAATGAAGATAGACCGAGAAGAAGATATATAAGGAGAATGGCAAATTCAAATTATCCAAATGTTTCGATTCCTCAAAGTAATAGTGGAGAACCGCCCCAAGTATCTTCGACCCGGGGAACCACGGTTCCAGCAGCTGTGTCAGAACCAATGCCATCCATGGCAAGTTCGATACCCACGTAGTCGATTACCCATAGTGAGCCCATTCTAACTTATATTGGGCCAAAGGGTCCTCCAGTAACCCCTTCACCAATAGGGACTGCTTCGAGTAGGCCTTTTATGCCTCCAGGTTTCGCTATGCCCTTAGGTGGTAGAGAGCAACCCTATGGAATGCCAACACCTATGTTGGCGAACTTGCATAACATCATCTCAATATTCTCAGAACCAATTATGAATTTTACTTCGCCATTACAAGGATCAGGATCTGGGATAAACATGGGTCGAAGTAGCCAACCCTTAAGAATGGGTTATTCCACCCAAACACCAAACTTGACTAATAATTCCACCCCAAACAATGGGGACGATTTTTAATCCTTTAATCCAAAGCACTACTCAATCCAACCAACAAATGACAGCCCAGATGACACGCCTTGAGAACTTTTTTGGAGTACCACAGCCTCCTCGACATCCCTAGAGAGAATACATATTGGAAAATCAGAAGGTAGCCCTCGAAGAAGATCCTACCATTAATCAAGTCCAACAAAACCAAGGAAACCCACCCTATGCAAATATAGTCAACCCAGGAGTAGCGGTCAAAAAACCTAGGGTCGAATCCCCCAGAGCCCAACCTCAAATTCCAATTGAGGAAAGACCAAGGGTAGTAATGGTAAATAGGAATCAAAATGCTGATAACATTGTGCAGCAGATCGACGCGATGATATGGTCGCAAATGATAACCTAGCAGCCATGGTCGAAAGGATAATGGCATGAAACGGGGTAAACTTTGGTCTTCAAAGACCAAACTATACATCACCATTGTCGGAGTTATTTTACAATCATATATACCCCATAGATGGAAAGCTCCTAACTTTACTAAATTTTCTGGGGATACCACAGAATCCACTGTCGAACATGTGGCTAGGTACTTGATAGAGGCTGGAGAGATTTCGAATAATGAAAACCTTAGGGTAAAATATTTCCCAAACTCTCTCATCGAAAACTCTTTTACATGGTTTACAACCTTGCAACCAAATTCGATCCACAATTGGACTCAGTTAGAAAGATTGTTCCATGAGCAGTTTTATATGGGACAAACCAAGACTAGCCTGAAGGAATTGGCTAATATCAAATGAATGTTTACTAAGCCAATAGATGATTACCTGAATAGGTTTTGATTACTTAAAGCAAAATGTTTTACTCAAGTGCCTGAACATGAGTTGGTCGAAATGGCCGCTGGTGGCCTCGGCTACTCAATTAGAAAGAAATTGGATACCCAGTACTTGAGAGATATGGCCCAATTGGCTGATAGAGTTCGACAGAACAAGCGATTGAAAGCTGAGAAAGTTAGGGTAAACGAAAATAGAAAAGAGAGGGTAGCCTACGTCGGAATTAGTGAAGACGATGAAGAAACTTATAATGAGTCTTTAGACTTTGATGAAAGCGAGGTCGACCTTGCTGAACTAAAGCAAGGGCCACCTTATGCCTGTAAAGTCTTGGCCCCTTCGAATGGGAAAAACCCAGTCGAACCAGAAAAGAACGGTAGATTTCCTAAGAAAACTTACACATTTGATGTCACCAAATGTGACGAAATCTTTGACTTGTTAGTTAAGGATGGTCAAATGATAGTGCCTCCTGGTGCTAAGATGCCTCCTTTAGAGCAAAGGAAGAAGAGAGGTTCTTGTAAGTATCACAATTTCTTGGGTCATAAAACATCTCAATGTTTTCTTTTCAGGGACCTCGTTCAAAATGCCATCAAGGATGAAAGACTAAGGTTTGGAGAAAAAGTGAAGGCTCAGATGAAAATTGATGCTGACCCTTTGCAAGTGGCTGATGCTCATTTCACTGAACCAGCTGTTGTCAATATAATCGAAGTTACTGATGACTTCGCTCATAACATCAACATGATCGAAGTCATTGACGACTTTATCAATAATACTGTCATGGTTAAGATCACTGAGGATCTTGATGAGAAGGTTATGGAAGATTGCATGTGTGAGGTTACTGATGGCCTCACCAAAGGAATCGTCGAAAACTGTAACAACAAAACTGCTGATGGTTTCGTACGAATGGATAACTTAAACAAGGCTACTGATGGCCTTACAATGAAGTTTCAAAGTTTAGACATTACTGAGGGTGTCACTATGGATGTAAATATGGTAGAAGTTTCACAAGAGACTTTAATGGAGATTGTCGAAGAGCAACGACAAGAGGAATACAACAAATTTGCTTTCCTAAAGGAAGAGGAGAGCCTGATTAATTTCATACATAGGTGTCAGAAGAAAAAGTTGGAGGTTATGCTCTGTCCAAGGTGCAGTGCCGTGTACGATAAGAAAGCGGCCCAAAATATGGAGGGAGTTCGATTGGCAAAAGCCAGAGGAAACTGGAGAGACTCGGTTAGCCACTCAGGTTTCGACAAAAAGAGGCCATATAGGGGGATGGATCAAATGAAGCCAGGATTCCCAGATACCAAACCCACCACTTTCAAACTAACTGCGGAGGCTTCTAGAGGAAAGTGGGCAAATCCAGTTGAACAC
This sequence comes from Lathyrus tuberosus, assembly GCA_022829125.1. Taxonomy (NCBI): domain Eukaryota; kingdom Viridiplantae; phylum Streptophyta; class Magnoliopsida; order Fabales; family Fabaceae; genus Lathyrus; species Lathyrus tuberosus. The sequence continues at coordinate 831,741 of JALAZF010000233.1, forward strand.
AGAGAGAGAGAGGCCAAAAAAAGTGGCATAACTTCGAGGTTAATAGGGGTTCATCGATTAGGTACCGTAGGAAGTTCTAGACCTCCAAGAAGTCAGCTTATATCTCTGAGAATTACAAAGGAAAGAATCCGTTGACTAGATCTCAATGGAGAAAGGAACAAAGGAGAAGAAAGGCAGAAATGGAGGCTAAAGAAAATCAGAAAGCTGAATCAAGCACCAATGTGCCTACTGAAAAGAATGAGAAAAAGGAGGTGAAATCTATCGAAAAGAAGCATATAGAGGGGAAGGTGTTTCCCACTCAAGAAGAAGAGGCTAAAAAGTAGTGTGATTATTCGATCGCTGAAGACGAGATGCTCACTGATGACTTTGATACAAATTCAGAAGCATCTTTGGATATCATGGTTGATATATGAAATTCTGGTATCAGATGTGTGATGTTAAGTTTGATATCACAACAACACAATCTGCTATATGAACAAGGTAAAAGCAACAGTAAATAACACACATAATTGTTCACCCAGTTCGGTCTAACTACCTACATCCGGGGGCTACCAAGCCAGGGAAGAAAATCACTATCAGTAGTATCAAATTACAGACTCAACAATCCCAGTTGACATCTACCTAATTTAATCACTACCCAATGACAATTCTACCTAAGAAACCACTTAGGTATGAGAAACCACTCACTCCCTAAATCACCTCAGTGATACAATTCAAACACACCTTGATTCTGCTTCACATATTTGATCAAGAACAGAAACTCTCTTGCTTAACAGCTCTAGAGATATCAATTACAACTTAAAAACAATAACACCAATTCCACATGAATGGTTTACAAAAACACACACGAAAACTCAAATTGACTCTCAGTCTATGCTCTCTGTCTCCGTCATCTTCCAATAAGGGTTAAGGCTGCTTTTATACCCTTCTGACTTGGGCTTGGACCTGCTCCCAAAATTCTGATCTGATTTGTTTTTGAAACCAGAAATTAATGCAGATTTGATCTCCTAAATCTTTTCAAATTAGCCCTAATGTTAGTTACATGATTTGCTCCATGATCTGCTCCATATATGATTGGAAATATCTTCTCCAAGAAATTCGCATCCAATCTCTCTAACAGATCTCCTCAAAACTTACTAACACGCGCAGCCCTAAAACATCACAAACTGATGTTCTGATGTTCTGGTATAGTGATGTCAAGACATCACTTATAACATCGACATATAAAACTTCAACCCTGCAACAATCAATGTTAGGAACCAATGTTATGACATCATACATATGACATCAACATTGTTCAACTTTGTTTTACCAAAATTCCAGCCAATACAAGAACTAACAATCTCCCCCTTTGGCTAATTTTGGCTAAAACAAACTCTGCCATCATCAGAGGTACCTACAGCGGAAAAAACTTCAAAACACCTAGCATCACCACTTCAACAAGCTGCTCAAACTCACAAACTCCCCCTCAAAGCAAGAACCAGCATACCAGCTGTTCAATCATGCACACTCCCCCTCAAGCCTAGAGCCACACCAGACAACTAGGCAACACATAGGCTAACATACCTTCTCCCCCTTTTTAGCCACAATTTGACACCATCAAACACAAAGATATGGCATCCATTAAGACATGGTCAACAGCAAGCTTCCCAAGGAACACAATATCCCAAAAACTTTGACTGGTCAGGCGATACAACCTATGGATTCTTATAGTACTATAAAGTCCATGCCTTCTTCCTCCTAACAGCACCAGACACCACACAAGAATGAGTCAGACAAACAAAGATGCAGGAAAGCAACATAAGCATGAGGACAATAAGCCAGATCCACTGAAGACCAAGAACACAACAAGGAAAGTCGCTGGAACTTCTTCAGGAGCAACAATAACAAGAAAACCATCAGAGACAAAAACCATCAAGAAACCTCCAGTGCAACTCCATGCTTCTGATGATGAATGGGATGAAGATTGGAAAATTTTTCTTGATGCAGGGGGTTGGGATAATCTTTAGATTATATATAAATTGCTTTTGATGTACCAACATCCAATCTTGTATGCTTTCAGCAGTTGAATAAAATGTTGTTTTCATTAAACATAGCAAAATCACAACTGCACAAATACTCCTTCCAGCACACCTAATCCTCATAAATGCAAATTCCCAGTTTGCTTCTTAAACTTTCAAATTGATTTGCATCTAAGGCTTTAGTAAAAATGTCAGCTAATTGTTTATCTGTAGCAACATGTTCCAAAGCAACTACTTTGTCTTCAACCAAATCTCTTATAAAATGATGCCTTATATCAATATACTTAGTTCTGCTATGTTGAATAGGATTCTTAGAGATATTGATAGCACTCAAATTATCACAGTACAATGTCATGACATCTTGCTTGACATTGTATTCTGTTAACATCTGCTTCATCCAAACAAGTTGAGAACAACTACTCCCTGCTGCTATGTACTCAGCTTCAGCAGTAGAAAGAGACACACAGTTCTGCTTTTTACTAAACCATGATATCAGATTATTCCCTAAGAAGAAGCACCCTCCTGAAGTACTTTTTCTATCATCAGCACTCCTCGCCCAATCAGCATCACAAAAACCACATAACTCAGTGCCTGATCCATGACTGTAGAGCATTCCATAGTCACTAGTCCCATTCACATACTTCAGAATCCTTTTCACTTGATTTAAGTGACTAGCTTTAGGCTCAGCTTGATATCTGACACAAACTCCAACAGCAAAAAAATATCAGGTCTGCTAGCTGTGAGATACAATAGACTTCCAATCATGCTTCTGTATACACTTTGGTCCACACTAACACCATGTTCATCCTTGGACAACTTTAAATGAGTCGGAGCAGGTGTCCTCTTGTGATTAGCATTCTCTAGACCAAATTTCTTCACTATGTTCTTTGCATACTTGCTCTGAGAAATGAATATGGAGTCCTCCATTTGACTAACTTGTAGACCAAGAAAATAGTTGAGCTCTCCAACAAGACTCATTTCAAACTCAGACTGCATCTGTTCCACAAAATGTTTCACCATTGCATCTGACATCCCACCAAATACTATGTCATCAACATAGATTTGAGCTATCATCAGTTTTCCTCCTTCCTCTTTAACAAACAAGGTCTTGTCAATCCCTCATTTTCTGTAGCCATTCACAACCAGGAATTCAGTAAGCCTTTCATACAAAGCTCTTGGTGCTTGCTTCAACCCATATAGAGCTTTTCTTAGTTTGTACACATGGTCAGGAAATGTTGGATCAATAAATCCTTTTGGTTGATCAACATACACCTCTTCATTTAAGTAACCATTCAAGAAGGCACTCTTAACATCCATCTGAAACAGCTTGAATTTGAAATTACAAGCCACCCCTAAGAGTAATCTGATAGATTCCAGTCTTGCCACAGGAGCAAAGGTTTCATCATAATCAATTCCTTCAACCTGAGTGTATCCCTGAGCAACTAATCTGGCCTTGTTTCTGGTGACCACTCCTTGTTCATCAGATTTATTATTGTAAATCCACTTGGTGCCAATCACATTAACTCCATCAGGCCTTGGTACAAGATCCCACACTTCATTCCTTTTGAATTGTTCCAGCTCTTCATGCATGACATTAATCCAAAACTCATCAGTCAAGGGTTCTTTGACATTCTTAGGCTCAATTTTTGAAACAAAGCAAGAATTTGACACAACCTCTCTTGATCTAGTGCTAACCCCTGACTTAGGATCACCTATGATAAGCTCCCTGGGATGGTCCTTTAGCACTCTAATCGATGGTTCTTTATTAGATTGTTCAGGTTCAGGCTCAACATCAACATGACTAGGAGACCCACTTCTATTTCAGTTTCTTCTGTGACTTCTTCAACTGATGTTTCAACATCATCCAGGACATCAGCATCTTCCTGCTTATCAGTGTCAATAATCACCACATTTATAGACTCCATCATAACCTTTGTTCTGGAGTTGAAAACCCTGTAAGCTCTGCTATTTGTAGAGTATCCTAGGAAGATTCCCTCATCACTTTTAGGATCCAATTTTCTCCTCTGTTCACGATCTGACAATATGTAACATTTGCTTCCAAAAACATGAAAGTACTTCACATTTGGCTTTCTTCCTTTCCATAGTTCATACAGAGTAGTTGAAGTGCTCCTTCTCAAGGTAACTCTGTTGTGAATATAGCAAGCAGTGTTCATAGCCTCAGCCCAGAAATGGTAAGGAAGCTTTTTGGCATGAATCATTGCCCTAGCAGACTCTTGAATAGTTCTATTCTTCCTTTCAACAACTCCATTTTGCTGAGGAGTGATTGGAGAAGAGAACTCATGACTTATGCCTTCAGTAGAACAATATTCAGCAAACTTGCTATTTTCAAAGTCTCTTCCATGATCACTTCTTATTCTAATAACATTAATCTCCTTTTCCCTTTGGAGTATTTGACAAAGATCTTTAAAAACATCAAACACCTCTGATTTGTCTTTAATGAAGCTCACCCAGGTGTACCTAGAATAGTCATCTACAACAACATAAGCATACTTCTTCCCTCCTAGACTTTCTACCTGCATAGGTCCCATCAAGTCCATATGAAGAAGTTCCAAAACTTTGGAGGTGGTGTTATGTTGAAGCTTCTGATGTGACATCTTGGTCTGCTTCCCTATTTGACAATCTCCACAAACTCTTCCCTCTTCAATATTGAGTTTAGGAATTCCTCTGACAGCTTCTGAGGATATTATTCTCTTCATTCCCTTCAGATGAAGATGTCCCAACTTTTGATGCCAAACCTTGACTTCATCCTCTCTAGCAAACACACATGTTGAGGTACTTGAGTCTTGTTGTAGCCATAGATAACAGTTGTCCTTAGACCAAACACCCTTCATGATGACTTCTCCTTTCTCATTTGTGACATTGCACTCAGATTTTGTAAAGTCTACTTTGAATCCTTGATCACAAAGTTGACTAATACTGATCAAGTTTGCTGTCAATCCTTTGACAAGTAGAACATCATCCAGTCTAGGAGCACCAGCACAATTCAGCTTTCCCATCCCCTTGATTTCTCCTTTAACACCATCACCAAATGTAACATGACCTGAAGACTGAAGCTTAACTGTCATACCCCAAATTTTGACCACTAAGATGTCCCATCATTGTGTCAATCATCATCACAATATGGATGAACCATCATGCCTCATCAAATGCCTCAAGGGTTGTTAAGCATTCACTACAATCAAAATTAGGGTCTCTGAGTGCTTAGACAAAGGATCAATCAAGGAATGACACGATCTTCAACTTGTCTAACCCCTCAAACATCCACAATGGATCAAAAGGACTCCCACTTCAAGGATTAAGCACAAGGCTGCTCCCTTCTAGGTGGATCAAGTCTCAAGATTGGCAGTGTCACCAAATTAGGGTTTTGGAATTCATCTGATAAAAAGTCAACTGTGCACAAAAGTCAACTTTGACATTTTGAGATTTTTCACCAAAATGGATTTTTAACCCTAAAATGATGTTAATATATGATTTGAATCATCATTCATCAAGAAAAATCAAGAAAAGTGGGATAACTTGTAAAAGGGGTAACCATAAAAACTTAGAAAATTTTCTAAGTTAAAAATAAAGTGACAAGGGTACCAACTTTGGAGGATTATAACTTCTAAACCACAAGGCCATTTTTTCTCATCCAAAGATGGATTTGTAGCCCTCATTACCCTCTACAAAAACTTAAACTAGACCTAAGTCCAATTCATTAAGGATTTTGAGTTATGGAGTGATCAAAGTGGCTGAAAAGTGAAAATGTCACTTTTTCCAACACTTAGTGAAATTTTCACTAAGTCCAAATCTGTCTTCACTTTTTGCCAAATGTAGGGGGATTTTTCACTTGGATTCAAAAGAGATCAAAAACAAATATGTTCAAACAGTTGTTATATCATGTAAGGGCTTTCCAAAATGGCCAAGAACATTGCCAAATTCCATGTGGGCTATGAGTTATGACATTGGAAAGTTGCCTTGCTGAAATCTGTCAAAGGCAAGGCAGAATTTGCAACTTTGCTCGATTTGCCAAAATAAGCCAAATTCAAATGCTCCTATCCACTTGGACACCTCAGAGGATTGAATCTAAAAGGGACAATCACTGAGCCAAGCCTCCAAAGTCCATGGAACAAGAAATAGCATGTTGAACCTAGAATGGCCAAAATAGGGACAAGACTCCAAATTTGGATTGAAGCATTCAATGGAAGCATCAAGGTGGCATGGACTGAGCCATTCTCATCTGAAATCAGTCAAGACTTATCCAATACCAAGGGAACCAAAGCTCCGTGCCCTAACCTCTAGTCAATGGCTAGAGGAGACTTGGATTTTCATTTGCCAACATTGGCCAAACCTACTTACCAGTTGCCATTCACTATTCCTTGCAAAACAAACTTGCTCTACTATAAATAGAGCTCAATTGTGATCAGTTTGAGTACACCAAATCCATTTAACAGATGTTTTCCTCAAAATCTCTTTCTCTTGGCAAAAATGCCTTTCTTAGCAAGGTAGCTATCGGGTTTTGAGTTTGAGAGCTTTTCCAATCAAACCAATCACTCACACACCTCACATACATCATATAGAAGTGATCTAAACACTCACATAACATCTGGAACACTGATTTCACAAAATCACCAGCCAATTGCTCAAGTTCTTGACAGTTTTGCAGTTGAGGTGCCATCTTCAACTCCAAACCATTTCAATCCATTCCAAGCACTCAGACACATCACTTGGTACCTAGGGAAGCTATCCACATCATTGGAACCTAGCTGTAACACCTCCAACACAAATCACGATCACCAGCTGCAAGTGGTAAGCATGAGCTCTTCTAACTCTATGATCCATGCAATTTTTGCTGCACAATAATTTGGCCATATGTTCATAATCATGCATGGAATGTTTTCCCTCAATTAATTGCATTGTTTGAATCGTGTATAAAAAATCCTAGCCTTCATGCAGAAATTAGGGTTCTTGAGGATTTTTCATGATTTCTTGTTATATGTTTAATTTAAATGAAATTAATGGACATAGACATGATCGTGAGGTTGAGACGAGCATAATGATATGTGGATTGCATGTTATAATCAAGTATTCAGGGAGATTGGATAGAAAATGCAAATCAGCCAAATCCAGAACACGCGCGTATTCTTCAGCTGTTCTTGGCGCCTTTTTTGAATTTTCAAATATTTGAATTTTGTGATTTTTCTTTAATTGATTCAAAAATTAATTTCTCTCTGAGTTTTAATGATTTTGAGTTGATTCTTTTTTTAATAATTCACAAAAATGTTAAAATATTTTATTTTCCCAAAAAATCCCCAAAATATTATTTATTTCATATAATTGATATTTTTGCAAAGAATTAATATTTTAATTGTTTTTGACATTTTAAATATTTTTTTCCACATTGATTTTGCAACTTTTAATGCTTTCTAATTATTTTGTAGGTCAATACTTAATTTTTGAAGCATTAATCCAAGATCACAATTTGTTTTTCACATGTTAAACAATTTTGATCACTTTAATTGAATTTTTATTCAATTAAATACATTTTTGAAAACAAATTAGGGTTTTTGGATTAATTCAACCCTCATAAATCATTTTCAAAACACTTTGGGCCTCTAATAGAGTGTAAGACCCAATCCTTTTTTTGACCAAATCATTTTGGGCCTCAGTGCATTGTATAAGTCCCGATACCGTCAAAAACAGACGACGCGATCGTCGCCTTTTAAAAATCAATTGGGCCTCTCCTTGAGCTATAAGACCCATTCAAAACTTTTGGGACTCTATTAGAGTGTAAGACCCAATCCCCTTTTAACCAAAACATTTTGGGCCTCACTTATTGTATAAGTCCCTCTGCGTTAAAAGAAAATCTCGGCACGATCGCCATTTTTAAACGAAAAACCAATTGGGCCTACCCTCGTGTTATAAGCCCCACTCTTTTTCTTTAAACCTTTTGGGCCTCTTGAAAAGAGTGTAAGACCCATCCCTTTGTACAGAAAACCTTTTGGGCCTCAGTCACTTGTATAAGTCCCTCTGTACAAATTTAAACAGTGCGCTCACTGATAAAACCCCGGACCTCTCCTTGAGCTGTAAGCCCCAAATCTTTCTTTTTCAAAGCACTTTCTCCTTTGATTTTGAATATACTGTTATTTTTAATCTTTCTTTGTTGAACAACTAACCAAACAGCATGGAAGCTCTATAACCGAGTAAGTGGTTATTGCTTTCATTTACCGCTTTCATATACATATAACTGTATTGTGGGGCTGTTTCACTGTAAGTCTTCTTTCATAAACTCATATCAACTGTGTAATAATAATATAGATATTTCGAGTTTCTCCGGCAACTACGTCTAGAACTAGGTGACGCCGTTTCGTTTATAGAAATAGACAACTAGATCCCCAATAGGATCACCAGATACAGTCTTCTCTTCGGCTGTCCTCATTAGGAATTATCAAGAAACTCTATTCTCAGAGATGAATGTATTCTCCGTGAATGGCATCTTTGAGTTTCTTCCAAATTCTCGAACTTTCCTAACTTTGATCTATTCTCGGTGAATAGCATTGCCTTGAATTTCTCGGGGTTTGGGGACCCACGGGCTTCTTAAAAGCATCAGCCTCCTCTTGGGCATCGTACAAGGACCCACAGGCTTCCTAAAAGTAACCCCGCCTCCTCTTGGGCTTTGTACAAGGACCCTACGGCTTCTTAGAAGTATTCATAGCCTCCTCTTAGGCTTCGTATAATGATCTCTTCCTCCGGGAATGATAGCCTTCTCTTGGGTTTCGTACAAGGACCGATCGGCTTCTTAAAAGTTTCCAGCCTCCTCTTGGGCTTCGTACAAATTATCCCGACGACCTCCTAGAGGTATAGGAACAGAACTTAGTCATCTTCATAGAACAATCCTTTCATAGAGTCTACTACTGTTTCTCAAAGCACAGTACAAAAGATAAAACCCTAGACTTGGACAGTCTAATTTCCTTGAGTCTCAAAGACATTCTCAAGTGACCCCTTCGTTAAATAGGAAGGAAACCCGTAAGACTTGGGCAGTCTCAATACCCTTCGGATTTCCCGCTTCCTTAAAGGACAGGCATAACCCAGACCCTCGAATCAAATCCTTGAGTACAGTATTGCTCATATAAGAACTGATTTTCTCTTTAAAATCAGTATACTGGACCTGCCACTTAACTGAAATAGTTACCATAGCCTCCTCTTAGGCTTTGTATAATGATCCTTCTCCAGTGAAGTTAGCCTCCTCTTGGGCTTTTTACAATGATTCTCCCCAGCGGAGTCAAACAACATTTAGCCTCTCTCTCGGGCTTTGTACGAGACACATAAGAGACTCCCTCGTTCAGTCAATCACCCCTTTCGCCTCCATCTCGGGCTTTATACGAGATACCAAAAGATTCCCTTGTTGAGTCAAACCTTTTCTCCTCCATCTCGGGCTTCATACGAGATACAAAAAACTCCTTTGTTGAGTCAGATAGCCTCCATCTCGGGCTTTATACAAGATACCAAAAGACTCCATCGTCGGGCCAAAACCTTTTAGCCTCTCTCTCGGGCTTTGTACGAGACACATAATAGTCTCCTCTTAGGTTTTATATAAGAAAACCACTGGTTGATCCAATCAACCTTTTAGCATCAAAGGTGTGCCTCGTTCACAGTACACAAACATCAACAACTCCTTCCCCTCCATCTAATTGCTGTAAGCGGTAAGCCTCTGGATCATCTACATCCATGCCACTGTCCCTCTTTTAGCATGAGAAATTCCTAAGGAAAGATAGCATTGCTCTACAGTGAGTTAAAGTCTTCTCCTTCAGGTTGAAATCCCCTATAAAGGAAATTATGGCATTGCCGGATTCACAAATCTCGGTTAAAGTAATTCTCCTTTATAAACAGTTGTGACACACAACCCCCTCTTTAGAGATGAAAAATTCTCTCTAAAGACAAACCCTTTTAGCTTCACATCTTGGGCTTTGAACAAGATACAAATCACCTTTCGCTTCACGTCTTGGGCTTTGAACAAGACACCAAAAACCAATTTCCTCCCATAGAATAGGAGGAACTATGAACGCTCTGATTTCCCTGTTTCGGTAAACGGGAATACGTAGGCATACGATCGAAAGAAAATATCTTAGCGAGCACACTAAACAAAAACCCAAAATCCCATACTCTCATGTATCTATCAAAAGCATCAGTCCTAATATCCTAATCCTTGTTCCCCGCCAGAAACCTTATGCCAAGATAAAAAGAAAGAAAATAGTATTGGTGAAAATACAAATAACCAGTACAAAGGCCCCCACACATTGATAGCATTCGTAACCTAACAGACCGCTGTTTAAACTCAGTATACAAAGCAGGGTTAATTGGAGACATCTATTTCCCTTCCTTCATCAGCTTTAATAGGATAAAAAATGAATCGACCTGTAGTTTAAGCTCAAACCGCAGAGAGCGACCAACGCTTAAGAACCGCGTCCAAAATCGCTCGCTACATTAACATCAACCAACAAATTTTTAACTCCTGTCATGTGTCTTGAACACCCACTATTAAAGTACCAGTCTTCTTTGGTAGAAACCCTAAGAGAAGTGTGAGCTATTAAGCTGGTCACTTTACCTTTTGGAACCCATTGCTTCTTAGAATTTAAGGCCTGATTACCTATGGGAAACTTCTGTGTGGGAGTATACTGATGTGCCTTTTGAGGTCACCCATGTACCTTATAACAATAGGCCTTTATGTGTCCAAAACGCCCACAATGATGACATCTCCAGCGCCTGAATTTCTTCCTAGAAGGACTCCTGTCAGGATTTTAAACATCTGTTTTAACATCACTGGTTTGGAACTGGTAATACCATCATCAGAAGCTACAACATTGTTGAATCCCAAACCACTTTTGTCTCCAGCAATTTTCCCAATACTAAGAATGTTGTCTAGAGCATTAGTACCATTGTTCAGCATTCTGACAGTTTTGGTCATAGAGTCCAATTTAGAGTTAAGCATACTGACTTCATTTTCAAGTTCAGTTTTTTCAGCCTCTAACTGCACTATGGTTTTCTTCAGCTTCTCTCCTTCAAGACACACTTGTTCACTTCTCATGCACAGTTCTTTATACGAGGCAGCAAGCTCGTCATAAGTAACCTCATCATCACATGAATCATTATCTGACTCACACACCCCAATTATAGCTCTAACAAGCTTAGCTGATTCATCTTTAGATTAACTTTCACTATCAGACCAGGAAGCAGATAACCCCTTTTTCTGCTTTTTGAGATAAGTAGGACATTCCTTCTTGACATGACCATACCCTTCACACTCATAGCATTGGACTCCCTTATTTGACTTTTCTTCATCACTAGTTTTCTTCCCCTGATCTCCTGATCTGTTGGTGTCAGATGTGATGTTCTTGACATTAAGATTATAACTCCTATTTATCATCTTCATAACTTTATTAAATTGTCTTCCCAACAGAACAATAGCCTGAGATAGCTCCTCTTGAGACTCAGCACCATTCCCTTTCTTCTCTTCTTGAGTATTAGATACCAAAGCTATACTCTTGGTCTTCTTTTCAGGTTCCTCTTCACTCAACCCTAACTCAAAAGTTTGAAGAGAACTAATCAACTCATCAACCCTCATTTTGCTGATGTCTTGAGCTTCTTCAATTGCAGTCACCTTCATCTTATATCTCTTGGGAAGGGATCTAAGAATTTTCCTCACCAGCTTTTCTTCAGTCATCTTCTCTCCAAGAGCACTAGATGCATTGGACAGCTCCAGGATGTTCATGTGGAAATCATGGATAGTCTCATCCTTCTTCATCTTCAGATTTTCAAACTTTGTTGTCAAAAGTTGAAGTCTTGACATCTTGACTTTGGAGGTTCCTTCATGAGTAGTCTTCAAGATATCCCATGCTTCCTTAGCTACTTCACAAGTGTTGACCAACCTGAAGATGTTCTTATCAACACCATTGAATATGGCATTCAAGGCTTTAGAATTCCCAAGGGCAATATCATCTTCTTCCTTGGTCCATTCTTCTTCAGGTTTCAGTTTTGAGCTACCCTCTACTTCCTTTCCATTCTAATCCTTTTCCACAATAACAGGATGTTTCCATTCTTTCACAATAGCCTTCCAAGCCCTACTGTCTAATGACTTCAAGAAGGTAACCATCCTTGGTTTCCAATAGTCATAATTAGAGCCATCTAGAATATGGGGTCTATTCACAAATCCACCTGTCTCCTTGTCCATTGTACCAGAAAGTATCAGCCCTAGATCTCACCCAGATGCAGAGCAGGATGCCTGCTCTGATACCAATTGAAATTCTGGTATCAGATGTGTGATGTTAAGTGTGATGTCACAACAACACAATATGCTATATGAACAAGGTAAAAGAAACAGTAAATAACACACAGAATTGTTCACCCAGTTCGGTCTAGCTACCTACGTCTGGGGGCTACCAAGCCAGGGAAGAAAATCACTATCAGTAGTATCAAATTACAGACTCAACAATCCCAGTTGACATCTACCTAATTTAATCACTACCCAATGATAATTCTACCTAAGAAACCACTTAGGCATGAGAAACCACTCACTCCCTAAATCACCTCAGTGATACAATTCAAACACACCTTAATTCTGCTTCACATCTTTGATCAAGAACAGAAACTCTCTTGCTTAACAGCTCTAGAGATATCAATTACAACTCAAAAACAATAACACCAATTCAACATGAATGGTTTACAAAAACACACACAAAAACTCAAATTGACTCTCAGTCTATGCTCTCTGTCTCCGTCATCTTCCAATAAGGGTTAAGGCTGCTTTTATACCCTTCTGACTTGGGCTTGGACCAGCTCCCAAAATTCTGATCTGATTTGTTTTTGAAACCAGAAATTAATGCAGATTTGATCTCCTAAATCTTTTCAAATCAGCCCTAATGTTAGTTGCATGATTTGCTCCATGATCTGCTCCATATCTGATTGGAAATATCTTCTCCAAGAAATTCGCATCCAATCTCTCTAATAGATCTCCTCAAAACTTACTAACACGCGCAGCCCTAAAACATCACAAACTGATGTTCTGATGTTCTGGTATAGTGATATCAAGACATCACTTATAACATCAGCATATAAAACTTCAACCCTGCAACAATCAATGTTAGGAACCAATTTTATGACATCAGACATATGACATCAACATTGTTCAACTTTGTTTTACCAAAATTCCATCCAATACAAGAACTAACACTATAGTATCTGTGTTACCAAGGGAGTTCGACCAAGTTACTGGGGTCGAAGAGCTGGAGGATAACACCGACATAGAGATGGCCACTCATAGGCCAGTTTGTTACTATGTTATGACCAATAGTTGTGTAGAAGAACAGAATGCGTTCTTCGAAAGACCTAATGAGGCTATGAAAAGTCACTTAAAACCTCTCCGTACCATCATCAATGCATCAGAGGATTACCATCCGACGAACAGATGGTATTGTGGAAAATATCGAAGCCAATCAGAGCTATTTTATGGCTTCGGTTAATCATGTCGATAAATGCAGTTTCGACAAACATTTGGCTAATATTGCTCATTGCAATCCAACCAGTTTTGCATTTACTCTAGATGATAATGCATATTGCTCTTTGTACTTGCACCCCACCAACGGTTTTCAGTGGGATCGAGAGGTTGTGGGTGTAGACGACCTTGCATACATAGGGACATCTGGAATCGACCCAACAGGTTGAGGGAGCGAGTTTAGCGATGATGACTGAGTTGCCAGCCCTCAAAAGAATTTCATCTTATATAGCCGAAAATAAGCTAAAAACGGCCTTGGAGGCTGAGGTAAAATTGATGGTTGTCGAAGCCAAGAAGGAATCATGTCAGGAAAGTCCTGGTAAGGAATTCGACCCAGATCTACCTTATAAGGCTCGGGATGAAGTGCAAGGCCAGAGGCTCGACGCCATTTAAGATGACGAGCCTTTGGGGTTCGAGAAAGATCTGCTGGCAACCAACATTAAAATGCTAGCGCAAGATCCACTTGAAGAGATCAACTTGGGAGATGGGGAGACAAAAAGGCCAACGTACATCAGTGCCAATATCAACCCTTAACTTAGAGTTGAAATGATCCAATCACTGAAGGAGTTCAGAGACTGCTTCGCTTGGGATTATGATGAGATGCCTGGTTTGGACAGAGAGCTGGTTGAATTAAAGTTTCCAATCAAGCCTGGGAAGAAACCCATTAAGCAGAATCCAAGGCGGTTTGCACCTGAAATTCTCTCAAAGATTAAAGAAGAGGTCGAAAGACTTCTGCGATGCAAATTCATCCATACAGCCAGGTATGTCGAATGGCTTTCAAATATCGTTCCAGTTATTAAGAAAACTGGTACTTTGAGGGTTTGCATAGATTTTAGAGATTTAAATAATGTAACCTCAAAGGATGAATATTCAGTGCCAGTGGCGGAAATTTTAGTCGATTCTGCCGCGGGACATGAGTACCTGAGTATGCTAGATGGATATTCAGGGTATAATCAGATATTCATTACGGAAGAGGATGTCCCAAAAATAGCATTTCGATGTCCTGGAGCATTATGCACTTATGAGTGGGTGGTGATGCCTTTCGGCTTAAAAAATGCAGGGGAAACTTACCAAAGGGCAATGAATTCGATTTTTCATGATTTTATTGAGACTTTTATACAGATCTAAATTGATGATATTGTTGTAAAGTCAATTTCAGGGAAAAATCACATAGACCATCTTCGGCACTCCTTTGAAAGGATGAGGAGACATGGTTTGAAAATGAATCCTCTTAAATGTGCTTTTTGTGTGCAGGCGGGGGATTTCTTAGGCTTTGTGGTCCATAAAAAGGGAATCAAAATACACCAGAATAAGACCAAGGCCATAATGGAAGCGAAAGCGCCATCGACAAAGAAGGAGTTGAAGTCATTGCTGGGCAAGATTAATTTCTTAAGAAGGTTTATCTCGAACCTTAGCGACAAAACTCAAGCCTTCTCGCCTCTGCTTCGAATCAACAAGGAAGGATTCAAATGGGGAAAAGCTCAACAAGAGGCTTTCGACAAAATAAAGGAGTATTTGAGCCACCCTCCAATACTGATTCTACCTTGTAGAAATAGGAGTATGAGGTTGTATATATCTACGACGGATAAGACTTTAGGGAGCATGCTAGCTCAAGAAGATGGAAATGGCGTCGAAAGGGCCATTTACTATCTTAGTATGGTCTTGAACGATGCAGAAACTAGGTATAGCACTACCGAGAAACTATGCATGTGTTTGTATTTCTCATGTATAAAATTAAAGCATTATATAAAACCTGTTGATGTTTTTGTTTCCTCATATTTCGATGTTATAAAGCATATGTTGTCAAAACCAATTTTTCATAGTCGAATTGGTAAATGGGGGTTAACCTTAACTAAATATTCTCTAACTTATATGCCCTTAAAAGCTGTTAAGGGACAAGTAGTGGCAGACTTTATAGTCAATCACTCGATAAATGAGGAATCATTAAATTACCTCGAACTAGAACCTTGGAAATTGTACTTCGACGGTTCGAGTCATAAAGACAGAACAGGTGTAGGAGTCTTAATTATTTCTCCTAACAAAGTTCCAACAAAATTCAAGTATAAAGTGGAAGGTCTCTGTTCGAATAATGAGGCTGAATACGAGGCTCTCATTGCCGGACTTGAGATATTGTTGGAATTGGGAGCAACTCGAGTCGAAATAATGGGTGACTCAGAGTTGGTCATAAAACAAATCACAAAGGAGTACAAATGTGTGAAAGAAAATCTCATCATGTACTTCGTGATAGCCAATCGACTCTTAAAAAGATTTGAGTTGGTCAGCATTCGACACATTCCTCGATTGGAAAATCAAGTAGCTAATAATTTGGCTCAGATTGCCTCTGGGTATAAAATTTTGAAGGAAAAGTTGCAAGATGTAATCGAAGTCAGAGGGAGGATTGTGTTGGCCAGATTATTCCCATCAGAGCTAGAAACAACAAAGCTAGGATATGATGACAAATAAAAAATCGAGATATTAGCAATAGACTGCCTGACGGACGAAGATTGGAGAAAACCAATAGTGGAATATTTGCAAAACCCAACGGCGTCTACTGAACGAAAAATCAGGTATCAAGCTTTAAGTTATGTTCTTTTGGGAAATGATTTGTTTAAAAAGACTCCTGAGGGAGTTTTGCTTAAATGTCTTAGCGGATCTGAGGCATATCTAGCCCTTTAGAGTGTCCATAGCGGGGCATGTGGGGCACATCAGGTGGGCCATAAAATGAAGTGTTGTTATTTCGACAAGGAATTTATTGACCCACCATGTTGAAAGATTGTATTGAGTTTGCCAAAGGATGTCAAGAGTGTCAAGTGCATACAGGCATACAACATGTTCCTGCAAGTGAATTGCACTCTATAGTCAAACCATGGCCTTTTAGAGGTTGGGCTTTAGATCTTTGTTAGAGAAATTCGACCAGCTTCATCTAAAAATCAAAGATACATCTTGGTTGGTATTGACTATTTTATAAAATGGATTGAAGTTGTACCATTGACGAACGTTGACCATGGTCGATTAATGTGCCCAGTTCCATGATGATATCAACAAATTTAGGAGAAACCTCCAAAACATTGACTTGCTTCAAGATTTTTTTGAGCCCAAAATGGGAAGAGGCATCCTTTTCCAAGAGTTGGAATAGGTCCACGTTGAAAATTTTCTCTTTTATTTGAGGAAGCAAGTCCTCCCCAGGTTTACCAATTTATTGGTTGCTTGAGGCAGTCGAAGTGCTGGTGCTTTTATCACCAAAGTTGTTTCTGGAGCTGATCATGGCTTTTAAGTACTCCAGCGGCCTTTGTACCTTCAATGATTCTAGTTCTTTGTGTGAAAGACTGGTAGAGTTTGTGCCAGTCGAAGCAAGGTTGGTTTTCGATTGATCTTCTTGTTTCTTCTCTTCTTTTTTGTCTTCCACTATAATTTCATCTTCAAAATCATCTTCCTCCTCTCCTTCATCCTCCTCACCCTTTTCGTCGCCGCTGTTCTGTTGAAAGGTTGGAGACTTATCTTCAGATTCATCTTCGACATCTTGTTATGCGGAGGGCATTTCAGTATCCCCTACGGCGTCAGCTATAACTTCTTCCCTGGCTGGGCTTGTTTGTTGTTCAGGTTTGTCGGTGTGCAAAAGCTCAGTGTCAGCTTTAGGTGGTGTCTTCTCTTGAACATCAATAAGTTGGCTCACTTCGTCAGCGGATCCTTTTGTGGAATCCTTGGGGGAATTTCTAAACGGGCTCGTCGGATGGTAGGTAAGTTCGCTACTGGTGGTCGAAATGATTTGTTGTACCATTGGACGCCCTTGATCATCTTTAGCAGTCTGAAAAAAGAAATCAAAATGGGTTAATCGAAGAGAATTATAAAAGTTCAAAGGAAGAGGAAATTTGTGTACCTCAAGATTCTCAGTCCTAGGGCTAGAGTTATCACTCTCAACCTGATTAAGGTTTTTGTGGTCAGTTTTTTCATTTGCCAACAGGTGTGGCATCAGTTTTGACTACCTTCAAAGTAGGAGGTTTCGTTACAGGTGCTCTGGTGGGTTTTTGATGTGGGCGAAAACTTACATCAGTGACCTTCTGTAATACCCCAAATTTTGACCACTTAGATTTCCCATCATTGTGAAAATCATCATCACAATATGGATGAACCATCATGCTTCATCAGTCTCCCCAAAGATGGGTGAGCATCCAATACAATCAAAATTAGGGTTTCAAGCCCTCTCTGAGTGCTTAGACAAAGGATCAATAAAGAAATGACATGATCTTCAACTTGTCTAATCTCTTAAACATCCACAATGGATCAAAAAGGACTCCCACTTCAAGGATTAAGCACAAGGCTGCTCCCTTCTAGGTGGATCAAGTCTCAAGATCGACAGTGTCACCAAATTAGGGTTTTGATCGACCAGGGTCTCCAGATGGAAATTTTCATCTGGGCACAAGGCAATGATCCAAAACATAACCTAATATGCTTCATGGAACCTCATGAACCCATGCATCAAGTCAATTTTGCCTCAGGGGATGCATTCATAAAAAATCAGGAATTAGGGTTTCTTGACCTAATTCACCCCTAAGTTGACTTTTGGGACAAACCATGAGCCAAGACCTCAAGAGATGATTTGAGGGTCTCTAATACACCATATTGATCCATTTGGAACAATGGATTGATCCAAGAAGCTTGAGCAA
Source organism: Lathyrus tuberosus (assembly GCA_022829125.1). Classification (NCBI taxonomy): domain Eukaryota; kingdom Viridiplantae; phylum Streptophyta; class Magnoliopsida; order Fabales; family Fabaceae; genus Lathyrus; species Lathyrus tuberosus. Next base: position 849,974 of record JALAZF010000233.1, read on the forward strand.
CAAGTCTCATTTTCATCTGCACCACAATTAGGGTTTTAAGGGAAAAGTCAACTGTAACTTTGACTTTTGACCAAGACATGCTCCCAAACCCTAATAAATTATTGAATATACCCTATGACACCCATGGAACATGTCCATCAAGTTTGATTTAGGTCAAGGACATGATTTCCTGAAGAATTGCACAGTTTGGAATTCATCTGATAAAAAGTCAACTGTGCACAAAAGTCAACTTTGACTTTTTGAGATTTTTCACCAAAATGGATTTTTAACCCTAAAATGATGTTAATGTATGATTTGAATCATCATTCATCAAGAAAAATCAAGAAAAGTGAGATAACTTGTAAAAGGGGTAACCATAAAACTTAGAAATTTTTCTAAGTTAAAAATAAAGTGGCAAAGGTACCAACTTTGGAGGACCATAACTCCTAAACCACAAGGCCATTTTTTCTCATCCAAAGATGGATTTGTATCCCTCATTATCACCTACAAAAACTTCAACTACAAGTCATTCCAATTCATTAAGGATTTTGAGTTATGGAGTGATCAAAGTGGCTGAAAAGTGAAAATGTCACTTTTTCCAACACTTAGTGAAATTTTCACTAAGTCAGATTTTGCCTCACTTTTTGCCAAATGTAGGGGGATTTTTCACGTGGAATCAAAAGAGATCAAAACCAAACTTGTTCAAACAGTTGTTGTATCATGTAAGAGCTTTCCAAAATGGCCAAGAACATTGCCAAATTCAACCTACACCATGAGATACAACATTGCCAAGTTGCCTTGCTGAAATCTGTCAAGGCAAGGCAGAATTTGCACTTTGGCTCGATTTTCCAAAATCAGCCAAATTCAATTGCTCCAATCCACTTGGACACCTCAGAGGATTAAATCTAAAGGGGACAATCACTGAGCCAAGCCTCCAAAGTCCATGGAACAAGAAATAACATGTTGAACCTAGAATGGCCAAAATAGGGACAAGACTTCAAATTTGGAATGAGGCATTCAATGGAACCATCACGGTGGCATGGACTGAGCCATTCTCATCTGAAATCAGTCAAGACTTATCCAAGACCAAGGGGACCAAAGCTCTGTGCCCTAACCTCTAGTCAATGGCTAGAGGAGACTTGGATTTTCATTGGCCAACATTGGCCAAACCTACTTACCAGCTGCCATGCACTATTCCTTGCAAAAAAAAACTTGCTCTACTATAAATAGAGCTCAATTGTGGTCAGTTTAAGTACACCAAAGCCATCTAACAGATGCTTTCCTCAAAATCTCTTTCTCTTGGCAAAATTGCCTTTCTTAGCAAGGTAGCTATCGGGTTTTGAGTTTGAGAGCAATTCTGCACAAACCAATCACTCATACACCTCACATACATCACATATGAGCTGATCAAACACTCACACAACTTCTGAAACATCAATTTCATGAAATCACCAGCTGGTTGCTCAAATTTTCAAACAAGGTGCAACTGAGGTACCACAAAATGATCCAGCCAATTTCAATCAAGTCCAACCATCCAAACACAATCCATAGGGTGTAGGGAAGCTGTTCAGATCATCACCACTCATCTGTAACACCTCCAAATCAAAAATCACTCTGAACTTGCTGTCACGGCTTAGAGGTAAGCACATACTTGGTCATCTCTCAATCTATGCATATTTCCTCGCACAATAATTTGGCCATATATTCATAATCATGCATGGAATGTTTTCCCTCAATTAATTGCATTGTTTGAATCGTGTATCAAAAATCCTAGCCTTCATGCAGAAATTAGGGTTCTTGAGGTCTCTTCGTGATTTCTTGTTGTATGTTTAATTTAAATGAAATTAAAGTACATAGACATGATCGTGAGGTTGAGGCGAGCATAATGATATGTGGATTGCATGATATGATTACGTATTCATGGAGATTGGGTAGAAAACGCAAATCTGAGAAACCAAGAACACGCGCGTGTTCTTCAGCTTGTTCTTGGCGCCTTTTTTTCAAATTCAAATATTTGAATTTTGTGATTTTGTTTAATTGATTCAAAAATTAATTTCTCTCTGAGTTTTAATGATTTTGAGTTGATTCTTTTTTTAATAATTCACAAAAATGTTAAAATATTTTATTTTATAAAAAAATCCCAAAAATATTATTTATTTCATATAATTGATATTTTTGTAAAGAATTAATATTTTGATTGTTTTTGGCATTTTAAATATTTTTTCTACATTGATTTTGCAGCTTTTAATGCTTTCTAATTATTTTGTAGGTCAATACTTAATATTTGAAGCATTAATCTAAGATCACAATTTGTTTTCCATGTGTTAAACAATTTTTGATCATTTTAATTGAATTTTTATTCAATTAAATACATTTTGAAAACAAATTAGGGTTTTGGATTAATTCAACCCTCATAAATCATTTTCAAAACACTTTGGGCCTCTATTAGAGTGTAAGACCCAATCCTTTTTTTGACCAAATCATCTTTGGGCCTCACTTATTGTATAAGTCCCGATACCGTCAAAAAACAAACGGCGCGATCGTCGCCTTTTCAAAAATCATATGGGCCTACCCTCGAGTAGTAAGACCCATTTATTTTTCTTCAAAACTCTTTGGGCCTCTTGAGAGAGTGTAAGACCCATCCCCCCTTGTACAAAACCTTTTTGGGCCTCACTCATTGTATAAGTCCCTCTGTACAAGTAAACGGCGCGATCGTCGCCCGTTTAAAAATAAAAACCATCTGGGCCTCTCCTTGAGCTATAAGACCCATTCAAAACACTTTGGGCCTCTAAATAGAGTGTAAGACCCAATCCCCCTTTTAACCAAAACAATTTTGGGCCTCACTTATTGTATAAGTCCCTCTGCGTTAAAAGAAAACCTCGGCGCGATCGCCATTTTTAAACGAAAAATCATTTGGGCCTACCCTCGTGTTATAAGCCCCTCTCTTTTCTTTAAACCTTTTTGGGCCTCTTGAGAGAGTGTAAGACCCATCCCTTTGTACAGAAAACCTTTTTGGGCCCCAGTCACTTGTATAAGTCCCTCTGTACAAATTCAACAGTGCGCTCACTGATAAAACCCTGGGCCTCTCCTTGAGTTGTAAGCCCCAAATCTTTCTTTTTCAAAGCACTTTCTCCTTTGATTTTGAATATACTGTTGTTTTCAATCTTTCTTTGTTGAACAACTAACCAAACAGCATGGAAGCACTACAACCGAGTAAGTGGTTATCGCTTTCATTTACTGCTTTCATATTATAAACTGTATTGTGGGGCTGCTCACTGTAAGTCTCCTTTCATAAACTCATATCTACTGTGTAATAATAGTATAGATATTTCGAGTTTCCCCGGCAACTACGTCTAGAACTAAGTGACCCCGTTTCATTTATTCGTAGAAATAGACGCCTAGATCCCCAATAGGAGCACCAGATACAGTCTTCTCTTCGGCTGTCCTCCTTAGGAATCGTCAAGAAGCTCTACTCCCCAAGATGAATGTATTCTCCGTGAATGGCATCTTTGAGTTTCTTCCAAATTCTCGAACTTTCCTGACTTGATCTATTCCTTGTGGATAGCTTGCCTTGAATGTCTCGGGGTTTGGGTACCCACTACGGTCATAATCTTGGACCTTTACTAAGGAACCCTCTTTAAAAGTTAAAAGTCGCTGGATAGTAAACCTCGCATGTTTACCAGTGGTTTTTATCTTTAAAAGAGTTATCTCTCCTAATGGAAAGGAGATGATAGACCCACGAGCTTCTTAAAAGCATCGGCCTCCTCTTGGGCATTATTCAAGGACACTACGGCTTCTTAGAAGTATTCACAGCCTCCTCTTAGGCTTCGTATAATGATCTCTTCCTTCGGGAATGATAGCCTCCTCTTGGGCTTCGTACAAGGACCCGTCGGCTTCTTAAAAGTTCCCAGCCTCCTCTTGGGCTTCGTACAAATTGTCCCGACGACCTCCTAGAAGTATAGGAACAGAACCTAGTCATCCTCATAGAACAGTCCATTCATAGAGTCTACTACTGTTTCTCAAAGCATAGTACGAAAGATAAAACTCTAGACACGGACAATCTAACTTCCTTGAGTCTCAAAGACATTCTCAAGCACCCTTCGTTAAATAGGAAGGAAACCCGCAGACTCAAATAGTCTCGATACCCTTTGGATTTCCCGTTTCCTCAAAGAGAAGGAAATATCCCTGATCCTCAAAACAAATCCCTGAGTACAGTGTTGCTCATATAAGAACTGATTTTCTCTTTTAAATCAGTATATTGGATCTGTCACTCAACTGAAACAGTTACAATAACCTCCATCTCGGGCTTCGTACGAGATACCAAAATTCTCCCCAGTGGAGTCAAAACAACCTTTTCGCCTCTCTCTCGAGCTTTGTACGAGATACAAAAACACTCTCTTACTGAGTATAAAAGATTCTCCAACTGAGTCAACTCTTTGCTAGCCTCCTCTTAGGCTTTGTATAACGATATGCCCCACTGGGTCAAAAACTTTTAGCCTCTCTCTCGGGCTTTGTACGAGACACAAAATAGCCTCCTCTTAGGCTTTGTATAATGATTTTCCTAGCGGAAATTAGCCTCCTCTTAGGCTTTGTATAAGAAAACCACTGGTTGATCCAATCAACCTTTTAGCATCAAAGTTGTGCCTCGTTCACAATACACAAACATTAACAACTCCTTTCCCTTCATCTAATCGCTGTAAGCGGCAAGCCTCTGGATCATCTACATCCATGCCAATGTCCCTCTTTTAGCATGAGAAATTCCTAAGGAAAGATGGCATTGCTCTACACTGAGTTAAAGTCTTCTCCTTCAGGTTAAAACCCTTTCTTCGGAAATTATGGCATTGCTCGGATCTGCGTATCCCAGTTAAAGTAATTCTCCTTCTCCCCTCTTTAGAGATGACAAATTCTCTCTAAAGTCAAGATCTTTCGGCTTCACGTCTTGGGCTTTGAACAAGACACAAATAGACCTTTCAGCTTCACATCTTGGGCTTTGAACAAGATACAAACCACCTTTCGCTTCACGTCTTGGGCTTTGAACAAGACACCAAAAACCAATTTCCTCCCATAGAATAGGAGGAACTACGAACGCTCTGATTTCCCTGTTTCGGTAAACGGGAATACGTAGGCATAAGATCGAAAGAAAAGATCTTAGCGAGCGCAATCAACAAAAAACCCAAATCCCATATCTTCGTCAATCAAAAGCAGTAATTCAAAAGCACCAGTCCTAACATCCTAATCCTTGTTCCCCGCCAGAAACCTTCTGCCCAGGTAAAAAGAAAGAGAACAGTATTGGCGAAAATACAAATAACCAGTACAAGGCCCCCCCACATTGATAGCATCCGTAACCTAACAGACCGCTGTTTAAACTCAGTATGCAAAGCAGGGTTAATTGGAGACATCTATTTCCCTTCCTTATTCAGCTCACAATAGGATAAAAAATGAATCGACCTGTAGTTTTAAGCTCAACCGCAGAGAGCGACCAGCGCTTAAGAACCGCGTCCAAAATCGCTCGCTACAGAAAAGTGGCGCCCACCGTGGGGCCAGATCTCATTTTACTTTAGGGCATCATCCTCATTTTCCACGGAAAATGGTAACTCGGCTGAGGAGAAAGATTGACCTATGCTGGTCCATCTCTTGGGCTGAGAACCACAGATTGGGGCTTCCGCCGGGGAACCCATTTCTGTCAGGAACTTAAGAATCGTAGCTTTATAAGTCTAGGATGATTAGGACGAATATATATACTACTTTTCCTAATTGCTATACGTGTTTATTTTTCTGCTACTGGGAATGCGTGTGATGCCGCATGTGGTGAGATTGAGTATACACTTAAGAAAAGCCAACCTTTTTCATAGTGCGGAAGCTATCGAAAATAGATGTTACGCGATACTACCCTCATTTGAGGCTGTGATCTATTCTCGGTGAATGGCACTTACTCTAAGATTGCACACAACTCGCTGGCGATCCGCTTGTTGTTTTGCCTTCCTGGGAGGAGCTGATGATAATGAGTACAGGTACAAAAATCACCCTAGTATAAACCTTTGGGGATGGGTAGAGCCTTGACTTCATGACAACGACCCTTTGACCCCATGTTTTTTCTATGTTTTTGTGTGCTGCATTCATGCATCCATTTAATAAAACATTAAAACATTCGAAAAACTTTCTCTTCTAGTCTCTCTGTTTTTCAAATTAAACTAAGACTGTGATTGCAAATATCAGAGAAAAAGATTGCATTAATGGATTTCGGTAGAAGGAGAACTCGCCAGTATACCTTCAAGGTTCCAAAACTAGAGGATTTGAGAAGGTTAGCAAGGATGATCGTTAACCCAGAGGCTTTCAGAGCCAAGCACGGTGGTTTGCTACCACTGTTAAGAGTCCATGTGATTAAGGGGATCATGGACGCGCTCATTCAATTCTACGATCCGGTTTATCATTGTTTCACATTCCCGGATTACCAGCTATCACCAACGCTGGAGGAGTATTCTCATCTGGCTGATTTACATATCACTGATCGAGCTCCATTTTCTGGACTGGAAGAAATTCCAAAGAATCAGACTATTGCAATAGCAATTCATTTGGACGAGTCTGGGGTCCGGACTCACATGACCACTAAGGGTGGCACCCAAGGTTTGCCAGCCCAGTTCTTGACAAAAAAGGCTCTATACTTCGCTAGTATAGGGAACGAGACTGCTTTTGAAAGCATCTTTGTCTTGCTCACCTACGGGTTATTTTTGTTTCCCAACATCAATAACTTCGTCGATATCAACGCTATTAAGGTTTTTCTCATTGGAAACCCTGTGCCGACTTTGCTCGCAGATGCGTATCATTCTGTACACTTAGGAAATTTGTACAGCAGAGGGGAGATCACATGCTGTGTACCTTTGCTCTATAAATGGTTTATCTCTCACTTGCCCAAATCTGCTGCTTTTTGGGATTGCAAGAGTGTCTTACGTTGGTCGCAGAAGATCATGTCTCTCACCAATTCCGATATAGATTGGTGTAATAGGATTTATGAGGGAATCAGAATCATTGACCGTTGTGGAAACTTCCCCAACGTACCCCTCATAGGAACTAAAGGAGGAATTAACTATCATCCGATATTGGTTCTTCGTCAATTTGGATACCCGATGAGACACATCCCACTGGGTGTTCATCTGGAAGGTCTTTTCTTCAAAGAAGGAGAAAGTGACAGAGCACTAAAGATGGAAATAGTGCAAGCTTGGAAACATGTTCATAAGAAAGGACGAGAGTCTCTGGGAAAACTGGACTGTGTCTCGGTGGAGCCTTATCTCCATTGGGTACAAACTAGAGCTCTCAAGCTAAAGATGCCTTATCCTCGTTATGAAATTCTTCCACCGAGGGAAACTGTCATGTACTTCATGACGGAAACTGAAAAGCTTCAGGTTACTCTCAACAAAGTTCAAAAGGAAGGAAGATCTTGGAAGAACAAGTACCGTACCCTCGACGTAGAGTGTATCCAAATACATCAATTACTAAAAGAGAAAGATGCTCTGATTGAAATTTTGGAGCGGCATGCTGTAGAGAATCAAGATGACCAAAGGAATTTGCTCACTCCTTTCACTTGGCAAAGGAATGACAACCCGACAACGGCCCAAGCGCCCCGGTCAAAGAAGAGGACTCGGGACCCATTAGTTTAGGTTTCTGTTTCTGCACTTTGTAATCTACTGTATTTCCATTTCTGTAATCCTTTGGAATTCAATAAAAAGGGGTTTCCCCAGTGTTTGATATTTGCAATCTAATTGTCGAAGTTTATTTTAATTAAACCTAAAAACAATTAATATAATCATTGCATTCATCATTCTCACATCGCGTATTCTTCTTCCCTACGAATCTCACGTTTGTGTCTCGATTCTAGAGTCAAACTGTCTCATTCGTATAATACTCAGGCCAATCGTTAGAAAAGGATGGATGATCTTGAGGAAGAAAATAGAGAGTTGAAAGAAGAGATCGACGCTCTGAGAGAGGATATGAGAAAGCTTTGTAACGACATGCAAGCCATGGCAGAAGCTCAGCTACAAAGAACTATGATCTCAGAGATCACCTCAATGCCCATCATAGAAAAGTATGATCCTAAGTATCAAATGCCGAAAGATCGTCCTTGGGGCATGCCTGTTAACTATATCCCGAAAGGATATGTTCCGCCGATCACTGAAGATCAGGGAATCGCAACAGAAGCCGCTGGGCCTGAAGGTTACAAACTTCGGGAAAGCGAAGATGCCAGGGGCATACTCAAGACTCCTGAAGGTTACAAACTTCGGGAAGCGCCAAGACTTACTGCCGTAGTCACGGTACCACCCCCTGTGGTGCACACTGTCCCGGGAGGACAGATTCCACAGACACCTTCTGGTAAGAAGGAAACTATGTTTGACAGAATGTATGAATTCTAGGAGCAGTTCTTGGAAATGCAGAAAGAGCTGCAAGCCATTCGCGGTCAGGATCTATTTGGAAAGGCACGCCGCAAACCTCTGCTTGGTCCCAAATATAAAAGTCCCGCACAAGTTCCAAGTGCCCGAATTTGAAAAATACAAGGGTAACTCTTGCCCTCAGAGCCATCTGGTTATGTACGCTCGGCGGATGTCAGCCCAGACGGAGAATCAGGACCTGCTGATTCATTACTTTCAGGATAGTTTAACCGGTGCTGCCTTAAAATGGTACATGGGTTTAAACCGTACTACGATCAGCACTTTCAGAGATCTTGGTACTGCCTTCGTCCAACAATACAAATACAATTTGGACATGGCACCCGACAGAGATCAACTCAGATCAATGTTGCAAAAGGACAAGGAAACCTTTAAGGAGTATGCTCAAAGGTGGCATGAAATTTCCGCTCAAATTTGTCCACCTCTTGAGGAAAAAGAGATGACAAAAATCTTCTTAAAGACCTTGAGCTCATTTTACTATGACCGAATGATTGCCAGTGCACCCAGTGATTTCACCGAAATGGTCGGCACGGGTGTACGTCTTGAGGAAGCCGTTCGAGAAGGACGTTTGGTAAAAGACACTGGATCAACAAGCGGTACTAAAAAATACGGTAGTGCTCTCCCTTAGAAAAAAGAGCAAGATATTGGGAATATCTCTCTCGGAAAGCAAAGACGACGTTATCAGCCAGTAGCAGCTGTTACTCCTGCTATCGGCCCCGCGCCTGTTCCTATGTATCAACCTCAGGTTACGCAGAGCTAACCTGACCAACAAAGGACACAACAACCTCTTCAGCAGGCTCGTCCTCCATATAACAACAACCGTACAACACGGCCACCAGGATTTGATCCTATACCTGTAACGTACGCAGAACTGTTTCCGTTACTGCTAGCCAAGGGGCACATCCAGACTAAGTCTCCCCTTTCAGTTCCGGAAAATCCGCCTTTCTGGTTTAAGGTGGATCAAACACGCCCTTATCATCAAGGAGGTTCAGGGCATAACATTGAGACTTGCCTCAATTTCAAATCCGACGTGCAAAAGCTTGTTAGGAGCGGGCTCTTATCTTTCAAAGATACGAACCCTAATGTTCTTACGAACCCGCTGCCTCAACATGAGAAGGCTGCAGTCAATCTGATTGAGAAAGAGACTAACAATGTCTATCAAATTCACGATGTAGTCTTATTGGGGGCCAATCTGGTCAAGATGCATTGTAGACAGAGTGGATATGGCCATGTGCCACCTCATAATTATCACCAGTGTGATATCTGCTCTAAAGACAACCAGGGATGTTCTGTAGTGCAAACAGCTCTACAGGAACAAATGGATCTTGGATGGATCCAAGAGCACCAAGTTCGTGGAGTTAACATGGTTTACACGAATTTCAACGTCATTCAAAACCACGACATCCGTGCGATGAATGTCAACTTGGTGGCGATGCACTCAAGGCAAAGCCAGTATCATAATCTGCCGCGGCACGATTACAGTTCTTGTTTGATTTGCTCGGTAAACAAACAGGGATGCTCTTTCATACAAGAGGCCCTCCAGCGTCAGATGGATCTGGGATGGATCCAAGACTACCATGATAGGAACTCCTATCAAATCAATATGGTTCAGATCTTTGACATCCGCGTGATGAATACCAACCTGGTAGAGTTACATGCTGAGCAGGTCCGACTCGGATTCTTAATATCACATGACTATCAAAGCTGTAAAGCGGGTTGCAAAAACGATCGAGGTTGTACCCTTGTCCAGGAGGCACTTCAGCACTTGTTAAATCACTGGTGGATGCCAATCTATATGGACGAAGATACTCAGCAGATTAGTATCAATAACAGGAATCCTACTCGTCGTCAAAGTCAGGATGTCCGATCAATGGAAGGTAACCTAGTGAGGTTACATTGTATTCAAAGTAGGCGTGACCAGGTGCCACCACACAATTATGACCGTTGTAGTGTCTGTTCGGAAAGTAACCAAGGGTGTTACCTTGTGAGAGCAGCTCTTCAGGGTCAGATCGATCATGGAGAAATTCATCCATATCCAGGTTCAGGACCCATCATTTGGTCGCCGAACTACATTGCCGATCAAGTTGAGGATGTTGTCACGATCTCTGGTCATCACCAGATCAGGGATGTTTTTGCCATCATCCCTCTACTTGACGAATCTAGAGTTCCCAACCAGGAATGGATCAAGGTTACTTATGATGGTCAGAAAAATCAGAAGGTTCCCATAGTCATCTATCTATCGGGGCCACTACCGTATGAATCAGCTATGGCAATCCCTTACAAATACGGTGCAACAATAATCGAGAATGGAAAAGAAATTCCATTACCCTCCGTCGTGAATATTACGGACGTCAGTCGTGTAACACGGAGTGGTAGAATCTTCAACCGAGGGGTTGGGGAAGCTAACAAAGAAAAGGAACTTCAGGCAGAAATTCCTGATCCGCCAGTCGGTCAATCTAGTAATCCCGACTTTTCAAAAGAAAAAGATGAGATGCTAAAGCTCATCCAAAGGAGTGAATATAACATTGTTGATCAACTGTTACAGACTCCTTCAAAGATCTCAGTATTATCACTGTTACTCAGTTCAGAAGCACACAGAGAGGCTCTACAGAAAGTCTTGGAGCAAGCCTTTGTGGAACAGGATGTAACAATCAGACAATTCGATAGCATTGTCTCTAACATCACTTCCTGCAATAATTTGGGATTTAGTGATGAGGAATTACCTGAAGAGGGTCGCCGTCATAACATGGCGCTCAATATCACAGTTAACTGCCAGGGCGATGCTTTAGCCAACGTACTGGTAGACACAGGGTCAGCCCTGAATGTTATGCCGAAGTACACTTTGATGCAATTATCATTCAAGGGCCCTCCGATGAGAGTCAGCGAGGTCGTCGTCAAAGCATTTGACGGATCCAGATAAACAGTTATCGGCGAAGTGGATCTTCCCATAACTATTGGTCCTCACACTTTCCAAATCACTTTCCAGGTCATGGACATCCGGGCAACATACAGTTATTCATTAGGAAGACCTTGGATACATCAGGCTGGAGCGGTTACTTCAATCCTCCACCAAAAGCTAAAGTTCGTCAAGAACGATCAACTTGTCACAGTTTGTGGGGAACAAGCCTTGCTTGTGAGTAACCTATCATCATCTACTTGTGTGGAACCCGAGGAGGTTATTGGAACTCAGTTCCAAGCACTATCGGTGAGCAAGAACGATCAATCCGAAGAAGGAACTTCAATTTCTTCATACAAAGATGCTATCAAAGCGGCCGAGAGTACCGATACGACAGGATGGGGACGGCTTGTCATTCCTATTGACAATAAAACAAAGAAGGGTCTTGGTTTTTCTGCAACCTGTACCCAGACAGCCGCCAACGATGAAAGTCTTCATCCCCTTCAAAACTTCTTCCACAGTGGAGGTTTTCTTCACCCAGTGTCTCAGACAGTTCATGCTATCAATGAGGAAGATCCCTCTGACACAGATGAAGAATGGAAGTCCTACCTTAACAAGGACGGCTATATGTCTCAGGAAGAGGTGCCTATGCCTTTTTGCTTTCCTACAGAAAGTCCGAGATTTATACCAAGATCAGATGTCGAAATGATCTACGGAGATTGTGATCCGGAAGGATGCCGTGCTCCGCCAAATTCATTAGAGGAAGACACTCTGATGAGAGAAAACTTTGATCACAATTACTATGGCCCGATGGATGGTCTGCCAATGTGGCAGCCTTACCCAGGAAACTTGTTGGCAAGAAAGTCAGCCGAGTAATGAAACTCAACTGAGCGTCATTGAACAGAATACCTGTGTCCCCGCTATGTCATGGGATCAACACTCAGGTCATTCGGAAACTACTCAACATGAAGATGAATTCACAACGTTTGCAGGACTAGAGTTCATCAACTATGCTTTTCCTGAGGTCAACGTCATCGAGAGGGATGACTTCTCCAGTTCCAAAGAGGTTTGGGACACCTTGGGACAACCGAGTGGAAAATACGACTATATGGTCAAGTACACCGCTCCCGAAAGCTCTCGTATCAGGCTCGAAGATATCCAGCCAACTGGATGGGGAGATACAGCTGAGAGCACCAATGATGTGCAAAATGCAACAGAGGAATCCTCCTACGACAATTCTGCTTGGGAGACAGATTCCAATGATTCTGCTCCACCAGAAATCAGCTTCATTTCTGAAGACAAATCAAGGAAGGTGCCAGACTTTGTGACTCACCGAGGAGTTCGCCGCCAATGGGTTGCTGTCGATGTTCTGAAGGTCGTTCACCAGTCAAAGTAATTGCCATCTTTAAACCTTTCACCCTGCCCAGGTGAAACGGATGTTTTGATAGGGCTCGCTTTTTGTAAATTTCCCTCTTCGCTTTGCCCAAAGCGACAAAGTTTTGTTTTATAGGGCTGTAGTTTCAAGAGTCGACTTGTTCATTAATAAAATAACGTCGTTATGTAATTTCCGCATTAATTGCTGTTTTCTCTTTTTGCTTTTTCAGAAAATGGTAATCCTAAAAAACATTCAATAATAAAAACAAGCAGTAAAATAAATACACTGCACACACTTACATTTTCTCTATCTCTTCTAAACACGAATCATCACGTCATGCAGATTGCTTGTTTTATACCCCGTTGAAACATACGATCTGATGCCTTCTTCCAACATTGAGTTCCCGGTATTCGAGGCTAAAGAAGAAAATGACAACGAAATTCCAGAAGAGATCTCCCGACTACTCAGACAAGAGGAAAGGTCCATTGAACCTCACAAAGAGCCGTTGGAAACGGTAAACTTGGGTTCAGAAAAAAAGAGAAAAGAAATCAGGATTGGAGCACTGCTCAGTCCAACTGTCAAAGAAAGTTTGATAAAGCTTCTCAAAGAATTCCCCGATGTGTTCGCTTGGTCCTATCAGGATATGCCAGGGTTGGATACCAGCATTGTGGAACATCACTTACAGTTGAGATCAGAATGTCCGCCAGTAAAGCAAAGGTTGAGACGCACTCACCCGGACATGGCCATCAAAATCAAGGAGGAGGTATAGAAACAGATCGACGCGGGTTTCCTCGCTACATCTGAATATCCTCAATGGTTAGCCAACATCGTACCCGTTCCCAAAAAGGATGGAAGGGTCAGAATGTGTGTCGACTACAGAGATCTGAACAAGGAAAGTCCAAAGGACGACTTTCCTTTACCACACATTGACATGCTGGTAGACAGTACAGCAAAGTTCAAAGTTTTTTCCTTCATGGATGGATTCTCGGGCTATAACCAGATCAAAATGGCGCCGAAAGACATGGAGAAAACTTCGTTCATTACCCCATGGGGTACCTTTTGTTACAAGGTAATGCCGTTCGGTTTGAAGAATGCCGGGGCAACCTATCAAAGGGCCATGACTACTCTGTTTCATGACATGATACACAAAGAAATCGAGGTATATGTCGATGATTTGATTGCAAAATCAAGAACAGAGGATGAGCACGTTGAACATCTGTCAAAATTGTTCGAACGTCTAAGAAAATTCAAGCTCCACTTGAATCCCAACAAGTGCACCTTTGGTGTCCGTTCGGGAAAATTACTAGGGTTCATCGTCAGCCAGGAAGGAATTGAAGTTGATCCTGACAAGGTCAAGGCCATTCAAGAAATGCCTTCTCCGAAAACTGAAAAACAAGTCAGAGGATTCCTGGGACGTTTGAACTACATCTCCAGATTCATATTCCTTATGACCGCGACGTGTGCGCCGATTTTCAAATTACTCAAAAAGAACCAGGATTGCGTTTGGTCAGAAGATTGCCAAACCGCCTTCGACAGTATCAAGGAATATCTGTTGAATCCTCCGATTCTATCACCTCCAGTGGAAGGAAGACCACTGATCATTTACCTCATAGTCCTAGAGGACTCAATGGGATGTGTACTTGGCCAACAAGACGAAACTAAACGGAAAGAGTCTGCCATTTACTATCTAAGCAAGAAATTCACCGACTGCGAGACTCGTTACACAATGCTTGAGAAAACTTGTTGCGCTTTGGCTTGGGCAGCCAAACGTCTTCGCCAGTACATGATTCGTCATACTACTTGGTTGGTCTCCGAAATGGATCCAATCAAGTATGTTTTCAAAAAACCTGCTCTCACGGGAAGGATTGCCCATTGGCAGATGTTACTATCAAAATATGACATAGAGTACCACGCTCAGAAATCCGTTAAGGGAAGTATTTTAGCCGATCATTTGGCTCATCAACCGATTGACGATCAAGAATCAATCGGGTTTGACTTCCCAGACGAAGATGTCATGCATCTAAAGATGAAAGATTGCGATGAACCGCTACCCAGTGAAGGGCCAGAACCAGGTTCCCAGTGGGGACTCATCTTTGACGGAGCAGTTAATCATTATGGAAACGGAATTGGGGCAATCATTGTTACCCCTTAGGGTTCCCACATTCCTTTCACTGCCAGACTTACGTTCAAATGTACGAACAACGAGGCCGAATACGAAGCATGTATTATGGGTCTCGAAGAAGCGATTGATTTAAGGATCAAAAACTTGGACGTATACGGCGATTCAGCCCTGGTTATTAACCAGATAAAAGGAGATTGGAACACATACCAACCAGGATTGATTCCTTACAAAGACTATGCAAGAAGGTTGTTACCTTTCTTCAACAGAGTCGATTTTCATCACATCCCTCGTGATGAGAATCACATGGCTGATGCATTAGCCACTCTCTCTTCCATGATTAGTGTAGGTCGATGGAATGACATATCTAAGATCGACATCATGCGCCTTGAACGACCCACTTACATCTTCGCGATTGAAGCAGTCATAGACGACAGACCTTGGTATCACGATATCAAATGCTTCCTTCAGAAACAAGAGTACCCATCTGGGGCACTCAGAAAAGACAGGAAAACCCTCAGAAGATTGGCTGGAAACTTCTTCCTAAGCGGTGACACTCTTTATAAGAAAAATTTTGACATGGTCTTGCTCCGATGCGTCGACAGACCAGAAGCAGACATGCTCATGAAAGAAATTCATGAAGGATCCTTTGGCACTCATGCCAACGGACACACAATGGCGAGAAAAACTCTCAGGGCCGGGTACTATTGGTTGACAATGGAATCCGACTGCTACAAGTACATGAGGAGGTGTCACAAGTGTCAGATATACTCCGACAAAATTCATGTACCGCCATCACATCTCAAAGTTCTTTCTTCCCCGTGGCCTTTTTCCATATGGGGAATCGATATGATTGGTATGATTGAGCCCAAGGCTTCAAACGGACATCGGTTCATCCTGGTAGCCATTGACTATTTCACCAAGTGGGTCGAGGCAGCATCATTCGCCAATGTAACCCGACAAGTGGTGGTCCGATTTATCAAAAACAATATCATCTGCCATTATGGTGTTCCAAGCGAGATCATTACTGATAATGGATCTAACTTGAACAATAAGATGATGAAAGAGTTGTGTGCTGAGTTCAAGATTGAACACCATAACTCATCTCCCTACCGACCCAAGATGAACGGAGCGGTAGAAGCGGCTAACAAGAACATCAAGAAGATCGTTCAAAAAATGGTTGTAACCTATAAAGATTGGCACGAGATGCTACCCTTTGCTCTTCATGGTTATCGCACATCTGTCCGCACTTCAACAGGGGCAACCCCTTTCTCTTTAGTATATGGCATGGAGGCAGTTCTCCCCATAGAAGTAGAGATCCCATCAATCAGGGTATTGATGGAAGCTAAGCTCACCGAAGCTGAATGGTGTCAAAATCTACACGATGAATTCAATCTGATCGAAGAAAAGAGAATCACGACACTATGCCACGGTCAGTTATATCAATAGAGAATGAATAGGGCGTTCGACAAAAAGGTCCGACCTCGTGTCTTCAGGAAAGGAGACCTTGTGCTCAAGAAGATACAATCATTTCTCACTGACTCTCGAGGCAAATGGACCCCAAATTATGATGGCCTCTATGTGGCCACAAAAGTTTTCTCAGGCGGCGCCTTGAGACTTGCAACCATGGACGGAGAGGAATTTGCCTACCCCACGAATGTTGATGTAGTCAAGAAATACTTCGCCTAAACTAAAAAAAAAAAAACGTCTCGGTGGATTGAAAACCCGAAAGGGCGGTCCAGGCAAAAGTTAGAGACATGAAAAAAAAAGAATCATCCCGATGGATTGAAAATCTCATAGTACAATCCAGGCAAAAGTTAGGGATAATGACAAGTAACTATGTTCAACAGAGGCAAGTCCCTCAGCAGTAGTTACATCATCTATCGGAGGAAATCTCCAGTCAAAGGTCATCTTCGACAGAAGCTCAGGATGCCTCGAATTCAAAGTTGGTAGAAGGATAGTGGTCGTTATGTTTCAACGTAGCCCTTTTCCCTGTAAATTACCATTTTCTAACTTTGTATATACTCTTTGGAATCACGCGTTTGGCTGATCTCCATGTTATCAATAAAATTTGAGCCCTTGTGCTTTTGTTTGTAATTCTTTACTTGTTTTAGCTTTACAGAACGACGTTGTTTAAACTTAATCAGCGATTCTTGAAATAAAACAAAAATGAATTTACTTGTTAAAACTTTTTCTGCTTTTAAAATAAAGATGGAAATTTCATTTGACTGTTGAACATCAGAAGAACATCGATCGCTTCTCCCGAAGTAAGCGAACTTTAAAGTGCAGAATCAAAGTACTCCTTCTAAGCCAGTATGCCTGAATGAAGGGATTAACTGTGTCAGAGACCTTGTTTCGTCTGACATCCTCGGCCGAGTTCTCATCTCTTAAGCCCGATCAACATAGCTCCCAACGGGACTATCTCTCCTAAGCAAGGTGGAATTGCTATTTTGAATCAACGGTACTTCTTCGCCCCGCGATGGCCGAGTATCCAATTGTGTTCATCCATTAGTCTGTATGTCGCGTCTGTTTTGTCAGCATATACATACATACTTCATGCATTTTATTTGCGTTTGCATTTCGTATTGCATCACTATCACTTGAGTCGGTCTTGTCCCCTAGTGATAAACAGTTTTCTCAATCGAGTTTGTCAGTTCTTTCCTCGTCAGGAAGTGTTGCGTCTGCACAATCTCGCCACCAGTGTATCTTTAGATCAGAGTCGGCACTTGGCCACTTTGATAACTTGAACCTCTGAAAAGCCAGAGAAAACTCTCAATAAACATCACTCTTCGCCATTGAAGATGATATCCTTACTTTCCCGGATTAAGGAAAATCCACAGAGAAAGCCTCGTGATCAGAGATTCGGCAGCATGCCAGTTTTGCTCCGAAAGGACCACTGATGAAAAGGTCATCGGCCCCACAAAATTGGACCCCATCATATGGCGTTTCTCCAGGAAGATCCCGAGAAAAGTATGATGAAAGATCCCAAATGAAAACAGTCTCTCAAGAGACTCGCTTTCCCCAGTAGAAACAAATGGCGTCTCCAACAGAGAAGTTTGTACAACTCTACAACTCAGACGACTGGGTTCCCCAGCAAGTCTGACATCAAAATTTTTTCCACTCAAATGGCATCTCCCCAGGAAAATTCGGCGAGAAGTTTGAGGAAAGGCGCTATGAATAGCGTCCCTTGTCAAGAAGGTTTATTGACAAAAGAAACTAAGACCAGTTCTTGGTAGGAAACCAAGATCGAGGGGAAGTTTAAATCAGAAACTAAGACCAATTCCTTGGTAGGAAACCAGGATCGAGGGGAAGTTTATTTCGAAAAGAGACTGAGACCAGTTGCTTGGTAGGAAACCAGGATCGAGGGGAAGTTTAAATCAAAAACTAAGACCAGTTCCTTGGTAGGAAACCAGGATCGAGGTGAAGTTTATTTCGAAAAGAGACTGAGACCAGTTCCATGGTAGGAAACCAGGATCGAGGGGAAGTTTACCTTTTCTAAGCATCATCGCTTAGCTAAAGAAGATGAATGCGTAAGTTACCATTCATAACCACCATCAAAATTTTGGATATTCCGATATTTAATCCTCTTGCACCCCGAATGCCCGAATCCCTTCGTCAATCATACCTTCGGGTCCAAGAAGATTAAATAGGGGCATCTGTAATACCCCAAATTTTGACCACTTAGATTTCCCATCATTGTGAAAATCATCATCACAATATGGATGAACCATCATGCTTCATCAGTCTCCCCAAAGATGGGTGAGCATCCAATACAATCAAAATTAGGGTTTCAAGCCCCCTCTGAGTGCTTAGACAAAGGATCAATAAAGAAATGACATGATCTTCAACTTGTCTAATCTCTTAAACATCCACAATGGATCAAAAAGGACTCCCACTTCAAGGATTAAGCACAAGGCTGCTCCCTTCTAGGTGGATCAAGTCTCAAGATCGACAGTGTCACCAAATTAGGGTTTTGATCGACCAGGGTCTCCAGATGGAAATTTTCATCTGGGCACAAGGCAATGATCCAAAACATAACCTAATATGCTTCATGGAACCTCATGAACCCATGCATCAAGTCAATTTTGCCTCAGGGGATGCATTCATAAAAAATCAGGAATTAGGGTTTCTTGACCTAATTCACCCCTAAGTTGACTTTTGGGACAAACCATGAGCCAAGACCTCAAGAGATGATTTAAGGGTCTCTAATACACCATATTGATCCATTTGGAACAATGGATTGATCCAAGAAGCTTGAGCAACAAGTCTCATTTTCATCTGCACCACAATTAGGGTTTTAAGGGAAAAGTCAACTGTAACTTTGACTTTTGACCAAGACATGCTCCCAAACCCTAATACATGATTGAATATACCCTATGACACCCATGGAACATGTCCATCAAGTTTGATTTAGGTCAAGGACATGATTTCCTGAAGAATTGCACAGTTTGGAATTCATCTGATAAAAAGTCAACTGTGCACAAAAGTCAACTTTGACTTTTTGAGATTTTTCACCAAAATGGATTTTTAACCCTAAAATGATGTTAATGTATGATTTGAATCATCATTCATCAAGAAAAATCAAGAAAAGTGAGATAACTTGTAAAAGGGGTAACCATAAAACTTAGAAATTTTTCTAAGTTAAAAATAAAGTGGCAAAGGTACCAACTTTGGAGGACCATAACTCCTAAACCACAAGGCCATTTTTTCTCATCCAAAGATGGATTTGTAGCCCTCATTATCACCTACAAAAACTTCAACTACAAGTCATTCCAATTCATTAAGGATTTTGAGTTATGGAGTGATCAAAGTGGCTGAAAAGTGAAAATGTCACTTTTTCCAACACTTAGTGAAATTTTCACTAAGTCAGATTTTGCCTCACTTTTTGCCAAATGTAGGGGGATTTTTCACTTGGAATCAAAAGAGATCAAAACCAAACTTGTTCAAACAGTTGTTGTATCATGTAAGAGCTTTCCAAAATGGCCAAGAACATTGCCAAATTCAACCTACACCATGAGATACAACATTGCCAAGTTGCCTTGCTGAAATCTGTCAAGGCAAGGCAGAATTTGCACTTTGGCTCGATTTACCAAAATCAGCCAAATTCAATTGCTCCAATCCATTTGGACACCTCAGAGGATTGAATATAAAGGGGACAATCACTGAGCCAAGCCTCCAAAGTCCATGGAACAAGAAATAGCATGTTGAACCTAGAATGGCCAAAATAGGGACAAGACTTCAAATTTGGAATGAGGCATTCAATGGAACCATCAAGGTGGCATGGACTGAGCCATTCTCATCTGAAATCAGTCAAGACTTATCCAAGACCAAGGGGACCAAAGCTCTGTGCCCTAACCTCTAGTCAATGGCTAGAGGAGACTTGGATTTTCATTGGCCAACATTGGCCAAACCTACTTACCAGCTGCCATGCACTATTCCTTGCAAAACAAACTTGCTCTACTATAAATAGAGCTCAATTGTGGTCAGTTTAAGTACACCAAAGCCATCTAACAGATGCTTTCCTCAAAATCTCTTTCTCTTGGCAAAATTGCCTTTCTTAGCAAGGTAGCTATCGGGTTTTGAGTTTGAGAGCAATTCTGCACAAACCAATCACTCACACACCTCACGTACATCACATATGAGCTGATCAAACACTCACACAACTTCTGAAACATCAATTTCATGAAATCACCAGCTGGTTGCTCAAATTTTCAAACAAGGTGCAGCTGAGGTACCACAAAATGATCCAGCCAATTTCAATCAAGTCCAACCATCCAAACACAATCCATAGGGTGTAGGGAAGCTGTTCAGATCATCACCACTCATCTGTAACACCTCCAAATCAAAAATCACTCTGAACTTGCTGTCACGGCTTGGAGGTAAGCATATACTTGGTCATCTCTCAATCTATGCATATTTCCTCGCACAATAATTTGGCCATATGTTCATAATCATGCATGGAATGTTTTCCCTCAATTAATTGCATTGTTTGAATCGTGTATCAAAAATCCTAGCCTTCATGCAGAAATTAGGGTTCTTGAGGTCTCTTCGTGATTTCTTGTTGTATGTTTAATTTAAATGAAATTAAAGTACATAGACATGATCGTGAGGTTGAGGCGAGCATAATGATATGTGGATTGCATGATATGATTACGTATTCATGGAGATTGGGTAGAAAACGCAAATCTGAGAAACCAAGAACACGCGCGTGTTCTTCAGCTTGTTCTTGGCGCCTTTTTTTCAAATTCAAATATTTGAATTTTGTGATTTTGTTTAATTGATTCAAAAATTAATTTCTCTCTGAGTTTTAATGATTTTGAGTTGATTCTTTTTATAATAATTCACAAAAATGTTAAAATATTTTATTTTATCAAAAAATCCCAAAAATATTATTTATTTCATATAATTGATATTTTTGTAAAGAATTAATATTTTGATTGTTTTTGGCATTTTAAATATTTTTTCTACATTGATTTTGCAACTTTTAATGCTTTCTAATTATTTTGTAGGTCAATACTTAATTTTTGAAGCATTAATCCAAGATCACAATTTGTTTTCCATGTGTTAAACAATTTTTGATCATTTTAATTGAATTTTTATTCAATTAAATACATTTTGAAAATAAATTTGGGTTTTGGATTAATTCAACCCTCATAAATCATTTTCAAAACACTTTGGGCCTCTATTAGAGTGTAAGACCCAATCCTTTTTTTGACCAAATCATCTTTGGGCCTCACTTATTGTATAAGTCCCGATACCGTCAAAAAACAAACGGCGTGATCGTCGCCTTTTCAAAAATCATCTGGGCCTACCCTCGAGTAGTAAGACCCATTTATTTTTCTTCAAAACTCTTTGGGCCTCTTGAGAGAGTGTAAGACCCATCCCCCCTTGTACAAAACCTTTTTGGGCCTCACTCATTGTATAAGTCCCTCTGTACAAGTAAACGGCGCGATCGTCGCCCGTTTAAAAATAAAAACCATCTGGGCCTCTCCTTGAGCTATAAGACCCATTCAAAACACTTTGGGCCTCTAAATAGAGTGTAAAACCCAATCCCCCTTTTAACCAAAACTATTTTGGGCCTCACTTATTGTATAAGTCCCTCTGCGTTAAAAGAAAACCTCGGCGCGATCGCCATTTTTAAACGAAAAATCATTTGGGCCTACCCTCGTGTTATAAGCCCCTCTCTTTTATTTAAACCTTTTTGGGCTTCTTGAGAGAGTGTAAGACCTATCCCTTTATACAGAAAACCTTTTTAGGCCCCAGTCACTTGTATAAGTCCCTCTGTACAAATTCAACAGTGCGCTCACTGATAAAACCCTGGGCCTCTCCTTGAGCTGTAAGCCCCAAATCTTTCTTTTTCGAAGCACTTTCTCCTTTGATTTTGAATATACTGTTGTTTTCAATCTTTCTTTGTTGAACAACTAACCAAACAGCATGGAAGCACTACAACCGAGTAAGTGGTTATCACTTTCATTTACTGCTTTCATATTATAAACTGTATTGTGCGGCTGCTCACTGTAAGTCTCCTTTCATAAACTCATATCTACTGTGTAATAATAGTATAGATATTTCGAGTTTCCCCGGCAACTACGTCTAGAACTAAGTGACGCCGTTTCATTTATTCGTAGAAATAGACGCCTAGATCCCCAATAGGAGCACCAGATATAGTCTTCTCTTCGGCTGTCCTCCTTAGGAATCGTCAAGAAGCTCTACTCCCCAAGATGAATGTATTCTCCGTGAATGGCATCTTTGAGTTTCTTCCAAATTCTCGAACTTTCCTGACTTGATCTATTCCTTGTGGATAGCTTGCCTTGAATGTCTCGGGGTTTGGGTACCCACTACGGTCATAATCTTGGACCTTAACTAAGGAACCCTCTTTAAAAGTTAAAAGTCGCTGGATAGTAAACCTCACACGTTTACCAATGGTTTTTATCTTTAAAAGAGTTATCTCTCCTAATGGAAAGGAGATGATAGACCCACAGGCTTCTTAAAAGCATCGGCCTCCTCTTGGGCATTATTCAAGGACCCCACGACTTCTTAGAAGTATTCACAGCCTCCTCTTAGGCTTCGTATAATGATCTCTTCCTTCGGGAATGATAGCCTCCTCTTGGGCTTCGTACAAGGACCCGTCGGCTTCTTAAAAGTTCCCAGCCTCCTCTTGGGCTTCGTACAAATTGTCCCGACGACCTCCTAGAGGTATAGGAACAGAACCTAGTCATCCTCATAGAACAGTCCATTCATAGAGTCTACTACTGTTTCTCAAAGCATAGTACGAAAGATAAAACTCTAGACACGGACAGTCTAACTTCCTTGAGTCTCAAAGACATTCTCAAGCACCCTTCGTTAAATAGGAAGGAAACCCGCAGACTCAGATAGTCTCGATACCATTTGGATTTCCCGTTTCCTCAAAGAGAAGGAAATATCCCTGATCCTCAAAATAAATCCCTGAGTACAGTGTTGCTCATATAAGAACTGATTTTCTCTTTTAAATCAGTATATTGGATCTGTCACTCAACTGAAACAGTTACAATAGCCTCCATCTCGGGCTTCGTACGAGATACCAAAATTCTCCCCAGTGGAGTCAAAACAACCTTTTCGCCTCTCTCTCGGGCTTTGTACGAGATACAAAAACACTCTCTTACTGAGTATAAAAGATTCTCCAACTGAGTCAACTCTTTGCTAGCCTCCTCTAAAGCTTTGTATAACGATATGCCCCACTGGGTCAAAAACTTTTAGCCTCTCTCTCTCGGGCTTTGTACGAGACACAAAATAGCCTCCTCTTAGGCTTTGTATAATGATTTTCCTAGCGGAAATTATCCTCCTCTTAGGCTTTGTATAAGAAAACCACTGGTTGATCCAATCAACCTTTTAGCATCAAAGCTGTGCCTCGTTCACAGTACACAAACATTAACAACTCCTTTCCCTTCATCTAATCGCTGTAAGCGGCAAGCCTCTGGATCATCTACATCCATGCCAATGTCCCTCTTTTAGCATGAGAAATTCCTAAGGAAAGATGGCATTGCTCTACACTGAGTTAAAGTCTTCTCCTTCAGGTTAAAACCCTTTCTTCGGAAATTATGGCATTGCTCGGATCCGCGTATCCCAGTTAAAGTAATTCTCCTTCTCCCCTCTTTAGAGATGACAAATTCTCTCTAAAGTCGAGATCTTTCGGCTTCACGTCTTGGGCTTTGAACAAGACACAAATAGACCTTTCAGCTTCACATCTTGGGCTTTGAACAAGATACAAACCACCTTCCGCTTCACGTCTTGGGCTTTGAACAAGACACCAAAAACCAATTTCCTCCCATAGAATAAGAGGAACTACGAACGCTCTGATTTCCCTGTTTCGGTAAACGGGAATACGTAGGCATAAGATCGAAAGAAAAGATCTTAGCGAGCGCAATCAACAAAAAACCCAAATCCCATATCTTCGTCAATCAAAAGCAGTAATTCAAAAGCACCAGTCCTAACATCCTAATCCTTGTTCCCCGCCAGAAACCTTCTGCACAGGTAAAAAGAAAGAGAACAGTATTGGCAAAAATACAAATAACCAGTACAAGGCCCCCCCACATTGATAGCATCCGTAACCTAACAGACCGCTGTTTAAACTCAGTATGCAAAGCAGGGTTAATTGGAGACATCTATTTCCCTTCCTTATTCAGCTCACAATAGGATAAAAAATGAATCGACCTTTAGTTTTAAGCTCAACCGCAGAGAGCGACCAACGCTTAAGAACCGCGTCCAAAATTGCTCGCTACACCTTCATTTGTTTCTTCTTCTTTTGTTTGAGGTGTTTTGTTTGGTCTGGCGAAGCATTCCCATCATCAGATTCAATCAAATGAACCTCAGGATCCTTTTGTTTTCTCTTTTTAGGTGTCAGAGGAAGTTTCCGACTTACCTGCAAATAATAAAAGTCATATCATATTTTAAATGATAATTTGAGAAGGCAATAGAAAAGAGATGACAGGCAAAAAATTTATCTTCGATATAGGTTTCTTGGTGTTATCATCTTCTTCTTCTTCTTCGTTGGTTTCTTTCTCGACAGGAGTGGCTTTCTTGGCTGGAATCCTTACAGCTGCTAGAGAAAAGTAATGCGGTTAATATAAGCAAAAAAGGAAAATATAGATGAAAGGAAAAGAGGTGATGTTGAAAAACCTCCCATTCCACACCTTCATATATCGGCGACTCTACGCGAACGTGTTCTATGCCAATATGAAGGTGGCCTTTGAAATTGACCAAGGTATACTTAGTCAGAACCGCTCGCTGAGCACGTTTTTTATAATCATGGCGAAGATTTTTCATAAAATTCCCACAAACGAACCAGTCTGGAAATGGAGGGTTAAAAGTCACACCAAAATCAGCGGTTGGTAGTCAAGGGAATTTTGGAGGATAAAGATTAAAAGCTACCTTGTAGCATTGATCAGGTCGAACGTACGAAGGAAGTTTTAAATCCTCTAATTTCTTAGTAAATTTTTCTTTTAAAGTTAATGCTGATTTGCTAATGGTTCGACTAAGCTCATTTGGCATGTAGGCAGTTTCAAAGTATTTCTGGAATGCTTGGATCTCTTTCATGTGTCTTGAAGTACCTTTCTTCACTTTGTCCTGTACAAGGGCAAAAGCTCTAGTTAATTGAAGGTTGAAGGAGGCTACATAAAAAAAATTTGTGTTGTAGTATTCTCTCCACCAATCGTCGAACTCCTTGGTGCAGAGGAAGCTTGGTTTGAAGGCCACAACGTTAAATTCTATCAAACCAGAATAATTGGCTAGAAACTTGGCACACTCTGTTTTGTTATGCACCATGTTGTAATGAATCAGTGAGCCCTTTCTTGGAAAGAGAGGCCTGGGTGTAATCTGAATCAAACCAAATTGTCGAGAGGCAAGATTTGGTTGATATTTGACAAGAGAAATTCAAAGCTTGGAAGGGTTAAGTATTGAGGTTAATAATCTTGGTGTAAGGAAAGACTCCCAGATATCGAGAGATTCTCCTTCCCCTTCTTTCGACTCAGGAGGAAATCGTCTGGTAAACCATGCAGCGCCTACTTTCCTGTTAGCAAAAGGGGCCATGGTAGGGGAAAAGTTGTAGTGCTTTGCGAACATCATTACATAACTGGTAAAGGTCTGCTGAAGACTCATTCCATCATTGTTAGGAGTCAACAATGCAAGCCGAGTTCCTTTGACTCTTCTATCTTTTACAGAGGCTTTATCGACAGGGTTTTGACCAGGAAGCGATGCTTCAAAAGTGCATTCAGCCATAGTTGGAGTAGCCAGAAAGGTCCAGAAATGAGCAAGCTTCCTTTCACCTTGATCTTCTTCAACGCCGTGACACCTTCACCAAGGGATTCGTACAGGTTCGCCAAAATGATTTCGCTAAGGCAAAGGTCATGACCAGTGTTCAATTGGTTCGCCATGGTCAAATACCTCTTCGCTACTTGAAGAGATCTTGAACAAAAAACACAACGTGAGAGCTAGAGAGCCAAGAAGGTGAAGTTCTCTTGGTCGGAAACCTCGTGGTTTCTTTGTCGTGGTAGTAGGCTATGTAGGTGGTAAAGGCTTATTTGCTGGTGTCGAAGCCTATTGAGTCGTTAGCTAAAATGTTGGGGTCGTAATGTACTCCAGTCGGTTTCAAGCCAGTGATGGAAGTAATGTCGAACAAGGTTGGGGTGACCATTCTACAAGGGAGATGGAAATTGTTATAGGTATTGTCCTAGAAGTAAAGGAAGGTGATGAACATCGAAGGGCAATAACCTGGTCCTACTTTCAACAGTTGGATATGGTCATAAATGCCCATTTTATTCCAAACTTGGGACTTGGCCTTTTCTATCTTTTCTAGCCAAGCTAGATAGTCAGAAGGATCTTCCGACAAAGGGTAGGATATGAAAACCCTAGAACTAGTATTCATAAATTCTAAGTTTATAGGGTCCCTAGAGGCTACGGTTGAAGGTGAGCCTTGGCCATCTAACTTGGATTTTTCATCAATCATAACTTCCTGATCATTCCTAGGTCTTAAGTTATTTGCTATGGGTTTATAGCGATGGTAGGCTAAGAAAAATTCCCTAATTTTAACAGGATCAACGTTTAAATCAGGCAACAGACCTAGCATGTCATGGGTCTTACCAGATACAAGAATAGGAATCAATACCTTTTCTTCTTCATTTGGAGGTTCTGGAACATATTGTTGATTCCCAATCACCTTTGGACCTAACACCTTATGAACTGGAGCAAGCTCTTTTGACTTCTTAGAATCTTGTGCTTTCTTGTTGGTTTCTTTGGAGGTTGTTTGAATGGAAGCCATTGTTGCAGTGGATATGTGAAGAAAGCTTGGAGAAAGAAGACGTTTGGGAGATGATACGGTTTCACAAATTTAGGAAGTGAAAAGTGAAAAATTGTAACTTTCCCCTTTTTATAGGTGAATTAAGGCGAAACGGTTGCTATGCACGATTGTTGTACCTCATTAATGGAGACAAGATCGTGGAACACGCGTTGCATGGAGACGATGCAATTAGACGGTGGCAGTTAATTTTCTGACCCATGATCTCCTAGGGGCTAGGAACGTGATGATTAAAAGATTTAGGCATGGGAGTGAAGAGATGTTTTAGAAAAGGTGTCATGATGACCTTGATGTCGCAATTTTGTTGAGTCATGCAAATAATTCATAACGTCGAATTGTCCATGGCGTCGAATCATACTATCAAAAAATACCCTTTTCTCTATTAGATGACGAGAAGGACATTTTTGGGGGGGAAATTTGTTGGCTCTCAATTTCGACGCCTGGTTTGATTCATGTAACAAATGAAGAAAAGGAAATTTTTGCCAAGTTATGATGCATTTCGACTAGGTAAATTCGATGATGGATGCTCAGTCGAAATAATTTCTTACGAAAGGAAGGATGACCAGGTAGACTTTGGAAAATTTTCTAAGTATGGAATTGTTGTTTCGACGGAGTGTTATGGATGATGTTTTCGACTTGAGTTTTGAATTTGAATCAAGGAGGGAATATTGTCCTTATCCAGTTTTTATACAAAGACACGTGGAGTATGCTGGAGAATCAAAGACATGTCGAGCGCCACTTGTATTAATTTTAGAGAAAGGCCGTTAAAGGCGGTTATTTTGATTCATTATAAATAGGCAATCTTAGTGATAGGATTGTGTGTGTTCAAAGTTGTATAAAATCTCTAAATTACTCAAAGTACCCGTGTGTAGAGAGAAGAGTGTGTTAAGAAAATGTATGTTTGATGTAAACACCATACTTTTACATTTTAATTCAATTTTATTTTCTTTATCGCCCAAGTTATTTTTAACACATTCACTTGCTTTTTGATTAAGTTTTGTAATTTACTTTCTTTAAAATTCTCAAAAGTTGTTAACCGTTAAATTATCAATGTTGTCGAAGTATTCGTCATTTTTCAAATTTCATTTTAATTATTAGCACATGTCCTAGGATTTAGTATGATCGATCCTGTAAGTAACCCAATCCCTTATTGATTTGGTAGACCAGCCGTTGTTTATTAATTTTCACAGTAAACACACTCCAAAATCACCAGAAGTATAAGATGTGAAGAAATCCTTCCTTGGTGTAACATGCAATGTAGCATCACTGTCAACTATCCACATGCTCTCATCTGATACAAGATTAACAGACTCATGATTATGGAGAATAACAAGATCATCACTAGTAGCAGTAGTAACACGATCATCATCATAATCTTCATGGTCTCTTTGTTTAGAATTACTCTTCTTGCCTTTGTTATCTTTTTTCCACTGATAACAATACTTTTGTACGTGTCCTATTTTGTGACAATAATGACACTCTAGATTCTTGTATCGCAGATTGGATTTGCTTCTACCATTCTCTCTACCACCCTTTGGTTCCTTTTTATGTCTTATCCCTATTTTCAATGATAAGTACCTCGAGTTTAGATGAAGAACCATGCGCCTTCCTTCTCGTCTCCTCATTAAGAATACCACCCTTAGCCTTTTCCAAAGAAACAACACCTCTAGGAGCAGAACTTGTGATAGAAACCCGAAATGTCTCCCAAGACTCTGTTAAAGATAGCAATAAAAATAGTCCCAAAAGTTCATCATCAAATTTGATAGTCGTTCCTGACATCTGATCAAGGAGGCATTGAAATTCACTCAAGTGATCTGAAATAGAAGTCCCCTCTTTATACTTCAAACTTATGAATCTATTCAATAAGAACAATTTATTATTCCTTGATTTAGAGGCATACAAGGACTCTATCTTCTCCCACAAAGTTTTTGCATGTGTCTCATTAGCAATATGATTATAAACATTATCTTCTACATATTTTCGAATAAAACCACATACCTGTTGATGTTTAAACTCCCATTCTTCATTAGACACAGAATCCGACTTTGTACTAAAAACCGGTAATGCAATTACTTCACAAATAGTAAGTCTTTCATCTTGCCCTTCTATAAATGATAATTAGAACCATTCAACAATACCATCTTCATCTTTGTATTTGACTCCATCATTCAAACAAGTAAAATAGACCTTAACACGAGCTTTGATACCACTCTGATGGTAATTAAGTCACAATAATAGACCAATATGCAACAGATATAAAACTCCCCAAACTTGTAGAAACCTTGAGGACCAACAACAAATATAAGACGACAAATCGAACAAATAAAGACACAAAAGAACATCGATATATTTAACGTGGAAAACCCCTCAATATGAGAGGAAAAACCACGAGTCGTCCAGACCAAAGAAATAACTCTACTATAATCAATTAAGGGTACAAGAAACTCTTAAAGTGATTCACAAACTAGTGCTAACAACTGCAAATCACAAAACAAACTAACTTACAAATAAGAATAAAAAAGCTGAAAAGTTTTCTCAAATTTGCAGCTTCGGTGCGAAGCAAATAACTTTCACCTCAGATGTTGTTTTGAAATTTTGAACAGTCAAAAGTTAGATATATGTGTTATGAACCTGGCCACCAAAGTTTAGCTCGATCTAACAGTTAACGAAACAAAGATCGTCGATTTAGTGAGACTGGTTACAGAAAAACGGGAATGAGCTTCTCTTCTTTTTTCTCTCTTTTTAAATCCTTATTTTTTCTCTATCTCTCTCCACCCTATATTTACCCTCTCCACTTAAATAAGTGAGACAAATGGGCTAATCATATTTGGGTCTTTCTTCACATAGGAAGGGAGCCAAAACCCAACAGTCACCAACTGATTAGTTGAGAATCTATACATGCAAAAAAATATTATTATTTTTTGCATATTATCGATAGTCTAGGCTACAACATGCTAAATCGCATCTAAGCCTAAACCCACCCTCTTGCGTCTGCCTACCCCTAAAACACCTCGAACACCTCTAAACCTGACGATAAAAGAGGCAAAGGCATACCCATCCACTGGAAAACCCTAACCAACCTGAAGAAGCAACATGACACAAAACAAAAATATGATCCACCGACTTGTCCTGCCCCTAACACACTGCATACCCAACCCCATTTCCTACTTGAATAATGCCACTCTTTTTAAGGTAGTGCCTAATGGCCAATTCTTCATGAAAAAGTAGTCAAGAAAAACTGCAACATTAAAAGGTGTCAAACTATTCTACTGATTAGCAAACCCTTAAAAAATATGATCGAACCTATGCTCTTCTCCCTCCTAAGAGGAGAACAAAAGATCATAAGCCAAACAAATATCAAATGCATCCTTAGGATCACGAGGCAAATCCCAAACATCCTCTTTACCCTACTTAATCATTCCTTTCATAACACTGATCAGACCACCCAACAAATTCTTCTCCTAAATGTGCAAACTTTGCCTCCACCTAAAATCCTAAATCCAAATACTATAACACCCCGATTTTTAGATTAGTATTTAATTTAATTATTGGAATATTTATGTGTGTTACTTGTGTTATTTTGGTGTTTTGGGAGATTTGGGGGTATTTTAGTAGTTTAATAATTACTGGGATTATAGAGTTTGAGAACGGAAAAATAAAATAGGATTTATTTAAATTATTAGAGATAATTGGAAAATTTTAATTATTAAGTAATAATTGGAGAAAATAAAAGTATTGGGAATAATTCACGTTTTAAGTGTTTTTACTAAATAATTATTTATTTAAAAATTGTATTTAAATAAAATAAAGTGTCATATTTTGTTTAAAAAATATACTTTTTGGAATAAAATATGAGCATCAGATTCATTGGGGTGTGAGGGTGATGGTGTAAGCCCAATTGGCATTTGAGGCAAATTAGGTGAGTATATATTATAAAAATAAGAGTCAGACTAAGTAAACGTGAAAAATTAGAAAAGTTGGGAAGCGGCAGATCGTGGAAATTAGAATTGCATAAGGCTCTGGGAACCGATTGTAGAAAAAGAAGGAAAAGAAAAAGCTTCAATTTCAAGTAAGGGGGAGAATTATCGGCTTATGGGTGATCTAGACATGCAACATAGTGAAAGCTCCTTACCCTCCTATCAGATCCTTGAGGTTTATATGATTTTCCATAATTTTTCCCCTTTTCTTACGATCTGTGTGAATTGACCAAATAAGGTTGGGACAAAACCTTATTGGTGTGATTGTTGAGAATATTTTTGTATGTGATCGTTGTGAGACCCTAAAAAGGGATTTGAGATAAATCTCCTAAGGTCTCTCTATAAGTGTTATTATAGGTTTATAACCTTATAGTGGTGATGATTTGATCATATGAATTCTTTTGCTTAATTGGTTGATTGTTGTATGAATTCGAACAACTCTATTTTGGTAGTTTGGTTCCCCAATTTTGTAATGACCATAGTTTTTGGTCGATCTGTAATTTGGTCGTTATGTGACCATAGTTAAAGGTTATCTCATACATAGCATAAGGTTAATGCTATAACGTCTTTTGATAAGACGAGAATATAAACCTGTAACATTTGAATTCCTATTATCCATGGTTAAACTTATCTATTTTTGGGAGGTAGGGACTCAATTAAGCGAATCGATCGAGTTTTGGATCTGTTTAATAAAGTGAAAAATGCAAACAATCGCAGGTAGCCATAGAAGGGGGTTTACCGCCTTATTTTAGGCATAACTTGAGTTTTGTAAGTCGGTTTGAGATGCCGTCAGTTGTGTTGGAAAGCTAACACGTTAATCTTCCTTTTGAAGTAGAGAAATTGGGTTTAGGGGCGATATAATGGTAGAAGTTTGCCGGTTTTTATACCAGATGCATAATCAATTTTAGTCTTGCGTTGGTCACCATGTTTCACGTATAACTTGACTTTCGTAAGTCCTTTTAGGATGCGGTAAATTGTGTTAGAAAGAGGGCTTAATGATCTTTAAAATTGGAAAGTTTCATAATTTTATCATTAGTGTTTCGGAGTGGTCCAATGGCTAGGCATGACCCAATCCACTTCTGCTTCCAGAACGACCCAATTGCCTAAGTCCAGCCAATTTAGGGCATTATTTACCTTTCTGCCCCTCTGCCGGGCAAGGTTGGTCGGATGATCCCTAGGGTCAGCTGCCCCTCCTTAGCAGTTCCTTCCCGTCACGCACGGTTCCACCATCCAAAAACAGTCACGACGCCCGTGCCCGCAACTGCGCCTCTGCCCGTAAAAATGGCTAGTTTCGGGCACCTCTGCCCCCCAACGACTAGTTTCTGGTAGTTATCTATTCTTTGGGGAACATTTATGTCGCCCCGAAAATAGGGACCAATGGACAAGCTCTAGGGGCACTATAAAAACCCTCTCATTTAAGAGGGTCAGGTATTCTAAATCATCTTACGAAATACATACTCTGTACTTGCCTTTCTCTTCCTCCCGATTCTTACTTTAGCATCAGAGTACCTTGCAGGTACACCCCCTTATTATCTTTCACACCCAGCATCGCAGACGCCATCTTTATTCCACTTCAGGTTCTGATCAGCCGTCAAGATAAGTGGCACTGTCTGTGGGAACTCTGTTATCACCGTCTTTCTTCCATCGTAGATTTATGATCAAAACAGTATTTCCAAGATTCCGATCATGGCCAGCCAAGATCATGTCCACGATACTTGTAACTCTGCTTTTCTCCCCGTCAGCAAGACTGATACTGACGGAGCAGCCCCTTTCTTGGGAGCGACACCCATCAGCTGAGAGATGGAGCCACTGCGTCTCCCTTCCCCATTCGTACTAATCACACTGAGGTCAAACCTTCTCAGGACCACCAACATGTCCCGGTTCTGCCCAGTGCCGATCCGACCATGGGCCCTCCTTGAAGCCCTCAACAAGACCAACCTCCTAGAAGAGTCCAACCTGCCAAGATCCCCTCTGCCGAGGAAAGAACGCCAAAGATCTCGGAGTCCACGTCCCCAACGTGAAAGAGACCGCCGGGCACCACCTGAGCCAGAGTCCCAGGCAATCCGAAACCACTGTCCCAGGAAATTATGGTCATGTACTTGCCAAAGGGGCTGGAGAAACCACTGTCTCTGGGCACGTATGACGATACAATGGATCTTGATGAGCACATCGAGAATATCGATGCATTGCTTGACTATCGTGGTGTCTGGGGCACTATCAAATGTAGATTATTCCCTACCACGCTGAGGAAGAGAGAGATTAGTTGGTACAAGAAGCTCCCCGACGAATCCATCACGTCGTGGAGACAGTTAGGGAGAATGTTCTCCAGGAACTTCACGGCCTCCCGTCGTCACCCGAAGACCGAAGCCTCCCTTGAGGCCATAATTCAAGGAAAAGACGAGCCTCTTCGAGCCTATATCGAAAGGTTCAATAAAGAAGCAGCCCAGGTCTCAACAACCGATGATATGAAGAAGTTCTTGCTCGAGCGAGGACTTCGTCCTCGTACAGAGTTTGCCAAAGCGGTTGGCATTGAAACCCCGACAACACTTAACACCCTCCTCCTCAAGGTACAAGCGTACATCCAGTACGAGGAGAAAGAAACTTCTAGTTATGCCCGGAACTCAAGGCACCAAGAGAGTGCCAGGTCCTCCAAGCACGATGACTCCTCGACATCTCGTCGGGGAGATAGAAGACGCGAAGACCGCCCCCGGGAGTCCCGGGACAACAAAGGACCCTCCGGCCGCTTCCACGAGTATACCCCTCTAACCGTATCTAGGGAGAAAATCCTCTCCGAATGTGCCAACTCGGAGTTCTGACAAGCAGGGGTCCGATTCCCTAAACAGATACCGGCCAAGCCAAATACTGACAAGTGGAAGTATTGCCGGTTCCATATAAGCCACGACCATACGACCGACGACTATATCCACCTGAAGGATTGCTTTGAGATACTGATCAGGGACATGCATTTGAAATAGTTTTCCAAGAAGAAGGATACTCCACGGCAGGACGCCCAGGAGTCCAAGAAGGTCGAGGAAGAGGTGTCTTCCTCGGAAGAGACAAACCTCCAGGTCGCCATGAGCATCTCGCTGCCTGAAGACTTCTACATCCCAGAGGGATTCAATGTTCCCCCTTACTTCGCTGTGCACAGCCCATGGGAAACCTTCCCCTCCGCCATGGTCATCTCCGGAGGGGGGTTCAACAAGGTTACTGTGGGCTCCTTCAAAAGGAAGTTCGAACATCTTCTCAGCACGAGCTCGAACTGGAGTACCACGCTCGATAAAGTCTGGGGATAGTCGGTCCCTATCACCTTCTACCGTGAGGAACTTCTCGGTGGGGCTCCCAACTTAAGCATTCCGCTGCTCGTGAGAGCAGAAATGGCCAACTTTGACGTTCGCCTAATCCTAGTCGATCAAGGTAGCGCAGTCGAAATCATGTACTCACAGCTGTTTTCCACCCTCCAGTTGGATGAGACACACCTAACCCCATACGTAGGCTCTGACCTACAAGGCTTTAACGGGTCGGTAACAAAGCCTTGGGGTACGTGGAACTGATCATGACTTTTGGGTCTGCAGAGACGACCAGGTCTATCAAAGTCCAATTCCTGATCATCGACTGCCCATCCCTCTATCAGTGCATCTTTGGGCGGCCAACTTTGGCCGAATTGGTAGTCGTGCCATCAACCGTGCACCTGAAGATGAAGTACTACATTTTAAGGGCCTCGTCGCCACATTGCACGGAGACATCGAAACAGTGATGAGATGTTTCTAGGCAGCCTCCAAAGGGCTGAACACTATTGCCGCCAAGCTGAAGACTTCTAGCAAGCCTGCCCTACCCAGCAGCTCCGAAGAGGCAAAGCCGCTGCCCTACATCGACTCTATCGGCCTTGACAGCCACTTCTCCGAGGACGACCAGAGGGAGCAGAAAAAGAAGGGGAAGGAGATCCAGCCATGTTCGAGAAGCCCTTCAACTTCAACCAGTAGCGGTGAGACCTCCCATATGATGCGCCCAATTCTGGATGACGAGTTCGAACTTGTCCTGCTCGGTGATGACCCCCAGCGAGGAGTAAAGATCGGGACCGAATTCCCCGACCTAGCAAGGAAACAACTCAAAGCCTGTCTCTGGGAGAATGCAGATTTGTTCGCTTGGAGCGCCGCATAAATTCCCGGCCTAGATCCTGACGTGGCCTGCCACCAGCTCACCATCGACCCCGCTGCTAGGGTAGTGGCTCAACGTAGGCGAAAGTAGTCTCCAGAGAAAACGGAGGCTGCCGAACAAGCTGTAAAAGACCTCCTAGAGGCAAATTTTATTTCTGAGGCCAAGTACACTACTTGGCTGTCCAATGTTGTACTCGTTAAAAAATCAAATGGAAAATGGTGCATGTGTGTTGACTATACCGATCTCAATAGGGCTCGCCCTAAAGATGCATATCCCCTCCCCAATATAGACAAATTAGTTGATAATTCTGCCGGTTTTAAATTGTTATCTTTCATGGACGCGTATTCGGGCTATAACCAAATACCCATGGTAAAAAGCGACAAAAGGTACATAACTTTCATGACCTAATTGTTCAACTATTACTACAACGTAATGCCCTTCGGCTTGAAAAACGATGGTGCTAGCTACCAAAGAATGATGAACAAGGTCTTCCGAAGAGAAATCGGGGATATGCTCGAAGTCTATATGGACGACATGATCATGAAATCCCACGAGGAACCCGATCACATGATCCATTTGAGGAAAGTCTTTGAGCAGGCCAGGAAGTACAGGTTGCGCTTCAACCCGGAGAAGTGCACGTTCGGGGTACGAGCGGGAAAATTCCTCGGCTTCTACCTAAATGAACGAGGAATCGAAGCTAACCCCAACAAGTGCAGGGCCTTCTCTGAGTTCCCTATGCCAAACTCGAAGAAATCCATCCAATCCCCTAATGGGATGCTCGCTTCTCTATCTCATTTTGTGGTGAAGTCTGCTCAACATGCACTCCCCTTTTTCAAACTCCCTCGCAAGGAGGCAGCCTTCGAGTGGACGGAGGAATACAATCAAGCCCTCCTCCACCTAAAGCAAGCACTATCAGAATCACCTGTCCTCTCCCGACCAGATAACGGCGAAACCTTGTATCTCTATCTCGCCATCGCAACCGAGACCGTCAGCGCCGCCCTCATTCGTGAAACACCCGACGGGCAGAAAACCATATACTTCACGAGAAAAGCGCTATAGGGACCGAAACTGAGATACCAACAGATAGAGAAGGTGGCTCTGGGCCTTATCAACGTTGCGAGGAGATTGAGGCACTACTTTCTGGACCACACAGTCGTGGTACTCACAGACCAATCCGTGAAGCAACTGCTAGGCCGACCAGACATGGTCGGCAGAATGGTCAAGTGGTCGTTGGAACTGTCTGAGTTCGACATCTAGTATGAGTGCAGAAAAGCACTCAAGGCTTAGGCGCTGGCCGACTTTGTCGCGGAGACTACATTGCCCGATTCCCCCACTTGCGGGTCCTGCAAATGGACAATCTTCGTCGACGGGGCATCCAGCTCAGCAGGGAGCGGGGCAGGTATCATCTTGGAAAATGAGGAAGGAATCCTCGTTGAGGTCTCGCTTGCCTTATCTTTCCCCACTTCCAATAATCAAGCTGAATACGAAGCCTTCCTCGCTGGTCTACGCCTTGCCGAAAACCTAGAAGCCGAGGAAGTCATCATTTGCATCGATTCTCAAGTCGTGGCCCTCCAGGTTCGAGGAGAATATCAGGCCAAGAACGATAACTTGTCTGAATACTTGACCATGGTCAAGGAAAAGATGACAAAATTCACATCGGTAGAGGTAAAGCATGTTCCCCGCGAACATAATGTCCGAGCAGATGTTTTGTCAAAGCTGGTGAGCACGAAGAAAATGGGTGGAAACAAATCAATCATCCAGGAAGTACTTTCTCGACACAGGATTGAGAAAGCTTCCACGACCCTCGACGTGCAGGTAATCAGCGAGAACAATTGCTGGATGACCCTGTCTACAACTACCTCGCCAAGGACGAACTACCGTCCGACCCCAAGGAAGCCAGCGTAGTCAGGCGCAGAGCATGCTCTTACGTCCTGGTCGAGAATAAGCTCTACAGGAGAGGGTTCTCCATCCCTTTCCTCAAATGCGTCGAGGAAGAGATGGTCGCCCACATCCTGTACGAAATCCATGAGGGGATCAACGCCCAACACATCGGGGGAGATCCCTCACCATGAAGGCTCTACCAGCAGGATATTACTGGCTAACTATGCAGCGTGATGCAAAATAACATGTGAAGAAGTGCGAAAAATGCCAACGACACGGGGACATGCACTTGGCACCACCCAATAAACTCAAAGCAATGTCCTTTCCATGGTCCTTCGCATGGTGAAGCCTGGATATCCTGGAACCATTCGCCGTGGGGTCGAATCATAATAAGTATCTGATAGTGGGCGTTGACTACTTTACTAAGTGGATAAAAATAGATGCTCTGGCCAAAATAACGGCCCATAACATACTCTTCTTCTACAAGCGAAACATCCTTGCTCACTTCGGCATTCCCCAAGCGATCATCACCGATAACAGGACATAGTTCACAGATAAAAAGTTTCAGGAGTTCGCCGCCCAACTAGGCACCAAGCAGCACTTCGCGTCCGTCGAGTATCCCCAGACTAACGGGCAAGCCGAAGCAGCAAACTGGGTGATACTACGAGGCCTCAAATCAAGGCTAGACGAAACGAAGAAACAATGGGTCGTGGAGCTGCACACCGTACTCTGGGCCTACCGTACTATGCCACACTCTTCGACCGGGGAAACCCCTTTCCGTCTGTAACACCTCAAAATTTGCCCTCTTATTTATACCCATTTAGTGGCTTATGCTTCACCTTTCAAATGCATTTAGGTCATAAGCATCACACATGCATCATTGGTTTTCACAAGGCATGGGATCAGAGGTTTCCATGGTTTGAATTGTTCAAAGCAAAGAGAATGAGGCTCCTCAAGGCCAAGATAACTCATTTGATTCACAGTTTCACTCAGAAGGATTTCGATTGGCCGGATGGTTGAAAATCATACAAATTGAGAAAAAGTCAACTGATCAAGGAAAAAGTAAACTCTCGATTTTCAGGTCAAACTCATGTTCCTCATGTCAAATATGGTCAAGGGGAAAGATTTGAGCAAGAAATATCAAAGGAATCATGAAAAATCAAGAATTATGGAAAGTTGCCATTTTTGGAAAAACAAGGGTTTTAGAACTTTCCATTTTGGGAAAGTTTTTCATGCCATGCAACCAACTTTATGGTCATTTTTCTCTGTGATCCAAGCCTCATTCAGAAATATTTTTGGAGATAAAAGTTGTAGCATTAATTCCAATCTTTCCATCCATATAAAGAATGTCCCATAAAAATTTCTAGATCAAAAGTTATGATCAATCAAAGATGAGATTATTAAGTTGTTCAATAAAAAAAATTCAAAACCGCAATTCCATTTCTTTTTGACATCAACTTTGTTCTATCAAGTACCAGCTTTCCAATGACATCAAAACCATGCAAATTGGTCCATTATCCTTCAAGAAATTCATCAATAAAGACACCTTCATGATGTAGCGAGCGATTTTGGAGGCGGTTCTTAAGTGCTGGTCTCTCTCTGCGGTTTGAGCTTTAAACTACAGGTCGATTCATTTTTTATCCTATTGTGAGCTGAATAAGGAAGGGAAATAGATGTCTCCAATTAACCCTGCTTGCATACTGAGTTTGAACAGCGGTCTGTTAGGTTACGGATGCTATCAATGTGGGGGGGCCTTTGTACTGGTTATTTGTATTTTCGCCAATACTGTTCTCTTTCTTTTTATCTGGGCAGAAGGTTTCTGGTGGGGAACAAGGATTAGGATGTTAGGACTGGTGCTTTTGAAATACTGCTTTTGATTGATGGAGATATGGGATTTGGGTTTTTTGTTTATTGCGCTCGCTAAGATCTTTTCTTTCGATCTTATGCCTACGTATTCCCGTTTACCGAAACAGGGAAATCAGAGCGTTCGTAGTTCCTCCTATTCTATGGGAGGAAATTGGTGTTTTGGTGTCTTGTTCAAAGCCCAAGACATGAAGCGAAAGGTAATTTGTATCTTGTTCAAAGCCCAAGATGTGAAGCTGAAAGGTCTATTTGTGACTTGTTCAAAGCCCAAGACATGAAGCTGAAAGACCTCGACTTTAGAGAGAATTTGTCATCTCTAAAGAGGGGAGAAGGAGAATTACTTTAACTGGGATATGTGGATCCGAACAATGCCATAATTTCCGAAGAAAGGGTTTTAACCTGAAGGAGAAGACTTTAACTCAGTGTAGAGCAATGCCATCTTTCCTTAGGAATTTCTCATGCTAAAAGAGGGACAATGGCATGGATGTAGATGATCCAGAGGCTTGCCGCTTACAGCGATTAGATGAAGGGAAATGAGTTGTTGATGTTTGTATACTGTGAACAAGGCACAACTTTGATGCTAAAAGGTCGATTGGATCAACCAATGGTTTTCTTATACAAAGCCTAAGAGGAGGCTAATTTGTGTCTCGTACAAAGCCCGAGAGAGAGGCTAAAAGTTTTTGACCCAGTGGGGCATATCATTATACAAAGCCTAAGAGGAGGCTAGCAAAGAGTTGACTCAGTTGGAGAATCTTTTATACTCAGTAAGAGAGTGTTTTTGTATCTCGTACAAAGCCCGAGAGAGAGGCGAAAAGGTTGTTTTGACTCCACTAGGGAGAATTTTGGTATCTCGTACGAAGCCGGAGATGGAGGCTATTGTAACTGTTTCAGTTGAGTGACAGATCCAATATACTGATTTAAAAGAGAAAATCAGTTCTTATATGAGTAACACTGTACTCAGGGATTTAATTTGAGGATCAGGGATATTTCCTTCTCTTTGAGGAAACGGGAAATCCAAAGGGTATCGAGACTATCCGAGTCTGCGGGTTTCCTTCCTATTTAACGAAGGGTGCTTGAGAATGTCTTTGAGACTCAAGGAAGTTAGACTGTCCGTGTCTAGAGTTTTATCTTTTGTAATATGCTTCGAAAAACAGTAGTAGACTCTATGAAAGGACTGTTCTATGAGAATGACTAGGTTCTGTTCCTATACCTCTAGGAGGTCATCGGGACAATTTGTACGAAGCCCAAGAGGAGGCTGGAAACTTTTAAGAAGCCGATGGGTCCTTTTACGAAGCCCAAGAGGAGGCTATCATTCCCGGAGGAAGAGATCATTATACGAAGCCTAAGAGGAGGCTGTGAATACTTCTAAGAAGCCGTAGTGTCCTTGAATAATGCCCAAGAGGAGGCCGATGCTTTTAAGAAGCCCGTGGGTCTATCATCTCCTTTCCATTAGGAGAGATAACTCTTTTAAAGATAAAAACCACTGGTAAACGCGTGAGGTTTACTATCCAGCGACTTTTAACTTTTAAAGAGGGTTCCTTAGTTAAGGTCCAAGATTATGACCGTAGTGGGTACCCAAACCCCGAGACATTCAAGGCAAGCTATCAACAAGGAATAGATCAAGTCAGGAAAGTTCGAGAATTGGGAAGAAACTCAAAGATGCCATTCACGGAGAATACATTCATCTTGGGGAGTAAAGCTTCTTGACGATTCCTAAGGAGGACTGCCGAAGAGAAGACTGTATCTGGTGCTCCTATTGGGGATCTAGGCGTCTATTTCTACGAATAAGTGAAACGGCGTCACCTAGTTCTAGACGTAGTTGCCGGGGAAACTCGAAATATCTATACTATTATTACACAGTAGATATGAGTTTATGAAAGGAGACTTACAGTGAGCAGCCCCACAATACAGTTTATAATATGAAAGTAGTAAATGAAAGCGGGTAAACACTTACTCGGTTGTAGAGCTTCCATGCTGTTTGGTTAGTTGTTCAACAAAGAAAGATTAAAAACAACTGTATATTCAAAATCAAAGGAGAAAGTGCTTTGAAAAAGAAAGATCTGGGGCTTACAGCTCAAGGAGAGGCCCAGGGTTTTATCAGTGAGCGCACTGTTTGAATTTGTACAGAGGGACTTATACAAGTGACTGGGGCCCAAAAAGGTTTTGTGTACAAAGGGATGGGTCTTACACTCTCTCAAGAGGCCCAAAAAGGTTTAAAGAAAAGAGAGTGGGGCTTATAACACGAGGGTAGGCCCAATTGATTTTTCGTTTAAAAATGGCGATCGCGCCGAGGTTTTCTTTTAACGCGGAGGGACTTATACAATAAGTGAGGCCCAAAATGATTTTGGTTAAAAGGGGGATTGGGTCCTACACTCTATTAGAGGCCCAAAGTGTTTTGAATGGGTCTTATAGCTCAAGGAGAGACCCAGATGATTTTTGAAAAGGCGACTATCGCGCCGTTTGTTTTTTGACGGTATCGGGACTTATACAATAAGTGAGGCCCAAAGATGATTTGGTCAAAAAAAGGATTGGGTCTTACACTCTAATAGAAGCCCAAAGTGTTTTGAAAAGGATTTATGAGGGTTGAATTAATCCAAAACCCTAATTTGTTTTCAAAAATGTATTTAATTGAATAAAAATTCAATTAAAATGATCAAAAATTGTTTAACACATGGAAAACAAATTGTGATCTTGGATTAATGCTTCAAAAATTAAGTATTGACCTACAAAATAATTAGAAAGCATTAAAAGTTGAAAAATCAATGTAGAAAAAATATTTAAAATGCCAAAAACAATCAAAATATTAATTCTTTACAAAAATATCAATTATATGAAATAAATAATGTTTTTGGGATTTTTTGGGAAAATAAAATATTTTAACATTTTTGTGAATTATAAAAAAATAGAATCAACTCAAAATCATTAAAACTCAGAGAGAAATTAATTTTTGAATCAATTAAACAAAATCACAAAATTCAAATATTTGAATTTGAAAAAAAGGCGCCAAGAACAAGCTGAAGAACACGCGCGTGTTCTTGGTTTCTCAGATTTGCGTTTTCTATCCAATCTCCATGAATACGTAATCATATCATGCAATCAACATATCATTATGCTCGTCTCAACCTCACGATCATGTCTATGTACTTTAATTTCATTTAAATTAAACATACAACAAGAAATCACGAAGAGACCTCAAGAACCCTAATTTCTGCATGAAGGCTAGGATTTTTGATACACGATTCAAACAATGCAATTAATTGAGGGAAAACATTCCATGCATGATTATGAACATATGGCCAAATTATTGTGCGAGGAAATATGCATAGATTGAGAGATGACCAAGTATGTGCTTACCTCCAAGTCGTGACAGCAAGAGCAGATGTGATTTTGAGTTGGAGGTGTTACAGACAAGTTGTGATGATCTGGACAGCTTCCCTACACCATATGGAGTGTGTTTGAACACTTGGATTGAATTGAAATGGACTGGATCAGTTTATGGCATCTCAGCTGCAACTTCACTTCAAACTTGTGTGGATGGCAAGTGATTTTGAGATTTTGATGTTTCAGAAGTAATCTAAGTGTTTGATCAGCTCATATGTGATGTATTTGAGGTGTGTGAGTGATTGGTTTGTGCAGAATTGCTCTCAAACTCAAAACCCGATTGCTACCTTGCTAAGAAAGGCATTTTTGCCAAGAGAAAGAGATTTTGAGGAAAGCATCTGTTAGATGGCTTTGGTGTACTCAAACTGACCACAATTGAGCTCTATTTATAGTAGAGCAAGTTTGTTTTGCAAGGAATAGTGCATGGCAGCTGGTAAGTAGGTTTCCTCAATGTTGGCCAATGGAAATGAAAGTCTCCTCTAGCCATTGACTAGAGGTTAGGGCACAGAGCTTTGGTCCCCTTGGTCTTGCATAAGTCTTGACTGATTTCAGATGAGAATGGCTCAGTCCATACCACCTTGATGGTTCCATTGAATGCCTCATTCCAAATTTGAAGTCTTGTCCCTATTTTGGGCATTCTAGGTTCAACATGCTATTCTTTGTTCCTTGGACCTTGGAGGCTTGGCTCAGTGATTGCCCCCTTTGGATTCAATCCTCTGAGGTGTCCAAGTGGATTGGAGCAATTGAAATTGGCTGATTTTGGCAAATCGAGCCAAAATGCAAATTCTGCCTTGCTTTGACAGATTTCAGCAAGGCAACTTGCCAATGTTGTATCTCATGATGTAGGTTGAATTTGGCAATGTTCTTGGCCATTTTGGAAAGCTCTTACATGATAAAACAACTGTTTGAACAAGTTTGGTTTTGATCTCTTTTGATTCCAAGTGAAAAATCCCCCTACATTTGGCAAAAAGTGAAGGCAAATTCTGACTTAGTGAAAATTTCACCAAGTGTTGGAAAAAGTGACATTTTCACTTTTCAACCACTTTGATCACTCCATAACTCAAAATCCTTAATGAATTGGAATTACTTGTAGTTGAAGTTTTTGTAGGTGATAATGAGGGCTACAAATCCATCTTTGGATGAGAAAAAATGGCCTTGTGGTTTAGGAGTTATGGTCCTCCAAAGTTGGTACCTTTGCCACTTTATTTTTTTAACTTAGAAAATTTTCTAAGTTTTATGGTTACCCCTTTTACAAGTTATCTCACTTTTCTTGATTTTTCTTGATGAATGATGATTCAAATCATACATTAACATCATTTTAGGGTTAAAAATCCATTTTGGTGAAAAATCTCCAAAAGTCAAAGTTGACTTTTGTGCACAGTTGACTTTTTATCAGATGAATTCCAAACTGTGCAATTCTTCAGGAAATCATGTCCTTGACCTAAATCAAACTTGATGGACATGTTCCATGGGTGTCATAGGGTATAATCAATCATGTATTAGGGTTTGGGAGCATGTCCAGGTCAAAAGTCAAAGTTACAGTTGACTTTTCCATTAAAACCCTAATTGTGGTGCAGATGAAATTGAGACTTGTTGCTCAAACTTCTTGGATCAATCCATTGTTCCAAATGGATCAATATGGTATATTAGAGACCCTCAAATCATCTCTTGAGGTCTTGGCTCATGGTTTGTCCCAAAAGTCAACTTAGGGGTGAATTAGGTCAAGAAACCCTAATTCCTGATTTTTGATGAATGCATCCCCTGAGGCAAAATTGACTTGATGCATGGGTTCATGAGGTTCCATGAAGCATATTAGGTTATGTTTTGGATCATTGCCTTGTGCCCAGATGAAAATTTCCATCTGGAGACCCTGGTCGACCAAAACCCTAATTTGGTGACACCGTCGATCTTGAGACTTGATCCACCTAGAAGGGAGCAGCCTTGTGCTTAATCCTTGAAGTGGGAGTCCTTTTTAATCCATTGTGGATGTTTGAGAGATTAGACAAGTTGAAGATCATGTCATTTCTTGATTGATCCTTTGTCTAAGCACTCAGAGAGGGCTTGAAACCCTAATTTTGATTGTAGTGGATGCTCACCCATCTTTGGGGAGACTAATGAAGCATAAAGGTACATCCATATTGTGATGATGATTTTCACAATGATGGGAAATCTAAGTGGTCAAAATTTGGGGTATTACAGATGCCCCTATTTAATCTTCTTGGACCCGAAGGTGTGAATGACGAAGGGATTCGGGCATTCGGGGTCGGGGTGCAAGAGGATTAAATATCGGAATATCCAAAATTTTGATGGTGGTTATGAATGGTAGCTTACGCATTCATCTTCTTTAGCTAAGCGATGATGCTTAGAAAAGGTAAACTTCCCCTCGATCCTGGTTTCCTACCAAGGAACTGGTCTCAGAGTCTTTTGAAATAAACTTCCCCTCGATCCTGGTTTCCTACCAAGGAA
Organism: Lathyrus tuberosus; assembly: GCA_022829125.1. Taxonomy (NCBI): domain Eukaryota; kingdom Viridiplantae; phylum Streptophyta; class Magnoliopsida; order Fabales; family Fabaceae; genus Lathyrus; species Lathyrus tuberosus. Next base: position 894,832 of record JALAZF010000233.1, read on the forward strand.
CTGGTCTTAGTTTCTGATTTAAACTTCCCCTCGATCCTGGTTTCCTACCAAGGAACTGGTCTTAGTTTCTGATTTGAACTTCCCCTCGATCCTGGTTTCTTACCAAGGAACTGGTCTTAGTTTCTGATTTGAACTTCCCCTCGATCCTGGTTTCTTACCAAGGAACTGGTCTTAGTTTCTTTTGTCAATAAACTTTACTGACAAGGGACGCTATTCGTAGCGGCTTTCCTTCAAACTTCTCGCCGAATTTTCCTGAGGAGATGCCATTTGAGTGGAAAAAGTTTTGATGTCAGACTTGCTGGGGAACCCAGTCGTCTGATTTGTAGAGTTGTACAAACTTCTCTGTTGGAGACGCCATTTGTCGATTCTACTGGGGAAAGCGAGTCTCTTGAGAGACTGTTTTCGTTTGGGATCTTTCATTATACTTTTCTCGGGATCTTCCCGGAGAAACGCCATATGATGGGGTCCAATTTTGAGGTGCCAATGACCTTTTCATCAGCGGTCCTTTCGGAGCAAAACTGGCATGCTGCCGAATCTCTGATCACGAGGCTTTCTCTGTGGATTTTCCTTAATCCGGGAAAGCAAGGATATCATCTTCAATGGCGAAGAGTGATGTTTATTGAGAGTTTTCTCTGGCTTTTCAGAGGTTCAAGTTATCAAAGTGGTCAAGGACCGACTCTGATCTAAAGATACACTGGTGGCGAGATTGTGCAGACGCAACACTTCCTGACGAGGAAAGAACTGACAAACTCGATTAAGAAAACTGTTTATCACTAGGTGACAAGACCGACTCAAGTGATAGTGATGCAATATGAAATGTGAATGCAAATAAAAAATGCATGATGTATGTATGTATATGCTGACAAAACAGATGCGACATAAAGACTAATGGATGAACACAATTGGATACTCGGCCATCGCGGGGCGTATAGAGATATCGCTGGTTCAAGATAGCAATTCCACCTTGCTTAGGAGAGATAGTCCCATTGGGAGCTATGTTGATCGGGCTTAGGAGATGAGAACTCGGTCGAGGATGTCAGACGAAACAAGGTCTCTGACACAGTTGATCCCTTCATTCAGGCATACTGGCTTAGAAGGAGTACTTTGATTCTGCACTTTGAAATTCGCTTACTTCGGGAGAAGCAATCGATGTTCTTATGATGTTCAACAGTCAAAAGAAATTGCCATCTTTATTTTAAAAGCAGAAAAAGTTTTAACAAGTAAATTCATTTTCGTTTTATTTCAAGAATCGCTGATTAAGTTTAAACAACGTCGTTCTGTAAAGCTAAAACAAGTAAAGAATTACAAACAAAAGCACAAGGGCTCAAATTTTATTGATAAGATGGAGATCAGCCAAACGCGTGATTCCAAAGAGTATATACAAAGATAGAAAATGGTAATTTACAGGGAAAAGGGCTACGTTGAAACATAACGACCACTATCCTTCTACCAACTTTGAGTTCGGGACATCCTGAGCTTTCGTCGAAGATGACCTTTGACTGGAGATTTCCTCCGATAGGTGATGCAACTGCTGCTGAGGTACTTGCCTCTGTTGAACATAGTTACTTGCCATTATCCCTAACTTTTGCCTGGATTGTACTATGAGATTTCCAATCCATCGGGATGATTCTTTTTTTTTCATGTCTCTAACTTTTGCCTGGACCGCCCTTTCGGGTTTTCAATCCACCGAGACATTTTTTTTTAGTTTTAGGCGAAGTATTTCTTGACTACATCAACATTCGTGGGGTAGGCAAATTCCTCTCCGTCCATGGTTGCAAGTCTCAAGGCACCGCCTGAGAAAGCTTTCGTGACCACATAGGGGCCATCATAATTTGGGGTCCATTTGCCCTGAGAATCAGTGAGAAATGATTGTATCTTCTTGAGCACGAGGTCTCCTTTCCTGAAGACACGAGGTCGGACCTTTTTGTCGAACGCCCTCTTCATTCTCTGTTGATACAGCTGACCGTGGCATAGTGCCGTGATTCGCTTCTCTTCGATCAGGTTCAGTTCGTCGTGTCGATTTTGACACCATTCAGCCTCGGTGAGCTTAGCTTCCATCAATACCCTGATTGACGGGATCTCTACTTCTATGGGAAGCACTGCCTCCATGCCATATACTAGAGAGAAAGGGGTAGCCCCTGTTGAAGTGCGGACAGATGTGCGATAACCATGAAGAGCAAAGGGTAGCATCTCGTGCCAATCTTTAGAGGTTACAACCATTTTTTGAACGATCTTCTTGATGTTCTTGTTAGCCGCTTCTACCGCTCCATTCATCTTGGGTCGGTAGGGAGATGAGTTATGGTGTTCGATCTTGAACTCTGCACACAACTCTTTCATCATCTTATTGTTCAAGTTAGATCCATTATCAGTAATGATCTCGCTTGGAACACCATAACGGCAGATGATATTGTTTTTGATAAATCGGACCACCACTTGTCGGGTAACATTGGCGAACGACGCTGCTTCGACCCACTTGGTGAAATAGTCAATGGCTACCAGGATGAACGGATGTCCGTTTGAAGCCTTAGGTTCGATCAAGCCAATCATGTCGATTCCCCATATGGAAAAAGGCCACGGGGAAGAAAGAACTTTGAGATGTGATGGCGGTACATGAATTTTGTCGAAGTATAGCTGACACTTGTGACACCTCCTCATGTACTTGTAGCAGTCGGATTCCATTGTCAACCAATAATACCCGGCCCTGAGAATTTTTCTCGCCATTGTGTGTCCGTTGGAATGAGTGCCAAAGGATCCTTCATGAATTTCTTTCATGAGCACGCCTGCTTCTGGTCTGTCGACGCATCAGAGCAAGACCATGTCAAAATTTCTCTTATAGAGAGTGTCACCGCTCAGGAAGAAGTTTCCAGCCAATCTTCTGAGGGTCTTTCTATCTTTTCTGAGTGCCCCAGATGGGTACTCTTGTTTCTGAAGAAAGTATTTGATATCGTGATACCAAGGTCTGTCGTCTATGACTGCTTCAATCGCGAAGATGTAAGCGGGCCGTTCAAGGCGCATTATGTCGATCTTAGGTATGTCATTCCATCGACCTACACTAATCATGGAAGAGAGAGTGGCTAATGCATCAGCCATGTGATTCTCTTCACGAGGGATATGATGAAACTCGATTCTGTTGAAGGATGGTAACAACCTTCTCGCGTAATCTTTGTAAGGAATCAATCCTGATTGGTATGTGTTCCAATCTCCTTTGATTTGATTGATAACCAAGGCTGAGTCTCCATATACATCTAAGTTCTTGATCCTTAAGTCAATCGCTTCTTCGAGACCCATAATACATGCTTCGTATTCGGCCTTGTTGTTCGTACATTTGAACGTAAGTCTGGCAGTGAAAGGAATGTGGGAACCCTGAGGGGTAACAATGATTGCCCCAATTCCATTTCCATAATGATTAACTGCTCCGTCAAAGATAAGTCCCCACTGGGAACCTGGTTCTGGCCCTTCACTGGGTAGCGGTTCATCGCAATCTTTCATCTTTAGATACATGACATCTTCGTCTGGGAAGTCAAACCCGATTGGTTCTTGATCGTCAATCGGTTGATGAGCCAAATGATCGGCTAAAATACTTCCTTTAACGGCTTTCTGAGCATGGTACTCTATGTCATATTCTGATAGTAACATCTGCCAACGGGCAATCCTTCCCGTGAGAGCAGGTTTTTCGAAAACGTACTCGATTGGATCCATTTTGGAGACCAACTAAGCAGTATGACGAATCATGTACTGGCGAAGACGTTTGGCTGCCCAAGCCAAAGCGCAACAAGTTTTCTCAAGCATCGTGTACCGAGTCTCACAGTCGGTGAATTTCTTGCTTAGATAGTAAATGGCAGACTCTTTCCTTTTAGTTTCGTCTTGTTGGCCAAGTACACATCCCATTGAGTCCTCTAGGACTGTGAGGTAAATGATCAGTGGTCTTCCTTCCACTGGAGGTGATAGGATCGGAGGATTCAACAGATATTCCTTGATACTGTCGAAGGCGGTTTGGCAATCTTCTGACCAAACGCAATCCTTCTTCTTTTTGAGTAATTTGAAAATCGGCGCACAAGTGGCGGTCATAAGGAATATGAATCTGGAGATGTAGTTCAAACGTCCCAGGAATCCTCTGACTTGTTTTTTAGTTTTCGGAGAAGGCATTTCTTGAATGGCCTTGACCTTGTCAGGATCAACTTCAATTCCTTTCTGGCTGACGATGAACCCTAGTAATTTCCCCGAACGGACACCGAAGGTGCACTTGTTAGGATTCAAGCGGAGCTTGAATTTTCTTAGACGTTCGAACAATTTTGACAGATGTTCAACGTGCTCATCCTCTGTTCTTGATTTTACAATCAAATCATCGACATATACCTCGATTTCTTTGTGTATCATGTCATGAAACAGAGTAGTCATGGCCCTTTGATAGGTTGCCCCGACATTCTTCAAACCGAACGGCATTACCTTGTAACAAAAGGTACCCCATGGGGTAATGAACGAAGTTTTATCCATGTCCTTCGGCGCCATTTTGATCTGATTATAGCCCGAGAATCCATCCATGAAGGAGAATACTTTGAACTTTGCTGTGCTGTCAACCATCATGTCAATGTGTGGTAAAGGAAAGTCGTCCTTTGGACTTGCCTTGTTCAAATCTCTGTAATCAACACACATTCTGACCCTTTCGTCCTTTTTGGGAACGGGTACGATGTTGGCTAGCCATTGAGGATATTCAGATGTAGCGAGGAAACCCGCGTCGATCTGTTTCTGTACCTCCTCTTTGATTTTGATGGCCATGTCCGGGTGCGTGCGTCTCAACCTTTGCTTTACTGGCGGACATTCCGATCTCAACGGTAAGTGATGTTCCACGATGCTGGTATCCAACCCTGGCATATCCTGATAGGACCAAGCGAACACATCGGGGAATTCTTTGAGAAGCTTTATCAAACCCTCTCTGGCAGTTGGACTGAGCAATGCTCCGATCCTGATTTCTTTTCTCTCTTTTTCTGAACCCAAGTTTACCGTTTTCAACGGCTCTTTGTGAGGTTCAATGGACCTTTCCTCTTGTCTGAGTAGTCGGGAGATCTCTTCTGGAATTTCGTTGTCATTTTCTTCTTCAGCCTCGAATACCGGGAACTCAAAGTTGGGAGAAGGCATCTGATCGTATGTTTCAACGGGGTATAAAACAAGCAATCTGCATGACGTGATGATTCGTGTTTAGAAGAGATAGAGAAAATGCAAGTGTGTGCAGTGTTTTGATTTTACTGCTTGTTTTTATTATTAAATGTTTTTTTTTTTTAGGATTACCATTTTCTGAAAAAGTAAAAAGTGAAAACAACAATTAATGCGGAAATTACAGAACGACGTTATTTTATTAATGAACAAGTCGAATCTTGAAACTACAGCCCTATAAAACAAAACTCTGTCGCTTTGGGCAAAGCGAAGAGGGAAATTTACAGAAAACGAGCCCTATCAAAACATCCGTTTCACCTGGGCAGGGTGAAAGGTTAAAGATGGCAATTACTTTGACTGACAAACGACCTTCGGAACCTCGACGGCAACCCATTGGCGGTGAACTCCTCGGTGAATCACAAAGTCTGGCACCTTCCTTGATTTGTCTTCAGAAATGACGCTGATTTCTGGTGGAGTAGGATCATTGGAATCTGTCTCCCAGGCAGAATTGTCGTAGGAGGATTCCTCTGTTGCATTTTGCATAGCATTGGTGCTCTCAACTGTATCTCCCCATCCAGTTGGCTGGATGTCTTCGAGCCTGATACGAGAGCTTTCGGGAGTAGTGTACTTGACCATAAAGTCGTATTTTCCACTTGGTTGTCCCAGAGTGTCCCAAACTTCTTTGGAACTGGAGAGGTCATCCCTCTCGATGGCGTCGACCTCAGGAAAAGCATAATTGATGAATTCTAGTCCTGCAAACGTTGCAAATTCATCTTCATGTTGAGTAGTTTCCGAATGACCTGAGTATTGATCCCATGACATGGCGGGGACACAGGTATTCTGTTCAATGATGCTCAGCTGAGTTTCATTACTCGGCTGACTTTCTTGCCCCAAGTTTCCAGGGTAAGGCTGCCACATTGGCAGGCCATCCATCGGGCCATAGTAATTGTGATCAAAGTTTTCTTTCATCAGAGTGTCCTCCTCTAATGAATTTGGCGGAACACGACATCCTTCCGGATCACAATCTCCGTAGATCATTTCGACATCTGATCTTGGTATAAATCTCGGACTTTCTGTAGGAAAGCAAAAAGGCATAGGCACCTCTTCCTGAGACGTATAGCCGTCCTTGTTAAGGTAGGACTTCCATTCTTCATCTGTGTCAGAGGGATCTTCCTCATTGATAGCATAAACTGTCTGAGACACTGGGTGAAGAAAACCTCCACTGTGGAAGAAGTTTTGAAGGGGATGAAGACTTTCATCGTTGGCGACTGTCTGGGTACAGGTTGCAGAAAAACCAAGACCCTTCTTTGTTTTATTGTCAATGGGAATGACAAGCCGTCCCCATCCTGTCGTATCGGTACTCTCGACCGCTTTGATAGCATCTTTGTATGAAGAAATTGAAGTTCCTTCTTCGGATTGATCGTTCTTGCTCACCGATAGTGCTTGGAACTGAGTTCCAATAACCTCCTCGGGTTCCACACAAGTAGATGATGATAGGTTACTCACAAGCAAGGCTTGTTCCCCACAAACCGTGACAAGTTGATCGTTCTTGAAGAACTTTAGCTTTTGGTGGAGGGTCGAAGTGACCGCTCCAGCCTGATGTATCCAAGGTCTTCCTAATAAACAACTATATGTTGCCCAGATGTCCATGACCTGGAAAGTGATTTGGAAAGTGTGAGGACCAATAGTTATGGGAAGATCAACTTCGCCGATAACTGTTTTTCTGGATCTGTCGAATGCTTTGACGACGACCTCGCTGACTCTCATTGGAGGGCCCTTAAATGATAATTACGTCAAAGTGGACTTCGGCATAACATTCAGGGCTGACCCTGTGTCTACCAGTACGTTGGCTAAAGCATCGCCCTGGCAGTTAACTGTAATGTTGAGCGCCATGTTATGACGGCGACCCTCTTCAGGTAATTCCTCATCACTAAATCCAAAATTATTGCAGGAAGTGATTTTAGAGACAATGCTATCGAATTGTCTGATTGTTACATCCTGTTCCACAAAGGCTTGCTCCAAGACTTTCTGTAGAGCCTCTCTGTGTGCTTCTGAACTGAGTAAAAGTGATAATACTGAGATCTTTAAAGGAGTCTGTAACAGTTGATCAACGATGTTATATTCACTCCTTTGGATGAGCTTTAGCATCTCATCTTTGTCTTTTGAAAAGTCGGGATTACCAGATTGACAGACTGGCGGATCAGGAATTTCTGCCTGAAGTTCCTTTTCTTTGTTGGATTCTCCAACCTCTCGGTTGAAGATTCGACCGCTCCGTGTTACACGACTGACGTCTGTAATATTCACGACGGAGGGTAATGGAATTTCCTTTCCATTCTCGATTATTGTTGCACCGTATTTGTAAGGGATCGCCTTAGCTGATTCATACGGTAATGGTCCCGGTAGATAGATGACTATGGGAACCTTCTGATTTTTCTGACCGTCATAAGTAACCTCGATCCGTTCCCGGTTGGGAACTCTAGATTCGTCAAGTAGAGGGACGATGGCAAAAACATCCCTGATCTGGTGATGACCAGAGATCGTGACAACATCCTCAACTTGATCGGCAAGGTAGTTCGGCGACCAAATGATGGGTCCTGAACCTGGATATGGACGAATTTCTCCATGATCGACCTGACCCTGAAGAGCTGCTCTCACAAGGTAACACCCTTGGTTACTTTCCGAACAGACGCTACAACTGTCATAGTTGTGTGGTGGCACCTGGCCACGCCCACTTTGAATACAATGTAACCTCACTAGGTTACCTTCCATTGATCAGACATCCTGACTTTGACGACGAGTAGGATTCCTGTTATTGATACTAATCTGCTGAGTATCTTCGTCCATATAGATTGGCATCCACCAGTGATTTAACAAGTGCTGAAGTGCCTCCTGGACAAGGGTACAACCTCGATCGTTTTCGCAACCTGCTTTACAGTTTTGATAACCGTGTGATATTAAGAATCCGAGTCGGACCTGCTCAGCATGTAACTCTACCAGATTGGTATTCATCACGCGAATGTCAAAGATCTGAACCATGTTGATTTGATAGGAGTTCCTATCATGGTAGTCTTGGATCCATCCAAGATCCATCTGACGCTGGAGGGCCTCTTGTATGAAAGAGCATCCCTGTTTGTTTACCGAGCAAATCGGACAGGAACTGTAATCGTGCCGCGGCAAATTATGATACTGGCTTTGCCTTGAGTGCATCGCCACCAAGTTGACATTCATCACATGGATGTCGTGGTTTTGAATGACGTTAGAATTCGTAGAGACCATGTTAACTCCACGAACTCGGTGCTCCTGGATCCATCCGAGATCCATTTGTTCCTGTAGAGCTGCTTGCACTACAGAACATCCTTGGTTGTCTTTAGAGCAGATATCACACTGGTGATAATTATGAGGTGGCACATGGCCATATCCACTCTGTCTACAATGCATCTTGACCAGATTGGTCCCCAATAAGAGTACATCGTGAATTTGATAGACATTGTTAGTCTCTTTCTCAATCAGATTGACTGCAGCTTTCTCGTGTTGAGGCAGCGGGTTCGTAAGAACATTAGGATTCGTATCTTTGAAAGATAAGAGCCCGCTCCTAACAAGCTTTTGCACGTCGGACTTGAAATTGAGACAAGTCTCTATGTTATGCCCTGAACCTCCTTGATGATAAGGGCATGTTTGATCCACTTTAAACTAAAAAGGCGGATTTTCTGGAACTGAAAGGGGAGACTTAGTCTGAATGTGCCCCTTAGCCAGCAGTAACGGAAACAGTTCTGCGTACGTTACAGGTATAGGATCAAATCCTGGTGGCCGTGTTGTACGGTTGTTGTTATATGGAGGACGAGCCTGCTGAAGAGGCTGTTGTGTCCTTTGTTGGTCAGGTTGGCTCTGCGCAACCTGAGGTTGATACATAGGAACAAGCGCGGGGCCGATAGCAGGAGTAACAGCTGCTACTGGCTGATAACGTCGCCTTTGCTTTCCGAGAGAGATATTCCCAATATCTTGCTCTTTTTTCTTAGGGAGAGCACTACCGTATTTTTTAGTACCGCTCGTTGATCCAGTGTCTTTTACCAAACGTCCTTCTCGAACGGCTTCCTCAAGACGTACACCCATGCCGACCATTTCGGTGAAATCACTGGGCGCACTGGAGACCATTCGGCCGTAGTAAAATGAGCTTAAGGTCTTTAAGAAGATCTTTGTCATCTCTTTTTCCTCAAGAGGTGGACAAATTTGAGCGGCAATTTCACGCCACCTTTGAGCATACTCCTTAAAGGTTTCCTTTTCCTTTTGCGACATTGATCTGAGTTGATCTCTGTCGGGTGCCATGTCCAAATTGTACTTGTATTGTTGGACGAAGGCAGTACCAAGATCTCTGAATGTACTGATCGTAGTACGGTTTAAACCCATGTACCATTTGAGTGCGGCACCGATTAAACTATCCTGGAAGTAGTGAATCAGCAGGTCCTGATTCTCCGTCTGGGCTGACATCCGCCAAGCGTACATCACCAGATGGCTCTAAGGACAAGAGTTACCCTTGTATTTTTCAAAGTCGGGCACTTGGAACTTGTGCGGGACTTTCACATTTGGGACCAAGCAGAGGTCTGCGGCGTCCTTTCCAAATAAATCCTGACCGCGAATGGCTAGAAGCTCTTTCTGCATTTCCAAGAACTGTTCCTGGAATTCCTCCATTCTGTCAAACATAGTTTCCTTCTTACCAGAAGGTGTTGGTGGAATCTGTCCTTCTGGGACAGTGTGCACCACAGGGGGTGGTACCGTGACTACGGCAGTAAGTCTTGACGCCTCCCGAAGTTTGTAACCTTCAGGAGTCTTCAGTATGCCCCTGGCATCTTCGCTTTCCTGAAGTTTGTAACCTTCAGGCCCAACGACTTCTGTTGCGATTCCCTGATCTTCAGTGATCGGCGGAACATATCCTTCCGGGATATAGTTAACAGGCATGCCCCAAGGACGATCTTTCGGCATCTGATACCTAGGATCATACTTTTCTATGATGGGCGTTGAGGTGATCTCTGAGATCACAGTTCTTTGTAGCTGAGCTTCTGCCATGGCTTGCATGTCGTTATGAAGCTTTCTCATATCCTCTCTTAGAGCGTCGATCTCTTCTTTCAACTCTCTGTTTTCTTCCTCAAGATCATCCATCTTTTTCTGACGATTGGCCCGAGTATTATACGAATGAGACAGTTTGACTCTAGAATCGAGACAAACGTGAGATTCGTAGGGAAGAAGAATACGCGATGTGAGAATGATGAATGCAATGATTATATTAATTATTTTTTGGTTTAATCAAACTAAACTTCGACAATTAGATTGCAAATATCAAACAGTGGGGAAACCCCTTTTTATTGAATTCCAAAGGATTACAGAAATGGAAATACAGTAGATTACAAAGTGCAGAAACAGAAACCTAAACTAATGGGTCCCGAGTCCTCTTCTTTGACCGGGGCGCTTGGGTCATTGTCGGGTTGTCATTCCTTTGCCAGGTGAAAGGATCGAGCAAATTCCTTTGGTCATCTTGATTCTCTACAGCATGCTGCTCCAAAATTTCAATCAGAGCATCTTTCTCTTTCAGTAATTTCTGTATTTGGATACACTCCACGTCGAGGGTGCGGTACTTGTTCTTCCAAGATCTTATTTCCTTTTGAACTTTGTTGAGAGTAACCTGAAGCCTTTCAGTTTCCGTCATGAAGTACATGACAATTTCCCTCGGCGGAAGAAATCCGTAACGAGGATAAGGCATCTTTAGCTTGAGAGCTCTAGTTTGTACCCAATGGAGATAAGGCTCCACCGAGACACAATCCGGTTTTCCCAGAGACTCTCGTCCTTTCTTATGAACATGTTTCCAAGCTTGCACTATTTCCATCTTTAGTGCTCTGTCACTTTCTCCTTCTTTGAAGAAAAGACCTTCCAGATGAACACCCAGTGGGATGTGTCTCATCGGGTATCCAAATTGACGAAGAACTAATATCGGATGATAGTTGATTCCTCCTTTAGTTCCTATGAGGGGTACGCTGGGGAAGTTTCCACAACGGTCAATGATTCTGATTCCCTCATAAATCCTATTACACCAATCTATATCGGAATTGGTGAGAGACATGATCCTCTGCGACCAACGTAAGACACTCTTGCAATCCCAAAAAGCGGCAGACTTGGTCAAGTGAGAGATAAACCATTTGTAGAGCAAAGGTACACATCATTTGATCTCCCCTCCGCTGTACAAATTTCCTAAGTGTACAGAATGATACGCATCTGCGAGCAAAGTCGGCACAGGGTTTCCAATGAGAAAAACCTTAATAACGTTGATATCGATGAAGTTATTGATGTTGGGAAACAAAAATAATCCGTAGGTGAGCAAGACAAAGATGCTTTCAAAAGCAGTCATGTTCCCTATACTAGCAAAGTACAGAGCTTTCTTGGTCAGGAACTGGGCTGGCAAACCTTGGGTGCCACCCTTAGTAATCATGTGAGTCCTGACCTCAGACTCGTCCAAATGAATTGCTCTTGCAATAGTCTGATTCTTTGGAATTTCTTCCAGTCCAGAAAATGGAGCTCGATCAGTGATATGTAAATCAGTCAGATGAGAATACTCCTCCAGCGTTGGTGATAGCTGGTAATCCGGGAATGTGAAACAATGATAAACCGGATCGTAGAATTGAATGAGCGCGTCCATGATCCCCTTAATCACATGGACTCTTAACAGTGGTAGCAAACCACCGTGCTTGGCTCTGAAAGCCTCTAGGTTAACGATCATCCTCGCTAACTTTCTCAAATCCCCTAGTTTTGGAACCTTGAAGGTATACTGGTGAGTTCTCCTTCTACCGAAATCCATTAATGCAATCTTTTTCTCTGATATTTGCAATCATAGTCTTAGTTTAATTTGAAAAACAGAGAGACTAGAAGAGAAATTTTTTGAATGTTTTAATGTTTTATTAAATGAATGCATGAATGCAGCACACAAAAACATAGAAAAAACATGGGGTCAGAGGATCGTTGTCATGAAGTCAAGGCTCTACCCATCCCCAAAGGTTTATACTAGGGTGATTTTTGTACCTGTACTCATTATCATCAGCTCCTCCCAGGAAGGCAGACAACAAGCGGATCGCCAGCGAGTTGTGTGCAATCTTAGAGTAAGTGCCATTCACCGAGAATAGATCACCAGCCTCAAATGAGGGTAGTATCGCGTAACAGCTATTTCCGATAGCTTCCGCACTACGAAAAAGGTTGGCTTTTCTTAAGTGTATACTCAATCTCACCACATGCGGCATCACACGCATTCCCAGTAGCAGAAAAATAAACACGTATAACAATTAGGAAAAGCAGTATATATATTTGTCCTAATCATCCTAGACTTATAAAGCTATGAATCTTAAGTTCCTGACAGAAATGGGTTCCCCGGCGGAAGCCCCAATCTGTGGTTCTCAGCCCAAGAGATGGACCAGCATAGGTCAATCTTTCTCCTCAGCCGAGTTGCCATTTTCCGTGGAAAACGAGGATGATGCCCTAAAGCAAAATGAGATCGGCCCCACGGTGGGCGCCACTTTTCTGTAGCGAGCGATTTTGGACGCGGTTCTTAAGCGTTGGTCGCTCTCTGCGGTTTGAGCTTTAAACTACAGGTCGATTCATTTTTTATCCTATTGTGAGCTGAATAAGAAAGGGAAATAGATGTCTCCAATTAACCCTGCTTGCATACTGAGTTTGAACAACGGTCTGTTAGGTTACGGATGCTATCAATGTGGGGGGGCCTTTGTACTGGTTATTTGTATTTTCGCCAATACTGTTCTCTTTCTTTTTATCTGGGCAGAAGGTTTCTGGTGGGGAACAAGGATTAGGATGTTAGGACTGGTGCTTTTGAAATACTGCTTTTGATTGATGGAGATATGGGATTTGGGTTTTTTGTTGATTGCGCTCGCTAAGATCTTTTCTTTCGATCTTATGCCTACGTATTTCCGTTTACCGAAACAGGGAAATCAGAGCGTTCGTAGGTCCTCCTATTCTATGGGAGGAAATTGGTGTTTTGGTGTCTTGTTCAAAGCCCAAGACATGAAGCGAAAGGTAATTTGTATCTTGTTCAAAGCCCAAGATGTGAAGCTGAAAGGTCTATTTGTGTCTTGTTCAAAGCCCAAAACATGAAGCTGAAAGACCTCGACTTTAGAGAGAATTTGTCATCTCTAAAGAGGGGAGAAGGAGAATTACTTTAACTGGGATACGCGGATCCGAGCAATGCTATAATTTCCGAAGAAAGGGTTTTAACCTGAAGGAGAAGACTTTAACTCAGTGTAGAGCAATGCCATCTTTCCTTAGGAATTTCTCATGCTAAAAGAGGGACAGTGGCATGGATGTAGATGATCCAGAGGCTTGCCGGTTACAGCGATTAGATGAAGGGAAAAGAGTTGTTGATGTTTGTATACTTTGAACAAGGCACAACTTTGATGCTAAAAGGTCGATTGGATCAACCAATGGTTTTCTTATACAAAGCCTAAGAGGAGGCTAATTTGTGTCTCGTACAAAGCCCGAGAGAGAGGCTAAAAGTTTTTGACCCAGTGGGGCATATCGTTATACAAAGCCTAAGAGGAGGCTAGCAAAGAGTTGACTCAGTTGGAGAATCTTTTATACTCAGTAAGAGAGTGTTTTTGTATCTCGTACAAAGCCCGAGAGAGAGGCGAAAAGGTTGTTTTGACTCCACTGGGGAGAATTTTGGTATCTCGTACGAAGCCCGAGATGGAGGCTATTGTAACTGTTTCAGTTGAGTGACAGATCCAATATACTGATTTAAAAGAGAAAATCAGTTCTTATATGAGTAACACTGTACTCAGGGATTTAATTTGAGGATCAGGGATATTTCCTTCTCTTTGAGGAAACGGGAAATCCAAAGGGTATCGAGACTATCCGAGTTTGCGGGTTTCCTTCCTATTTAGCGAAGGGTGCTTGAGAATGTCTTTGAGACTCAAGGAAGTTAGAATGCCCGTGTCTAGAGTTTTATCTTTTGTACTATGCTTCGAGAAACAGTAGTAGACTCTATGAAAGGACTGTTCTATGAGGATGACTAGGATCTGTTCCTATACCTCTAGGAGGTCGTCGGGACAATTTGTACGAAGCCCAAGAGGAGGCTGGAAACTTTTAAGAAGCCGACGGGTCCTTGTACGAAGCCCAAGAGGAGGCTATCATTCCCGGAGGAAGAGATCATTATACGAAGCCTAAGAGGAGGCTGTGAATACTTCTAAGAAGCTGTAGTGTCCTTGAATAATGCCCAAGAGGAGGCCGATGCTTTTAAGAAGCCCGTGGGTCTATCATCTCCTTTCCATTAGGAGAGATAACTCTTTTAAAGATAAAAACCACTGGTAAACGTGCGAGGTTTACTATCCAGCGACTTTTAACTTTTAAAGAGGGTTCCTTAGTTAAGGTCCAAGATTATGACCGTAGTGGGTACCCAAACCCCGAGACATTCAAGGCAAGCTATCCACAAGGAATAGATCAAGTCAGGAAAGTTCGAGAATTGGGAAGAAACTCAAAGATGCCATTCACGGAGAATACATTCATCTTGGGGAGTAGAGCTTCTTGACGATTCCTAAGGAGGACAGCCGAAGAGAAGACTGTATCTGGTGCTCCTATTGGGGATCTAGGCGTCTATTTCTACGAATAAGTGAAACAGCGTCACCTAGTTCTAGACGTAGTTGCCGGGGAAACTCGAAATATCTATACTATTATTACACAGTAGATATGAGTTTATGAAAGGAGACTTACAGTGAGCAGCCCCACAATACAGTTTATAATATGAAAGCAGTAAATGAAAGCGGGTAAACACTTACTCGGTTGTAGAGCTTCCATGCTGTTTAGTTAGTTGTTCAACAAAGAAAGATTAAAAACAACAGTATATTCAAAATCAAAGGAGAAAGTGCTTTGAAAAAGAAAGATCTGGGGCTTACAGCTCAAGGAGAGGCCCAGGGTTTTATCAGTGAGCGCACTGTTTGAATTTGTACAGAGGGACTTATACAAGTGACTGGGGCCCAAAAAGGTTTTCTGTACAAAGGGATGGGTCTTACACTCTCTCAAGAGGCCCAAAAAGGTTTAAAGAAAAGAGAGTGGGGCTTATAACACGAGGGTAGGCCCAATTGATTTTTCGTTTAAAAATGGCGATCGCGCCGAGGTTTTCTTTTAACGCGGAGGGACTTATACAATAAGTGAGGCCCAAAATGATTTTGGTTAAAAGGGGGATTGGGTCTTACACTCTATTAGAGGCCCAAAGTGTTTTGAATGGGTCTTATAGCTCAAGGAGAGGCCCAGATGATTTTTGAAAAGGCGACGATCGCGCCGTTTGTTTTTTGACGGTATCGGGACTTATACAATAAGTGAGGCCCAAAGATGATTTGGTCAAAAAAAGGATTGGGTCTTACACTCTAATAGAGGCCCAAAGTGTTTTGAAAAGGATTTATGAGGGTTGAATTAATCCAAATCCCTAATTTGTTTTCAAAAATGTATTTAATTGAATAAAAATTCAATTAAAATGATCAAAAATTGTTTAACACATGGAAAACAAATTGTGATCTTGGATTAATGCTTCAAAAATTAAGTATTGACCTACAAAATAATTAGAAAGCATTAAAAGTTGCAAAATCAATGTAGAAAAAATATTTAAAATGCCAAAAACAATCAAAATATTAATTCTTTACAAAAATATCAATTATATGAAATAAATAATATTTTTGGGATTTTTTGGGAAAATAAAATATTTTAACATTTTTGTGAATTATAAAAAAAAAGAATCAACTCAAAATCATTAAAACTCAGAGAGAAATTAATTTTTGAATCAATTAAACAAAATCACAAAATTCAAATATTTGAATTTGAAAAAAAGGCGCCAAGAACAAGCTGAAGAACACGCACGTGTTCTTGGTTTCTCAGATTTGCATTTTCTATCCAATCTCCATGAATACGTAATCATATCATGCAATCAACATATCATTATGCTCGTCTCAACCTCACGATCATGTCTATGTACTTTAATTTCATTTAAATTAAACATACAACAAGAAATCACGAAGAGACCTCAAGAACCCTAATTTCTGCATGAAAGCTAGGATTTTTGATACACGATTCAAACAATGCAATTAATTGAGGGAAAACATTCCATGCATGATTATGAACATATGGCCAAATTATTGTGCGAGGAAATATGCATAGATTGAGAGATGACCAAGTATGTGCTTACCTCCAAGTCGTGACAGCAAGAGCAGATGTGATTTTGAGTTGGAGGTGTTACAGACAAGTTGTGATGATCTGGACAGCTTCCCTACACCATATGGAGTGTGTTTGAACACTTGGATTGAATTGAAATGGACTGGATCAGTTTATGGCATCTCAGCTGCAACTTCACTTCAAACTTGTGTGGATGGCAAGTGATTTTGAGATTTTGATGTTTCAGAAGTAATCTAAGTGTTTGATCAGCTCATATGTGATGTATGTGAGGTGTGTGAGTGATTGGTTTGTGCAGAATTGCTCTCAAACTCAAAACCCGATAGCTACCTTGCTAAGAAAGGCATTTTTGCCAAGAGAAAGAGATTTTGAGGAAAGCATCTATTAGATGGCTTTGGTGTACTCAAACTGACCACAATTGAGCTCTATTTATAGTAGAGCAAGTTTGTTTTGCAAGGAATAGTGCATGGCAGCTGGTAAGTAGGTTTCCTCAATGTTGGCCAATGGAAATGAAAGTCTCCTCTAGCCATTGACTAGAGGTTAGGGCACAGAGCTTTGGTCCCCTTGGTCTTGGATAAGTCTTGACTGATTTCAAATGAGAATGGCTCAGTCCATGCCACCTTGATGGTTCCATTGAATGCCTCATTCCAAATTTGAAGTCTTGTCCCTATTTTGGCCATTCTAGGTTCGACATGCTATTCTTTGTTCCTTGGACCTTGGAGGCTTGGCTCAGTGATTGTCCCCTTTGGATCCAATCCTCTGAGGTGTCCAAGTGGATTGGAGCAATTGAAATTGGCTTATTTTGGCAAATCGAGCCAAAATGCAAATTCTTCCTTGCTTTGACAGATTTCAGCAAGGCAACTTGCCAATGTTGTATCTCATGATGTAGGTTGAATTTGGCAATGTTCTTGGCCATTTTGGAAAGCTCTTACATGATACAACAACTGTTTGAACAAGTTTGCTTTTTATCTCTTTTGATTCCAAGTGAAAAATCCCCCTACATTTGGATAAAAGTGAAGGCAATTTCTGACTTAGTGAAAATTTCACTAAGTGTTGGAAAAAGTGACATTTTCACTTTTCAGCCACTTTGATCACTCCATAACTCAAAATCCTTAATGAATTGGAATGACTTGTAGTTGAAGTTTTTATAGGTGATAATGAGGGCTACAAATCCATCTTTGGATGAGAAAAAATGGCCTTGTGGTTTAGGAGTTATGGTCCTCCAAAGTTGGTACCTTTGCCACTTTATTTTTTTAACTTAGAAAATTTTCTAAGTTTTATGGTTACCCCTTTTACAAGTTATCTCACTTTTCTTGATTTTTCTTGATGAATGATGATTCAAATCATACATTAACATCATTTTAGGGTTAAAAATCCATTTTGGTGAAAAATCTCAAAAAGTCAAAGTTGACTTTTGTGCACAGTTGACTTTTTATCAGATGAATTCCAAACTGTGCAATTCTTCAGGAAATCATGTCCTTGACCTAAATCAAACTTGATGGACATGTTCCATGGGTGTCATAGGGTATAATAAATCATGTATTAGGGTTTGGGAGCATGTCCAGGTCAAAAGTCAAAGTTACAGTTGACTTTTCCATTAAAACCCTAATTGTGGTGCAGATGAAATTGAGACTTGTTGCTCAAACTTCTTGGATCAATCCATTGTTCCAAATGGATCAATATGGTATATTAGAGACCCTCAAATCATCTCTTGAGGTCTTGGCTCATGGTTTGTCCCAAAAGTCAACTTAGGGGTGAATTAGGTCAAGAAACCCTAATTCCTGATTTTTGATGAATGCATCCCCTGAGGCAAAATTGACTTGATGCATGGGTTCATGAGGTTCCATGAAGCATATTAGGTTATGTTTTGGATCATTGCCTTGTGCCCAGATGAAAATTTCCATCTGGAGACCCTGGTCGACCAAAACCCTAATTTGGTGACACCGTTGATCTTGAGACTTGATCCACCTAGAAGGGAGCAGCCTTGTGCTTAATCCTTGAAGTGGGAGTCCTTTTTAATCCATTGTGGATGTTTGAGAGATTAGACAAGTTGAAGATCATGTCATTTCTTGATTGATCCTTTGTCTAAGCACTCAGAGAGGGCTTGAAACCCTAATTTTGATTGTAGTGGATGCTCACCCATCTTTGGGGAGACTAATGAAGCATAAAGGTACATCCATATTGTGATGATGATTTTCACAATGATGGGAAATCTAAGTGGTCAAAATTTGGGGTATTACACATGAACTTCTTTTCATGCCATAAACCATAAAAATTCCATTTTTTCAAGTTACAAAATTTGGTAAGCAAGTTATGTTGGCTTTACTAACAATCATCATACACCATTATTACCATCGTAAAGCACTCCATGGTAACTAAAATACACCACCCACATAATAAAATTCATACACCACCATAAACCTTCATTTTTCCAACTTTCACTAAACCACCACTAACTAACTTTTAACCATGCTTAAGCTTTTAACCATACTATAACCCACCATATAAATGCTCATTCACCTTCTAACATAAGTTAGTTACACCATTAGAGAGAAAATAGATTAAAAAACGAATTTCACACCCACAACTTCCTTCTCCAAGATCTCTCTCATCTTGAGGTTTTTTTTTTGGAATTCTTTGCTTATCTTCATCATCTCATGGAGTAGAAGCTACTGTTTGCATCTATTCTCAACTGTAACCATTGAATCATCACCTACTAGTTCATCTTCTTCCATTATCAATTTGCAATTTTTCAAGATTTGAAGAGGTTAAGCATTTATTTTGCTTAAGGGAGATTCCAAGACCTTGCATCGAAGTTTTTCGGGTTTCTTAATCGCGAAACATCACAAGAAGCAGTGGACTTTCTCCACTAGGTAAGGATCTCTAAAAATTCCATGGCTCTCATTCTTAGATTTACATGGTTTAGGACGTTAAAATGTTGCTCATACATTGCATCTAGAAGTCCTGAAATGATGGCACACCATGAATCTTGGAATTTAAGTTTATGTGTTGTTCTTGATTTTATGATTTTCAATTTGAATCTGTGACTTTCGTGTCAATTGTCACTATGTTAGAGCTGTTATTTTTGGAAACTAATGGTGTATTGTTGTTCTACTTATTTGGGGCTTCAATTGGTATATTATTTTGTTGATTTTGGTTAAAAATTGGTGTTGAAATCTGATGTTGAAATATGTGGAAATCATTCTGGTGTTGCTGCATTTTTTTCTCTTCCTGGAGTGCAATGGTGTGCAGTTGCATGCATGGGGAAGGGGACGACCACGTGTCGCCCCCTGAGTGGCCGTTTTTTTTGTTGTCTTATTCAATTAAAAACCAACTGGACCGATTGATATAGGGTGCACATGATGCATTGTTTTTTTTTTCTTTTTCATGTAAGCATGTGAAACAAATAAATAATAATAATGTCTGATGAATTCTAGATGCGGGTCCCATGCAAGAATTCCAAGGCTATGTAGTACCAACATTTTCTTCCTTTTTACTGTAAGGGAACACGTAATAATAATACTAATAAACATTGAATGAACCATTACTTCATGATGGATCCCACACAGCAAATGCATCACATGCATGTTTTTTCTTTAAATCTTTGCTGCAAATGATATAGTAATAATACTAGTAAGAAACAAACTAATAGCATGATAATAATGATACAATAACATGATTAATGCTTGAAGCTGGGCCCACTCGGTGATGTTACTACAAAATACCACGTTTCTTCCTTCTTTACTACATGTGAAGGCAAATAGCATCAAATAAATAATAGCATTTCATTTCATTTTATTTTTTTGGTTTTTTCCATGGTATATTGGGCCCCAGTAAAGTGCTATTCACACACCCATTTCATAGCCCAACTTGAATCAAGCTAAACCTTACTAACTCTTCATCCCCTTCCTTTACATGTTTTTTTTTAGTTTCTTTTTAGTTACACGTCATAAATTCGAATATTAAAAATACCAAAATTTTTTATAAAATTCTTAAAAACTTTATGTATGTTCATGGACGTTTTAATTAATTTTTTATGAATTTAAATTTCATTTTTTTGGCTGTTTGGATTTTTTTTGGAATTTTTGAAAGATATGTGTGCATATGGACGCACCTTGTGATACAAGGCTTAAAAAGTGACTTTCTATTAATAGTTGTGATCCAAATTTTTGTGTGTAGTTTGAACCTTTATTGTACGATCTTTAAATGTTAAATTCATGCCTTGATCATATTTTTTAGGTCACTTTTTAAGTACCTTTTGTGACTTATGTTTGTATGATCATTAAGTGGAAAATGCCTAATGTTTGCATTTTTTTGAGAATTTTTGGTGCATGATTTGGATCCAATATTTTGCATGTGACCAAATAATGGACATAACATGACTTGGTTGATTGTTCATAATTTAAAAAAGTCATTTACTATTTTTCACCAGTTTTCCAATGTGAACATGTCATATGTAAACATGTTAGAACTAGGTCAAGTTTAATGCCAATGTGTGATCCCTCTAAAGCCAATTTTGAAAGAATGTTTGATCCTATATACAATGACATTTCAGGTGCCTTTTTTATCCTTAAATGTTGATTTTTGTTCATGGCTTAAATGATTCTTTTGAACCCTAAGTTGTTTATTTGATTACGATTGATGTTTGCTTAGGTGTTTAGCTTGATGATGTATTTATGCCATCCTCTTTAGGATATTTTTGTACATATTTTCATATATGAATTAGCATGAATCATAAACTTCCCTCATGAATTTATGGGTCACTTCATATGCTTCTAATTGGCATTTTGCTTCATAAGTTTGAACATGAATGGAAAGTTAACTTTGTTGTTTTCACTTGGACTTAGAATGTGTCATGTTTGTACAAAGTTTTGACATTAAAATGTATCATTCTACACATCATTTTCTACTTCCCCTTGTATGGCATGTACCTCTAGGGTTCCCTTTCCATTGCTTATTGTTTCATTTTGCTCTTAAGGTAGAATTAGAGCACTTCCTAGTGCATTAGGACATAGTTTTGTGACTTTGCTTTCGACTACTTGATAGTTGAGCTTGACATGGAGATGGTAAGTTACTTGTAATACTTTGAATGCTATTTTACACTTACATGATTCCTTCTCCTCTCACTTCTCATTCACTTCTCTCTTTCGTGATTGTTTAGAATAATGTTTACTTGTGTTTCTTCACATATTCCTTTAGGTTTTCTTAGTCCAGCTTAATTTTTTATTAAGCTTGGAGTAGGATAGACATTAGGAGTTAATCCATGTATGCTAACATTAGGTAGAATTCCCCTTCTTACCTCAACCATAGGACCATGATGCATGACAACATTAGGATCTAGTTTCCCTTAGTTGTTTTTCTTTGCAACTTTGAGTCTTTCTCTCCTCTCATCTCAAAACAAAATAAAAAACATGCAATAAATACAACGAGTATTGTATGCCATGAGCCTTAAGTACATGGGAAATGGAGGGTGGAGGGTCTTCCTTCACCTTTCTAGAGTGTTTAGCATACGTCGCATTGGGGGCGACCATGCGATGCATTCGCTCCTATGTCATATACTTTAGTGCAATATGAGTTACAAACAATAAATCAATACACTTTATCATAAAAAAACAAACAACCATCTTTCTTCGGGATTCTCTTCTCATCTCCCCCACTCCATTCGTAAAGGATACGTCATTTCCGTTCTACCGCAAATAGGTAAACGCGTAAGACTCCATACAACGAGCGACAACACCTAAACTGCTGGAACGCGAACGTTGGCATCTTCCGCTAAAAAACACAAAACAACAAGACCCTGTTAGGTCGAACTATGATTGCTCTGATTTCCTTCTTCCTGTGAGATTAAGGATACGTAGGCACAAGACGGCGATGTCTTGGCGAGAAAACTTCCCCCACAATCTCGTAGTCTTCCGAACTATGTTGACTCTAACTTTCCCGCTCCCGAGGGAATACGTAGGCCTAGGACGACAATGTCCTATCGAGTCACCTTTTCTTTTCTTCCCTCGTTCCTCCGTTTCCCATTCCTTTCCATTTCCAGTTAGCAGTTGAGCTTCAGATAACCTACATCTTTTGATCGATAACAACAAGTGTGGATCCCATCTAGTACGATGGAAGCGAGGGGGTGCGAATACCTTCCTCTCGCGTAACCGACTCCCGAACCCAGGATATGGTTGCGATGACCATTCCTTTCCCTTTGTTGAGGTTTTCTTCGATAGTTTCCTTTCCCTACATCGGGATAAATAACATTCGGTGGCGACTCTTCTGTCGTTTTCTGCCTGTTGATTTTCGTAGATGCGACAGCTGGCGACTCTGATGGGGACTGTGGTTCCCTACGCGAGTCAGTCCTAGCGCTTGTCTGTTTATATTTCATTGGGTGTTTACTTTTGTGCAATATTTGTTGTATATTACTGTATTTTACTGCATTTATGGCATTTGATTACTGTTATCATACTGCTCTGCTACTGTTGTGCTGTTGGGTGGGTTGGTTCCATGAGAGATAAGCCCAATACCCAGGCTTGATTATACACCTAGGATTAGAGTGGAAAGTAGAGTGACTTGTGTGGCATTTGGCCAGACTTAGTATAATTCCATATCCAGACGAGGTTTTCTTTGGTAATGTTCTATCCTGTGCATTGGGGCAGTCGATAGAACGTAACCTAGATAGCTGCTGACTCTGGCGACCATTCCCGAGGACTCAGTTAAGGCACTCCTCCTAAGAGATGATAATGGAAAACCAGAAATGGAAAACCCATTATGCTTCTTGATCTGAGGACCCGAAGCTGAGAACTTGTCATAGGATGAACTTTTTAGGGGAATCAGTTGAGGCCTCCTCGATTGATGATGATGCCAAACCAGAAATGGTGAACGTATCATCATTTCTCGACCTGAGAATCCGTGATGTTGAGGATCCTTAGTTTTAGAACCCACATGTGAGAGGGGCTGGGTGTTTGCAGGTTTGCAAGTAACCCTGACCTTCAACCTACCTGGTTTTCTGGTCTTCTTATCAGTGTAGACTTATCAGCCTGGTATTCTGGTATTCTGATTATTCGGATATTCTGGTATTCTGACATTCTCATCAGAGCAGAGTTTTGAGCTTATTCCGTCAGCAACGCAACAATTATCCAGAATTTGTGGAAGCCTTGATCCCATGTCTCTGCATTCATATTATCATAACATGTTTGCATACATGTTCATGTGTTTCCAAGGATCTTAACTTTGAGACTCGCTGCTGATCATTTCCATCTATTTCTTGTGGTTTTTATGTGAAAAAATTGAATCAAAGCAGAATGATTCCTTGGAAATATTTGAACATGGCATTTACATAACATTTTCATACTCATTTGCATAACAGGTGTTTGAAGCTGGCTATTCTCATCCTGATCTGGCCTTCTTCAGAATTTCAGACTTAACTCTTCAAAGAAGTTGGAAGTTGATCATGGAACAAATTCAAGCAGAATTGACGGTCGTCCGCAGCCAAATGGAGCATTTCATGGTAGACCTACAAGATTTATTCTAAGGTCAGAAAATGCTGAGAGAAGAAGTTCATCAGCTGAAGACTCAGATGGGCTTGGTCATGGAGGTCATGAGAACTATGTTGAGAAAAGAGGATAGTCTTGCGCCCATTGCTGCAACTAAAGGTGTTATTCCCCCTGTTTCGTCGGAATCTCTCCCGGATCATGAATTGCCTAGGGAATCCTCTTCGTAACCTGAAGGTCCAGAACTTTCTCAACAGCCGCCATTGCCTGCCTCCCAAGAGAATCCTAGGAGCGGAGGATATGGATCAAGGCCAAAAAGGCCTGAAAGAGTTTTTGACCCACTCCCGATGCCGTGTGCACTGCTGTTGCAACATCTGCTTCAGCTTCAATTGGTTCAGTTACTGAATCTAGCTCCACCTACTGGTGAGATTCCCCCTGGCTATGACGCGAAGGCTCGTTGTGACTTCCATTCTGGAGCTCCCGGGCATAATATTGAGAAATGCAAGGCCTTTCAGCATAAGGTCCAAGACTTAATTGATTCAAAGGCAATCGAGTTCACTATTTCGAAAGAGATGGATGCTCCCCTCTTACCTCCAGAATCAACCTCAGGACAAGGGCATATTCCACAGTCTGGGGTTTCAGAATCCTCACGCTAACAACATTTATCTGTTCCTCGACCAGATTTGAAGAGGAAAGCGCCCGGGCAGGTTGGTTGTCGAGATCATTACTGTCCTCAGAAGAGACAACAGTGGCCAAGCAGGCCTGATAGAAGGTTCGATCTAATCCCCATGCCTCACAGTCATTTGCTTGTTCGTTTTGCTCGAAGGTTCTTTGGTTCAGCTAAGGAAGGTTAAGCCTGTTCCAGATTTTATTCCTCACGACTATGATGCAACTGCGATATGTGAGTTCCATTCGGGGGCCCCTGGCCATTCAATCGAAGATTGCAGAGCCCTGAAGCACCAAGTTCAAGATATTATCGACTCAAAGGTCATTACATTCACTGCCGATGGTTTGCACATCAACTGGAGCTTCCCGAGTGAGCACTCAGATTTCGAGTATGTCGTTTAGAGCAATAAGTCCAGACGGAGCCAAGCCTCCTCAATAATGGCAATCTTTAGCTTCTTTACTGTACTTTCATTTGTATTTTTCATTGTTCTTTAATACTTTGTATACATGTGAAACTTGTTTGTTTTGATTGATGACCTTAATGCAATGAATATGTTTTTCTTGAAGTAATTCATTTGTGTTCATTCATTTAATTATTTCTATGCATTGCAATACCAATTTACGTGCCTAAACTCTTAGAGGGAAGATGACGAATTGAAAACGCAAACTTTCTGGTCGTATGCTTTTGGGAACAAAACCTTGCTGATGATGTACATGCATTGTTTCAACTCCCCAAACATCAGAGATATAAGGGAGATAGACCCTTGTTACCCCGTTGAGCCTAGAAGTAGGAGTTTCTTTTGAAAAGAAAACCCTAACACTTAACCCAAGGGTAGGTAGTTGTCAGTTGATTTGACCAAGCGTTCAAATTTCAAAAGGATTGTGAATCTAAGGATCCATTACCTTTTTTTCTCATCAGGAGGCCAAGGAGCATGAAACCACAATGGTTATCGCTCACCGCAAGGATTGAAGCAGTCACAATCCCTTCAAGAAAGTCGAGACAGCCAGTGTCACACGATTTGTTCACACAAATAAAAAGGAAAAAAAGAAAAAAAAGAAAAAGGAGAAAGAAAGCCCGCTAAGTCGAAAGTTTGAAAACAAATGACTTAGGCAAAAATTAGGGCATCCCGCAGGACTTAAAAATCGAAAGATTAAAAAAGAATCCATCCAGGAAAAAATAAGGGAAATCAAAAGAATGAAAAGAATGAAAGCGAAAAGGATTACAAAAGAAAAATCCTCGAGCAAAGAACAAGTCGTGTGACTACAAACACCAAAGACAAAAGGAGCGATCGCCACTCCGAAAGCATTGGGGGGCTCCTTAACCATCACTGATGACATGCAATAACCTTTGGAAAGGTGAGCGCTTGTGTCAAATGAACTGAACGTAGGACTGAAGGACATCAAGGAGAATGGGTGGGTACAAACAAAATTTTGAGCCATAAATATTTCTTTCTCAAACCGTGAACCAGACCACGTTACAACCCTCAAAATTCCTAATTGAGGCAAGGTTATTCTGAAGGCATACTTAAGATAAGACAACGTTCCTAACTCCCCATGAATGGGGCTAAAATGTTTTTTTGGTATTGCATGTGCATAATGTCTTTTATTCAAAAAAATTAGTGTCGCATTTTTCTAGTGATTTGTTCACAAGGTTCGGCGACAACTCTTTAATAAAAACTTCAAGATAAACATGTATGTTGTATTAGAATAATCATTCTCAGAATAAACGTTTTCTGCTTGCATACATTGTACTTGACACCGGTGAAGCTTGTATAATGAAAATCAGTCGAGAAGTCTGACTTTGCCAAGAGGAAATTCCAGGGCAATCATATTGATGAGCATGTAAGACTTCGTCAGCTAACAGTTTTCTTAGCAAGTTGTGCTCAAAGTTCAGCCAATCCGGGGCAGTCACGTCGAGAAATCTCTCCAAGTTCAGCCAATATGGGGCAGTCACGTCGAGAAGTCTCTCCAAGTTCAGCCAATCTGGGGCAATCACGTCGAGAAGTCTCTCCAAGTTCAGCCAATCTGGGGCAATCATGTCGAGATTCAATAAATCTCTTGAGACGAGGGCCGAAGTACTGCAAGACTCGTACTGAGGCAGGCCACCTTAGGAGCGAGAAGTTTTCATCTCCAGAAGACAGTTAATCAAAAGCACCTCTTCAAAGTTCAGCATACTGGGGAAAAATATTTCAAGTTGTTACGAATCCTCTCGAGGCAAATTCCTTCGTAGGTTATCCAATCTGGGGCAGTTACGTCGAAATCCGATAAATCTCTCCAAGAGTTTGAAGATCTTAGGGCATTTTGAATGCTGGGTTTTCTGTAAAATCCTCTTGAGACGAGTTCTCCCAGTAGAACATGTGGTCTGAGGTAAGTGTGGAGTTCGCTTATGATAATCAGCATGCGGTTGATCAGCGAAAGCGTGAAACGCCAAAGTGGTTCCTAGTATAGGGTTTCTATTCCTCGGCAAGGTATCTCTCTCAGTGGGGTGTGAGAATGAATGTCTCCCCGCCAGAAACAATCAAGATGGTATCATCCGTGACGGAGGTTATGTCTTCTTATTATCCTCCCCAGCAAGAGTCCTGAGGTTTGGTTTCCCCAGCCAGAGATGGATTTATCTTTTCTCCAGTAAGAGTTCAAGCCCCAGACAGGGTAGAGATAGTCTGTTGATTCTCCAAGCAGGGTGGCATTCACAGCAAGAGACCCGATTCTCTCCCCACAAAGTACTGATATGATCAAGACACAAGCATCTCCTTTCCCAGCAAAGGCTTATTTGATCTTAGTCCCTCAGCAGCCAGGTCAGAAGGTTGTCATTCCCCAATTGAGTCCTATGGTTATAGGTTCTCTTCAAGCAGGACTGGTTCAGGTGATGTCTTTCAAGTAAAGTCATCGTTATCCATAATTCAGAGCCCAGATGTATCAATATTCCTCCCAGCCGAGTTGTTGATCTATTTCCCCACAGAAAACCAGAAGATCAAATCAGTGATCACTGCCTCAGCAGAGTTGCTAATTATCATCCTCGGCAGATTCCAAGTCCAATGGTTATTGGCGCCTTTTCCGTATCAGATCTTTGGGTTCCATCGTCATCAGTTGTAATTCTTAATCCCCAACGGAGTGGAAGTTTTCTTCAGGTTTCATCTTCAGCAGAGGCTTGGATCGGGAAGGTCGTCCAATTTGTCCTCCTCAGCACGGTTTGTGACCCTGAGGACAATTCAGTTTGTCATCTCCAATGGAGTTGCCTTCATATCCTCCGCATTTATTTTGCAGAGGATTCCCTTTGCATCTTGCATGTAGTAATCATTGCATCCTCAAAACGCGCAACATTTCCATTTCACATGGAGCATTACGCCATAGAAAAATTCAAACATATGCATTTGAAGCATAAGCCAGGTTTGGATATTCTTGCTGCCAGTCGGTTCCCCAACAGAAAGTGGTTTAATACAGGAGGACTAGTTTTATCTTATCCCCGGTGAAGTTGCCGATGAACTTGTTTATTCTACTGGTATTCCCCTGCAGAGTTGTCTGTTCAGATCTCTCGTAGCCCCCAGCAGAAATGATGTAACTGTAGCCCTCTAGTAGGCACCTTAATCAATCCCTAGGGTAGGAGATCAGTCCCTCTTCCCTTTTTGGCCTTTGTCCCCTAGCAGGGTTGTCTGACTAGGATTCCAGTATACCCTCAACTCTTTTGATACCGAATAGTATCATCTTTCGATGCCGGTAAGTGTCATCGTTTCATTCTTCTTTGGATGCCGGAAAACATCATATTTTGATGCCGGTAAGTGTCATCTTTTCAATACACTCAATCATATTTCTTTGGATGTCGGAAAGCATCATATTTCAATGCCAGTAAGTGTCGTCATTTCATTCCTTTTTTCGACGCCAGAAAGTGTCGTCATTTCATTTTTCCTTGATACCGGATAGTATCATCTTTCGATGCCGGTAAGTGTCGTCGCCTCGTTATCTGCCGATGCCAGTAAGTGTCGTCATCTCATTTCACCTTTCGATGCCGAAAAGTGTCGTTATTCCTCAGTTTCTTTAGATGCCGCAAAGCATCATCTGCCGATGTCGGTAAGTGTCATCATTTTATTCCTCCTTTCAATGCCAGAAAGTGTCGTCATTTCAGATCCTTCTTTAGATGCCAAAAAGCATCATCTGCCGATGTTGGTAAATGTCATCATCTCATTTCACCTTTCGATTCAGGAAAGTGTCGTTATTCCTCAGTTTCTTTAGATGCCGGAAAGCATCATCTGCCAATGCCGGTAGGTGTCGTCATCTCAGTTCATCTTTCGATACCGATAAGTGTCGTCACCTCAATTCTTTTGATGCCGGAAAGCATCATCTGCCGATGCCGGTAAGTGTCGTCATCTCAATTCATCTTTCGATGCCGGAAAGTGTCATCATTTCAGATCCTTCTTTTGATACCGAATAGTATCATATTTCGATGCCAAAAAGTGTCGTCATTTCAGATCCTTCTTTTGATACCGGATAATATAATGTTTCGATGTCGGAAAGTGTCATTATTTCATTCCTTCCTTCGATGCCGATAAATGTCATCATCTCGTTTCATCCTTCGATGCCGGTAAGTGTCATTTATTAAGAATACCAATTCACCTTGTGATTTTAGGCACCGGCCTGTGTCGTGTCTTCTCCGTAGCATATTTTCCAATCCCATCTATTCCTTGTTATCCCCAGTAGAGTCTTTCCCACTCATCATATCTTCTACCCTAGTTTATACCCCCAGAGTGCAAATTTTCAGTTTCTATTGGTATTCAATCCCTATTTACCTCGAACTCCTAAAAGCCGCTGCTCTCATCCCTTCAGGTCCACAGTTGATTGAATAGGGGCAACTGTAACACCTCAAAATTTTCCCTCTTATTTATACCCATTTAGTGGCTTATGCTTCACCTTTCATATGCATTTAGGTCATAAGCATCACATATGCATCATTGGGTTTCACAAGGCATGGGATCAGAGGTTTCCATGGTTTGAATTATTCAAAGCAAAGAGAATGAGACTCCTCAAGGCCAAGACAACTCATTTGATTCACAATTTCACTCAGAAGGATTTCAATTGGCCGGATGGTTGAAAATCAGACAAATTGAGAAAAAGTCAACTGATCAAGGAAAAAGTTAACTCTTGATTTTCACGTCAATCTCATGTTCATCATGTCAAATATTGTCAAGGGGAAAGATTTGAGCAAGAAATATCAAAGGATTCATGAAAAATCAAGAATTATGGAAAGTTGCCATTTTTTGGAAAAACAAGGGTTTTAGAACTTTCCATTTTGGGAAAGTTTTTCATGCCATGCAACAAACTTTATGGTCATTTTTCTCTATGATCCAAGTCTCATTTGGAAATATTTTTGGAGATAAAAGTTGTAGCATTAATTCCAATCTTTCCATCCATATAAAGAATGTCCCATAAAAATTTCTAGATCAAAAGCTATGATCAATCAAATATGGGATTATTAAGTTGTTCAATAAAAAAAATTCAGAATTTTTCTAAGTTCCAAAATTCAGTTTTGTGACCATGTTTTAAATGATATTTTTCATGGTGTTCCAAACCTTAATTACATTTCTTTTTTACATCAACTTTGTACTATTAAGTACCATCTTTCCAATGACATCAAAACCATGCAAATTGGTCCATTATCCTTTAAGAAATTCATCAATAAAGATACCTTCATGAACATCTTTTCATGCCATAAACCATAAAAATTCCATTTTTTCAAGTTACAAAATTTGGTAAGCAAGTTATGTTGGCTTTACTAATGTCATACCCCAAACTTTGACCACTAAGATTTCCCATCATTGTGCAAATCATCATCATAATATGGAAGTACCTTTATGCCTCATCAATCTCCTCAAGAATTGTTGAGCATTCACTATAATCAAGCATTAGGGTTTTAAGCCCTCTCAGAGCACTTAGACATAGGATCAATCAAGGAATGACATGATCTTCAACTTGTCTAACCTCTCAAACACCCATAAAGGATCAAGAGAACTCCCACATCAAGAATCAAACACAAGGATGTAGCATTCTCAAACACAAGGTTGCATAATTATGGTTCCTCAACCCTAAAACAATGTTAATATGTGATTTGAATCATCATTCATCAAGAAAAATCAAATAAAGCGGGATAACTTGTAAAAGGGGTAACCATAAAAACTTAGAATTTTTCTAAGTTATGGAACAAAGTGGCTAGGGTACCAACTTCCAAGGATCATAACTTGAGATCCAAGCAACCATTTTGGATGGTCCAAAGATGGATTTGTAGCTCTCATGGCATAATTTAAAAGTGTCAACTACAATTCATTCCAATTCTTCATGGATTTTTAGTTATGGAGTGATCAAAATGGCTGAAAACATGAAATGTCACTTTTTCCAACACTTAGCGAAATTTTCACTAAGTCAGAATCTGTTTTTCTTTTTTTTCAAAATATAGGGGCATTTTTCACTTGGATCCAAAAAGTTTCAAGACAAACTATGATCACACATATGTTGTGTCACATAAGGGCTTTCCAAAATGTCCAAGAACTCCATCAAACTCCACCTGAGCTAGGAGTTATGGTGGCTGCAATGTGCCTTGATGCAAACTGCTTGGCAAGGCAGATTTGTGCACAAAGGTTTGATTTGAACAATTTGTGAAATTCCAAGCATGCTTATCCATCTGCACACCTCAAGGGGGAACAACCAAGGGACAAACACTGATCTATCAGCCTCCCAAGTTCATGGATCTATGTTTAGGCATGGCACTCCTAAATTCAAAGATGCTTCAAATATTTAATTTTGTTTCAAAGCATTTAACTGATGCAGGTGGCATTCATCAAGACAATGTTATCCAAGTTCAGTCAAGGCTTATCCCTGAACCAAAGACACATAGGCCTGTGCTCCAACCTCTAGTCAATGGCTAAGGGAGACTTGAGATTCCAAAGTGATCCAATTGGCCACAGACCTGTACCAGTTACCATACCCTATTCCTTGAAAAAAAACTTGCTCTACTATATATAGAGCTCATTTGTGATCAGTTTGAGTACACCAAAGCACCCAAACTGATTATGTCCTCAAAATCACCTTCTCACTTCCAAAATTGCCCTCTAAAGCAAGTCACTATCAGGGTTTTGAGTTTGAGAACAATTCCAACCAAACCAATCACACACACACACACACACCTCATAAACATCATATAGACTGATCCAAACACTTAAACAACATCTGGAACACCAATTCCACAAAATCACCAGCCAATTGCTCAAGCTTTCAACCAAGTTACAGTTGAGGTGCCATAACATGTTCCAGTCCATTTCCAATCACTCCAAGCATTCAAACACACTCCATATGGTGTAGGGAAGCTGTTCAGATCATCACAACTCATCTGTAACGCCTCCAACTCAAAAATTAAATTTCTCTTGCTGCCACGTCCTTCAAGTAAGCCTAAACTTGGTCATTTCATGATTTCATGATTCATGTATGGAGGGTTTCCCCTCAATTAATTGCTTTGTATGAATCGTGTATCAAAATTCCCAGCCTTCATGCAGAATTTAGGGTTCTTGAGGTTTTGTCTTGATTTCTTATTCCATGCTTAAAATAAATGAAATTAAAGACCATAGACATGACCGTGAGGTGAAAACGAGTAGATTGATATGTGGATTGTGTGATTTCATCAAGTATTCAGTGAGATTGAGGGGAAAACGCAAATCTGAAGAAACAGAGGGCGCGGGCAAGAACTTGGTGTTCTTGGCGCCCTTTTTTGAATTTTTAAATATTTGAATTTTTGTGATTTTATTTAATTGATTCAAAAATTAATTTCTCTCTGGTTTTTAATGATTTTGAGTTGATTATTTTTTTAATAATTCACAAAAATGTTAAAATATTTTATTTTACAATAATTTCCCAAAAATATTATTTATTTCATATACTTGATATTTTTGCAAAGAATTAATTTTTATTTGTTTTTTGACATTTAAAGTATTTTTTCTTTCTTGATTTTCTAAACTTAAATGGTTTCCAATCATTTTATGGATAAAAATATGATTTTTCAAACATTAATCTAAGATCACAACTTGTTTTTCACACATGTTTGATAATTTTGATCTTTTTAATTAAATTTTTATTTAATTAAAATACATTTTGAAATTAATTTAGGGTTTTGATCTTAATCACCCTAAACAAATCTGTTTAAAACACTTGTGGGTCTCTAATAGAGTGTAAGACCCAACCCTTTGAAAATACAAAACCATTTGGGCCTCAGATATTGCATAAGTCCCTCTGAGTTAAAAAAATCTCGGCACGATCGCCAGTTCAAATCAAATACTCTGGGCCTCTCCTCGAGCTATAAGTCCCATTATTTTTCTTAAAAAACACTTTTGGGCCTCTAACAGAGTGTAAGACCCAACCCCTTTTGTAAATAAACATTTTTGGGCCTCACATATTGTATAAGTCCCTCTGTATATTTTCAAAGCAACGGCGCGATCGTCGCCCTTTTCAAAATCATCCGGGCATCTCCCTGAGTTGTAAGCCCCATCTCCTGTACAAAAATAAACTTTGGGCCTCTAATAGAGTGTAAGACCCAATCCCCTTTTGACCAAAACCTTTTGGGCATCAGTCGTTGTATAAGTCCCGATATGATATTCAAAGCAACATTACAATCACTGTTCAAACCTTGGGCCTCTCCTTGAGTATAAGCCCCAACAAATTGTTCACAAATAAGTCCCTTTTGATTTAGGTTCAAATGTACAGTTGTTGTCAAAACTTTCTTTAATTTCTCTAAACAACTAACAATACAACATGGAAGCTCGCTTACTTGTAAGTTTTAAACAACTTTCCTTTACTCGCTTTAATATATATAACTGTATTGTGGAAAGTTGCGCATGATTAGTCTTCTTTCATTCTTTTAAATACATGTTAGATATATATAATTGTATTGTGGGAAGCTATGCATGGTTAGTCTTCTTTCATACCTTTTAAATGCTCGTCATATATCAACTGTATATATACTAGTATAGTTATTTAGAGTTTTCCCCTGCAACTACATCTAGAACTAGGTAAAGCCATCTTGGTCACTCTTTAAATACAAACAAAACTAGATCCCCATAGGATTTCCAGATACAATCTTCCCTTCTCTTGGGGTTAAACAATATGGAACAAAGAGATAGGCAGTATTCTCGGTGAACCTTTTCTCAGACTGTCACCCCTAGAAATTCTCAAAGAAATTCTACTCCCCAGAGTTGATCTATTCTCCGTGAATAGCATCTCTTGAGTTTCTTCCAAACCCTTGAACTTTCCTGGAATGATCTCTTCTCTGTGAATTGCATTTCTTGAACTTCTCTTGGTTTGGGGACCCACAGGCTTCCTAAAAGCATCCCCGCCTCCTCTTGGGCTTTGTACAAGGACCCTTTGGCTTCTTAGAAGTTCTCATGCCTTCTCTTAGGCTTAATACAAGGACCCTAATGGCCTCTTAAAGGTATAAGACAAAACTTAGTCATCCTTTGCTAGAGCAGTCTTTCCAGTGTCAAACCTCAGGCCACTTTAGGGTTGATTCTCATCCCTTAGGGCCCTTGCCCTCTTTTGGGCATCCTACAAAAGATAAAACTCTTCAACACCAGTAGACTTGGACAGTCTAAACCCCCTTTGAGTCTCAAAGACATTCTCAAGTTCCTTTCAAACATAGGAAAAAACATCGATCATTCTGGATAAATCTCCAGCAGAAACCCGGTCTCTCTCATGAGAGTTCCCCACCCTTGAGCCTGCCTATGGATCTAATCCTCAACAGTAAGATAGCCTCCGCTTAGGCTTTGTATAATGATCTTTCCCCAACACAGTCAGCCTCCTCTTGGGCTTTGTACAATAATTCTCCTCCCCCAAGCGTAGCTAACCTTTTCACACTCTCTTGTTGAGTCCATCACTTTTCAAGGCTCTGTTGTTGAGTCAATACCCTTTTAGCCTTAATCTCGGGCTTCGTACGAGACAATATATCACTCTCTTGTTGAGTATAAAAGACTCTCTTGTTGATTCAATCACCTTTCAGACTCTCTTGTTGAGTCAACTCTTTTAGCCTCCGTCTTGGGCTTTGTACAAGACATATAAAAACACTCTCTTGTTGAGACAAACTCATTTCAGCCTCCATCTTGGGCTTTGTACAAGAAACATATAAACCTCCCCAACGGAGTCAAAAATCCCTTTTAGCCTCAATCTTGGGCTTTGTACAAGACAGAAAAAACATTTTCCCCAGAAAAGTCAAACTATTAGCCTCCTCTTAGGCTTTATATAATGATATCCCCAAAGAGTCAGTCTCTTTTTTGCCTCAATCTTGGGCCTTGTACAAGACATATACACTCTCTTGTTGAGTCGGTCTTATCTAGCCTCCTCTTAGGCTTCGTATAAAGAAATCCCTAGCTGAGTCAATCAAGCTTTTAGCATCAAACTTGTGCTTTAATCAAAGCACACAAACATCAACATTCCCTCTTTAGAGATGACAAATTCTCTCTCAGCCGAAACCCTTTAGCTTCATATCTTGGGCTTTGAAAAAGATACAAATCACCTTTAGCTTCATGTCTTGGGCTTTGAACAAGACACCAAAACAATTTTTTCCTCCCTTAAAATAGGAGGAACTACGACTGCTCTGATTTCCCTATTTCGTTAAACGGGAATATGTAGGCATAAGATTACGAGATCTTAGCGAGCATATAAATCAAAAACTCTAGGTCCGCTACCTTCATACACCAGTAAGAAAAATTTTAGATACAATATCTTCCCAAAAGCCTCATGAACACTCTATTCTTAAGCCAAATAACCGAAGAGAGACCCACGATTTTGATAGCATCTGTAAACCAACAGTCATCTATTTAAACTCAGTATGCAAGCAGGGTTAATTGGAGACATCTATTTCCCTTCCTTAATCAGCTTCATAGGATAAAAAATGAATCAAACTGTAGCACCCCAAAGCGATAGTGATTCGAAACCACAAAAACCGCGCTACAACAGAATGGCGACCACAGTGGGAGAAGTCTAGTTCTCCCACCTCTTAGGTGGAATCCCTTAAGTTTAGAAGGTACCACGGTGAATGGCGACTCTGTTGGGGAGTCATTGACTGTTAGGATCATAGGACTAGAGGTCTAGGATGTTAGGACAAATATATATACTGCTTTTCCTAATTGATATCCGTGTTTATTTTTCTGCTAATGGGAATGCGTGTGATGCTGCATCTGGAAAGATTGAGTATACACCTAAGATAAGTGATGGCACTAGACAGGTAATATTACAGGGAGTGACTCCCAAATAAGAGGTCCCGGTTTACCATCGAATCAGTGGAGATGCCATTTGCGGATTCAATTCCTATACGACTTTGGTTGTTGAAAGCAAAATGTTCGATTGGGTTATTTGAGAAGCAGAGGATTTTAGTAGACTGAAACCATGTTACTATTTTGTAGTGCGGAAGCTATCGGAAATAGTTGTCACACGATACTACCCTCATTTGAGATTACTCTAAGATACTACAGCTCGCTCGGGAGATTCCAGCCTGCTGTTGTTATCCCAAGAGGGGTCAGTGATTTTGAGGACAGGTACAAAAATCCACCAGTATAAACCTTTGGGGATGGGTAGAGCCATGACTTCATGACACCAAAACTTTGACCCCATGTTTTTTCTATGTTTTTGTGTGCTGCATTCATGCATTCATTTCATTAAAAAAAATTAAACAAAAACTTCTCTTCTAGTCTCTCTTTTTCAAATTAAACTAAGACAATGATTGCAAATGTCAGATAAAGAGATTGCGTTATGGATTTCGGTAGAAGGAGGACTCACAAGTACACCTTCAAGGTTCCAAAACTAGAGGATTTGAGAGGTTTGGCGAGGATGATCACCAACCCTGATGCTTTTAGAGCCAAGTACGGAGGACTGCTGTCTCTGTTAAGTGTCCATGTAATTGAAGGAATACTGGCTATGCTCATTCAATTTTATGAATCGGTCTATCACTATTTCACATTCCCGGATTATCAGCTGGCACCAACACTAGAGGAATATTCTCACCTGACTGATTTGCATATCACTGACCAAGCTCCCTTTTCTGGACTGGAAGAAATTCCAAAAGATCAAACCATTGCAAGAGCAATCTATTTAGACGAGTCAGAAGCCAAGACTCACATGACCACTGAGGGTGGAATCCAAGGTTTGCCATCCCAGTTTTTGATAAAGAAAGCCCTGTACTTTGCTAGTATAGGGAACGTGGCCGCTTTCGAGAGCATCTTTATTTTGCTCACCTACGGGTTATTTTTGTTTCCCAACATCGATAACTTCGTAGATATCAATGCCATTAGGATATTTTTGATTGGAAACCCTGTACCGACCTTGCTCGCAGATGCTTATCATTCTGTACATTTAAGGAATTTGTACAGCGGAGGAATGATCACATGCTGTGTACCCCTGGTGTACAAATGGTTCATTTCCCACTTGCCCAAGTCTGCTGCATTTTGGGATCCTAAGAATACTTTACGTTGGTCACAGAGAATCATGTCTCTTACCAACTCTGACATCGATTGGTACAATCGAATCTATGACGGGATCAGAAACATTGATCGTTGTGGAAATTTCCCTAACGTACCCCTCATAGGAACTAAAGAAGGAATTAACTATCATCTAATTTTAGTTCGTCATCAATTTGGATACCCGATGAGGCATGTCCCGCATAATGCTCATCTCGAAGGTCTTTTCTTCAAGGAAGGAGAAAATGACAGAGCGCTAAAGACAAAAATAGTGCATGCCTGGAAAACATGTTCACAGGAAAGGAAGAGAGTCTCTAGGAAAACCAGATTGTGCCTCTGCTGAACCTTATCTCCACTGGGTATAAACTAGAGCTCTCAAACTGAGGATGCCTCACCCTCGTCAGGAAGTTATTCCGTTAAGGGACCCTGTCCTTTATTTTATGTCTGACACGGAAAAACTTCAGGTTACTCTCAACATAGTTCAACATGAGAAGAAGTCTTGGAAGAACAAGTATCGTATTCTCAGTGTGGAGTGCAGGAAAATACATCAACTGTTAAAAGAAAAAGATGCTCTGATCGAGATTTTAGAGCAACACGCTGTAGAGAATCAAGATGACCAAAGGAATTTGCTCGCACCTTTCACTTGGCAAAGGAATGACAACCCGACAATGGCCCGAGAGCCCCGGTCAAAGAAAAGGAAAGTACCAAAACCAGCACATGAGCTCTCCTCAGAGAGGACTCAGGATCCATTAGCTTAGGCATTTCCTTTTACAGCATTATGTAAATTACTGTATTTCCATTTCCACAATCTTTGAATTCAATAAAACGGGGTTTCCCCTCTGTTTGATATTTGTAATCCAATTGTCGAAGTTTATTTTGATTAAACACAAAAAATATAATTAATATAATCATTGCATATCATTCATCATTCTCACGTAACGCATTCTTCTTACCTACGAATCACACGTTTGTGTCTCGATTCTAGAGTCAAACTGTCTCATTCGTACAATACTCGGGCCAGTTAACAAAATAAAATGGATAATCTCGAGGAAGAGAACAGAGAGTTGAGAGAAGAACTCGACGCTCTGAAAGAAGACTTGAGAAAGCTTCACAATGATATGAAAGCTCTGGCAGCAGCTCAGATGCAACAACAAAGGACAGTGATCTCAGAGATCACATCGATACCCATAGTGGAAAAGTATGATCCTCGATATACCATGCATAAAGATCGTCCCTGGGGCATGCCACTCAACTATATCCCAGAAGGATATATTCCGCCGATCTCAGAAGATCCGGAAACTGCAGCAGGAACCGCTGGGCCTGAAGGTTACAAACTTCGGGAAAGCGAAGATGCCAGGGGCTTGACAGCAACTCCTGAAGGTTACAAACATCGGGAGAGGGAAGTACCCAGAGTAACTGCCGTAATGACTATACCACAACCTGTGGTACACACTGTCCCGGAAGGACAGATTTCCCAGCTACCGTCTGGTGGAAATGAAAGTATGGACGAAAGAATGAGGGAATTCTAGGAACAGTTCCTGGAGATGCAGAAAGAACTGCAAGCTATTCGCGGTCAGGATCTATTTGGAAAGGACGCCACAAACCTTTGTTTGGTCCCCAATGTGAAAGTTCAGCACAAATTCAAGGTGCCCGAATTTGAAAAGTACAAGGGTAACTCTTGCCCTCAAAGCCATTTGGTGATGTACGCTCGGAGGATGTCAACTCAGACAGAGAACCAATAGCTACTGATCCACTATTTCCAGGATTGTTTAACTGGTGCCGCACTCAAATGGTACATGGGTTTAAACTGCACTAAGATCGTTACTTTCAGAGATCTTGGCGCTGCCTTCGTTCAACAGTATAAGTATAACCTGGATATGGCACCCGACATAGATTAACTCAGAGCCATGTCGTAGAAGGATAAGGAACCCTTCAAGGAATATGCCCAGAGATGGCGTGAAATTGCCGCTCAGATTTGTCCACCACTTGAGGAAAAAGAGATGACAAAGATCTTCCTGAAAACCTTGAGCTCATTTTACTACGACAGAATGGTCGCCAGTGCGCCCAGTGACTTTATTGAAATGGTAGGCATGGGAGTTAGTCTTGAGGAAGCAGTCCAAGAAGGACGTTTAGAAAAAGATGTTGGATCATCAAGTAGTACCAAAAAATACGGTAGTGCTTTCCCTAAAAAAAAGAGCAAGATATTGGTAATATCTCTCTCGAAAAGCAAAGGCGACGGTACCAACCAGTAGCAGCTGTAACTCCTGCTATCAACTCTGTGCCTGTTCTTACGTATCAACCTCAGGTTGCTCAAAGCCAACCAAATCAACAACAATATCAGCAAAGGACACAACAGCCTCTTCAGCAGGCTCGTCCTAAGTATAACAACAACCGTACAACACGACCACCAGGGTTTGACCCTATACTAATGTTGTACGCAGAACTGTTTCCACTACTACTGGTCAAGGGGCATGTCCAAACCAGGTCTCCTCTTACAGTACCGTAGAAACTGCCTTTTTGGTTCAAAGCGGATCAGACTTGCCCTTACCACCAAGGAGGAGCAGGACATAACATAGAAAACTGTCTCAGCTTCAAATCCGATGTACAGAAGCTTGTTAGGAGCGGGGTCTTATCCTTGAAGGATACGAATCCAAATGTTCAGACGAACCTGCTGCCTTAACACGAGAAAACTGCAGTAAATTTGATAGCGGAGGAGTCTAACCACAACTATCAAATTCATGATGTAATCTTATTGAGGGCCAACCTGGTCAAAATGCATCGCAGACAGAGCGGATATGGGCATGTGCTATCTCATAACTATCACCAGTGTGATATCTTCTCTAAGAACAATCAAGGATGTTCTGTGGTGCAATCAGCTCTACAGGAACAGTTGGATCGTGGATGGATCCAAGAGCACCGAACTCGTGAAGTCAACATGACTTATACGAATTCCAACGTCATTCAAAACCATAACATTCTGGCAATGAATGTCAACTTGGTGGCAATGCACTCAAGGAAAAGCCAACATCATAATTTTCCACAGCACGATTACGATTCCTATCTGATTTGCTCGGTAAACAATCAGGGATGCTCTTTTGTACAAGAGGCCCTCCAGCATCAGATGGATCTTGGTTGGATTTAGGATTACCGCGATAGAAATCAGTATCAAGTGAATATGATTCAGATCTTTGATATTCACTTGATGAATACCAGCTTGGTGGAGTTACATGCTAAGCAAGTCCGGCTCGGTTTTCTGACTTCGCATAATAATCAGAACTGTAAGGGATGTTGTGAGAGCGACCAAGGATGCGCTCTCATTCAAATAACTTTACAACACTTGTTAAACCACTGGTGGCTTCCGACCTATTTAGACGAAGACACACAACGAATCAGTATGATTAACGGGAACCCTACTAGGCATCAAAGTCTGGATGTTCGATCAATGGGAACAGATCTAGTGAGGTTACACTGCATACAAAGAGGACGTAGCCAGGTGCCACCACACAACTATGAACGTTGTAGAGTTTGCTCTGAAGATAATCAAGGATGTTACCGTGTGTGAGCAGCCCCTCAGAGTCAGTTGGACCACAAAGAGATTCAACCGTGTCCAAGTTCTGGGTCAACTGATTCGATGCCAGACTTTTTTGTTGATTGAATCAAAGACGTCGTCGTAATCTCTGATCATAAGAGGACCAAAGATGTTTTCTCCATCATTCCTCTACTTGACGAATCAAAAGCTCCCAACCAGGAACTGATTGAAATTACATACAATGGTCAGAAGAATCAGAAGGCTTCTGTAGTTATCTATCTTCCAAGACCATTAACGTATGAATCAACTAAGGCTATTCCTTACAAATATGGTGCAACAACAACTGAGAATGGAAAGGAAATTCCATTACCCTCCGTCGTGAATATTGCAGACATCAGTCGGGTAATACGGAGCGGGCGAATCTTCAACCGAGGAGTTGGAGAACCTACCAGAGAAAAGGAACCTCAAACGGAAATTCCTAATCAACCATTCGGTCAATCCAGTGATCCCGAACTTCCAAAGAACAACAATGAGATGCTGAAGCTCATCCAGGGGAGTGAATACAACATTGTTGATCAGCTGTTGCAAACTCCTTCAAAAATATCAGTGCTATCACTTTTACTCAGTTCCGAAGCTCACAGGGAAGCTCTACAGAAAGTCTTAGAGCAAGCCTTTGTGGAGCAAGATGTGTCAATAAGACAATTTGACAGCATCATCTCCAACATCACTTCCTACAATAACTTGGGATTTAGTGATAAGGAATTGCCAGAAGAAGGCAAAAGTCACAACATGGCGTTCAATATTACAGTTAACTACCAGGACGATGCTTTAGCCAGCGTACTGGTAAACACCAGACCAACTTTAAATGTCATGCCGAAGTCCACTCTAATGCGACTATCATTCAAAGGACCTCCGATGAGAGGCAGTGAGGTCACCGTCAAAGCATTTGACGGATCCCGAAAA
The DNA here is from genome assembly GCA_022829125.1 of Lathyrus tuberosus. Lineage (NCBI taxonomy): Eukaryota > Viridiplantae > Streptophyta > Magnoliopsida > Fabales > Fabaceae > Lathyrus > Lathyrus tuberosus. The sequence goes on from JALAZF010000233.1 coordinate 936,297, forward strand.
ATAGTTATCAGCGAAGTCGATCGTCCCATAACTATCGGTCCCCACACTTTCCAAGTCACTTTCCAGGTCATGGACATCCGAGCAACATACAGTTGTTTGTTGGGAAGACCTTGGATACACGAGGCTGGGGCAGTCACTTCGACACTTTACCAAAAGCTGAAGTTTGTCAAGAACGACCAACTCGTCACAGTCTGCGGAGAGCAAGCCTTGATCGTGAGCAACCTATCATCGTCCACTTGTGTAGAGCCAGAAGAGGTTATAGGAACCCAGTTCCAAGCACTTTCGGTGAGCAATGACAATCAATCAAAAAGAGGAATGTCGATTTCCTCGTACTAAGATGCTCTCGAAGTAATCAAAAGTAACATGCAAAAGGATGGGGACAACTTGTCATACCTACTGACAATAAGAAAAAGAAGGGTCTTGGTTTTTCTTCAACCTGTACCCAGACAGATACTAACGATGAGAGTCATCATCCCATTCAGAACTTCTTCCGTGGTGGAGGTTTTCTTCACCTGGTGTCTCAAGAAGTACATACCATCAACGAGAGAGATTCCTCCGATACAGATGAAGAATGTAAGTCCTATTTTAACGAGGACAATTATATGTCTCAGGAAGAGGTACCTACGCCATTTTGCTTTCTGGCACAGAGTCCAAGATTTATACCAAGGTCAGATGTCAAGATGATATACGGAGATTTCGATCCGGAAGGATGCAATGCTCCACCAAACTCATTAGAGGAAGACACTCTGATGAAAGACAACTTTGACCACGACTATTATGGCCCAATGGATGGCTTGCCTATTTGGCAGCCTTACCCAGGATACTCGGGACAAAAAAGTCAGCTGAACGATGCATATCAGTTGAGCATCATTGAAAAGAATACCTGCGTCCCCGCCATGTCATGGGATCAACACTCAGGGCATTCTGAAAATATACAGCACGACGATGAATTTGCAAAGATTTTAGGACAAGAGTTCCTTAACTATGCTTTTCCTGAGGTCAACGTCATCGAAAGGGACGACTCCTCTAATTCCAAAGAAGTGTGGGACACCTTAGGACAACCAAGTGGAAAGTATGACTTCATGGTCAAGTACACTGCTCCAGAAAGCTCTCGTATCAGGCTCAAAGACATCCAACCAACTGGATTGGAAGATCTTCCTGAGAGTACAAACACTGTGCAAAATACAGTTGAGGAACTCTCCTACGACAACTCTGCCTGAGAGACAGATTCCAACAATCCCGCTCCATCAGAAATCAACATTATTTCTGAAGACAAATCAAGAAGGAAAGTACCAGACATTATGATTCACTGAGGAGTTCGCCGCCAATGGGTCGCTGTCGATGTCCCGAAAGTTGTTCATAAGTCGAAGTAATTGTCGTCTTTATCTTAACCTTTCACCCTGCCCAGGTGAAACAGATGTTTTGATAGGGCTCAATTTCTGTAAATATCCATCTTCGCTTTGCCCAAAGAGAAAGAGTTTTGTTTTATATGGCTGTAGTTTCAAGAATCGACAAGATCATAAATAAAATAATGTCGTTCTATAATTTCCGCATTTATTGCTGTTTTCTCTTTTCGCTTTTTCAAAAAATGGTAATCCTAAAAAAAACACAGCTCAAATAATAAAAACAAGTAGTTTTCAGAAAATACACTGCACACACTCTTGCATTTCTCTCTATCTCTTCTAAAACAAATCATCACGTCATGCAGATTGCTTGTTTTAAACCCCATTGAAACATACGATCCAATGCCTTCTCCCAACTTTGAATTCCCGGTATTTGAGGCTGAAGAAGAAGATGACTAAGAAATTCCAAAAGAGATCTCCCAACTCAGACAAGAGGAAAGGTCCATCGAACCTCACAAAACGCCGTTGGAAACAGTCAACTTGGGCTCATAGGAAGAGAGAAAAGAAGTCAAGATTGGGGCACTGCTCAGTTCAACTGTCAATGAATGTTTGATAAAGCTTCTCAAAGAGTTTCCCGATGTATTCGCTTGGTCCTATCAGGATATGCCAGGGTTGGATACCAGCATCTTGGAACATCATCTACCGTTAAGATCAGAATGTTCGCCAGTAAAACAGAGGTTGAGACGGACTCATCCAGACATGGCCATCAAAATCAAAGAGGAAGTACAGAAACAGATTGACGCGGGTTTCCTCGCCACATCAGAATATCCTCAATGGCTAGCCAACATAGTACCAGTTCTGAAAACGGACGAAAAGGTCAGAATGTGTGTAGACTACAGGGATCTGAACAAAGCCAGTCCAAAGGATGACTTTCCCTTACCGCACATTGACATGCTGGTAGACAGTATAACAAAATTGAAAGTATTCTCCTTTATGGATGGATTCTCGGGCTATAATCAGATAAAAATGGCGCCGGAAGACATGGAGAAAACTTCGTTCATTACCCCATGGGGCACTTTTTGTTACAAGGTAATGCCGTTCAGTTTGAAGAACGCCGGGGCAACCTATCAGAGGGCCATGACTACTCTGTTTCATGACATGATACACAAAGAAATCGAGGTATATGTAGATGACATGATTGCCAAATCTAAAACAGAAGACGAGCATATGACCCACCTGTCAAAACTATTCGAGCGGTTGAGAAAGCACAGACTCCGCTTGAATCCCAATAAGTGCACGTTCGGTGTCCGCTCACGGAAACTGCTAGGGTTCATCGTCAGCCCGAAAGGAATTAAGGTTGATCCTGACAAGGTCAAGGCCATTCAAGAAATGCCTTCTCCAAGGACTGAAAAACAAGTCAGGGGATTCCTGGGACGATTGAATTACATTTCCAGATTTATATTCCTCATGAGCGCGACATGTGCGCCCATTTTCAAATTACTCAAAAAGAATCAGGACTGCGTTTGGACAGAAGATTGCCAAACTGCCTTCGACAGTATCAAGGAATACCTGTTGAACCCACCAATTCTATTACCTCCAGTGGAAGGAAGACCACTGATCATTTACTTAACAATCTTAGAGGACTCTATGGGTTGTGTACTTGGCCAACAAGATGAAACAAAAAGGAAAGTGTCTGCCATCTACTATTTGAGTAAGAAATTCACCGACTGCGAGACTCGGTACACTATGCTTGAGAAAACTTATTGCGCTCTGGCTTGGGCAGCCAAACGCCTTCTCCAATATATGATTCGTCACACTACTTGGTTAATCTCTGAAATGGATCCAATCAAGTACGTCTTTGAAAAGCCTGCTCTCACGGGAAGGATTTCCCGTTGGCAGATGTTGTTATCAGAATATGACATCGAGTACCATGCTCAGAAAACCGTCAAAGGAAATATTCTAGCCGATCATTTGGCTCATCAACCGATTGACGATCAGGAATCAGTCGGGTTCGACTTCCCAGACGAAGATGTCAGGTACTTGAAAATGAAATATTGCGATGAACCACTACCCAATGAAGGGCCAAAACCAGGTTCCCAATAGGGACTAATCTTTGACGGAGCTGTCAATCATTATGGAAACGGAATTGGGGAAATCATCATAACACCTCAGGGTACCCACATTCCTTTCACCGCCCGAGTGACATTCAAGTGCACAAATAATGAGGCCGAATACGAAGCTTGTATCATGGGTCTTGAAGAAACAATCGACTTAAGGATTAAGAACTTGGATGTATATGGCGACTCAACCCTGGTTATCAATTAGATCAAAGGAGATTGGAACGCATACCAATAAGGACTGATTCCATACAAAGACTACGCGAGAAGGTTGTTACCATTCTTCAACAGAATCGAGTTTCATCACATCCCTCGTGAAGAGAATCACATGGCTGATGCATTAGCTGCTCTCTCTTCCATGATTAGTGTAGGTCAATGGAATGACATACCTAAGATTGACCTAATGCGCCTAGAACAACCCGCTTACATCTTCACGATTGAAGCAGTCATAGACGATAAACCTTGGTATCACGATATCAAAAACTGAGACCTGTTCCTTGGTAGGAAACCAGGATCGAGGGGAATTTTATTTCAGAAACTAAGACCAGTTCCTTGGTAGGAAACCAAGATTGAGGGGAAGTTTATTTCAGAAATTAAGACCAGATCCTTGGTAAGAAACCATGATCGAGGGGAAGTTTTACCATTTCTAAGCATCATGGCTTAGCAAAAGAAGATGGATGGGCGAGCTGCCGTTCATAACTACCATCAAAATTTCGGGTATTCCGATATCAATCCTCTTGCACGTCGAATGCCCGAATACCTTCGCCATTCACACCTTCGGGTCCAAGAAGATTAAATAGGGACATGTGTCATACCCCAAATTTTGACCACTGAGATTCCCATCATTGTGGAAATCATCATCACAATATGGATGAACTTTCATACTCATTAGTCTCCCCAAAGATGGGTGAGCATTCACTACAATCAAAGAATTAGGGTTTCAAGCCCTCTCAAAGCACTTAGACAAAGGATCAATCAAGGAATGACCTGATCTTTAATTTGTCTATCCTCTCAAACACCTATAAATGATTAAGAGGACTCCCACCACAAGGATCACGCACAAGGCTGCAACATTCCAAGTGGATTAAGCCTCAAGATTGCCAGTGTCACCAAATTAGGGTTTTAGTCGACCAAGGCCTCCAGTTGGAATATTTCCTCTGGGCATGAGCCAATGCTTCAAAGCATACCCTAAAATACTTCATGGGACCTCATGGACCCAAGCATCAAGTCAATTTAACCTCAGGGGATGTATTCATCAAAAATCTGGAATTAGGGTTTCTTGACCTAATTCACCCCTAAGTTGACTTTTGGGACAAAACATGAGCCAAGAACTCAACACATGATTTGAGGGTCTCTAACACACCACATTTATCCATTCACAACAATGGATTGATCCAAGAAGCTTGATCACCAAGTTTCAATTTCATCTGAACCACCATTAGGGTTTCAGGGAAAAGTCAACTGTACCTTTGACTTTTGACCAAGACATGCTCCCAAACCTTGGGACATGATTCAATACACCTTATAACACCTATGGAACATAGCCATTAGGTTTGATTTAGGTCAAGGACTTGATTTCCCCAAGGATCGCACAATTTGAAATTCATCTGATAAAAAGTCAACTGTGCACAAAAGTCAAGTTTGACTTTTTGAGATTTTTCATAATTATGGTTCCTCAACCCTAAAACAATGTTAATATGTGATTTGAATCATCATTCATCAAGAAAAATCAAAGAAAGCAGGATAACTTGTAAAAGGGGTAACCATAAAAACTTAGAATTTTTCTAAGTTATGGAACAAAGTGGCTAGGGTACCAACTTCCAAGGATCATAACTTGTGATCCAAGCAACCATTTTGGCTGATCCAAAGATGGATTTGTAGCTCTCATGGTATACTTCAAAAGTGTCAACTACACCTCATTCCAATTCCTCAAGGATTTTAAGTTATGGAATGATCAAAATGGCTGAAAACCCAAAAATGACATTTTTCCAACACTTAATGAAATTTTCACTAAGTCAGAATCGGTTTGATTTTTTTCAAAATGTAGGGGCATTTTTCATTTGGGTCCAAAAAGTTTCAAAACAAACTATGATCACACATGTGTTGTATCATATGAGAGCTTTCCAAAATGTCCAAGAACCCCATGAAATTCCATTTGAGCTAAGAGTTATGACAGTGCCAATATGCCTTGCTGCAACTGTCATAATAAGGTCGATTTGTGCATTTTACTCGATTTGAGCAATTTGTGCAAATGAAAAACAAGTTTATCCATCTGAACACCTCAGGGGGAGACCAAGGAGCAACAAACACTGATCCATAAGCCTCCCAAGTCTTTGGAACTACAAATAGCATGCCAAACCTAAAAACCTTAAAAAGGGGACAAGACTCCAATTTTGTTTTGGAGCATTCAATGGATGCACCAAGGTGGCATGAACTGATACTATTCCAACTGAATGAGTCAAGGATGATCTCTGAACTAGGCTAGAGGAGACTTAAAATTCCAAAGTGACACAATTGGCCACAGACCTGTACCAGTTTCCATTCCATATTCCTTGCAAAACAAACTTACTCTACTATAAATAAAGCTCATTTGTGGTCAGTTTAAGTATACCAAAGGCCTATAACACTTACCTTTCTCAAAATCATCTTCTCACTCTCAAAAATGCCTTTCTTAGCAAGTCACTATCTAATTTTTCAGTAGAGAGCAATTCCACTTAAACCAATTGCTCTAACACCTCATAAACATCATATGTGAGCTGATCAAACACTAAACACACAACTGTAACACTGATTTCTCATAATCACCAGTCAGTTGCTCAAGTTTTCAACCAAGTTGCAGTTGAGATGCCATGAAGTGATCCAGTCATTTCCAATCAAGTCCAAGCATTCAAACACACTCCATATGGTGTAGGGAAGCTGTTCAGATCATCACAACTCATCTGTAACACCTCCAACTCAAAAATCACATTGCTCTTGCTATCACGACCTTCAAGTAAGCCTAAACTTGGTCATCTCTTAATCTATGCATATTTCCTCGCGCAATACTTTTTCCAAATGTTCATAATCATGCATAGAATGTTTCCCCTCAATTAATTGCTTTGTTTGAATCGTGTATCAAAATTCTCAGCCTTCATGCAAAATTTAGGGTTCTTGAGGTTTTGTCTTGATTTCTTATTCCATGCTTAAAATAAATGAAATTAAAGACCATAGACATGATCGTGAGGTGAAAACGAGCAGATTGATATGTGGATTGTGTAATTTCATCAAGTATTCAGTGAGATTGGAGAGAAAATGCAAATCTGGGCAAAACTCAGAACACGCGCGTGTTCTTGGCGCCCTTTTCTCCAAAATTCAAATATTTGAATTTTTGTAATTTTATTTAATTGATTCAAAAATTAGTTTCTCTCTGAGTTTTAATGATTTTGAGTTAATTCTTTTTTTTTTAAAATAATTCACACAAATGTTAAAATATTTTATTTTACCAAAAATTTCCAAAAATATTATTTATTTCATATACTTGATATTTTTGCTAAGAATTAATCTTTTATTTGTTTTTAAACATTTAAAATGTTTTTTCCTCCTTGATTTTCCAAACTTAATTGGTTTCCAATCATTTTGTGGATAAAAACTTGGTTTTTGAAACATTGATCCATTTTTAACAAAATTAGGGTTTTGATTAATTCCACCCTCACAAATCTTTTTCAAACACTCATGGGCCGCTATTAGAGTGTAAGACTCATCCCCTTTGTAAATACACCACTTTTTGGGCCCCCAGTCATTGTATAAGTCCCACTGTATTTTCAAAAATAACGGCGCGATCGTCGCCTTATTAACAAAACCAATTAGGCCTCTCCTCGAGCTATAAGTCCCATTCCTTTTTAAAAACAAAAACTTTGGGCCTCTAATAGAGTGTAAGACCCAACCCCTTTTGAAAGCCAAACATTTTGGGCCTCAGGCAATTGTATAAGTCCCTGGTGATTTTCAAAACGACGGTGCGATCACTGTCCACTTGGGCCTCTCCCTGAGTTGTAAGCCCCATCTCTTGTACAAAAATAAACTTTGGGCCTCTAATAGAGTGTAAGACCCATCCCCTTTGTACAGAAAACCTTTTGGGCCTCACTTATTGTGTAAGTTCCCCTGTACAGTTCTCAAAATAACGACGTGATCGTCGCCTTTTTAAAAAAATCACCTGCGCCTCTCCTTGAGCTATAAGCCCCAACAATCTTTTCATAGCACTTTCTCCTTTGATTTTGAATTCAAATATACAGTTGTTATCAAAACTTTCTTTAATTTCTTTGTTGAATAACTAACAAAACAGCATGGAAGCTCTACAACGGGTAAGTGTTTATCCGCTTTCATTTACTGCTTTCCTTTATATAACTGTATTGTGGGGCTGCTTCACTGTAAGTCTTCTTTCACATTCTTTTACATACTTGTCATATATCAACTATATATATACTAGAGTTTTCTCCGAAAACTACGTCTAGAACTAGGTAAATCCCGTTGGTCACTCTTGAATACAAACAAAACTAGATCCCCATAGGGTTCCAGATACAGTCTTCCCTTCTCTTGGGGTCAAACAATATGGAACAAAGAGAAAGGCAATATTCTCGGTGAACCTTTTCTCAGACTGTCACCCCTAGAAATTGTCAAAGAAATTCTACTCCCCAGAGTTGATCTATTCTACGTGAATAGCATCTCTTAAGTTTCTTCCAATCCCTCGAACTTTCTTGGAATGATCTCTTCTCTGTGAATTGTATTTCTTGAACTTCTCTTGGTTTGGGGACCCACAGGCTTCCTAAAAGCATCCCCGCCTTCTCTTGGGCTTTGTACAAGGACCCTAAAGATCTCCTAAAGGTATAAGACAAAACTTAGTCATCCTTTGCTAGAGTAGTCTTTCCAGTGTCAAACCTCATGCCACTTTAGGGTTGATTCTCATCCCTTAATGCCCTTACCCTCTTTTGGGCATTCTACAAAAGATAAAACTCTTCAACACCAGTAGACTTGGATAGTCTAAACCCCCTTTGAGTCTGAAAGACATTCTCAAATTCCTTTCAAACCTAGAAAAAAACACCGATCACTCTGGATAAATCTCCAGCAGAAACCCGGTCTCTCTCATAAGAGTTCTCCACCCTTGGGCCTGCCTATGGATCTAATCCTCAGCAGTAAGTTAGCCTCATCTTAGGCTTTGTATAATGATCTTTCCTCAACATAGTCAGCCTCCTCTTGGGCTGTGTGCAATAATTCTCCCCTAGCAGGGCTAACCTTTTCAGACTCTCTTGTTGAGTATAAAAGACTCTCTTGTTGGGTCAATCTCCTTTTAGCCTCAATCTCGGGCTTTATACGAGACATCAAATCACTCTCTTGTTGAGTATAAAAGACTCTCTTGTTGGGTCAATCTCATTTTAGCCTCAATCTCGGGCTTCGTACGAGACAGCAAATCACTCTCTTGTTGAGTATAAAAGACTCTCTTGTTGAGTCAATCAACTTTTAGACTCTCTTGTTGGGTCAATCACCTTTGCAAAACTCTCTTGTTGAGTCAACTCTTTTAGCCTCCATCTTGGGCTTTGTACAAGACATATAAAAGCACTCTCTTGTTGAGACAAACTCATTTCAGCCTCCGTCTTGGGCTTTGTACAAGACACATATAATCCTCCCCAATGGAGTCAAAAATCCCTTTTAGCCTCAATCTTGGGCTTTGTACAAGACAAAAAGAACATTTTCCCTGGAAAAGTCAAACTGTTAGCCTCCTCTTAGGCTTTATATAATGATATCCCCAAAGAGTCGGTCTCTTTTATGCCTCAATCTTGGGACTTGTACAAGACATAAACACTCTCTTGTTGAGTCAGTCTTATCTAACCTCCTCTTAGGCTTCATATAAAGAAATCCCTAGCTGAGTCAATCAACTTTTTAGCATTAAACTTGTGCTTTGATCATAGCACACAAAAGTCAACGATCTCTCTTTAGAGATGGCAAATTCTCTCTCAGGAAAAACCCTTTAGCTTCATATCTTGGGCTTTGAAAAAGATACAAATCACCTTTAGCTTCATGTCTTGGGCTTTGAACAAGACACAAAAATGTCTTTTTCCACCCCTAGAATAGGAGGAACTACGATTGCTCTGATTTCCCTGTTTTGTTAAACGGGAATACGTAGGCATAAGATTGTGAAATCTTAGCGAGCATACTAATCAAAAACTCTAAACCTAATACCTTCATACCTCAATTAGAAAAACATCAGATATAATACCTTACCGAGAGCCTCACAGCCCAGACCCCCTACTTTTAACAAAATAGCCTAAGGGAGACCAATCTTAATAGCATTTGTAAACTAACAGTCATCTGTTTAAACTCAGTATGCCAGCAGGGTTAATTAGAGATATCTATTTCCCTTCCTTAATCAGCTTCACAGGATAAAAAATGAATCGAACTGTAGTACCAAAGCGATAGTGATTCGAAACCACAAAAACTACACTACAAAAGTGTCATAAGTGTCAGATATACTCAGACAAAATCAATGTACCGCCAACGCATCTCAAAGTTCTCTCTTCCCCATGGCCATTTTCAATATGGGGAATCGACATGATTGGCATGATCGAACCCAAGGCTTCGAACGAACATTGGTTCATCCTGGTAGCCATCGATTACTTCACCAAGTGGGCTGAAGCAGCATCATACACTAACGTAACCAGACAAGTAGTGATCGGATTTATCAAAAACAATCTCATCTGCCGTTATGATGTTCCAAGCCAAATCATTACCGATAATGGATCCAACATGAACAATAGAATGATGAAAGAGTTGTGCGCTGAGTTCAATATCGAACACCATAACTCATCTCCATACCGACCCAAGATGAACGAAGCGGTAGAAGCGGCTAACAAGAACATCAAGAAGATTGTTCAGAAGATGGTCGTAACTTACAAAGATTGGCACAAGATGCTACCCTTTGCTCTTCACGGTTATCGCACATCTGTCCGTACTTCAACAGGGGCAACCCCTTTCTCTCTAGTATATGGCATGGAGGCAGTGCTTCCCATACAAGTAGAGATCCCATCAATTTGGGTATTGATGGAAGCCAAGCTAACAGAGGCCGAATGGTGTCAAAGTCGACATGACGAATTAAATGTGATCGAAGAAAAGCGAATAACGACACTATGGCATGGTCAGGTGTATCAACAGAGAATGAAGAAGGCATTTGACAAAAAGGACTGACCTCGTGCCTTCAGGAAAGGAGACCTTGTGCTCAAGAAGATACAATCATTTCTCACTGATACCCGAGGCAAATGGACTCCGAATTATGACGGCCCCTATGTGGTCAAGAAAGCTTTCTCAGGCGGCGCCTTGAGACTCGACACCATGGACGGAGAGGAATTTGCCTAGCCCAAAAACGTTGACGTAGTCAAGAAATACTTCGCCTAAATAAAATAAAATAAAAACGTCTCGGTGGATTGATAACCCGAAAGGGTGGTCCAGGAAAAAACTAGAGACATAATAAAAAATCATCCCGGTGGATTGGAAATATCAAAGTACAATCCAGACAAAAGTTAGGGATAATGGCAAGTAACTATGTTTGATCAGTTCAACTCCTCAGCAGTGATGCCATCCATCAGAGAAAACTCCGGTCAAGGTCATCTTCGACAGAAGCTCAGGATGCCCGGAATTCAAAGTTGGTAGAAGGATAACGGTCGTTATGTTTCAATGTAGCCCTTTTCCCTTAAATTACAATTTTTTAACTTCGTAAATACTCCATGGAATCACGCGTTTGGCTGATTTCCATCCTATTAATAAAATTTGAGCCCTAGTGCTTTTGTTTATAATTCTCATTTGTTTTAGCTTTACAGAATGATGTTTTTAATATGATCAACGATTCTTGAAATAAAACAAAAATGAATTTACTTGTCAAACTTTTTCTGCTTTTAAAATAAAGATGGCAATTTATTTTGACTGTTGAACATGGAAAGAACCTAGATCGCTTCTCCAGAAGAAATTGAGCTTCAAAGTGCTGAATCAAAGTACTCCTTCTAAACCAGTGCACCTGAATGAAGGGTCAGCTGTGTCAGATGTGAATATTCCGTCCGACATGCCCGGCAGAGTTCTTATCTCCTAAGCCCGACCAACGGTTTTCCCCACAGGGACTATCTCTCCTAAGCAAGGCAGGATTGCTACTTTTGGACCAGTGATACTTTTCATCCCTTGCAGTGGCCGAGTATCTAGTCGTGTTCATCCACTAGTCTGTATGTCGCGTCCGTTTTGTCAGCATATACATATATACATCATGCATTATTGATTCACATTCATATTCATATTGCATCACTATCACTCTAGTCGGTCTTACCCCCTAGTGATAAAAGTCTTCTCAATCGAGTTGTCAGGTCTTTCCTCGTCAGGAAGTGAATCATCTAAGCAATCTCTCTCCTAGTTTATTTTTGGATTAGAGACGGTCTTCGACCACTTTGATAACTTGAACCTCTGAAAAACAAGAAAACCTTCGACAAATGTCACTCTTCACCATTGAAGATGATATCTTCGCTTTCCCGGATTAAGGAAAATCCCCAAAAAAAGCCTTTTAATCAGAAGATTAGGCAATACAGTAATTCTTCTTCGGAAGGTTATCAGCACTCCCAAATTGGATTACATCACATGGCATTTCCTCCGAGAAGATCTCAAGGAAAAGTATGATGAAATATCCACAAGCGAAAGCAGTCTCTCAAGAGACTCGTTTTCCCCAGTAGAGCAGACAAATGGCGTCTCCAACCAGAGAAGTTTGAACACCTCTACAGCTCATACCAATGGGTTCCCCAACAATTCTGACATCAAAACTTTGTCCATCAAATGGCATCTCTCCAGGGAAATTCGGCGAGAAGTTTGATAAAAAACCGCTACGAATAGCGTCCCTTGTCAAGAAAGCTTATTGACAAAACTGGGACCAGTTCCTTGGTAGGAAACCAGGATCGAGGGGAAGTTTATATCAGAAACTGAGACAAGTTCCTTGGTAGGAAACCAGGATCGAGGGGAAGTTTATATCAGAAACTGAGACCAGTTCATTGGTAGGAAACCAGGATCGAGGGGAAGTTTATATCAGAAACTGAGACTAGTTCCTTGGTAGGAAACCAGGATCGAGGGGAAGTTTACATCAGAAACTCAGACCAGTTCCTTGTTAGGAAACCAGGATCGAGGGGAAGTTTATATCAGAAACTGATACCAGTTCCTTGGTAGGAAACCAGGATCGAGGGGAAGTTTACATCAGAAACTGAGACCAGTTCCTTGGTAGGAACAGGATCGAGGGGAAGTTTACATCAGAAACTGAGACCAGTTCCTTGGTAGGAAACCACGATCGAGGGGAAGTTTATATCAGAAATTGAGACCAGTTCCTTGGTAGGAAACCAGGATCGAGGAGAAGTTTATTTCAGAAAACTAAGACCAGTTCCTTGGTAGAAAACCAGGATTGAGGGGAAGTTTTTACTTTTTCTAAGCATCAACGCTTAGCAAAAGAAGATGAATGCATAAACTACCATTCATAACCACCATCAAAATTTCGGGTATTCCGATATTTAATCATCTTGCACCCCAAATGCCCGAATACCTTCGCCATTCACACCTTCGGGTCCAAGAAGATTAAATAGGGGCATCTGTCATACCCCAAATTTTGACCACTAAGATTTCCCATCATTATGCAAATCATCATCACAATATGGATGTATCTTTATGCCTCATCAATCTCCTCAAGAATTATTGAGCATTCACTACAATCAAGCATTAGGGTTTTAAGCCCTCTCAGAGCACTTAGACACAGGATCAATCAAGGAATGACATGATTGTAGCGCGAGTTTTTGTGTGGTTACGAAGCACTATCGCTTTGGGGTACTACAACTCAATTCATTTTTATCCTATTGAAGCTGATAAAGGAAGGGAAATAGATGTCTCCAATTAACCCTGCTTGCATACTGAGTTTGAACAGATGACTGTTGGTTTACAGATGCTATAAAGATTGTGGGTCTCTCTTAGGTTATTTTGTTAAAAAAAACAGTGTCTGGGCCATTGGTGGGATGTTAGGACTGATGCTTTTTGATTGATGTATGAAGGGACGGGATTTTGGGTTTTTGATTAATATGCTCACTAAGATTTTTCAATCTTATGCCTACGTATTCCCGTTTAACGAAACAGGGGAATCAGAGCGATCATAGTTCCTCCTGTTCTATGGGAGGAAAAAGTTTGTTTTGGTGTCTTGTTCAAAGCCCAAGACGTGAAGCTAAATGTGGTTTGTATCTTGTTCAAAGCCCAAGATGTGAAGCTGAAGGGCTTTGACTTTAGAGAGAATTTGTCATCTCTAAAGGGGGATATTTGGTCCGTTTGTCACAACTGTTGGGTGACTGATTATAAAGGAGAATTACTTTAACTGGAATATGTGAATCCAGCAATGCCATAATTTCTTTTATAGGGGATTTTTTAACCTGAAGGAGAAGACTTTAACTCAGTTTAGAGCAATGCTATCTTTCCTTAGGAATTTCTCATGCTTAAAGAGGGACAATGGCGTGGATGTAAATAATCTAGAGGCTTGCTGCTTACAGCAATTCGATGGGAGAAGGAGTTGTTGATGTTTGTATACTGTGAGCAAGGCACAAATTTTGATGCTAAAAGGTTGATTGACTTAACAGGGGTTTTCCTTATACAAAGCCTAAGAGGAGGCTATTGACCCGACAATAGGGTGTTTTTATGTGTCTCGTACGAAGCCCGAGAGAGAGGCTAAAAGGTGGATGTGATCAACAAGAGAGTCTTTTATACTCAATAAGAGAGTGTTTTCGTATCTTGTACAAAGCCCGAGATGGAGGCTAAAAGGTGTGACTCAACAAGAGAGTATTTTATACTCAACAAGAGAGTGTTTTTGTATCTCGTACGAAGCCCGAGATGGAGGCTAAAAGGTGTGACTTAACAAGAGAGCCTTTTAAACTCAACAAGAGAGTGTTTTTGTATCTCGTACGAAGCCCAAGATGGAGGCTAAAAGGTGTGACTCAACAAGAGAGTGTTTTTGTATCTCGTGCGAAGCCCGAGATGGAGGCTAAAAGGGTTTGACTCAACAAGAGAGTCTGAAAAGGTTAGCTCTGCCGGGGAGAATCATTTGTACAAATCCCAAGAGGAGGCTACTGTGCTGGTGACTGTTTCAGTTTAGTGACAGGTCCAGTATGTCGGATAAAAGAGAAAATAAGTTCTTATGAAGATTAAAGGTAAGGCTGTGCTTTGGTACTAATCAGAGGACCAGGGTTATTTCCTGTTCTTTAAGGAAATGCGAAATCCAAAGGGGGATTGAGACTGTCCAAGTCTGCTGGTGTTTTGAGAAATTGATTCTCAGGTAGTGAATGATCTTTGTATAATGCCCAAGAGAAGGCTGGTATGTTAAGGGATGAAGGTCAACCCATTAACAGGTCTGACACTTGACTCAGAAAGACAACTCTAGGAAATTGATGACTAGGTTCTGTTCCTATACCTGTGGAGGTCTCTGGGTCCTTGTACTAAGCCCAAGAGAAGGCATGAGAGCTTTTAAGAAACCGACGGGTCCTTGTACAACGCCCAAGAGGAGGCGGGGATGCTTTTAAGAAGTCTGTGGGTCGCTAAACCACGAGAAGTTCAAGACATGCCATTCATCGAGAATAGATCAAGCCAGGAAAGTCTGAGAATTTGGAAGAAACTCAAGAGATGCCATTCACGGAGAAAAGATCATCTCTGGGGAGTAGAGTCTCTTTGACGATTTCTAAGGGTGACCGTCTAAGAAAGGATTAACAGAGAATGCTGCCTTTCATGTCTCCATATTGTTTAACCGCAAGAGGAGGGAAGACTGTTTCTGGTAATCATATGGGGATCTAGTTTTGTTTGTATTTAAGAGTGACCAACAGGGCTTTACCTAGTGCTAGACGTAGTTGCCGGGGAAAACACTAAATAACTATACTAGTATTACAAAGTGGATATTTGACAAGTATATAAAAGTTTGTGAAAGAAGACTTACAGTGAGCAGCCCCACAATACAGTTATATATATATGAAAGCGGATAAAGAAAGCGGGTAAACACTTACTCGATCGTAGAGCTTCAATGCTGTTTTGTAAATTTGTTCAACAAAGAAAGCTTTGATAACAATATTCTGTTTAAAATCAAAGGAGAAAGTACTTTGAAAAGATTGTTGGGGCTTACAGCTCAAGGAGAGGCCCAAGGTTTATCAGTGATTGCACTGTTTTTTTGTACAGGGACTTATACAAGTGACTGAGGCCCAAAAAGGTTTTCTGTACAAAGGGACAGGTCTTACACTCTCTCAAGAGGCCCAAAGGTGTTTAAAGAAAAAGAATGGGGCTTATAACACGAGGGTAGGCTCAGATGATTTGTTTTGAAATGGCGATCGTGCCGAGACTTCTTTAACGTATTAGGTCTTATACAATATATTGAGGCCCAAAAATTTTTTGGTTAAAAGGGAGTTGAGTCTTACACTCTATTAGAGGCCCAAAAGTTTATTTTTGTACAAGTGGCGGGGCTTACAACTCAAGGAGAGGCCCAGGGTTATTTGTTTTGAAAACGGCGACCACGCCGAGGTTTTTTGAAAGCACAATGGGTCTTATACAATGACTGAGGCCAAAATATTTTGGTTTCAAAAATGGGTTGGGTCTTACACTATTAGAGGCCCAAAAAAGTTTAAAGATGGGTCTTACAACTCGAGGAGAAGCCCAAAGATTTTTGTGAAAAAGGCGACGATCGTGTCGAACCTTTTGACGGTATAGGGACTTATACAATACACTGAGGCCCAAAAAGTTTTGTATTTACAAAGGGTTGGGTCTTACACTCTCTCAAGAGGTCCAAAGGTGTTTGAAAAAGATTTGATGAGGGTTGAATTAATCAAAAACCCTAATTTGTTTTCAAAATATATTTTAATTGAATACAAATTTAATTAAAATGATCAAAATTGTTAAACATGTGGAAAACAAATTGTGATCTTGGATTAATGTTTCAAAAATTATGTTTCTATCCACAAAATGATTGGAAATCACTAAAATTTGAAAAATCAAGAGGGAGAAAATATTTTAAATGTCAAAAAACAATTAAAATATTAATTCTTTACAAAAATATCAAGTATATGAAATAAATAATATTTTTGGGATTTTTTGGGAAAATAAAATATTTTAACATTTTTGTGAATTATTAAAAAAAGAACCAACTCAAAATCATTAAAACTCAGAGAGAAATTAATTTTTGAATCAATTAAATAAAATCACAAAATTCAAATATTCAAAAAATGGCGCCAAGAACATGGCAAGAACACGTGCCACCCTCTTTTTCTGCAGATTTGCGTTTTCTATCCAATCTCACTGAATACTTGATGATAACATGCAATCTACATATCAATCTACTGGTTTTCACCTCACGATCGTGTCTATGGTCTTTAATTTCATTTATTTTAAGCATGGAATAAGAAATCAAAGAGAAACCTCATGAACCCTAGAATTTGCATGAAGGTTCAGAAATTCCATACACGATTCAAACAAAGCAATTGATTGAGGGAAAACACTCTATGCATGATTATGAACATATGGCCAAATTATTGTGCAGCATAAAATGCATGGATCATAGAGTTAGAAGAGCTCATGCTTACCTCTTGCAGCTGGTGATCGTGTTTTGTGTTAGAGGTGTTGCAGCTTGGTTCCAAGGATATGGACAGCTTCCCTAGGTGCTATGGAGTGTGTCTGGATGCTTGAAGTGGATTGAAATAATTTGGAACTTGAGATGATACCCCAACTGCAAATCTGTCAAGAACTTGAGCAATTGGCTAGTGATTTTGTGATTTTGGAGTTCCACATGTTGTGTGAGTGTTTGGATCACTTCTATATGATTTTTATGAGGTGTGTGTGAGTGATTGGTTTTATTGGAATAGCTCTCAAACTCAAAACCCGATAGTGACTTGCTTTGGAAGGCAATTTTGGAGTGAAGAAGGAGATTTTGAGGAAAGCATCTGTTAGATGGCTTTGGTGTACTCAAACTGATCACAAATGAGCTCTATTTATAGTAGAGCAAGTTTGTTTTGCAAGGAATAGTGAATGGAAACTGCTGCATAGGTTTGGCCAATGTTGAGCAATGAGAATCCAAGTCTCCTCTAGCCATTAACTAGAGGTTAGGGCACAGGCTACTGGTTCCCTTGGTCTTGGATAAGTCTTGACTGAATTCAGTTGAAAATGGCTCAGTCCATGCCACCTTGGTGCATCCATTGAATGCTCCAAAACAAAATTGGAGTCTTGTCCCCTCTTTACGAATTTCTAGGTTTGGCATGCTATTTTTAGTTCCAAGGACTTGGGAGGCTTGGGATCACAGTTGGTTTCTCCTTGGTCTCCCTTTGAGGTGTTCAGATGGATAAGTGTGTTTGTCATTTGCACAAATTTGGCAAATCGTGCAAAATGCACAAATCTGCCTTGCTTTGACAGATTTCAGCAAGGCATGTTGCCATTGTCATATCTCATGGCTCAAGTGGAATTTGGTGAAGTTCTTGGCTATTTTGGAAAGCCCTCATATGATACAACAACTGTTTGATCATAGTTGGTTTTGATACTTTTTGGATCCAAGTGAAAAATGCCCATACATTTGGAAAAAAGTGAAGGCAGATTCTGACTTAGTGAAAATTTCACTAAGTGTTGGAAAAAAGTGACATTTTCACTTTTTGTGATTTTGATCATTCCATAACTTAAAATCCATGAGGAATTGGAATGAGATTTGTTTGAAGCTTTTGTAGAGGGCCATGAGAGCTACAAATCCAGCTTTGGATGGGGAAAAATGGCCTTGTGGTTTAGGAGATATGATCCTCTAAAGTTGTTACCCTAGCCACTTTGTTCCATAACTTAGAAAATTTCTAAGTTTTTATGGTTACCCCTTTTACAAGTTATCCCACTTTTCTTGATTTTTTTTTATGAATGATGATTCCAATCACACATTAACGTCATTTTAGGGTTAAGGAACCATAATTGTGAAAAATCTCAAAAAGTCAAAGTTGACTTTTGTACACAGTTGACTTTTTGTCAGATGAATTCCAAACTGTGCGATCCTCTATGAAATCAAGTCCTTGACCTAAATCAAACTTGATGGACATGTTCCATGGGTGTTATAGGGTGTATTGAATCATGTCCCAAGGTTTGGGAGCATGCCTGGGTTAAAAGTCAAAGGCACAATTGACTTTTCCCGTGAAACCGTAATTGTGGTTCTGATGAATTTGAAACTTGTGCATCATGCTTCTTGGATCAACCCATTGTTGCAAATGGATCAATGTAGTTTATTAGAAACCCTAAAATCCTCTCTTGAATTCTTAGCTCATGATTTGTCCCAAAAGTCAACTTAGGGGTGAATTAGGTCAAGAAACCCTAATTCCTGATTTTTGGTGAATGCCTCCCCTGAGGCTAAATTGACTTGATGATTGGGTCCACGAGGTTCCATAGGGTACATTAGGTTATACGTTTGGAGCATTGGCTCATTCCTAGAGGAAAATTCCCATCTGGAGGCCCTGGTCGACCAAAACCCTAATTTGGTGACACTGTTGATTTTGAGGCTTGATCCATTCAGAATGTTGCAGCCTAGTGCTTGATTCTTGCTGTGGGGGTCCTCTTGATCCATTGGGGATGTTTGAGAGGCTAGACAAGTTGAAGATCATGTCATTCCTTGATTGATCCTTTGTCTAAGAACTATGAGAGGGCTTGAAACCCTAATTTTGATTGTAGTGGATGCTCACCCATCTTTGGGGAGACTAATGAGGTATGATGGCCCATCCATATTGTGATGAGGATTTGCCCAATGATGGGAAATCTTAGTGGTCAAAATTTGGGGTATGACAATGATCTTCAACTTGTCTAACCTCTCAAACACCCATAAAGGATCAAGAGGACTCCCACATCAAGAATCAAGCACAAGGTTGCAGCATTCCAAGTGGATCCAGCCTCAAGCTCGCCAGTTTCACCAAATTAGGGTTTTGGTCGAATGAGGCCTCCAGATGAAAATTTTCCTCTGGGCATGAGCCAATGCTTCAAAGTAAAATCCAAGATACTCCAAGGGACCTCATAAACCCAATCATCAAGTCAATTTAGCCTCAGGGGATGCATTCACCAAAAATCAGGAATTAGGGTTTCTTGACCTAATTCACCCCTAAGTTAACTTTTGGGACAAAACATGAGCCAAGACCTCAAGACGTGATTTGAGGGTCTCTAATAAACCACATTGATCCATTTTCAACAATGGATTGATCCAAGAAGCTTGATTCACAAGCTTCAATTTCATCAGGACCACAATTAGGGTTTCGAGGGAAAAGTCAACTGTACCTTTGACTTTTGACCAAGACATGCTCCCAAACCTTGGGACATGATTAAATACACCTTGTAACATGTATGGAACATGTCCATCAAGTTTGATTTAGGACAAGGACTTGATTTAACAAAGGATTGCACAGTTGGGAATTCATCTGATAAAAAGTCAACTGTACACAAAAGTCAAGTTTGACTTTTTGAGATTTTTCATAATTATGGTTCCTCAACCCTAAAACAATGTTAATATGTGATTTGAATCATCATTCATCAAGAAAAATCAAAGAAAGGGGGATAACTTGTAAAAGGGGTAACTATAAAAACTTAAAATTTTTCTAAGTTATGGAACAAAGTGGCTAGGGTACCAACTTCCAAGGATCATAACTTGAGATCCAAGCAACCATTTTGGATGGTAAAGATGGATTTGTAGTTCTCATGGCATAATTTAAAAGTGTCAACTACACCTTATTCCAATTCTTCATGGATTTTTAGTTATGGAATGATCAAAATGGCTAAAAACATGAAATGTCACTTTTTCCAACACTTTGTGAAATTTTCACTAAGTCAGAATCTGTCTTGCTTTTTTTCAAAATGTAGGGGCATTTTTCACTTGGATCCAAAAAGTTTCAAGACAAACTATGATCACACATGTGTTGTGTCACATAAGGGCTTTCCAAAATGTCCAAGAACTCCATCAAACTCCACCTGAGCTAGGAGTTATGGTTGCTGCAATGTGCCTTGATGCAAACTACTTGGCAAGGCAGATTTGTGCACAAAGGCTCGATTTGAACAATTTGTGCAATTCCAAACATGCTTATCCATCTGCACACCTCAAGGGTGAACAACCAAGGGACAAACACTTATCTATTAGCCTCCCAAGTCCATGGATCTATGTTTAGGCATGACACTCCTAAATTCAAAGATGCTTCAAATATTCAATTTTGTTTCAAAGCATTTAACTGATGCATAGAGGTGGCATTCATCAAGACAATGTTATCCAAGTTTAGTCAAGACTTATCCCTGAACCAAAGACACATAGGCCTGTGCTCTAACCTCTAGTCAATGGCTAGAGGAGACTTAAGATTCCAAAGTGATCCAATTGGCCACAGACCTGTACCAGTTGCCATACCCTATTCCCTGCAAAACAAACTTGCTCTACTATAAATAGAGCTCATTTTTGATCATTTTGAGTACACCAAAGAACCCAAACTGATGCTTTCCTCAAAATCGCCTTCTCACTTCCAAAATTGCCTTCTAAAGCAAGTCACACACACACCTCATAAACATCATATAGAAGTGATCCAAACACATAAACAACATCTGGAACACCAATTCCACAAAATCACCAGCCAATTGCTCAAGCTTTCAACCAAGTTGCAGTTGAGGTGCCATAACCTATTCCAGTCCATTTCCAATCACTCCAAGCATTCAAACACATTCCATATGGTGTAGGGATGCTATTCAGATCATCACAACTCATCGGTAACACCTCCAACTCAAAAATCAAATTGCTCTTGCTGCCACGACCTTCAAGTAAGCCTAAACTTGGTCATTTCATGATTCATGCATTTTCCTCGCACAATAATTTTGCCATATGTTCATAATCATGTATGGAGGGTTTCCCCTCAATTAATTGCTTTGTATGAATCGTGTATCAAAATTCCCAGCCTTCATGCAGAATTTAGGGTTCTTGAGGTTTTGTCTTGATTTCTTATTCCATGCATAAAATAAATGAAATTAAAGACCCTAGACATGATCGTGAGGTGAAAACGAGTAGATTGATATGTGGATTGTGTGATTTCATCAAGTATTCAGTGAGATTGAATGGAAAACACAAATCTTAAGAAACAGAGGCCGCGGGCAAGAACTTGGTGTTCTTGGCGCCCTTTTTTGAATTTTTAAATATTTGAATTTTTGTGATTTTATTTAATTGATTCAAAAATTAATTTCTCTCCGGTTTTTAATGATTTTGAGTTGATTCTTTTTTTAATAATTCACAAAAATGTTAAAATATTTTATTTTACAATAATTTCCCAAAAATATTATTTATTTCATATACTTGATATTTTTGCAAAGAATTAATTTTTATTTGTTTTTTGACATTTAAAGTATTTTTTCTTTCTTGATTTTCCAAACTTAAATGGTTTCCAATCATTTTGTGGATAAAAATATGATTTTTCAAACATTAATCTAGGATCACAACTTGTTTTTCACACATGTTTGATAATTTTGATCATTTTAATTAAATTTTTATTTAATTAAAATACATTTTGAAATTAATTTAGGGTTTTGATCTTAATCACCCTAAATAAATCTTTTTAAAACACTTGTGGGCCTCTAATAGAGTGTAAGACCCAACCCTTTCAAAATACAAAACCATTTGGGCCTCAGATATTGTATCAGTCCCTCTGAGTTAAAAAAATCTCGGCGCGATCGCCAGTTCAAATCAAATCCTCTGGGCCTCTCCTCGAGTTATAAGTCCCATTATTTTTCTTAAAAAACACTTTTGGGCCTCTAATAGAGTGTAAGACTCAACCCCTTTTGTAAATAAACATTTTTGTGCCTCACATATTGTATAAGTCTCTCTGTATATTTTCAAAGCAACGGCGCGATCTTCGCCTTTTTCAAAATCATCCGGGCATCTCCCTGAGTTGTAAGCCCCATCTCCTCTACAAAAATAAACTTTGGGCCTCTAATAGAGTGTAAGACCCAATCCCCTTTTGACCAAAACTTTTTGGGTCTCAGTCGTTGTATAAGTCCTGATACGATATTCAAAACAACAGTACAATCACTGTTCAAACCTTGGGTCTCTCCTTGAGTATAAGCCCCAACAAATTGTTCACAAACAACTCCATTTTGATTTAGGTTCAAATGTACAGTTGTTGTCAAAACTTTCTTTAATTTCTCTGAACAACTAACAATACAACATGAAGGCTCGCTTACCTGTAAGTTTTAAACAACTTTCCTTTACCCGCTTTAATATATATAATTGTATTGTGGAAAGCTGCACATGGTTAGTCTTCTTTCATTCTTTTAAATACATGTCAGATATATATCACTGTATTGTGGGAAGCTGCGCATGGTTAGTCTTCATTCATACCTTTTAAATGCTCATCATATATCAACTGTATATATACTAGTATAGTTATTTAGAGTTTTCCCCGGCAACTACGTCTAGAACTAGGTAAAGCCCTGTTGGTCACTCTTTAAATAAAAAAAAAACTAGATCCCCATAGGATTTCCAGATACAGTCTTCCCTTCTCTTGGGGTTAAACAATATGGAACAAAGAGAAAGGCAGTATTCTCGGTGAACCTTTTCTTAGACTGTCACCCCTAGAAATTGTCAAAGAAATTCTACTCCCCAGAGTTGATCTATTCTCCGTGAATAGCATCTCTTGAGTTTCTTCCAAACCCTCAAACTTTCCTGGAATGAACTCTTCTCTGTGAATTGCATTTCTTGAACTTCTCTTGGTTTGGGGACCCACAGGCTTCCTAAAAGCATCCCCGCCTCCTCTTGGGCTTTGTACAAGGACCCTTCGGCTTCTTAGAAGTTCTCATGCCTTCTCTTGGGCTTAATACAAGGACCCTAACGACCTTTTAAAGGTATAAGACAGAACTTAGTCATCCTTTGCTAGAGCAGTCTTTCCAGTGTCAATCCTCAGGCCACTTTAGGGTTGATTCTCATCCCTTAAGGCCCTTGCGCTCTTTTGGGCATCCTACAAAAGATAAAACTCTTCAACACCAGTAGACTTGGACAGTGTAAACCCTCTTTGAGTCTCAAAGACATTCTCAAGTTCCTTTCAAACATAGGAAAAACTACCGATCATTCTGGATAAATCCCCAGCAGAAACCCGGTCTCTCTCATAAGAATTCCCCACCCTTGGGCTTGCCTATGGATATAATCCTCAGCAGTAAGATAACCTCCTCTTAGGGTTTGTATAATGATATTTCCTCAACACAGTCAGCCTCCTCTTGGGCTTTGTATAATAATTCTCCTCCCCCTAGCAGAGCTAACCTTTTCAGACTCTCTTGTTGAGTCCATCACTTTTCAAGGCTCTCTTGTTGAGTCAATACCCTTTTAGCCTCAATCTCGGGCTTCGTACAAGACAGCAAATCACTCTCTTGTTAAGTATAAAAGACTCTCTTGTTGAGACAAACTCATTTTAGCCTCCATCTTGGGCTTTGTACAAGACACATATAAACCTCCCCAATGGAGTCAAAATTCCCTTTTAGCCTCAATCTTGGACTTTGTACAAGACAGAAAGAACATTTTCCCCGGAAAAGTCAAACTGTTAGCCTCCTCTTAGGCTTTATATAATGATATCCCCAAAGAGTCAGTCTCTTTTTTGCCTCAATCTTGGGCCTTGTACTAGACATATACACTCTCTTGTTGAGTCAGTCTTATCTAGCCTCCTCTTAGGCTTCGTATAAAGAAATCCCTAGCTGAGTCAATCAACCTTTTAGCATCAAACTTGTGCTTTGATCATAGCACACAAACATCAACAGTCCCTCTTTAGAGATGACAAATTCTCTCTCAGTCGAAACCCTTTAGCTTCATATCTTGGGCTTTGAACAAGATACAAATCACCTTTAGCTTCATGTCTTGGGCTTTGAACAAGACACCAAAACATCTTTTTCCTCCCTTAGAATAGGAGGAACTACGATTGCTCTGATTTCCCTGTTTCGTTAAACGGGAATACGTATGCATTAGATTACGAGATCTTAGCGAGCATACAAATCAAAAACTCTAGGTCCAGTACTTTCATACGCCAGTCAGAAAAATTTTAGATACAGTATCTTCCCAAAAGCCTCATGAACACTCTATTCTTAAGCCAAATAACTTAAGAGAGACCCACGATTTTGATAGCATCTATAAACCAACAGTCATCTATTTAAACTCAGTATGCAAGCAGGGTTAATTGGAGACATCTATTTCCCTTCCTTAATCAGCTTCATAGGATAAAAAATGAATCGAACTGTAGCACGCCAAAGCGATAGTGATTCGAAACCAAAAAAACCGCGCTACAACTAACAATCATCATACACCATTATTACCATCATAAAGCACTCCATGGTATCTAAAATACACCACCCACATAATAAAATTCATGCACCACCATAAACCTTCATTTTTCCAACTTTCACTAAACCACCACTAACTAACTTTTAACCATGCTTAAGCTTTTAATCATACTATAACCCACCATATAAATGCTCATTTACCTACTAACAAAAGTTAGTTACACCATTAGAGAGAAAATATATCAAAAAATGAATTTCACACCCACAACTTCCATCTCCAAGATCTCTCTCATTTTGAGGTTTTTTTTGGGAATTCTTTCCTCATCTTCATCATCTCATGGAGTAGAAGCTACTGTTTGCATCTATTCTCAATTGTAACCATTGAATCATCACCTACTAGTTCATCTTCTTCCATTATCAATTTTGAATTTTTCAAGATTTGAAGAGGTTAAGCATTTATTTTTCTTAAAGGAGATTTCAAGACCTTGCATCGAAGTTTTCCGGGTTTCTTAATAGCGAAACATCACAAGAAGCAGTGGACTTTCTCCACTAGGTAAGGATCTCTAAAAATTCCATGGCTCTCATTCTTAGATTTACATGATTTAGGACGTTAAAATATTGCTCATACATTGCATCTGGAAGTCCTGAAATGATGGCACACCATGAATCTTGGAATTTAAATTTATGTGTTGTTCTTGATTTTATGATTTTCAATTTGAATATGTCACTTTCGTGTCAATTTTCACTATGTTAGAGCTGTTATTTTTGGAAACTAATGGTGTATTGTTGTTCTACTCATTTAGGGCTTCAATTTGGTATATTATTTTGTTGATTTTGGTTAAAAATTAGTGTTGAAATCTGAAGTTGAAATATGTGGAAATCATTCTGGTGTTGCTTGTCATACCCCAAATTTTGACCACTAAGATTTCCCATCATTGTGCAAATTATCATCACAATATGGATGTACCTTTATGCCTCATCAATCTCCTAAAGAATTGTTGAGCATTCCCTACAACTAAGAATTAGGGTTTCAAGCCCTCTCAGAGCTCTTAGACAAAGGATCAATAAAGGAATGACATGATCTTTAACTTGTCTAAACCTCTCAAGCATCCAAAATGGATCAAGAGGACTCCCACATCAAGGATCAAGCACAAGGCTGCAACATTCCAAGTGGATTAAGCCTCAAGATCGCCAGTGTCACCAAATTAGGGTTTTGGTCGACCAGGGCCTCCAGATGGAATTTTTCCTCTGGGTATGAGCCAATGCTTCAAAGCATAACCCTAGATACTCCAAGGGACCTCATTAACCCCATCATCAAGTCAATTTAGCCTCAGGGGATGCATTCACAAAAAATCAGGAATTAGGGTTTCTTGACCTAATTTACCCTTTAGTTGACTTTTGGGACAAAACATGAGCCAAGACCTTAAGAAATGATTTGAGGGACTCTAATACACTACATTTATCCATTTGCAACAATGGATTGATCCAAGATGCTTGATTCGCAAGTTTCAAGTTCACCAGAACCACAGTTAGGGTTTCGCAGAAAAAGTCAATTGTACCTTTGACTTTTGACTCAGGCATGCTCCCAAACCTTGGGACATGATTCAATACACCCTATAACACCTATGAAATCAATCCATCAAGTTTGGTTTAGGTCAAGGACTTGACTTCATAGAGGATCACACAGTTTGGAATTCATCTGGTAAAAAGTCAACAGTGCACAAAAGTCAAGTTTGACTTTTTGAGAATTTTCACATTTATGGTTCCTTGACCCTAAAATGATGCTAATGTGTGATTGGGATCATCACCCATCAAGAAAAATCAAGAAAAGTGGGATAACTTGTAAAAGGGTAACCATATAAAACTTAGAGATTTTCTAAGTTATGGAACAAAGTGGCTAGGGTACCAACTTCCAAGGATCATAACTTGTGATCCAAGCAACCATTTTGGCTGATCCAAAGATGGATTTGTAGATCTCATGGCATACTTTAAAAGTGTCAACTACACCTCATTCCAATTCTTCATGGATTTTTAGTTATGGAGTGACCAAAATGACAAAAACATGAAAGTGCCACTTTTTCCAATACTTAGTGAAATTTTCACTAAGTCAGAATATGTTTCACTTTTTTCAAAATGTAGGGGAATTTTTCACTTGGATCAAAAAAGTGTCAAGATAAACTATGATCACACATATGCTGTATCATATGAGAGCTTTCCAAAATGGCCAAGAACTCTATCAAATTCCATTTGAGCCAAGAGTTATGACAGTGGCAATATGCCTTGCTGCAACTGTCATAACAAAGCAGATTTGTGCATTTTGCTCGATTTGATCCAATTGTGCAAATGATAATCAAGTTTATCCATCTGAACACCTTAGGGGGAGACCAAGGAGGAATAAACACCGACCCCCCTACGCCAAACAAGACATTAGACATCGCTTTTTTAGGCCTTAGACAGCGCTTAAAAGCGCTGCCTAAGGTAGCGCTATCGTAGGTAAAGACAACGCTTTTTATTTATGAAAAAGTGCTCTCTAAAGTATACATTAGAGGGCGCTTTTTCAAGAAAAAGCGCTGTCTAATGTATGCCTATAATTTTAGTTATCAATTTTTCTATAACTTTAGAGGGCGCTTTTTAGGAAAAGCGCTTTCTAAAGGCCCCGTTTAGACAGCGCTTTTTAAAGCGCTGTCTAATGTATGCCTATAATTTTAGTTATCAATTTTTCTATAACTTTAGAGGGCGTTTTTTAGGAAAAGCGCTTTCTGTTGTGAACTATAGACAGCGCTTTTTCTAGAAAGCGTTGTCTTTTCTCTACGTATAATTTTAATGATTTTTTTAAAAAATCCCATTTTAACCATTTTTTTATGCAGAAACCTGTATAATTCAAGCCATTTCAATAAACCTGTATATTTCACATTTCCATTAACAATTTCTAGTATGGTTCAGTAACCATTTCCACTAATCCCATAAATCACATAAACCACATAAAACTAATATTTGTGCTTACTATCCCATTCACAAACCATTCACAAAACTATACTATCCCATAAAATAAACCATTCACAAAACTATACATTCACATAATCCCATAAATCACATAAATAACATAAACCATTCACAAAACTATACTATCCCATAAAATAAACCATTCACAAAACTATACATTCACATAATCCCATAATCCTATACCTTATATATATAGGATCCTTTTTTCAATAAGGTATTTGCACAATTCCTCCTTAATTTCTTGCAATTTATCCTTCGTGTAATGAGAACACGCGTATTCATCAAAGTACTACATAACAAAACAAAATATGCATGATTTAGTTAAAAATAATAAATTATATGACATACCCGATAAATATTAAAATAAATCCTAAGTTATAAATCCATGCATACCGTAATAGGAATCTCTAATCGATCCATTTGAAGGATTTCTCTCATAAACCTCAAAACGAAATACCCGCAGTCTATGCCATTACGCTGACGAGGGCACTACACATAGACAAACAAAAAAGAATTAATATATAGTTGTTTTGTGTTATCAAGTAGCATCACTAATAAGCAACATTGTGAAAATTAATATACCTCCACTTTGACCCATGTAACGTTGGTTGCTTTAGCCCGTGCTACTCGAGATTCTCTTTGTGCTCGGTATACGAGTATTGCTCTATAAAAGAAAAACGTAAATTTAGAACAATCTCACATAAATAATTAAATATACAAATACACACGAATATTTCGAACAATCTCACTTACGTATCAACCACATCCTTCATATCCTGATATATTGACCAATCAGTATCCAATGAATTCAGATAATAGACCACTTCTCTTGTAGGATTAATGGCAACCAACAACCAGTGTCCACTGTAAAATATAACAAAAGTTTAGATGGATAATTTCTACCCAAAACATACAAATTAAAGATTAGAATGAAAATGTTACCCGTTTCCAGTATTATACGGTAAAAGAAACAAACTTTCTGTCTTGCTGGCCATAAATCTCTCAGTTAAGTGGTCTCTTACTGAAAGTGCATTCATACCAATTGCTGGTGCATTGACAAGGGTGCAAGAGAAGAAACGGAATCTGTTTGACAATTCCGTCCCCCGCATCAATATTTCATACAAGCACCTTAAATAAAAACATAATAAGCATTATACTATTTTCATTGAAATGTGTAAATAAATTATTCAACTAAATAAATAATAGATTGATCGGAGTACCAGATGTATGAATGCATAACACCGATGCCAAATTCAATATGCTTGAAAATCTGCTCCATATCCTCTCTTTCGATTATCTCGGAATGAGGCAAACCAAAAACACCTTCGTCCATTTCTATTTGACGAATAGCACCATCCATCAAATTTGACATTGCCATAAGTGTTTCTAGACACGACTGAAAGCGAGGAGGAGCTCTTTTTGCTTGCACGGTCCTAGTAGGAGCTTTTTTCTTGCTGGCCTATTGTGAACCTTGAGCAGGAACCTAACAATCATATAAGTTAGGTAAAGTAGAAAATCATGAAACTTTTGAATTCGGATAATAGAATAACACTTAAAATGTACCTCTCTTTGTGATGCAACAGACTCGTTTTGCCGCAAAACCCCTTTATTCTTAGCTGCGGGTTTTGTAGGAGTCTAACATTACCATGTAAAAAAAATGTAAGTAATGGTTCAGAATGATTTTCATAATCGTTCAGATTTGACATTTGAATACTAAGAGATTCGTAATGGTTTTCAACATACCTCATCATCTATGGAAATGAGGTCTAACGGCCATGCAACAAACGAACCTATTGCATCTCGCAACAATGTAACCTCTGAAACCGAGTCAGGTATGGGTAGTACCGCATCCGTATCTAAAGCGATATCAACCGACACTTTCAGATGTCCATGAGGGAGCGGTTGATGGTGAAGTAACTCTTCCACATGGTTATGCACTTTTCCCTTGCCAACCATGCGATAAGTCGGTAACGACAAATACAGCTGGCAAGATGAAATGCCCTGAAGCAATAATAAATATGTAACTGTTAATGTGTATAAAGGTTAATTAAAATAAATGTGTTAATTTAATTAAAATAAATATGTGCTAATTACCTCGGGAATTTTCTTTTGACAATTGATACTAGCTTTGTCACTAGTATCTTTCAAACCGGAACCGCGCTTTTCCGCCTCATACCTCTCTTTATCCTTTTGCAATTCACGGACTTGCGCCTTTAGTTCCTCCAAATCCTTTTGCAATTCTCGGTTGCTGGGATTTTTTTTCTTTGGATACAAGGAAGATGTAGTTACACCAAATCCTTTACCTATCACCCGGCCGGAATACTCAGGAACATTTAGTACTAACTAAGAATGCTCCTGCAATCCTCCTCGCCTGTGGTTAAGGATTTAGATAGAGTCTCCTGAAATTCATTGACGTATCGAAAATTATTAGTGGGGATTACAAATTAATTATATTTTAATAAAATTTCGATTAACTTAAAGACATAATGTTATACTTACACATTCGTCATAAACATGCTAAACATCTTCCCTAACAACTCCATCCTTACCCACGTGAGCTTCCTTCCACAAAACATGTCCCGGAAGTGATGATTCTTCACTTTTCGTCTCTTCTAACTACACATTTAGTTAAATAATAAATTCATCAAGTATAACATAATAATACAATTAATAAAATCATAGCATTAATATATGCGTACCAATTTTTGCTGTAACCGTGCATATCCCAAACGCCCTTTTCTGTATGGATACGCGGGTTTTGATGCTCTTTGGCGATTAATGGCACTCAAATTCTGGATAAACAAGTTTAAGTCATATCAGAACAAACTAATGCAACAAGTATATAATATAAGTAATAGACATGACAAGATAACATTACATTGAATTCTTCGGTTTTCCGTTTGGCTACAAACGTGCTCCATTCTTCGGGTTCAATCACGTTCGCATACAATTGTGGAAGTTCTGCTTCAACAAAATTTTTATCCGTATCCCTAAGATATTTGTTTGATAATAAGGCTCGGAACCCTCTGAGTCTCTTTCCGGCCAATTGAAGACAATATTTTTTCCGGCTTTCATCAATATTAAAGGACCTCTACAAAAAAATATACACATATAAACATAAAGTGTGTTAGTATAAGTAAATTAAAGTACCTGTATCTCAGTCCATATCTTATCTTTACCAGCTTTCAACTTTGGACTCCTCCAATTATCATTGGTAATTGGAATATGCTGACGGACAAGTGAACCAATGTATGAAGACAACCTTGAACCGTTAGGGTCAATTAGTTGGTTCTCATCACTCCAATGTACATCAAACTTGATCCCTTTATAGCACAGATTATATTTTTCATAATAGTTATTCCACGTTTTATTTCACTTTCTACATCCGAAGGTTCATTCTGAACTCCATTTTCATCATGTGTCTCGTGTGTGTCGTCCTGGTTACTAGCCATTTGACCTGTAAGAAAGAAAAAAACAAAAATTAAATGACAGAAAAACTAAATTCATATAAAAGAGCAACAATCTCAAGTTAAAGAAACTAAATTCAGCTTATACATGCATATTTCTATCCATATTCCATAAAAGAAAACCAAAACATCATATATCACAAAAACAATAGCCAATACAAATCACAATTATAAGATCAAACAAAAGGAACATAAGTTACAAGTCACCAAATTAGAAGCCAAGAAGATTAATGCAAATTAAAAACGAGACTACCAAAAAAAACATCCTAAACAATTCTATTCTAAGCAAAAAAATCAAAAATTGAAAAGATAATATACATAAGCACACTAAAAAATATTTTTGAGAATTTTTAATAAATGAAAATAATGTAAACTAATTAATCTATATAATGATTAACAATCCTTAAAAACAAAGGTTAAATTTTAAATAAAATAATGTTAGAAATAAAGAAATTTCAAATATTTAAGAAATAAAAACATTGGTTAATAACCTATCATAATCTAAATAAACAAACTAATTAACATAACTTAATCCTAAAAAATAATGTCTTATATATGCTAAAACAAAACAATCTTAAAATAATGTCTTATATAAACAAAACAAAACAAATATAAAACAAAACAAAACAATATTCTGTACTAATATCAAACAAAACAAGTTCTGTACAAAACAATCTCTAGATTTTAACAAATATCCATTAATATTCTGTACTAATATAAAACTAAACAAGTTCTGAGTATAATACTATGTAACAACAAAAGAGATTTCAAGAAACATACTGTGTAATATCATGTAATAACAAAAATAAAACTTTTCATGAACACCAATTCGTAAACAGCAACAGAGGTTAGTAACATAGCTACTTAGCTGCAACACAATCGAAGCGGTTCACAATCGAATACGCAATACACATGAACAAAACTTCTTATAAAACACTAACTCGTAAACAGCAACAGAATTGGAACATAAATATAATGTACAACAGCAACAGAACGACAACAACAACAACAACAACAACAACAGAATGACGACAATGCTGACGGCAAGAATGAACGACAACAACAACAACGACGGCAAGAACAATGTATGAAGCAAGAATAACAACAACAACGTACCTCTTCTTTTCGTTTTCGTCTTCTCCTGCACGAATGCAAGAATGAATGATGGCAACGGTGACGGAAACGTTTTCAGAACGACGGCTACGGTGACGACAATGTTTTCAAGAACGACGACAATGAAAGCAGTTTCAGCATGCAAGAACGATTGAACGTCGCAAGGGTTTCAGCAGAAAGAACGGTCGAGAGAAGAAAGTGATAAGATGTTTATGAAAATGATATGAAATGTGTTTTATATTTTAATTCATAAATGACCTTAGAGGGCGCTTTTCAAAAAGCGCTTTCTTAAGGGCTACCTATGAGAGCGCTTTCCTTATAAAGCGCTTTCTAAAGTGAGGAGAATTTAAGACCTATAGCAGCGCTTTCTGAAAGTGTATTCTAAGGTTAACCTATATGTAACACCCATATATAAAATCCATACATCAAAGCATAAATTATATATATGAATCCAAGTATTTAGTATTGAAATACAATAAGTTCCTAGATAACACATTATACACATAAATGCCTCTAATACAAAACACCAAAGACTAAGGCATTACGTATACAAGATGTTCCAAAATGATAAAATCTAAGAACTAGATCATAATAATGATCTCAAAATAGCAACATAGCGGAAGCTAGCCATCAACATGCAAGGAAAGATCAAACGACCTTGTCCTTACCCTTCTCTGTACCTGAAGCACCTGAAATACATCAACAACGTGGGGTGAGATACATCAAATCTCAGTGGGTTCCTATCATATAATTTCTCTCGGATAAATGGTTCTAATAATTCCTAACTCAAGGTCCGGGGCAAGGGAAGGACTCTCGAGTTCACACAATATCACTTTACACTATATGGAAACATGCCATGAGTTCATCAACTCACTAATATCACTAATCGATAACCATCCCAAGGTATTTCCTATTCCCGCCTGCTTCTACGTCTAGAAGGCGATCCGAGTCATAAATCCTTGTAATCTACTTGACATACGAATGGATTCGGGTTCTACGGGCCATTAAACGTTATGAACCGTCACTTCACACGGGCCATTAACCACCACAAGCATTCGCTCCATGGGCGCTATTCTTACAATACGGGGAATCAAACCTGCCAAGTAGTTGTGCATCCATTTCAGAGGAGTCCGAGACTCTTGAAACTACACTCGAGCCAAGCCGGTTACGATTACATGATTACAACAAATAACACAATTGTATTCGACAATCACAAGGCTATAATGCCTTAAAGCTTCTCATGCCTTGCCAAAACCACAAGTCAACCACATGCTCCATAATAGTGTTTCATTCCATCAACTTCCTAGTCAAGCTAGGTTCATAAAAAGCTAAGATGTATATTTTCCTCACTCTCCCTATTTCATTTTTATATTTAAAGTATATCCAATCACATCATGCTAAACAACCTCGATTTAGGCAAAGCACATCATGTTATAATAATAGAATAGTTTAACACAATTTAAAACACAATTTTCATCATTTCGAACTTTTTCAATTATTTAATCGGTCGGTAAAATCAACATATTTTACTTCCATTGCATAGAATATTTCATCGGCTTTACATCGATATAAAGAACAATCGAAACTGATAAGCAAAACTGAAGTTAGGAATTTTTCCGTCAAAAGTATAATTTTTCAACTCCCAGACCGCGCTCAGCGCGCAGTGGTCCGCGCTCAGCGCGCAAGCTCCTGCCTCGAGAGGTTTCAGAAAAACCAGACCGCGCTCAGCGGCCAAGACCGCGCTCAGCGCACAGGTCGCAACTCAGAAAAATACTTCTGCGATAACAGAACTTATCATCCTCCAAAGCCATTTTAGGGCACATTTAAAAGTCAACAGAGGTTCAACATCACATTTATCACAAGGTTTGATCACCACTATCATCAAAACATATTATTTCATAAAAACCCAATTATTCTAAAACCCTAACATTTCAAAATCATCAAACATCGCATAGAAACATGAAAACAATCATCCCCCCATGATTCTATGAGCATACTAAACATTCATTTCAATTTCTAACCGATTATATCCGTTAAAACATCGATTTCTATGATTTCGACCTAAAACTCATAATACCAAAACACAAAGAAAATGGTTTCTAGCTAAACCCACCTCTAGAGATGATCAAGATGATGAAACTCAAGAAGTTTGGTGAAGCTTGGATGAAGATTGGTGATGAACTTGAAGCTTCTCTTCCAAAAACCTTGTTTTTCTCTTCTTTTCCCTTCTTCCTCTTTTCTCTCCTCTTTTCTTCTTTCTCTTACCAACTTTCTCTTTCTTTCTATCTTTTTCTTTTTAATCCAAATGAGAATATATATATATATATATATATATATATATATATATATATATATAGTAAGTATTATTAAAACACTACTACTAAATGTCCAAAAATGTCTCTAGAGTCCAATTAAATGAAATGCCTCCGAAACAAATAATATTAATTGGATTAATTCTAAGTACCGAAGTTACTCTAATTATTTTATCAAATAATTTCTCAGAGCAACTGGACTCAGATGGTCACAATGTAATATTATTCGGTGTAATAATTTACGGGGTATTACATCCTCCCCTCCTCGAATTTAAAGATTACCTGAATAAGTGAGGGTAAGCATCTCGCATCTCTGATTCAAGTTCCCAAGTTGCATCTCCCGGATGCGTCGCATCCTATTGTACCTTAACAAGAGGAATATCCTTGTTTCTTAACACCTTCGTTTCTCTTCCCACAATACGGGTCGGTTGTGGTTCAAATGTCAAATCTGCTTCTATCTTAATGGTGTCCGGTAAAACTGGCTGAAGAGGATCTGGAACAAACTTGCGTAGCTGAGATACGTGAAACACATCATGCATTTCCGATAGGGAGGACGGTAAGGCTAATCTATACGCTACTTCACCGATCCTATCTAAGATTTGATACGCTCCCACGTATCTCGGACTTAACTTACGTGACTTATACGGTCCTTTCAATCTCAACCTCGGAGTAACTTTCAAAAACACATGGTCACCTCCTTCGAATTCCAAAGGTCTCCTACGGTTGTCCGCATAACTCTTTTGTTGATCTTGCGCTTGCTTAATCTTCTCGCGGATCATTCGAATCTTTTCTGTAGTTTCTTAAATTACTTCGGGTCCCAAAATTCTATCTTCGTCAATTTCCTTCCAACACAAAGGCTTTCTACATTTTCTCCCATACAATGCTTCATACGGAGCCATACCGATGCTCGTATGATAACTATTATTATACGAAAACTCAATCAACGGGAGTAACTCCTTCCAATTACCTTTACTTTCCAATACACAAGCTCTCAACATGTCTTCCATCGTTTGTATTGTTTGTTCAGTCTGACCATCCGTCTGAGGATGATTAGACGTACTCAAACGCAGATTCGTACCCATAGCTTGTTGAAACACTTTCCAAAATCTTGAAGTAAACTTTGGATCTCTATCCGATACAATGCTTGAGGGAATACCGTGCAACCTTACAATATCCGCAATAAACAACCTCGCAAGATTACTTGCCTTGAAAGTAGTCTTCACGGCCAAGAAATGCGTCGACTTTGTCAACCGATCTACTATTACCCAAATCGAATCATAGCCAACTTGCGTACGGGGTAAACCTACTGCGAAATCCATAGAAATACTATCCCATTTCCAAACTGGGATTTCTAATGGTTGTAATAATCCACCCGGTCTTTGATGTTCAATCATAACTTGTTGGCATACCACACATTCCGACACAAAGACCGCAACGTCTCTTTTCATACCGGACCACCAATAGTCTTTCTTTAAATCGTGATACATCTTTGAAGAACTCGGACGTATAGTAAAAGCACCCTTATGCGCTTCTTCCAAAATCTTTCTTTTCAAGGTCGCATCGTTCGGAACGCAAATTCTTTGGTTAAACATAATCATTTTATCGCTAGCGTGCACAAAACCCGGTTGACCTAGCATCTCTTGCAACTCCTCATCCAATAATTGTCCTTGTTGAATTTCAACTCTTAACGTAGAATTGACACTCAAATTCCCCATAATCACTCCATTAGGAGTCCACACAAAATGAAGATTCAAATCTCTAAACTTTTCCAGCAATGAATATTCTAACATCATCAATTCGGCCTTTCTCAAAGCTTTCCTACTCAAGGCATCGGCCACTTTGTTCGCTTTACCCGGATGGTATTTTAGATCTAGATCATAATCCTTTAAATATTCCATCCACCTCCTTTGACGCATATTCAACTCTTTTTGGTCAAAGAGGTACTTTAAA
Source organism: Lathyrus tuberosus (assembly GCA_022829125.1). NCBI lineage: Eukaryota > Viridiplantae > Streptophyta > Magnoliopsida > Fabales > Fabaceae > Lathyrus > Lathyrus tuberosus. The sequence goes on from JALAZF010000233.1 coordinate 972,932, forward strand.
CTCTTGTGGTCGCTAAACATTTCAAAATGTACTCCATATAAATAGTGACGCCACACTTTCAAAGTAAACACCACCGCCGCTAATTCCAAATCGTGGGTTGGATAATTCTTCTCGTGAATTTTCAATTGTCGAGAAGCATAAGCCACCACGTGACTTTCTTGCATTAAAACGCCTCCTAGTCCCATCTTAGACGCATCACAAAATACCTCATACGACTTGCTAGGATCGGGAATAGTCAGAACGGGAGCTGTAGTCAATCTTTCCTTCAAACTCATAAAACTTTGTTCACACGTCGAATCCCACTCAAAGGGGAAATCCTTCCGAGTAAGCTTAGTCATAGGTAATGCTAATTGCGGAAAGACTTTGATAAACCTTTTGTAGTAGCCTGCTAGACCCAAGAAACTTCTAATTTCCGATACATTCTTCGGTCTCTCCCAATTAATCACAGCTTCAACCTTTGACGGATCCACCGCTACACCACCCTGTGATATAACGTGACCAAGAAAACTAACTTCAGACATCCAGAACTCGCACTTGCTTAACTTGGCAAAAAGTTGCTTCTCTTGTAAGATCGATAAGACGATTCTCAAATGTCCTTCGTGCTCTTGTGGAGTACGGGAATAGATAAGAATGTCATCAATGAAGATCACAACAAATTGATCCAAGTAAGCTTAAAATAACTGATTCATATAATCCATAAAGACAGCTGGAGCATTAGTCACACCGAAAGGCATCACTAAGAATTCATAATGACCATAACGGGTCCTAAATGCAGTCTTAGGTACATCGGAACTCTTCACTCGGATTTGGTGATAACCCGACCTCAAATCAATCTTCGAGAACACGCAGGCTCCTTTCAATTGATCTAATAGGTCATCTATCCTTGGCAAGGGATACTTGTTCTTAATGGTGACTTTATTCAACTGACGATAGTTCATACACAACCGCATCCCACTGTCCTTCTTCTTTACCAACAAAACAGGGGCTCCCCACGGTGAAACACTAGGCCGCACAAAATGTTTCGCCATAAGTCTTTCTAACTGGTCCTTCAATTCCCTTAACTCCGAAGGCGCCATCCGGTACGGGGAAACGGATATAGGGGCCGTTCCCGGTACCAGGTCAATTGAAAACTCCACCTCTCTCTCCGGAGGAAGAGAAATGACATCTTCAGGGTAGACTTCGGAAAACTCACAAACAACTGGGATATCCGACACTTGAAGATCGGTACTACCATCCTTAGTGATAACCAACAGAACTGATTTCTCTTCTTCAAACAAGAAATTTACCATACTAACCGTACCTTCTAGAATAGTTGTTAAGACATATTTCGAGGTAGCATCAACAGATGGAATGATGATGAGCTTTTCGTCACACCCAATAAACACCGAATTAGCAGAAAGCCAATCCATTCCCAAAACAACATCAACTTTCTTAAGTGGTAAGCAAATAAGATCAATCTGAAAAACTCTACCGTCCACAGACAAAACACAGTTTTCACACATCGACGGTGTCTCAACTATTTCATCCATGGCAGTAGTGACCACCATAGGAGGAGACAAAGGAACGGACCGCAACCCAAGTCACTTCATACATTGCATCGATACAAAAGAGTGTGTAGCTCCGCAATCAAATAGGACAAAACAAGGAAATCCGTTAACGAAGCACGTACCAGCAATTAAGGAATTGTCACTCTTCTTCTTCCTTGCATCTAAGGTATAAACCCTTCCTTGTGTCTGAGTCCTATTCTAAGGACAATATCTTTTCAGATGACCCACCTTCTGACATTGGTAACACTTCACATTGTCTATACCACACCTTCCATAATGCATCCTTCCACAAGTGCGACACACCGGAGGTGTACCCGCTCTTGAATCTTGAACTTGTTTCCCTTTGTAGGGTTATTGTCTAGGCCTAAATTGTTGGTTGGATCTTCCGCGATCCCCTTGATTCACTCTACTCGCAACACCCTCCGCTTGGACTTTCTTCAAACTATGCTCGGCCACATAGCATTGCCTTAAAACTTCAGCATATGTAGTGAACTCTCTCTGAGATACACTATGAGATATTTTAGCTTTTAGACCAAACAGAAACTGGTCTATTTTCCACCTTTCATCAGGGACATACATAGCCTGCCTAGAATAAGCAGCCATGTCCTCAAACTTCTCAGTATAACTGGCCACAGCCATACTACCTTGTCTTAATTGCTGAAATTCAAATTCTTTCTGAGTCCTTAATGAGCTCGGAAAATACTTCTCCATGAAAATAACTTTAAACTGTTCCCAAACCTTAGGCACTTCCTGAATAGCCATCAAAGCCGAAGCGCTCTCCCACCATCTCATAGCGGGACCCTTCAGTGAATGAGAAGCGAACAACACCTTGTTCTCTTCACTGCATTGGACTATCAAGAAAATCCTCTCCATACCAGAAATCCATTCGTGAGCCTTCACGGGATCTAATCCACCATGAAATTCTGGGGGATTCATGCGGATAAAATCCCGGAATTTCCCACCTTCAGCTTCTGGAACAACTACCGTAGGATGCAAACCTCCATTCATTTGTTGCACCATTTGTTGCATGAATAGATTATGTTGTTGCTGCACCTGTTGCATGAACTGATACAGAGGAGCATTGCCATCGCCGCCCGACGGATTTTTCCCTTCAGGAGTGGTGCGGGGTCTACCACGAGTGTTTCTACGTCCTTCAGCCATGTTCCTAAAGGTCATACAAATAGGATTAAGTTGATCAGGCTCAATACCATAAATATAACACTTAAGACCAATGGCAACACAACGTATATGAAACGGAAAGAATTACTTATACTATTTCATGGCTAGGTCGAGGATACGACCTGCTCTGATACCAACTGTAACACCCATATATAAAATCCATACATCAAAGCATAAATTATATATATGAATCCAAGTATTTGGTATTGAAATACAATAAGTTCCTAGATAACACATTATACACATAAATGCCTCTAATACAAAACACCAAAGACTAAGGCATTACGTATACAAGATGTTCCAAAATGATAAAATCTAAGAACTAGATCATAATAATGATCTCAAAATAGCAACATAGCGGAAGCTAGCCATCAACATGCAAGGAAAGATCAAACGACCTTGTCCTTACCCTTCTCTGTACCTGAAGCACCTGAAATACATCAACAACGTGGGGTTAGATACATCAAATCTCAGTGGGTTCCTATCATATAATTTCTCTCAGATAAATGGTTCTAATAATTCCTAACTCAAAGTCCGGGGCAAGGGAAGGACTCTCGAGTTCACACAATATCACTTTACACTATATGGAAACATGCCATGAGTTCATCAACTCACTAATATCACTAATCGATAACCATCCCAAGGTATTTCCTATTCCCGCCCGCTTCTACGTCTAGAAGGCGATCCGAGTCATAAATCCTTGTAATCTACTTGACATACGAATGGATTCGGGTTCTACGGGCCATTAACCGTTATGAACCGTCACTTCACACGGGCCATTAACCATCACAAGCATTCGCTCCATGGGCGCCATTCGTACAATACAGGGAATCAAACCTGCCAAGTAGTTGTGCATCCATTTCAGAGGAGTCCGAGACTCTTGAAACTACACTCGAGCCAAACCGGTTACGATTACATGATTACAACAAATAACACGATTGTATTCGATAATCACAAGGCTATAATGCCTTAAAGCTTCTCATGCCTTGCCAAAACCACAAGTCAACCACATGCTCCATAATAGTGTTTCATTCCATCAACTTCCTAGTCAAGCTAGGTTCATAAAAAGCTAAGATGTATATTTTCCTCACTCTCCCTATTTCATTTTTATATTTAAAGTATATCCAATCACATCATGCTAAACAACCTCGATTTAGGCAAAGCACATCATGTTATAATAATAGAATAGTTTAACACAATTTAAAACACAATTTTCATCATTTTGAACATTTTCGATTATTTAATCGGTCGGTAAAATCAACATATTTTACTTCCATTGCGTAGAATATTTCATCGGCTTTACATCGATATAAAGAACAATCGAAACCGATAAGCGAAACTGAAGTTAGGAATTTTTCTGTCAAAAGTATAATTTTTCAACTCCCAGACCGCGCTCAGCGCGCAAGCTCCTGCCTCGAGAGGTTTCAGAAAAACCAGACCGCGCACAGCGGCCAAGACCGCGATCAGCGCGCAGGTCGCAACTCAGTAAAATACTTCTGCGATAACAAAATTTATCCACCCTCCAAAACCATTTTAGGGCACATTTAGAAGTCAACAGAGGTTCAACATCACATTTATCACAAGGTTTGATCACCACTATCATCAAACATATTATTTCATAAAAACCCAATTATTCTAAAACCCTAACATTTCAAAATCATCAAACATCACATAGAAACATGAAAACAATCATCCCCACATGATTCTATGTGCATACTAAACATTCATTTCAATTTCTAACCGATTATATCCGTTAAAACATCAATTTCTATGATTTCGACCTGAAACTCATAATACCAAAACACAAAGAAAATGGTTTCTAGCTAAACCCACCTCTAGAGATGATCAAGATGATGAAACTCAAGAAGTTTGGTGAAGCTTGGATGAAGATTGGTGATGAACTTGAAGCTTCTCTTCCAAAAACCTTGTTTTTCTCTTCTTTTCCCTTCTTCCTCTTTTCTCTCCTCTTTTCTTCTTTCTCTTACCAACTTTCTCTTTCTTTCTATCTTTTTCTTTTTAATCCAAATGAGAGAATATATATATATATATATATATATATATATATATATAGTAAGTATTATTAAAACACTACTACTAAATGTCCAAAAATGTCTCTAGAGTCCAATTAAATGAAATGCCTCCGAAACAAATAATATTAATTGGATTAATTCTAAGTACCGAAGTTACTCTAATTATTTTATCAAATAATTTCTCAGAGCAACCGGACTCAGTTGGTCACAATGTAATATTATTCGGTGTAATAATTTACGGGGTATTAGACTATAAGAGCGCTTTTTTAAAGCGCTTTCTAAGGTAAAACCTATAGCAGCGCTTTTCAAAAAGCGCTTTCTAAGGTGGATTCTATTTAGGGCATTTAACAGCACTTTTAAAAAGCGCTTTCTAAAGTATGTCTTTTACAGCTCTTTTTTTAGCGAAATTTTTTAAAGACCTATAGCAACGCTTTGTCCAAAAAGCGCTGTCTTTGGTGCACTGTGAAAAGCCAATTTTGGCGTAGTGTGCATAAGCCACCCAAGTCTTTGGAACTAAAAGTAGCATGCCAAACCTAGAAATGCCTAAAAAGGGGACAAGACTCCAAGTTTGTTTTGGAGCATTCAATGGATGCACCAAGGTGGCATGAACTGAGCCTTTTCCAACTGAATGAGTCAAGGATGATCTCTGAACTAGGGAACCAAAGGCATGTGCTCTAATCTCTAGTCAATGGCTAGAGGAGACTTAAGATTCCAAAGTGATGCAATTGGACAATGAGCTGCTGCAGTTGCCATTCACTATTGATTGAAAACAAACTTGCTCTACTATAAATAGAGCTTATTTGTGCTCAGTTTAAGTACACTAAAGGCCTACAACACTTTCCTTTCTCAAAATCATCTTCTCACTCTCAAAAATGCCTTTCTTAGCAAGTCACTATCGAATTTTTCAGTTGAGAGCAATTCCACTCAAACCAATTGCTCTAACACCTTATAAACATCATATGGGAGCTGATCAAACACTTAACACACAACTGTAACACTAATTTCTCAGAATCACCAGCCAGTTGCTCAAGTTTTCAACCAAGTTGCAGTTGAGATGTCATGAAGTGATCCAGCCATTTCCAATCAAGTCCAAGCATTCAAACGCACTCCATATGGTGTAGGAAAGCTGTTCAGATCATCAGAACCTATCTGTAACACCTCCAACTCAGAAATCACATTGCTCTTGTTGTCACGACCTTCAAGTAAGCCTAAACTTGGTCATCTCTTAATCTATACATATTTCCTTGCACAATACTTTTGCCAAATATTCATAATCATGCATAGAATGTTTCGCCTCAATTAATTGCTTTGTTTGAATCATGTATCAAAATTCTCAGCCTTCATGCAAATTTTAGGGTTTTTGAGGTTTTGTCTTGATTTATTATTCCATGCTTAAAATAAATGAAATTAAAGACCATAGACATGATCATGAGGTGAAAACGAGCAGATTGATATGTGGATTGTGTGATTTCATTAAGTATTCAGTGAGATTGGATAGAAAATGAAAATCTGAGCAAAACTTCCTTCGCGCGTGTTCTTGGCGCCTTTTTCACAAATTTGAATATTTGAATTTTGTGATTTTATTTAATTGATTCAAAAATTAATTTCTCTTTGAGTTTTAATGATTTTGAGTTGATTCTTTTTTTTTATAATTCACAAAAATGTTGAAATATTTTATTTTGCCAAAAAATCCAAAAAATATTATTTATTTAATATACTTGATATTTTTGCAAAGAATTAATCTTTTATTTATTTTTAACATTTAAAATATTTTTTCCTCCTTGATTTTCCAAATTTAATTGGTTTCCAATCATTTTGTGGATATAAACATGATTTTTGAAACATTGATCCAAGATCATCAATCATTTTTTTACATGTTTTCAATACTTTTTATTAATTTTTTTTAACAAAATTAATTCCTTTTTAAACAAAATTAGGGTTTTGATTAATTCAACCCTCATCAATCATTTTCAAACACCCATGGGCCTCTAATAGAGTGTAAGACCCAACCCCTTTGTAAATAATACCTTTGGGCCTCACACATTGTATAAGTCCCTCTGTATATTTTTAAACGTTCGGCGCGATCGTCGCCTTTTTAACAAAATTAACTGTGCTTCTCCTTGAGCTATAAGACCCATCTTTATTCATTTTCAAACTCTTTGGGCCTCTAATAGAGTGTAAGACCCAACCCCTTTTCGAAACCAAAATTATTTGGGCCTCAGATGTTGTATAAGACCCACTGTGTTTTCAAAAACCTCGGCGCGATCGCCGTTTTTAAACAAATAACCCTGGGCCTCTCCTTGAGTTGTAAGTCCCATCTCTTGTACAAAAATAAACTTTTGGCCTCTAATAGAGTGTAAGACCCATCCCCTTGTACATAAAAACTTTTTGGGCCTCACATATTGTATAAGTCCCGTTATACAATTTTCAAGACAACGGTGCTATCATTGTTAAAACTTGGGCCTCTCCTTGAGCTGTAAGCCCCAACAATCTTTTCAAAGCACTTTCTCCTTTGATTTTGAATTCAAATGTATAGTTGCTATCAAAACTTTCTTTAATTTCTTTGAACAACTAATAAAACAGCATGGAAGTTTGAAAACGGGTAAGTGTTTATCCGCTTTCATTTACCGCTTTCATATATATATATATATATAACTGTATTGTGGGGCTGTTTCACTGTAAGTCTTCTTTCACATCCTTTTATATACTTGTCACATATCAACTATGTAATACTATTATAGTTATTTAGAGTTTTCCACGGCAACTACGTCTAGAACTAGGTAAATCCTGTTGGTCACTCTCGAATACAAAAAAAACTAGATCCCCCATAGGATTACTAGATACAGTCTTCCCTTCTCTTGGGGTTAAACAATATGGAACAAAGAAAAAGGCAGTATTCTCGGTGAACCTTTTCTCATACTGTCACCCTTAGAAATTATCAAAGAAACTCTACTCCCCGGAGTGTATCTATTCTTCTTGAATAGCATCTCTTGAGTTTCTTCCAAATTCTCGAACTTTCCTGGAATGATCTCTTCTCTGTGAATTGTATTTCTTGAACTTCTCTTGGTTTGGGGACCCACAGACTTCCTAAAAGCATCCCCGCCTTCTCTTGGGCGTTGTACAAGGACCCTTCGGCTTCTTAAAAGTTCTCATGCCTTCTCTTGGGCTTCGTACAAGGACCTTCACGGCCTCCTAAAGGTATAGGACAGAAATTAATCATCCTTCGTTAGAACGATCTTTCTAAGAGGAGTCAAAACCTTCAGACCAATTTTAGGGTTAATACTTATCCCTTAAACGAGTCGGCCTCCTCTTGGGCATCATACAAAAGATAAAACTCTACCAGTAAACTTGGACAATCTGATTCCTTTGAGTCTCGAAGACATTCTCAAGCACCTTTCAAACATTGGAAAAACCCAGGATTCTGGATTAATCTCCAGCCGAGTTAAAACTTTGCGGGTTCTAAAACCCCGTCCTTCTCCCAAAATTCCCCAACCCGGGTCAGATAACACTATCTCAAACCAGAGCCTCAAGGCTTCTGATCTATCAATTCCTTTTGTATTCCCCTGCAAAGATTGATTCCCTTCTTGCAAATAAATAATAATAATGGCTGATGAATTCTAGATGCGGGTCCCACGCAAGAATTCCAAGGTTATGTAGTACCAACATTTTCTTCCTTTTTACTGTAAGGGAACACGTAATAATAATACTAATAAGCATTGAATGGACCATTACTTCATGATGGGTCCCACGCAGCAAATGCATCACATGCATGTTTTTTTTTTAAATCTTTGTTGCAAATGATATAGTAATAATACTAGTAAGAAGCATAATAATAGCATGATAATAACGACACAATAACATGATTAATGCTTGAAGCTGGGGCCACTCGGTGATGTTACTAAAAAATACCACAAGAAGCAGTGGACTTAATCGAAGTTTTCCGGGTTTCTTAATCGCGAAACATCATAAGAAGCAGTGGATTTTCTCCACTAGGTAAAGATCTCTAAAAATTCCATGGCTCTCATTCTTATAATTACATGATTTAGGACGTTAAAATATTACTCATACATTGCATCTGGATGTCCTGAAATGATGGCACACCATGAATCTTGGAATTTAAGTTTATGTGTTGTTCTTGATTATATTATTTTAAATTTGAATCTGTGACTTTCGTGTCAATTTTCACTATGTTAGAGCTGTTATTTTTTGAAACTAATGGTGTATTGTTGTTCTACTCATTTGGAGCTTCAATTTGGTATATCATTTTGTTGATTTTGGTTAAAAATTGGTGTTGAAATCTGATGTTGAATATGTGGAAATCATTCGAGTGTTGCTGAGTTTTTTTCTCTTCCTGGAGTGCAATGGTGTGCAGCTGCATGCATGGGGAAGAGGACGACCACGTGTCGCCGCCAGAGCGGCCGGCTTTTTTTTTGTCTTATTCAATTAAAAACCAACAGGACCGATTGATTTAGGGTGCACATGATCCAGTGTTTTTTTTTTCTTTTTCATGTAAGCATGTAAAACAAATAAATAATAATAATGGCTGATGAATTCTAGATGCGGGCCCCACGCAAGAATTCCAAGGCTATGTAGTACCAATGTTTTCTTCCTTTTTACTGTAAGGGAACACGTAATAATAATACTAATAAGCATTGAATGGACCATTACTTCATGATGGGTCCCACGCTGCAAATGCATCACATGCATGTTTTTTCTTTAAATCTTTGCTGCAAATGATATAGTAATAATAGTAGTAAGATCCATAATAATAGCATGATAATAATGACACAATAACATGATTAATGCTTGAAGCTGGGCCCACTCGGTGATGTTACTACAAAATAACACAAGAAACAGTGGACTTAATCGAAGTTTTCCAGGTTTCTCTATTGTGAAACATCACAAGAAGCACTAGACTTTCTCCGCTAGGTAAGGATCTCTAAAAATTCCATGGCTCACATTCCTAGATTTACATGATTTAGGACTTTAAAATATTGCTCATACATCGCATCTGGAAGTCCCGAAATGATGGCACACCATGAATCTTGGAATTTAAGTTTATGTGTTGTTCTTGATTTTATGATTTTAAATTTGAATTCATGACTTTCGTGTCAATTTTCACTAGCTTAGAGCTGTTATTTTTGGAAACTAATGGTGTATTGTTGTTCTACTCATTTGGGGCTTCAATTTGGTATATTATTTTGTTGATTTTGGTTAAAAATTGGTGTTGAAATCTAATTTTGAAATTTGTGGAAATCATTCTGGTGTTGCTGCGTTTTTTTCTCTTCCTGGAGTGCAATGGTGTGCAGCTGCATGCATGGGGAAGGGGACGACCATGTGTCGCCCCCTGAGCGGCCGGTTTTTTTTTGTCTTATTCAATTAAAAACCAACTGGACCGATTGATATAGGGTGCACATGATGCAATGTTTTTTCTTTTTCATGTAAGCATGTAAAATAAATAAATAATAATAATGTCTGATGAATTCTAGATGCGGGTCCCACGCAAGAATTCCAAGGCTATGTAGTACCAACGTTTTCTTCCTTTTTACTGTAAGGGAACACGTAATAATAATACTAATAAGCATTGAATGAACCATTACTTCATGATGGGTCCCACGCAGCAAATGTATCACATGCATGTTTTTTTGAAATCTTTGTTGCAAATGATATAGTAATAATACTAGTAAGAAGCATAATAATAGTATGATAATAACAACACAATAACATGATTAATGCTTGAAGCTAGGCCCACTCGGTGATGTTACGAAAAAATACCACAAGAAGCAGTGGACTTAATCGAAGTTTTCCGGGTTTCTTAATCGCGAAACATCACAAGAAGCAGTGGATTTTCTCCACTAGGTAAAGATCTCTAAAAATTCGATGGCTCTCATTATTAGATTTACATGATTTAGGACGTTAAAATATTGGTCATACATTGCATCTGGAAGTCCTAAAATGAGGGCACACCATGAATCTTGGAATTTAAGTTTATGTGTTGTTCTTGATTTTATGATTTTCAATTTGAATCCGTTTCTTTCGTGTCAATTTTCACTATATTAGAGCTGTTATTTTTGGAAACTAATGGTGTATTGTTGTTCTACTTATTTGGAGCTATAATTTGGTATATTATTTTGTTAATTTTGGTTAAAAATTGGTGTTGAAATCTGATGTTGAAATATGTGGAAATCATTTTGGTGTTGCTGCGTTTTTTTCTCTTCCTGGAGTGCAATGGTGTGCAGCTGCATGCATGGGGAAGGGGACGACCACGTTTCGCCCCCTGAGCAGCCGGTTTTTTTTGTCTTATTCAATTAAAAACCAACTGGACCGATTGATATAGGGTGCACATGATGCAGTGTTTTTTTTTCTTTTTCATGTAAGCATGTGAAACAAATAAATAATAATAATGGATGATGAATTCTTGATGCGAGTCCCACGTCAGAATTCCAGGGCTATGTAGTACCAATGTTTTCTTCCATTTTACTGGAAGGGAACGCGTAATAATAATATTAATAAGCATTGAATGGACCATTACTTCATCATGGGTCCCATGCAGCAAATGCATCACAAACACGTTCTTTCTTTAAATCTTTCCTGCAAATGATATAGTAATAATACTAGTAAGAAGCATAATAATAGCATGATAATAATGACACAATAACATGATTAATGCTTGAAGCTGGACCCACTCGGTGATGTTACTAAAAAATACCACAAGAAGTAGTGGACTTAATCGAAGTTTTCCAGGTTTCTTAATCGCGAAACATCACAAGAAGCAGTGGACTTTCTCCACTAGGCAAAGATCTCTAAAAATTCCATGGCTCTCATTCTTAGATTTACATGATTTAGGACATTAAAATATTGCTCATACATTACATCTAGAAGTCCTGAAATGATGGCATACCATGAATCTTGGAATTTAAGTTTATGTGTTGTTCTTGACTTTATGATTTTCAATTTGAATCCGTGACATTCGTGTCAATTTTCACTATGTTAGAGCTGTTATTTTTTGAAACTAATGGTGTATTGTTGTTCTACTCATTTGGGGTTTCAATTTGGTATATTATTTTGTTGATTTAGGTTAAAAATTGGTGTTGAAATCTGATGTTGAAATATGTGGAAATCATTCTGGTGTTGTTGCGTTTTTTCCCTTATTGGAGTGCAATGGTGTGCAGCTGCATGCATGGGAAGGGGACGACCACGTGTCGCCCCCTGAGCGACCATTTTTTTTTGTTTTATTCAATTAAAAACCAACTGGACCGATTGATATAGGGTGCACAAGATGCAGTGGTTTTTATTCTTTTACATGTAAGCATGTGAAACAAATAAATAATAATAATGGCTGATGAATTCTAGATGCGGGTCCCACGCAAGAATTCCAAGGCTATGTAGTACCAATGTTTTCTTCCTTTTTACTGTAAGGGAACACGTAATAATAATACTAATAAGCATTGAATGAACCATTACTTCATGATGGGTCCCACGCAGCAAATGTATCACATGCATGTTTTTTTTAAATCTTTGTTGCAAATGATATAGTAATAATACTAGTAAGAAGCATAATAATAGTATGATAATAACGACACAATAACATGATTAATGCTTGAAGCTAGGCCCACTCGGTGATGTTACGAAAAAATACCACAAGAAGCAGTGGACTTAATCGAAGTTTTCCGGGTTTCTTAATCGCGAAACATCACAAGAAGCAGTGGATTTTCTCCACTAGGTAAAGATCTCTAAAAATTCGATGGCTCTCATTATTAGATTTACATGATTTAGGACGTTAAAATATTGGTCATACATTGCATCTAGAAGTCCTAAAATGAGGGCACACCATGAATCTTGGAATTTAAGTTTATGTGTTGTTCTTGATTTTATGATTTTCAATTTGAATCCGTTTCTTTCGTGTCAATTTTCACTATATTAGAGCTGTTATTTTTGGAAACTAATGGTGTATTGTTGTTCTACTTATTTGGAGCTTTAATTTGGTATATTATTTTGTTAATTTTGGTTAAAAATTGGTGTTGAAATCTGATGTTGAAATATGTGGAAATCATTTTGGTGTTGCTGCGTTTTTTTCTCTTCCTGGAGTGCAATGGTGTGCAGCTGCATGCATGGGGAAGGGGACGACCACGTGTCGCCCCCTGAGCAGCCGGTTTTTTTTGTCTTATTCAATTAAAAACCAACTGGACCGATTGATATAGGGTGCACATGATGCAGTGTTTTTATTTATTTTTCATGTAAGCATGTGAAACAAATAAATAATAATAATGGCTGATGAATTCTTAATGCGAGTCCCACGCCAGAATTCCAAGGCTATGTAGTACCAATGTTTTCTTCCTTTTTACTGGAAGGGAACGCGTAATAATAATACTAATAAGCATTGAATGGACCATTACTTCATCATGGGTCCCATGCAGCAAATGCATCACAAACACGTTCTTTCTTTAAATCTTTCCTGCAAATGATATAGTAATAATACTAGTAAGAAGCATAATAATAGCATGATAATAATGACACAATAACATGATTAATGCTTGAAGCTGGACCCACTCGGTGATGTTACTAAAAAATACCACAAGAAGCAGTGGACTTAATCGATGTTTTCCAGGTTTCTTAATCACGAAACATCACAAGAAGCAGTGGACTTTCTCCACTAGGCAAAGATCTCTAAAAATTCCATGGCTCTCATTCTTAGATTTACATGATTTAGGACATTAAAATATTGCTCATACATTACATCTAGAAGTCCTGAAATGATGGCATACCATGAATCTTGGAATTTAAGTTTATGTGTTGTTCTTGACTTTATGATTTTCAATTTGAATCCGTGACTTTCGTGTCAATTTTCACTATGTTAGAGCTGTTATTTTTTGAAACTAATGGTGTATTGTTGTTCTACTCATTTGGGGTTTCAATTTGGTATATTATTTTGTTGATTTAGGTTAAAAATTGGTGTTGAAATCTGATGTTGAAATATGTGGAAATCATTCTGGTGTTGTTGCGTTTTTTCCCTTATTGGAGTGCAATGGTGTGCAGCTGCATGCATGGGAAGGGGACGACCACGTGTCGCCCCCTGAGCGACCATTTTTTTTTGTTTTATTCAATTAAAAACCAACTGGACCGATTGATATAGGGTGCACAAGATGCAGTGGTTTTTATTCTTTTACATGTAAGCATGTGAAACAAATAAATAATAATAATGGCTGATGAATTCTAGATGCGGGTCCCACGCAAGAATTCCAAGGCTATGTAGTACCAATGTTTTCTTCCTTTTTACTGTAAGGGAACACGTAATAATAATACTAATAAGCATTGAATGAACCATTACTTCATGATGGGTCCCACGCAGCAAATGTATCACATGCATGTTTTTTTTAAATCTTTGTTGCAAATGATATAGTAATAATACTAGTAAGAAGCATAATAATAGTATGATAATAACGACACAATAACATGATTAATGCTTGAAGCTAGGCCCACTCGGTGATGTTACGAAAAAATACCACAAGAAGCAGTGGACTTAATCGAAGTTTTCCGGGTTTCTTAATCGCGAAACATCACAAGAAGCAGTGGATTTTCTCCACTAGGTAAAGATCTCTAAAAATTCGATGGCTCTCATTATTAGATTTACATGATTTAGGACGTTAAAATATTGGTCATACATTGCATCTAGAAGTCCTAAAATGAGGGCACACCATGAATCTTGGAATTTAAGTTTATGTGTTGTTCTTGATTTTATGATTTTCAATTTGAATCCGTTTCTTTCGTGTCAATTTTCACTATATTAGAGCTGTTATTTTTGGAAACTAATGGTGTATTGTTGTTCTACTTATTTGGAGCTTTAATTTGGTATATTATTTTGTTAATTTTGGTTAAAAATTGGTGTTGAAATCTGATGTTGAAATATGTGGAAATCATTTTGGTGTTGCTGCGTTTTTTTCTCTTCCTGGAGTGCAATGGTGTGCAGCTGCATGCATGGGGAAGGGGACGACCACGTGTCGCCCCCTGAGCAGCCGGTTTTTTTTGTCTTATTCAATTAAAAACCAACTGGACCGATTGATATAGGGTGCACATGATGCAGTGTTTTTATTTATTTTTCATGTAAGCATGTGAAACAAATAAATAATAATAATGGCTGATGAATTCTTAATGCGAGTCCCACGCCAGAATTCCAAGGCTATGTAGTACCAATGTTTTCTTCCTTTTTACTGGAAGGGAACGCGTAATAATAATACTAATAAGCATTGAATGGACCATTACTTCATCATGGGTCCCACGCAGCAAATGCATCACATACACGTTCTTTGTTTAAATCTTTCCTGCAAATGATATAGTAATAATACTAGTAAGAAGCATAATAATAGCATGATAATAATGACACAATAACATGATTAATGCTTGAAGTTGGACCCACTCGGTGATGTTACTAAAAAATACCACAAGAAGCAGTGGACTTAATCGAAGTTTTCCAGGTTTCTTAATCACTAAACATCACAAGAAGCAGTGGACTTTCTCCACTAGGTAAGGATCTCTAAAAATTCCATGGCTCTCATTCTTAGATTTACATGATTTAGGACATTAAAATATTGCTCATACATTACATCTAGAAGTCCTGAAATGATGGTATACCATGAATCTTGGAATTTAAGTTTATGTGTTGTTCTTGACTTTATGATTTTCAATTTGAATCCGTGACTTTCGTGTCAATTTTCACTATGTTAGAGCTGTTATTTTTTTTAAACTAATGGTGTATTGTTGTTCTACTCATTTGGGGCTTCAATTTGGTATATTATTTTGTTGATTTAGGTTAAAAATTGGTGTTGAAATCTGATGTTGAAATATGTGGAAATCATTCTGGTGTTGCTGCGTTTTTTCCCTTACTGGAGTGCAATGGTGTGCAGCTGCATGCATGGGAAGGGGACGACCACGTGTCGCCCCCTGAGCGACCATTTTTTTTTGTTTTATTCAATTAAAAACCAACTGGACCGATTGATATAGGGTGCACAAGATGCAGTGTTTATTATTCTTTTACATGTAAGCATGTGAAACAAATAAATAATAATAATGGCTGATGAATTCTAGATGCGGGTCCCACGCAAGAATTCCAAGGCTATGTAGTACCAACGTTTTCTTCCTTTTTACTGTAAGGGAACACGTAATAATAATACTAATAAGCATTGAATAAACCATTACTTCATGATGGGTCCCACGCAACAAATGTATCACATGCATGTTTTTTTTAAATCTTTGTTGCAAATGATATAGTAATAATACTAGTAAGAAGCATAATAATAGTATGATAATAACAACACAATAACATGATTAATGCTTGAAGCTAGGCCCACTCGGTGATGTTACGAAAAAATACCACAAGAAGCAGTGGACTTAATCGAAGTTTTCCGGGTTTCTTAATCGCGAAACATCACAAGAAGCAGTGGATTTTCTCCACTAGGTAAAGATCTCTAAAAATTCGATGGCTCTCATTATTAGATTTACATGATTTAGGACGTTAAAATATTGGTCATACATTGCATCTGGAAGTCCTAAAATGAGGGCACACCATGAATCTTGGAATTTAAGTTTATGTGTTGTTCTTGATTTTATGATTTTCAATTTGAATCCGTTTCTTTCGTGTCAATTTTCACTATATTAGAGCTGTTAGTTTTGGAAACTAATGGTGTATTGTTGTTCTACTTATTTGGAGCTTTAATTTGGTATATTATTTTGTTAATTTTGGTTAAAAATTGGTGTTGAAATCTGATGTTGAAATATGTGGAAATCATTTTGGTGTTGCTGCGTTTTTTTCTCTTCCTGGAGTGCAATGGTGTGCAGCTGCATGCATGGGGAAGGGGACGACCACGTTTCGCCCCCTGAGCAGCCGGTTTTTTTTGTCTTATTCAATTAAAAACCAACTGGACCGATTGATATAGGGTGCACATGATGCAGTGTTTTTTTTTTCTTTTTCATGTAAGCATGTGAAACAAATAAATAATAATAATGGCTGATGAATTCTTGATGCGAGTCCCACGCCAGAATTCCAAGGCTATGTAGTACCAATGTTTTCTTCCTTTTTACTGGAAGGGAACGCGTATTAATAATACTAATAAGCATTGAATGGACCATTACTTCATCATGGGTCCCACGCAGCAAATGCATCACATACACGTTCTTTCTTTAAATCTTTCCTGCAAATGATATAGTAATAATACTAGTAAAAAGAATAATAATAGCATGATAATAATGACACAATAACATGATTAATGCTTGAAGTTGGACCCACTCGGTGATGTTACTATAAAATACCACAAGAAGCAGTGGACTTAATCGAAGTTTTTCAGGTTTCTTAATCGCGGAACATCACAAGAAGCAGTGGACTTTCTCCACTAGGTAAGGATCTCTAAAAATTCCATGGCTCTCATTCTTAGATTTACATGATTTAGGACATTAAAATATTGCTCATACATTACATCTAGAAGTCCTGAAATGATGGCATACCATGAATCTTGGAATTTAAGTTTATGTGTTGTTCTTGACTTTATGATTTTCAATTTGAATCCGTGACTTTCGTGTCAATTTTCACTATGTTAAAGCTGTTATTTTTTTAAACTAATGGTGTATTGTTGTTCTACTCATTTGGGGCTTCAATTTGGTATATTATTTTGTTGATTTAGGTTAAAAATTGGTGTTGAAATCTGATGTTGAAATATGTGGAAATCATTCTGGTGTTGCTGCATTTTTTCCCTTACTGGAGTGCAATGGTGTGCAGCTGCATGCATGGGGAAGGGGACGACCACGTGTCGCCCCCTGAGCGACCATTTTTTTTTGTTTTATTCAATTAAAAACCAACTGGACCGATTGATATAGGGTGCACAAGATGCAGTGTTTTTTATTCTTTTACATGTAAGCATGTGAAACAAATAAATAATAATAATGGCTGATGAATTCTAGATGCGGGTCCCACGCAAGAATTCCAAGGCTATGTACTACCAACGTTTTCTTCTTTTTTACTGTAAGGGAACACGTAATAATAATACTAATAAGCATTGAATGGACCATTACTTAATGATGGGTCACACGCAGATGATATAGTAATAAGAGTAGTAAGAAGAATAATAATAGCATGATAATAATGACACAATAACATGATTAATGCTTGAAGCTGGGCCCACTCGGTGATGTTACTACAAAATACCAGAAGAAGCAGTGGACTTAATCGAAGTTTTCTGGGTTTCTTAATCGCGAAACATCACAAGAAGCAGTGGACTTTCTCCACTAGGTAAGGATCTCTAAAAATTCCATGGCTCTCGTTCTTAGATTTACATGATTTAGGACGTTAAAATATTGCTCGTACATTGCATCTAGAAGTCCTGAAATGATGGCACACCATGAATCTTGGAATTTAAGTTTATGTGTTGTTCTTGATTTTATGATTTTCAATTTGAATCCGTTTCTTTCGTGTCAATTTTCACTATGTTAGAGCTGTTATTTTTGGAAACTAATGGTGTATTGATGTTCTACTCATTTGGGGCTTCAATTTGGTATATTATTTTGTTGATTTTAGTTAAAAATTGGTGTTGAAATATGTGGAAATCATTTTGGTGTTGCTGCATTTTTTTCTCTTCCTGGAGTGCAATGGTGTGCAGCTGCATGCATGGGGAAGGGAACGACCACGTGTCGCCCCCTGAGCGGCCGGTTTTTTTGTCTTATTCAATTAAAAACCAACTGGACCGATTGATATAGGGTGAAAATGATGCAGTGTTTTATTTACTTTTTCATGTAAACATGTGAAACAAATAAATAATAATAATGGCTGATGAATTCTAGATGTGGGTCCCACGTGTAACACCCCCAATCTATACCCCCAAGCTATCAAAGCGATAAATAAAATTCAAAATTTCATCAGAGTATATTTAAAACATTCACGGCATAAACCGAGGGGTCACATCAATTTGGAACAAAATACACATAAAACTGCTCATAAAGATATGCAACAATCAGGTAGCAATTATCAGGGGAACTTAGTTCCTACTACCCACAATTCAGATACAGAATAAAAGCGAAAAATCTGTACTGAAATCTCATATATATATATATATATATATATATATATATATATATATATATATATATATATATATATATCATGAAAAGTCTGTCTGCCAAATACAATCATACATGTACAATCTCAAAAGAAACATATACACACAAATTCACCAACGGTCTCCCTAACTACCCGGTGCCACATATCAGAGCCGACCGACAAAAGAATGAAGACCTAAGCTTCACAAAAAGACCTCCAGCAATCTAATCTGCAATGCCTCATAGAGCATTATAAAACAGCAGAAGGGTGAGCAACACAATCATAATATAATTGCATATAATTATATAATAATACAACATTACACACGCAAAATATTCTCACCACAACGTACAACAGAATCCAAATACAACACAACAGAATACATATCTCAACTCATCAATTCCAACCACAATTCCACACAAAATCAATCCATTCATGAATTATGCAAATGCACAGAGACCGACACAACGACTCTATGCAATGCATATGCGGTACCATCCATCCATCATCTCAACACTAGTTCACTCAGGAACTATTGGAACCATCGCTTGTTACTTAGTGTAACTCCCCGTCGGGCAAACGATGTTCCTCGTCGCTCACACCTCTTTGTATAAGGCACACGACGTTTATGGATCGCTCACACCTCTTTGTATATGGCACACGACCCGATCGCTCACACCTCTTTGTATAAGGCACACGATCGTCCATAATCATCGCTCACACCTCTTTGTATAAGGCACGCGATGTTATAGCGGATTCCCTCTGGAATCGATTCGTCGCTCACACCCACTAGGGCACACGACATCACCAGAATGCATATCATGATGCTGGGTATACAATGACTCATGACATTCAAATGCACACATATATGCAATCATCGCAATCAACAAAAATCATGCTTTGCAATTCAAGCCCAAAACAATGCATTCACCTCATATAATCAGCACACAAGTCATCTAACATATATCACAAGTACATTACATGATAACCCATCAATTACGCACAATTAAACGGCCAAAGTCGACAAAACGACACATTCCAAATATTCGACATAATTAAATCGGCCAACAATCCCCAACCCATGTTAATAAGAAAGAACAACTCACAAGCTTTCTAATGCACCCAATCGCACCCCAATCGGACTTATGGATCAAAAGTTATGAAGAAAACAAAATTGCACAAACAGCCATGTTCGCTAGGCGAACCCTCTAGTGAGTATTCGATACCAGCTTCGCTAGGCGAATGTCCAGCGAACCCACTATCAGATAAAAACAGACACAAAGTTCACTAGGCGAACCCCTTGGCGAACCAAGGCAGCAACCACCAGGACCAAAAAGATACAAAGTTCGCTAGGCGAACAACCTTAGCGAACATTCGCTGACCTTCGCTAACTGGTTCGCTAGGCGAACCCGCGAAAACTCATTCGCTACTGCTTCACCCCAGGTTCGCTAGGCGAACCAAGGAAAACCCAGAAATTCTGCAGCGCTGTTTGAAGGTCCAAAATCATATTTTTCACCCAAAAACTCTTCCAACACAAAATAATGAAATCAGAACATAACCCCAACATGGTAACAAGTAATCTACAACATTTACACAGATTTCTAACCGCGAAAACATCGATTTCTATCGTTTATCACATTTCGACCTATATCTAAAAACCAATAAAACTTCCACACAAACATACATAATCATACACAATGATAAGATAATCGAGTTTCACACCCTTACCCGATTAAATCGCATGTAGAAAAGTCGGTTGATCGATTCCTAGATTTCCAAGTTTTCTCTCTATCTCCTTTTCTTTCTTCTTTCTTTCTTCCTCTTTTTCTTCTCTTCTTTTTCTTTCCTTTCTATTTTCCCTCTTTCTATTTCTATTTCTATGAAAAATATAATATCTACCCGACAAAAGACCAAAATACCCCTACACTCAAATATCTCGCAAACGTTCCCAAAACGCGACAAAATATAATCACGACGAAAAATAACATATTTTCAGATAAAAGTAAAAAATAAAATAATATAATAATAAAATAATCAAAACGACTCAATTAAATAAAAATAACCAAAACTGGGGCGTTACAACTCTCCCCCACTTAGAAATTTTCGTCCTCGAAAATATACCTGAGACGAACAACTCTGGATACGACTCCCTCATCCGACTCTCCAACTCCCAAGTCAAATTGCCCTCAGCATCGCCTCCCCACACTACCTTCACAAGTGCAATATCCTTACCCCTTAACCGCTTCACCTCGCGATCCAAAATTCTCATTGGTAATGCCTCAACCGTAAGGTTCTCCCTTACCTCTACCTCATCCATCAGAATCACATGCGACGGATCCGGAACATACTTCCGAAGCTGTGAAACATGGAACACATCATGCAAATTCGACAGATTCGGCGGCAACGCCACCCTATAAGCCACAACACCCACTCTCGCGAATATCTGGTAAGGACCAATAAACCGAGAAGTAAGTTTCTTCGACTTCAATGCACGACCCACACCCGTTACCGGCGTAACTCTCAAAAATACATGATCGCCCTCTTGAAACTCAAGATCTTTCCTTCTACGATCATGATAACTCTTTTGCCTACTCTGAGAAGCCTTCATTTTCTCACGAATAAGTTTCACCTTGTTCGTAGTCTGTTGAATCAATTCGGGTCCAACCACCATCCTCTCACCAGATTCGTGCCAACACAATGGTGTTCGACATCTTCGTCCATACAGTGCTTCAAAAGGTGCCATTCCAATACTAGAATGGAAACTGTTGTTATACGTGAATTCAATCAATGCAAGATAACTATCCCATGCACCACCTTGTTCAAGAACACAAGCCCTTAACAAATCCTCCAACGACTGAATCGTTCTCTCGGTCTGTCCATCCGTTTGAGGATGATAAGCAGAACTCAACCTCAGTTTAGATCCCAAAGCCTTTTGCAAACTTTCCCAAAATCTAGAAGTAAACCTCGGATCTCGATCCGAAACAATGCTCAACGGAACACCATGCAATTTCACAATCGCACTGATATAAATCTCAGCTAGCCTCTCCAAAGAAAAACTGATGTCAATCGGAATAAAGTGTGCCGATTTAGTCAGTCTGTCCACCACCACCCAAATAGCATTATGCCCTCGCTGAGTATTCGGCAACCCTGTCACAAAATCCATCGAAATGCTATCCCATTTCCACTCAGGAATATCCAATGGTTGCAACAAACCACTAGGCCTCATATGTTCTACCTTCGACTTCTGACACGTCAAACATGAATACACAAACTGAGCCACATCTCTTTTCAATCCAGACCACCAGAAAATCTTCTTCAAATCTTGGTACATTTTATTAGCTCCCGGATGTATACTCAAATTACTCCGGTGTCCTTCCTCCAAAATCATCCTTTTCAACTCCGCATCATCAGGAATACAAATTCGACCTCGGAACCTCAAAACACCATTAACATCCACTTTAAAATCACTATTCGCATCTTTTTCTCCAACCAACATCAAATCCACGAATTTCACATCCAGCTTCTGTTTCTCACTAACACTCATCTGAAAATCATTAGTAACCTTTAGCATACCCAGCTTCACGTTGTCGGACGTCACCTCACACACCAAACTCAAGTCCCTAAAAGCTTCCAAAAGCTCCCACTCCTTAACCATTAAAGCGGACATATGTAACGATTTCCGACTCAACGCATCGGCTACCACATTCGCTTTACCAGGATGGTAATTCAAGCCAAAGTCGTAGTCCTTCAAAAATTCCAACCATCTACGTTGCCTCATATTCAATTCTTTCTGATCAAACAAATATTTCAAACTTTTGTGATCACTAAAGACTTCGAATCTTGCACCGTAGAGATAATGCCTCCAAATCTTCAACACAAAAACCACAGCCGCTAATTCAAGATCATGAGTAGGATAATTTTTCTCATGCACTCTCAACTGCCTTGAAGCATAAGCCACGACCTTACCGTCTTGCCTTAGCACCCCACCTAGACCAATCAAAGACGAATCACAATACACCACAAATGGTTTAATAGGATTTGGCAAAATCAAAATCGGAGTTGTCGTCAATCTTCTCTTCAGCTCATTAAAACTTTCCTCACACCGAATATCCCAAATGAACGTTTGCCCTTTACAAGTCAACTGGGTCAAAGGAAGTGCTAGCTTAGAAAAACCTTCAATGAACCTTCGATAATATCCGGCCAAACCCAAAAAGCTTTGAATTTCAGTAACGGATCTCGGAGCCTCCCATTGTAGAACTGCTTCTACTTTAGATGGATCCACAGAAATACCATTAGCTGAAATCACGTGCCCAAGAAAACTCACCTCCGACAACCAGAACTCACCCTTGGACAATTTGGCAAAAAGCTTTCTTTCTTTCAAAACCTTCAAAACAATACGCAAATGCTCCGCGTGCTCCTCCCGAGAATTAGAATAAATTAAGATATCATCAATAAACACAACCACAAAACGATCCAAATGCTCGTGGAAAATACGATTCATGTTCTCCATAAACACACCTGGCGCATTAGAAACCCCGAACGGCATCACAGAATATTCATAATGACCGTAACATGTCCTAAAAGCCATCTTTTGAATATCTTCCTCTTTCACCCTAATCTGATGATACCCTGACCTTAAGTCAATCTTACTAAACACACTAGCACCTACCAACTGGTCCATCAAATCATCAATTCTCGGAAGAGGATACTTATTCTTAATCGTCACCTTATTCAACTGGCGATAATCAATACACAACCGCATACTTCCATCTTTCTTTTTCACCAAGAAAACTGGAGCACCCCAAGGCGACACACTAGGTCTTAAAAACCTCTTTTCTAGCAATTCATTCAACTGCTTCTTTAACTCAACTAACTCAGATGCCGACATTCGATAAGGTGCCATCGATACAGGTCTAGTACCAGGAACTAGATCTATAGAAAACTCCACCTCTCTCTCTGGCGGCAAGTCTGAAATATCCTCAGGAAACACTTCCGGAAATTCACACACAACAGGAAACACATCAAGTGAAACTTGACTATCCACAGTCAATGATGCAAACAACCAAACAACTGAGCTTCATCCTCCAAAAGTTTCTTCAACTCTTTGGTAGATAAGAAACTCGAGTCTTCGTCTTCCTCAAGAGAAGGAAATCTTACTAACTTATGATAACAATCAATATGAACCCTATTGAACTGCAACCAATTCATTCCCAGAACCACATCTAAACCCTCCAACGGCAAACACACCAAATCCATCTCAAAGTCTTTACCATAAATGGTCAAAGGACAACTTAAATAAACCAAAGAAGTAGTTACTGACCCCATTGCTGGAGTATCAATGACCATTTCACCTTCCATCAAAGACAACACAAGATTCAAACGCTTCGCGCACTCAGACGAAATAAACGAATGAGTTACTCCAGTATCAATAATAGCAACTAAAGGCATACTATTAATAAAACAAGTACCTCTGATCAGACAATCTGCACTTGAAGTCTGAGTTCCTGCCAATTCAAAAACCTTCCCGCCGGCTGGAGCTTGCTTCGGTTTCGGACACTTCGTACTAACATGACCAGGTTCTCCACAATTGAAACACTTCACCACGTTCCTTTTACAATCAGCTGCAATATGTCCTAAACCTCCACAATTAGAACACTTCCTCATATCTTTCCTGCATTCAAACTAACGATGTCCTAGGTCACCATACCTATAAAATCTCAGAGGATTAGACATTCCTCCCCCACTTGGCCTTTTCTCAAAATCCCCCCTTTGTTTACCCTTATCAGCTGGTGTTACATAAGGACCACTACGAAACGGTTGCTTCCGTTTCCTATCGTTCACACTCTTATAGTGAGTAGAACGAGCTTTGCTATCTTCTTCAAAAATCCTACAGCAATCTACCAAATCAGAAAACCTTCTAATCCTTTGGTAACCGATTGCCTGCTTTATCTCAGGACGCAATCCGTTCTCAAACTTTACACACTTAGAAAATTCCGCAGTCGCTTCGGCATAATGTGGATAAAACTGCACAAGCTCCACAAACTTAGCAGTATAATCAACAACAGACATATTACCTTATTTCAATTCCAAGAACTCAATTTCCTTCTTTCCTCTTACATCTTCGGGAAAATACTTCCTCAGAAACTCAATGCTAAACACAGCCCAAGTGATCTCTTCCTCTGCAGCTTCCAGCACATGACGTGTACTAACCCACCAATCATCAGCTTCTTCCAGTAACATATGAGTACCCAGTCTCACCTTCTGATCCTCAGCACAATCCATCACTCAAAAGATTCTTTCAATCTCTTTCAACCAAATCTGAGCACCATCAGGATCATATCTTCCGTTGAAGACAGGCGGTTTGTTCTTCCTGAACTCATCATTACCTGCAGCATTAGGTGCACCCTGCACAGCCCGAGCCATAGCTTGCATAGCAGCAGCCAAAGCAGCGTCATTCCTACCAGCCATATTCTGTTCATTTCCAATAACAACAACTATGGTTAAACAAACAGCCCACCCAAACACCAAGACCGACAAGGACTGAGACAAACTGACACAGACTGGCTCTGATACCACTTAATGTAACACCCCCAATCTATACCCCCAAGCTATCAAAGCGATAAATAAAATTCAAAATTTCATCAGAGTATATTTAAAACATTCACGGCATAGACCGAGGGGTCACATCAATTTGGAACAAAATACACATAAAACTGCTCGTAAAGATATGCAACAATCAGGTAGCAATTATCAGAGGAACTTAGTTCCTACTACCCACAATTCAGATACAGAATAAAAGCAGAAAATCTGTACTGAAATCTCATATATATATATATATATATATATATATATATATATATATATATCATGAAAGGTCTGTCTGCCAAATACAATCATACATGTACAATCTCAAAAGAAACATATACACACAAATTCACCAACGGTCTCCCTAACTACCCGGTGCCACATATCAAAGCCGACCGACATAAGAATGAAGACCTAAGCTTCACAAAAGACCTCCAGCAATCTAATCTGCAATGCCTCATAGAGCATTATAAAATAGCAGAAGGGTGAGAAACACAATTATAATATAATTGCATATAATTATATAATAACACAACATTACACACGCAAAATATTCTCACCACAACGTACAACAGAATCCAAATACAACTCAACACAATACATATCTCAACTCATAAATTCCAACCACAATTCCACACAAAATCAATCCATTCATGAATTATGCAAATGCACAGAGACCGACACAACAACTCTATGCATTGCATATGCGATACCATCCATCCATCATCTCAACACTAGTTCACTCAGGAACTATTGGAACCATCGCTTGTTACTTAGTGTAACTCCCCGTCGGGCAAACGATGTTCCCCGTCGCTCACACCTCTTTGTATAAGGCACACGATCGTCCATAATCATCGCTCACACCTCTTTGTATAAGGCACACGATGTTATAGCAGTTTTCCTCTGGAATCGATTCGTCGCTCACACCCACTAGGGCACACGACATCACAAGAATGCATATTATGATGCTTGGCATACAATGACTCATGACATTCAAATGCACACATATATGCAATCATCTCAATCAACAAAAATCATGCTTTGCAATTCAAGCCCAAAACAATGCATTCACCTCATATAATCAGCACATAAGTCATCCAACATATATCACAAGTACATTACATGATAACCCATCAATTACGCACAATTAAACGGCAAAAGTCGACAAAATGAAACATTCCAAATTTCCAACATAATTAAATTTGCCAACAATCCCCAACCCATGTTAATAAGAAAGAACAACCCACAAGCTTTCTAACGCACCCAACCGCACCCCAATCGGACTTACGGATCAAAAGTTATGAAGAAAACAAAATTGCACAAACAGCCATGTTCGCTAGGCGAACCCTCTAGCGAGTATTCGCTACCACCTTCGCTAGGCGAATGTCCAGCGAACCCACTATCAGATAAAAACAGACACAAATTTCACTAGGCGAACCCCTTGGCGAACCAAGGCAGCAACCACCAGGACCAAAAAGATACAAAGTTCGCTAGGCGAACAATGTTAGCGAACATTCGCTGACCTTCGCTAACTGGTTCGCTAGGCAAACCCGCGAAAACTCATTCGCTACTGCTTCGCCCGAGGTTCGCTAGGCGAACCAAGGAAAACCCAGAAATTCTGCAGCGCTGTTTGAAGGTCCAAAATCATATTTTTCACCCAAAAACTCTTCCAACACAAAATAATGAAATCAGAACATAACCCCAACATGGTAACAAGTAATCTACAACATTTACACAGATTTCTAACCGCGAAAACATCGATTTCTATCGTTTATCACATTTCGACCTATATCTAAAAACCAATAAAACTTCCACACAAACATACATAATCATACACAATGATAAGATAATCGAGTTTCACACCCTTACCCGATTAAATCGCATGTAGAAAAGTCGGTTGATCGATTCCTAGATTTCCAAGTTTTCTCTCTATCTCCTTTTCTTTCTCCTTTCTTTCTTCCTCTTTTTCTTCTCTTCTTTTTCTTTCCTTTCTATTTTCCCTCTTTCTATTTCTATTTCTATGAAAAATATAATATCTACCTGACAAAAGACCAAAATACCCCTACACTCAAATATCTCGCAAACGTTCCCAAAACGCGACAAAATATAATCACGACGAAAAATAACATATTTTCAGATAAAAGTCAAAAATAAAATAATATAATAATAAAATAATCAAAACGACTCAATTAAATAAAAATAACCAAAACTGGGGCGTTACACCACGCAAGAATTCCATGGCTATGTAGTACCAACGTTTTCTTCCTTTTTACTGTAAGGGAACACGTAATAATAATACTAATAAGCATTGAATGGACCATTACTTCATGATGGGTCCCACGCAGCAAATGCATCACATGCATGTTTTTTTCTTTAAATCTTTGTTGCATATGATAGAGTAATAATAGTAGTAAGAAGCATAATAATAGCATGATAATAATGACACAATAACATGATTAATGCTTGAAGTTGGGCCTACTCGGTGATGTTACTACAAAATACCACAAGAAGCAGTGGACTTAATTGAAGTTTTCAGGGTTTCTTAATCGCGAAACATCACAAGAAGCAGTGGACTTTCTCCACTAGGTAAGGATCTCTAAAAATTCCATGGCTCTCATTCTTAAATTTACATGATTTAGGACGTTAAAATATTGCTCATACATTGCATCTGGAAGTCGTGAAATGATGGCACACCATGAATCTTGGAATTTAATTTTATGTGTTGTTCTTGATTTTAAGATTTTCAATTTGAATCCGTGACTTTCGTGTCAATTTTCGCTATGTTAGAGCTGTTATTTTTGGAAACTAATGGTGTTTTGTTGTTCTACTCATTTGGGGCTTCAATTTGGTATATTATTTGATTGATTTTGGTTAAAAATTGGCGTTGAAATCTGATGTTGAAATATGTGGAAATCATTATGGTGTTGCTGCATTTTATTCTCTTCCTGGAGTGCAATGGTGTGCAGCTGCATGCCTGGGGAAGGGGACGACCATGTGTCGCCCCCTGAGCGGCCGTTTTTTTTTGTCTTATTCAATTAAAAACCAACTGGACCGATTGATATAGGGTGCACATGATGCAGTGTTTTTTTTCTTCTTTTTCATGTAAGCATGTGAAACAAATAAATAATAATAATGGCTGATGAATTCTAGATGCGGGTCCCACGCAAGAATTCCAAGGCTATGTAGTACCAACGCTTTCTTCCTTTTTACTGTAAGGGAACACGTAATAATAATACTAATAAGCATTGAATGGATAATTACTTCATGATGGGTCCTACGCAGCAAATGCATCACATGCATGTTTTTTCTTTAAATCTTTGTTGCAAATGATATAGTAATAATACTAGTAAGAAGCAGAATAATAGCATGATAATAATGACACAATAACATGATTATTGCTTGAAGCTGGGCCCACTCGGTGATGTTACTACAAAATACCACGTTTTTTTCCTTCTTTACTGCATGTGAAGGCAAATAGCATCGAATATATAATAGCATTTCATTTCATTTTGTTTTTTTTTGTTTACTTCATGGTATACTGGGCCCCAGCGAAGTGCTATTCGCACACCCCTTTCATAGCCCAACTTGAATCAAGCTAAACCTTACTAACTCTTCACCCCTTTCCTTTACAGGGTTTTTTTAGTTTCTTTTTAGTTACACGTCATAAATTCGAATATTAAATAAACTAAAAATTTTCATTAAATTCTGAAAAACTTCATGTATGTTCCTTGACGTTTTAATTAAATTTTGATGAATTTTAATTTCATTTTTGGGCTGTTTGGATTTTTTCTGGGATTTTTGAAAGATATGTGTGCATATGGATGCACCTTGTGATACAAGGCTTAGAAAGTGACATTCTCTTAATAGTTGTGATCCAAATTTTTGTGTGTAGTTTGACCCTTCATTTTAGGATCTTTAAATGTTAAATTCATTCCATTATCATGTTTTTTAGGTCACTTGTTAAGTACCTTTTGTGACTTGTGTTTGTATGATCATTAAGTGGAAAATGCCTAATGTTTGCATTTTTGAGCACTTTTGGTGCATGATTTTGATCCAATATTTTTAATGTGATCACCTACTGGACTTAACATGACTTGGTTGATTGTTCATAATTTTAAAAAGTCATTTGCAATTTTTCACCAATTTTCCAATGTGAACATGTCATATGTAAACATGTTAGAACTAGGTCAAGTTTAATGCCAATGTGTGAGCCCTCTAAAGCCAATTTTGAAAGCATGTTTGATGCTATATACAATGAAAATTTAGGTGCCTTTTTGTTCCTTAAATGTTGCTTTTTGTTCATGGCTTAAATGATTCTTTTTGAACCCTAAGTTGTTTATTCGATCACGATTGATGTTTTTTTTTTGGAATAAGTAAAATATTATTACCAAAAACCCAGAAATACAAGCCGATCAAACGATCCAGGCAACAATCCGACTCAAACCACATGGACCTTAAAGCCTATTACAAAAAGCTTTAAGTTTTCTATTAGCACTAACTCTACCAATGATCACTTTTATGACACTATTACAATTCAAGTCATGATTCTCCCCATTTTGGAAGACAATCCTATTTCTAATACTCCAAATATGGTAGACCACCTCAGCAGTAACAGCTTTTAGGAGTTTGGCTTTACTCCCTTTACCTTTTGAATGTTGCATAATCCACTGAATTTCTGAATTCTAATCTTTTGGCATCCTATTCCACCCAAGCTTTTTCATGACCTCATACCAAACCTTTTTCGTAGTAGCACATTCAAAGAAAACATGATCCCTACTTTCCTTTTCCTCACAGTACACAGACTTACCATCATTGTAGCTACCATGGTTTATCAGCCTGTCTTTAGTAGGCAGCCGGTTCAGACAAGCCATCCACAAACAGAAAATCGCCCGTGGTCTAGCTACATTCCCATGGATCACCTTCCTCCAATTCACACTAGGTCTTTCCCCTCTTAACACCTTGTACATCTTACCAATTGTATACCTCCCCTTCACATTAAACTCTTGCCAAACTCTATTATTCATAATATCATCTTTATGCTTGAATATCGTTTTTATGAACCAAGAGTGATGTATAGAAGGTTGGTATGCATCAAGAGTACCTGATTTCATATAGTAGGCATGTATCCACTGCACCCACAGCCTATCCTTCTTCTCACACAAATTCCACAACAATTTGCCAATGGCTCCTATATTCCAATCTCTGAGGTCAGTAAGGTTCCAGCCACCAGCAGCAACCGGTTCACACACTTTCTCCCAGGCAACCATCGCTTTTCTACTCCAATCCTGTTTACCTGTCCAAACAAATTCTCTGCAAATGCTATTAATATGCTTGATCACACTTTTAGGTAGCACAAAGACCTACATCCAATAGTTAGAAATAGCATATATCACACTTTTAACAAGTTGTATTCTCCCAGCATAGGATAACAACTTACTGCACCAGTGTCTCAACCTGCTAGTCATTCTATCAATCAATGGTTGGCAGCTAGCCACTGATAACTACCTGCTGTCAAGAGGCACTCCCAGATATTTAAATGGGAGAGTACCTAATTTGAACCCTGTTGTCTGCTACAGGTGGTCTCTGGTATTGGAATCAACTCCTCCTAAGTAGATAAAGCTCTTAGGTATACTCATCTGCAGCCCTGTAGCTCCAGCAAATTCCTCTACTTTCCTCATTGTCAACTTTATGGATTCATTATCACCTCTCACAAATATCAATATGTCATCAGCAAAGCATAGATCAATTAGCTTGAGTTTCTCACACTTTGGGTGAAAGTTAAAGTTAGGGTTCAGACTCAGTCTTTGCAGCAATCTGTGTAAGTACTCCATAATGATCACAAAAAGCAAGGGTGAGATAGGGTCTCCCTGTCTTAACCCTCTTCTAGCCACCAACAACTTGGAAGTAGATCCATTTATGGCAAACCTGCATGACACAGTAGAAACACAAGTCATAATCCAATTAGAGAAAATTTGAGGAATTCCTAACTCAGCCATGATTTGAGCCAGTGCATTCCACTCAACCGAGTCATATACTTTCTGAATGTCCATTTGAATAAGACACATAGGGGATATGTTCTTTTTATTGTACCCTCTCACAAGTTCTTGGGCCAGTATGACATTATCTTGAATGTGTCTACCATACACAAAAGCTGCTTGAGTGTTGCTAATAACCTTGCCTAACACCTTCCCAAGTCTACAAGTCAGAATTTTGGATTTAATCTTATAGAAAGTGCTGCAACAAGAAATAGGCCTGAGATCTTTGACTGTCTTGGCTGAAGGACTCTTAGGGATAAGAGTGATTAAAGAGCAATTTAAAGCTTTGTATATCTGTCCTTCTTGAAAGAATTCCATAACTGCATCTGTAACATCCTCCTTAATAACAGGCCAAGTCATCTTAAAGAAATAGGCATTGTAACCATCCAAACCAGGGGCCTTTGAATTCCCAATACTACAAAGAGCCTTCCAGATTTCCTTCTCCTCAATAGGTCTAATCAGTGACTGAGCCTCATCTGTATTCAAAGCCTCACCATCTCTAACAGCTGGGATATCTATACTCTTTAGCACATTAGCCTTAGTACCAACCAGGGCCTTGTAGAAACCAATAATCTCATTCTCTATCTCCTCATGGCTACTAATGATCTCACCATTCAACTTCTCCAGAGTATTCAGAGCTTTTTGCTTATTTCTGTCCCTTACATATGCATGGAAATAAGCTGAGTTACTATCCCCTAATTGCAACCAATCAATCTTAGCTTTTTGCCTTAAAATGGACTCCTCATTATGACTCACTTCCAACAGCCTATCAGTACACATCCTCACTTGCTCCAAAGACTGCACATCAAACCTATCCTGTTGAAGTTTGTCATTAGCCTGACTCAGATCCTGCCTAGCTTGCATGACTTGAATGTGGATGTCAGTATACTTCCTATTCAATTTTTTAAGCTCAGGCTGAAGTCTCTTTAATTTGATCCAGAGCCTATACATAGGTTTCCCCTTCACCTCAAGACACCAATAATTTGCCACAGTCTGCAAAAAACAAGGATCTTTAACAGAACAGTTTAGAAATTTAAACATAGACCTTTTCCTGCTACGCGGATTACTCTTACTCATCTTGACAGGAGTATGGTCAGAGATGTTAGGATCAAGATTCTCCACAAGGTACTCATGACAATTTTGAAACCATTCAGTGTTGGCCAGCACTCTATCAATCCTAGAATATATAACTCCTGTAGTATGTTTGTTATTCCAAGTGTAATAGCTGCCTCTTGACTCCACTTCAGTCAGCCCAAGCATATTCATCATATCCCTAAGATCCCTGAATTCTGCTTCAAGAACAGGTTTTCCTCCTATTCTATCTTTGGAATTCAACACATTATTCATATCCCCCATAACAACCCAAGGTTTACTCATATTCCTTCCCAGCTTCTCAATTTCAGTCCATAAAATCTTCCTCTTTTCCATTTGATTGAGAGCATAAACCACTGTAACTACCATCTGCAGATTTTTATCCATCCCATAAATCTCTAGATGAACAAATTGATCACTAGTTTGCATTATTTTCAGATCCACCACATTCTGGTCCCAAAGAACCCAAATTCTACCATTCGTGTGATTCCTATAATTATCAGCAAACAACTTCTTATTACCTAACTTCTTCCTAATATTCACAGCTTTATTCTCTTTAACCCTAGTTTCAAGTAGAGCAACAATAGGTACCTTAAAAGAAGACACATATGCACAGACCTCTCTATGTCTTGCCACTTTATTGAGACCTCTAACATTCCATGTCACAATCATGTCCCCAAGCTCTGATTCCCCCCAGGACCATCTCCAATCCTAAGAGGTGTAAAGGGATTCTGATAGGTAGCAAATGCACTTTTAGGAGTAAGCATCACAGGTTTTTTCCCTCTTTCTCTATTAACCTCAGTCCTCTTTTCCTCTTGTGAAACCTTCCCTTGATCAATTGTTCCAATTTCTTCAGTAACTTCTCTCTCCTTCTCAGTTCTACTTTCTGGTACCTCTTCAAAGGGTTCTTCTCCTTTAGTTTTAACAGTGATTGGCTGCCAGATTTTCTGTTTGACTGGTTGCTTCTTCAAAGAACAATTATGCCTTATTTTCAAGCATTTTTGGCAATATAATGGTAACCACTCATACTCTACCCTCTGTTCAATTATCTTGCCTTTATGATCCCTAATACACACCACCTCTCTAGGCTTTTGTGTAATGTCCACCTCAACAAGTACACGAGCATACAATATTCTCAGTTTTTTCGCCGTGCATTCATCCGTGGTGATTGGTTTCCCTACAGCACTCGTGATTTTGGATAGACTTTTCTCCCCCCACAAGTGTAGAGGTAGACTTGGAAGAGTAATCCAAAATGGAAGCACCCTGAGTAAATCTTCCTTCATCTTAAATTCTGGACTCCACTGTCTGAGGAAGACTGGTTTACCATAGATGAAATAAGGTCCTTGTGACATAACATTCTCTCTATCCTCTTGTTTTCTAAATCGCACAACAAAATAACCTTCTTCGTTGTAAAACAACTCCGGAAGAGATACGAAATTCCATGTTTTCTCCATGAATTTCATCACTGTATTCATAGACAAAGAATCCCCAAGAGCAAATAAAATCATGGCATTATCCCAATACTCTAATTCATCTTCAATATCAGACTCCTCAATCATAATTTCGACATCTCCGTTGACAATATTTGGAGCAATAAATTCGACACTCATACCTCGATTCAAGTTGCGATTTCCTTGTATGATTTCCACCCAAGGTTTCTGTCGCTCTTCCTGGTTCACCTCTGGTTGTGTTTCCTTCTCAGTTTCTTGAACACTCATAGTTGGCTTTTCCGTTGACCTATGTGATGTCGACGGCTGACTCTGAATCTCTTCATCCGCCCCCTTGTTCTCTATCTCTGTAGCGACGATTTAATTTTCCGCAGTTGTGATGATGGTCCGTTCCACTCCTTTCCGGCGTGCCGCCACCGCAAGCTTTGGCCGGCCGACACCCCTTTTGCCCATGGTTCTCAAACCCTAGCAGAGCATTGGACCTCAGAGAGAATTTAGATCACGATTGATGTTTGCTTAGGTGTTTTAGCTTGATGATGTATTTGTGCTATCCTCTTTAGGATATTTTTGTAAATCATTTCATATATGAATTAGCATGAATCATAACCTGCCCTCAAGAATTTATGGGTCACTTCATATGCTTCTAATTGACATTTTGCTTCATAAGTTTGAACATGAATGGAAAGTTAACTTTGTTGTTTTCACTTGGACTTAGAATGTGTCATGTTTGTACAAAGTTTTGGTATTCAAATGTATCATTCCACACATAATTTGCTACTACCCCTTGTATGGCATGTATCTCTAGGGTTCCCTTTCCATTGCTTATTGTTTCATTTTGCTCTTAAGATAGAATTAGAGCACTTCCTAGTGCATTAGGACATAGTTTTGTGACTTTGCTTTCGACTACTTGATAGTTGCGCTTGGCATGGAGATGGTAAGTTACTTGTAATACTTTGAATGCTATTTTACACTTACATGATTCCTTCTCCTCTCACTTCTCATTCACTTCTCTCTTTCGTGATTGTTTACAATAATGTTTACTTGTGTTTCTTCACATATTCCCTTAGGTTTCCCTAGTCCAGCTTAATTTTTGATTAAGCTTGGAGTAGGATAGACATTAGGAGTTAATCCATGTATGCTAACATTAGGTAGAATTCCCCTTATTACCTCAACCATAGGACCATGATGCATGACAACATTAGGATTTAGTTTCCCTTAGTTGTTTTTCTTTGCAACTTTGAGTCTTTCTCTCCTCTCATCTCAAAACAAAATAAAAAACATCCAATAAATACAATGAGTATTGTACACCATGAGCCTTAAGTACATGGGAAATGGAGGGTGGAGGGTCTCCCTTCACCTTTCTAGAGTGTTTAGCATACGTCCCATTGTGGGCGACCATGCGATGCATTCGCTCCCATGTCATAGACTTTAGTGCAATATGAGTTACAAACAATAAATCAAAACACTTTCTCATAAAAAACAAAAACAAACAACCATCTTCCTTCAGGATTATCTTCTCATCTCCCCCACTTCATTCGTAAAGGATACGTCATTTCCGTTCTACCACAAACAGGTAAATGCGTAAGACTTCATACAATGAGCGGCAACACCTAAACTGCTGGAACGCGAACGTTGGCGTCTTCTACTAAAAAACACAATACAACAAGACCCTGTTAGGTCGAACTATGATTGCTCTGATTTCCTCCTTCCTGTGAGATTGAGGATACGTAGGCACAAGACGACGATATCTTGGCGAGCAAACTTCCCCCATAATCCCGTAGTCTTCCGAACTACGTTGACTCTGACTTTCCCGTAGGCCTAGGAAGACGATATCCTGTCGAGT
This sequence comes from Lathyrus tuberosus, assembly GCA_022829125.1. Taxonomy (NCBI): domain Eukaryota; kingdom Viridiplantae; phylum Streptophyta; class Magnoliopsida; order Fabales; family Fabaceae; genus Lathyrus; species Lathyrus tuberosus. The sequence goes on from JALAZF010000233.1 coordinate 1,008,771, forward strand.
CACCTTTTCTTTTCTTCCCCCGTTCCTCCATTTCCCGTTTCTTTCCATTTCTAGTTAGCAGTTGAGCTTTAGATAATCTACACCTTTTGATCGATAACAACAAGCGTGGATCCCATCAAGTACGATGGACACGAGGGGGTGCTAATACCTTCCTCTCGCATAACCGACTCTCGAACCCAGGCTATGGTTGCGATGACCATTCCTTTCCTTTTGTTGAGGTTTTCTTCGATCGTTTCCTTTCCCTGCGTCGGGATAAATAACGTTCGGTGGCGACTCTTTTGTCCTTTTCTGCTGGTTAATTTTCGCAGATGCGACACCGTCTAGCGTACGGAACTGAGGTAGTAATTCCTATCGAGATGCACGTGCCTTCCAGGAAGACTGAATACCCCCTGGATGAGGAGACAAATAGCGAGGCATTAAGGGAGGAGCTCGATCTCGTAGAAGAGGTCCGGTCAAGAGCAGCCCTCTGCGAGGCCTCACTAAAACAAAAAATCGTAATTAGGCACAACGCCAAAGTTATACGACAAGAATTCCAAGTGGGCAGCCTCATCCTAAGAAGGAATCACAAAGACTCTCGAGAAGGCAAACTCGCCGCTAACTAGGAAGGGCCCTATCTTGTTCGAGGAAAAACAAAAAAATGGGCCTATTACCTAGAACAACTTAACGTGGAAGAACTTGCTCAACCATGGAACGCTAAAAAGTTAAAACAATATTATAACTAAGGCCTTAACTGTCGACATGTTTCGTCAACACGACAATCATAATGTACTGGCCACAAATGTGCGCCCAGGTACAAGCGTCGCATACCAAAACAAATCAAGGCAGGCTTTCGCTCAGGAACGAGCAAAACCCATGCTCAACAGCGGTCCCTCGACCGAGCCCGCCGTCGTCCAAGTACCATGACAGACAGAACACCCAGCTTGCGATGGGAAGTTCACGCCACAAACTCAGGCTTTAAACACAACCTGAGCTCCGCCCCCATGCCCGGAAGCTACCCAGGCCTTTCAACCAATTCCCCTCACTAACGAACACATATAAGTCGAGCTAACCCCAAATCAATAAATCATTTAAAGTTACCCTTATAACGGGCACAAGCGTATTGAGCAACATTTCAACACTTAGCGAAAATAAAGCAAAGTAAATCCATTCACGAAAACAAATCATGCAAAACCGACCACATCGGCCGAGAATAAATATTACAATAAAAGTGGCCACGAGGACCACAATTGTACTTGTTACATCACCAAGGGGTCATGCCCCAAACAATAAATAAGTTACAAGAATACGGTACGCAAGCCGAAGATACAACTAAAAAGAAGTCACTCGTCCATATGTTAGGGCTTCTCACGGGTAATTTGTGCATGCTCCTTGCCAATTTGAAGAAAATCGGAGATGACGATTTTTCCATCCGCAACGTTGAAGAGTAACCCATCCCCCTCGGTGGACAATTCAACCCCATAGTTCAGGATCCTCAACTGCGCCACGACATTGTTAAGGAATCCTCAGTGATGCCTTCGCAATCATCCTCTGCCTGGTTGATACGGGCGACCAGCTCAGCCCGAGTCTTCAGCTTTTTCACCTCCTCGTTCTCGTCCTCAGCGGGGGCAGCAGTGGTCCTCAATTGCTCGACCAGGTCTTCCGTGACTTTCTTTTCCGCGGCAAGGGTATCTTTCTCCTCGTTGACCTTGGCCAGTTCATCCTGGGAATTTTTCACTGCCTCCTCGACGGACCTAGCCTTCTCCTCCTTGGACTTCTTTAACTTCTCTTCCAGGTTTGAAATCGTAGCCTGGGCCTTCTTCAGCTCAGAGTCATGGCAGGAACCTTCCTCGGTGTAGACCACCGCCATTTCCAAGACCCTAATCAGGGCAGAAGCATCCTGAGCTAGCATTGCCCTTTTGCTTAAGCGATCCATCTCCTCGAGCTTCAAAGACTCCGTCTGAGGAATTGCCAAAGAAGAACCTTTTGTTTTGGAGGCATGGGGGAATATCGAACCTACTCTTATACCCTTTTATCTGAGGAATTGCCAAAGAAGACCCCGTCCGTGTGCGCTTGGTCCGCGAATTAATGGGAACAAGGGATTTCTGGATGGCTGGGGGAGTAGACGAGGAGGTCCCCGACCCCGTTTGCGGATGAGGCCCTCGCTGGCTAAGGAAGTTCTTCATGATTATTATGCCCCCTTGCCCTTTGCCTGAGCATTCTTCACCATCTGTTCATGGGTAGAAGACATTTTACCTGCAAAAACATAACGAGCACATTAGTAAAAAGAAAGGATAACAGTTCAAACAAGTTAAGAAATAAAGGCTACCCATCATTTTTAGGGCATCATCCCAAGTGCGGCACTCGAGGAGCTCCTTCGTATAGATATAACGGCTCTCCACCTTGAGCCCCCCATCTTCCTCGTAAATTATGAAGGCTCTGCAGATTTGAGCGAATTTTTGTTAAAACAGGATGTTGTACAAGATGTTCCAACTTGAAGAAGTCTGGTGAAAGAAGACTTGTCAGACATGATGTCCTAACGTATGTCTCGACATCTTGACCTGATATAGCAGGTTGTTGCTAATCTGGTCCAAGATTTAGGGAGCAATCAGAACATGGATCAAGGAAGAAATAAATAGAAGATTCGAAGCCCAAGGAAGCAGAAGATTACAAAATAAGACCAAGAGCTAGGACTGGATAACTGAACCTATTGTAACACTTTTGTAAAGTAGAAAATAGGGTTTAGGGTTTTGAGAGTCGTAGGCTTTCTTGTGCTGTAAGTCTCCCTATGTATCGGTTTGATACATTGTGGAAGACATAGATGCTTGTACAGATTCAGAAACTTATAGGTAGTGAATCGGGTATTGTTCTTGGATGAAGCTTTGAAGAAAATCAAAGTTGTGTTGTTAGTCGAGAATGTTCGACTGAATTTTGTATTGAAAGAGGATTCTTTCAAGTAGGATGATACAATTGTTGTCGATTATAACTGTTAGATAATCACAGGATGTGATCTAGGGAGTGAGATGAGTTTCTCTTATCAATTAGATGTGACTTCTAATGATAAAGTCTCCATTGGGTAGTGATAGGTAAACCAGAGGTTGTTTACTGTAAACCATTGGTTGTTTATATAAAAATATACTACTGATAGTGGATTCTTCTTCCTGGCTTGGTATGCCCCTAGATGTAGGTGATTTGCACCGAACTGGGTAATCATATTCTGTGTTGTTTATCATTATGCAATTTACAGTTCAGTTTTGATTAACATGTTGTAACAGATGTCGAAACATCTGTCTTGCTGTTGTTGCTGATATTCTAAATATCAGTTTGTTTGTTTTGCTCTTGTTTTAAAATTGTGCAGAGAACAATGTCGTAACATGTGTTAGGACATCTACTATATGTTATGCTAGAATTTTAATTGGTATCAGAGCAGGCATCCTGTCTGTTTCTGGATGAGATCTTGGGAGATACTTTCTGGCGCTTTAAACAAGGAGAAGTTTGGGAGATCAGATCATTCACTCGGATATACTCAAGGGTATTAATAGATTGGATGGATGTTCTGGTTCATAGGTAACAACTACTTCTGGTTGTTCAAGTTTTCTGAGGGGTTTCTATAGCAACTGCAGGAGGAGTTGCTAGTTCTCCTGTATGGTGTCTTATAAGATGTTCTGACATCTTATTAGGGCATGTTGAAGATATTCCTTGGTGGTTGCGTTGCATATGTTTCTGATGGAAGAACTCTGGTATTTATGGGATTCTGGAGTTGTGATAGAAGAAAGATGGTGAAAGATCTTGACTGTTGGCTTCTATTCTTAAAGAATCAGCATCTGTGAAAGCTCTAGTTGTTCCAAAGTCGGGAGCAATGAAATGGAGAGAGTTGTTGGTTGATTTCTGTCATGTTGACTTGATACTTGGAGGTTTGATCCAACTTGTATCTTGAATTCAGTTTGAAGAGAAGGTGAGTTGAGATCGTGTTTATCAAATTCATGATCTATGAATTTGGTAAATGTTCTTTTCGACAAAGTTGCCAAAGATACTTGAGTTTTCACTCAAGTCCAATCATAAAGGTATCTCTGGTTATGTTTGAGAGCTCTTTCAGAAGGATAATTTGTTCTCGTGTTGAAGATGGATTTCTGAAGATCTCTGGTGCTAATGGATGTTATTCAACTTGAAAATAATGGGAGGTGATTTATTTTCACCATTCATGATTTATAAGGATTCTATTAGCTAAGGAAAGTCATAGGCAGGTTGAGTCAAGGGTGGCAGACTTGATGTCTCAACATGTTGTTTGACTAGAAAGATGTTGACACGGTTGTGTTGATATCTGGTAGATCATATATCCTACATGATGTATGGTTTTGAGGACAAGGATTTAAGATCAATTTCTATTTATGGAATTTACAAATATTTAATTGATTATCCTTGTATGTTGGAGTACAAGATCACTGGTGACAAGTTGGTACATCAGGAAGTACAACATCACTTGTTGCATCTGCTCAAGGATCTGTTCTTTGGAGAATGGGTACAATCAAGATAAGGAACTGGTGTTCTATCAGATGTTGAAACATCTTGACAGTGGAGTATGTGCAGAAGCTTGTTGATTCAAGGAGTGAATCTCTGGAGCAAAGGAGTTGTAGCTGATGATCTTGGTACCATACATGTGTGTGTGGTAGGATCTGTCTTCATTCTGGTATTACAAGGAATGTAATAAGACTAGGAAGTTTCGTTGCAGGAAGCTTGGCTAGAATGTAGTGCTTATGGAAGTGAAGATGAAGACATTTTTCTTGGATCAGTTTATTTCTGACCTAGGAGTATTGGAGTGCAGCAGGTTTGTTTCGGTTTCTACTAGAAGCATCTGATTTTTATCTAGAGAGTTTCCTGGCAAGTAACTTGTCTAGAATATGGTGCTGGTGATAGCACTGCTTGGTTCAGTTTATTTATGATCTAGGTGCATAGGAGCATGCGATCTTGTTCATCTTGGAGGTGAAGGATAAGTGGCAGTTATCTCTGACTTCCTGAAGAAGTCGATGGGATTCCTTTTGTAAAGATCTTGTGTGTCTGATCTCTTATGGAGAATCAAGCTTTGGCATGTTTGGTTCCCTGAAGATGAGGTGGTTGTTGCAGTACAGTAAAACAGGATGAAGGTTGTCTACTCTAACTTGATATCATTAATCAAGTCTATGAGAACATGGAACTCTTGTTCTGTTATAGGGAGGAGGTTCTTCTAAGTGGAAGAATGAAGGACTGAACTCTCCAGTTGGATGTCTGATAAGGTGTTGTGACATCAAGCAGAAACTGCAGGGTCTTAGTTAATGTTGTGGCACATCATCGAAGGATAAGTTGATCTTCTCTGAAATAAATGGATTTAATGCTTCAAAAGGTCTATCTCATGCAGTTTGTGGGAGCTGCAAGAAGGAGTAGATGTTACATGTCTGAGTCTTGGTGTATCTAAGATGGCTTGCTATGGAGTAGGTGGATTATGTAAATTGAATATTAGGTTTCATTGGTGGATCAGAAGATTTTCTGGAATTCTGAAGAAAACTAAGATTAGGTTTCATAGGTTTTATCGTGCATTCAAGCAGTGTGCTTGGAACTAATTACTCTTGTGCAGAAGGGTAGTTGGGTGAAAATCAAAGGAGGTTCTGGTTCTGTTCTTATCTTGGAGCTTGTGGTAGAAGCCCTAAGTTGCTTATGGAAGATTACCTTCTTTTGGGAGTTGAATGAGAGTTTATTTCTCTCTTTGGTTGTCTGGAGTTCTTATTGATCAAGCTGGATGAGATGTGTTCTCTGAAGATCTTCATTTGGATTACTATGCAGATAGTAAGTCAAGTGCTAATTTTATCAAGAACCATTTTGTATGGTGTCTGTGATATGACTAGGATGTCCTAACTGATGTTAGAACATCACCATGGTTTCTGAACTTGGAGTTCAGATTGTGGAAGCTGATATTCACCAGTTGAATTAGAAGTGTTCTATCTTATCATATGGGAGAATGATATATTGCAGACTGTCTTGGATCATGGGGTTTTTATCTGGATGTCTGACTCTTCCTGAGATCAGAACGCTTGTGGAGAGGTGGTTTCTTCTGCTACAAGTCATGCTAGAGAGAAGTCGCTCAGTTTAGTGCTTGTGAAGCAAGTAAATTAAGGATTTCTGGAGCATGTATTTGATGTCCTTCAAGTGTGAAGAACATCTGGGCAAACTAACAAGCTAAAGGACTCTGTATGTCTCTTTGAGGAATGTGAAGCATTCCAGATTCAATTGGATTGTATCTCAAGGAACAAGGATATCTATGGCTGTAAAATTTAAGGTGGATTTGTACAGGGTATGGATGGTTTCTGGTTGAGAGGGATCAATGGTGAATTTGGCCTTAATCCAAGAGTTTGTTGGTTGTGGTTCAAGGATGTGATCCTGATACTCTCTCACTATATGATCATGAAGTTTGTCATGGGATATCATGTGGTGATGTTGGGGTGTTTCTTGTTGAAGGAGCATCATTTGTGAAAGATAGGGGGATAACATTTGTCTCACTACTATAAACCGTGCAAACAACAATGCCAGGTTTACAACGGATTCATTTAAACCGTTGTAATAGGTTAAAATTTTCACGCCCAATAACTAGTCGTACGTATAAACAGAAATATAATGACAGTTGTTTTAAAAGACTGTAGTAATAAATATTGTGCAGCAAACTTCGATTCCCTGCAGTTACACTTTTTCCATTTTTTAGAATACATTAAGCGTTTGTCACTTAAGTCCATTATTTATAAAATAAATTGTAAATGATTTTACAACGGTTTTTTAAGCCAACCGTTGTATAGAACTTAACTCCATTACTTTAAAAATAAATTATAAAATAGTTTACAACGGTGAAGTAAAAAACCGTTGTAAGAGGTCTTCAATTCCACTACGGTTGCGTTTCCCAACCGTAATTAAAGGGTTCACCGATAAATTAAAACAAAACTTATTCTGTATTATTTCTTTCAAAAAGCGCCCTAGTTAAACAAGCGAGCCACCAGAGATGACAGCGGCGGCGTAAACTTTACCCACTTCGTAGCTCAAATCTTCACACCCTCTTCGTTCATTTGATTCTTCAGCTTCGAAGTACGGTATTCTTCAACATCTTCATTCCTTTTTTCTTTGTTTATATGCTTAAGTTAGTATTAAAGTAAATGTTTTATATGATTTAGGTTTAGATTTGCAAATGCATTGAGTTTTTGGATTACATTTTGGTGTGTCATTCACATTATTATATATATAAATTTCAGAAGTTCTTATGGATCGTAGTTGGATGAAAGCCGGTAGATTAGGTCCGGTTTATGAGAAAGGAGTTCTTGAATTTCTTGAATACGCTGATAAACAACTTCCCGAAAATAATGATATCTTTTATTATCCTTGTGTTCTTTGCGTGAATATCAAAAAGTGTAGAAAGGATGAAATATTTCATCACCTTTGTTGTGATGGTATATGTCAAAATTATATAATATGGACGTGGCATGGTGAAGTGGAGGAAAGTTGTGTGTCACAAAGTCAAAGAGTCGATGAAGATGAATATATGGAAGATTAACTAGATGATATGTTCTGTGATATTAGGGAATCTTCTTTAAGAATGCTCATATTTATGATACTTTATGTAGTGATAAAGACACCCCTTTATATAAGGGATGCACAGATTTTACACGATTGTCGGTGGTGTTAAAGTTGTTTAATCTGAAGGCAAAAAATGGATGGTCGGGTAAAAGTTTCACGGAATTACTTGAACTGCTAAAGGAAATGTTACCAAAAGAAAACAAATTGTCGGATCGTTGTTATGAAGCCAAGAAGATATTGTGTCCAATGGGTCAGGAGTATATCAAAATACATGCTTGCCTTAATGATTGCATATTATACCGGAAAGAGTATGAAGACTTGTATCAATGTCCGAAATGTGGTGTGTCGCGTTACAAGCTGAAGGCCAACAGTGGTGATGACAATGACTATGACTATGTTAGTAGGAAGCATCCTCTTGCTAAAGTGTTATGGTACTTGCCCATAATTTCATGATTTAAGAGACTTTTTTCTAATTTGAATGATGCAAAGAATCTTAGATGGCATGCAGATGAAAGGACTTGTGATGGAAACATTCTCCATGTTGCTGATTCGTTGCAATGGAAGAAAATTGATTCGTTGTTTTTGGATTTTGGAGTTGAGCCAAGAAACCTTAGGCTTAGACTTGCCACCGATGGAATGAACCCCTTTGGTAATCTGAGCACTAATCATACTTCGTGGCCTATTCTTTTCACTATTTACAACCTATCTCCTTGGTTGAGTATGAAGCGCAAGTATATACTGTTAAGTATGATGATTTCTGGAACACGACAACTTGGTAACGACATAAATGTTTATCTAAGTCCATTAATTGATGATTTACGACTCTTGTGGGATGAAGGCGTTGAAGTTAATAATGCATATTCTAGGGAAAAGTTTAAGATGCGTGTAATGTTATTTTGCACAATCAATGACTTTCCTGCTTACGATAACTAGGCTGGATATAGTGTCAAAGGACATAGAGAATGTCATATATGTGAATATGATACTTTTTATCACTAACTTGAGTTTGGAAAAAAGACTTTTTACCTTGGGCATCGAAAATTTCTAAAACCCGATCATCCTTATCGTAGATTGCGGAATGTAGTTATTCAAGCACATTTCTATATATTGAATAATATAGAGGAAGTTCAACCTTTCATAGATACTAACAAAGGACTTTTGAGGAAAAAATATCCCCGAATGAGTGACAAGTTGTTGTTGATAGAGCATAACAAGAGATTCATAGAATGGTTTAATAAAAGTGTATATAATGATCGTATTACACCCGAGATACTTAAATTGTTGTCATACGAGCCAAAATTTTGTGTCTTTACTTGGACCGCATACGACATTGGCCATTATACCTTTTATAAAAAAATCAAAAGATGATCGTAGTACAATGCAAAATAGTGGGGTTATGGTTGAAGTCGAATCGATGTATTTCTCTAGTTTGAAAGATAAGAATCCTATAATGACAGCTACCGCGTTTTATGGTGTCATTGATGAGATTTGAGAGATTGATTATGTTATTTTCAAAGTGGCTTTGTTTAAATGCAAATGGGTTCCTAATAATAGTAATGGTGTACACATTAATGACCTAGGATTCACATGGGTCGACATTGGCAAGGCATCTTTTATGACCGAACCATTCATCATGGCTTCTCAAGCAAAACAAGTTTTCTATGTTACCGACCCATCGGACATATCGGGGAAATGGTCAATCGTTCTCCAAGGAAACACATTCCTCTTAATGATGGAAGTCTTGATATTCCGTCCACACTTTCTTACACAACACAAGTCCCTACCTCATATGATGAAGTTGATGGAGATGTCGTGCACGTTGTTCGAATCGATTATGAAGAAGGCATATGGGAAAATTAACAAGTATGTAATTTACTCTTTATTCATAATATATTAGTTGTATATTATAGTTTCTAAATATTTTTACTAACAAGTATAATTATTTGAAATTATAGGTTTTTAGAGTCAAGACACCAAGAGACAAGAAACCAAAACACCAAGTTACAATTATGTGATGTTATGTACTGTGTAAACTGTAGATTGTTTGCTCTGATAAATTGTAAGATATTTGTTACAATTGAATATGATGCAACTATGTGATGCTATGTAATGTGTAAACTGTAGGCTGTTTGTTCTAATAAATTTTAAAATATTTGTTACAATTGAATATGATACAACTATGTGATGTTATGTAATGTGTAAACTGCAGGTTGTTTGTTATATATATTGTAAGATATTTGTTACAATTGCATATGATACAGTTATGTGATATTATGAATATGATATAATTAACATTATTATGATTACTTTATCACAAATGTTAGTTGTATTTTCTGCTGTGATATGGTGAACAATAATACAGGTTAAAAAAAGGGATTAATTATAAAATCAGGAATCTTTTTCTTAATTCTGCAGAATATGTAACAACAGTTATACATGATAACCGTAATAATATCTTATGCTTTAACAACGGTTATATTACACAATCATTAAAATATCTCGCACGCTGTCCAGAAAAAAATAAATATCAAAGCAGCGCAGCTGGGAATTGAACATAGGACAATTGCTTTATCACAACGGTTGTTTGTATCAACCGTTATGATAGGTAGTGCTCTTTCCAATTTAATACAATGCTTACTGGTTCGTGATTGTACGTATCATATATACAACGATACTCTACATAATAATGCCTGTGCACGCGTGATTACATACCTTTCCCAACTGTTGTTAAATGGGTTTTCCATAGTAGTGTCTGTTAAATGTACTAGTGTGGTACATGGATTGCTTGTGGAACAAGCAGAGAGTGAATGTGTTCAGCAGGTGTGTTGAACAGAGGGTGCGCTCTTGAAGACATGAAGATGAGTCTTATGTTTTCCATTCATTTAAAGTGTTCTTCTTGCAAAAGAGCACTAGTTATCTACGACAGGGGGAGTTGAACTTCTGTTTTGGATCTGTTGCTGCAGCAGTGCAGTTGTCTATCAAGATTGTTTTTGGTTTCAAGCAGTTTGTGATAGAATTCCTCTAGTGAAGATGTAATGTCAGACAAGATGTCGTGACATTGCGCTACTGGTATAAGTTCTAGGTGCACTTAACAGATTGTTTTGATTCTATCATTGGGTGTCAATGGATTGAATCAGAGTGATACAAGTGTCTTAAGAGACTTTGTTGCTAACTGGGAGATGTTTGTAGAAATGTCTTAACATCTTGGTCAGTTCTATTTTCTTCTGGTTGAAAGGATTATTCTTGGGGCTCGTTAAAAGGGACGGTGACCATACTTCAGATGGACTAAACAAGCCTGACAAGGCGTCATGGCATTATTTAGAACATGTGGGTGCAACCTAATTGGTTGTTTTGGACTGTGGAGAGTCTATCTTAGAGAAGGCGTGTTAAGCACGTGTCTTAATGCAAGTGCATTCTTTGGACGATTTCTCATAAAGTTGAAATAGTCAAATCCTAGTTGGGCGGTGCACAGTCATTTATGTTAAATTTGCCTACCTAAATTTATTTCTCTATTGAATTGTTCAGCGGTAACTTCTATGGACCGTAATTTTCAAGAAAAATGGTTTGGGTATTTAAAAGAGGCGTCTGTTTCTGGTTTTCCAAGTTGAGGTTCTTGTTCTGGGTGGTTTCGTTATGTATTTTGTCCGAGTTTGGGTAAGTACCATGTGGGTATGGAACTGTGTTGGCTACTTTTGCCAATTTTTGGCTAAAAAGGGGGAGAAGGGGCGTGTATTCATCTCGGTTGTGTGTTGGTCCTTACAACACATAACTGATATTCTTCTTGGCGAGGAGTTCATTCTTGCAGCTGTTTTACAAGGATGTTGGATGGGATGTTCCAACATCCTTAAGTCTTTCCCTTGTGCCTTGTGATCTGAGTTATGGAGCAGGTTGTGTCTTGTGACCTGAGTTACATACTCTATGGACTATGTGTTACGTATGATACATCTGTTTCTTCTTAAGCTCTTTCTGGATCTTCTTATGGGTTCCCTTATGCCCCTTAAGAGGAAGTTTTATCCCTCCGTGGCAAGTATAGGTTTGAGGGGGAGTGTGTTATATACTCTTCCTCATGTTCACCAACAGACAACTAGGAATTTCAGGGGTAAGAAGTTTTAACCAAAAATTTGGGGGGGAGTGTATTATTATACTCTTCCTCAAAGGTGTTCCAATCATATCCACCAAACATTGGACTTTCTTTTTCTACCGAAGAAGTTTTAACCAAAAATTTGTCAAAAGGGGGAGGTTGACGGCTCAGCAGATTTGAGTGAATTTTTGTTAAAACAAGATGTTGTGCAAGATGTTTCAACATGAAGAAGTCTGGTAAAAGAATACTTGTCAGACATGATGTCCTTACATATGTCTCAACATCTTGACCTGATATAGCAGGTTGTTGCTAATCTGGTTCAAGATTTATGGAGCAATCAAAACATGGATCAAGGAAGAAATAAACAGAAGATTCGAAGCCCAAGGAAGCAGAAGATTATAAAAGAAGACCAAGACCTAGTACTGGATAACTGAACCTATTGTAACACTTTTGTAAAGTAGAAAATAGGGTTTAGGGTTTTGAGAGTCGTAGGATTTCTTGTGCTGTAAGTCTCCCTTTGTATCGGTTTGATACATTGTGGAAAACATAGATGCTTGTACAGATTCAGAAACCTGTAGGTAATGAATCATGTATTGTTCTTGGATGAAGCTTTGATACAAATCCAAGTTATGTTGTTAGTCGAGGATGTCGACTGAATTTTGCATTGAAAGAGGATTCTTTCAAGTAGGATGATACAATTGTTGTCGATTGTAACTGTTAGATAATCACAAGTTGTGATTTAGGGAGTGAGATGGGTTTCTCTTATCAGTTAGATGTGACTTCTAATGATAAAGTCTCCATTGGGTAGTGATAGGTAAACCAGAGGTTGTTTACTGTAAACCAGTAGTTGTTTACATAAAAATATACTACTGATAGTGGATTTTTCTTCCTGGCTTGGTATGCCCCCAAATGTAGGTGATTTGCACTGAACTGGGTCATCATATTCTGTGTTGTTTATCATTCTGCAATTTATAGTTCAATTTTGATTAACATGTTGTAACAGATGTCGAAACATCTATCTTGCTGATGTTGCTGATATTCTGAATATCAGTTCGTTTGTTCTGCAATTATTTTAAAGTTGTGCAAAGAACAATGTCGTAACATGTGTTAGGATATCTTCTATCTGCTAAGCCAGAATTTCAAATTGGATCCCCGCTCTTAGTCATGCACTGAGCAGGGGTGAAATCGTTGACAAAACCCACCAGCTTTGCGTATGTGGCCTTGTCATCCTCGTTCAGCATCTCCAGGGTAGCGGTGTAACCATTTGTTCCCAGTGCAAAATGATCCCCGCTCTAGCAGAAGGGGAACCTCAATAACCTCCGCCCCTATATCTTGCCATCCTCGTCGACAATATTCTCCCTGTTCTCGCCCGTCAAGACCTCCCAGACGAACGTGGAGTCAGTGGTCCTCTCTGACATAGGATCAATAATGTAAAACCTCTCCTTGAAGGTCCTAATGGACTCAGAAGGGTTTAAACAACTTCCTCCCCTGCTTCAGGAAGACCTAGCCGAACTTCCTCCCTGAAACTTGTCGCTGAAGGTGGAAGACTGTAAAGAAAAGGGGGAGGGTTGCTCCGATCTCCAGAAAGTCACACGACAACTCGAATCCCCGAATGAAGGCAATGGAGTTAGGATGTAACTGCGAAGGGGCCAAATTTAGATGCACGAAGATTGACCTCTGAAAATCCATGAAGGGCAACCTCAGCCATATCTCCTTGAAGACATATTCGTACATAGGGAACATCTCCCCGTAGTCTGAGCAAGTACGATCATACTCTCTGGGGAAATGAACCTTCCACTCTCCCTCAGCCCCCGCCATCGTAAAGGCATCTCTGGTGTATCAGGCAAAGATGGAGGCATGCTCTCTAGGTTCCGCAATGGACCACTCTTCCGCGGTAGTCCTTAAGGGAGGGGTTTCGTCAGCATCCCGGGGAGTAGAGGTGTCTTCAGTGTCACTATCCTCCGAGGAGCTCCCCTCGGACAAGTCTCTAATAATTTCATCCGCGGTTTCGTGTTCCATCTTCTTTACCTAGAAAGCAGAGGAAAAAATTGACTTCGATGACAAAATCAAATCCACCATTCCACTGCTAGTCAAGTGAAAGGGTCCGCGAAGGCTTTAGGACAACATCCCCGACCTAAGCCCTACTCAAATGGCACAACTATAGCGCGAGGAGATGCCCAGGGCAATCCCTCTGACACACGCGGGGAGATCCTCCCTGGTTCACTACCTAGAGCCTCCGTTGAAGATCCACCAAAAAACTCATGAATCCACCGGAAAACTCATGAGTACAGCGGTAAATTCATGGTTTCTGCCGGTAACAAAAGCTTCCGTCGTCGCAACGACGTCAAAATCAACCAAAAGGCCTAAATTCATAAGGTTCCGGCAACGCCGACAGAGGCGAAAAATGGCCAAACCACCGCCTGCCACTAATAGTCACCGGAAACGGCCCCTACACTACCTAATTTCACCCTAACAACATGCATTCAAAGGAAATAAAGCAAAAAAACATATAACAAAGATCAGTTCAGGTAACTTACGTGGTCAAGAAAGAAGTTAAAGGGCGAAGAGCTTTGACCGGTGCTTGTACGGTGGCTGGATGGCATTGAACGACAGAGCGCAGAGCAGAGAACAGAGAAGAGAGAGAAGCAAAAAGTGCAAATGAGCAGCTTCTCCCTCTATTTATATGCAATCTGTGGGAACGTGCACGAGCACGCGCGGCTAGAGGCATCATCATGACTCTAGCCTAGCCATTATTACACATTAAATGCAACACGTGGCTCGAGGCATGCATGGCACTTCACCTCTTCATATCACATTAACTGTTGGGCTCCCTACAAGCCGGGCATACCATGCAATGTTGCAGGTCCCTCGGGCATGGACTTCCTTGGGCACCATGAAACAACCTCGTCAACAAGCGACGACCATCTCTGGACCTCCCCGGGACTGCGAGCTACCCTTAAGTCATCACTCCCATGCTCGGGAGCAACGACTTGGAGGCTCTTGTTCCAGACTGGACCAATGGCTAGGCATGGCCCAATCCACTTCTGCTCCCAGAACGACCCAATTGCCTAACTCCATCCAATTTAGGGCAGCATTTATCTTTCTGCCCCTCTGCCGAGCAAGGCTGGTCGGATGACCCCTAGGGTCAGTTGCCTGTCTTTAGCTGTTCCTTCCCGTCACACACGGTTCCACCATCCAGAAACAGTCACGACGCCCGTGCCAGCAATTGTGCCTCTGCCCGTGGCAACGGCTAGTTTCGGGCACCTCTGCCCGTCCCAACAGCTAGTTTTTGGCAGTTACCTATTTATTAGGGAATGGTTATCTCGCCCCGAAAATAGGGACCAATGGCCAAGCGTTGGGGGCACTATAAAAAACCTCTCATTTGAGAGGCTCAGATATTCTTAATCATCCTACGAAATACATACTCTGTACTTGCCTTTCTCTTCCTCCCGATTCTTACTTTAGCATCAGAGTGCCTTGCAGGTACACCCCCTCCCCATCTTTCACACCTAGCATCGCAGACGTCATCTCTGGCCCACTTCAGGTTCTGATCAGCCGTCAAGATCAATTTGTATATAATTTTTATTGCTATTTTGAAATAAGGCATTCAGTTTTAGAGTTCATGCAAGAATTATCGTGATAGGGTTGAATTGAAATTAATAGAACTTGAGTTTCGTAACTCTAGTTGAGGTCCAGTTAAGTGCGTTTAAAAGAGGGATTAAATAAATTTCAAACTGGAGAGTTTCATAATTTTATCATCAATGTATAATATTTGGTGCTATTTTGAAGTAAGACAATTTTAGAGTTAGGTCCAAATTTTAAAGAATTTTGAGTGTGGTGACATTTTGTTACCTTTTTTATGTGTTTAAGGGTCCTATTTTATTTGGTTAGAGTTACTATAGAGTTTTCAGAGTTACGTTTGAGTTGGAGATTAAAATATAGGATACACTTGAGCTGAGATTGGAGCATTATTGACATTAAAAGGTTGCTTTTTGAGTAATTTTGAGGAAAAATGCCTGCTATGACCTTAGTAGAGTTACCACTCTTGAATCTTACGCTTAGAGTAATTAGGCACTTTAGAGTATCCTTGGGCTATTTGAAGGCTATTTCAAGAATTTCTTGGTGTTTTTTGAGTTCGGAAGCCCTTCGGTGATATTTTGGAGCATCTTGTGACATTAGATGTATTCTCACCCCCTATTTGTTGTTGTCGCGTCTTTGCTCTTCAGGAATACAGACAATCAGGTACATGAGTAGCCATTTGAGTTACAGGATGACATCAATGCCTCTTTAGCTTTTATCATTGAGTCTTAGAGGAGTTGCTCTGATATGTAACACTAGGGATGAGATGTCATTCGTTATTTGTGTTTTATTTTATTTATGTTGGGGTTTTTGGTTGTTGAGACTTTTATGTCACACTTGTTTATTTCTGCTGCTTAGTTTTACATGGCAATTAAGTATTTGATGTTTTTATGCTATGGTGAAGCATGAATGACACTCTAATTATGGATTTTTATTTGGATTATTTTATTAAATGTCAAGTCGGGGATTAGGGTGTTACAAATACCCCCATTCCAGTACCCTCATCCTACCAACCTCTTGATTCTTTTACTAAGAAAATAAGGAATAAAGTCACACAGAGCCAATATGTCCCTAACCACTCATCATGCCAGAATCAGGTATTCAACATATTCCCAACCTTCTTACGGATTGATGATGCAAACCAATTTGATGAGTGCACAACTTTTGAGCCAAGAAGAGATGCATCCCTCCACCAGGGAGAAACGTTTTTGTGATTCCTATCCCTACCTCCTTGACGCAAACACACCACCAGGAACCCATACCTCTTAAAAACAATCTCCTTCCACAAGGTAGGCTCCACTTTTAGAAGTTTCCAACACCACTTGTTAAAGAGAGCCAAATTACCCTGCCTGAAATTCTTAGCACCTAATCCTTCAAAAATCTTAAATTTACACACATCCTTCAACTTGACCCACACAATATTGATCCTGAAGGGAAATCGCGACCCAAAACGCAACAAAAATTAAAATTTTCCCTTTAGTGATCCTTACGAATGGGCATGATCAGTGATAGAAACAGTTACCTCTTATGGTGATTAACAATTTTGATATAGATCCAGATGAATCATCATGAGCGTTGAATAAAGAACAACGTCTCTACTTGTAGCATCGGTTTTTTTGGTGACGCGACAACCTACCGTTTTTTGGTGCTACTTTATGATTTCTGTATTTATCCTATGAAGCTTAAAAGGAAGGGGAAGATATCTTAAACTAACCCTGCACGCAAGTGTTTTCTTTAACAAATGCTAAGAGATCAAGGATCGGGGTTTGTTTATACAAAGGGAAGCTATTAACACCCATAGTGTCTATAGTAATCTATAGGAACCTTCTTTTGCATGTATTTCTACTGTTTGAAATGCTTTCTTGTGTTTATCTGCTATTGATTAGGAAAGTTTCTCCTCTGGGAGGGTTAAGAGAATGTTTTTGTTGTTTTTGGGTTTTCTATTGTTTTTGGGAAGGTACCTGGACCTAGGATCTTTGATTTGTGTGCTCGCTAATATTTCGCAATCTTATGCCTACCTATTCCCGTAAAGAGATTTGGGAAATCAGAGCAAACGTAGTTCCTCCTATTTCTATGGGAGGAAAGTTTTGTGTCTTATTCAAAGCCCAAGATCGAAACTAGCAGAGTATTTATGACTTGTTCAAAGCCCAAGATTGAAGCTAAAAGGGTGATTGAGAGAGAGAATTTGTTATCTCTAAAAGGAGAAATATCACCTATTCATCACAGACGTTGAGTAATTGGTTATAAGGGGAATTACTTTAACTAGGATTTATGGAATCCAGCAATGCCATAATTTCTTTTATAAGAGAGATGTCATAATGGAAGAAGCTTTAACTCCGTGTAGAGCAATGCCACTTTTTCCTTTATGAATCTTTCATGCTTAGAGAGGGACATTGACTTGGATGTGTAGAATCCAGAGGCTTGCCACTTATATCTGTTAGATGAAAGAGAAGTTTTAGCCAGGATAAAGGAAGGAACCCAACTTGGATTATGAATCAACAAATGTGCCACTTACAACAATTATCTGGAAAAAGTTTTTGATTGTTTGTTTTGATATGTGATGTATAGAAGAGGTATCTTTCTACAGAGAGGACTCATGCTCTCATCTAAGGGGATGTTGTTTTTTGTGTGCCTTGTTCAAAGCCCAAGGTTGAAGCTGAATGAAAATGACTCCTCTGGGGAGTGTTATATCTGTCTTGTACAAAGCCCATGATTGAGTCTGTCTGGGAAAATCATTATATAAGGCCTAAGGGAAGGCTAACTCTTACTGAGGATTATTGAAATCCAGGAGAAGGTCTAAACTGTATTGGGAGATCCAAAGGGAAACTAACTCTTGTTGTTGATTTGAGCAAAGATGATTTACCAGATGCCATGAGTCTCTGATTCTTTTGAGGATTTGTTGATGGTAAATTGACCCTGGCTGGGATTTTTAAGGTGAAAGTTAAGCCTTGTTGGGGGTCAGAGGGGTTTAAAGGTGAGTTTAAAAACCTTAGAAGTTTTAACTCTTCTGGGGGGCTGGTGTATTGGTAAAATGATCAGGATTTATCCTATGTTTTTAGGAAGCCTGTGCGTCCTTGTGTTAAGGTCAAGAGGAGGCTGTGAGGGTGAGACTTTCCAAGTCTACTTGTATGAAGCCCAAGAGGAGGTTGAGACTATCCAAGTCTCATTAAGAAGAGATAGACTCTGTTTGGAAAGAGATATTTTTATGATGCCCAAGAGGAGGTTGTTGGTTCAAGGGATGAAGATCAACCCTTGAATGATTGGGTATTCTGGAGTTTTGACTTTCCTGAGGATTGGACTAGCAGAGATGACTGAATTCTATCCTATGCTTTTAGGAAGCCTTTTGGGTCCTTGTACTAAGCCCAAGAGGAGGCTGGGGGAACTTTTAAGATGCCTGGTGGTCCTTGTACTAAGCCCAAGAGGAGGTTGTGGGGAACTTCTAAGAAGCCTGTTGGTCCAAGCCTAAGAAAAGTTCAAGAAAGGTTTCACCGGGAATAATCCTTTGTTAAACAATTCCAAGGTTTGAAGAAATTCAAAAGAGGTTTCACCGGGAATTAATCCTCTCTGGGGATATGAATTTATTTTATATGTTTCTAAGTTTTGAGAGTCTTAAGAAAAGTTTCACCAAGAATAATGCCTTTCTTACTTCCATATTGAATAAAGCCCAAGAAGAGGCAGACTGTATTGAGGGAAGTTTCCTATGAGGGAACTAGTTATTGATTAAGTTAAAAGTATCATTTTTTTTACCTAAGGATGACCTAATTGTTGGGGAAACTCTAGGCAGATATGCACAAGTATATAAATAAGTGAATCAACAGGTATATAAACAAGTACGCATTGAATTGAAAAGATGTTGGTTCTTATACTCTAAAAAGAGGCCCAAGTGTATTGTGATTGATTGTATTGGCTACAACTATATGATTAGGGTTTTGAGAAATTGAAGAAAGTTTTGAGAAAACTTTAAGTTTGAATTTGAATTAAAAGAAAGTTGTTCAAAAGAAAAGAAAGTTTGGGGTTTATAACTCAAAGAGAGGCCCAAGTGGTGTAAGAGCAGTTTCACCGGGAATATTGCTCCTCTTAGTACCAGTTAAAAAAAGACATATGGTTTTGAAAATAGAGGTATGTGGCTTGCAACTCAAGGAAAATGCCCATGGAGGTTGTTTATTATTTAAAAACAAGTTTATGTACAAAAGATTGGGGCTTATACTCAAGGAGAAGCCCAGATGACTTATTTGAAAACAGTGATCGCATTGCGATACCGAAAGACGTTGTGGGACTTATACTACATCAGATGCCCAAAAGTTATTTATGTACATAGGGGTTTGGGTCTTACACTCTAATAGAGGCCCAAAATGTTTATTGAAGGAATAAAAGTGGGGCTTATACTCAAGGAAAGGCCCAGATGAAAAAACAGCAGACGCACCATTATTTTTGAAAATCCTATTGGGATTTTACTATGACAGAGGCCTAAAAATTATTTATTTACAAAAGGGGTTGGGTCTTACACTCTAATAGAGGCCCAAGTGTTTCAAATGAAGTTTTGAAAGATTTAAAAATCAAGGAAAAATCCTAATTCTATTTAAAAATACATTTTTTAAAGAAAAATTAAATAAAAATGATATAAAATATCAAATATATTTAATAAACATGTTGTGAACTTTGAAAAATGTTTGAAAATAGATGTTTTAATTCACAAGAAGATTTGAAATTCAATTGATTTTGAAAAATCAAGAAAAAGAAATGATTTAAAAATGTTTAAAAACAAATTAAAATAAAAATCTTTGAAATATTTCAAAATATATCAAAATAAAAATATTTTTTGTGATTTTTGGTAGATAAAATATTTTTAATTTGTGAGTGATTTTTGTACAAAAAATATTAAAAAATAATTAATTTTAAATATTAAAACAAATATTTGAAATTAAATAAGAGAAATATGAAAAATATGAGAAAAATGGGAAAAGTGGCAAAAATGACATAGGTGGGGTTTGAACCCACGCCCTCACCCTTCAACTCACAAAACATGCCCTTGCCAACTGAGCCAGCGTGTTCTGGTGATAAAGATACCAAACCAACACATAATATATGAAACCTGCGTGGCAAGTTCAAATTTTACGCCAGACTTCATCTTCTTCCTCGAGCCAACTTCTGATTTGCAAACCATATGCTATCTCTCTCAATACGCAACCATTTGACATAATTTAAACACCAAAGTTGTGTTTTTTTAACAAGGAATTGAATGGTTCTTTTTAATTTCACTTATTTTAAGTGTATCACAAGATATTATGTTGTAATCAGATGAACCATAAAAAATGCAAGAACTATATGAAATCCCATACACGCAAGATAAATGGAAATTGATTGAGGGTTAATGATCTATGAACACCCAAAAACATGTTGGTAACTTGAAAACATATTTATGATGTCTGGTTCATAGAGTTCAGTTTTGAGGAAGCTTACCTTGCAATTGAAAATCGAATTCGGCAATGTTGGTGTTACAGATGCAAGATGATGATCTGGATAGCTTCCTTGACCCCCAAGGATGGTGTTCCAATGATTAGAATGAGTTTAAACCTTCTGGATCACTTGGCTCGATTCAATCTGCAGCCTTGAGGAAAATTTGAGCAAAAGGATAGTGACTTGGTGATTCTGATGTTACAGAAGTGTTTTGAGGTTATGGATCACTTCTATAATGCATATGTGAAGTGTTTGGATGCTTGGTTTGAGTAGAATTGGACTGGTTTGAGAATTCCAAGTTTTCACTCTTTGAGATCTTTGAACTTTGCAAGAGGAAGAATTTGTGAGAAAACAAGCATTGTGGTTGTTTTGGTGTGTTTGAAATGAGGCAATGTGGCCTCTATTTATAGGTGAATGAGTTTGTCTTGACTGACTAGTAATGGCTTGGTGGATTAGCTTTGATTCAATGATTTTGGCAAGATGTATCATTACCCCTAATGCAAGGTACACCAATGCTCCCAAATAGCCCAGCTACCAATTGGCCAATTCCACATTCCTCAGTCATTTTTATTGTTGTTTATGTGAGCATCTTGACTTAAAAGAGTGGCATCTTTGAATGTTCACTATTGCACATAAATGCCTTTGAATTCAAGGCATAATGTGAGAAAAGCCATTAATCTAAGTTGAAGTATTTCTTGACCCTTTGACTCAAATTTGCAGGTTTGCTATGATTTCTTCTTTTATGCATTGAATGTGAGTGGCATTGATCATTATACTTGACAAGAAAATCATGTACCACAAGAAATGATCAATCTGATTTTTGCAAAACAGTTTGTAGCAAGGCATGTTGATCACTTCAAATCTCTTTGCTCAAATGGAGTTTGATGATGTTCTTGTACTCTTTGGAAAGCTTGCACATCATACTTTAACTTTGATGTTTACCTTTGTGTAGCGAGCGATTTTGGACGTGGTTGCGAGGCACTATCGCTTTGGTATCTACAGTTCGATTCATTTTTTATCCTATTGAAGCTGATGAAGGAAGGGAAATAGATGTCTCCAATTAACCCTGCTTGCAAACTGAGTTTAAACAGATGACTGTTGGTTTACAAATGCTACAAATATTGGGGGTTTCTCCTAGGTTATTTTGTTGAAAAATAGTATCTGGTCGATTAGTGGGAGGTTAAGACTGATGCTTTCGATTGATATGTGAAGATATGGGATTTTGGGTTTTGGATTAGTGTGCTCGCTAAGAGTTTTCTTTCAATCTTATGCCTACGTATTCCCATTTTTCCTAAACAGAGAAATCAGAGTGATCGTAGTTCCTCCTATTCTATGGGAGGAAATGGTGTTTTGGTGTCTTGTTCAAAGCCCAAGACGTGAAGCGAAAGGTGATCTGTATCTTATTCAAAGCCCAAGATGTGAAGCTGAAGGTGGTTTGTATCTTGTTCAAAGCCCAAGATGTGAAGCTGAAGGTTTTGACTTTAGAGAGAATTTGTCATCTCTAAAGAGGGGTTTGTCCGTCACAACTGTTTATAAAGGAGAACTACTTTAACTGGGATATGTGAATCCGACAATGCCATAATTTCCTTTATAAGGGGGGGGGGGGGGGGTTCCCACCTGAAGGAGAAGACTTTAACTCAATGTAGAGCAATGTCGTCTTTCCTTAGGAATTTCTCATGCTAAAAGAGGGACAATGGCATGGATGTAGATGACCCAGAGGCTTGCCGCTTACAGCGATTAGATGAAAGGGAAGGAGTTGTTGATGTTTGTGTACTGTGAATGAGGCACATCTTTGATGCTAAAAGGTTGATTGGATCAACCAGTGGTTTTCTTATACAAAGCCTAAGAGGAGGCTATTGGCCCAATAAGAGGGAGTTTTTATGTGTCTCGTACGAAGCCCGAGAGAGAGGCTAAAAGGGTTGACCCAACAAGAGAATCTTTTACACTCAACAAGAGAGTGTTTTTTGTATCTCGTACGAAGCCCGAGATGGAGGCTAAAAAGTGTTTGACTCCGCTAGGGGGAAACATTGTATAAAGCCCAAGAGAGAGGCTATTCTGTTGTTTTAGTTGAGTGACAGGTCCAATATATGGGTTCAAAGAGAAAATCAGTTCTTATATGAGTAACACTGTACTCATGGATTTTGATTCGAGGATCAGGGTTATTTCCTGTTCTTTAAGGAAACGGGAAATCCAAAGGGTATTAAGACTGTCCGAGTCTACGGGGTTCCTTCCTATTCTTGAAGGGTGCTTGAGAATATCTGTGAGACTCAAGGAAATTAGACTGTCCAAGTCTAGAGTTTCATCTTTTGTACTATGCTTTGAGAAACAGTAGTAGACTCCTGGAAAGACTGTTCTATTAAGATGACCGATGTCTGTTCCTATACCTTTAAGAGGTCGTCAGGACAATTTGTACTAAGCCCAAGAGGAGGCTGGAAACTTTTAAGAAGCCGAGGGACAATTTGTACTAAGCCCAAGAGGAGGATATCATTCCTGGAGGAAGAAATCATTTATACGAAGCCTAAGAGGAGGCTGTGAATACTTCTAAGAAGCCGACGGGTCCTTGTACAACGCCCAAGAGGAGGCGGGGATGCTTTTAGGAAGCCTGTGGGTCCCCAAACCCCGAGAAGTTCAAGACATGTTATTCACAAAGAATAGATCAAGCCAGGAATGTTCGAGAATTTGGAAGAAACTCAAGGATGCAACTCACGGAGAAGAGAACATCTCTGGGAAGTAGAGTTTCTTGACAATTCCTAAGGGTACTTTTAAGAATCCTGTGGGTCCCCAAACCCCAAAAAGTTCAAGACATGCTACTCACAGAGAATAGATCAAGCCAGGAAAGTTCGAGAATTTGGAAGAAACTCAAGAGATGCAATTCACGGAGAAGAGATCATCTCTGGGGAATAGAGTTTCTTTGACAACTTCTACGAGTGATAGTCTGAGAAAGGGTTCAAAAAGAATCTGCCTTTCACATCTCCATATTGTTTAACCCCAAGAGGAGGGAAGACTGTGTCTAGTAATCCTATGGGGATCTAGTTTCGACTATTTCTAAGAGTGATCAACGAGCTTAATGCTAGACGTAGTTGCCGGGGAAACTCTAAATATCTATACTATTATTACACAGTTGATATGAGTTTATGAAAGAAGACTTACAGCGAGCAGCCCCACAATACAGTTATATGTATATGAAAGTGGATAAAGAAAGCATATAACCACTTACTCGGTTGTAGAGCTTCCATGCTGTTTGGTTAGTTGTTCAACAAAGAAAGATTGAAAACAACAGTATATTTCAAAATCAAAGGAGAAAGTGCTTTTAAAAAGAAAGATTTGGGGCTTACAGCTCAAGGAGAGGCCCAGGGTTATCAGTGAGCGCACTGTTGAATTTGTACAGAGACACTTATACGAGTGACTGAGGCCCAAAAATTGTTTGTTGTACAAAGGGATGGGTCTTACACTCTCTCAAGAGGCCCAAAAGGTTTAAAGAAAAGAGTGGGGCTTATAACACGGGGGTAGGCCCAGATGATTTTTCGTTTGAAATGGCGATCGCGCCGAGATTTTCTTTTAACGCAAAGGGGCTTATACAATATCTAAGGCCCAAAGTTGTTTTGGTTAAAAGGGGATTGGGTCTTACACTCTATTAGAGGCCCAAAAGTTTTGAATGGGTCTTATAGCTCGAGGAGAGGCCCAATTGATATTTTAAAAGGCGACGATAACGCCGTTTACTTATACAGAGGGACTTATACAATAAGTGAGGCCCAAAAAAGGTTTTCTGTACAAGGGAGTTTGGGTCTTACACTCTCTCAAGAGGCCCAAAAGGTTTAAAAGAAGAATGGGTCTTACTACTCGAGGGTAGGCCCAGGGTTTGTTTTTCAACGGATGATGATCGCGTCGAACTTTTTGAAATACAACGGGACTTATACAATAAGTGAGGCCCAAAAAGGTTTGTATTTACAAAGGGTTGGGTCTTACACTCTAATAGAGGCCCAAAAGATTTTGAAAATGATTTATGAGGGTTGAATTAATCAAAAACCCTAATTTGTTTTCAAAATGTGTTTTAATTGAATAAAATATTCAATTAAAATGATCAAAATTGTTTAACATGTGGAAAACAAATTGTGATCTTGGATTAATGCTCCATAAATCATGTTTTTTCCTACAAAATGATTAGAAGTCATTAAAATCTGAAAAATCAAGAAGGAAAAAATATTTTAAATGTCAAAAATAATTAAAACATTAATTCTTTGCAAAAATATCAATTATATGAAATAAATAATATTTTTGGGATTTTTTCATAAAATAAAATATTTTAACATTTTTGTGAATTATTAAAAAAAGAATCAACTCAAAATCATTAAAACTCAGAGAGAAATTAATTTTTGAATCAATTAAATAAAATCACAAAATTCAAATATTTGAATTTGTGAAAATGGCGCCAAGAACATGGGCCAAGAACACGCGCGTTTTCTGCCTTGCCCAGATTTGCATTTTCTATCCAATCTCACTGAATACTTTATTATATCATGCAATCCACATATCAATATGCTCGTCCCAACCTCACGATCATGTTTATGACAATTAATTATTTAAATTAAGCATAAAACAAGAAATCACAATAAATCCTCAAGAACCCTAAATTCTGCATGAAGGCTAGGATTTTTTATACACGATTCAAACAAAACAATTACTTAAGGGGAAACATTCCATGCATGATTATGAACATTTGGCAAAAGTATTGTGCGAGGAAATATGCATAGATTGAGAGATGACCAAGTTTAGGCTTACCTCTAGGTCGTGACAGCAAGAGCAAATTGATTTCTAAGTTGGAGGTGTTATAGATGAGTTGTGATGATCTGAACAACTTCCCTACACCTTATGGACTATGTTTGAATGCTTGGGCTTGATGGAAATTGGCTGGATCACTTCATGGCATCTCAACTGCAACTTGGTTAAAACCTTGAGCAATTGACTGGTGATTCTGAGAAATCAGTGTTCCAGATGTTGTTTAAGTGTTTGATCAGCTCACATATGATGTATATGAGGTGTGTGTGTGATTGGTTTGAGTGGAATTGCTCTCTAATGAAAAACCCGATAGTGACTTGCTAAGAAAGGCATTTTTGAGAGTGAGAAGTGGATTTTGAGAAAGGCTAGTGTTGTAGGCCTTTAGTGTACTTAAACTGATCATATTTGAGCTCTATTTATTGAAGAGCAAGTTTGTTTTGCAAGGAATAGTGAATGGCAACTGCTGAGTAGGGTTGGCCAATGTTGGCAAATGAAAATCCAAGTCTCCTCTAGCCATTGACTAGAGGTTAGGGCACAGGCTGCTGGTCCCCTTGGTCTTGGATAAGTCTTGACTGAATTCAGTTGCTAATAGCTCAGTCCATGCCACCTTGGTGCTTCTATTGAATGCTCAAATCCAAAATTGGAGTCTTGTCCCTATTTTGGGTAATTCTAGGTTTAACATGCTATTTCTTGTTCCAAGGACTTTGAAGGCTTGGCTTAGATTGTCCCCTTTAGATTTAATCATTAGATGTGTCCAAAGTGATGACAAGGCTTGGAATTGGCTGATTTTGGCAAATCGAGAAAAAGTGCAAAAATCTGCCTTGCCTTGGCAGATTTCAGCAAGGCAACTTGCCAATGCCATATCTCATGGCCCAAATTGAATTTGGTGATGTTCTTGGCCATTTTGGAAAGCCCTTATATGATACAACAACTGTCTGATCAAATTTGGTTTTGATATCTTTTGGATCCAAGTGAAAAATGTCCCTACATTTGGAAAAAAGTAAGGCAAATTCTGACTTAGTGAAATTTTCACCAAGTGTTGGAACAAAGTGACTTTTCTTGATTTTGATCACTCCATAACTCAAAATCCATGAGGAATTTGGACATAGGTCGGTATGAAGCTTTTGTAGAGGGCAATAATATCTACAAATCAAGCTTTGGATGGGATAAAATGGCTTTGTCGTTTAGGAGTTATGATCCTCCAAAGTTAGTACCTTTGTCACATTATTTCATAACTTAGAAAATTTTCTAAGTTTTTATGGTTACCCCTTTTACAAGTTATCCCACTTTCTTTGATTTTTCTTGATGAATGATGATTCAAATCATACATTAACATCATTTTAGGGTTAAAAAACCATTTTTGTGAAAAATCTCAAAAAGTCAAAGTTGACTTTTGTGCACAGTTGACTTTTTGTCAGATGAATTCCAAACTGTGCGATCCTTTAGGAAATCATGTCCTTGACCTAAATCAAACTTGATGGACATGTTCCATGGGTGTTATAGGGTGTATTGAATCATGTCTTAGGGTTTGGGAGCATGTCCTGGTCAAAAGTCAAAGCTAGGATTGACTTTTCCCGCGAAACCCCAATTGTGGTTCAGATGAAATTGAAACTTGTTGCTCAAGCTTCTTGGACCAATCCATTGTTCCAAATGGATCAATATGGTATATTAGAGACCCTCAAATCATGTCTTTAGGTCTTGGTTCATGATTTATCCCAAAAGTCAACTTAGGGTTGAATTAGGTCAAGAAACCCCAATTCCTGATTTTTTATGTATGCATCCCTTGAGGCCAAATTGACTTGATGATTGGGTCCATGAGGTTCCATGGAGTATATTAGGATATGTTTTGAATCATTGGCTCATGCCCAGATGAAAATTTCCATCTGGAGGCCTTGGTCGACCAAAACCCTAATTTGGTGACACTGGCGATCTTGAAGCTTGATCCACCTAGAAGGGAGCAACCTTGTGCTTAATCCTTGAAGTGGGAGTCCTCTTGATCCATTGTGGATGTTTGAGAGGTTTAGATAAGTTGAAGATCATGTCATTCCTTGATTGATCCCTTGTCTAAGAGCTCAGAGAGGGCTTGAAACCCTAATTTTGATTGTAGTAAGTGTTCACCCATCTTTGGGGAGACTAATGAGGCATAAGGGTACACCCATATTGTGATGATGATTAACACAATGATGGGAAATCTTAGTGGTCAAAATTTGGGGTATGACAGATGCCCCTATTTAATCTTCTTGGACACGAAGGTGCGAATGACAAAGGTATTCGGGCATTCGGGGTGCAAGAGGATTATATATCGGAATACGCGAAATTTTGACGGTGGTTATGAATGGTAGCTTACTCATTCATCTTCTTTTGCTAAGCAATGATGCTTAGAAAAGGTAAACTTCCCCTCGATCCTGGTTTCCTACCAAGGAACTGGTTTTAGTTTCTGATATAAACTTCCCCTCGATCCTGGTTTCCTACCGAGGAACTGGTCTTAGTTTCTTTTGTCAATAAACTTTATTGACAAGGGACGCTATTTGCAGCGGTTTTCCTCAAACTTCTCGCCGAATTTTCCTGGGGAGATTCCATTTGATGGAAAAAGGTTTTGATGTCAGACTTGCTGGGAAATCCAGTCGTCTGAGTTGTAGAGGTGCACAAACTTCTCTGTTGGAGACGCCATTTGTTTCTACTGGGGGAAGACGAGTCTGCTGAAAGACTGCCTTCGTTTGGGGTCTTACATCATACTTTTCTCGGGATCTTCCCGGAGAAATTCCATATGATGGGATCCAATTTGAGGGTACCGATGACCTTTTCATCAGCGGTTTTTTTTTTTCGGAGAAAAACTGCTGTATTGCCGAATCTCTGCTTTAGAGGCTTTCTCTCGAGATTTTCCTTAATCCAGGAAGGGAAGGATATCATCTTCAATGGCGAAGAGTGATGTTGACTGAGGGCTCTCTGGTTTTTCAGAGGTTTAAGTTATCAAAGTGGTCGAGGAGCCAACTTCATTCCAGAAATAAACTGGAGGAGAGAGATTGTTCAGACGCAACACTTCCTGGCGAGGAAAAAACTTGACAACTCGATTGAGAGGACTTTTTATCACCAGGGGACAAGGCCGACTAGAGTGATAGTGATGCAATATGAATGTGAATGCAAATCAATAATGCATGATATACGTATGTATATGTTGACAAAACTGACGCGACATACAAACTAAAAGATGAACATGACTGGATACTCGGCCATCGCGGGGCGAAGAAATACCGTTGGTCCAAAAGTAGCAATTCTACCTTGCTTAGGAGAAGTAGTCCTCGCGGGGAACTATGTTGGTCGGGCTTAGGAGATATGAACTCGGTCGAGGGTATCAGATGGGAAAGTCGCATCTGATAAAGCTGATCCTTCATTCTGGAGAAGCGATTTATGTTCTTTTGATGTTTAATAGCCAAAAGAAATTGCCATCTTTATTTTAAAGCAGGAAAAGTTTTTACAAGTAAATTCATTTTTGTTTTATTTCAAGAATCGTTGATCATATTAAAATGTCGTTCTGTAAAGCTAAAACAAATGAGAATTACTAACAAAAGCATAAGGACTCAAATTTTATTGATAAGATGGAGATCAGCCAAACGCGTGATTCCAAAGAGTATCTACAAAGTTAGAAAATGGTAATTTACAGGGAAAAGGGCTACGTTGAAACATAACGACCACTATCCTTCTACCAACTTTAAATTCGGGACATCCAGAGCTTCTTGTCGAAGATGACCTTGACTGGAGTTTTCCTCCGATGGATGGTGTAACTGCTGCTAAAGGACTTGCCTCTGTTGAACATAGTTACTTGCCATTATCCCTAACTTTTGCCTGGATTGTACTGTGATGTTTCCAATCCACCGGGATGATTTTTTTTTGTCTCTAACTTTTGCTTGGACCGCCCTTTCGGGTTTTCAATCCACCGAGACGTTTTTTTTAGGCGAAGTATCTCTTGACTACATCAACGTTCGTAGGGTAGGCAAATTCCTCTCCGTCCATGGTTGCAAGTCTCAAGGCGCCGCCTGAGAAAGCTTTCTTGACCACATAGGGGCCGTCATAGTTTGGGGTCCATTTGCCCCGAGAATCAGTGAGAAATGATTGTATCTTGAGCACAAGGTCTCGTTTCCTGAAGATGCGAGGTCAGACCTTTTTGTCAAATGCCCTCTTCATTCTCTGTTGATACAACTGACCGTGGCATAGTGTCGTGATTCTCTTTTCTTCAATCAGATTCAGTTCGTCGTGTCGACTTTGACACCATTCAGCTTCTGTAAGCTTGGCTTCCATCAATATCCGGATTAATGGGATCTCTACTTCTATGGGGAGCACTGCCTCCATGCCATATACTAGAGAGAAAGGGGTAGCCCCTGTTGAAGTGCGGACAGACGTACGATAACTGTGAAGCGCAAAGGGCAGCATCTCGTGCCAATCTTTGTAGGTTACAACCATCTTCTGAACAATCTTCTTGATGTTCTTGTTAGCCGCTTCTACCGCTCCGTTCATCTTGGGTCGGTAGGGAGATGAGTTATAGTGTTCGATCTTGAACTCTGCGCACAACTCTTTCATCATCTTATTGTTCAAGTTAGATCCATTATCAGTAATGATCTGGCTCAGAACACCATAACGGCAGATGATATTATTTTTGATAAATCGGACCACCACTTGTCGGGTTAGATTAGCGTACGACGCTGCTTCGACCCACTTGGTGAAGTAATCAATGGCTACCAGGATGAACCGATGTCCGTTCGAAGCCTTGGGCTCAATCATGCCAATCATTTCGATTCCCCATATGGAAAAAGGCCACGGGGAAGAGAGAACTTTGAGATGTGTTGGCGGTACATGGATTTTGTCGGAGTATATCTGACACTTGTGACACCTCCTCATGTACTTGTAGCAGTTGGATTCCATTGTCAAGCAATAGTACCCTGCTCTTAGAATTTTTCTCGCCATTGTGTGTCCTTTGGCATGAGTGGCAAAGGACCCTTCGTAAATTTCTTTCATCAGCATGCCTGCTTCTGGTCTGTCGATGCATCGGAGCAAGACCATGTCAAAATTTCTCTTATAGAGTATGTCACCGCTCAGGAAGAAGTTTCCAGCCAGTCTTCTGAGGGTCTTTCTATCCTTTTTAAAGGCCTCAGGTGGGTACTCCTGTTTCTGAATGAAGCATTTGATATCGTGATACCAAGGTTTGTCGTCTATGACTGCTTCGATCGTGAAGATGTAAGCGGGCCTTTCAAGGCGCATTATGCCGATCTTAGGTATGTCATTCCATTGACCTACACTAATCATGGAAGAGAGAGTGGCTAATGCATCAGCCATGTGTTTCTCCTCACGAGGGATATGATGAAACTCGATTCTATTGAAGAAAGGTAACAACCTTCTTGCATAGTCTTTGTAAGGAATCAATCCTGATTGGTATGTGTTCCAATCTCCTTTTATCTGATTAATAACCAGGGTTGAGTCGCCATATACGTCCAAGTTTTAGATCCTTAAATCAATTGCTTCCTCGAGACCCATAATACAAGCTTCGTATTCGGCCTCGTTGTTTATACATTTGAACGTAAGTCTGGCGGTGAAAGGAATGTGGGTACCCTGAGGGGTAACAATTATTGCCCCAATTCCATTTCCATAATGATTAACTGCTCCGTCAAAGATAAGTCCCCATTGGGAACCTGGTTCTGGCCCTTCACTGGGTAGCGGTTCATCGCAATCTTTCATCGCAATCTTTCATTTTAGATACATGACATCTTCGTTTGGGAAGTCGAACCCAATTGATTCTTGATCGTCAATCGGTTGATGAGCCAAATGATCGGCTAAAATACTTCCTTTAACGGCTTTTTTAGCGTGGTACTCTATGTCATATTCTGATAGCAACATCTGCCAACGGGCAATCCTTCCCGTGAGAGCAGGTTTTTCAAATACATACTTGATTGGATCCATCTCAGAGACCAACCAAGTAGTGTGACGAATAATATACCGGCGCAGACGTTTGGCTGCCCAAGCCAAAGCACAACTAGTTTTCTCAAGCATCATGTACTGAGTTTCACAGTCGGTGAACTTCTTGCTTAGATAGTAAATGGCAGACTCTTTCCTTTTGGTTTCGTCCTGTTGGCCAAATACACATCCCATTGAGTCCTCTAGGACAGTGAGGTAGATGATCAGTGGTCTTCCTTCCACTGGAGGTGATAGAATCGAAGGATTCAACAGATATTCCTTAATACTGTCGAAGGCGGTTTGGCAGTCTTCTCTCCAAACGCAGTCCTGGTTCTTTTTGAGTAATTTGAAAATCGACGCACATGTGGCAGTCATGAGGAATATAAATCTGGAGATGTAGTTCAAATGTCCCAGGAATCCTCTGACTTGTTTTTCAGTTTTCGGAGAAGGCATTTCTTGAATGGCCTTGACCTTGTCAGGATCAAGCTCAATTCCTTTCTGGCTGACGATGAACCCTAATAGTTTCCCTGAACGGACACCGAAGGTGCACTTGTTGGGATTCAAGTAGAGTTTGTACTTTCTCAACCACTCGAATAGTTTTGACAGGTGGGTCACATGTTCCTCCTCTGTTTTAGATTTTGCAATCATATCATCGAGATATACCTCGATTTCTTTGTGTATCATGTCATGAAAAAGGGTAGTCATGGCCCTTTGATAGGTCGCCCCGGCGTTCTTCAAACCGAATGGCATTACCTTGTAACAAAAGGTACCCCATGGGGTAATGAACGAAGTTTTCTCCATGTCTTTCGGCGCCATTTTGATTTGATTATAGCCCTAGAATCCATCCATGAAGGAGAAAACTTTGAACTTTGCTGTACTGTCAACCAGCATGTCAATGTGTGGTAAAGGAAAGTCGTCCTTTGGACTAGCCTTGTTTAGATCCATGTAGTCGACACACATTCTGACCTTTCCGTCCTTTTTCGGAACTGGTACGATGTTGGCTAACCATTGAGGATATTCTGACGTAGCGAGGAAACCCGCGTCAATCTGTTTCTGTACCTCCTCTTTGATTTTGATGGCCATGTCCAGGTGAGTGCGTTTCAACCTCTGCTTTACTGGCGGAAATTCTGACCTTAACGGTAAGTGATGTTCCACGATGCTGGTATCCAACCCTGGCATGTCTAGGTAGGACCAAGCGAATACATCAGGAAACTCTTTGAGAAGCTTTGTCAAACTTTCTTTGGCAGTTGGACTGAGCAGTGCCCCAATCCTGATTTCTTTTCTCTCTTTTTCTGAACCCAAGTTTACCGTTTCCAACGGATCTTTGTGAGGTTCAATAGACCTTTCCTCTTGTCTGAGTAGTCGGGAGATCTCTTCTGGAATTTCGCTGTCAACTTCTTCTTCAGCCCCAAATAACGGGAACTCAAAGTTGGGAGAAGGCATTGGATCGTATGTTTCAATTGGGTTTAAAACAAGCAATCTGCATGACATGATGTCTCGTGTTTAGAAGTGTCATACCCCAAATTTTGATCACTAAGATTCCTATCATTGTGTCAATCATCATCACAATATGGATGAACCATCATGCCTCATCAAATGCCTCAAGGGTTGTTGAGCATTCACTACAATCAAAATTAGGGTTTTAAGCCCTCTCAGAGCCTTAGACAAAGGATCAGTCAAGGAATGACTTGATCTTCAACTTGTCTAGCCTCTAAAATATCCACAATGGATCAAAAGGACTCCCACTTCAAGGATTAAGCACAAGGCTGCTCCCTTCTAGGTGGATCAAGTCTCAAGATCGACAGTGTCACCAAATTAGGGTTTTGGTCGACCAGGGCCTCCAGATGGAAATTTTTCATCTGGGCACAAGCCAATGATCCAAAACATAACCTAATATACTCCATGGAACCCCATGGACCCAATCATCAAGTCAATTTGACCTCAGGGGATGCATTCATCAAAAATCAGGAATTAGGGTTTCTTGACCTAATTCACTCCTAAGTTGACTTTTGGGACAAATCATGAGCCTAGACCTCAAGACATGATTTGAGGGTCTCTAATATACTATATTGATCCATTTGCAACAATGGATTAGTCCAAGAAGCTTGAGCAACAAGTCTCAATTTCATCTGCACCACAATTAGGGTTTCGCGAGGAAAGTCACTTGTAACTTTGACTTTTGACCAGGACATGCTCCCAAACCCTAAGACATGATTCAATATACCCTATGACACCCATGGAACATGTCCATCAAGTTTGATTTAGGTCAAGGGCATGATTTCCTGAAGAATTGCACAGTTTAGGATTCATCTGATAAAAAGTCAACTGTGCACAAAAGTCAACTTTGACTTTTTGAGATTTTTCACCAAAATGGACTTTTAACCCTAAAATGATGTTAATGTATGATTTGAATCATCATTCATCAAGAAAAATCAAATAAAGTGGGATAACTTGTAAAAGGGGTAACCATAAAAACTTAGAAAAATTTCTAAGTTATGGAAAAAGTGACACTAATGTGCCAACTTTGGAGGACCATAACTCCTAAACCACAAGGCCATTGTTCCCCATTCAAATCTTGATTTTTAGATCGCATTTCCCTCTACAAAAGCTTCATACTTACCTATGTCCAAATTCCTCATGGATTTTGAGTTATGGAGTGATCAAAATCAAGAAAAGTCACTTTGTTCCAACACTTGGTGAAAATTTCACTAAGTCAGAATCTGCCTTTACTTTTTTCCAAATGTAAGGGGTTTTTCACTTGGATTCAAAAGATATCAAAACCAAACATATTCAAACAGTTGTTGTGTCATGTAAGGGCTTTTCAAAATGGCCAAGAACATTACCAAATTCAATTTGAGCTATGAGATATGACATTGGCAAGATGCCTTGCTGAAATTTGCCAAGGCAAGGCAGATTTTTGCACTTTTGGTCGATTTGCCAAAATCAGCCAAATCCAAACACTCCTATCTTCTTGGACACCTCTGAGGATTGAATCTAAATGGGACAATCACTGAGCCAAGCCTCCAAAGTCTTTGGAACAAGAAATAGCATGTTGAACCTAGAATTGCCAAAATAGGGACAAGACTCCAATTTTGGATTGGAGCATTCAATGGAAGCATCAAGGTGGCATGGACTGAGCTCTTAGCAACTGAATTCAGTCAAGACATATCCAAGACCAAGGGAACCAGCAGCCTGTGCCCTAACCTCTAGTCAATGGCTAGAGGAGACTTGGATTTTCATTTGCCAACATTGGCCAAACCTACTCAGCATTTGCCATTCACTATTCCTTGCAAAACAAACTTGCTCTACTATAAATAGAGCTCAATTGTGATCAGTTTGAGTACACCAAAGCCATCAAACAGATGCTTTCCTCAAAATCTCTTCTTTCACTCCAATTTTGCCTTCTAAGGCAAGTCACTATCGGGTTTTGAGTTTGAGAGCTTTTCCAACCAAACCAATCACACACACACACCTCATATACATCACATATGAGCTGATCAAACACTTAAACAACAACTGGAACACTGATTTTTCAGAATCACCAGTCAATTGCTCAAGGTTTTAACCAAGTTGCAGTTGAGATGCCATGAAGTGATCCAGCCAATTTCAATCAAGTCCAAACATTCAAACACACTCCATAGGGTGTAGGGAAGCCGCTCAGATCATCACAACTCATCTGTAATACCTCCAACACAAATCACGATCACCAGCTGCAAGTGGTAAGCATGAGCTCTTCTAACTCTATGATCCATCCAATTTTTGCTGCACAATAATTTGGCCATATGTTCATAATCATGCATGGAATGTTTCCCCTCAATTAATTGCATTGTTTGAATCGTGTATCAAAAATCCCAGCCTTCATGCAGAATCTAGGGTTCTTGAGGATTGTTCATGATTTCTTGTTTTATGTTTAATTTAAATGAAATTAATTGTCATAGACATGATCGTGAGGTTGAAACGAGTTGATTGGTATGTGGATTGCATGATATGATTAAGTATTCAGTGAGATTGGATAAAAAATGCAAATCTGGGAAACTCAGAACACGCGCGTGTTCTTGCCCTTGTTTTTGGCGCCATTTTCCAACATTTGAATATTTGAATTTTGTGATTTTTATTTAATTGATTCAAAAATTAATTTCTCTCTGAGTTTTAATGATTTTGAGTTGATTCTTTTTTTAATAATTCACAAAAATGTTGAAATATTTTATTTTCCGAAAAAATCCCAAAAATATTATTTATTTCATATAATTGATATTTTTGCAAAGAATTAATATTTTAATTGTTTTTGACATTTAAAATATTTTTTCCCTCTTGATTTTGAAAAGATTAATGACTTCTAATTATTTTGTAGGTCAATACTTGATTTTTGAAGCATTAATCCAAGATCATAATTTGTTTCCCACATGTTAAACAATTTTTGATCATTTTAATTGAATTTTTATTCAATTAAAATACATTTTGGAAATAAATTAGGGTTTTTGATTAATTCAACACTCACAAATCATTTTCAAAAGCTTTTGGGCCTCTAATAGTGTGTAAGACCCAACCCTTTGTAAATACAACCTATTTTGGGTCTCACTTATGGTATAAGTCCCGTTGTATTTCAAAAAGTTCGACGCGATCATCATTCGTTGAAAAACAAATCTTGGGCCTACCCTCGAGTAGTAAGACCCATTTCTTTTCTTCAAAACTCACTTGGGCATCTATTAGAGTGTAAGACCCAACCCACTTGTACATAAACAATTTTGGGCCTCACTTATTGTATAAGTCCCTCTATACATTTTTAAATTCGGCACGATCGTCGCCAGTTTAAAAATAAACCATCTGGGCCTCTCCTTGAGCTATAAGCCTCATTCAAAACTTTTGGGCCTCTAATAGAGTGTAAGACCCAACCCCCTTTTAACAAAAACCATTTTTGGGCCTCACTTATTGTATAAGTCCCTCTGCGTTAAAAGAAAACCTCGGCACAATCGCCATTTTTAACGAAAAACCATCTGGGCCTACCCTCGAGTAGTAAGACCCATTTCTTTTCTTTAAACTTTTTGGGCCTCTATTAGAGTGTAAGACCCATCCCTTTGTACAGAAAACTTTTGTGGGCCTCAGTCACTTGTATAAGTCCCTCTGTACAAATTTAACAGTACAATCACTGGTAAAACCCTGGGCCTCTCCTTGAGTTGTAAGCCCCAAATCTTTCTTTTTCAAAGCACTTTCTCCTTTGATTTTGAATATACTGTTGTTTTTAATTTGTCTTTGTTGAACAACTAACCAAACAGCATGGAAGCTCTACAACCGAGTAAGTGTTTATACGCTTTCATTTACTGCTTTCATATACATATAACTATATTGTGGGGCTGTTTCACTGTAAGTCTTCTTTCATAAACTCATATCAACTGTGTAATAATAGTATAGATATTTAGAGTTTCCCCGGCAACTACGTCTAGAACTAGTTAAAGCTGTTTCGTTTATTCGTAGAAATAGACAGCTAGATCCCCAATAGGATCACCAGATACAGTCTTCTCTTCGGCTGTCCTCATTAGGAATTGTCAAGAAACTCTACTCCCAGAGATGAATGTATTCTCCGTGAATGGTATCTTTGAGTTTCTTCCAAATTCTCGAACTTTCCTGGCTTGATCTATTCCTCATGAATAGCCTGTCTTGAATTTTTTGGGGTTTGGGGACCCACGGGCTTCTTAAAAGCATCGGCCTCCTCTTGGGCATTGTACAAGGACCCACAGGCTTCCTAAAAAGCATCTCCGCCTTCTCTTGGGCTTAGTACAAGGACCCGCCGGCTTCTTAGAAGTATTCACAGCCTCCTCTTAGGCTTCGTATAATGATCTCTTCCTCCGAGAATGATAGCCTCCTCTTGGGCTTCGTACAAGGACCCGTCGGCTTCTTAAAAGCTTCCAGCCTCCTCTTTGGCTTCGTACAAATTGTCCCGACGACCTCCTAGAGGTATAGGAACATAACTTAGTCATCTGCATAGAACAATCCTTTCCAAGAGTCTCCTACTGTTTCTCAAAGCATAGTACAAAAGATGAAACTCTAGACACGGACAGTGTAATATCCTTGAGTCTCAAAGACATTCTCAAGTGACCCCTTCGTTAAAATAGGAAGGAAACTCGTAGACTCGGACAGTCTCAATACCCTTCGGATTTCCCACTTCCTTATAGAATAGGAAATATCCCTGATCCTCGAATCAAAATCCCTGAGGGCCAACATTACTCATATAAGAACTGATTTTCTCTTTAAATCAACATACTGGACCTGTCACTCAACTGAAACAGAAACCATAGCCTCCTCTTGGGCTTTGTACAATGATTCTCCCCAGCGGAGTCAAACAACGTTTAGCCTCTCTCTCGGGCTTTGTATGAGACACATAAGAGACTCCCTCGTTGAGTCAATCACCCTTCCGCCTCGATCTCGGGCTTTATACGAGATACAAAAAGGTTCTTATTGAGCCAAACAAATTTCAGCCTCCATCTCGGGCTTCGTACAAGATACAAAAACACTCTCTTGTTGAGTATAAATCACTCTTTTGTTGAGTATAAACCACTCTCTTGTTGAGTCAAACCTTTTAGCCTCCATCTCGGGCTTCGTACGAGATGCCATAGAAGACTCTCTTGTCGAGTCACTTCCCTTTTAGCCTCTCTCTCGGGCTTTGTACGAGACACAAAAACACCCTCTTATTGGGCCCATAGCCTCCTCTTAGGCTTTGTATATGAAAACCACTGGTTGATACAATCAACCTTTTAGCATCAAAAATGTGCCTCGTTCACAGTACACAAACATCAACAACTATTTCCACGTCATCTAATCACTGTAAGCGGCAAGCCTCTGGATCATCTATATCCATGCTACTGTCCCTCTTTTAGCATGAGAAATTCCTAAAGAAAGATAGCATTGCTCTACACTGAGTTAATGTCTTCTCCTTCAGGTTAAAATCCCCTATACAGGAAATTATGGCATTGCCGGATTCACACATCCCGGTTAAAATAATTCTCCTTTATAAAACAGTTGTGACATACAACCCACTCTTTAGAGATGACAAATTCTCTCTAAAGTCAACACCCTTTTAGCTTCATATCTTGGGCTTTGAACAAGATACAAATAGACTCTTCAGCTTCACATCTTGGGCTTTGAACAAGATACAAACCACCTTTAGCTTCACGTCTTGAGCTTTGAACAAGACACCAAAACAACCATTTCCTCCCATAGAATAGGAGGAACTACGAACGCTCTGATTTCCCTGTTTCGGTAAACGGGAATACGTAGGCATAAGATTGAAAGAAAAATCTTAGCGAGCACACTAAACAAAAAACCCAAAATCCCATACTTTCATATATCCGTAATAACATCTTAACCTCCCACCAATTAACCGAACACCACTTTTAAAAAAATACACCCAATAGAGACCCCGAATCTTTGTAGCATCTGTAACCTAACAGACCGCTGTTTAACCTCAGTTTGCAAGCAGGGTTAATTTGAGACATCTATTTCCCTTCCTTCATCAGCTTTAATAGGATAAAAAATGAATCGAGCTGTAGATACCAAAGAGCGGTAGTGCTTCGTAACCACATCCAAAAATCGCTCGCTACAGAAAAATGGCTACTTTACTAGGGAGGATCATTGGCGATTCTGCTAGGGACGTGTCATTAGGATCTATCTCACCTTTGTACCGAGATCTTATTCTCTTCCCATCTATTAGGTGGAAACTTTAAAAGTGGCGCCCACCGTGGGGCTCTTCTACCCTTTTTTCTCTTCTCTTGTGTGAAAACAACAGATTTGGGGGCTTCCGCCGGGGAACCCATTTTCTGTCAGGAACATAGGATTCATAGCTTTAAAGGTCTAGGATGATTAGGATAAATATATATACTGCTTTTCCTGATTGATATATGTGTTTATTTTTCTGCTAATGGGAATGCGTGTGATGCCGCATGTGGAAAGATTGAGTATACACTTAAGATAGGTGACGGCGACGAGGTCGACCATCCGCCTCAGTGGAGGCTTCCCAATGTAACCAATTCCCTCTCACAGGCAATGGGACGATTGTGAAGTCTGAGAAGCTGAGGAGCAAATTAGTGGCACAGAGGCTATCGGAAATAGTTGTCATGCGATGCCACCCTCTTCTGAGGACTCTTCAAAAAACATCACCTAGCACGGTTCCCGGCCCGCTGGTGTTTTCTTGACAAGAGTTGATGATGATGAGAGACAGGTACAAAAGTCACTAGTATAAACCTTTGGGGATGGGTAGAGCCATGACTTCATGACAACGACCCTTTGACCCCATGTTTTTTCTATGTTTTTGTGTGCTGCATTCATGTATTCATCTAAAAAACATTAAAACATTCAAAAAATTCTTCTCTTCTAGTCTCTCTATTTTTCAAATTAAACTAAGATTGTGATTGCAAATATCAGAGAAAAGGATTATGCTAATGGATTTCGGTAGAAGGAGAACTCATAAGTACACCTTCAAGGTTCCAAAACTAGAGGATTTAAGAGGTTTGGCGAGAATGATCACAAACCAAGAGGCTTTCAGAGCCAAATACGGAGGTCTGCTACCTCTGTTAAGGGTCCATGTGATTGAGGGAATCATGGATGCGCTCGTTCAATTCTACGATCCGGTTTATCACTGCTTTACGTTCCCGGATTACCAGCTAGCACCAACGCTGGAGGAATATTCTCATTTGATTGATTTACACATCACTGATCGAGCTCCATTTTCTGGACTGGAAGAAATTCCAAAGGATCAGACCATTGCAAGAGCAATTCATTTGGATGAGTCTGAGGTCAGGACTCACATGACTACCAAGGGTGGCATACAAGGTTTGCCAGCCCAGTTTCTGACAAAGAAAGCTCTGTACTTCGCTAGTATAGGGAACGGGACTGCTTTTGAAAGCATCTTTGTTTTACTCACCTACGGGTTATTTTTGTTGCCCAACATTAATAACTTCGTCGATATCAACGCTATTAAGGTTTTTCTCGTTGGAAACCCTGTGCCGACTTTGCTCGCAGATGCGTATCATTCTGTACACTTAGGGAATTTGTACAGTGGAGGGGAGATCACATGCTGTGTACCTCTGCTTTTTAAATGGTTTATCTCCCATTTACCTAAGTCTGCTGCTTTCTGGAATCATAAGAGTGCCTTGCGCTGGTTGCAGAAGATCATGTCTCTCACCAACTCTGACATAGATTGGTGCAATAGGATTTATGATGGAATCGGGATTATTGACCGTTGTGGAAACTTCCCCAATGTACCCCTTATAGGAACTAAGGGAGGAATCAATTACCATCCAGTTCTTGTTCATCGTCAATTTGGATACCCGATGAAACACGTCCCACGGAGTGTTCATCTGGAAGGGCTTTTCTTCAAGGAAGGAAAAAGTGACAGAGCACTAAAGATGGAAATAGTGCACGCTTGGAAACATGTTCATAAGAAAGGACGGGAGTCTTTAGGAAAACCGGACTGTGCCTCGGTGGAGCCTTATCTCCACTGGGTGCAAACTAGAGCTCTCAAGCTAAAGATGCCTTATCCTCGTCACGGAGTTCTTCCGCCAAGGGAATCTGTCATGTACTTCATGACGAAAACTGAAAAGCTTCAGGTTACTCTCAACAAAGTTCAACGGGAGAAGAGGTCTTGGAAGAACAAGTACCGCACCCTCAACGTAGAGTGCATCAAAATACAGCAACTGCTGAAAGATAAGGACGCTCTGATTGAGATTTTAGAGCAACATGATGTGGATAATCAGGATGACCAAAGGAATTTGCTCGCTCCTTTCACTTGGCAAAGGAATGAAACCCGACAACGGCCCAAGAGCCCCGGTCAAAGAAAAGGAAAGTACCAGAGTCAGCACCCGATTTCTCTTCAGAGAGGACTCGGGACCCCTTATCTTAGGTTTGTGTTTCTGCACTTTGTAATCTAATGTATTTCCATTTCCGCAATCCTTTGAATTTCAATAAAAAGGGGTTTCCCCACCGTTTGATATTTGCAATCTAATTGTCGAAGTTTATTTTGATTAAACCAAAAAACAATTAATATAATCATTGCATT
The DNA here is from genome assembly GCA_022829125.1 of Lathyrus tuberosus. Lineage (NCBI taxonomy): Eukaryota > Viridiplantae > Streptophyta > Magnoliopsida > Fabales > Fabaceae > Lathyrus > Lathyrus tuberosus. The sequence continues at coordinate 1,050,218 of JALAZF010000233.1, forward strand.
CATCATTCTCACATCGCGTATTCTTCTTACCTACGAATCTCACGTTTGTGTCTCGGTTCTAGAGTCAAACTGTCTCATTCGTACAATACTCAGGCTAATCGTCAGAAAAAGATGGATGATCTTGAGGAAGAGAACAGAAAGTTGAAAGAAGAGATCGACACTCTGAGAGAGGATATGAGAAAGCTTCGTAACGACATGCAAGCCATGGAAGAAGCTCATCTACTTAGGACTGTGATCTCAGAGATCACCTCAGCGCCCATAGTGAAGAAGTTTGATCCTAGGTATCAGATGCCGAAAGATCGTCCCTGGGGCATGCCTGCAAACTATATCCTGGAAGGATATGTTTCGCCGATCGTTGAAGATCAGGGAATCGCGACAGATGCCGCTGGTCCTGAAGGTTACAAACTTCGGGAAAGCGAAGATGCCAGGGGTATACTGAAGACTCCTGAAGGTTACAAACTTCGGGAAACGCCAAGACTCACTGTCGTAGTCACGGTACCACCCTCTGTGGTGCACACTGTCCCGGAAGGACAGACTCCACAGATACCTTCTAGTAAAAAGGAAACTATGTTCGATAGAATGGATGAATTCCAGGAACAGCTCTTGGAAATGTAGAAGGAACTGCAAGCCATTCGCAGTCAGGATCTATTTGGAAAGGACGCCGCAGATCTCTGCTTGGTCCCCAATGTGAAAGTCCCGCACAAGTTCCAAGTGCCCGACTTTGAAAAGTACAAGGGTAACTTTTGCCCTCAGAGTCATCTGGTGATGTACGCTCAGCGAATGTCAGCTCAGACTGAGAATCAGGACCTGCTGATTCACTACTTTCAAGATAATTTAACCGGTGCCGCATTAAAATGGTACATGGGTTTAAACCGTGCTACGATTAGCACATTCAGAGATCTTGGTACTGCCTTCATCCAACAATACAAATATAATTTGGACATGGTACCAGACAGAGATCAACTCAGATCAATGTCACAAAAGGACAAGGAAACCTTTAAGGAGTACGCCCAGAGATGGCGTGAAATTGCCGCTCAAATTTGTCCACCTCTTGAGGAAAAAGAGATGACAAAGATCTTCTTAAAGACCTTAAGCTCATTTTACTATGACATAATGGTTGCCAGTGCGCCCAGTGACTTCACCGAGATGGTGGGCATGGGAGTTCATCTTGAGGAAACCGTCTGAGAAGGACGTTTGGCAAAATACGCTGGATCATCGAGTAGTACAAAACGATACGGTAGTGCTCTCCCTAAGAAAAAAGAGCAGGATATTGGGAATATCTCTCTAGGAAAGCAAAGGCGACGTTATCAACCAGTAGCAGCTGTAACTCCTGCTATCAGTCCTGCGCCTATCCCTACGTATCAACCTCAGGTTGCGCAGAGCCAACCTAATCAGCAAAGGACACAACAGCCTCTTCAGCAGGCTCGTCCTCCATATAACAACAACCGTACAACACGACCATCAGGGTTTGATCCTATACCCATGTTGTACGCATAACTATTTCCATTACTACTGGCTAAGGGGCACATCCAGACTAAGTCTCCTCTTACAGTACTGGAAAATCCGCCTTTTTGGTTTAAGGTGGATCAAACATGCCCTTATCATCAAGGAGGATCAGGGCATAACATAGAGAACTGTCTCAATTTCAAATCCGACGTGCAAAAGCTTGTTAGGAGCGGGCTCTTATCTTTCAAAGATACGAATCCCAATGTTCTCACAAACCCGCTGCCTCAACATGAGAAAGCTGCAGTCAACCTGATTGAGAAAGAATTTAACAACGTCTATCAAATTCACGATGTACTCTTATTGAGGACCAATTTGGTCAAGATGCATTGTAGACAGAGTGGATATGGCAATGTGCCACCTCATAATTATCATTAATGTGATGTTTGCTCTAAAAACAATCAAGGATGTTCTGTAGTGCAAGCAGCTCTACAGGAACAGATGGATCTCGGATGGATCCAAGAGCACCGAGTTCGTGGAGTTAACATGGTCTATACGAACTCCAATTTCATTCAGAACCATAATATCTGTGTAATGAATGTCAACTTGGTGGCAATGCACTCAAGGCAAAGCCAGTATCATAATCTGCCACGACACGATTACAGTTCCTGTCTGACTTGCTCGGTAAATAAACAGGGATGCTCTTTCATACAAGAGGCCCTCGAGCGTCAGATGGATCTTGGATGCATCCAAGACTACCATGATAGGAACCCTTATCAGATCAACATGGTTCAGATCTTCGATATTCGTGTGATGAATACCAACCTGGTAGAGTTACATGCTGAGCAGGTCCGACTCGGATTCCTGATATCACATAATTATCACAGCTGTAAAGCGGATTGCGAAAACGATTAAGGATGTGCCCTTGTCCAGGAGGCACTTCAGCACTTGTTAAATCACTGGTGGATGCCAATCTATATGGATGAAGATACTCAGCTGATTAGTATCAGTAACAGGAATCATACCCGACGTCAAAGTCAGGATGTCTGATCTATGGAAGCTAACCTAGTGAGGTTACATTGTATTCAAAGTGGGCGTGGCCAGGTGCCACCACACAATTATGACCATTGTAGTGTCTGTTCAGAAAGTAACCAAGGGTGTTACCTTGTGAGAGCAGCTCTTCAGGGTCAGGTGGATCGTGGAGAGATTCGCCCATATCCGGGTTCTGGACCCATCAACTGGACGCCGAACTACCTTGCCAATCAAGTCGAGGATGTTGTCACAATCTCTGGTCGTCACCAGACCAGGCATGTTTTTGCCATCATCCCTCTACTTGACGAATCTAGAATTCCCAACCGGGAACGGATCGAGATTACTTATGATGGTCAGAAAAATCAGAAGGTTCCCATAGTCATCTATCTACCGGGACCGCTACCGTATGAATCAACTAAGGCTATCCCTTACAAATACGGTGCAACAATAGTCAAGAATGGAGAGGAAATTCCATTACCCTCCGTCGTGAATATTACAGACATCAGTCGTGCAACACGGAGCGGTCGAATCTTCAACCGAGGAGTTGGAGAACCTAACAAGGAAAAGGAACTTCAGACAGAAGCTCCCGATCCATCAGTCGGTCAATCCAGTAATCCCGATCTTTCAAAAAATAATGATCAGATGCTGAAGCTCATCCAAAGGAGTGAATATAACATTGTTGATCAGCTGTTACAGACTCCTTCAAAGATCTCGGTATTATCACTGTTACTCAGTTCAGAAGCCCACAGGGAGGCTCTACAGAAAGTCTTGGAGCAAGCCTTTGTGGAACAGGACGTAACAATCACTTCCTGCAATAATTTGGGATTTAGTGATGAGGAGTTACCCAAAGAGGGTCGCCGTCATAACATGGCGCTCAACATTACAGTTAACTGCCAGGACGATGCTTTAGCCAGCGTGCTGGTAGACACAGGGTCAGCCCTGAATGTTATGCCGAAGTCCACTTTGATGTAATTATCATTCAAAGACCCTCCGATGAGAATCAGTGAGGTCGTCATCAAAGCGTTCGACGGATCCAAAAAAACAGTTATCGGCGAAGTTGATCTTCCCATAACTATCGGTCCTCACACTTTCCAAGTCACTTTCCAGGTCATGGACATCCGGGCAACATACAGTTGTTTATTAGGAAGACCTTGGATACATCAGGCTGGAGCAGTCACTTCGACCCTCCACCAAAAGCTAAAGTTCGTTCAGAACAATTAAGTTGTCACAGTCTGTGGAGAACAGGCCTTGCTCGTGAGTAACTTATCGTCATCTACTCGTGTAGAACCCGAGGAGGTTATTGGGACGCAGTTCCAAGCGCTGTCGGTGGGCAAGGACAATCAATCCCAAGGAGGAACCTCGATTTCCTCATACAAAGATGCTATCAAAGCGGTCGAGAGTACCGATACAACTGAATGGAGACAGCTTGTCATTCCTATTGACAATAAAACAAAGAAGGGTCTTGGTTTTTCTGCAACCTGTACCCAGACAGCTGCCAGCAATGGAAGTCTTCATCCCATTCAGAACTTCTTCCACAGTGGAGGTTTTCTTCACCCAGTCCCTCAAGTAGTCCATGCTATCAATGAGGAAGATCCCTCTGACACAGAGGAAGAGTGGAAGTCCTATCTTAACAAGGACAGTTATATGTCTCAGGAAGAAACGCAAACTCCTTTTTGCTTTCCTACAGAGAGTCCGAGATTTATACCCAGGTCAGACATCGAAATGATATACGGGGATTGTGATCCAGAAGGATGCCATGCTCCGCCAAATTCATTAGAGGAAGACACTCCAATGAAAGACAATTTTAACTACAATTACTATGGCCTGATGGATGGTCTGCCAATGTGGAAACCTTATCCAGGAGATTTGGGGCAAGAGAGTCAGCCAAACAATGAAACTCAGCTGACCATCATTGAACAGAATACCTGTGTCCCCACCATGTCATGGGATCAACACTCAGGTCATTCAGAAACTACTCAACACGACGATGAATTTGCAACATTTGCAGGACTTGAATTCATTAACTATGCTTTTCCAGAGGTCAAAGTCATCGAGAGGGATGACCCCTCCAGTTCCAAAGAAATATGGGACACCCTGGGACAACCAAGTGGAAAATTCGACTTTGTGGTCAAGTACACCGCTCCCGAAAGCTCTCGTATCAGGCTCGAAGATATCCAGCCAACTGGATGGGGAGATACAGCTGAGAGCACAAATGCTATGCAAAATACAACAGAGGAATCCTCCTACGACAACTCTTCCTGGGAGACAGATTCCAATGATCCTGGTCCACCAGAAATCAGCATCATTTCTGAAGACAAATTGAGGAAGGTGCCATACTTTGTGATTCACAGAGGAGTTCGCCGCCAATGGGTTACCGTCGAGGTCCCAAAGATCGTTCATCAGTCAAAGTAATTGCCATCTTTAACCTTTCACCCTGCCCAGGTGAAACGGATGTTTTGATAGGGCTCGCTTTCTGTAAATTTCCCTCTTCGCTTTGCCCAAAGCGACAGAGTTTTGTTTTATAGGGCTGTAGTTTCAAGAATCGACTTGTTCATTAATAAAATAATGTCGTTCTGTAATTTCCCCATTAATTGATGTTTTCTTTTCGCTTTTCTCAGAAAATGGTAATCCTAAAAAATAATTAAAAATAAAAACAAGCAGTAAAATAAATACACTGCACACACTCGCATTTTCTTTATCTCTTCTAAACACGAATTATCACGTCATGCAGATTGCTTGTTTTACACCTCGTTGAAACATACGATCCAATGCCTTCTCCCAACTTTGAATTCCTGGTATTTGAGGCTGAAGAAGAAGATGACAACGAAATTCCAGAAGAGATCTCCCGACTACTCAGACAAGAGGAAAGGTCCATTGAACCTCACAAAGAGCTGTTGGAAACGGTAAACTTGGGTTCGGAAAAAGAGAGAAAAGAAATTAGGATTGGGGCACTGCTCAGTCCAACTGCCAGAGAGAGTTTGATAAAGCTTCTCAAAGAATTTCCCGATGTATTCGCTTGGTCCTATCAGGATATGCCAGGGTTGGATACCAACATCGTGGAACATCACTTACCGTTAAGATCGGAATGTCCACCAGTAAAGCAAAGGTTGAGACGGACTCACCCGGACATGGCCATCAAAATCAAAGAGGAGGTACAAAAACAGATCGACGCAGGTTTCCTCGCTACATCTAAATATCCTCAATGGTTAGCCAACTTCGTACCTGTTCCCAAAAAGGATGGAAAGGTCAGAATGTATGTTGATTACAGGGATCTGAATAAGGCAAGTCCAAAGGACGACTTTCCTTTACCACACATTGACATGCTGGTAGACAGCACAGCAAAGTTCGAAATTTTCTCCTTCATGGATGGATTCTCAGGCTATAACCAGATCAAAATGGCGCCGAAAGACATGGAGAAAACTTCTTCCATTACCCCATGGGGTACCTTTTGTTACAAGGTGATGTCGTTCGGTTTGAAGAACGCTGGGGCAACCTATCAAAGGGCCATGACTACTCTTTTTCATGACATGATACACAAGGAAATATAGGTATATGTCGATGATATGATTGCAAAATCTAAGACAGAAGAGGAGCATGTGACCCACCTGTCGAAACTATTCGAGCGTTTGAGGAAGTACAAACTCCGCTTGAATCCCAACAAGTGCACCTTCGGTGTCCGTTCAGGGAAACACTTAGGGTTCATCGTCAGCCAGAAAGGAATTGAGGTTGATCCTGACAAGGTCAAGGCCATTCGAGAAATACCTTCTCCGAAAACTGAAAAACAAGTCAGAGGATTCTTGGGACGTTCATCTCCAGGTTCATATTCCTTATGACCGCCACGTGTGCGCCGATTTTCAAATTACTCAAAAAGAATCAGGATTGCGTTTGGTCAGAAGATTGCCAAACCGCCTTCGACAGTATTAAGGAATACATGATGAATCCGCCGATCCTATCACCTCCAGCGGAAGGAAGACCACTGATCATTTACCTCACAGTCCTAGAGGACTCAATGGGATGTGTACTTGGCCAACAAGACGAAACCAAACGGAAAGAGTCTGCCATCTACTATCTGAGCAAGAAATTCACCGACTGCGAGACTCGGTACACGATGCTTAAGAAAACTTATTGCGCTTTGGCTTGGGGAGCCAAACGTCTTCGCCAATACATGATTCGTCACACTACTTGGTTAATCTCCGAAATGGATCCAATCAAGTATGTCTTCGAAAAGCCTGCTCTCACGGGAAGAATTGCCCGTTGGCAGATGTTATTATCAGAATATGACATAGAGTACCACGCTCAGAAAGCCGTTAAAGGAAGTATTTTAGCCGATCATTTGGCTCATCAACCGATTGACGATCAAGAATCAACCGGGTTTGACTTCCCAGAGGAAGATGTCATGTATTTAAAAATGAAAGATTGCGATGAACCGTTACCCAGTGAAGGGCCAGAACCAGGTTCCCAATGGGGACTAATCTTTGACAGAGCAGTTAATCATTATGGAAACAGAATTGGGGCAATCATTGTTACCCCTCAGGGTACCCACATTCCTTTCACTGCCAGACATATGTTCAAATGTACGAACAACGAGGCCGAATACGAAGCTTGTATTATGGGTCTCGAAGAAGCGATTGATTTAAGGACCAAAAACTTGGACGTATATGGCGACTCAGCCTTGGTTATCAATCAGATAAAAGGAGATTGGAGCACATACCAATCAGGACTGATTCCTTACAAAGACTATGTAAGAAGGTTGTTACCCTTCTTCAACAGAGTCGAGTTTCATCACGTCCCTCGTAGAGAGAATCACATGACTGATGCCTTAGCCACTCTCTCTTCTATGATTAGTGTAGGTCAATGGAACGACTTACCTAAGATTGACATAATGCGCCTTGAAAGGCCCGCTTACATCTTCACGATTGAGGCAGTCATAGACGACAAACCTTGGTATCACGATATTAAATGCTTCCTTCAAAAACAAGAGTACCCATCTGGGGCGTCTAGAAAAGACAGAAAAACCCTCAGAAGGCTAGCAGGTAGCTTCTTCCTGAGTGGTGACACTCTTTATAAGAGGAACTTTGACATGGTCTTGCTCCGATGCGTCGACAGACTAGAAGCAGACATGTTGATGAAAGAAATTCATGAAGGATCCTTTGGCACTCATGCCAACAGACACACAATGGCGAGAAAAATTATGAGAGCAGGGTACTACTGGTTAACCATGGAATCCGACTGCTACAAGTACATGAGGAGGTGTCACAAGTGTCAGATATACTCCGACAAAATTCATGTACCGCCATCACATCTCAAAGTTCTTTCTTCCCCGTGGCCTTTTTCCATATGGGGAATCGACATGATTGGCTTGATCGAACCTAAGGCTTCAAACGAACATCGGTTCATCCTGGTAGCCATTGACTATTTCACCAAGTGGGTCGAAGCAGCATCATACGCTAATGTAACCCGACAAGTGGTGGTCCGATTTATCAAAAACAATATCATCTGTCGTTATGGTGTTCCAAGCCAGATCATTATAGATAATGGATCTAACTTGAACAACAAGATGATGAAAGAGTTGTGCGTTGAGTTCAAGATCGAACACCATAACTCATCTCCCTACCGACCCAAGATGAACGGAGCGGTAGAAGCGGCTAACAAAAACATCAAGAGGATTGTTCAGAAGATGGTTGTAACCTACAAATATTGGCACGAAATGCTGCCCTTTGCTCTTCACGATTATCGAACATCTGTCCGCACTTCAACAGGGGAAACCCCTTTCTCTCTAGTATATGACATGGAGGCAGTTCTCCCCATAGAAGTAGAGATCCCATCAATCCGGGTATTGATGTAAGTTAAGCTTTCAGAAGCTGAATGGTGTCAAAGTCGACACGACAAACTGAATCTGATCGAAGAGAAGTGAATCACGGCAATATGTCACGGTCAGCTGTATCAGCAGAGAATGAAGAAGGCGTTCGACAAAAAGGTCCGACCTCGTGTCTTCAGAAAAGGAGACCTCGTGCTCAAGAAGATACAATCGTTTCTCACTGACTCTCGGGGAAAATGGACTCCGAATTATGAGGGCCCCTATGTGGTCACGAAAGCTTTCTCAGGCGGTGGCTTGAGACTTGCAACCATGAACGAAGAGGAATTTTCCTACCCTACGAATGTTGATGTAGTCAAGAAATACTTCGCCTAAACTAAAAAAAAAACATCTCGGTGGATTGAAAACCCGAAAGGGCGGTCCAGGCAAAAGTTAGAGACATGAATAAAAAATCATCCCGGTGGATTGGAAATCTCAAAGTACAATCCAGGCAAAAATTAGGGATAATGGCAAGTAACTATGTTCAACAGAGGCAAGTCCCTCAGTAGCAGCAGTTACACCATCCATCGGAGGAAAACTCCGGTCAAGGTCATCTTCGACAGAAGCTCAGGATGTCCCGAATCCAAAGTTGGTAGAAGGATAGTGGTCGTTATGTTTCAACGTAGCCCTTTTCCCTGTAAATTACCATTTTCTAACTTTGTAAATACTCTTTGGAATCACGCGTTTGGCGGATCTCCATCTTATCAAAAAAATTTGAGCCCTTGTGCTTTTGTTTGTAATTCTTATTTGTTTTAGCTTTACAGAATGGCGTTTTAACATGATTAGCGATTCTTGAAATGAAACAAAAATGAATTTACTTGTTAAAACTTTTTCTGCTTTTAAATTAAAGATGGAAATTGCTTTTGACTGTTGAACATCGAAAGAACGTCGATTGCGTCTCCAAAGGCGTTTGAATTTCAAAGTGCAGAATCAAAGTACTCCTTCTAGGCCAGTACGCCTGAACGAAGGATCAGCAGTATGAGATGCGGCTTTCCCATCTGATACCCTCGGCCGAGTTCTTATCTCTTAAGCCCGATCAACGGTATTCCCCGCAGGGACTATTTCTCCTAAGCAAGGTAGAATTGCTACTTTTTATTTACCAACGGTACTTCTTCGCCCCGCGATGGCCGAGTATCCAGTCGTGTTCACTCGTCAGTCTGTATGTCGCGTCAGTTTTGTCAGCATATACATACATACATCATGCATTTGATTTGCATTCACATTTCATATTGCATCACTATCACTCTAGTCGGTCTTGTCCCCTAGTGATAACCGTCTTCTCAATCGAGTTGTCAGTTCTTGGCTCATCAGGAAATGCTGCGTTTGAGCAATCTCGCCTCTAGTGTATCTCTGGCTTAGAATCGGCACTCGACCACTTTGATAACTTGAACCTCTGAAAAGCCAGAGAATCTTTCTACAGATGTCACTCTTTGCCATCGAAGATGATATCCTTGCTTTCCCGGATTAAAGGAAAAATCCCCAGAGAAAGCTTCCTAAGTAGAGATTGGCAGTACAGCTGCCTTTCTCCGAAAGACCGCTGATGAAAAGGTCATCGACACCTCAAAACTGGAGCCCATCATATGGCATTTCTCCAGGAAGATCCCGAGAAAAGTATGATGTAAGCCCCCAAGCGGAAGCAGTCTCTCAAGAGACTCATTTTCCCCAGATAGAGTCGACAAATGGCGTCTCCAACAGAGAAGTTTGTGCACCTCTACAACTCACACGATTGGGCTCCCCAGCAAGTCTGACGTCACTTTTTCCACTCAAATGGCATCTCCACAGGAAAATTCGGAGAGAAGTTTAAAGAAGACCGCTACAAATAGCGTCTCATGTCAATAAAGTTTATTGACGGGAGAAACTGAGACCATTTCCTTGGTAAAAAACCAGGATCGATGGGAAGTTTAAATCAGAAACTTAGACCAGTTCCTTGGTAGGAAACCAGGATCGAGGGGAGGTTTATTTCAAAAGAAAACTGAGACCAGTTCCTTGGTAGGAAACCAGGATCGAGGGGAAGTCTACCTTTTCTAAGCATCATTGCTTAGCAAAATAAGATGAATGCGCAAGCTGCTATTCATAGCCATCAAAATTTCGGGTATTCCGATATTTAATCCTCTTGCACCCCGAATGCCCGAATACCTTCGTCATTCAGACCTTCGTGTCCAAGAAGATTAAATAGGGGCATCTGTCATACCCCAAATTTTGACCATTAAGATTCCTATCATTGTGTCAATCATCATCACAATATGGATGAACCATCATGCCTCATCAAATGCCTCAAGGGTTGTTGAGCATTCACTACAATCAAAATTAGGGTTTTAAGCCCTCTCAGAGCCTTAGACAAAGGATCAGTCAAGGAATGACTTGATCTTCAACTTTTCTAGCCTCTAAAATATCCACAATGGATCAAAAGGACTCCCACTTCAAGGATTAAGCACAAGGCTGCTCCCTTCTAGGTGGATCAAGTCTCAAGATCGACAGTGTCACCAAATTAGGGTTTTGGTCGACCAGGGCCTCCAGATGGAAATTTTTCATCTGGGCACAAGCCAATGATCCAAAACATAACCTAATATACTCCATGGAACCTCATGGACCCAATCATCAAGTCAATTTGACCTCGGGGGATGCATTCATCAAAAATCAGGAATTACGGTTTCTTGACCTAATTCACCCCTAAGTTGACTTTTGGGACAAATCATAAGCCAAGACCTCAAGACATGATTTGAGGGTCTCTAATATACTATATTGATCCATTTTCAACAATGGATTAATCCAAGAAGCTTGAGCAACAAGTCTCAATTTCATCTGCACCACAATTAGGGTTTCACGAGGAAAGTCAACTGTAACTTTGACTTTTGACCAGGACATGCTCCCAAACCCTAAGACATGATTCAATATACCCTATGACACCCATGGAACATGTCCATCAAATTTGATTTAGGTCAAGGGCATGATTTCCTGAAGAATTGCACAGTTTGGAATTCATCTGATAAAAAGTCAACTGCGCACAAAAGTCAACTTTGACTTTTTGAGATTTTTCACCAAAATGGATTTTTAACCCTAAAATGATGTTAATATATGAATTGAATCATCATTCATCAAGAAAAATCAAAGAAAGTGGGATAACTTGTAAAAGGGGTAACCATAAAAACTTAGAAAAATTTCTTAGTTATGGAAAAAGTGACACTAATGTCCCAACTTTGGAGGACCATAACTCCTAAACCACAAGGCCATTGTTCCCCATTCAAAGCTTGATTTGTAGATCACATTGCCCTCTACAAAAGATTCATACTGACCTATGTCCAAATTCCTCATGGATTTTGAGTTATGGAGTGATCAAAATCAAGAAAAGTCACTTTGTTCCAACACTTAGTGAAAATTTCACTAAGTCAGAATCTGCCTTTACTTTTTTCCAAATGTAGGGGGATTTTTCACTTGGATTCAAAAGAGATCAAAACCAAACATGTTTAAACATTTGTTGTATCATGTAAGGGCTTTCCAAAATGACCAAGAACATTTCCAAATTCAATTTGAGTTATGAGATATGACATTGGCAAGATGCCTTGCTGAAATATCCCAAGGCAAGGCAGATTTTTGTACTTTTGGTCGATTTGCCAAAATCAGCCAAATCCAAACACTCCTATCCACTTGGACACCTCTGAGGATTGAATCTAAATGGGACAATCACTGAGCCAAGCCTCCAAAGTCTTTGGAACAAGAAATAGCATGTTGAACCTAGAATTGCCAAAATAGGGACAAGACCCCAATTTTGGAATGGAGCATTTAATGGAACCATCAAGGTGGCATGGACTGAGCTCTTAGCAACTGAATTCAGTCAAGACTTATCCAAGACCAAGGGAACCAGCAGCCTGTGCCCTAACCTCTAGTCAATGGCTAGAGGAGACTTGGATTTTCATTTGCCAACATTGGCCAAACCTACTCAGCAGTTGCCATTCACTATTCCTTGCAAAACAAATTTGCTCTACAATAAATAGAGCTCAATTATGATCAGTTTGAGTACACCAAAGCCATCAAACATATGCTTTCCTCAAAATCTCTTCTTTCACTCTAATTTTGCCTTCTAAGGCAAGTCACTATCGGGTTTTGAGTTTGAGAGCTTTTCCAACCAAACCAATCACACACACACACACACACCTCATATACATCACATATGAGCTGATCAAACACTTAAACAACAATTGGAACACTGATTTCTCAGAATCACCAGTCAATTGCTCAAGGTTTTAACCAAGTTGCAGTTGAGATGCCATGAAGTGATCCAGCTAATTTCAATCAAGTCCAAACATTCAAACACACTCCATAGGGTGTAGGGAAGCTGTTCAGATCATCACAACTCATCTGTAATACCTCCAACACAAATCACGATCACCAGCTGCAAGTGGTAAGCATGAGCTCTTCTAACTCTATGATCCATGCAATTTTTGCTGCACAATAATTTGGCCATATGTTCATAATCATGCATGGAATGTTTCCCCTCAATTAATTGCATTGTTTGAATCGTGTATCAAAAATCCCAGCCTTCATGCAGAATCTAGGGTTCTTGAGGATTGTTCATGATTTCTTGTTTTATGTTTAATTTAAATGAAATTAATTGTCATAGACATGATCGTGAGGTTGAAACGAGTTGATTGGAATGTGGATTGCATGATATGATTAAGTATTCAGTGAGATTGGATAGAAAATGTAAATCTGGGAAACTCAGAACACGCGCGTGTTCTTGCCCTTGTTCTTGGCGCCATTTTCCAACATTTGAATATTTGAATTTTGTGATTTTTATTTAATTGATTCAAAAATTAATTTCTCTCCGAGTTTTAATGATTTTGAGTTGATTCTTTTTTTAATAATTCACAAAAATGTTGAAATATTTTATTTTCCCAAAAAAACCCAAAAATATTATTTATTTTATATAATTGATATTTTTGCAAAGAATTAATATTTTAATTGTTTTTGACATTTAAAATATTTTTTCCCTCTTGATTTTGAAAAGATTAATGACTTCTAATTATTTTGTAGGTCAATACTTGATTTTTGAAGCATTAATCCAAGATCATAATTTGTTTCCCACATGTTAAACAATTTTTGATCATTTTAATTGAATTTTTATTCAATTAAAATACATTTTGGAAATAAATTAGGGTTTTTGATTAATTCAACCCTCACAAATCATTTTCAAAAACTTTTGGGCCTCTAATAGAGTGTAAGACCCAACCCTTTGTAAATGCAACCTATTTTGGGCCTCACTTATGGTATAAGTCCCGTTGTATTTCAAAAAGTTCGACGCGATCATCATCCGTTGAAAACCCAATCTTGGGCCTACCCTCGAGTAGTAAGACCCATTTCTTGTCTTCAAAACTCACTTGGGCCTATATTAGAGTGTAAGACCCAACCCACTTGTACAGAAACAATTTTGGGCCTCACTTATGGTATAAGTCCCTCTGTACATTTTTTAATTCGGCACGATCGTCGCCAGTTTAAAAATAAACCATCTGGGCCTCTCCTTGAGCTATAAGCCCCATTCAAAACTTTTGGGCCTCTAATAGAGTGTAAGACCCAACCCCCTTTTAACCAAAACCATTTTCGGGCCTCACTTATTGTATAAGTCCCTCTGGGTTAAAAGAAAACCTCGGCGCGATCGCCATTTTTAACGAAAAAACATCTGGGCCTACCCTCGAGTAGTAAGACCCATTTCTTTTCTTTAAACTTTTTGGGCCTCTATTAGAGTGTAAGACCCATCCCTTTGTACAGAAAACTTTTGTGGGCCTCAGTCACTTGTATAAGTCCCTCTGTACAAATTTAACAGTACAATCACTGGTAAAACCCTGGGCCTCTCCTTGAGTTGTAAGCCCCAAATCTTTCTTTTTCAAAGCACTTTCTCCTTTGATTTTAAATATACTGTTGTTTTCAATCTGTCTTTGTTGAACAACTAACCAAATAGCATGGAAGCTCTACAACCGAGTAAGTGTTTATACGCTTTCATTTACTGCTTTCATATACATATAACTGTATTGTGGGGCTGTTTCGCTGTAAGTCTTCTTTCATAAACTCATATCAACTGTGTAATAATAGTATAGATATTTAGAGTTTCCCCGGAAACTACGTCTAGAACTAGGTAAAGCCCTTTCGTTTATTCGTAGAAATAGACAGCTAGATCCCCAATAGGATCACCAGATACAGTCTTCTCTTCGGCTGTCCTCATTAGGAATTGTCAAGAAACTCTACTCCCAGAGATGAATGTATTCTCCGTGAATGGCATCTTTGAGTTTCTTCCAAATTCTCGAACTTTCCTGGCTTGATCTATTCCTCATGAATAACCTGTCTTGAATTTTTCGGGGTTTGGGGACCCACGGGCTTCTTAAAAGCATCGGCCTCCTCTTGGGCATTGTACAAGGACCCACAGGCTTCCTAAAAAGTATCCCCGCCTTCTCTTGGGCTTAGTACAAGGACCCGCCGGCTTCTTAAAAGTATTCACAGCCTCCTCTTAGGCTTCGTATAATGATCTCTTCCTCTGGGAATGATAGCATCCTCTCGAGCTTCGTACAAGGACCCGTCGGCTTCTTAAAAGCTTCCAGCCTCCTCTTGGGCTTCGTACAAATTGTCCCGACGACCTCCTAGAGGTATAGGAACAGAACTTAGTCATCTGCATAGAACAGTCCTTTCCAAGAGTCTACTATTGTTTCTCAAAGCATAGTACAAAAGATGAAACTCTAGACACGGACAGTCTAATATCCTTGAGTCTCAAAAACATTCTCAAGTGACCCCTTCGTTAAAATAGGAAGGAAACCCGGAGACTCGGACAGTCTCAATACCCTTCGGATTTCCCACTTCCTTAAAGAATAGGAAATATCCCTGATCCTCGAATCAAAATCCCTGAGGGCCAACATTACTCATATAAGAACTGATTTTCTCTTTAAATCAGCATACTGGACCTGTCACTCAACTGAAACAGCAACCATAGCCTTCTCTTGGGCTTTGTACAATGATTCTCCCCAGCGGAGTCAAACAACGTTTAGCCTCTCTCTCGAGCTTTGTACGAGACACATAAGAGACTCCCTCGTTGAGTCAATCACCCTTCCGCCTCCATCTCGGGCTTTATACGAGATACAAAAAGGTTCTTATTGAGCCAAACAAATTTCAGCCTCCATCTCAGGCTTCGTACGAGATACAAAAACACTATCTTGTTGAGTATAAATCACTCTCTTGTTGAGTATAAACCACTCTCTTGTTAAAACCACTCTCTTGTTGAGTCAAACCTTTTAGCCTCCATCTCGGGCTTCGTACGAGATACCATAGAAGACTCTCTTGTCGAGTCACTTCCCTTTTAGCCTCTCTCTCGGGCTTTGTACGAGACACAAAAACACCCTCTTATTGGGCCCATAGCCTCCTCTTAGGCTTTGTATAAGAAAACCACTGGTTGATCTAATCAACCTTTTAGCATCAAAACTGTGCCTCGTTCACAATACACAAACATCAATAACTTCTTCCCCGTCATCTAATCGCTGTAAGCGGCAAGCCTCTGGATCATCTATATCCATGCCACTGTCCCTCTTTTAGCATGAGAAATTTCTAAGGAAAGATAGCATTGCTCTACACTGAGTTAAAGTCTTCTCCTTCAGGTTAAAATCCCTTATACAAGAAATTATGGCATTGCCGGATTCACACATCCCGGTTAAAATAATTTTCCTTTATAAAACAGTTGTGACATACAACCCCCTCTTTAGAGATGACAAATTCTCTCTAAAGACAATACCCTTTTAGCTTCATATCTTGGACTTTGAACAAGATACAAATAGACTCTTCAGCTTCACATCTTGGGCTTTGAACAAGATACAAACCACCTTTAGCTTCACGTCTTGGGCTTTGAACAAGACACCAAAACAACCATTTCCTCCCATAGAATAGGAGGAACTACGAACGCTCTGATTTCCCTATTTCGGTAAACGGGAATACGTAGGCATAAGATTGAAAGAAAAATCTTAGCGAGCACACTAAACAAAAAACCCAAAATCCCATACTTTCATATATCTGTACTAACATCTTAAACTCCCACCAATTAACCGAACACCACTTTTAAAAAAATACACCCAATAGAGACCCCAAATCTTTGTAGCATCTGTAACCTAACAGACCGCTGTTTAACCTCAGTTTGCAAGCAGGGTTAATTTGAGACATCTATTTCCCTTCCTTCATCAGCTTTAATAGGATAAAAAATGAATCGAGCTGTAGATACCAAAGAGCGGTAGTGCTTCGCAACCACATCCAAAAATCGCTCGCTACAAGAAGAGATAGAGAAAATGCAAAAGTGTGCAGTTTATTTCTTTTACTGCTTGTTTTTTATTATTGATTTGTTTTTTAGGATTACCATTTTCTGAGAAAAAGCAAAAAGAGAAAACAGCAATTAATGCGGAAATTACAGAACGACGTTATTTTATTAATGAACAAGTCGACCCTTGAAACTACAGCCCTATAAAACAAAACTCTGTCGCTTTGGGCAAAGCGAAGAGGGAAAATTTACAGAAAGCGAGCCCTATCAAAACATCCGTTTCACCTGGGCAGGGTGAAAGGTTAAAGATGGCAATTACTTTGACTTATGAACAATCCTTGGAACATCGACAGCAACCCATTGGCGGCGAACTCCTCGGTGAATCACAAAGTCTGGCACCTTCCTGGATTTGTCTTCAGAAATGACGTTGATTTCTGGCGGAGCAGGATCATTGGAATTTGTCTCCCAGGCAGAGTTGTTGTAGGAGGATTCCTTAGTTGCATTTTGCATAGCATTTGTGCTCTCAGCTGTATCTCCCCATCTAGTTGGCTGGATATCTTCGAGCCTGATACGAGAGCTTTCGGGAGCGGTGTACCTGACCATGAGGTCAAATTTTCCACTCGGTGGTCCCAAGGTGTTCCACACTTCTTTGGAACTGGAGGGGTCATCCCTCTCGATGACGTTGACCTCGGGAAAAGCATAGTTGATGAATTCTAGTCTGAAAAATGTTGTGAATTCATCGTCGTGTTGAGTAGTTTCTGAATGACCTGAGTGTTGATCCCATGACATGGTGGGGACACAGGTATTCTGTTAAATGATGCTCAGCTGAGTTTCATTACTCGGCTGACTTTCTTGCCCCAAGTTTCCTGGGTAAGGCTGCCACATTGGTAGACCATCCATTGGGCCATAGTAATTGTGGTCAAAGTTGTCTTTCATCAGAGTGTCCTCCTCTAATGAATTTGGCGGAGCACGACATCCTTCCGGATCACAACCTCCGTATATCATTTTGACATCTGACCGTCGTATAAATCTCGGACTCTGCGCGATAGCAAAATAGCGTAGGCACTTCTTCCTGAGACACATAACCGTCCTTGTTAAGATAGGACTCCCATTCTTCTTCCTTGTCGGAGGAATCCTCCTCATTGATAGCATGGATTGCCTAAGGCACTGGGTGAAGGAACCCTCCACTATGGAAGAAGTCCTGAATGGGATGAAGACTTTCATCTTTAGCAGCTGTCCGGGTACAGGTTGCAAAAAAACCAAGACCCTTCTTTGTCGTATTGCTAGTAGGAATGACAAGCTGTCCCCATCCTATTGTATCGGTATTCTCGACTGCTTTTATAGCATCTTTGTATGAGGAAATCGAAGTTCCTCCTCCAGATGGCTCGTCCTTGTGTAGCGAAAGCGCTTGGAACTGGGTTCCGATTATCCCTTCTGGTTCCACATAAGTGGATGATGATAAATTACTGACGAGCAATTCCTGTTCCCCACAGACTGTGATGAGTTGATCGTTCTGGACGAACTTTAGCTTTTGGTGGAGGTTTGAAGTGGCCGCTCCAGCCTGATGTATCCAAGGTCTTCATAATAAATAACTATACGTTGCCCGGATGTCCATGACCTGGAAGGTGACTTGGAAAGTGTGAGGACCAATAGTTATGGGAAGGTCAACTTCGCCGATAACCGTTTTTCTGGATCCGTCAAATGCTTTGACGACGACCTCGCTGGTTCTCATCGGAGGTCCTTTGAATGATAATTATATCAAAGTGGACTTCGGCATAACATTCAGGGTTGACCCTGTGTTACCAGTACACTGGCTAAAGCATCGTCCTGGCAGTTAACTGTGATATTGAGCGCCATGTTATGACGGCGACCCTCTTCGGGTAATTCTTCATCACTAAATCCCAATTTGTTGCAGGAAGTGATGTTAGAGACAATACTATCGAACTGTCTGATTGTTACATCCTGTTCCACAAAGGCTTGCTTTAATACTTTCTGTAGAGCCTCCCTGTGTGCTTATGAACTGAGTAACAGTGATAATACCGAGATCTTTGAAGGAGTTTGCAACAGTTGATCAACAATGTTGTATTCACTCCTTTGGATGAGCTTCAGCATCTCATCATTGTTTTTCGAAAAGGTCGGAATTACTAGATTGACCGACTGATGGATCGGGAGCTTCTATCTGAAGTTCCTTTTCTTTGTTGGACTCTCCAACTCCTCGGTTGAAGATTCGACCACTTCGTGTTACTCGACTGATGTCTGCAATATTCACGAAGGAGGGTAATGGAATTTCCTTTCCATTTTCAATTATCGTTGCACCGTACTTGTAAGGGATTGCCTTAGCTGATTCATACGGTAATGGTCCCGGCAGATAGATGACTATGGGAACCTTCTGGTTTTTTTGACCATCGTACGTAATCTCGATCCATTCCCGGTTGGGAATTCTTGATTCGTCAAGCAGAGGGGTAAGGGCAAAAACATTCCTAGTCCTCTGATGATCAGAGATGACGACAACGTCCTCAATTTGATTGGCAAGGTAGTTCGGCGACCAATTGATGGGTCCGGAACCTGGATATGGGCGAATCTCTCCACGATCCACCTGCCCCTGGAGAGCAGCTCGCACAAGGTGACACCCTTGGTTACTTTTCGAACACACTCCACAACGTTCATAATTGTGTGGTGGCACCTGGCCATGCCC
Source organism: Lathyrus tuberosus (assembly GCA_022829125.1). NCBI lineage: Eukaryota > Viridiplantae > Streptophyta > Magnoliopsida > Fabales > Fabaceae > Lathyrus > Lathyrus tuberosus. The sequence goes on from JALAZF010000233.1 coordinate 1,069,520, forward strand.
ACTTTGAATACAATGTAACCTCACTAGGTTAGCTTCCACAGATCGGACATCCCGACTTTGATGCCGAGTGGGGTTTCTGTTATTGATACTAATTTGATGAGTATCTTCATCCATGTAGATTGGCATCCACTAATGATTTAACAAGTGCTGAAGTGTTTCCTGGACAAGGGCACAACCTTGATCATTTTCACAGCCCGCCTTACAGCTGTGATAATTATGTGATATCAGGAATCTGAGTCGGACCTGCTCGGCATCCAACTCTACCAAGTTGGTATTCATTAAGCGAATATCAAAGATCTGAACCATATTGATCTGATAGGGATTCCTAACATGGTTTGTTTACCGAGCAAGTCAGACAAGAACTGTAATCCTGCCGCGGCAGATTATGATACTGGCTTTGCCTTGAGTGCATTGCCGCCAAGTTGACATTCATCGCACAGATGTCGTGGTTCTGAATGACTTTGGAATTCGTGTAGACCATGTTAACTCCACGAACTCGGTGCTCTTGGATCCATCCGAGATTCATCTGTTCCTGTAGAGCTGCTTGCACCACAGAACATCCTCGATTGCTTTTAGAGTAGATATTACATTGATGATAATTATGGGGTGGCACATGGCCATATCCACTTTGTCTACAATGCATCTTGACCAGATTGGTCCTCAACAAGAGTACATCGTGAATTTGATAGACATTGTTAAGTTCTTTCTCAATCAGGTTGACTACAGCTTTCTTATATTGAGGCAGTGGGTTTGTGAGAACATTGGGATTCATATCTTTGAAAGATAAGAGCCCGCTCCTAACAAGCTTTTGCACGTCAGATTTGAAATTAAGACAATTCTCTATGTTATGCCCTGGTCCTTCTTAATGATAAGGGCATGTCTGATCCACCTTAAACCAAAAAGGCAGATTTTCCGGTACTGTAAGAGGAGAATTAGTCTGGATATGCCCCTTAGCCAGTAGTAACAGAAATAGTTCTGCGTACAACATGGGTATAGGATCAAATCCTGGTGGGCGCGTTGTACGGTTGTTGTTGTATTGAGGACGAGCCTGCTGAAGAGGCTTTTGTGTCCTTTGCTGATTAGGTTGGCTCTGCGTAACCTGAGGTTGATATGTAGGAGCAGGCGCGGGATTGATAGCAGGAGTTACAGCTGCTACTGGCTGGTAACGTCACCTTTGCTTTCCAAGAGAGATATTCCCAATATCTTGCTCTTTTTTCTTAGGGAGAGCACTACCGTATCGTTTTGTACTACTCGATGATCCAGCGTCTTTTACCAAACGTCCTTCTCGGACGGCTTCCTCAAGACGAACCCCCATGCCCACCATTTCGGTGAAGTCACTGGGCGCACTGGCAACCATTCTGTCGTAGTAAAATGAGCTCAAGGTCTTTAAGAAGATCTTTGTCATCTCTTTTTCCTCAAGAGGTGGAAAAATTTGAGCGGCAATTTCACGCCATCTCTGAGCGTATTCCTTAAAGGTTTACTTGTCCTTTTGTGACATTGATCTGAGTTGATCTCTGTCCGGTGCCATGTCCAAATTGTATTTGTATTGTTGGACGAAGGCAGTGCCAAGATCTCTGAAAGTGCCGATCGTGGCACGGTTTAACCCCATGTACCATTTGAGTGCGACACTGGTTAAACTATCCTGAAATTAGTGAATCAGTAGATCCTGATTTTCTGTCTGAGCTGACATTTGCCGAGCGTACATCACCAAGTGATTTTGAGGGCAAGAGTTACCCTTGTATTTTTCAAAGTCGGGCACTTGGAACTTGTGCGGAACTTTCACATTGGGGACCAGACAAATGTCTGCGGCATCCTTTCCAAATAAATCCTGACCACGAATGGCTTGCAGTTCCTTCTGCATTTCCAGGAACTGTTCCTGGAACTCATTCATTCTATCTAACATAGTTTCCTTCTTACCAGAAGGTATTGGTGGAACCTGTCCTTCCGGGACAATGTGCACCACAGGGGGTGGTACCGTGACTACGGCAGTGAATCTTGGCGTTTCCCGAAGTTTGTAACCTTCAGGAGTATTCAGTATGCCCCTAGCATCTTCGCTTTCCCAAAGTTTGTAACCTTCAGACCCAACGGCTTCTATTATGATTCCCTGATCTCCAGTAATCGGCAGAACATATCCTTCCGGGATATAGTTAACAGGCATGCCCCAAGGGCGATCTTTCGGCATTTGATACCTAGGATCACACTTCTCCACTATAGGCGTTGAGGTGATCTCTGAGATCACAGTTCTTTGTAGCTGAGCTTCTGCCATGGCTTGCATGTCATTACGAAGCTTTCTCATATCCTCTCTCAGAGCGTCGATCTCTTCTTTCAACTCTCTGTTCTCTTCCTCAAGATCATCCATCTTTTTCTGACGATTGGCCTGAGTATTGTACGAATGAGACAGTTTGACTCTAGAACCGAGACACAAACGTGAGATTCGTAGGTAAAAAGAATACGCGATGTGAGAATGATGAATGCAATGATTATATTAATTGTTTTTTGGTTTAATCAAAATAAACTTTGACAATTAGATTGCAAATATCAAACAGTGGGGAAACCCCTTTTTATTGAATTCAAAGGATTACAGAAATGGAAATACAGTAGATTACAAGTTGCAGGAACAGAAACCTAAGCTAATGGGTCCCGAGTCCTCTCTGAAGAGAAATCGGGTGTTGACTCTGGTACTTTCCTTTTCTTTGACCGGGACTCTTGGGCTGTTGTCGGGTTGTCATTCCTTTGCCAGGTGAAATAAGTGAGTAAATTCCTTTAGTCATCTTGATTCTCTCTAGCATGTTGCTCTAAAATCTCAATCAGAGCATCCTTATCTTTCAGCAGTTGCTGTATTTTGATGCACTCCACGTTGAGGGCGCGGTACTTGTTCTTCCAAGACCTCCTCTCCCGTTGAACCTTGTTGAGAGCAACCTGAAGCTTTTCAGTCTCAGTCATGAAGTACATGACAGAATCCCTCGGTGGAAGAACTCCATGACGAGGATAAGGCATCTTTAGCTTGAGAGCTCTAGTTTATACCCAGTGGAGATAAGGCTCCACCGAGACACAGTTCGGTTTTCCTAGAGACTCCCGTCCTTTCTTATGAACATGTTTCCAAGCGTGCACTATTTCCATCTTTAGTGCTCTGTCATTTTCTCCTTCCTTGAAGAAAAGACCTTCCAGATGAGCACTCCGTGGGATGTGTCTCATCGGGTATCCAAATTGACGACGAACGAGAACTGGATGGTAATTGATTCCTCCTTTAGTTCCTATAAGGGGTACGTTAGGGAAGTTTCCACAACGGTCAATGATCCTGATCCCGTCATAAATCCTATTACACCAATCTATGTCAGAGTTGGTGAGGGACATGATTTTATACGACCAACGTAAGGCACTCTTGTGATCCCAAAAAGTAGCAGACTTAGGCAAATGGGAGATAAACCATTTGTAAAGCAGAGGTACGCAGCATGTGATCTCCCCTCCGCTGTACAAATTTCCTAAGTGTACAGAATGATACGCATCTGCGAGTAAAGTTGGCACAGGGTTTCCAATGAGAAAAACCTTAATGGGGTTTGATATCGACGAAGTTATTAATGTTGGGCAACAAAAATAACCCGTAGGTGAGTAAAACAAAGATGCTTTCAAAAGCAGTCACGTTCCTGATACTAACGAAGTACAGGGCTTTCTTTGTCAAGAACTGGGCTGGCAAACCTTGTATGTCACCCTTAGTGGTCATGTGAGTCCTGACCTCAGACTCGTCCAAATGAATTGCTCTTGCAATGGTCTGATCCTTTAGAATTTCTTCCAGTCCAGAAAATGGAACTTGATCAGTAATGTGTAGATCAATCAGATGAGAATACTCCTCCAGCGTTGGTGCTAGCTAGTAATCCAGGAATGTGAAACAATGATAGACCGGATCGTAGAACTGAAGGTGTACTTATGAGTTCTCCTCCGTACTTGGCTCTGAAAGCCTCTTGGTTTGTGATCATCCTCGCCAAACCTCTTAAATCCTCTAGTTTTGGAATCCTGAAGGTGTACTTATGAGTTCTCCTTCTACCGAAATTCATTAGCGCAATCCCTTTCTCTGATATTTGCAATCACAGTCTTAGTTTATTTTGAAAAGACAGGGAGACCAGAAGAGAATTTTTTTTTTGAATGTTTTAATGTTTTTTTAAATGAATGCATGAATGCAGCACACAAAAACATAGAAAAAACATGGGGTCAAAGGGTCGTTGTCATGGAGTCAAGGCTCTACCCATCCCCAAAGGTTTATACTAGGGTGATTTTTTGTACCTGTACTCAAAATCATCAGCTCCTCCCAGGATAACAAACAGCAAGCGGATCGCCAGCGAGCTGTATGAAATCTTAGAGTAAATGCTATTCATCGAGAATAGATCATCAGCCTCAAATGAGGGTAGTATCGCGTGACAACTATTTCTGATAGTTTTCGCACTACAAAAGGGTTGGCTCCTCAGCTTCTCAGACATCACAATCGACCCATTGCCTATGAGAGGGAATGGGTTGCATTGGGAAGCCTCCACTGAGGTTGATGGTCGACCTCGTCGCCATCACTTATCTTAAGTGTATACTCAATCTTTCCACATGCGGCATCACACGCATTCCCATTAGCAGAAAAATAAACACAGATATCAATTAGGAAAAGCAGTATATATATTTGTCCTAATGTCCTAGACTTTTTAAAAGCTAAGAATCTTATGTTCCTGACAGAAAATGGCTCCCGGCAGAGACGCCATTCTGTGGTACCTTCCCCACTTAAAGGTTTTTTGACCTAAGATCCTAGTGAAGTTAACAAAAAGTCCTATCCCAGAAAAGAAAGAACGAAAGAAAGACCGGCCCCAAGGTGGGAGCCACTTTTTCTTCAAGGTTTCTACCTAGGAGATGGGAAGAGAACAAGATCTCGATGTCCCAAGCAGAGTTGCCATTTTTCTGTAGCGGGCGATTTTGGACGTGGTTGTGAGGCACTATCGCTTTGGTATCTACAACTCGATTCATTTTTTATCCTATTGAAGTTGATGAAGGAAGGGAAATAGATGTCTCCAATTAACCCTGCTTGCAAACTGGGTTTAAACAGATGACTGTTGGTTTACAGATGCTACAAAGATTGTGGGTCTCTCCTAGGTAATTTTGTTGAAAAATAGTGTCCGGTCGATTGGTGGGAGGTTAAGACTGATGCTTTCGATTGATATGTGAAGATATGGGATTTTGGGTTTTGGATTAGTGTGCTCGCTAAGATTTTTCTTTCAATCTTATGCCTACGTATTCTCGTTTTTCCTAAACAGAGAAATCAGAGCGATCGTAGTTCCTCCTATTCTATGGGAGGAAATGGTGTTTTGGTGTCTTGTTCAAAGCCCAAGACGTGAAGCGAAAGGTGATCTGTATCTTGTTCAAAGCCCAAGATGTGAAGCTGAAGGTGGTTTGTATCTTGTTCAAAGCCCAAGATGTGAAGCTGAAGGTTTTGACTTTAGAGAGAATTTGTCATCTCTAAAGAGGGGTTTGTCCGTCACAACTGTTTATAAAGGAGAATTACTTTAACCGGGATATGCGAATCCGACAATGCCATAATTTCCATTATAGGGGGGTTCCCACCTGAAGGAGAAGACTTTAACTCAGTGTAGAGCAATGTCGTCTTTCCTTAGGAATTTCTCATGCTAAAAGAGGGACAGTGGCATGGATGTAGATGATCCAAAGGCTTGCCGCTTACAGCGATTAGATGAAAGGGAAGGAGTTGTTGATGTTTGTATACTGTGAACGAGGCACAACTTTGATGCTAAAAGGTTGATTGGATCAACCAGTGGTTTTCTTATACGAAACCTAAGAGGAGGCTATTGGCCCAACAAGAGGGAGTTTTTATGTGTCTCGTACGAAGCCCGAGAGAGAGGCTAAAAGGGTTGACTCAACAAGAGAATCTTTTATACTCAACAAGAGAGTGTTTTTTTGTATCTCGTACGAAGCCCGAGATGGAGGCTAAAAAGTGTTTGACTCTGCTAGGGGGAAACATTGTATAAAGCCCAAGAGAGAAGCTATGGTGCTGTTTCAGTTGAGTGACAGGTCCAGTATATGGGTTCAAAGAGAAAATCAGTTCTTATATGAGTAACACTGTACTCATGGATTTTGATTCGAGGATCGGGGTTATTCCTGTTCTTTAAGGAAACGGGAAATCCAAAGGGTATTGAGATTGTCCGAGTCTACGGGGTTCCTTCCTATTCTTGAAGGGTGCTTGAGAATTTCTGTGAGATTCAAGGAAATTAGACTGTCCAAGTCTAGAGTTTCATCTTTTGTACTATGCTTTGAGAAACAGTAGTAGACTCCTGGAAAGACTGTTCTATTAAGATGACTGATGTCTGTTCCTATACCTTTAGGAGGTCGTCGGGACAATTTGTACTAAGACCAAGAGGAGGCTGGAAACTTTTAAGAAGCCGAGGGATAATTTGTACTAAGCCCAAGAGGAGGCTATCATTCCTGGAGGAAGAAATCATTTATACGATGCCTAAGAGGAGGCTGTGAATACTTCTAAGAAGCCGACGGGTCCTTGTACAACGCCCAAGAGGAGGCGGGGATGCTTTTAGGAAGCCTGTGGGTCCCCAAACCCCAAGAAGTTCAAGACAGGCTATTCACAAAGAATAGATCAAGCCAGGAAAGTTCAAGAATTTGGAAGAAACTCAAGGGATGCAATTCACGGAGAAGAGATCATCTCTGGGGAGTAGAGTTTCTTGACAATTCCTAAGGATGCTTTTAAGAAGCCTGTGGGTCCCCAAACCCCGAAAAGTTCAAGACAAGCTATTCACAGAGAATAGATCAAGCCAGGAAAGTTTGAGAATTTGGAAGAAACTCAAGAGATGTAATTCACAGAGAAGAGATCATCTCTGGGGAATAGAGTTTCTTTGACAACTTCTACGAGTGACAGTCTGAGAAAGGGTTCAAAAAGAATATGCCTTTCACATCTCCATATTGTTTAACCCCAAGAGGAGGGAAGACTGTGTCTGGTAATTCTATGGGGATCTAGTTTCGACTATTTCTAAGAGTGATCAACGGGCTTAATGCTAGACGTAGTTGCCGGGGAAACTCTAAATATCTATACTATTATTACACAGTTGATATGAGTTTATGAAAGAAGACTTACAGCGAGTAGCCCCACAATACAGTTATATGTATATGAAAGTGGATAAAGAAAACATATAACCACTTACTCGGTTGTCGAGCTTCCATGATGTTTGGTTAGTTGTTCAACAAAGAAGATTGAAAACAACAGTATATTTCAAAATCAAAGGAGAAAGTGCTTTGAAAAAGAAAGATTTGGGGCTTACAGCTCAAGGAGAGGCCCAGGGTTTTATCAGTGAGCACACTGTTGAATTTGTACAGAGGGACTTATACGAGTGACTGAGGCCCAAAAATTGTTTGCTGTACAAAGGGATGGGTCTTACACTCTCTCAAGAGGCCCAAAAGGTTTAAAGAAAAAGAGTGGGGCTTATAACACGAGGGTAGGCCCAGATGATTTTTTGTTTGAAATGGCGATCGCGCCGAGAATTTCTTTTAACGCAAAGGGGCTTATACAATATCTGAGGCCCAAAGTTGTTTTGGTTAAAAGGGGATTGGGTCTTACACTCTATTAGAGGCCCAAAAGTTTTGAATGGGTCTTATAGCTCGAGGAGAGGCCCAATTGATTTTTTAAAAGGCGTCGATCGCGGCGTTTACTTGTACAGAGGGACTTATACAATAAGTGAGGCCCAAAAAAGGTTTTCTGTATAAGGGGGTTTGGGTCTTACACTCTCTCAAGAGGCCCAAAAGGTTTAAAAGAAGAATGGGTCTTACTACTCGAGGGTAGGCCCAGGGTTTGTTTTTCAACGGATGATGATCGCGTCGAACGTTTTGAAATACAACGGGACTTATACAATAAGTGAGGCCCAAAAAGGTTTGTATTTACAAAGGGTTGGGTCTTAGACTCTAATAGAGGCCCAAAAGATTTTGAAAATGATTTATGAGGGTTGAATTAATCAAAAACCCTAATTTGTTTTCAAAATGTGTTTTAATTGAATAAAATATTCAATTAAAATGATCAAAATTGTTTAACATGTGGAAAACAAATTGTGATCTTGGATTAATGCTCCATAAATCATGTTTTTTCCTACAAAATGATTAGAAGTCATTAAAATATGAAAAATCAAGAAGGAAAAAATATTTTAAATGTAAAAAACAATTAAAACATTAATTCTTTGCAAAAATATCAATTATATGAAATAAATAATATTTTTGGGATTTTTTCATAAAATAAAATATTTTAACATTTTTGTGAATTATTAAAAAAAGAATGGCTAAAATACACTTTTAGTCCCCCTGTTTTTCAAAATTCACAGTTTTGGTCCCCCTGTTTTTTTTTTTAACAGTTTTGGTCCCTCACCCCAATTTTGGCCCAAAAAAAGTGATGAACAGTAACTTGTCCGTACATGTCCGTACATGAACAGTACACGTCCGTACATGAACAGTGCACGTCCGTACATGAACAGTGAGGGGTGGGGGACCAAAACTGTTAAAAAAAAAACAGGGGGACCAAAACTGTGAATTTTGAAAAACAGGGGGACCAAAACTGTATTTTAGCCAAAAAGAATCAACTCAAAATCATTAAAACTCAGAGAGAAATTAATTTTTGAATCAATTAAATAAAATACAAAATTCAAATATTTGAATTTGTGAAAATGGCGCCAAGAACATGGGCCAAGAACACGTGCGTTTTCTGCCTTGCCCAGATTTGGATTTTCTATCCAATCTCACTGAATACTTGATTATATCATGCAATCCACATATCAATATGCTAGTCTCAACCTCACGATCATGTTTATGACAATTAATTTCATTTAAATTAAGCATAAAACAAGAAATCACAATAAATCTTCAAGAACCCTAAATTCTGCATGAAGCCTGGGATTTTTGATACACGATTCAAACAAAGCAATTACTTGAGGGGAAACATTCCATGCATGATTATGAACATTTGGCAAAAGTTTTGTGCGAGGAAATATGCATAGATTGAGAGATGACCAAGTTTAGGCTTACCTCTAGTTCATGACAACAATAGCAAATTGATTTCTAAGTTGGAGGTGTTACAGATGAGTTGTGATGATCTGAACAGCTTCCCTACACCTTATGGAGTGTGTTTGAATGCTTGGACTTGATGGAAATTGGTTGGATCACTTCATGGCATCTCAACTACAACTTGGTTAAAACCTTGAGCAATTGACTGGTGATTCAGAGAAATCAGTGTTCCAGATGTTGTTTAAGTGTTTGATCAGCTCACATACGATGTATATGAGGTGTGTGTGTGATTGGTTTGAGTGGAATTGCTCTATAATGAAAACCCCGATAGTGACTTGCTAAGAAAGGCATTTTTTAGAGTGAGAAGTGGATTTTGAGAAAGGCAAGTGTTGTAGGCCTTTGGTGTACTTAAACTGATCACATTTGAGCTCTATTAATTATAGTATAGCAAGTTTGTTTTGCAAGGAATAGTGAATGGCAACTGCTGAGTAGGGTTGGCCAATGTTGGCAAATGAAAATTCAAGTCTCCTCTAGCCATTGACTAGAGGTTAGGGCACAGGCTGCTGGTCCCCTTGGTCTTGGATAAGTCTTGACTGAATTCAGTTGCTAATAGCTCAGTCCATGCCACCTTGGTGCTTCTATTGAATGCTCCAATTCAAAATTGGAGTCTTGTCGCTATTTTGGGCAATTCTAGGTTTAGCATGCTATTTCTTGTTCCAATGACTTTGGAGGCTTGGCTCAGTGATTGTCCCCTTTAGATTCAATCCTCAGATGTGTCCAAAGTGATGAAAAGGCTTGGAATTGGCTGATTTTGCCAAATCGAGCAAAAGTGCAAAAATCTGCCTTGCCTTGGCAGATTTCAGTAAGGTAACTTGCCAATGCCATATCTCATGGCCCAAATTGAATTTGGTGATGTTCTTGGCCATTTTGGAAAGCCCTTATAGGATACAACAACTGTCTGATCATATTTGGTTTTGAAATCTTTTGGATCCAAGTGAAAAATGTCCCTACATTTGGAAAGAAGTAAGGCAAATTCTGACTTAGTGAAATTTTCACTAAGTGTTGGAACAAAGTGACTTTTCTTGATTTTGATCACTCCATAACTCAAAATCCATGAGGAATTTGGACATAGGTCAGTATGAAGCTTTTGTAGAGGCCAATGAGATCTACAAATCAAGATTTGGATGGGATAAAATGGCTTTGTGGTTTAGGAGTTATGATCCTCCAAAGTTGGTACCTTTGTCACTTTATTTCATAACTTAGAAAATTTTCTAAGTTTTTATGGTTACCCCTTTTACAAGTTATCCCACTTTCTTTGATTTTTCTTGATGAATGATGATTCAAATCATACATTAACATCATTAGGGTTAAAAAACCATTTTTGTGAAAAATCTCAAAAAGTCAAAGTTGACTTTTGTGCACAGTTGACTTTTTGTCAAATGAATTCCAAATTGTGCGATCCTTTAGGAAATCACGTCCTTAACCTAAATCAATCTTGATGGACATGTTCCATGGGTGTTATAGGGTGTATTGAATCATGTCTTAGGGTTTGGGAGCATGTCCTAGTCAAAAGTCAAAGCTACAGTTGACTTTTCCCGCGAAACCCCAATTGTGGTTCAGATGAAATTGAAACTTGTTGCTCAAGCTTCTTGGACCAATCCATTGTTCCAAATGGATCAATATGGTATATTAGAGACCCTCAAATCATGTCTTGAGGTCTTGGTTCATGATTTGTCCCAAAAGTCAACTTAGGGGTGAATTAGGTCAAGAAACCCTAATTCTTGATTTTTTATGTATGCATCCCTTGAGGCCAAATTGACTTGACGATTGGGTCCATGAGGTTCCATGGAGTATATTAGGATATGTTTTGAATCATTAGCTCATGCCCAGATGAAAATTTCCATCTGGAGGCCCTGGTCGACCAAAACCCTAATTTGGTGACACTGGCGATCTTGAAGCTTGATCCACCTAGAAGGGAGTAACCTTGTGCTTAATCCTTGAAGTGGTGTTGCACCCCAGAATTTGCCCTCCTTACTTTAGTACAAACTGGCTTATGTTTCATTTCATTTTTTGCATTATCATGTGTGCATATCATTGGTTCTTAGCATGGGGTCAAGGTGCCTGAGGCAAGTTCAAGAGGAGAAGATGTTCTTCAAAGGGTCAAGCAAGAGAGTTCAAGTGGATCACTTTCTCCTAACCAGTGCAGAAATTAGGGTTTTGAGATTCTTGGGTTTATTGCTCCAATGGGCAAGCTCCTTGGGTTTTTATCATCACCAAATGGCATATCTTATCTTCGTTGGAGAGGATACACATCATATTCAGAGGAATTTGGATTTGGAGACTGTGTTATTTCCTCCTAGACTGAGGGTACCAAGATTAGGGTTTGCTATAAAGTCAGTTTATTTCTGATTTTTTGGGCTAGACTTGATTCCATGGTATTCCTTGGGTCCCCAAGTATCTAGGATTAGAAGATTGTCCATCAGTTTGGTTCAGGAGGATTTCAATTGGCTAATGGACTGGGAATCAGGTGAATTGGGGAAAAGTCAACAGTGAGAGGGGAAGTCTACTGTGGAATTTTGAGGTTCTCTCCAAGGTTTTCAAGGTCTCACACCCTCATATGATCTTCAAGAGTCAAGTTTCATGCCATTTATCAAGAATCAAGGGTTGGTGCAAAAGTTACTAAATATGGAAATGACCTATAATTTGAAAGTTTCCTTTTTGGGCAAGTTCCTACACTACATTCACCTTGACTTTTCATCATCAAAGAAGCTTCAAATGAATTTTTCTCCAAAATGAAAGTTGAAGATCTTTTTCTCCTATTTCCAACAAGTACTAGTGGGTCTCCATATCATTTGTGAAACTCAAGTTACGATCAAAAGAAGGCAAAGTGGTTTTTAGGGTTTCTCATAATTCCATTTTCAAAACTTTGGCATAGTGACCTGTAATTAATTCCATTGCTTCATTTCACATGCTAACATCAAAGGACACTCTTCAAGGATCATTTTTAGGCCTTTGAATCAAGTGAATCCATGGTATATTCTTCACTTATTCTCCATTATTCAAAATTGCCAAGTCATTGAAAACTCATGAACCAAAAAGTTTCAAGGCCCAAATCAAACTCAGGTGTCATTAGCAATTCAAACATGGGTGATCCATCATAGAATGTTTGGATATACATGCATGGAAGGAGGTGTATCTCACATAATGTAATTTTCCAAAATCATCCAAAACTCTTTAACAAAAGAATTACCAAGGCCCAATTGATCATAAGTGGGTTAACCTAATCTATTTAAGCCAATTCATGCACTGGTTAGGGTTTTTTACACGTGACTTGGAGGAGAAAAGAAGCTTGAGCCCTAAAAAATCCATCTCTTCGAATCTCACGATCTACAAGGAGTCTTCACAAAATTCTTTCACCATCAGAACCCTTGGGAGCCCTAGAACACAAACCAACCATCACTTGAAGCTAAAGGCAAGGATATAAGAGGCGTGATCTCAGGTTGGTGGTTTTTTCCATGATCATAAAACTCTTCTTTTTGATATGCATATTGATGTGTGATGTCCATGGATCATCCTGATGTATTTTGTTTTGAATATGGACGTGTATATTGGTTGTATGGTGAGTTTAAAGTTTTGAACCCTAACATTATTTCCTTCGTTTTTCATTATATGTTGATTATTTGTGATTTTGAGTTGCATATTTGAGATCATGGTTGAATTCTGGTTCGAATGGTGTAAGAGTCATGGATTTCTGGGTTTGTTTTGGTGAGAGCTCCGTTCAGTGCCGCCGGAGAAGACGACCGGAGCTAGGGCTCCGGCGTCTGGCAAGGTTTCAGGCGAGCTAGGGTTTGGAGGTGGAAGAGACAATCCTGGCCGTCCATTGGTTTGATCATACGGTCCACGCTTTGCCACGTTTTTATTTTATTTTATTTTTCTGATTTTTTATTTTAATGTTTGTGTGCTTATGACCCCACGGTTGTTATTAAGTTCTTGCAATCCCAGCCTCTTATCATGTACTATTTTTTATTGTTTGACTTAATGTGATCCATTGATGTGATCAGACGGCTATAACTTGGACAGCGCATTAATGATGGTGCATGGTATGCACGTGTTTTTATTCTAAATGCTGAGTAATTAAGTGTGGCGCGTGCACGTTAGTTACAGTGTGCGCATTAATCCTGGCCCCTTATCATGAGTACTTGCAGGTTTGTTTGACTGATTGATGACGTGAGATCAATCCAAGGGTGAGTAGCGAGTCAACCATTGACTAAAGACCACGCGTAGACTCCTTTTTATTATTTTATTTTTCTGATGGACTTAAACGCTGGGCCTTGTTATTCGCACCCCCACCCTTTAGCCCATTAATATTTCTAACATGTTTGAATTACTGAACGCACCCCCCATGCGCATTTCACTATTTTTATTCTAATTATTATTTACATTTTCATTTTTAATTTTTAAAAATAGTTTCTTGCATTTAAAAATTCCCAGAAAATTCATATATCATATTTATAATTTTATAAAATTTTCAAAAATTTTATTTTATTATTTTATTTTATTTTCTTCATCTGAAATAATTATTTTAATAATTTCTCTTTGAATTTATTTCATTATGCACACATTGCATTGTTTATTTTATTTCTCTGCATCCATAAAACATTTTGAATCCATTCTTTTTGCACTCATTCACCAATACATTGAATTGCATTAAAATATTTTTCTCTCATTTTTAAAATCATCTCATATTGCATTTTAGTCCTTCCCTTTAGCACATTGAACCATGTTTCTCATCTGAGCTTTGCATAACTATTTGAGTGACTAACATCTTGAATTTTTGCAGGAGTTTTTGATATGTTGTTTGTTTCTGGTTGAGCAATGTTGAGAATTAATTTGCCAATTTTAAAAGATGTTTTACTACCTGTTTAATTGCTCTTTGTGTGATATTTTCTTGTATGCACATCCTTGATCTTGTCTGGTTATCTGTTTGAAGAGGCACTTGTGCCATTATTTTGGGGTGTTTATTTGACTTCATAAATCATGTTTGAATTATTGTAGGTCATTTAATCACTACTATATGTCATTGTTTGGTTTTCATTTGCCTTAATATTGCTTGTGTCTGTTTTGTGCTAACCTTTTATGCAGGGACCGAGGTAAGTTATTTGAGGGTGTGGATAGTTATCCATGTCCACCTTACTCTTCCCTTCTCTCATCCTTTCCTTTCTTTAGGATTAGGTTGTCGTCAAACCTCACTAACCGTAGGTCACCCATGCATGATAACATTAGGACTCGTAGTTTCCCTTTAGAGTTTCCTTTGTGTCTTCTCTCTTCTCATCTCAGAACTTCTTGAAAAACATTTAATAAGAATAAAGTGTATTGCGCACGAGCCTTAAACGTGGGGAATGAGAAATGAGGGGCTTTCTTTCATCTTTCTAGAGTGCTTAGCGAGCGTCCTGTCTTGGGACGATGCGTTAAGTATTCGCCCCTGTGCCCTAGACTTTGGTGCAATGCAAGTTATGAACTAACTTAAGCCACTTCTGTCCTAAAAAACACGAACAAACGTCAAACCTTTTTGTCCTTCGGGATTGTCAAACTAAAGGCTATTTTCAAAAAGGGCACGTTACTTTCCGTCTGAGTCGCAAATAAACATCGACCCTAACTGCCGGACGCGAACTTAGCGTCGCTCATAAAAAACACAAAAAGAACTTGGTCCGAACTACGTGGGCTCTGAATTGCCCATTGCACAAAGGGGGTACGTAGGCCTAGGACGTTGATGTCCTACCGAGTCTGTCTTTTTTTTTTTTCCTTTCTCGTGTTAGTACAGCCATAGATGATAGGATAACTCACCCTTAGAATAGACAACAAGCGTGGATCCCATCGAGTACGATGGACGCGTGGGGTGCTAGCACCTTCCCCTCGCGTAACCGACTCCCGAACCCAGGTTATGGTTGCGATGACCATTCCTTTCCCTCTTCCTCAGGTTTATGCGGTGTTCCCTTTCCCTCTCTTGGGATAAATTTACACAGCTGGCGACTCTGTTTTTCCGCGCCACTCTCGCGTTTGTACCTGGATGAAAATCCCGGGAGCGACAGCTGGCGACTCTGTTGGGGACTCTGGTTGACCCATGCTGGTCCATCCCTAAGCGAGTCAATCCTAGCGCTTGCTTGTCTTTGTTCTCTTTGGGTGTTTTTGTTTTTTGTTTTGCTTTACTTGATGTATTTTATTTTACGGCTTTTACTGCATTGCACTTCATTTTTATTACTGTCATACTGCTGTGTTGTGCTGGCTGTTTCTGTTTTGCAGGTTGGGTTGTTCTGAGAGATAAGCCCAATACCCAGACTTGAGTACACCCTAGGACTAGAGTGGAGAGTAGTGGGACCTACGTGCCCGCTTGGTACGTTTGTGTGTTCACGAAATTCACAACCAGACGAGGCTATCTTGGGACGCATTCTGACGTGTGTGTCTTGCGCATGTTAGGATGTCGATCTAGAGAGCTGTCGACTCTGGTGACCGATCATCGAGCACCTTAGTGGAAACATCCCTCTTTAGTGGTGACAAAGGCAGACCACATCCTATGGTAAACCCATTCGCACCCGAGGGCCCACTTTGGAATTCGCATAGGATGGCCCCTATCTTTTGAAGAGAATCAGTGAAGGCACTCCTCGATTGACGATAGTACTGTACCCCGAGGGATGAATGTACTATTGTTTCTCGACCTCAGTGCCAAAGCTGAGGACCTTCCGCTTTGGAGAATCAGTTGAGGCCTCCTCGATTGATGATGATGCCAAACTAGAAATGGTGAACGTATCATCATTTCTCGTCCTGAGAGCCCGGGATACTGAACATCTTAGTACCCACACGTGAGAGGGGATGGGTGTTTGCAGGTTTGCAGGTAACCGAAACCTTCAACCTACCCTATTTTTCTGGATCTCTCATCAATGTCTGATTATTTGGGTTCCTGGTTATCTCAGTGGTTCGGAATTCTGGTTTTCTGGGTTGTGGTTCTCGTTCAGTTAACAGCACAGCACATCCAGCAATGTTGCCTTGATCCCATGTCTGCATGAGCATATCATTTTCTTGCATTCTAAAATGTTTGACATTTTTCAGGGCTTGCATCTTACTCTTGATTCCGATTTTCTGAGGTTGCCTTGACATGGATGTCCAGAGAAATAAGATTGTTGCCTATTCGTTCCCAGAGCCGACCTTGACATTGATTCACAAGCTGATTAGTATGGCTGGCCCCGGAGTTCGTACAGAGTTCAGTGGAGGGTATGGGAGACTTCTGAAGTTTGTTTACAATATCTCCAAGTATGAGAAGGATGTCGTTCATACACTTCTTCAGTTTTACGATCCGCCTTTGCGTTGCTTCACTTTCCCAGACTACATTTTGGCCCCAACATTGGAGGAGTTCTCATTTATTTTGGGAATCCCCATCAGGCATGACATAGTATTCTTTTCTGAAGAACACCCCGGGATAAAAGAAATGGCTATTGCTCTTCATATTGGTGAATCCGTTCTGAGCAGTAATATTGAGGAAAAACAAGGAGCTAAGGGTTTCTTATTGAAGTTCTTGTTTGACCAAGCTTGCATACATGTTAAAGAGAAGAATTGGACTGCTTTCCAAGCTATTCTGGCTATGTGCATCTATGGGATTGTCCTGTTTCCCAATGTTCCTGATCTGGTGGATATGCATGCTGTCAGAATCTTTATTTCGAAGAATCCTATACCTACCTTGCTAGGTGATGTGTATCACTCAGTCCACTACAAGAATGAAAATAGGCGGGGAAAAACCGTGAGTTGTTGTCCAGCACTCTTATCTACTTGGTTTCTGAGCCACCTCCCTGAAACTGGCGCCTTCGTTGACACGAAGGATTCTCTGAAGTGGTCAAAGAGGTTAATGGGCTTGACTGCTGACAACATTGTTTGGTTCAATCATGGCTGGCTAGGAATGGAGATTATTTGCAAGTGCGGATAATTCCCTAATGTACCCTTAATAGGGAGAAGAGGTGGAATTAACTATAATCCTTCCCTTGTTATCAGGCAGTTTGGTTATCCTTTGAAGGGTCCACCCGAAGAGCGAGATGTCAGAGAGTCCTTATTCTTCAATGGTACTGAGGATCAAGAGATGATAAGGAAGGTTGTGAATGCTTGGAAGCAGGTGACCAAGAAGGGAAAAACTTCATTCGGGGAATGTAACAATCGGGCTTTCCCTTCCTATAAAGAGTGGATTAAGAAGAGAGTCGAAGAGGAGCTTCTTCCCTTCCCGATGGAACCACCTTTGTATCCTTTGGTGATCGAGCCTCCTACCACAGTTGAGATAGAGAAGTTTGACAAGTTATGGGCTGAAAAGGAAAAGTTGCGAGAAGAAAACAACGAGCTACTGAGGGAAATTTATCAGTTGAAACAGGAGCGGGGTGAAGCTGTTCACACCGCCAAGTTGAAAACAGAGCTTCTTGCTAAGGCAGAAAAAGAGCTAGCTGACATAGTCACATCCAGACAAAGGATGAAACAAGCTTTGGATGGTATCGGTAAGGTTCTCGAGTCTAAGAAGGAGGAATTAGACAAGGCTTTGTTGAAAATCTACAGGTTCGATGATCACCGAGAAACTGCAATGGCTAAGAATAAGAGAAAGTAAGACGGTTATCTAGCTCAGATTGATCAGTTGAAGTTGACGCTCAAGAAAAAAGACGCTGAGATCCTGTCAGGGGTATTCAAGAGACAAGCAGTCGAGGGTCGACTCAATGAAGCTATAGCCTCCATAGAGGAACTTAAGATCCAAGCTGAAGTGAAGAGACCTAGAAGTGAGGGTCCTAGCATGGATGGTGTTTCTGGAGAAGACGCTTGGGAGTTGCATTGCCGATACTTGGAAGGGATCATGCATAGGAGAGACGTTCTCATTCAAGAGCTAATTCAGAGACCGAAGCATCCCGACACCAGAAAGCTGTTCAAGGAAATTCAAGACTTGAGCAAGAAGCATAATGGATGGGGGGATTGACACTTGTGGACATTGATGATATTCCGTAGTTTTCTATTTTCTTTCATTATTCGGACCACCTCCAGACTTGTTGGTTGGGATCTATGATTATTGTGTTCAGACTTGTTATCTTGGATTTGTGATTGTTGACATTTGGTTTTCCTCTGGTTTTCTTAATATACGAGCAGAAGTTCCATTCTATATTGTTGTTAAACTGGAATCAAGGGGTGGATTGCCCTGCAAATATTCAAACATGTTCATTTGCATTTGCATATTCATAATCATTTTGAATAATCATTGTGCATAACAGGTGTTCAAGGCTGGTTATTCGTATTTTGATCTGGTTTTCTCAGAATTGCAGACTTAACTCCTCAGGCCATTCAAGAGTTGATCATGGAGCAAGTTCAAGCTGAGTTGAGGGAAATGCGAGGTCAGATGGGGCAGGTTATGGGGAATATGCAAACTCTCATGCAAGACCAGAAGATGCTGAGGGAGGAGGTCAATTAGATGAAGACTTAGATGGGTTTGGCCATGGAAATTTTGAATAGGGTGTTGAAGATGGAAGACAATCCTGTGGCCGCTTCCACAACAGAGATCCTTACTTCCCCCAGCTCTTTGGAATTTGATTTAAATCGTGGATTACCTCGTGAATCTCTTCCACGAGTGGAAGTTCCAGAACTTTCCCAACAGCAGCTGGGTCTTGGCTCCCAAGAGAAGCCCAAGGGCAAAAAGTGTACACAGGGACAGAAGAAGTCTGAAAGGGTTTTTCATCCGCTCCCTATGCCATATTCTCAACTATTGCAGCATCTCCTTCAGTTGTAACTGGTACAGAAAAGGAATTTGGCTCCTCTCACAGGTAATCCTCCACCAGGCTATGACGCAAGAGCCCGTTGTGATTTACATTCTGGGGCACCAGGGCATACTGTGGAGAAATGTAGGGCCTTTCAGCACCAAGTCCAGGATTTGATTGATGCAGGGGCAATTGAGTTCACGTCGGGCGGCGTGAATGTACAAGGTGATTTTACCCCAATTGTTGCGAAAGAAGTGAAGGCTCCTCCCCTCTTTGCAGGTTCCACCTCATGTCATGGACTTTCTCCACAACCTTTTGTTGCAGAAGCTCTACGTCAGCAACCTTTGTTTGTGCCTCAGCCAAATGTGGAAAGGAAAGTGCAAGCACAGGTGGGGCACCCAAATAAGCACTGACAGCAGAGTTATCAGCAGTAGGGGCAACCGAGATCAAGAGGGCCCAAGAGGATATTTGATCTGATTCCTATCCCTTATAGTCAGCTGTTTGCTCGTCTACTCAAGAACTCTCTGATTTAAACGAGGAGTGTTGCGCCGGTACCGTACCCTATTCCTCCGGATTATGACATGACTGCTAGGTGCGAGTTCCACTCAGGAACGTTTGGGCATACGATTGATAAGTGCAATGCATTCCAGCACAAGGTGCAAGACCTGCTAGACTCAGAGATCATTGTATTCACTGAAGATGACATGTACATCAATGGAGGCCTCCTTTCTCAAATGAGCACTCAGTCTGCAAGTACGTCCAGACAGAATTAAGCTTCCTCAGCAATGGCAATCTTCAGCTTCTTTACTGCATTTTCATTTATAGTTTTTCATTTCTTGTTAAAGCATCGTATGCATGTAAGACTTGTTTGTTTTTTTATGATGATATTAATGCAATGAGTATGTTTTTCTTGAAGTAATCCATTCGTGTTCACTCTTAAGTGTTTATATGCACTGCAATACCAATTTTCTTGTTTAGAACTCTTGAGGGAGGATGATGAGACGAAAACGCAAAATCTCTGGTTGTATGTTCAAGGATAGAACCCTGTTGAGGATGTACAGGCATTGTTTCAAACCCCTAAACACTGGAGATATAAGGGAGATAGACCCTCGTCAACCCCTTTGAGCCTTGAAGTAGGAGTTTCTTTCGTACGAAAAAACCCTCATACTTAACCCAGGGGCAGGGTAGGCGTCAGTTAGTTTGACCGAGCGTTCAAATTTCAAGGAGAGTGTGCATCCAAGGAACCATTACCTTCTATCCCACCGTCAAGAGGTCAAGAGATGTGAAACCACGATGGCTATCCATCGACAACTAAGGAGTGATGCAGTCACAACCCTTTCAAGCAAGTAAGACAACCAGTGTCACACGCTTTGTTCAAAAAGGGGAGTAAAAAAAAAAGCCCGCTAAGTCGAAACTTGTAAACAAGTGACTTAGGCAAAAGTCAGGGCATCCCGCTGGACTTCAAAATCGAAAAAAACTCAAAAGAGTTAGTCCAGGCAAAAATTAGGGATCAAAAAAGCAAAAGAAAGAAAAAGCAAAAAGCATTACAAAAGAAAATCCTCGATAAGAACAAATTCGTGTGGTTACAGACACAAAAGGGGTGACTGTTATTCCAAAACCCCCTTAGGTGCCAAACCATTAGTGGCATAGGTTCCTTGAAGATCATAAACCTTTTGAGAGATGAGCGTTTGGGCCAGATTAACTGAACATAGGACTGGAGAACATCACGAAGAGTGGGTGGGCACCGATAAATTTTGAGCCATCAATCCTTTTTTCTGAAACCGTGAACCGAACCACGTTACAACCCTTAAAAGTCCGAATTGAAACAGGGTTTATTCCGAAAGTGTACTTCAACAGGATAGCGTTCCTGACTCCTATGAGTTGTGCTAATAAGATTCGTTGGTATTGCATGTGCGCATTGTTTTGCCATTTAAAAATCAAGGTCGCATCCGGGCCAGTGATTCGTTCACAAAGCTTGGCGACGCATTTTCATTAAAGCTTCAAGGTTAACATGAGTGTTGCATTAGAATTGTCATTCTCATAATAAACATTTTCTATTTGCATATATGTGCCTAAGCATCAATGCAACTTACAGAGTGAAAGTCAGTCAAAAAGCTTGATCCTGCCAAGTTGGGATGCATGGAAATTCTGAAGGACAATCATATCAAAGGGCAGGCTGCCAAGAGACTCAGGGTAGAGTGAGCTCTCCTCAGTAAGTCGTGTTAAGATGTAGCCAATCTGGGGCAGTCACGTCGAGAAATCTCTCCGAAATTCAGTTATTCTGGGGCATTCATTCTAAGATCAGGGGCAAAGTCACTTCAAAGCTCATATTGGGGCAGGCCACCTCTAGAGCGTGGGAGATTGTCCACTCCTGAAGATGGTTAACTGAAAACACCTCCTCAAGGTTCAAAATACTAAAGTAGAGTATTTTCAAGTCATTACAATCCCTTTCGAGGTAAAGTACTTCATGGATTATGAAGACTGGGGCAATTATGTCGAGATATGACAAGTCTCTCCAAGAGTTTGAAGACCCTGGGGCAGTGCGAATGCCCGATCTTCTATAAAATCCTCTTGAGATGATTTCTTCCATTAGGCCTGGTGGTCAGGGGCAAGTGAAAAGTTCAAAGAGCCGTTTATGACCACAAAGACAAGTCAAGCTACAGGGCAACAGCATTGTATTTCTCCAGCAGTTTGCTTTCCCTAGCAGTGAGATTGCACTTTCCTCAGCAGAGCAAACCTTCCCCGGTAGAATCAGGGTGTTCACCTTCCCCATCCAGTCAGGAAGCGTGCTTTCACCGACGATGTCGTATTCTAATCCCCAGCAAGGTGGGAGTAAAGTCATTCTCCCCATCAGCAGGCTAAGTTCAGCAGTATCCCCAAGCAGGATGGTATAGTGGACTGTTTTCCCCAAGCAGGATGGTATTATGGGCTGGCATCCCCCGACAGGTCCTAAGCCCATATGTTATTGGCAATTCTCAGTAACAGACTTCCGGTTCCGTTATTGGCATTCATTCTCAACTCCCCCAGCAGAGGAGGAATCTCAGGTTCAGGGCATGTGTAACCCCCGGTAGTGTGGATGTTTCTTTTGGGATTTCATCCCCAGTATAAGTTGTTGATCAAAAGGGTCGGTCAGCGCGATCCTTCTCAGCAGAGTTCTTGGATTCAGAGGACAATTTATTTTTGTCATCCCCAGCTGAATTGATCTTCTCTCTCCAGCATTTATTTTGCCGGAGGGACCCCTTTTGCATATCATAAGCATTGGCATTGCATCCTCAAAACGCGTAGCATTTCCACTTCGTGTGGAGCATTACGGCAAAATTCAAACATTTGCATTCGAAGCAAAAGCCAGGTTTGATACTTTCCTTGCCAGTTCTCTTCCTCAGCAGAGATGGCATAACTCAGGAGATTTTGGAGGGATGTGTTCCTCATACTTGTGCTCCCCGGCAGAGTCTTTTATTTAGACTTCTCCTTTCCCCAGCGGAGTCATCTTATCTTTGTTAGGAGTTTTCCTTGGATTAGCCAATCTCCTTTGTAAATCCAGTTCTCGTCTGGCAGTCAGTTCTCGTCTGACTTACTTGGTGAAACCCAGATCTCGTCTCGTAGTCAGTTCTCGTCTGACTTATTCTGTAAACCCAGTTCTCGTCTGGTAGTCAGTTCTCGTCTGACTTATTCTGTAAACCCAGTTCTCGTCTGGTAGTCAGTTCTCGTCTGACTTATTTGGTGTAAACTCAGTTCTCGCCTGGTAGTCAGTTCCCTTTATCAGCAGGGATGGCATTTGTTGCTAGTTCTCTTTATCAGCAGAGATAGCAATCTTTTGGATATCTTCTTTCGTCAGTTCCCTTTATCAGCAAGGATGGCTCTTGTTTTGCTAGTTCTCTTTATCAGCAGAGATGGCAACCTTTCGTATATTTTCTTTCGTCAGTTCCCTTTATCAGCAGGGATGGCATTTATGTTGCTAGTTCTCTTTATCAGCAGAGATAGCAATCTTTTGAAGATTTTCTTCGTCAGTTCCCTTTATCAGCATGGATGGCATTTATGTTGCTAGTTCTCTTTATCAGCAGAGATAGCAATCTTTTGGATATTTTCTTTCGTCAGTTCCCTTTATCAGCAGGGATGGCATTTATGTTGCTAGTTCTCTTTATCAGCAGAGATAGCAATCTTTTGAAGATTTTCTTCGTCAGTTCCCTTTATCAGCAGGGATGGCTCTTGTTTTGCTAGTTCTCTTTATCAGCAGAGATGGCAACCTTTCGGATATTTTCTTTCGTCAGTTCCCTTTATCAGCAGGGATGGCATTTATAGTGCTAGTTCTCTTTATCAGCATAGATAGCAATCTTTTGAAGATTTTCTTCGTCAGTTCCCTTTATCAGCAGGGATGGCTCTTGTTTTGCTAGTTCTCTTTATCAGCAGAGATAACAATCTTTTGGATATTTTCTTTCTTCAGTTCCCTTTATCAGCAGGGATGGCTCTTGTTTTGCTCGTTCTCTTTATCAGCAGAGATAGCAATCTTTTGGATATTTTCTTTCGTCAGTTCCCTTTATCAGCAGAGATGGCATTTATTTTGCTAGTTCTCTTTGTCAGCAGGGATAGCAATCTTTGGAAGAATATTTTCGTCAGTTCTCTTTATCAGAAGAGATGACATAACCTGGGAGAGTTTGCTTCACTTTATACCCAGCATACCTGACACTCGTCCGTATTGTGACAGTACAGCATTTATGGCTAATTCTCCAGTGGAGGATTGCAAATTTCTGAGTTCTTTGGTATTCAATCTCCGTGCATCCTGATTGTCTGAAAGCCGTCGCTATCATACCCTCAGGACCAAGTTGATTGAATAGGGGTAGCTGTTGCACCCCAAAATTTGCCCTCCTTACTTTAGTACTAACTGGCTAATGTTTCATTTCATTTTTTGCATTATCATGTGTGCATATCATTGGTTCTTAGCATGGGGTCAAGGTGCCTAAGGTAAGTTCAAGAGGAGAAGATGTTCTTCAAAGGGTCAAGCAAGAGAGTTCAAGTGGACCACTTTCTCCTAACCAGTGCAGAAATTAGGGTTTTGAGATTTTTGGGTTTATTGCTCCAATGGGAAAGCTCCTTGGGTTTTTATCATCACCAAATGGCATATCTTATCTTCGTTGGAGAGGATACACATCATATTCAGAGGAATTTGGATTTGGAGACTGTGATATTTCCTCCTAGACTGAGGGTACCAAGATTAGGGTTTGTTATAAAGTCAGTTTATTTCTGATTTTTTGGGCAAGACTTAATTCCATGGTATTCCTTGGGTCCCCAAGTATCTAGGATTGGAAGATTGTCCATCAGTTTGGTTCAGGAGGATTTCAATTGGCTAATGGACTGGGAATCAGGTGAATTGGGGGAAAGTCAACAGTGAGAGGGGAAGTCAACTGTGGAATTTTGAGGTTCTCTCCAAGGCTTTCAAGGTCTCACACCCGCATATGGTCTTCAAGAGTCAAGTTTCATGCCATTTATCAAGAATCAAGGGTTGGTGCAAAAGTTACTAAATATGGAAATGACCAATAATTTGAAAGTTTCCTTTTTGGGCAAGTTCCTACACTACATTCACCTTGACTTTTCATCATCAAAGAAGCTTCAAATGAATTTTTCTCCAACATGAAAATTGAATATCTTTTTATCCTCTTTCCAACAAGTACTAGTGGGTCTCCATATCATTTGTGAAACTCAAGTTACGATCAAAAGAAGGCAAAGTGGTTTTTAGGGTTTCTCATAATTCCATTTTCACAACTTTGGCATAGTGACCTATAATTAATTCCATTGCTTCATGTCACATGCTAACATCAAAGGACACTCCTCAAGGATCATTTTTAGGCCTTTGAATCAAGTTAATCCATGGTATATTCTTCACTTATTCTCCATTGTTCAAAATTGCCAAGTCATTGAAAACTCATGAACCAAAATGTTTCAAGGCCCAAATCAAACTCAGGTGTAATTAGCAATTCAGACATGGGTGATCCATCATAGAATGTTTGGATATACATGCATGGAAGGAGGTGTATCTCACATAATGTAATTTTCCAAAATCATCCAAAACTCTTTAACAAGAGAATTATCAAGGCCCAATTGATCATCAGTGGGTTAACCTAATCTATTTAAGCCAATTCATGCACTGGTTAGGGTTTTTTACACGTGACTTGGAGGAGAAAAGAAGCTTGAGCCCTAAAAAATCCATCTCTTCGAATCTCACGATCTACAAGGAGTCTTCACAAAATTCTTTCACCATCAGAACCTTTGGGAGCCCTAGAACACAAACCAACCATCACTTGAAGCTATAGGCAAGGATATAGGAGGCGTGATCTCAGGTTGGTGGTTTTTTCCATGATCATAAAACTCTTCTTTTTGATATGCATATTGATGTGTGATGTCCATGGATCATCCTGATGTATTTTGTTTTGAATATGGACGTGTATATTGGTTGTATGGTGAGTTTAAAGTTTTGAACCCTAACATTATTTCCTTCGTTTTTCATTATATGCTGATTATTTGTGATTTTGAGTTGCATATTTGAGATCATGGTTGAATTCTGGTTCGAATGGTGTAAGAGTCATGGATTTATGGGTTTGTTTTGGTGAGAGCTCCGTTCAGTGCCGCCTGAGAAGACGACCGGAGCTAGGGCTCCGGCGTCTGGCAAGGTTTCAGGCGAGCTAGGGTTTGGAGGTGGAAGAGACAATCCTGGCCGTCCATTGGTTTGATCATACGGTCCACGCTTTGCCATGTTTTTATTTTATTTTATTTTTCTGATTTTTTATTTTAATGTTTGTGTGCTTATGACCCCTCGGTTGTTATTATGTGCTTGCAATCCCAGCCTCTTATCATGTATTATTTTTTATTGTTTGACTTAATGTGATCCATTGATGTGATCAGACGGCTATAACTTGGACAGCGCATTAATGATGGTGCATGGTATGCACGTGTTTTTATTCTAAATGATGAGTAATTAAGTGTGGCGCGTGCACGTTAGTTACAGTGTGCGCATTAATCCTGGCCCCTTATCATGAGTACTTGCAGGTTTGTTTGACTGATTGATGACGTGAGATCAATCCAAGGGTGAGTAGCGAGTCAACCATTGACTAAAGACCACGCGTAGACTCCTTTTTATTATTTTATTTTTCTGATGGACTTAAACGCTGGGCCTTGTTATTCGCACCCCCACCCTTTAGACCATTAATATTTCTAACATGTTTGAATTACTGAACGCACCCCCATGTGCATTTCACTATTTTTATTCTAATTATTATTTACATTTTCATTTTTAATTTTTAAAAATAGTTTCTTGCATTTAAAAATTCCCAGAAAATTCATATATCATATTTATAATTTTATAAAATTTTCACAAATTTTATTTTATTATTTTATTTTATTTTCATCATCTGAAATAATTATTTTAATAATTTCTCTTTGAATTTATTTCATTATGCACACATTGCATTGTTCATTTTATTTCTCTGCATCCATAAAACATTTTGAATCCATTCTTTTTGAACTCATTCACAAATACATTGAATTGCATTAAAATATTTTTCTCTCATTTTTAAAATCATCTCATATTGCATTTTAGTCCTTCCCTTTAGCACATTGAACCATGTTTCTCATCTGAGCTTTGCATAATTGGTTTAGTGACTAACATCTTGAATTTTTGCAGGAGTTTTTGATATGTTGTTTGTTTCTGGTTGAGCAATGTTGAGAATTAATTTGGCAATTTTAAAAGATGTTTTACTACCTATTTAATTGCTCTTTGTGTGAGATTTTCTTGTATGCACATCCTTGATCTTGTCTGGTTATCTGTTTGAAGAGGCACTTGTGCCATTGTTTTGGGGTGTTTATTTGACTTCATAAATCATGTTTGAATTGTTGTAGGTCATTTAATCACTATTATATGTCATTGTTTGGTTTTCATTTGCCTTAATATTGCTTGTGTCTGTTTTGTGATAACCTTTTATGCAGGGACCGAGGTAAGTTATTTGAGGGTGTGGATAGTTATCCATGTCCACCTTACTCTTCCCTTCCCTCATCCTTTCCTTTCTTTAGGCTTAGGTTGTCGTCAAACCTCACTAACCATAGGTCACCCATGCATGATAACATTAGGACTCGTAGTTTCCCTTTAGAGTTTCCTTTGTGTCTTCTCTCTTCTCATCTCAGAACTTCTTGAAAAACATTTAATAAGAATAAAGTGTATTGCGCACGAGCCTTAAGCGTGGGGAATGAGAAATGAGGGGCTTCCTCTCATCTTTCTAGAGTGCTTAGCGAGCGTCCTGTCTTGGGACGATCCACTAAGTATTCGCCCCTGTGCCCTAGACTTTGGTGCAATGCAAGTTATGAACTAACTTAAGCCACTTCTGTCCTAAAAAACACGAACAAACCTCAAACCTTTTTGTCCTTCGGGATTGTCAAACTAAAGGCTATTTTCAAAAAGGGAACGTTACTTTCCGTCTGAGTCGTAAACAGGCATCGACCCTAACTGCCGGACGCGAACTTAGCGTCGCTCATAAAAAACACAAAAAGAACTGGGTCCGAACTACGTGGGCTCTGAATTCCCCATTGCACAAAGGGGGTACGTAGGCCTAGGACGTTGATGTCCTACTGAGTCTGTCTTTGTTTTTCCCCTTTCTCGTGTTAGTACAGCCATAGATGATAGGATAACTCACCCTTAGAATAGACAACAAGCGTGGATCCCATCGAGTACGATGGACGCGTGGGGTGCTAGCACCTTTCCCTCGCGTAACCGACTCCCGAACCCAGGTTATGGTTGCGATGACCATTCCTTTCCCTCTTCCTCAGGTTTATGCGGTGTTCCCATTCCCTCTCTTGGGATAAATTTACACGGCTGGCGACTCTGTTTTTCCGCGCCACTCTCGCGTTTGTACCTGGATGAAAATCCCGGGAGCGACAAGTGGGAGTCCTCTTGATCCATTGTGGATGTTTGAGATGTTTAGACAAGTTAACGATCATGTCATTCCTAGATTGATCCCTTGTCTAAGAGCTCAGAGAGGGCTTGAAACCCTAATTTTGATTGTAGTAAGTGTTCACCCATCTTTGGGGAGACTAATGAGGCATAAGGGTACACCCATATTGTGATGATGATTAGCACAATGATGGGAAATATTAGTGGTCAAAATTTGGGGTATGACACTTTGTTCTTGGATCATTATAGATCAAGGAGAAAAATGACATCAAATTTGGCTAAAACACAAACAGATTCTGTCCCAATATTTCACTAAGAGGCAAAAGTGGAAATCCCATGAAACCCTAACTTCATGGCTTTATAACTCAAAATCCATGCATATTTTGACTATGAACCAGTATGACACTGTTGTAGTATGTAATGAAAGCTTTCATTTGAGCTTTGGATGGAATAAAATGGCTGCTTGGATCATAAGTTATGGTCTTGCAAAGTTGGGTAAAAATCATCTTTTTTCCATAACTTAGTGGAATTTTAAGTTTCTTAAGATCACCCCTTTTGCAAGTAACCTCACTTTTCTTGATTTTTCTTGATTGATGATGATCCAAACCATATGTTAACATTGTTTTTGTCTTAAAGAAGCCATGTTTGTCAAAAAATCTCAAAAGTCAAACTTGGTTTTGGGCACAGTTGACTTTTTATCAAATGAATTTCAAACTTTGTGATCCTTTATGAAATCAAGTTCTTGGGCTAAATCAAACCTAATGGATGGATTCCATAGGTTTTTTTTAATGTCTTGAATCATGTCCCAAGTTTTGAGATCATATTTTTGCTCAAAAGTCAAAGGTATGGTTGACTTTTTCTCAGAAACCCTAGTTTGTGGTCCAGATGAATTTGAATCCTTGCATTGCTCATGAATTAAGCTCTTTGTATCAATATAAACTTGTGTGAGGATCAATATAAGAAATTTTAGATCTTCAAAACATTTCTTGAGGTCTTGGCTCATGCCTTGCTCCAAAAGTCAACTTAGGGGTGAATTAGGTCAACAAACCCTAATTCCTGATTTTTGATGAATGCATCCCTTGTGGCTATTTTGAACTCATGATTGGATCCATGAGGTCCCTTTGAGCTTCTTGAATCATGTTTCGAATTATTGGCTCATGCCCAGATGAAAATTTCCCTCTGGAGGCCTTGGTCGACCAAAACCCTAATTTGGTGACACTTGTGATCTTAAGGCTTGATCAACTTGAAATTTTGCATTCTTATGCTTGATTCTTGATGTGGGAGACCTATTGATCCTTCATAGATGTTTGAGAGGTTTGATAAGTTGGAGATCATGTCAATTCTTGATTGATCCTTTTCCTGAGTGCTCTGAGAGGGCTCAAAACCCTAATTCTTGATTAAGGTGAATGCTCAACAATCTTTGAGAGGATTGATAAGGTATGAAGATACCTCCATATTGTGGTGATGATTTGAACAATGGTGTGGATCCTTGTGGTCAAAATTTTGGGTATGAAAAATGAACCTATTTAATCTTCTTGGACCTGAAGGTGTGAATGGCGAAGGCGTTCAAACATTCAAGGTAAAAAAGGATTAAATATCGGAATACCCGAAATTTTGATTTTGGTTGTGAATAGTAGTTATTTGCTCATCTATCTTCTTTTGCTAAGTAATGCTACTTAGAAAAGAGTAAAACTTCCCCTCGATCCTGGTCTTCAGCCACGGAACTGGTCTTAGTTTCTTTTGAAATAAACTTCCCCTCGATCCTGGTCTTCAACCACATAACTGGTCTTAGTTTCTTTTAAAATAAACTTCCCCTCGATCCTGGTCTTCAGTCATGGAACTGGTCTTAGTTTTCTTTTGAATTAAACTTCCCCTCAATCCTGGTCTTCAGCCACAGAACTGGTCTTAGTTTCTTTTGAAATAAACTACCCCTCGTTCGTGGTCTTCAGCCAAGGAACTGGTCTTAGTTTTCTTTTGAAATAAACTTCCCCTCGATCCTGGTCTTCAACCATGGAACTGGTCTTAGTTTCTTTTGAAATAAACTTCCCCTCGATCCTAGTCTTCAGCCATGGAACTGATCTTAGTTTCTTCTTGCCAAGTCCGTTTCTTAACAAGGAGTGCTATCTGTGATGGTTTTCACCAAACTTCTCTCCGAGGAGATGCCATTTGATGGAAAAACGTGCTTCATCATACTTCTCTTCAAAATTTCTTCGAAGGGATGCCATAGGATGAGTAAAGTTTTGATGTCAGACTTGTTGGTGGGGACCATTTGTCTGAATTACAGAGGTGTGCGATCTTCTCCTTTGGAAGATTCCATTTGCTGGGGAAATTACATCATACTTCCTCCTTTCGGAGAGATACCATGTGATGTAATCCAATTTTGAGGTACTGATGACTCCATTGAAAGCAAATTTTTTGGGGAGAAACTGTCGTATTGCCAAGAGTCTTCTGTTGAGAGGCTTTCTCTGAGGACTTTCTTTAATCCGAGAAAGCAAAATATCATCTTCACTGGTGAAGAGTGAAGTTCCAAAGGTGTATAACCAAATGGCTTCTTATCTTTCAGAGGTTCAAGTTGTCAAGGTGGCCGAAGACCGACTTCAATCCTGGAATAAACTGGAGAGAGATTGTTTATACGATACATTTCCTGACGAGGAAAGAACTCAATCCGAGATTTTGTCCTATCTGACATAGAAAGGAAGACTGACAACTCTATCGGAGAGAGGATGTTTATCACTTGGGGATGAGTATGACCAAAGTGATAGTAATGCAACATGAATATGAATATAAATAGGAATCAATTATGCATGATGTATGTATGGATTGCTGACAAGACAGACATGACATATGGACTGGTCATGAACACAACTGGATACTCGGCCACTCTGGGAGATGAGGGTATCACTGGAGATTTTGAAAGTTGTACTTTTGTTTTGGCACGGAGATTCTCGCGTTTGTTCTGGTTTCCAGAGGTACAAACCTGCTAGGAATAGAAACCCGTTATTTCTTTTCAAGGGTAGATTCTACTGGGGTGAAAAACCAATCATTGGTTCTCAGAGGTAAAAACTCTA
The DNA here is from genome assembly GCA_022829125.1 of Lathyrus tuberosus. NCBI lineage: Eukaryota > Viridiplantae > Streptophyta > Magnoliopsida > Fabales > Fabaceae > Lathyrus > Lathyrus tuberosus. Next base: position 1,100,314 of record JALAZF010000233.1, read on the forward strand.
CCGTGGATGACAGATGGGACATTCCATCTGAAATAATTGATCGTTTATTCAAGGTGTGCTGATCACAAGGAGTATTTTAATTCTACATTTTGAAGTTTGATCACTTCTGGGGAAGCCGTCGATATTCCCTTTTTGTATTCAGTAATCGAAAGGTAATTACCATCTTTATTTCAAAAACATAAGTAACTTTGAAAGCAAAAGTAAATTAATTTTTTTTGTTTCAAGAATGTTAATCAAATAAACATGTCATTTTGCAAAGCAGAATGAATGAGAATTGCAAACAAAAGGCACTAGGGCTCAAATTTTTATTGATAGAATGATAATCAACCAAACACATGATCCCATGGAGCATTACAAAGTTTAGAAAATGGTAATTTTAAAGGAAAATGGGCTACATTGAAACATAACGACCGCTATCTTTCCATCAACTTTGAATTCTGGGTATTTTTGAGCTTTTGTTGAAGATGACCTTGATTGAGAATTTCTTGACATATGATGTTCCCACTGAGGAGCCAATCTTGTCAGATGCAGTTACTTGCCATGAATCCCTAACTTTTGCCTAGATTGCCCTCTCGAGTTTTCAATCCATCGAGATGGTCATTGTTTATGTCTCTAATTTTTGCCTGGACTGTCCTTTTGGGTTTTCAATCCAACGAGACGTTTTTTTTTCACTTAGGCGAAGTATTTCTTGACTACATCAACATTTGTGGGATAAGTAAACTCTTCTCCATCCATGGTTTAGAGTCTCAAGGCACCGCTTAAAAAGGCTTTCTTAACAACGTAGGGGCCATCGTAATTCGGAGTCCATTTTCCCCTGGAATCAGTGAGAAAAGATTGTATCTTCTTGAGCACGAGGTCTCCTTCTCTGAAGACACGGGGTCAGACTTTTTTGTCGAACGCTTTCTTTATCCTTTGTTGATATAACTATCCATGGCATAAAGCAGTCATTCTCTTCTCTTCTATTAGATTCAGTTCATCGTATCTGCTCTGACACCATTCAACTTATGTTAACTTGGCTTTCATCAATACTCTCATTGACGGGATCTCTACTTCTATGGGGAGCACTGCTTTCATGCCATATACTAGAGAAAAAGGGGTTGCCCCTATTGAAGTGCAGACGAATGTGCGATAAGCGTGAAGAGCAAATGGTAGCATCTCATGCCAATCTTTGTAGGTCACAACCATCTTTTGAATAATCTTCTTGATATTTTTGTTAGTTGCTTCTATCGCTCCATTCATTTTAGGCCGGTAGGGAGATGAGTTATGGTGTTCAATTTTGAACTCATCACACAACTCTTTCATCATCTTGTTGTTCAGGTTAGATCCATTATCAATAATGATCTGGCTTGGAACACCATAATGGTAGATGAGATTGTTCTTAATAAATCAGACCACCACTTGTCAGGTCACATTGGTGTATGATACTGCTTCGACCCACTTGGTGAAGTAATCAATGGTTACCAGGATGAACCGATGTTCGTTTGAAGCTTTGGGTTCAACCATGCCAATCATGTCGATTCCCCATATAGAAAAAGGCCATGGAGAATAAAGAACTTTGAGATACGTTGGTGGTACATGAATTCTATAGGCGTATATCTGACAGTTGTGACATTTCCTCACGTACTTGTAGCAATCGGATTCCATTGTCAGCCAATAATATTCCGCTCTCAGAATTTTTCTTGCCATTGTGTGTCCATTGGCATGAGCGCTAAAGGATCCTTCGTGAATCTCTTTCATTAACATGTTTGCTTTGTGTCTGTCTATGCATCTGAGTAAAACCATGTCGAAGTTTCTTTTATAGAGTGTATCATTGTTCATGAAGAAGTTGCCATCCAGTCTTCTGAGAGTCTTCCTATCTTTTCTCAATGCCCTAGGCGGGTATTCTTGTCTTTGAAGGAAGCATTTGATATCGTGATACCATGGTTTGTCATCTATGACAACTTCAATTGCAAATATGTAAGCAGGCCTATCAAGGCGCATTATATCGATCTTTGGTACATCGTTCCATCGACTCACACTAATCATGGAGGATAGAGTAGCCAATGCATCAGCCATGTGGTTTTCTTCAAGAGGAATGTGATGAAAATCAATCTTGTTGAAGAAGGGTAACAACCTTCTTGCGTAGTCTTTGTAAGGAATCAATCTCGATTGATATGTGTTCCATTCCCCTTTGATCTGATTTATAACCAGGGATGAGTCTCCAAACACATCCAAGTTCTTTATCCTTAAGTCGATAGCTTCTTCGAGACCCATGATGCAAGCTTCATTTTCGGCCTCATTGTTTGTACATTTGAATGCCAATCTGCCAGTGAAAGGGATATGGGTACCCTGAGGTGTTACGATGATTGCCCCAATTCCATTTCCACAAGCGTTGACAGCTCCGTCAAATATTAGTCCCCATTGGGATCCTGGCTCTGTCCCTTCGTTTGGTAGCCGTTCATCACAATCTTTTATCTTCAAGTACATCACATCTTTGTCTAGGAAGTCAAATTTGACTGATTCCTGATCGTCAATTGGTCGATGAGCCAAATGATCGGCTAAAATACTTCCTTTGACGACTTTTTGAGCATGGTACTCGATGTTGTATTCTAATAACAACATCTGCCAATGGGCAGTCCTTCATGTGAGAGCAGGGTTTTCAAAGACGTACTTGATTGGATCCATTTCAGAGATTAACCAAGTAGTGTGAAAAATCATGTATTGGCGAAGATGCTTAGCTGCCCAAGCCAGAGCGCAACAAGTTTTCTCGAGCATAGTGTATCGATTTTCACAGTCTATGAACTTCTTGCTTAATTAATAAATGACAGACTCTTTTCTTTTTGTTTCGTCTTGTTGACCAAGCACACAACCCATGGAGTCTTCCAAGACTGTTAAGTAGATGATCAATGGTCTTCCTTCCACCAGAGGAGACAAAATCGATGGATTTACCAGATATTCTTTGATGCTGTCAAAAGCCTTTTAGCAGTCTTCTATCCATATACAGCTTTGACTCTTTCTGGGTAGCTTGAAGATTGGCACGCATGTCGCGGTCATAAGGGATATGAATCTTGAGATGTAAATCAGACTTCCTAAAAATCATCTCACTTATTTTTCAGTCTTTGGTGAAGGCATTTCTTGAATGGCCTTAACTTTGTCGGGATCAACCTCAATTCCTTTTTGGCTAACGATGAATCCCAAGAGTTTTCCTGAACGAACATCGAATGTGCATTTGTTGGGATTCAAGCGGAGTTTGTATTTTCTCAAACGCTAGAATAACTTTGATAGGTGTTCCACATGTTCTTCTTCTGTCTTAGATTTGGCAATCATGTCATTGACGTACACTTTAATCTCTTTGTGCATCATGTTGTGAAACAGAGTTGTCATCGCCCTTTAATAAGTTGCTCCTGCGTTCTTTAGACTGAACACCATTACTTTGTAACAAAAGGTGCCATAAAGGGTGATGAATGAAATTTTCTCCATGTCTTCTGGTGCCATTCTGATTTGATTATAGCCTGAGAATCCATCCATGAAGGAGAAGACTTTGAATTTTGCTGTGTTGTCAACCAGCATGTCAATGTGTGGTAGTGGAAAATCATCCTTTGGACTTGCTTTGTTTAAATCCCTATAATCTACACACATTCTGACTTTTCCGTCTTTCTTGGGAACCGACACTATGTTGGCCAGCCATTGAGGATATTCTGAGGTGGCAAGGAAACCTACGTTGATCTGTTTTTGCACTTTCTACTTAATTTTGATGGTCATATCTAGATGAGTCCTTCTCAATTTTTGTTTTATCGGAGGACATTATGTTTTCAATGGTAAGTGATGTTCCACGATGCTGGTATCTAATCCTGGCATGTCTTGGTAGGACCAAGCAAACACATCTGGAAATTCTTTGAGAAGTTTTATCAAGCCTTCTCTGACAATTGGAGTGAGCAGTGCTCCAATATTAACTTCTTTCCTTTCTTCTTCAGAACCCAAATTGACCGTTTCCAACGGCTCTTTGTAAGGTTCAATGGACCTTTCCTCTTGTTTGAGTAGTCGGGAGATTTCTTCTAGAATTTCTTCGTCCTCTTCTTCTTCGGCTTCAAATACCGGAAACTCAAAGTTGGGAGAGGGCATTGGATCGTATGTTTCAATGGGGTTTAAAACAAGTAACCTGCACGACGTGATGATTCCCTTTTTAAAAAAGATAGAGAGAATGCAAAAGTGTGTGCAGTGTATTTTTTTTTTGAAAATGCTCGTTTTTATTTTGGGTTGTTTTTTAGGATTACTATTTTCTGAAGAAAAAAAACGAAAAGTGAAAATAGCAATAAATGCAGCAATTCAGAATGACATTATTTATTCATGATTTATCGATTCTTGAAACACAAACCTATAAAACAAAACTCTGCCACTTTGGGCGAAGCGAAGAGGGACATTTACAGAAAAGTAAGCCCTATAAAACATCCATTTCACCCGGGCAAAGTGAAATTTCAAAACAAAGATGCGGCAATTACTTCAATTTATGAACGACATTCGTGACATCGACCGCGGCCCAATGGCGACGAACTCCTCTGTGGATCACAAAGTCCGGTATCTTTCTTCCAGGTTTATCTTTAGAAATAACACTGATTTTGAGATGAGTGGAATTATTGGAGTCCTCTTCCCATGCAGAGTTATCATAGGAGGACTCTTCCGTTATATCTTTGATAGAACTTTCATCCTTAAGAGGATCTCCCCATCCAGTTGGCTGGATGTCCTCATATCTAATGCGAGAGCTTTCGGGAGCAGTGTACTTTACTAGAAATTTGTACTTGCTGCTTGGCTGCCCCAAGGTATCCCAGGTTTCTGTGGGAATAGATGAGTCATCTTCTTCAACGACGTTGACATCAGGAAATGCATAGTTAATAAATTCTTGTCCTGCGATCTTTGCAAATTCATCAACGTGGTGTTGGACACTCTTGGAATGTTCTGGGTAAGGATTCCATGACTCTGGGAGAACAGGCATATTTTTTTCAGGATTATTCAGCAGATATGAATTAACCGGCTGACTCTTTTTCCCCGAGTCTTCCATGTAAGGCTTCCAGATAGGCAAATCATCTAGGGGATCATAAGAATCGTAGTCAAAGTTGTCTTTCATCAGAGTGTCTTCTTCCAATGAGTTGGGTGGAGCATGGCATCCTTCAGGGTCGCAATCTTCGTAGATCATTCTAACGTCTGATCTTGGTATATATCTGGGACTTTGCTTTGGAGAGCAAAATGACATGTAAGTTTCTCCCTGAGATATATAACCTTCATCATTAAAATAGTATTTCCACTCTTCATCTGTATCAAAAGAGTTGTTCTCCTTGATGGTGTGGACTTCTTGAGATATTGGGTGGAGGAAGCCTCCACTGAGGAAGAAATCCTGAGTAGGACGAAAGCTTTCATCCTTCTTTGTAGTCTGGGTACATGTTGGAGAAAAACCAAGACCTTTTCTTGTCTTGTTATCAGCAGGAATTATAATCTGCCCCCATCCTTTTATGTTATCACTCCCTATTATTTGGAGAGCATCTTTGTACGAGGAGATTGACGTTCCTTTGTCTTGGTGATTCTCATTGCTCACCGAGAGCGCCTGAAATTGAGTTCCAACAACCTATTCTGGTTCTAAATATGAAAATGATGATAGGTTGCTCACAATTAAACCTTGTTCTCCATATACCGTGACCAACTTGTCATTATAGCAAACTTTAGCTTCTAGTGAAGTGTCGAAGTGACTGCCCCAACTTCACGTATCCATGGTCTTCATAATAAACAACTGTATGCTGCTCGGATATCCATGACCTGGAAAGTGACTTGGAAAGTGTGAGGACCGATGGTTATGGGAAGATCGACTTTGCCGATAACTGTTTTCCTGGATCCGTCAAAGGCTTTGACAATGATCAAGAGGAGGTTGTGGTGAACTTCTAAGAAGCCTGTTGGTCCAAGCCTAAGAAAAGTTCAAGAAAGGTTTCACCAGGAATAATCCTTTGTTAAATAATTCCAAGGTTTAAAGAAATTCAAAAGAGGTTTCACCGGGAATTAATCCTCTATGAGGAAATGAATTTCTTTTATATGTTTCTAAGTTTTGACAGTCTTAAGAAAAGTTTCACTGGGAATAATTCCTTTCTTATTTCCATATTGAATAAAGCCCAAGAGGAGGCAGATTGTATTGAGGGAAGTTTCCTATGAGGAAACTAGTTATTGACTAAGTTAGAAGTATCCTTTTGTTTGACCTAAGGATAACCTAACTGCTGGGGAAACTCTAGACAGATATGCACAAGTATATAAATAAGTGAATCAATAAGTATATAAACAAGTATGCATTGAATTGAAAAGATGTTGGGTCTTACACTCTGAAAAGAGGCCCAAATGTATTGTGATTGATTATATTGGCTACATATGTATGATTAGGGTTTTGATAAATTGAAGAAAGTTTTAAGAAAAATTTGAGTTTGAATTTGAATTAAAAGAAAGTTGTTTAAAAGAAAAGAAAGTTTGGGGCTTATAACTCAAAGAGAGGCCCAAGTGGTGTAAGAGCAGTTTCACCGGGAATAATGATCCTCTTAGTACCAGTTAAAAAAAGATAGATGATTTTGAAAACAGAGGTATGGGGCTTACAACTCAAGGAGAGGCCCATGGAGGTTGTTTATTGTTTAAAAACAAGTTTATGTACAAAACATTGGGGCTTATACTCAAGGAGAAGCCCAGATGACTTATTTGAAAATAGTGATCGCATTGCGATATCGAAAGACGTTGTGGGACTTATACTACAGCAGAGGCCCAAAATTTATTTATGTACATAGGGGGTTGGGTCTTACACTCTAATAGAGACCCAAAATGCTTATTGAAAGGAAGAAAAGTGGGGCTTATACTCAAGGAGAGGCCCAGATTAAAAAACAACAGACGCACCGTTATTTTTGAAAACCGTATTGGGACTTATACTATGACAGAGGCCCAAAAATTATTTATTTACAAAAGTGGTTGGGTCTTACACTCTAATAGAGGCCCAAGTGTTTCAAATGAAGTTTTGAATGATTTAAAAATCAAGGAAAACCCCTAATTTTATTTAAAAATACATTTTTTAAAGAAAAATTAAATAAAAATGATATAAAATATAAAATATATTTAATAAACATGTTGTGAACTTTGAAAAATATTTGAAAATAAATGTTTTAATTCACAAGATGATTTGAAATTCAATTGATTTTGAAAAATCAAGAAAAATAAATTATTTAAAAATGTTTAAAAACAAATTAAAATAAAAATCTTTGAAATATTTAAAAATATATCAAAATAAAAAAAAATTGTGATTTTTGGTAAATAAAATATTTTTAATGTGTGAGTGATTTTTGTGCAAAAAATCATTTAAAAATAATTAATTTTAAATATTAAAACAAATATTTGAAATTAAGTAAGAAAAATATGAAAAATATGAGAAAAATGGGAAAAGTGGCAAAAATGACATATGTGGGGTTTGAACCCACGCCCTCACCTTCCAACTCACAAAGCGTGCCCTTGCCAACTGAGCCAGCGTGTGCTGGTGATAAAGATATCAAACCAACACATAATATATGAAACCTGTGTGGCAAATTCAAATTTCGAGCCAACTTCTGATTTTCAAAGCCTATGTTATCTCTCTCAATACGCAACTATTTGACATGATTTAAACACCAAAGTTGTGTGTTTTTTAACAAGGAATTGAATGGTTCTTTTTAATTTTATTTATTTTAAGTGTATCACAAGATATCATGTTGTAATCAGATGAACCCTAAAAAATGCAAGAACTATATGAAATCTCATTCACACAAGATAAATGGCAATTAATTGAGGGTTAATGATCTATGAACACCCAGAAACATGTTGGTAACTTGAAAACATATTTATTATGCCTGATTCATAGAGTTCAGTTTTGAGGAAGCTTACCTTGCAAGTGAGAATCAAATTCTGCAATGTAGGTGTTACAGATGCAAGATGATGATCTGGATAGCTTCCTTGACCCCCAAGGATGGTGTTCCAATTATTAGAATGAGTTGAAACCTTATGGATCACTTGGCTCGACTCAATCTGCAGTCTTGAGGAAAATTTGAGCAAAAGGATAGTGACTTGGTGATTCTGATATTACAGAAGTGTTTTGAGGTTATGGATCACTTCTATGATGCTTATGCGAAGTGTTTGGATACTTGGTTTGAATGGAATTGGATTGGTTTGAGAATTCCAAGTTTTTACTCTTTGAGAACTTTGAATTTTGCAAGAGGAAGAATTTGTGAGAAAACAAGCATTATGGTTGTTTTGGTGTGTTTGAAATGAGGCAATGTGACCTCTATTTATAGGTGAATGAGTTTGGTTTTGGCAAGATGCATCATTACCCCTAATGCAAGGTACACCAATGCTTCCAAATAGTTTAGCTACCAATTAACCAATTCCACATTCCTCAATCATTTTTATTGTTGTTTATATGATCATCTTGACTGCAAAGAGTGGCATCTTTGAATTTGCACTATTTCACATAAATGCCTTTGAATTCAAGGCATAACGTGACAAAAGCCATTAATCCAAGTTGAAGTATTTCTTGACCCTTTGACTCAAATTTGCAGGTTTGCTATGATTTCTTCTATTATGCATTGAATGTGAGTGGCATTGATCATTACACTTGACAATAAAATCGTGTACCACAAGAAATGATCAATCTGATTTTTGCAAAATAGTTTGTGGCAAGGCATGTTGATCACTTCATATCTCTTTGCTCAAATGGAGTTTGATGATGTTCTTGTACTCTTTGGAAAGCTTGCATATCATACTTCAACTTTGATTTTTACCTTTGGTATTGGATCATTATGGATCATGGAGAAAAATGACATTAAATTTGGCTAAAACACAAACATATTCTGTCCCAAAATTTCACTAAGTGTCAAAAGTGGAAATCCCATGAAACCCTAACTTCATGGTTTTATAACTCAAAATCCATGCATCTTTTGACTATGGACCAGTAGGACACTTTTGTAGTATGTAATGAGAGCTTTCATTTGAGCTTTGGATGGGAGAAAATGGTTGCTTAGATCATAAGTTATGGTCTTGCAAAGTTAGGTAAAAATCAACTTTTTTCCATAACTTAGTGAAATTTTAAGTTTCTTAAGATTACCCCTTTTACAAGTAACCTCACTTTTCTTGATTTTTATTGATTTATGATGATCCAAACCATAAGTTAACATTTTTTTGTCTTAAAGAAGCCATGTTTGTCAAAAAATCTCAAAAGTCAAACTTGGTTTTGGGCACAGTTAACTTTTTATCATATGAATTTCAAACTTTGTGATCCTTTATGAAATCAAGTTCTTGGGCTAAATCAAACCTAATGGATGGATTCCATAGGTGTTTTTGAATGTCTTTAATCATGTCCAATGGTTTGAGATCATGTTTTGCTCAAAAGTCAAAGGTATGGTTGACTTTTTCTCAGAAACCCTAGTTTATGGTCCAGATGAATTTGAATCCTTGCATTGCTCATGAATCAAGTTATTTGTGTCAATTTAAACTTTTGAGAGGATAAATATAATATATTTGAGGTCTTCAAAACATTTCTTGAGGTCTTGGCTCATGCCTTGCTCCAAAAGTCGACTTAGGGGTGAATTAGGTCAAGAAACCCTAATTCCTGATTTTTGATGAATGCATCCCTTGAGGATATTTTGAACTCATGATTGGATCCATGAGGTCCCTTTGAGCTTATTGAATCATGTTTTGAAGTATTGACTCATGTCCAGATGAAAATTTCCCTCTGGAGGCCTTGGTCAACCAAAACCCTAATTTGGTGACACTGGTGATCTTGAGGCTTGATCAGCTTGAAATTTTGCATTCTTATGCTTGATTCTTGATGTGGAAGACCTATTGATCCTTCATAGATGTTTGGGAGGTTTGATAAGTTGGAAATCATGTCAATTCTTGATTGATCCTTTGCTTGAGTGCTCTGAGAGGGCTCAAAACCCTAATTCTTGATTGAGGTGAATGCTCAACAATCTTTGAGAGGATTGATGAGGCATGAAGGTACGTCCATATTGTGGTGATGATTTGCACAATGGTGTGGAACCTTGTGGTCAAAATTTAGGGTATGACGCTACTCAGTCCGCACGAACAAAGTGCCTTCAATCTTAGTGCTAGCTGCTACGAATGAACACTTTGAGTGTGTGTGTGTGTGTGTGTGTGTGTGAGAGAGAGAGAGAGAGAGAGAGAGAGAAAGAGAGAAATATGGCCAGAGTCTCACCAACTAAATTTCATCAAGTTCAGAAAGCTTCTACATAAGGGTTATATTTATAGAACCACTTATGTGGGCTGTAAGCTAAAAATCCCAACTTAAGTGCACCATATAATAATAATAATAATAATAATAATAATAATAATAATAATAACTCTTACTATTATATTATACGATGTTCCATATTTCACTTAAGTACACTGTACCTTACGGTGTTTCATAATTATTTCAAGTACACCGTACCTTACAATGTTCCTTATTTATTCTATCTCTCATCAATCTGTCCTAAAGTGTGTGACCCTGTAGGTTCTCGTGACGTTGTCAATTATATTAAATCATATACTTAATATAATATATAGTGAGCGGTATCTAGCAACACATTACTGCTACCCAAGTTACGAAAATGTCATGTGATCTGAAAAAACCTTTTGTGATAGTAATTGTGTGTACAATTACCCTTTTGCCCTTATGTCTATATTAAACACAAGGCATATACCATGTCATCCTTGTCCAGTTTAATATTAGGCCCTTAGACATTTATCCTGTTATGTAGGATGGGAAAATTTCATCTAGGTCACTCATCTCCCTCAACATGCTTTGTGGAATACCCATCAACTGTCTTTATGGTCATCCAATTACGGACAATGTTAGATCAGTAATAAAGTACTCGACTCTACATCTAGGATCCATAGTGGTTTCAGGTCGAAGGTTTGTATACACCACTATCACCATGAGAGTAACTTATGACACTTTTCATAACATTCTATGTAATACTCTCATAGCGGGTCAATCCAGTATAAATATTACTCATAATATTCATACCTATGTTAAGACTTGATAACTCCTTATCCATGATCCATGAGATATGATCATCAGTCTATCTATATAATAGTCTTAATGCTTTAAGGTTGTCCCACTTCACCGTAAAGATCGACTACGAATACTTTAAGAATAATGTCCTTATGTTTAATGAGTTCTCATGATTAAGTCACACATAATATTTCACTAAACGTACTAGCTATTCTAGGGACTTTATTATCTTGGAAAAACAAACATAATAAAGAAATGCCTTTTATTATTAATAAATAATTCGATACAAGTACCAAAAGTAATGGCCTCTAGGGCTTACACCAACAATCTCCCACTAGCACTAGAGCCAATCAAGCATACCCCTAATACTCATAGATCTAGTATCGCCATCATGCTTTTGCTGCACAAGAGGCTTTGTTAGTGGGTCAGCAATATTGTCAAGTGTAGGTACTCTACATGTCTTCACATCTCCCTGATCTATTATCTCTCGAATGAGGTGATAACGCCTAAGTATGTGTTTGGATAGTTTGTGAGATCTAGGCTCCTTAGCTTATGTTATAACACCATTGTTATCACAATAGAGATCAATGGGATCAACAATGCTAGGGACTATGCCAAGTTAACTAATGAACTTCTTGATCCAAACAACTTCCTTTGCTGCATTTGAGGCAGCAATATACTCGACATCAGTTGTAGAATCATCAACTATTTCTTGCTTTGAAGTTTTCCAGCTCACAGAGCCACCATTTAAGCATAACACATAACTAGATTGCAATCTGAAGTCATCCTTATCTATCTGGAAGCTAGCATCGCTGTATCCAATTACAGTAAGGTCTTCCTGACCTCCATATACCAATAATGAGTCCTTAGTCTTTTTCAAGTACTTAAGGATATTCTTGACAGTTACCCAATGAGCATCACCAGGATTAGATTGGTACCTACTCATTGCACTTAAAGCATATGAGACATCTGGTCGAGTACATAACATGACATACATGATAGATCATATTGCAGATGCAAATGGAATCTTATTCATGTGATCCATTTCTTCGTTAGTTGAAGGGGATTGTGTTTTTGATAGACACAAGCCATGTTGCATAAGTAGGAATCCTTTCTTGGAATCATGCATATTAAAGCGTCTCAACACTTTGTCTATGTATGTACTCTGACTTAGGCCAAGCAGTTTTCGTGATCTATCTCTATAGATCCTGATTCCTAATATATAGGCGGCTTCACCAAGGTCTTTCATAGAAAAGCATTTCCCTAACCAAGTTTTCAGTTGTTACAAGGTAGGGACATCATTTCAATGAGTAATATGTCATCTACATATAATACTGGGAAGACGATCATGCTCCCACTAACCTTCTTGTAGACACAAGGCTCATCTTTATTCTTTATGAATCCATATTGTTTTACAGTTTCATCAAAATGAAGATTTCGACTTCTGGAAGCTTGCTTCAATCCATAGATTGATCGTTGTAACTTGCATATCTTTTGGGCTTCTTCTAGTATGTCAAATCCTTCAGGTTGTGTCATTTACACGTCCTCAAGAAGATTCCCATTAAGGAAAGCAATCTTGACATTCATCTTCCATATTTAATAATCATGATATGCAGCGATAGCAAGTAAAATCCGAACAGATTTAAGCATTGCAATTGGTGAAAAGGTTTCATCATAGTCTTTAGGTATGTACCTTACCAACCAGTCTTATAGCCTTTAGCAACCAGTCTTGCCTTATAGGTATGTACCTTACCATCTATGTCAGTCTTCTTTTTGAAGACCCACTTGCATCCTATAGGATTAACTCCTACAGGAGGGTCTACCAAGGTCCAAACTTGGTTTGTGTATATGGAATCCATTTCAGAGTTCATGGCTTCTAACCACTTCTCAGACTCAGGACCAGTTATGGCCTCTTGGTAGGTTACCGACTCATCTTGATCCATGAGTAATACATCACCTTGTCTAACAATGTTCGATTTCTTCTCTCAGATACACCATTCAATTGTGGTGTTCCAGGAGGAGTGAGTTGGGATAGAATCCCACACTCTTTGAGAAGGTCATCAAAATCTAGGCTTAAATATTCACCACCTTGATCTGATAAAAGAGTTTTAATATTCTTACCTAGTTGGTGTCGTAACTGCGAAAATCAACCGGAAGGAAAAACAGAAGAGTCGCCACAGAATATTATTTATCCTGACGCAGGGAAAGAAAATGATCGAAGAAAACCTATAAGAAGGGAAAGACATGGTCATCTCAACCATTTTCTGGGTTCGGGAGTCGGTAACGCGAGAGGAATGTATAAGCACGTCCTTGCGTCCATCGTACTCGATGGGATCCACGCTTGTTCTTCTGATCAAAGGGTGTAGGTATCTGAAGCTCCACTGCTAGTTGGAAAGGAATAGAACGAGAAACAAAGAAGAGGGGAAAAGGCACGAAAGGTGACTCGATAGGACTTCGACGTTCTAGGCCTACATATTCCCTTGGGAATGGGAAAGTCAGAGTCATCGTAGTTCGGAGGACTACGGGATTGTGGGGGAAGGTTGCTCACCAAGACATCATCGTCTTGTGCCTACGTATCCTTAAACGGACGAGAGAGATGAATTCAGAGCAGTCGTAGTTTGACCTACGGGTCTTTGTCGTTTGTTTAGTGTTTTTTAGGTGGACGACGCTAACATTCACGTTCTAGTAGTTTAGGTGTTGCCACTCGTTGTGTGGAGTCTTACGCGTTTACCTGTTTGCAGTAGAACGGAAATAACGTGTCCTTATAATTGGAGGGAGTGAGATGAGAAAAGAATCCCGAAGGAAGACAAATGATTTGTTTATGTCTTTTAGAGGAAGTGTTTTGATTTGTTTTGTTTGTGATATGCATTGTGCTAAAGACTATGACATAGGGGCGAATACTTTGCAAGGTCGCCCCCAACAGAACGTTTACAAAACACCCTAGAATAGTAGAGGAGACCTTCATTAATCATTTCCCATGTGCTTAAGGCTCGTGGCGCACTCCACATATAATATTTGTTAAGTGTTTTTTCTTTTTTTTAGGAGAGAAGAGAGACTCAAATGGTTAAAAGAAAAATCTAAGGGAATCGCCATCCTAGAAGTTATCATGCAATGATTAATTCTATATTTGAAGTTAGGAAAGAGAATATCTACCTATGTTAGCATGCTTGGATTAGTAACCTAATGTCTCTCCTACTTTGAGCCTAATCTAAAATTAGATTCAAACTAGGAATCCTAAGGGAACATGTGATCATACACAAGTAAACATTAGATGATTCAATCACAATTCAAAGAAGTAAAGAAGAGAAGAACTGAGATGAAAGAGAAGTCACATAAGAGTGGATACCAATGTAAAGTAATACAAGTACTTACCAAATTCAAACCAAGCTCAACTATTAGATAGTTGAAAAAAATATGCGAAACAATGCACTTATGCTCATGCAAATATCCTAAGACTATCCTAGAAGTAATGTCAATCAATTAACAAGAGGGAAAGAGTCCTAAAAGGATGAAATCCAAGGTGGGGCAGTAGCTATATCCTACTATATCTTAATCATGTTATTGTCCTAAAAAATATAAAATAATTCAAGTTATGTACCATATCTTAACTCAAACAAATGTCATCACAATATTCATGTAAGATACACTTTAAAAGATCAAGCATGTAAACTTGAAGAAAGAAACCACATGGGGGCAGTAGCACTACATGTCATAATAAATGCAATGTGAGGTTTAAGAAGTCAAGAAATGATCATTAAATCCACACCAAGTCATGTTCAGAAGATTAGGCAATTCTACACAAAGATGTCATACTTATGAGGCATTATTCACTTATGAACATAAAATGAACAAGTAAGCATGAAGTTGACTTGTAAATGACCTAAATTAGAAGTTAAAACATGTGTTGAATGTTTAAAAATAACCTCAAGTTGTCACAAAAGTCTCATGTCAACACATTCTCAAAAGTTGGAACAATCAAGGACCAAATTCAATCCTAATCATCCCCTAAAAGCATGTGAATTATCAATCAAGTAAAGGAATGAACAAATTAATGTCAAGCAAGTGTATAAGCATACAAGTCAATAGCAAATGACCTATAATATCTCACATTTAAGTCCTACAGGCATTGAGTAAATGAAACATACAAGAGTTCAAAGGAAGTTGTCAAAATTGTTGCACAATCATGTTCAAATTCATGCAAGCATAATACCAATTAGAGGCACATAAAATGACCTAAAAATGGTATGTAAAGGCTTTACCTCATGCTATATCAAGTGTAAATAAATACTCAAAATATCCCCAAAAGGGTTGCATAAATGCATCATCAAATCCAAGAACTTATGTAAACATTAAACAAGCATCAAGTATGCATTTATGGTCCAACGTAAGCACATAAATCATGATCAACAATCAACATCAAAGCATCACAATTATATACAAAATGTCCTCATGAATATGCCTAAACATGTCAAGAAAATTGGCTTAAGATAAGTCCCATACAAGCATCAAATCCTACCTACTTCTAAACATACATCTAAACACTGGGTATGTAATGATCCACTCATGAGAAATAGTTAGAAATATTAAAAAATTATGAGATTTTAACCAAGATATGATGAAATCAGAAGCTCAATATGTCCAAAAAATAGGCTCAAGATTATGTGCCAAAGTGGTTCAAACCATAGCAAACATTAGGCAAGTCATCCAACAATGATCATTCAAAACAAGTCACAAAAAAGGCATTCAAAATGAACTCAAATATACAACAAAATCGCCACCAAACTTTATTTAGTCCCAAAGGACAGGGAAAATATCGATAAAACCCAAGGGGAAGAGAAACAGGAACGGGGATCGGTTATGCGAAAGGAAGGTGCTAGCACCTAGCGCATCTGTCGTACTCAACAGGAACCATTTCGCTTGCTTCTAGGCTTGGATGGGTTATCTATCTAAAGGCTTCTAGCTAAAAGAAGGAGAGAGAGAAAAGAGAAAAGAAAGAAAGAAGAGTGCTCGCGAAGGATTGGGGCCCTCGTGCCTACATACCCTCATAGTGCAATGAGGAAATCAGAGCACCGTAGTTCAGAGGAACCAGGGGAGAGAAAGGGGAAAGAAGGAAGGAAGGGTGGAAGTGTGCTCGCCAAGATAATTGAGATCTCGTGCCTATGTATCATACATTCGCATGAATGCAGAATCAGAGCTTCCGTAGTTCGTGGGAACCAGTGAAAAGAAAAGAGGAACGGAAGAGAAAGTGGTGTCAAAACCAGGAAAAAAAGAAAGAGGGAAACTCTGCTGGGGATTCAAAAGAAATGGTGTCAAGACCAAGAAAGGAGTGCAAAGGAAAAGACAATAACTATACAGAGAATAACGTGCAAGGATGGTGTCGAAACCAAGAAAAGGTAAAGAGCAAAAGGAATAGAAGGGACTCCACTAGGGAGTAAAAGGACAAAGAATTGTGCTAGGGACCAGAGGATAAGCGACCCTACTGGGAAACAAATAAAGGGATGGTGTCAAAACTAAGAGAATAAGGAAACTCGGTATATTAACTGGCTGGCAGTGGTTAACTGAAGAGAAAGAGAGATTTAGAAACTCTGTGGAAAAAAGGAGTTGGTGTCAATAGACAGACTGTGATGAACCAAAAAAGAGAGTACTGAACCAAGAGAAGGTGTTTAACTCTGAGGGAATTTCGGTATATTAACTGATAAATAGTGGTTAACAAAAAAAACGGGTGTGGGACGAAGCAAAGGTTGTGACCCAAAGGTCGGGTGTGAAACCAAGCGAAAGTCACGACCCAAAGAGGATTCAGTGTTTTAACAGACTGGATGTGGTTAACTGAAAAGAATGGGTGACTAACCAAGAGAAGGTGATTAACCCAAGAGAAACTCAGTATATTAACAGATAGACTATGGTTAACTGAGAAGAAGTGCAAATTGGTGTTTTACTGACAGGCAGTGGTTAACCAAACAAAGGGAGAAGAACCAAAAGAAGGTTGCTAACTTCTGGGGATTTGGTTTTAACAGAAAACCTATGATTAACCGAAGATAAGGGTTTAAGGCTCTTCAGGGGAATCAAAATAGTAATGATTGGCCACAAGAAAAGAATGTTGAGACAAAGGAGAAGAATGCTAACTCAAGACAATGATCTTAACCAAGAAAGATGGTGATTGATCAAAAGAGAGATTGAGAGAAACACAAGTGATCAAGGATCGGCCCGAATGGGGAATGAGAAACACTGTAGCTTGAGGATAGAGGTGACTATTCTCGGTGGAAGGACAAGACGCCCTTACAAAAAAATAGTCAGAATGAGGGTAGGATAGACTCCATCCTCATTCCTTCTCTAGAACCCAAAGTATAGTGTGGAAATTAAAACAGGCGGCGCAACAGCTCCAAGTTATACAGTGCTCCAGTGCGTCGAGCTTCGTACATCGTGCGAATCTCCGACTCTGTGGGGGAAGAGAGAAAGAAAGCTCTAAAGGAAGCCTAAAGGGAAGCACCAAAGGGAGGATCAGTTAATCGAAACAAAGTTTCGACCAATAAAAGGGAATTGATATGCTAACAATTTTCCAATGAGATGGAAAACCATTAAAGCAAAAAGGTGTATTATTGATTTTACAAGATTAAGCTTATTCTATTGAGAACAAACTTAATGCAAAGCAATGAGAGAAAATGCAAAACAGTGTCAAAAGATACACCAAGACATGTAGCATATGATCAAAGAAAATGCAAGAAAACATGTATTCACTTAATGCCAAGAATATGAACAATTTGAATAATTGAAAGTGTGCAACAAAAGTTCATGAATAAGCTTCAAACAAAAGTTAAATGACACTTAAAACATCCATAAAAACAAGCATGACAATCAATGGAAGTTAAAAAGAAGAAAGCATGGCAACCACACTTGAAAATGCAAGAAAATGGCCTTCTGGTTCAGTGTTAATCGATTAACACTTTTGCACTGCAAAGTGTTAATCGATTAGCACTTGCAAAACAGCAAAAAAAACTAAAAAAATAGAGTGTTAATCGATTAATACTTTTGCACTACAAAGTGTTAATCGATTAACACTGGCACAGGGGCTGAAAAATAATTTTCAAAAGTGCTTTTGGCCTATTTATTGATTGAGCAATCACTCCAATGCTAGGGAAAACAATTATGCACAAAAAATCAAATTTAAAAACAGCAAATGATCAATAATGGAATCAATAAAATCATCAAGATCATGGATCAAGCCATGGTATAATCAATTCACATGTAAAAACATCAACTACATCGTGAATGATACGAAAACGTTCGAAACAGAAAAATGAGTGAGATCTACCAACCTACAAGCCAGAGATTTGGCTTGGTGATTGTTGCAATGGATTCTTGATCCAGATAATGAAAGAAAACCAGAGGAATCTTCAATCGTAGCCGAATCGTATCGAAACCGAGCAAATTGCGACAAAGCTCCGAAATGCGAATTCGAACCGTAGAATCTCGAAGAAAACACTTGAGATGTATCCAAAAGTTAATAGAACTCTAGAAACTCAAGTATAATAGCAAGATGATGAAGATAATCAAAGAAAGCCAGAGGAATCTTCAACTATAGCCGAAACGTATCGAAACCGAGCAAAATGCAACGAAAACTCTGAAATGAGAATTATCACCGAAGAAACTTGAAATAATCACTTGAGATGAATCCAAAAGCTACTGAAGCTCCACAAAATCCAATAGAATGGAATGAGGATAAAGGTTAAGCTCAAGAAAAAGCACTTTCAAGGTGAAAGTAGCTTTTCTTCAATGGAGAATTAAGAGCTTTGGTGAGGTTTTGGAAGAGAATTGAGATGAAGATGAAGAAGTAGCAGAGAAAAATCAGAGAGAATGTGAGAGAATTGAAAGTGAAGTATAAGGAATTTGTGTGAATGGTTGTGGAGGAGTTGAAAAATGGTGAAGATTTGTTTATATAGACTTTTGGTTTGGAGTATGAGAGGTTTGGAGTTTGGTTTGGACTTAGCTTTGGGTGGTTTGGAACTAGGCTAGGAGTTAGTTAGGCTTGACTCACCGAGTCAAGCGGTTAACTCAGTTAGTTAGAACCAACTCGGTAACAATCCCAACGTGAGCTCCCACATCCAAAGGTCCACATACTTGGAAATCAAGGAACATGGTGCACTTATTTGGAAATGATGCATTGGAGTAAATATGAGTGAATTCTTGAATAGTCCAGAATGTTCCACATGCTACTAGATCAATGTAGAAGTTCAAAATGTGGAGGGAAAGTTGCTTACTTGAAAAAGCAGCAAATTCTACAAAATTTGCATGTGTTAATCGATTAACACATTTGCACTGCAAATGGTTAATCGATTAACCAAGCCAAAAATGCCCAAATTTGCCTGTAAAAATGGTGTTGTAACCACGGTTCCGATTTTCAACCTCTTGCTTTGATGAATAGGCATAGAAACCCCTATTTTGTGCTTGTTTTGATGATGTGATGACCTTGTGAGGATATGATTAATCGGGCTTGGAAAACCTGAATATTCCTGCAACAAAAATCAAAAAAAAAATGCGAATGCGTATGCCAACGATGCGAATGTACATGCTTATTCAAAAGGCAAAAGAGGGAGGTCAAATTTTGGGTTACGACAGCTGCCCCTATTTAATCCTCTTGGACCTAGATGTTCGAATTGCGCCAGCTTTTCAATGATTCAAGGTAAAAGGGGATTAAATAAAAGAGTAGCCCGAAAATTTGGCCGATGGCGACAAAAGAAGGGTTGAAAGTGTTTGAAGGTTGATAAGTGCGAAATTTGGCTGAATATCTGCTGGGGAGATGAATCAGGCCAAAGGAGATGGAGTATGCTTGATGCATATGCCATGTATGCGTCCTACATGATGCTTGATATCATGCAATGCAAAGGTTCGGTTTAAGGTGATGCGCGGTGAGTTAGGCAGAGATTGTAGCAAAACGATCTCGACATCCTCGGCCAGGGAGAGAACCCACAGATGAAGACAAAACTTGCTGGGGAGGGGCCCCCAAAGGGCGATAACTCTGCTGCGGAAAAACCCCAAAAATGGTGAAGACTTTGCTTTGGAAGAAACCATCACCAACGATACTGCCGAGAATAAGAGAATCATGCCAACTTACTACGCCTTAGGGAAATGAAATCGGAAAACTCCAATTTCTAAGATGCCACTAACTCTGCTGCAGGGAATCCACAAGGCTCAGAGTATCTTCTCTGCTTGGGGAAGTGGAACCAAATTTTACAGCTGCGGGTGCGTGAAAACTGACACGCTGGGGATGATGCACGACCCGTGTTAGGGAAAAGAACAAACCTATCTCTTCTTGGGGTACATCATGACAACTTTACTGGAGATATTATAGATCTGTTGGGGAAGTGGAAGGCAATCAACCCTTCCTGAGAATCACAATGGCGATAGCTGGGGAAAAGATGACTCTGCTGAGGAACTGCTGAGGAAACAACAACTTCTTCAAAGAACCATCACATTGTCGGTCGGGCGTTAGGCTCACCAATGGATATTACTGATTATCCTGCAGGAATTACCAGTAAAATATGCAATGCATAATGCTTTCTCGGTTTATTTAGCTTTTTATTGTTCTCAACACTTTATAGTATTATGTGGTCACAAATAATCGTTTATTTTGCAAACAAAATACTGGAAAGAAAATAATTGAGAAAATAAAAGATGTAATTTTATTGAATGTAAAAGAATGTACATAAGATGTGTACAAGGATGCAAAAATACTTGATGAGGAAATTTGCAATAAAAATTGAAAAACAAATGTAAATGGCAAAGGGAAATCATGCTTTGCATTGATTACAACATTGGCTACCATCCACCGTAAGTCTAGGTTCCAATGCCTTGCACCAGTTGATAATGATTCGAATGCTCTGTTACCGTCTGAGGTCCAGCTATGATGAAGAGAGGCTCAAGTGTTCATAGTCAATGCCTTTATCCCTAATTTTTGCTTGGACATTTTTCTATATTTTTTTCGTCCTCCGGGATACCCATTTTTTTTGCCTAAGTCGCCCTTTTGGGTTTTCAACTTAGCGGGCTATTATTTTTTTTTTCATTTTCCCTAACTTTTGCATGGACATTTCTTTTTTTGGTCCATCGGGACGCCCCTTTTTGCCTAGACTGCCCTTGCGGGTGTCAATCTAGCAGGCTCTTTATCCATTTTTTCAGGCATAATATTTTTTGACTGCATCGGAGTTCATAGGCGATGGAAACTCCTCCCCATCCATGGTGGTGAGGATCAGGGCTCCGCCTGAAAAGGCCTTCTTGACAACAAAAGGTCCTTCGTAATTGGGAGTCCACTTGCCTCGTGGATCCGAGTGAACAGGTGAATATCTCTTGAGCACGAGTTCGCCTTCACATAACGTTCGAGGGAGAACTTTCTTGTCAAAAGCTCGCTTGAGGCGTATCTGATACAATTTACCATGACAAACGGCTGTAAGGCGCTTCTCTTCGATGAGATTCAGCTGGTCGTATCTGGATTGAACCCATTCAGCTTCATCAAGATCTTCTTCCATGATGACTCTAAGCGAAGGAATTTCGACTTCAATGGGTAGAACAGCCTCCATACCATACACAAGTGAATACGGAGTTGCCCAGTAGAAGTGCGAACTGAAGTTCTGTAGCCATGTAGTGCAAACAGAAGCATTTCATGCCAATCCTTGTAAGTCTTGACCATTTTCTGGACAATCCTCTTGATGTTTTTATTTGTTGCTTCAACGACGCCATTCATCTTGGGCCGATAAGATGAAGAGTTGTGGTGCTCGATCTTAAATTCTTGACACAACTCCTTCATCATCTTATTGTTCAGGTTGCTCGCATTGTCCATGATAATGTTTCTAGGAATGCCATAACGACAGATTATCTCTTTCTTGATGAATCTGGCAACCACTTGTCGTGTAACATTTGCGTAAGAAGCAGCTTCAACCCACTTGGTAAAGTAGTCGATAGCAACCAGAATGAATCGATGACCGTTGGAAGCCTTCGGCTCGATCATTCCAATCATATCTATAACCCACATAGAGAATGGCCAAGGTGAAGTCAAAACGTTCAATGGAGTTGGAGACACATGGATCTTCTCCGTAGATTTGGCATTTGTGACACCTCTTGGCAAAGTTGTAACAATCTACCTCTATTGTTGTCCAATAATACCCAGCTCGAAGGATCTTTTTTGCCATGGAAGGACCTTTAGCGTGTACACCCTCGCAACCCTCGTGTATGGACCTTATGATCGCGTGTGCTTCGTGTCTATCCACGCATCTGAGCAACACGGAATCATAATTCCTCTTGTACAGTACACCACATCTTAAGAAGAACTTGGCGCAAAGCCGCCTAAGAGCTTTCTTGTCAGTGATAGTAATACCCTCGAGATATTCCTATTTTTCCAGATATCTCTTAATGTCGTAGAACCAAGGCTTTCCATCAGACTCATCCTCAATTTCTAAACAGTGCACTTTCTCGTTCAAGTGATCAATGTGGATATGAGGAGCTTCATTCTTCCACTTGACCTTGAACATGGATGCTAGAGTGGAAAGAGCATCCGCTAGTTGATTTTCCTCTCTAGGGATATGATGAAAAGAAATCTCATCAAAGTAAGGAATCAACTTCGCAATGTGTTGTTGGTACAGAACCAGCTTGGAATCCCGAGTCATAAAGTTCCCTCTGACTTGACCAATGACCAAGGCAGAATCTCCATAGACCTCAAGAATCTTGATTCTCATGTCAATAGCCGCTTCAATACCGTAGATACATGCTTCGTATTCAGCCATATTATTGGTGCATGCAAAGCATAATCTAGCAGTGAAGGGAAGGTGAAAACCTGTTGGAGAGATGAGCATAGCACCAATTCCACGACCTCTAGAATTGGAAGCACCATCGAACACGAGCGTCCATCGCACCCCTGGTTCGGGTCATATGTCAGGGTCTGGAGTCTCATAATCTCTGATGAACAGAACATCCTCATCGGGAAAGTCAAACTTCATTTGTTGATAACCTTCTACAGGTTGATGAGCAAGGTAGTCACACAAGACGCTCCCTTTTATTGTTTTCTAGGTTACATGTTGGATATCATACTCAGTTAACAACATCTGCCACTGAGCAATCCTTCCAAAGACAGCAAGCTTTTCAAATATGTACTTTATTGGATCCATTTTGGATATCATCAAAGTAATATGGCAAATCATGTATTGTCTTAGGCGTCGAGCTGCCCAGACCAGAGCACAACAAGTATTCTCCAAAAGTGAGTATCTGGTCTCACAATCAGTGAACTTCTTGCTCAGATAGTATATTATATGTTCTTTTCTGCCAGTATCGTCATGTTGACCCAATACACATCCCATTGATTTGTCGAGAATGGTGAGATACATGATTAAAGGCCTACCAGGAACCGGCGGTACTAAGATCGGTGGTTCTTGCAAGTATTATTTTATTTTGTCAAATGCTTATTGACAATCATTATTCCATTCAACCGATTGATTTTTTCTTAGTAATTTGAACATCGGTTCACAGGTAGCCGTCAAATGGGAAATGAACCTTGAGATGTAATTAAGTCTGCCCAGAAAGCCACTGACTTCTTTTTCTGTTTTGGGAGGCGGCATGTTCTGAATTGCCCAAACCTTGTCAGGGTCAACTTCAATGCCCTTCTGACTCATAATAAAGCCCAATAGTTTACCTGATCGAACTCCGAAGGTGCACTTCGCAGGATTCAACCGCAGTCTAAACTTCCGGAGTCTGTCAAACAATTTCTTTAGATGAACCGTGTGATCATCTTCAGTTTTAGATTTGGCAATCATATCGTCCACGTAAACCTCAATCTCTCTATGGATCATATCATGAAAGAGGGTTGTCATGGCACGTTGGTATGTTGCCCCTACATTCTTCAGACCGAATGGCATGACTTTGTAACAATATGTACCCCATGACGTGATGAAAGTAGTCTTCTCCATATCAGCTGGGGACATCTTGATTTGATTATATCCTAAGAAACCGTCCATGAAAGAAAAGACAGAGAACTGCGTTGTGTTGTCTATCAAGACATCAATGTGAGGCAAGGGAAAATCATCTTTCGGGCTTGCCTTGTTGAGATCTCGGTAATCCACACACAATCTGACTTTCTCATCTTTTTTTGGAATTGGGACGATGTTAGCAATCCAATCAGGATACTCGAAAGTGGATGGGAACCCAGCATCAAGCTATTTCTTTACCTCTTTTCTGATTTTGAGTGCCATGTCAAGTCTAGTCTTCCTGAGCTTCTGCTTGACAGGAGGACATTCGGGCTTGAGTGGCAAGTGATGTTCAACGATGTTGGTATCCAACCCAGGCATATCTTGATAGGACCAGGCGAAGATATCAACATACTCTTTCAATAACTTGACCAACTCGAAGTGTACAAGCTTAGCGATGAAGGCGCCAACCTTGACTTCCCTTCTGACCTCATCAGTACCAAGATTGACAACTTCCACTGGCTCTTTATGTGGCTGAATCTCTCTATGCTCGTGCTCAAGGAGCCTTGCTAGTTCAGCCGGCAACTCACAATCTCCCTCGCCATCTTATCGGCTTGGTTAATTGGAATTCCAGAATTACAATGGATGTTTGCCATGTTGTTATCAATGTGTTTATTAGTTCTGCATGTTTAAGCATATGTTTAGAATGAGCTATTTTAAAAAGTGAAAATAAAAGAAACTTTTTCCATTTGTTTATGTAAAAGTAAAATAAAGAAAGAAAATAGAGCATGATTTTGAATGCAAAAAACTTTTATTTATTGATCACATAATATTGCAAAAGCGTGAGGCCCTTTACAAGCTATCCACTCGTCTCAGGCGAGGACGAGGGAATGGGAAAGCAAAATGCATTACATGTTTGTTGGAAAAACCACAGGAATCACGGTAGATGTCCAGTTGTTGAGCTTGAAACCCGGCGGGCACCTGCGCACAAAGCTTGAAATCTGATTATTGGGACCAGCATCATCAAGGGCTGCCATGATGTCACCCATCTAAAAACCCGCGCTACTGAACTTGATCAAGTTGCACTGCTTCTGACCATGTGCACTAGATTGTCGACCAGGACGATAACCCAATCCAAAACGATTATGCTTCTCAACCACATCAATCACATGCCCCTAGCCTGGAAAGATACCTTTCTCGATGGTCTCTTTAGCACTCTTGGTAGATGATAAAGTCATTTGCAGTGATCTACTTTGACTAGTGGAAGCGGAGCTGACATCTTCAAACTCGAGACACTGCAACGGCACCTCAGCTATGCCTTCCTCGGTCTCGACGTATCGAAAAGATGACAATTCACTCACAATTAGATCTTCTTCACCACAGACGATGATCAGCTGATCGTCAAACATAAATTTCAATTTCTGATGTAAAGTGGAGGAACTGCCCCTGCGGCGTGAATCCACGGGCGACCCAATAGGAAACTATACGCCGGATTAATATCCATCACTTGGAAGGTAATGGTAAACAAATGCGGTCCAACTTTGATGGGTAAGTCCACTTCTCCGATGACCCGCCTTCGAGAACCGTCAAAGGCTCTGACAACTAAGGCGCTCGACCTCATCTCGCTCCCTTCCACCAGTAATTGGCTCAATGTGCCCTTAGGCATCACATTGAGAGAAGAACCGGTGTCCACCAAAACACGAGATAAGAGGATGTCTGTGCAGGTTACAGATATGTGCAGTGCTTTGTTGTGAGCAATTCCTTTAGGAGGTAATTCTGATTCATTAAAACCCAAATACCGACTTACTGTTATGTTAGCCACCACGTCATCGAACTCGACGACGGATATATCGTGCATCACATGAGCAGTGTTCAAAACTTTTAACAAAGCTGATCGGTGCGCATGAGAGCTCATGAGTAAAGACAATATTGAGATCCTCGAGGGAGTCTGCCCCAGCTGATCCACAATTTTAAAATCACTTTTCTTAATCAACTTTAAGAACTCTTGATCATCAACTGACTCTTTGCTCTTTGAAACATCTCTAGACGGGATAGTCGGCACTGGAATTATAGCAGATGCCCCTTGTTGAACAGTAGGGGTTGCAGGTGCAGGCGTTTCCTCAGGAGGAACAACAGTTGGAACTTGAACAGGCTTTGTAGTGACCTTCTGAGCGAACACTCGTCAACTACGAGTCATACCTCCAACGACTGTAACATTTACGATCTCAGACTCAACAAACCTTATCTCTTGACCCCCAGAAAACACAGTAGACCCATACCTCCAAGGTACCTCTTTAGAACTATGATACGGAAATGGCTTTGGCGGACAAACAACGATGGGTCGCACCTTCTTCTGTTTAAGGGATTCAACAGGAACCTTCCTTTAGATGATGGTGAACGGCTCGATAGCAGCAACTTCCTCAATAGGCTTAGATCTGGCAAATTGGACTTCACCTCGGTTCATCAAATCTGGACACAACCCTTCAGCCTTCGACACTGGTTCGGATTATCGTCGCAAATTTGACATTTACCATGCAGCCCTTTCAACAGCCCATGTTCATTCAACTTCTTGAAAACCACGGTCATCGGGGTCTTTACCTCATCGACATCCATGATCAATTCAACCCTTGAGTTATCTTCAATCATGTTAACCACAGGTCCATTGTGATTCGGCAACGGATTATTCTGAATGTTAGGACCTTCCTCAGCAAAAGTTAAAATCTTCTTATCAATGAGTTCCTGAACTTTGGTTTTGAAAACAAAACAGTCCTCTGTTGCATGTCCTATGTGCCCAGCATGATAAGCACAGGACGCATTTGGATTATGCTTCGGGCCAAATGGAGGAATTGCATGTATGATCTATTTGGGAATAATTGCCCCTTGGTGAACCAAGTAAGGAAACAATTTAGTGTATGACACCGGAATTCTGTCAAAATTCGGACGCTTGCGATTTCCTTGATTGTTGTTGTTTTGACGGTTTTGATTCTGCTGACTTTTGTTGTTCTGTTGATTCTGTTGCTAATTTTGAGCATTCTAAACTGGTTGTTGCGGATGATACTGGTATGGAGGTTGTTGATATTGTGCAGCAGTAATGTATGGATACGGATAGTATGGCATAGGTGCCATAGGAGCTTGATACTAGGGAGAAATTTGAGCTGTCACAGCGTTGGCTTCACCTTCCTTTTTCTTTGATTGATTATTCTGAGTCTTTCTAGCGGCCGGCTGCTGGGAAGCAGCTACAGGAATCTTTCCAGTCTTCAAACCATTCTCAATTCGTTCACCGATTGTTACAATGTCAGCAAAGTTCGATGAAGAACTACCCACCATTTTCTCATAGTAGGATCCCAGCAATGTACCCATAAAGATGTCGACCAACTCATTGTCAGAGAGAGCAGGTCACACACGAGATGCCATCTCACGCCATCTTTGTGCATACTCTTTGAATGTTTCAGCTGGTCACTGAAACTGATTCTGGAACTGCAACCTAGTAGGCACCAGATCAAAATTGTATTTGTATTGCTTCAAGAACACTTTAGACAGGTCCCTCCAAGTACGGATTTTGCTGCGCTCTAAGCCCATGTACCAATCCAATGAAGCACCAGACAAGCTATCTTTAAAACAATGAACTAACATGTCATCATTATCAATATAGGATGCCATCTTCCTGCAGTACATAGTGATGTGACTACGCAGGCAACTCAAACCTTTATATTTTGGCAACTCAGGTATTTTGAATTACTGTGGCAATACAACATTTGGAACCAAACACAAGTCTTTGGCCTCCATGCCAAAAGTAGAAAACCCTTCAATAGCTATGATGCGGTCTTCCAACAACTTGTAGTCAGCAAGTCTACTTTGATTAGCGGGCCTGACAAGAATCCGAGGATTCGGCAGCTGAGATGCGGCGGGAGCGTGCACTTGCGGAGTAGCAAACTGAGAAGGATATACCAAACTCTAATTAACAATCTGACCAGCATTCTGACCCATCTGAACACCAAACGGATAAATCGGAGGAGGTACCATAGCAGCTGAAGAAGATGCCTCGGGATAAAACATTCCAGGATGAACATTCTGAACAACAGTTTGAACAGCTTGAGATGAAACCGGAACATGAATATGAGGACCTCTATACACATGTTCTTCTTCATCAGGAGTTTAAGTGTCAGCCAACCCAGGAGTCTGACAAGCTTGAACCTGAAGATTCTCATGATCCTCATTCACCACTGGAGGTGGAACCGGAGTATGCATACCCCACGGATATGTAGTAGTATTCCCATTAGGCATGGGTACAACATAAGACTGATATGGTACAAAGGCACTACCATTATTTGCAATCTGATGAGTGTAATTCGGAGGCATGCCCCAAGGAAAACCAGCGGGCATTTTGTTCACACTAGACTGAACAACAGGTTGGTTCACGGGCTCAACTGGTACTTCAATAGTAGCAGGAGAAGGAACTACAGCAGGAGTGGTTGTAACAACAAGAGAAACAGTCACAACAGGAGTGATAACATCCATGTTCGTCTGACACTGATCCATCCGACCTTGAAATTGGGCCAGAGTTTCCTTATAAGCAGCATTCTCAGCTTCGAAGTCAGCCATGATTATGGATTTGCTTGAGCGGATGAAATACCAATGTCAAGTCGTCGTCTTGCTGCAAGCGGGAAGACGAACAAGGATAAGCAATGGTTCCTGGATGAAGGATATGCATATGCGTGCATGGATGAATGCAAATCATGCAAAAAATAATTTTTAATGCATATGTAAAAATTAATTTGACATGATGAAATGATATGCAACATCAGAATCAAGGGGCCAACACATCCTGAATAATTAAATCTGGATAATCTGAACATCTGTAAAGGTAATTCTGTGTCGATGCAAAAGTCTGACGCGGTGAGAGAACAAAGGTTGGAAGAGTCTTGGTTTCTAGCAGAAAAACCCAATATCCCCCTCACAGGTATGATCTAGCCAAGAATGGTCCTCAGCCTTTTAGGCTCTCAGGTCGAGACATAATAATATGTTCACCATTTCTGGTTTGGCATTATTACTCCTCAAGGAGGCCTCCGCTGATTCCCCTAAAAAGGGTCATCCTATATCAAGTTCCCAGCTTCGGGTCCTCGTGCTAAGAAGCGCAATGGGTTTGCCATTTCTGGTCTGCCATTATCGTTCCTTGGGAGGAGTTCCTCAACCGAGTCCTCGGGAATGGTCACCAGAGTCGATAGCTCTCTAGGTTAACGCCCCAAAATGCACAAGACGCGCAAATCAAAATATCTCCCAAGAAAACCTCGTCTGGGTGTGGGTCTCGTATAAACTAAACGTACCAAGATGCTACGTAGGTCCCACTACTTTTCACTCTAGGCCTATGTATGTGCTCAAGCCTGTGTATTGGGCTTATCTCTCAAGTATCACCCAACCCGCCAACAGCAGAGAATACAACAGATATCCAAAATATGCAGCATATGAATATTCAAAGCAGTAAAGAAATGCAGTAAATAAACACAAAGAGAATAAAGCGTAAACATAAAAATTAGTAAAGCGTAAAAGATAAACACCCAAACAAGCAAGAAAGCAAACAAATCTAGGCGAGACCCAAACTTGCAAGTACAAGGACTCCCCAGCAGAGTCGCCAGTTGAAGATGGCTGGTTTATACCTGAGTGAATCGCACACTCAAAGATACAACAGAATCGCCACCGAACTTTATTTAGTCCCAAAGGACAGGGAAAATATCGATAAAACCCAAGGGGAAGAGAAACGGGAACAGGGGTCGGTTATGCGAAAGGAAGGTACTAGCACCTAACGCATTCGTCGTACTCGACGGGAACCATTTCGCTTGCTTCTAGGCTTGGATAGGTTATCTATCTAAAGGCTTCTAGCTAAAAGAAGGAGAGAGAAAAGAGAAAAGAAAGAAAGAAGAGTGCTCATGGAGGATTGGGGCCCTCGTGCCTACGTACCCTCATAGTGCAATGAGGAAATCAGAGCGTCATAGTTCAGAGGAACCAGGGGAGAGAAAGAGGAAAGAAGGAAGGAAGGGTGGAAGTGTGCTCACCAAGATCATCGCGATCTCGTGCCTACGTATCATACATTCGTATGAATGCAGAATCAGAGCTTCCGTTGTTCATAGGAACCAGGGAAAAGAAAATAAGAACGAAAGAGAAAGTGGTGTCAAAACCAGGAACAAAAGAAAGAGGGAAACTCCGCTGGGGATTCAAAAGAAATGGTGTCAAAACTAAGAAAGGAGTGCAAAGGAAAAGATAATAATTGTACAGAGAATAACGTGCAAGGATGGTGTCGAAACCAAGAAAAGGAAAAGAGCAAAAGGAATAGAAGGGACTCCACTAGGGAGTAAAAGGACAAAGAATTGTGCTAGGGACCAGAGGATAAGCGACCCTACAGGGAAACAAATAAAGGGATGGTGTCAAAACCAAGAGAATAAGGATACTCAGTATATTAACTGGCTGGCAGTGGTTAACTGAAGAGAAAGAGAGATTTATAAACTCTGTGGGAAAAAGGAGTTGGTGTCAATAGACAGACTGTGATGAACCAAAAAAGAGAGTACTGAACCAAGAGAAGGTGTTTAACTCTGAGGGAATTTCGGTATATTAACTGATAAATAGTGGTTAACAAAAAAAACGGGTGTGGGACGAAGCAAAGGTTGTGACCCAAAGGTCGGGTGTGAAACCAAGCGAAAGTCACGACCCAAAGAGGATTCAGTGTTTTAACAGACTGGATGTGGTTAACTGAAAAGAATGGGTGACTAACCAAGAGAAGGTGATTAACCCAAGAGAAACTCAGTATATTAACAGATAGACTATGGTTAACTGAGAAGAAGTGCAAATTGGTGTTTTACTGACAGGCAGTGGTTAACCAAACAAAGGGAGAAGAACCAAAAGAAGGTTGCTAACTTCTGGGGATTTGGTTTTAACAGAAAACCTATGATTAACCGAAGATAAGGGTTTAAGGCTCTTCAGGGGAATCAAAATAGTAATGATTGGCCACAAGAAAAGAATGTTGAGACAAAGGAGAAGAATGCTAACTCAAGACAATGATCTTAACCAAGAAAGATGGTGATTAATCAAAGAGAGATTGAGAGAAACACAAGTGATCAAGGATCGACCCGACTGGGGAATGAGAAACACTACAGCTTGAGGATAGAGGTGATTATTCTTGTTGGAAGGACAAGATGCCCTTACCAAAAAATAGTCAGAATGAGGGTAGGATAGATCCATCCTCATTCCTTCTCTAGCACCCAAAGTATAGTGTGGAAATTGAAACAGGCGGCGCAACAGCTCCAAGTTGTACATTATTCCAGTGCGTCGAGCGTCGTGCGAATCTCTAACTCCGCGGGCGAAGAGAAAGGAAGCTCTAAAGAAAGCCTAAAGGGAAGCGCCAAAGGGAGGATCAATTAATCGAAACAAAGTTTCGATCAATCAAAGGGAATTGATATGCTAACATTTTTCCAATGAGATGGAAAACCATTAAAGCAAAAAGGTGTATTATTGATTGTACAAGATTAAGCTTATTCTATTGAGAACAAACTTAATGCAAAGCAATGAGAGAAAAGGCAAAGCAGTGCCAAAATATACACCAAGACATGTAGCATATGATCATAGAAAATGCAAGAAAGCATGTATTCACTTAATGCCAAGAATATGAACAATTTGAATAATTTAAAGTGTGCAACAAAAGTTCATGAATAAGCTTCAGACAAAAGTTAAATGACACTTAAAACATCCATAAAATCAATCATGACAATCAATGGAAGTTAAAAAGAAGAAAGCATGGCAACCACACTTGAAAATGCAAGAAAATGGCCTTCTGGTTCAGTGTTAATCGATTCACACTTTTGCACTGCAAAGTGTTAATCGATTAACACTTGCAAAACAGCAAAAAAAACTGAAAAAAAATAGAGTGTTAATCGACTAACACTGGCACGGGGGCTGAAAAATAGTTTTCAAAAGTGCTTTTGGCCAACTTTTTGATTGAGCAATCACTCCAATGCTAGGGCAAACAATTATGCACGAAAAGTCAAGTTTAAAAACAGCAAATGATCAACAATGGAATCAATTAAATCATCAAGATCATGGATTAAGCCATGGTATAATCAATTCACATGCAAAAACATCGACTACAGCGCGAATGATACGAAAACGTTCAAAACAGAAAAATGAGTGAGATCTACCAACCTACAAGCCAGAGATTTGGCTTGGTGATTGTTGCAAAGGATTATTGATGCAGATAATCAAAGAAAACTAGAGGAATCTTCAATCGTAGCCGAATTGTATCAAAATCGAGCAAATTGCGACAAAGCTCAGAAATGCGAATTCGAACCGTAGAATCTTGAAGCAAACACTTGAGATGAATCCAAAAGTTAATAGAACTCCAGAAACTCAAGTATAATAGCAAGATGATGAAGATAATCAAAGAAAACCAGAGGAATTTTCAACTATAGCCGAAACGTATCGAAACCGAGCAAAATGCGATGAAAACTCCAAAATGAGAATTATCACCGAAGAAACTTGAAATAGTCACTTGAGATGAATCCAAAAGCTACTGAAGCTCCACAAAATCCAATAGAATGGAATAAGGATGAAGGTTAAGCTCAAGAAAAAGTACTTTCAATGTGAAAGTAGCTTTTCTTCAATGGAGAATTAAGAGCTTTGGTGAGGTTTTGGAAGAGAATTGAGATGAAGATGAAGAAGTAGCAGAGAAAAATCAGAGAGAATGTGAAACAATTGAAAGTGAAGTGTGAGGAATTTGTGTGAATGATTGTGGAGGAGTTGAAAAATGGTGAAGCTATATTTATATAGACTTTTGGTTTGGAGTATGAGAGGTTTGGAATTTGGTTTGGACTTAGCTTTAGGTGGTTTGGAACTAGGCTAGGAGTTAGTTAGGCTTGACTCACCGAGTCAAGCGGTTAACTCAGTTAGTTAGAACCAACCCGGTAACAATCCCAACGTGAGCTCCCACATCCAAAGGTCCACATACTTGGAAATCAAGGAACATGGTGCACTTATTTGGAAATGATGCATTGGAGTAAATTTGAGTGAATTCTTGAATAGTCCAGAATGTTCCACATGCTACTAGATCAATGTAGAAGCTCAAAATGTGGAGGGAAAGTTGCTGACTTGAAAAAGCAGCAAATTATGCAAAATTTGCATGTGTTAATCGATTAACACATTTGCACTGCAAATGGTTAATCGATTAACCAAGCCAAAAATGCCCAAATTTGCCTGAAAAATGGTGTTGTGGCCACGGTTCCGATTTTCAACCTCTTGCTTTGATGAATAGGCATAGAAACCCCTATTTTGTGCTTGTTTTGATGATGTGATGACCTTGTGAGGATATGATTAACCGGACTTGGAAAACCTTAATATTACAGCAACAAAAATCAAAGAGAAAAATGTGAATGCGTATGTCAGTGATGCGAATGTACATACTTATGCAAAAGGAAAAAGAGGGAGGTCAAATTTCTGGTTACGACAGTTAGGGAAAATCAATTTCAAGGCATAATGTGCAAGGTATGCCAATTTATACACATTCACATCAAAAATCCTAAACAATTACCAAAATTATTCAAAAGTGAAATTAAAATTCATGAAAAATTAATTAAGACCCCAAAGATCCCTCGTGAATTTTTGTGGAATTTTAATACATAGAAAACTATTTTTAAAATGCCAAATTAATTCGTGTATCAAAAATAAAAATTAAAAAAACAAAAATGCGAGGGTGTAGCCAAGTAATTTCTGTGTTCAAAATCCCATTGGGCTCAAAATGGGGGTGTGAAAAGCAGCAGCGCGCATGGCCCAGTACCACAAAAACCATTTTCTGATCATTTATTATTATTAATCAATTTCATAAAGTAAAAGAAAAAGAAAAAGACTAAAGCTGCATGTGCTTCATATTCTCACTAATTCATTAATGTGTTGTCAGTGTGCCATTGGTTGATTTCAAAAAAAATAATACATGCTGGCAAGGAAATCACACGTGGGATCAGAAAAATTTCATGGACAAATAGAATGAAGACACGCACGCGCTTTGATTGAGGGTTGTCTTCTCCGATGGAAAGTTGTCGTGGATGGTGATGAAATTTTGCATAAATGGAAAAGAGGACCACCATTCTACTCTTTTTTTTTTTGCGTAGATCAAGGATCCAAGCTTAGAAATATCATATGATCACTCTATGAAACAAAACAAACTGAATAAATTATGCCCTAGAATTTCAAGGTTTCACATTTTGCCCTAACTTCTAGCCACAAACATTGCCTCCCTTTGAAGGACTTCAGATGCAAGTAATTCACATGATCCTAACCACCATACTTGTCCTAATATGATGTTGGAAGTTCAAGAAAACCTAACATAGCCTGAGCTTCAAATCACGTGTTAGAAACCCTTAGAACTTCTTGTAATGGCCTTGAGATCACCACTGAGCAAAATAATTGCTCAGGTTCTTTGAATCCAGCTTGAAATTCCGAAGTTGATGATGGAGATTGTTGAATTCGTGGATGGAGTTGTGGTGATTCCAGATGCAAACCCTTGCAAACAGTAGCAAGAATGAAGAATGGTGATGAGGATTGTGGAAAAAAACTTGAAGAAAGATTCCAAAATGATGGAGTTTCGATGCTCTGAAGTAGAGAGCTTCAATGGAGGAATTTGGATTTGTTTAAAAGGGATTTTGGATGGTTTAAAAAGGTAAATGAAGGTGGCATAATTGTGCCATGCTCATGTAGCAAGAATGACATGAGTCTGGCATTGAACTTGAGAAGAAATGTCATGGTTGGAACATTTGAAAGACATGTTGGGGTGCTGACTTTGGTAATGTGTATCTCCATGAATAATGAGCCAAATTGCAAGTTCTTGGTATCAAATTGTAGAGGGAACTTGGTACTACAAGTTTGATGTGGGATGCAATTGGAATCGAAGTCTAAAACATGGTGAAAAATGGTGTTGAAAATGACATGATCCCATCTGCCATGACATGCCAAAAAAATCTAAGTTATTTCATGTTTCACAACTCACATGCCTTGATTTTTGGATGACCATAACTTTTGATCCATGAATCCAAATGACACATTCTTTACATGGTTGGAAAGGTGGGAGTTCACTCTACAATTTTCATTTGAAAATGATTTCCAAATGAGGCTTGGAAGTCACTCAAAAACAAGCTTGAACATTGGCACAAAACATGACCTTTAAACACTTAGAAAAAATTATAAGTGTTGAAAAATGAAAGTGTGAAATGTCCAATTTCCATCAATCATAACTTGCTCAAAAACGATCCAATGGAGATGAATAACATATGGTTGGAAAGCTTGTCATGAGTACTACAACTTTCATGTTTGGAAAAAAATGAAATGAAGCTTTGATCATGAAGAAAAATGGCCTTAAAAGTGGCTGCATGGCATTAAAAACTTGCCAAAAAGGGAAAGTTCTAAAACCTTAATTTGCCAAAAATGGAAACTTTCCACAATTCTTGATTTTTCATGATTCCTTTGACATTCCTTGATCAAATTTCACCCATTGGTTATATTTGACATGAAAAACAAAAAGTTGGCCTCAAAAAGTCAGGAGTTTACTTTTTCACTGCTCAGTTGACTTTGTTCCCAATTCAGCTGATTCTCAATCATCTGGCCAATTGAACCCCTTTTGAATAAAATTGATGGTTAATACTCCACCCATATATACTTGAGAACATATGGAAGACCATGAAATTAATTTTTTCCCAAAGAATCAGAAATAAACTGATTTTACACAAAACCCTAATTTTGACCCCAAAAGTTAGGAGATGTTGATCAATGTCCAAAACCCTAATTCCTCTGAGGAGAAGTGAGAATCCTTTGAACCAAGATGTTTTATACGATATGAGGATGTTGAGGCTTCAAAATCCTTGCCCATGAAGATGCCATATACACAGATGCTCAAAACCTTAATCTGATGATCAAGAGATAGGAGGAGGTGATTCTCTTTAAGTTCCTTGCAAGTTCCAATCTCCTTATGAAATGGTGAACCAAATATGATGCCTTGAGGCATGAGAAGCCTTTGTAGCTTTAGTGTTTGAGTACATCTCATTCTCCTTGTTTTGAACAACTTCTTCTCTCTTGAGGAATACCAATGGTATAGACCCCTGATCCCATGCCTTGGGAAAGCCAATGATGCATGTATAATGTTTATGACCTAAATGAAATGCACATGTATGTGAAGCATAAGCCACTTATTGATGGTAAAAATATGAGGGCAAATTTTGGGGTGTTATAGCTGCCCCTATTCAATCAACTGTGGACTTGAAAGGATGAGAGCAGTGGCTTTCAGACATTAAAGGTAAATAGGGATTGAATACTAAGAGAAACAGAAAATTTGCACTCTATGGGTAGAAAACAAAGGTAGAGAACTTGATGAACGTGGGAGACCCTACTGGGGATAAAAGGGTAGAAGAGATTGAGAAATTTGCTAGGGAGAAGAAATGACACAGACGGGTGTATAAAATCATGAGATAAAACAGTAGACATGTGTTTGGATCAACGATACAGACGATTATCGAAAGGTGATACTTACAGGTATCAAAGAAAGGTGAGCACGGACGAGTGTTTAGGTTAACGACACAGATGATTATCAAAAGATGATACTTACAGGTATCAAAGAAAGATGAACACGGAAGAGTGTTTAGGTTAACGATACGGACGAGTATCGAAAGATGATACTTACAGGTATCAAAGAAAATATAGACACGAGCGAGTGTACTGAATTGACGATATGGACAGGTATCAAAAAATGATACTTATAGGTATCAAAAGAAAGATACTGATACTGACATAGACACGTGTACTGAATTGACGATAATGACAGGTATCGAAAGATGATACTTATAGGTATCAAAGAAAGATATAGACACAGGCACATGTAAAAAATTGACGATACAGACAAGTATCGGAAAATGATACTTACAGGTATCAAAAAAAGTACAGATACGAACACGTGTACTGAATTGACGATACGGACAGGTATCGAAAGATGATACTTACAGGTATCAAAGAAAGATACAGACACAGGTACGTGTACTGAATTGACGATACGGGTAGGTATCGAAAGATGATACTTACGAGTATCAAAGAAAGATACAGACACAGGCACGTGTACTGAATTGACGATACGGATAGGTATCGAAAGATGATACTTATAGGTATCAAAGAAAATATAGACATGGACGCGTGTTCTGAATTTACAATACGGACATGTATCGAAAGATGATACTTACAGGTATCAAAGAAAGTACAGACACGAACGCGTGTACTGAATTGACGATACGGACAAGTATCGAAAGATGATACTTACAGGTATAAAAGAAAATACAGACACGGACGCGTGTACTGAATTGACAATACGGACAGGTATCAAAAGGTGATACTTACAGGTATCTAAGAAAATACAGAAACGGACGTGTGTACTGAATGGACGATACGGACAAGTATCGAAAGATGATACTTACAGGTATGAAAGAAAATACATACACGGACGTGTGTACTGAATTGACGATATGGACAGGTATCGAAAGATGATACTTACATATATCAAAGAAAATCCAGACACAGACGCGTGTACTGAATTGATGATACAGACAGGTATCAAAAGATGATACTTACAGGTATCAAAGAAAATATAGATGCGGTCGAGTGTAGTGAATTGACGATTCAAACATGTATCGAAAGATGATACGTACAAGTATCAAAGAAAATATAGACATGATTGCGTGTACTGAATTAATGATACAGACAGGTATCTAAGGATGATACTTGCAGGTATCAAAGAAAATACAGCCACAGACGCGTGTACTAAATTGACGATACGGACAAGTATCGAAATGTGATACTTACATGTATCAAAGAAATACAGACACGACCGAATGTTGAAAGAACAGTATCAAGATTAACGCATCTAAACCTCGAACGATGAGTGAAAGAGACAACTCTGAAGGGATAACGGAATCCTAGTCAGACCACTCTGCTAGGGAACAAAGACCAAAAGGGTAAGATTGACAGATTTACTACCCTAAGGATTGGTTGAAGCGCCTGCTTAGGGGCTACCGTTAAACGATCTTTCCTGAGTTACATCATTTTCTGCTGGGGAAACGTCTGGAAAAGAAAGTATCAAACCTGGCTCATGCTTCGAATGTATATGTTTGAATTTTTCTATGGCGTAATGCTCCATATCAAATGGAAATGCTACGCATTTTGAAGATGCAATGTAATGATGATTACTATATGCAAGATGTAAAGAGAATCCTCGGCCGGGGATGATGATTAGCAACTCTGTTGAGGAAGTGACCACTGATCTAATCTTCTAACTTTCTGTGGGGAAAAGATCAACAACCCGGCTGGGGAGTAATGTTATACATCTGGGCTCTTAACTGCCAAAACTTGTTGCGAACTTCTGGACTCTGCAACTGCCGGGAATGATGACTTGGCTGGGAAGACATCACCTGAACCAACCCTGCTTGGGGAGAACCTATAACCATATAACCTTGCTGGGGAAATGACAACCTTATGACCTGGTTGTTGGGGGTGAAATCAAACAAGCCTCTGCTGCAGAAGGAAATTCTTGTTGGAGAATAGAGATCAAACAAGTCTCCTGTTGGGGGATTACACTTCTTGACTGGATGATGAAATTATATGCCAGTACTCTATGGGGAGGGAAACTCTACTGGGGATGGGAGGTTAAACGAGCCTCTTGCTGGGGATGCCAACCTGCTTGAAGAGTAAGAACAAACCATCCTTACCCTGTTTGGGGACTTGAACTCTTACTGGAGAAAAGACAAATCCAACTCTGGCTGGGGAAACCAAACCTCTGGACTCTCGCTGGGTAGAATAATAAGAAAACATAGCACTCTGCCAAGGATGATACAACCTTAGCTATTTCTTCTTGGGAGACATATATTCTCGTATCTGAACGATGCCACAATCGCTGTGAGAGGAAAAACGGTCTTGCAACGTATGGAGCAACAATGAGATGTCTCAAGTACAACATAACCTATAAAGGAACTTGCCTCGAGAGGTATCACGAAGACTTAATGTATTCTGCCCCAGTATACTGAACCTTGGAGAAGTAATTCTGATTAATCATCTTCTAGAGAGGACAACTTCTCGCTCCTGAGGTGGCTTGCCTCAGTACGAGTCTTGCAGTAATTTTACCCTTGCCTTCGAGAGATTTGCTGAATCTCGACATGATTGTCCCAGATTGGCTGAACTTTGGAGAGATTTCTTGACGTGACTGTCCCAGATTGGCTACATCTGAGCACAACTTGCTGAGAAAGCCGTTACTTGATAGAGTCTTTTGACTACATGCTCCTCAATATGATTATCCAGGAATTTCCTCTTGGAAAAGTTAGACTTCTCGACTGATGCTCATTATGTAAGCTTCATTGGCGTCAAGTAAAATGTATGCAAGTAGAAAATGCTTATTCTGAGAATGATGATTCTAATACAACATACATGTTAATCTTGATATTTTTATAGAAACGACATCGCCAAACCCTGTGAACGAATCACTAGTTAAGATGCGACACTGATTTTTGAATGAAGGACTTTATGCATATGCAATACCAACAAAAATTTTAGCCCCACTCATGGGAGTGAGGAAGGCTGTCTCATCAGAAGTATGCCTGCGGAATAAACCCTGCCTCAATTAGGACTTTTGAGGGTTATAATGTGGACTGGTTCACGGTTTGAGATAGAAGGATTTATGGCTCAAAATTTTGTTTGTACCTATCCATTCTCCTTGATATCCTCCAGTCCTACGTTTAGTTAATTTGGCACAAGCGCTCACCTTTCAAAAGGTCAGCAGTGATGGTTAAGGAGCCCACAAGGTTTTCGGAGTGCAGTCACTCCTTTTGTCTTTGGTGTCTGTAGTCACACGACTTGCTCTTGCTCGAGGATTTTTCTTTTGTAATCCTTTTTGCCTTTTCTATTTGTTGTTTTTTTTCATTCTTTTGCTCCCTAATTTTTGCCTGGACTGATTCTTTTGAATACTTTTTGATTTTGATGTCCAGCGGGATGCCCTAACTTTTGCCTTAGTCATTTATTTTCAAGCTTTCGACATAGCGGGCTTTCTTTCTCATTTTTTTTCTTTTTTTCTCCTTTTTTTTAACAAATCGTGTGACACTGGTTGTCTTGACTTCTTTGAAAGGATTGTGACTGTCCCATTCTCCACAGTGAGGGATAATCACCGTGGTTTCATTCCTTTTGAAATTTGAACGCACGGTCAAATTAACTGACACCTACCCTGCCCTTGGGTTAAATGTGAGGGTTTTTATACGAAAAGAAACTCCTACTTCGAGGCTCAAAGGGGTTAACGAGGGTCTATCTCCCTTATACCTCCGGTGTTTGGGGACTTGAAACAATGCTTGTACATCACCAGCAAGGCTTTGTTCCAAAAGCATCGACTAGAAAGTTTGCGTTTTCAGTTCATCATCCTCCCTACAAGAGTTTAAGCAAGAAAGTTGGTATTGCAATGCATAAGAATATGAGTGAACACAAATGGATTACTTCATGAAAAACATACTCATTGCATTAAGATCATCATTCAAAAACAACAAATTCTACATGCAAACAATGCTTTAACAAACAATGAAACATACATATGAAAATACAGTATGTTAGACGATGGCTATGGATCTAGAAGGGGGGTTGAATAGATCCCTTGAGTTTTACACGCAAATGGATTACAAAAATTTAGTTTTTAAAAATGTTTAACGGAAGCTGTCACTGGATAGATCGTCTACAACGAACCTTCTACTAAAAGGATCGGATATGCACAAATATATCGGGAATGAGTATGGAAGAGAAAAATTCAGTTTGATTACTACACTTAAAAACGCAGTCAACAAAATATTACTTGCTTGATGTTTATTCCAATCCAATGAGGTAAAGTGATAAGCAATTTAAGGCAACGTGTTTGAATTTTGCTTTGAAACAAATTATCAAACACCTAGTGTGCGTAAACACACTAAGTGGAGAATTTCTATGGAGGGTAATGTAAAGCTGCTCCAAGATGCAATTCAAGGAATTGTATCAATTTAACAAAACAGTTTATCAGCTTACAATTACTCTACGACAAAAATTTCAATAACTTGCGACTTCACAAATTCGAACAAACTGAAATGTAAAAGAGTTAAGGAGAGAGAGAACAAACAAGATTTGATTAGGAAGTTCCCCAATCGTCCTCGCTTTGGGTACGTCTGCCCCCAACTCCACAAATGGAATTGATATATATATATATATATATATATATATATATATATATATGTAGTTGTTGCAAATTGTTTATTACAAGAGAAAACTATGAACATCCAAACCCTCGAACGTCTTCGATCGTTGATGCAGAAATTTCTCTCCCCTTGATTCAAGATGAATCAAGTCCTTCGAATATGGTTGATCCAATTATCGTCCCACGCTACTAAACCAAAAGAATCCACTGTTCTATGGTTACCTTCACTCGATCAATTGCGATCTACCAAAAATTCGAACCCAAACATCTCTTCTACGATCCTCTGATTACAGCTACTAAACTGAACAGTTGTGCCAATTTCTGGTTACCTTCGTCTAGCCGAATCCCTGTAGAACGAAAAGGTTTGTGCAAAAACCCCCAAAATTAATTTGATTCTTGGAGGACAAAACCAACTAGTTTTATTCAAGAAACACCTGCCAAGCTCTCAACCCAGAAAATGAAGATCACGCTTCCTAAATTCTGAATGTTATCACTTCGAACAATAGGCGACACAAACAAAGATGATTATGTGTGATTGTTTGTTTACTCAATGAGGAAGATGAAGATGAAGAGAGAAATGACATATATTTTTCACGTTTCTTGTTATTGAATAATGAGATGACCAAAACTATTTATAGGAAAATAAATTGACCCACACAAAATAATAACAGAAATAACAAAAAGAATTAAGTGAAAAAGACAGATTTAGGAGATCATGCGTCGACCTCCAGTCCCCATGCGTCGACGCACAGATGCAAGTTTTTGTGCCATTTAAGTCATGCGTTTTCCCACAGGTTTTTGTAGGTTAGCGCATGAACTGGGGGGTTAGCGCATGAACTGGGAGGGTCAGCGCATGAACTGCATTTTTTCCAAGAAATTCAATTTTCTGCGCATTTTCACCTGACCAAGTTCAGAAACACATACTAGACACTATTAAAATGATAATGGACATTTATTTATGGGAAAGACAAGGTCCTATGCATCTAGACACATGAACAATAATGATTAGACGCAATATACCCGACACGTGAAGTGATACCGCTCAAATTACAATCTAATTTCTTACATATTTATTGACATCATTAAAACAAGGTAGATAGAAGAATATCCCTCATATACTCCCCCTTTTTTATGATGGAAACACTTTCTTAGCTGTCATGAGATTTGTAATTTGAGAGTGAGCAACGTGAACAAAGCTCCCCCTGTCTTTAACACTTGGTTAATCCCTGTTAAAATTTCTGCTTGTTGTTATTCTTCTCCCCCTTTGACATTATCAAAAAGAAGAAAAGAGGGTGGTCAAAATAAAGCACTATAATACGTAAGGAATCATCACAGATTTGTAACATACAAACATCAACACGCATCCACATACGATACAGCTAATGTAAAATTAGGAATGGATAAATAAGGAACAAAAACATAAAAGCAATACATTCAATCCAGAAGAGTGCAAACAAATGTAAGCAAAAGTCAAAGTTAAGCAACAGTAAAAAAAAAACAAACCACAAAACATAAATGCAAGCACAAATGAAATATGATGCCCTACACTCTATGGCCATCTCCCCCTAAATAGATGACCTATTCCCCTATAGTGTTGGCTTGGTGGTGGGAAGTCCTCTAGATGTAGGTTGAGTTCAATCAACGTGCTGTTTAGGGTTCCAAGACTATTTTCCAGGTTCTTGTTTTGTTGAGTCAAGTTGGTGTCCATCTGATTGAAACGATTCATAGCGGCGTTAGCAAAATTGTTGAAGTTGGTAATGTGAGATGAAACTTGATTAGACAGATTGGTGAACCGTTCTTCCTGAGCAGTGTAGCGAGTATCTTGCAGAGCTTGAAATTCTTGAGGTTGAAGAGTCAATTCGTTCAACCTAGCCAGAATTTCTTCAGAAGCCTGCGGATTATGCTGAGACGGTGGAGTTTGAGGAGCAGAATTGTCAGGTTGCTGCCATTCAGAGTCCTCACCATAGGTTGGAGGAACATAGGCGTTTCCAAAAACAATCCAGCAATTTTGTTGCCACTGCCCCCAGCCCTGAATTTCAGAAGGTTCTTCAGGTTGATTGCCCATCCATGCCTCGTTGTCCTCTTCCTGCATAACCACATCTTCATCATTAACATCTTGATTAGCATTTTCTAGAGCATCCTCATCATCATTTCCTTCAAGGTGAACAGGTTCATCAGGTTCAGGATGGGTGGAACGAGGTCGATAAGTAAACTTGTTCTCTCGTGAATCCCAAAAGTAACCCATCATGGTAAGGGTTTTGGCAAGAAATTGTTGTTCAGCTGTAATATGAATATGACAAATGTTTGGAACAGGAATGTCAAAGTGATTCAAAATGTTTGCAACAACAGATGCATAACCAAGTGCCGGAAATTTGCTGGAGCTACGAGTAATGAACATCCTATAAGCAAAATAGTAAGGCCAATTGATCTTTATCCGATTCTTTAGAATATAGATGAGATGAACCTCTACCTGCTCAACTCTTGAGTACCCTCCTTTCTTAGGCCTCAAGATGCGAGCAACAATCCATTGAATAATTTTTTCTTCAAATTTCAGATGGCCGGTAGTGACACTTTTCGGAAATAAGCCACTTTCCACAACATCAGCTGGATATGGTTCCCGTAACATCGAATTCAGAGCAGTTTTGAACTTATAGTTCCGAACAAAAGTTTTATCAGTGACCTTTGGGAGAGTGTCATCAGTGTCCAATGCAAACAGTGTAGACCATACATCATTGGTCACTTCATATTGTG
This sequence comes from Lathyrus tuberosus, assembly GCA_022829125.1. Lineage (NCBI taxonomy): Eukaryota > Viridiplantae > Streptophyta > Magnoliopsida > Fabales > Fabaceae > Lathyrus > Lathyrus tuberosus. The sequence goes on from JALAZF010000233.1 coordinate 1,144,295, forward strand.
CATTATTCATAGAAAATCTAAATTCAGCCCCCTGAAATTTATCCTTGATACCACAGTAGAACAACCGAGTCAAATCTTCACTATACCTATCATCACATTCTAGAAATTCACTAAGATTTTGAAAATTCAGAAGTTCAGAAATCTCAGGAATGTGAAAATCTGGACCCATCAGAGGATAAAAACCATGTTGTCTTATAACCGCACGGTTACAGAACAGTTGCTCAAAAGGATTAGCTAGCCTTTCAGAAATTAAAGAGTTAAAGGTTACCCGTTGTGAAGATGATGTTATGGTTGTTGTTGGTTGTGAAGATGAACCTCTTGTTCCCCTTCTACTAGGATTTCTTCTTGAAGCCATGGTTGAAGAAGAGTTGAAAGAAGATGATGAACACTCGATTTTCGCAGAAACTGAAGAGGAGATATGTGCAGCCCTTAGAAACCCTTGTAGTAGTAATATAGAGAATTCACTCTTGGTGGGTTTTTGATTTTTAGGGTTTTTGATGATGATTTAGTGGAGAATAATGGGTATTGATAAGGTTTAATGGAGGAAGATAAGGAGAGATTGACCATAAAATCTGATGGGATGACATGCCATAAACATACATCAATGTGCAATGAAAATATGTAGTGAAAATAGGCAGCACTAGGTCGGCGTACGTGTCCCGTGTAACACCCCCAATATATACCCCGAGGAATTAAAGCGATAACAAATAATTAGAGTGTAATTAAAACATTCATGGCATAGACGGGAGCGTCACATCAATAAAAACAAAATACAACAACCTGCTCATATAGATATGCAACAATCAGGTAGCACATAACTGAGGAACTCAGTTCCTAACACCCACAATTCAGATACAGAATAAAAGCGTAAAATATGCAACTGAAATCTCATATATATATATATATATATATATATATATATATATATATATATATATATATATATATATATATATATATATATATATATATAGCATAAAAAGTTTGTCTGTCATATACAGAGTCATACATGTACAATCCCAAAAAGAACATATACATATAAACATAATCACAAACGATCTCCCTGACTACCCGGTGCTACATATCAGAGCCGACCGACAAAAGAATGAAGACCTAAGCTTCACAAAAAGACCTCCAGTATCTAATTTGCAATGTCTCATAGAGCATTCACAACAGCAGAAGGGTGAGAAACACAATTATAATATAATTGCATACAATTATATAATAACACAAAAATACATATGTAAAACATTCTCACCACGACTTACACCATAATTCAAATACAAAACAACACAAATCATATCTCATATATCCATCACAAAGGCATATCAATCATGCACAATACATTCATCACCAACATACATATATATCTCAACTCATCAATTCCATTCACAATTCCACACAAAATCAATCCATTCATGATTTATGCAAATGCACAGAGACCGACACAACGACTCTATGCAATGCAATGCGGTACCGTTCCATCCATCATTCTCATCATTAGTTCACTCAGGAACTATTGGAATCATCGTTTGTTACTTAGTGTAACTCCCCGTCGGGCAAACGATGTTCCCCGTCGCTTTAGGTCCTCTTGGTATAAGGCTCACGACGTTTATGGATCACTTTAGGTCCTCTCGGTATAAGGCTCACGATCCAATCGCTTTAGGTCCTCTTTGTATAAGGCTCACAATCGTCTATAATCATCACTTTAGGTCCTCTCGGTATAAGGATCACGATGTTATAGCGGATTCCCTCTGGAACCGTTTCGTCGCTCACACCCACTAGGGCACACGACATCACAAGAATGCATATCATGATGCTTAGCATACAATGACTCATGGCATTCAAATGCACACATATATTCATCCATAATCATGCATATACAATCAAACACAACACAATGCATTTTCTTGCCCTTGGGCCACAAACCATCATCACAACATTTCATCACACGCATTCACATCGTATAACATCACACAAGTCCTACGATATATATATATATATATATATATATAAAGCATATTGGATGATAACACAACAATCACAAACAGTTAAGACGGTAAAAGTCGGCAAAATGACACATTTCCAAATTCTCAACATAATTAAATCGGCCAACAATCTCAAAACCCTTTTTATAAGAAGGAACATCTCAATAGCTTTCTAACGGTACCAAGAACGCCTCGATCCGAGTTACAGATCAAAATTTACGGCATCGAACGCAAAATCGGATACAATTCTACACCCTCTCTGGTCATACGCGTATTGACTTGGGCCATACGCGTACTGCCCAGCTCGCTCGCCCATTCCATACACGTAATGGCCAAAGTGCTACGCGTATGGCCAGAGACCCATTTCTCCCCAAAAATTCCACTAAAACTCCATACGCGTAATGCCTCACTTGTTACGCGTAATGCCTTGCCAAGTACGCGTACCATTACGCAAATCAGCAGAAGGCCGTGAAAAATGTGTTCCATACGCGTATTTCCCTCATTTCCCCCTTGCCATACGCGTATTGCCCAAACCAAGATGCGTAATGCCAAGCCTGATACGCGTCTGGGCAGCGAAACCCATAATTTTTTCTGCATAATTTTCTGCTACGGGTTCATCCAAAATCACTCCCAAATCTCATCTAAACACCAGAAAATTACCAATTGAATGCACAACAACATCTATCTAACATGTCTCAGCAATTAGGAACATTAAAACATGATTTCAGACACAGTTTGAATCAAATTCTAACAATCTCAACATATTAATGGTTTTAGTTCTATATCCAATTGCAACCAAATATCACACAAATACATACATACATAATCATACACAAGTATAGGATAATCGAGTTTCACACCCTTACCCGATTAATCGTGTTTTCAAAAGTCGGTTGGTTCGATCCCTTACTCTCCAAGTTTTTCCCTTTTTTCTTCTTTCCTTTCTCTTTTCCTTCTTCTCTTTTTCTTTCTCTCTATTTTTCTCTCTTTCTAACTTCTAAGTTCTATTTTAAGAAAAATAAGTAACATGACCAAAATACCCCTACACTCAAATATCTCGCAAACGCTCCCAAAACGCGATAAAACATAATCACGATGAAAAATAATATATTGCCAAATAAAAGTCAAGAATAAAATAATATAATAATAAAAATAATTAAATCGAATCGATTAAATAAATCTAACAAAAACTGGGGCGTTACATCCCACTAAAGAAAGAATTCTGAACGTTACTTTTATGCGTCGACCTATGTATCTGTGCGTCGGCGCATGATTCATGAATTTTCTTAAAAGATTGAACATTTGGTTATGCGCTATCCCGAAAGTTTTTGCTAGGTCAGCGCATAAATCATGCGTCGACGCATGCACATGCAAACTTGAGCCAGAAATGAAATTTTTGCAATTTAAGTTCCAAAAGATAAATAAACAAGCACATATATAGAACAAAACATCCACATGAACGATAAGTGCTCAAAATGCAATAAACATCAAGATTAGAGTAATTAATATGGCACAAAACATGATAAACATCTATAAATCGGAACGATATTACCTTGATCATCATGACGATAAGAGCCCTTACATATACCTAAATATCTCTTTGCATTGTTAGTTAAAAGAATAAACAAGCATGTTTATATATGTGAAGATCACTACCTTAAGAGGTTATTAAGCACGATCCGAGATATCGAGAATGCCAAGTTCCCTACGGATGTGAAAGAAAGGCTCTGTAGCTAATTTTTTTGTAAAAATATCAGCAAGTTGATTTTTAGTGTCAACTTGCTCAAAAATCACATCACCTTTCTCTACATGATCCCTAAGAAAATGATGGCGTATTTCGATATGCTTGGTGCGAGAATGCAATACGGGGTTCTTAGTTAGATTAATCGCACTAGTGTTATCGCACAAAATTTGAATACGCTCAAGTTTTAAATTGAAATCAAGCAATTGTTGTTTAAGCCATAAGACTTCAGCACAACAACTACCGGCGGCAACGTATTCCGCCTCGGCTGTTGACAGAGCAACGGAAACCTGTTTCTTGCTATGCCAACTCACCAAGGAATTTGCGAAAAGGTGACATGTACCACTAGTACTTTTCCTATCCCCCTTGCACCAGGAAAAGTCGGAATCAGAGTAGCCAACTAAGGAACAAACATAACCTTTGGAATACCACAGCCTATACTTTGGAGTACCAGACAGGTATCGAAGTATGCGCTTAACAGCTTTTAAGTGGGATTCCTTGGGATGTGCCTGATACCTCGCACACATGCATACACTAAACATTATATCGGGACGTGATGCGGTAAGATAAAGAAGAGATCCTATCATTCCTCGATACTTATTTACCTCAACATCCTTACCCTTTTCGTCACGATCAAGATTAGCACTTTTAGGCATAGGAGTGTCTATTGCTTTGCAGTTCAGCATATCAAAACGTTTTAGTAACTCAAGACAATATTTCGTTTGACTCACGAATGTGCCCTCTTCAAGTTGTTTGATTTGCAATCCGAGGAAATAGTTGAGCTCCCACATCATGCTCATTTCAAACTCCCCCTGCATCAAACTAGAGAACTCCTTGACCAAGGTCATGTTAGTAGACCCAAATATAATATCGTAAACATAAATTTGTACCAAAATTAAGTGTTTTCCTTGACGTTTAATAAAGAGGGTTGTGTCAACCGTTCCTCTTGAATACCCTTGATTAAGTAGAAATTTGCTTAGACGTTCATATCAAGCCCTAGGGGCTTGTTTAAGTCCGTACAAAGCACGTTTAAGTTTGTAGACATGATCAGGATATTCATGAGATTCAAAACCCGGAGGTTGGGCAACATAAACCTCTTCATTTATATATCCGTTAAGGAATGCACTTTTAACGTTCATTTGGAATAATTTGAAGTTTTTAGTGCAAGCATACGCAAGTAAAAGGCGTATAGCCTCGAGTCGGGCAACCGGCGCATAAGTTTCCTCATAGTCGATTCCTTCCTCTTGGTTATAGCCTTGCGCTACAAGCCGCGCTTTGTTACGTGTTATTACTCCATTTTCATCAAGTTTATTCCTAAACACCCATCGGGTGCCGATTACTCGATGATCCCGCAGAGGGGGGACAAGGTCCCAAACCTCATTTCTTCTGAATTGGTTTAACTCATCTTGCATTGATAGAAACCAATGCTCATCGAGTAACGCCTCCTTAGCGTTTTTAGGTTCAACTTGTGACACAAAAGCAGAGTAATAGCAAAAATTACTAAGTTTAGAGCGAGTGGTTACTCCCTTAGAGATATCACCGAGAATGTTGTCAATTGGATGGTCTTTTGAAGACTTCCAAGCTGGAGGAAGTTCATCTTTATCAGCATGATCATCCTCACTTTTCACTGGTTAGTGATCCTTTTCCTCCTCAATACGCACTGCTCTATGCTAATCAATTCCCTTATCAGTGTCCTTGAGTATGTCTTCAGTAGGTACACCTGCACCATGAAAAGAACTACCTTCTCCGACATATCTCGGATAAGACTCATCAAAGGTAACATGAACTGACTTTTCAACTACACGTAACCTCTTATTATAAATTCTATACGCTTTACTTGACTGAGAGTATCCAAGAAAAATACCCTCGTCGGCCTTGGAATCAAATTTACCAAGAGTCTCTTTCCCATTGTTTAACACAAAGCATTTGCAACCAAATACATGAAGGTGAGAGATATTTGGCTTACGCCCTTCTAAAAGCTCATACGGTGTCTTGTTTAGAATAGGCCGGATGAGCACCCTATTCAAAACATAACAAGCCGTACTTATGGCGTCGGCCCAAAAGTATTTTGGTAATCCACCATCATTGATCATAGTCCTTCCAAGTTCCTCTAAAACTCTATTTTTACGTTCCACTACCCCATTTTGTTGAGGGGTACGTGGTACGGAAAAATTATGATAAATTCCATTGGAATCACAAAATGCTTCAAATAATTGATTTTCAAACTCACCCCCATGGTCACTTCTAATTGACCTAATGTTTGTGTTTAACTTGTTCTGAGATAACTTAGCAAATCGTTCAAAGGCCGAAAAGGTATCACTCTTATTTGCTAAGAAAATGGTCCAGCAAAACCTAGAAAAATCATCGACTATAACAAATCCATAATAGTTACCACCTAGACTTTTAACCCTAGATGGTCCAAAGAGGTCCATATGGAGGAGCTCAAGGGGTCTCATAGTTGAAACGATGTTTTAAGATTTGAATGAGATCCTTGTTTGCTTCCCCATTTGACACGCATCACAAAGGTGATCCTTTGTGAATTTAATTTTGGGCAAACCGATGACTAGGTCTTTAGAGACTATTTTGTTAAGAAAATCAAAGTTGATGTGAGCCAACCGTCTATGCCACAACCATGAATCTTCATTCATAGCGACTAGACACTTGTTTCCATTCAACGATACCTCATTTAAGTCTAGCATATAGACGTTGTTCACCCTAAAGCCCTTAAACACATTCTTTTTGTCGCTATCTTCAACTATGCAACAATCCTTTGAAAAAGATACTTTATAATTCTTGTCACATAGTTGACTAATGCTTAAAAGGTTGTGTCTAAGGCCTTCCACAAGAAGTACATCAGAGATAGTAGTAGATGAGGGGTTACCTATACTACCTTTACCAAGTATCTGTCCCTTGTTGTTATCTCCGTAGGTGACAAACCCATTTTTCTTCGCCACAAAGTCGATAAAAAGAGATATGTCTCCGGTCATAAGTCTCGAGCAGCCACTATCCATAACCCATCTTCTTTCGGTGGTCTCAAGACTTTGTACCTACAAAAACAATCAAGGGAGAGTAGGTACCCAATTCTCATTGGGTCCTTTAAGGTGAGTGAAACCAAGACCGTACTTGGGTAACCATTGGTATATGCCTTTCGGAACAAGAAACCTTCTGAAGCGGCATTTCGCAATAGTATGACCAGGCTTACAACAGTAAAGACAATTACGGTTCATTTGGAATTTACTTTTGCTATCACTATCTCGAATCACATAGGTATACTTTTGATATGGATTATTCATGCTTTCACGAAAATGTGATCGATCAATAGCAAACGTAACTTTTGGCTTAAGAGCCTTATCCAATTTGGCCTTGAGAATTCTCACCTCTCGTTGCCAAATATGACAAGTGTCACAGCCCTAATTGAACCAAGAGGTAGGGTCCTCTTTAACCTGGGCTTTTGATGTGTCCACTATAGAGTTTTTTAGGGCTTCCAATTCCTTTTTGGAATCGGAAACCTTCTTCTCCAAATACGTGAAAATCCTTTTATTTGAGGCTAAACGTTGAAATGCTTCCTTAGCCTCATAGTGTAACATGTCAAAAGCCTTTTGTAACTCTAAATGCGACATAGTATTAACATGATCATATTTAGAATGCTTTACCTCTTTTGCTTTGTTGTGGCGTGCCATAAGACAAAAGTTAACGGATTCACTTTCGTCACTTGAGGAATCATCTTTCTCCGACTCACTATCGCTTTCCCAAGCGATGTATGCTCGTCGAGACTTGTTGGACTTTTTGTTTGAGCGACTCTTGTCATTATCCTTATCTTTGTCTTTCTTTAGAGATGGACAATCTGTCTTGTAGTGCCCGGATTTTCCACAGTTGTAGCACGTCCCTTTTACCTTGCCATTTTTATTTCTTTCGCATCTAGATTGCTTCTTAAACTTGACTAGATTTCTATCCGGGTGTTGAATATCGTTATTACGAACATATCTATTATACCTCTTCACAAATAAGCCCATATCATCACCGGATTCTTCAACTTTGTCATTATTGGTTTCATCATCACTTAGTTGTTGATGTGTGGACTTTGAACAAGAAGCCTTAAGAGCTATCAACTTATTCTCCGTATCTTTTTCCTTCTCTTTCTTGATACTCTTTTCATGTTTATCCAAGCTAATGAGCACTTGCTCATGCTCATCGAGTTTACCAAAGAGTGTTGTGAGGTCTAGTGTAGCGAGATCGTTGGCCTCCTTGATAGCGGTGACCTTCGGTTGCCATTCCCTGTTAAGACACCTCAGAATTTTGTTAGTAGCAACCTCCTTTGGAATTGGTTTACCAAGAACATGCAATTTGTTGATAATGTGAGTAAATCGTTTTTGCATATCCGCAATGGTTTCCCCTTGCTTCATGTAAAACAAATCAAACTCTTGCGTTAGTGTATTAATACGAGCCATCTTAACATCATTAGTGCCTTCGTGGGCTACTTGTAAAGCATCCCACATGGCTTTGGCCGTTTCACAATGGGAGACTCGATAATACTCATCAACCCCCAAGGAGGAGATGATCATATTACGAGCCTTTCAATCATAGTTGTACATTTTCTCGTCCTCCTCAGTCCATTGAGCTTCGGGTTTATGAACGACAACGCCTTCCGCGTTAGTCATAGTAATTTCCATGGGACCGTTTAAAATAACGTTCCAAACCTTCCGATCTATGGAATTAATATGGATGCGCATACAATCCTTCCAGTAGCTGTAATTTTCGCCTGTAAAAACTGGACCTCTATTATAAGCCCCTTTAGGTTCGTTCGCCATGATCCAAGAAGTTTTACCAAAGCACCAGAATTAATCGGAGCTCATGATACCACTTGTTAGATGATGGCTATGGATCTAGAAGGGGGGTTGAATATATCCCTTGAGTTTTACACGCAAATGGATTACAAAAATTTAGTTTTTAAAAATGTTTAACGGAAGCTGTCACTGGATAGATCGTCTACAACGAACCTTCTACTAAAATGATCGGATATGCACGAATATATCGTGAATGAGCATGGAAGAGAAAAATTCAGTTTGATTACTACACTTAAAAACGCAGTCAACAGAATATTACTTGCTTGATGTTTATTGCAATCCAATGAGGTAAAGTGATAAGCAATTTAAGGCAACGTGTTCGAATTTTGCTTTGAAACAAATTATCAAACACCTAGTGTGCGTAAACACACTAAGTGAAGAATTTCTATGGAGGGTAATATAAAGCTGCTCCAAGATGCAATTCAAGGAATTGTATCAATTTAACAAAACAGTTTATCGGCTTACAATTACTCTACGACAGAAATTTCAATAACTTGCGACTTCACAAATTCGAACAAACTGAAATGTAAAAGAGTTAAGGAGAGAGAGAACAAACAAGATTTGATTAGCCAGTTCCCCAATCGTCCTCGCTTTGGGTACGTCTGCCCCCAACTCCACAAATGGAATTGAGATATATATATATATATATATATATATATATATATATATATATATATATATATATATATATATATATATATATATATATGTAGTTGTTGCAAATTATTTATTACAAGAGAAAACTATGAACATCCAAACCCTCGAACGTCTTCGATCGTTGATGCAGAATTTTCTCTCCCCTTGATTCAAGATGAATCAAGTTCTTCGAATATGGCTGATCCAATTATTGTCCCACGCTACTAAACCAAAAGAATCCACCGTTCTTCGGTTACCTTCACTCGATCAATTGCGATCTACCAAAAATTCAAACTCAAACCTCTCTTCTACGATCCTCTAATTACATCTACTAAACCGAACAATTGCGCCAATTTCCGGTTACCTTCGCCCAGCCGAATCCCTGTAGAACGAAAAGGTTTGTGCAAAAACCCCCAAATCAATCCGATTCTTGGAGGACAAAACCAGCTGGTTTTATTCAAGAAACACCTGCCAAGCTCTCAACCCAGAAAATGAAGATCACGCTTCCTAAATTCTGAACGTTATCACTTCGAACAATGGGCGACACAAACAAAGATGATTATGTGTGATTGTTTGTTTACTCAATGAGGAAGATGAAGATGAAGAGAGAAATGACATATATTTTTCACGTTTCTTGTTATTGAATAATGAGATGACTAAAACTATTTATAGGAAAATAAAATGACCCACACAAAATAATAACAGAAATAACAAAAAGAATTAAGTGAAAAACACAGATTTAGGAGATTATACGTCGACCTCCAGTCCCCATGCGTCGACGCACAGATGCAAGTTTTTGTGCCATTTTAGTTATGCGCTTTCCCGCAGGTTTTTGTAGGTTAGCGCATGAATTGGGGGGTTAGCGCATGAACTGGGAGGGTCAGCGCATGAACTGCATTTTTCCAGGAAATTCAATTTTCTGCACATTTTCACCTTACCAAGTTCAGAAACACATACTAGACACTACTAAAATGATAATGGACATTTATTTATGGGAAAGACAAGGTCCTATGCATCTAGACACATGAACGATAATGATTAGACGCAATATGCCCGACACGTGAAGTGATACCGCTCAAATTACAATCTAATTTCTTACATATTTGTTGACATCATTAAAACAAGGTAGATAGAAGAATATCCCTCACACAGTAAAGAAACTAAAGATTGCCATTGTTGAGGAGGCCTGACTCTGTCTGGACTTATTGCTTCTGACGTCGTACTTGCAGTCTGAGTGCTCACTTGGGAGGATTCAATTAATGTGCAGACTGTCTGCAGTGAATGTGATGACCTTTGCATCAATTTGATCGTGTACCTTGTGTTTGAACACATTGCAATTTTCAATTGCATGCCCCTGTGTCCCTGAGTGGTACTCGCACCTAGTATTTATGTCATAATCTGGAGGGAGGGGATATGGAACAGGCACAACTTCCCTTAGCTAAATCAAAGAGTCCTGAAGTAAGCGAGCAAGCAGCTGACTATGAGGAATAATAATGAGATCAAACCTTCTCTCGGGCCTTCTGGGTCTTTGCTGTCTCTTCTGGGAGCTAGTCTGTTGCTGATACTGATTTGGGTGCTCCTCTAATTCAGGAATTTTCATCCTTAGACTTGGCTTAGGAACAGGAAACATTTGCGGACGTGGAGATTCTAAAACCAAGGACTGCAAGATATGCCCCTGACTGGGTACAGCTTCAGGAGGGAAAACAGGGATATTCATTTCTTTTGCAGCAACAGGAGTAGGACCACCTTATATGTTCACGCCGCCAGACATGAACTCAATTTCCTTTGCATCAATTAAGTCCTGGACCTTATGCTGAAAGGCCTTGCATTTTTCAATACTATGCCCCGGCGCTCCATAATGAAAATCACAATAGATATTTGCATCGTAGCCTGGTGGGGGAATGCCAGTAAGCAGAGCCAGCGCCCGAAGTTCAACCAATTGAAGCTGGAGAAGATGCCTCAATAGCTGAGCATAAGGCATAGGAAGTGCATCAAAGATCCTCTCTAGCTTCTTCGACCTCTGTGCGTACTTCTTAATCTTGGGATTATCTTGGGAAACAGGAGATAGTTTCTGTTGTGCCAAATTTGGAACCCCAGGTTGTGCAAAAAATCCACGAGGTAAATCACGCTTTGGGAGAGATCCCATAGGCAAGGGAGGAATGAGAATTTCTGCTGCAGCCTCAGGCAAGGGATGACCTTCCTTTCTTAACACGTTTCTCACGACTTCCATAATCAGGCTCATATGAGTCTTCAGCTGATGGACTTCTTCCCTCAACATTTTCTAACCCTGAAATAAAGCTTGCAGGTCCACCATGAAATGCCTCATTTGGCTGTGAACTGCCGTCAACTCTGCTTGAATCTATTCCGTTGCTTTCTATTGATTCTGGTGTGTTAAGTAGTGGTGAAGGTAAGAGTCAGTAATCCTACCTATTCAATCAAACAAGGTTAGAAATCCAAATGTAAATACGTGTTATGCAAAATAAAATGCGAGAATGCATGTGTATGTCATGTTTAATCATTTCCAAGGTATTTCTATACTTTGATTCCAGTTTTAACCGTGCGAGGGACCAAATACATTGTAGATATTGCAGAGATAATATAGCTGGAATAAACATTGCTGAGAGAATACGATTGAAACAAATATTGCTGAAAAAAATGTTGCTGAAATAAACATCTCGTCATATAATACTTCAAATATTCATACAGATGCGTCTAGTACAACCATAGGTGATTCCATCAACAAGTCTGATGGTAATCACCATAAGCAACACACAGAAATACAGAGACAATTCAATCCCAAACCCCTAGTCCATACAAACTGGTCTTGACCTCCTCGAGAAGTGCTTCGGTATCAGAATGAGTCAGACCCTTAAACACTTAGAAAAAATTCTAAATGTTGAAAAATGAAAGTGTGAAATGTCCAATTTCCATCAATCATAACTTGCTCAAAAATGATCCAATGGAGATGAATTACTATGGTTGGAAAGCTTGTCATGAGTACTACAACTTTCATGTTTGACAAAAAATGAAATGAAGCTTTAATCATGAAGAGAAATGGCCTTGAAAGTGGTTGCATGGCATGAAGAACTTGCCAAAAAGGGAAAATTCTAAAACCGTAATTTGCCAAAAATGGAAACTTTCCATAATTCTTGATTTTTCATGATTCCTTTGACATTCCTTTATCAAATTTCACCCATTGGTTATATTTGACATGACAAATACAAAGTTGACCTCAAAAAGTCAGGAGTTGAATTTTTCACTGCTCAGTTGACTTTGTTCCCAATTCAGCTGATTCTCAATCATCTGGCCAATTGAAACCCTTTTGAATGAAATTGATGGTCAATAATCCACCCATAGATACTTGAGAATATATAGAAGACCATGGAAATCAAGTTTTTCCAATGAATCAGAAATAAACTTATTTTACACAAAACTCTAATTTTGACCCCAAAAGTTATGAGATGTTGATCAATGTCCAAAACCCTAATTCCTCTAAGGAGAAGTGAGAATCCTTTGAACCAAGATGTTTTATATGATATGAGGATGTTGAGGCTTCAAAATCCTTGCCCATGAAGATGCCACATACACAGATGCTCAAAACCCTAATCTGATGATCAAGAGATAGAAGGAGGTGATTCTCTTCAAGTTTCTTGCAAGTTCCAATCTCCTGATGAAATGGTGAACCAAATATGATACCTTGAGGTATGAGAAGCCTTTGTAGCTTCAGTGTTTGAGTACATCTCATTCTCATTGTTTTGAACAACTTCTTCTCTCTTGAGGAATACCAATGGTATAGACCCCTGATTCCATGCCTTGGGAAAGCTAGTGATGCATGTATAATGTTTATGACCTAAATGAAATGCACATGTATGTGAAGCATAAGCCACTTATTGAAGGTAAAAATATGAGGCCAAATTTTGGGGTGTTACAGTTGGTTTTGTACTTCATTCTTGAACTCCTTGAACTTTTCAAAGGATTTGGATTTGTGTTTCATTAAATACACATAACCATATCTACTGAAATCATCAATAAATGTGATGAAGTATTGAAAACCTCCTCTGGCTGACAAGTTCAGTGGTCCACATACATCAGTATGTATGAGGGCCAAAAGTTCATTAGCCTTTCACCTTTTCCTGTGAATGAGGACTTTGCCATCTTTCCAATTAAACAAGATCTGCATGTATCATATGATTCTTAATCAAAAGATTCCAAGAGTCCATCTTTATGGAGTTTAGAGATGCGTCTCTCATTTATATAGCCTAAGCGACAATGCCAAAGGTAACTTGGATTTAACTCGTTAGATTTCATCCTTTTAGTATTAATGTTATAAATTGGCATTTCAAGATCAACAACATACAATCCATTGTTCATTTGTGTAGTAGCATAGAATATATCATTCAAATAAATGGAGCAACAATTGTTCTTTATTGTGAATGAAAAACCAAACTTGTCCAAATAAGAAATGGAAATAATATTCCTGCTAATTGCAGGTACATAATAACAGTTCTCTAACTGAATCATTAAACCACTAGGTAAAGTCAATACATAAGTTCCTACAGCTAAAGCAGCAACAGTTGCTCCATTGCCAACTCATAGTTCAACTTCACCTTTTTCCAAATCTCTACTCCTTTTTAGCCCCTGCACATTAGTACAAATGTGAGAACCACATACATTATCCAATACCCATGAGGCAGAAGTAGATAAATTTATTTCTATAACATAAATACCTGAAAATGAAGTCTCTACTCCCTTCTTCTTATCTTACAGGTACTTTGGGCAGTTTCTCTTTTAGTGTCCGGTCTTACCGCAATAGAAGCAAGTGCCCTCCTTTGCTATGTCTCCTTTAGGCTTCAAAGCATGAGAAATAGGTTTGAGTCTGGCAACTTCCTTGCCCTTCACTTTACCACCCTGCTTGGTGGACCTTTTGTTCTGCTTCTTTCCATTACTGACCATCAGAATGGACTTCCCTTTTGACTTCAGATTCTGCTCAGCAGTTCTTAACATGCTAGCAGCTTTGGAAGACTTTTGTCCATGTCATTCATGTTGAAATTAAGGACAAATTGACTGAACTATCCGGAAACGATTGCAGGATCAAATCATTCACAAGCTCCTTTTTTAGGGGAAAACCCAATCTTTCAAGGTTCTCCACATACCCAATTATCTTGAGTACATGGGGACCTACTGGGGCTCCCTCAGCTAGCTTGCCTTGAAAATGAGCTTTTGAAACTTCAAACCTCTCATGTCTTGCCTGCTCTTGATAGAGCATCTTCAGGTGTTCGATCATATGGAACACTGCCATGTTTTCATTTTGCTTTTGTAATTCATAATTCATGGTAGCAAGCATGAGGCAAGCAGTTACGTTGACATCATCGACATGCTTCTTATAAGCATCTTTTTCAGTCTTAGGAGCAGAACTAGGAGGCTCCTCTTCAGGAACATGTGTCTCTAAGACATATAGCTTTTTATCATGTTTGAGGACAATCCTCAAGTTTCAGTGTCAGTCCAGAAAATTTGTCCCAGACAATTTTTCCTTATCAATGATTGATCGCAAAATTTTGTTAGAGGTGTTTGTTGTTATGGTAATCTACATAAAAAAAATGTGAAATTATAAGTATCAATTAAAACCAACATATTCAATTAGGCCTTTAATTAAATATGCTCCCACTATTTTACTCAAACCAAATGATCCTCACAATTTGATTCGGAAAATCCCGTTGGAAGATTTTCTAGTGGATCGAGATCCATATTTCACTTTGTCTTAAGTCACTGTTAGTCTAATTACACAAAACTCAGTTATTTAGGTAGGAACTCCTTCCAATTGTATATAATACAATTCTCGAATATTTTCAGTAGGGTGAATAACCCCTTATTCTAATCCATTATATGGATAATTCCCAACTCTTGCTTCTAAATGTATATAATCTTATTATAATTTGTTTAGTTAAGTTTGACTCATTGTTTTAGAAATTGGATATTACATTTATCCCATAACACCTTCCCAATATAGAACATGCACATCGCGTTAGGCGAAACCTACATTATTCGATACTAGTCTTGATGAGTTCTAAAACTTGGAAAGCATAAACTTAATATTCAATTTTGAGGGAATTTTCAATTAGTTTTATCTCATCGGATTATTTATCATATAAATCGTCTCTCACATGCACCAACATACATTCACATGCATCAACATACATACAAAATGAAACAGTTATGGCCCCTAGCGCAATTGTTCTCCCAAGCCAATGAGAGAACCTAAGCTAAACCTAATAACGATATACACTTCTCCAAGCAAGATCTCCAAGGTTGTACTCTTTTAATCTTGTATTCTTCTCTTTCTTCATAACATTATATTACATCAAGGAATAGTCGTTTTACATACGAGGGAGTGAGATGAGAAAAGAAGTTACATAAAGAGTGTATAGAGAAAGACACGACACGCAGGCCGTATTTAAAAATATCAAAACAAAATAAAAGAAGACTAAGGCCATAACCATTCACCACAAGAAAACAATAATAAACACATTTTATTATTATTATTATGAATTTAAATTTTGTTAATTAAATAAATTAAACTTTGGCGATTGATCATGAGTTAATTGGCGTTTCTAATATCCGGTTATTAA
This sequence comes from Lathyrus tuberosus, assembly GCA_022829125.1. Taxonomy (NCBI): domain Eukaryota; kingdom Viridiplantae; phylum Streptophyta; class Magnoliopsida; order Fabales; family Fabaceae; genus Lathyrus; species Lathyrus tuberosus. The sequence goes on from JALAZF010000233.1 coordinate 1,160,130, forward strand.
CGTATACCAAATTATTTTAAAATAAATAATAACAATAATTTATTATTATTTAATTATATAATAACATGATACTTTATCATATTCTTTTGAAAAATTTTCATTCTACATATACACAGTAACTGTGAGGTAACCCTGAATGAGTATTTCGGTACAGGAAACCTGCATTTTGTATACACAGTAATACATACTACATATTACATACAAATACTGTTATAATAACTTCAATTATACTTATTGTATGATATGTGCAACATCTCGTTACTGTTACCGCAACATGTGTATGTATTTTATAATAATAATAACAACATTTGTTATTAAATTATAAAACAAAATAAAATACTTATAATAATAATAACAATTATTATTATAATAAAAGAATTTGTAAACCTTAAAATAACTCTTGACAACACAACTCTTGTGCCGTAAAAAATTCTATTGCAACTCATTCATACTATCAAAATCGTAACGATAAATTATTTAAATCGATTGATCAAAATGCCATTGCTTCACCATACAAATGTCGAATTCTGAAGAAAAAGAACATTAACCAATCACATGAAATACAATCATCACAGAAATCGAATCGATGAAATAAAAGGCATATCAAATATACCGCCATTGCATCCGAATTATTTATTTCTTATATGAAATTGATCAATCACTTTTGTGTAACTTATGAATGATCGATGTATTGCTGCTTCACCATACAAAAGTCGGATTCCGAAGCATAGTCAACATCGAATCATCCATATCATACACAACATGATGCAAAAAATTAATTTTCTTTATTATTTAATTTATTATGTGTTTTAATCGAATTAAATATGAAAGTACAGAAAATAAACATCTACCAGATTCATGGTTTCGTAAGTGGCTATGATACCACTGAAAGGAAATCACAATCCAAAATGTAGCGGAAATTAAAATTTTCCCTTTAGTGATCCTTACTAATGGGCATGATCAGTGTTAGAAACGATTACCTCTTGTGGTTATTAACAATTTTGATGTAGATTCGGATGAATGATCACAAGCGTTGAATGAAGAACAACGCCTTTACTCAGTTCACACGAACAGAGTTCCTTCAATCTCAGTGCTAGCTACTACGAATGAAGACTTTGAGTGAGAGAGAGAGAGAAAAAGAGAAATACGGCCAGAGTTTCACCAACTAAATTTCATCAAGTTCAGAAAGCTTCTACACAAGGATTGTATTTATAGAACCACTTGTGTGGGCTGCAAGCCAAAAAGCTCAACTTAAGTGCACCGTATAATAATAATAATAATAATAATAATATGGCTTAAATAGCATTTTCGTCCTTGTAAGTTGGCGAGTTTTTGGTTTTCGTCCCTGAATCTTTTTTTTTCGGTTTTAGTCCTTATATCTTACTTTTTGTTGGTGTTTAGTCCCTACAGAGGTTTCCTGCGGATTTTCCTGCAGATTTTCCTGCAGATTTTCCAGCGGATTTTGGTTTTAAGGAAAATCTGCAGGAAACCTTCGGATTTTCCTGTGGATTTTGGCTTTATGGACTAAACACCAACAAAAAGTAAGATATAGGGACTCAAACCGAAAAAAAAAAGATTCAGGGACGAAAACAAAAAACTCGCCAACTTACAGGGACGATAACATTATTTAAGCCTAATAATAATAATAATAATAATAATAATAACTCTTACTATTATATTATACGATGTTCCATATTTCACTTAAGTACACCGTACCTTATGGTGTTTCATAATTCTCTCAAGTACACCGTACCTTACAGTGTTCCTTATTTATTTTATCTCTCATCAATATGTCCTTATGTGTGTGACCTTGTAGGTTCTCGTGACGTCTACAATTATATTACATCATATATTTAATATAATAAACATTGAGCAGTATCTAGCAACACATCACTACTAACCAAGTCACAAAAATGTCACGTGATCTGACAAAACCTTTTGTGATAGTACTTGTGTGTACAATTACCCTTTTTCCCTTATGTCTATATTGAACACAATGCATATATCGTGTCATCCTTGTCCAGTTCAATATTGGGCCCTTAGACATTTATCCTGTTATGCAGGATGGGTAAATTCCATCTAGGTCACTCATGTCCCTCAGTATGCTTTGTGGAGTACCCATCAACTGTCTTTATGATCATCCAATTACGGACAATGTTAGATTAGTAATAAAGTACTCGAATTTACATCTAGGGTCCATAGCAGTTTCAGGTCGAAGGGTGGTATACACCATTATCACCATGAGAGTAACTTATGACACTTTGCATAACATTCTATGTAGTACTCTTTTAGCGGGTCAATCCAGTATAAATATTACTCCTAATATTCATACCTATGTTAAGATTTGATAACTCCTTATCCATGATCCATGAGATGTCATCATCAGTCTATCTATATAATAATCTTAATGCTTTAACGTTATTCCACTTCACCGTAAAGCTCGACTACGAATACTTTAAGATTAGTGTCCTTATGTTTAATGAGATCTCATGATTAAGCCACACTTAATATTTCACCAAACGAACTAGCTATTCTAGGGACTTTATTATCTTGGAAAAACAAGCATAATAAAGAAATATCTTTTATTATTAATAAATAATTCGATACAAGTACCAAAAGTAATGACCTCTGGGGCTTACACCAACAGATCACACCCTTGAAACCTCCCAAAAAAAAAAAAGCATTTATGTAACCCAACAAACTTCTTCTAGATAGACACATGCATCTTCATGAAAGAAAATAAGAAAATAGGTATTATGCATCTTCATGGGCAACTTAATACTAGGTCTACACATGTGTTTTAAAAGTAAAACCACAAAAATAATATATCTGACACAAATTTTGACTTCTTTAGTGGTCTTCCATAATGCATGTGGTATTAGCATATCTACATATGAGGATCTCTACACATGAGGGAGGGATGAGGGAGATGAAACACACGAGACAAACACGACCTTCAAGGCAAACAATAAAAACGAGTATGATAAAGATCAAATTTTTTTACAAACACAATAAAGTTTTTTCAGTTTTGATCTTAAGATTTTTGAAATTAGGGTTCATAAGGGGATAACATAATCCTACTCACATGTTCAATTATTTGTATTTAATTTTTTGTTTTTAAAATTATTTTTAAAATTTTAATTTATAAGTTTACATTTTTGTTTTAATTAAAATTTATAATTTCTAATAAGTGACATGAGCATATTTGCCTACCTGAAGCCATATCATGCATGCAATGTCACCTATTAAATAAATATGACACATCTGCAAAATTGAAAATTTGAAAGAGTGTTAAGAAAATTTTAAAACATATTAAGTAGGGAGACAAAAAAAACTTAATTTTAAAATGCAGAGACAAAAAACTTATTTTGATCATACTAAATAATCCAAAATACATTTAAGTCTAAAAAAATAAATATTCAAATTTCAAAAAGACATACAACGATGACACACTGTTATAATTTCACAATTACTTGCTCCTTTTCCAAAATTCTATTTCACTTGAGACACATTCCAAAAAAAAAACATATTCACCTTATCTTTAATAACGATTTATATAAACTCTTCTATGTAGAACTTAAATATATTTTTTCAATTTATTATCACACATATCTTTAAATTTGGCTTATCAATTTTTTTTATTTGTAAATATAATATATTATCTCGGTAAGTTTTGCAAGATTGCTTTCTGCCAAAACGCACAAAGAGAACCTCTTTAAGAGGAAAAATTTAGTTTACTAGGAGGCAATCTCGTATGTCCATCGGGGTGATCAACTTGAGTTTCTATCTCATCTATTTATTATTTGTAGTCTTACTTCTAGTGTTTGGTATAAGATATTTAGTTGACTAGGCTTCCAATTTGTTCTTCCAATAGATCCTGGTTTCTTTTTTGAGATCATCGATACTTTAGGTGATAAGGCTAAAGGTAGAGAGAGGGGGGAAAGGGGTTTCTATGATTTGGCATGCTGTGGTTTGAATCATTTAGTTAGTGTGCTATGATATGATTTCTACCTATTTCAACAAGTGTAAAAAAGATAGTCAATAAGAGTATCTTTTTAGCCTGTACTTGATTTTCTTGTAGGTTATCAGTGATCTTTTTCTTCATCTCAGATTGATTTCAGAATCCTATCTTGTGCTTAAACTAATGTAAAATGAGAGTATTTTCAATGTACTTATAAATAATTTATTCATAAATTTTACTATTTATGACAAACATCATATATCAATTTTGTTGGGCATAGAGGCCAATTGATTGGGCCTATTGTATCATTTAGGAGCTGGCCTTATATTGGCTATTATTGTATTAACATAAATAGGGCATTTGCCCAAGTAATGGAAGAGTAATCCACATATTACCCTAACAATTGGTATCGTGGAGCCCAGGTCCTTTTTTTTCTAAAAAAAAAACTGCACTTTTTTTTGTTCCAACGGTCCTAACCGTTTCGTGCTCTCTCTTGCCTTTCCGATTGACTCTCCGACGACTTCCTCCTCCTTTCATGGCTGACTCTTCCAACTTCATGCAACCGGAAATACCCAAGTTTGATGGCTATTACGAACACTGGGCGATGCTTATGGAAAACCTTCTCCGATCGAAGGAATATTGGGGACAAATTGAACACGGTGTCACCGTCGCACCGGCAAATGCTACTGCGGCTCAACAACAAGCTTCCGCGGACAGTAAACTCCACGATTTGAAGGTCAAGAACTATCTTTTCTAATCTATCAATCGCTCGATCTTGGAGACGATTATCACTCGTGACACTGCACAAGATATCTGGGAGGCGATGCGGAAGAAGTATCAAGGTTCTACGAAGGTCAAGCAAGCACAGCTACAATCTTTACGGCGAGAATATGAGATTCTTGCAATGGGGGAAAATGAGACAATGAATGATTACTTTACAAGAACGCTTGCAATTATGAATCGGATGACAAGTCATGGTGAGAAGCTTGAACAACTCACAGTGGTTGAAAAGATTCTTCGATCTATGCCACCGAAATTCAACTATGTGGTGTGTTCTATTGAGGAATCGAATGATGTTACTACCCTCTCCATCGATGAGTTGTAGAGTAGCCTACTTGTTCATGAAGGAAGAATGAAGTGTCAGAAGGACCAAAGCGATGAACAAGCGCTGAAGGTAGCTGGTTCAAGCAGAGGTGTTGGCAGGGGTAAAGGAAGATACCCCTCAAGAGGAAGAGGGAGAGGAAGACAAAACAAAGAAACTGTTCAATGCTATAAGTGTCATAAGTTTGGAGACTATTAACATGAGTGCCCTGAATGGGACAGTGCAAATTATGCTGAAATATATGATGAAGAAGACATGCTACTGATGGCTAATTCCAACTGTGAAAGCACCAAAGAGGAGATTTGGTATCTTGATTTCGGATGCAGCAATCATATGATTGGCACAAAGGAGTGGTTACATGATTTTGATGATAGCTTCATAAAATCAGTCAAGCTAGGGAATGACTCCAAAATGGCAGTTATGGGCAAAGGTAACATCAAACTGAACATTGGAGGGAAGGTACATGTTATCACTGATGTTTACTATCTTCCTGGGCTAAGTAGTAATTTGTTGAGCATTGGCCAACTTCAACAAAGGAATTTAACAATAGTTTTCAATAGGGATATCTGCCAAGTGATTCACAATGAAAAGGGCTTAATTCTCACCACTCAAATCTCAAGCAATATAATGTATAGGATTTTTGCTCCTGTGATTCTGCCCAAGTGTCTGCAAGTAAGCAAGATTAATGAATCTTACTTGTGGCACCACAGGTATGCTCACCTTAGCTTCAAGGGTTTAAAAACTCTTAATCAATAGCAAATGGTGAAGGGACTACCAAAGATGAAAGCTACAAAAGATAAATGTGAAGATTGCTTAACTGGTAAGCAACACAGAGACAACATCCCTAAGAAAGCTAGTTGCAGAGCTTCCCAAAAGCTTGAATTAGTGCACTCTGACATATGTGGACCAATTAAGCCAGAATCCAATGGAGGTAACAGGTACTTTATTACCTTTACAGATGACTTCTCTAGGAAAACTTGGACTTATTTTTTGCAAGAAAAATCTGCAGCTCTTGAATTCTTCAAAAAATTCAAGTCTCTAGTTGAAAAAGAATCAAATTGTGTTATTCAATGCCTCAGAATAGACAGGGGAGGGGAATTTACATCAACAGCTTTCAATGAATTTTGTAGCTCACAAGGGATAAAAAGATAGTTGACTGCTGCTTACACACCTCAGCAGAATGGAGTATCAGAGAGGAAAAATAGGACTATAATGTACATGGTAAGGAGCATGATGTCAGCTCGAAGTGTTCCCAAGAGATTCTGGCCTGAAGCTGTAAACTGGGCTACATATGTTATGAACAGATGTCCTACCTTTGCTGTGCAAAACATGACTCCAGAAGAAGCAAGGAGTAATATAAAACCCTCAGTCCATCATTTTAAAGTGTTTGGTTGTCTGGCACATGTGCATATTCCTGATGTGCGTAGAAAGAAATTGGATGGGAAGAGTACCAAGTGCATTCTACTTGGTGTTAGTGAAGAATCCAAGGCTTACAAGTTGTACAATCCTACTGAAAAAAAAGATTATTATTAGCAAGGATGTTGTCTTTGAAGAGCTAAAAAGCTGGGATTGGGGCAACAAAGGTAGTAGTAAGGAAAGAAACTAGATTGCTGACAATGAAGAGGAGCAGAATGTTGAGGCACAAGATAGTCAAGATGAGAATGAAGCTGATGAAAACACTGATGCTACAAACGAGAATGATAACAGTACAGAAGAAGGACAAGAAACTGGTGAAGAACACAGTGATAGTGACAGTGCAGAAGAAAGACCTGCTAGGACAAGACAACCACCTAGCTACCTCAGGGACTATGTCACAAATTTGGAAGACCAACATGACTCAGTGCAGAGTTTTACCCTGTTTAGCTCTAAAGAAGATCCTGATACTTATGATGAAGCTGTAAAACATGAAGTATGGAGAAAGGCAATGGAGTCAGAAATTGATTCTATTAAGAGGAATGACACTTGGGTATTAACAGAACTTTCACAGGGTGTGAAGCCTATTGGGGTGAAGTGGATTTTCAAAACAAAATACAATGAGGACGGAAGAATTGAGAAGCACAAAGCTAGGCTTGTGGCAAAGGGATATGCTCAAAGGTATGGTATTGACTATAGTGAAGTGTTTGCCCCTGTGGCCAGATGGGATACCATAAGAACTATACTCTCACTGGCAGCATTTAAGAGTTGGAGTGTTTTTCAATTAGATGTCAAGAGTGCTTTCTTGCATGGTGAATTAATTGAGGATGTGTATGTGGATCAACCTTTGGGCTTTGAAACAAAAAACAAGAATCAAGTGTACAAGCTCAAAAAGGCATTATATGGATTGAAACAAGCCCCTAGGGCTCGGTATAGCAAGATAGAGTCTTACTTCATTATTGAAAAATTCATGAAGTGCTCTCATGAACACACACTGTTTGTCAAGTGTGATGGAAAAAACAAGATTCTAATTGTCATCCTATATGTAGATGACTTAATCTACACTGGAAACAATGAACAAATGATGAAGCAGTTCAAAGAATCTATGAAGGAAAATTTTTCCATGACTGACTTGGGTAAAATGAAGTATTTCTTGGGGGTTGAAGTGAATCAGACCCAACAAGGAATTTTTATTCATCAACACAAATATGCCTCTGAGATACTTAGCAGATTTGGAATGGCAGATTGTAACAAGGTATGCAGTCCAATTGTGCCTGGATGCAAACTCATCAAAGATGAACATGGAAAATCTATTGATGCTACTCATTACAAACAGATGATTGGATGCCTGATGTATCTGTTAGCAACCAGACCAGATATGGCTTTCTCAGTGTGTCTTGCTGCAAGGTACATGGAAAGGCCCACTAAACTACATGTAGCTGCTACCAAGCGGATTTTGAGATACCTAAAAGGCACTATGAGTCATGGAATTCTGTACAAACACAGTGATGAAAGAAACCTGAAATTGGTATGATGGACAGATTTAGACTATGCTGGTGATTATGATGATATGAGAAGTACACCGGGTTATGTCTTCACTATGGGGTCAGGAGCTATATCATGGTGTTCTAAAAAGCAGCCTATAGTTACTCTGTCAACTACTGAGGCAGAATTTGTGGCAGCTGCATCATGTGCCTGTCAAGGTGTGTGGTTAAGAAACATTATGAAGCAATTGCAACGAGAACAAACTGGTAACACCACTGTGTATTGTGACAATAGCTCATCCATAAAGTTGTCAAAGAACCCTGTCATGCATGGGAAATCTAAGCATATTGATGTGAGATACCACTTCCTTCGAGAATTGAGCAGAGATGGAGTCATAGAGCTGAAGCATTGCAAGTCTGAAGAGCAACTTGCAGACATCTTAACCAAGGCATTGAAGCTGGAAACCTTCTGTAGATTAAGGCAGGGACTTGGAATGTGTGATCTTGGCTGTATTAAGTGACTGTGCTATGATTTACTTCTGTTTTGTTTGTTTTGTTGTTTGTTTTAGTTGATATCAGTCTGAGATATTCAACTTAAGGGAGGATTTGTTGGGCTTAGAGGCCAATTGATTGGGCCTATTGTATCATTTAGGAGTTGGCCTTATATTGGCTATTATTGTATTAGCATAAATAGGACATTTGCCCAAGTAATGGAAGAATAATCCACATTTTACCCAAACAAATTTGACCGGTGTGCAATATAGATAATATTATCCCTAACTTAAAATATAAATCTAATTTGATCATTTTTTTTTCTGAACTAAAAGAAAAATACCATTTTAAATTATTGATTAAAATTTATTGATTTTTTAAAATTGCTATTCTACTAAATTCTCCATAAACAATGAAACAAAATATTATATTATTTCAAATAATTTTCAAAAAGAAAATAATTAAACAATGAAACAAAATATTATATTATTTCAAATAATTTTCAAAAAGAAAATAATTAAGTTATTGTTGGATAAAATTTTTCTTTTTGAATTTAACTCTTTATATAAATTATTTTATGAGTTAATAGTCATTTATTCCCCTGCAATATTGGAGAGTTTTGATTTATCCCCCTTTAAAAAAATAATTTTGGATTACCCTCTGAAATTTTGGGGTACCCCCTTAAGCGTGTAAAAACCAGAGAGGTAAATAAAAAAAATATATTTTACAGGGGATAATTTTTCTACCTATGAGGCAAAAGACTTAGAATTTTAAAATTTCAGGAGTGTAATCCAAAATTATTTTTTTAAAGGGGAATAAATTAAAAGTCGCCTATATTGCAGGGGTAAATGACTATTTACCCTTATTTTTTATTTATATTTTCAAATATCTATATTTCACTCTTTGTAATAATTATATATTTTATTGTGTGATTTTAAAACGTGACTAAACTTTTGCCAGGTTTACACATTTGAATGGTTGATATGAAATTGGAGGTGCTTTCTGTACCTTATTTTCTTTTCAATATCCACATGTGGAAAAGCTGATACTTAGTCATACTCAAGACAAAATAATGCACATTTCTAATTGGACAGCAACATCTTATACAAAGCACAACTGCATGTCTTTGTCATCAACAAAATTCACGAGTGCAAATAAAACCAGTCCTACAGATATATATTATTAAGTAGAATTATTTGATATTCTATCATATCAATTAATTTCTATTTGTAATAAATTATTTAAAATATATATAAATATTAATTAATAAACTATACAAATAAAATTAGAAAATCTAACAATTGAATTGACATTTTATTTTTACAAAAAGTTATTCATAATGCAAATATATTAAATTTGACCTTTTATATTGTTGGGTGGTCTCACATATCAAGCGGGTCCCAGCATTTATAAAGAATAAAACAAAAAGAGAAAAAATAAAATGGTAAAAAGACTATGAGTTTCACCTTTTATTTCTTTGGTCCACGAGTGACAAGAAAGAGATTTTAATTTTTTCAATTAAAAAAAACAATGTTGTAACATTAGCAAAGAAAAATGAAAAATGAAGTAATTAGAAATAGAGCAATTATGCTAAGATTAAAATAAAGTTTAATAAACTCTCTGAAAAAATTATTAGGATAAAAATCGACAAAATAGATACGGATATGAATATGAAAATTATCCACTTAAATAAAGCGGTTATGACGTTGTACGAATACTTTAGTATCCACCTCATCCAATATTCGTACATTACTTTTATTATTATGTGCACATGTTAATTTATAAATTTTATTAAACACATCACTATTAAATTTGTATGCATTTTAAAATATTTGTTTATTTCTTAACTTAACAACAACTTTCTTGAATATTTTTTTAATGTTGTTAAAAATTTAAAATCATATGATAAGTTATAATTGATTAATTTTTTTATTAGAAATTCGAGTAAACGAGTATGATTATAGATACTTAGATACTCAAAAGGTTCGAATACGGATCCAAACATTTGTGCCTACGGGAATATGAGTTCAGATACGAGAATTTTTTAAATTGTAGGTATGAGTATGGCTAGCATAGTTCTTTGCTCAAACGCGGCTCATTGTCATTTCTATTCTAAAAACAGAAAATATTACTGCACTAAACCTCCCAATTCATGGCTACCACGTGTCACTCCTATCTTGAATCTTGAGGACAAAGTTTTAATGGGCTTATGAATATTGTTAAGATTTTTAAAATGAAGATCAAAAAGCTGCTTGAGAAAGAAAAAGATTAGTTTTGCTGAAAATTTTTTATTCTTGTTAATGGGGTGCAATTAATATTGTTCTCTGTTTTAAAATTTTTATGTTGTTTACAAGAGACCCATGGCCCATTTATATTTTTAATACCCTAGCTATCTATAGTGTAAGGCTCAAGCTGTGCTAATCAAATGAAATTATAAAGTTTGTTTCTATGCATTTTTTCTTTGCAACCTTTGATCCACGTTTTAGCCTCAACAAAAATCTAACTGATAGAAAAAGAGAAAAAATGTTGGGTGTAGAAAACTGATTTGTTTTTACTATATATTTTAATATGTTGAATGGAAAATTTTATTTGATTGCAAAAAAATATGTGATATTGTATGAAACAAAATGTTGAGTGTTTAAGAAACACAAAAATAAAATAAGTGTGGCAGAGATGAAAACGTTGAATTAGATGTGTGGTAAGACTAGACATGATTAGATGAGAAATGACAATATTAAAGAGAGTGTTAAAAAATGGTGTGGTAAATAGACTTCGATAGTTTGAACATGTAGAGAGAAGATTTGTAAATTGTGTGGTAAGGAGAGTAGATTAAATAAAGAGAAGTCAAATAATTAGAGATAGAGAAAGACTACGAAAAACTATATGAAAATTTATTAAGAAAAATCTCGAGATTAACAATTTAGATAAGTGCGTATGACCTTAGATAGACCATTAGGTCGGAAGTTGATCCATATAGGCGATTCCACTTACTGGAATAAAACTTTGGTTTTTGGTAATGTTGTTTCTTTTACTTATCTAACTATGCCTATCATTATATATTTCATAATTCTTCTTAATATTGTTTTTTATATCTGGTTGTCAATATTGGTGATGATTGTTGTTCTCTATTGATGTTAAGAAGAACTTTATGTATTTTACTTTGGTTACTATCTATAATATAAGAAAATTTGACGCTCTGAAAAACACAAAAATAACTTTCTCTCTTTTACTGCCATGTCATGCTGTTGGGGGTAAAGTTGGTCCAAAAATTTCAAAAGCTAACTAAGTTTCTTTTTCAACTCTTTTAGTTGGTAAAATTAGCCTATTTTAATATATAACCATTGTCATTCTAACTGAAAAGTACATTTTCTTTACAACCCAATTGAAAAAAAGGTCACTTTGTAATTTCTAATTAGTACGTTTTCAGAACATTTCTGTCAGATGCAATTCAAAATCATCTTTTGCTTTCCCAAATGCAAAATCACATTCTCTCAATTCATGTTCTTCTTTATTCCCTCGTCTTCTACCTCTCTCTTCCTCTTCTTTTCCTCTCTCTTCTGTTGCCTCTCTTCTTCTTCTTTCTTCTCTCTTCTGATGCCTCTCCCTTCTTCTTTTTTCATGGACAATTTGAGTGGGAGATCTGTGGTTTGATATGAGTATGTCATATTTTAGGTTTTTTTTCTGTAGCCAACGAAAGAAGAAATTAGGGTTTCATGGTACCCATCTTTTTCCTCTTCTACATATATTTGCATATTCGATTTAGATTGCGAAGTTTGGGTTTAATCTGTTTATATTCATTTTCAGATACATGAATCATGATCGTTGGTTTCAACTCAGTCTACAGATCTTTGCAGGTTATAATTTTACATGTATTGCTTTTTAATTTAGTTTTTATTTTCTATGAAATATGATTATAGAACAATTTTTTATTGATTAATTTTAACTATTATAGAATTTTTTGATGCCATGTGATCTGTTTTTATATATTTAGTAATAAATTTATGAACTTGACTATGTGGTGGTCATGGGTGAGTTACCAATGGATTGTTTATGTATTTTATTTTATTTTTCCTTCCCATTGCTGATAGGATTTATTGCTTTGTTATGTTGGCTGGTTCTTTGCTCTAGGTTGCTGAGGGCAAGAATCCACCTGTATCATCTAAAGGGTATGGAGAAAAAATCATCATGTTCTACCTATAACAATTATTATGTCATTCAAAGAACTTATGTCATTATTGTTTATGCAGAGAAAGAGAAAGTTCAATTGCAGATGTCGTTCCAGCCACAATAATTTTTAGCTTTGGCCTTTTATTCAAACTCTGTAACACCTATATTGTTCTTGATAAAATTGAAGAAAAAAAACAAAAATCATTTTATATGGTTTTATTTAGTCTTTCATGTTCTATAGCTTCAGGAAACGGAGCAATAATATACTTATTATTCTTCTCTACACAATATTTTATATTTTGTTATATATTTATTTGACAATAAACTCTCTCTACTCATGTATCAATATTTTGTTTTGAAAAAAAACCAACATTCTGACTTGTTTGCCTGTGGCTTTTGATTGTTGTAACAGGTTGTCGGCACTGCGGAATTGATTGAGCACTATGATATTTCTAGTTTATATATTCTGAGACCTTTAGCAGTAGAAAAAATGGAAGATTTTGCAAGTATGTTTCTTAATGATTTGAATACATTTATGTATATTTTAGTTGTTTTATATATTCTTGATTAACTAGCTATAGAGTTGATGCATAAATAAATGAAAATTATGATTCTTTCCAATTGTGTTGAACTCACAAAACGTGCAGCTACAGTTGTTGTTGCTCATATGGAGAAGCTTAATAGCCAACCTGGAGCACAAAATCTTACCAGAACTCGGATAGAGAAGCTTAATAGCCAATTGTTTTCTGCTTTTATTTTCTCTTACTTGTTTTTTTTTATGTTTTCTGGTGGAGTAACTCCAATCGGACGTCAAAATTCCAGACCTTTTCCTCCTGTTTTTCCGACAACAGGTCTCATTACATTTGGACCATTAAACTCTTCTGGTGCTCCTAAGAAAGTGTTGGGTCCTTTGGAAGTGACAGGTTCGATGAAGCTACAAGGCTCTGCTGCTGTTCATAGGAATGGTGGATGCTATGACTCCCTGGTCTGTAGTTGGTGTTCCTGTACGTGGTTCTACCCTCGACGGAGTTGATTCACTCTTGTGAATTGTCCAGGTACAGTTTTCAGTGTTTAGGTACATATGTTATCAATAAAGTAGTTTCTTGTGTTGTTATATTTTTTTAATTCAATAATGTAAGTCTTATATTTTTGTTTCTTCGACGATGTAGGTCGACAAAGTTTACATTAGCACTCCCACAAAAATTTATATCATAGACCATGAAAGGAAGATAACTTTTGAAGTGCGAAAAGATGGGCTTCCTGATGCTGGTTAGTTTATCAATACTTATATGCACAAGGATTATATAAAATGTGACATGGATGTGAAATTGTGTTTGTGGCATGGTGTTGAAAACACACTTTTTATTGTTTATCTGTAATGGCATGGAATCCGTGGGACAAGAAAGCGAAAACCATATCTGATTTGGGGGATGATGAGTACAAACACATGTTGTGTGTTCAGTCTGCTTGTGTAGAAAAAGCAATTACTCTCAAACCTTGCGAAGAGTGGAAAGGAAGACAATAAATATTTGTGGTTCCTTCAAGTTATTGTAGTGGTCAACTCGATTCGCAAAAAGTACTTTTCCAGTATTAGAAGAATGAGATACAATGCATTTTTGTTGTACAGGTACATCACTCAATCTTGATTTTCTATATGCCACTATAATAATATCTTTAACTAGATTTGATGCAATGAAGTGTATTTTTTTGTAGGAACTTATGTTCCATTGATGAGTCTCTCATATTTGTGTTTTGATCACCATGGTTTTATTACGAACTATGGGTTTCAAGTGAAGAAGCTACGGAAACTGCTTGTGATTCTTTCTATTTGGCTCTGCAAATATGATGATAATATGTATGCCTTTTACATATGGGAATTTCATCAGGTGCTGCTGTAGATTATTAGTTGTTAATGTAAATGTGTTGATTAATTGTGAGTTGATGTTGTGCAGGCGATTTCTCTGAGTTTTGGAGAGCGTTACTTGTCTTCACCACTTTTTGAATCCATCAAACATGAAGCTGAACAAATGACATTTGATTGAAGTTATCCAAACAGCTTCTTTTAATGAAATCTTGCATGTATGTAGCTGCTTTTTTTCTTAATAAAATTAGTTTTATTTACAAACTTATTTGTTTTAACATGCATTTTTGCTAATGACTTTCATTGATAATGATAAACTGCAGCTTGTCTACTCTAATGAATTTCATGTTTGGATTTCCAAGTGTAATTGTGACATCACCAGAAGCATGCAAGAAAGTTGTAGCAGATGATTAAAATTTTGAACCTGGTTTGCCACAATCAACTGTTGAATAAATCGGCAAAAAATCGTTCATCAAAATGCCGTTTGAAGGACATAGACGACTAAGGCATTTAACATCAGTTTCGATCAATGGCTATGAGGCACTTTCGGTGTACTTAAAATATATCGAAGAAATTGTGATTAGTTCATTGGAAAAATGGACTCAAATGGGTGAAATTGAGTTCTTATCTCAAAAGAGAAAACTTACTTTCAAAATTATTATTCATATTTTCCTTGGTTCAGAAAGTGAACCTGTTATGGAAGCTTTGGAAAGAGAATATATAGTTCTTAACCTTGGTGTTAGAGCCATGAGAATTAATATTCCTGGATATGCTTTCCATAAGTCACTTAAGGTAAGTGCTTATTTTAAACGTGTTTATTTTATAAGTGCTTATTTTAAAAGTGATTAATTAAACTATATTTCTCTTAACATTACTTTTTTTTATTCAGTTTTTGAACATTACAAGTTCTCTGAACTACTAATGCAGTTGCTCTTTTATTCAGATGCTTCAATTGTGATACATTATCAGAACTTTACAGTCTTGTGAACACTAATGCAGATGTCTATCCGTACTACCAGCTGCTTCAATTTTGATAAATTCTGTGAACTTTTCAATTTTGTGAATACTGCAACCATGTTACATTACAATCAGACAATTAATATTCCTTAATATTATGTTTGTTTCATAAACTTTTTGAACGCATGTCTGCAGCCGAGAAAGATTTGGCGAGGTAAATGCAAAAACATGGTGGGAAGAGAATCGAGAAAGAATACAAGCAGTATATTCTCCTAACAAAAACTGGACTCAATACGTTTCATATATTTGTTCCTACCCCATGCTTGTACAATATTTGACACTGTCATATGTGCAACTCAGATTTATGTTGTGGTGACCCCATTTTTGCCAAGGATCAATTTCCATTGGATTAAAAAATCTAATCTATACTACATCTTCAATATTGTTTTATTCTGTTGATGTTATAATGATTTATTTATGATTTGTTAATTTTTTTCTCCTAAGTGAAACTGTGTTATGGACTTATGTTTGCCCACTACTTTAGAATCAGATTGTTTTGTCCTTATTAATGTGAGACATTACTTAGTACTCGAGAAAAATAGTAATTGTTTTTTATCATGATTTCATGTCGTACCTACTTACATCAATACATCCCTGCTAAAAAATAATATTAAAGATTTCATTTCTCAATCTTATAAAATAAATATTTTTCTTTATACATTTTTACATGAAGTTTAAATAATTTATTCAAATCAATTATCAATAAAATTTTTGAAGTTTTGAGTTTTCTAAAATTTAATTGGCAAAATTCTTAATATAAATTTATAAATTTTGGGTAGCTCAACCAATTTAAGTTGAGAGTTAAAAGAATTTGAGAACATGGGTTAAAACTATAACGAAGGAGAAAATCTAAAATATGAATTGTTGTGTTTGAGATTCTAAAGTGTTTTTGAATCTTATAGTATCCAACATTTCTTATGGATATAATAATATTAAATCATTCCCATATTCAAATAAATTCTTCATTCATATCTTCCATACCTCAAAATTAGATTAACACTTAGATAAAAAAAACCATTTTATAGATTGTTCTATAATTTAACCTTGGTGATCAAACTATAAATTATGAAAAACGGTTGATGCACAATCATTATTTAAAACTTGAAAAATGAAATTACGGATCCAATTATTGTTATAAGTAGTAAACAATTTTACTATTGATTCAAATATTTTTATAAATATTTTCAAAACAAAAATAATACTTATATGCGAGAAAAAATACATTGTTGATTCAAATACTATTGTTATAAACGGAGACAACTTTAATTTTGATTAAAAAAAATTTATATAGTAAAAAAATACTATTGTTATAAACCGGGACAACTTTCATTTTGATTCAAATTTTGTTATATACGAAAAAAATACTATAGTTATAAACGAGCACAACTTTAATTTTGATTCAAATTTTTTTATATACAATAAAAATATTATTGTTATAAATAGGCACAACAATAATTTTGATTCAAATTTATGTATATACGAAAAAAATACTATTGTTATAAACGGACACAACTTTAATTTTGATTCAATTTTTTTTATATACGGAAAAAAGACTATTCTTATAAACGGGCAAACTTTACTTTTGATTCATTTTTTATATACGAAAAAATACTTTGTTGTTCATTTAATTATTTTGTATAAATAGTGTCAAAACAAAGCTAATATTTATATATGGAAAAAAATACATTGTTGATAAAAATATTTTTATATACAGAAACAATTACTATTGTTATAAACGGGAACAACTTTACTACTGGTTCAAATATTGAATAATAGAAAATTTTCAACCATGGTATTCTCTCTTATAACATAATTTTCTTATTTGTTAAAAAAACATATACGATTAATTTATCTAATACAAGTTTAAATAGTTTTTTTAATCATATTAATATTGATATTATTGTTTAACTTTCATCTTCTACGTGTATTATTATTTCAACTTAAATTTACTATTATCCTTAAGTTTTTTTTTTCTATTTTCAACTTTCAATCTAACTTTAATTTCATTTGTCTTTGGTCTACCTATTAATTAATATTTTTTGTTTAATATTTTCAATCATTGTTGCATTATTTGAATTTATATCAATAATTAATTTAATTCCTTCTTTTACAACTCACAACAATTTATTATACTTATCAATATAAATTTTTAATTTCAATCGTATCTATTTTTATAATTTTATCTTTTTTTTTTCAATTTGATTAACAATTACGTGTCCATAACATAAAATTCTCGAACAGACATGTCCGTGCGAACGCATAGGTTAATTACTAGTTGTGACATAAAATTTAATTTTGTTAGTTGCCTATATAATTTCACAGGTGTGAGAAACATTTTATTTTAAAAAGATCTATTATTTTATATTTTTTCTAACAAATTGCTATCTTGAATAAAACATTAGAGTGAAGACAAGTCAAATAATTAAAGGTATAGAAAGACTAAAAAAAATTAGGGGTGTTCGCGGTTAGGTTTGGATCGGTTTTGAAGCAAAATATCATCCGATCCAAAGATAATTTTACTCACGGTTTGGTTCGGTTTTGGATGATTGATTAAAAAAATCCGATCCGATCCAATCCATATTAATGCGGTTTATTTTGGATCCGTTTTTTGGATATCCAAATTACAAGTTATATCCTTTATTAATATTCTAAAAGTACTAATAAATAATAAGTTTGACATAATATATAATATACTAAATCAAAAGTTAAAGTTAATATTACAAGATGAAAATAATAAAAATAAATAAGTTAAATCAAACTAATAAATATTATTTATAACAATAAGTATCATCTAATATTAAATTAACACAACACATATACTAATAAAAAATAAATAAGTATAAAAAATATATACATGCGGTTTGGTTTGGTTTCGATCGGTTTTGAAAAATCAATCTGAAATATGTAAGTGTAAATGCGCCTAAGAAGGGGGGGGGGGTGAATTAGGTTCTTAAAAATTTCTTCGATCTTTTTACCGGTTCTTGGTTATTTTTCCGTTTTATGATAAGTGCTGGAAAGTAAAGTGCGGAAAGGAAAAATGACACAAGAGAATTATAGTGGGTCCCCTCACAGCCCGAGAGTACTCCACTCCTTCTTCAACACGAAAGAGAGTTCACTATAGTTTAGAATTATTGTACAGCCTAATCACACCAATAGTGATGCTTACTATCTAACCTATAGGTAATTAAGTGTATGAAGAACAATCCTCTTGAAAACACTCATTTGTTTCCAACAATCCTGGACAACAAGGTAAAACAGAAAAAATCTTCTTGATAATAAAATTATGTCTTGATAGAATGTTGATATCAATCTTGATAATTGATCTTCTCCTTTGAAACAATATCACTCAAACAATGTATACAAGTGTTCTTGACAAGAATGAGATGAAACAATGATAAGTTGTGAAAGATATGCAGAAGTTTCTCTCAAAAATGTTTGAATGGACACTTGAACAATATTTTGAAAATATGAAAGTATGAGTGAATTTTTGATTTTTGAAATTGTTAGGAGGTGAATGTTAAATCAGAAAATGAAGTGTTTAAATATGTGTAAAACACCCCTACAAAAAGGTATGAGAAATATACAGCAAAGGAATGAAAAGAGATGAGAGGGCAATGCACATTTCCATGAAAAGTCACCAATTTTCGCTTACAGTAGCAGTGTTAATCGGTTAACCATATAGGTTAATCGGTTAACACCCCTGTAACGTTTGAAAATATTCAAATTTTGAATGTGTTAATCGGTTAACTCCTCATGTTAATCGATTAACAGTGTTGAAACCTCAATAAAAAGTTTTAGAAAACAAAGTGAATTTTCCATAAAAAGTATGCAATGCACTAGATCAAAGCTATGCAAAATGCAAGACATGTGAACACTTGTATAATCATTTAAATGACATTGTTATACTTTTGTTTAACCTTTGATCTTCATGACATTTGAACCCTTGAAGTTTTATTCAACCTTTGATAGCACTTAGGATATCTTCTTGAACTTGAGCTTCTTGTACTTTATGCATCTTGATTCTCTTTCTTTTTGCACATTATCTTTGTAGAGAATTTGTTGTGTTGTCTTCATCAAAACTCAATGTGAGTGAAGTTTGCTTCTACAATCTCCCCCTTTTTGATGATAACAACCAATCCATTGAAAGCTTGAATCTTTAGACTTGATGTTTCTCTAAGTTTGATTCTCCCCCTAAAGTGGAGCTCCCCCTAATTATATATACATACATAGTAACCATACACATATAAACCAATAAACACACATACATAGCAAAATCAGAATTTGAAGTACGATACACAAAATTCAACTTAAACGAGCAAACCATAAAATCTGAAGTACAAGACATAAAAACAGAAATTGTAAAAGACATAGCAATATCAGATATGGAGTAACAAGACTTCAATCTTCATCAGACACCTCCTCACTTCCTTCTTCACCTTCTTCACTTCCATCTTCATCATCATCACCACTTCATGCTGTTTTTGTGAATCCAACACAAGCTTGCGAAGAGAAGCAATTGCCCGGGTGGTTTCTCTATGTTGATTCATCATAGTTATGTAGAGAAATTCATTTGTAATGCCACCTTCGGGAATAGGATAGGGGGAAGGAGTAGATTCTGCTTCAACATACTTGTATGCTCCACTTTCAGGACTAGTTTCCACGATTCCGGTGCTCCTCACAATTGTTGTCTTATTGATTTCATTCACGAACTGCTTCGGAATAGTAGTCGGTTCCCTATTGAGATCCAAATCGGTGTTTTCCAAAATCCTTGAAATGAGACGACCATATGGGAGCCGGGTGGACAAAGAAATTTGTTGCTTCAGATGATACATCATTGTCAATATCCAATTAACTTTGATCTTATTTTTGATTGCAAATAGCATCTGCATCTCAAGGTCACTGATTTGAGCATGGTTGGAGTCCTTTGGAATCAAAACATAGCAGATAACATAATGTAACATCCGATCATTTATTGACAGATTCGAAGCATACCGAAGTGTACGGGCTGTATGTTGTCCAACAACCACGACTTCTCTTGTAAATATACAGATGCTGTAGTAGTATTCCATCTTGTTAAATTCAGCCCAAGGACCATCCGTGAATGTAACACCTTTCCGAAGAAAATATCCGGAATATGGAATTTTCAGCGTCGCAGCAATTCCTGCCAAATTCTCAACGATCTCACAGTTTCTAACCACTGCTCTTAGCATATGTTGTTCATTCGTATCCAAATTTATAGACATTGTGTTCATAAAAGCTTTAACCAGATCAGTGTAACATTTACCTTTATCAGCAACAAACTTGTCTATTTTCTGAATTTTCAACAGATTCGGAAAATCAAAGAAAGGAGCCGGAAAATCTAAGAGATTGACATACTTTACCGGAAGAAGTTGAAGAACCCGGACTTTGAAATCCATTCTTCTTTTCTTGATAGTTTCCATTTGTGTATCCTCCTCATGTTCTGCTGAGCTGCTTGCAGGCATTTTTCCTTTTCCCTTCTTCATAGAGGCCATGGATGAAGTTTGAAGCTTTTAGGTTTTGAGAGAGAGGGGGATTTTCGGATTTGGGTGAGGAATGGTTGAAAGAGAGTTGAGAATGAGAATGTTTTATAGGAGAGTGATTGTAGTGGGTTTTTAATGTGAAGTTTGAATCAAAACTGGAGTGGGTGGAAGTGATGAGTTCCAAGAGAGCTTTAATGGTGAGTTTTAAGGTGAGGAAGAAGAGTAAGAGGAAGTGTTGACTGAAAGTACATGCACCCAATACCTTTAATCCACATACTTAAAACATAAACACATACGTTTTAAAAAAAATTCCACGTTAGCGCAGGTTAATCGGTTAACGCCCTGGGTTAATCGATTAACCGAATCAAAATTTCCACAAATTCAAGAGCTGCAGGTGTTAATCGATTAACTCCCTGGGTTAACCGATTAACAGTGTCAAAAATTGCACAAAAACAAAAGATAACAAGTATGAAACTTTAGGAAAACATTTGCAAGACAAATATATATATATAACTTTAGCCAAATTTTGATGAAGATAACTTGATGAATAAAATTTTAAAGATGTGTTTAGATATCACCTTCATCCAAGATACCAAGTTCTCGCCTAATTTTGTAGAATGATTCTTTTGCGAGCGGTTTGGTGAAGATATCTGCTAGTTGGTTATGAGTATCAATAAACGTCACTTCGACATCACCTTTAAGCACATGATCACGAAGAAAAATGATGTCGAATGTCAATGTGTTTGGTCCTTGAGTGCATGACGGGATTCTTTGTAATGTTGATTGCACTTGTGTTGTCGCACCAGAGAGGAATGCAACCAAGATCAATTCCGTAGTCGCTTAATTGTTGTTTTAACCAAAGGTTTTGTGCACAGCAACTACCAGCTGCTATGTACTCTGCTTCGGCCGTACTAAGTGCAACACATGCTTGTTTCTTACAAGACCACGAAACTAGTGCATTTCCGAGGATGTGACATGTTCCACTCGTGCTTTTTCTATCTGTTTTACAGCCTGCATAATCCGCGTCAGAATAACCGATTAAAGTACAAACACTACCTTTAGGATACCATAAGCCAACATTTGTCGTTCCCTTGAGATACTTCATGATTCTTTTGACCACCGTGAGATGTGACTCCTTTGGATTTGCTTGGAAGCGAGGATATAAACACACACTAAACATTATGTCAGGACGGCTTGCCTTCAAATATAATAAAGAACCAATCATACCTCGATACTTTGTAATATCAACCGATGTTCCTGATTCGTCTTGATCAATGTAGGTTCCGGATCCCATTGGTGTTGACATAGCTTTACAACCATCCATATCAAATCTTTTTAATAATTCTTTGCAATACTTTGATTGGTTGATGAAGACTCCGTCCTTTTGTTGCTTGATTTGTAATCCAAGGAAATAATTCATTTTTCCCATCATAGACATTTCAAACTCGCCTTGCATCATTGAAGCAAATTCTTCACATAGTTGATTGTTTGTTGAACCAAAGATAATGTCGTCCACGTACACTTGAACAAGTAAGGTATTATCCTTAATCCTCTTAATGAATAAAGTCTTGTCTACCTTGCCTTTTTCAAAACCTTTTTCGCATAAGAAATTACTTAGACGATCATACCATGCCCTTGGTGCTTGTTTTAAACCATAGAGAGCTTTCTTCAACTTTTACACATGTGAAGGATGCTTGAAGTCTTCAAAACCCGGAGGTTGTTTGAAATAGACTTCTTCGTTGATATATCCGTTTAGGAAGGCGCTTTTGACGTCCATTTGAAATAACTGGAAATTCATTGAACAAGCATAAGCAAGTAATAGACGAATAACTTCTAACCTTGCAACCGGAGCGAATGTTTCTTCAAAGTCAATTCCTTCTTCTTGATTGTACCCTTGAGCCACCAATCTTGCTTTGTTACGAATAATAATTCCATTTTCATCAAGTTTGTTCTTAAATACCCATCTTGTTCCGATGATATGTTTATCGTTTGGTTTAGGGACAAGTTCCCAAACTTGATTTCTTTCAAATTGGTTCAACTCTTCTTGTATGGCAATGATCCATTGATCATCTTCAAGAGCTTCATTAACTTTGGAGGGTTCTATTTTGAGAAACAAATGCCATATTCAAGCATGCATCTTTGAGATTTAGTCTTGTTGTCACACCTTGACTTATGTCTCCGATGACTTTGTCGATTGGGTGATCCCTATGTGTTCTCCATTCTTTTGGTAGATAATTGTTGATCGACTTTTGTTGAATCGGTTTATCATGATGTTCTTCTTGTTTTTCTTCTAGATTTTCAATGAAGTCTTTAGAAGTATCTTCTTTGCGAGTTTCTACAAGATCATCATCATTATCACAAACAATAATATCCTCTTTCGAGGGGTTAAATTCATCAAATTTGACATGCATAGATTCTTCTATAGTTAAAGTTCTTTTATTATAAATTCTAAATGCCTTACTAGAGAGAGAGTAGCCGAGAAAAATACCTTCATCGGATTTCTCGTCAAACTTACCAAGGTTGTCTTTGTCGTTGTTTAGGACAAAGCACTTGCACCCGAAAACATGAAAGAAAGAAATATTTGGTTTTCTCCCTTTGAAAAGTTCATAAGGGGTTTTCTTGAGAATAGGCCTAATATTGACACGGTTACTTACAAAACATGCCGTGCTCACCGCATCTGCCCAAAAATACTTAGGAAGATTTGAATCACTTAGCATTGTCCTTGCAAGTTCCACCAAAGATCTACTCTTCCTTTCTACGACACCATTTTGTTGTGGAGTTCTTGGTGCGGAGAAATTGTGTGAAATTCCATGTTCTTCACAAAATTCTTCAAATGAGGCATTTTGGAATTCTCCACCATGGTCACTTCTAATGGAGGCAATTGTAAGAGACTTCTCATTTTGTATTTGTTTTGCATACTTCTTGAAGGCTTTGAAAGCATCACTTTTCTGCACTAAAAACAATGTCCAAGTATATCTAGAGAAATCATCAACAATAACTAATGCATAGACATTACCTCTGAAGCTTTTTGTTCTCGATGGACCAAAGAGATCCATGTGCAACAATTGTAGTGGCCTAGTTGTGGACACCACATTCTTGGATGTGAAAGTTGATTTGGTTTGCTTTCCTTTTTGGCAAGCGCCACACAACCCATCTTTGATGAATTTGATCTTCGACAATCCAATGACTAAGTCATGCTTGATCAACTTATTCAAGTGCCCCATATGAATATGAGCAAACCTCTTATGCCATAACCATGATTCATTATTGTTTTCCAAGAGACATCTAACATTCAAAGACAAGTTATCTAAGGAAATTAAAAATATGTTGTTAACTCTTTTACCTTTTAGCATAACTTTATGAGTAACTTTGTTTTCAATCAAACATTCATCTTTAGTGAAGTTGACTTTGAAACCTCGGTCACACAATTGGCTAATGCTAAGGAGACTATGCTTTAGACATTCCACATATAGGACATCTTCTATAGTTGTTGAAGGCGGTGAGCCAATGATGTCGATGCCAAGGATCCTTCCTTTGTTGTTGTCACCATAGGTAACATATCCTTTGGCTTTAAGCGTTAGATGTGAAAATTTGCTTAGGTCACCCGTCATGTGCCTCGAACATCCACTATCAAGATACCATTGATTTGAAGAGGTCTTCAAGCATACCTACAAAAAAGAGTTACGTTTTATTAGGTACCCAAATTGCCTTGGGTCCTTCAAAGTTAGTTCCTTTCTTGACCCATACATAATGGCCTTGAGCTACACTAAAGTTTCTAATATAACATGCATTAGGAGTATGACCTTTAATACCACAATAGAAACAAGTAGGCTCAAAGTTGCTTTTATATCTAGGGGGATAAGATTTCTTCTTATTATAAGACTTCTTCTTATTATTTCTTTTCCTTTTGCTATATTGTTGAACTATTTTAGGCTTGTCACTTTTCTCTAAAGGAATTTGTTCTTTAGCTTTTACAAATATGGTCTTGTTAGAAGTTTGTTTAGAGAATCTTGAATAACCTAGACCACTTTTATCATTTGAGTATCTTTGACTACTAAGAACATGTTCCAATCTAGTTTGTCCTTTTTCATATCTTTCTAGGACTCTTTTCAATTGAACTATTTGAAAAGCAAGTGACTCACATTTAGTGCATGCAAAATTCTTGATTAATTCTTCTTTTTCATCTTTGAACTTATTTTCCATTTTCTCAATATTTTCTTCCAAGATAGATATTTGTTTCTTTTGAGATGAGATGGTTTTATATAGAATTTTGCATTCACTTAAAAGTTCATCAATTGCTCCTTGAGCATCACTATCATAAATTGAAAAGTTACTACTAACCTCCTCGTCTTCATCGTCGGAATGATGTGATGCCATCAATGCTAGATTTGCGCTTTGATCACTATCGGAGTCCGATGAAGAGCTTATTTCATTGTCATCCCAAGAAATGTAGGCTTTCTTTTTGTGATCCTTCTTTCCTTTGTTGTCACGATTCTTTGCGAGTTTGGGACATTCCGGTTTGATGTGGCCTTGCTTTCCACATTAATAGCATATAATGTCTCCATTGGATGTTGTTGCTTCTTTTTCTTTGTTCTTTGAGGACTTCTTTCTTCTTGTGAAACTAGAGTTTCCAATATTATTTTTTGCGCTGAAGTATTTTCCTAGTCTTTTTACAAGGAGCATAAAGTTTTCGTCCTCTTCCGGATTGTCTTCTTTCTTCACAACTTTGGATTCGACTTTTAAAGCAATGCCCTTGGATTTATTTTCTTGGTTCTCACGTTTCTCCAATAGTCTAAGTTCTGTCTCATATTCTTGAAGTTTTCCGAATAGAGTAGCGGATGTCATCGTTGATAAACTTTTCTTCTCAGAAATCGCCGTCACTTTGGGTTGCCACTCTCTTGTTAAAGACCTAAGCACTTTAAGATTAAGTTCATCATTTGTTAGTGTCTTACCAAGTGCATTCAAGTGATTTGTCAAATGCACGAATCTTTTCTGCAAGTCGAGGATTGATTCTCCTGGTTGCATTCTGAATAACTCGTACTCTTGACTTAAAGTATTCAATCTGGACCTTTTGACTTCGGCGGTTCCTTCGTGAGTTTCTACAAGAGTGTCCCATATTTGTTTGGCCGTTGTACATGTTGAGACGCGGAAGAATTCATCCATTCCAAGTGCACTTTGAACAATATTTATTGCCTTTTTGTCATAGAGAACCTTTTTCTTATCATCCTCATCCCATGATGCTTGTGGTTTTGGAGAACCAACTCTGTTGAAAACTGTTGTAGGAATAAAATGACCATTTTGAACAGCCTCCCATATATCACTTCCTTGTGCTTCTAAATGTGCCTTCAAACGAATTTTCCAGAAGTCGAAGTATTGACCAGAAAACAAAGGAGGCTTGTTGCTACTACCACCGTCTTTGAAAACAAGTTACCTATCACCTGAATCGAATAGGAACAGGTTACCTATCACCTGCTCTGATGCCAATTGTAAGTGTAAATGCGCCTAAGAGGGGGGGTGAATTAGGTTCTTAAAAATTTCTTCGATCTTTTTACCGGTTCTTGGTTATTTTTCCGTTTTTTTTGGAATAAGAATATATATTAGCCCAAAAAACCAGTACGTACAAAATGCCGATCAAAGTGATCCAGGCTGCAGAAGGACTATATACAACAGAAAAAACAAAATTGTGATCATCTATGTATTTCTATTAATGTAAGATAAAATCTTCTTGTTAGTTTCAGCTTTGTGAATCACCATATCTTTGACAATGCTGCTTTGTAGATCGTCGGGTTTGCCTTGCTGGAAGATGCAAGCATTTCTACACTTCCAAATCTGATAAATGGTCTCAGCTGCAATACACTTAATAAGTTTAGCTTTTGGTCCTTTTCCTTTAGTTTCCTTAACTATCCAAGCGAGGTCCATGTTGGTTTGAGCAGGCTCGAGAATATGAAAATCGCGAAAAACTTGTTTCCATAAGAGCTGCGTAGCTGCACATTCAAAAAGGACATGGGTATTGGTTTCCTGATAAGGGCAGAACACGCATTTTCCGTCAGTAGGAACTCCAATACGAGCTAGCCTATCCTTTGTCATGAGTCTTCCTTGGCAAGCCATCCAAGTGGTAAATGTCGCCCTTGGTCGAGCCACATTGCCATACATCAGGCATCTCCAGTCGACTTTTGGTTTATCTCCTCTCAGGTGCTGGTACATTAGTCTCGTATCATAACGACCTGCAATAATCAATCTTTGCCACACATCAGAGTTAGTAATAATCGCTCTAAGTTTAAAAAGACATCTGAAAGTCCACGAGCAGGTTTGGCTGGGAACATAATGTTCAACATTGGATCCTTTGATGTAGTAAGTATGCAGCCACTTAATCCATAAAGCATCCTTCATAGTCCAAAGCTTCCAAAGAAGCTTCCCAGTAGTTGCCATGTTCCATTCTTGGAGAGAAATAAGGTTTCTGCCACCAGTTGGAATTGAATCACACACATGATCCCAAGCAATGGGGGATTTTTTGCTATTCTCCTCCCTACCAGTCCAAACGAATCGCCTGCACAAACTCTCTATATGATTAATGACTTTTTTGGGAAGAGGGAAGACTTGCATCCAGTAATTGGCTATGGAGAAAAGGACACTCTTAACAAGCTGTACTCTCCCTGCATAAGATAGGAATTTGGTACTCCAATGATGAATTCTAGCAAGCATTCTATCAATAACAGGCTGACAGTCCTTGACTGAAAGTTTCCTAGCACATAAAGGAACACCAAGATACTTGAAGGGCATATTCCCAGCAGCCAGCCCTGTAACTTGGTAGAGATGGGCCTTGGTTACTTCATCTACTCCTCCCACATATAGCTTACTTTTGGTTGTACTGATGTTTAGGCCAGTGGCTGCTGCAAAGTTTTGAACTTTTTGCATAATCAGCTGCAAAGAAATGGCATCTCCTCGAGTGAAAATCATGATGTCATCAGCAAAAAATAGGTTAATAAGCTTGAGCCTCTCACATTTAGGATGGTAGTTAAAATCAGGAGTTTTGTCCACAGTGTGAATCAGTCTATGCATGTATTCCATTGCCATTACAAAGAGTAAAGGTGAGATAGGATCACCTTGTCTAAGTCCTCTTTTAGCTCTAAGTAATTTGGAGGGGCAACCATTAATTGCAAACCTGTAAGAGACAGTAGAAACACAGTTCATAATCCAATTAATAAAGACAAGTGGGATACCTAGTTCCTTCATGATCTGATTCAGAGCCAACCAATCTAAGGTGTCATAAGCCTTTTGTATATCTAATTGGAGCATACACCTGGGGGAAAGATGCTTTCTGTTATAACCTCTAACTAACTCCTGGGCCATGATAATGTTGTCCTGAATTGATCTACCAGGAATGAAAGCTGACTGGGACTCTGAGATGATGCTACCAATAACTGAACCAAGTCTTGAAGTGAGAATTTTGGAGATGATTTTATAAACCGTGCTACAACAAGCAATGGGCCTCATATCTTTAATGGTCTTTGCTTCAGGGGTCTTTGGGATCAAAGAAATGAGAGAGCAATTGAATGCATTGTGAATTTGATTACCATCAAAGAACTCTTTTACTGCTGCTGTTACATCATACTTTACAATCTGCCAAGTTTTTTTGAAAAAATGAGAGTTGTACCCATCAATAACAGGTGCCTTAGTATCACCAATGCTAGAAAGAGCATCCCAAATCTCCTTGTCTTCAACTGGTCTGATAAGGGATTGAGCATCCTGTCTACTAAGAGTTTTGCCTTCCCTAATAGTGGGGATGTCGATGCTTTTAAGAGTCGTGTTCTGTGTACCTACAAGATCAGTGTAGAACTTCATAATTTCATTTTTAATATCTTCCTGGTTTGTGAGAATTTTACCATCCAATTAGTGGAGAGAGTGCAACCCTATCTGCTTGTTTTTCTCTCTAACCAAGGCATGGAAATAAGCATTGTTGTTGTCCCCCAGCTGCAACCAATTTATCTTTGATTTCTGCTTCAGAATATTTTCCTCCACTTGATTGAAATGGATAAGTTGCTCCTTATAAACTTTAACCTGCTGTATCAGACTGTCATTGAAAGGGTCATGTTGGAGTCTCTCCTGCAACTGATGAAGGTCATCCCTGGATTGAGCCAGTTGAAGTTGGTTCTGTGTAGCTTTTCTAGTCATACCTCTCAGGTTGAATTGGAGTCTCTTCAGTTTGGACCAAAGTGTTTGCATAGGTCTGCCCTTAGTAAAGTGCTGGAAAGTAAAGTGCGGAAAGGAAAAATGACACAAGAGAATTATAGTGGTTCCCCTCACAGCCCGAGAGTACTCCACTCCTCCTTCAACACGAAAGAGAGTTCACTATAGTTTAGAATTATTGTACAGCCTAATCACACCAATAGTGATGCTTACTATCTAACCTATAGGTAATTAAGTGTATGAAGAACAATCCTCTTCAAAACACTCACTTGTTTCCAACAATCCTGGACAACAAGGTAAAATAGAAAAAATCTTCTTGATAATAAAATTATGTCTTGATAGAATGTTGATATCAATCTTGATAATTGATCTTCTCCTTTGAAACAATATCACTCAAACAATGTATACAAGTGTTCTTGACAAGAATGAGATGAAACAATGATAAGTTGTGAAAGATATGCAGAAGTTTCTCTAAAAAATGTTTGAATGGACACTTGAACAATATTTTGAAAATATGAAAGTATGAGTGAATTTTTGATTTTTGAAATTGTTAGGAGGTGAATGTTAAATCTGAAAATGAAGTGTTTAAATATGTGTAAAACACCCCTACAAAAAGGTATGAGAAATATGCAGCAAAGGAATGAAAAGAGATGAGAGGGCAATGCACATTTCCATGAAAAGTCGCCAATTTTCGCTTACAGTAGCAGTGTTAATCGGTTAACCATATAGGTTAATCGGTTAACACCCCTGTAACATTTGAAAATATTCAAATTTTGAATGTGTTAATCGGTTAACTCCTCATGTTAATCGATTAACAGTGTTGAAACCTCAATAAAAAGTTTTAGAAAACAAAGTGAATTTTCCATAAAAAGTATGCAATGCACTAGATCAAAGCTATGCAAAATGCAAGACATGTGAACACTTGTATAATCATTTAAATGACATTGTTATACCTTTGTTCAACCTTTGATCTTCATGACATTTGAACCCTTGAAGTTTTATTCAACCTTTGATAGCACTTAGGATATCTTCTTGAACTTGAGCTTCTTGTACTTTATGCATCTTGATTCTCTTTCTTTTTGCACATTATCTTTGTAGAGAATTTGTTGTGTTGTCTTCATCAAAACTCAATGTGAGTGAAGCTTGCTTCTACAAAATCCGATCCGAACCGATCGGTTTTTACAAAATGACATCCAAATACATCCAAAAAATTTCGATTTTTTGCGGTTTTCGATTTTTTTGGATCGGTTTGCGATTTTTATTTGGATTGGTTTGGATTTAAACACCCCTAAAAAAACTATAAAAGAAATTATTAAAAAAAGTTTCGAAATTAATAATTTAGATAAACATGCATGATCTTGGATAAAACATTAGAGTGAAAGTCGATCCATGTAACCGGCAACACTGAATATTTAATGAGATAAAACTTAATTATTATTAATGTTGTTTCTTTTATTTATCTAACTATGTCTATCATTATATATTTTATAAGTAGTTTCGATTCTTCTTAATACTGTTTTGGTATCTAGTTTTCAATAGTGGTGATGATTGTTGTCTTCTACTGTTGTTAAGAAGAATTTTATGTATTTTACTTTGTTTACTTCTTTATTGCACAAGTGTGAGAAATATTTTATTTTAAAAAGATTTATTTATTTATTTTCTAACAAAGTGCTACCTAGATTCTTGGTTGACTTAATTCGTGCATTTTTAATGAATAAAAATCAAAAGAAAAATATAATTAGGCTCAACTCTACTATTTATATATATTTTTAAAGAATCTCATCAAATACATGTTATATGGCAAGGACGATCTTATTGATGAGGGAAAAGCTAAACCGAGTGTGTCTGATGTCGACAGAAAGAAAATGGATTTAAAAACAATTGATATATGGCTATTTGTTTTAACTTTAAAAAAATAATTTAAAAAAATAGATTTTGTAAAATTATTTTTCAAAATATTACAAGTTTTTTTATATTTGTTTTTTTTTAAATTATAAGATTAATTTTGACATCATACAACATAAATATACATTATTGAAAATCAAAACATAGTCGAAATCACAATTTTTTTAAAAAGTTGTATCTCATAAATGATTTTTATGAAAAATTATTTGAAATAGCTTCGCATTTAAGTAATTTTTTGAAATTTTGATATCCAGATTTTTTTTGATAAAATGTTGGTTTATCTAAAATTACATTTTAAAAATAACTATTCAAACCAAATTTTCATTTGAAACTTTTAAGGAAAATGTTTTTGTAAATTCTTTTACACAAAATTATATTACACTATAAAAATCATTTTTAAAAATAGCAAAAACAAACGGGTCTATAATAAAGCATTGATTGGATTTGAATGTATATTCATGTGATGGAGTTAGAACTAATAATTAGAAAATGCAGAATAAATTAAAAGAGTTGTAGAAATACAAATACATGCAAAATAAATCATGTTTGATTTGAAAATTGGTTAATATCAAATACAACTAACCTAACTTAATGATGGAGCATATGAATATGTGTCAGAATCATGTGAATCTGTTGAAATCTACTGATATTATGTTGGACAATAAATTGAAAGCCTTATTTTTGTTGAGATACTTTTTCAGGTAATTTAGAATTTCTTGTTGTGAAATTTACTAATTCAACTTTGAATGGAGATATTGTATTGTCAATGGTTAAAGATATCATGCTTAATGAATAGGTTAGAAGAGATAAGTGTGTTTTTATTAATACTTCTAGTAAGTCTAAATATCTAATTAGAGTCACAAGGAAGAAATCAAACTAAACATTTTCATAAGTATGACGTATCTAAGTTTTGCAACAAGTTAAAAAGTAGGAAGGAAGATACATGATACAATTGTGGAAATGTGAGACACATCAAATATATTACAGATTTCTTAAAAGAGGTCATTCATGGGAAATATAAAAAGGCATTGATAAAAAAAAAGGTAAAAATACTATTATAGTTAAACGTGATAGTGATGTCTATATTGTTTATGGTGATAATTCCATAAATTTGCATGTCTAAATTCTAATTTTATTGTCCATTCTTGTGTCTCGTATCATGTTACTCCTAGACGTTATTTCTTTGCAACTTATATTGTTGGTGATTTTGTGATGGCTAACCAGTTTGATATTCGACCATTTTTGTCATATATATTTTTTTAGTTTTATGAAACTTATGATTCTAATATTATAAGATGGAGTAATTACATGAATTTAAAATAATAATTTGAGTTGAGACAAAATTGAAGTAAAAGAAATTATAGAAAGAAGTTGATGCAAAAGATAGACATGTGGTGCCACACTTTTTCTATGAATTAGAAAAGATGATAAGCCTTAAGTGAAGATCACCACAAGAAACTTGTTTTCTTGATAAGATCAAACACTTGGTTCTATCAAGAACCAAAGGAGAAAAGCTCTCAATATCACACAAAGTGTTTGTTTAACGAAATGTAACTTGGTTTTTCATTCATGATTGGCTCTTTGTTTATAGGTAAAGGGTAGCTTGCTGAATTTACAATATTAACTCATGAAATTCTACAAATTCAGTATATTATTCTATTAATAATGGCGTGATAATAAAAGGTCATACACTCAAAGGTGGTGGAGAAAGTGGATATTCACCAGCTTGGTGACTAATATCAATCAATAGGCATTTTGATCAATGCATTCTCACCTTTCTCTTTCTCCCTCCTTCTAAGTCACTAGAAGTGATGTCTTCAGAATCTTCAGAATTCGCTCAACATAACTTATCTTCAGAGTCTTCAGCGCTAAATTATCAGAGTCTTTATAACTTGAGTCTTCAGAGTCTTTAGAATCTTTAGAATTTAAAATTCTTCAGAGCCTTCAGATTCCGAGTCTTTAGAACTATCATATCAAATCATGATCAGAAGCTCTGGTACTAACGTTCTTTAGAACCATTGTATAAGAAATATTCCAGAATCTTGACTTGAATTTGTAACCACTGCATGTTTTCTTCTAGAGTGTTGAGTTCAGAGCCTGATGATGTCACACGCCTTTCTTAAGAGAATACTCTGACCATGGATACTTCTGAGATATGAGAAATTCACCATTCAGAAGCCTCACAGTTTAGAAGCCAACAAAACATGTAAAACTATAGAAAAGAATAGGAACGTTACTCTCAATAATTTGATAGTCCTTTAGATGATTCTTCATCCAGATTGTCTTAAGCCATGAGACAAGGTTGTCACCCAGAAACTTGGCAATTTCTAGAGGTGCTTTTATGTTCTAGTCTATCTCCAGTGTAATCTGCATCACAGAAACCTGATAGCTTGTATTATGTTGTTTTCTCATACATCAATCCAAGGTTAGACGTTCCCTTAAGATACCTTAGGATTCTTTTAACAGCTATTAAATGAGTTTCCTTTGGATCTAATTCAAATCGAGCACAAAGACATACACTGAATAAAATATCTGGACGAGAAGCAGTCAGATAGAGAAGAGGGCATATCATACCATGATATAGCTTCTGAAAAACTTTTTTACTTACCTCACCCTTCTCTAGAATTCATGTAGGATGCATGGGAGTATTTTCTGGTTTGTATCCAACATGTCAAATTTCTTCAGGAGCTCTTTTGTGTACTTGCTTTGATTACTGTACGTGACTTCTGGAGTTTGATTTATTTGTATCCCCAAAAAGTACTTTAGCTCGTGCATCAAACTTATTTCAAATTCTGCTTGCATTAGCTTAGAAAACTCTTGACACACTGATGGATTAGTATAACAAAAAATTATATCATCTATATAAATTTGACATATCATCAGATCATTCTAAAGTTCTTACAGAAAAGAGTAGTGTCCACCTGACCTCTGGTAAATACATTTTCTAGAAGAAAAGATCTTAGCTTTTATACCAAGCTTCGGAGCTTGTTTCAGACTATACAATGACATTTTAAGTTTAAAATCATGTTCTGGAAACTTGACGTTTTCAAAACCAGGAGGTTGGTGAACATATACTTCTTCAAAAATGTATTCGTTCAGAAATGCACTTTTAACATCCATTTGATATAAAATAATACCATGATTAATAGCAAAAGAGACTAAAAGACAGATAGATTCTAACCTAGCGAATGAAGCAAAGGTTTCATTATAGTCAAAACCTTCTTGTTGACTGTAACCTTGTGCAACGAGTCGTGCTTTGTTTCTGATGACTTATCCTTTTTCATTTAGTTTGTTTCTGAATACCCATTTGGTTCCAATAACATGAGTTCCCTTTGGCTTGGGTACCAGATCCCAGACATCAATTCTAGAGAACGAATTTAGCTCTTCTTGCATTACCAGAATCCATTCATTATCCCTAAGTGCATCATCTCATGAAGTTGGTTTCGATCAAAGAAACCAATCCCAGAAGCATTTCCTCAGTTTGTTTGAAGGTGGATCTTGTTCTGATAAGTTCAGCTATGCCTCTAAGAATCAATTCTTCAGAGACAGTTTGTCTATTCCTTTGTTTTTTTGAGTTGGAGGACATTCAATTGCTTCAGATGAATTTTTATTAGCGTTCTATGAATCTTTATCCTCAGAGTCTTTTGCCTTTTCTCCAGGCCTGCAAGTGTTATTTCTAAATCTGCAAAATCCTCAACTAGCTTTGACTTTTCTAATTCAAGCTTATCGTCAAATCTAACATGAATTGACTCTTCCACCATACGTGTTTCTGTATTGTATACTCTATAGCCTTTAGAACGTTTTGAGTATCCCAACATAATACATTTCTCTGCTTTAGAGTCAAACTTGTTCAAATTCTTTTTAGTGTTAAAAATAGAACAAGAACATCCAAAATGATGGAAATAAGAAATGTTGGGTTTTCTTCCCTTACACAATTCATAAGGAGTCTTCTCAAAAATAGGTCTAATAGAGATCTTATTCTGAATGTAACACGTTGTATTCACAGCTTCTACCAAAAAGTGCTTAGCCAAATTTGTTTCATTGATCATGGTTCTGGCCATCTCTTGCAATGTCCTATTCTTCCTTTCTACAACTGCGTTCTGCTGTGGAGTTCTTTGGTCAGAGAAATCATGGGATGTGCCAGTAGAGTTAAATAACTCTTCAAACCACTGATTCTCAAATTCGCCACCATGATCACTTCTGACTTTAACGATCTTAGAATCAAATTTACTTTATACGTTAGAACAAAAACTAGTAAACACGGAATGCGACTCATTCTTGTGCCTTAGGAATTTAACCCATGTCCAACGATTGTAATCATCCACATTGAAAAGTCCATACTTCTTACCATTGTCTGGCGCTGTTTTCACAAGACCAAACTATTCAATGTGTATAAGCTCCAGTGGTCTAGAGGTGGAAACAACATTTTTAGATTTAAAAGTTGTTTTTGAAAACTTGCCTTTCTGACATGCTTCACAGAGAGTATCTGAAGTGAACTTCTGCTTAGGTAGGCCTTTGACTAACTCAAGTTTATTTAGCTGAGAAATCCTCCTCATGCTAATATGACCCAAGTGTCTATGCCACACCCACTACTCTTTGTTAACAGACATTAAGCATTTAACATCTTGGTTTTTAAGATCAGAAATCTTAATCTTGTAAATGTTGTTTTTCCTCTTTCTAGTGAAGACAATTGTGCCATCTTTCTGACTTACAACTTTGGACGTTTTTTTATTATAGATAATGTCATAACCGTTATCATATAATTTCCTTATGGACAATAAGTTATGCATTAGACTTACAACAAGACATGCATTAGATAAGAAGATATTCGTTACCAATTTTTTAGATCTTCTTTTCTAGTTTCCTCCGAAACCTACGTATCCGACATCTTTAAGTTCCAGGCTGGAAGATATGCCTTCTTCACTTCCTCTTTTGTGTCTGAATTTGAGTCTACTTCATCTTTTGGAGGGATCTTCTCATCAAAAATTCTAACTTTAGCCATCAGCGGTATACTGGCTTGCTCTTCTTTTGTGTTTTCTTCAAAGAAATTATCCCACGTTGCTATCAGATCTTTCTTCTCGCTTGTCCTTTCAGAGGTAAAGACACCTAATATTGTAATAGATTGGCTCATTATACTCATAGTAGGTAACTTCTATACTACCAGAAATGAACTCAGATCTATCATCAGTTCATTTAGCCCATTTAAATCTGTTGCTATGATTCTTTCTTCCTGAGACGATCAACCTTTATGAATAGGAATGACAACACATCTCCATCTTCATCAGAGTTTTCTTTTGAGATTTTGATCTCTTCATCTAGAAAGACCCTGATTGTCTTAATTTCTTTTAGTTTTAAGCATAACAGATTTGCCTCTCCTTTTAGGTTCATCTTTTAATGGCTCAATCTCATGACTTCAAAGAACCCATCAAATCTTCCAGAGAAGTGTTGTTCAGATCTTTTGTACTTTGAGAGCATTTTCCAAAGGCTTCCATTTGAATGGCAAGCTTCTAATGTTTTTCTTCATGCAAATTGACGTTGAGTGGCATTGTTCAGAACCTTAAGTTCTGCAACCGAGTTTTTGAGATTTTCAGAGCATGATCTCAGCAGTTTTATCTCCCTCCATCTTGAAGACTTCATATTTTTGAATCAAGACAAGAGCCTTGGTCTCCTCAATCTTAATTATTTTCTTCAAGAATCATTCTAAGAAGGTCAATCAAATTTGGCTGAGTCTCTGTTTGTGATCTTTTCATATTCAGTGTGAGAAATAGCTTCTAGCAAGATAAATCATGTTATATGGTAACTCTTATAATCCTTTTTGGCGAATCATACAGATTTCTACTATATGACATCTTGCCTGCGATATCATGGAATATACGTAGCCATCAACTACCATATTCAAAGATCAATATCAAAAGTTTGAAAGACACTTTCTAGTCAATTTTTCCAGTATCCAAAATTTTCACCATCAGTGATCGAAGTTTTAGCATTGAGGATGTTTCAATTAATTGAAACTAGAGCAATAGGAGATGGTGCAGAATCAATCAGTGTTTCTAAAATCTCATATGGATCTTTATCTGACACGATTAAGTGTTTGATTACGATCAATAATAGAACCGGAGCTTTGATACCAATTGAAGGTGTGGGAAACACAAGAAAGGGGGGTTTGAATTGGGTTTCATCAAATATAATCTCAAAAAAATTTATACACCAAAGTTAACAAGTGAATTAAAATAATGAACACAACTATTTTTATCCTAATTCAATGTTAACTAAGTTACTCCAGACCACCCGCCAAGGTGATTTCGCCTTCAAAAAGGACTTAATCCAATAATCTTAAAAGATTACAAATAGCTCGTCTAAGTGTTTAGAAAAACACCTTAGCCCTCTCAAGTATACATACTAACACTTAGCCACTTGAGGAAACACAAATCCAAAGAGATTACAGATATGTATACAAGAATGCTTCTACGTAAGCAGATTACACATTATTTAAGCTTAATAATACAACAATGTTAATTGCAAGATATGAACAAAAGTTCCTTGCTAATTTTCAAAACTATATAGAGTAGATCTCACATGAGATTTTTGTGGAACGTTTTACTATGATTTTTGTAGAGCAGATTTTGCTGAGTTTCAATTCTTTTGAGTCTTCCTTTTATAGAAGAAAAAATAGATCCGTTGAAAGGTAGACTAGGAAATAGAAATCAAGCTATTATGTCCCCAACGGTCAATGTGGAAGTGTCAGAAAACATCGTATCTAAGGATTGTCTTTGTGTTACTTTAGGAGGATATTGGACAATGTACTTTGTACTTCTATGTTTATCCTTTCACGCAAGTCATTTATGATCTTTAACTTCTAATCTTTCAGAGGCTTCTGATATTTGTTTATGAAGCATGTTTCAAAAGAATTAGGAATTGAGTCCTCAGAATCAAAGTCACTAGAAGTGATGTCTTCAGAATCTTCAGAATTTGTTCAAAAGAGTTTATCTTTAGAGTCTTCAAAGCTAAATTATCAGTGTCTTCAGAACTTGAGTCTTCAGAATCTTCAGAATTTAAAATTCTTTAGAGCCTTAAGATCTTATGTCTTCAGAACTATGATATCAAATCATGATCAGAAGCTCTGGTACTAATGTTCTTTGGAACCGTTGTATCAGAATTATTCCAAAATCTTGACTTGAATTTGTAACCACCGTATATTTTCTTCTAGAGTGTTGAGTTCAGAGCTTGACGATGTCACACGCCTTTCTATCAGAGTCAGAACCCGTTTTAATCAAAGGCTACACACTAGACAGAAAAATAATTAGAGTATAAAATTGTTCTCTAAGATAATATGTGAAGTTATCATCAAAACATAAGGCCAAATGCAGAACCAGATCTTGTTCTTACAATCTCCCTCTTTTGGATGATGACAAAACCCATGTATTTTGATAGAACATTTATACGGGTAATAACTGAAAATTAAAAGTTCAAATGTTAAGCTAACCAGCTCCCCCTGAATGTGTCAAGCCCAAAAATTGTTTATGCTTGTTCAGAGTCCCCCCTGAGTTCAAGACTTACAAAATAAATTTTTGGCATACAGAAAATAAGTTAGAAAGGGAATACTTCACTGTTGACGTCTCATTAGAGTTTAACTAGCACTGCCTGGTCTTCATCTCAAAGCCCAGTAGACTATCAGAATGTTATGACGTATTAGAACATGATTAGTAACAGAGTAAATGCTTCGCATCAT
Source organism: Lathyrus tuberosus (assembly GCA_022829125.1). Classification (NCBI taxonomy): domain Eukaryota; kingdom Viridiplantae; phylum Streptophyta; class Magnoliopsida; order Fabales; family Fabaceae; genus Lathyrus; species Lathyrus tuberosus. Next base: position 1,198,949 of record JALAZF010000233.1, read on the forward strand.
ATGTTAGAACGTGATTCTTTAGATTCTCGATCATGCCACCAGAAGGTGCAAAGTATCATGTCATAAGAAGATTTAGAGCTTTATTCGTAGTCTGGATGACCATGTCTTGACCAAATCTTCAGAGGGTTTACAACTTCTGAAGAATGTGTTGCATTCAGAGTTTGGCTTATCAGAACAATCGTCATGCATTTTGATCATATGTTCTAATCTTTAATTAATCTATCTAAGAAGAAATGAGTGAACTTTTACAAAGTTCCTGAATCAAACATCAACCAGGGTTAGAAGCAAAAATATATAATAATTTTTGGGTTTAAGATTCTGAGAATAGATATAATCAAAATCATATAACTTCTCCCCCTTTGTCAGAAATCAAAAAGAAAAAAAAACTATCACGCTTTTCTAAAGGAACGCGAATAAAAAAAGACCAGAAGAATAATAAAACGAGGAATAAGAAATACAAATTAAATGCAAAGAACAAAGAAAAACTTTCATTCATAATGATTGAAGGAGAAAAAATAAAGGAGTACATAAGAAAAAAACCATAAGAGACGCAAAGGATTAAATAATAAAAAACAAACACAAGGAAAAATAACAACAACAATCACGCCAACCCAACAAAACTAGCCACCAACAGCACATAGCTAAACTTCAAAACCTTGACACCTCTCTTCCAAAAGAGCAATATCTGGTCCAGTCCTGCGAACCAACCCAACGATCTCATCCTTATAGAAATGTTCAGACAGAACTCTTCCAAAAGGTATAAAGGTCTTGTGTTGACTTCTAGAGAGAGCAACTAAGGCCTTCAGATAGTTGAAGATGGTTTGAGGCAAGTTGACCCTGGCATGATTCACCATGAAGTAGATGAAAAGTATGTCATCATAGGACATAATGTCCTTATCTACTTCACGTGGTCGAAAGTTTGTGAGAAGAAGATCAAACCAGACTTTGGCAATGGAAATGAGCTTTTCAGGATTGGTAGGTTCATAGCGATACGGGGAGATGTCATGTATGGAGATGAGATTTTCAACAAAATTGTACGTGAAGCAAAACTGGTCTACAGTGATGCCGATTTCAACACATCCAATAGCTTCAGCAATAGAAGAAGGAGTGATGATAATAGGGATACCATACATAGTAGAGCAAATAGAAATACCATCTCCACACACATAAGCATACTTCTAAAACTCTTTTACAAGGTTTGGATATATAGGTCTGTGCAAATTTGCATAGTAAATAGACCACCCTTGAATTTGCATGTTGAAGGTGATATTATGACCAGTAGACCTCAGGCGAGGAAGATTTGGATATCTTTCATTGATGACCTCCATGATGTCTTCATTGCCGTAGAAAGTTTTGGTAAACATGGTGAAAAAAATGAAGGAGATTGAAATGAGGGTATGAAATATGAAATATTTAGGAATGAGGAATGAGAGTGAGGTGATGAGGTATAAATAGAAGAAAGGAACACCTTTGAGAGAAGAGTAATCACTCTCGAGACACGCAAAGCATTTAAGATGAAAAGACAAGCAATAAATACTGCCATCATTTCCAAAATGAATGACAAAGGAAAACCAAAAGACACAAGAGACAAGAATAGATAGGTCGTGCTAAAAGTTTATATTATAAAAAATAAAAATAAAAGACCATTAACTAATATACAATATTCAATAACTGACAATAGTCATTTAAATGAATAAAGTTTTACTTGTAAATGGAAAAGAATTCTGACAAGGGATAAATTGAGAAGATTTCTTATCTAATCCCATAAATCTCTCATCTACCCTAAATGTCACAGCAGGAACTAGGTATAGCTCAGAACAGACAGTTGTCTTATTTTGAGTTACGCACTCTATGCTGCCCTGACAACTCATAAAAGATAGACACTATAGATTCCATCATACAGAAGCATTCTTAAGAGAATACTCTGACCATGGATGCTTTTAAGATATGATAAATTCACCATTCAGAAGCCTCACAGTTCAGAAGCCAATAAATTATGTAAAACTATAGAAAATAATGGGAATGTTACTCTCAATAATTCGATAGTTCTTTAGATGATTCTTCTGAAGGTGTGAAAAGTACACAAGAAAGGGGAATTAAATTGTGTTTCGTGTTTTCTTTAATTTAACTTCTGATCAGAGTTTCAAAATGATAACTGATGTTCAGATTCTATTTTATTTCATTGGCAGCAAATATAACAGAAGTAAACAAATAACAGCAGAAGATACAAAAGATTTATCCTGGTTCCTCCCCTAACTGAGAGTACTCCAGTCCCCTTGCCTCACAAGAGATTTTCATTATAACCAGTTCATGATTACAATTGCTTATGCTCTTGAATAAGTCTTTTACACTTGTTCAGACAAACTGTCTGAGACTTTCTTGCTTAGGGCACATGTGTAAGACTTCTTCTCACATCCTCTGACCGAGCCACCTGCTCTTTTGGCCATCCAGACTGAGACTTCCTTGCTCACATCCTCTGACCGAGCCACCTTCTCTTCTGACCATCCAGACTAAGACTTCCTTGCTCAAGCATCACATGAGACTTCCTGCTCACACCCCTCAGACAGAGACTTTCCCTTTGCTCAATCATCCTAGCTAAATAAGACTTTCATAGCTTAAGCACTTAAGAAATGAGACTTATGTGGCTTAAGTATCTTGGCTTAAGACTTGTTGCTTGAATCCTAATGAGATAAGACTTTTGGCCAAACACATAACAAGAGTCTTTGATCTAAACTGCTGAATAGGCCTAGCATGATAGAGAACAAGGTGTACATGATACAAGTATCAGAGGTACGAGAAATTACCATAACAAAGACATAAAGCACTTAAGATTTCTAAGATATACAATGTTTAAGAAATCTTAAGGCTTTTACAATTACTATTGTTATAAACGAGAACAACTTTACAACTGGTTCAAATATTGAATAATACAAATTTTTCAACCATGATATTCTCTCTTATAACATAATTTTCTTAGTTGTTAAAAAAACATATACGATTAATTTATCTAATACAAGTTTCAATAGTTTTTGAAATCATATTAATATTGATATTGTTGTTTACGTTTCATCTTCTACATGTATTATTATTTCAACTTAAATTTACTATTATTCTTAAGTTTTTTTTTTTCTATTTTCAACTTTCAATCTAACTTTAATTTCATTTGTCTTTGGTCTACCTATTAATTAATATTTTTTGTTTAATATTTTCAATCATTGTTGCATTATTTGAATTTATATCAATAATTAATTTAATTCATTTTTTTACAACCCACAACAATTTATTATACTTACCAATACAAATTTTTAATTTTAATCATATCAATTTGTATAATTTTATCATTTTTTTTCAACTTGATTAATAATTACGTGCCCATAATATAAAATCCTCAAACAGACATGTACGTACGAACGCACGGGTTAGTTACTTGTTGTGACATAAAATTTAATTTTGTTAGTTGTCTATATAATTTCACAGGTGTGAGAAACATTTTATTTTAAAATGATCTATTTTTTTAAATATTTTTTCTAACAAATTGCTATCTTGAATAAAACATTAGAGTGGAGACAAGTCAAATAATTAAAGGTATAGAAAGACTAAAAAAACTATAAAAGAAATTATTAAAAAAAATTTCGAGATTAATAATTTAGATAAACGTGTATGACTTTGAATAAAACATTAGAGTGAGAGTTGATCCATATAACCGACAATACTTAATATTTAATGAGATAAAACCTAGTTATTATTAAAGTTGTTTCTTTTATTTATCTAACTATGTCTATCATTATATATTTTATAAGTAGTTTCGATTCTTAATATTGTTTTGGCATCTAGTTTTCAATATTGGTAATGATTGTTGTTTTCTACTGTTGTTAAGAAGAATTTTATGTATTTTAGTTTGGTTATTATTGTGATATGGTATTTTATTTCTTAATTGCACAAGTGTGAGAAATATTTTATTTAAAAAAGATTTATTTATTTATTTTCTAACAAAGTGCTACCTAGATTCTTGGTTGACTTAATTCGTGCATTTTTAATGAATAAAAATCAAAAGAAAAATATAATTAGGCTCAACTATACTATTTATATATATTTTAAAAAAATATCATCAAATACATGTTATATATGCCAATGACAATCTTATTGACGAGGGAAAAGCTAAACCGAGTGTGTTTGATGTCGACAAAAAGAAAATGGATTTAAAAACAATTGATATAAAGCCCGTATGTTTTAACTTTAAAAAAAATAGTTTAAAAAAAATAGATTTTGTAAAATTGTGTCAAACCTATAGTGGGGTTTGAAAGCTTAGAGAACGGACCCGGTTTAATGTAAAAACTGAAAAATAATAACAAGTGTTAGTACCACATGGCATGAGTTGCATTGAGTCTTGCATCGAGTCACATTGCATATAAGTTTGTTATATGGAAGTATGTGCATGTATGTGACTTGTTGAATTGATGAAATGGTGAATTGTATGGTTACTTGAGTAATACCTTGTTGATGAAACTTTGAAGTGTGAGAATGATTTTAATTATGTTTGTTTGCCTTTGAATTAATTAGTATCTTATGATTTCAATATTGATGTGAATTCTCACCCTTCTGTTGGAATGATGTTTTGTACGACATCGCTTAGGTATCGAGGAGTAGAGTTGCTCGTAGCGCGAGGTAGCCGCTGGAGTAGTTGATTAGTTTCTTTATTTATGTTGGGTCGAGTCATGCTCTGATCATGTAACACTGGGATCATTTTGGTTTATGTTTTAGAGATACATTATGTACTATACTTTATGTTTTCATGTTATTTGAATTGTATGAAGTATCGGCGTTTATGCCTAAGTATTTGTTTATGAATGCGAAGAGCATGGAACTTTCTTTATGTCAATTATGATTAACTTGAATCCGCTGCTACATGCTAAGTGAAGTTTTTGAAAAGTATGAAATTAATTAAGTGTATTTGAGCATGACAGGTGTTGTATGATGTTTTGAAAATATGTGTGACACCCTTTTGTGAAAGTGTAGCGTGTGATTTTTGTTGGTGACAGGACCACCTTACCACAATGGTTGGAATTGGGTGATACTTTCTGATTTCTTATTTATCCTATGAAGCTGGAAAGGAAAGGGAAGCTATCTAAAACTAACCTTGCACGTAAATGTTTTCTTTAACAAATGCTAAGAGATTGGGGGGTCGGGGTCAGGTTATACAAAGGGAAGTTGTCAATCACCCAGTGTATATATGGTTATCCATAGACCTTTTATGGCATGTTTTTCTATTGATTTAAATACTTTCTGGTGTTTATTTGCTGTGGATTGGGAAAGTTTCTCCTTTGGCAGTGTTGAGATAGTGTTTTTATTGTTTTCGGGTTTTTTGTTGTTTTTGGGAAGGTACTGGACCTAAGATTTTTGATTTGTGTGCTCGCTAAGATTTCGTAATCTTATGCCTACGTATTCCCGTAAGGATACTCGGGAAATCAGAGCAATCGTAGTTCCTCCCATAATGTTTGGTGTCTTATTTAAAGCCCAAGATTGAAGCTAAAGAGGTATTTGTGTCTTGTTCAAAGCCCAAGATTGAAGCTAAAGAGGTATTTGAGAGAGAATTTGTCATCTCTAAATGGAGAAATCTCACCTAGTCATCACAAATTTCAGGAAGTCGATTATAAGGGAAATTACTTTAACTAGGTTATGTGAATCTAGCAATGCCATAATTTCCTTTATAAGGGTGATGTCATGAAGGAAGAAAACTTTAACTTAATGTAGAGTAATGCCATTTTTTCCTTATGAATCTTTCATGCTAAGAGAAGGACATTGGCTTGGATGTAAATAATCTAGAGGCTTGCCACTTATAGCAATTAGATGAAAGAGGAAGTTTACCAAGATAAGAGAGGGACCACAACTTGGATTTTTGAATCAACAAGTGTGCCACTTACAGCAATTATCTGTAATTAGGGTTTTTTTTATTGTCTGTTTTGATGTGTGATGTACAGAGAAATGCCTTCCTACAGAGAGAACTCTTGATTTCCTCTAAGGGGATGTTGATTTTTGTGTGCCTTGATCAAAGCCCAAGGTTGAAGATAAAAGGTTGACTCTACTAGGGGAGTTTTATATTTGTCTTGTACAAAGCCCAAGATTGAGGTTGAAAAGGAATTGACTCCACTGGGGAGGTTTTACCTGTCTTGTACAAAGCCCAAGATTGAGGCTAATTCTACTGAGGAAAATCATTATATAAAGCCTAAGAGGAGGCTGGTTGGGGAAATTCTTATATGAAGCTTAAGAGGAGGCTGGCTTCTGTTGAGGATTGTTGAAATCCAGAGACAGGTCCAATATGTATTGGGGAATTCAAAGGTTTTTACTCTTTCTGGGGATTAAAGGAAGAGTTACAGTATCAGATACCATGGGGCTCTGACTCTGTTAGGGTTTTATTAATGGTAAATTGACCCTGGCTGGGGATTTTTAAGGTGAAGGTTTGAACCTTGAGTTTGAAAACCTATGGAGGTTTTAAACTCTGCTGGAGATTGATTAAATGATCAGGGTTTTTCCTGTGCCTTTAGGAAACTTGAGGGTCTCTGTGAGATCTAAGAGAATATGATACTTTCCAAGTCTAATGGTATGAAGAGGTTGGCTCTTAATTGGAGAATGATATTTGTATGATGCCCAAGAGGAGGCTCATGTTTTAAGGGATGAGAATCAACCCTAGAATGGTCTGATGTTTTGGAATTCTGACTCTACAGAGGATTGAATTAGTAGAGATGACTAAGTTTTGTCCTATACCTGTAGGAGGTCTTCGGGTCCTTGTACTAAGCCCAAGAGGAGGCTGAGAAACATTTATGAAGCCTGAGGGTCCCTGTACTAAGCCCAAGAGGAGGCTGTGGATGCTTTTAGGAAACCTGTGCGTCCAAGCCTAAAAAAAGTTCAAGAAAGATTTCACCGGGAATAAGCCCTTTCTTTGCAGAACAATTCTAAGGTTTGAAGAAATTCAAGAGAGGTTTCACCGATGAAATTCTGGTATCAGACGAGTGATGTTAAGGTGTGATGTCACAACAACACACTCTGCACAATGGACAACAATAACAGTAAAATAACACCAAGAATTGTTGACCCAGTTCGGTTACAACCAACCTACTCTGGGGGCTACCAAGCCAGGGATGGAATTCACTACTTGTAGATATAATTTACAGACTCAACAACCCGTTGACAATCTCCTAAACTTATACTCTACTAATGACTTCCTACCTAAGAAACCACTTAGGTATGAGAACACCACTCAATCCCTTACAAACACTCAAAGAAACCACTTTGAGTACCCTTGATCTTACTTCACAGCTTCGACCAATCAACCACTCTCTATTGCTTCACAGCTTCTAGAGAGGACAGAAACTCAACACCTATTCAAACCCTAGAATAGTGTAAATACAAGCACTCTAAACAAACTCTAGACACTAAGCCTCCAGCTCTGGATCTTCTGAATGTTTTCTGTCGCTTTTTCCTTTGGTCTTGTGCGCTTTATATAGCTCCTTGAATTGGTCTTGGACTTGCTACAATATCTCCCAGATTTGTTATTTAAAATTGAATATTAAAATAGATTTTCTCCTAAAATCTTTTTAAATCTTCAAACTTTTAAATCTCCTACAAATCTGCAGCAGATCTCCTATGCAGCAGCAAATATCTATCCCAAGATATTCGCATCCAATGAGACAACTTGCTCTCCACAATTCCAGCTAATACGCAACCCTAACAACATCACAGCCTGCTGTTGTTAATTCTGCAGATCTGATGTTACAACATCACCTGTGTGACATCAGACATCCAACTTCAGTAATTAAATACTTAACACAACCCAGTGTTAAGACTTCAATGTTGCAACATCAGCACCTTGACATCAACATTGAATATACTTTGTTTTACCAAAATTCCAGCCAATCCAGGAACTAACAACCGAGAATTAATCCTCTCTGGGGAAATGAATTTCTTGTACACATAAATTTCTAAGTTAGGACAGTCTTGAGAAAAGTTTCACCGGGAATAATGCCTTTCTCTGTTCCATATTGTATAAGCCCAAGAGGAGGCAAAACTGTATCTGGAATTTCCAATGGGGAACTAGTTTTGACTGTGTTGAAAGAGTAACCACTGGTTTGATCTAAACCTAAACCTAATTGATGGGGAAAACTCTAAGCAAGTATGTACAAGCATATATATATATATATATATATATATATATATATAAACAAGTATGTATTGAAGAGATAGTGGATCTTATAGTTGTGCAAGCCCAAGCATAGTAACTATAGCTGTATGGTTAGTTATTCAAGAAATTGAAGAAAGTTTTGATTTAACTTTGAATTTGAATCTAAGCTTAAGAGATAACTTATCAAGATCTTCACTCCCGCATGAAAGATTTGACAGTGATACTCTTTTGCTTTGTCTCCACCCTCTTCTTTCAATGTTCTGGACAGATTGGTCTTCAATGCCTTTTGATCACTTCTTTCCCAAAACACAGATAAGAGATAATCCTCATACAAACTGCAACATCATAGAATATCCTGCTGAGGAGACCAAACCCTAATGTCTTTCCAAGAGCATACCTTCCTAGAATCTCACCACCAGGGTTACATCAGATACCATGCAGCGGAACTCACAACAACTCCTCAACAACCTTCAGGCACTACTCAATAATCCTTGCACACCATCACCTTAGACCAAGTGCCAACAACAAGGTTTGAAAACACACAACAACAGTTCTCCACCAAAGATACACAACTGATAGGTCCAATAGTCCATCCTTCACTTCAAGGGACTATTCAAACACCATGTGACCATCTCAGCAACACTATCTTCCTTGCTCATGAACCAGAAAGTATCTTCCCAAGATCTCATCCAGAAACAGACAGGATGCCTGCTCTGATACCAATTGAAATTCTGGTACAGACATGTGATGTCAGGTTCAATGTCACAACATCAAACTCTGTTGCATGAACAAGACAATAAAATAGAATACGAACACAGTCAATTGTTCACCCAGTTCGGTTCAACCAACCTACATCTGGGGGCATACCAAGCCAGGAAGGAAGTCCACTATTAGTAGTATCAAATTACAGACTCAACAGACCAGTTGACAATCTACCCAATTTAATCCTTACCCAATGACCCTTCTACCTAAGTCCTCCCTAGGTAAGAGACTCCATCTCACTTCCAATCATCTCGATGATGTCTAGCAGTCAACTACACCGTCACTGCATCAACAACTTGATTCCCTAATCTTTTCTATCACATAGACTTTGGAAGACACATTTCCACGACACCCCTTTGGAGTTGCTTCAAAGCTTCCTCCAAGAACAATACATCTCTTACCTACAGGCTTCGAGATAAACACGATGACCATCCCATAAACCGGGTGGTTCATCAATCAACACAGCCCTTCTAATCTACATGATGGCTGGCTTACCAAAACTAGGTTACAATGCTTCTATTTATAACCTCTTTCCCAACTGGATTTGGGCCTTCAAATCATATCAAATCTTCTGTTCCAAATCTCCAACAGATTCTGCTATTAATTGGATCTTCAATCAAATCTTTAATTTAAATCTTCAATAATTAACTCTAAATATTCTCCATATCTGTATGCATTAAATTCAGCTCCACATAATATTTCCAGGATATTATGTATCTTTTAAATCTTATCTTTAAATCAGCTGCAAGATCTTCTCCACACAAATAGGAACAATCTTCTCCACACAAATAGGAACAATTTGCCATGTCTATTTGCACAAAAATAGTAACAAACTATTCTCCACAAGATATGCAGAATTAATTGTATCAGAATAAATCTTCTCCAATAAATTCGCATCCAATCTAACTAACAGATCTCTTCAAATCAAACTAATGCGTGCAGCCCTAAAAACATCACAACCTGATGTTTTAAGTTTTTGGTATAGTGATGTCAAGGCATCGCATGTGACATCACTCTTCAGTACTTTAACTCTTCAACACCTTAACATTCTGCAATGCAAAAACCACAACAGATGGTTTTCTGATGTTCTGTCAACTGATGTTATGACATCGGGTTTGACATCAGCACAAAACTGCAACCCTTAAACACTTAACATAACCAGAATGTTAACTAAACATAACAAGGCTGTTAAAAACTCATGTTGAAACATCAACCATGACATCAACATTGTTTTACCAAAATTCTAGCTAACTCCAAGAATTAACAATCTCCCCCTTTGGCTAATTTTGGCTAAAACAATTTCAGCCTACATCAGACCAACTTGGACCAACTTGCAGCAGAAACGAACACTTTCACATCAGCATAGGGCAAACTCCCCCTCAAACCAAGAACCAGCTCACAGCTGTTCAAACACTCTCCCCCTCAACTGCTGCACCATATTAGAAAAGGCTTCACAACCACACCTTGGCAACCACTAGGCTAACTCTCCCCCTTTTTAGCCATAATTGGACAAACTCTGAACATAGCAGCAAGCACAAAAAAATTCCAAAGGCAAACTCTGAATCATCCAACCAATATACTCAGAACAAAACCCAGACTCAGCAGCTACTACTTTCAATGATCAGCAGAGAAAATATCAACTCCCCCTATCTAGTGCTTCTTGACCAGTATACCATAACATTTGGAAACTCCAGACATAGTCTTCATTCATCCAGACAGGAATGCTTCACACAATCATCCACAAGTTCTAAAGCACACTCACAATGCCTTCCACTGAACTCTAAGTAAACTCCTCTTTCTTAAAAACACACCAAGACAAGTGTGACATCTCCCAGATACACACAAAGCTGTCCTTCAGACTCCTCCTTAGAAGCATGTGTACATATGATTCAAACAATTAGCTTCACATGGCTAGAACACCAACATGTCATCCAGCAACCTAATGTCATAACATGTTATCTGACATTATATCCAATCTTCACAATCTTGATCAGCACGCAATCTTCACAAAAATCTGCATCCTTGCAGTAAAAGACCATAGACAACAACCTTAACTCCCCCTGCCATGAACAACCCATGCTCCTTATGAAGATGAACACTTGACACCAGATAGAAGCACAATGAAATTGCCACATTCTCAACATTAAGAACTGCCACTTCTTGTGTTTGTTGAGCAAAATCTCATCATGATTATTTCCGATACAAAGCTCCCAACAAGGTCTTTGTTCACAAATAACCCGCAGATGATGCTTACTAATTCACACACTTCTTATACAGTCAGCTGATAAGGTTCCCTCAGGGTGTCATCTTCAAACATCAAGCTACTCCATCATGGCCACAAACAACAATATCCAGACTTCTCACATAAGGCATGACAATTTGTATGACCTCTTCTTCTGCACACGTCTGACAACTTCTGATTCTTCCTTATGACACATTCACAAGTTACTTTGGACTTCTTCAGTCTTCTCTACATTCTCCATCCAAGGCAGACCTTCTACTTCATCATCCTCCCGTATGACTATGTAGACACTCCTTAGGCAAAATGTAGGCACCAAGCTCCTGAACCAGAGCATAATCATCCTTCACTAAGGATATCCAACCAGATAATGTCCCAACACAAGTTAGAACATTTGCCACACACCAAGACATCATCACCTTAATTCTTGATATGCTCCACCAACTGGACTTACTATTGCACAGTAATCCAATGCATCAGGGAATAACCTCTCATCCACCTTCAAGAAGAATACTCTTCTTGAGTCTTCAACTCATCACCTTTCTGCCCAAGAGTAACTTGTTCCAAGACAATCCTCAATAATAACCAGCTGCCACACTCTGATTATCTTGATTCTTCGAATTCACTTCTGAGATCAACCAATGCCACAGTTTGATCACCTCAAGCACGAATCCTCAAATGAAAACAGCCAAATGCCACATTTTGACCTTTTTCACGTTTGTCAGAACTCTCACAAAGATATCCTGATCCACCAAGGAAACTTGATCTTCAAGTCACATGTTCCACTTGCTCAAAAGCAAACACACTTAGACTCCCTAAGCCATGGTCATGTAACATCTTCTCCTTCCTGCAGCTCCCGCAAACTGCCATGAGAACGATCTTTTTAAAGCATCCTATTGTTCATTCCTGTAGATCACCTTATCATTAGCTGATGTGCCACCTTACCAGCTGAGACTTCTGATGCTAAGCTAGATGTCAGAACATTATGACATCCAACTGTTGAATTCAGCTTTTCCTTCTGCTACTCAGAAGAACCTCCTCCCTTTGCAGAAACAGATTTCCATGCTCTCATAGACTTGATTCAACAATCAAGTTTGAGTAGACAACCTCCATCCTGCTTAGAAACTCCAAAGACTTCAAACCTACCACATCTGAATCTTCAGAAAATAAGTAGTCCAAGACTACCCCATAGCAATACTAAAGAAAGTCACTTCCCTTAGTAGAGCCGTTAGTAGAAAGCCAGAGATAACTGCCACTTATCCTCGACCTTCACAACCAGAGCAAACACCATGCTCCAAACCACTTAGATCAGAAATAAACTGATCCAAGCTGTAACCATCAAGATTATGATGTCTTCATAGTCTTCCATCTTTATCTTAAACAGCACCACCATCTGGACAAGTCATTCATAATACTTTCTAGAAACATATGCTAAGCAACAATCCCAGGTCAACACCTAGGCGACTTGTGAGCGAATGTAGAACCCCTCCCATGATTCTCCAAACCTCTGATGAAAAGATGTTAAAACAATTGACAGAACATCCTTAAACTTGTCTTTCAAGGATAATCAATTAAATACTTGTGAATATCCCAAATAGCAATTAATCTTAAATCCCTGTGGTTTAACCCTTCTTCAGATTCCAGCATCTTCTGAATCTTCTTCATGACATACCATTATGACAACCATTCATACCACAAAAGCCTTCCAGGTTAGGTCAGTGTCTTGATCTTTTACTCCACCCTGAGCAAAGAACTGAAATGATGTTTCAACATCAGTTCTAACATCAACCATCTCCTATAGATTTGGAGACTACAACCACACATATCTCTTGTAGGGAACACACGAGAACCTATCAACATCTGATCAACTTCCAAGATCAGACTAACAAAGCTGCAGTAACTTGTATACACACTCTTCCAGAAGCTTCTTCTTATAAGCACAAGGTTCAGACTTCTTGTCTAACTTAAGAGTGATAACTGCCATCCTTCATAAACTGCTCATGTGTAGCGTGATGTCGAGACATTAGAATTGACATATTAAGCTCAACTTCCTCCTCATTCGGTCATCACAACTAAGCTTAAGAGATAACTTATCAAGATCTTCACTCCCGCATGAAAGATTTGACAGTGATACTCTTTTGCTTTGTCTCCACCCTCTTCTTTCAATGTTCTGGACAGATTGGTCTTCAATGCCTTTTGATCACTTCTTTCCCAAAACACAGATAAGAGATAATCCTTATACAAACTGCAACATCATAGAATATCCTGCTGAGGAGACCAAACCCTAATGTCTTTCCAAGAGCATACCTTCCTAGAATCTCACCACCAGGGTTACATCAAATACCATGCAGCGGAACTCACAACAACTCCTCAACAACCTTCAGGCACGACTCAATAATCCTTGCACACCATCACCTTAGACCAAGTGCCAACAACAAGGTTTGAAAACACACAACAATAGTTCTCCACCAAAGCTACACAACTGATAGGTCCAATAGTCTATCCTCCACTTCAAGGGACTATTCAAACACCATGTGACCATCTCAGCAACACTATCTTCCTTGCTCATGAACCAGAAAGTATCTTCCCAAGATCTCATCCAGAAACAGACAGGATGCCTGCTCTGATACCAATTGAAATTCTGGTACAGACATGTGATGTCAGGTTCAATGTCACAACATCAAACTCTGTTGCATGAACAAGACAATAAAACAGAATATGAACACAGTCAATTGTTCACCCAGTTTGGTTCAACCAACCTACATCTGGGGGCATACCAAGCCAGGAAGGAAGTCCACTATTAGTAGTATCAAATTACAGACTCAACAGACCAGTTGACAATCTACCTAATTTAATCCCTACCCAATGACCCTTCTACCTAAGTCCTCCCTAGGTAAGAGACTCCATCTCACTTCCAATCATCTCGATGATGTCTAGCAGTCAACTACACCGTCATTGCATCAACAACTTGATTCCCTAATCTTTTCTATCACATAGACTTTAGAAGACACACTTCCATGACACCCCTTTGGAGTTGCTTCAAAGCTTCCTCCAAGAACAATACATCTCTTACCTACAGGCTTCGAGATAAACACGATGACCATCCCACAAACCGGGTGGTTCATCAATCAACACAGCCCTTCTAATCTACATGATGGCTGGCTTACCAAAACTAGGTTACAATGCTTCTATTTATAACCTCTTTCCCAACTGGATTTGGGCCTTCAAATCATATCAAATCTTCTGTTCCAAATCTCCAACAGATTCTGCTATTAATTGGATCTTCAATCAAATCTTCAATTCAAATCTTCAATAATTAACTCTAAATATTCTCCATATCTTTATGCATTAAATTCAGCTCCACATAATATTTCCAGGATATTATGTATCTTTTAAATCTTCTCTTTAAATCAGCTGCAAGATCTTCTCCACACAAATAGGAACAATCTTCTCCACACAAATAGGAACAATCTTCTCCACACAAATAGGAACAATTCTCCATGTGTATTTGCACAAAAATAGTAACAAACTATTCTCCACAAGATATGCAGAATTAATTGTATCAGAATAAATCTTCTCCAATAAATTCGCATCCAATCTAACTAACAGATCTCTTCAAATCAAACTAATGCGTGCAGCCCTAAAAACATCACAACCTGATGTTTTAAGTTTCTGGTATAGTGATGTCAAGACATCGCATGTGACATCACTCTTCAGCACTTTAACTCTTCAACACCTTAACATTCTGCAATACAAAAACCACAACAGATGGTTTTCTGATGTTCTGTCAACTGATGTTATGACATCGGGTTTGACATCAGCACAAAACTGCAACCCTTAAACACTTAACATAACCAGAATGTTAACTAAACATAACAAGGCTGTTAAAAACTCATGTTGAAACATCAACCATGACATCAACATTGTTTTACCAAAATTCTAGCCAACTCCAAGAATTAACAGGAATAATCTTCAGAAATTTGAAACTCATCAATCAGCAGCAGTTTGACAATCTTCATAGTCTTCATCACTTGATCTGCTGCAGCACCATCTTCATTATTGACAACAGCCAATTGGTGCTCCCCCTCTAAAACATGAACCAGCATCACAGCTGTTCAGTGGATCACAATGTGCAGCAATTTACTCCCCTTTGATGTCTGCTTGGCTGCACTCTTCAAATGTCATGATATCTTCAAAAGTTCAGTCAAAACTCCCCCTTAATGCAGCAATAATTTATCTCCCCCTTAATATCTGCATCACACTTGCAGCATATGGCAGTTAACTCTCTTGGCTATTTTCTCCCCCTTTTTAGCCACAATTAGGCAAACTCCAGTTAGAAGCCCTAGTAACTATAGTCAATACACCCTAGCTCTCATTGTTAGCCTCTTAGTTAGTAAACAGGCAAAACAAATCATAGAAGGAAACTACAAACATAAACAGTGCATAAAACAACACAATATTCAAATTACAAAACCAAAAAAAAACTACAAACTGAAACTACTAAAGGCAAGAGAAGATAAGCTAGTCTTCTTCTGAGCTTGCTTCTTCAGCACTATCTTGTCCTTCATCTTCAGAGTCAGCATGATCATCTTGTTCCAGACTTTGGATCATCTTCTCAATCTTTTCTTTTCTAGTCAGACTGGTATTAATCACAACATCCAAGTCTTTGCGGGTTGCCTTCAGCTCTGCTAGCAAATCAGCCTTGGAAGTTTTCTTCTTGATACCTACATTTGATGTTGACACAATGTCTGGAACATAACTCCCAACAAGTAACTTTGGATGTATGGATAAGGTAGATTCCCTCTTGCAGGTTGTGTCTGAACTTGTTAAGATGCCTGGATGTTGTTTCATCAAAACTCCACAGATGAGCGAAGGAAATGCTATAGGCAGTTTGATAGCATTAGTGGTGGCATGTCTCGCAGTCTGCTCAAACACATATGCTCCATAGTCAAATTTCTTCTGAGTACCCACAGCATAAATAAACCTCCCTAGTCCCACAACTATTATGGTTTTATGATTTGTAGGCACCCAATTTGCGGCTCCAATTTTGTGTAAGATAGCATACTTAACACTAAGTTTGCTAGTTGGCAGTTTCCCTTTCAGGGGCCACACCTTAACTTGACCAGCAGTTATTTCCTTGCAGACATCATTCTCAGTGGCTTCTAGCTCAGCAAATTCTTCATCTTTTCTTCCTAGATACTTGTTTATAACCTCAGGAGAGAATTCAACACATTTTCCTCTCACAAACACTTTCATGTAGTCCACACTGCCTTTGTCTAAAATCTTCACAGGAATATTGACCACAAATTCCTTAACCAGGCTGTCATAGCACTCGGAGAACCCATGAACCGTCTTCATCAGACCAGCAGCCTTAATCACCTCGATGATTTCTTTAATCTCCATAATTTCTTTCCCAATCTCTCTTTTAAGAGCAAGTCTTCTTTGACAGATGAACTTCCACATCGACGCACTGCTTGCATAATGGAATGAAATGTTATCAACCGGAACCTCAGGTATCTTGTCAGCAATTCTCTTCAAGATTGTCTTTCTGACAGGAGTGATGTCTTGAACATCATCCTCAACATCATACTCTGATTCAGATTCTTCCATTAGCTTCCTTTTTCTGGGATTCACATCAACCTTACTCCATGCTTTTGTTGGCCCAACAACAGTCTTTTTCTTCTTCTCATCAGAAGCTTTCTTTGACGACGATTCAACCATCTTTCCTTTTCTTGTTCTTAGCCTCTTGGACAGACTAGGCACTGCTCTTCCAATGACTTCATCATCAGATAAGTCATCAACATCAATTACATCAGTAGTCTCAGCATCCCTACTAAGAGATGTTCTAACCTCCTCTTCAACATCTGCTTCACCATGAAAATCATCTTTTCCACCAACAGAAGTGGGTTCAGCAGATGTCCTAACATTTGTTTCTTCATGCATGTCTTCACTCTGATCAGCATCTTCAATAGCTGTCATTGCAAGTTGTTGAAGACTTGACTTTCTTTCCTGCATGTTGTCTTTCTCAGCTGGCACCCGATTCAGTGGGATTGAAATTCCTTTGACAGGGATGCCTTTGTCCAGAATCTTTGAGGCAAGATTACCCATCCTATTGTCTACATCAAACTTTTCTTCAATAGTCTGAGATGTATATGATTTCGGCACAGTTTTGTCCCCAAATAACATACTAGTAACAACCTTCTTTGTTTCAGGATTCTTAAAGATAGTAGCAGGTCTCTTAGGAGTTAGTTTAGTGGGTCTCGAAGTACCTGATTCTGGGAGCATCATTGAGATAGGTTCTATATTCAAAGCTTCTTCTGCAAATCCCTCTTCTGAAGAAACCCTAGCCTTATCTCGCGAAGAGCTTTGAGCGACAGATTTCTTTGATGGAGACGACGTCATGGTTCCCTTGAGGCAGTATGAGTTCAGATGATTCTTCTTGTTGAAGGAGACGAACGGACGGAAGATATGCTCTTTGATGAACCGTGATCTTGCTACACTAGAGAATGATGGTCTGAGGTATGGCGCCAGATTTTCTGTATTTTCTAAGACCAATTACTAATTTTCTTCCTCCATAAAGACTTTCCTTTTAAAACATTCACATCTGAACTTGTTAACTCTGAGTGACCTTTCAGCGTCCTGATGTCATTGTCTGATGTTATAACTTCAACTAGAACATCACTAGTTGAATCTCCTTCAAGAGAGGTCCACTGATAGCAGTTGTCTTTTGTTCTGGCACCCTTCATAACAATCTGATTATGCTCATCAGAAACCACACACTCATGCTTAGTGTAGTTTACCTTGTAACCTTCATCACACAACTGGCTTATGCTGATCAAATTTGCACTTAAGCCACTGACAAACAGAACATTGTCAAGTTCAGGTCTACCATCAACTTGCACTTTTCCAACTCCTGCAACAACACCTCTTCCTCCATTACCAAATATAACCTCATGAGAGGGGCAAGGTTTAAGTTCAGCAAACAAGGATCTACATCCAGACATGTGCTTGGAACACCCACTGTCAAAATACCATGTTCCTTCTTTAGCCTCTTTGTCATCCAAGTGAGCCAACAAGCACTTTACCTTCTCCTTAGGTACCCATTGTTTAACAACTTTGGGCCTGTGCTCTCTCCATCTGTTTTGATGTTGAGGGTATCCATGCAGCTTGTAGCAAGAGTACTGCATATGTCTAAACCTTCCACAGTAATAACATATCACCCTTTCATCTCTGAATCTTCTGCCATGATGAGATTGCTTATGCTGCCATCCATAATGTGGTCTCCTCCTACCATAACTGCCCTGCCATCTATTATGTTGATATCTTCTCCCATAAGACGGCTGAGAATGCTGTTTCCTGGATTGTCTCCCATGATGGTGTGGCTTTCTTCTTCCATAGATATAAGGAACAACATTGGTGTATCCATAACCATACCAGTTGTCCTGATGTTGAGACATCTGATGAGACATGTGTTGTTTGAACTGAGCAGCTTGCATGCTCTCATGGTATTGTGGGGGCATATACTGACTAGCTCCCTGTGGCTGCTTTCTCTTCTGATAGGGACCAGTCTTCTTCTCAATCTTCTTAGGTTGTGAAACATCAGTTTTCTTAGGGGTAGGATCCTGCTTCTTTGGCTGATGTTGAGATGAAAGTTGTGACACTTCCTTCTTTGAACCTGAAGTGCTTCCTTTTAAAGTTCCCTTGTCCTCAGCCACATAACCTATCACAGCTTTGTCTCCAGCAGCTTTTTCTGACTGAAGTATCTTGTCAAGTGTGTCTGTACCACAGCTCAGCATCCTAACAGCCTTGGTCATTTGATCAAGGTGAGCTCTAACTAGCACCACTTCATTTTCCAGATCTGTCTTTTCATTCTCTAGCTGAGCAATCTGTTGCTTGTGGCACTTGTTTTCTTGACAAATTTCAGCACTCTTTAAACACATCTCTTGATAGGTAGATGCCAACTCCTCATAAGTTACTTCTCCATCACTAGAATCATCATCAGAAACCACAGCTCCTGTTAAAGCTCTCACATGCTTTGCTGACTCGCTTTCACTTTCACTATCAGAGTCAGACCAGGAAACTGTCATGCCTTTCTTCTGCTTTTTCAAGAAGGTGGGACATTCTTTCTTGACATGTCCATACCCTTCACACTCAAAGCACTGCACTCCTTTATCTTGGGCAGTTTTCTCTTCATCCTTCTTGCTGGTGTCAGAAGTCATGTTCTTAACATTAGGCCTGGAGTTATTATTCATTCTCCTGAATACTTGGTGAACTGTCTTCCCAACATCACTATGGCCTGAGATAGATCCTCCTGGGATTCAATTTCTTCCCTTTCTCTTCTTCACCATTTGTCACCAGGGCTATACTCTTTGGCTTATTTTCTAGTTCTTCCTCATTCAACCCAAGCTCAAAGGTTTGAAGAGATCCAATGAGCTCATCAACTCTCATCTTGCTGATATCTTGTGATTCTTCAATGACAGTAACCTTCATCTTATACTTCTTAGGTAGGGACCTAAGGATCTTCCTCACAAGCTTTTCATCTGACATCTTCTCACCAAGAGCACTGGATGCATTAGCCAGCTCCAGAACATTCATGTGGAAGTCATGAATGGTCTCATCATCCTTCGTCTTCAGGCTTTCAAATTTTGATGTTAAAATCTGAAGTCGTGACATCTTGACTCTAGATGTTCCTTCATGAGTAGCTGCAAGATATCCCACGCTTCCTTAGCAACTTCACAGGTATTGATTAACCTGAAGATATTCTTATCCACTCCATTGAAGATGGCATTTAGAGCTTTGGAATTTCCAAGGGCGAGCTCATCTTCCTCCTTGGTCCATTCTTCTTCAGGCTTTAGCTTAGAGGTGCCTTCTTTATCTTTACCAGCATCGTCCTTCTCACACATGACAGGAGCTTTCCATTCTTTAATAACAGCCTTCCAAGCCCTACTGTCCAAGGATTTTAAGAAGGTGGTCATCCTTGGCTTCCAATAGTCATAATTGGATCCATCCAAAATAGGGGGTCTGTTGACGAATCCTCCAACTTCTTTGTCCATCTTTACACCAGAAAGTAACTTCCCTAGATCTCACCCAGAGACAGACAGGATGCCTGCTCTAATACCAATTGAAATTCTGGTATCAGATGTGTGATGTTAAGGTGTGATGTCACAATAACACACTCTGCACAATGGACAGCAATAACAGTAAAATAACACCAAGAATTGTTGACCCAGTTCGGTTACAACCAACTTACTCTGGGGGCTACCAAGCCAGGGATGGAATTCACTACTTGTAGATATAATTTACAGACTCAACAACCCGTTGACAATCTCCTAAACTTATACTCTACTAATGACTTCCTACCTAAGAAACCACTTAGGTATGAGAACACCACTCAATCCCTTACAAACACTCAAAGAAACCACTTTGAGGACCCTTGATCTTACTTCACAGCTTCGATCAATCAACCACTTTCTATTGCTTCACAGCTTCTAGAGAAGACAGAAACTCAACACCTATTCAAACCCTAGAATAGTGTAAATACAAGCACTCTAAACAAACTCTAGACACTAAGCCTCCAGCTCTTGATCTTCTGAATGTTTTCTGTCGCTTTTTCCTTTGGTCTTGTGCGCTTTATATAGCTCCTTGAATTGGTCTTGGACTTGCTACAATATCTCCTAGATTTGTTATTTAAAACTGAATATTAAAACAGATTTTCTCCTAAAATATTTTTAAATCTTCAACCTTTTAAATCTCCTACAAATCTGCAGCAGATCTCCTATGCAGCAGCAAATATCTATCCCAAGATATTCGCATCCAATGAGACAGTTTGCTCTCCACAATTCCAGCTAATACGCAACCCTAACAACATCACAGCCTGCTGTTGTTAATTCTGCAGATCTGATGTTACAACATCACCTGTGTGACATCAGACATCCAACTTCAGCAATTAAATACTTAACACAGCCCAGTGTTAAGACTTCAATGTTGCAACATCAGCACCTTGACATCAACATTGAATATACTTTGTTTTACCAAAATTCCAGCCAATCCAGGAACTAACAACCGAGAATTAATCCTCTCTGGGGAAATGAATTTCTTGTACACATAAATTTCTAAGTTAGGACAGTCTTGAGAAAAGTTTCACCGGGAATAATGCCTTTCTCTGTTCCATATTGTATAAGCCCAAGAGGAGGCAAAACTGTATCTGGAATTTCCAATGGGGAACTAGTTTTGACTGTGTTGAAAGAGTAACCACTGGTTTGATCTAAACCTAAACCTAATTGATGGGGAAAACTCTAAGCAAGTATGTACAAGCATATATATATATATATATATATATATATATATATATATATATATATAAACAAGTATGTATTGAAGAGATAGTGGATCTTATAGTTGTGCAAGCCCAAGCATAGTAACTATAGCTGTATGGTTAGTTATTCAAGAAATTGAAGAAAGTTTTGATTAAACTTTGAATTTGAATCTAAATAAAACAGAAAGTTGTTTTTAAAAGGAAGTTTGGGGCTTACACTCACAGGGAGGCCCAGATGATCTTTATTTGAAAAGCTGACGATCACGCCGTAGTTTTGAAAACCACAGAGGGACTTAAACAATGTCTGAGGCCCAAATTATTTATGTACAAAGGAGGTTGGGTCTTACACTTTATTAGAGACCCAAAAGTTTATTTTTATACAAGAGTTGGGGCTTACAACTCAAGGAGATGCCCAGATGAAAAAACAGCGATCGTACCGTTTATTTTGAAAATCACGTAAGGACTTATACAATGACTGAGGCCCAAATTATTTGTGTGTGACAAGGGATGGGTCTTACACTCTATTAGAGGTCCAAAAGTGTTTAAAAATGAAGGAAAATGAGACTTACAACCAAAGGGAGGCCCAAATGAAAATTGTTTTTGAAAATGGAGATCACGCCTAGATTTTTAAAATCTTATCAGGACTTATACAATGACTGAGGCCCAAAAAGGTTTATTTACAAAAGGATGAGACTTACACTCTACCAAGAGGGTCAAAAGTGTTTGAAAAATTAAAATTAAGAGAAACCCTAATTTTAATTAAAGAAATAAATAATTTTAAAGGAAATTAATATAAAATGATAAAAAATATCTAATATATTAAAAAACAAATTATCAACTTTAAAAAGTATTTTGAAAAATCATGTTTAATCACATGAAAGCTTGAAATCCAATTGGTTTTGAAAAAACAAGGTGGAAATTTCATTTTTAAAATGTTTAAAACAAATAAAAATGAAATTAATTTAAAAAATCAAACTATATTAAATAAATAATATAAATGTGATTTTTTTGTAGGATAAAATAATTTAACATTTTTGTGACTTTTTAAAAAAAGAACAAATAAAACTTGATAAAAAATGAGAGAGAAATTAATTTTTGAAATCAATTAATAAAACATAAAAATTCAAATATTAAAAATTTTTAAAAAATGGCGCCAAGAACACATGTTCTTGGTCGCGCATGTTCTTCCTCCCCAGATTTGCAAAACCTCTCAAATCTCTTTAATTACTCAAGGATTTTGCACGATTCAAACATCAATCTCACTCCTTTTTGAACAAGGAACAAGATGGTACCATTTAATTTCATTTCTTTTAAGTGTGGAGAGAGTTATCATGTATGAACCCAAAAACCCCAGAATTTGCAAAAACTATCATGAAATCCTAAACACGAATGAAACATGGCAATTGATTGAGGGTTATCACTCTATGAACTACCAGAAACTAGTTGGTAACTTGAAAATAAATTGATGATGTATGTAGTATAGAGTTTGAAGGTTTCAGGCTTACCTCTTGCAGCGGGTGATCGAATTTGATGATGGATATGTTATAGATGTTATGCAATGATTTAGACAGTTTCAGTGGACCTTATGTAAGGTGTATGAATGCTTGGAATGGATGGAAAACACCTGGAACACTCTGTGGTACCTCAACTGCAAATGACCTCTAGGATGGCTATTGAGGCTTGTGATTTTGGTGTTAAAGATGAAGGATGAGTGCTTGTATAGCTCAAATATAATGTATATGAGGTGTTAGCATCATTGGTTTTGGCAGAATTGCTTCCTATTTCAAAATTCGATAGTGACTTGTAATAGAAGTAAAATCTGGCCTAGAGAGAGTGAAATGTGAGAAAGCATGTGTTGCTATGCTTTGGGGTACTCTAACTGATCACAAATAAGCTCTATTTATAGTGCAAGAAGTTTGTTTTTGCAGCAATTGTGAATGGTAGCTGGTACAGACCTTTGTCCAATGGTTTTCAAAAGGAATCTCAAGTTTTCTCTAGCCATTGACTTGGGTCAATCTTGCAGGCCTATGTTCTTCTAATGCTTGAGTTTATCTTGACTCATTTGCAATGCTGTGGACTCATACATGCCAGCTCTATGCATCCATTCAATGCCTCATGACAAATTTGAAAGTTTTGGATTTGAACTTTGAATGTCACATGCCAAATGATGAGATTTTGGACTTGCAAGGCTCTATGGTGTTGTAGCTCTGCAGAGATCATGTTCATTACACTTTAGAAACTTCTCTTGTATGGTGACAAGGCTTTCCAAGTCATGAAAATGACAAAATCGTGGGGTAAGTGAAAGACTGTCTTGCAAAACCAGACTTGGAGGTGTCATGTTTCCATGCTCATAACTCCCTACTCAAGTTGAATTAGGATGAGTTCTGGTACTCTTTGGAAAGCTTGTATATCCTACTTTAACTTTGATGTCCAACAATGGTCTTGAATCAAATAAGATCAAGGTGAAAAATGGCCTCAAAGTTGGTGAAAATCCAAGACAGATTCTGTCCAAAATTTTCACTAAGTGTTGGAAAAAGTGGTAATTTTCATGTTTTTGTGATTTTGATCAATCCATAACTCAAAATCCATGAGGATTTGGAATCTTTTGTAGCTGACAATTTTGAAGTATGTCATGTGAACTTTCATTTGAGCTTTGGTTGGAATAAAAAGGCCTCGTGGTTTGGAAGTTATGACCTTGCAAAGTTGGTACCAAATCACTTTTGTTCCATAACTTAGAAAATTTTAAGTTTCCTATGGTTGCCCCTTTTGCAAGTAACCCTATTTTTCTTGATTTTTCTTGATGTATGATGATCAAAACCATGCATTAAAATTGTTTTTGACTTAGGGAAGCCACATTTGTGAAAAAATTCAAAAAGTCAAACTTGATTTTGGGCACAGTTGACTTTTTGACAAATGAATTCCAAACTGTGTGATCTTCTATGCAATCAAGTTCTTGACCTAATTCAAACCTAATGGATGGATTTCATATTTGTTTAAGGGTGTCTTGAACCATGTCCCAAGGTTTGGGAACATGTCTTGGTCCAAAGTCAAAGGTACAGTTGACTTTTTCTTCAAAACCCTAATTGTGGTCCAGATGAATTTAAAACTTGTGAATCAAGCTTCTTGGATCAATCCATTGTTGTAAATGGATCAATGTGGTGTATTTGAGGCCCTCAAATCATGTCTTGAGGTCTTGGTTCATGTCTTGCCTCAAAAGTCAACTTAGGGGTGAATCAAGAAACCCTAATTCCTGATTTTTGACGAATGCTTCGTCTGAGGCTATTTTGACTTGATAATTGGACTCATAAGGTCCCTTTGAGCATTTTGGATCATGTTTTGAAGTATTGGATCATGCCCAGATGAAAATTTTCCTCTATAGGCCTTGGTCGACCAAAACCCTAACTTGGTGACACTATGGATCTCGAGGCTTTGAAATAAACTTCCCCTCGATCCCGGTCTTCATCCACGGAACTGGTCTCAGTTTCTTCTTGTCGAGTTTCTTTCTTGACAAGGAACTCTATTTGTAGAGGTCTTTATCAAACTTCTCACCGAGTTTTACTAGGGAGACGCCATTTGATGGAAAAAGTTTAAGGTCAAACTTATTGGGGAAACCCATTCGTCTGAACTGTAGAGGTGTGCAGACTTCTTTGTGGGAGATGCCATTTGTCGACCTACTGGGGAAAACGAGTCTCTTGAGAGACCGCTTTTTGATTGGCAAGGTTACATTATGCTTTTCTTCGAGATATTTTCGGAGAAATGCCATGTGATGTAATCCAATTTTGAGGTGTTGATGACTTCATTAACATTGAATTTCTTGGGAGAAAAACCGATGTACTGCCGAGAGTCTTTTAGTGGAGAGGCTTTCTATGGGGATTTTCATTAATCTGGGAAAGCGAAAATATCATCTTCAATGGTGAAGAGTGATGTTCCAAAGGTGTCAATCGAGTGTCTTGCCTTTTAGGGGTTCAAGTTATCAAAGTGGTCGAGGACAGTCTCCAATCCAGAAATAAACTGGGGAGAGATTGCTTAGGCAACACTTTTTCGGACGAGGAAAGAACTGACAACTTTATCGGTGGGAGGACGTTTATCACTTAGGGATGAAAATGACCAGAGTGATGCTAATGCAACATGAATATGAATATGAATCAATTATGCATGATGTATGTATGTTTATGCTGACAAAACAGATGCGACATATGGACTGGTGAATGAACGCGATTGGATACTCGGCCACTGTGGGGGACAAAAAGTCTCATTGGTTCAAGATAGTGATCCTTTCCTGTTTAGGAGGGGTAGACCTTACTGGAGGAAAAACCATCAATTGGTCTTCAGAGGTAAGAACTCTGCTGGGGATATCAGATGGGACATTAAATCTGAAACAGTTGGTCATGCATTTGGAGGTTTAATGACTTCCGGAGAAGCCATCGATGTTCCTTTTCATGTTCAGTAGTCAAAATGAATTGCCATTTTTATTTTAAAAGTATAAGAAAATTTGACAAGTAAATTCATTTTTTGTTTCAAGAATCGTTGATCATATTAAAAATGTCATTCTATAAAGCAAAATAAATGAGAATTGCAAACAAAAGCACTAGGGCTCAAATTTTATTGATAGAATGGTAATCAGCCAAGCGCATGATCCCATTGAGCATTACAAAGTTTAGAAAATGATAATTTAAAGGGAAATGGGCTACATTGAAATATAACGACCACTATCCTTCCACCAACCTTGAATTATAGACATTCTGAGCTTCTGTCAAAGGTGACCTTGACTGAAGTTTTTTTTTTCGACGGATGGCGTTACGCTGGGGATCTAACCTCGTCGGACGTAGTTACTTGTCATGAATCCCTAACTTTTTCCTAGATTGCCTTTTAAGGTTTTTAATCCATCGGGATGACTTTTGCTTATGTCTCTAATTTTTTCCTAGACCGCCCTTTCGGGTTTTCAATCCACCGAGACGTTTTCTTTTAATTTTTTTTATTTAGGAAAAGTATTTCTTGACTACATCAACATTTGTGGAGTAGGTAAACTCTTCTCCATCCATGGTTGCGAGTCTCAAGGCACCGCCTGAGAAAGCTTTCTTAACCACATAAGGGCCATCATAATTCGGAGTCCATTTACCCCGGGAATCAGTGAGAAATGATTGTATCTTTTTTAGAACAAGGTCTCCTTTTCTAAAGACACAAGGTCGAACCTTTTTGTTAAACAATTTCTTCATTCTTTGCTGATATAACTGACCATGGCATAGAGCCGTTATTCTCTTTTCTTCAATCAGATTTAATTCATCGTGTCGGCTTTGACACCATTCAACTTCTGTTAGCTTGGCTTCCATCAATACCCTGATTGATGGCATCTCTACTTCTATGGGGAGCACTACTTCCATGCCATATACTAGAGAGAAAGGGGTTGCCCCTATTGAAGTGCGAACAGATATGCGATAACCGTGAAGAGAAAAGGGTAGCATCTCGTGCCAGTCTTTATAGGTTACAACCATCTTTTGAACGATCTTCTTGATATTTTTATTAGCCGCTTCTACTGCTCCATTCATCTTAGGCCAATTGGGAGATGAGTTATGGTGTTCGATTTTGAACTCAGCACACAATTCTTTCATCATCTTGTTGTTCAGGTTGGATCCATTATTAGTAATGATCTGGCTTGGAACACCATAATGGCAGATGAAATTGTTTTTGATAAATCGGACCACCACTGTCGGGTTACATTGGTGTATGACACTGCTTCGACCTACTTGGTGAAGTAGTCAATAGCTACCAGGATGAACCGATGTTCGTTCGAAGCCTTGGTTTCGATCATGCCAATCATGTCGATTCCCCATATAGAAAAAGGCCATGGAGAAGAAAGAACTTTGAGATGCATTGACGGTGAATGGATTTTGTCTGCGAATATCTGACACTTGTGACACCTCCTTATGTACTGGTTACAATCGGCTTCCACTGTCAGCCAATAATATCCTGCTCTCAGAATTTTTCTCGCCATTGTGTGTTCGTTGGCATGAGTACCAAAGGATCCTTCGTGGATTTCTGTCATCAACATGTCTGTTTCTTGCCTGTCTGAGCATCTGAGCAAAACCATGTCGAAGTTTCTTTTATAGAGTGTATCACCGCTCAGGAAGAAGTTGCCAGCCACTCTTCTGAGAGTCTTCCTGTCTTTTTTTGATGCCCCAGGCGGGTACTCTTGTTTTTGAAGGAAGCACTTGATATCATGATACCATGGTTTGTCATCTATGACTGCTTCAATTGTAAAGACGTAAGCAGGCCTTTCAAGGCGCATTATGTCAATCTTAGGTACATCATTCCAATGATTTACAACAATCTTGGAAGAGAGAGTGGCCAATGCATCAGCCATGTGATTTTCTTCACGACGGATATGATGAAACTCGATTCTGTTGAAGAATTGTAACAACCTTCTCATGTAGTCTTTGTAAGGAATCAACCCTGATTGGTATGTATTCCACTCTCCTCTGATCTAATTGATAACCAGGGTTGAGTGTCCATACACATCCAAATTCTTTATGCTTAGGTCAATAGCTTCTTCGAGACCCATGATACAAGCTTCGTATTCGGCCTCGTTGTTTGTGCATTTGAATGTCAGTCTGGCAGTGAAAGGAATATGGGTACCCTGAGGTGTTACGATGATTGCCCCAATTCCGTTTCCACAAGTGTTGATAGCTCCGTTGAATATTAGTCCCCACTGGGAATCTGGTTCTGGCCTTTCACTAGATCGCAATCTTTCATTTTCAAGTACATGACATCTTCGTCTGGGAAGTCAAATCTGACTGATTCCTGATCGTCAATCGGTTGATGATCCAAATGATCGGCTAAAATACTTCCTTTGACGGCTTTTTGAGTACGGTACTCGATGTCGTATTCTGATAACATCTGCCAACGGGCCATCCTTCCTGTGAGAGTAGGCTTTTCAAAGACATACTTGATCAGATCCATTTCGGAGATTAACCAAGTAGTGTGGCAAATCATGTACTGGAGAAGATGTTTGGCTGCCCAAGCTAGAGTGCAACAAGTTTTCTTGAGCATAGTGTATCAAGTTTCACAGTCCATGAACTTTTTTCTTAAGTAGTAAATGGCAGACTCTTTTCTTTTTGTTTCATCTTGTTGGCCAAGTACACAGCCCATGGAGTCTTCCAAGACTGTTAAGTAGATGATCAGTGGTCTTCCTTCCACTAGAGAAGACAAAATAAGTGAATTTAACATATATTCTTTGATGCTGTCGAATGCCTTTTGGCAGTCTTCTGTCCATACGCAACTATGATTCTTTATGAGTAGTTTGAAGATTGGCGCACACGTCGCGGTCTTGAGGGATATGAATCTTGAGATGTAATTCAGATGTCCCAAAAATCCTCTGACCTGTTTTTCAGTCTTTGGTGAAGGCATTTCTTGAATGGCCTTGACCTTGTCAAGATCAACCTCAATTCCTTTTTGGTTGACGATGAATCCTAAGAGTTTTCTTGAGCGAACACCGAATGTGCATTTATTAGGATTCAGGCGGAGTTTGTATTTTCTCAGGCACTCGAATAACTTTGATAGGTGTTCCACATGCTCTTTTTCTGTTTTAGATTTCGCAATCATGTCATCGACATTTACTTCGACATTTACTTCAATTTCTTTGTGCATCATGTCGTGAAACAGAGTTGTCATGGCCCTTTGATAGGTTGGCCCGCGTTCTTCAGACCGAACAAAATTACCTTGTAACAAAAGGTGCCCCATGGGGGTGATGAATGGAGTTTTCTCCATATCTTCCGGTGCCATTTTGATTTGATTATAGTCCGAGAATCCATCCATGAAGGAGAATACTTTGAATTTTGTCGTGCTGTCTACCAGCATGTCAATGTTTGGTAGGGGAAGTCATCCTTTGGACTTGCTCTATTCAGATCCTTGTAGTCTACACACATTCTGACTTTTTCGTCCTTTTTTGGAATTGGCACTATGTCGACTAACCATTGAGGATATTCTGAGGTGGCGAGGAAACCTGCATCGATCTGCTTGTGCACTTCCTCCTTAATTTTGATGGCCATATCCGGATGAGTCCTTCTCAGTCTTTGTTTTACTGGAGGACATTTTGTTTTCAGTGGTAAGTGATGTTCCACGATGCTGGTATCCAACCCTGGCATGTCCTGATAGGACCAAGAAAATACATCTTAAAACTCTTTGAGAAGTTTTATCAAGTCTTCCCTGACAGCTGGACTGAGCAGTGCTCCAATCTTAACTTCTTTCTTTTCTTCTTCTGAACCTATATTGAACATTTCCAACGGCTCTTTGTAAGGCTAAATAGATCTTTCCTCTTGCCTGAGTAGTCAGAAGATCTCTTTAGGAATTTCTTTGTTCTCTTCTTCTTCAGCTTCAAATACCGGGAATTCAAAGTTGGGAGAAGGCATTGGATTGTATATTTCAATGGGGGTTTAAAACAAGCAATCTGCATGACGTGATGATTCGTTTTTTAACAAAGACAGAGAGAATGCAAGAGTGTGTGCAGTGTATTTTCTGAAAAATGCTTGTCTTTATTTTGGGTTGTTTTTAGGATTACCATTTTTGGAAAAACGAAAAGTGAAAACAATAATAAATGCGGGAATGATAGAATGATATTATTTATTCATGATTTGTCAATTCTTGAAACACAACCCTATAAAACAAAACGCTGTTGCTTTGGGCAAAGTGAAGAGGGACATTTATAGAAAATGAGCCCTATAAAACATCCATTTCACCTGGGTAAGGTGAAAGGTCAAAACAAAGATGGTAATTACTTCGACTTATGGACGACTTTTGGGACATCGACTGCAACCTAGTGGCGACGAACTCCTCCATGAATCACAAAGTCTGGTATCTTCCTTCTTGGTTTGTCTTCAGAAATAACGCTGATTTCTTGCGGAGTAGAATCATTGGAGTCTTCTTCCCAAGAAGAGTTATCGTAGGAGAATTCTTCTGTCGCATCTGCCATAGTGTTTTCACTCTCAAGAGGATCTCCCCATCCAGACGGCTGGATGTCCTCAAGCCTGATATGAGAGCTTTCGGGAGCAGTGTATTTGACTAAGAAGTCATACTTCCCGCTTGGCTGTCCCAAGGTGTCCCATATTTCTATGGGAATAGATGACTCATCTTCCTCGATGACGTTGACCTTAGGAAATGCATAGTTAATGAATTCTTGCCTTGTAATCTTTGCGAATTCATTAGCATGGTGTTGGACACTCTCGGGGTCTTCTGGGTAAGGATTCCATAACCCTGTGGGGACATGGGTATTCTTTTCATGATCATTCAACTGATAAACATTGTTTGGCTGACTCTTTTTCCCCAAGTCTTCCGTGTACGGCTTCCAGATAGGCAAGTCATCTAGGGGATCATAATATTCATTTTCAAAGTTATTTTTCATTAGATTTTCTTCCTCTAATGAATTGGGTGGACCACGACATCCTTCAAGATCACAATCTCCATAGATCACCCGGACGTCTGTGTAGCGCGATTTTTGTGGTCCTGAGTCACGATCGCTTGGGGTACTACAGTTCGAATCAGTTTTTATCCTATTGAGCTGATTAAGGAAGGGAAATAGATGTCTCCAATTAACCCTGCTTGCATACTGAGTTTGAACAACGGTCGGTTAGGTTACAGATGCTATGTGGATGTGGGGCCCAATCTTTGGTTATTTTGTTAAGAACACAGTGTCTGGATTATTTGTAAGATGTTAGGATTGATGCTTTTTGATTGATGTATGAAGGTACAGGATTTTGGGTTTTTGATTAGTATGCTCGCTAAGATTTTTTCAATCTTATGCCTACGTATTCCCGTTTAACGAAACAGGGAAATCAGAGCGATCGTAGTTCCTCCTATTTTATGGGAGGAAAAAAAGGGTTGTTTTGGTGTCTTGTTCAAAGCCCAAGACGCGAAGCTAAATGTGGTTTGTATCTTGTTCAAAGCCCAAGATGTGAAGCTGAAGGGTCTATTTGTATCTTGTTCGAAGCCCAAGATGTGAAGCTGAAGGGGTTTGACTTTAGAGAGAATTTGTCATCTCTAAAAGGGGATATTTGGTCTGTTTGTCACAACTGTTGGGTGACTGGTTATAAAGGAGAATTACTTTAACTGGGATATGTGAATCCAGCAATGCCATAATTTCCTTTATATGGGA
The DNA here is from genome assembly GCA_022829125.1 of Lathyrus tuberosus. Classification (NCBI taxonomy): domain Eukaryota; kingdom Viridiplantae; phylum Streptophyta; class Magnoliopsida; order Fabales; family Fabaceae; genus Lathyrus; species Lathyrus tuberosus. The sequence continues at coordinate 1,230,585 of JALAZF010000233.1, forward strand.
TTTTTAACCTGAAGGAGAAGACTTTAACTCAGTTTAGGGCAATGCCATTTTTCCTTAGGAATTTCTCATGCTAAAAGAGGGATAGTGGCGTGGATGTAAATAATCCAGAGGCTTACCGCTTACAGCAATTTAGATGAAGGAAAAGGAGTTGTTGATGTTTGTATACTGTGAACGAGGCACAAATTTTGATGCTAAAAGGTTGATTGACTCAACCGGGGTTTTCTTATACAAAGCCTAAGAGGAGCATATTGACCCAACAAGAGGGTGTTTTTATGTGTCTCGTACGAAGCTCGAGAGAGAGGCTAAAAGGGGTTGACTTAACATGAGAGTGCTAACAAGTGACTGACTCAACAAGAGAGTGCTTTTATATGTGTCTTGTTCGAAGCCCAAGATGGAGGCTAAAAGGTTTTGACTCCACATGAGGGTCTTTTATACTCAACAAGAGAGTGATTTTGTATCTCGTACGAAGAGCGAGATAGAGGCTGAAAGGTTTGACTCAACAAGAGAGTCTTTTATACTCAACAAGAGAGTGATTTTGTATCTCGTGCGAAGCCCGAGATGGAGGCTAAAAGTGATTGACTCAACAAGAGAGTCTTTTATACTCAACAAGAGAGTTTTTGTATCTCGTACGAAGCCCGAGATGGAGGCTAAAAGGTTTTGACTCAACAAGAGAGTCTTTGATACTCAACAAGAGAGTGATTTGGTATCTCGTACGAGGCCCGAGATGGAGGCTAAAATTGGGTTGACTCAACAAGAGAGCCTTTTATACTCAACAAGAGAGTGATTTTCTATCTCGTACGAAGCCCGAGATGGAGGCTAAAGGGAATGGACTCACCAAGAGAGTCTTAAAAGGTTAGCTCCGCCGGGGAGAATCATTTGTACAAAGCCCAAGAGGAGGTTATTGTGCTGGTGACTATTTTAGTTTAGTGACAGGTTCAGTATGTTGGATAAAAGAGAAAATCAGTTCTTATAAAGGGAACGATTAAAGGTATTGTTGTGCCTTGGGATTGATCAGAGGATCAGGGTTATTTCCTGTTCTTTAAGGAAATATAAAATCCAAAGGGTATTGAGACTGTCCAAGTCTACTGGTGTTTTGGAGAAATCGATTCTCGGATAGTAAATGATCTTTGTATGATGCCCAAGAGAAGGCTGGTATGTTAAGGGATGAAGGTTAACCCATTAACAGGTCTGACACTTAACTCAGAAAGACAGCTCTAGTAAATTGATGACTAGGTTCTGTTCCTATACCTGTAGAGGTCTCTGGGTCCTTGTACTAAGCCCAAGAGAAGGCATGAGAGCTTTTAAGAAGCCGAAGGGTCCTTGTACAACGTCCAAGAGGAGGCGGGGATGCTTTTAAGAAGCCTGTGGGTTCCCAAACCCCGAGAAGTTCAAGACATGCCATTCACCGAGAATAGATCAAGTCAGGAAAGTCTGAGAATTTGGAAAAAAACTCAAGAGATTCCATTCATGGAGAAAAGATCATCTCTGGGGAGTAGAGTCTCTTTGACGATGTCTAAGGGTGATAGTCTGAGAAAGGGTTCACTGAGAATGCTGCCTTTCACGTCTCCATATTGTTTAACCCCAAGAGGAGAGAAGACTGTGTCTGGTAATCCTATGGGGATCTAGTTTTGTTTGTATTTAAGAGTGACCAACAGGGCTTTACCTAGTGCTAGACATAGTTGCCGGGGAAAACTCTAAATAACTATACTAGTATTACACAGTGGATATTTGACAAGTATATAAAAGTTTGTGAAAGAAGACTTACAGTGAGCAGCCCAGCAATACAATTATATATATATATATATATATATATATATATATATATATATATATATATATATATATATATATATATATATGAAAACGGATAAAGAAAACGGATAAACACTTACTCGGTTGTAGAGCTTCCATGCTGTTTGGTTAGTTGTTCAACAAAGAAAGCTTTGATAACAATATTATATTCAAAATCAAAGGAGAAAGTGTTTTGAAAAGATTGTTGGGGCTTACAGCTCAAGGAGAGGCCCAAGGATTTATCAGTGATTGCACTGTTGTTTTGAATTTGTACAGGGACTTATACAAGTGACTGACGCCCAAAAAGGTTTTGTGTACAAAGGGATGGGTCTTACACTCTCTCAAGAGGCCCAAAGGTGTTTAAAGAAAAATAATGGGGCTAATAACACGAGGGTAGGCCCAGATGATTTGTGTTTTGAATTGGCGATCGCGCCGAGATTTCTTTACCGTACTGGGTCTTATACAATGCATTGAGGCCCAAAAAAGTTTTGGTTAAAAGAGGGTTGGGTCTTACACTCTATTAGAGGCCCAATGATTTATTTTTGTACAAGTAGTGGGGCTTACAGCTCAAGGAGAGGCCCAGATGATTTTGCTAAAAAAGGCGACGATCACGCCGTTGTTTTTGAAAATACAGTGGGACTTATGCAATAAATGAGGCCCAAAAAGGTGTATTTACAATGGAGATGGGTCTTACACTCTAATAGAGGCCCAAAATTATTGTGTACAAATGATGGGGCTTACAACTCAAGGAGAGGCCCAAGATTATTTGTTTTGAAAACGGCGATCGCGCCGAGGTTTTTGAAAGCATTGTGGGTCTTATACAATGACTGAGGCCCAAATATTTTTGGTTTAAAAAATGGGTTGGGTCTTACACTCTATTAGAGGCCCAAGGTGTTTTGAAAAAGTTTGATGAGGGTTGAATTAACCAAAAACGCTAATTTGTTTTCAAAATGTATTTTAATTGAATAAAAATTCAATTAAAATGATCAAAATTGTTAAACATGTGTGGAAACAAATTGTGATCTTGGATTAATGTTTCAAAAATTATATTTCTATCCACAAAATAACTGGAAATCACTAAAATTTGAAATATCAAGAGGGAGAAAATATTTTAAATGTCAAAAAACAATTAAAATATTAATTCTTTACAAAAATATCAAGTATATGAAATAAATAATATTTTTGGGATTTTTTGGGAAAATAAAATATTTTAACATTTTTGTGAATTATTAAAAAAAGAATCAACTCAAAATCATTAAAACTCAAAGATAAATTAATTTTTGAATCAATTAAATAAAATCACAAAATTCAAATATTTGAATTTTCAAAAAGGGCGCCAAGAACATGACAAGAACACGCGCCACCCTCTGTTTCTGCAGATTTGCGTTTTCTATCCAATCTCACTAAATACTTGATGATAACATGCAATCTACATATCAATCTACTCGTTTTTACCTCACGATCATGTCTATGGTCTTTAATTTCATTTATTTTAAGCATGAAACAAGAAATCAAAGAGACACCTCAAGAACCCTAAAACTTGCAAGAAGGCTCAGAAATTCCATACACGATTCAAACAAAATAATTGATTGAGGGTAAACACTCTATGCATGATTATGAACATATGGCTAAATTATTGTGCAGCAAAAATTGCATGGATCATAGAGTTAGAAGAGCTCATGCTTACCTCTTGCAGCTGGTGATCGTGTTTTGTGTTAGAGGTGTTACAGCTAGGTTCCAATGATGTGGATAGCTTCCCTAGGTGCCAAGTGATGTGCCTGAGTGCTTGGAATGGTTTGAAACAAGCTGGAACTGAAGATGGTATCCCAACTGCAACTTGGTTAAAACCTTGAGCAGTTGGCTGGTGATTTTGTGAAATCAGTGTTCCAGATGTTTTTTAAGTGTTTGGATCACTTCTATATGATTTTTATGAAGTGTGTGTGTGATTGGTTTGGTTGGAATAGCTCTCAAACTCAAAACCCGATAGTGACTTGCTTTGGAAGGCAATTTTGGAGTGAAGAAGGAGATTTTGAGGAAAGCATCTGTTTGATGGCTTTGGTGTACTCAATCTGATCACATATGAGCTCTATTTATAGTAGAGCAAGTTTGTTTTGCAAGGAATAGTGAATGGCAACTACTGCATAGGTTTGGCCAATGTTGATCAATGAGAATCCAAGTCTCCTCTAGCCATTGACTAGAGGTTAGGATACAGGCTGCTGGTTTCCTTGGTCTTGGATAAGTCTTGACTGAATTCAGTTGGAAATGGCTCAGTCCATGCCACCTTGGTGCATCCATTAAATACTCCAAAACAAAATTGGAGTCTTGTCCCCTCTTTAGGGATTTCTAGGTTTGGCATGCTATTTTTAGTTCCATGGACTTGGGAGGCTTGAGATCAGAGTTGGTTCCTCCTTGGTCTCCCCTTGAAGTGTTCAGATGGATAAGTGTGTTTGTCATTTGCGCAAATTTGGTAAATCGAGCAAAATGCACAAATCTGCCTTGCTTTGGCAGTTTTCAGCAAGCCATGTTGCCATTGTCATATCTCATGGCTCAAGTGGAATTTGGTGGAGTTCTTGGCCATTTTGGAAAGCTCTCATATGATACAACAACTGTTTGATCATAATTGGTTTTGATACTTTCTGGATCCAAGTGAAAAATTCCCTTACATTTGGAAAAAAGTGAAGGCAGATTCTGACTTAGTGAAAATTTCACTAAGTGTTGGAAAAAAGTGACATTTTCACTTTTTGTGATTTCGATCATTCCATAACTTAAAATCCATGAAGAATTGGAATGAGTTATGTTTGAAGCTTTTGTAGAGGTCCATGAGAGCTACAAATCCAGCTTTGGATGGGGGAAAATGGCCTTGTGGTTTAGGAGTTATGATCCTCCAAAGTTGGTACCCTAGCCACTTTGTTCCATAACTTAGAAAAATTTCTAAGTTTTTATGGTTACCCCTTTTACAAGTTATCCAACCTTTCTTGATTTTTCTTGATGAATGATGATCCCAATCACACATTAACATCATTTTAGGGTTAAGGAACCATAATTGTGAAAAATCTCAAAAAGTCAAAGTTGACTTTTGTGCACAGTTGACTTTTTGTCAAATGAATTCCAAACTGTGCGATCCTCTATGAAATCAAGTCCTTGACCTAAATCAAACTTGATGGATTGATTTCATAGGTGTTATAGGGTGTATTAAATCATGTCCCAAGGTTTGGGAGCATGTCTTGGTCAAAAGTCAAAGGCACAGTTGACTTTTTCCTCAAAACCCTAATTGTGGTTCTGATGAATTTGAGACTTGTTGATCAAGCTTCTTGGATCAATCCATTGTTGAAAATGGATCAATGTGGTGTATTAGAGACCCTCAACTCCTCCTTTGAGGTCTTGGCTCATGTTTTGTCCCAAAAGTCAACTTAGGGGTGAATTAGGTCAAGAAACCCTAATTCCTGTTTTTTGATTAATGCATCCCCTGAGGCTAAATTGACTTGATGATTGGGTTCATGATGTCTCTTGGAGAATCATAGGTTATGCTTTGAAGCATTGGATCATGCCCAGAGGAAAATTCCCATCTGGAGGCCCTGGTCTACCAAAACCCTAATTTGGTGACACTGGCAATCTTGAGGCTTGATCCACTGGGACTGTTGTAGCCTTGTGCTTAATCCTTGATGTGGGAGTCCTCTTGATCCATTGGGGATGTTTGAGTGTTAGACAAGTTGAAGATCATGTCATTTCTTGATTGATCCTTTGTCCAAGGCTCAGAGAGGGCTTGAAACCCTAATTCTGATTGTAGTGGATGCTCACCCATCTTTGGGGAGACTAATGGTTCATCCATATTGTGATGATGATTTGTACAATGATGGGAAATCTTAGTGGTCCAAATTTGGGGTATGACAGATGCATCTATTTAATCTTCTTGGACCCGAAGGTGTGAATGGCAAAGGTATTCGGGCATTCGGGGTGCAAGATGATTAAATATCAAAATACCCAAAATTTTGATAGTGGTTAAGAATGGCAGTTTGCGCATCCTTCTTCTTTTTCTAAGCAATGATGCTTAGAAAAGATAAACTTCCCCTCGATCCTGGTTTCCTACCAAGGAACTGGTCTTAGTTTCTAAAATGAACTTCCCCCCGATCCTGGTTTCCTACCAAGGAACTGGTCTAAGTTTCTTAAATGAACTTCCCCTCGATCCTGGTTTCCTACCAAGGAACTGGTCTAAGTTTTTGATTTAAACTTCCCCTCGATCTTGGATTCCTACCAAGGAACTGGTCTTAGTTTCTGAAATGAACTTCCCCTCGATCCTGGTTTCCTACCAAGGAACTGGTCTAAGTTTCTTAAATGAACTTCCCCTCGATCCTGGTTTCCTACCAAGGAACTGGTCTAAGTTTTTGATTTAAACTTCCCCTCGATCCTGGATTCCTACCAAGGAACTGGTCTTAGTTTCAGAAATGAACTTCCCCTCGATCCTGGTTTCCTACTAAGGAACTGGTCTAAGTTTCTTTCGTCAATAAACTTTATTGACAAGGGACGCTATGTGTAGCGGTTTTCCTCAATCTTCTCGCCGAATTTTCCTGGGGAGATGCCATTTGATGGGAAAAACTTTTGATGTCAGACTTGCTGGGGAACCCATATGTCTGAATTGTAGAGGGGTACAAACTTCTCAGTTGGAGATGCCATTTGTTGACTCTATCTGGGGAAAATGAGGCTCTTGAGAGACTGCTTCCGCTTGGAGATATTACATCATACTTTTCTCAGAGATCTTCTCGGAGAAATGCCATATGATGTGATCGAATTTTGAGGTGCTGATGACTTTATTAACATCGACTCTCCGGAGAGCAAAATCAATGTATTGCTGAAAGTCTTTAGTTGTGAGGCATTCTCGGGGGATTTTCCTTAATCCGGGAAAGCGAAGATATCATCTTCAATGGCGAAGAGTGTCATTTGTCGAAAGTTTCTCTGGTCTTCTTAGAGGTTCAAGTTATCAAAGTGGTCAAGGGCCAACTCTAATCTAGAGATAAGCTGGAGGAGAGGGATTGTTCAGACGCAACATTTCTTGACGAGGAAAGAACCGACAACTCGATTGTGAAGGCTTTTATCACTAGGGGATAAGACCGACTAGAGTGATAGTGATGCAATATGAATATGAATGTAAATCAATAATGCACGATGCATGTATGTATATGCTGACAAAACTGACACGACATACAGACTAGTAGATGAACACGACTGGATACTCGGCCACAGTGGGAGATAAAAAGTATCGCTGGTTCAAGATAGCAATTCTGCCTTGCTCAGGAGAAGTAGTCCCTGTGGGGGGAACAACTGTTGATCGGGCTTAGGAGGTAAGAACTCGGCCGAAGATGTCAGACGAAGAATTTGCATCTGACATAACTGATCCTTCGTTCAGGCGCACTAGTTTAGAAGGAGTACTTTGATTCTGTACTTTGAAGTTCGCTTACTTCTAAAGAAGCGTTCGATGTTTTTTCGATGTTCAACAGTCGAAAGAAATTGCCATCTTTATTTTAAAAGCAGAAAATTTTTACAAGTAAATTCATTTTTGTTTTATTTCAAGAATCGTTGATCATGTTAAAATGTCGTTCTGTAAAGCTAAAACAAATAAGAATTGCAAACAAAAGCACAAGGACTCAAATTTTATTGATAGGATGGAAATCAGCCAAACGCGTGATTCCCTAGAGTATTTACAAAGTTTAGAAAATGGTAATTTAAGGAAAAAGGGCTACATTGAAACATAACGACCACTATCCTTCTACCAACTTTGAATTCGGGACATCCTGAGTTTCTGTCGAAGATGACCTTGACTGGAGATTTCTGACGGGTGGCCTGACTGCCGCTGAGGGATTTGCCCCTGTTGGACGTAGTTACTTGCCAGTATCCCTAACTTTTTCCTGGATTGTACTTTGAGATTTCCAATCCACCAGGATGATTTTTTATTGTGTCTCTAATTTTTGCCGGGACTGCCCTTTCGGGTTTTCAATCCAACGAGACATTTTTTTTCTCTTTTTTTTTTCTTTTTAGGCGAAGTATTTCTTGACTACGTCAACATTTCTGGGTTAGGAAAATTCCTCTCCATCCATGGTTGCAAGTCTCAAGGCACCGCCTGAGAAAGCTTTCTTGACCACATAGGGGCCGTCATAATTCGGAGTCCATTTGCCCCGAGAGTTAGTGAGAAATGGTTGTATCTTCTTGAGCACAAGGTCTCCTTTCCTGAAGACGCGAGGTCGGACCTTTTTGTCGAAGGCCTTCTTCATTCTTTGTTGATACAACTGACCATGGCATAGTGCCGTCATTCGCTTCTCTTCGATCATATTTAGTTCGTCGTGCTGACTTTGGCACCATTCAGCTTCTGTTAGCTTAGCTTCCATCAATACCTGGATCGATGGGATCTCTACTTCGATGGGGAGCACTGCCTCCATGCTATACACTAGAGAGAAAGGGGTTGCCCTTGTTGAAGTGCGGACATATGTGCGATAACCGTGAAGAGCAAAGGGTAGCATTTCATGCCAGTCTTTGTAGGTTACAACCATCTTTTGAATAATCTTCTTGATGTTCTTGTTAGCCACTTCTACTACTCCGTTCATCTTGGGTCGGTAGGGAGATGAGTTATGGTGTTCGATCTTGAACTCAGCACACAACTCTTTCATCATCTTATTATTTAAATTAGATCCATTATCAGTAATGATCTGGTTAGGAACACCATAATGGCAGATGAGATTGTTTTTGATAAAGCGGACTACCACTTGTCGGGTTACATTAGCGTATGATGCTGCTTCGACCCACTTGGTGAAGTAATCAATGGCTACCAGGATGAACCGATGTCCGTTTGAAGCCTTGGGTTCAATCATGCCAGTCATGTCGATTCCCCATATGGAAAAAGGCCACGGGGAAGAGATAACTTTGAGATGTGTTAGCGGTACATGGATTTTGTTGGAGTATATCTGACACTTGTGACACTTCCTCATGTACTTGTAGCAGTCGGATTCCATGGTTAACCAATAGTACCCTGCTCTTATAATTTTTCTCACCATTGCGTGTCCATTGGCATGAGTGCCAAAGGATCCTTCATGAATTTATTTTATCAGCATGTTTTCTTCTGGTCTGTCTACACATCGGAGCAAGACCGTGTCAAAGTTCCTTTTATAGAGTGTATCGCCGCTCAAGAAGAAGTTGCCAACCCGCCTTCTGGGGGTTTTTCTGTCTTTCCTTAGTGCCCCAGGTGGGTACTCTTATTTCTGAAGGAAGCATTTGATATCGTGATACCAAGGTTTGTCGTCTATGACTGCTTTGATCGCGAAGATGTAAGCGGGCCGTTCAAGGCACATTATGTTGATCTTAGGTAAGTCGTTCCATTGACCTACACTAATCATGGAAGAGAGGTGGCTAAGGCATCAACCATGTGATTCTCTTCACGAGGGATATGATGAAACGCGATTATGTTGAAGAATGGTAACAACCTTCTCGCATAGTCTTTGTAACGAATCAATCCGGATTGGTATGTGTTCCAATCTCCTTTGATCTGATTGACAACCAAAGCTGAGTCACCATATACATCCAAGTTCTTGATCCTCAAATCAATCGCTTGTTCGAGACCCATAATACAAGCTTCGTATTCGGCCTCGTTGTTTGTGCACTTGAATGTAAGTCTGGCAGTGAAAGGAATGTGGGTAACCTGAGGTGTTATGATGATTTCCCCAATTCCGTTTCCGTAATGATTGACAGCTCCGTCAAAGATTAGTCCCCATTAGGAACCTGGTTCTGGCCCTTCACTGGGTAGCGGTTCATCGCAATCTTTCATTTTCAAATACATGACATCTTCGTCTGGGAAGTCAAACCCGATTGATTCTTGATCGTCAATCGGTTGATGAGCCAAATGATCGGCTAAAATACTTCCTTTAACGGATTTTTGAGCGTGGTACTCAATGTCGTATTCTGATAACAACATCTGCCAACGGGAAATTCTTCCCGTGAGAGCAGGCTTTTCAAAGACGTACTTGATTGGATCCATTTCTAATATCAACCAAGTAGTGTGACGAATCATGTACTGGCGAAAACGTTTGGCTGCCCAAGCCAGAGCGCAACAAGTTTTTTCAAGCATAGTGTACTGAGTCTCGCAGTCGATGAATTTCTTGCTCAGATAGTAAATGGCAGACTCCTTCCTTTTGGTTTTGTCTTGTTGGCCAAGTACACAACCCATTGAGTCCTCTAGGACTGTGAGGTAGATGATCAGTGGTCTTCCTTCCACTAGAGGTGATAGAATTGGTGGGTTCGACAGGTATTCCTTGATACTGTCGAAGGCGGTTTGGCAGTCTTCTGTCCAAACGCAGTCCTGATTCTTTTTAAGTAATTTGAAATTCAGCGTATATGTTGTGGTCATGAGCAATATGAATCTGGAAATGTAGTTCAAACGTCCCAGGAATCCTCTGACTTGTTTTTCAGTTTTCGGAGAAGGCATTTCTTGAACGGCCTTGACCTTGTCAGGATCAACCTCAATTCCTTTTTGGCTTACGATGAACCCTAAAAGTTTCCCTGAATGGACACCGAAGGTGCACTTGTTAGGATTCAAGCGGATTTTGTACTTTCTCAACCACTCGAACAGTTTTGACAGATGGGTCACATGCTTCTCTTTTGTCTTAGATTTGGCAATTATGTCATCGACATATACCTCGATTTCTTTGTGTATCATGTCATGAAACAGAGTAGTCATGGCTCATTGATAGGTTGCCCCGGCGTTCTTCAAACCGAACGGCATTACCTTGTAACAAAAGGTACCCCATGGGGTAATGAACGAAGTTTTCTCCATGTCTTTCGGCGCCATTTTGATTTGATTATAGCCCGAGAATCCATCCATGAAGGAGAAAACTTTGAACTTTGTTGTACTGTCTACCAGCATGTTAATGTGTGGTAAAGGAAAGTCGTCCTTTGGACTAGCCTTGTTTAGATCTCAGTAATCCACACACATTATGACCTTTCCGTCCTTTTTTGGAATGGGTACGATATTGGCTAACCATTGAGGATATTCTGACGTGGCGAGGAAACCCGCGTCAATCTGTTTTTGTACCTCCTCCTTGATTTTGACGGCCATGTCGGGGTGAGTCCGTCTCAACCTCTGTTTTACTGGCGGACATTCCGATTTCAATGGTAAATGATGTTCCACGATGCTGGTATCCAACCCTGGCATGTCCTGGTAGGACCAAGCAAACACATCGGGAAATTCTTTGAGAAGCTTTGTCAAACTCTCTTTGGCAGTTGGACTGACCAGTGCCCCAATCCTGATTTCTTTTCTCTCTTTTTCTGAACCCACGTTGATCGTTTCCAACGGCTCTTTGTGAGGTTCAATGGACCTTTCCTCTTGTCGGAGTAATCGGGAGATCTCTTCCAGAATTTTGTCGTCAACTTCTTCTTCAGCCCCAAATACCGGGAACTCAAAGTCGGGAGAAGGCATCGGATCGTATGTTTCAACAGGGTTTAAAACAAGCAATCTACATGACGTGATGATTTGTGTTTAGAAGAGATAGAGAAAATGCAAGTGTGTGCAGTGTATTTTTTTTTTGAAAAACTGCTTATTTATTTTGAATTATTTTTTAGGATTACCATTTTTTGAGAAAAGCGAAAAGAGAAAACAACAATTAATGCGGAGATTACAGAACGACGTTATTTTATTTATGAACAAGTCGATTCTTGAAACTACAGCCCTATAAAATAAAACTCTGTCGCTTTGGGTGAAGCGAAGAAGGATAATTATAGAAAACGGGCCCTATCAAAACATCTGTTTCACCTGGGCAGGGTGAAAGGTTAAAGATGGCAATTACTTTGACTTATGAACAATCTTCGGAACATCGACAACACCCCATTGGCGGCAAACTCCTTGGTGAATCACAAAGTATGGTACTTTCCTTGATTTGTCTTCAGAAATGAAGCTGATTTCTGGTGGAGCAGGATCATTGGAATCTGTCTCCTAGGCAGAGTTGTCGTAGGAGGATTCTTCCATTGTATTTTGCATAGTATTTGTGCTCTCAGGTATATCTCCCCATCCAGTCGGCTGGATATCTTTGAGCCTGATACGAGAGCTTTCGGGAGTGGTGTACTTGACCATGAAGTCGAATTTTCCACTCGGTTGTCCTAAGGTGTCCCACACTTCTTTGGAACTGGAGGAGTCATCTCTCTCGATGACGTTGACCTCGGGAAAAGCGTAGTTGATGAATTCTAGTCCTGCAAGCTTTGCGAATTCATCGTCGTGCTGGATATTTTCTGAATGACCTGAGTGTTGATCCCATGACATGGTGGGGACGCAGGTATTCTTTTCAATGATGCTCAACTAATTTTCATTGTTTGGCTGATTTTCTTGCCCCAAGTCTCCTGGGTACGGCTACCAGATAGGCAGGCCATCCATTGGGCCATAATAGTCGTGGTCAAAGTTGTCCTTCATCAGAGTGTCTTCTTCTAATGAATTTGGTGGAGCACGGCATCCTTCCGGATCACAATCTCCGTATATCATTTCGACATCTGACCTTGATATAAATCTCGGACTCTGTGCGGGATAGCAAAATGGCGTAGGCACCTCTTCCTGAGACATATAACCGTCCTCGTTAAGATAGGACTTCCACTCCTCATCCGTATCGGAGGGATCTTCCTCATTGATGGTATGGACTGCTTGAGGCACTGGGTGAAGGAAACCTCCACTGTGGAAGAAGTCCTGAATGGGATAAAGACTTTCATCATTAGCAGCTGTCTGGGTGCAGGTTGAAGAAAAACCAAGACCCTTCTTTGTTTTGTTATCAGTAGGAATGACAAGCTGTCCATATCCTTTTGCATTGTTATTCTCGATCACTTTGAGAGCATCTTTGTATGAGGAAATTGAGGTTCATTTCTATGATTGATTCTCATTGCTCACCGAAAGTGCTTGGAACTGAGTTCCAACAACCTCCTCGGGTTCTACATAATTAGATAATGACAAGTTGCTCACGATCAAGGCTTGTTCTCCATAGACCGTGACGAGTTAATCGTTCTTGACGAACTTCAATTTCTGGTGCAGCGTCGAAGTGACTGCCCCAACCTGGTGTATCCAAGGTCTTCCTAATAAATAGCTGTACGCTGCCTGGACGTCCATGACCTAGAAAGTGATTAGGAAAGTGTGAGGACCGATAGTTATGGGAAGGTCGACTTCGCCGATAACTACTTTTCGAGACCCGTCAAATGCTTTGACGATGACCTCACTGCCCCTCATCGGGGATCCTTTGAATGATAACCACATTAAAGTGGACTTCAGTATAACGTTGATGGCCGATCTTGTGTCTACCAATACGCTGGCTAAAACATCGTCCTGGCAGTTAATTGTGATATTGAGCGCCATGTTGTTACTTTTGCCCCCCTCTGGCAAGTCCTCATCACTGAATCCTAAGTTGTTACAGGAAGTGATGTTAAAGATGATGCTATCGAACTGTCGTATTGACACATCCTGTTCCACAAAGGCCTGCTCTAAGACTTTCTGTAGAGCCTCTCAGTGGGCTTCGGAACTGAGTAAAAGTGATAGCACTGAGATCTTTGAAGGAGTTTATAACAGTTGATCAATAATGTTGTATTCACTCCTTTGGATGAGCTTCATCATCTCATCATTGTTTTTCGAAAGGTCGAGATTATTGGATTGACCGACTGGTGGATCAGGTGCTTCTGTCTGAAATTCCTTTTCTTTGTTAGGTTCTCCAACTCCTCGGTTGAAAATTCGACCGCTCCGTGTTACTCGACTGATGTCTGCAATATTCACGACGGAGGGTAATGGAATTTCCTTTCCATTCTTAATTGTTGTTGCACCGTATTTGTAAGGGATCGCCTTAGCTGATTCATACGGTAACAGACTCGGTAGATAAATAACTACATGAGCCTTCTAATTTTTCTGACTGTCGTAGGTAACTTCAATCAATTCTTGGTTAAGAACCTTTGATTCGTCAAGTAGAGGGATGATGGCTCAAACATCCTTAGTCCTTTCATGATCAGAGATTACAACAACATCTTTGATCTGATTAGCGAAGTAGTCGAGCATCAAGTTGATGGACCCCGAAACCGAATATTGTTGAACCTCTCTGCGGTCCAAATGACTCTGAAGGGCTGCTCGCACGAGGTAACATCCTTGATTATTTTCCGAGCAGACTCTACAGCGCTCGTAATTGTGTGGTGTCCCCAGGCCACATCCGCTTTGAATGCAGTGTAACCTCACTAGATCTGTTTCCATAGATCGGACATCTTGACTTTGATGCCGAGTAGGGTTCCCGTCAACCACACTGATTTGTTGCGTGTCTTCATCCATATAGATTGGAAGCCACTAGTGGTTTAACAAGTCTTGCAAAGTCCTTTGAACGAGAGCGCACCCTTGGTTACTCTCACAACATACTTTACAGCTCAGATAATCATGTGAAGTGAGAAAACCGAGTTGGACTTGCTTGGCGTGTAACTCCACCAAGCTGGTATTCATCAAACGAATATAGAAGATTTGAACCATGTTGATCTGATAGGGATTTCTATCACGGTAGTCCTGGATCCATCCAAGATCCATCTGACGCCGGAGGGCCTCTTGTACAAAAGAGCATCCCTGTTTGTTTACCGAGCAAGTCAGACAGGAATTATAATCGTGCCATGGCAGATTATGATACTGGATTTGCCTTGAGTGCATTTCCACTAAGTTGACATTCATTGCACGGATGTCGTGGTTCTGAATGATATTGGAATTCGCATAAGTCATGTTGACACCACGAATTCGGTGTTCCTGGATCCATCCCCGATCCAATTGTTCCTATAGAGCTGCTTGCACAACAGAACATCCCTGATTGTTTTTAGAGCAGATATCACACTGGTGATAATTATCAGGTGGTACATGGCCATATCCGCTCTGTCTATAATGCATCTTGACCAAGTTGGCCCTTAATAAGAGTACATCATGAATTTGATAGATGTTGTTAGACTCTCCCTCTATCAAATTGACTGTAGCTTTCTCGTGTTAAGGCAGCGGGTTTGTGAGAACATTCAGATTCGTATCTTTGAAAGATAAGACCACGCTCCTAACAAGCTTTTGCACATCGGATTTGAAACTGAGACAGTTTTCTATGTTATGTCCTGGTCCTCCTTCATGGTAAGGACAAGTCTGATCCGCTTTGAACCAAAAAGGCGGATTTTCTGGTACTGTAAGAGGATACTTGGTTTGGACATGCCCCTTGACCAGTAATAATGGAAACAGTTCTGCGTACAACATCGGTATAGGGTCGAACCCTGGTGGCCGCGTTGTACGGTTGTTGTTGTATTGAGGATGAGCCTGCTGAAGAGGCTGTTGTGTCCTTGGCTGAAGTTGCTGTTGATTCGGTTAGCTCTGAGCAACCTGAGGTTGATACGTAGGAACAGGCGCGGGATTGATAGTAGGAGTTACAGCTGCTACTGGTTGATATCGTCGCCTTTGCTTTCCAAGAGAGATATTCCCGATATCTTGCTCTTTTTTCTTAGGGAGAGCACTACCGTATCGTTTTGTACTGCTTGATGATCCAGCGTCTTTAACTAAACATCCTTCCCGGACTGCTTCCTCAAGACGAACTCCCATGCCCACCATCTGGGTGAAGTCACTGGGCGCACTGGCGACCATTCTGTCGTAGTAAAATGAGCTTAAGGTCTTTAAGAAGATCTTTGTCATCTCTTTTTCTTCAAGAGGTGGACAAATCTGGGCGGAAATTTCACGCCATCTCTGAGCGTACTCCTTAAAGGTTTCTTTGTCCTTTTGTCACATCGATATGAGTTGATCTCTATCCGGTGCCATGTCCAAATTGTATTTATATTGTTGAACGAAAGCAGCGCCAAGATCTCTGAACGTGTCAATCGTAGCGCGGTTTAAACCCATGTACCATTTTAATGCGGCACCGGTTAAACTATCCTGAAAGTAGTGAATCAGTAGCTCCTGGTTCTTTGCCTGAGCTGACATTCGCCGAGCGTACATCACCAAGTGGCTCTGAGGGCAAAAGTTACCCTTGTACTTTTCAAAGTCGGGTACGTGGAACTTGTGCGGAACTTTCACATTGGGGACCAAACAAAGGTCCGCGACGTCCTTTCCAAATAGATCCTGACCGCGAAGGGCTTGTAGTTCCTTCTGCATCTCCTGGAATTGTTCCTGGAATTCATTCATTCTGTCGAACATGCTGTCGTTTCCACCAGAAGGTATCTGTGGAATCTGTCCTTCCGGGACAGTGTGTACCACGGGTGGTGGTATAGTTATTAGGGCCGAGACTCTCAGTGCCTCCCGAAGTTTGTAACCTTCAGGAGTTGCTGCCATGCCTCTGGCATCTTCGCTTTCCCAAAGTTTGTAACCTTCAGGCCGAGCGGTTCCTGCTACGGTTCCCTGATCTTCAGCGATCGGCGGAACATATCCTTCCGGGATATAGTTAATAGGCATGCCCCAGGGACGATCTTTCAACATTTTGTACCTAGGATCATACTTTTCCACTATGGGCGTCGATGTGGTCTCTGAGATCACAGTCCTTTGTTATTGTATCTGAGCTTCTGCTAGAGCTTGCATGTCGTTATGAAGCTTTCTCAGATCCTCTTTCAGAGTGTCGATCTCTTCTCTCAACTCTCTATTCTCTTCCTCGAGATCATCCATCTTTTTCTGGCGATTGGCCCGAGTATTGTACGAATGAGACAGTTTGACTCTAGAATCGAGACGCAAACGTGAGATTCGTAGGTAAGAAGAATGCGTTTATGAGAATGATGAATGCAATGATTATTAATTATTTTTGTTTTTTCAAAGTAAACTTCCACAATTGGATTGCAAATATCAAACAGTGGGGAAAACCCGTTTTATTAAATTCAAAGGATTGCGGAAATGGAAATACAGTAGATTACAAAATGTTGAAAAAGGAAATCTAAACTAATGGATCCTGAGTCCTCTCTGAAGAGAGCTTAAGTGCTGGTTCGGGCGCTTTCCTTTTCTTTGACTAGGGCTCTTGGGCCGTTGTCGGGTTGTCATTCCTTTACCAAGTGAAAAGAGCGAGCAAACTCCTTTGGTCATCCTGATTTTCTACGGCATGTTGCTCTAAAATCTCAATCAGAGCATATTTTTCTCTTAATAGCTGTTGTATTTTCTTGCACTCCACATTGAGAATACGGTACTTGTTCCTCCAAGACCTCTTCTCCTGCTAAACTTTGCTAAGAGTAACCTGAAGTTTTTCCGTCTTAGACATGAAATAAAGGGCAGAGTCCCTTAATGGAAGAACTTCCTGGCGAGGGTAAGGCATCCTCAGCTTGAGAGCTCTAGTTTGTACCCAGTGGAGATAAGGCTCCACCGAGACACAGTCTGGTTTTCCTAGAGACTCTCGTCCTTTCCTATGAACGTGTTTCCAAGCGTGTGCTATTTCTGTCTTTAGTGCCCTATCATTTTCTCCTTCCTTGAAGAAAAGATCTTCCAGATGAGCATTATGCGGGACATGCCTCATTGGGTATCCAAATTGACGACTAACTAACACTGGATGATAGTTAATTCCCCCCTTAGTTCCTATAAGGGGTACATTTGGGAAATTTCCACAATGGTCAATGATTCTGATCCCGTCGTAGATTCGATTATACCAATCGATGTCAAAGTTGGTAAGAGACATGATTCTCTGTGACCAACGTAAAGTATTCTTTTGATCCCAAAATGCAGCCGACTTGGGCAAATGGGAAGTGAACCATTTGTAAAGCAAGGGTACATAGCACGCGATCATTCCTCCGCTGTATAAATTCCTTAAGTGTACTGAATGATACACATCTGCGAGTAAGGTCGGTACGGGGTTTCCAATCACAAAAATCTTAATGGCGTTGATATCTACGAAGTTATCAATGTTGGGAAACAAAAATAACCCGTAGGTGAGAAAAACAAAGATGCTCTCGAAAGTGGCCACGTTCCCTTTACTAACAAAGTATAGAGCCTTCTTTGTCAAGAATTGGGCTGGCAAACCCTGTATGCCACCCTTAGTGGTCATGTGAGTCCTGACTTCTGACTCGTCCAAATAAATTGCTCTTGCAATGGTCTGATCCTTTGGAATTTCTTCCAGTCCAGAAAAGGGAGCTTGATCAGTGATATGTAAATCAGTCAGGTGAGAATACTCCTCCAGCGTTGGTTCTAGTTGATAATCCGGGAATGTGAAACAGTGATAGACCGGATCGTAGAACTGGATTAATGTGGACATGATTCCTTCTATTACATGGACCCTTAATAGAGACAACAGTTCTCCATACTTGGCTCTGAAAGCCTCATGGTTGGTGATCATTCTCGCCAAACCTCTTAAATTCTCAAACTTTGGAACCTTGAAGGTGTACTTATGAGTTTTCCTTCTACCGAAATCCATTAGCGCAATCTTCTTTCTCTGACATTTGCAATCATTGTCTTAGTTTAATTTGAAAAAGAGAGACTAGAAGAGAAGATTTTCTTTGTTTTAATGTTTTTTAAATGAATGCATGAATGCAGCACACAAAAACATAGAAAAAACATGTGGTCAAAGGGTCGATGTCATGAAGTCAAGGCTCTACCCCCCCCCCCCCAAAGGTTTATACTGGTGATTTTTTGTACCTGTCCGCAAAATCATTGACCCCTCCGGGATAACAACAACAAGCGGATTGCCAGTGAGCTGATGTATCCTAGAGTGATCTCAAATGAGGGTAGTATCGCGTGACAACTATTTTCGATAGCTTCCGCACTACAAAATGGCTTAAGTCTACTAAAAACCCCAGCTTCTCAGATAACCCAGTCGACCACACTACTTTCAACAGCCGAAGTCGTATAGGCAATGTATCTGTAAAGGGAGTCTCCACTGAGTTTGATGGTCGATCGGGGGCTCTTAACTGGAATTCACTCCCAGTAAGATTACCCGCATTGCCATCACCTATCTTAGGTGTATACTCAATCTTTCCACATGCGGCATCACACGGATTCCCATTAGCAGAAAAATAAACACAGATATCAATTAGGAAAAGCAGTATATATATTTGTCTTAATCATCCTAGACCTCTAGTCTTATGATCCTATACAGACAATGACTCCCCAGCAGAGTTTCCATTTCTGTGATATTTCGAGAACTTAAAGTTTCTATCGAAGGTTGTAAGAAAGAGAAAAGAAGGGCCCCACGGTAGGCGCCATTTTTCTGTAGCGCAATTTTTGTGGTCCTGAGTCACGATCGCTTGGGGTACTACAGTTCGATTCATTTTTTTATCCTATTGAGCTGATTAAGGAAGGGAAATAGATGTCTCCAATTAACCCTGCTTGCATACTGAGTTTGAACAGTGGTCTGTTAGGATACATATACTATGTGGATGTGGGGCCTAATCTTTGGTTATTTTGTTAAGAACACAGTGTCTGGATTATTTGTAAGATGTTAGGACTGATGCTTTTAGATTGATGTATGAAGGTACGGGATTTTGGGTTTTTGATTAGTATGCTCGCTAAGATTTTTTCAATCTTATGCCTAGGTATTCCCGTTTAATGAAACAGAGAAATCAGAGCGATCGTAGTTCCTCCTATTCTATGGGAGGAAATTAAGGGTTGTTTTGGTGTCTTGTTCAAGGCCCAAGACGTAAAGCTAAATGTGGTTTGTATCTTGTTCAAAGCCTAATATGTGAAGCTGAAGGGTCTATTTGTATCTTGTTCGAAGCCCAAGATGTGAAGCTGGAGGGGTTTGCCTTTAGAGAGAATTTGTCATCTCTAAAAGGGGATATTTGGTCTGTTTGTAACAACTGTTGGGTGACTGGTTATAAAGGAGAATTACTTTAACTGGGATATGTGAATCCAGCAATGCCATAATTTCCTTTACAGGGGATTTTTAACCTGAAGGAGAAGACTTTAACTCAGTTTAGAGCAATGCCATCTTTCCTTAGGAATTTCTCATGCTAAAAGAGGGACAGTGGCGTGGATGTAAATAATCCAGAGGCTTGCCGCTTACAGCAATTTAGATGAAGGAAAAGGAGTTGTTGATGTTTGTATACTGTGAAAGAGGCACAAATTTTGACGCTAAAAGGTTGATTGACTCAACTGGAGTTTTCTTATACAATGCCTAAGAGGAGGCTATTGACCCAACAAGAGGGTGTTTTTATATGTCTCGTACGAAGCCCGAGAGAGAGGCTAAAAGGGGTTGACTCAACATGAGAGTGCTAACAAGTGATTGACTCAACAAGAGAGTGCTTTTATATGTGTCGTGTTCGAACCCCAAGATGGAGGCTAAAAGGTTTTGACTCCACATGAGGGTCTTTTATTCTCAACAAGAGAGTGATTTTGTATCTCGTACGAAGCCCGAGATGGAGGCTGAAAGGTTTGACTCAACAAGAGAGTCTTTTATTATACTCAACAAGAGAGTGATTTTGTATCTCGTACGAAGCCCGAGATGGAGGCTAAAAGTGATTGACTCAACAAGAGAGTCTTTTATACTCAACAAGAGAGTTTTTGTATCTCGTACAAAGCCCGAGATGGAGGCTAAAAGGTTTTGACTCAACAAGAGAGTATTTTATACTCAAAAAGAGAGTGATTTGGTATCTCGTACGAAACCCGAGATGGAGGTTAAAATTGGGTTGACTCAACAAGAGAGTCTTTTATACTCAACAAGAGAGTGATTTTCTATCTCGTACGAAGCCCGAGATAGAGGCTAAAGGGAATAGACTCACCAAGAGAGTCTTAAAAGGTTAGCTCTGTCAGGAAGAATCATTTGTACAAAGCCCAAGAGAAGGCTATTGTGCTGGTGACTGTTTCAATTTAGTGACAGGTTCAATATGTTGGATAAAAGAGAAAATCAGTTCTTATAAAGGGAACGATTAAAGGTATTGTTATGCCTTGGGATTGATTAGAGGATCAGGGTTATTTCCTGTTCTTTAAGGAAATGGAAAATCCAAAGGGTATTGAGACTGTCCAAGTCTACTGGTGTTTTGGAGAAATCGATTCTCGGATATTAAATGTTCTTTGTATGATGCCCAAGAGAAGGCTGGTATGTTAAGGGATGAAGGTCAACCCATTAACAGGTCTTACACTTGACTCAGAAAGACAGCTCTAGCAAATTGATGACTAGGTTCTGTTCCTATACCTGTAGAGGTCTCTGGGTCTTGTACTAAGCCCAAGAGAATGCATGAGAGCTTTTAAGGAGCCGAAGGGTCCTTGTACAACGCCCAAGAGGAGGCGGGGATGCTTTTAAGAAGCATGTGGGTCCCTAAACCCAGAGATGTTCAAGACATGCAATTCACCGAGAAATGATCAAGCCAGGAAAGTCCGAGAATTTGGAAGAAACTCAAGATATGCCATTCACGGAGAAAAGATCATCTCTGGGGAGTAGAGTCTCTTTGACGATGTCTAAGGGTGACAGTCTGAGAAAGGGTTCACTGAGAATGCTGCCTTTCACGTCTCCATATTGTTTAACCCCAAGAGGAGGGAAGACTGTGTCTGGTAATCCTATGGAGATCTAGTTTTGTTTGTATTTAAGAGTGACCAACATGGCTTTACCTAGTGCTAGACGTAGTTGCCGGGGAAAACTCTAAATAACTATACTAGTATTACATAGTGGATATTTGACAAGTATATAAAAGTTTATGAAAGAAGACTTACAGTGAGCAGCCCCACAATACTGTTATATATATATATATATATGAAAGCGGATAAAGAAAGCGGGTAAACACTTACTCGGTTGTAGAGCTTCCATGCTGTTTGGTTAGTTGTTCAACAAGAAAGCTTTGATAACAATATTATATTCAAAATCAAAGGAGAAAGTGTTTTGAAAAGATTGTTGGGGCTTACAGCTCAAGGAGAGGCCTAAGGATTTATCAGTGATTGCACTGTTGTTTTGAATTTGTACAGGGACTTATACAAGTGACTGAGGCCCAAAAAGGTTTTGTGTACAAAAGGATGGGTCTTACACTCTCTCAAGAGGCCCAAAGGTGTTTAAAGAAAAAGAATGGGGCTTATAACACGAGGGTAGGCCTAGATGATTTCTTTACCGTACTGGGTATTATACAATGCATTGAGGCCCAAAAAAGTTTTGGTTAAAAGAGGGTTGGGTTTTACACTCTATTAGATGCCCAATGATTTATTTTTGTACAAGTGGTGGGGCTTACAGCTCAAGGAGATGCCCAGATGATTTTACTAAAAAAGGCGACGATAGCGCCGTTGTTTTTGAAAATACAGTGGGACTTATACAATGACAGAGGTCCAAAAAGGTGTATTTACAATGGGGATGGGTCTTACACTCTAATAGAGGCCTAAAATTTTTGTGTACAAATGATGGGGCTTACAACTCAAGGAGAGGCCCAAGGTTATTTGTTTTGAAAACGGCGATCGCGCTGAGGTTTTTGAAAGCACAGTGGGTCTTATACAATGACTGAGGCCCAAATATTTTTGGTTTCAAAAATGGGTTGGGTCTTACACTCTATTAGAGGCCCAAGGTGTTTTGAAAAAGTTTGATGAGGGTTGAATTAACCAAAAACCCTAATTTGTTTTCAAAATGTATTTTAATTGAATAAAAATTCAATTAAAATGATCAAAATTGTTAAACATGTGTGGAAACAAATTGTGATCTTGGATTAATGTTTCAAAAATTATATTTCTATCAACAAAATGATTGGAAATCACTAAAATTGGAAAAATCAAGAGGGAGAAAATATTTTAAATGTCAAAAAACAATTAAAATATTAATTCTTTACAAAAATATCAAGTATATGAAATAAATAATATTTTTGGGATTTTTTGGAAAATAAAATATTTTAACATTTTTTTGAATTATTAAAAAAAGAATCAACTCAAAATCATTAAAACTCATAGAGAAATTAATTTTTGAATCAATTAAATAAAATCACAAAATTCAAATATTTGAATTTTCAAAAAGGGCGCCAAGAACATGGCAAGAACATGCGCCACCCTCTGTTTCTGCAGATTTGCATTTTCTATCCAATCTCACTGAATACTTGATGATAACATGCAATCTACATATCAATATACTCGTTTTTACCCCACGATCATGTCTATGGTCTTTAATTTCATTTATTTTAAGCAGGGAACAAGAAATCAAAGAGAAACCTCAAGAACCCTAAAACTTGCATGAAGGCTTAGAAATTCCATACACGATTCAAACAAAATAATTGATTGAGGGTAAACACTCTATGCATGATTATCAACATATGGCCAAATTATTGTGCAGCAAAAATTGCCTGGATCATAGAGTTAGAAGAGCTCATGCTTACCTCTTGCGGATGGTGATCGTGTTTTGTGTTAGATGTGTTACAACTTGGTTCCAATGATGCGGATAACTTTCCTAGGTGCCAAGTGATATGCCTGAGTGCTTGGAATGGTTTGAAACAAGCTGGAACTGAAGATGGTATCCCAACTGCAACTTGGTTAAAACCTTGAGCAGTTAGGTGGTGATTTTGTGAAATCAGTGTTCCAGATGTTGTTTAAGTGTTTGGATCACTTCTATATGATGTTTATGAAGTGTGTGTGTGATTGGTTTGGTTGGAATAGCTCTCAAACTCAAAACCCGATAGTGACTTGCTTTGGAAGGAAATTTTGGAGTGAAGAAGGAGATTTTGAGGAAAGCATCTGTTTGATGGCTTTGGTGTACTCAAACTGATCACAAATGAGCTCTATTTATAGTAGAGTAAGTTTGTTTTGCAAGAAATAGTGAATGGCAACTGCTGCATAGGTTTGGCCAATGTTGATAAATGAGAATCCAAGTCTCCTCTAGCCATTGACTAGAGGTTAGGGCACAGGCTACTGGTTCCCTTGGTCTTGGATAAGTCTTGACTGAATTCAGTTAGAAATGGCTCAGTCCATGCCACCTTGGTGCATCCATTAAATGCTCCAAAACAAAATTGGAGTCTTGTCCCCTCTTTAGGGATTTCTAGGTTTGACATGCTATTTTTAGTTCTAAGGACTTGGGAGGCTTGAGATCAGAGTTGGTTCCTCCTTGGTCTCCCCTTAAGGTGTTCAGATGGATAAGTGTGATTGTCATTTGCACAAATTTGGCAAATCGAGCAAAATGCACAAATCTGCCTTGCTTTGGCAGTTTTCAGCAACGCATGTAGCCATTGTCATATCTCTTGGCTCAAGTGGAATTTGGTGGAGTTCTTGGCCATTTTGGAAAGCCCTCATATGATACAACAACTGTTTGATCATAATTGGTTTTGATACTTTTTGGATCCAAGTGAAAAATGCCCTTACATTTGGAAAAAAGTGAAGGTAGATTCTGACTTAGTGAAAATTTCACTAAGTGTTGGTAAAAAGTGACATTTTCACTTTTTGTGATTTCGATCATTCCATAACTTAAAATATATGAGGAATTGGAATGAGTTATATTTGAAGCTTTTGTATAGGGCCATGAGAGCTATAAATCCAGCTTTGGATGGGGGAAAATGGCCTTGTGGTTTAGGAGTTATGATCCTCCAAAGTTGGTACCCTAGCCACTTTGTTCCATAACTTAGAAAAAGTTGACTTTTGTGCACAGTTGACTTTTTGTCAGATGAATTCCAAACTGTGCGATCCTCTATGATATCAAGTCCTTGACCTAAATCAAACTTGATGGATTAATTTCATAGGTGTTATAGGGTATATTAAATCATGTCCCAAGGTTTGGGAGCATGTCTTGGTCAAAAGTCAAAGGCACAGTTGACTTTTTCCTCAAAACCTTAATTGTGGTTCTGATGAATTTGAAACTTGTTGATCAAGCTTCATGGATCAATACATTGTTGCAAATGGGTCAATGTGGTGTATTAGAGACCCTCAAATCCTCCTTTGAGGTCTTGGCTCATGTTTTGTCCCAAAAGTCAACTTAGGGGTGAATTAGGTCAAGAAACCCTAATTCCTGATTTTTGATGAATGCATTACTTGAGGCTAAATTGTATTGATGATTGGGTTCATGATGTTCCTTGGAGCATCATAGGTTATGCTTTGAAGCATTGACTCATGCCCAGAGGAAAATTCCAATCTGGAGGCCCTAGTCGACCAAAACCCTAATTTGGTGACACTGGCGATCTTGAGGCTTGATCCACTGAGATTGTTGCAGCCTTGTGCTTAATCCTTGATGTGGGAGTCCTCTTGATCCATTGGGGATGTTTGAGTGTTAGACAAGTTGAAGATCATGTCATTTCTTGATTGATCCTTTGTACAAGGCTCAGAGAGGGCTTGAAACCCTAATTTTGATTGTAGTGGATGCTCACCCATCTTTGGGGAGACTAATGGTTCATCCATATTATGATGATGATTTGCACAATAATGGGAAATCTTAGTGGTCAAAATTTGGGGTATGACAGTCTGATCTTGGTATATATCTCGGGCTCTGCTTTGGAAAACAGAATGGCATGCATGCTTCTTCCTGAGACATATAACCGTTATGGTTAAGGTAAGATTTACACTCTTCATCCACATCGGAGGAGTTATTTTCGTCGATGGTGTGTACTTCTTGAGATACTAGGTGGAGGATGCCTCCGCTGTGGAAGAAATCCTGAATGGGACAAAAACTTTTGTTCTTCTTTGTAGTCTGGGCACAGGCCGGAGAGAAACCAATACCTTTTCTTGTTTTGTTATCATTAGGAGTTACTATATGTCCCCATCCTTTTACGCCATTACTCTCGATTACTTTAAGAGCATCTTTGTATGAGGAAATTGACGTCCCTTTTCTTGTTGATTCTCATTGCTCACTGAAAGTGCTTGGAACTTAGTTCCAACAACCTCCTATGGTTCTAAACAAGAGAATGATGATAAGTTGCTCACAATTAAAGCTTAATCTCCGCACATCGTGACTAATTTGTCATTCTTGACGAACTTCAACTTCTGGTGAAGTGTCGAAATGACTGCCCCAGCTTCGTGTAAGGACCGATAGTTATGGGAAGATCGACTTTTCCGATAACTATTTTTCTAGATCCATCAAAGGCTTTGACGATAATCTCACTGCCTCTCATCGGTGCTCCTTGAAATGATAGTCGTACCAGAGTTGATTTTGGCATAACATTCAAAGATGATCCCACGTCCACTAGTAAGCTGGCTAAAGCATCGTCTTGGAAGTTGACTATAATGTTGAGTGCCATATTATGATTCTTTCCTTCCTCCGGCAGTTCTTCATCACTGAATCCTAAGTTGTTGCAGGAAGTGATGTTGGAGATGATGCTGTCAAATTGTCCTACTGTCACATCTTGTTCTACAAAGGCTTGTTCTAAGACCCTCTGTAGAGCTTCCCTGTGCGCTTCTAAACTAAGCTGGAGAGATAATACAGAAATTTGAGATGGAGTTTGCAATAATTGATCCACAATGTTGTACTCGCTTTTCTGGATGAGCTTCAGCATCTCATCGTTGTTCTTTACAGGATCTGGATTATTAGATTGACCAGCTTGTTGGTTAGGAACTTCCGTTTGAGGTTCCTTTTCTTTGGCCGGTTCTCCAACTCCTCTGTTAAAGATCCGACCTCTCCGGGTAACTCGATTGATGTCAGCTATGTTTACAACAAAGGGTAATGGAGTTTCTTTTCCATTTTCTATGGTTGTCGCACCGTACTTGTATGGGATAGCCTTTTCTGACTTGTACGGTATTGGACCTGGCAAGTAGATAACCACATGAGCTTTTTGGACCTTTTGATTGTCGTAGGCCACCTCAATCAGCTCCTGGTTGGGAACTTTTCTACTATCAAGAGGGATCTTTGATTCATTGAGTATAGGGATTATGGCGCAAACGTCCTTGGTTATTCCATGATCAGAGATTATGACAATGTTTTTGTTCTGACCAGGGAGGAAATCTTGTATCATGTTGATTGACCCAGAACTTGAACATGGTCGAATCTCCTTCCGGTCTAACTGACTCTGGAGGGCTGCTCGTATGAGATAACATCCTTGATTATTTTCCGAACATACTCTACAGCGCTCATAATTGTGTGGTGGTACCTGACCGTACCCGCTTTGTATGCAGTGCATCTTTACTAGATATGTTTCTATTTAGTGGATATCACGACGTTGATGTCTACCAGGATTCCCGTCAGTCATGCTAATCTGTTGTGTGTCTTCATCTAGGTAAATCGGAAGCCACCAGTGGTCCAACAGATGTTGAAGCTTCCTTTGCACAAGCGCACACCCTTGGTCGTCTTCGCAACATTATTTACAGTCTAGATAATAATGTGAAGCCAGAAAACCGAGTCTGACCTGTTTAGCATGTAATTCCACTAGACTGGTATTCATTAGGCGTATGTCAAAGATCTGAACCATATTGACTTGATGGTCATTCCTTTAACGGTAATCTTGGATCCACCCGAGATCCATCTGACGTTGGAGAGCCTCTTGTACAAAAGAGCATCCTTGATTATCTGTTGAGCATATTGGATAAGTATTGTAATAGTGTCGCGGAAGATTGTAATACTGACTTTGTCTCGAATGCATCACCACTAAATCGACGTTCATTGCACGGATGTCGCGGTTCTGAACAATGTTGGTATGTGCATGGGCCATGTTTACTTCTCGAATCTTGTGATCCCGAATCTAGCCCAGATCCATTTGTTCTTGTAGAGCTGCTTGTACTGTGGTACACCCTTGATTGTACTTGGAGCAGATATCACACTGATGATAGTTGTGAGATGGCACATGGTCGTACCCATTCTGTTTACAATGCATCTTTACCAGGTTGGTTCCCAGTAAGCGTACATTGTGAATTTGATAACTGTTGACAGGCTCTCCTTCTATCAAATTCACTGCAGTCTTCTCATGTTGAGGTAATGGGTTCGTATGAACATTTGGATTTCTATCCTTGAAAGATAAAACCCCATTCCTGACAAGCTTCTGTACATCAGACTTAAAGCTGAGACAATTCTCAATGTTATGTCCCGATCCTCCTTGATGGTAAGGGCAAGTTTGATCTGCTTTGAACAAAAAAGGTGGATTTTCAGGTACTGTAAGAGGAGTCCTGGTCTGAACACGCCCCTTGGCTAGTAGAAGTGAAAATAACTCTGCGTACAACATCTGTATATGGTCGAACCCTGATGATCATGTAGTACGATTATTGTTATTGTATTGCGGACGAGCCTGCTGAAAAGGCTGTTGCTGCCTTTGCTGATACTGTTGTTGATTTGGTTGGCTCTGAGTAACCTAAGGTTAATAAGTCGGAGCTGGCGCTAGGTTGATAGCAGGAGTTATTGCTGCTACCGGTTGATACCTTCGCCTTTGCTTTCCTAGAGAGATATTACTGATATCTTGCTCTTTTTTCTTTTGGAAAGCACTACCGTATCACTTGGTACTACTAGATGGTTCTGCATCTTTGACCAATCGTCCTTCTCGGACTGCTTCTTCAAGGCGTACTCCCATGTTCACCATTTCAGTGAAGTCACTGGGCGCACTTGCAACCATTCGGTCGTAATAAAACGAGCTCAATGTATTCAAGAAAATCTTGGTCATTTCCTTTTCCTCAAGAGGGGGACAGATCTTGGGGTTATTTCACGCCATCTCTGAGCATATTCCTTGAAGGTTTCTTTATCTTTTAGTGACATTGCTCTGAGCTGGTCCCTATCTGGTACCATGTCCAAGTTGTATTTATACTGCTGAACGAACGCTGCCCCGAGATCTCTGAAAGTACTGATCTTGATGCGGTTTAAACCCATGTACTATTTGAGTGCGACACCAGTTAAACTGTCTTGGAAGTAATGGATCAGTAGCTATTGATTTTCTATCTGAGTGGACATTTTTCGAGCATACATCACCAAGTGACTTTGAGGGCAAGAGTTGCCTTTGTATTTTTCAAAGTCAGGCACCTTGAATTTGTGCGGTATTTTTACATTAGGGACCAAACAGAGGTCGGTGGCGTCTTTACCGAATAAGTCTTGACTGTGAATGGCATGCAGTTCCTTCTGTATTTCCAAGAATTGTTCCTGGAATTCATTCATCATTTCATATACTTCTTCGTTTCTGCCAGAAGTGGCTTGCAGAACCCATCCTTTCGGCACAGTGTGTACCACTGGTTGCGATATAGACATTACAACGATGACTCTTGGCGCTTCAGTGCCCTGAAGTTTGTAACCTTCAGGAGGTGTTGTCATAACCCTTATATCTTCATTTTTCTGAAGTTTGTTACCTTCAGGTCCAGCGGTTCCTGCTACAACTTCTGGGTCTTCAATGACCGGTGGGATATATCCTTCAGGTATAAAGTTGAAAGGCATGCCCCATGGGCGACCCTTAGGCATGTTGTACCAAGGATGATTATCATGTGTCTCTAGTATAGGTGTAGATGTAATCTCTGAGATCACAGTCCTTTGATGTTGTTCCTGGGCTGCTGCCAGGTTTTGCAAGTTGCTGTGAAGTTTTTCCAAACTTTCCTTTAGAGCATCAATTTCTTCTCTCAGCTCTCTGTTCTCTTCCTCGAGATCGTCCATTTTCTTTTGCCGATTGGCCCGGGTATTGTACGAATGAGACAGTTTGATTCTAGGATTTTGACACATACGTGAGACTCAAAGATAACAAATGTGTTATGTGAGAATGATGAATGATATATAAAGACATATTTTTTAGTTTTTTAGTTTTTCAAAAAGAAACTTCAACAATTAGATTGCAAATATCACACAGTGGGGGAAGACCCATTTTATTGAATTCGAAAGATTGCAGTATTTTACAATGAAAAGTATAGTATTTTACAAAGTGCTGTAAGGAAAATGTCTAAGCTCATGGATCCTGAGTTCTCTATGAAAAGTGCTGAAAGGAGTGAGTAAATTTCTTCATTCCTCCTGACTTTCCATGGCATGCTGCTCTAATTTCTTAATCAGAGCATCCTTTTCTTGAATCTTAGTACATTCCAAATTAAGGATCTGGTATTTTTTCTTCCAAGAGTTCTTCTCACGTTGGACTTTGTTAAGAGCGACCTGGAGTTTTTCTGCATCAGACATGAAATAAAGCAAAGATTCCCTTAAGGGAAAAACTTCTTGTCGAGGGTAAGGCATCCTCAACTTGAGGGCTCTAGCTTGCACCCAGTGGAGATAAGGTTCCATGGAGGTACAATTTGGTCTTCCCAGAGACTCTCTCCCTTTCCTGTGAATATGTGGCCAAACATGCACTATTTCTTTCTTTAGTGCCCTGTCATTTTCCCATTCCTTGAACAAAAGACCTTCTAGATGAACATTATGTGGGATATTCTTCATCAGGTATCCGAGTTGACTGCGAGCTAAAATTGGATGATAGTTGATTCCTCCTTTAGTACCAATGAGGGGTACATTGGGGAAATTTCCACATTTGTCGATGATCTCTATCCCTTCGTAAATCCTATTGTACCAATCTATGTCAGAATTGGTAAGAGACATAATCCTCTGTGACCAACGTAGAGTACTCTTGTGATCCCAAAAAGTAGCAGACTTGGGCAAGTGGGAAATAAACCATTTGTAGAGTAAGGGTACACAGCATGTGATTATTCCTCCGCTGTACAAATTCCTTAAATGTACAGAATGATAAGCATCTGCGAGCAAGGTTTGTACGGGGTTTCCTATTAAGAATATCTTAAGAGCATTGGTATCGACGAAGTTGTCAATGTTGGAAAAGAGGAATAACCCATATATGAGCAAAACAAAGACATCCTCGAAGGCAGTTCTGTTTCCTACACTAGCAAAGTATAGAGCTTTCTCCATCAGGAATTTAGCCGGTAAACCCTGGATTCCTCCTTTAGTGGTTATGTGAGTCCTAACTTCTAACTCATCCTAAGAGATTGCTCTTGAAATGGTTTGTTCTTTTGGAATTTCTTCCAGTCCAGAAAATGGAGCTTGATCATTGATAGGTAAATCAATCAGGTGGGAGTACTCTTCCAGTGTTGGTGCAAGTTGGTAATTCGGGAAAGTAAAGCAGTGGTAAACCGGATTGTAGAACTGAACCAGCGTAGACAGAATCCCTTCAACCACGTTGACCCTTAACAGAGACAAAAGTGCTCTGTGCTTAGCTCTGAAAGCCTCGGGATTGTTAATCATCTTTCCCAACTTCCTTAAGTCTTCTAGTTTCGGAGCCTTGAAGGTGTACTTGTGCGTTTTTCTTCTACCGAAATCCATAACGCAACCTCTAATATTTGCAATTATTGTTTTAGTTGTTTTGGAAAAAAAATTTCTTGTTTGAAAAGAGTTTTTTTAATGAATGCATGAATGCAGCAACCAATAACATTTGAAAACATGGGTTTAGGGGTTCAACGTCACGAGCATGGAGTCATTGCTCTACCCATCTCCAAAGGTTGTACTATTTGGGTCAATTTTTGTACCTGTAGAATGGGTTCTAAAAGGTTCCCAAAGTCATTGACCCCTCCTAGGGATATCAACAACAAGCTAATTCACTCGAGCGAGCTGTAATATCCTAGGATGAATCTCTTTTGAGTGTAGTATCGTGTGTCAACTATTCTCGATAGTCACCGCACTACTAAATGGCCATATGGTTAAATGTCTACTAAACCCTCAGGGTCATGGGTACCGCACTGGGATAAACGATGCTTTCACGTCAATCGATCATTCAACATCAATATTTCCACACGGGTACCTCGCCTGATTCGGTGGACTGCCAAGTTAGCTTGGTCGGGATTCACTCCCTATAAGCGTTTCCCGGATATGCCACCACTTATCTTAGTGTTCTCTCAAACTTTCCACATGCGTATCAATTGCATTCCCAGTTAACAGGAATTTAAACATGGGTATCAAGTAATATGGCAGTAAAATGAAGCAGAAAGTAAATAAACAAAAAAAAAGCAAAGCCTAGACCTCTTAGGAACTCTAATACTAGATAAACTCCCCAGCAGAGTCACCATTTTTCTGTAGCGTGCGATTTTTGTCAGTGACGCAACCACCTTATCGCAATGGTTGGAATTGGGTGCTACTTTCTGATTTCTTATTTATCCTATGAAGATGGAAAGGAAAGAGAAGCTATCTAAAACTAACCTTGCACGCAAATGTTTTCTTTAACAAATGCTAAGAGATTGAGGGGGTCGGGGTCAGGTTATACAAAGGGAAGTTGTCAATCACCCAGTGTATATATGGTTATCCATAGACCTTTTATGGCATGTTTTTCTATTGGTTTAAATACTTTCTAGTGTTTACCTGCTGTGGGTTGGTAAAGTTTCTCCTTTAGGAGTGTTGAGAGAGTGTTTTTATTTTTTTCGGGTTTTTTCGTTGTTTTTGGGAAGGTACTGGACCTAAGGTTTTTTATTTGTGTGCTCTCTAAGATTTCACAACCTTATGCCTACGTATTCCCGTAAGGATACTTGGGAAATCAGAGTAATCGTAGTTCCTCCTATTTCTATGAGAGGAAAATGTTTGGTGTCTTGTTCAATGCCCAATATTGAAGCTAGAAGAGTATATGTGTCTTGTTCAAAGCCCAAGATTGAAGCTAAAGGGGTATTTGTGTCTTGTTCAAAGCCCTAGATTGAGGTTAAAGGGGTATTTGAGGGAGAATTTGTCATCTCTAAAGAGAGATATCTCACCTATTCATCACAAATTTTGGGAAATTGATTATAAGAGAAATTACTTTAACTGGGATATGTGAATCCAGCAATGCCATAATTTCCTTTATAAGGGAGATGTCATGAAGGAAGAAGACTTTAACTCAATGTAGAGTAATGTCATTTTTTCCTTATGAATCTTTCATGCTAAGAGAAGGACATTGGCTTGGATGTAAATAATCTAGAGGCTTGCCACTTATAGCAATTAGATGAAAGAGGAAGTTTACCAGGATAAGAGAGGGACCACAACTTGGATTTTTGAATCAACAAGTGTGCCACTTACAGCAATTATCTGGAATTAGGGTTTTTTTATTGTCTGTTTTGATGTATGGTGTACAGAGAAATGCCTTCCTACAGAGAGAACTCTTGATTTCCTCTGAGGGGATGTTGATTTTTGGGTGCCTTGATCAAAGCCCTAGGTTGAAGCTAAAAGGTTGACTCTACTAGGGGAGTTTTATATCTGTCTTGTACAAATCCCAAGATTGAGGTTGAAAAGGGATTGACTCCACTATGGAGGTTTTATCTGTCTTGTACAAAGCCCAAGATTGAGGCTAATTCTACTGAGGAAAATCATTATATAAAGCCTAAAAGGAGGATGGTTGGGGAAATTCTTATATGAAGCCTAAGAGGAGGCTGGCTTCTGATGAGGATTGTTGAAATCCAGAGACAGGTCCAATATGTATTGGGGAATCCAAAGGTTTTTACTCTTTCTAGGGATTAAAGGGAGAGTTACAGTATCAAATACCATGGGGCTCTGATTCTGTTAGGATTTTATTGATGGTAAATTGACCCTGGTTGGGGATTTTTAAGGTGAAGGTTTGAACCTTGAGTTTGAAAACCTATGGAGGTTTTAAACTCTGCTGGAGATTGATGAAATGATCAGGGTTTTTCTGTGCCTTTAGGAAACTTGAGGGTCTTTGTGAGATCTAAGAGAAGATGAGACTTTCCAAGTCTACTAGTATGAAGAGGTTGGCTCTTAATTGGAGGATGATCTTTGTATGATGCCCAAGAGGAGGCTGATGTTTTAAGGGATGAGAATAAACCCTAGAATGGTCTGATGTTTTGGAATTCTGACTCTCCAGAGGATTGAACTAGTAGAGATGACTAAGTTCTGTACTAAGCCCAAGAGGAGGCTGAGAAACTTCTAAGAAGCCTAAGGGTCCTTGTACTAAACTCAAGAGGAGGCTGGGGATGCTTTTTGGAAACCTCTCTTTGAAGAAATTCAAGAGAGGTATCACCGGGAATTAATCCTCTCTAGGGAAATGAATTTCTTGTACACATATATTTCTAAGTTAGGACAGTCTTGAGAAAAGTTTCACAGGGAATAATGCCTTTCTCTGTTCCATATTGTATAAGTCCAAGAGGAGGCAAGACTGTATCTAGAATTTCCTATGTGGAACTAGTTTTGACTGTGTTGAAAGTGTAACCACTAGTTTGATCTAAACCTAGACCTAATTGCTGGGGAAAACTCTAAGCAAGTATGTACAAGCATATATATATATATATATATATATATATATATATATATACAGATGAAATATATAAACAAGTATGTATTGAAGAGATAGTGGAACTTACAGTTGTGCAAGCCCAAACATAGTAACTACAGATCTATGGTTAGTTATTCAAGAAATTGAAGAAATTTTTGATAAAACTTTGAATTTGAATCTAAATAAAAAAGAAATTTGTTTTAAAAGGAAGTTTGGGGCTTACACTCACAGGGAGGCCCAGATGATCTTTTTTTGAAAAGGCGACGATCGCGTCGTAGTTTTGAAAACCACATAGGGACTTATACAATGTCTGAGGCCCAAATTATTTATGTACAAAGGAGGTTGGGTCTTACACTCTATTAGAGGCCCAAAAGTTTATTTTTATACAAGAGTTGGGGCTTACAACTCAAGGAGATGCCTAGATGAAAAAACAGCGATCGCACCGTTTATTTTGAAAATCGCGTAAGGACTTATACAATGACTGAGGCCCAAATTGTTTGTGTATGATAAGGGATGGGTCTTACATTCTATTAGAGGCCCAAAAGTGCTTAAAAATGAAGGAAAATGGGACTTACAACCAAAGGGAGGCCCGGATGAAAATTGTTTTTGAAAACAGCGATCGCGCCGAGATTTTTAAAATCGTATCGGGACTTATACAATGACTGAGGCCCAAAAAGGTTAATTTACAAAGGGATGGGACTTACACTCTACCAAGAGGCTCAAAAGTGTTTGAAAAATTAAAATTAAGAGAAACCCTAATTTTAATTAAAGAAATAAATAAATTTTAAAGGAAATTAAATATAAAATGATACAAAATATCAAATATATTCAAAAACAAATTGTCAACTTTAAAAAGTATTTTGAAAAATCATGTTTAATCACATGAAAGCTTAAATCCAATTGGCTTTGAAAAATCAAGGTGGGAATTTCATTTTAAACATGTTTAAAACAAATAAAAATTAAATTAAATTAAAAAATCAAACTATATTTAATAAATAATATAAATGTGATTTTTTTTGTAGAAAAAAATAATTTAACATTTTTGTGACTTTTTAAAAAAAACCAACAAAAATGATAAAAAATGAGAGAGAAATTAATTTTTGAAATCAATTAATAAAACATAAAAATTCAAATATTCAAAAAATTAAAAAAATGGCGCCAAGAACACATGTTCTTGGTCACGCGTGTTCTTCCTCCCTGGATTTGCAAAACCGCTCATATCTCTCTAATTACTCAATGATTTTTCACGAATCAAACATCAATCTCACTCGTTTTTGAACAAGGAACAAGATGATACCATTTAATTTCATTTCTTTTAAGTGTGGAGAGAGTTATCATGTATGAACACAGAAACCCTAGAATTTGCAAAAACTATCATGAAATCCTAAACACGAATGAAACATGGCAATTGATTGAGGGTTATCACTCTATGAACTACCAGAAACAAGTTGGTAACTTGAAAATAAATTGATGATGCATGTAGTATAGAGTTTGAAGGTTTCAGGCTTACCTCTTGCAGATGGTGATCGAATTTGATGATGGAGATGTTACAGATATTATGCAATGATTTAGACAGCTTTAGTGGACCTTATGTAAGGTGTATGAATGCTTGGAATGGATAGAAAGCACCTGGATCACTCTGTGGTACCTCAACTACAAATGACCTCTAGGATGGCTATGGAGGTTTGTGATTTTGGTCTCACAGATGAAGGATGAGTGCTTGGATAGTTCATATATGATGTATATGAGGTGTTAGCATCATTGGTTTTGACAGAACTGCTTTCTACTTCAAAATTCGATAGTGACTTGTAATAGAAGTAAAATCAACCCTAGAGAGAGTGAAATGTGAGAAAGCATGTGTTGCTATGCTTTGGGGTACTCTAACTGATCACAAATGAGCTCTAATTATAATGTAACAAGTTTGTTTTGGCAGCAATAACGAATGGTGGCTGGTATAGACCTTTGTCCAATGGTTTTCAAAAGGAATCTCAAGTCTTCTCTAGCCATTGAATTGGGTCAATCTTGCAAGCCTATGGTCTTCTGATGCTTGAGTTTATCTTGACTCATTTGCAATGTTGTGGACTGATACATGCCATCTCTATGCATCCATTCAATGCCTCATGACAAATTTGAAAGTTTTGGATTTGAACTTTGAATGTCACATGCCAAATGATGAGGTTTTGGATTTGAAAGGCTCTATGGTGTTGTAGCTCTGCAGATATCATGTTCATTGCACTTTAGAAACTTGTCTTGTATGGTGACAAGGCTTGCCAAGTCATGGAAATGACAAAATTTTGGGGCAAATGCAAGATTTCTTGCAAAACCAGTCTTGAAGGTGTCATGTTTCCATGATCATAACTCCCTACTCAAGTTGAATTAGAACGAGTTCTGGTGCTCTTTGGAAAGCTTGTATATCCTACTTTAACTTTGATGTTCAACAATGGTCTTGAATCAACTTGGATCAAGGTGAAAAATGGCCTCAAATTTGGTGAAAATCCAAGACAGATTCTGTCCAAAATTTTCACCAAGTGATGGAAAAAGTGGTCATTTTCATGTTTTTGTGATTTTGATCAATCCATAACTCAAAATCCATGAGGATTTCGAATCTTTTGTAGTTGACAATTTTGAAGTATGTCATGTGAACTTTCATTTGAGCTTTGGATGGAAAATAAAGGCTTTGTGGTTTGGAAGTTATGACCTTGTAAAGTTGGTATCAAATCACTTTTGTTCCATAACTTAGAAAATTTTAAGTTTCCTATGGTTGCCCCTTTTGCAAGTAACCCTATTTTTGTTGATGGATGATGATCAAAACCATGCATTAAGATTGTCTTTGACTTAGGGAAGCCACATTTGTGAAAAAATTCAAAAAGTCAAACTTGATTTTGGGCACAGTTGACTTTTTGTCAGATGAATTCCAAACTGTGTGATCTTCTATGCAATCAAGTTCTTGACCTAATTCAAACCTAATGGACGGATTCCATAGGTGTTTTAGGGTGTCTTGAACCATGTCCCAAGGTTTGGGAACATGTCTTGGTCCAAAGTCAAAGGTACAGTTGACTTTTTCTTCAAAACCCTAATTGTGGTCCAGATGAATTTGAAACTTGTGAATTAAGCTTCTTGGATCAATCCATTGTTGTAAATGGATCAATCTGGTGTATTTGAGGCCCTCAAATCATGTCTTGAGGTCTTGGTTCATGTCTTGCCTCAAAAGTCAACTTAGATGTGAATTAGGTCAAGAAACCCTAATTCCTGATTTTTGATGAATGCTTCCT
Organism: Lathyrus tuberosus; assembly: GCA_022829125.1. Lineage (NCBI taxonomy): Eukaryota > Viridiplantae > Streptophyta > Magnoliopsida > Fabales > Fabaceae > Lathyrus > Lathyrus tuberosus. The sequence goes on from JALAZF010000233.1 coordinate 1,267,592, forward strand.
CTGAGGCTATTTTGAATTGATAATTGGACTCATAAGGTCCCTTTGAGCATTTTGGATCATGTTTTGAAGTATTGGCTCATGCCCAGATGCAAATTTTCCTCTAGAGTCCTTGATCGACCAAAACCCTAATTTGGTGACACTGTGGATCTCGAGGCTTGATCAGCTTGAGATGTTGTACTCTTATACTTGATTCTTGATATGGGAGACCTATTGATCCTTCATGGATGTTTGAGAGGCTTTACAAGTTAAAGATCATGTCAATTCTTGATTGATCCTTTGTATGAGTGCTCTGAGAGGTCTCAAAACCCTAATTCTTGATTATAGTGAATGCTCAACAACCCTTGAGGAGATTGATGAGGTATGATGGTACATCTATATTGTGGTAATGGTCTTCACAATGATGGGAAATCTTGTGGTCAAAATTTGGGTATGACAGAAAGGCATGGTTATTTACTCTGATTTATTATATGTTTTTTCGCGGGGTTTAGAAGGGTGTTATATTAGTGGTATCAGAGTAGGTCGGTCACTTGACCAAGTTGTTAGTGTGTTTATTTCCTTTTGTACTTGATATGTGTATGTAGCCCTATTAGTATTGTTTGTTCTAACGAGGATTTGTTGTTGGAATTTAGAACAATGGTTACTGGTAAGAATGATGACGCGATTGCTGCAGCTTTGGAGATATAGGCTGGAGCGATTGGGCAGAATCAGCAAGGCCACGTGAATGCTGGAAACAACGCTGATGATGAGTTTTGTGCTTTGGGAAAGTTTCGGAAGAACAATCCGCCAACGTTCAAGGGAACGCATGATCCTGACCAAGCACAAGAATGGCCGAAAGCGATTGAGAAGATCTTTCGAGTCATGAACTGTTCAGATGTGCAAAAGGTACAGTTTGGCACCCACATGCTTGTGAAGGAAGCTAAGTACTGGTGGAATAACACTCATCAGAGGTTTGAAGAAGATGAGGTTGAAATTACTTGGGATCTATTCAAGGATGCATTTCTGGAGAAGTATTTTCCAGAAGATATTCGTGGGAAGAAGGAAATTGAGTTTCATGAATTGAAGCAAGGTAACTTAACTGTGGGTGAGTATGCAGCAAGATTTGAAGATTTGATTAAGTTTTGTCCTCACTACAACACTTCTAGTGCTGAAATATCCAAGTGTCTTAAGTATGTGAATGGTTTGAGGCCTGAAATCAATATAGCCATTAGTTATCAGGAGATTAGGCGATTTTCTGAGTTGGTAAACAAGAGCAGGATCTATGATGAAGATAGTAGAGCCTGATCTGCACACTACAAGAGTTTGAATGATAAGAAAGGAAAAGGTCAAATCAGAGGGAAGCCATGTGTGACTCTTACTGGTAAGGGGAAACAGAAAGCTGGTGGTGGCAAGAAGCCGAGTGGGGGAGGAGCTTCCACTTAGGTGAAGTGTTTTCAGTGTGGTGCTGAAGGACATCGTGCTCCTGAGTGCACAAGTGTAGAGCGAAAATGTTTCAAGTGTGACAAGCCATGCCACAAAGCTTTGGAGTGCAAAAGCGGTGCAAGTGTGACTTGCTACAACTGTGGTGAGCAAGGGCACATTAGTACCAAGTGTGACAAACCAAAGAAGGCTCAAGAAAAAGGGAAAATGTTTGCTCTATCAGGATCTGAGACTACTAGTGAAGATCGATTGATCCGAGGTACGTGCTTCATTAATGGTATACCTTTATGTAGCGAGCGATTTTTGTCGGTGACGCGACCACCTTATCGCTGGGTTTTGCTCACTGCAATGAGGAGGAGGGGGTGCTACTTTCTGATTTCTTATTTATCCCGTGAAGCTGGAAGGTAAAGGGATGTTATCTAAAACTAACCTTGCACGCGATTATTTAACTGAACAAACGCTTAAAAGAGATTGGGGGTCCGGGGACAGGTTATACAATGGGGAGTTGTCAATTTCCCATCATATATGTGGTTATCCACAGGATATTAGCTTTAGGTTTCGCTTTGTAATTGATAGTGTTTCTCTGTTAATGGGTTGGGAAAGTTTCTTGGGAAGTATGAGTGAGTGAGTGAGTTTTTGTTTTTTGTGGAAAATGGGGATGAATGATGACTAAGGTATGAAACCTAAAGTCTTTGGATGAAGGTACTGGACCTAGATTTTTTTATTAGTATGCTCGCTAAGATTTCGCAATCTTATGCCTACGTATTCCCGTTTTAAAGAAAAAGGGAAATCAGAGCAATCGTAGTTCCTCCTATTCAAAGGGAGGAAAAGATGTTTTGGTGTCTTGTTCAAAGCCCAAGATTGAAGCTAAAAGGTTTGACTGAGAGAGAATTTGTCATCTCTAAAGAAGGATTGTTGATTTTTGTGTGCCTTGATCAAAGCACAAGGTTGATGCTAAAAGGTTAATTGACTCGGCTAGAGGATTTCTTTATACAAAGCCTAAGAGGAGGCTGGAAGTTTGAATTTTCTGGGGGAAAATGTTCTATCTGTCTTGCACTCCCCAAGATTTAGGCTAAAAGTATTTTGACTCCGCCGGGGAGGTTAGTATGTGTCTCGTACAAAGCCCAAGACTGAGGCTGAAATGAGAAGTTTAATTGGTGAGAATATTTTTATGTGTCTTGTATAAAGCCCAAGATTGAGGCTGACCCTACTGGGAAAATCATTATACAAATCCTAAGAGGAGGCTGAAATGAGTTTGACTCTTCTTGGGGAAAATCATTTCCCACAGCCTAAAGGAAGGCTGGGAGGAAATGACTCTGCTGGAGAAGGTATATGTCCCAAGCTTAAGAGAGGGAGATTTATGTCTTGTACAAAGCCCAAGATTGAGGCTAAAGGGGTTTGACTCAACAAGAGAGTGTTTTTATCTATCCTATACCAAGCCCAGGATGGAGGTTGAAAAAGCTGGAGAAATTATTCTACACAACTTGAGAGGAGGCTAGCTCCTGCTAGGGGAAATCTTTATACCAAGTTGGACAAAGATTGACTCAACAAGAGAGCGTTTTTATCTGTCTTGTACAAAGCCCAAGATTGAGGCTAAAAAAGGTTGACTCAACAAGAGAGTCTGAAAAGGTGATTAACTCAACAAGAGAGTCTAAAAAGTGATTGACTCAATAAGAGATTCTGAAAAGTGATTGACTCAACAAGAGAGTCTGAAAGTGATTGACTCAATAAGAGAGCCTAAAAAGGTTAGCTCCATTGGGGATAATCATTTGTACAAAGCCTAAGAGGAGGCTAACTTCGCTGAGGAAGGATCATTATACAAAGCCTAAGGGGAGGCTATCTTTCTACGGAGGAAAGGTCCTTATACAAAGCCTAAGAGGAGGCTATCTTTTGTCAGGGATAATTTAGATCCCTAGGCAGGTCCAAGTGGGGAATCAACTCTTGCTGAGGATTACAGAAGAGTTGAGATGTCATATACCTTGAGGTTCTGATTTGAGATAGTGTTAACCCTGGTTGGGGAACTCTCATGAGAGAGACTGGGTTTCTGCTGGAGATCGATCCAGAGTGCCCGGGGTTTCTTCCTATAGTTGTAAGGAACTTGGGAATGTCTTTGAGACTCAAGGGGATTAGACTGTCCAAGTCTACTGGTGTGGAAGAGTTTTATCTTTTGTATGATGCCCAAGAGGAGGCAAGGGCATTAAGGGATGAGAATCAACCCTAAAGTGGCCTGAGGTTTGACACTGGAAAGACTGTTCTAGCAAAGGATGACTAAGTTCTGTCTTATACCTTTAAGAGGTCGTCAGTGTCCTTGTATTAAGCCCAAGAGAAGGCATGAGAACTTCTAAGAAGTCGGAGGGTCCTTGTATAAAGCCCAAGAGGAGGCGGGAATGCTTTTAGGAAGCCTGTGGGTCCCAAACCAAGAAAAGTTCAAGAAATGCTATTCACCGAGAATAGATCATTTAGTGAAAGTTCTGTGATTTGAAAAACTCAAGAGATGCTATTCACCGAGAATAGATCAACTCTGGGGAGTAGAATTTCTTTGACAATTTCTAAAGTGACAACATGAGAAAAGGTTCACGGAGAATACTGCCATTCTCTTTGTTCCATATTGTTTAAGCCCAAGAGAAGGCAAGACTGTATCTGGAAATCCTATGGGGATCTAGTTTTTTTTGTATTTTAAGAGTGACCAACAGGGCTTTACCTAGTTCTAGACCTAGTTGCCGGGGAAAACTCTAAATAACTATACTAGTATATATACAGTTGATATGTGACGAGTATTTAAAAGGATATGAAAGAGGAATAACCATGCGCAGCTTCCCACAATACAGTTATATATATATATATATATATGACATGTACTTAAAAGAGATGAAAGAAGACTTACAGTGCCTAGCTTCCCACAATACAGTTATATATATGAAAGCGAGTAAATGAAAACTGTTAAAACTTACAGGTGAGCAAGCTTCCATGCTGTATTATTAGTTGTTCAAAGAAATTAAAGAAATTTATGATAATAATACATATATTTGAATCTAAATCAAAAGGGAATTATTTTGAAAAGATTGGTGGGGCTTATGCTCAAGGAGAGGCCCAAGGTTTTAACAATGATCGCACCGTTGTTTTGAATATCGTCTCGGGACTTATACAACAACTGAGGCCCAAAAAGATTTATGTACAACAAGGATTGGGTCTTACAACTCAAGAAGAATCCCAAAGATTATTTAAAGAAAATAAATGGGACTTACAACACAAGGGTAGGCCCGGATGATTTTCTTGTTTGAAAATGGCGATCGCGCCGAGATTTTTTAACGCAGAGGGACTTATACAATGTATGAGGCCCAAAAAGGTTTTGGTTAAAAAAGGGATTGGGTCTTACACTCTATTATAGGCCCATGAGTGATTTTAAGAAAAAGAATGGGGCTTACGACTCAAGGAGAGGCCCAAGTGGTTTTATTTTAAACTGGCGATCGCACCGAGATTTTTGAAAACATTGTGGGTCTTATACAATGACTGAGGCCCAAACTATTTTGGTTTCAAAGAGGGATTGGGTCTTAACTCTATTAGAGGCCCATAAGTGTTTGAAAAAGATTGATGAGAGTGGAATCAATCAAAATCCTAATTTTGTCTAAAATGGAATTAATTTTGTTTAAAAATTAATAAAAATTATTGAAAACATGTAAAAAATGAGTGGTGATCTCGGATCAATGTTTCAAAAATCATGTTTTTATCCACAAAATGATTGAAAACCATTTAAGTTTGGAAAATCAAGAAGGAAAAAATATTTTAAATGTTAAAAAAACAAATAAAAATTAATTCTTTGCAAAAATATCAAGTATATGAAATAAATAATATTTTTGGGAATTTTTTGTAAAATAAAATATTTTAACATTTTTGTGAATTATTAAAAAAAGAATCAACTCAAAATCATTAAAATTCAAGGAGAAATTAATTTTTTAATCAATTAAATAAAATCACAAAATTCAAATATTTGAATTTTTGAAAAAGGGTGCCAAGAACACCCAAGAACACATGCGTGTTCTGAGTTTTGTCCATATTTGCATTTTCTCATCAATCTCACTGAATACTTGATGAAATCACACAATCCACATATCAGTCTACTCGTTTTCACCTCACGATCATGTCTATGGTCTTTAATTTCATTTATTTTAAGCATGGAATAAGAAATCAAATAGAAACCCTCAAGAACCCTAAATTCTGCATGAAGCCTCTGAAATTCCACACACGATTCATACAAAGCAATTAATTGAGGGGAAACATTCCATACATGATTATGAGCATATTGCAAAATTATTGTGCGAGGAAATATGCATGAATCATGAGATGACCAAGTTGAGGCTTACCTCTTGCGGCTGGTGATCGAGTTCTAGGTTGAAGGTGTTACAGCTTGGTTCCAATGATGTGGACAACTTCCCTAGGTGCTATGGAGTGTGTCTGAATGCTTGGAGTGGATTGAATTGAGCTGGAACTTGATTTGGCACCTCAACTGCAAATCTGTCAAAGGCTTGTGCAGATGGCTGGTGATTTTGAGAATCTAGTGTTCCAGATGTTGTTTAAGTGTTTGGATCACTTCTATATGATGGTTATGAGGTGTGTGTGTGATTGGTTTGGTTGGAATTGTTCTCAAACTCAAAACCCAATAGTGACTTGCTTTAGAAGGCAAAATTGGAAGTGAGAGTGTGATTTTGAGAAAGGCAAGTGTTATGGTGTACTCAAACTGATCAGAAATGAGGTCTATTTATAGTGTGTCAAGTTTGTTTTGCAAGGAATAGGGAATGGCAATTGCAGCAGGCCTTTGGCCAATGTGGATCAAATGGAATCTCAAGTCTCCTCTAGCCATTGACTTGAGATTAGAGCACAGGCCCATGGTTTTCTGATTCAAGGATAAGGCTTGACTGAAGTGTTAATCTTTTCTCTGATACATGCCACCTCTAAGCATCCATTTAATGCCTCAAAACATGCTTGGAGTTGCACAATTTGATCAAATCGAGCCATAATGCACAAATCTGGCTTGTAAGATAGTTTGCATCAAGGCATATTGCAGCCATCATATCTTCTAGCTCAGATGGAATTTGATGGAGTTCTTGGACATTTTGGAAAGCTGATATATCCTATTTCAACATAATGTCCAACTTTGGTTTTGATACAACTTAAATTACAATGAAATATGCCTCTACATTTGGGAAAAAATAATTCTGACTTAGTGAAAATTTCACCAAGTGTTGGAAAAATGTCACTTTTGTGTTTTCAGCCATTTTGATCACTCCATAACTTAAAATCCATGAGTAATTGGAATGAGGTGTAGTTGACACTTTTAAATTATGCCATGAGAGCTACAAATCCATATTTGGACCATCCAAAATGGTTGCTTGGATCTCAAGTTATGATCCTTGGAAGTTGGTACCCTAGCCACTTTGTTCCATAACTTAGAAAAATTCTAAGTTTTTATGGTTACCCCTTTTACACGTTAACTCACATTCTTTGATTTTTCTTGATGAATTATGATTCCAATCACACATTAACATTGCTTTAGGGTTAAAGAACCATAATTGTGAAGAATTCCAAAAAGTCAAACTTGACTTTTGTGCACAGTTGACTTTTTACCAGATGAATTCCAAACTGTGCGATCCTTGGTGAAATCAAGTCCTTGACCTAAATCAAGCCTAATGGATATGTTCCATAGGTGTTATAGGGTGCATTGAATCATGTCCCAAGGTTTGGGAGCATGTCTGAGTCAAAAGTCAAAGGTATAGTTGACTTTTCCCTCGAAACCCTAATTGTGGTCCTGATGAAATTGAAACTTGGGGATCAAGCTTCTTGGATCACTCCATTGTTGCAAATGGATCAATGTAGGGTATTGAATACCATCAAATCATGTCTTGAGGTCTTGGCTCATGTTTTGCCCCAAAAGTCAACTTAGGGGTGAATTAGGTCAAGAAACCCTAATCCCTGATTTTTTGGTAAATGCATGCCCTGAGGTTAAATTGACTTGGTGATTAGGTCCATGAGGTCCCTTGGAGTATCTTGAGTTATATTTTGAAGCATTGGCTCATGCCCAGATGAAGATTTTCATCTGGAGGCCCTGGTCGACCAAAACACTAATATGGTGACACTGGCGATCTTGAGGCTTAATCCACTTTGAATGCTGCAACCTTGTGCTTGATTCTTGATATGGGAGTCCTCTTGATTCTTTTATGTGTGTTTGAGAGGTTAGAAAAGTTGAAGATCATGTCATTTCTTAATTGATCATTTGTCTAAGTGCTCTGAGAGGGCTTAAAACCCTAATGCTTGATTGCAGGGAATGCTCAACAATTCTTGAGGAGATTGGTGAGGCATAAAGGTACATCCATATTGTGATGATGATTTGTGTAACGCCCCGATTTTTTTAATTGTATTTATTTATTTCATTTATGTGAATTTTGTGAAATGTGTGAATTTATGGTATTTTACCGGCTAATTGAGTTAATTGGTTAGTTTCTGTGATAGATAAAATATTTGCATTAAATTATAATTTCTTTTCAACTTTTACTTCCTGAAATATATTTCATCGGTATGTTTATGTTTTATCGCGTTTTGATAGCGTTTGCGAGATATTTGAGCTGAGGGGTATTTTGGTCTTTTGGCTTAGTTATTTTTCATAAAATAGAAAATGGAGAGAAAAAGAGAGAAAAGAAAGGAAAAAGAAGAGAAAGAAAAAGAGAAGAGAGAAAGGAAGAGAAGGGAAAAAGAGGAGAAGAGGAAAATCGAGAATTCATCCGTTTCAATCGCGATTAATCCGGTAAGGGTGAGAAGTTTCAATTATATCTTGCTTGTGTATGTATATGTGTTGTTTATGTATGTGTTTTGGTTGTTTCACAACTTTTTCCTCATTGATAAATTGTTGAACAATAAATAGAAATCGATGTTTTCACGGTCGAAAATCACGAGTTAAGGTTCCTAATTGTCGATACATGTTAGATATATTTGGTTGTGCATTCAATTGGTAATTTTCTGATGTTTAGATGAGATTTGGAGAGGATTTGGTGTAGAATTCGTAACAAAAATTAAAAATTCTGGGTTTCGCAGGCGATACACGTATTGGGTAAGGCATTACGCTTATTGGGTAAGGCATTACGCGTAACACCTTGGGCAATACGCGTATGGAAATGGTGAAATAAGGGCATTACGCGTATGAAAACCATTTTGCACGGCCCTCTAGTGAAATGTGTAATGGTACGCGTAAGGGGCAAGGCATTACGCGTAACACTTTGGGCAATACGCGTAATGGGTTTTGTAAAAGGAACTTTTGGGAGAAATCAGTCTCTGCCCATACGCGTATCAAGTTGGGCAATACGCGTATGGAATGGGCGAGTGAGCAAGGCAATACGCGTATGGCTCAGGGTAATACGCGTATGGCCAGTGAGAGTGCAGAATGTTGTCTTTTCGCGATTCCATTTCTTTGTGATTCCGTAACTTGTGTTCCGATTATCCGTTTTGAACATTCTTGGTATCGTATGAAAGCTATTGAAATGTTCTTTCTTATTAAAATGGTTTTGAGATTGTTGGCCAATTTAATTATGTCGGGAAGTTGGAAATGTGTCGTTTTGGTGACTTTTACCGTTTTAATGGTGTGTATTTGATGTGTTATCATGCAATGTGCTTTTGATATGTATCGTATGACTTGTGTGATGTTATATGATGTGAATGCATGTGTTGAAATGTTGTGATGATGGTTTGTGGCCTAGGGGCAAGAAAATGCATTGTGTTGTATTTGATGATATATGCATGATTATGGATGTGTATATGTGTGCATTGGAATGTCATGAGTCATTGTATGCCAAGCATCATGATATGCATTCTTGTGATGTCGTGTGCCCTAGTGGGTGTGAGCGACGAAATGATTCCAGAGGGAATCTGCTATAACATCGTGAGCCTTATACCGAGAGGACTGAAAGCGATGATTATAGACGATCGTGAGCCTTATACAAAGAGGACCGAAAGCGATCGGATCGTGAGCCTTATACAAAGAGGACTGAAAGCGATCCATAAACGTCGTGAGCCTTATACCAAGAGGACCAAAAGTGACGGGGAACATCGTTTTCCCGACGGGGAGTTACACTAAGCAACAAGCGATGATTCCAATAGTTCCTGAGTGAACAAGTGGTGAGAATGATGGATGGATGGTCGGTCTCTATGCATTTGCATAAATCATGAATGGATTGATTATGTGTGACAATTGTGAATGGAATGATTATGTGTGGAAAATCATGAATGGATTGATTATGTGTGGGAAATCATGAATTGATTGAGTATGTGTTGAGATTTATGTTTGAATTGGTGAATTGATGTGCATATGTGATAAATGCATTGGTTGTGGATAATATGTCTTATGTGTAGATATGTGCTATGTGATTTGGTGGGGTGCTTCCATACGTTATGAATTTGGTGTGCCTTATGTGTGAATATGTGATTATGCTGGTATAATTGATGTATGCTATGTGTATTAGTATGTGATGCTAGTGGTGAGAATAACTATGCATGTGGATTTTTATGTGTTTGCATATTATTATGCAATCTTGATTTAGTTGTTATTTCTCACCCTTCTGCTGTGGTTTGTTGCTCTATGAGGCAATTGCAGATTAGTAGTCTTGGAGGCTTTTGTGAAGATTAGTCTTCCGTCCTTTGTCGGTCTGTCTGCTCTGATACGTAATACGGGAGTCGGGGAACGCTGTTGTTGTATATACAATTGTTGGATATATTTTGTATTACTTTTGTATGTATATTTTGAAGTTGTAACACAATTTATTTTGTAAAATAAGACAGTTATGGATCTTTCCGCTTTATTCCATAATTGACCTTTCCTTTTATGGAGAAAGTTTCCCTTTGAGGTTATTCCAAATGTGTTATGTATCAAAACTTATGAGCAGGGATTGTGTTTTCTTTCTTTAAATTGTGGCATCCTTGTTTTTGTCGGAAAAATAAATTTTTATTTACTCTGATTTAATTATGTATTATTTATTCGCGATGGGAATTGGGGTGTTACAATTTGCACAATGATGGGAAATCTTAGTGGTCAAAATTTGGGGTATGACACTTTGGTTGCTATAATTTATACTGAAGCTACACATTCTTTTATTTCTTTGGATTGTGATAAAAGAGTGAATCTTGAGTTGTCTGCTATGAGTGGTGGTATGGTTATTGATGTAATGCCCCAGTTTTTGTTAGATTTATTTAATTGAGCCGATTTTATTATTTTTGGTCTTTATATTATTTTATTTTTGACTTTTATTTGGCAATATATTATTTTTCATTGTTGTTATGTTTTATCGCGTTGTGAGAGCGTTTGCGAGATATTTGAGTGTAGGGGTATTCTGATCTTTTGATGGGTAGATATTATGTTTTTCCTTTAAAATAGAACTTAGAGGTTAGAAAGAGAGAAAAATAGAGAGAAAGAAAAAGAGAAGAAGGAAAAGAGAAAGAAATGAAGAAAAAGGTAGAAAAATTGGAGAGAAAGAAATTGATCCAACCGACTTTTCAAACACGATTAAATCGGGTAAGGGAGCGAAACTCGATTATCTTATGCTTGTGCATGATTATGTATGCGTGTGTTTGAATGTTCTCTTGTCTTTCCTAGTTTTTCCATTTTAGGTTGAAATGAGAAAAATGAATCGAAATCGATGTTTTCACGGTCGAAAATCGATATAAACTGTGTTGAATGATCGTATGATATGTATGAACATTGTTGATACTTGTCTTGATGGATTGAAAACGTTTTGGTTGGAAAAAGTGGGATTTTGGGGTATTGGAACAGTGTAAACCCGTAACAGAATTTTTTGTTTCTGGTGTAGACCGCCAGGCGGTGGTTTGGGCGCCGGGCGACGCATGGGTTGCGTCACTGCTCCGCCGGGCGATGCCCAGGAGGCGCAGCTTGTCACGCTGCTGACTTTTTTAAGTTTTGGGTAGAGGAAGTTTACGCCCCTGCTTCGCCGGGCGAAGTAGAGGCGAAGGGCCACCGCTGGGCGGTCCTTGGGTAGCGCCGGGCGCTGCTGGGACTTTTCAAAAAGTTCCATTTCCTCTTTAATTCCATAACTTGTGACCTGATGGCCCGTTTTGAATGTCCTTGGTACCGTTAGAGAGATAATGAATTATTATTTCTTATAAAATGGTTTTGAGATTTGTGGCCGATTTAATTATGTCAGGAATTTGGAAATGTGTCATTTTGTCGACTTTTACCGTTTTAATGGTGTGTATTTGATGTGTTATCATGCAATGTGCTTTTGATATATACCGTATGACTTGTGTGTTGTTTTATGATGTAAATGCATGTGATGAAATGTTGTGATGATGGTTTGTGGCCTAAGGGCAAGAAAATGCATTGTGTTATGTTTGATGGTATATGCATGATTATGGATGTGTATCTGTGTGCATTTGAATGTCATGAGTCATTGTATGACAAGCATCGTGATATGCATTCTTGTGATGTCGTGTGCCCTAGTGGGTGTGAGCGACAAAACGATTCACGAGGGGATCCGCTGTAACATCGTGTGCCTTATACAAAGAGGTGTGAGCGATGATTATGGACGATCGTGTGCCTTATACAAAGAGGTGTGAGGGATCGGGTTGTGTGCCTTATACAAAGAGGTGTGAGCGATCCATAAATGTCGTGTGCCTTATACAAAGAGGTGTGAGCGACGGGGAACATCGTTTGCCCGACGGGGAGTTACACTAAGTAACAGGCGATGATTCCAATGTTCCTGAGTGAACTAATGATGAGAATGATGGATGAAACAGTACCGCATTGCATTTTCATAGAGTCATTGTGTCAGTCTCTTTGCATTTGCATAAATCATGAATATATTGATTTTGTGTGGAATTATGAATGGAATTGATGAGTTGATATATATATATATATATATATATATATATATATATATATATATATATGTTAGTGATAAATGTATTGTGTTGATTGATATGCCTCTGTGATGGTTGTATGAGATATGCTTTGTGTTAGTTTGCATTTGAATTATGGTGTAAGTCGTGGTGAGAATGTTTTATATGTGTATTTTTGTGTTACTATATAATCATATGCAATTATATTATGATTGTGTTTCTCACCCTTCTGCTGTTTTGAATGCTCTATGAGGCATTGCAGATTAGATGTTGGAGGTCTTTTTGTGAAGCTTAGGTCTTCATTATTTTGTCGGTCGGCTCTGATATGTAGCACCGGGTAGTCGGGGAGATCGTTTGTGATTATGTGTATATGTATATGTTCTTTTTGGATTGTACATGTATGGCTCTGTACATGTCGGACAAACTTTTATGATATATATATATATATATATATATATATATATATATATATATATGAGATTCGGTTGCAGATTTTCCGCTTTTATTCTGTATCTGAATTGTGGGTGTTAGGAACTGAGTTCCTCTGTCGTGTGCTACCTGATTGTTGCATATCTTTATGAGCAGGTTGTTGAATTTTGTTTCAATTGATGTTACGCCTCCGTCTATGCCATGAATGTTTTTATTATACTCCGATTATTTGTTATCGCTTTAATTAGTTGGGGGGATAGATTAGGGGTGTTACATTAAGTGGTATCAGAGCCAGTTTTGTCAGTTCGTGCCAGTCCGTGTTTGTCTTTGTGTGTGGGTGAGCTGTTTGTTTAACCATAGTTGTTGTTATTGGAAATGAACAGAATATGGCTGGTAGGAATGATGCTGCTCTTGCTGCTGCTATGCAAGCTATGGCTAAGGCTGTGCAGGGTGCACCTAATGTCGGCGGGAATGATGAGTTCAGGAAGAACAAACCGCCTGTCTTCAAAGGGAGACATGATCCTGATGGTGCTCAGATTTGGCTTAAGGAGATTGAAAGAATCTTTCGAGTGATGGACTGTGCTGAGGAGCATAAGGTGAGACTGGGTACTCACATGTTGCAGGAGGAAGCTGATGATTGGTGGGTTAGTACGCGTCATGTTTGGGAAGCTACAGGTGAAGATATCACTTGGGCTTTCTTTAGCAGGGAGTTTTTGAGGAAGTATTTTCCTAAAGATGTTAGAGAAAAGAAAGAGATGGAGTTCTTGGAGTTGAAACAGGGTTACATGTCTGTTGTGGATTACACTGCTAAGTTTGTGGAGCATGCTCAGTTTTATCCACATTATGCTGAAGCAACTGCAGAGTTTTCCAAATGTGTGAAGTTTGAGAACGGATTGCATCCGGAGATCAAGCAGGCAATTGGTTATCAAAGGATTAGAAGGTGTTCGGATTTGGTGGATTGTTGTAGAATTTTTGAGGAGGATAGCAAAGCTCGTTCTACTCACTATAAGAGTGTGAACGAAAGGAAGGGGAAGCAACCGTTTCGTGGTGGTCCTTATGTGTCACCAGCTGACAAGGGTAAGCAAAGGGGTAGTTTTGATAAGAGGCCAAGTAGGGGGGTATGTCTAATCCTCTGAGATGTTTTAGGTGTGGTGACTTAGGTCATCGTCAGTTTGAATGTATAAAGGATATGAGGAAGTGTTCCAATTGTGGAGGTATAGGACATGTCGCAGCTGATTGTAAGAAGAATGTGGTGAAGTGTTTCAACTGTGGTGAACCTGGTCATGTTAGTACGAAGTGTCCGAAACCAAAGCAAGCTCCAGTTGGAGGGAAAGTATTTGCATTGGCAGGAACTCAGACTACTAGTGCAGACCGTCTGATCAGAGGTACTTATTTTATTAATAGTATGCCTTTAGTTCTATTATTGATACCAGAGCGACTCATTCATTTATCTCGTCTGAGTGCGCGAAGCGTTTGAATCTTTTGTTGTCTTCGATGGGTGGAGAGATGGTTATTGATACTCCAGCAATGGGGTCAGTAACTACTTCTTTGGTTTGTTTAAGTTGTCCTTTGACCATTTATGGTAAAGATTTTGAGATGGATTTGGTGTGTCTGCCGTTGGAGGGTTTAGATGTGGTTCTGGGAATGAATTGGTTGCAGTTTAATCGGGTTCATATTGATTGTTATCATAAGCTAGTAAGATTTCCTTCTCTTGAAGAAGATGAGGAATCGAGTTTCTTATCTACCAAAGAGTTGAAGAAACTTTTGGCGGATGAAGCTCAGTTGTTCGGGTTGTTTGCATCGTTGACTGTGGATAGTCAAGTTGCACTTGATGTGTTTCCAGTTGTGTGTGAATTTCCAGAGGTGTTTCCAGAGGATATTTCAGATGTGCCGCCAGAGAGAGAGGTGGAGTTTTCTATAGATCTAGTTCCTGGTACTAGACCTGTATCGATGGCACCATATCGTATGTCGGCATCTAAGTTGGTTGAGTTAAAGAAGTAGTTGAATGAATTGTTAGAAAAAAGGTTTGTGAGGCCGAGTGTATCGCCTTGGGGTGCTCCAGTTTTATTGGTGAAGAAGAAAGATGGAAGTATGCGATTGTGTATTGATTATCGCCAGCTGAATAAGGTGACGATTAAGAAGAAGTATCCTCTTCCGAGAATTGATGATTTGATGGACCAGTTGGTAGGTGCGTGTGTGTTTAGTAAGATTGATTTGAGGTCAGGGTATCATCAGATTAGAGTGAAAGAGGAAGATATTCAGAAGACGACTTTTAGGACACGCTACGGACATTATGAATATTCTGTGATGCCGTTCGGGGTTTCTAATGCGTCGGGTGTGTTTATGGAGTATATGAATCGTATTTTCTATGAGCATATGGATCAATTTGTTGTTGCATTTATTAATGACATCTTGATTTATTCTAAGTCTCGGGAGGAACATGCGGAACATTTGCGTGTTGTGTTGCAAATTTTGAAGGAAAGGAGACTTTTTGCCAAGTTGTCCAAGTGTGAGTTCTGGTTGTCAGAAGTGAGTTTTCTTGGGCACGTGATTTCAGGTAATGGTATTGTTGTGGATCCATCTAAAGTAGATGCAGTTCTACAATGGGAGGCTCCTAGATCTGTTACTGGAATTAAAAGCTTTTTGGGTTTAGCTGGATATTATCGAAGATTCATTGAAGGTTTTTCCAAGTTAGAACTTCCTTTGACCCAGTTGACTTGTAAAGGTAAAGCGTTCATTTGGGACATTTAGTGTGAGGAAAGTTTTAGTGAGCTGAAGAGAAGATTGACTACAGCTCCGATATTGATCTTACCGAATCCTACTGAACCGTTTGTGGTGTATTGTGATGCGTCTTTGATTGGTTTAGGTGGAGTGTTGATGCAAGAAGGTAAGGTTGTGGCTTATGCTTCGAGGCAATTGAGGGATCATGAGAAGAATTACCCTACTCATGATTTGGAATTAGCGGCAGTGGTTTTTGTATTGAAAATTTGGAGGCATTATCTCTACGGTGCAAGATTCGAAGTCTTTATTGATCATAAGAGTTTGAAATACTTGTTTGATCAGAAAGATTTGAATATGAGGCAACGGAGATGGTTGGAATTTTTTAAGGACTACGATTTTGGCTTGAATTACCATCCTGGTAAAGCTAATGTGGTAGCCGATGCGTTGAGCCGGAAATCTTTGCATATGTCTGTTTTGATGGTTAAAGAGTGGGAACTTTTGGAAGCATTTAGAGATTTGAGTTTGGTGTGTGAATTGACATCTGATGGCGTGAGGCTTGGTATGTTAAAGGTTACTAATGATTTTCTGTTGACCATTAGCGAGAAACAGAAGTTGGATGTGAAATTTGTTGATTTGATGACGGTTGGTGATCAAAGTGTGAATGGTGACTTTAAAGTGGATGATAAGGGTGTTTTGAGATTCCGTGGTAGAATTTGTATTCCTGATGATTCGGACTTGTAAAAGATGATTTTAGAGGAAGGACACCGGAGTAGTTTAAGTATACATCCGGGATCTAATAAGATGTATCAAGATTTAAAAAAGATCTTTTGGTGGTCCGGATTGAAGAGGGATGTGGCTTAGTTTGTTTATGTGTGTTTGACGTGTCAAAAGTCAAAGGTAGAACATCAAAAGCCTAGTGGATTATTGCAACCATTGGATATTCCCGAGTGGAAATGGGACATCATTTCTATGGATTTTGTGACAGGGTTGCCGAATACACAGAGGGGACATAATGCCATTTGGGTAGTTGTGGATAGGCTGACTAAATCGGCGCATTTCATTCCGATTGACATCAGTTTTTCTTTGGAAAGGTTGGCTGAGATTTATATCCGTGTGATTTTGAAGCTACATGGTGTTCCGTTGTGTATTGTTTCAGATCGAGATCCGAGGTTTACTTCCAGATTTTGGGAAAGTTTGCAAAAGGCGTTAGGTTCCAAGTTGAGATTGAGTTCTGCTTATCATCCTCAGACAAATGGTCAGACCGAGAGAACTATTCAGTCGTTGGAAGATTTACTGAGAGCGTGTGTTCTTGAGAAAGGTGGTGCTTGGGAATTGGAGAGTCGGATGCGGGAGTCGTATCCGGAGTTGTTCGTCTCAGGTAATATTTTCGAGGACGAAAATTTCTAAGTGGGGGAGAGTTGTAACGCCCCAGTTTTTGTTAGATTTATTTAATTGAGTCGATTTAATTATTTTTGGTCTTTATATTATTTTATTTTTTACTTTTATTTGGCAATATATTATTTTTCATTGTTGTTATGTTCTATCGCGTTTTGAGAGCGTTTGCGAGATATTTGAGTGTAGGGGTATTCTGGTCTTTTGATGGGTAGATATTATGTTTTTCCTTTAAAATAGAACTTAGAGGTTAGAAAGAGAGAAAAATAGAGAGAAAGAAAAAGAGAAGAAGGAAAAGAGAAAGAAAAGAAGAAAAAGGGAGAAAACTTGGAGAGAAAGAAATTGATCCAACCGACTTTTCAAACACGATTAAATCGGGTAAGGGAGCGAAACTTGATTATCTTATGCTTGTGTATGATTATGTATGCGTGTGTTTGAATGTTCTCTTGTCTTTCCTAGTTTTTCCATTTTAGGTTGAAATGAGAAAAATGAATCGAAATCGATGTTTTCACGGTCGAAAATCGATATAAACTGTGTTGAATGATCCTATGATATGTATCAACATTGTTGATACTTGTCTTGATGGATTGAAAATGTTTTGGTTGGAGAAAGTGGGATTTTGGGGTATTGGAACAGTGTAAACCCATAACAGAATTTCTGTTTCTGGTGCAGACTGTCGGGAGGTGGTTTGGGCACTGGGCGAGGCATGGGTTGCGCCGCTGCTCCGTCGGGCGATACCCAGGAGGCGCAGCTTGTCACGCTGCTGACTCTTTTAAGTTTTGGGTAGAGGAATTTTATGCCCCTGCTTCGCCGGGCGAAGTAGAGGCGAAGGGCCACCGCTGGGCGGTCCTTGGGTAGCGTCGGGCGCTGCTGGGACTTTTCAAAAAGTTCCCTTTCCTCTTTAATTCCATAACTTGTGACCCGATGGCCCGTTTTGAACGTCCTTGGTACCGTTAGAGAGCTAATGAATTATTCTTTCTTATAAAATGGTTTTGAGATTTGTGGCCGATTTAATTATGTCGGGAATTTGGAAATGTGTCGTTTTGTCGACTTTTACCGTTTTAATGGTGTGTATTTGATGTGTTATCATGCAATGTGCTTTTGATATATACCATATGACTTGTGTGTTGTTGTATGATGTAAATGCATGTGATGAAATGTTGTGATGATGGTTTGTGGCCTAAGGGCAAGAAAATTCATTGTGTTGTGTTTGATGGTATATGCATGATTAAAGATGTGTATCTGTGTGCATTTGAATGTCATGAGTTATTGTATGCCAAGCATTATGATATGCATTCTTGTGATGTCGTGTGCCCTAGTGGGTGTGAGCGACGAAACGATTCCCAAGGGGATCCGCTGTAACATCGTGTGCCTTATACAAAAAGGTGTGAGCGATGATTATGGACGATCGTGTGCCTTATACAAAGAGGTGTGAGCGATCAGGTCGTGTGCCTTATACAAAAAGGTGTGAGCGATCCATAAACATCGTGTGCCTTATACAAAGAGGTGTGAGCAATGGGGAACATCGTTTGCCCGACGGTGAGTTACACTAAGTAACAAGCGATGATTCCAATAGTTCCTGAGTGAACTAATGTTGAGAATGATACCGCATTGCATTTGCATAGAGTCGTTGTGTCGGTCTCTTTGCATTTGCAAAAATCATGAATGGATTGATTTTGTGTGGAATTGTGAATGGAATTGATGAGTTGATATATATATATATATATATATATATATATATATATATATATATATATATATATATATATATATATATATATATGTCGGTGATAAATGTATTGTGCGTGATTGATATGCCTCTGTGATGGATGTATGAGATATGCTTTGTGTTAGTTTGCATTTGAATTATGGTGTAAGTCATGGTGAGAATGTTTTATATGTGTATTTTTGTGTTACTATATAATCATATGCAATTATATTATGATTGTGTTTCTCACCCTTCTGCTGTTTTGAATGCTCTATGAGGCATTGCAGATTAGATGCTGGAGGTCTTTTTGTGAAGCTTAGGTCTTCATTCTTTTGTCGGTCGGCTCTGATATGTAGCACCGGGTAGTCGGGGAGATCGTTTGTGATTATGTGTATATGTATATGTTCTTTTTGGATTGTACATGTATGGCTCTGTAAATGACAGACAAACTTTTATGATATATATATATATATATATATATATATATATATATATATATATGAGATTCGGTTGCAGATTTTTCGCTTTTATTCTGTATCTGAATTGTGGGTGTTAGGAACTGAGCTCCTCTGTCGTGTGCTACCTGATTGTTGCATATCTGTATGAGCAGGTTGTTGAATTTTGTTTCAATTGATGTTACGTCTCCGTCTATGACATGAATGTTTTAATTATACTCTGATTATTTGTTATCGCTTTAATTATTTGGGGGGATAGATTGGGGGTGTTACAATTGATACTCCTGCCATGGGTTCAGTAACTACCCCATATGTGTGTTTGAATTGTTTGTTGAGTATTTTTGGTAAAGACTTTGGAGTTGATTTAGTGTGCCTTCACTTAAATCAACTTGATGTTATTCTTGGGATGAATTGGTTGGAATTCAACCATGTTGATATTAACTGTTTTGATAAAACGATTATTTTTCTAGAACCTAAGAATGAAGGAGACTTGTTTATGTCTGCTAAGCAAGTGAATGAGTCGGTGTAAGATGGTGCCAAAGTGTTTATGTTGATGGCAACTTTGAGCAATGGTGAAAGTGGAGCAATTGATGCTTTACCAATTGTTCGTGACATTCCAGAAGTTTTTCCTGATGAGATAAGTGATTTGCCGCCAGAATGTGAAGTGGAGTTTTCAATTGACTTAGTTCTTGGAACTAGTCCGGTATCAATGGCTCCATATCGTATGTCCGCATCGGAATTGAAAGAGTTGAAAAGTCAACTTGAAGATTTGCTTGAGAAGAGATTTATTAGTCCGAGTGTGTCACTGTGGGGTGCACTAGTTTTATTGGTTAAGAAGAAAGAAGGTACTATGAGGCTTTGTGTGGACTAGAGACAATTGAACAAGGTGACTATCAAGAATAAGTATCCACTTTTGAGGATTGATGACTTGATGGATCAGTTGGTTGGTGCAAGTATGTTCAGTAAGATAGATTTGAGATTTGGGTATCATCAGATTCGTGTGAAGGCTGAAGATATTCAGAAGACTGCTTTTAGAACAAGATATGGACATTATGAGTATTATGTGATGCTATTTGGTGTGACTAATGCACCAGGTGTATTTATGGAGTACATGAATAAGATTTTCTATCCTTATTTGGATAAGTTTGTGGTTGTGTTCATTGATGATATTTTGATCTATTCGAAGAGTGAAGAAGATCATCCTGAGCATTTAATGATTGTGTTATCTGTGTTGAAAGAGAAGCAATTGTATGCTAAACTTTCTAAGTGCGAGTTTTGGTTGACGGAAGTGAGTTTTCTTGGCCATGTGATATCGAGTTGAGGTATTGCAGTTGATCCATCGAAGGTTGAAGCTGTATCGTAATGGGAGACTCCGAAATCAGTTTTTTAGATTAGAAGTTTTCTTGGTTTGGCAGGTTACTATCGGAAATTCATTGAAGGATTTGCTAAGTTATCTTTGCCATTGACGTAGTTGACTAGGAAGGGTCAAGCTTTTGTTTGGGATGCAAAGTGTGAAGAAAGTTTTCAAGAGCTTAAGAGAAGATTGATGACATCTCCTGTTTTGATTTTGCCGGGTCCACCAGAAGCATTTGTTGTGTATTGTGATGCTTCTTTGAGGGGTTTGGAAGGTGTGTTGATGCAACATCAGCAAGTTGTAGCTTATGCTTCAAGGCAACTTAAAGTGCATGAGAGGAATTATCCGACGCATGACTTAGAGTTGGCCTCTGTTGTATTTGTGTTGAAGCTTTGGAGATATTATTTGTTTGGTACGAGATTTGAGGTGTATAGTGATCATAAGAGTTTGAAGTATCTCTTTGACCTGAAAGAATTGAATGTGAGGCAAAGGAAATGGTTGGAACTTTTGAAAGATTATGATTTTGGTTTGAATTACCATCCGGGTAAAGAAAACGTGATAGCTGATGCATTGAGTAGGAAATCTTTGCATATGTTGATGATGATGGTAAGAGAGTTGGAAATGATTGAACAATTTCGTGATTTGAGTTTGGTGTGTGAGAAGACTTCTTATGGAGTTAAGCTTGGTATGTTGAAGCTTACTAGTGGCATTCTTGATGAGATTCGAGAAGGTCAGAAATTTGATTTGGGTTTGGTTGATCGGTTGACTTTGATCAATCAAGGTCAATGTGGTGATTTTCGGAGTGATGAGAACGGTATCATGAGGTTTCGTGATAGAGTTTGTGTTCCGAATATTGTTGAGCTGAAGAAGAGTATTCTTAAGGAAGGGTATCGTAGTGGATTGAGTATTCATCCCTGTACTACTAAGATGTATCAAGATTTGAGAAAAGTATTCTGGTGGCCTCGTATGAAAAAGGATATTGCCGAGTTTGTGTATTCTTGTTTGACTTGTCAGAAGTCGAAGATTGAGCATCAGAAACCGTCAGGATTGATGCAACCGTTATCTATTCCTGAGTGGAAATGGGATAACATATCTATGGATTTTTTGTCTGGTTTACCAAGAACATCGAGTAACTGTGAAGCTATTTGGGTTATTATGGATAAATTAATGAAATTTGCTCACTTTATCCCAATGCGAATGGATTACCCGTTGGAGAGATTAGCAAATTTGTACATAGAGAGGATTGTCAATTTGCATAGTATTCCATCTAGCATCGTGTCAGATAGAGATCTGAGGTTCACTTCGAGATTTTGGGAGAGTTTGCGAAGTGCCTTAGGTGCGAAGTTACATTTGAGTTTTGCTTACCATCCGCAGACCGATGGTCAGACTGAGAGGATAATTCAGTCACTTGAGGATCTTTTGAGAGCTTGTGTGTTGGAGAAAGGAGGAGCTTGGGATAACTACTTGCCTTTGATTGAGCTCACTTACAACAACAACTTTCATTCGAGTATTGGTATGGCACCGTTTGAGGCATTGTATGGTAGGCCGTGTAGGACGCCATTGTGTTGGTATGAGTCGGGTGAGAGTGTCGTGGTTGGACTCGAGATAGTTCAGCAGACTATTGATAAGATTAAGATGATTCAGGAGAAGATGAAGATTTCTCAGAGTCGTCAGAAGAGTTATCATGACAAGAGGAGGAAAGCACTTGAGTTTTAAGAAGGAGATCATGTGTTTCTTCGAGTTACTCTGATAACTGGTGTTAGTAGGGCGTTGAAGTCGCGTAAGTTGACGTCGTGATTCATTGGTCCTTATCAGATCTTGCAGAGGATAGGAGAGGTAGCCTATTGGATTGCTTTGCCACCGTCGCTTGCTAATCTCCATGACGTGTTCCCGGTATCTCAGTTGAGGAAATACATTGCGGATCTGTCTCATGTAGTCCAAGTAGATGATGTGCAGGTGAGAGATAACCTGACTGTGGAGACATCACCTATGCAGATTGAGGATCGGGAGTTGAAGCAACTTTGAGGTAAAGAGATCGCTTTGGTGAAGATAGCATGGGGAGGACCAGCTAGTGGAAACGTCACTTGGGAGCTTGAGAGCTAGATGAGGGAGTCTTATCCCGAGTTATTCGTTTGAGGTAATTTTCGAGGGCGAAAATCTTTTAAGTTGGGGAGGGTTGTAATATCCCGATTTTAGTAATTATTTATTTATATTAATTAATTGAGTGATTTTATAAATTAAATGATTTATGTGAATTATTGGGTTTAAATGAATTATTTGATTTAGTGAATTTATATGAATTGTTTGATTTATATAAATTATTGGGTTTATATAAATTAATTGGTTTATCTAATTTATGTGAATTAATTGATTTAATTGAAATATGTGATTTATTGAATTATTTGAAAATAATTGATTTGTTGGATTTATCTAATTATTTGATTTAATTAGATTATTAGAATTAAGTAATTTATTTAATTTAATTCAATTTGGTGGAATAATATAATTGATAGATTTTAGTTGGGTTTAGTGTAAGGTGTGAATAGTAATTGAATGGTTGGGTTAGGCCCATTTTGTGTAAGACAATTTAGGGTTAGTGAGAAAGTTAGTAAGAAGAGAAAATTGGGGGAACAAAGAGAAAAATAGAAGAGAAGAGAACAAAGAGTAGAAGAGAAGAAGAAGAGTGGAGAAGAAGAGGAAATCAAACCCAACTCAAGAAATCATCCAAAAATAAGGTAAGAGTGAGTTTCCACTCAATTATTGGGACTATTGATGATGATTAATGGGTAGAAATAGGTTTTGAGTAAAATCCCTAAAAATTTTCTATGAGATTGAAATTATTAGGTTAATATTAATTTCTAATAAATATTAATTTTTGGTGTTTTTAGAACTGATTTTGGTGATATTTTTAGAGACCCATTTGATATTTGGAGTTGGAAATTGGAATAATTATATTTGTTCATCAATACTGTAGCGCATGAGCATTATCTGGCTAATCGATTCAAGTGAAATGTTGATGTAGCACTGTAGCGCAGCTTAGGATAAGAGGCAATCTAATATTGCCATTACTGTGAGTTGTATCGCCACCCACTCTGTTTTTAGTGGCATTGAAGTAATTAATAGTATACTAACTTATTTGAGGCATTGAATTCTAATGTCAGCTTCACTTCTACTACATTCAACAACAGAGGTTTGTTACATTAAGTACATCAAAGAATGAAGTTAACTAGTAGTAAAAGTAGAAATAAGCCAGTATAAAAACAACTTCAAAAATACGTAATTCTATTGGGATCAAAACTCAAAAGAATCGCATCTCAATATCAACCTTCTTTTTTGGGTTGAGTTATACTTTTTGGCTTATTTTCCAAATATATAGTGCTTTCATAGGGTGAAGTGACTAGCGGGGGACTTCTAAATTGAATAAAAAGTACTTATATAAGAATTAACTAGAAATGTAGAATGAATTTACCAACCTGCAGTAATTATCTGTAAGAAAAGTGCATTGAGATCCAATCTTTTCATGACCATATACTGTACAAACCATGGAAATTAAATGTAACCATTTACTTTGTCATGTACTGTAACTAATAATTATTAATACTGAGTAATATTGAATATTATTTAAATATTGGTTATTAATTTTAAATATAATTACTTAATTTAAATTTGAATACTTATTTAATTATTAATTATTAAATATTGAATATTTATTAAATATTAATTATTTATTTAAATATTAATTATTTATTTAAATACTGATTAATATTTATTGAATAGTGGAGTTCTATTGAATATTGGATTCAATTATTAGTGATTGATTAATTATTCTGTATTTAATCGGTAATTTGTGTTTTGTGAATTGTGAATGGATTGAGCCGATCCTTATGTGTTTATTTGCTAATTGTGGTGATGATGTTTAAAGTATGAGTACCTTGAATTTGGAAATGTGTTTGTGTGTGCAATTGTGTGATAATTCAAATGTGGTGAATTATTGGAGATATGCATGATTAAGATTAGAGAACGGTCTTAATTGCATATGGTTGTTGTGATTGCATACGCGTCATTTGTGTCAAGAGATAACGTTTGCTAGTTTCGTGGGAGTTAGTGACTTGTCCCAAACCTAGAGTGGGATTTGAAAGCTTAGAGAACGGGCTTTGTGTGTTATTGGTCTAGAGAACGGACCCGGTTTAATGTAAAAACCGAAAAATAATAACAAGTGTTGGTACCACATGGCATGAGTTGCATTTAGTCTTGCATCGAGTCACATTGCATATATGTTTGTTATATGGAAGTATTTGTACGTATGTGACTTGTTGAATTGATGAAATGGTGAATTGTATGGTTACTTGAGTAATACCTTGTTGATGAAACTTTGAAGTGTGAGAATGATTTTAAATATGTTTGTATGCCTTTGAATTAATTATTATCTTATGATTTCAATATTGATGTGAATTCTCACCCTTTTGTTGGAATGATGTTTTGTACGACATCGGTCAGGTACCGAGGTAGAGTTGCTTGTAGCGCGAGATAGCCGCTGGAGTAGCTGATTAGTTTCTTTATTTATGTTGGGTCGAGTCATGCTCTGATCATGTAATACTAGGATCGTTTTGGTTTATGTTTTAGAGATACATTATGTACTCTACTTTATGTTTTCATGTTATTTGAATTGTATGAAGTATCGGCGTTTATGCCTAAGTTATTTGTTTATGAACGTGAAGAGCATGGAATTTTCTTTATGTCAATTATGATTAACTTGAATCCGCTGCTACATGCTAAGTGAAGTTTTTGAAAAGTATGAAATTAATTAAGTGTATTTGAGCATGACAGGTGTTGAATGATGTTTTGAAAATATGTGTGACACTCTTTTGTGAAAGGCATGATTATTTACTCTAATTTATTATATGTTTTTTTGCGGGGTTTAGAAGGGTGTTACAATTTCTGCTTGGACTCTCTCTCTCTCTCTCTCTCTCTCTCTCTCTCTCTCTCTCTCTCTCTCTCTCTCTCTCTCACTCTCACTCTCTCTCTCTCCCACTCTCCTACTTTATCTCAACGTCCCATACACGATGAGGAGACAATTTTCTGGCTCAGGACCTCTATATAAGTTAGATTTTTCATAGTTTTGAGGATCCAAGCTTAGTGAGGAAGCTCTTCTACTATCTTTCTAGAATTAAGCAATATAATACCTTTAACAGTGACAATCGCTCGCATTGAGAGACTGTCACAATTATGTACTTTGTTTCTTGTTCTCTTGGATCAAAAAGCCTGCCGGCATAATCAAGCATTTCATCTTTGTTTCAAGTTCCCGCATTTTATTTCGACTTTACAGGTTTTTAATAGAATTGTTTCGATTGTTGTTTTATCGCATCCTTTACTTTAATGCTATGTTGTCTTTACATTTAAATACCATGTTTAAGTTGTTTATGTTCGATTTAATGTCTGGATAAACGTATTTAAGACCGGTATATGAAGACCGTCGTTGTCGAAAGGACTCGATAATGAAATTAGGTGTGAAACGCTAGTAAATTCTGTTTTGGCTTTAGTTTCCAAGTCTAAGTCTTAATGTTTTGTCACGGGAGTGAAAAGCAAACTAAGGTTCAAGCTGATAGCGCGAGAGTGTGAGGATTAAACCGGATAATGGAAATTGGGCATCGATCCTAAATACAACGAGAGCGTTTTAGGTATTGATTAGGGTCCAATTAGTTTTCAAAATACGCTTCTTAATTAAAATGGGCGAGCGAGAGTAAAATCTCATGGTTAGGGAGTGTGGCTTTAGTCAATAGCCCGAGAGTGTGAAACAGAGTCTTTAAACTAATATTTTCTATGGAACGTAATTTAACCATAATTTAATGCCTATAATTAAAGAGTCCTTGAGGAACACGGAATCCATATTTCGGCCTCTCTTTATTAATATATTTCTAAACCTTCATCAATTTACGTTTTATTTCCATCCAAACCTTTTAATCACTAGCCTTAGTTATACATAACATCGATTGATAACATTAAATTGATTATTAGTCTCTGTGGGTTCAATATCTTTTAAACATACAGGATAGACTGTATACTTGTAGTTAGATCATCTGATAGACTTGTAAGGCCACGATCACTCAACAAGATGTTTGACTAGCTTGCGGTTCCAGAGCTAGAAATGGAAAATATTGTAGAATACGATCCAGATATTGATTATGGTAGCTACTAATTTTGTAGAAAAAGAATGACATAGAACCATCTCTTTTTAGGTCCATCCATTTTGCTTTTAGGATTATTTTGTAATCCATTAAATAGATTAATGAAATATGTTTTGAGCAAATTATTTATTTGCATAGTATGCAACAATCATCCAGTTAACCTTGAGACTTTCTGAATGAGCATTAGCAAAGTGAAACTGATAACAGAAACATTAGTAAAACTAATTAAACATTAACTCATAGGTGTTCAGAGAATATTAAATAGGTTAGACTACTAGGTAACATTTCCAAGAGTTATTATTAGAGTATTGATAAGATTTAACAAATACTTAAATCATTTTAAACTCAAGACCATGTAAATATCACGTCTATAAAAAGGACTCAAGTAAGCTTTCTTCCATCATCACTTCATCCCTAAAACACCAAGATGTACAAGCAAAAGAAAATCTGGGTTCCAAAGAGAGATTTCAGGAAGGAAACATTACTGAATGCATCAACTTAAGCAAACCAAGGCAAAGCAGCATTTAAAGGATCTGCAAGTAAGCAGACAACTTCAGAAATGCTCTCCTCAACAACATCTTTTGTGAAGACAACAAGAAGAAGATCTTCTGAGTCCAGACGCAAACACCAGCTGAGAAAGGAGACTATGGATCCGTTTGCTAAGGAAGAATGACAAGATTACATAGATAGTCTGGACATGTTAGATGATCCTAGGTAGATCCTTAAGGCCAATCCAACAGACCAGAATCATCTAATTGTCTTGTAATAACTTCCTTTCCATTAATGAAATAAGTTGCAAACATTAAGTACCTTTACCTATTTATTATAGATTCTCATGAACAACATAGAATAAATATTCAACAGTTTAAAACTGAACACAAGAATGAACAAACTCTGAATTTATTAATAAGAAGCTTAATACAAAGATTTCAACAGAATACAAAGCATAACTATGCATAAATCTAACATCATAATCTTTCATAGATAGCTTCAAACTTGTCTCTCCAAATCTTAGAAGAACTAGCCTTAGAACTTATGTTAGCCCCCTGCTGAACAAGTATTTCAAAAATAACTTGTTCATAAGGAATGGAGAAGGTATTTCCCTTTTGAAAAGAAGAAATAGACCTTTTCCGATGGTCAAACATAACTTGAGGAAGATCAATCTTTGAATCTGAATTAAGAAGTAGAAGCATATCCTTTTTAATAGGGACCCAAAAGGTCTAAATCTTTATCCTTAGGAAGTAAGTTTGAATTCAGAATCTTATTCCAAACAACAACATCAGGAAGAAGATTTAAGACCTCTGATGTATTAGATGGATCTACAAAGATATGCCAAGTAGGAAAATAGTGTTTCCAAACAAGAGTTCCTGGGATTTCTCCAATCTACTCACAATTGATCACATTTGCAATCGCTTTAGAGGTTACTGTAATAGAAACACCAATTACTCTAGACAGAATAACATACTCAGAATTCAGCTCAACAATGGAGGCATTAATCCAAAACTCTTTGACAAGACTTGGATAAGTGAAACCACATAGCATCTCAAAGTAGCCATTCCAACCTTGTTTAGACACACTCTTCCAGAAGTTGAAACCAATCTTAAGCAACTCATCAAAATTCACAAACTTTTCATTGATGACAACCAGCTGATTCAAAGAAGAATGAACTGAGGAACTCATCTCAGGTTTGGTTTGATCAGCACACAAATAGGAAGAAAAGAAGAAGAAGAAGAAGAAGAAGAACTAAACAAGAATCCTACAAGAATAAGAATCTTGTCAGAAAAAGGACACAATGATGTTACACAACACAGGGAATAGTAATAGGGAGTACCAAAAGAGAAAACGTAATTACCCAAAGGTTCTTATCCAGAAAATGTTTCAATCCCTCAAGATGAATTTCACCTTTATGAAAATTTAAGCATTATAAAAGTTTTTGGACAACTTTTTACTTAAACTGTTATGTCAGACATAAAGAATCTTCTTCAGGATCTTAGAAACTTACAACTTTCAGAAGCTATCATCCATCAGAGTCTAGTAGATCTAGACTAAGATAGAGATATCATCTCTCAGTTACAATACTCTAAGATTCTATTCAGAACTAACACTTCATCTTGAAACAAGAGTCGTGAGTGATAGATGAATATTGATTGAATTCTAGACAAATAACACACAACAGTAACGACACAGAAGGTGAAGAAACTGTTTCCATAAATAAGATCATCATATGGCTTAATAAGACATTTAGTATAGACAAACACAACAGAGTTTCCTCTTAAAGATTTCTGAAGTTTTTCTTTTCAAAAGAACTTCTCTAGAAGTCTAATAGAAACTTTGTATTTACATCTATATAAATGCTTCATTGAATCAAAAGATAAACCAGAGAAGAACAAGCATACCCTTTTTTTTCCAGACTCGATTCAGTATTTAGACTTGACCAATAGAGTTTGAACACAGCTTTGAGTGGATTCCGATTTAATGGCTGTCTAACCATTAATTCCACTACTCTCACCAAATTCAGTACCACCATTACTTGAATCTGGGATGTTGGCTCTTCCTCCAATAAATTTTGTAAACAACCTTATGGAAGATTTCTCTGCTTCTTTCCTTGATATCTATAGCAGATACATTATGATACTCATATTTCTATAAGACCATACATGTAAGTGCAAACAGACTCTTCTTTACCTTATGTCTCTTCCTGATAATAAAATGAGGAACCAATCCATAGTATAAGTCTAGAATGAGATATGATACGAACAAAATCTTGTTCTAAGCAGAGTCACTAATCTCATTGTCTAGGATTAAATCTTTTGACTTTGAAATTAATGACAAGCTCAGAACCAGATGGTGTTAACTATCATAAATTGACATAAAGAAAATCAAAGTATTGTCTTAGTATAACTGACGGAACCTAAAGAGAGATTGAAGACTTCTCATAGAAATTTATTTTAATACAGCTTCCATAATGATCCTCAATCAAGAAGCAATGGAGTTTCCTAAGATACCACCTTAAGGAACAGACTCCATATTATCAAATATTTTGAAACAAGTTAAATTTGACAACATCTCTTGCTCTTCAATACTGGATTTATATTTCAGGACACATATACTTCTTTTCATCTGTATCCTGCACTAATATCAACTTCAAAAGTTTAGACATTGAAAAGCATCTGATATTAGGTTCTGGTAGTGTTTCTTCTTACTTTTAGATATGGAAAATGAGTTGAAATACAAGTATTTCAGAAACTTCTGAAGTTACTCTTCTATCAACAAATATCACAATCCATTCATCCAGCATGGAAGTTCTTCTGACAAGAAACCTAAGTTTCTTATCATTAGTCATTCCAAAGAACTTGAGCTAAATTGAGAAGGTGATCTGTTGAATATTTTTTCATCATCTAACTTCATTTCTTTCCTTTGAAGACTGCAAGATAATCCTTCACAACACAGTTGATTCAAGATGTAAACATCCTGAATAACTGTGATCTTAGATTTAAGTCTTAGAACAATCTTCTCAGAATTTGCTTGAAAAGATTTGATGAAGTGTAACTGTTCAAGCATCAAAAACTGATCCCCAAAAATCCAAGCAAAAGAATTCAAAGATTGTCCAAACATCAGACATATCAATGATGCTGATATACTCAGAAGTGAGATAGAGCATCTACCAGAATGCAACTACTTTTGAAGATATTCAATATGCATCTTCTGAGCTGGTGAAAGAGATTTTCAAGATGATCATCTTTACACCATCAACTTCTATAGTAATACCTCTTTCAAGGATATTCTATAGACCTTCAGCAGCCCTTTATCAAGACCAATGAGTTAAAAATATGTTTAGTGTTAAGCACTTATGATATTTTTCATGTGGCACTTGATTCCTTCTTGGAGAAGAATTATACTTTTCTTATTAGATCATTATCTGCACCACTGTGAAGTGTTAAGCACAGACCATGCTCTGATACCAATTGAAGGTGTGAAAAGTACACAAGAAGGGGGGGGGGTTGACTTGCATTTCACATTTTCTTTAATTTAACTTCTTATCAGAGTTTCAGAATCATAACTGGTGTTCAAATTCTGTTTTAATTTATTGGCAGCTGATATAATAGAATTAAACAAATAATAGCAGAAGACACAAAAGATTTATCCTGTTTCCTCCCCTAACTGAGAGTACTCCAATCCCCTTGCCTCACAAGAGATTTTCATTATAACCATTTCATGATTACAAAAGCTTATGCTTCTACATAAGTATTTTACACTTGCTCAGACCAACTGTCTGAGACTTTCTTGCTTAGAGCACATGTCTTAGACTTCTGCTCACATCCTCTAACCGAGCCACCTGCTCTTCTAGCAATCCACACTGAGACTTCCTTGCTCACATCCTCTGACCGAGCCACCTGTTCTTCTGGCCATTTAGACTGAGACTTCTTTGCTTAAGCAGCACTTGAGACTTCCTACTCACGCCCCTGCTACGGAAACTTTCCCTATGCTCAATCATCCTAGTTGAATAAGACTTTCACAGCTCAAGCACTTAAGCATTGAGACTTATGTGGCTTAAGCATCTTGGCTTAAGACTTGTTTCTTTAATCCCAATGAGACAAGACTTTTACTCAAGCACATAGTTAGAGACTTTGATCTAAACTGCTGAATAGGCCCAGCAGGATAGAGAACAAGGTGTATATGATACAAGTATCAGAGGTACGGGAAATCACCATAACAAAGAGCTAAAGCAATTAAGATTTATAAGATATACAATGTTTAAGAAATCTTACGACTTTTACAATTACAACCTATAAATAGAAAATCTACATATTACAATAGAGTTGATAATTGCTTGATCTTGCTACTCCTTCCTCTGGAGAATCCTTGTTCTACTTTTTTGTAAGAACCTTCAGCCATATTTATAGTGTCACGCCCTAAATTTTGACCACAAGATTTCCCATCATTGTGCAAATCGTCACCATAATATGGATGTACCTTCATGCCTCATCAATCCTCTCAAAGATTATTGAGCATTCACCTCAATCAAGAATTAGGGTTTTTGACCCTCTCAGAGTAATCAGACAAAGGATCAATCAAGAATGGACACGATCTTCAACTTTTCAAACCTCTCAAACATCCATGAAGGATCAAGAGGTCTCCCATATCAAGAATCAAGCACCAGAGTGCAACATTTCAAGTGGATCAATCCTCAAGATCACCAGTGTCACCAAATTAGGGTTTTGGTCGACCAAGGCCTCCAGAGAGATAATTTCACACTAGGCATGAGCTAATAATTCAAAACATTATCCAAGAAGCTCAAAGGGACCTCATGGATCCAATCATAAGTTCAAAATAGCCTCAGGGGATGCATTCATCAAAAATCAGGAATTAGGGTTTCTTGACCTAATTCACCCCTAAGTTGACTTTTGGAGCAAGGCATGAGCCAAAACCCCAAGGAATGTTTTGAAGACCTCAAATATATTATATTGATCGTCTTACAAGTTCAAATAGATGCCAATAACTTGGTCCATGAGCAATATAAAGATGCAAATTCATCTGGACCACAAACTAAGGGTTTTTGAGAAAAAGTCAACCCTACCTTTGACTTTTGATCAAGACATGATCCCAAACCTTGGGGAATGATTCAAGTCACTCTAAAACACCTATGGAATCCATCCTTTAGGTTTGATTTAGACCAAGAACTTGATTTCATGAAGGATCACAAAGTTTAAATTTCATCTGATAAAAAGTCAACAGTACCCCAAAACCAAGTTTGACTTTTGAAATTTCTTGACAAAAATAACTTCTTCAAGTAAAAAATAATGTTAACTTATGGTTTGGATCATCATCCATCAAGAAAAATCAAGAAAAGTGAGGTTACTTGCAAAAGGGGTAATCTTAAGAAACTTAAAATTTCACTAAGTTATGGAAAATGATGATTTTTACCCAAATTTGCAAGACCATAACTTGTGATCCAAGCAACCATTTTCTTCCATCCAATGCTCAAATGGAAGCTCTCATTACATACTACAAAAATGTCCTCCTAACCCATAGCCAAAAGATGCATGGATTTTGAGTTATTAAGCCATGAAGTTAGGGTTTCATGAGATTTTCACATTAACACTTAGTGAAATTTTGGACAGAATATGTTCGCATTTTTTCCAACTTTGAGGTCATTTTTCTCTATGATCCACATTGATCCAAGACCAAAGTTAAACATCAAAGTTTAAATATGATATGCAAGCTTTCCAAAGAGTACAAGAACATCACCAAACTCCATTTGAGCAAAGAGATATGGAGTGACCAACATGCCTTGTTGCAAAATGTTTTGTAAAATCAGTTTGGTCATTACTTGCCATACACGATTTTCTTGTCAAGTGCAATGATCGATGCCACTCACATTTATTTCATAACATAAGAAATCATAGAAAACCTGCAAATTTGAGTCAAAGGGTCAAGAAATTCTTCAAGTTGGAGTAATGGCTTTTGTCACATTATGCCTTGAATTCAAAGGCATTTATGTGCAATAGTGCACATTCAACAAAAGGACATTCCTCAGTCAAGATGCTCACATAAACAACAATAGAAATGACTGAGGAATGTGGAATTTGTCAATTGGTAGATGAGCTATTGGGACACATTAGTGTACCTTGCATTAGGGGTAATGATACCTTTCCAAAACCATTGAACCAAGATCTTATCTTCCAATCTGAAGCTGCTCATCCAAGACAAACTTCCTCTACTATAAATAGAGGTCATGTGTGACTGATTAACACACACCAAATTATCTCCAATCATGTTTTCCTTCATTTCACTCTCCAAAACCAGAATTTGCTTCCTTTTCAAGTAACTTTCAAATTTTTCAATAAGGAGCAATTCCATCAAAACTAAGAGTGTAGACACATCATATATATCATATAGAAGCTATGCAAACACTTTTCCATCATCTGTAACATCAGAATCAGAAACCTCCAAATCACACTTGAGCCAAGTTGCAGTTGGGATACCACAATGAGTTCCAGGGGTCTTCAGTTCATTCCAAGCTTCTAAACCCCTTACATAAGGTCCATTGAAGTTGTCCAGGTCATCACACAATATCTGTAACACCTCTACATCAAAATTTAAATTCCTCTTGCACAAGTAAGCCTGACACTCTCAAACTCTATACTACATGCATCATAAATTTGTTTTCAAGTTACCAACATGTTTCTGGTAGTTCATAGAGTAATAACCCCTGATCAATTGCTATGTTTCATTCGTGTTTAAGATTTCATGATAGTTTTTGCAAAATCTAGGGTTTCTGTGTTCATCACAATTATCTCACTCCAAACTTAAAATACATGAAATTAAATGGTACCATCTTAATCCTTGATTAAAAACAAGCAAGATTGATGTTTGAATTGTTCCATTTCATTACGTATTGAGAGAGTCATGGAGGGTTATGCAAATATGGAAAACCAGAGCTCGCGCGAAGAAGATGAGTTGTCCTTGACGCCTTTTTCAAATATTCAAAATTTTCAATTTTCTTATATTTTTTAATTGATTTCAAAAATTAATTTCTCTCTGATTTTTAATCATTTTTTATTGATTTTTTGTTTTTCAAAATTCACAAAAATGTTAAAATATTTTATTCCACAAAAAAATCAAAAGAATATTATTTATTTAATATATTTTGAATTTTTGTAAAGAATTTCTTTTTAATTGTTTTTAAACATTTTTAATGAAATCTTTCTCTTGATTTTTCAAACTCAAATGAATTTCAAGCTTTCATATGAATAAAATTTAAAGATCACAACATGTTTTTAAATATATTTGATATTTTATATCATTTTTTAATTAATTTTCTTTAAAAATTGTAATTTTATTAAAATTAGGGTTTTCTCCTTGATTTTAAATTTTCAATCTTCAATTGAAACACTTTTGGGCCTCTAATAGAGTGTAAGGCCCAGCCCATTTTGTAAATAAATAATTCTTGGGCCTCTGTCATAGTATAAGTCTTGGTGCGGTTTTCAAAACAACGGCGCGTTCGTTATTTTTCATCTGGGCCTCTCCTTAAGTATAAGCCCCATTTTTCTTCTTTACAAACACTTTTGGGCCTCTAATAGAGTGTAAGACCCAAACTCTTTTGTACATAAATAAATTTTGGGCCTCTGCTATAGTATAAGTCCCATAACGTCTGTCGGTATCGCAGTGCGATCCCTGTTTTCAAAACAAGTCATCTGGGCCTCTCCTTGAGTATAAGCCCCAATCATTTATTAAAAACTTTGTTTTAAACAATAAATAACTTCCTTGGGCCTCTCCTTGAGTTATAAACCCCATACCTTTGTTTTCAAAATCATCTATCTGTTTTAACTGGTTCTAAGAGGAGCATTATTCCCGGTGAAACTGCTCTTAGACCACTTGGGCCTCTCTTTGAGTATAAGCCCTAAACATTCTCTTCTTTTAAACAAATATCTCTTAATTCAATTTCAAAATTCAAAGTTTTCTCAAAACTTTCTTCAATTTCTTAAAACCCTAATCATACATACAGATGTAATCAGTACAACTAATCATAATACACTTAGGCCTCTTTTCAGAGTATAAAACCCAACATCTTTTATATTCAATGCATACTTGTTTATATACCTGTTAATTCACTTATCTGTATATACTTGTGCATATCTGTCTAGAGTTTCCCCAGTAGTTAAGTCTACACTTAGGTTAAACTAGAGGTTACTTCTAACTTAGTCATAACTAGTTCCCTCATAGGAAAATTCCCTCAATACAGTTAGCCTCCTCTTGGGCTTTATTCATGATGGAACAGAGAAAGGCATTATATCTGGTGAAACTTTTCTCAAGACTATCAAAACTTAAAAAAAAACATATACAAGAAATTCATTTCCCCAGAGAGGATTAATTCCCGGTGAAACCTCTTTTGAATTTCTTCAAACCTTAGAACTGTTCAATAAAGAAAGGACTAATTCCCGGTGAAACCTTTCTTGAACTTTTCTTAGGCTTGGACCCACAGGCTTCCTAGAAGCATCCCTAGCCTCCTCTTGGGCTTAGTACAAGGACCAACAGGCTTCTTAGAAGTTCCCCAGCATCCTCTTGGGCTTAGTACAAGGACCCAAAGGCTTCCTAAAAGCATAGGATAGAATTTAGTCATCTCTACTAGTTCAATCCCCCGGAGAGTCAAATTTCCAGAACATCCTACCATTCTAGAGTTGATCTTTATCCCTTAAACCAACAGCCTCCTCTTGGGCATCATACAAAGATCTCTCTACACCAAAGTCTACCACTTTTAAGAGACTTGCATAGTCTTAGCCTCCTCTTGGGCTTCATTCAAGAAGACTTGGAAAGTCTCATTATCATAGTCTCCTTTTGGACCTCACACAGAGACCCCCAGGCTTCCTAAAAGTATATGGTAAATCCTGATCATTTTATCAATACACCAGTCTCCAGCAGAGTTAAAAAACCTCTAAGGTTTTCAAACTCGCCTTTAAACTCCTCAGACCCCCCCAACAAGGCTTAACTTTCACTTGGAAAATCCCAGCCAAGGTCAGGTTGACATCAACAAATCCCCACCAAAATCATAGCCTCATGGCATCTGATATTTCAACTCTTCCCTGATTCCCAACAAGAGTAAATTCCTTTTGGATTCCCCAATACAATTTAGACCTTCTCTTAGATTTCAATAATCCTCAGCAAAAGTCAGCCTCCTCTTAGGCTTTATATAAGAATTTCCCTCAGTCATCCTCAATCTTGGGATTTGTACAAGACAGATAAAACCCTCCCCAGAGAAGTAATTTTCTTTCAGCTTCAACCTTGGGCTTTGATCAAGGCACACAAAAATCAACATCCCCTCAGATGAGACCATGAGTCCACTCTGTAGGAGGATATCCCCTATATACATCACACATAAAAAACAAACAATCAAAACCCTTTTCCAGATAATTGCTGTAAGTGGCACACTTGTTGATTCAAAATCCAAGCTGGAGTCCTTCCCTTATCCTGGCTAAAATTTATCTTTCATCTAACTGCTGTAAGTGGCAAGCCTCTGGATTTTATACATCCAAGCCAATGTCCCTCTCTTAGCATGAAAGATTCATAAAGGAAAAAGTGGCATTGCTCTATACTGATATAAAGCTTCTTCCTTCATGACATCCCTCTTATAAAGGAAATTATGGCATTGTCGGATTCCATACATCCCAGTTAAAGTAATTTCCCTTATAACCAATTACCCAACATTTTGTGATGAGTAGGTGAGACATCTCCCTTTATAGATGACAAACTCTCTCTCAGTCAAACTTTAGCTTCAATCTTGGGCCTTGAACAAGACATAAATACTCAGATAGCTTCAATCTTGGGCTTTGAACAAGACACCAAATATCTTTCCTCCCATAGAAATAGGAGGAACTACGATTGCTCTGATTTCCCAAATCTTTTTTCAGGAATACGTAGGCATAAGATTGCGAAATCTTGGCGAGCAAACAAATAAAAAATCTTAGGTCCAGTACCTTCCCAAAAAACAACAGAAAACCTGAAAACAACAAAAACATTCTCTCAACACTCCCAAAGGAGAAAATTTCCCAATCCACGACAAATAAACACAAGAAAGCATTTCAAAATAGCAGAAATACATGCAAAAGAAGGTTCCTATAGATTACTATAGATACTATGGGTTTAAGCTTCCCTTTGTATAACCAGACCCCGATCCCCGATCTCTTAGCATTTGTTAAAGAAAACACTTGCGTGCAGGGTTAGTTTAAGATACCTTCCCCATTCCTTTCAAGCTTCATAGGATAAATATAGAAATCAGAAAGTAGCACCAAATTATGCGGTAGGTGGTCACGTCACCAAAAAAACCGACTGCTACAGAAAAATGGCGACTCTGCTAGGGACCATTAGGGCTTTAAAATTAGATTTCCTAAGAGGTCTAGGCCTTGTTTTGTATTTATTTTTTATTGCTATCTTACTTGCTTTCTCATTTTTATATATCATCTGCTGTCATATTACTTGGTATTCTTGTTTAAATTTCTGTTATCTGGGAATGCGATTAATACGCATGTGGTGAGTCCGAGAAAACATTGAGATAAGTGGTGGCGTATTCAGGGAGGCTTATAGGGAGTGAATCCTGACCAAGCTAACTTGAGAGTCCACCGAATCAGTGGAGGTGCCCGCGTGAAATTACCAATGTTGGACGAGCAAGTCGTGAAAGCATTATTTTTTCCCATTGGGTTACCCTTGAAACTGAGGATTAGTAAACATTTAACTATTTGGCCATTAGGTAGTGCGGTGAATATCGGGAATAGTTGATACACAATACTACACTCAAAGGAGATTCATCTTGGGATATTATAGCTCTCATGAGTCAGTCAGTTTGCTGTTAATATCTACAGGTACAAAAATTAAACCCTAGTACACACCTTGGGAATGGGTAGATCCGTGGCTCCATGCTCGTGATGATGAACCCCTAAACCCATGTTTTCAAATGTTTTGGTTTGCTACATTCATGCATCCATGAATTCATTAAAAAACTCTTTTTAAACAAGAAAAAAAATATTTTCTAAAATAAATAAAACAATAATTGCAAATATCAGAAGTTGCATTATGGATTTTGGTAGAAGAAAAATGCACAAGTACACATTTAAGGTTCCAAAACTAGAAGACCTGAGGAAATTGGGAAGGATGATTACTAATTTCGAGGCTTTCAGAGCTAAGCACGGAGGACTGTTGTCTCTCTTGAAGGTCAACATGGTTGAAGGGGTCTTGTCTACACTGATTCAGTTTTATGATCTAGTATACCACTGCTTCACTTTCCCCGATTATCAACTCACACCAACACTGGAAGAGTACTCTCACCTGATTGATTTACCTATCACTGATCAAGATCCATTTTCTGGACTGGAAGAAATTCCAAAAGATCAAACCATTGTGTAGCGAGCGATTTTTGTCGGTGACGCGACCACCTTATCACTGAAGTTTGGGTTTTCCTCCTCGAGGAGAAAGGGGTGCTACTTTCTAATTTCTTATTTATCTCGTGAAGCTGGAAGGTAAAGGGAAGCTATCTAAAACTAACCTTGCCCGCGAATGTTTAACTGAACAAACGCTTTAAAGAGATTGGGGGGTCTGGGGTTAGGTTATACAATGGGTAGTTGTCAATTACCCATCCTATATGTGGTTATCCACATGATATTAGCTTTAGAGTTTCGCTTTGTAATTGATGGTGTTTATCTGGTAATAGGTTGGGAAAGTTTGTTGGGAAATATGAGTGAGTGAGCGAGTTGAT
The DNA here is from genome assembly GCA_022829125.1 of Lathyrus tuberosus. Lineage (NCBI taxonomy): Eukaryota > Viridiplantae > Streptophyta > Magnoliopsida > Fabales > Fabaceae > Lathyrus > Lathyrus tuberosus. Next base: position 1,306,389 of record JALAZF010000233.1, read on the forward strand.
GTTTCCTGTGGAAAATGGGGATGAAGGATGACTAAGGTATGAAACCCAAAGTCTTTGACTGAGGTATGAAGGTAATGGACCTAAGTTTGATTGATGTGTGAAGGTACTGGACCTAGGGTTTTTGTTTAGTATGCTCGCTAAGTTTTCACAATCTTATGCCTACGTATTCCCGTTTAAATGAAACAGGGAAATCAGAGCAATCGTAGTTCCTCCTATTCTAAGGGAGGAAAATGAGGTTTAGGTGTCTTGTTCAAAGCCCAAGATTAAAGCTAAAAGGGTATTTGTATCTTGTTCAAAGCCCAAGATTGAAGCTAAAAAGTTATGACTGAGAGAGAATTTGTCATCTCTAAAGAAGGATTGTTGATTTTTGTGTGCCTTCATCAAAGCACAAGGTTGACGCTAAAAGGTTAATTGACTCGGCTAGGGGATTTCTTTATACAAAGCCTAAGAGGAGGCTAGAAGTGACCGACTCAACAAGTGAGTGCATACATTGGTGTCTTGTACAAGGTCCAAGATTGAGGCAAAAAAGAGACTGACTCTTTGGGGATATCATTATACAAAGCCTAAGAGGAGCCTATAAGTTTGACTTTTCCCAGGAAATATTTTGTCTGTCTTGTATGAAGCCCAAGATTGAGGCTGAAAAGGGTTTTGACTCCACTGGGGAGAATTATCTGTCTTGTACAAAGCCCAAGATTGAAGCTGAAAAGGGAAATTTAACTGACTCTGGTGAGGGTATTTTTTATGTGTCTTGTACAAAGTCCAAGATTGAGGCTGAAATGAGTTGACTTTTCTTGGGGAAGAATCATTCCCCAAAGCCTAGAAGAAGACTGGATGAAATGACTATGGTAGGGAAGATATCTGTCCCAAGCTCAAGAGAGGGAAATTTATGTCTTGTACAAAGCCCAAGATTTAGGTTAAAGGGATTTGACTCAACAAGAGAGTGTTTTATATCTGCCTTGTACAAAGCCCAAGATTGAGGCTGGACAAGCTGGAGAAAGTATTCTACACAACCTGAGAAGAGGCTAGCTCCTGCAAGGGGAAATCTTTATACCAAGTTTGGATAAAGATCGACTCAACGAGAGAGTACTTTTATCTATCTTGTACAAAGCTAAAGATTGAGGCTAAAAAAAGGTTGACTCAACAAGAGAGTCCGAGAAGGTGATTGACTCAACAAGAGAGTCTGAAAAAGTGGTTGACTCAACAAGAGAGTCTGAAAAGGTGATTGACTCAACAAGAGAGTCTGAAAAGGTGATTGACTCAACGAGAGAGTCTGAAAAGGTTAGCTCTGCTGGGGGGAATCATTTGTACAAAACCCAAGAGGAGGCTGACTTTGCTGAGGAAGGATCATTATACAAAGCCTAAGAGGAGGTTAGCTTTTTGCTAAGGAAATGTCCTTATACAAAGCCTAAGAGGATGCTATCTTTTGCCAGGGATAATTGAGATTCCCAGGGAGGTCCAAGTGGGGAATCAACTCTTTTTGAGGGTTACAGAAGAGTTGAGATGTCAGATACCTTGAGGTTCTTATTTGAGATGGTGTTGACCCTGGTCGGGGAACTCTCACGAGAGAGACTGGGTTTCTGCTGGAGATCGATCTAGAATGCCAGGGGTTTTTCCCTATAGTTGTAAGGAACTTGAGAATGTCTTTGAGACTCAAGGGAATTAGACTGTCTAAGTCTACTGGTGTGGAAGAGTTTTATCTTTTGTATGATGCCTCCAAGGGAGGCAAGGGCATTAAGGGATGCGAATCAACCCTAAAGTGGCCTGAGGTCTGACACTGGAAAGACTGCTCTAGCAAAGGATGACTAAGTTCTGTCTTATACCTTTAAGAGGTTGTCAGCGTCCTTGTATTAAACCCAAGAGAAGGCATGAGAACTTCTAAGAAGCCGAAGGGTCCTTGTACAAAGCCTAATAGGAGGCGGGGATGCTTTTAGGAAGCCTGTGGGTCCCAAACCAAGAGAAGTTCAAGAAATACAATTCACAGAGAAGAGATAATTTCAGGAAAATTTGAGGTTCGAAGAAACTCAAGAGATGCTATTCACAGAGAATAGATCAACTCCTGAGAGTAGAATTTCTTTGACAATTTCTAGGGGTGACAGTTTGAGAAAAGGTTCACCGAGAATATTGCCTTTCTCTTTGTTCCATATTGTTTAACCCCAAGAGAAGGGAAGACTATATCTGGAAATCCTATGGGGGATCTAGTTTTGTTTGTATTTAAGAGTGACCACCAGGCTTTACCTAGTTCTAGACCTAGTTGCTGGGGAAAACTCTAAATAACTATACTAGTATATATACAGTTGATATATGACAAGTATTTAAAAGGATATGAAAGAAGACTAACCATGCGCAGCTTCACACAATACAGTTATATATATATATATATATATATATATATATATATATATATATATATATATATATATATATATATATATTTGACGTATATTTAAAATAATGAAAGAAGACTAACCATGCGCAGCTTCCCACAATACAGTTATATATATTAAAGCGAGTAAATGAAAGTTGTTAAAACTTACAGGTGAGCGAGCTTCCATGTTGTACTGTTAGTGGTTAAGAGAAATTAAAGAAAGTTTGGATAACAACTGTATATTTAAACCTATATCAAAAGGAAGTTGTTTGTAAAAAAAGATTGTACGGGCTTATACTCAAGGAGAGGCCCAAGACTTAACAGTGATCACACCGTTGTTTTGAATATTGTACCGGGACTTATACAACGACTGAGGCCGAAAAAGTTTTCTATACAACAAAGGTTGGGTTTTACAACTCAAGGAGAAGCCCAAAGAATATTAAAAAAAGAAATGGGACTTACAACACGAGGGTAGGCCTAGATGATCCTTTGTTTTGAAATGGCGACCGCGCCGAGATTTTTCTTTTAACGCAGAGGGAATTATACAATATCTGAGGCCCCATATGGTTTTGGTTAAAAGGGGGTTGGGTCTTACACTCTATTGGAGGCCCAAAGTTTATTTTTGTACAGGAGATGGGGTTTACAACTCAGGGAGATGCCCGGATGATTTTGAAACGGGCGAAGATCGCGCCGTTGTTTTGAAAATATACAAAGGGACTTATACAATATGTGAGGCCCAAAAATGTTTATATACAAAAAGGGGTTGGGTCTTACACTCTATTAGAGGCCCATGAGTGTTTGAAAAAGATTGATGAGGGTGGAATTAATCAAAACCCTAATTTTGTCTAAAATGGAATTAATTTTATTTAAAAATTAATAATTATTGAAAACGTGTGAAAAATGAGTGGTGATCTTGGATCAATGTTTCAAAAATCATGTTTTTATCCACAAAATGATTGAAAACCAATTAAGTTTGAAAAATAAAGAAAGAAAAAATATTTTAAATGTTAAAAAAAAATAAAAGTTAATTCTTTGCGAAAATATCAAGTATAGGAAATAAATAATATTTTTGGGAAATTTTTGTAAAATAAAATATTTAACATTTTTGTGAATTATTAAAAAAAGAATAAACTTAAAATCATTAAAATTCAGAGAGAAATTAATTTTTGAATCAATTAAATAAAATCACAAAATTCAATTATTTGAATATTTGAGAAAGGGCGCCAAGAACACCTTGGTTTGGCCCGCGTGCTCTGTTTTGCCCAGATTTACATTTTCTCATCAATCTCACTGAATACTTGATGAAATCATACAATCCACCTATCAATCTACTCGTTTTCACCTCACGATCATGTCTATGGCCTTTACTTTCATTTATTTTAAGCATGGAATAAGAAATCAAAGAGAAACCTCAAGAACCCTAAATTCTGCATGAAGGCTCAGAAATTCCACACACGATTCATACAAAGAAATTAATTGAAGGGAAACATTCCATACATGATTATGAATATATGGCAAAATTATTGTGCGAGGAAATATGCATGAATCATGAGATGACCAAGTTGAGGCTTACCTCTTGCAGCTGGTGATCGTGTTTTGAGTTAGAGATGTTACAGCTTGGTTCCAATGATCTGGACAGCTTCCCTAGGTGCTATGGGGTGTGTCTGAAGGCTTGGAGTGGTTGGAAACAAGCTGGAACTTAAAACGGTACCCCAACTACAAGTCTTCTAAAAGCTTGAGCAGTTGGATGGTGATTTTTTGAAATTGGTGTTTCATATGTTGTTTAAGTGTTTGGATCACTTCTATATGATGTTTATGAGGTGTGTGTGTGATTGGTTTGGTTGGAATTGCTCTCAAGCTCAAAACCCGATAGTGACTTGCTTTGGAAGGCAAAATTGGAGTGAAAGAGGTGATTTTGAGGAAAGCATCAGTTTGGGTGCTTTGGTGTACTCAAACTGATCACAAATGAGGTCTATTTATAGTACACCAAGTTTGTTTTGGCTGCAATAGTGTATGGCAACTGGTACAAGTCTGTGGCCAATTGGATCACTTTGAAATCTCAAGTCTCCTCTAGCCATTGACTTGAGATTAGAGCACAGGCCTATGGTTCTTTGATTCAAGGATAAGGCTTGACTGAAGTGTTAATCTTTGCTCTGGTACATGCCACCTCTAAGCATCCATTGAATGCCTCAAATCAAAATTGGAGTCTTGAGGCATCTTTACCTTTTAGGGGTGCCAAACCTATATGTAGTTCCAAAGACTTGGGAGGCTTATGGATCAGTGTTTGTCCCTCATTGGTCTCCCCCTGAGGTGTGCAGATGGATAAACTTGTTTATAATTTTCACAAATTAACCAAATCGAGCCCTAATGCACAATCAGCCTTGCCAAGACTGTTTGCAGCAAGGCATGTTGCAGCTGTCATAACTCCTAGCTCAGATGGAATTTGATGGAGTTCTTGATCATTTTGGAAAGCTGATGTATCCTACTTTAATGTGATGTCCAACTTTGGTTTTGAAGCAACTTGCATTTGGTTGAAAAATGCCTCAACCTTTTGGGAAAAGTGAAGCAGATTCTGACTTAGTGAGAATTTCACTAAGTGTTGGAAAAATGTCACTTTTGTGTTTTCAGCCATTTTGATCACTCCATAACTCAAAATCCATGAGGAATTGGAATGAGGTGTAGTTGACACTTTTAAAGTATGCCCTGAGAGCTACAAATCCATCTTTGGACAATCCAAAATGGCTGCTTAGATCTCAAGTTATGATCCTTGGAAGTTGGTACCCTAGCCACTTTGTTCCATAACTTAGAAAAATTCTAAGTTTTTATGGTTACCCCTTTTACAAGTTAACTCCCTTTCTTTGATTTTTCTTGATGAATGATGATTCAAATCACACATTAACATTATTTTAGGGTCAAGGAACCATAATTGTGAAAAATATCAAAAAGTCAAACTTGACTTTTGTGCACAATTGACTTTTTATCAGATGAATTCCAAACTGTGTGATCCTTTGTGAAATCAAGTCCTTGACCTAAATCAAACTTGATGGATATGTTACATAGGTGTTATAGGGTGTATTGAATCTTGTCCCAAGGTTTGGGAGCATGTCCTGGTCAAAAGTCAAAGGTACAGTTGACTTTTCCCTCGAAACCCTAATTGTTGTCCTGATGAAATTGAAACTTGTGGATCAAGCTTCTTGGATCAATCCATTGTTGCAAATGGATCAATGTAGTGTATTGGAGACCCTTAAACCATGTCTTGAGGTCTTGGCTCATGTTTTGTCCCAAAAGTCAACTTAAGGGTGAATTAGGTCAAGAAACCCTAATTCCTGATTTTTGGTGAATGCATCCCCGGAGGTCAAATTGACTTGATGATTGGGTTTATGAGGTCCCTTAGAGTATCTTGGGTTGTGCTTTGAAGCATTGGCTCATGCCCAGAGGAAAATTTTCATCTGGAGGCCTCAGTCGACCAAAACCCTAATTTGGTGACACTGGCGATCTTGAGGCTTGATCCACTTGGAATGTTGCAACTTTATGCTTGATTCTTGATGTGGGAGTCCTCTTGATCCTTTATGTGTGTTTGAGAGGTTAGAAAATTTGAAGATCATGTCATTCCTTGATTGATCCTTTGTCTAAGCTCTAAGATGGCTTAAAACCCTAATGCTTAATTGTAGTGAATGCTCAACAATCCTTGAGGAGACTGATGAGGCATGAAGGAACATCCATATTGTGATAATGATGTGCACAATGATGGGAAATCTTAGTGGTCAAAATTTGGGGTATGACAGATGCCCCTATTTAATCTTCTTGGACCCGAAGGTGTGAATAACGAAGGTATTCGGGCATTCGGGGTGCAAGATGATTAAATATCGGAATACCCAAAATTTTGACAGTGATTATGAATTTTAGTTTATGCATTCATCTTCTTTTTCTAAGCAATAATGCTTAGAAAAGGTAAAAACTTCCCCTCGATCCTGGTCTTCAGCCAGGGAACTGGTCTCAGTTTCTAATATAAACTTCCCCTCGATCCTGGTTTCCTACCAAGGAACTGGTCTCAGTTTCTGATATAAACTTACCCTCGATCCTGGTTTCCTACCAAGGAACTGGTCTCAGTTTCTGATATAAACTTCCCCTCGATTCTGTTTCCTACCAAGGAACTGGTCTCAGTTTCTGATATAAACTTCCCCTCGATCCTGGTTTCCTACCAAGGAACTAGTCTCAGTCTCTGATATAAACTTCCCCTCGATCTTGGTTTCCTACCAAGGAAGTGGTCTCAGTTTCTTTTGTCAATAAACTTTCTTGACAAGAAACACTATTCGTAGCGGTTGTTCCTCAAACTTCTCGCCGAATTTATTTTACTAGGGAGACACCATTTGACAGAAAAAAGTTTTGATGTCAGACTTGCTGGGGAAACCCATTCGTCTGAGTTGTAGAGGTGTACAAACTTATCTATTTGGAGACGCCATTTGTCGACTCTACTGGGGAAAACGAGTATCTTGAGAGACTTCTTTCTGCTTGGGGATACTACATCATACTCTTCTTCGAGACCTTCTCGGAGAAATGCCATACAATGTACCCCAATTTCGAGGTGCTGATGACTTCATTAACATTGATTTTCTGGAGAGAAGAACCACTATGTTGCTGAGAGTCCTTAGTTGCGAGGCTCTCTCTGGGATTTTCCTTAATCCGGGAAAGCAAAGATATCATCTTAAATGGAGAAGAGTGACATTAGACGAAATTTTCCTTGCCTTTCAGAGGGTCAAGTTATCAAAGTGGTCAAGGGCCTTCTCCATCCAAAAAATGAACTGGAGGAGAGATCGCTCAGATGAGGCATTTCCTGACGAGAAAATAACTGACAACTCGATTGAGAGGACTTTTATCACCAGGGGGTAAGACCGACTAGAGTGATAGTGATGCAGTATGAATATGAGTATGAATCAATTATGCATGATGTATGTATGTTTATGCTGACAAAACTGACGCGACATACAGACTAATAGATGAACACGACTTGATACTCGGCCACTGCTGGGGACGAAGAAGCACCACTTGTTCAAGATAACAATTCTGCCTTGCTTAGGAGAGATAGTCCCTGTGGGGAACAACCGTTGGTCGGGCTTAGGAGATAAGAACTCTGCCGGGGGTGTCAGATAAAACATGGCCTCTGACACAGTTTGTAACGCCCCGTTTTGCCAATTTTATTTTATTGAGTCGTTTTTGATTATTTTATTATTATTTTATTGTAATTTCAACTTTTGTGTGAAAATATGTTATTTTTCGTCGTGATTATATTTTATCGCGTTTTGGGAACGTTTGCGAGATATTTGAGTGTGGGGGTATTTTGGACATTTCATAGATATTTTTTCTAAGTTAGTAAGAAAAGAAAATAGAAAAGAAAAGGGAAAGAAAAATAGAGAGAAAGAAAGAAGAAAGAAGGGAAAAGAGAAGAAAAGAGGAGAAGGGAGAAAATTGGAGAAAAAGTGTGAAAATCATCAAGATCAATTCCTAGAATCGAATTAAATCGGGTAAGGGTGCGAAACTCGATTATACTATGCTTGTATATGATTATGTATGAATGTGTTTGGATGATTCTCTTGCTTTCCATGTTTTTTCACTTTTAGGCCGAAACGATAAAATGAGTAGAATCGATGGTTTAACGGTTGGAAATCGATGTAAAGGGGGTAGTTTGCTTGTTGACATGATTAGAATAGGTTCTGATTGAAATATGTTGATTTGGAAATGGTTTGGGTTGGAAAATATCATTTTTGGGTTTTCAACAGCGCTGAAGGATTCTGAGTTTTCGCAGGTTCGCCTAGCGAACCATTCAGCGAAGGGTAGCGAAGGTTCGCTACGGGTATTCTCCTAGCGAAGGCATGAGCGAAGGTTCGCTAGAGTGTTCGCCTAGCGAACTTTGGGTGTTTTTAGCTCTGTTTGGTTCTGACTTGGTTCGCCAAGTACTCGCCTAGTGAACTTTGTGTCTGTTTCTAGCTAACAGTTGGTTCGCTGGAACATTCGCCTAGCGAAGGAGCTAGCGAATGCTCGCGAGGGATGTTCACCTAGCGAAGCAGCTAGCGAATGCTCGCGAGGGAGATTCGCCCAGCGAACAGAGCTGTTCGTGTAATTTTGTTTTCTGCATAACTTTTGATCTGTGTTTCGGTTTGAGGCGTGGTTTAATGCGTTGGAAAGCCATTGAGCTGTACTTTCTTATTATGATGGTTTAGAATTTGTTGGCCGATTTTATTTTGTCGGTAAATGTGAATAGTGTCAATGGTCGACTTTTGTCGTTTTAATGGTGCATAATTGTCATGTATTATGCTATATGTTGCGCTTTGGATATGTATGCCTTATATGCTGTTGTGTGGATAAGTTGTGGCCGAAAGGCAAGAAATGCTAAGTGTTGTATTCGATGATTTATGCATGATTATGAATGTGTGCATGGATGCAATGTGAGTGTCATGAGTCATTGTATGCCAAGCATCATAATGTGCATTGTGGAAACGTCCTGAGAGACGGTTTGATTCCCGAGGGAAATATGCTATAACATCGTGTGCCTCGAAAATATGAGGCGATGCCTGAGGACTTAAAGCGATGGGTATAGACGATTGTGGGCTCCTTTGGAGACTTAAAGCAATCCTTAACGTCGTGTGCCTCGAAAATATGAGGCGATGCCTGAGGACCTAAAGCGACGGGTGAACATCGTAGGCCCGACGGGGAGTTACTTGACTAAGTCTCAGTAAAGAGCGATGGTTCCAATAGTTCTTGAGTGAACTGATGATGAGACATGAGACAATGGAATTCGGTACCGCATGGCATGTGCATAGAGTCATTGTGTCGGTCTATGTGCATTGCATAAATCATGAATTAATTGTGTGTGAATTGTGAATGTGATTAATGAAATGGAATATGTGTGATTGTATTGTGAATGATTGATGTGCAGTGGTAATTGATACGTGTGAATTGTACTGTGTGTTGTTATAATTTATCTGTGTGCTTTGGTGGTGAGAATACGTTACTTGTGCATTTTTGGTGTTAATATATAATCTTATGCAATTATATTATGGTTGTTTTTCTCACCCTTCTGCTGTTTTATAACGCTCTATGAGGCGTTGCAGATTAGAGTTGCTGGAGGTATTCTTTTGTGAAGCGTTGCGTCTTCATTATTTTGGTCGGTCGGCTCTGATATGTGACTCCGGGTAGCATAGGGTGGTCGTTTGTGATTGTTTTGTATATCTGATGATTATATTTTGGTTGTACAGTTATAACTTGATGTATGACAGCCAAGTTTATATGTATATATGTATATGTGTTATTCAGATTTTAGATCTTTCCGCTTTAATTCTAATTTCTAAAAAGTGGGTGTAAGGAACGAAGTTTCCTCTGTATGATTGTTACCCCACGTTGCATATCTAAATGAGCAGGTGTTGCATGTTATGTGTTTGGTTACTTTGATGTGATTTCCCCATTTCTATGCCATGATGTTTCAAATATACTCTGATCAATTTTCGAATTTTCTTTTTACCGCTTTAATTGCGTGTTAATTGGGGGTATAGATTGGGGGCGTCACATTAAGTGGTATCAGAGCCAGTCCGTGTCAGTTGTGTAGTTTGTGTCTGTTGTGTCTGGCATATTGGGCGAGTTGTGTTGAGCAAGTGGTTGTTTAACCATAGTTTCTGTTTTGGACGAACAGAATATGGCTGGTCGTAATGATGCTGCTTTGGCTGTTGCGGTGGAAGCGATGGCACGAGCTATACAGGGTGCACCGAATGCTTCCGGAAATGATGAGTTTAGAAAGAATAAGCCGCCGGTCTTTAAAGGGAAACATGATCCGGATGGTGCGCAGTTGTGGTTGAAAGAGATTGAGAGGATTTTTAGGGTAATGGATTGTGATGACGATGATGATAAGGTGAGGCTGGGCACTCATATGTTACACGAAGAGGCTGATGACTGGTGGGTCAGTACTCGTCAGGTGTTGGAAGCTGAGGAGGAGGAAGAAGAGATTACTTGGGAGGTGTTTAGCCGAGAGTTTCTAAGGAAGTATTTTCCCGAGGATGTCCGAGGAAAGAAGGAGATTGAGTTTTTAGAGCTAAAACAAGGTAATATGTCGGTTATTGACTATACTGCTAAGTTTGTGGAACTTGTGCAGTTTTACCCTCATTATGTGGAAGCGACTGCTGAATTTTCAAAGTGTGTGAAGTATGAAAGTGGTTTACGTCCTGAGATAAAGCAGGCTATTGGATATCAGAGGATCCGAAGGTTTGCTGATTTGGTGGAATGCTGTAGGATTTATGATGAAGATAGTAAGGCTCGTTCAGCTCACTATAAAAGTGTAAGTGACAGGAAAGGGAAACAACAGTTCCGTGGTGGTCCGTATGTGTCACCGGCTGATAAAGGTAAACAAAGGGGTAATTTTGATCGAAGGTCAAGTGGAGGAGGTATGTCTAATGCTCCTAGGTGTTTTAAATGTGGTGAATTGGGTCATCGCCAGATGGAATGTAGGAAGAAAGTGGATAAGTGTTCTAATTGTGGTGGTATCGGACATGTTTTAGCTGATTGTAAAAGGAAGAATGTAGTGAAGTGTTATAACTGTGGGGAACCTGGTCACATTAGTTCGAAGTGTCCTAATCCGAAGAAGGCTCAGACTAGTGGGAAGGTGTTTTCGTTGGCAGGAACTCAGACTTCAAGTGCTGATCGTCTGATAAGAGGTACTTGCTTTATTAATAATATGCCTTTAATTGCTATTATTGATACTGGAGCGACTCATTCGTTTATTTCGTCTGAGTGCGCGGAACGTTTGAATCTTGGGTTGTCTTCGATGGATGGTGAGATGGTTATTGATACTCCAGCGATGGGGCCAGTAACTACTTCTTTGGTGTGTTTGAGTTGTCCTTTAGCCATTTATGGTAAAGACTTTGTGATGGATTTGGTGTGTTTACCGTTGGAAGGTTTAGATGTGGTGTTGGGAATGAATTGGTTGCAATTCAATTGGGTGCACATTGATTGTTATCATAAGCTTGTAAGGTTTCCTTCTCTTGAGGAAGATGAAGACTCGAGTTTCTTGTCTACTAAAGAGTTGAAGAGACTTTTAGCGGATGAAGCTCAGTTGTTTGGTTTGTTTGCTTCATTGACTGTGGATAGTCAAGTTTCTCTTGATGTGTTTCCTGTTGTGTGCGAATTTCCTGAGGTGTTTCCTGATGATATTTCAGATGTGCCACCGGTGAGAGAGGTTGAATTTTCTATAGATCTAGTTCCTAGTACTAGACCTGTTTCTATGGCACCTTATAGAATGTCGGCATCTGAATTGGTGGAGTTGAAAAAGCAGTTAAGTGAGTTGTTGGAAAAGAGGTTCGTGAGGCCAAGTGTTTCTCCTTGGGGTGCTCCAGTTTTGTTAGTGAAAAAGAAAGATGGGAGTATGCGATTATGTATTGATTATCGCCAGTTGAACAAAGTGACGATTAAGAACAAATATCCGCTTCCAAGGATTGATGATCTGATGGATCAGTTGGTTGGTGCTTGTGTGTTTAGTAAGATTGATTTGAGATCGGGGTATCATCAGATAAGGGTGAAGGAAGAGGATATTCAGAAGACGGCCTTTAGAACACGTTACGGTCATTATGAATATTCAGTGATGCCGTTCGGGGTTTCTAATGCGCCTGGTGTGTTTATGGAATACATGAATCGGATTTTCCACGAGCATTTGGATCATTTTGTGGTGGTGTTTATTGATGATATTTTAATCTATTCTAAGTCTCGTGAAGAACATGCAGAGCATTTACGTATTGTTTTGCAGGTTTTGAAGGAAAGGAAGCTTTTTGCCAAATTGTCCAAGTGTGAATTCTGGTTGTCTGAGGTGAGTTTTCTTGGGCACGTAATTTCAGGTAATGGTATTGCTGTGGATCCATCTAAAGTAGAAGCAGTTCTACAATGGGAGGCTCCTAGATCCGTTACTGAAATTCGAAGCTTTTTGGGTTTGGCTAGTTATTACCGGAGGTTCATTGAAGGTTTTTCTAAGATAGCTCTTCCTTTGACGCAGTTGACTTGTAAGGGCAAAGCATTCATTTGGGATATTCAATGTGAAGAAAGTTTTTGTGAGCTGAAGAGGAGATTGACGACAGCTCCTATTCTGATTTTACCTAATCCTAATGAACCATTTGTTGTGTATTGCAATGCTTCTTTAATTGGTTTGGGTGGTGTTCTGATGCAGGAAGGTAAAGTTGTAGCTTATGCTTCAAGGCAGTTAAGAGTTCATGAGAAAAACTATCCTACTCATGATCTTGAGTTAGCGGCGGTAGTTTTTGTGTTGAAGATTTGGAGGCACTATCTCTATGGTGCAAGGTTCGAAGTCTTTAGTGATCATAAAAGCTTGAAATATTTATTTGATTAGAAAGAGTTGAACATGAGACAGCGGAGATGGTTGGAATTCTTGAAAGACTACGACTTTGGCTTGAATTACCATCCTGGTAAAGCTAATGTGGTAGCCGATGCATTGAGCCGGAAATCGTTGCATATGTCCGCATTGATGGTGAAAGAGTTGGAACTTTTGGAATCGTTTAGAGATTTGAGTTTGGTATGTGAAGTGACATCGGTTAGTGTGAGGCTTGGAATGTTGAAAGTTACGAATGAATTTTTGATGTCGGTTAGTGAGAAACAAAAGCTGGATTTGAAATTCGTTGATTTGATGAGGAATGAGAATGTGGATTTCAAGGTTGATAATTTTGGTGTTTTGAGATTCTGTGGTCGTATTTGTATACCTGATGATGCGGAGTTGAAAAGAATGATTTTGGAGGAAGGACACCGGAGTAATTTAAGTATACATCCGGGTGCGAATAAGATGTACCAAGATTTGAAGAAGATTTTCTGGTGGTCTGGTTTGAAAAGAGATGTGGCTCAGTTTGTGTATGCTTGTTTGACTTGGCAGAAATCGAAAGTGGAACATTTGAGACCTAGTGGTTTGTTGCAACCGTTGGATATTCCTGAGTGGAAATGAGATAGCATTTCGATGGATTTTGTGACGGGATTACCGAACACTCAGCATGGGCATAATGCTATTTGGGTGATTGTGGACAGGCTGACTAAATCGGCGCATTTTATTCCGATTGACATTAGTTTTTCTTTGGAACGGTTAGCTGAGATCTATATCAGTGTGGTGGTGAAATTGCATGGGGTTCCTTTAAGTATTGTTTCAGATCGAGATCCTAGGTTTACATCGAGATTTTGGGAAATTTTACAGAAGGCTTTGGGTTCTAAATTGAGGTTGAGTTCGGCTTATCATCCGCAGACAGATGGTCAGACCGAAAGAACTATTCAGTCGTTGGAGGATTTGTTGAGAGCGTGTGTTTTGGAACAAGGTGGTGCGTGGGACAGTTATCTTGGTTTGATTGAGTTCACGTATAATAACAGTTTCCATTCTAGTATCGGAATGGCACCTTTTGAGGCCTTATATGGACGAAGATGTCGAACGCCGTTGTGTTGGCACGAAACTGGTGAGAGTTCTGTGGTTGGACCGGAATTAGTGCAACAGACGACGGAAAAAGTAAAGTTTAGTCGTGAGAAAATGAAGGCTTATCAGGATAGACAAAAGAGTTATCATGATCGGAGACGTAAGAATCTTGAGTTTCAAGAGGGTGATCACGTATTTCTGAGGGTTACGCCGGTAACGGGTGTTGGTCGTGCTTTAAAATCTAAGAAGCTTACTTCTCGATTTATTGGTCCTTACCAGATATCTGCGAGAGTGGGTGCTATAGCGTATCTTGTGGCGTTACCGCCGAATCTGTCGAATTTGCATGACGTTTTTCATGTTTCACAGCTTCGGAAGTATGTTCCGGACCCTTCACATGTGATTCTGATGGACGAGGTTGAGGTAAGAGATAACCTTACGATCGAGGCATTACCAGTTAGGATTTTGGATCGCGAGGTGAAGCGGTTGAGGGGCAAAGAGATTGCACTTGTGAAAGTGACGTGGGGAGGCGCTGCTGAGGGTAATTTGATGTGGGAATTGGAGAGTAGGATGCGGGAGTCGTATCCGGAGTTGTTTGTATCAGGTAAGATTTTCGAGGACGAAAATTTCTAAGTGGGGGAGAATTGTAACGCCCCGTTTTGCCAATTTTATTTTATTGAGTCGTTTTTTATTATTTTATTATTATTTTATTGTAATTTCAACTTTTGTGTGAAAATATGTTATTTTTCGTCGTGATTATATTTTATCGCGTTTTGGGAACATTTGCGAGATATTTGAGTGTGGGGGTATTTTGGACATTTCATAGATATTTTTACTAAGTTAGTAAGAAAAGAAAATAGAAAAGAAAAGGGAAAGAAAAATAGAGAGAAAGAAAGAAGAAAGAAGGGAAAAGAGAAGAAAAGAGGAGAAGGGAGAAAATTGGAGAAAAAGTGTGAAAATCATCGAGATCAATTCCTAGAATCGAATTAAATCGGGTAAGGGTGCGAAACTCGATTATACTATGCTTGTATATGATTATGTATGAATGTGTTTGGATGATTCTCTTGCTTTCCATGTTTTTTCACTTTTAGGTCGAAACGATAAAATGAGTAGAATCGATGGTTTAACGGTTGGAAATCGAAGTAAAGGGGGTAGTTTGCTTGTTGACATGATTAGAATAGGTTCTGATTGAAATATGTTGATTTGGAAATGGTTTGGGTTGGAAAATATCATTTTTGGGTTTTCAACAGCGCTGAAGGATTCTGAGTTTTCGCAGGTTCGTCTAGCGAACCATTCAGCGAAGGGTAGCGAAGGTTCGCTACGGGTATTCGCCTAGCGAAGGCATGAGCGAAGGTTTGCTAGAGTGTTCTCCTAGCGAACTTTGGGTGTTTTTGGCTCTGTTTGGTTCTGACTTGGTTTGCCAAGTACTCGCCTAGCGAACTTTGTGACTGTTTCTAGCTAACAGTTGGTTCGCTGGAACATTCGCCTAGCGAAGGAGCTAGCGAATGGTCGCGAGGGATGTTCGCCTAGCGAAGCAGCTAGCGAATGCTCGCGAGGGAGATTCGCCCAGCGAACAGAGCTGTTCGTGTAATTTTGTTTTCTGCATAACTTTTGATCTGTGTTTCGGTTTGAGGCGTGGTTTAATGCGTTGGAAAGCCATTGAGCTGTACTTTCTTATTATAATGGTTTAGAATTTGTTGGCCGATTTTATTTTGTCGGTAAATTTGAATAGTGTCAATGGTCGACTTTTGTCGTTTTAATGGTGCATAATTGTCATGTATTATGCTATATGTTGCGCTTTGGATATGTATGCCTTATATGCTGTTGTGTGGATAAGTTGTGGCCGAAAGGCAAGAAATGCTAAGTGTTGTATTCGATGATTTATGCATGATTATGAATGTGTGCATGGATGCAATGTGAGTGTCATGAGTCATTGTATGCCAAGCATCATAATGTGCATTGTGGAAACGTCCTGAGAGACGGTTTGATTCCCGAGGGAAATATGCTATAACATCGTGTGCCTCGAAAATATGAGGCGATGCCTGAGGACTTAAAGCGATGGGTATAGACGATTGTGGGCTCCTTTGGAGACTTAAAGCAATCCTTAACGTCGTGTGCCTCGAAAATATGAGGCGATGCCTGAGGACCTAAAGCGACGGGTGAACATCGTAGGCCCGACGGGGAGTTACTTGACTAAGTCTCAGTAACGAGCGATGGTTCCAATAGTTCTTGAGTGAACTGGTGATGAGACATGAGACAATGGAAGTCGGTACCGCATGGCATGTGCATAGAGTCGTTGTGTCGGTCTATGTGCATTGCATAAATCATGAATTAATTGTGTGTGAATTGTGAATGTGATTAATGAAATGGAATATGTGTGATTGTATTGTGAATGATTGATGTGCAGTGGTAATTGATACGTGTGAATTGTACTGTGTGTTATTATAATTTATCTGTGTGCTTTGGTGGTGAGAATACGTTACTTGTGCATTTTTGGTGTTAATATATAATCTTATGCAATTATATTATGGTTGTTTTTCTCACCCTTCTGCTGTTTTATAACGCTCTATGAGGCGTTGCAGATTAGAGTTGCTGGAGGTATTCTTTTGTGAAGCGTTGCGTCTTCATTATTTTGGTCGGTCGGCTCTGATATGTGACTCCGGGTAGCATAGGGTGGTCGTTTGTGATTGTTTTGTATATCTGATGATTATATTTTGGTTGTACAGTTATAACTTGATGTATGACAGCCAAGTTTATATGTATATATGTATATGTGTTATTCAGATTTTAGATCTTTCCGCTTTAATTCTAATTTCTGAAAAGTGGGTGTAAGGAACGAAGTTTCCTCTGTATGATTGTTACCCCACGTTGCATATCTAAATGAGCAGGTGTTGCATGTTATGTGTTTGGTTACTTTGATGTGATTTCCCCCTTTCTATGCCATGATGTTTCAAATATACTCTGATCAATTTTCGAATTTTCTTTTTACCGATTTAATTGCGTGTTAATTGGGGGTATAGATTGGGGGCGTCACACAGTTGATCCTTCATTCGGGCGTACTGGCTTAGAAGGAGTACCTTGATTCTACACATTGAAGCTCAATTACTTCTGGAGAAGCGATCGATGTTCTTTCGATGTTCAACAGTCAAAATAATTTTCCATCTTTATTTTAAAAGCAGAAAAAAAGTTTGACAAGTAAATTCATTTTTGTTTTATTTCAAGAATCATTGATCATGTTAAAATGTCGTTCTGTAAAGCTAAAACAAATGAGAATTGCAAACAAAAGCACTAGGGCTCGAATTTTATTGATAGGATGGAGATCAGCCAAGTGCGTGATTCTATTGAGTATTTACAAAGCTTAGAAAATGGTAATTTTAAGGGAACAGGGCTACATTGAAACATAACGACCACTATCTTTCTACCAACTTTAAATTCTGGACATCATGAGCTTCCGTCGAAGATTACCTTGACTGCAGTTTTCCTGATGGCTGGCATTACTGCTGAGGAGTTGAACTGATCATACATAGTTACTTGCCATTATCCCTAACTTTTGCCTGGATTTACTTTGATATTTCCAATCCATCGGGATGATTTTTGATTATGTCTCTAATTTTTTCCTGGACTGCCCTTTCGGGTTTTCAATCCACCGAGACGTTTTTTTTTATTTAGGCGAAGTATTTCTTTACTACGTCAACGTTTGTGGGGGAGCCAAATTCCTCTCCATCCATGGTTGCGAGTCTCAAGGCACCGCCTGACAAAGCTTTCTTGTCCACAAAAAGGGCCGTCATAATTCAGAGTCCATTTGCCCCGGGAATCAGTGAGGAATAATTGTATCTTCTTTAGCACAAGGTCTCCTTTCCTGAAGACGCGGGGTCGGACCTTTTTGTCTAACGCCTTCTTCATCCTTTGCTGATACAACTGACCATGGCATAGTGCCATTATTCGCTTTTCTTCGATCAGATTCAGTTCGTCGTGTCAACTTTGACACCATTCAGCCTCTGTTAACTTAGCTTCATCAATACCCGGATTAATGGGATCTCGACTTCTATGGGGAGCACTGCTTCCATGCCATATACTAGAGAGAATGGGGTTCCCCTGTTGAAGTGCGGACATATATGAGATAACCGTGAAGAGCAAAGGGTAGCATCTCATGCCAGTCTTTGTAGGTTACAACCATCTTCTGAACAATCTTCTTGATGTTCTTGTTAGCTGCTTCTATCGCTCCGTTCATCTTAGGCCGGTAGGGAGATGAGTTATGGTGTTCGATCTTGAACTCAGTGCACAACTCTTTCATCATCTTATTGTTTAAGTTAGATCCATTATCCGTAATGATCTGGATAGGAACACCATAACGGCAGATGAGATTATTTTTGATAAAGAGGACCACCACCTGTCAGGTTACATTGGCGAATGACGCTACTTCGACCCACTTGGTGAAGTAGTCAATGGCTACCAGGATGAACCGATGTCCGTTTGAAGCGTTGGGTTCAATCATGCCAATCATGTCAATTCCCCATATGGAAAAAGGCCAAGGGGAAGAAAGAACTTTGAGATGCGTTGGCGGTACATGGATTTTGTCTGAGTATATCTGACACTTGTGACATCTCCTCATGTACTTGTAGCAATCGGATTCCATGGTCAACCAAAAGTATCATGCTCTCAGAATTTTTCTCGCCATTGCGTGTCCGTTGGCATGAGTGCCAAAGGATCCTTCGTGAATTTCTTTTATCAGCATGTTTGCTTCTGGTCTGTCTATGCATCGGAGCAAGACCATGTCAAAGTTTCTCTTATAGAGTGTATCACCGCTCAGGAAGAAGCTATCTGCCAACCTTCTGAGGGCCTTTCTATCTTTTCTGGATGCCCCAGGTGGGTACTCTTGTTTCTGAAGGAAGCATTTGATGTCGTGATACCAAGGTTTATCGTCTATGACTGCTTCAATCGTGAAGATGTAAGCGGGCCGTTCCAGGCGCATTATGTCAATTTTAGGTATGTTATTCCATTGACCTACACTGATCATGGAAGAGAGAGTGGCTAATGCATCAGCCATGTGATTCTCTTCACGAGGGATGTGATGAAACTTGATTCTGTCGAGGAATGGTAACAACCTTCCCGAGTAATCTTTGTAAGGAATTAATCCTAATTGGTATATGTTCCAATCTCCTCTGATCTGATTGATAACCAGGACTGAGTCGCCGTACACATCTAAGTTTTTAACCCTTAAGTCAATCGCTTCTTCGAGACCCGTGATACATGCTTCGTATTCGGCCTCGTTGTTTGTACATTTGAAAGTCAGTCTGGCACTGAAAGGAATATGGGTACCCTGAGGTGTTATGATGATTGCCCCAATTTCGTTTCCATAATGATTGACAGCTCTGTCAAAGATTAGTCCCCATTGGGAACCTGGTTCCGGCCCTTCACTGGGTAGCGATTCATCGCAGTCTTTCATTTTTAGATACATGACATCTTCGGTTAATGAGCCAAATGATTGACTAAAACACTTCCTTTAACGGCTTTCTGAGCATGGTACTCGATGTCGTACTCTGATTGCAGCATCTGCCAATGGGCAATCCTTCCCGTGAGAGCAGGTTTTTCAAAGACGTACTTGATTGGATCCATTTTGGAGATTAACCAAGTAGTGTGATGAATCACATATTGGCGAAGACGTTTGGCTGCCCAAGCCAGAGCACAGTAAGTTCTCTCAAGGATAGTGTATCGAGTCTCGTAGTCGGTGAATTTCTTGCTCAAATAGTAAATGGCAGACTTTTTGCTTTTTGTTTCGTCTTGTTGGCCAAGTACACAACCCATTCAGTCCTCCAAGACTGTTAAGTACATGATCAGTGGTCTTCCTTCCACTGGAGGTGATAGAATAGGTGGGTTCAATAGGTATTCCTTGATACTGTCGAAGGTGGTTTGGCAATCTTCTGTCCAAACGCAGTCCTGATTCTTTTTGAGAAATTTGAAGATTGGCGCGCATGTCGTGATCATGAGGAATATAAATCTGGAAATGTAATTCAGACGTCCCAGGAAACCCCTGACTTGTTTCTCAGTCTTTGGAGAAGGCATTTCTTGGATGGCCTTGACCTTTTTAGGATCAACCTCAATTCCTTTCTGGATGACGATGAACCCTAGAAGTTTTCCCGAGCGGACACCGAATGTGCACTTATTGGGATTCAAGCAGAGTTTGTACTTTCTTAACCGCTCGAATAACTTTGACAGGTGGGTCACAGGCTCCTCTTTTGTCCTAGATTTGGCAATCATATTATCGACATACACCTCGATTTCTTTGTGTATCATGTCATGAAACAGAGTAGTCATGGCCCTTTGATAGGTTGCCCCAGCGTTCTTCAAACCGAACGGCATTACCTTGTAACAAAAATTGCCCCATGGGATGATGAACGAAGTTTTCTCCATGTCTTTCGGCATCATTTTTATCTGGTTATAGCCCGAGAATCCATCCATGAAGGAGAAGACTTTAAACTTTGTTGTACTGTCTACCAGCATGTCAATGTGCGGTAAGGGAAAGTCATCATTTGGACTTGCTTTGTTCAGATCCCTGTAGTCTACATACATTCTGACCTTTCCGTTCTTTTTCGGAACTGGTACTATGTTGGCTAGCCATTGAGGATATTCGGACGTGGCGAGGAAACCCGCATCAATCTGTTTTTGTATTTCCTCTTTGATTTTGATGGCCATGCCTGGATGAGTCCGTCTTAGCCTTTGTTTTACTGGCGGACATTCTGATTTCAACGTTAGATGATGTTCCACGATGCTGGTATCCAACCCTAGCATATCCTAATAGGACCAAGCGAATACATCGGGAAACTCTTTGAGAAGCTTTGTCAAACTTTCTTTGACAGTTGGACTGAGCAGTACCCCAATCTTGACCTCTTTTCTCTCCTCCTCTGAGCCCAAGTTGACTGTTTCCAACGGCTCTTTGTGAGGTTCAATGGACCTTTCCTATTGTCTAAGTAGTCGGTAGATCTCTTTTGGAATTTCTTCGTCATCTTCTTCTTCAGCCTCAAATACCAGGAATTCAAAGTTGGGAGAATGCATTGGATCGTATGTTTCGATGGTGTTTAAAACAAGCAATCTGCATGACGTGATGATTTGTTTTTAGAAGAGATTGAGAGGAATGCATGAGTGCGTGCAGTGTATTTTTTTTTAAAACTGCTTGTTTTTATTATTCAAGTTGTTTTTTAGGATTACCATTTTCTGAAAAAGCGAAAAGAGAAAACAACAATAAATGCGGAAATTACATAACGCCGTTATTTTATTTATGATCTTGTCGATTCTTGAAACTACAGCCCTATAAAACAAAACTCTGTCGCTTTGGGCGAAGTGAATAGAGACATTTATAGAAAGTGAGCCCTATCAAAATATCCACTTCACCTGGGCAAGGTGAAAGGTTAAGATAACGACGACAATTACTTCGACTTATGAACAACTTTCAGAACGTTGACAGCAACCCATTGGTGGCGAACTCCTCGGTGAATCACAAAGTCTGGTACTTTCCTTCTTGATTTCTTTTCAGATATAACGCTGATTTCTGGTGGAGCAAGATCATTGGAATCTGTCTCCCAGGCAGAGTTGTCGTAGGAGGATTCCTCAACTGTATCTTGCATAGTGTTTGTACTCTCAGGTAGATCTCCCCATCCAGTTGGCTGGATGTCTTTGAGCCTGATACAAGAGCTTTTGGGAGCGGTGTACTTGACTAGGAAGTCGAATTTGCCACTTGGTTGTCCTAAGGTGTCCCACACTTCTTTGGAACTGGAGGCGTCATCCCTCTCGATGACGTTGACCTCGGGAAAAGCATAGTTGATGAACTCTAGTCCTGCAAGCTTTGCAAATTCATCTTCGTGCTGGATATCTTCTGAATGCCCCGAGTAATGATCCTATGACATGGTGGGGACGCAGGTTTCTTTTCAATGATGCTCAGCTGATATGCATCGTTCGGCTGACTCTCTTGCCCCGAGTCTCCAGGGTACGGCTGCCAGATAGGCAGGTCATCCATTGGGCCATAATAGTCGTGGTTAAAGTTGTCTCTCATCAGAGTGTCCTCCTCTAATGAGTTTGGTAGAGCACGACATCCTTCCGGATCACAATCTCCATATATGATTTTGACGTCTGACCTTGGTATATATCTCAGACTATGCCGGAAAGAAAAATGGTGTAGGCACCTCTTCCTGAGACATATAACCGTCCTCATTAAGATAGGACTTCCACTCTTCATCCATATCGGAGGAATCTCCCTCGTTGATGGTATGGGCTTCTTGAGACACTGGGTGAAGGAAGCCTCCACTGTGGAAGAAGTCCTGAATGGGATGAAAACTCTCATTGTTAGTAGCAGTCTAGGTACAGGTTGAAGAAAAACCAAGACCCTTCTTTGTCTTGTTATCAGTAGGAATGACAAGTTGTCCCCATCCTTTTGCATTGTTACTTTTGATCACTCCGAGAGCGTCTTTGTACGAGGAAATTGACGTCCCTCTTTCTGATTGATTGTCGTTGCCCATCGAAAGAGCTTGGAACTGGGTTCCTACAACCTCTTCTGGTTCTACACAAGTGGACGACGATAAGTTGTTCACGATCAAGGCTCGCTCTCCGCAGACTGTGACGAGTTGGTCATTCTTGACGAACTTTTTGTCGGTGACGCGACCACCTTATCGCTGAAGTTTAAGTTTTCCTCCTCGAGGAGAAAGGGGGTGCTACTTTCTTATTTATTATTTATCCCGTGAAGCTGGAAGGGAAAGGGAAGCTATCTAAAACTAACCTTGCACGCGAATGTTTAACTGAACAAACGCTTTAAAGAGATTAGGGGGTCCGGGGTCAGGTTATATAATGGGTAGTTGTCAATTACCCATCCTATATGTGGTTATCCATAGGATATTAGCTTTAGGGTTTCACTTTGTAATTGATGGTGTTTATCTGGTAATGGGTTGGGAAAGTTTCTTGGGAAATATGAGTGAGTGAGTGAGTTGATGTTTTCTGTGGAAAATGGGGATGAAGGATGACTAAAGTATGAAACCCAAAGTCTTTGACTGAGGTATGAAGGTACTGGACCTAAGTTTGAGAAATGTGTGAAGGTACTGGACCTAGGGTTTTTGTTTAGTATGCTCGCTAAGATTTTGCAATTTATGCCTACGTATTCCCTTTTAAGCGAAACAGGGAAATCAGAGCAATCGTAGTTCCTCCTATTCTAAGGGATGAAAATGAGGTTTTGGTGTCTTGTTCAAAGCCCAAGATTAAAGCTAAAAGGGTATTTGTGTCTTGTTCAAAGCCCAAGATTGAAGCTAAAAAGTTATGACTGAGAGAGAATTTGTCATCTCTAAAGAAGGATTGTCGATTTTTGTGTGCCTTGATCAAAGCACAAGGTTGACGCTAAAAGGTTAATTGACTCGGCTAGGGGATTTCTTTATACAAAGCCTAAGAGGAGGCTAGAAGCGACCGACTCAACAAGAGTGTGCATACATTGGTGTCTTGTACAAGGCCCAAGATTGAGGCAAAAAAGAGACTGACTCTTTGGGGATATCATTATACAAAGCCTAAGAGGAGGCTATAATTTTGACTTTTCTGGGGAAAATATTCTGTCTGTCTTGTATAAAGCCCAAAATTGAGGCTGAAAGGGGTTTTGACTCCACTGGGGAGAATTATCTGTCTTGTACAAAGCCCAAGATTGAGGTTGAAAAAGGAAATTTAACTGACTCTGGTGAGGGTATTTTTTACGTGTCTTGTACAAAGCCCAAGATTGAGGTTGAAATGAGTTGACTCTTCTTGGGGAAGAATCATTCCCCAAAGCCTAGAAGAAGACTGGGAGGAAATGACTCTTCTAGGTAAGATATATTTCCCAAGCTCGAGAGAGGGAAATTTATGTCTTGTACAAAGCCCAAGATTGAGGCTAAAGGGATTTGACTCAACAAGAGAGTGTTTTATATATGTCTTGTACAAAGCCCAAGATTGAGGCTGGACAAGCTGGAGAAAGTATTCTACACAACCTAAGAAGAGGCTAGCTCCTGCAAGGGGAAATCTTTATACCAAGTTTGGATAAAGATCGACTAAACGAGAGAGTATTTTTATCTGTCTTGTACAAAGCCCAAGATTGAGGCTAAAAAAAGGTTGACTTAACAAGAGAGTCCGAGAAGGTGATTGACTCAACAAGAGAGTCTAAAAAATTGATTGACTCAACAAGAGAGTCTGAAAAGGTGATTGACTCAACAAGAGAGTCTGAAAAAGTGATTGACTCAACGAGAGAGTCTGAAAAGCTAAGCTCCGCTAGGGATAATCATTTGTACAAAACCCAAGAGGAGGCTGACTTCGCTGAGGAAGGATCATTATACAAAGCATAAGAGGAGGCTAGCTTTCTGCAGAGGAAAGGTCCTTATACAAAGCCTAAGAGGAGGCTCTCTTTTGACGGGGATAATTGAGATCCCCAGGCAGGTCCAAGTGGGGAATCAACTCTTGTTGAGGGTTACAGAAGAGTTGGGATGTCTGATACCTTGAGTTTCTGATTTGAGATGGTGTTGACCCTGGTCGAGGAACTCTCATGAGAGAGACTGGGTTTCTGCTGTAGATCGATCCAGAATGCCAGAGATTTTTTCCTATAGTTGTCAGGAACTTGAGAATGTATTTGAGACTCAACGGAATTAGACTGTCCAAGTCTACTGGTGTGGAAGAGTTTTATCTTTTGTATGATGCCTCCAAGAGGAGGCAAGGGCATTAAGGGACGAGAATCAACCCTAAAGTGGCCTGAGGTCTGACACTGGAAAGACTACTCTAGCAAAGGATGAACAAGTTCTGTCTTATACCTTTAAGAGGTCGTCAGGGTCCTTGTATTAAGCCCAAGAGAAGGCATGATAACTTCTAAGAAGCCGAAGGGTCCTTGTACAAAGCCCAAGAGGAGGCGGGGATGCTTTTAGGAAGCATGTGGGTCCTAAACCAAGAGAAGTTCAATAAATGCAGTTCACAGAGAAGAGATCATTTCAGGAAAATTCGAGGTTCGAAGAAACTCAAGAGATGCTATTCAAAGAGAATAGATCAACTCCGGGGAGTAGTATTTCTTTGACAATTTCTAGGGGTGACAGTCTGAGAAAATGTTTGCAGAGAATACTTCCTTTCTCTTTGTTCCATATTCTTTAACCCCAAGAGAAGGGAAGACTGTATCTGGAAATCCTATGGGGGATCTAGTTTTGTTTATATTTAAGAGTGACCAACAGGCTTTACCTAGTTCTAGACCTAGTTGTCGGGGAAAACTCTAAATAATTATACTAGTATATATACAGTTGATATATGACAAGTATTTAAAATGATATGAAAGAAGACTAACCATGCGCAGCTTCCCACAATACAGTTATATATATATATATATATATATATATATATATATATATATATATATTTGACGTATATTTAAAAGAATGAAAGAAGACTAACCATGCGCAACTTCCCACATTACAGTTATATATATTAAAGCGAGTAAATGAAAGTTGTTAAAACTTACAGGTGAGCAAGCTTCCATGCTGTATTGTTAGTGGTTCAGAGAAATTATAGAAAGTTTTGATAACAACTGTATATTTGAACCTAAATCAAAAGGGAGTTATTTGTAAAAAAATATTGTTGGGGCTTATACTCAAGGAGAGGCCGAAGATTTCACAGTGATCGCACGGTTGTTTTGAATATTGTACCAGGACTTATACAACGACTGAGGCCCAAAAAGTTTTCTATACAACAAGGGTTGGGTCTTACAACTCAAGGAGAAGCCCAAAGATTATTAAAAAAATAAATGGGACTTACAACACGAGGGTAGGCCTAGATGATCCTTTGTTTTGAAATGGCAACCGCGCTGAGATTTTTCTTTTAATGCAGAGGGACTTATAAAATATCTGAGGCCCCAAATGGTTTTGGTTAAAAGGGGGTTGGGTCTTACACTCTATTAGAGGCCCAAAGTTTATTTTTGTACAGGAGATGGGGCTTAAAACTCAGGGAGATGCCCGGATGATTTTGATACGGGCGAAGATCGCGCCGTTGTTTTGAAAACATACAGAGGGACTTACACAATATGTGAGGCCAAAAAATGTTTATTTACAAAAAGGGGTTGGGTCTTACACTCTATTAGAGGCCCTTGAGTGTTTGAAAAAGATTGATGAGGGTGGAATTAATCAAAACCCTAATTTTGTCTAAAATGGAATTAATTTTGTTTAAAAATTAATCAAAATTATTGAAAACATGTGAAAAATGAGTTGTGATCTTGGATCAATGTTTCAAAAATCATGTTTTTATCCATAAAATGATTGAAAACCAATTAAGTTTGAAAAATCAAGAAAGAAAAAATATTTTAAATGTTAAAAAACAAATAAAAATTAATTCTTTGCAAAAATATCAAGTATAGGAAATAAATTATATTTTTGGGAAACTTTTGTAAAATAAAATATTTTAACATTTTTGTGAATTATTAAAAAAATAATCAACTCAAAATCATTAAAATTCAGAGAGAAATTAATTTTTGAATCAATTGAATGAAATCACAAAATTCAAATATTTGAATTTTTAAGAAAGGGCGCCAAGAACACCTTGGTTTTGCTCGCGTGCTCTGTTTTGTCCAGATTTGCATTTTCTCATCAATCTCACTGAATACTTGATGAAACCATACAATCCACCTATCAATCTACTCGTTTTCACCTCACGATCATGTCTATGGTCTTTAATTTCATTTATTTTAAACATGGAATAAGAAATCAAAGAGAAACCTCAAGAACCCTAAATTCTGCATGAAGGCTCAGAAATTCCACACACGATTCATACAAAGCAATTAATTGAGGGGAAACATTCCTTACATGATTATGAACATATGGCAAAATTATTGTGCGAGGAAATATGCATGAATCATGAGATGACCAAATTGAGGCTTACCTCTTGCAGCTGGTGATCGTGTTTTGAGTTAGAGATGTTACAGCTTGGTTCCAATGATGTGAATAGCTTCCCTAGGTGCTATGGAGTGTGTCTGAAGGCTTGGAGTGGTTGGAAACAAACTGTAACTTAAAATGGTACCCCAACTGCAAGTCTGCTAAAAGCTTTAGCAGTTGGATGGTGATTTTGTGAAATTGGTGTTCCAGATGTTGTTTAAGTGTTTGGATCACTTCTATATGATGTTTATGAGGTGTGTGTGTGTGATTGGTTTGGTTGGAATTGCTCTCAAGCTCAAAACCTGATAGTGACTTGCTTTGGAAGGAAAAATTGGAGTGAAAGAGGTGATTTTGAGGAAAGCATCAGTTTGGGTGCTTTGGTGTACTCAAACTGATCATAAATGAGGCCTATTTATAGTGCACCAAGTTTGTTTTGGCTGCAATAGTGTATGGCAACTGGTACAGGTCTGTGGCCAATTGGATCACTTTGGAATCTCAAGTCTCCTCTAGCCATTGACTTGAGATTAGAGCATAGGCCTATGGTTCTTTGATTTAAGGTTAAGGCTTGACTAAAGTGTTAATCTTTGCTCTGATACATGCCACCTCTAAGCATCCATTGAATGCCTCAAAACAAAATTGGACTCTTGAGGCATTTTTAGCTTTTAGGGGTGCCAAACCTATATGTAGTTCCAAAGACTTGAGAGGCTTATGGATCAGTGTTTGTCCCTCCTTGGTTTCCCCGTGAGGTGTGTAGATGGATAAACTTGTTTATCATTTGCACAAATTAACCAAATCGAGCCCTAATGCACAATCTGCCTTGCCAAGACAGTTTGCAGCAAGGCATGTTGCAGCTTCCATAACTCCTAGCTCAGATGGAATTTGATGGAGTTCTTGGTCATTTTGGAAAGCTGATGTATCCTACTTTAATGTGATGTCCAACTTTGGTTTTGAAGAAACTTGCATTTGGTTGAAAATGCCTCAACATTTTGGAAAAAGTGAAGCAGATTCTGACTTAGTGAGAATTTCACTAAGTGTTGGAAAAATGTCACTTTTGTGTTTTCAGCCATTTTGATCACTTCATAACTTAAAATCCATGAGGAATTGGAATGAGGTGTAGTTGACACTTTTAAAGTATGCCCTGAGAGCTTCAAATCCATCTTTGGACCATCCAAAATGGCTGCTTGGATCTCAAGTTATGATCCTTGGAAGTTGGTACCCTAGCCACTTTGTTCCATAACTTAGAAAAATTATAAGTTTTTACGGTTACCCCTTTTACAAGTTAACTCACTTTCTTTGATTTTTCTTGATAAATGATGATTCAAATCACACATTAACATTGTTTTAGGGTCAAGGAACCATAATTGTGAAAAATCTCAAAAAGTCAAACTTGACTTTTGTGCACAGATGACTTTTTATCAGATGAATTCCAAACTGTGTGATCCTTTGTGAAATCAAGTCCTTGACCTAAATCAAACTTGATGGATATGTTCCATAGGTGTTATAGGGTGTATTGAATCATGTCCCAAGGTTTGGGAGCATGTCCTGGTCAAAAGTCAAAGGCACAGTTGACTTTTCCCTCGAAACCCTAATTGTTGTCCTGATGAAATTGAAACTTGTGGATTAAGCTTCTTGGATCAATCCATTGTTGTAAATGGATTAATGTAGTGTATTGGAGACCCTCAAACCATGTCTTGAGGTCTTGGCTCATGTTTTGTCACAAAAGTCAACTTAGGGGGGGATTAGGTCAAGAAACCCTAATTCCTGATTTTTGGTGAATGCATCCCCTGAGGTCAAATTGACTTGATGATTGGTTTTATGAGGTCCCTTAGAGTATCTTGGGTTGTGCTTTGAAGCATTGGCTCATGCCCAGAGGAAAATTTTAATCTGGAGGCCTGAGTCGACCAAAACCCTAATTTGGTGACACTGGCGATATTGAGGCTTGATCCACTTGGAATGTTGCAACTTTGTGATTGATTCTTGACGTGGGAGTCTTCTTGATCCTTTATGTGTGTTTGAGAGGTTAGACAAGTTGAAGATCATGTCATTCCTTGATTGATCCTTTGTTTAAGCTCTAAGAGGGCTTAAAACCCTAATGCCTAATTGTAGTGAATGCTCAACAATCCTTGAGGAGACTGATGAGGCATGAAGGTACATCCATATTGTGATGATGATGTGTACAATGATGGGAAATCTTAGTGGTAAAAATTTGGGGTATGACACATTGCAAGAGCAATCTCTTTGGAAGAGTCAGATATCAGGACTCACATGACCACCAAGGGAGGAATCCTGGGTTTACCGGCTAAATTTTTGAAGGAGAAAGCTTTATACTTTGCCAGTATAGGAAACATAACTGCTTTCAAAGATGTCTTTGTTCTTCTAATATATGGGTTTTTCCTCTTTCCCAACATTGACAACTTCGTTGACACCAATGCTTTTAAGATATTCACTAGTACAAAAAACACTTTTTAAATCGGTTAAAAATGACTTTTTAAATCGGTTGTCGCTTCGATTTAATTCTGAACGATTTAGAAAGTTTTAACTTTTTAAATCGGTTTTAATCCGATTTAAAATATTTTATTAAATCGGTTAGTATGATTTAGAAGTCTTTATTTAAATCGGTTTGACAGATCTAAAAAAAAATCTAAAAGTTGTGACATTTTTTTAAATCGATTTGACCCGATTTAAAATCTGAAATTTAAATCGGCTCATATGATTTAGTAGTGCTTTTTAAAATCGTTTGATCTGATTTAAAATCTCAAATTTAAATCGATTCACTTGATTTAATAATGTTTTTTTAAATCGGTTGATCTGATTTAAAATCTCACAATTAAATCGACCCACTTGATTTAGTAATGGTTTTTTAAATCGCTTGATATGATTTAAAATATCAAATTTAAATCGACTCACTTGATTTAGTAATGTTTTTTTAAATCGTTTGATCCAATTTAAAATCAGAATGTCATTTTTTTTATTCATTGTCATTTTTTAATTCAGATTTCTACCACAATATTGTACAAAATATTACGAATAATACAAAATTTCATCACAACTAATTACTAATCAAATATTTCATACATAATCATTAATACAAACAATACCATGGAACAAAGTTTTAAATAAATTCCATCATTTTTTAATTAGTCAGGAAACTATGTCACAAAAAGTACCATAGAACTAAATACGTCTTCTTGCCAAAACCAAACTATGGCACTGTCAAAATACTAGTTAATCTAGGCAAAGCCAAACAAACTATATAGCCTATAACAAAAGCACAAAAACAAATGGCTGATAAATGTTAAGGCCATATGATTTCATTGCCTCAAAATGTACTTCACCTAACAAAAAATCAATGGTAGACATTTACTTACAATTTTATCGGCAACAAGTCGTGTTTCTTCTGATGTATATTCTCCTGATGGTTTTGTTCGGCCTCTTATCCACTTCTCATGGCGTTTTGGTGGAGATGGAGGTGTAAGTAGGGAATCTCCACCTGACTCTTGTCTTTGTGTTATTTTCTCTTGCATCATCTTTTCTTCAATCAACTCATATCCCCCACGAGACATGATGTGGGGGTATTTATTACAAGCCTGAACCATTTTCCCCCTTTTTCTTTTCTCCTAGTATAAATAACACACCAATTAAAGGAAATACTAAAAATAAACTTGATTGATAAACTGAATCACAAATCTAACTAACCAGAAAGGAAGGATCCTCTCGCATCTTCTTAAACTTCTGCCATATTTCCTCTTCAAGAAAAGGATACTGTTCAAGTGGAGATGTGTCACTCAATTCTCCATCATTTAAATATCTACTGGTTAGAGCCGTTTTAAATGCCCTCCAACGCTCACCCGCATAGGAAATCCATTTGCTTTTCAATACTCCAATATCCATATCATGGATATCCCATTGTTCCTACATCACACAACAAATAAAATAGTTAGTGTTTGAAAATAATGCATTTAAGTAATACATTTAGCAAGAATTATTAATATTATACCATAATATCATCCCAAATTTGATCCTTCACTTTTGAATCTACATTATCCCAATATTCCTCCAAAATGCTCACTTTGTTTCAAGCAATGGAACCCACATGACTCTTGAACTTTTTTCTGTTTTCCCCTAAAGGTATTTTGGTCCTTGGATCGAAATCAATTGGTATCTTTACACCCTTCTCACGTAAACACAATTCTTTCATTTGTGTGCCACGCCTACCCCTCTTTTTGGTAGGCCGAGTATCATTCTCTCTTTGTGAAGGAGCTGATGGATCATCCATGTGTCTGCATTAAAAAAAACATATTAAGAATGAATAAATTTTCATATATGGATTAAAACTAAAGTTAAGAATCAAAGTAAAAAAATTTTATAAACTAAAATGTACCATATATGGATATAAACTATATATTTTCAAAGAATTTCATGATTAGACATTTTCCCATATCCCTTCTTCATGATCATCACGGGTGGCATACACGTCATCTGTTATAGTTTCCTCAATGGAAGTAGGCATTCTTTGAGAAAAAGGACTCTCAGAAATATCTATGGTTGAATATAGACTCTCATTAGGCTCATGTATATTTTTACCTTGAAGAACCACCGAACACTTTTTATTAGAAGGATCACAAACATAAAACACTTGTTTTGCTTGAGATGCCATAATAAATGGCTCGTCCGTATAAGCTTCCTTTTCAAGGTCCACTAATGTAAAATCAAATTCATCAGTTTTGACGCCACTGTTTATGTCAATCCATTTACATTTAAAAACAGGAACTTTAAATTTAATGAAATCAACTTCCCAAATCTCTTCAATGATTCCAAAATTAGGTATAGATGCCATAACTGGATATTTATCTTTTGAACTAGCAAAGTGCATGGACTCAGCTACGACCATCACCCCACTGTTTTGTACGACACTTTTGTCATCCTGAGTCTTTGTATAAAATGAAAAATTATTGATATCATAACCAGACCAAGTTATGACATCAAAGTTAGGCTCCCTTGATAGCCATTTTAATGTAACAGAAGCTGATATGTCATTTAAAATGGTTTCTTTGAACCACTTTAAAAAAGTCTTGTTATGCTCATTCATCAACCATTTTTCATTCACTCTAGACTTTTTTCCCTTCACAATGACTTTATGAGCAGAAAGGTAAGGCTGAACCTCGTCAGTGTTATTCAATATATACAATTGTGCTTTAAGTACTTTTGCACGCCCCATGCTCTTAAGTTCTAAACCTCGTGTGCCCTTACATGCACATCTTCCTTCATGACGATATTTTGGAATTCCTATTGTTTCCGCTTCAGACATATAGTCAGAACAAAATTCAATAGCCTCTTCTGCGATATACCTTTCAACAATAGATGCTTCGGGACGATGAAAATTCTTCACATACCCTTTTAAAATCTTCATGTATCGTTCAACTGGATACATCCACCTCAAATAAACAGGACCACACAACCTAATCTCCCTCGCTAAATGAACAATTAAGTGAACCATTATGTCAAAGAAAGAAGGAGGAAAATACATCTCTAGTTGGCACAAGATAATTGCAGCCTCATTTTCCAACTCATCTAATTTATTAGGATCAATGACTTTGCTGCAAATAACATTGAAGAATAAGGATAACCTAGTTAAGACATCTCTAACTTTTTTAGGCAATATTCCACGAATTGCCACTGGTAGGAATTGTTGCATCAATATGTGACAATCATGAGACTTCAATCCAACTAATTTCAAATCTTTCATTGAGACAAGACTCTTGACATTTGAAGAGTAGCCTTGTGGAACTTTTGTGCCGTGTAGACATTCACAAAAGCTTCTTCACTCATTTTTTGACAAAGTATGACATGCCAGAGGCAGATATGTTCGCTTACCTACTGACTGTGGAGCTAACTATTGTCTTATACCCATCTCAACCATATCCAGACGAGCATTCAAACCATCCTTTGTTTTGCCCTGAATGTTGAGAAGTGTTCCTATTACACTATCACACACATTTTTTTCAACATGCATTACATCGATACAATGTCTAACATCTAGACTAGACCAATAAGGAAGATTAAAGAAAATAGACCTCTTCTTCCATATGTTTTTCTCAGTGGTTTGGTTTTGGTCCTTTCCAAATATCACACTGACATCTTTCAATTTTTCATAAACTTGCTCTCCAGTTAAGGCTTTTGGAGCAATTTCATGTTCCGGGTCTCCATTAAATGCTTTTCTCAACCTACGATATGGGTGAAATCGTTTGAGAAATTTACGATGCCCAAGGTAAACCATCTTCCTTCCATTTTTCAATTGTTGGAAGCAAGTGTGTTCTTCACATATGGGACATGCTTTATGCCCCTTCACGCTATAGCCACACAAGTTCCCATATGCAGGAAAATCATTAAAGGTGCAAAATAACATCACACGCAACTTGAAATAATTACAAGAATGGGCATCAAACACACCAACACCTTCCTCCCAAATCACTTTCAAGTCTTCGATCAATGGACTAAGATAAACATCTATGTCATTTCCCGGTTGCTTTGGACCCGAAATCATCATAGATAACATAATGTATTTGCGTTTCATGCAAATTGAAGGAGGTAAATTGTAGATCATTAAGAGAACGGGCCATGAACTATGGTTACTACTTAAGTTCCCATATGGGTTCATTCCATCTGTAGCAAGTCCAAGCCTAAGGTTTCTTGGCTCATTCCCGAATTCCGGATACAAAGTGTCGATTTTCTTCCATTGTAATGAATCGGCCGGATGACGAATGTACCCGTCACATTTCCTCTCATCTGCATGCCATCTAATATTTTTTGCATCATTTACATTATTGAACAACCGTTTGAACCTTGGAATTATTGGAAGATACCACAACACCTTCACAGGAGGACGTTGTATGCTTTCATCAGAATTGAAATAATTGTCCTTCTCTTTGTAGCGTGATAGTCCACACCTAGGGCACCTCTTCAACTCTTCAAACTCATTTCGATATAATATACAATCATTAGGGCATGCATGTATTTTCTTATACTCCATACCCATCAGACATAATATCTTCTTTGCCTCGTAGTTACGATTGGGTAATGTGTTACCTTCTGGGAGCATTTCCTTCAACAAGTCAAGTAATTCAGTGAAGCTTTTATCTGTCCATCCATTTCTCGCCTTCAAGTTGAACAATCTTAACACCACAGACAACCGTGTGAAGTTAGTGCACCCCGGATACAAAGTCTCTTCTCTATCTTTGCATAAATTATCATACATATGTGCTCGCTGGAAAGACTCTGGACCTATATCACGAATCATATCATCTAGCCAATCGTTAATATCTACATTGACTTCATTTGTACTCGATTCACTTGGCATGTTTACCGACTCGCCATGCCATATCCATTTGGTATAATTTTGGTTAATCCCGTGACAAATAAGATGACTTTTTATCAACTCAAAATGTAACGAGGGAATATTCAAACATTTAACACAAGGACAATAAAATTTTCCGTTATTATCAGGAAGTTTCTCTGAAGCAAATTTAATAAACTAGTCCACTCCTTTATTATACTCTTCACTTAAACAGTTAGAATTCATCCAACTACGATCCATAACTACTTTTGGAAAAAAATACATACACAAATAGTAAGTTATGGTGCTTAATTATCTCTATGTAATCAAATTAATTCTATTACTGAAAGTAAGCACATTATTGTTAAAATATAATAGTATAAAGTTATTAGTAACACTAATTTAATAAAACTCTGTAATGTACAAAAGTGACATATATAATATATCCTTTTGAGAAAACAAAATATAAAGAGATCTAATACTAGGGGCATATCAGGGACCTAATTTTTAACACAAGAATTGTTGTTTGAGCTTTCATGGAATAAAGTATATTTCTGGACTAATAAAATTGTATATAAAGCTAACTGAATTATCATCTTTATTTTGACTTTAGACATTGCCAAAATCTAAAACATGCTGCCGTGGTGATCTGGTATAGAATGCAATTCAATTATAAAAGTATTAACATGAAAAACCAAGGTACTAACTATACTAACAAAAATCATAAACATGAAGCAATAAGCTTGTTTGTTTTGACTGCTGATGTAGCATGGCAACTTGCATATATACAATTGTGTCATATCTTCTCAACTTATATGCATATAAATCTACACACTTGTCATCAATTTTCTCATCCAAAACTAAAAAACACAGTAACTAACTACAAGTCTACTACTGATTTTCAACTTTGAACATTTCAAGTTGCAACATACATTACATGGCACTATTCAAAACATATGATAGAATCTAAAGCTCACCTGTCTAAAGTCGTGCAGATTTCTCGACGGTAGATTTCTCTAATTCCTCTAAGACCCTAAAATTGAAAACAATTTCATTTAACATACAATATTTGTTAACTTTCAAATTACTAATTAGGGAAGCAGGATATCGTAGTATATAACGACAAATATTGTCTTAAATCCAATAAGAATATGATGACATCGTATTTAGCTTTATATCTTATTACTAAATTCATATCCTATTAACCATATTTATAAGCCACATTTCAAATGCCAACATGAGAAAGGGGTGTACAGCTGTAAGAGGTACACAACATTTTGGAAAGAAAAATACATAATAAAAATCCTCGGCAGCGCAACAATAGAAAGAAAGTACAAGGTGCAGTGACGTTGGTTTTGATTGAAGCCTCAAGGCAATGAGTTGAGTTTCTTTTCAACAAGAAAATTCCATGATAAAAAATAAGAAAAGTTTTCTTTACATTAAAATATTTGATATCAACATCATAACGGATAGCAGTCGGTAGCTGTATTGTGTGCGTGTAAAAGTCATAACAGAAAATCACAGCCTTATAATATAATACAATATAATACAAGACCAAACCCTGATGCAGCATAAGAACAAATGCCTATTAACAAACTAATCCAGCTTCATATATCCCTCCCTACTGCATCTGAGAGCACCAGCACAATGACAGCCACAGAGATCGGACGGGAACAAAACTAACTACATGCCAGCTGATGTGCTTAGGCTTATACTCATTCACATTTAGCAATTAATTTTTGTTGAGTTCAGTTTGTGCTTTATGTGAGTGAAACAATTTATGAATAAAACCTATGAAGATCAATGTTTGTTCTTCATTGTTTTTTTTTATCTATAAAAATGCGAGTTATGCAGAAATAATTTTTTTTCATGATTTGTTATTGACAGGAAGATGAGTTAGAAACTAAGTCATCTGATCATGCACCTAACAAGAATCCATTAGAAACCGATAGCAGCACGCCCACGCTCTACAGCGAAAAAAACGAGCAAAGATGCAAAAAGCGGAGAATGAGATCGGAGAACAACAACAATAACAAGAGACAGAAGAAAGAAGCAATAGGAATAGCAGAAAGCATAAGGTGGCTAGCA
Source organism: Lathyrus tuberosus (assembly GCA_022829125.1). NCBI lineage: Eukaryota > Viridiplantae > Streptophyta > Magnoliopsida > Fabales > Fabaceae > Lathyrus > Lathyrus tuberosus. The sequence continues at coordinate 1,342,499 of JALAZF010000233.1, forward strand.
GCAGTTGTTGTAAGGTCAGAACAAACAAGAATGGACACATTGAAAGAGATAGAGAAGATGAGAGTTGAAGCTGAGGCAAAGAAAGGGGAAATGGAAATCAAGAGAACTAAAATTATTGCTAATACACAACTTGAGATTGCTAGGATCTTTACAAATGTTAATAAAGATAAAGATGTTGATTCATCATTGAGAATTGGAAGAAGTTAAGGGGATGCTGTGATCATGTGTTGAAAGTGTATAGATATTTATGTGTGTCACAACTTTGTAATTCACCTAACTAGTGCAGAGATCACTATATGACAATAAGTTTAGTCTCTTATAATTGACTTTAATTGTAGATGGTTGATTGTAACCTTCTCTTCAATTAATTAACAATGACAGCCATAGAGATCGGACGGGAACAAAACTAACTACATGCCAGCTGATGTGCTTAGGCTTATACTCACCACCAACTGTCCTAACACTTGCATACACCAAACAAAAGCACATGAACCAGGTAAAGAGATAATCTATTTAACTGATTTTGCCAAGGTCCTACTGCAACCACACACAACTGAACTTCTGCATACTAGGGGGAAATACTTCATTGGCATCCAACCTCTTAAAACTAATGGAGGGTACTTAAACCAAACTTCCATCCTAACTACTCCGCCTCATTATATGGACATACCTTGCCGCCGAGACCTACCCAAGGATAATTCTCGGAATGCACCTGGCAATATTTGATTACTCAATAAAAGATGTTAAGCTAAAGCACAAGTAGCACCAAAGTAAAGCAATATAGAGCAAGATCCTCAACACTTTGTTTCAGTAAACTATAGTACAGACCAACCACACTCTCTTCGTAAACAGTAATGCATGTTGGAAGCTACCAAAACAACAATAACACCAATAAAAAATGGCAAATCTAATTTCTGGAATAATTCTCGGAATGTTGGTTTATATTTTGGATTGTCCATAAGAAAACCTAAAAATTGGTGAACTTCTGCCAATATAAATACCTGCCTGCGGCGAATTGTCTGCCTAGCGGACTCTATTTGCCAATACCCTTCGTATCCTCCGTGCTTCTTTTTCTTCCTGAACAAAACTATTCCATCAATTGATCGAAATTCTATTTACACAATGGCATATTTCTTATTTGTAGATTAGAAAATTGATTTACACAATGGCAACAACAACCCAAAAATTCATTTACAATAATATTTACAATATTAATATGAAAGTTTTACAACATTGAAATTAACATATAAACTCTACGCATTTAATGAAACCTAAACACAAATGTCAAATATTTATCAGAACAGATCAATTACGACACCAAAATGCAAGCAGTAGCAACAAAAGTTAAGAAATTTTTATCAAACGTAAAGACTTAGAATTGTTGGCAAAGTCCAAGCATCCAAATGTCACGAATAAATACAGCAGTAACCTTTGTTTAAGACCCTGTAAATGTACTGTAATACTTTTTTGTATCCTCTAACTTATGTCCAATGTCTTGGACAAAACCAAAACAAACGTATTTTGTTCTTCCACCAACTTGTTTTATCTTTAAAAGAAACTTCACCTCACTTATCTCTTAAAAATGCCAGAAAGATAAAACTAAACCTAAATTAACATTCAAAAAACCAAAAAATGAACAAACCTTGAAAATCTGAACAGAGGTAGGGACACTCAATGTCGATAGAAACTCTCAATGTCGATAGAATCTTCAATTAACCTGTCGAGAATCAACGAAAGACAAAAATCAAACGACGATAAAGAATATGAAAATCAAACGACGATAAAGAAGATGAAGATGAGTAGTAATGATACTGGAAAATCATTAATGGCTTCGTCGTTGCAAATGGAAGAGGGTTTCTCTCCGCCGCCAGAGAGAGAGAAAAGGAACAATACGTTTGAAATGCAAGAGCGTTTCTCTCCGCCGCCAGAGAGATAGAAATGAAAGAGGTGGAACAGTGTTCGCGGAGAAGAGAGTGAACAATACGATTTTCGCGGAAAAGAAAAATGAAAATGGCGCTTTGTATTTTCATTTTTTTTAATTATCAAAAATTCTTTTTAAATCAGGTTAACTAATCTAAATGGTATTCACTAAAATAGGTTTAACGGAATCCTAATTTTTCAACTTTTTAAATCAAGTGGAAAGCATATGATTTAAAATGTCTAATTTAAAAAGTGTTTTTTGTACTAGTGATTCTTAATTGGGAACCTAGTCCCCACCCTGCTTGTGGATGCTTATCATTCTGTACACTTAAGGAATTTGTACAGTGGAGGGATGATCACATGCTGTGTACCATTACTCTACAAATGGTTTATTTCCCACTTGCCCAATTCTGCTGCTTTTTGGGATCACAAGAGTAGTCTGCGATGGTCGCTGAAGATTATGTCTCTTACCAATTCTGACATAGATTGGTACAATTGGATCTATGAAGGAGTAAAAATCATCGACAAATGTGGAAATTTCCTTAATGTACCCCTCATTGGTACTAAAGGAGTGATCAACTATCATCCAATTTTAGCTCGCCTTCAACTTGGATACCCGATGAAGAATATCCCACATAATGTTCATCTGGAAGGTCTTTTCTTCAAGGAAGGAGAAAATGACAGGGCACTAAAGAAAGAAATAGTGCATGTCTGGCAACATGTTCACAGGAAGGGGAGAGAGTCCCTAGGAAGACCAAATTGCATCTCTGCGGAGCCTTACCTCCACTGGGTACAAACTAGGGCCATCAAACTGAAGATGCCTTACCCTCGTCAAGAAGTTTTTCCCTTGAAGGAATTTGTCCTTTATTTCATGTCCGATGCGGAAAAACTCCAGATCGCTCTCAAATAGGTCCAACGTAAGAAGAACTCTTGGAAGAACAAGTACCAGATTCTAAATTTGGAATGTACCAAGATTCAAGAACTGGTAAAGGAAAAGGATGCTCTGATTGAGATATTGGAGCAGCATGCCATAGAAAGTCAGGAGGAACGAAGAAATTTGCTTTCTCCTTTCACTTGGCAAAGGATCGTCGACCCGACAACGGCTGAAGGGGCCCAATCAAAGAAAAGAAAAATTCAGGAACCAACATCTGAGCTTTCCTCAGAGAAAACTCAGGATCTGTAGGCCTATTTTTTCTTCTCGCACTTTGTAAAATGCTGTACTTTTCCCTGTAAAATATTGCAATATTTCAAATTCAATAAAAGGGCCTCCCCGCTGTGTGATATTTGCAATATGATTGCTAAAAGTTCTTTTGAAAACAAAAACTAAAAAAAAAAATATCATTCTCATTCTTTGCATATCATTCATCATAACACATCTTTGTCATTGAGTCTCATATATGTGTCACACTCTATAATCAAACAGTCTCATTCGTACAATACCCGGGCCAATCGACAAAAGAAAATGGATGATCTCGAGGAAGAGAATAGAGAGCTGAGAGAAAAATTCAATGCTCTAAAGGAGACTTTGGAGAAACTCCATAACACTATGGAATCACTGGCAGCAGGCCAGGAACAACAAAATCAAAGGACTATGATCTTGGAGATTACGTCTACACTAGCATTTGAAACACCTGGCAGTCATCCTCAGTACAACATGCCTAAAGGTTTCCCCTGGGGCATGCCTCTCAACTTTATACCTAAAGGATACATCCCACCGGTCACTGAAGACCCGAAAGCCGTAGCAGGAACCACCAGACCTGAAGGTTACAAACTTCAGGTAAATGAAGATGCAAGGATTACAACAAAAACTCCTGAAGGTTACAAACTTCAGGTCACTCAAGCGCCAAGAGTTACCGCTGTAATGACTATACCACAACCAGTGGTACACACTATCCCAGAGGAACATATTCTGTAGGCCACTTCCGACAGAAATGAATAAGTATACGAAAGAATGAATGAATTCCAGGAACAATTCTTGGAAATGCAGAAGGAACTGCATGCCATTCACGGCCAGAACTTGTTTGTTAAGGACGTTGTTGATCTCTGTTTGGTCCCTAATGTAAAGATACCGCGCAAATTCAAGGTGTCTGACTTTGAAAAATACAAAGGCAACTCCTGCCCTCAAAGTCATTTGGTAATGTATGCTCGAAAAATGTCTACCCAGACGGAAAATCAACAGCTATTAATCCATTACTTCCAAGACAGTTTAACCGGTGCCGCACTCAAATGGTACATGGGATTAAACTACGCCAAGATCAGTACTTTCAGAGATCTCGGGGAAGCCTTCGTTTAGCAGTACAAATACAACTTGGACATGAAACCAGATAGGGATCAGTTTAAAGCAATGTCATAAAAGGATAAAGAACTCTTCAAGGAGTATGCTCAGAGATGGCATGAAATCGCTGTCCATATCTGTCCTCCTCTCGAGGAAAAGGAAATGACAAAGATCTTCCTGAAAACATTAAGCTCGTTTTATTATAACCGAATAGTCACCAATGTACCCAGTGACTTCACTGAAATGGTGAACATGGGAGTACGCCTTGAGGAAGCAGTCCGAGAAGGACGATTGGTCAAGGAAGCAGAGCCATCCAGTAGTACTAAAATATACGATAGTGCTTTCCAAAAGAAGAAAGAGCAAGATATCAGTAATATCTCTCTAGGAAAACAAAGGCAAAGGTATCAACCGGTAGCAGCAGTAACTCCCGCTATCAACCCAGTGCCAGCTCCAACATATCATCCTCAGGTTGCTCGGAGCCAACCAAGTCAACAATAGTATCAACAAAGGCAGTAATAACCTCTTTAGTAGGCTCACCCACAGTACAATAACAACAATCATACTACACGATCACCAGGGTTTGACCCTATACCAATGTTATATACAGAATTATTTCCACTTCTGTTGGCCAAGGGGCAGGTTCAGACCAGGACTCCTCTTACAGTACCGGAAAATCCACCTTTTTGGTTAAAATCAGATCAAACTTGCCCTTACCATCAAGGGGGACCAGGACATAACATTGAGAATTGCCTCAACTTCAAATCAGATGTACAGAAGCTTGTCAGAAAAGGTGTTTTATCTTTCAAAGATACTAATCTAAATGTTCAGACGAACCCATTACCGCAACATGAGAAGACTACGGTGAATTTGATAGAAGGAAAACCTGGCAGCAATTATCAAATTCATAATGTATGTTTACTGGGAGCCAACCTGGTAAAAATGCATTGCAGATAGAGCGGGTACGGCCATGTGCCATCTCACAACTATCATCAGTGTGGTATCTGTTCCAAGGACAATCAAGGATGTGCCATAGTACAAGCGGCCCTTCAAGAACTAATGGATCTAGGCTGGATTCAGGATCACAGAATTCGTGAAGTAAACATGGCCCATGCACATCCAAAGATTGTTCAAAACCATGACATTCATGCAATGAACGTCAATCTAGTGGCAATGCATTCAAGACAAAGTCAATATTACAATTTTCCGTGGCACGATTACAGCGCACACCCGATTTTCTCAAAAGACAATCAGGAATGCCCTTTTGTATAAGAGGCCCTCCAGCATTAAATGGATCTCGGATGGATCCAAGACTACCATGAAAGGAATGATCATCAGGTTAACATGGTTCAAATCTTCGACATTGGCTTAATGAATACCAGTCTAGTGGATTTGCATGCCAAGCATGTCAGACTTGGTTTCCTGTCCCCGCATGATTATCAAGACTGCAAAGAATGCTCTGAAAACGATCAAGGTTATATACTTGTACAAAGAACTCTTCAACATCTGTTGGACCACTGGTGGCTTCCAATTTACCAGGACGAAGACACGCAACAAGTTAGCATAACTAATGGAAATCCTGATAGACACTAAAGTTGTGATATCCACTTACTAAAAACAGATCTGGTAAGGATGCACTGCTTACAAAGTGGGCACGGCCGGGTACCACCTCATAATTATGAACGTTGTGGAATATGTTCAAAAAATAACCAAGGACGCTACCTCGTACGAGCTGCTCTCCAACATCAGTTAGACTAAAAGGAAACTCAACCATGTTTGAATGCTCAATCAATCAACATGGTACAAGGTTGCCTCCCTATTCAAAACAAGGACCAAGGACTAATAGACAAAAGCATTGTCATAGTCTCCAATCATGGAACTACCAAGGATGTTTGCGCCATAATTCCTCTGATCAAAGAGTCAAAGAACCCTCTTGACAGTAGAAAAATTCTCAACCTAGAGACGATTGAGGTTGCCTACGACGGTCAAAAAGCCCAAAAAGCCCTTGTGGTTATCTATTTACCAGGACCAATACCACACAAATCAGAAAAGGCTATCCCTTACAAGTACAATGCGATGACCATAGAAAATGGAAAAGAAATTCCACTTCCATCCGTTGTGAACATTGCTGATATAAGTCTGGTCACCCGAAGAGGTCGAATCTTCAACAGAGGAGTTGGAGAACCTACAAAAGAAAAGGAACCTCAAGCTGAAGTTCCAAATCAACAAATTTTTCAATCCAGCAATACGGAACCTATAAAGAACAACGATGAAATGCTAAAGCTCGTCCAAAAAAGCGAGTACAACATTGTGGATCAATTATTACAAACTCCGTCTCGGATCTCTGGGTTATCTCTCCTGCTCAGTTCAGAAGCTCACAAAGAAGCTCTATAGAAGGTTTTAGAACAAGCCTTTGTAGAATAAGATCTGACAGTGGGTCAGTTCGACAGCAATATCTCCAACATCACTTCCTGCAACCACTTGGGTTTCAGTGATGAAGAACTTCCAGAGGAAGGCAAAAACCATAATATGGAACTCAACATCACAGTCAATTGCCATGACAATGCTTTAGCCAGGGTACTGGTAGATACAGGTTTTTCCTTAAACGTCATGCCAAGGTCAACTTAGGTACGACTCTCTTTTCAAGGTACTCCGATGAGAGGTAGTGAGATCATCGTCAAAGCCTTTAACAGATCCAGGAAAATAGTTATTGGCGAAGTCGACCTTCCCATAATCATTGGCCCTCACACTTTCCAAGTCACTTTCCAAGTCATGGACATCCGAGCAGCATACAGCTATTTATTAGGAAGACCTTGGATACACGAAGTCGGGGCAGTCACTTCGACACTTCACTAGAAGTTGAAGTTTGTCATGAATGACAAGTTAGTCACAGTATGCGGAGAAAAAGCTTTAATCGTGAGAAACTTATCATCATTCTCCTGTGTAGAACTAGAAGAGGTCGTTGGAACTCAATTTCAAGCACTCTCGGTGAGCAATGAGAATCACCAAGAAAGAGGAACGTCGATTTCCTCGTACAAAGACCCTCTAAAAGTGATAGGGAGTGGTGACATAAAAGGATAGAGACAAATCATAATTCCTGCTGATAACAAGACAAGAAAAGGTCTTTGTTTTTCTCTGACATGTACCCAGACTACAAAGAAGAATGAAAGTTTTCGCCTCATTCAGGATTTTTTCCATAGTGGAGGCTTCCTCCACCCAGTATCTCAAGAAGTCCATACCATCGATGGGAACAACTATTCTGACATAGATGAAGAGTGGAAATCTTATCTCAACAATGAAGGTTATATATCTCAGGGAGAAACGTACATGCCATTATGCTCTCCAAGGAAAAATCCCAGATATATACCGAGATCAGATGTCAGAATGATCTACGGAGATTATGATCCCGAGGGATGTCGTGCTCCGCCCAACTCATTATTGGAAGATACTCTGTTAAAACACAACTTTGACTATGATTCTTATGATCCCTTGGAAGATTTGCCTATCTGGAAGCCATGCATGGAAGACTTGGGGCAAAAGAGTCAGTCGGATAATGCCTATCAGCTGAATAATCTTGAAAAGAATATGCCTGTTCTCCCATATTTATGGAATCCTTACTCAAAACATTCCAAAAATGTCCAACACCATGTTGATGAATTTGCAAAGATTGCATGACAATAATTCATTAACTACGCATTTCCTGAGGTCAGCGTCATTGAGGCAGATAACTCACATATTCCCACAGAAACCTGGGATACCTTGGGGCAGCCAAGCGGTAAGTACGACTTTTTAGTCAAATACACTTCTCCCGAAAGCTCTCGCATCAGATATGAGGACATTCAGCCAACTAGAAGGGGAGATCCTCTTGAGAGTGAAAACGCTATGGAAGATGCGACAGAAGAGTCCTCTTATGATAACTCTGCATGGGAAGAAGACTCCAATGATCTCACTCTACCAAAAATTAGTGTCATTACTAAAGACAAACCAAGAAGGATAGTACCAGACTTTGTGATCCACAGAGGAGTTCGTCACCATTGGGTTGCGGTCAATGTCCCGAATGTCGTTCATAAATCTAAGTAATTGCCACATCTTTGTTTTGACCTTTCACCTTGCCCGGGTGAAATGGATGTTTTATAGGGCTTACCTTTCTGTAAATGTCCCTCTTCGCTTTGCCCAAAGCGAAAGAGTTTTGTTTTATAGGATTGTGTTTCAAGAATCGACAAATCATAAATAAATAATGTCATTCTGAATTCCTGCATTTATTGCTATTTTCACTTTTCGTTTTTTTTCCAGAAAATGATAATCCTAAAATCAACCCGAAATAAAAATAAGTGTTTTAAAAAAAAATACACTGCACACACTTTTGCATTCTCTCTGCCTTTTCTAAAAAAGAATCATCACGTCGTACATATTACTTTTTTAAACCCCATTGAAACATACGATCCAATGCCTTCTCCCAACTTTGAATTCCTGGTATTTAAAGCTGTAGAAGAAGAAGAGAACAAAGAAACTCCAGAAGAGATTTCCCGACTACTCAGACAAGAGGAGAGGTCCATTGAGCCTTACAAACAGATGTTGGAAACGGTTAATTTAGGTTCAGAAGAAGAAAGGAAAGAAGTTAAGATTGGAGCACTGCTTAGTCCAACTGTCAGAGAAGGCTTCATAAAACTTCTCAAAGAATTTTCAGATGTGTTCGCTTAGTCCTATCAAGACATGCCAGGGTTGGATACCAGCATCGTGGAACATCACTTACCACTGAAAATAGAATGTCCTCCGGTAAAATAAAGACTGAAAGGGACTCATCCAGATATGGCCATCAAAATTAAGGAGGAAGTGCAGAAACAGATTGACGCAGGTTTCCTTGCTACCTCAGAGTATCCTCAATGGTTAGCCAACATAGTGCCAGTTCCAAAGAAGGACGGGAAAGTCAAAATGTGTGTAGATTATAGGGATTTAAACAAAAAAAGTCCAAAGGATGACTTCCCCTACCACACATAGACATGCTGGTAGACAACACAACAAAATTCAAAGTCTTCTCCTTCATGGATAGATTCTCGGGCTATAATCAAATCAGAATGGCGCCGGAAGACATGGAGAAAACTTCCTTCATCACCCAATGTGGCACCTTTTGTTACAAAGTAATGACGTTCGGTCTGAAGAACGCAGGGGAAACTTATCAAAGGACCATGACAACTCTGTTTCATGACATGATGCACAAAGAGATTGAAGTGTACGTCGATGACATGATCGCCAAATCTAAAATAGAAGAAGAACATGTGGAACTTCTATCAAAGTTATTCGAGTGTCTGAGAGAGTACAAACTCCGCTTGAATCCCAATAAATGTACATTCAGTGTTCGCTTGGGAAAGATTTTAGGATTTATTGTCAGCCAAAAAGGAATTGAGGTTGATCCCGACAAAGTTAAGGCCATTCAAGAAATGCCTTCACCAAAGACTGAAAAACAGGTCAGAGGATTTCTGGGGCGTCTGAATTACATCTCAAGATTCATATCCCTCATGACCGCGACATGCGCGCCGATCTTCGAATTACTCAGAAAGAATCAAAGCTGTATATGGACAAAAGACTGCCAAAAGGCTTTCGACAACATCAAAGAATATTCGGCGAATCTACCGATTATGTCTCCTCTAGTGAAAAGAAGACCATTGATCATCTACTTAATAGTCTTGGAAGACTCCATGGGTTGTGTGCTTGGCCAACAAGACGAGACAAAAAGAAAAAGAGTCTGCCATTTATTACTTAAGCAAAAAGTTCACGGACTATGAAACTTGATACACTATGCTCGAGAAAACTTGTTGTGCGCTGGCTTGGGCAGCTAAACGTCTTCGCCAATACATGATTTGTTACACTACTTGGTTAATATCTGAAATGGACCCGATCAAGTACGTCTTTGAAAAGCCTGCTCTCACGGGAAGGATTGCCCATTGGCAGATGTTGTTATTAGAATATGACATCGAGTACCATGCTCAGAAAGCCGTCAAAGGAAGTATTTTAGCAGATCATTTGGCTCATCAACCGATTGACAATTAGGAATCAGTCAAATTTGACTTCCCGAACGAAGATGTCATGTACCTAAAAATGAAAGATTGCAATGAACCGCTACCAAACGAAGGGCCAGATCCAGGTTCCCAATGGGGACTAATATTCGACGGAGTTGTCAACGCTTATGGAAATGGAATTGGGCCAATCATAGTAACACCTTAGGGTACCTATATTCCTTTCACTGCTAGATTGACATTAAAATACACAAACAATGAAGCCGGATACAAAGCTTGTATCTTGAGTCTCGAAGAAGCTATCGACTTAAGGATAAAGAAATTAGATGTGTATGGCAACTCAGCTCTGGTTATAAATCAGATCAAAGGAGAGTGGAACACGTATCAATTGGGATTGATTCCTTACAAAGACTACCCAAGAAGGTTGTTGCCCTACTTCAACAAGATCGAGTTTCATCACATTCTTCGTGAAGAAAACCACATGGCTGATGCACTGGTTACTCTATCCTCCATGATTAGTGTGAGTCGATGGAACGATGTACCCAAGATCGACATAATGCGCCTTGATAGGCCTACTTACATCTTTGCAATTGAAGCAGTCATAGATGACAAACCATGGTATCACGATATTAAATGCTTCCTTCAAAGACAAGAATACCTGCCTGGGCATCAAGAAAAGATAGGAAGACTCTCAGAAGACTAGCTGGCAACTTCTTCCTAAACAATGATATACTCTACAAGAGAAACTTTGACATGGTTTTGCTCAGATGCATAGACAGATCAGAAGCAAACATGTTAACGAAAGAGATTCACGAAGGCACCTTTGGCACTCATGCCAATGGACACACAATGGCAAGAAAAATTCTGAGAGCAAGATATTATTGGCTGACAATGGAATATGATTGTTACAAGTACATAAGGAAGTGTCACAAGTGTCAGATATACGCCGACAAAATCCATGTACCACCAACGCATCTCAAAGTTCTTTCTTCTCCATGGCCTTTTTCTATATGGGGAATCGACATGATTGAGCCCAAAGCCTTCATCGAACATCAGTTCATCCTAGTAGCCATTGATTACTTCACCAAGTGGGTTGAATCAGTATCATATACCAATGTGACCAGACAAGTGGTGGTCTGATTCATCAAAAATAATCTCATCTGACGTTATGGAGTTCCAAGCCAGATCATTACAGATAATGGATCTAACCTGAACAACAAGATGATGAAGGAGTTGTATGCTGAGTTCAAAATTGAACACCGTAACTCATCTCCCTACCAGCCTAAGATGAATGGAGCGGTAGAAGCAGCTAACAAAAATATCAAGAAGATCATTCAGAAGATGGTTGTGACCTACAAAGATTGGCACGAGATGCTACCCTTTGCTCTTCACAGTTATCGCACATTTGTCCGCACTTCAACAGGGGCCACCCCTTTTTCAATAGTATATGGAATAGAAGCGGTGCTCCCCATAGAAGTAGAGACCCCTTCAATAAGAGTATTGATGGAAGCCAAGTTAACAGAAGCTGAATGGTGTCAAAGCCGAAACGATGAAACGAATCTAATCGAAGAAAAGAGCATGAAGACTTTATGCTAAGGTCAGTTATATCAGCAAAGAATGAAGAAGGCGCTTAACAAAAAGGTCTGACCCCGTGTCTTCAGAGAAGGCGACCCCGTGCTAAAAAAGATACAGTCATTTCTCACTAATTCCAGGGGAAAATCGACTCCAAATTATGATGGCGCCTATGTTGTTAAGAAATCCTTCTTAGGCGGTGCCTTATGACTCGCAACCATGGATGAAGAGGAATTTACCTACCCCACAAATGTTGATGTATTCAAGAAATACTTCACCTAAATGAAAAAAACGTCTTGGTGGATTGAAAACCCGAAAGGCCGGTCCAGGCAAAAATTAGAGACATAAACAATGATCATCCCAATCGATTGAAAACCCGAGAGGGTAATCTAGGAAAAAGTTAGGGATTTATGGCAAGTAACTATATTCGACAAGATCGACTCTTCAGAGGTGGCGTCATCTGTCAGGAAAACTTCAGTCAAGGTCACTTTCGACAGAAGCCCAGAATGTCCAGAATTCAAAGTTGGTGGAAGGAGAGCGGTCATTATGTTTCAATGTACCCCCCTTTCCTTTAAATTACCATTTTCTAAACTTTGTAATACTCCATGGGATCATTCATTTGGCTGATTACCATTCTATCAATAATATTTGAGCCTGTGTGCCTTTTATTTGCAATTATTATTTATTCTGCTTTGCAAAATGACACTTTAATATGATCAACGATTCTTGAAACAAAAATGAATTTACTTTTGTTTTCAAATTTACTTCTGCTTTTAAAATAAAGACGACAATTTCCTTTTGGTTAATGAGCACAAAAAGGAACATCGACGGCTTCTCCGGAAGTGATCAAACTTCAAAATGCAAGATCAAGGTACTACTTTTAATCAGTACACCCTAAATAAAGGATCATCTGCTTTAGACAGAATGTCCCGTCTATTATCCCCGGTAGAGTTTTTACCTTGGAGAACCAATGATCGGTTTTTCTCCCCAGTGGGGTCTACCTCTGAAAAATAAGAACGGATTTCTATCCCTAGTAGGTTTTTACCTCCAGAAACCAAAACAAACTCAGGGGTCCCCGTGCCTAAATGAAAGTACAACTTTCAGAATCTCTAGTGATACTCTCATCTCCCAGAGTGGACGAGTATCCAGTTGAACAATCACCAGTCTGTATATCGTGTTTGTTTTGTCAGCATAAGCATTTCATACATACACCATGCATAATTGATTCGAATTCATATTTATATTGCATTACTATCACTTTGGCCATAATCATCCCCAAGTGATAAACATCCTCTCTCCAATAGAGTTTTCAGTCTTCCTTACCATGTCAGATAGGACAAAATTCTTATCTAAGTTCTTTCCTCGTCAGGAAAATGTACCGTCTAAACAATCTCTCTCCAGTTTATTCCTGGATTGGAGTCTGTCCTTGACCACTTTGATAACTTGAACCTCTGAAATACAAGAAGCCATTTGGATATACACATTGGGAACATCACTCTTCACCATTGAAGATGATATTTTGTTTTCCCATATTAAGGAAAAGTCCCCAAAGAAAGCCTCTCGACAAAAGACTCTTGGCAATACGGCAGTTTCTCTCCGAAATGTTTTGATTTCAATGGAGTCATTAGCACCTCAAAATTGGATTACATCACATGGCATCTCTCCGAAAGGAGGAAGTATGATGTAATTTCCCCAACAAATGGCATCTCCCTAGCGAGAAATTTGGTGAAAACCATCACAGATAGCATTCCTTGTCAGAAGACGGATTTGACAAAAAGAAACTAAGACCAGTTCCATGGCTGAAAACCAGGATTGAGGGGAGGTTTATTTAAAAAAACTATGACCAGTTCCATGGCAGAAGACCAGGATCGAGGGGAGGTTTCTTTCAAAAAAACTAAGACCAGTTCAATGATTGAAGACCAGGATCGAGGGGAAGTTTTATCCTTTTCTAAGTAGAATTACTTAGCAAAAGAAGATGGACGAGCAAATCAGCTACCATTTACAAACACAATCAAAATTTCGGGTATTCCAATATTTAATCCTCTTTTACCTTGAATGTCCGAACATCTTCGCCATTCACACCTTCAGGTCCAAGAAGATTAAATAGGGGCATCTCTCATACCCTAAATTTTGACCACAAGATTTCCCATCATTGTGCAAAACATCACCATAATATGAATGTACCTCCATGCCTCATCAATCCTCTCAAAGATTGTTGAGCATTCACCTCAATCAAGAATTAGGGTTTTTGACCCTCTTAGAGTACTCAGACAAAGGATCAATCAAGAATGGACAAGATCTTTAACTTTTCAAACCTCTCAAACATCCATGAAGGATCAAGAGGTCTCCCGTATCAATAATCAAGCACAAGAGTGAAAGATTTCAAGTGGATCAATCCTCAAGATCACCAGTGTCACCAAATTAGGGTTTTGGTCGACCAAGGCCTCTAGAGAGAAATTTTCACACTAGGCATGAGCCAATACTTCAAAACATGATCCAAGAATCTTAAAGGGACCTTATGGATCCAATCATAAGTTCAAAATAGCCTCAGGGGATGTATTCATCAAAAATCAGGAATTAGGGTTTTTTGACCTAATTCACCCCTAAGTTGACTTTTGGGGCAAGGCATGAGCCAAAACCTCAAGGAATGTTTTGAAGACCTCAAATATCTTATATTGATCCTCTTACAAGTTCAAATTAACACCAATAACTTGGTCCATAAGCAATATAAAGATGCAAATTCATCTGGACCACAAACTAATTTTGAGAAAAAATCAACCCTACCTTTGATTTTTGACCAAGACATGATCCCAAACCTTGGGGAATGATTCAAGACACTCTAAAACACCTATGGAATCCATCCATTAGGTTTGATTTAGGCCAAGAACTTGATTTCATGAAGGATCATAAAGTTTGAATTTCATCTGATAAAAAGTCAATTGTACCCCAAAACCAAGTTTGACTTTTGAAATTTCTTGACAAACATGGCTTCTTCAAGTCAACAATAATGTTAAATTATGGTTTGGATCATCATCCATCAAGAAAAATCAAGAAAAGTGAGGTTACTTGCAAAAGGGGTAATCTTAAGAAACTTAAAATTTCACTAAGTTGTGGAAAAAGGATGATTTTTACCCAACTTTGCAAGACCATAACTTGTGATCCAAGCAACCATTTTCTTCCATCTAAGGCTCAAATGGAAGCTCTCATTACACACTACAAAAGTGTCCTCCTAACCCATAGCCAAAAGATGCATGGATTTTGAGTTATTAAGCCATGAAGTTAGGGTTTCATGAGATTTTCACTTTAACACTTAGTGAAATTTTGGACAGAATCTGTTTGCATTTTTTCCAACATTGAGGTCATTTTTCTCTACGATCCACATTGGTCCAATACCAAAGTTAAACATCAAAGTTGAATTATGATATGAAAGTTTTCCAAAGAGTACAAGAACATCACCAAACTCCATTTGAGCAAAGAGATATGGAGTGACCAACATGCCTTATTGCAAACTGTTTTGCAAAATCAGTTTGGTCATTACTTGCCATACACGATTTTCTTGTCAAGTGCAATGATCAATGCCAATCACATTCATTACATAACAGAAGAAATCATGGCAAACCTGCAAATTTGAGTTAAAGGGTCAAGAAATCCTTCAACTTGGAGTAATGGTTTTTTTCACATTATGCCTTGAATTCAAAGGCATTTATGTGAAATAGTGCACATTCAACAAAAGGACATTCCTCAGTCAAGATGCTCACATAAACAACAATAAAAATGATTGAGGAATGTTGAATTGGTCAATTGGTAGCTGAGTTATTTGGACACATTGGTGTACCTTGCATTAGGGGTAATGATACCATTCCAAAACCATTGAACCAAGATCTTATCTTCCAATCTCAAGTTGTTCATCCAAGACAAACTTTCTCTACTATAAATTGAGGTCATGTGTGATTTATTAACACACACCAAAACATCTCCAATCATGTTTTCCTTCATTTTACTCTCCAAAACCAGAATTTGCTTCCTTTTCAAGTAACTTTCCATCAAAACTAAGAGTGTAGACACATCATATATATCATATAAAAGCTATCCAAACACTTCTCCATCATTTGTAACACCACAATCATAAACCTCCAAATCACACTTTGTGCCAAGTTGCAGTTGGGATACCACAAAGAGTTCCAGGGGTCTTCAGTCCATTCCAAGCTTCTAAACACCTTACATAAGGTCCATTGAAGTTGTCCAGGTCATCACACAATATCTGTATCACCTCTACATCAAAATTCGAATTCCTCTTGCATAAGTAAGCCTGACATTCTCAAACTCTATACTAGATGCATCATAAATTTGTTTTCAAGTTACCAACATGTTTCTGGTACTTCATAGAGTGATAACCCTCAATCAATTGTTATGTTTCATTTGTGTTTAAGATTTCATGATAGTTTTTGCAAATTCTAGGGTTTCTCTGTTCATCACAATTATCTCACTCCACACTTAAAATAAATGAAATTAAATTGTACCATCTTAATGCTTGATTAAAAACGAGCAAGATTGATGTTTGAATCATTCCATTTCGTTACGCATTGAGAGAGTTATGGAGGGTTTTGCAAATTAGGAAAACCAGAGCTCGCGCGAAGAAGATGACTTGTTCTTGGCGCCTTTTTCAAATATTCAAATTTTTTAATTTTTTTTTATTTTTTTAATTGATTTCAAAAATTAATTTCTCTATGATTTTTAATCATTTTTTATTGATTATTTTTTTCAAAATTCACAAAAATGTTAAAATATTTTATTCCACAAAAAAATCAAAAGAATATTATTTATTTAATATATTTTGAATTTTTGTAAAGAATTTCTTTTTTATTGTTTTTAAACATTTTTAATGAAATCTTTCTCTTGATTTTTCAAACTCAAATGAATTTCAAGCTTTCATATGAATAAAACTTGATTTTTAAAAACATTTTTTAAATATCACGACATGTTTTTAAATATATTTGATATTTTATATCATTTTTTATTTAATTTTCTTTGAATAATTATAATTTTATTAAAATTAGAATTTTCTCCTTGATTTTAAATTTTCAATCTTCAATTGAAACACTTTTGGGCCTCTAATAGAGTGTAAGACCCAACCCCTTTTGTGAATAAATAATTACTGGGCCTCTGTCATAGTATAAGTCCTGGTGCAATTTTCAAAACAACGGCGCGTTCGTTATTTTCATCTGGGCCTCTCGTTAAGTATAAGCCCCATTTTTCTTCTTTACAAACACTTTTGGGCCTCTATTAGAGTGTAAGACCCAAACTCTTTTGTACATAAATAAATTTTGGGCCTCTGCTATAGTATAAGTCCCATAACGTCTGTCGGTATCGTAGTGCGATCCCTGTTCTCAAAACAAGTCATCTGGGTCTCTCCTTGAGTATAAGCCCCAATATTTTGTTAACAACTTTGTTTTAAACAATAAACAACTCCTATGGGCCTCTCCTTGGATTATAAGCCTCATACCTCTATTTTCAAAATCATCTATCTATTTTAACTGGTACTTAGAGGAGCATTATTCCCGGTGAAACTGCTCTTAGACCACTTGGGCCTCTCTTTGAGTTATAAGCCCCAAACATTCTCTTCTTTTAAACAACAATCTCTTAATTCAATTTCAAAATTCAAAGTTTTCTCAAAACTTTCTTCAATTTCTTAAAACCCTAATCATACAGTTGTAATCAGTACAACCAATCACAATACACTTGGGTCTCTTTTCAGAGTATAAGACCCAACATCTTTTATATTAAATGCATACTTGTTTACATATCTTTTAATTCACTTATCTGTATATACTTGTGCATATTTGTCTAGAGTTTACTCAGCAGTTAGGTCTACACTTAGGTTGAAATTCTGGCACATATATCAGATGTCCTATACGGATGTCGGGACACTGATATCCAACACAATGAACAAGATAACAATTAATAATAACAATGCAGAAATTAAATAACACAGCGATATGTTTACCCAGTTCGGTCTAACACACCTACTCTGGGGGCTACCAAGCCAGGGACGAAATCAATATACGATAGTATCAATTCACAGATCATACAAACACCGGATAATTTGCTCACTTAACCACTACCCTTCCTATGACTTCTACCTAAGACTCACCTAGGTATGAGGCCCTCCTCAAATCCCTCTACAACCACAACCCGTGATTGGTACCTTTCCACACAAGAAACAAACACGAAAGACACACTTTCAAAACACACAATCCTCAATACTTCACAGCTTATGAGAATTGATACACAAGAAACTCAATGCTTAAAAGCTTATGAGTAACTTGACAGAACTTACAACACAAGAAATCAGTCCTTATACTGTTATCAGAATGATACCAGTTAGGCTCACAAAATACACTCGAAAACCCTAAAAACACAAGTAAGTTCCACACCTAAAACTAGGTTTACATCAGTCAACATATAGCAATTAATCTGGACTGAATTGGGCTTTAAAAACGCAGCAATTAGACTGCTCACAAATATGCAAAAATAACTCCAACAAAATAGGTCTTCAATCCAAAGTTTCCTATTATGTCTCCATAATTAGAAACAGCAGCAAATCCGAAAACCACTAAATAACCACAATCCAAAAATGCTTTGGATGCCACATAGGATGACCAAATATTCCCAGAATATTCAGTAACAATTTACACAAACAGAATCTGCATTAAAACTGAATTCACAGCGCGATGTCCTATGAGCAGTCATGGAACATCTTCATTCGACATGTTGAAAGCAGCCACTTAGAACATTAAGATTCAACATCTTGCTGCTATAATAGTTTTAGCAAAATAAATGCCAACCACAAAAGCACAGAAATAACAATCTCCCCCTTTGGCTTATTTTGGCTAAAACTATACACACACAAACAAACTTGTAAAGAAGCACAAACAAAAAAATCCATAGATCAGACAACAGCGAAAACACAAAAAAATCCAGCATAGCATAGCAGCACTCCCCTTCAGCTGCATATAAACACTCATTACAGCAAACAACTCATCATAGCAGCATAAAAAAGACTCCCCCTCAACAGCAGCAACATTCTACATTCTCCCCCCAACTACTGCAGCAACACAAGTACACAAGCACTCCCCACACAAGCATCCACACAATCCACACAACATACTACTCCCCCTTTTTAGCCATAAATATGACAAAGGCAAGTAGAACAAGTTAAGATAAAAATAAACCAGAGTAAACTGCATTAGCGAGTAGATGCACACCACATCACATGCCCAAATGTCATGCATAAACTTCAGCATTTTCCCTTCTTTCACACACTGTACCACCAGAACTTCCTTCAATCTGGCAGCCAGAAGGAACATTGATTGCTATAGTTCTTCATGAATGCACACCCCAATTCTGCTCCTCAAGTTTTCAAACTGAGCTGCATCCAGAGCCTT
Organism: Lathyrus tuberosus; assembly: GCA_022829125.1. Lineage (NCBI taxonomy): Eukaryota > Viridiplantae > Streptophyta > Magnoliopsida > Fabales > Fabaceae > Lathyrus > Lathyrus tuberosus. The sequence goes on from JALAZF010000233.1 coordinate 1,361,722, forward strand.
GGTAAATATGTCAGCAAGCTGATTTTCTGTGCTCACATGCTCAAGAGTTATGACTTTGTCCTCCACAAGTTCTCTGATGAAGTGATTCCTGATGTCAATGTGCTTAGTCCTACTATGTTGAATGGGATTTTTGGAAATATTAATAGCACTCAGGTTGTCACAAAATAGTGTCATGACATCTTGTGTGACATTATACTCAGACAACATCTGCTTCACCATACCAGTTGCGCACAACTACTACCAGCTGCTATGTACTCAGCTTCAACAGTAGAGAGGGATACTGAATTCTGCTTCTTGCTAAACCATGAAATAAGATTATTTCCCAAAAAGAAGCATCCTCCAGAGGTACTCTTCCTATCGTCATCACTTCCAGCCCAATCAGCATCACAATATCCTACTAAAATAGGACTTGAGTCATGGGAGTAAAGCAACCCATAATCACATGTACCACTCACATACTTTAGAATTCTCTTCACTTGATTTATGTGTCTGACCTTGGGTTCTGCTTGATATCTTGCACACACACCAACAACAAAAGTTATGTCTGGCCTACTTGCTGTAAGATATAGCAGACTGCCAATCATACTTCTATACAGACTTTGTTTAACATTCACTCCCTTTTCATCTTTGGATAACTTCAAGTGAGTAGGAGCTGGAGCCCTCTTATGCTTGGCATTATCCAGTCCAAACTTCTTCACAATGTTCCTCGCATATTTGCTCTGACAAATAAAAATGGAGTCTTCCATCTGCTTGACTTGTGATCCAAGGAAGTAGGTCAATTCACCCACCAAGCTCATCTCAAATTCAGACTGCATTTGAGTGACAAAATGTTGGACCATTTCATCCGACATCCCACCAAACACAATATCATCTACATAAATCTGAGCAATCATTAGTTTCCCATCCTTCTCCTTGACAAAAAGAGTTTTATCAATACCACCCTTCCTGTACCCATTGTTAACTAAGAACTCAGTCAGTCTTTCATACCAAGCTCGTGGAGATTGTTTCAGCCCATATAGAGCCTTCTTCAGCTTGTAAACATGATCAGGAAAGTTTGGATCCACAAACCCTTTAGGCTGTTCAACATAGACTTCCTCATTAAGATAGCCATTCAGAAAAGCACTTTTGACATCCATTTGAAACAATCTGAATTTCAGCAAACATGCCACTCCTAGCAACAATCTGATGGATTCCAATCGAGCCACATGCGCAAATGTTTCATCGAATTCTACTCCTTCAATCTATGTGTATCCTTGAGCAACTAATCTGGCTTTGTTCCTGGTAACAACTCCTTGCTCATCAGACTTATTCTTATACACCCATTTTGTTCCAATCACATTTGTTCCTGCTGGTCGTGGTACCAGTTCCCAAACTTCATTCCTCTTGAACTGACAAAGTTCATCTTGCATAGCACTTATCCAGAACTCATCTGTCAATGCTTCTTTGACATTCTTTGGTTCAATCTTTGACACAAAGCATGCATTTGACACAGTCTCCCTCGTTCTGGTTCTTACACCTTCATTCAGATCACCAATAATCAATTCCTTCGGGTGATCCTTCTGAATCCTTATAGAGGGTCCCCGGTTAGCATCCTCTACCTCTTCATTCTCAGGTCTCGTGTTGGTTTCTTGAGCACTATCTTCTACAAACTCAATGTCTTGAGAGATTTCATTGTTCATGGGCAGACATGCTCCAACATCATCTGGGACATCTTCATCTTTGCTAGAGTCATCAACCACCACATTTATGGATTCCATCATCACCTGAGTTCTGGAATTAAATACCCTATATGCTTTACTGTTTGTAGAGTATCCCAAAAATATTCCGTCCTCACTCTTAGGATCCATCTTTCGCCTTTGCTCACGATCCGCTAAGATATAGCACTTGCTACCAAACACATGGAAATACTTCACATTTGGCTTTCTACCTTTCCATAGCTCATAAAGAGTGACAGAAGTACCTGATCTGATAGTCACCCTATTGTGTATATAGCAAGCGGTATTCATGGCTTCAGCCCAAAAATGACATGGAAGCTTTTTGGCATGAATCATGACTCTTGCACACTCTTGTATAGTCCTGTTCTTGCGTTCCACCACACCATTCTGCCGAGGAGTGATTCGTGATGAGAATTCATGAGTGATTCCCTCAGATAAGCAGAACTCTTCAAACCTGCTATTTTCGAACTCTTTCCCATGGTCACTTATGATTCGAACAACACCACAATCCTTTTCCCGTTGAATCCTTTGACGCAACTCTTTGAAGGCTGCAAATACTTCAGACTTTTCTCTGATGAAACTTATCCAAGTGAACCTGGAGTAATCATCTACTACAACATAGGCATACTTCTTCCCACCAAGACTTTCAACCTGCATAGGTCCCATTAAGTCCATGTGAAGAAGTTCCAGAACTCTAGAAGTTGTGGTAAGATGTTGAAGCCTCTTGTGTAACACCCTTGTTTGCTTCCCAACTTGACATTCACCACATATTTTATCCTCATCAATCTTCAGCTTGGGAATACCTCTAACAGCTTCACTTGACATAACTTTCTTCATCCCTTTCAGGTGTAAATGACCCAATTTCTAATGCCACAGTTTGGTTTCATCTTCCTTTGACATCAAGCAAGTAGACAAACTTTCAGGTTCTTGAGGATTCCACAGATAGCAGTTATCCTTATACCTGGTTCCCTTCATAACAACTTCATCTTTCTCATTGGTTACTAGACATTCAGATTTGGTGAAATTTACTTTGAGGCCTACATCACACAGTTGGCTTATACTGATTAAATTTGCGGTCAGCCCTTTGACAAATAGAACACGATCTAGATTTGGTTGTCCTGTGTAGTCCAACTTTCCAACCCCTTTTATTTCCCCCTTTGATCCATCCCCAAAGGTGACATAATTGGTGGAGTGAGGCCTGATATCTGACAAGAACTTCTTCACACCAGTCATGTGTCTTGAACAACCATTATCAAAGTACCAATCTTCTCTTGCAGATGCTCTAAGAGAGGTATGTGCTATGAGACCAGCCATCATTTGTCTAGGAATCCATCTTCTCTTCACTTTACCCCAACTCTGTCCTTTATTTTGTTGCTGATCAGTTTTGGGATAACCGTGCAGCTTGTAGCAAAAGGACTTTAAGTGACCAATCTTTCCACAGTAATGTCATCTCCATGGTTTATACTTTGATCTACAAACTCTTTTCTGATGCTTCATCTGATGTTGAAACATGTGATTTGACATCCCCACTTCTTGCTTTATTTTCTGAGGAACAAACTTCAATACAGACTTCTTGGAAGTCTTTGCTTGATTGTTAAAACCAAGGCCTTGCAGATTCCCAGCTTCTTTCCCATTCTGAAGGATCTCATCCAGCTGCGTGGTACCATTGTTCAGCATCCTTATAGATTTGGTCATATTGTCAAGTTTTGACTTTTGCCATTCAACCTCTTTCTTCAGATCAGCAATGGTTGATAGATGTTCTTCCTTCTCAGCTTCTAGTTGAGCTATCAGAATCTTCTGTTCCAATATTATCTGGCACCTTTCTTCATTCTTGATACACAATTCTGAAAACCCTGTGAATACTTCTTCCTTAGTGAGTTCTCCAACATAGGATTCTTTGTCAGAGTCAGATTCACAAGTAGTTTCTCCATCAGCCTTACAGATTCCAGTCAAAGCAGTCACCAATTTTGCTGATTCTTCTTCAACATCACTCTCAGACTCTCCTTCTGACCAAGACACAGATAGTCCCTTCTTCTTCCTTTTGAGATACGTGGGACACTCAGTCTTTATGTGCCCATATCCCTCACATTCAAAGCTGAAATTCTGGTATCAGACGTGTGATGTTAAGGTGCGATGTCACAACAACACACTCTGCACAATGGACAGCAATAACAGTAAATAAATCAACACAATGATTTATTCACCCAGTTTGGTCTAACTACCTACGTCTGGGGGCTACCAAGCCAGGGATGAATTTCACTACTTGTAGAATTAAATTACAGACTCAACAACCGAGTTGACAATCTCCTAATCTTAATTCCTACTAGTGACTTTCTACCTAAGAAACCACTTAGATATGAGAACACTACTCAATCCCTAAAACCACTCAAAGAACAACCTCTTTGAGAACCCTTGATTCTGCTTCACAACTTTGATCAAGTAATACAACTCTCTTTGCTTCAAAACTTTAGAGAGGACAGAATACGACACAATAATTCACCCTAGAATTCTGGTTATACACCTTGTACAAAATACTCAAGACACTCAGCCTCTGCTCTTGATCTTCTCCCCGTATTTCTGTACCTTTTCCTTTGGTCTTGTGCGCTTTATATAGCTCCTTGAATTGGTCTTGGACTTGCTACAATATTTGATCAGATTTGTTAATTAAAACTGAATCTTCAAAACAGATTTTATCCCCAAAATCTTTTTAAATCTTCAACCTTTTAATTCTCCAACAGACCTGCAATCAAATCTCCCATGTAACAGAAAATATCTATCCCAAGATATTCTCTTCCAATGAGTCAACCACTCTCCACAATTCCAGCTAACACGCGTGCCCTAATAACAACAAGCCCATGCTGTTATCAGTTCTGCAGATCTAATGTCACAACATCACCTGTGTGACATCAGACATCCAACTTCAGCAAATAAATACTTAACACAGCCCAGTGTTAAGACTTCAATGTTGCAACATCAACACCTTGACATCAACATTGAATATACTTTGTTTTACCAAAATTCCAGCCAATCCAGGAACTAATAATCTCCCCCTTTGGTTAATTTTGGCTAAAACAATCTCTGCACTCTGCAATCAACTTCTGCACTCTGCACCTTCAGAGATTTCAGCAGCGGAATAATCTTCAAAACATTGAACCTCAATCAGCAGCAAATTGACAATCTTCATAGTCTTCATTACTAGATCTGCTGCAGCACCATCTTCATTATTGACAACAGCCAATTGGTGCTCCCCCTCAAAAACATGAACCAGCATCACAGCTGTTCAGTAGCTCACAATGTGCAGCACTTCTTCCCCTTGATGTCTGCTTGGCTGCACTCTTCAAATGCTATGATATCTTTACTAGCAGCTCAGTCTAAACTCCCCCTTAATATCTGCATCACATTAGCAGCATTTGGCAATCTTTGATACTCTAGACTCTCTTGGCTATTTCTTCCCCTTTTTAGCCACAATTAGACAAGCCTCAACAAGTAAGTCCTATGACACCCTGTACACAACCATACTTCTTCTGTCAGCAATATCCACATTTTGAAAATCCAGACATATTCTTCATCCATCCAGTTATGAAGGCTTCACACAATCATCCACAAGATCTGAAGCACACACACAATGCCTTCCACTGAACTCTAAGTCAACTCCTCACACTTAGAATAACACACACCAAGACAAGTGTACAATCTATTCAAGGCCATAATTCAATCTTGTCTTCAGACATCTCCTCAGAAGCATGTGCGCACAAGATTTAAACAATTTGCTTCATATGACTAGAACCATTCAAGGCAAACCTTCTACTTCATCATTCTCCCGTATGACTATGTAGATGCTCCTTAGATATAATGTAAGCACTAAGCTTCAGATAAAGACATCCTTCACCAAGGATACTCTTGACACTCTTGACACCAGGGTATTGCATATGCTCCACTACTGGATTTACTATCAGCAAAATAATCCAAACTCAACACTGTGTCACAAACTCCACAAATTCTCAGTTTACTTATAAGCTTTACTGAGATCCAGTCTCTTCAAGAGATCACAATTCCTCCATCCTTACATCCACCAGTAGTTGTTGAAACTGGTGAAGTCTTCAAAGACAGTAGTCATGCTTTGCCAGAACAAGCTACTAAACACATGACCATAATCTCCACCTCTTCTGACCAAAAATGCTAGAGCATCCAACTCCACATGTCCAATCTTAATCATCTTCCAGATATAACCACCAGCAAACATGATGATATAACATCTTTTGGGACATCAGCTTCTCATCACCATTCCAAGGACTCATAGCACAAAGAAGTCCTTCAAGAAGCTCCCAATAAAACACAGTCAGAGCAACTTATTCATACACACCTGAATACCATAAGTTCCCACACCCTCTCTGAACCATCTCCTAGCAAACTCAACCATATCCAGAGTATCTATACCAAATTATTTTTCCAGACCATACTTCCACCATTTTATGAAAAGCACAGGAATGTGATCTAGTATGGCCTTTTGAATTTTCTCAGAAGTTCTAACACCAACGGCTTCCTTCATTTGAGAGATATCCTGGACATTATCATCATACTTATCTCTGATCTTTCTATTTCTAGAAGAGATGAACACTTTACTCCTGGATTTTGTAGTACCATCCACATAGATCTTTTGCTTATCAGTTCTCATCTTTGGAGGTGACTCAATAGCTTTCCTCTTCCTTGATTTCAGTCGTTTAGCAACCCTATGAACCACTTTTGCAATTAGTTCATCACCACTCTTCTTTATTTTAAGGCTAGAAGTACCTTTCTTGACTTGAGATGTTTTAACATTAGCTCTAGCATCTGCATCTTCCAACCTAAGGATTGTCAACTTGTGAAATTTTTCTTCTGAACTATAGGAGTCATTAGTCAGGTTGTCATCTTTCTTGGCCTTGCAAGTATTCAGCTTCCAACACTTCTTAAGGTCACAGCTTTTGATCCTTCCATCAGCATTGTTGACTCCTTCATCTTGCTCTCATAACTGACTACTCAAGTTGGCTTTTAACACATTATCAATCGTAGGAGTAACAGCACCATAAGTCATTAACCCAGATTGACTTTTCACCATACTTTCACACTTGATATCCCCATCTGATGTTACAGCATCATCACCAGATGAGCTGTCCACTTGAGGTATCCACTGATAGCAATTATCTTTGGATCTTACTCCCTTCATCACTACCTCATTCTGCTCATCAGCTACCACACATTCATCTTTGGTGTAGCTTACCTTGTAACCTTCATCACAAAGTTGACTTATGCTAATTAAATTAGCACTCAACCCTTGAACAAGGAGCACATTATCAAGAGTAAGACCATCATGATTCTTCACTCTTCCAACTCCTTCTACTACTCCTTTTTCACCATTTCCAAAAATAACATCATTTGCATGGCAAGGATTGAACTCTACCAAATGCTTCTTGGATCCAGTCATGTGCTTTGAACATCCACTGTCAAAGTGCCATGCATCCATAGAAAAATGTCCATCTGATGTGTGAGCCAATAGACATGTGACCTGAGCTTTAGGAACCCATTGTTTTACTACTTTGGGCCTGACCTCCTTCTGTCTGGGTTGAGGAGCAGAATTTGGATAACCATGAAGCTTGAAGCAAGAGAACTGCATATGTCCAAATCTGCCACAGTAGAAGCATCTAACTCTGTAATCTCTAAAGTGGTTAAACCTTCTGCCACCATGATGATAATGTTGCTGGTGCTGCCATCCATAGTGTTGATTTCTTCTTTTATGATAAGGTTGTTGTCTTCTACTACCATAGTTTGACTGTCTTCTATGGTAAGGATACTGTCTTTTGAACTATCTCCTATGGTGATGAGGCTTCCTTCTTCCATAGTTATGAGGCACAGCATTGTTGTATCCATATTCATACATGTTCCCCTGATGTTGATGAACCATGTTCTGATTGAACCTAGCAGCCTTCATGTTCTTGTGATATTGAGGTGGCATATACTGACTAGCTCCCTGAGACTGCACCTTCTTCTGATGATGAGCACTCTTCTTCCCAACATTCTGAGGCTGTGGATGAGTAACCTTCTTAGGTGTAGAATCATGTCTCTTTGTTTGATGCTGAGACATTGGTTGAGACATCTCCTTCTTGGTTCCTGAAGTACTTGCTTCAGCAGATACCTTTTTCTCAGCCACAAATCCTAATCCAGTCTTGTCTCCAGCTACCCTTTCTGTCTGAAGGATCTTATCAAGTGTGTCTGTACCACTGTTCAGCATCCTAACAGATTTGGTCATATGATCAAGATGAGCTTTAACCAATAAGACTTCATTTTCTAAATCAGCTTTAGCAGTCTCAAGCTGGACAATCTGTATCTTCTGTTTTTCACTTTCTTAACAGATTTTTGCACTCTTCAGACACAACTCATGATAGGACGCTGCTAACTCCTCAAAAGTCAGTTCCTCTTCACTAGAATCCCCATCAGAAACAACTTTTCCTGTTAAGGCTCTAACATGCTTTGCTGACTCACCTTCACTTTCACTATCAGATACAGACCAAGAAACTGTCATGCCCTTCTTCTGCTTCTTCAAGAATGTGGGACATTCTTTCTTGACATGTCCATAACCTTCACATTCAAAGCACTGAACTCCTTTATCTTGGGTAGTCTTCTCTTCATCCTTCTCTTTTGGCTTGCTGATGTCAGAAGAGATGTTCTCGACATTAGGCCTGGAGTTATTGTTCATCCTCTTGAACACCTTGTTAAACTGTCTTCCCAACATAACAATGGCTTGAGACAGATCTTCCTGAGAATCATCATCTGTAACTTTCTTAGCTTCTGCAGGAGTGGAGACCAAAGCTATACTTTTGGGCTTCTTTTCTGGTTCTTCCTCATTCAAACCAAGCTCAAAAGTTTGAAGAGATCCAATGAGCTCATCAACCCTCATCTTGCTGATGTCTTGAGCTTCTTCAATCGCAGTCACCTTCATCTTGTACCTCTTAGGAAGGGACCTAAGGATATTCCTTACAAGCTTTTCTTCTAACATCTTTTCTCCAAGAGCACTGGATGCATTGGCCAGCTCAAGAACACTCATATGGAAGTCATGGATAGTCTCATCTTCCTTCATCTTCGGACTGTCAAACTTAGATGTTAGAATCTGAAGTCTTGATATCTTTACTCTAGATGATCCTTCATGTGTAGCCTTCAAAATATCCCATGCATCCTCAGCAGATTCACATGAGTTGATCAACCTGAATATGTTCTTGTCAACTCCATTGAAGATAGCATTTAGGGCTTTTGAATTTCCAAGGGCAAGCTCATCTTCTTCCTTGGTCCATTCTTCTTGAGGATTCAGCTTAGAGGTGCCTTCTTTATCTTTACCAGCATCATCCTTCTCACACACAACAGGTGTTTTCCATTCTTTAATAATGGCCTTCCAAGCCCTGCTGTCCAAGGATTTCAAGAAGGTGGTCATCCTAGGCTTCCAATAATCATAATTGGAACCATCCAATATAGGGGGTCTGTTGACAACTCCTCCAACCTCTTTGTCCATCTTTACACCAGAAAGTAACTTCCCTAGATCTCACCCAGAGACAGACAGGATGCCTGCTTTGATACCAATTGAAATTCTGGTATCAGACGTGTGATGTTAAGGTGCGATGTCACAACAACACACTCTGCACAATGGACAGCAATAACAGTAAATAAATCAACACAATGATTTGTTCACCCAGTTCGGTCTAACTACCTACGTCTGGGGGCTACCAAGCCAGGGATGAATTTCACTACTTGTAGAATTAAATTACAGACTCAACAACCCAGTTGACAATCTCCTAATCTTAATTCCTACTAGTGACTTTCTACCTAAGAAACCACTTAGATATGAGAACACTACTCAATCCCTAAAACCACTCAAAGAACAACCTCTTTGAGAACCCTTGATTCTGCTTCACAGCTTTGATCAAGTAATACAACTCTCTTTGATTCACAGCTTTAGAGAGGACAGAATACGACACAGTAATTCACCCTAGAATTCTGGTTATACACCTTGTACAAAATACTCAAGACACTCAGCCTCTGCTCTTGATCTTCTCCCCGTATTTCCGTACCTTTTCCTTTGGTCTTGTGCGTTTTATATAGCTCCTTGAATTGGTCTTGGACTTGCTACAATATTTGATCAGATTTGTTAATTAAAACTGAATCTTCAAAACAGATTTTATCCCCAAAATCTTTTTAAATCTTCAACCTTTTAATTCTCCAACAGACCTGCAATCAAATCTCCCATGTAACAGAAAATATCTATCCCAATATATTCTCATCCAATGAGTCAACCACTCTCCACAATTCCAGCTAACACGCGTGCCCTAATAACAACAAGCCCATGCTGTTATCAGTTTTGCAGATCTAATGTCACAACATCACCTGTGTGACATCAGACATCCAACTTCAGCAAATAAATACTTAACACAGCCCAGTGTTAAGACTTCAATGTTGCAACATCAACACCTAGACATCAACATTGAATATACTTTGTTTTACCAAAATTCCAGCCAATCCAGGAACTAACAAAAGCACTGAACTCTCTTCCCTTGATTGGAGTCTTCTTCAGTTCTGGATCTTCTGCCTCCATCCTGGTTCTTACTGATGTCGAGTGACTTGTTCTGAGCATTTGCTCTCGACTTCCAGTCAATCCTTTTCAACACTTTGTTAAATTGTTTTCCAAGTAGTACCAGATCTTTAGACACCCTTCATCTCTGACCAGGTCACCTTCATCTTCTGAGTCACCAGTATTTGACACAAAAGCTATGCTCTTCTTCTTTTCAGACTTCTCACTGATCCCTAATTCGAATGTTTGAAGAGATCCCACCAGTTCATCCACTTTCATCTTGTCTATATCCTGAGCCTCCTATATAGCAGTCACTTTCATGTCAAATCTCTTAGGTAGAGATCTGAGAATCTTTCTGACCAGTTTGCTGTCAGACATCTTTTCTCCTAGGCACTAGAGGCATTAGCTATCTCAATAATGTTCATATGAAAATCATGAATGCTCTCATCCTCTTTCATCTTCAGGCTCTCAAACTTGCTAGTGAGTAGTTGAAGTTTGGACATCTTCACCTTTGAAGTCCCTTCATGAGCAACCTTTAAGACCTCCAATGCCTCTTTTGCAATGGTGCAGTGTTCAATCAACCTGAAGATATTCTTGTTAACACCATTGAACAATGCATTCATGGCTTTGGAATTCCCTACGGATCCTTTGTAATCTGCATCATCCCAGTCTTCCTCTTCCTTCACCACATCAGTAGGGGTACCTTTTTCATCTTTAACCTTAGGGGGCTCCCATCCTTTTATAACAGCTTTCCATGCTTGATCATCCATGGATTTGATGAAAGCTATCATCCTTGGTTTCCAATAGTCATAATTGGAACCATCAAGCAGAGGTGGTTTGTTCAGAAATCCTCCATCCTTGTCCATTGTACCAGAAAGTACCTTCCCTGAATCTCAACCAGAACCAAATAAAGGTGCAAGCTCTTGATGCAAATTGAAATTCTGGCACAGATATCAGATGTCCTATACGGATGTTGGGACATTGATATCCAACACAATGAACAAGATAACAATTAACAATAACAGTACAGAAAGTAAATAACACAGCGATATGTTTACCCAGTTCGGTCTAACACACATACTCTAGGGGATACCAAGCCAGGGACAAAATCAATATACGATAGTATCATTTCATAGATCATACAAACACCGGATAATCTACTCACTTAACCACTACCCTTCCTATGACTTCTACCTAAGACTCACCTAGGTATGAGGCCCTCCTCAAATCCCTCTACAACCACAACCCGTGATTGGTACCTTTCCACACAAGAAACAAACACGAAAGACACACTTTCAAAACACACAATCCTCAATACTTCACAGCTTATGAGGATTGACACACAAGAAACTCAATGCTTAAAAGCTTATGAGTAACTTGACAGAACTTACAACACACGAAATCAGTCCTTATACTGTTATCAGAATGATACCAGTTAGGCTCACAAAATACACTCAAAAACCCTAAAAACACAAGTAAGTTCCACACCTAAAACTAGGTTTACATCAGTCAATATATAGCAATTAATCTGGACTGAATTGGGCTTCAAAAACGCAACAATTAGACTGCTCACAAATCTGCAAAAATAACTCCAACAAAATAGGTCTTCAATCCAAAGTTTCCTATTATGTCTCCATAATTAGAAACAACAGCAAATCCGAAACCACCAAATAACCACAATCCAAAAATGCTTTGGATGCCACATAGGATGACCAAATATTCCCAGAATATTCAGTAACAATTTACACAAACAGAATCTGCATTAAAACTGAATTCACAGCGCGATGTCCTATGAGCAGTCATGGAACATCTTCATTCGACATGTTGAAAGCAGCCACTTAGAACATTAAGATTCAACATCTTGCTACTATAATAGTTTTAGAAAAATAAATGCCAACCACAAAAGCACAGAAATAACATAGATCAAACTAGAGGTTACTTCTAACTTAGTCATAACTAGTTCCCTCATAGGAAAATTCCCTCAATACAGTCTGCCTCCTCTTGGGCTTTATTCAATATGGAACAAAGAAAGGCATTATTCCCAGTGAAATTTTTCTCAAGACTGTCAAAACTTAGAAACAACCATATACAAGAAATTTATTTCCCCATAGAGGATTAATTCTCGGTGAAACCTCTTTTGAATTTCTTCAAATCTTAGAACTGTTCAATAAAGAAAGGAATAATTCCCGGTGAAACCTTTCTTGAGCTTTTCTTAAGCTCGGACCCACAGGCTTTCTAGAAGCATCCCCATCCTCCTCTAAGGCTTAGTACAAGGACCAACAGGCTTCTTAGAAGTTCCCCAGCCTCCTCTTGGGCTTAGTACAAGGACCCAAAGGCTTCCTAAAAGCATAGGATAGAATTTAGTCATCTCTAATAGTTCAATTCCTAGGAGAGTCAAATTTCCAGAACATCCTACCATTCTAGAGTTGATCTTCATCCCTTAAACTAATAGCCTCCTCTTGGGCATCATACAAAGATCTCTACAACAGAGTCTACCACTTTTAAGAGACTTGGATAGTCTCAGCCTCCTCTTGGGCTTCATTCAAGTAGACTTGGAAAGTCTCATTATCATAGTCTCCTTTTGGACCTCACACAGAGACCCTCAGGCTTTCTACAAGTATAGGGTAAATCCTGATCATTTTATCTATACACCAGTCTCCAGCAGAGTTAAAAAACCTCTACGGTTTTCAAACTCACCTTTAAACTCCTCTGATCCCTAACAAGGCTTAACTTTCACCTGGAAAATCCCAGCCAAGGTCAGGTTGACATCAACAAATCCCCAACAAAATCGGAGCCTCGTGGCATCTGGTATTTCAACTCTTCCCTGACTCTTAACAAGAGTAAATTTCTTTTGGATTCCCCAATACAATTTAGACCTTCTCCTGGATTTCAATAATCCTCAACAAAAGTCAGCCTCCTCTTAGGCTTTATATAAGAATTTCCCCCAGTCAGCCTCAATCTTGGGCTTTGTACAAGACAGATAAAACCCTCCCCAGAGGAGTCATTTTCTTCCAGCTTCAACCTTGGGCTTTGTTCAAGGCACACAAAAATCAACATCCCCTCAGATGAGACCATGAGTCCACTCTGTATGAGGATATCCCCTATATACATTCCACATCAAAAACAAACAATCAAAACCCTTTTCCAGATAATTGTTGTAAGTGGCACACTTGTTAATTCAAAATCCAAGCTGGAGTTCTTCCCTTATCCTGGCTAAAATTTATCTTTCATCTAACTACTGTAAGTGGCAAGCCTCTGGATTCATACATCTAAGCCAATGTCCCTCTCTTAGCATGAAATATTCATAAAGGAAAAATTGGCATTGCTCTATACTGAGTTAAAGCTTCTTCCTTCATGACATCCCTCTTATAAAGGAAATTATGGCATTGATGGATTCCATACATCCCACTTAAAGTAATTTCCCTTATAACCAATTACCCAACATTTTGTGATGAATAAGTGAGACATCTCCCTTTAGAGATGACAAATTCTATCTCCGTCAAACTTTAGCTTCAATCTTGGGCTTTGAACTAGACACAAATACTTAGATAGCTTCAATCTTGGGCTTTGAACAAGACACCAAATATCTTTCCTCCCATAGAAATAGGAGGAACTACGATTGCTCTGATTTCCCAAATGTCTTGTCGGGAATACATAGGCATAAGATTGCAAAATCTTAGCGAGCGCACAAATCAAAAATCTTAGGTCCATTGCAAAATCTTAGGTCCAGTACCTTCCCAAAAACAACAGAAAACCCAAAAACAACAAAAACATTCTCTCAACACTCCCAAAGGAGAAACTTTCCCAATCGACAGCAGATAAACACAAGAAAGCATTTCAAAATAGCAGAAATACATGCAAAAGAAGGTTCCTATAGATTACTATAGATACTCTGGGTGTTAATAGCTTTCCTTTGTATAACCAGACACTGATCCCCGATCTCTTAGCATTTGTTAAAGAAAACACTTGCGTGCAGGGTTAGTTTAAGATATCTTCCCCTTCCTTTCAAGCTTCATAGGATAAATATAGAAGACAGAAAGTACCACCAAATCATGCGGTAGGTGGTCGCGTCACCAAAAAAATCGACTGCTACATATAGCCTTTGTAGAAAACTAGTCGTTGAGGAAGTAACTTGATCAAGTGTCTTTGTCTTTTCCCTATAGTACGAGAGACGTTGAAGATAGATACACAGTATATTCTAAATCCAGTGTGTAACATGTTTAACTTTTGAGTCTTTAAGAGGTTCTCGTACTGATAGAGTCGTCAAAAGTAGTCATCCATAAAGCGTGTGATCTTTTCTTGAGCCTTGCAATCTGTAGATTATGACTGACAAACTGATAAGACAGTAGAGTTTGCTTTCTGCAGTACGAACAACTTCCAGCTTTATCACCAACTCTCAGTGGTACCAGATTCTGATATACAATTGCCAATTGCAGTGACTCGTCTAAACAATGGACCTTCATCACCAGAGTCTGCGCCAAGCCACACTAGCAAACGTTCTTCAGATTCTACCACCAGAAGCTAGTAATGAAGTAACTCCCAAGTGTGTCTAAGTAAAACAGATTCTGATTATTTATGTACAAGAACAAGAACCCACATAAATAAAATACACATCAAATAAACCATTGTTCTTTCAATACTTTTGCTATCATCAAAACTAAAAGAGAATATGTCATGAACAAATCTTGTTCTAACATCTTCATCCATAGTGTCTTAAGCCATGAGACAAGGTTGTCACCCAGATCGTTTCCAAAGTTCTTACAGAAAAGAGTAGTGTCCACCTAACCTCTGGTAAAGTCATTTTCTAGAAGAAAACAAATTAGTCTTTCATACTAAGCTCTGGGAGCTTATTTCAGACCATACAATGACTTTTTAAGTTTAACAGCATGTTCTGGAAACTTAACATTTTCAAAACCTGGAGGTTGGTGAACATATACTTCTTGAGAAATGTATTCGTTCAGAAAGGTACTTTTGATATAAATTTGATATAAAATAATACCACGATTAATAAAAAATAGATTGAAAGACGGATAGATTCTAACCTGGAGACTAGAGCAAAGGTTTCATAATAGTCAATACCTTGTGTTGACTGTAACCTTGTGCAACTAGTCGTGTATTATTTCTGACGACTTCTCCTTTTTCATTTAGTTTGTTTCTGAATACCCATTTGGTTCCAATAACATGAGTTCCTTTGGGCCTGGGTACTTGATCCCAGACATCATTTTTAGAGAACTGATTAGCTCTACTTTCATTACTAGAATCCATTAATTATCCTGAAGTGCTTCATCATATGAAGTTGGCTCTATCAAAGACACCAATCCTATAAGCATTTCCTCAGTTTATTTGAAGGTGGATCTTGTTCTGACAAGTTCAGTTTTGTCTCCAAGAATCAATTCTTCAGAGACAGTTTGTCTATTCCTTTGATTTTTCGGAGTTGGAGGATATTCAGTTGCTTCAGATGTATTTTTATTAGCGTTCTTTGAATCTTTATCCTTAAAGTCTTTTGCCTTTTCTCCAGAGCCTGCAAGTGTTATTTCTAGAGCTGTAAAATCCTCAACTAGCTTTAACTTTTATGAGTCAAGCTTATTGTCAAATATAACATGAATTAACTCTTCCACAATATGTGTTTCTGTATTGTATACTCTGTATCCCTTAGAGCGTTTTGAGTATCCCAACATAATACATTTATGTGCTTTAGAGTCAAACTTGTTCAGATTCTCTTTAGTGTTTAGAATAGAACAAGAACATCCAAAAGGATGGAAATAAGAAATGTTGGGTTTTCTTCCCTTACACAATTCATAAGGAGTCTTCTCCAATATATGTCTAATGAGATCCTATTATGAATGTAACATGTTGTATTCATAGCTTCTGCCCAAAAGTGCTTAGCCAAATTTGTTTCTTTGACCATGGTTATGGTCATCTCTTGCAACGTCCTATTCTTCCTTTTTAAAAGTTTGTTCTACTGTGGAGTTCTAGGGCTGGAGAAATCATGGGATATGCCATTAGAGTCAAATAACTCTTCAAACCACAGATTCTCAAATTCGCCACCATGATCACTTTTGACTCAAACGATCTTAGAATCAAATTCACTTTGCACTTTAGAAAAAACTAGTATACACAGAATGCAAGTCATTCTTGTGCCTTAGGAATTTAATCCATGTCCAACGACTGTAATCATCCACAATGACAAGTCCATACTTACCATTGACTGACACTATTTTCACACGATCAAACAAGTCAATGTGTAGAAGTTCCAATGGTCTACAGGTGAAACAACATTTTTAGATTTAAAAAATGTTTTTGAAAACTTACCTTTCTGACATGCCTCACAGAGAGCATCTGATGTGAACTTCAGCTTAGGTAGGCCTCTAACTAACTCAAGTTTATTTAGATGAGAAATCCTCCTCATGCCAATATGACCCAAGCGTCTATGCCACACCCATTACTCTTCGTTAAGAGACATTAAGCATTTAACATCTTGGTTTTTAAGATCAGAAATATTAATCTTGTAAATGTTGTTTTTCCTCTTTCTAGTGAAGAGAACTGTGCCATCTTTCTGACTTATAGCTTTGCATGTTTTTATATTAAAGATAATGTCATAACCGTTATCACTTAATTGACTTATGGACAACAAGTTATGCATTAGACTTACAACAAGATATCCATTAGATAAGAAGAGATTCGTTACCAACTTTTCATATCTTCTTTTCTAGTTTCCTCCGAAACTTACGTATCCGACATCTTTAAGTTCTAACTGGAAGATATGCCTTCTTCACTTCCTCTTCTGGAAGGAATCTTCTCATCAGAAATTCTAAATTTGAGTCTACTTCATCTTTTGGAGGGATCTTCTCATCAGAAATTCTAACTTTAGCCATCAGTGATATACTGTACTGATCTTCTTCTGAGTTATCTTCAGAGAAATTATCCCATGTTGCTATCGGGTATTTCTTCTTGCTTGTCCTTCCAGAGGTAAAGACACTTAATCTTGTAATAGATTGGCTCATTATACTCATAGCAGGTGACTTCTTTACTGCCAGAAATGAACTCGGATCTATCATCAGTTCACTTAGCCCCTTTGAATCTGTTGCTATGATTCTTTCTTCCAGGACGATCAACCCTTCTGAACAGGAATGACAACACATCTTCATCTTCATCAGAGTTTTCTTTTGAGATTTTTATCTCTTCAGCTAGAAAGAGTTTGATTGTCTTAATTTCTTTTAGTTTTAAGCATAACAAATTTTCCTCTCTTCTGAGGTTAATATTGTTCTGACTCAATGATGTGTTCATGCATGTTCATGCATGTTGTAAATCATAGATCCATTAGAATGTTGTTAGCCATGGTATCGAAGTTCGACCTAAAACTTGAACAGATGGATGTAAAGACATCCTTCCTGTATGGTGATCTAGATGAAACAATCCTGATGAGGAAACCTGAAGGGTATGTAGAAAATTAAAAGGATGATTATGTGTTCAAGCTGAATAGGTCTTTGTATGGCCAAAAAACAATCCCCTCGACCATATAATAGGAGATTCGAAAAGTTCATCACACACATTGGTTCACTAGGAGCCAAATCGACCATTGTGTTTACTTCAGATTTCGACCTAAAAATTTATTTGTTATTTTGCTGCTTTATGTGGATGACATCCTCATAGAAAGAAACAACATCGAAGATGTTATGAAGGTAAAGGTTGAACTCGATGGAGTTCGATCAACATGGATGATTTGAGAGCTGCCTCTAGAATTCTTGGGATTGACATCCAGAGAGATATAAAATAGTCGAGATTATGCTTATCCCAAGAGACATGCCTGAAGAAGATTCTCGACAATTTTAGTATGTTGGATTCAAAGCCTGTTCTAGCACCGACTATTCCTCAGTACAAGATGAGTACAACTCAAAGTCCTAGTACTGAAGTTGAAAGAGCTTATATGAATAGCATTCCATATGCTAGTATATTATGTTCTTTGATGTATGTTATGGTCTGTACGAGGCCAGATATATTGTACGGAATGAACCTTGTAAGCAGGTATATGACCAGTCTAGGAAAGACGCACTGGCAAGCATTAAAGTGGATTCTAAGGTACATCAATGTGTCTCTAAGAATAGTCCTGATTTATGGTGGAGCCTGTGGTGATGATAGCAAAGCTGAAATCAAAGGATTTGTCGATTCTGATTATGAAGGTTGTATGGATTCCAAGAAATCTATTTTTGGATATTTATTCACTATGTTTGGCACGACAATCAATTGGAAAGCAACTCTTTATAAGGTTGTTACCTTATCAACCATTGAAGCAGAGTATATTTCCCTCACTGAAGCTGTGAAAGAAGCATTGTGGCTTGAAGGTTTTACTAAGGACTTAAAACTCCAAGATCGAGTTATCGTTATTAAATGTGATAGTCAAAGTGAAATACATCTGTCGAAGAATTCAACCTATCATGAGTGAACCAAGCACATCAACTTGAGGTTGCACTTCATCAGAGAGATAATCGAGCATGGATAAGTCCAAGTGCTTAAGGATTTGACTGATGACAATGCTGCTGATATGATCACCGACATTTCCAAGTTGCAAGTTTTTCTATTGTATGCAGTTGATAAAGCTGCATGATGAAACCTGGTTTATTCCTTTGTTAGTATGAAGTTTGTTCAAAAATGAAGATTTGTGGTATTTGGATCAAACTCTAGTGTCGACAAGGGTAGCTTCATCATTCAACAAGAGTTGTGCATGATGTAGTCGAAGTCTGTTCAAGCATGCTGTTGAAATATGTTAGCTTTGTGTTTAAGTTAGCATGTCAAATTGGGCCTTGCTTGTAAGCCAAATTGTTAAGTTAGCTTGTAGCCTAAGTTAGCTTAAGAGTCTATAGATAGGCTATTTATCTCAGGTTGTTTAGAGAGGTTAGTTATTGGTATTCACTTGTAATCAATGAACCCTTATTGAGAAAGTGAATAGTAAAATAGTTTTAACCAATTCTTATTCTTATTCTTCTTTCTTCTCCCTCTTTCATAAAACCTAATAGGATTTCTTGTGTTTATTCATGAAATTGAATATTTATCTCATAAATTTGTTATGTTATTGAAGACATCGTTTCACAACAAAATGAGTATGTGTTGGTAAGACGGTCATACTTTGGTTGATGTTGTTTATATCATGGAAGCCCGAGTAACAAATATATCATTTTGGAAGGAACCACATCACATAATACTTCGTCTTTATATTCTACAAGAGTGAAAGGAACTCGTACTTGTGATGTGACCAAAACATCAATCATATCTTCAAACTCTAGATCTTCAGGAGTACAAAGTATATACGGTTCTAGATGCTTAAAAATCGTAAGTCCCAACTTCTCTTCCATAATTGTACTTGCCATGTTAATCCAATATTTTTTATCAATGACTAAGTCATTATCTTATCATTCATAAGTCATCTTGTAAAGATATTTTTTTCTTTTGTTTAGCTTCCATGATGAATCATCAATTTTTTTAAACACGTACAAATAGAACTAATAATATGAGTAAAAATTGAAACTTTTTTCTTATTTTTTTGAATTTGTTGCTTTATATATATATATGATTCAATACAAACTAATAGTAAAAGAAATTGAAAATTGCAGTAACAAATTGTCTTATACGAACCGTGATTTTGATACCACTTGATGGCTAACCAACTTTATATTCGACCATTCATGCCATACTTTTTATTTATTTATGAAACTTGTGATTCTAATATTACAAGATGGAGTAAGTACATGGAGTAGTTTGCTGAATTTACAATATTAACTCATGTAATTCTACAAATTTAGTTCATTATTCTATTAATAATAACATGATAATGAAACGTCATACACTCAAAGGTGGTGGAGAAAGTGGATATTCATTGTCTTGATGAATAATAACAATCAATAGCCACTTTGATCAATGCAACACCACCTTTCTCTTTCTCCCTCCTTCAAAATTTTACCTATTCATTTCTTCAGCCAATAATTTACTTCAAAAGATAAAGCCACGGAAATTTAAAGCACTAAATGCTTTAAATTGGCTAAAAACACATAGAAATTAAAAACAAGTGTTTATCCCCAAATTTGGATAGGTTTGACTCTTACACATTTTATTACAAGATGGTTAATTAAAAACATCAAAATGGAGCAGCAAGCCCACAATTCATTCTATCTTCATGATCTTTGATCAAAATGACAAGTCTTACCTAATTTCCTCTTAATTGATCTCTTGCATCCATTGATTTGGTCATGAATTGTATTAGGACACCATTGTCTCTCATATCATGTGTCATTGTCATAAAACCTCATAATCTTGGGATTACTTCATTTAAGTCTTGGTGCTAATTTATTATTCATGGGCTAAGAAAAAAAACGAATTAAAATGCATCGAATTGAATAATTTTTTGTGCATTTTTTATAAATTTCCTTCTACATGCTTAATGAGCTCTTGATCACAACATTTTCCCATTCTTCAAGAGGATTTGTCCTAAAATTCAAACCTGTACAAATAATTAATTTATTGAAAAAAAATTTCTCACTTTTCTCTTTTCTTTCTTTTTGAAAAATATATATTTCTTTTCAACTCTCTTAATTCCTTTTCCCGCTCTTCTTCTTCTCTCTTAAA
The DNA here is from genome assembly GCA_022829125.1 of Lathyrus tuberosus. Taxonomy (NCBI): domain Eukaryota; kingdom Viridiplantae; phylum Streptophyta; class Magnoliopsida; order Fabales; family Fabaceae; genus Lathyrus; species Lathyrus tuberosus. The sequence continues at coordinate 1,382,644 of JALAZF010000233.1, forward strand.
ACTTTTCTTTTTCTTCACTTCCTCATGAATTTATTTTCTCTCAACTTCTTTTGTTTTCACTTCTTTATTATTGCTATTTCTTTTTTCAATAACTTTTTATTCATTTTTTATCTTCATTGACCAAACTTTCAACTATTTTTTTCTTACTCTCCCTTTCAAGTATTTGATCTTGATCATTTTCTTTTGGAGCAAGAGCTATTTGACGATTTTTAAATAAAAATGAGTATGTGTTGGTAAGACGAGTAACAAATCTCTCGTTTTGGAAGGAACCACACACATAATACTTCATCTTTATATTCTTCAAGAGTGAATGGAACTCAGACTGGTGAGGTCACCAAAACATTAACCATATCTTTTAACTCTAGTTCTTTCAAGACTATAAAGTATACACAGTTCTGGATGCTCAAGAATTGTAAGTCACAATTTCTCTACCATAATTATACTTGTCATGTTAATACATTATTTTATATCAATGGATAAACCACCAATCTTATCATTAACAATTCATCTTGCAAAGAAAAGATTTTTCTTTTGTTTGGCTTCCATGATGAATCACAAAACAAAATGTTTAAAACTTGACAAATAAAACTAATAATATGAGTAAAAATTGAAAGTTATGGATTTTTTGCCTTATTTTTTCGAACTTATTTTTATATATATTGTTCTGGACTGGGCAGGCGCTGTGCCCCCGAAAGAGCAAGGCTCAATCCAATCCAGCCATTGGACAGGCCTAATAGCTAGAAACTAGCCGTTAGGCAGAAAGTAGTCGTTGGGCAGAAACTAGTCGTTGGGCACGCCCCCTTCACTCGCTAAGCAGTTCACGCGGCCAACTGTCTCCCTGAATCTCACGGAGACAGTTGGACCTGGTTAAAGGGCCACGCACTTTGCCCTCCACTTGGCAACCCCTCATTGGTCGACCAGGCGCTTTGATCGCATGGACTCTCCCCATAAATACCCCCTCAGTTGAGAGGGACAAGTATCAAATATCCAATACTTGAAATCTCTTACTTGCTTTCTCTCTTTTGACCAAACACTTACTTTGGCATCGGAGTACCTTCCAGGTACCACCACCCCCTTTTCCTCCACTACAAGCATCATCACCTGTCCTACGTGAAGGCCACAACCATCCAGTATGATCCACTCCGATCATATATATATATATATATATATGATTCAATAAAAATTAATAAGAAAAAAATTGAAATTTGCTGTAAGAAATGGTCTTATACGAACCGTGCTTTTGATACCACTTGATGATTAACCAATTTGATATTAAACAATTTTTGTAATACTTTGTTATTTTTATGAAACGTGATTCTAATATTACAAAACAGAGTAAGTACATAAATTTAAAGAAATAATTTGAGTTGGGTCAGAATTGAACTAAAAGAAGATATAAAATAAGTTGATGGAAAGGATAGAAATGGGGAGCTACACTCTTTTTATGAATTAGAAAGGATGATAAGCCTTAAGTGAAGATCACCACAAGAAACTTTATTTGTTTATAAGATTAAAAACTAGTTCAAATCCAGAACCAAAGGAGCAAAGCTCTCAAAATCACACAAAGTGTTTCTTTAACAAAATTCAACTTGGTTTTTAATTAATGATTAGATCCCTATTTATAGATAAAAAGTAGTTGGTTCTATTAATAACAACATGATAATGAAATGTCATACACTCAAAGGTGGTTGAGAAAGTGGATATTCATTAACTTGATGAATAATAACAATCAATAGCCACTCTGATTATTGCAGTCACCACCTCTCTTTCTCCCTCCTTCAAACTTTTACCTATTCATTTCTTCAGCCCATTATTTACTTCAAAAGATAAGGCCACAAAATTTTAAAGCACTAAATGCTTTCAATTGGCTAAAAACACATAGAAACTAAAAACACTTATTAGCATTCAAGACCAAGAAGGATCAAAATCAAGCAAAACAAGACAAAGCGGCAAAAGAAAAATTTTCTCCGTACTAAAACCACGGGGCTGCTACGATCACCCGTAGCAGCAAATCACCCTAGGAATCCCCTTTGAAGCTTCTCTATTACAAAAGATAGAGGCCTATTATGGTCGCCCGTAGCAGCTACTGCAGGCTGTAGCTGTAACACCCTAAACCCCCACGACAATTAATAATAAAATAACAGAGTAAAATAAAACATACAATCATTTAGGATGCTAATTTCAACAATTCACCGCTCAGGCATACAACATGTAACACATAATTATCACCGACAAAAGCATGCTTAAGAAATCTTCTCATATAGCAGCGGAAATTCAATGAAAACATAACATATTTGAAACACGTGTTCATTATCAACTAAAGCAAACATCACACGGTAACAGAAAATAAGACATAGCGTTCCCCTTACGCCCAGTGTTATATATCAGAGCAGACGCTAACTCGAAACATAAAGTGAAAGACTCCGTCTCCACTAACCGCAACTCCGCACTAATCTTGATTATCTGCATGTTACCCACGTAGAGGCAACATTCAAACAGACTCAAATCAACAAAAGAGATGCATAATATAAATATAAAAGTAAATAAATATTACATGATTCATCCTATCATCGCAACACCAACACCAATATAATTTCTCACACAAACAGACAATCATGTATACCATGACACAACACAGTATAATGCAATGCAATGAGACCCATAACTCGACTCCATGCATGAGGTACCAATTCGATCCCTTTTTCATGATCATAATTCCCGTTGGAATTTCCATATAAGTCGCTCACACCCCACATGGGCACACGACATCCATGATCGCTCGTACCCCACATGGGCACACGACATCCATGATCGCTCGCACCCCACATGGGCACATGATCACTTCAACAACAACAACAATAACACGATTCTATTTCAAAGAATCTGGATAAGACGCTCACACCCCACATGGGCACACGACTTATCACACAATTTATGCAACATGGCATGCATACAACGATAACACACAACGACAACAAAATGCATATGACTAACAATGAGCCAATACAATATGCCACAACTATCCAACACGCAGCATATACCTACCAAAACATGCAACAATCGCAATCCACCGCTACAACACGCATTCACACAACCAAATTCACCATTTCAATATGCAACATACAACAACATCCACGAAAACCAAATTAATGCATCAAATAGTTGGAATTCTGGTATTGAAATTAGTTTTCATAAAAATAATGTGAAACCAGCTTTCCAACGATTCGAACGGTGACTGAAACGGACCTACGGAATAAAAGATACAAATTTTTTAAGTTTTAGAAGGTTTGGTTCGTCTCAACTCTGCTCGCCTGATGTTCGCCCAGCGAGGCACCAGCGAATCCACTTTCACTTGGCGAAATCCCCCTTTGCTTGGCGAATTCCCCTTTTGCCCCATGCTCTCTCGGCAGAGCAGAGGCGAATCTCCCTCCCCCATACAAATTCCAGAAACCCCTAATTTCGCCCCTCGCTCGCCCCTCAGTTTGCCTGACGACCTTCAAGCAAGCTCACCTTCGCCTGGCGAAACACCCCATTCGCCTGGCGAAACTGCGCGAATCAGCAATCCTGCGATTGCGATTCTGCATGATTCAGACCCCAATCCTTCTCTGATTTCACTCACAATCAGTCCAAAAATTGCACATATGTTCACAGATCATCATACAATCAATTAGAAACACATAACCCACATTTCAACCGGTTAATTTATGCATTTTATTCTCTTATCAAAACCTCCGACACACAAAAACCCCAATCTCAAATCAACACAAACAACACATAGGGATGCTCCTAAAGGTTTATCTACCCTCATACAAACATTATGCAACCCTTAAGAGATTAAAGAACCCCACCCTTACCTTAGAGCTCTTGAAAATCTTCTCTCTTTGCAATGGAGTTTCCTTTCTCTCGCCCTAGCTCTGACTTCTCCCTTTCTCTACTTTTCACGTACTGAATAGTTTTCCTTTCTAATCCCCTTTTCTATTTTTCTAATATTCCTTTTAATTTCATATTATTATTATTACCTTAATATTATTATTATTATAATTATAATTATTATACTAATTAAATAATAATAACAATATTTCTTAATAATTCACATTAATAATATTAATCAAATATTCCTAATATGAATTAATTAATTACGAACCACACCACTCCTCTCTACACAATTGGTCACCCACCCCCAACACCTTAATCTCTACAATTCTAAGGTCGCTACCCCATACTAAGGGCAACCCAAACACGACCAAAACACGTATAATCACACACATACACACAACATCGTATAATTCTAGTTACGAAAAATAATAAAATAAATCGGGGTGTTACAACTCTCTCCCACTTAGAATATTTTCGTCCTCGAAAATTTACCTCATACGAATAACTCCAAATACGACTCTCGCATCCTGCTCTCTAACTCCCAAGTCATATTGCCACCGGTAGCGCCTCCCCACACTACCTTCACAAGGGTGATCTCTTTACCCCTCATTTGCTTTACCTCGCGGTCTTCAATCCATATTGGTAAGGCTGTGAGAACAAGATCTGGTTCTGCAAAATTACTTCTAAGTTTTGATGATATCAAACGCGTATATTTATATGAACAATTTCGTAAGACTAATGTTTGTTACTTTTGAGAATCTAACAAACAAGTTATGCTTCTATTAATTGGATTGGAAATAATGCTAAAAGAATATACTTCGTCTACACGCTACACTTGAAGTGCTAAATAGCAGAAATTGCTTAAGGAGAATCTGAAGATCATAAACTCTAATATAATATATAAAGAAAACAAGTTGTGAAAATATGAAGACTGAGGTTCTGATGAACGAAGTCCAAATGCTGAAGATTTACGCTCTTTAAATAAAGGTTCTGAAGACTCAACTATAGACTCTACTCATACTTCAACTAAATATCATCAGAAGCCTCTGAAGATATGATGACAACATTCTAAGCTAACAAGGTTCTAAAGATCAAGTGCTAAAGACTCCAAAGGCACAGCTCTGAGGACTCCAAGACTTGAAGATCTTAAAGAACCAAGCTATGTTTTCCCTTCTTACTCATGCTCGCAGAAGCCTCTGAAGTTAAGAAGATTAGAAGACTAAGCAACGAAGTTCAAACGAAGATATCTTGGTAACTGTGCAAAAGTTTAAATTAAGATTTCTTGGTAACAGTGCCAACAAAGATATACTGATAAGACAGGACACAAAAGGTTTTATTTGTCCTCACGTTTCTACCAAATTGCCGTCAATAGTCATAATTACCTTGCAACGACTACTTTTACTCGGCTATAAAAGGACTTGAAGACTCAAAGAATGATAACAACTTCGTCGATTCAAACACGCTCTATTTTGCTATTATCATTCAAAAAGTCATTTTTCTGTGCTATAAAATAGTTTACATATTCAGCTTGTGCTAGAAGCAATACCTTGTAAACAAAACTGTTTTCAAACTGCTGTTTGAAATTCCTTGAGAAAAACCTGGTGAGGTTAGATTTCTTGAGAAGTCTAGGACTAGTGAGAGTCTTAGAGGTTGTTCCTTAAGAGAAACTAGTGTGGTTAGATCTCTTGAGAAGTCTAGAACTTGAGAGTTTTAGAGGTTGTTGTTAGTCACCAGCAGTTAGGCTTGTGCATTGTATTAATCTGATTGATTAGTGGATTAAGACCTCGATTGAGAGAGGCGAAATCACCTTGGCGGGTGAACTAGATTAACTTGAGGAATTCTCAAGTGAACTAGTATAAACATATTGTGTTATCTCTTTCAAGCTTCATTAAAATTATCATTCATCAGTTAAAAAGTTGTTAAAGAGATTAGTATAAAGAAACGAATTCAAACCAATTCAAACCCCCCTTTCTTGTGTTTTTCACACCTTCAATTGGCATCAGAGCTCCGGTTCTGAGGTGATAAAAAGGTTAAGTTTTATCAAGCACTTAACAGTGTTCAGTACCGATCCAAGTGTAAAAAATAATGGTTGCACCTGAACTAAATGTTACTGCAAATGAAAGAGAATCTTATAGTGCAAAACCTCATATCTTTGATGAGGAAAAATTTTACTATTGGAAAGACAGAATTGAAAGTTACTTTCTGGCTTTTGACTTAGATCTATGGGATCTGGTAGTTAATGGCTACAGTTACCCTATAGATTCTGAAGGTAAAAAGATTGCCAGAAGTGCATTAACAGATGCTCAAAAGAAGATCTACAAGAATCATCACATAGCAAAAACGATTCTGTTAAATGCAATTTCATATATGGAATATGAAAAGATCACAAACAAAGAAACTGCAAAGTCTATCTTTGAGTCTCTCCGAATGACTCATGAAGGCAACGCTCAAGTCAAAGAGACAAAGGCTCTTGCACTAATCCAGAAATATGAAGTCTTCAGAATGGAAGACGATGAATCTGTGGAAACTATGTTTTCAAGATTCCAGATGCTTGTTGCAGGACTCAAAGTTTTGGACAGAGGTTATTCTACTGCTGATCATGTCAAGAAGATTATCAGAAGTCTGCCTGTCAAATGGAGACCAATGGTAACAGCCTTGAAACTAGCAAAGGATTTAAACAACATAAGTCTTGAGGAACTAATTAGTTCGTTAAGGAGCCATGAAATAGAACTTCAAGAAGATGAACCTCAGAAGAAAGGTAAATCTATTGCTCTAAAGGCTAAGTCTGAGAAGAAAAAGGCATATCAAGCAGAGGAAGAATTGGAAGAATCTGAAGAGGATTCAGATGATATATCTCTCATATCAAGGAAGATAAGTCAACTATGGAAATACAGAAAAAAATAAGTTCAAAGGACCAAGAAGAAGATCTGAGCCTACACATGGTCAAAAGAAAACTTATGGAAGAGAAGTTACATGTTTTGAATGCAAGGAGCCTGGACATATCAAGAATGATTGTCCAAAGTTCAAGAAAGATGGAAGACCTAATAAAACTAAAAATGGTCTTATGGCAACATGGGATGATTCAGAGTTAGAAGAAGATTCTGATGGAGAGCATGCAAACATAGCATTCATGGTAAATACCAACACAAACGATGTCCTATCAGAAGGGGAACTATCAGACTCCGACGACGAAAGAGAGATACTTTCTTCCTTATCTCGTTCTGAACTTGAAATAGGATTATCTGAACTTATGGAAAGATATCAACTCCTTCTAAGAAAACACAAAACTCTGAAAAAGACTTTTGTGGTTCCTGCAGAGGATCTTACTAAAAGCAAGCAAACTATTTCAGAATTAAACGAAAAATTACTTTTCTTAGAAAACTCAAATGCTGCTTTAAAAAGTAAAGTCCTTAAGTTAGAAGAAGATATCACTTCCAACATAACCAACACTAATGAAGTGGTCAGATATGATAGAGCTTTTCAACACTTTCTTGCTAAAAGCATAGATAGAAGTAAAATGGCTTCAATGATCTATGGAGTTAGCAGAAATGGAAGTAGAGGTCTAGGATATTCAGGACCATCACAACCATATGTGTAGCGAGCGATTTTGGACGCGGTTCTTAAGCGCTGGTCGCTCTCTGCGGTTTGAGCTTTGACTACAGGTCGATTCATTTTTTATCCTATTGTGAGCTGAATAAGGAAGGGAAATAGATGTCTCCAATTAACCCTACTTGCATACTAAGTTTAAACAGCGGTCTGTTAGGTTACGGATGCTATCAATGTGGGGGGCCTTTGTACTGGTTATTTGTATTTTCGCCAATAATGTTTTCTTTCTTTTTATCTAGGCAGAAGGTTTCTAGCAGGGAACAAGGATTAGGATGTTAGGACTGATGCTTTTGAAATACTGCTTTTGATTTATGTAGATATGGGATTTGGGTTTTTTGTTGATTGCGCTCGCTAAGATCTTTTCTTTCGATCTTATGCCTACGTATTCCCGTTTACCGAAACAGGGAAATCAGAGCGTTCGTAGTTCCTCCTATTCTATGGGAGGAAATTGGTTTTTGGTGTCTTGTTCAAAGCCTAAGACGTGAAGCGAAAGGTGATTTGTATCTTGTTTAAAGCCCAAGATGTGAAGCTGAAAGGTCTATTTGTGTCTTGTTCAAAGCCCAAGACGTGAAGCTGAATGACCTTGACTTTAGAGAGAATTTGTCATCTCTAAAGAGAGGAGAAGGAGAATTACTTTAATTGGGATACGCGGATCCGAGCAATGCCATAATTTCCGAAGAAAGGGTTTTAACCTGAAGGAGAAAACTTTAACTCAGTGTAGAGCAATGCCATCTTTCCTTAGGAATTTCTCATGCTAAAAGAGGGACAGTGGCATGGATGTAGATGATCCAGAGGCTTGCCGCTTACAGTGATTAGATGGGGGAAAGAGTTGTTGATGTTTGTGTACTGTGAACGAGGCACAGCTTTGTTGCTAAAAGGTTAATTGGATCAACCAGTGGTTTTCTTATACAAAGCCTAAGAGGAGGCTAATTTCCGCTAGGAAAATCATTATACAAAGCCTAAGAGGAGGCTATTTTTTGTCCCGTACAAAGCCCGAGAGAGAGGCTAAAAGTTTTTGACCCGACGATAGAGTCTTTGTGTCTCGTACGAAGCCCGAGATGGAGGCTATTGTTTGTTTGACTCAACAGGAGAATCTTTTATACTCAACAAGAGAGTGTTTTTGTATCTCGTACGAAGCCCGAGATGGAGGCTAAAAGTTTTGACTCAACAAGAGAGTCTCTGTATCTCGTACAAAGCCCGAGATGGAGGCTAAAGCGTTGTTTGACTCCGTTGGGGAGAGTCATTGTACAAAGCCCAAGAGGAGGCTATGTCAGTTAAGTGACAGGTCCAGTATACTGATTTTGAAAGAGAAAATCAGTTCTTATATGAGCATCATTGTACTCGGGTTAGATCTGAGGATCGGGGTTGTTTCCTTTTCTTTGAGGAAGTGGGAAATCCAAAGGGTGTTGAGACTGTCCGAGTCTGCGGGTTTCCTTCCTATTTAACGAAGGGGTCACTTGAGAATGTCTTTGATACTCAAGGAAGTTAGACTGTCTGTGTCTAGAGTTTTATCTTTTGTACTACGCTATGAGAAACAGTAGTAGACTCTACAAAAGGACTGTTCTATGAGGATGACTAGGTTCTGTTCCTATACCTCTAGGAGGTCGTCGGGACAATTTGTACGAAGCCCAAGAGGAGGCTGAAAACTTTTAAGAAGCCGACGGGTCCTTGTACGAAGCCCAAGAGGAGGCTATCATTCCCGGAGGAAGAGATCATTATACGAAGCCTAAGAGGAGGCTGTGAATACTTCTAAGAAGCCGTAGTGTCCTTGAATAATGCCCAAGAGGAGGCCGATGCTTTTAAGAAGCCCGTGGGTCTTATCATCTCCTTTCCATTAGGAGAGATAACTCTTTTAAAGCTAAAACCACTGGTAAACGTGCGAGGTTTACTATCCAGCGACTTTTAGCTTTTAAAGAGGGTTCCTTAGTTAAGGTCCAAGATTATGACCGTAGTGGGTACCCAAACCCCGAGACATTCAAGGCAAGCTATCTACAAGGAATAGATCAAGTCAGGAAAGTTCGAGAATTTGGAAGAAACTCAAAGATGCCATTCACGGAGAATACATTCTTCTTGGGGAGTAGAGCTTCTTGACGATTCCTAAGGAGGACAGCCGAAGAGAAGACTGTATCTGGTGCTCCTATTGGGGATCTAGGCGTCTATTTATACGAATAAATGAAACGACATCACCTAGTTCTAGACATAGTAGCCGGGGAAACTCGAAGTATCTATACTATTATTACACAGTAGATATGAGTTTATGAAAGGAGACTTACAGTGAGCAGCCCCACAATACAGTTTATATATATATGAAAGTAGTAAATGAAAGCGATAACCACTTACTCGGTTGGAGTGCTTCCATGCTGTTTGGTTAGTTGTTCAACAAAGAAAGATTGAAAACAACAGTATATTCAAAATCAAAGGAGAAAGTGCTTTGAAAAAGAAAGATTTGGGGCTTACAGCTCAAGGAGAGGCCCAGGGTTTTATCAGTGAGTGCACGGTTTGACTTTGTACAGCGGGACTTATACAAGTGACTGGGGCCCAAAAAGGTTTTCTGTACAAAGGGATGGGTCTTACACTCTCTCTAGAGGCCCAAAAAGGTTTAAAGAAAAGGAGTGGGGCTTATAACACGAGGGTAGGCCCTAAATGATTTTTTGTTTAAAAATGGCGATCGCGCCGAGGTTTTCTTTTAACGCAGAGGGACTTATACAATAAGTGAGACCCAAAATTGTTTTGGTTAAAAGGGGGATTGGGTCTTACACTCTAATAGAGGCCCAAAGTGTTTTGAATGGGTCTTATAGCTCAAGGAGAGGCCCAGATGATTTTTATTTTTAAACGGGCGACGATCGCGCCGTTTACTTGCACAGAGGGACTTATACAATGAGTGAGGCCCAAAAAGTTTTTGTACAAGGGGGGATGGGTCTTACACTCTCTCAAGAGGCCCAAAGAGTTTTGAAAATGATTTATGAGGGTTGAATTAATCCAAAACCCTAATTTGTTTTCAAAATGTATTTAATTGAATAAAAATTCAATTAAAATGATCAAAAATTGTTTAACACATGGAAAACAAATTGTGATCTTGGATTAATGCTTCAAAAATCAAGTATTGACCTACAAAATAATTAAAAACCATTAAAAGTTGCAAAATCAATGTAGAAAAAATATTTAAAATGCCAAAAACAATCAAAATATTAATTCTTTACAAAAATATCAATTATATGAAATAAATAATATTTTTGGGATTTTTTGTGAAAATAAAATATTTTAACATTTTTGTGAATTATTAAAAAAAGAATCAACTCAAAATCATTAAAACTCAGAGAGAAATTAATTTTTGAATCAATTAAACAAAATCACAAAATTCAAATATTTGAATTTCTAAAAATGGCGCCAAGAACAAGCTGAAGAACACGCGCGTGTTCTTGGTTTCTCAGATTTGCATTTTCTATCCAATCTCCATGAATACGTAATCATATCATGCAATCCACATATCATTATGCTCGTCTCAACCTCACGATCATGTCTATGTACTTTAATTTCATTTAAATTAAACATACAACAAGAAATCACGAAGAGACCTCAAGAACCCTAATTTCTGCATGAAGGCTAGGATTTTTGATACACGATTCAAACAATGCAATTAATTGAGGGAAAACATTCCATGCATGATTATGAACATATGGCCAAATTATTGTGCGAGGAAATATGCATAGATTGAGAGATGACCAAGTATGTGCTTACCTCCAAGTCGTGACAGCAAGTTCAAAGTGATTTTTGATTTGGAGGTGTTACAGATGATTTGTGATGATCTGAACAGCTTCCTTACACCCTATGGATTGTGTTTGGATGGTTGGACTTGATTGAAATTGGCTGGATCATTTTGTGGTACCTCAGCTGCACTTTGGTTAAAACCTTGAGCAACCAGTTGGTGATATTGTGAAATTGATGTTTCAGAAGTAATCTAAGTGTTTGATCAGCTCATATGTGATGTATGTGAGGTGTGTGAGTGATTGGTTTGATTGGAATTGCTCTCAAACTCAAAACCCGATAGTGACTTGCCTTAGAAGGCAAAATTGGAGTGAAAGAAGAGATTTTGAGGAAAGCATCTGTTTGATGGCTTTGGTGTACTCAAACTGACCACAATTGAGCTCTATTTATAGTAGAGCAAGTTTGTTTTGCAAGGAATAGTGCATGGCAGCGGGTAAGTAGGTTTGGCCAATGTTGGCAAATGAAAATCCAAGTCTCCTCTAGCCATTGACTAGAGGTTAGGGCACAGAGCTTTGGTTCCCTTGGTCTTGGATAAGTCTTGACTGATTTCAGATGAGAATGGCTCAGTCCATGCCACCTTGATGGTTCCATTGAATGCCTCATTCCAAATTTGAAGTCTTGTCCCTATTTTGTCCATTCTAGGTTCAACGTGTTATTTCTTGTTCCATGGACTTTGGAGGCTTGGCTCAGTGATTGTCCCCTTTAGATTCAATCCTCTGAGGTGTCCAAGTGGATATGAGCAATTGAATTTGGCTGATTTTGTCAAATCGATCAAAGTTGCAAATTCTGCCTTGCCTTGACAGATTTCAGCAAGGCAACTTGGCAATGTTGTATCTCATGGTGTAGGTTGAATTTGGCAATGTTCTTGGCCATTTTGGAAAGCTCTTACATGATACAACAACTGTTTGAACAAGTTTGGTTTTGATCTCTCTTGATTCCAAGTGAAAAATCCCCCTACATTTGGCAAAAAGTGAGGCAGAATCTGACTTAGTGAAAATTTCACTAAGTGTTGGAAAAAGTGACATTTTCACTTTTCAGCCACTTTGATCATTCCATAACTCAAAATCCTTAATGAATTGGAATGACTTGTAGTTGAAGTTTTTGTAGGTGATAATGAGGGCTACAAATCCATCTTTGGATGAGAAAAAATGGCCTTGTGGTTTAGGAATTATGGTCCTTCAAAGTTGGTACCCTTGCCACTTTATTTTTAACTTAGAAAAATTTCTAAGTTTTATGGTTACCCCTTTTACAAGTTATCTCACTTTTCTTGATTTTTCTTGATGAATGATGATTCAAATCATACATTAACATCATTTTAGGGTTAAAAATCCATTTTGGTGAAAAATCTCAAAAAGTCAAAGTTGACTTTTGTGCACAGTTGACTTTTTATCAGATGAATTCCAAACTGTGCAATTCTTCAGGAAATCATGTCCTTGACCTAAATAAAACTTGATGGACATGTTCCATGGGTGTCATAGGGTATATTCAATCATGTATTAGGGTTTGGGAGCATGTCCTTGTCAAAAGTCAAAGTTACAGTTGACTTTTCCCTTAAAACCCTAATTGTGGTGCAGATGAAATTGAGACTTGTTGCTCAAACTTCTTGGATTAATCCATTGTTCCAAATGGATCAATATGGTATATTAGAGACCCTCAAATCATGTCTTGAGGTCTTGGCTCATGGTTTGTCCCAAAAGTCAACTTAGGGGTGAATTAGGTCAAGAAACCCTAATTCCTGATTTTTGATGAATGCATCCCTTGAGGCAAAATTGACTTGATGCATGGGTTCATGAGGTTCCATGAAGTATATTAGGTTATGTTTTGGATCAATGGCTTGTGCCCAGATGAAATTTTTCATCTGGAGGCCCTGGGTGATCAAAACCCTAATTTGGTGACATTGTCGATCTGGAGACTTGATCCACCTAGAAGGGAGCAGCTTTGTGCTTAATCCTTGAAGTAGGAGTCCTTTTGATCCTTTGAGGATGTTTGAGAGATTAGACAAGTTGAAGATCATGTCATTTCTTGATTGATCCTTTGTCTAAAGCTCAGAGAGGGCTTGAAACCCTAATTTTGATTGTATTGGATGCTCACCCATCTTTGGGGAGACTGATGAAGCATGATGGTTCATCCATATTGTGATGATGATTTTCACAATGATGGGAAATCTAAGTGGTCAAAATTTGGGGTATTACAGATGCCCCTATTTAATCTTCTTGGACCCGAAGGTGTGAATGACGAAGGGATTCGGGCATTCGGGGTGCAAGAGGATTAAATATCGGAATACCCGAAATTTTGATGGTGTCTATGAATGGCGGATCGCATTCATCTTCTTTTGCTGAGCAATGATGCTTAGAAAAGGTAAACTTTCCCTCGATCCTGGTTTCCTACCAAGGAACTGGTCTTAGTTTCTTTTGAAATAAACTTCCCCTCGATCCTGGTTTCCTACCAAGGAACTGGTCTCAGTCTCTTTTGAAATAAACTTCCCCTCGATCTTGGTTTCTTACCAAGGAATTGGTCTTAGTTTCTTTTGAAATAAACTTCCCCTCGATCCTGGTTTTCTACCAAGGAACTGGTCTAAGTTTCTTTTGTCAATAAACTTTATTGACAAGGGACGCTATTAGTAGCGGTTTTCCTCAAACTTCTCGCCGAATTTTCCTGGGGAGATGCCATTTGAGTGGAAAAAGTTTCGATGTCAGACTTGCTGGGGAACCCAGTTGTCTGAGTTGTAGAGTTGTACAAACTTCTCCGTTGGAGACGCCATTTGTTTCTACTGGGGAAAGCGAGTTTCTTGAGAAACTGCTTCTGATTGGGGATATTACATCATACTTTTCTTGGGGATCTTCCCAAAGAAATGCCATATGATGGGATCCAATTTTGAGGCGCCGATGACCTTTTCATCAGTGGTTTTTTCGGAGCAAAACTGGCGTGCTGCCGAATCTCTGATCACGAGGCTTTCTCTGTGGATTTTCCTTAATCCGGGAAAGCAAGGATATCATCTTTGATGGCAAAGAGTGACATCTGTTGAAGGTTTCTCTGGTCATTCAGAGGTTCAAGTTATCAAAGTGGCCAATTGCCGACTCTGATCTTAGAGATTCACTGGAAACGAGATTGTGCAGACGCAACACTTCCTGACGAGGAAAGAACTGACAAACTCGATTGAGAAAACTGTTTATCACTAGGGGACAAGACCGACTAGAGTGATAACGATGCAATATGAAATGTAAATGCAAATAAAAAATGCATGAAGTACGTATGTATATGCTGACAAAACAGACGCGACATACAGACTAATGGATGAACACAATTGGATACTCGGCCATCGCGGGGCGAAGAAGTACCGTTGGTTCAAAATAGCAATTCCACCTTGCTTAGGAGAGATAGTCCCGTTGGGAGCTATGTTGATCGGGCTTAGGAGATGAGAACTCGGTCGAGGCGTGTCAGACGAAACAAGGTCTTTGACACAGTTGATCCCTTCATTCAGGAATACTGGCTTAGAATGAGTACCTTGATTCTGCACTTTGAAGTCCGCTTACTTCGGGAGAAGCTATCGATGTTCTTCTGATGTTCAACAGTCAAAAGAAATGCCATCTTTAATTTAAAAGCAGAAAAAGTTTAACAAGTAAATTTGTTTTTGTTTTATTTCAAGAATCGCTGATTAAGTTTAAACAACGTCGTTCTGTAAAGCTAAAACAAGTAAAGACTTACAAACAAAAGCACAAGGGCTCAAATTTTATTGATAAGATGGAAATCAGCCAAACGCGTGATTCTAAAGAGTATTTACAAAGTTAGAAAATGGTAATTTACAAGGAAAAGGGCTACGTTGAAACATAACGACCACTATCCTTCCACCAACTTTGAATTCGGGACATCCTGAGCTTCCGTCGAAGATGACCTTTGACTGGAGATTTCCTCCGACAGATGAATGCTGTAACTGCTGCTGAGGGACTTGCCTCTGTTGAACATAGTTACTTGCCATTATCCCTAATTTTTGCCTGGATTGTACTATGAGATTTCCAATCCATCGGGATAATTTTTTCCATGTCTCTAACTTTTGCCTGGACTGCCCTTTCGGGTTTTCAATCCACCGAGACGTTTTTTTTTTTTTTTTAGGCGAAGTATTTCTTGACTACATCAACATTCGTGGGGTAGGAAAATTCTTCTCCGTCCATGGCTGCAAGTCTCAAGGCGCCGCCTGAGAAAGCTTCCGTGACCACATAGGGGCCATCATAATTTGGGGTCCATTTGCCCCGAGAATCAGTGAGAAATGATTGTATCTTCTTGAGCACAAGGTCTCCTTTTCTGAAGATACGCGGTCGGACTTTTTTGTCGAACGCCCTTTTCATTCTCTGTTGATACAACTGACCGTGGCATAGTGCCGTGATTCGCTTCTCTTCGATCAGGTTCAGTTCGTCGTGTCGACTTTGACATCATTCAGCTTCGGTGAGCTTAGCTTCCATCAATACCCGGATTGATGGGATCTCTACTTCTATGGGGAGAACTGCCTCCATGCCATATACTAGAGAGAAAGGGGTTGCCCCTGTTGAAGTACGGACAGATGTGCAATAACCATGAAGAGCAAAGGGTAGCATTTCGTGCCAATCTTTATAGGTTACAACCATCTTTTGAACAATCTTCTTGATATTCTTGTTAGCCGCTTCTACTGCTCCGTTCATCTTGGGTCGGTAGGGAGATGAGTTATGGTGTTCGATCTTGAACTCTGTGCACAACTCTTTCATCATCTTATTGTTCAAGTTAGATCCATTATCAGTAATGATCTCGCTTGGAACACCACAACGGCAGATGATATTGTTTTTGATAAATCGGACCACCACTTGTCGGGTTATATTGGCGAATGACGCTGCTTCGACCCACTTGGTGAAATAGTCAATGGCCACCAGGATGAACCGATGTCCGTTTGAAGCCTTGGGCTCAATCATACCAATCATATCGATTCCCCATATGGAAAATGGCCACGGGGAAGAAAGAATTTTGAGATGTGATGGCGGTACATGAATTTTGTCGGAGTATATCTGACACTTGTGACACCTCCTCATGTACTTGTAGCAGTCGGATTCCATTGTCAACCAATAGTACCCGGCTCTGAGAATTTTTCTTGCCATTGTGTGTCCGTTGGCATGAGTGCCAAAGGATCCTTCATGAATTTGTTTCATAAGCATGTCTGCTTCTGGTCTGTCGACGCATCGGAGCAAGACCACGTCAAAATTTATCTTATAAAGAGTGTCACCGCTCAGGAAGAAGTTTCCAGCCAATCATCTGAGGGTTTTCCTGTCTTTTCTGAGTGCCCTAGATGGGTACTCTTGTTTCTGAAGGAAGCATTTGATATCGTGATACCAAGGTTTGTCGTCTATGACTGCTTCAATCGCGAAGATGTAAGCGGGCCGTTCAAGGCGCATTATGTCGATCTTAGGTATGTCATTCCATCGACCTACACTAATCATGGAAGAGAGAGTGGCTAATGCATCAGCCATGTGATTCTCATCACGAGGGATGTGATGAAAGTCGACTCTATTGAAGAAGGGTAACAACCTCCTTGCATAGTCTTTGTAAGGAATCAATCCTGATTGGTATGTGTTCCAATCTCCTTTTATCTGGTTAATAACCAGGGCTGAATCACCGTATACGTCTAAGTTTTTGATCCTTAAATCAATCGCTTCTTCGAGACCCATGATACATGCTTCGTATTCGGCCTCGTTGTTCGTACATTTGAACGTAAGTCTGGCAGTGAAAGGAATGTGGGAACCCTGAGGGGTAACAATGATTGCCCCAATTCCATTTCCATAATGATTTACTGCTCCGTCAAAGATAAGTCCCCACTGGGAACCTGGTTCTGGCCCTTCACTGGGTAGCGGTTCATCGCAATCTTTCATCTTTAGATACATGACATCTTCGTCTGGGAAGTCAAACCCAATTGATTCTTGATCGTCAATCAGTTGATGAGCCAAATGATCGGCTAAAATACTTCCTTTAACGGCTTTCTGAGCATGGTACTCTATGTCATATTCTGATAGTAACATCTGCCAACGGGCAATCCTTCCCGTGAGAGCAGGTTTTTCGAAAACGTACTTGATTGGATCCATTTCGGAGACCAACCAAGTAGTATGACGAATCATGTACTGGCGAAGACGTTAGGCTGCCCAAGCCAAAGCGCAACAAGTTTTCTCAAGCATTGTGTACCGAGTCTCGCAGTCGGTGAATTTCTTGCTTAGATAGTAAATGGCAGACTCTTTCCGTTTAGTTTCGTCTTGTTGGCCAAGTACACATCCCATTGAGTCCTCTAGGACTGTGAGGTAAAGGATCAGTGGTCTCCCTTCCACTGGAGGTGATAGAATCAGAGGATTCAACAGATATTCCTTGATACTGTCGAAGGCGGTTTGGCAATCTTCTGACCAAACGTAATCCTGGTTCTTTTTGAGTAATTTGAAAATCGGCGCGCATGTTGCGGTCATAAGGAATATGAATCTGGAGATGTAGTTCAAACGTCCCAAGAATCCTCTGACTTGTTTTTCAGTTTTCGGAGAAGGCATTTCTTGAATGGCCTTGACCTTGTCAGGATCAACTTCAATTCCTTTCTGGCTGACGATGAACCCTAGTAGTTTCCCTGAACGGACACCGAAGGTGCACTTGTTAGGATTCAAGCGGAGCTTGAATTTTCTTAGACGTTCGAACAATTTTGACAGATGTTCAACGTGCTCATCCTCTGTTCTTGATTTTGCAATCATATCATCGACATACACTTCGATTTCCTTGTGTATCATGTCATGAAACAGAGTAGTCACGGCCCTTTGATAGGTTGCCCCGGCGTTCTTCAAACCGAACGGCATTACCTTGTAACAAAAGGTACCCCATGGGGTAATGAACGAAGTTTTCTCCATGTCTTTCGGCGCCATTTTGATCTGGTTATAGCCCGAGAATCCATCCATGAAGGAGAATACTTTGAATTTTGCTGTGCTGTCAATCAGCATGTCAATGTGTGGTAAAGGAAAGTCGTCCTTTGGACTTGCCTTGTTCATATCTCTGTAATCGACACACATTCTAACCTTTCCATCCTTTTTGGGAACGGGTACGATGTTGGCTAACCATTGAGGATATTCAGATGTAGCGAGGAAACCCGCGTCAATCTGTTTCTGTACCTCCTCCTTGATTTTGATGGCCATGTCCGGGTGAGTGCGTCTCAACCTTTGCTTTACTGGCGGACATTCTGATCTCAACGGTAAGTGATGTTCCACAATGCTGGTATCCAACCCTGGCATATCCTGATAGGACCAAACGAACACATCGGGGAATTCTTTGAGAAGCTTTATCAAACCCTCTCTGGTAGTTGGACTGAGCAGTGCCCCAATCCTGATTTCTTTTCTCTCTTGCTCTGAACCCAAGTTTACCGTTTCCAACGGTTCTTTGTGAGGTTCAATGGACCTTTCCTCTTGTCTGAGTAGTCGGGAGATCTCTTTTGGAATTTCGTTGTCAACTTCTTCTTCAGCCTCGAATACCGGGAACTCAAAGTTGGGAGAAGGCATCAGATCGTATGTTTCAACGGGGTTTAAAACAAGAAATTTGCATGACGTGATGATTCGTGTTTAGAAGAGATAGAGAAAATGCAAGTGTGTGCAGTGTATTTATTTTACTACTTGTTTTTATCATTGAATGTTTTTTAGGATTACCATTTTCTGAAAAAGCAAAAAGAGAAAACAGCAGTTAATGCGGATATTACAGAACGACATTATTTTATTAATGAACAAGTCGAATCTTGAAACTACAGCCCTATAAAACAAAACTCTGTCGCTTTGGGCAAAGCGAAGAGGGAAATTTACAGAAAACGAGCCCTATCAAAATATCCGTTTCACTTGGGCAGGGTGAAAGGTTAAAGATGGCAATTACTTTGACTGGCGAACGACCTTCGGAACCTCGACAGCAACCCATTGGCGGCGAACTCCTCGGTGAATCACAAAGTCTGGCACCTTCCTTGATTTGTCTTCAGAAATAATGCTAATTTCTGGTGGAGCAGGATTGTTGGAATCTGTTTCCCAGGCAGAATTGTCGTAGGAGAATTCCTCTGTTGCATTTTGCATAGCATTTGTGCTCTCAGCTGTATCTCCCCATCCAATTGACTGGATATCTTCGAGCCTGATACGAGAGCTTTCGGGAGCGGTGTACTTGACCATAAAGTCGAATTTTCCACTTGGTTGTCCCAGGGTGTCCCACACTTCTGTGGAACTGGAGGAGTCATCCCTCTCGATGACGTTGACCTCGGGAAAAGCATAGTTGATGAATTCTAGTCCTGCAAACGTTGCGAATTCATCTTCATGTTGAGTAGTTTTTAAATGACCTGAGTGTTGATCCCATGACATGGTGGGGACACAGGTATTCTGTTCAATGATGCTCAGCTGAGTTTCATTACTCGGCTGACTTTCTTGCCCCAAGTTTCCTGGGTAAGGCTGCCACATTGGCAGGCCATCCATCGGGCCATAGTAATTGTGGTCAAAGTTGTCTTTCATCAGAGTGTCTTCCTCTAATGAATTTGGCGGAGCACGGCATCCTTTCGGATCACAATCCCCGTAGATCATTTCGACATTTGATCTTGGTATAAATCTCGGACTTTCTGTAGGAAAGCAAAAAGGCATAGGCACCTCTTCCTGAGACATATAACCGTCCTCATTAAGATAGGACTTCCATTCTTCATCTGTGTCAGAGGGATCTTCCTCATTGATAGCATGAACTGTTTGAGACACTGGGTGAAGAAAACCTCCACTGTGGAAGAAGTTTTGAAGGGGATGAAGACTTTCATCGTTGGTGGCTGTCTGGGTACAGGTCGCAGAAAAACTAAGACCCTTCTTTGTTTTATTGTCATTAGGAATGACAAGCCGTCCCCATCCTGTCGTATCGGTACTCTCGACCGCTTTGATAGCATCATTGTATGAGGAAATCGAGGTTCCTCCTTTGAAATGATCGTTCTTGCTCACCGATAGTGCTTGGAACTGAGTTCTAATAACCTCCTCGGGTTCCACACAAGTAGATGATGATAAGTTGCTCACAAGCAAGGCTTGTTCCCCACAAACCGTGACAAGTTGATCGTTCTTGACGAACTTTAGCTTTTGGTGGAGGGTTGAAGTAACTGCTCCAGCCTGATGTATCCAAGGTCTTCCTAATAAACAACTGTATGTTGCCCGGATGTCCATGACCTGGAAAGTGATTTGGAAAGTGTGAGGACCAATAGTTATGGGAAGATCAACTTCGCCGATAACTGTTTTCCTGGATCCGTCAAATGCTTTGACGACGACCTCGCTGGTTCTCATCGGAGGGCCCTTAAATGATAATTGCATCAAAGTGGACTTCGGCATAACATTCAGGGCTGACCCTATGTCTACCAGTACGTTGGCTAAAGCATCGTCCTGGCAGTTAACTGTGATATTGAGTGCCATGTTATGACGGCGACCCTCTTCAGGTAATTCCTCATCACTAAATCCCAAATTATTACAGGAAGTGATGTTAGAGACAATGCTATCAAATTGTCTGATTGTTACATCCTGTTCCACAAAGGCTTGCTCCAAGACTTTCTGTAGAGCCTCTCTGTGTGCTTCTGAACTAAGTAACAGTGATAATACTGAGATCTTTGAAGGAGTCTGTAACAGTTGATCAACAATGTTATATTCACTCCTTTGGATGAGCTTTAGCATCTCATCTTTGTCTTTTGAAAAGTCGGGATTACTAGATTGACTGACTAGTGGATCAGGAATTTCTGCCTGAAGTTCCTTTTCTTTGTTGGATTCTCCAACCCCTCGGTTGAAGATTCTACCGCTCCGTGTTACACGACTGATGTCTGCAATATTCACGACGGAGGGTAATGGAATTTCCTTTCCATTCTTGATTATTGTTGCACCGTATTTGTAAGGGATTGCCTTAGCTGATTCATACGGTAGTGGCCCCGGTAGATAGATGACTATGGGAACCTTCTGATTTTTCTGACCATCATAAGTAACCTTGATCCGTTCCCGGTTGGGAACTCTAGATTCGTCAAGTAGAGGGATGATGGCAAAAACATCCCTGGTCCTGTGATGACCAGAGATCGTGACAACATCCTCAACTTGCTCGGCAAGGTAGTTCGGCGACCAAATGATGGGTCCTGAACCTGGATATGGACGAATTTCTCCATGATCGACCTGACCCTGAAGAGCTGCTCTCACAAGGTAACACCCTTGGTTACTTTCCGAACAGACGCTGCAACTGTCATAGTTGTGTGGTGGCACCTGGCCATGCCCACTTTGAATATAATGTAACCTCACTAGGTTATCTTCCATTGATCGGACATCCTGACTTTGACGACGAGTAGGAATCCTGTGACTGATACTAATTTGCTGAGTATCTTCGTCCATATAAATTGGTATCCACCAATGATTTAACAAGTGTTGAAGTGCCTCCTGGACAAGGGTACAACCTCGATCGTTTTCGCAACCCGCTTTACAGTTTTGGTAATCATGTGATATTAAGAATCCGAGTCGGACCTGCTCAGCATGTAACTCTACCAGGTTGGTATTCATTACGCGGATATCGAAGATCTGAACCATACTGATTTGATAGAGATTCCTATCATGGTAGTCTTGGATCCATCCAAGATCCATCTGACGCTGGAGGGCCTCTTGTATGAAAGAGCATCCCTGTTTGTTTACCGAGCAAATCAGACAGGAACTGTAATCGTGCCGCGGCAGATTATGATACTGGCTTTGCCTTGAGTGCATCGCCACCAAGTTGACATTCATCGCACGGATGTCGTGGTTTTGAATGACGTTGGAATTCATGTAAACCATGTTAACTCCACGAACTCGGTGCTCTTGGATCCATCCAAGATCCATTTGTTCCTGTAGAGCTGCTTGCACCACAGAACATCCCTGGTTGTCTTTAGAGCAGATATCACAAGGGTGATAATTATGAGGTGGCACATGGCCATATCCACTCTGTCTACAATGCATCTTGACTAGATTGGTCTCCAATAAGAGTACATCGTGAATTTGATAGACATTGTTAGTCTCTTTCTCAATCAGATTGACTGCTGCTTTCTCATGTTGAGGCAGCGGGTTCGTGAGAACATTGGGATTCGTATCTTTGAAAGATAAGAGCCCGCTCCTAACAAGCTTTTGCACGTCGGATTTGAAATTGAGACAAGTCTCAATGTTATGCCCTGAACCTCCTTGATGATAAGGGCATGTCTGATCCGCTTTAAACCAAAAAGGCGGATTTTCCGGAACTGAAAGGGGAGACTTAGTCTGAATGTGCCCCTTAGCCAGCAGTAACGGAAATAGCTCTGCGTACGTTACGGGTATAGGATCAAATCCTGGTGGCCGTGTTGTACGGTTATTTTTATATGGAGGACAAGCCTGCTGAAGAGGCTGTTGTGTCCTTTGTTGGTCAGGTTGGCTCTGCGCAACCTGAGGTTGATACGTAGGAACAGGCGCGGGACCGATAGCAGGAGTAACAGCTGCTACTGGCTGATAACGTCGCCTTTGCTTTCCGAGAGAGATATTCCCAATATCTTGCTCTTTTTTCTTAGGGAGAGCACTACCGTATTTTTTAGTACCACTCGTTGATCCAGTGTCTTTTACCAAACGTCCTTCTCGGACAGCTTCCTCAAGACGTACACCCATGCCGACCATTTCGGTGAAATCACTGGGCGCAGTGGCAACCATTCGGTCATAGTAAAATGAGCTTAAGGTCTTTAAGAAGATCTTTGTCATCTCTTTTTCCTCAAGAGGTGGACAAATTTGAGCGGCAATTTCATGCCACCTTTGAGCATACTCCTTAAAGTTTTCCTTGTCCTTTTGCGACATCGATCTGAGTTGATCTCTGTCGGGTGCCATGTCCAAATTGTACTTGTATTGTTGGACGAAGGCAGTACCAAGATCTCTGAATGTACTGATCATAGTACGGTTTAAACCCATGTACCATTTGAGTGCGGCACCGGTTAAACTATCCTGGAAGTAGTGAATCAGCAGGTCCTGATTCTCCGTCTGAGCTGACATCCGCCGAGCGTACATCACCAGATGGCTTTGAGGGCAAGAGTTACCCTTGTATTTTTCAAAGTCGGGCACTTGGAACTTGTGCGGGACTTTCACATTTGGGACCAAGCAGAGGTCTGCGGCGTCCTTTCCAAATAGATCCTGACCGTGAATGGCTTGCAGCTCTTTCTGCATTTCCAAGAACTGTTCCTGGAATTCCTCCATTCTGTCAAACATAATTTCCTTCTTACCAGAAGGTGTCTGTGGAATCTGTCCTTCCGGGACAGTGTGCACCACAAGGGGTGGTACCGTGACTATGGCAGTAAGTCTTGGTGCCTCCCGAAGTTTGTAACCTTCAGGAGTCTTGAGTATGCCCCTGGCATCTTCGCTTTCCCGAAGTTTGTAACCTTCAGGCCCAGCGGCTTCTGTTGCGATTCCCTGATCTTCAGTGATCGGCGGAACATATCCTTCCAGGATATAATTAACAGGCATACCCCAAGGTCGATCTTTCGGCATCTGATACCTAGGATCATACTTTTCTATGATGGGCGTTGGGGTGATCTCTGAGATCACAGTTCTTTGTAGCTGATCTTCTGCCATGGCTTGCATGTCGTTACGAAGCTTTCTCATATCCTCTCTCAGAGCGTCGATCTCTTCTTTCAACTCTCTGTTTTCTTCCTCAAGATCATCCATCTTTTTCTGACGATTGGCCCGAGTATTATACGAATGAGACATTTGACTCTAGAATCGAGACACAAACGTGAGATTCGTAGGTAAGGAGAATACGCGATGTGAGAATGATGAATGCAATGATTATATTAATTGTTGTTTTTTTGGTTTAATCAAAATAAACTTCGACAATTAGATTGCAAATATCAAACACTGGGGAAACCCCTTTTTATTGAATTCCAAAGGATTACAGAAATGGAAATACAGTAGATTACAAAGTGCAGAAACAGAAACCTAAACTAATGGGTCCCGAGTCCTCTTCTTTGACCGGGGCGCTTGAGCCGTTGTCGGGTTGTCATTCCTTTGCCAAGTGAAAGGAATGAGC
This sequence comes from Lathyrus tuberosus, assembly GCA_022829125.1. Classification (NCBI taxonomy): domain Eukaryota; kingdom Viridiplantae; phylum Streptophyta; class Magnoliopsida; order Fabales; family Fabaceae; genus Lathyrus; species Lathyrus tuberosus. The sequence goes on from JALAZF010000233.1 coordinate 1,406,950, forward strand.
AAATTCCTTTGGTCGTCTTGATTCTCTACAGCATGTTGCTCCAAAATTTCAATCAGAGCATCTTTCTCTTTTAGTAGTTGCTGTATTTGGATACACTCTATGTCGAGGGTGTGGTACTTGTTCTTCCAAGACCTTCTCTCCTTTTGAACTTTGTTGAGAGTAACCTGAAGCCTTTCAGTTTCCGTCATGAAGTACATGACAGTTTCCCTCGGTGGAAGAATTCCGTAACGAGGATAAGGCATCTTTAGCTTGAGAGCTCTAGTTTGTACCCAATGGAGATAAGGCTCCACCGAGACACAGTCCAGTTTTCCCAGAGACTCTCGTCCTTTCTTATGAACATGTTTCCAAGCTTGCACTATTTCCATCTTTAGTGCTCTGTCGTTTTCTCCCTCTTTGAAGAAAAGACCTTCCAGATGAACATCCAGTGGGATGTGTCTCATCGGGTATCCAAACTGACGAAGAACCAATATCGGATGATAGTTGATTCCTCCCTTAGTTCCTATGAGGGGCACGCTGGGGAAGTTTCCACAACGGTCAATGATTCTGATTCCCTCATAAATCCTATTACACCAATCTATATCGGAATTGGTGAGAGACATGATCTTCTGCGACCAACGTAAGACACTCTTGCAATCCCAAAAAGCAGCAGACTTGGGCAAGTGTGAGATAAACCACTTATAAAGCAGAGGTACACAGCATGTGATCTCCCCTCCACTGTACAAATTCCCCAAGTGTACAGAATGATACGCATCTGCGAGCAAAGTCGGCACAGGGTTTCCAATGAGAAAAACCTTAATAGCGTTGATATCGACGAAGTTATTAATGTTGGGAAACAAAAATAACCCATAGGTGAGCAAGACAAAGATGCTTTCAAAAGCAGTCCCGTTCCCTATACTAGCAAAGTACAGAGCTTTCTTTGTCAAGAACTGGGCTGGCAAACCATGGATGCCACCCTTAGTGGTCATGTGAGTCCTGACCTCAGACTCGTCCAAATGAATTGCTATTGCAATAGTCTGATTCTTTGGAATTTCTTCCAGTCCAGAAAATGGAGCTCGATCAGTGATATGTAAATCAGTCAGATGAGAATACTCCTCCAGCGTTCGTGATAGCTGGTAATCCGGGAATGTGAAACAGTGATAAACCGGATCGTAGAACTGAATAAGCGCATCCATGACCCCCTTAATCACATGGACTCTTAACAGTGGTAGCAAACCACCATGCTTGGCTCTGAAAGGCTCTGGGTTAACGATCATCCTTGCTAACTTTCTCAAATCCTCTAGCTTTGGAACCTTGAAGGTATACTGGCGAGTTCTCCTTCTACCGAAATCCATTAGCGTAATTCTCTTCTCTGATATTTGCAATCACAGTCTTAGTTTAATTTGAAAAATAGAGAGAATAGAAGAGAATAAGTTTTTTTTTTAAATGTTTTATTAAATGGATGCATGAATGCAGCACACAAAAACATAGAAAAAACATGGGGTCAGAGGGTCATTGTCATGAAGTCAAGGCTATACCCATCCCCAAAGGTTTATACTAGGGTGATTTTTGTACCTGTACTCATTATCATCAGCTCCTCCCAGGAAAGCAAAACAACAAGCGGATCGCCAGCGAGTTGTAAAGCAATCTTAGAGTAAGTGCCATTCACCGAGAATAGATCACCAGCCTCAAATGAGGGTAGTATCGCGTAAAAACTATTTCCGATAGTTTCCGCACTACGAAAGGGTTTGGCTCCTCAGCTTCTCAGACTTAACAACCGGCCCATTGGCTAGAAGAGTGAATGGGTTGTGTTGGTCAGCCTCCACTGAGGTTGATGGTCGACCCCGTCGCCATCACTTATCTTAAGTGTATACTCATTCTCACCACATGCGGCATCACACGCATTCCCATCAGCAGAAAAATAAACACATATAACAATTAGGAAAAGCAGTATATATATTTGTCCTAATCATCCTAGACTTATAAAGCTATGATTCCTAAGTTCCTGACAGAAAACGGGTTCCCCGGCGGAAGCCCCAATCTGTGGTTTTCACATAAGTGAAGAGAAGGAAGACCGTGCCTAGATCTAACTTTGATCGGCCCCACGGTGGGCGCCACTTTTCTGTAGCGACCACCGCCATGAAAATGACTTACCCAAGGTTTAAATTGTAAGAAAGAAAGAACTGGCCCCACGGTGGGCGCCACTTTTCTGTAGCGAGCGATTTTGGACGCGGTTCTTAAGCGCTGGTCGCTCTCTGCGGTTTGAGCTTTGACTACAGGTCGATTCATTTTTTATCCTATTGTGAGATGAATAAGGAAGGGAAATAGATGTCTCCAATTAATCCTGCTTGCATACTGAGTTTAAACAGCGGTCTGTTAGGTTACGGATACTATCAATGTGGGGGGCCTTTGTACTGGTTATTTGTATTTTCGCCAATACTGTTTTCTTTCTTTTTATCTAGGCAGAAGGTTTCTGGCGGGGAACAAGGATTAGGATGTTAGGACTGATGCTTTTGAAATACTGCTTTTGATTGATGGAGATATGGGATTTGGGTTTTTTGTTGATTGCGCTCGCTAAGATATTTTCTTTCGATCTTATGCCTACGTATTCCCGTTTACCGAAACAGGGAAATCAGAGCGTTCGTAGTTCCTCCTATTCTATGGGAGGAAATTGGTTTTTGGTGTCTTGTTCAAAGCCCAAGACGTGAAGCGAAAGGTGATTTGTATCTTGTTTAAAGCCCAAGATGTGAAGCTGAAAGGTCTATTTGTGTCTTGTTCAAAGCCCAAGACGTGAAGCTGAATGACCTTGACTTTAGAGAGAATTTGTCATCTCTAAAGAGGGGAGAAGGAGAATTACTTTAACTGGGATACGCGGATCCGAGCAATGCCATAATTTCTGAAGAAAGGGTTTTAACCTGAAGGAGAAGACTTTAACTCAGTGTAGAGCAATGCCATCTTTCCTTAGGAATTTCTCATGCTAAAAGAGGGACAGTGGCATGGATGTAGATGATCCAGAGGCTTGCCGCTTACAGCGATTAGATGGGGGAAAGAGTTGTTGATGTTTGTGTACTGTGAACGAGGCACAACTTTGATGCTAAAAGGTTAATTGGATCAACCAGTGGTTTTCTTATACAAAGCCTAAGAGGAGGCTAATTTCTGCTAGGAAAATCATTATACAAAGCCTAAGAGGAGGCTATTTTGTGTCCCGTACAAAGCCCTAGAAAGAGGCTAAAAGTTTTTGACCCGACGATAGAGTCTTTGTGTCTCGTACGAAGCCCGAGATGGAGGCTATTGTTTGTTTGACTCAACAGGATAATCTTTTATACTCAACAAGAGAGTGTTTTTGTATCTCGTACGAAGCCCGAGATGGAGGCTAAAAGTTTTGACTCAACAAGAGAGTCTCTGTATCTCGTACAAAGCCCGAGATGGAGGCTAAAGCGTTGTTTGACTCCGCTGGGGAGAGTCATTGTACAAAGCCCAAGAAGAGGCTATGTCAGTTAAGTGACAGGTCCAGTACACTGATTTTGAAAGAGAAAATCAGTTCTTATATGAGCATCACTGTACTCGGGTTAGATCTGAGGATCGGGGTTGTTTCCTTTTCTTTGAGGAAGCGGGAAATCCAAAGGGTGTTGAGATTGTCCGAGTCTGCGGGTTTCCTTCCTATTTAACGAAGGGGTCACTTGAGAATGTCTTTGATACTCAAGGAAGTTAGAATGTCCGTGTCTAGAGTTTTATCTTTTGTACTACGCTATGAGAAACAGTAGTAGACTCTATGAAAGGACTGTTCTATGAGGATGACTAGGTTCTGTTCCTATACCTCTAGGAGGTCTTCGGGACAATTTGTACGAAGCCCAAGAGGAGGCTGGAAACTTTTAAGAAGCCGACGGGTCCTTGTACTAAGCCCAAGAGGAGGCTATCATTCCCGGAGGAAGAGATCATTATACGAAGCCTAAGAGGAGGCTGTGAATACTTCTAAGAAGCTGTAGTGTCCTTGAATAATGCCCAAGAGGAGGCCGATGCTTTTAAGAAGCCCGTGGGTGTTATCATCTCCTTTCCATTAGGAGAGATAACTCTTTTAAAGCTAAAACCACTGGTAAACGTGCGAGGTTTACTATCCAGCGACTTTTAGCTTTTAAAGAGGGTTCCTTAGTTAAGGTCCAAGATTATGACCGTAGTGGGTACCCAAAACCCGAGACATTCAAGGCAAGCTATCCACAAGGAATAGATCAAGTCAGGAAAGTTCGAGAATTTGGAAGAAACTCAAAGATGCCATTCACGGAGAATACATTCATCTTGGGGAGTAGAGCTTCTTGACGATTCCTAAGGAGGACAGCCGAAGAGAAGACTGTATCTGGTGCTCCTATTGGGGATCTAGGCGTCTATTTCTACGAATAAATGAAACGGCGTCACCTAGTTCTAGACGTAGTAGCCGGGGAAACTCGAAGTATCTATACTATTATTACACAGTAGATATGAGTTTATGAAAGGAGACTTACAGTGAGCAGCCCCACAATACAGTTTATATATATATGAAAGCAGTAAATGAAAGCGATAACCACTTACTCGGTTGGAGTGCTTCCATGCTGTTTGGTTAGTTGTTCAACAAAGAAAGATTGAAAACAACAGTATATTCAAAATCAAAGGAGAAAGTGCTTTGAAAAAGAAAGATTTGGGGCTTACAGCTCAAGGAGAGGCCCAGGGTTTTATCAGTGAGTGCACTGTTTGACTTTGTACAGCGGGACTTATACAAGTGACTGGGGCCCAAAAAGGTTTTCTGTACAAAGGGATGGGTCTTACACTCTCTCAAGAGGCCCAAAAAGGTTTAAAGAAAAAGAGTGGGGCTTATAACACGAGGGTAGGCCCTAAATGATTTTTTGTTTAAAAATGGCGATCGCGCCGAGGTTTTCTTTTAACGCAGAGGGACTTATACAATAAGTGAGGCCAAAAATTGTTTTGGTTAAAAGGGGGATTGGGTCTTACACTCTAATAGAGGCCCAAAGTGTTTTTAATGGGTCTTATAGCTCAAGGAGAGGCCCAGATGATTTTTATTTTTAAACGGGCGACGATCGCGCCGTTTACTTGTACAGAGGGACTTATACAATGAGTGAGGCCCAAAAAGTTTTTGTACAAGGGGGGATGGGTCTTACACTCTCTCAAGAGGCCCAAAGAGTTTTGAAAATGATTTATGAGGGTTGAATTAATCCAAAACCCTAATTTGTTTTCAAAATGTATTTAATTGAATAAAAATTCAATTAAAATGATCAAAAATTGTTTAACACATGGAAAACAAATTGTGATCTTGGATTAATGCTTCAAAAATCAAGTATTGACCTACAAAATAATTAAAAAGCATTAAAAGTTGCAAAATCAATGTAGAAAAAATATTTAAAATGCCAAAAACAATCAAAATATTAATTCTTTACAAAAATATCAATTATATGAAATAAATAATAGTTTTGGGATTTTTTGTGAAAATAAAATATTTTAACCTTTTTGTGAATTATTAAAAAAAGAATCAACTCAAAATCATTAAAACTCAGAGAGAAATTAATTTTTGAATCAATTAAACAAAATCACAAAATTCAAATATTTGAATTTCTAAAAATGGCGCCAAGAACAAGCTGAAGAACACACGCGTGTTCTTGGTTTCTCAGATTTGCATTTTCTATCCAAACACCATGAATACGTAATCATATCATGCAATCCACATATCATTATTCTCGTCTCAACCTCACGATCATGTCTATGTACTTTAATTTCATTTAAATTAAACATACAACAAGAAATCACGAAGAGACCTCAAGAACCCTAATTTCTGCATGAAGGCTAGGATTTTTGATACACGATTCAAACAATGCAATTAATTGAGGGAAAACATTCCATGCATGATTATGAACATATGGCCAAATTATTGTGCGAGGAAATATGCATAGATTGATAGATGACCAAGTATGTGCTTACCTCCAAGTCGTGACAGCAAGTTCAAAGTGATTTTTGATTTGGAGGTGTTACAGATGTGTTGTGATTATCTGAACAACTTCCCTACACCCTATGGATTGTGTTTGGATGGTTGGACTTGATTGAAATTGGCTGGATCATTTTGTGGTACCTCAGCTGCACTTTGGTTAAAACCTTGAGCAACCAGCTGGTGATTTTGTGAAGTTGATGTTTCAGAAGTAATCTAAGTGTTTGATCAGCTCATATGTGATGTATGTGAGGTGTCTGAGTGATTGGTTTGATCGGAATTGCTCTCAAACTCAAAACCCGATAGTGACTTGCCTTAGAAGGCAAAATTGGAGTGAAAGAAGAGATTTTGAGGAAAGCATCTGTTTGATGGCTTTGGTGTACTCAAACTGACCACAATTGAGCTCTATTTATAGTAGAACAAGTTTGTTTTGCAAGGAATAGTGCATGGCAGTTGGTAAGTAGGTTTGGCCAATGTTGGCAAATGAAAATCCAAGTCTCCTCTAGCCATTGACTAGAGGTTAGGGCACAGAGCTTTGGTTCCCTTGGTCTTGGATAAGTCTTGACTGGTTTCAGATGAGAATGGCTCAGTCTATGCCACCTTGATGGTTCCATTGAATGCCTCATTCCAAATTTGAAGTCTTGTCCCTATTTTGGCCATTCTAGGTTCAACATGCTATTTCTTGTTCCATGGACTTTGGAGGCTTGGCTCAGTGATTGTCCCCTTTAGATTCAATCCTCTGAGGTGTCCAAGTGGATAGGAGCAATTGAATTTGGCTGATTTTGGCAAATCGACCAAAGTTGCAAATTCTGCCTTGGCTTGACAGATTTCAGCAAGGCAACTTGGCAATGTTGTATCTCATGGTGTAGGTTGAATTTGGCAATGTTCTTGGCCATTTTGAAAAGCTCTTACATGATACAACAACTGTTTGAACTAGTTTGGTTTTGATCTCTTTTGATTCCATGTGAAAAATCCCCCTACATTTGGCAAAAAGTGAGGCAGAATCTGACTTAGTGAAAATTTCACTAAGTGTTGGAAAAAGTGACATTTTCACTTTTCAGCCACTTTGATCATTCCATAACTCAAAATCCTTAATGAATTGGAATGACTTGTAATTGAAGTTTTTGTAGGTGATAATGAGGGCTACAAATCCATCTTTGGATGAGAAAAAATGGCCTTGTGGTTTAGGAGTTATGGTCCTTCAAAGTTGGTACCCTTGCCACTTTATTTTTAACTTAGAAAAATTTCTAAGTTTTATGGTTAGCCCTTTTACAAGTTATCTCACTTTTCTTGATTTTTCTTGATGAATGATGATACAAATCATACATTAACATCATTTTAGGGTTAAAAATCCATTTTGGTAAAAAAATCTCAAAAAGTCAAAGTTGACTTTTGTGCACAGTTGACTTTATATCAGATGAATTCCAAACTTTGCAATTCTTCAGGAAATCATGTCCTTGACCTAAATCAAACTTGATGGACATGTTCCATGGGTGTCATAGGGTATATTCAATCATGTATTAGGGTTTGGGAGCATGTCCTGGTCAAAAGTCAAAGTTACAGTTGACTTTTCCCTTAAAACCCTAATTGTGGTGCAGATGAAATTGAGACTTGTTGCTCAAACTTCTTGGATTAATCCATTGTTCCAAATGGATAAATATGCTATATTAGAGACCCTCAAATCATTTCTTGAGATCTTGGCTCATGGTTTGTCCCAAAAGTCAACTTAGGGGTGAATTAGGTCAAGAAACCCTAATTCCTGATTTTTGATGAATGCATCCCTTGAGGCAAAATTGACTTGATGCATGGGTTCATGAGGTTCCATGAAGTATATTAGGTTATGTTTTGGATCAATGGCTTGTGCCCAGATGAAATTTTTCATCTGGAGGCCCTAGGTGATCAAAACCCTAATTTGGTGACACTGTCGATCTGGAGACTTGATCCACCTAGAAGGGAGTAGCTTTGTGCTTAATCCTTGAAGTAGGAGTCCTTTTGATCCTTTGAGGATGTTTGAGAGATTAGACAAGTTGAAGATCATGTCATTTCTTGATTGATCCTTTGTCTAAAGCTCAGAGAGGGCTTGAAACCCTAATTTTGATTGTATTGGATGCTCACCCATCTTTGGGGAGACTGGTGAAGCATGATGGTTCATCCATATTGTGATGATGATTTTCACAATGATGGGAAATCTAAGTGGTCAAAATTTGGGGTATTACAATATGATGAAACCAAGAATATCAAACTAATACCTCTATCTAAACATTTTGTGCATGCTGACACTAAACTAAAATGTCCAGAACCAGAAGGTTCTAAATCTGTTATATCACAAACACAGACACGAAAGAAAACTTCCAGACTCAAATATTATACACAAATACCGCACTATTATCCTATTGCACAAAAATTTAAAGGTGTTAGAACCTCTGGAGAGACTAATGTGAAAGGACCCACAAAATGGGTACCTAAGAATAAGATAGTGTATGTTGCAGATATCCTTAATGGCACCACTGAAACACCAGTCATGGTACCTGGACAGTGGATGCTCGCGACACATGACGGGAGAAAGGCATATGTTCCAAGATCTGAAACTTAAGCCTGGAGGTGTAGTCGGTTTCGGAGGAAAACAGAAGGGAAGAATCATTGGCTCTGGAACTGTTGGTAATGGTAAACTTCCTTCTATAAATAACGTTCTTTTAGTTGAAGGTCTAATGTAGAATTTATTGTCAATTAGCCAACTTAGTGACAATGGTTATGATGTTATTTCCAATCAAACGTCTTGTAAGGCTGTTAGTCAGAAGGATGTATCTGTTCTGTTCAATGGTAAGAGGAAGAACAATACTTACAAAATTAAATTATCAGATTTAAAACATCAAAATGTAAAGTGTCTTCTGTCTGTCAATGAAGAGAAATGGGTCTGGAACAGACGTCTGGGTCATGTTTGCTTGAGAAGAATCTCACAGCTGAACAAGCTTGGACTTGTCAGAGGTTTGCCAAATCTGAAGTACTCTTCAGATGCTCTTTGTGAAGCATGTCAGAAAGGCGAGTTTTCAAAAACTTCTTTTAAAGCAAAGAACATTGTATCTACCTCTAGACCATTGGAACTTCTTCACATTGATCTTTTTGGAATAGTAAAAACTGCTTCTATCAATGGTAAAAAGATATGGACTAGTCATCGTTGATGATTACAGCCGTTGGACATGGGTAAACTTCTTAAGACACAAGGATGAGTCACATTCTGTGTTTGCTTCATTCTGTACCCAAGTGCAAAACGAAAAGAATTGCAAAATCGTCAAGGTTAGAAGTGATCATGGTGGAGAATTTGAAAACAAAGATTTTGAAGAACTTTTTAATTCACATGGGATATCTCATGATTTTTCTTGTCCTAGAACTCCACAAAAAAATGGAGTTGTAGAAAGAAAGAATAGAACTTTACAAGAAATGGCTCGCACCATGATCCAAGAAACTTACATGGCTAAGCACTTTTGGGCAGAGGCAGTTAACACAGCGTGTTATATTCAAAATAGAATCTCTATAAGACCTATCTTGAATAAAACTCCCTATGAATTGTGGAAGAATAAAATTCCCAACATTTCTTATTTTCACCTTTTTGGATGTATTTGCTTTATGTTAAACACTAAAGAGAATATTGGCAAGTGTGATTCCAAAGCACAGAAGTGTCTGCTGTTAGGATACTCTGAACACTCAAGAGGCTACAAAGTTTATAACACAGAATCACGGATTGTGGAAGAATCAATTCATGTCAGATTCAATGATAAACTTGACCCTGAAAAGTCAAAGCTAGTTGAGAAGTTTACAGATTTAGAAATCAGTTTTTCAGAACCTAAAGAAAAGGTAGAAGTTAAAAGTTCAGAAGTCCCTACTCACGATATTAATGTATCATCTAATACTCCACAACAAAAGAAAAGGAGAATCTCAACTTCACACCTTGAAGAACTAATTCTGGGTAGCAAGGACGCTCCCATCAGAACCAGATCAGCTTTCAAACCATCTGAAGAAAAATCACTTTTATCATCAAGGACGCTCTTGTTGAGTCAAACCCCTTTTACCCGCCATCTCGGGCTTCATACGAGATAAAAATCACTCTCTTATTGAGTATAAAAGACTCTCATGTTGAGTCAAAACCTTTTAGCCTTCGTCTTGGGCTTCGTACAAGACACATAAAAGCACTTTCTTGTTGAGTCAACCCTTTTAGCCTCTCTCTCGGGCTTCGTACGAGACACATAAAGACACCCTCTTGTTGGGTCAATAGCCTCCTCTTAGGCTTTGTATAAGAAAACCCCGGTTGAGTCAATCAACCTTTTATCATCAAAATATGTGCCTTGCTCACAGCATACAAACATCAACAACTCCTTTTCCTTCATCTATTTGCTGTAAGTGGCAAGCCTCTGGATTATTTACATCCACGCCACTGTCCCTCTTTTAGCATGAGAAATTCCTAAGGAAAGATGGCATTGCTCTAAACTGAGTTAAAGTCTTTTCCTTCAGGTTAAAAATCCCCTATAAAGGAAATTATGGCATTGCTGGGTTCACATATCCCAATTAAAGTAATTCTCCTTTAAAATCAGTCACCCAACAGTTGTGACAAACAGACCAAATATCCCCTTTTAGAGATGGCAAGTTCTCTCTCATCAATAAACCCTTTAGCTTCACATCTTGGGCTTCGAACAAGATACAAATAGGCCATTCAGCTTCACATCTTGGGCTTTGAACAAGATACAAACCACATTTAGCTTCACGTCTTGGGATTTGAACAAGACACCAAAACAACCTTTTTTCCTCCCATAGAATAGGAGGAACTACGATCGCTCTGATTTCCCTGTTTCATCAAACGGGAATACGTAGGCATAAGATTGAAAAAATCTTAGCGAGCATACCAATCAAAAACCCAAAACCCAGTATCTCCACCAAATCAACCTAAAAGCAGCAAATCTAAACACATTGCCAAAAACCTCACAAATAGTCCAGACACTGTGTTCTTAACAAAATAATCAAAGATTGGGCCCCACTTCCACATAGCATCTGTAACCTAACAGACCGCTGTTCAAACTCAGTATGCAAGCATGGTTAATTGGAGACTTCTATTTCCCTTCCTTAATCAGCTCAATAGGATAAAAAATGAATCGAACTGTAGTGCCCAAGCGATAGTGACTCAGGACTACAAAAATCGCGCTATAGAAAAAAATGGAGCCCACCGTGGGGCCCAATCTCTTTTGTTATAATTCTAGGTGGAAACCTTGAACGAGTCATTTTCACGGTGGCCGCCACAGAAAAAATGGTGCCCACCGTGGGGCCCGATTCTCTTTCTTACAATCTTCGATAGAAAACCTTATGTTCTCGAAATGTCACAGAAATGACGACTCTGCCGGGGAGTCATTGTCTGTATAGGACCATAAGACTAGAGATCTAGGATGATTAAGATAAATATATATATATATATATATATATATTCTTTTCCTAATTGATATCTGTGTTTATTTTTCTGCTAATGGGAATGTGTGTGATGCCGCATGTGGAAAAATTGAGTATACACCTAAGATAGGTGATGGCAATACGGGTAATCTTGCAGGGAGTGAATCCCAGTTAAGAGTCCCCGATCGACCATCAAACTCAGTGGAGACTCCCTTTGCAGATACATTGCATATACGACTTCGGTTGTTGAAAGTAGTGTGGTCGACTGGGTTATCTGAGAAGCTGAGGTTTTTAGTAGACTTAAGCCATTTTGTAGTGTAGAAGCTATCGAAAATAGTTGTCATGCGGTACTACCCTCATCTGAGATCGCTCTAGGATACATAAGCTCGCTAGCGATCCGCTTGCTGTTGTTATCCCAAGAGGGGTCAATGATTTTGCGGACAAGTACAAAAAATCACCAGTATAAACCTTTGGGGGGGGGGGGAGGGGGCTAGAGCCTTGACTTCATGACACCGACCCTTTGAACCCATGTTTTTTCTATGTTTTTGTGTGCTGGATTCATACATTCATTTAAAAAACATTAAAACCAAAAAAATCTTCTCTTCTAGTCTCTCTTTTTCAAATTAAACTGAGACAATGATTGCAAATGTCAGAGAAAGGAGATTGCGCTAATGGATTTTGGTAGAAGGAAAACTCATAAGTACACCTTCAAGGTTCCAAAGCTAGAGGATTTGAGAGGTTTGGCGAGAATGATCACCAACCACGAGGCTTTCAGAGCCAAGTATGGAGGACTGCTGTCCTTGTTAAGGGTCCACGTAATTGAAGGAATCCTGTCCACGTTAATCCAGTTCTACGATCCGATTTATCACTGTTTCACATTCTCGGATTATCAGCTTGCACCAACGCTGGAGGAGTACTCTCACCTGACTGGTTTGCATATTACTAATCAAGCTCCCTTTTCTGGACTGGAAGAAATTCCAAAGGATCAGACCATTGCAAGAGCAATTTATTTGGACGAGTCAGAAGTCAGGACTCACATGACTACTAAGGGTGGAATCCAGGGTTTGCCAGCCCAGTTCTTGATAAAGAAAGCTCTGTACTTTGCTAGTATAGGGAACATGGCCGCTTTCGAGAGCATCTTTGTTTTGCTTACCTACGGGTTATTTTTGTTTCCCAACATTGATAACTTCGTAGATATCAACACCATTAAGATTTTTCTGATTGGAAACCCTGTACCGACCTTACTCGCAGATTCGTATCATTCGGTACACTTAAGGAATTTGTATAATGGAGGAATGATCACATGCTGTGTACCCCTGCTATACAAATGGTTCACTTCCCATTTGCCCAAGTCTGCTGCATTTTGGGATCAAAAGAATACTTTACGTTGGTCGCAGAGATTCATGTCTCTTACCAACTCTGACATCTATTGGTACAATCGAATCTACGACGGGATTAGAATCATTGACCGTTGTGGAAATTTCCCAAATGTACCCCTTATAGGAACTAAGGGATGAATCAACTATCATCCGGTGTTAGTTCGTCGTCAGTTTGGGTACCCAATGAGGCATGTCCCGCGCAATGCTCATCTGGACGGTCTTTTCTTCAAGGAAGGAGAAAATGACAGGGCCCTAAAAATAGAAATAGTGCATGCTTGGAAACACGTTCACAGGAAAGGACGAGAGTCTCTAGGAAAACCAGACTGTGTCTCAGGGGAGCCTTATCTCCACTGGGTACAAACTAGAGCTCTCAAGCTGAGGATGCCTTACCCTCGCCAAGAAGTTCTTCCATTAAGGGACTCTGCCCTTTATTTCATGTCTGAGACGGAAAAACTTCAAGTTACTCTCAACAAAGTTCAGCAGGAGAAGAGGTCTTGGAGGAACAAGTATCGTATTCTCAACGTGGAGTGTAAGAAAATACAGCAGCTATTAAGAGAAAAAGATGCTCTGATTGAGATTTTAGGGCAACATGCTGTAGAAAATCAAGATGACCAAAGGAATTTGCTCGCTCCTTTCACTTGGCAAAGGAATGACAACCCGACAATGGCCCAAGAGCCCCAGTCAAAGAAAAGGAAAGTACCAGAACCAGCACCTGAGCTCTCCTCAAAGAGGACTCAGGACCCATTAGCTTAGATTTCCTTTCGTAGCACTTTGTAATCTACTGTATTTCCATTTCTGTAATCCTTTGAATTCAATAAAACGGGGTTTCCCCACTGTTTGATATTTGCAATCTAATTGTCGAAGTTTACTTTGAATAAACAAAAACATACAATTAAAATAATCATTGTATATAATTCATCATTCTCACTTAACGCATTCTTCTTACCTACGAATCTCACGTTTGCGTCTCGATTCTAGAGTCAAACTGTCTCATTCATACAATACTCGGGCTAATCGTCAGAAAAAGATGGATGATCTCGAGGAAGAGAACGGAGAGTTGAGGGAAGAGATCGACACTCTGAAAGAGGATCTGAGAAAGCTTCATAACGACATGCAAGCTCTAGCAGAAGCTCAGATGCAACAACAAAGGACTGTGATCTCAGAGATCACATCGACACCCATAGTGGAAAAGTATGATCCTAGGTACAAAATGTCGAAAGATCGTCCCTGGGGCATGCCTATTAACTATATCTCGGAAGGATATGTTCCGCAGATCAATGAGGATCAAGGAACCGCAGCAGGATCCGCTAGGCCTGAAGGTTGCAAACTTCGAGAAAGCAAAGATGCCAGGGGCATGACAACAACTCTTGAAGGTTACAAACTTCGGGAGGCACCGAGAGTCTCGGCCATAATGATTATACCACCACCCATGGAACACACTGTCCCGGAAGGACAGATTCCACAGATACCTTCTGGTGGAAACGAAAGTATGTTCGACAAAATGAAGGAGTTCCAGGAACAGTTTCTGGAGATGCAGAAAGAACTGCAAGCCCTTCGCAGTCAGGATTTATTTGGAAAGGGACGCCGCAGACCTTTGCTTGGTCCCCAATGTGAAAGTTCCACACAAATTCCAGGTGCCCGATTTTGAAAAGTACAAGGGTAACTCTTGTCCTCAAAGTCATTTAGTGATGTACGCTCGATGAATGTCAGCTCAGACAAAGAATCAAGAGCTACTGATTCACTACTTTCAAGATAGTTTAACCGGTGCCGTACTCAAATGGTACATGGGTTTAAATCGCGCTACGATCGGCACATTCAGATATCTTAGCGCAGCTTTCGTTCAACAATATAAATACAATTTGGACATGGCACCGGAAAGAGATCAACTCAAATCGATGTCACAAAAGGACAAGGAACCCGTTAAGGAGTGCGCTCAGAGATGGCGTGAAATCGCCGCCCATATTTGTCCACCTCTTGAGGAAAAAGAGATGACAAAGATCTTCTTAAAGACCTTAAGCTCATTTTACTACGACAGAATGGTCGCCAGTGCGCCCAGTGATTTCACCGAGATGGTGGGCATGGGGGTTCGTCTTGAGGAAGCCGTTCGAGAAGGACATTTGGTTAAAGACGCTGGATCACCTAGTAGTACAAAATGATACGGTAGTGCTTTCCCTAAGAAAAAAGAACAAGATATCGGGAATATCTCTCTCAGAAAGAAAAGGCGGCGATATCAACCAGTAGCAGCTGTAACTCCTGTTATCAATCCCGCGCCTGTTCCTACGTATCAACCTTAGGTTGCACAGAGCCAACCTAATCAACAGCAGCTTCAGCAAAGGACACAACAGCCTCTTCAGCAGGCTCGTCCTTAGTACAACAACAACCGTACAACGCGACCACCAGGGTTCGATCCTATACCCATGTTGTACGTGAAATTGCTTCCATTATTACTGGTCAAGGGGCACGTCCAAACTAATTCTCCTCTTACAGTACCGAAAAATCTGCCTTTTTGGTTTAAGGCAGATCAGACTTGCCCTTACCATCAAGGAGGACTAGGGTATAACATAGAAAACTATCTCAGTTTCAAATCCGACGTACAAAAGCTTGTTAGGAGCAGGGTCTTATCTTTCAAGGATACAAATCCAAAAATTCTCACAAACCCGCTGCCTCAACATAAGAAAGCTGCAGTCAATTTGATAGAGAGTGAGTCTAACAACATCTATCAAATTCATGATGTACTCTTATTAAGGGCCAATTTGGTCAAGATGTATTGTAGACAGAGCGGATATGGCCATGTGCCACCTAATAATTATCACCAGTGTGATATCTGCTCTAAACACAATCAAGGATATTCTGTGGTGCAATCAGCTCTACAGGAACAATTGGATCTCGGATGGATCCAAGAGCAACGAGTTCGTGGAGTCAACATGACCTACATGAATTCCAACGTCATTCAGAACCATGACATCCGTGCAATGAATGCCAACTTAGTGGCGATGCACTTAAGGCAAAGCCAGTATCATAATCTACCGCGACATGATTACAATTCCTGTCTGACTTGCTCGGTAAACAAACAGGGATGCTCTTTCGTACAAGAGGCCCTCCAGCATCAGATGGATCTTGGATGGATCTAGGACTACCATGATAGAAATCCTTATCAGATCAACATGATTCAAATCTTTGATATTCGTTTGATGAATACCAGCTTGGTGGAGTTACATGCCAGGCAGGTCCAACTCAATTTTCTCACTTCACATGATTATCTGAGTTGTAAAGGATGTTGTGAGAGTAACCAAGGGTGCAGTCTCGTTCAGAGAACTTTACAACACTTGTTAAACCACTGGTGGCTTCCAATCTATCTAGATGAAGACACGCAACAAATCAGTGTGCTTAATGGAAACCCTACTCGGCGTCAAAGTCAGGATGTCCGATCTATGGAAACAAACCTGGTAAGGTTGCACTGCATTCAAAGCGGGCGCGGCCAGGTGCCACCACACAACTATGAACGCTGTAGAGTCTGCTCGAAGAGTAACCAAGGATGCTACCTTGTGCTAGCAGCCCTTCAAGTTCAGTTGGATCATAAAGAGATTCACCCGTGTCCGAGTTCCAAGCCAATCAACTGGACGCCAGACTACTTCGCTAACCAAATCAAAGATGTGGTTGTAATCTCTGATCATCAGTGGAGCAAGGATGCTTGTACCATCATCCCTCTATTGGACGAATCAAAGGTTCTTAGCCAAGAACTGATTTAAGTTACTTACGACAGTCAGAAAAATCAGAAGGCTCGTGTAGTTAACCGGGACCATTACCGTATGAATTGGCTAAGGCGATCCTTTACAAATACGGTGCAACAATAATTGAGAATGGAAAGGAAATTCCATTACCCTCCGTCGTGAATATTGTAGACATCAGTCGAGTAACACGGAGCGGTCGAATCTTCAACCGAGGAGTTGGAGAACCTAACAAAGAAAAGGAACTTCCGACAGAAGCTCCTGATCCACCAGTCGGTCAATCCAGTAATCCCGACCTTTCAAAGAACGACAATGAGATGCTGAAGCTCATCCAAAGGAGTGAATACAACATTGTTGATAAACTATTACAAACTCCTTCAAAGGTCTCCGTGCTATCACTTTTACTCAGTTCCGAAGCCCACAGAGAGGCTCTACAGAAAGTCTTAGAGCAGTCCTTTGTGGAACAGGATGTGTCAATACGACAGTTCGATAGCATCATCTCTAACATCACTTCCTGCAACAACTTAGGATTCAGTGATGAGGATTTGCCAGAGGGGGGTAAAAGTCACAACATGGCGCTCAATATCATAGTTAAGTGCCAGGACGATGCTTTAGCCAGCGTACTGGTAGACACAGGATTGGCCATCAACGTTATGCCAAAGTCCACTTTAATGCGACTATCATTAAAAGGACCCCCGATGAGGGGCAGTGAGGTCATCGTCAAAGCCTTTGACGGATCTCGGAAAGCAGTTATCGGCGAAGTCGACCTTCCCATAACTATTGGTCCTCACACTTTCCTAATCACTTTCCAGGTCATGGACGTCCGGGCAACGTACAACTGTTTATTAGGAAGACCTTGGATACACCAGGCTAGGGCAGTCACTTCGACCCTGCACCAGAAACTGAAGTTCGTCAAGAACGATCAACTCGTCACGGTCTGTGGAGAACAAGCCTTGATCGTGAGTAACCTGTCATTATCTACTTGTATAGAACTCGAGGAGGTTGTTGGGACTCAGTTCTAAACACTTTTGGTGAGCAATGAGAACCAGTCTGAGAAAGGAACCTCGATTTCCTCATACAGAGATGCTCTCGAAGTGATAAAAAATAACAACGCAAAAGGATGGGGACAACTTGTCATTCCTACTGATAATAAAACAAAGAAGGGTCTTGGTTTTTCTGCGACCTGCACCCAGACTGCTGCTAGCGATAAAAGTCTTCATCCCATTCAGGACTTCTTCCACAGTGGAGGTTTCCTTCACCCAGTGCCTAAAGCAGTCCATACCATCAACGAGGGAGATCCCTCTGATACGAATAAAGAATGGAAGTCATATCTTAACGAGGACGACTATATGTCTCAGGAGGAGGTGCCTACGCCATTTTGCTATCCCGCACAGAGTCCGAGATTTATACCAAGGTCAGATGTCAAAATGATATACAGAGATTGTGATCCGGAAGGATGCTATGCTCCACCAAATTCATTAGAGGAAGACACTATGGTGAAAGACAACTTTGACCATGACTATTATGGCCCAATGGATGACCTGCCTATCTATCAGTTGAGCATCATTGAACAGAATACCTGCGTCCCCACCATGTCATGGGATCAATAATCAGGTCATTCAGAAAATATCCAGCATGATGATGAATTCACAAAGCTTGCAGGACTAGAATTCATCAACTATGCTTTTCCCGAGGTCAACGTCATCGAAAGAGATGACTCCTTCAGTTCCACAGAAGTGTGGGACACCTTAGGACAACCGAGTGGCAAGTTCGACTTCTTGGTCAAGTACACCGCTCCTGAGAGCTCTCATATCAGGCTCGAAGACATCCATCCGACTAGATGGGGAGATTTGCCTAAGAGCACAAATACTATGCAAAATACAACTGAGGAATCCTCCTACAACAACTTTGTCTGGGAAACAGATTCCAATGATCCTGCTCCGCCAGAAATCAGTGTTATTTCTGAAGACAAACCAAGGAAGGTACCAGACTTTGTGATTCACCAAGGAGTTCGCCGCCAATGGGTTGCTGTCAACGTTCCGAAAATTGTTCATAAGTCAAAGTAATGGCCATCTTTGTTTTAACCTTTCACTCTTCCCAGGTGAAACGGATGTTTTGATAGGGCTCGCCTTCTGTAATTATCCCTCTTCGCTTCGCCCAAAACGAAAGAGTTTTGTTTTATAGGGCTGTAGTTTCAAGAATCAACTTGTTCATAAATAAAATAATGTCGTTCTGTAATCTCCGCATTAATTGCTGTTTTCTTTGTCATTTTTTTTAGAAAATGGTAATCCTAAAAAACAACTCAATAATAAAAATAAGCAGTCATTAGAAAATACACTGCACACACTTGCATTTTCTCTATCTCTTGTAAACACAAATCATACCGTCATGTAGATTGCTTGTTTTAAACCCCGTTGAAACATACGATCCAATGCCTTCTCCCAACTTTGAATTCCCGGTATTTGGGGCTGAAGAAGAAGTTGGCGACGAAATTTCTGAAGAGATCTCCCGACTACACAAACAAGAGGAAAGGTCCATTGAACCTCACAAAGAGCCGTTGGAAATGGTCAACTTGGGTTCAGAAGAAGAGAGAAAAGAAATCAGGATTGGGGCACTGCTCAGTCCAACTGCCAAAGAGAGTTTGACAAAGCTTCGTAGAGAATTCCCCGATGTATTTGCTTGGTCCTATCAGGACATGCCAGGGTTGGATACCAGCATCGTGGAACATCATTTACCATTGAAATCGAAATGTCCTCCAGTAAAACAGAGGTTGAGACGAACTCACCCAGACATGGCCATCAAAATCAAAGAGGAGGTACAGAAACAGATTGACGAGGGTTTCCTCGCTACATCCGAATATCCTTAATGGTTAGCCAACATTGTACCCGTTGCAAAAAAGGACGGAAAAGTCAGAATGTGTGACGATTACAGAGATCTAAACAAGGCTAGTCCAAAGGATGACTTTCCTTTACCACACATTGACATGCTGGTAGACAGTACAACAAAGTTCAAAGTTTTCTCCTTCATGGATGGATTCTCGGGCTATAATCAAATCAAAATGGCGTCGCAAGACATGGAGAAAACTTTGTTCATTACCCCATGGGGTACCTTTGTTACAAGGTAATGCCGTTCGGTTTGAAGAACACCGGGACAACCTATCAAAGGGCCATGACTACTCTGTTTCATGACATGATACACAAAGAAATCGAGGTATATGTCGATGATATGATTGCCAAATCAAAAGAAGAAGAGGAGCATGTGACCCACCTGTCAAAACTATTTGAGTTGTTGAGAAAGTACAAACTCCTCTTGAATCTCAATAAATGCAACTTCGGTGTCCGTTCAGGGAAACTTTTAGGGTTCATCATTAGCCAGAAAGGAATTGAGGTCGATCCTGACAAGGTCAAGGCCATTCAAGAAATGCCTTCCCCAAAAACTGAAAAATAATTTAGGGGATTCCTGGGACGTTTGAACTACATCTCCAGATTCATATTCCTCATGATCGCGACGTGCGCGCCAATTTTCAAATTACTCAAAGAATCAGGACTGCGTTTGGACAAAGGACTGCAAAACCGCCTTTGACAGTGTCAAGGAATACCTGTTGAACCCACCGATTCTATCACCTCCCGTGGAAGGAAGATCACTGATCATTTACCTCACAGTCCTGGAAGACTCCATGGGCTGTGTACTTGGCCAACAAGACGAAACAAAAAGGAAAGAGTCTGCCATCTACTATTTGAGCAAGAAATTCACCGACTGCGAGACTCGGTACACTACTTGGGCAGCCAAACGTCTTCGCCAATATATGATTTGTCACACTACTTGGTTAATCTCAGAAATGGATCAAATCAAGTATGTCTTTGAAGAGCCTGCTCTCACGGGAAGGATTGCCCGTTGGCAGATGTTGTTATCAGAATATGACATCGAGTACCACACTCAGAAAGCCGTTAAAGTAAGTGTTTTAGTTGATCATTTGGATCATCAACCGATTGACGATCAAGAATCAGTCGGGTTTGACATCCCAGACGAAGATGTCATGTATCTAAAAATGAAAGATTGCGATGAACCACTACCCAGTGAAGGGCCAGAACTAGGTTCCCAATGGGGACTAATCTTTGATGGAGCTGTCAATCATTACGGAAATGGAATTGGGGCAATCATCATAACACCTCAGGGTACCCACATTCCTTTCACCGCCAGACTTACGTTCAAGTGCACAAACAATGAGGCCAAATACGAAGCTTGTATCATGGGTCTCGAAGAAGCGATCGACTTGAGGATCAAGAACTTGGAAGTATATGGTGACTCAGCCCTGGTTATCAATCAGATCAAAGGAGATTGGAACACATAACAATTAGGACTGATTCCTTACAAAGATTACGCGAGAAGGTTGTTACCATTTTTCAACAGAATCGACTTTCATCATATTCCTCGTGAAGAGAATCACATGGCTGATGCATTAGCCACTCTCTCTTCCATGATTACTGTAGGTCAGTGGAATGACATACCTAAGATTAACATAATGCGCCTTGAGAGGCCCGCTTACATCTTCACGATTGAAGCAGTCATAGACAACAAACCTTGGTATCACGATATCAAATGCTTCCTTCAGAAACAAGAGTACCCACCTAGGGCACTAAGGAAAGACAGAAAAACCCTCAGAAGGCTGGCAGGCAGCTTCTTCCTGAGCGGTGACACACTCTATAAGAGAAATTTTGACATGGTCTTGTTCCGATGGGTAGACAGACCAGAAGCAAACATGCTGATAAAAGAAATTCATGAAGGATCCTTTGGCACTCATGCCAATGGACACACAATGGCAAGAAAAATTCTAAGAGCAGGGTACTATTGGTTGACAATGGAATCCGATTGCTACGAGTACATGAGGAAGTGTCACAAGTGTCAGATATACTCAGGCAAAATCCATGTGCCGCCAACACATCTCAGAGTCATTTCTTCCCCATGGCCTTTTTCTATATGGGGAATCGACATGATTGGTATGATTGAACCTAAGGCTTCAAACGGACATCGGTTCATCCTGGTAGCCATTGACTACTTCACCAAGTGGGTCGAAGCAGCGTCATACGCCAATGTAACCCGAAAAATCGTGGTTTTCTTTATCAAAAACAGTCTCATCTGCCGTTATGGTGTTTCGAGTCAGATCATTATTGACAATGGATCCAACTTGAACAATAAGATGATGAAAGAGTTGTGTGTTGAGTTCAAAATCGAACACCATAACTCATCTCCCTACCGACCCAAGATGAACGGAGCGGTAGAAGCAGCTAACAAGAACATCAAGAAGATTGTTCAGAAGATGGTCGTAACCTATAAAGACTGGCACGAGATGCTGCCCTTTGCTCTTCACGGTTATCACACATCTGTCCGCACTTCAATAGGGGCAACCCCTTTATCTCTAGTATATGGCATGGAAGCAGTGCTCCCATCGAAGTAGAGATCCCATCAATCCGGATATTGATGAAAGCTAAGTTTACAGAAGCTGAATGGTGTCAAAGTCGACACGATGAACTAAATCTGATCGAAGAAAAGAGAATTACGGCATTATGCCATGGTCAGTTGTATCAGCAAAGGATAAAGAAGGCGTTTGACAAAAAGGTCCGACCTCGCGTCTTCGGGAAAGGAGACCTTGTGCTAAAAAAGATACAATTCTTTCTCACTGACTCTCGGGGAAAATGGACTCCGAATTATGACGACCCCTATGTGGTCAAGAAAGCTTTCTCAGGCGGTGCCCTGAGACTTGCAACCATGGATGGAGAAGAATTTTCCTACCCCACGAATGTTGACGTAGTCAAGAAATACTTCGCCTAAATAAAAAAAAAAAGAAAAAAAACGTCTCGATGGATTGAAAACCCGAAAGGGCGGTCCAGGCAAAAATTAAGACATAATCAAAAATGATCCCGATGGATTGGAAATCTCAAAGTACAATCCAGGAAAAAATTAGGGCTAATGGCAAGTAATTACGTCCAACAGGGGCAAATACCTTAGCAACAGTCATGCCATCCATCAGAAAATCTCGATCAAGGTCATCTTCGACAGAAGCTCAGGATGTCCCGAATTCAAAGTTGGTAGAAGGATAGTGGTCGTTATGTTTCAATGTAGCCCTTTTCCCTCAAATTACCATTTTCTAACTTTGTAAATACTCTATGGAGTCACGCGTTTGGCTGATTTCCATCCTATCAATAAAATTTGAGCCCTTGTGCTTTTGTTTGCAATTCTTATTTGTTTTAGCTTTACAGAACGACATTTTAACATGATCAACGATTCTTGAAAAAAAACAAAAATCAATTTACTTGATAAAATTTTGCTGCTTTTAACATAAAGATGGCAATTTCTTTTGACTGTTGAACATCGAAAGAACATCGATCGTTTCTCTAGAAATAAGCGAACTTCAAAGTGCAGAATCAAAGTACTCCTTCTAAACCATTGTGCCTGAATAAAGGATCAGTTATGTCAGAGACCATGTTTCATCTGACACCCCTCGGCAGAGTTCTTACCTCATAAGCCTGACCAACGGTTGTTCCCCGCAGGGACTATTTCTCCTAAGCAAGGCAGAATTGCTATCTTGAACCAGCGGTACTTCTTCGTCCCCCACTGTGGCCGAGTATCCAGTCGTGTTCATCCACTAGTCTGTATGTCGCGTCAGTTTTGTCAGCATAAACATACATACATCATGCATTATTGATTTACATTCGCATTCATATTGCATCTCTATCATTTTAGTCGGTCTTATCCCCTAGTGATAAAAGTTCTCTCAATCGAGTTGTCAGTTCTCTCCTCGTCAGGAAATGTTGCGTCTGCACTATCTCTCTCCTCCAGTTTATTTCTGGATTGGAGTTGACCCTTGACCACTTTGATAACTTGAACCTCTGAAGAACAAGAAAACGTTCGACAAATGTCACTCTTCGCCATTGAAGATGATATCTTCGCTTTCCCGAATTAAGGAAAATCCCTAGAGAAAGCCTCACAACTAAAGACTTTCAGCAACACATGGATTTTGCTCTCCGGAGAGTCGATGTTAATGAAGTCATCAGCACCTCAAAATTGGATCACATCATATGGCATTTCTCTGAGAAGATCTCTGAGAAAAGTATGATGTAATATCTCCAAGCGAAAGCAGTCTCTCAAGAGACTCGTTTTTCCCAATAGAGTCGACAAATGGCATCTCCAACAGAGAAGTTTGTACCCCTCTACCATTCAGACAGATGGGTTCCCCAGCAAGTCTGACCTAAAAACTTTTTCCATCAAATGGCATCTCTCGAGGAAAATTCGGCGAGAAGTTTGAGGAAAAACCGCTAAAAATAGCGTCCCTTGTCAAGAAGTTTATTGACAAAAGAAACTTAGATCAGTTCCTTGGTAGGAAACTAGGATCGAGGGGAAGTTCATTTCAGAAACTAAGACCAGTTCTTTGGTAGGAAACCAAGATTGATGGGAAGTTTATTTCATAAACTAAGACCAGTTCCTTGGTAGGAAACCAGGATCGATGGGGAGTTTATATCAGAAACTAAGACCAGTTCCTTGGTAGGAAACCAGGATCGAGGGGAAGTTTAGTTCAGAAACTGAGACCAGTTCCTTGGCACAAAGACCAGGATCGAGGGGAAGTTTAGTTCAGAAACTGAGACTAGTTCCTTGGTACAAAGACTAGGATCGAGGGGAAGTTTACCTTTTCTAAACATTATTGCTTAGCAAAAGAAGAAGGATGTGCAAACTGCCATTCATAACCACCATTAAAATTTCGGGTATTCCGAAATTTAATCCTCTTGCACCCCGAATGCCCGAATACCTTCGCCATTCACGCCTTCGGGTCCAAGAAGATTAAATAGGGGCATCTGTCATACCCCAAATTTTGACCACTAAGATTTACCATCATTGTGCAAATCATCATCACAATATGGATGGACCATCATGCCTCATTAGTCTCCCCAAAGATGGGTGAGCCTTCACTACAATCAGAATTAGGGTTTCAAGCCCTCTCTGAGCTTTAGACAAAGGATCAATTAAGGAATGACATGATCTTCAACTTGTCTAAACCTCTCAAACATCCCCAATGGATCAAGAGGACTCCCACCTCAAGGATTAAGCACAAGGCTGCAACAGTCCTAGTGGATCAAGCCTCAAGATCGCCAGTGTCACCAAATTAGGGTTTGGTCGACCAGGGCCTCCAGATGGAAATTTTCCTCTGGGCATGAGCCAATGCTTCAAAGCATAACCTAAGATACCCCATGGAACCTCATGGACCCAATCATCAAGTCAATTTAGCCTCAGGGGGTGCATTCACCAAAAATCAGGAATTAGGGTTTCTTGACCTAATTCACCCCTAAGTTGACTTTTGGGACATAACATGAGCCAAGACCTCAAAGGAGGATTTGAGGGTCTCTAATACACCACATTGATCCATTTGCAACAATGGATTGGCCTAAGAAGCTTTTTGCAACAAGTTTCAATTTCATCAGAACCACAATTAGGGTTTTGAGGAAAAAGTCAACAGTGCCTTTGACTTTTGACCAAGACATGCTCCCAAACCTTGGGATATGATTTAATACACCCTATAATACCTATGAAATTAATCCATCAATTTTGATTTAGGTCAAGGACTTAATTTCATAGAGGATCACACAGTTTGGAATTCATCTGACAAAAAGTCAACTGTGCACAAAAGTCAACTTTGACTTTTTGAAATTTTTCACAATTATGGTTCCTTAACCCTAAAATGATGTTAATGTGTGATTGGAATCTTCATTAATCAAGAAAAATCAAGAAAAGTGGGATAACTTGTAAAAGGGGTAACCATAAAAACTTAGAAATTTTTCTAAGTTATGGAACAAAGTGGCTAGGGTACCAACTTTGGAGGATCATAACTCCTAAACCACAAGACCATTTTTCCCCATCCAAAGCTGGATTTGTAGCTCTCATGGCACTCTACAAAAGCTTCAAACACAACTCATTCTAATTCCTCATGGATTTTAAGTTATGGAACGATCAAAATCACAAAAAGTGAAAATGTCACTTTTTTCCAACACTTAGTGAAATTTTCACTAAGTCAGAATCTGCCTTCACTTTTTTCCAAATGTAGGGGCATTTTTCACTTGGATCCAAAAAGTATCAAAATTAATTATGATCAAACAATTGTTGTATCATATGAGGGCTTTCCAAAATGGCCAAGAACTCCATCAAAGTCCACTTGAGCCATGAGATATGACAATGGCAACATGCCTTGCTGAAAACTGTCAAAGCAAGGCAGATTTGTGCATTTCGCTTGATTTGCCAAATTTGTGCAAATGACAAACACACTTATCCATCTGAACACCTCAGGGGGAGACCAAGGAGGGACAAACACTATTCCATAAGCCTCCCAAGTCTTTGGAACCAAAAGTAGCATGCCAAACCTAGAAATCCCTAAAGAGGGTACAAGACTCCAATTTAGTTTTGGAGCATTTAATGGATGCACCAAGGTGGCATGGACTGAGCCCCTTCCAACTGAATTCAGTCAAGACTTATCCAAGAACTAGGGAACCAGCAGCCTGTGCTCTAACCTCTAGTCAATGGCTAGAGGAGACTTGGATTCCTATTGATCAACATTGGCCAAACCTCTGTTGCAGTTGCCATTCACTATTGCTCCCAAAACAAACTTGCTCTACTATAAATAGAGCCCATTTGTGATCAGTTTGAGACACCAAAGCCATCAAACAAATGCTTTCCTCAAAATCTCTTCATTCACTCCAAAATTGCCTTCCAAAGCAAGTCACTATTGAATTTTAAGTTTGAGAGCAATTCCAATCAAACCAATCACACACACACACTTCATAAACATCATATAGAAGTGATCCAAACACTTAAACAACATCTGGAACATTGATTTCACAAAATCACCAGCCAACTGCTCAAGGTTCTAACCAAGTTGCAGTTGGGATACCATCTTCAGTTCCAACTTGTTTCAAACCATTCCAAGCACTCAGGCACATCAAAACACCTAGGGAAGCTATCCATATCATTGGAACCTAGTTGTAACACCTCTAACACAAAACACGATCACCAGCTGCAAGAGGTAAGCATGAGTTCTTCTAACTCTATGATCCATGCATTTTTGCTGCACAATAATTTGGCCATATGTTCATAATCATGCATGGAGTGTTTTCCCTCAATCAATTGCTTTATTTGAATCGTGTATGGAATTTCTGAGCCTTCATGCAAATTTTAGGGTCTTGAGGTTTCTCTTTGATTTCTTATTCCATGCTTAAAATAAATGAAATTAAAGACCATAGACATAATCGTGAGGTAAAAACGAGTAGATTGATATGTAAATTGCATGATATAATCAAGTATTCAGTGAGATTGATGAGAAAATGCAAATCTGGGCAAAACAGAGCATGCGGGCAAGGCCAAGATGTTCTTGGCGCCCTTTTTCAAATATTTGAATATTTGAATTTTTGTGATTTTATTTAATTGATTCAAAAAATCCCAAAAATATTATTTATTTCATATATTTGATATTTTTGCAAAGAATTAATGTTTTATTTGTTTTTAACATTTGAAATATTTTTTCTCCCTTGATTCTCCAAACTTAATTGATTTCCAATTATTTTGTGGGTATAAACATGATTTTTCAAACATTAATCCAATACCACAATTTGTTTTTCACACATATTTAACAATTTTGATCATTTTAATTGAATTTTTATTCAATTAAAATATATTTTGAAAACAAATTAGAGTTTTGATCAATTCAACCATCACAAATGTTTTTCAAACACTTTGGGCCTCTTGAGAGAGTGTAAGACTCATCCCTTTGTACAGGAAACCTTTTTGGGCCTCAATCATTGTATAAGTCCCACTGTACTTTCAAAAACAACGGCGCGATCATCGCCTTTTTAAAATAAACATTGGGCCTCTCCTCGAGCTATAAGTCCCATTCCTTTTCAAAATACAAAAACCATGGGCCTCTTAGTAGAGTGTAAGATCTAACCCTTTGTAAATACAAACCTTTTTGGGCCTCAGTGTATTGTATAAGTCCCGACACCATCAAAAGGTTCGACACGATCGTCGCCTTTTTAATGAAAACTTTTGGGCCTCTCCTTGAGCTGTAAGCCCCGCCACTTGTACAAAAATAAACTTTTGGGCCTCTAAAAGAGTGTAAGACCCAACCCCCTTTTAACCAAAACTTTTTGGGCCTCAGACATGGAATAAGTCCCTCCGCATTAAAAAAGAAATCTCGGCACGATCGCCAGTTCAAAAACAAATCATCTGGGCCTACCCTCGTGTTATAAGCCCCATTCTTTTTCTTTAAATACCTTAAGGCCTCTTGAGAGAGTGTAAGACTCATCCCTTTGTACAGAAAACCTTTTTGGGCCTCAGTCACTTGTATAAGTCCCAGTACAATTTCAAAACAACAGTGCAATCACTGATAAAACCTTGGGCCTCTCCTTGAGCTATAAGCCCCAACAATCTTTTCAAAGCACGTTCTCCTTTGATTTAGAATATAATATTGTTATCAAAGCTTTCTTTGTTGAACAACTAACAAAACAGCATGGAAGCTCTACAACCGAGTAAGTGTTTACGCGCTTTCTTTATCCGCTTTCATATATATATATATATATATATATATATATATATATATATATATATATATATATATATATATATATATATATATATATATAACTGTATTGTGGGGCTGCTCACTATAAGTCTTATTTCACAAACTTTTATATACTTGTCAAATATCAACTGTGTAATACTAGTATAGTTATTTAGAGTTTTCCCCGGCAACTACGTCTAGCACTAGGTAAAGCCCTGTTGGTCACTCTTAAATACAAACAAAACTAGATCCCCCATAGGATTACCAGATACGGTCTTCCCTCCTCTTGGGGTTAAACAATATGGAGACGTGAAAGGCAGCATTCTCAGTGAACCCTTTCTCAGACTGTCACCCTTAGACATTGTCAAAGAAACTCTAACTCCCCAGAGATGATCTTTTCTCCGTGAATAGGATCTCTTGAGTTTCTTCCAAATTCTCAAACTTTCCTGGCTTGATCTATTCTCGGTGAATGGCATATCTTAAACTTCTCGGGGTTTGGGGACCCATAGGCTTCTTAAAAGCATCCCCGCCTTCTCTTGGGCGTTGTACAAGGACCCTTCGGCTTCTTAAAAGTTCTCATGCCTTCTCTTGGGCTTATTACAAGGACCCAGAGACCTCTACAGGTATAGGAACAGAACCTAGTCACCAATTTGCTAGAGCTGTCTTTCTGAGTCAAGTGTCAGACCAGTTAATGTGTTGACCTTCATCCCTTAACATACCAGCTTTCTCTTGGGCATCATACAAATATCATTTACTACCTGAGAATCGATTTCTCAAACCACCAATAGACTTGGACAGTCTCAATACCCTTTGGATTTTCTATTTCCTTAAAGAATAGGAAGTGGCCCTGATCCTCTGATCAGTGCCAAGGTACAACCTTACCTTTAATTTTTATAAGAACTCATTTTCTCTTTATCCAGCATACTAGACCTGTCACTAAACTGAAACAGTCACCAGCATAAATAGCCTCCTCATGGGCTTCGTACAATGATTCTCCCCAGCAGAGCTAACCTTTTCACACTCTCTTGTTGAGTATAAAAGACTTTCTTGTTGAGTCAAACCTGTTTAGCCGCCATCTCGGGCTTCGTACGAGATACTAAAACACTCTCTTGTTGAGTATAAAAGACTCTCTTGTTGAGTCAAACCCCTTTTAGCCTCCATCTCGGGCTTCGTACGAGATAAAAATTACTCTCTTGTTGAGTATAAAAGACTCTCATGTTGAGTCAAAACCTTTTAGCATCCGTCTTGGGCTTCGTACAAGACACATAAAAGAACTCTCTTGTTGAGTCAACCCTTTTAGCCTCTCTCTCGGGCTTCGTACGAGACACATAAAAACACCCTCTTGTTGGGTCAATAGCCTCCTCTTAGGCTTTGTGTAAGAAAACCCCGGTTGAGTCAATCAACTTTTTAGCATCAAAATATGTGCCTTGCTCACAATATACGAACATCAATAACTCCTTTTCCTTCATCTATTTGCTGTAAGTGGCAAGCCTCTGGATTATTTACAACCACGCCACTGTCCCTCTTTTAGCATGAGAAATTCCTAAGGAAAGATGGCATTGCTCTAAACTGAGTTAAATTCTTCTCTTTCAGGTTAAAAATCCCCTTTAAAGGAAATTATGGCATTGTTGGGTTCTCATATCCCAGTTAAAGTAATTCTCCTTTATAATCAGTCACCCAACAGTTGTGACAAACAGACCAAATATCCCCTTTTAGAGATGACAAATTCTCTCTCATCAATAAACCCTTTAGCTTCACATCTTGGGCTTCGAACAAGATACAAATAGACCCTTCAGCTTCACATCTTGGGCTTTGAACAAGATACAAACCACATTTAGCTTCACGTCTTGGGATTTGAACAAGACACCAAAACAACCTTTTTTCCTCCCATAGAATAGGAGGAACTACGATCGCTCTGATTTCCCTGTTTCATCAAACAGGAATACGTAGGCATAAGATTGAAAAATTCTTAGCGAGCATACCAATCAAAAACCCAAAACCCAGTATCTCCACCAAATCAACCCAAAAGCAGCAAATCTAAACACATTACCAAAAACCTCACAAATAGTCCAGACACTGTGTTCTTAACGAAATAATCAAAGATTGGGCCCCACTTCCACATAGCATCTGTAACTTAACAGACCGCTGTTCAAACTCAGTATGCAAGCAGGGTAAATTGGAGACTTCTATTTCACTTCCTTAATCAGCTCAATAGGATAAAAAATGAATCGAATTGTAGTGCCTAAGCAATAGTGACTCAGGACCACAAAAATCGTGCTACAGATGTATGAGAAAACATCATAGTACAATTTTTCTGGTTACTGCGATGCAGACTATGCTGGAGACAGATTGGAAAGAAAGAGCACATTCGGAAACTGTCAGTTCCTAGGGAACAACCTAATCGCATGGTCAAGTAAGAGACAATCAACAATTGCTCTCTCAACAGCAGAAGCAGAATACATATCCGCTTCCTTATGCAGTACGCAGATGTTATGGATGAAAAATCAGCTAGAAGATTATCAGATACACGAGAGTAACATTCCTATCTTCTGTGATAACACTGCTGCTATTTGTTTAAGTAAAAACCCAATCTTACATTCTAGGGTTAAACACATAGAAATAAAACACCATTTTATCAAAGACTATGTACATAAGGGAATTTTATGTGTTATTTCCTTGGTTTTATGATTGGCATTATTTTGCTAAAACTCATGTAGCAGCAGATGTTGAATGAAGATGTCTAATAATATGTTTCATTACTCTCTGTTCAACATGTCGAATGAAGATGTTCCCTGACTGCTCATAGGACATCGCGCTGTGAAGTCAGTTCTTAATGCAGATTCTATTACAATGATTTGTAACTCAATATTCTGTGAATAATTGGTTATCTTATGTGGCATCCAAAGCATTTTTGGATTAGGGTTATTTGTTGGTTTTTGGATTTGCTGCTGTTTCTAATTATGGAGACATAATAGGAAACTTTGGATTGAAGACCTATTTTATTGGAGTTAATTTTGCAGATTTGTGAGCAGTCTAATTGCTGCGTTTTTGAAGCCCAATTCAGTCCAGATTTCAAGCTATAAATATACTTATGTAAACCTAGTTTTAGGTGTCGAACTTACATGTATTTTTAGGGTTGTGTGCTTGTGTTTTGTGAGCCTAACCGGTATCTTATGATAACAGTATAAGGACTGTAGTGTAAGTTGTGTAAGGTTGCTCATAAGCTTTTAAGCATTGAGTAGCTGTGTGTTAATTCTCATAAGCTATGAAGTATTGAGAATTTATGTTTCGACCATTGTTATTTATCTTGTAAGGAACCAGTCACGGGTTGTGACTGAAGAGGGATTTGAGGAGGGCCTCATACCTAGGGGAGTCTTAGGTAGAAGTCATAGGAAGGGTAGTGATTAAGTGAGCTGATTGAACCGGGTGTGGTTATCAGTGAATTGATACTATCAAATATTGATTTCATCCCTGGCTTGGTAGCCCCCAGATGTAGGATAGTTAGATCCGAACTGGGTTAACAATTTCTGGTGTTCTTTACATTTTCTGCACACTTTTGTATTGAACTTGTTCATTGTTGTTGTATATCAGTGTCTCGACATCTCCATAGGACATCTGATATATAGGCCAGAATTTCAATTGGCATCAAGAGCAGGCACCCTTTGTTGTTTCTGGGTGAGATTCAGGGAAGGTACTTTCTGGTACAATGGACAAGGATGAAGGAGCTCTGAATAAACCACCTATGCTGGATGGTTTTAACTATGAGTATTGGAAACCTAGGATAATAGCTTTCATCAAGTCCATGGATGATCAAGCATGGAAAGCTGTTCTCAAAGGTTGGGAGCCTCCAAAGGTAAGAGATGGAGAAGGAAATCTTACTGATGTTCTGAAGGAAGAAGAGGACTGGGATGATGCTGACTACAAAGGATCTGTTGGAAATTCTAAAGCCATGAATGCATTATTCAATGGTGTCAACAGAAATATCTTCAGGCTGATTGAGCATTGTACTATTGCCAAAGAGGTTTGGCAGGTCTTGAAAGTTGCTCATGAAGGGACCTCAAAGGTGAAAATGTCAAAGCTTCAGCTTCTCACTAGTAAGTTTGAGAGTTTGAAGATGAAAGAGGATGAGAGCATTCATGATTTTCATATGAACATTATTGAGATAGCTAATGCCTCTAGTGCCTTAGGAGAAAAGATGTCTGACAGCAAGCTGGTCAGGAAGATTCTCAGGTCTCTTCCTAAGAGATTTGATATGAAGGTGGATGAGCTTATGGGATCACTCCAAACTTTTGAGTTAGGACTCGGTGAAAAAGATGAAAAGAAGAAGAGTATAGCATTTGTGTCAAGTGCTGATGACTCAGATGATGAAGGAAAACTGGTCAAAGATGAAGATGTGTCCAAAGAGCTAGTGTTGCTAGGAAGACAATTTAATAAAGTGTTGAAAAGGATGGACTGGAAGTCAAGAGAAAATGTTCGGAACAAGTCTCTCGACATCAACAAAGACCAGGATAGAGGCAGAAGATCCAGAACTGAAGAAGACTCTAATCAAGGGAAGAGAGTTCAATGCTATGAATGTGAAGGATTTGGGCACGTAAAAACTGAGTGTCCCACTTATCTCAAAAGACAGAAGAAGGGATTATCTGTGACATGGTCAGAAGATGATTCTGAAACTGACGCTGATGAGAAATTTGCAAAGTTGGTGACAGCATTAACAGGAGTATGTGAATCAGATGAAGAATCTGAAGAGCTTACTTTTAAAGAGCTGGCTATCTCTTATAAGAAGTTGTGCATTGAACATGAAGAAGTATGTCAGCAGAAAGAAGACCAAGCATGTGCCATTGTTCATTTAGAAGCTGAGAATACTGAGCATATGTCTACTATAGCTGATCTACAAAGTGAAGTAAATGTTTTGAATTCAAAACTAGACAACATGATCAAAAATGTCAGAATGTTAAATGGGAGTTCGGATGTACTTGATGAAATTCTGAAGTCAGGAAGAGATGCTAGAAATGTCAGCGGTATTGGATTTGAAGGTACAAATGAATTAAATGAAGGAAAGAAATCTGAGGGAGTACCCGTTCAAGATAAGAGAAGTTTGAAGATGTTGAATAACATGTTGCAACATCCTCCTAGACATCAGAAGAAATTCATAAAGAAGAAGAATCAAAGATGGACATGCTACCATTGTGGGAAGTTTGGTCATATAAAAGCTTTTTGCTACAAGCTACATGGTTATCCCAAACCCATGCAACAGTATAGTAGAAAAAAGAGCTGGGTTGAAACAAAAAGGATATGGACTTCAAAGGATAGTGTAAAAGAACATAGGGACTACAAGTTTTTCAGAGTCTCTACAGATGAAAAATGGTTTTTTGATAGTGGATGTTCTCGACATATGACTGGTGTTAGTGGATATATGTCACATGTTAAGTATCATGCTCCTAATGAGGTGATTTTTGGTAATGGATCGAAAGGAAAAGTGCTTGGTGTTGGAAGAGTGGATTGTCCAGGACAGCCAATTCTGGAAGAAGTATTGCTTGTTGAAGGGTTAGATACTAACCTAATAAGCATAAGCCAGTTGTGTGATCAAGGTCTTAAGGTCATCTTTACAACCCACGAATGTTTAATAATGGATGAGTCAAATGCTGGAACTGATGTCCAGGACCTATAACAAAAATTATTCAACAACGATTAATTCGCAAATCACTTAAATGTTAAGCTACACCTATAACTTATTTCCAATAATAAAAAATTCAATTAAAAACAATTGAAACAAATTATCGAACACCTTGAGTGCAATTGATAACGCTTGAAAATTTAATTTAATTTGTTGATATTAAAACCAATCACAATCAAAGTGATTATAATTATATCAACAAATCGTAATTCAAAACGTAATCAAAAATTTGATTTCCAAACGAATTGATCCAAATAACAAAGATTTGATAATTTGCAAGTACAATATATATATATATATATATATATATATATATATATATATATATATATATATATATATATATATATATATATATATATATATATATATATTGTTAGCTTTTGGATTGGCTAGAATTTTGGTAAAACAAGTTTTGTTAATGTCACATGGGTGATGTCTTAACATTGGTTTATGTTAAGTGTTTAGCTTGTTGAAGTTGTAAAGTCTAATGTCACATGCGATGTCATGACATCAGATATGCAGATCTTTAAAACATCAGGTCTGAGATGTTTTTAGGGTTAAGCATTTTAGCTGGAATTTGGGAGAGCTGGTAGAGTAATTGGATGCGAATATCTTGGAGGAGATATTTTCTGTTACAATCAGATTTGATGAAGATTTGTAGGAGTGTTTAAAGGCTGAAGATTTAAGAAGATTTTGAGAGAGAAAATCTGTTGAAGATTCAGTTTTAAATAACAAATCAGGCCAGATATTGTAGGAGATCCAAGACCAGATCAAAGAGCTATTTAAAGCGCATCAATCCTTTGAAGAAAGTGACGAAGAAAGAGTGCCAAAGACTGAGAGTCGTTTGAATCTTCGTGTTTGTATTGTAAACCATTCTAGTGTGAATTGGTGTTGTTGTTTTGAGTTGTTCTTGATCAAAGCTGTGAAGTAGAATCAAGTTGTGTTATTCAAAGTGTGTGATCTTTGAATTATATCACTGAAGTGATTTAGGGATTGAGTAGTGTTCTCATACCTAAGTGGTCTCTTAGGTAGAAGGTTCATTAAGTAGAGATTAAGTTTAGGAGATGTCAACTGGGTTGTTGAGTCTGTAAATTAATTCTACTGATAGTAAAATTCATCCCTGGCTTGGTAGCCCCCAGACGTAGGTAGTTAAACCGAGCTGGGTGAACAATTCATTGTGTTGATTTATTGTTATGTTACATTGTCCATTGCAGAGTATGTTGTTGTGACATCACACGTAACATCACATATCTGGTACCAGAATTTCAATTGGTATCAGAGCAGGCATCCTGCTCTGAATCTGGTGCGCTGATGGGTTTTGCTGAAATCGCAGGATCGCACTGCGAATGGCCAGTGAATGGAGTGGCGAGCGTTCGCGTGATGTTCGCACTGCGAACGTTGTATTATTTTTCATTCTGCCACTGTTCGCCGGAGGATTCACATTGCGAATGGGGTAGCGAGCATTCGCTGGGAATTCGCACTGCGAACGTGGGAAATTTCTAGGCTATTTTGCTTCTTTCACTGTTCGCTAGGACATTCGCACTGCGAATGAGGGAGCGAAGGACTCGCTAGGAGCTTCGTACTGCGAACATGATAGTTTATTCCAATTTGTTTTCTCTGTAACTTTTGATCCGTGAGTCGGTTTGAGGCGTGCTTTAATGCGTTAGAAAGCTTATGAAATGTTCTTTATTATTGTAATGGTTCCGAGATTATTGGTCGATTAAATTATGTCAGGAATTAGAAAATGTGTGGTATTGTTGTCGACTTTTACCGGTTAATTGGGTGTAATTGATGGGTTATCATACGATTTGTTTGTGATATATTATGGATGCATGTGTTTAAATGTCATGATGATGATTGTGGTCGTATGGCAATTAAATGCATTATTTTGGGCTTGAGTGTAAAGCATTATTTTGTTGATTGAGATGAGTGCATATATGCGTGCATTTTAAATGTCATGAGTCATTGTATGCTAAGCATCATGATATGCATTCTTGTAATGTCGTGTGCCCATGTGGGATGTGAGCGACGGTTTGGTTCCAGAGGGAATCCTCTATAACGTCGTGTGCCCGTGTGGGGTGTGAGCGATGATTATAGACGATCGTGTGCCCGTGTGGGGTGTGAGAGATCGGATCGTGTGCCCGTGTGGGGTGTGAGCGATCCATAAACGTCGTGTGTCGGTGTGGGGTGTGAGCGACGGGGAACATCGTATGCCCGGCGGGGAGTTACACTAAGTAACGAGTGATGGTTCCAGCAAAGTTCCTGAGTGAACTAGTGACGAGAAATATTGGAAGTCGGTACCGCATGGCATATGCATAGAGTCGGTGTGCCGGTCTCTGTGCATTTGCATAAATCATGGATTAATTGTGTATGGAATTGTGAATGTGATTGATGAGATGGAATATGTATAATTGTATTGATGATGAGTGTATTGTGTATGACTGATGTGCGTTGGTATGGAATACTTGATAAGTGTACTGTGTTGTGTTGTAATTGATTGTGGTGCATTTGTGGTGAGAATATTTTACTTGTGCGTTTATGTGTTAATATATAATTATATGCAACTGTATTATGATTGTGTTTCTCACCCTTCTGCTGTTTTATAATGCTCTATGGGGCATTGCAGATTAGAGTTGCTGGAGGTCTTTTTGTGAAGTTAGGTCTTCATTCTTTTGTCGGTCGGCTCTGATATGTGACACCGGGTAGTCGGGGTGATCGAGTGTGATTATTTTGTATTGTGTATATGTATCTGCTGGATTGTACATGTATGATTTTGTGTATGACAAACAAACTTTTATGATATATATATGAGATTCCAGTACAGATTTTCCGCTTTTATTCTGTTTCTGAATTGTGGGTGTATTACTACCTGAATTGTTGCATATCTTTATGAGCAGGTGTTGTATGTTTGTTTCAAATTGATGTGATCCCTCGGTCTATGCCGTGCATATTTTAAATATACTATGATAAAATTTTGAATTTATTTACTGCTTTAATAGCTTTGGGGTATAGATTGGGGGTGTTACATGAAGTGGTATCAGAGCCAGTCCGTGTCAGTTGTGTCAGTCCTTGTCGGTCTTGGTGTTGGGTGAGCTGTTTGTTTAACCATAGTTGCTGTTATTGGAAATGAACAGAATATGGCTAGTAGGAATGATGCTGCTTTGGCTGCTGCTATGCAAGCTATGGCTTGGGCTGTGCAGGGTGCACCTAATGCTGCTGGTAATGATGAGTTCAGGAAGAACAAACCGCCTGTCTTCAAAGGGAGACATGATCCTGATGGTGCACAGAGTTGGTTGAAAGAGATTGAAAGGATTTTTCGAGTTATGGATTATACGGAGGACAATAAGGTGAGACTGGGAACTCACATGTTGCAGGAGGAAGCGGATGACTGGTGGGTTAGTACTCGTCAAGTGTTGGAAGCTGTGGATGAAGAAG
Source organism: Lathyrus tuberosus (assembly GCA_022829125.1). Classification (NCBI taxonomy): domain Eukaryota; kingdom Viridiplantae; phylum Streptophyta; class Magnoliopsida; order Fabales; family Fabaceae; genus Lathyrus; species Lathyrus tuberosus. Next base: position 1,444,133 of record JALAZF010000233.1, read on the forward strand.
TTACTTGGGAATTATTTAGCCAGGAGTTTCTGAGGAAGTATTTTCTCGAGGATGTTAAGGGAAAGAAGGAAATTGAGTTCTTGGAACTGAAACAAGGTAATATGTCTGTTGTTGATTATACTGCTAAGTTTGTGGAGCTTGTGCAGTTTTATCCTCATTATGCTGAAGTGACTGCGGAGTTTTCTAAGTGTGTGAAATTTGAGAGTGGATTGCGTCCTGAGATTAAGTAGGCAATCGGTTATCAAAGGATTCGAAGGTTTTCTGATTTGGTGGAATGTTGTAGGATTTATGAAGAGGATAGTAAGGCTCGTTCTACTCACTATAAGAGTGTGAGTGACAGAAAAGGGAAGCAACAGTTCCGTAGTGGTCTGTATGTAACACCAGCTGATAAGGGTAAACAAAGGGGGGATTTTGAGAGGAGATCAGGTGGTGTAGGTATGTCTAGTCCTCTGAGGTGTTATAGGTGTGGTGATGTGGGACATCGTCAGTCTGAATGTAAGAAAGATTTGAGGAAGTGTACTAATTGTGGAGGTTTAGGACATGTTGTTGTTGATTGTGCCAGGAAGAATGTGGTGAAATGTTACAACTGTGGTGAACCTGGTCATATTAGTACAAAGTGTCAGAAACCAAAGCAGGCTCCAACTAGTGGGAAGGTGTTTGCATTAGCGGGGACTCAGACTTCAAATGCAGATCGTCTGATCAGAGGTACTTGTTTTATTAGTAGTACTCCTTTAGTTGCTATTATTGATACTGGAGCGACTCATTCGTTTATTTCGTCTGAGTACACTAAGCGTTTGAATCTTGTGTTTTCTTTGATGGATGCTGAGATGGTTATTGATACTCCAGTAATGGGGTCAGTAACTACTTCTTTGGTTTGTTTGAGTTATCCTTTGACCATTTATGGTAAAGACTTTGAGATGGATTTAGTGTGTTTGCCGTTGGAGGGTTTAGATGTGGTTCTGGGAATGAATTGGTTGCAGTTCAATCGGGTGCATATTGATTGTTATCATAAGTTGGTAAGGTTTCCTTCTCTTGAGGAAGACGAAGACTCGAGTTTCTTATCTACCAAAGAGTTGAAGAAACTTTTGGCGGATGAAGCTCAGTTGTTTGGGTTGTTTGCATCTTTGACTGTGGAGAGTCAAGTTTCACTTTATGTGTTTCCTGTTGTGTGTGATTTTCCGGAAGTGTTTCCTGAGGATATTTCAGACTTGCCGCCAGAGAGAGAGGTGGAGTTTTCTATAGATCTAGTTCCTGGTACTAGACCTGTATCGATGGCACCTTATCGAATGTCGGCATCTGAATTGGTAGAGTTGAAGAAGCAATTTAATGAATTGTTGGAGAAGAGGTTTGTGAGACCAAGCGTTTCTCCTTGGGGTGCTCCAATTTTATTGGTGAAAAAGAAAGATGGAAGTATGCGATTGTGTATTGATTATCGCCAGTTGAATAAGGTGACGATTAAGAATAAGTATCCTCTTCCAAGGATTGATGATCTGATGGATCAGTTGGTTGGTGCTTGTGTGTTCAGTAAGATTGACTTGAGGTCAGGGTATCATCAGATTAGGGTGAAAGAGGAAGATATCCAGAAGACGGATTTTAGGACACGATACGGTCATTATGAATATTCTGTGATTCCGTTCGGGGTTTCTAATGCGCCAGGTGTGTTCATGGAATACATGAATCGTATTTTCCACGAGCATTTGGATCGATTTGTTGTTGTGTTTATTGATGACATTTTGATTTATTCTAAGTCTCGGGAGGAGCACGCGGAGCATTTACGTATTGTTTTGCAGGTTTTGAAGGAAAAGAAGCTTTTTGCCAAATTGTCCAAGTGCGAATTTTGGTTGTCGGAAGTGAGTTTTCTTAGGCACGTGATTTCAGGTAATGGTATTTCTGTGGACCCATCTAAAGTAGAAGCAGTTCTACAATGGGAGGCTCCGAGATTTGTTACTGAAATTCGAAGCTTTTTGGGTTTGGCCGGATATTATCGAAGGTTCATTGAAGGTTTTTCTAAGTTAGCACTTACTTTGACCCAGTTGACTTGTAAAGGGCAAGCGTTCATTTGGGATATTCGGTGCGAGGAAAGTTTTAATGAGCTGAAGAGAAGATTGATGACAGCTCCGATTTTGAATTTACCGAATCCTAATGAACCATTTGTGGTTTATTGTGATGCGTCTTTGATTGGCCTAGGTGGTGTTCTGATGCAAGAAGGTAAGGTTGTGGCATATGCTTCGAGGCAGTTGAGAGTGCATGAAAAGAATTATCCTACTCACGATTTGGAATTAGCGGCTGTGGTTTTTGTGTTGAAAATTTGGAGGCATTATCTCTTCAGTGCAAGGTTTGAAGTCTTTAGTGATCATAAAGGTTTGAAATATTTGTTTGATCAGAAAGAATTGAATATGAGGCAACGAAGATGGTTGGAATTTTTGAAGGACTGCGACTTTGGCTTGAATTACCATCCTGGTAAAGCTAATGTGGTAGCCGACGCATTGAGCCGGAAATCGTTGCATATGTCTGCTTTAATGGTTAAGGAGTGGGAACTTTTGGAATCGTTTAGAGATTTGAGTTTGGTATGTGAAGTGACGTCGGATAGCGTGAGGCTTGGAATGCTAACGATTACTAATGATTTTCTGATGACTGTTAGTGAGAAATAGAAGTTGGATGTGAAATTGGTGGATTTGATGTTGGATGCGGACAAGATGTGAGTGGTGATTTTCAAGTGGATGTTAATGGTGTGTTGAGGTTCCGTGGGCGAACTTGTATTCCGGACGATTCGGATTTGAAACGGATGATTTTGGAGGAAGGACACCGGAGTAATTTGAGTATACATCCGGGAGCGAATAAGATGTATCAGGATTTGAAAAATATTTTCTGGTGGTCTGGATTGAAAAGAGATGTCGTTCAGTTTGTGTATGCTTGTTTGACGTGCCAGAAGTCGAAAGTGGAACATCAGAGGCTGAGTGGTTTCTTGCAACCGTTGGATATTCCTGAATGGAAGTGGGATATCATCTCCATGGATTTTGTAACAGGGTTGCCGAATACTCAGCGAGGGCATAATGCTATTTGGGTGGTTGTTGATAGGCTGACTAAATCGGCTCATTTTATTCCGATTGACATCAGTTTTTCTTTGGAACGGTTAGCTGAGATTTATATCAGTGTGATTGTGAAGTTGCATGGGGTTCCATTGAGTATTATTTCGGATCGAGTTCCAAGGTTTACCTCGAGATTTTGGGAAAGTTTACAGAAGGCGTTGGGTTCTAAATTGAGGTTGAGTTCGGCTTATCATCCGCAGACGGATGGGCAGACGGAGAGAACGATTCAGTCTTTGGAAGATTTGTTGAGAGCGTGTGTTTTGGAACAAGGTGGTGCGTGGGATAGTTATCTTACGTTGATTGAATTCACGTATAATAACAGTTTCCATTCGAGTATTGGAATGGAACCGTTTGAAGCATTGTATAGACGAAGATGTCGAACATCGTTGTGTTGGCACGAATCAGGTGAGAGTTCGGTAGTTGGACCAGATTGGTGCAACAGACTACGAAAAAAGTGAAGCTTATTCGAGAGAAAATGAAGGCTTCTCAGAGTAGACAAAAGAGTTATCATGATCGGAGAAGAAAAGATCTTGAGTTCCAAGAGGGCGATCATGTATTTTTGAGAGTTATGCCGGTAAAGGGTGTTGGTCGTGCATTGAAATCGAAGAAACTTACTTCTCGGTTTATTGGTCCTTACCAGATATCCGCGAGAGTGGGTGTTGTGGCTTATAGGGTGGCGTTGCCGCCGAATCTGTTAAATTTGCACGATGTGTTCCATGTTTCGCAGCTTCGGAAGTATGTTCCGGATCCGTCACATGTGATTCCGATGGATGAGGTTGAGGTAAGGGAGAATCTTACGGTCGAGGCTTTACCGGTAGTATTCTGGATCGCGAGTTGAAGCGGTTAAGGGGCAAGGATATTGCACTTGTGAAAGTAGCGTGGGGAGGCACTGCTGAGGGCAATTTGACTTGGGAGTTGGAGAGTCGGATGCGGGAGTCGTATCCAGAATTGTTTGTCTCAGGTAAAATTTTCGAGGACGAAAATTTCTAAGTGGGTGAGAGTTGTAACGCCCCAGTTTTATCAGTTTTTATTTAATTGAGTCGTTTTTTATTATTTTATTATTATATTATTTTATTTCTGACTTTTATGTGAAAATATGTTATTTTTCATCGTGAATATATTTTATCGCGTTTTGGGAACATTTGCGAGATGTTTGAGTGTAGGGGTATTTTGGGCATTTTGATTTATTTTGATTAAGTTAGAAGATAATATAAATAGAAAGAGAGAAAATAGTAAGGAAAAGAAGAAAAAGAGAAAAGAAGAGAAGAGAAGAGAAAGAAGAAAAGAGAGAAAAACTTGAGAAAGAAGAAATCAATCTCCCGACTTTTCTACACGCAATTTAATCGGGTAAGGGGGCGAAACTCGATTATACTATGTTTGTGTATGATTATGTATGTGTATGTTTGCATATTTTCTGGTCTTTCTATAGCTTTTGATTTTAGGTTGGAAATGGGAAAAATGATGAGAAATCGATGGTTTCGCGGTTGAAAATCGGTGTAAACGTAGTAGAATACTTGTTACCGTGATTGAGTTATGTTTTGATTGCTATATGTTAGTTTGGAAAGGTTTTGGTTGAGAAAATATCATTTTTGGATGATCTGGTGCGCTGCTGGGTTTTTCTGAAATCGCAGGTTCGCACTGCGAATGGCCAGCGAATGGAGTGGCGAACGTTCGCGTGATGTTCGCACTGCGAACGTTGTATTATTTTTCATTCTGCCACTGTTCGCTGGAGGATTCGCATTGCGAATGGGGTAGTGAGCATTCGCTGGGAGTTCGCACTGAGAACGTAGGAAATTTCTAGGCTATTTTGCTTCTGCCACTGTTCGCTAGGACATTCGCACTGCGAATGAGGGAGCGAAGGACTCGCTAGGAGCTTCGCATTGCGAACATGACAATTTATTCCAATTTGTTTTCTCTGTAACTTTTGATCCGTGAGTCGGTTTGAGGCGTGGTTTGATGCGTTAGAAAGCTTGTGAAATGTTCTTTATTATTGTAATGGTTCCGAGATTGTTGGCCGATTAAATTAAGTCAGGAATTTGAAAATGTGTGGTATTGTTGTCGACTTTTTCCGGTTAATTGGGTGTAATTGATGGGTTATCATACGATTTGCTTGTGATATATGTGGGATGCATGTGTTTAAATGTCATGATGATGATTTTGGCCGTATGGCAATTAAATGCATTGTTTTGGGCTTGAGTGTAAAGCATGATTTTGTTGATTGAGATGAGTGCATATATGCATGCATTTTAAATGTCATGAGTCATTGTATGCCAAGCATCAGGATATGCATTCTTGTAATGTCGTGTGCCCATGTGGGGTGTGAGCGACGGTTTGGTTCCAGAGGGAATCCGCTATAACGTCGTGTGCCCGTGTGGGGTGTGAGCGATGATTATAGACGATCGTGTGCCCGTGTGGGGTGTGAGCGATCGGATCGTGTGCCCGTGTGGGGTGTGAGCGATCCATAAACGTCGTGTGCCCGTGTGGGGTGTGAGCGACGGGGAACATCGTATGCCCGACGGGGAGTTACACTAAGTAACGAGCGATGGTTCCAGCAGAGTTCCTGAGTGAACTAGTGATGAGAAATATTGGAAGTCGGTACCGCATGGCATATGCATAGAGTCGTTGTGTCGGTCTCTGTGCATTTGCATAAATCATGGATTAATTGTGTATGGAATTGTGAATGTGATTGATGAGATGGAATATGTATAATTGTATTGATGATGAGTGTATTGTGTATGACTGATGTGCGTTGGTATGGAATACTTGATAAGTGTACTGTGTTGTGTTGTAATTGATTGTGGTGCATTTGTGGTGAGAATATTTTACTTGTGCGTTTATGTGTTAATATATAATTATATGCAACTGTATTATGATTGTGTTTCTCACCCTTCCACTGTTTTATAATGCACTATGAGGCATTGCAGATTAGAGTTGCTGGAGGTCTTTTTGTGAAGCTAGGTCTTCATTCTTTTGTCGGACGGCTCTGATATGTGACACTGGGTAGTCGGGGTGATCGAGTGTGATTATTTTGTATTGTGTATATGTATCTGCTAGATTGTACATGTATGATTTTGTGTATGACAAACAAACTTTTATGATATATATATGAGATTTCAGTACAGATTTTCCGCTTTTATTCTGTTTCTGAATTGTGGGTGTATTACTACCTGAATTGTTGCATATCTTTATGAGCAGGTGTTATATGTTTGTTTCAAATTGATGTGACCCCCCGGTCTATACAGTGCATATTTTAAATATACTCTGATGAAATTTTGAATTTATTTACCGCTTTAATAGCTTTGGGGTATAGATTGGGGGTGTTACAATTGGCACATTACGTTGTATACAAGTCAAGATCCAGATAGGAAATTTATTTTTCTTAGCATTATTGTGGATTAGTGATTGTATAAACTCTTGCAATATTTGTGAAAATAAAAAGACACAAAACAGGTTCCAATGGAAAACCATTGAAGAGTGGATTTGGCAAAGTGAGGACAAACGTGGAACCACTATAGATCCCATTGTACTCTCTCTCTCTCTCTCTCTCTCTCTCTCTCTCTCTCTCTCTCTCTCTCTCTCTCTCTCTCACACACACACACACACACACACATACACATTTGCATTTAAATTTCGTAGGATATTGCATGCTTAGGTTTTAAATTATTAGTGTAGTTTATCGTTTATTCAATTGGTAACGATTTATTACGTAAGATTAGGTTTTATTAGAATTTGCGTTAGACGTTAGGCTTCAATCTAGTGGGGGTGAATAGATCACAAATTAAAAACTTAACTTTTGGCAAAAATGGTTTTCAAAAGTTTTCTGGAACAGCGAAAACAACCCGAATCGAATCGTCTAACCGAACCTACTATCGAAAAGCTCGAGCATGCGTAATGTAAACCAATTGGATGATAATGAACAAAAATTATTCAACAACGATCAATTCGCAAATCACTTAAATGTTAAGCTACACCTATAGCTTATTTCCAATAATAAAAAATTCAATTAAAAACAATTGAAACAAATTATCGAACACCTTGAGTGCAATTGATAACGCTTGAAAATTTAATTTAATTTGTTGATATTAAAACCAATCACAATCAAAGTGATTATAATTATATCAATAAATCGTAATTCAAAACGTAAATTTCCAAACGAATTGATCCAAATAACAAAGATTTGATAATTTGCAAGTACAATAATTATATATATATATATATATATATATATATATATATATATATATATATATATATATATATATATTGTTAGCTTTTGGATTGGCTAGAATTTTGGTAAAACAAAGTTGTGTTTTGTTGATGTCACATGGGTGATGTCTTAACATTGAGTCTTAACATTGGTTTATGTTAAGTGTTTAGCTTGTTGAAGTTGTAAAGTTTGATGTCACATGCGATGTCATGACATCAGATATGCAGATCTTTAAAACATCAGGTCTGAGATGTTTTTAGGGTTAAGCGTTTTAGCTGGAATTTGGGAGAGCTGGTAGAGTAATTGGATGCGAATATCTTGGAGGAGATATTTTCTGTTACAATCAGATTTGATGCAGATTTGTAGGAGTGTTTAAAGGCTGAAGATTTAAGAAGATTTTGAGAGAGAAAATCTGTTGAAGATTCAATTTTAAATAACAAATCAGGTCAGATATTGTAGGAGGTCCAAGACCAGATCAAAGAGCTATTTAAAGCGCATCAATCCTTTGAAGAAAGTGACGAGGAAAGAGTGCCAAAGACTGAGAGTCGTTTGAGTCTTCGTGTTTGTATTGTAAACCATTCTAGTGTGAATAAATGTTGTTGTTTTGAGTTGTTCTTGATCAAAGCTGTGAAGCAGAATCAAGTTGTGTTATTCAAAGTGTGTGATCTTTGAATTATATCACTGAAGTGATTTAGGGATTGAGTAGTGTTCTCATACCTAAATGGTTTCTTAGGTAGAAGGTTCATTAAGTAGAGATTAAGTTTAGGAGATGTCAACTGGGTTGTTGAGTCTGTAAATTAATTCTACTGATAGTGAAATTCATCCCTGGCTTGGTAGCCCCCAGACGTAGGTAGTTAAACCGAGCTGGGTGAACAATTCATTGTGTTGATTTATTATTATTTTACATTGTCCATTGCGGAGTATGTTGTTGTGACATCACACGTAACATCACATATCTGGTACCAGAATTTTAATTGGTATCAGAGCAGGCATCCTGCTCTGAATCTGGGTGAGATCTAGGGCTGATACTTTCTGGTAAAGATGGACAAGGAAGTTGGTGGATTTGTGAATAGACCCCCTATGTTGGATGGCTCTAATTATGATTATTGGAAGCCAAGAATGATTACCTTTTTGAAATCCTTGGACAACAGGGCTTGGAAGGCTATCATAAAAGAATGGAAAGCATCTGTTTTTGTTGAGAAAGATGATGCTGGGAAAGAAAAAGAAGGCAGCTCAAAACTGAAACCTGAAGAAGAATGGTCCAAGGAAGAAGATGAGCTTGCCCTTGGTAATTCCAAAGCTTTAAATGCTATTTTCAATGGAGTGGATAAGAACATATTCAGGTTGATCAATACCTGTGAAGTTGCTAAGGAAGCTTGGGACATATTGAAGACTACTCATGAAGGAACTTCAAAGGTTAAGATGTCAAGACTTCAACTTCTGACATCAAAGTTTGAAAGTCTAAAGATGAAGAAAGATGAAACTATTCATGACTTTCATATGAGCATTCTTGAGCTGTCTAATGCCTCTAGTGCTCTTGGAGAAAAGATGACTAAAGAAAAGCTGGTGAGGAAAATCCTTAGATCCCTTCCCAAGAGGTATAAGATGAAGGTAACTGCAATTGAAGAAGCTCAAGACATAAGCAAAATGAGGGTTGATGAGCTTATTGGATCTCTTCAAACATTTGATCTAGGGTTAAGTGAAGAGGAACCTGAGAAGAAGTCCAAGAGTATAGCTTTGGTTTCCAGTTTTGAAGAAGCCAAGAAAGGGAAAGAGGATGATTCTCAGGAGGAGCTGTCTCAGGCTATTGCTTTGCTGGGTAAACAGTTCAACAAAGTTATGAAGAGGATAAATAGGAGTTATAATCCCAATGTCAAGAACATTACCTCTGACATCAACAGATCAGGAGAACAAGGGAAGAAGTCTAAAGATGAAGAAAAATCCAGTAATGACAAAGGGATACAATGCTTTGAGTGTGAAGGGTATGGACATGTCAAGAAGGAATGTCCTACTTTTATAAAGAAGCAGAAAGGGTTATCAGCTTCTTGGTCTGACAATGAGAGTGAATCTGAAGAAAATTCAGCTAAACTTGTTAGAGTTATGGTTGGGGTTTATGAGTCAGATGATGAGTCTTGTGATGATGAGGTTACTTATGATGAACTTGCTGTCACTTATAAAGATCTTTTCATAAGAAGTGAACAAGTATCACTACAAGAAAATTGGCAAGTTGCGACGGTTAATATTGGCAGATTACGGCGGTTTGAACCGCCACAACTTTCTAGTCGCGATGGTTTTGTTTCTGTCACAAAAACGTGTGTCGCTAGGCTGTATCGCGACGGTTTTTAAAACCGCCACTCCAATGGTCGTTCTATGTTGCGACGGGCAGGGAACTGTCGTAAATTGCAAATTACGGCGGTTACAACTGCCATAAGTAACTTTGTTTTTGTTATCCAAAGATAAAAGTCGTAGGTATTTCCAAAGGTAAATCCGCATGTAATTCCGCAGTTAATATATTTCTAAAATTAAAAAAAATTCAAATGAACTTTTAGTTATACATAGGAAGTTTGACTGTAGGTATAGATCTCTGAGAGCTTATTGCTTTTTAGATATAACTACGTCCCATTATTTTACTAATATTATTATTCATTAAAAAAATTACTAATAATTCAAATCACACGATGAAAAGAACATTATTAGTATAAAAAAACAGTGTTATTAACCTTCAAACAGAATATAAAAACCATGAAAAATAATTAATCATGTGTCATTGAGAAAAATCTAATGTAACCAATTCTAAATCAAATATTTAATGTGATAATACAATCAAATATTTAATGTGATAATACAATCAAAATTATTAGTAGCATAAAAGCTTATACTAAAATATTTTTAAAAATGTTACACAATTGTCTTCATCTGGTACAGCGAGCGCGATTTGCGTCTTCATATAGAAATAGTATTGAGATCTAAGTTTCATCTGTGTTTCATTGATAGATAATGACAGTTAATAACTTTGATCAATAAACAACAATAGTCATTACTCAGAAGAAATGTATTCTACGCATGTACCTTGACAGAAAGAATCTTGTGATCTGCTTCAGCCATTCCTTTTGATACATCACCAACTTGATTTTTTGGAAGTAAAAATGGAGGAAATTCAAAAAAACTAGATCTTTCAACAGCATCTTCAACACATAGGATAGGTGGTTCAAGATTTTCAGTACTGTAATCAACAAACGCTGAATTTGCAGCCAAATCTGCAAGTTTTTGAGTATCTGCAACCTAAAGAAGTCATTTGGAGACAAAATATAAGTGATACATGTATCAACACATAAGATCATACATTTTGGATAAAAATAAGGGATTTAAGAACTCACAACAAAGGCAAGACGTTCACCAACACATCTAGCAATCTCTTCAGCAAATAAAGGTTCTGTACTAAATACAGTCTTCATCCCTAGGTTCTCCCCACCATTGGGAATGTCTTTACTTGAAAGGATGTCTCTCACTCCACCATGTCAGTAAAATAATATATCCAAACAGTTAGAATGTCTTAATTTCATACTTTAGCATTTTCATTTACTATGAATAAATAAATTACTCTCATTCTCTTCTCTATCTCTAAACACTCAGATAGTTCCTCAACTTGCTTTTCTAGATAAATTTTCACGGCTTCTAGGTCAGTGTCTGTATAACAGCTACTGGTGTGGATGCTTGAGAAGCAATAGGAGAATGTGATGGTGCTATTACTATTGCACCAGAATCAGAACATGTATCTTCAATCAAGGCATTAATATCAGAACCTGCAGGGTCGTCGGCGACAAAATCCATTTCCACTTCCACTTGAGAACTTTCGTCTTCAGTTTCAACACTGACCTCGGGAGCAGCATCGATCTCCATTAAGAAGGATGGTAGCAGTTCTCTTACGGTACAGGAAAAAATGAAAACAGGTGTTATTTCTAAAGTATAAAGACCAAACAAATATTTTAACTAAATAAAAAAAAAAGAAATTCAACATCAGCATTCCACAAAATAGTTGTTCATTTGGAAAACTTTAAGATACTTAGCTATACTATAATCTTTTAGCAGCAAGTAATGCCTTTTCCATTTGGAAAACTAAAAAACTGTAAAACTCGTCTTTAACAACATCCAATCGGCATCCAAACAGCAAGTAATGCCTTTAATGACTTCAATTTCTTAATTTCCAACTGGACCTACAAGGAAGCAAAACCAAAAGCAACTACTGGCCTATATCTGTATAAAATTTTCTTTCACAATTAGCAGGGTTGAAAAATATTAATTTATTAGCATATACACTACCATCAAAACAAAAAGATTCCCATAAAAGAGAATTTTCCAATATCGTAACTATCAATATTTTTAACATGCATAACTCACTACAAAATTACTTAAGTGAACTGAACACACCTGTTCACTGATAGAGCTTCACCTTGAATCCTATCATGTTTAAGCTTTTTTTTTTTCTGACAATCCTTCAACCTACCATTGTTGTAAGACATACTAACATAAGTTGAATGATGTTCATTTAAGAGATATTACAATCCAAAAGTAAGAAAACAGACTCGGTTAGCACAAACACATGGTTGTCCAAGGATCTTCCTGCAAATAATAGGAGGGAAGCACATTAATGTTGTAGGTTTTCTCATTTGGATCAAACATTGCTATAGTTGTTGCATTGTCAAGTTTAAATCCTGTCACACAAAAGGCACCAACATCTTTTGTAAACTGAACCAACAAGATTCAATAGAAATAATAATTAAGCACACATTCTTTGTATATGTTATGATAAAACTGGTATATAAAATTACACTGTTAAAATTCTCAACCAGTACCAGCTTTATAAAAAACCTTTCTTTTGTGTGACAGGATTTAGATAAAAACCTTTCTATTATAAAATTACAAATAATAATTACACTTTTATGATAAAAACCTTTCTTTTGGTTTTTTTCAATATATATATATATCAAACACTGACATGTGAGTTACGGAACGGTAAGCATTAACCACCTCAAAAACAAAACATTTCATGTGTTAGCTTTAAAACATTTCATGTGGTAATTAAGTTAATAAAACCAATGGTAGGAAGACATGCCATACTGTAGTGTCACGTTTCCGTATAACATCACATGGGTGATGTCTTAACATTGAGTCTTAACATTGGTTTATGTTAAGTGTTTAGCTTGTTGAAGTTGTAAAGTATGATGTCACATGCGATGTCATGACATCAAATATGCAGATCTTTAAATCATCAGGTCTGAGATGTTTTTAGGGTTAAGCGTTTTAGCTAGAATTTGGGAGAGCTGGTAGAGTAATTGGATGCGAATATCTTGGAGGAGATATTTTCTGTTACAATCAGATTTGATGCATATTTGTATGAGTGTTTAAAGGCAGAAGATTTAAGAAGATTTTGAGAGAGAAAATCTGTTGAAGATTCAGTTTTAAATAACAAATCAGGTCAGATATTTTAGGAGGTCCAAGATCAGATCAAAGAGCTATTTAAAGCGCATCAATCCTTTGAAGAAAGTGATGAAGAAAGAGTGCCAAAGACTGAGAGTCGTTTGAGTCTTCGTGTTTGTATTGTAAACCATTCTAGTGTGAATTGGTGTTGTTGTTTTGAGTTGTTCTTGATCAAAGCTGTGAAGCAGAATCAAGTTGTGTTATTCAAAGTGTGTGATCTTTGAATTATATCACTGAAGTGATTTAGGGATTGAGTAGTGTTCTCATACCTAAGTGGTCTCTTAGGTAGAAGGTTCATTAAGTAGAGATTAAGTTTAGGAGATGTCAACTGGGTTGTTGAGTTTGTAAATTAATTCTACTGATAGTGAAATTCATCCCTGGCTTGGTAGCCCCCAGACGTAGGTAGTTAAATCGAACTGGGTGAACAATTCATTGTGTTGATTTATTATTGTTTTACATTGTCCATTGCAGAGTGTGTTGTTGTGACATCACACGTAACATCACATATCTGGTACCAGAATTTCATATATATATATATATATATATATATATATATATATATATATATATATATATATATATATATAGAGAGAGAGAGAGAGAGAAAAAGAAAGAGAGAGAGAGAGAGAGAGAGAGAGAGAGAGAAAGAGAGAGAGAGAGAGAGAGAGAGAAATGAATTTATTTAGGCAGTTCTCCAATCGGCCTCGCTATGGGTACGTCTTCCCTCACTTCTAATTCGAATTGAGATAGTTGCAATATAACCATACTTTGCAAAACAATGTGTATAGAATAGATGAAGAACTCTAACCCCACAATCCCTATGGTTTGTTGTTGATTCTACGACCTCCAAAACCCATGATCAAAGATTGATCAAGTAACCAACAATGCTGCTACAATCCATTGGTTCTTGTTACTAGCTTGCAAGACCTCCTCGTCTTAAAGGTTTTCGCTTGGTAAGATTAATCCCTAGCACGCAATTGTTGAACCTAAGACTCATGAACATGATCCATCGTTTTATGCTACTCCCTTGCAAGGTAATCCCCTACCAAGTACCAAGGCCTTTTCACTCGATTGAATTCGTGTTTGCGTGATCTTGTCCAAAACCTTCAAATCCCAATGATCTTGAAGGAAAACCCTAACTTGTTTTTCTTATTTGAAACACACAAAGAATCCAACCCAATATTCTCGGTTACACCAACCTAATTGGACATTATCAACCCTAATCTCGATGGTTACCCAATCAAAAATTGATAATGTATAGTTTGATTGTGTGTATACATAGAAGAGAGGTTGAAGATGATGGCCTAACTTTGTAATTCTGATTTCGTTTAGGTTTTACACTAGTATCGTACAAGAACGAGGTGCATGCATGAGTATATGTATGTATATATGGTATGGAACAAAAGGCATTCATGAATAAATGAAAGGAAAAACAAGTTTTTCAAACATTTCACATTATATGTCGACCTATCAAAGTGATGTACTGACCTGTAAAGGTCTTAGATTGGCATGTGTAAGGCGACCTGTCAAACAGAAGCTACAACCTTCTTTATTGAGGTGTGCATGTCGACCTTTGCAAGCTTCGTGTCGACCTATACTGAAGCAAAACCTTCTATAGGTCGACCAAAACACGCATGTGTCAACCTATGCAATGGTTTTCTCACTAAAACTCAATTTTTGAAGCATGGTTCTTGCCTAAGTCACTTCCAATCATTTTCAAACATGTTTGTATGCATCCTAGTGCTAAAGATGATTAATGCATATCTAGGATTGGGCTGATACCGTTCAATATACAAAAATGCTAAATTGGTCCTAGTTTTGATGTCATTCAAAACATGACTATATGGAAGAATACACTCACAATTTGTGCCTAATCGAGCTTTAGTGGTGATTAAATTCTGAGAAACTATTGAGGTTATAATTCATTAATATTGAATCTTTGTATAAACACACCTCGTGAATTATACAACTTAATAAATTGAATACCTTTTGTGTATCATCATAAAACCATGGTTGGTATTTGTGACTTGATTAAGTGTTAACGTGTCAAGTTCCAACAAAAGTATAATCTTCACATTTTTGCTTTAAACCCTCCGCGTGCATTTTTGAAAAACATCTAATATTCTATTTTTGGAAAATCATTCGAAGTGTTTTTAAAAGGGTTCATCCACCCCCGTTAGACTCTTTTTCTACTCCATATTCTCACCAAAAAATTGGCATCAAGAGCTGGTCTTTTGATTAAGTCTAATCGACTCCAAAATTTTGAGAATATGTCGGACGATGACGATCCAAAGAGAGAGTATAATAGAGCACATGTTTTCAAAGGAGAAAATTATACTTATTAGAAAGAAAGCATGTACGTACATTTACTATCAGTTGAAAAACATATGTGGTTCTCCATCAACGAGGAACCATTTATCCCTATGGGTGATTATGATGTTGTTAA
The DNA here is from genome assembly GCA_022829125.1 of Lathyrus tuberosus. Lineage (NCBI taxonomy): Eukaryota > Viridiplantae > Streptophyta > Magnoliopsida > Fabales > Fabaceae > Lathyrus > Lathyrus tuberosus. Next base: position 1,459,353 of record JALAZF010000233.1, read on the forward strand.
ACACCAAAAATATTAGACAAATGATGAAACCAAAAAGTCTTCATATAATTTGAAAGCGAGGAACATACTTATCTCTGCTTTACGCATAAAATAAATGAAAATGAACTATAAAATAATCTAACGATCTTAATACATTGGATATTACAAAGCTGTTTGGGAAGTTAGCAGAGCATGAAAATGATCTGAAACAAAACACCGATAACGAAGTAAATTCGAAAAAAAAAAAAGAGAAAGGAAAATAAGAGAATCATGATCTTTCTTTGAAAGCTTCGTCTTCAAAAGCGAAGAAGTCAAAGGAAAAAAGTGATAACTATGATGAAGAGCTCCTAAATAAAAGGAGATGAGTTTATTCGTTAGACACTACATTAGATACTTAAAAAGAAACAAGCTCAAGCATTCCGACAAAGGTTTATTAAATTTCAGAAATACTCACCCGCATAAGAAATAATACAGGAAAAGTGAAACACCCCAAATAATCTCCGCATAATTTAAATAAATATCAGAGTAAAATCGAATCAACAACATTTAGGATGTCACAAAGCCACGAACAGTTGCTCATACAACAGGATATGTAACACCTACATCTTCTAAAAGTTATTTATAATAACTATAACAACCAAACATGTCTGAAACATCAACTTTTATTGAAACAGCAGAAGCATCAAAATAAAATAATTATTCATAACATAACTATGTTTTCAAAATAAACATAAGCAACTACAACTCTAGAGATATCCAAAAATCTCCACCAAATATAACAGACATAATATTCCATAACCCCGGTGTTACACTAGAGCAGACACCGACACTAAAACTAAAATGGAAGACTTCATCTTCTACTCACAGTAACTCCTCTATTGCGAGTTATCTGCACGATGCCCATGTAAATGCAACATTCAAACATAAGGGGTGAGATATGATAATTATATAAAGGAAAACATGATAATAAGCAAGCATTAGATTATCACATGCACATCACCCATTCCATAGCATACATCCACATAACCAACACAACCAAAATCCAATCACAACAACAAATACAACCAAGATGCAAAGCAATAAGACTCACAGCTTGACTCAATGTACGTGGTACCATTCAGTTCCTATTTCAAAACCAAATTCCTTTTTCAGAATCACAATTCCCGTCGGAATTTCTATTACGTCGCTCACACCCCACAGGGGCACACGACCTCTATGACTGCTCACACCCCACATGGGTACACGATCACCTCTACAACAACAACACGATTCTACAACTAAAATCTAGATGAGATGCTCACATACCACATGGGCACACAACTTATCTCATAACTCATGCAATCATGAAATGCACGACAACAATGACAACAACGACCTTCATCTAATCGATGCATCACGCCACACTAGGCCACAACACAACATGTCATAACAATCTAGCTACATCGACATACAACATAGCAAGCAACTACAAGACATTTACAATTATGTCACACCATAACATAACGATAATAATGTGCTTAACACCATTATACAACAAAACTATTCAACTTCTGGTACAAAAACCATTTATATAAAAAAGTTCGTCGCGCCAGCTTCTTATAGCTTCGAACGACACTCGAATCGGACACCCGGAACAAAAGTTATGAATTTTCAAAGATTTTTAAAAATTGGTTCCAGTGTAACCAGTTACACCCCTTGTAACTAGCCACCTTTCGCTACTGCCTCATGGTGTAATCGGTTAGCATAATCAGGGTAACCAGTTACACCCTCACAAAAATACCCAGAAATTCCTTTTAAAAGTAGTGTAACAGGTTAATCAAAATCTGGTAATTTATTACACTGTGCGCACAAGCACTTTTCTTCAACTTTTTGAAATAAAAACCACTTTTGAGCCAACCCCAAACCCTATTTTTCTCATGAATCAATTGTGTGACATTTTAATATGAAAAAGCACTTTTCTACAGTTCCAAACTCCAAATTCTTTTCACTAAAACTACTCATAACTCTGTTCCGACTCTAACTCAAAATCAACATCAACAACACAACAACACCACAACTACATCATACAATTCATCAATCACATGATTTCAACAACAATTACAACGATTCATCATACTAACAACAGTCACAACATCAACATACCATACACAATCATCAAGAATTTAATTATTCCACAAATACCAATTCATCAAAAATTCATGAATACAGAAAGAAACATAAACCCTAAATGGCATAATCTACCCACCATTATCATGTTAACCCTAAGATAATTAGAATCCCACCCTTACTTTAGAGTTCTTGCAAAAGGCTTCACAACAATGAAGTCTTCTCTCTTCCTTGCCATAACCTCTTCTTCTCTCTGTCTCTTTTTCTCCAAAAACACGTTCCAGCAATTCTCTTTCCCAACTTCCCTTTTTCCTCTTTTATTATAATATTATTATTATTACTAATTCCAATAATTAAAATAATAATAATAATGATCACTAATTAATTAATTTAATAATATTAAACTAATATTATAATTAACTAAATATTATTAGTATAACTTTCCTCCCACGCCACCCATCTCTACACAATTGGTCACACACCCCTCAACCCTTAAAGTCTATTCTTAAGGCCACTACCCCACACCAAGGTAGCACAAACACATCAATAGCGCAACACAATCATAATTATCACATAAATAAATTAGGGAAATAAATAAAATAAGTCAGGGCGTTACAAAAAGAATAATGACATTGCGTGTTACGAATGTGGGAAATCGGGACATTTTAGAACCACTTTTCCAAGTCTCACAAAGCGTCATAAAACGAAATATAAGGAGTTCTACAAGACAAAAGGAAAAAGCTCCAAAGGTCGTAGAGTCTATATCGCATGGGAAGAAAAAGATGAGAGTTCCTCCTCAGATTCCTGCTCAAGCTTAGATGTTGAGTGTGTCAACTTATGTTCGATGGCCTGTAAGAAAGGTGAAACTTCAAAGGAATATACTTTTGAACCCGATGATGAATATTCATATAGTGAATTATCGAAAGTGTTCAATGATATGTATGCAAATTCTAGAAATGCTTTTAAGAAAATTTCTCTCCAAAAAGAAATGATTTTAAAACTTGAAAAAGAGATAAATAATCTTAAGCGTGCTTTGGTTTCCTTTAAAGAAGCATATACATCTCTATTTGATGAACATTATAATGTTTCAGACATTTAGTTGAGAAGGTAGAAAAAGTAGAGTGTCTTACTTGTCCATCTTTAAAACTTGAAATTGAAACTCTCAAAGGACAACTAACTCATGCTACTTCACTATCGTGTACTTGTTCTAACTCTTCAAGTGATAGATGGGCGATTTTCAAGAAAAACCCTCATTTCACTAAGATAAATAGAAAAAATATTTCATCTAAAGCTATTTGTCATTATTGTGGTGATAAGAGTCAAATTAGGTCTCTTTGTCATATTAGGAACGTTCAAGTTCCCAATGGAAAAATGGCATGTATTCCTTAATGTACCTTAACTAAACCTAAAGGACCCACTAGTTAGGGGACCTAAATTGCCTATTTGATTGTCACAAGAAATTCTTGTCTCCGCAAAATATTATGGTTTCTAGATAGCGTATGCTCAAGACACTAACAAGAGATGCTTACATGTTTATTAAGTTTGATGAGAAGGAAAATAGTCACGTCACGAATGGGGACAACACAAGAGGTAAAATTTTAGGAGAAGGTATTGTGGGAAATCCCTCCATAATTACCATTGAAAATGTGCTTTTAGTTCAAAGGCTTAAACACAACCTACTTAGCATTAGACAATTGTGCGATAAAGGGTACATCGTTGTTTTTAATACTCTTAGTTGTTTAATTGGGTATAAGGAAAGTAAGGAACTTGTGTTTAAGGGTTCTAGGATTGATAATTTCTATCTTATTGATCTATATGACGTGTCAATGCATGGAACTAAGTGTTTAGTTGCCACGGGTGAAGACTCTTGGTTATGACATAGACGCTTAAGTCACGTGCATTTTGACTTGTTAAATAAAATAACATCCAAGAATCTAGTGTTTGGTATTCCTAAAATTAAATTTTTCAAAAAAAAATTATGTGATTCTTGCAAAAATGGGAAAGAAAATGAGAGTTTTGTTTAAATCGAAAAAAGTTGTTTCGACATCAAAACCTCTCGAGCTTTTCCCCCTAGACTTGTTTGGCCCTTCGCAGACAAGAAGTTTAGAAGGCAATTATTACAGGTTTGTGATTGTTGATGAATACTATAGATTTACTTGGATGTTATTTTTAACTGTCGTGGTGAGAATTGGATATCAAACTATTGATTAACTTGAATAGCAAATCATTATTCACCACCGGTCTTTGATTTATCCAAAGGGAAGGGAGAAAGATCGAATGACCCACAGTATGCAATGCAAATGCAAAGCTAAGAGTCTAAGGTTCGGGGGTTGGTTATACCTAGGGAAAGTGTTAGCATCCTAGATATCTGTAGTACTCTACAGGAACCTCTTGTTTTATTATATTACTTGCCAATTGTTATCTGTTTGCTAAGGGTTAAAAGGATAGGAGACCTAAAGTTCTATTCCTATGTGTGCTCGACAAGATATCGCATCTTGTGCCTATATATCCTGTCGGGAGTGGAATCAGAGCACTTGAGGGATACTAAAGTTTGTTTGAAAATGGTTTAGGAGAAAAGATGAGTCGTCATCTTAAGAAGAGGGTTTTAGACCACCACAGTTTTTGAAAATGGACCTTTGCTTCAACTTAGGAGAAGGGCTCCAACTCGGATATAAAATCGACGAATATGCCTCATACCTCTCCTAAGTGTAAAATGAATCCACATCTTATTTGTATTGTGGGGTATGAGATTGTATGTCTCTTCTTTGAGATGATTCACGACTAATTCTCTTGTGTTGAGAATCAGGTGAGCTAAAGTTGTTTGATCATCTAATCAAGATTAAGGGGGACTAACTTAGGAGAATCTATCCTAAAGTTGTCTAAGAAATTCTTATCTTAAAAGGGATACCTATAACCACTAAAGGGAGGATGAAATGCAAATGAATATGCACCATGCACGACAAGTGATTATCATGCATGGGATTTTCCCTTGGATATATGCAAGAAATGATTAAGAAAATGCATAAATTGATTCGTGTGTGTGGTTTGTGTGATTTCTTTGATGGCTTTTTGTTCGTGTATGTTCTTCAGGTATGAATTTCCTTGATATGGTTTTCTTTTGAGTTTGTGATAATGTATTTGTGAGGTTGATGAAATTGGATGAGGAAGGTTTGTATATGACTGATTTTGTGTGCTCTTTGGTAGTGATTTTCTTCATGTCTGATTATTGTGAAATGTGTCTAATTTATAGGCTTCAGGACATTGAATTTCTGATTTCGAAATTGAATAGCCTGCTGATCTTGTGTGATAGTTCTTTCCATTTCTAGTTGGACATGTTTGAAACATGTTTGGAATGCTTTGAATTGTGTCATATTCTTGTTTTTTTTGCTTCAGACCTGTCCAAATATATTCAGATTTCCTTCCATTCTTATTCTGATGTGCCTGGGAATTGTATCGATTATTGATGATTCACAACTTAAAAAGGATTGATTATGTCTGTGAATGGTTTTGGAAAGGTTTCGAGTCTTTGTTCCCTTTCTTTTTCAATTTACGATCAATGAGGAATTTGCGACCAAAAATTCTCGTCAACGCTTCCTTTTGCATTTATGCATGTGAAAGACAATGGGATGGTTTTGGTTTGGTTGAAGAACCTCTCAAGTCTAAGTCATGAACCAGTGTAGGTTGGGGTGCTTCATTCTTAATGTTGCTATGGTTTTCTCAACAGCAAGATATGCGTCTCGCTTCAGACTTATCCCCGGTAAGTGACGAGTAAACCATTTTACAAATATAATCATCCCTTAGTTGAACTTTACCTAATTGTGCTTCTGCCTACGCAGCAATTAGACCGCATCAGACACAACGCAGTGCCGTCTTGAAGCAGAATCTCTTCTTCCAAGCCCTTCAGAAAAACCACAGGCAAAGTATGTTTTGGATCCCAAATGTTCTACAAGCAACTAGTTGTCTTTTTTTCACTTTTGATGGCTACGGTGAAGCATGTATGTCTCGAAATAACATGATTCCTTGTTAATTTTATGCAGGTCAAGTGCTTGCTGGAGTGAGCTTGAGGAAGTTCGCGGATGTAGTCCTTGCATATGGGTTTAGTGATGAGTATGCCTTGGTTTTAAAGAAGAGCACCAAAGCCCATGAATTTGGGTGCACATAACATTTGGGGCTATGCTAGATATGCCCTGTAAACTCATTGTTTGGAGCCAGCGCGTCTGTCAATAGACCTGATGGAAGAGTTTTGAAACATAAGTTCAATTCAGCTTATGGTAACTTTTCTAGGAACTCTTCACAACTTTTATCAAATCAGACGAGTTCCTTGGCCAGGGTATCAGAAGGGCCGAGAGCTAATGATGGGAGAAAGCATGACTTGGCACATGTAAGTGTTTCTGGAAGTAGGTTTCTCAACATAGCTTCATCAGCTGTCCATCAGGATATAAGTTCTAATGCTTTAGTCCAACCTGTAAGTGCTATTTCTAATGGGAATGTTATTTCTCATCGTAATCAATTGGAAGTAGCTGCTTCAAGTGAATCTTTTCATTTTGCATCAAATCCTAATGGACAGTCTGCAGTTGGTAAACTTAGGCTGAAGTTCTCCAATCGATGTTACCGTGTGCAACTTATGCACTTACACAAGATGAACAGAACCGAATGATGGACATATGGAAACGAGCAACTAAGAATACAATGTTCAATGAATGGATAACTGAATGCTTGAGTCAAACGCCGCACATCCGCATTAGAGGTATAACTGTCTGCGCTTCCAGGGTTTGGAACAATTACATCAGTCTGCAAAGGAGTATAAACATCTTGGAATAATGAGCATCGGCAGCATTTTTCAAGTTATGAAAATGAATTGTTGAGTCAAACGCCGCACATCCGCATTAGAGGTATCGACGATTCAACATCAGCTTATGCGTGGAGGTGGACAGTGCGCTCATTTATGCCTATGCAAAGATTGACCGGCTTGGTGAAATTGAAGAGTTTATACTAATGCCAAACGTTGCCAATTTACCAGTTATTGGAGACCGCTTGAAGAGGCTGCAAAGATTATAATTGCTGTTATCTCTAACTGGGCTATGTTAGCAGTCACATTGGTTAAGCTTCAACAGTTTCAGGGTGCAATTGATGCTGCCAGGAAAGCAAACAATTCAAAAACTTGGAAGTAAGTTGTTTTACCTGCGTTGATGTTGAGGAATTCCGCTTAACTCAGATCCTGTGAATAATGTTGCCAAAGATCTTTTAATAAGGATAAATAAATTGAAGAATTGTCTTTGACCCATAACCAGTTGCAACCAAGGGAACTGGAGCATTCGTTGACGATACCAAGAGGACAGAAGCTCTTATCTAAACAAACAATGGGGATGATTCGGAGTGGATTTTTGTGTGACCAACAACTGACAGGAAGAAAACCGCCATTGTCCCTTACTCCATGTAAGCCTTCTAATATCGTCGACTCTTAACTTCTGTAGTCACTTTTAATGATATCATATATGGTTTCAAGCAGGAACTCCATTCTTATGTCATAATACAATTTGTGCATCAAATTACCGCTGCTAAACCGTGATTGCTTTGCTTGCTGCAGGGTGATGATTGTTGGATTGTATTTGGAGTTTTTGTACTCATTTTGATGGTTTTTGGTTCGCCGGGTTTTATTGCTGTTTGAGAGCTTCCTTTTCAATTCAGACATGCTCGAAAGGTTTTTGAATGAGTTTCCATGAGATAGCTGCGACAAAGCGGCAGGTAGATTATTTGATGGAAATCTTCCACTAGAAAGAAAGGCTTGATGTAGGTTGCTGAATTGCTCCAGATGGCATGTTGTTTACTAATGAGTTTCTTGATGTAAGTGTAATAGGCATGCTAGGAATGTTACAGCTCCCGTGTATGTTGTGCAACAACCGAGTCATTTCTGCGAGCAATAGGATATTGAATGGTTAATTCAAAGACAGAAACCCTTTGTTAGAATTGTGTTATACTTTGAATCCTTTTGCAAAGATTATCCTTGTTTTCTTTTTTAAGATGGACTTTGTATCTTGAACTTTTGTAGCATGTGAAATCCAACTTTTACAATGTGAACTTTAATTTTTGGAATCCACTTGAATACTTGGAATGGCGACTTGTGTTTTGCATTTTAGAATGAGCTTGCTTGTGATGAATTTTTGAACAAAACAAAAAAAAGTCTCATGATTCCAACCTGCATGTTATAGTTGAAATGAATCTCTTTTGAAAAGGATTTAAGGTGGTAGAAAATGTGATATGGCTTGCTAACGAATGATCACATCTTGCAAATTTGGAATAAGCCAAATCATGAATTTAAAATAGAGTTTGAAGTCATCTTGAACTGTATTTTGAGCAACTTGATCCCACGGTCTAAAACCTATTTGCAACAATATTTTGGAGAACAACGAATACACAGATTTAGAGATTCATATTGCCACCATGTTCATGGCCCCCCAAAAAAAACCATTTTCTCTAACACTTTGAGGAAAGAGGTGTCAAAGTTCAAAAGTCATTTTGACCTTAATCTTGGATCCAATCTTGATTTTAAGAATATATAGTTACCAAATCTGTGAGAAAAGGCTATAAAAGTGAGACCCGCAAATCAGATAAAACCCTAGGATCACTTCGGATTAGAATCCATTGGTCACGTCCCTGTAATGCCTGACTGTAAGATTGGTCACGTCCCTGTAATGCCTGACTGTAAGAATCTATACTTGGAAATACTGCACTTGCATAAACTGGTTAGTCACGAAAACATGCACACAAAGACCGCATGAACTAAAGATGTTATACAAGAAGAAAAGGGATCTTAGGGTCAAAAATTAGGGTATGACATTAACCCATAAGGATGAAACTTTTAAGGCTTTCGTTTATTTTTCAAGCTTGTCCAAAATGTTTTTAGTTTGAAAATCATCAAACTTTGTAGTGATCATGGTCGTGAAGTTGTTAGCCATTAATTTCATAACTATTGTACGAAAAATGAGATTTCTCATAACTTTTCATGTCTGAGAACTCCAAAAAAAAATGGTGTCGTTGAGCGTAAAAATCGTGTTTTAGAAGAATTGGCTTTGACCATGATATGTGAAATGAGCTTACCTAAGTACTTTTGGGCTAATGCAATTAATACCGCATGCCATGTCTTAAACATTGTGATAATTTGACCCATCATAGATAAGACACCCTATGAGTTACTTACAGGTAGAAAACCAAATATTTCTTATTTTCACATTTTTAGTTTCAAATGTTTTATTTTAAATAACGAAAAGGACAATCTTGGTAAATTCGATGCTAAGTCCGATGAAGGGGTATTCTTAGAGTACTCATCTACGAGTAAAGCTTATAGGGATTACAATCATATAACTGTTTCAATAGAAGAATCTATTCATGTTGCATTTGATGAGTCCTCACTCCAAAAGACTGGGAAAGATATTTGTTCTAATGTTTCAAGTGTCATAACGAAGAAGTTGATCAACGATTAAAGGTCCAAAGAGGATCCTCCTCCATCATCAATGTATGAGGACATTAAGGAAGATAAAGAGGAAATATTACATGAGGGTGACAAACAAGAGGCCTCGAACCAACTGCCTAAATATTTGACAATCACAAAAGATCACCCGTTAGATCAAATACTGAGAGATATCAAAAGAGGTGTAATTCTAGGTAACAGCTCAATAATTTTTGTAAGTACTCTGCTTTCATTTCTCATATTGAATCTTAATCGAAATTAGATGCTTTAATTGATGAGGGATGGTTACTTGCCATGCAATAAGAACTTATCCAATTTAAATGTAACGACGCTTAAGACATTTTTCTACGTCCAGTTGATAAAATCGTCAATGACACTAGATGAGTATTTAGGAACAAGATGGATGAAAATGGCCTAATTACTAGAAATAACGCATGATTGGTGGACAAAGGATATTATTAAGATGAAGGAATATACCACTAGGAGGCTTATGCTTCTGTAGCTCATCTAGAAGTTATTAGACTCCTTTTGGCATTTGCTTGCTTCCTAGATGTTAAGCTTATAAAAATGAAGAGGTGTATGTCTCATAACCCCCAAGTTTTGAGGATCACAATAATCCTAATCTTGTTTTTAAAATGAAAATAGCCCTCTATGGTCTCAAACAAGCTCCAAGAGCATGGTTTAAACACGGTTGAGTGGATTTTTAATCAAACAAGGATTCAATTGTGGTAAAGTGGAAACCACTTGGTGTATAAGATGCAAAGAAAAACATATTCTTTTAGTTCAAATATATGTAGATGGTTTTTTTTTTGTAATAATGAATCTCTTTTTCGAGAATTTTCAAGTTTGATGCAGAGAGAATTTGAGATGTCTCTTATGAGAGAGCTGACATATTTCTTATGATTGCCAATCAAGCAAGTCGAAGAAGGCATTTTCATAGGTAAAATGAAATATGGCTTATAGCTTCTCAAGAAGTTTGATATAAAAGACTCGAAGAGTATCTCAAAACCCATGGATTCAAATGTGCTAATTGAAAAAGATGAGAAAGGAATGGGCTTCAACATTACCAAGATAGATGTATAATCACATCCTTACTCTATTTAACGACAAGTAGGCCAGATATATTGTTTAGTGCATGCATGTGTGCTACATATCAAGCATCACCTAAGGAATCCCACTTTAAGACTGTAAACCGTATTTTGAGGTATCTTAACGAAACCTCCCAAGATGGTCTTAGGTATCCAAAAGGTAGTGCTTGTAGCTTAGTAGGTTTTTCTGATTCCGAATTTGTGAGGTGCAAGTCAAATAGGAAAAACACTAGTGGTATTTGTCAGTTATTTGAAAGCTGTTTAGTTTCTTGGCACAGTAAAAAGCAACATAATGTTGCTCTTTCTACCAACGAGGATGAATATGTATCCGCTAGTAGTTCTTGTGCCCAAGTCTTATGGATAAAGCAACAATTGCTAGATTATGATTTAAAACTTGGCTACAGTTCCATTTAAGTGCGATAGTACTAGTGCAATCAGCCTCGCTAAGAATTCGGTACTTCATTCACGGACCAAACACATTGAGATCCAACATCATTTTCTTATAAATCATGTTGAAAAAGGGGATGTTGTTTTTGAATACGTTGATACTAAAGTCAGCTTGCTGACATTTTTATAAAACCATTGTCATCGCAACCTTTTCACAAAGTCTGTAGGGATTTGAGAGTCTTAGATTCCTCGTGCTTTAAATACAATGAGACTTCTGTTTAGTTTCATTTGCTATGTATATTCTGTTTTCACTAACACTATTTTGTAGCAAATCATAGTTTTTCTTACTAAATTCAATTCTATAAAAACATGATGAATGTACCATAATGAGATATTTAATTATATACTTATATGTACCACAAATGTAGTATTCCTATGTCCAACCACTCATTTTCAAACATAAAATCCCTTATATCTTTATGATCAACATAGAAAACCTCGAAATCTCGATCATGATCTAATTGAAGACGAATTAGATCTTTCTTATCCGTAACGTGACATGACAATTTATTAACTGAATGTTCAGAAGTAACCAACATCTCATTATGGATATCGGTATAGGGAATGAACAACTTCATATTATGTTATCACCACCTACAACAACTCTTACATACAATTGTTCATCATCTTCATATGTACGCTGTTTATTCAGATAAAACACCATTTTCACATCTCTTTCCTCCGAGTTTCGTGCTCCCGTGCTAACACATCTTTCAAATTCTTATTTTAAAATGCATCTAAATCTTTTAACTCTTTCTTTTGCGCTTCACGTTCACTAGCTAACTTCTTCTCAACAATCTCGTCCATCTCTTTCTTTTGCATGTATGTGTTTTTTCTCAACGTACCCAACCACAATCACAGGCTGATGCCTTCCGACACCACGTACATGAACACCATGATCATTTGTTCCGATTTCTCTGACTAATATATCATGTTGTGGTTTTGGAACAAATGTACCTTGGTTGGCCATATCAATCAACGAATCCTACACACACCATAACAAATCATAACAAATCAATTTAGATTGCACATAACAAATCATACGCATAATAAATCCTACTTACAATTTTCTCAGCGAATGCTCGTGAGGCATCTAAAGTAAACTCTCTAGTTGGTCTTTATCAAGCCCTCATCCACTTCTCATGTCGTGATGGTGGAGATGGGTAGAGATCACAACTCATGAAGTCCTCATCTCCCATTTGTTGCCTTTTTTCATTAATCAATTTTTCCTAAATTTTCTTGTAACCCTCACAAGAGAATTTATAGAGGTATTTGTTTCTTTTTTTTGTTTATCTTTCCCGATTCACTTTTAACTTATTATAAGCATAATGAAAATATTAATTTGCATAGTTTTATCTATAAATCATAAGCATAAAATTATCAGAAAATAAGAGTACTATACTAATCAAGAAATCATCGGAACTACGAGACTTCATAAAATTTTCCCAAACATTGTCAATATTATTACATTTCACAGTTTGATGCTCAAGATGAGCCGTAGGATTCATAATGTAGTTACGTGTGAGCTGTGATTTAAAGCCTCTCTAATGCTCACCAGCATAATTGATCCACTTTTCTTCAACTTATCATCATGAGAAAACTCAAAAGTCAACTACAGTTACATCAATAAGTATGCAATAGTAATTATACAAAATAAATATCGAAAATACCATAATGTAAATTCAAATTAATATTGTAATGTTTGACCATGTGCTTTCTTTCACATTTTTTGGTACTTGGGTCCAATCATCAATTAAAAAATCTCTTTTACACGTCCAAGGGACGTGACATGACTTCTAAAAAGTGAAGAATTTTCACCGTAACAAGTCCAAGTTATGTGAATAAACTCGATAGACAATTGGTTGCCTGGGTTGTATACTTTTGTTAATCTAGCCATCATTGTAGCTCTTCTTTGTTTTTTTTTCTATTTTCCCATTGTAGTTTGATATTCATTGTTACGAGAATAATTTGAATGATTTTTATTGCTAGATGAAGAGTCCATCTATATTCAAAAATAACATTCATCAACAACAACATACTAACAACAACAACAATAACAATGTTTCTAATACACATTCATCAACAACAACATAACAATATGTCTCATACACATTCAACAACAACATCAAATAAACAACAACTACAACAATGTGTCTAATACACATCCAATAACAACAACAACATTCAACAACAACATTTAACATCAATATCATTCAACATCAATATAATTCAACAACAATATAAGTTCAAAAACAGCATAAGTGACCCTATTCAACAATGTGTACAACTACTCATAATGCATAAAAACTTCAATTCATACCCTCTGAGTCATTCTCATTTCCCTCACTGGAAACTTTTCCCATGGTAACGTGAACATGAACAACAACAACAACCATAAACAGAAACAAAAACTTAAACATGAACAACAACAACCATAAAAATTCAACATCAACAACACAAACATAAACATAAAAAAAAACAAGAACATAAATGTATCATACATGCATGGTGAATAATTTACGTGTCAGAAACGTAATGATTAAATAAAAGAGCTTCTTATTATGAGTTTTGTCCTCCTTTTTTCGTCTTCCTACTCTGACTTTGTTTTTTTCGTTTTTTCTTAAAAGGGAAACCCAAGTATGAATGCTGGTGATAACGTTTTTCATTTATTTGTAAAAGGGAAACTCATGAACGAACGATAGTGATTGCTTTGTACGTTAACCAAACAACGAAAGATAGTGATAGTGTATTTCATTTCGTTAGTAAAGATGAAAAATGGATCTAAATGTGTTAGGGTTAAATGGTTTCTCAGCGATGAAATAAAAAATGGCAACTTAATAGATAAGGTAAGTTGTGTTACATGTTTATGAATAACATATTTCATCAGAGCCATTTGAACCAACTGTGGTGATATCTAATTTATTTAATTAAATTTTATAAAAAGCGCAATGTTTTTACCATTAAAAAAAATTATATATAAAGGATAATATATATATCAAAACGGTTAGTTCAAACAACCGTAGTGAATTGTGGAATATTTTTAGATTAAAAATAAATGAAAAAGAATGGCGTCATTGTGAGAATAAAAATAAAAGGAGGTCAGTGATATCACCACGGTTGGGCAAATCAACGTAGTGAAATCAAGTCTACTTTTAATTTGAAAAAATAATCAAAATGAAAGGTACCACGATTGCATTGAACCCATAGACTTTAGGAACTTTCATCATGATTGCATTATCTAACCATAGTAATATGTAAACTATTTTTTAAAAATAAATAAATAAAAATATTAGCGCCTGATTTTAGAGATGTCACCACAGTCCTTCCATCAACTGTGGTAAAATGGGCGTCTTTGTATATACTTTTTGTAGTTGTGATGGTTTGGCTATGAATATGGTTGGGTAGCATAAATTTGAAGATGCTTCAAAAAATTTGGTTTAGCATCTTTGATTTTGGATTCGTAGAGCTTAACAGGGCCAATGGGTAAGGTAAGGTACCTAAGATAGAGCGTTGGACTTCCATTCAATTTCTAATCCTAGAGGTTCAACCGAAAATAATATAAACTAGATGTTGACCCGCGCGATGCGCGGGTAGACTAGAAAAAAGCAAGTAAAATCTATTCTCATATATTTTTAAAATATTTGTTATCTTAAATGTTTTGAAATTATAATTTATTAAGATTATAATGTTTATAAATATAAAAATCTTAAAGCATGCTCTTCTGCTTTTTTCTTTTGTCTTTTGTCTTTTGCTCATGATATTTAAAAAAAAATTTCGAGTTTAAAATTATACAATCTAAAATAAAAATGTTATCATCAATATCGTGCATATATATAATTTCCTCTTTAATGAACATAGATATTTTATCATAGATATTTTTGGAGAACATCAACTTCGTTGGTTCTCATAAACAACGATTTCAATAGAGACAAATATTGAGTATGTTTAGTATTGAATTGCCAATATTGAGGGGCAAATCCTTACAATATGTGAATTAAATAAAAATTATTACTAAACATAATAGTCATAAATCTACTAATTTAATACTAATAATAATAAAAAATATTTAATTAATGAAAATAGAGAAATAGACATCTTATATCTAAAGTTTCATGGGTAGAACAAAGTTCTTACCAAAAATAATAATTAACTGCAGACAAATGATGAGAAGGTTTAGAGATATTCTACAATCCTCGCATGTGAGAAATCAAGTGTAAGAACTCAAAGAAAATTAGAGATAAATTTTTTTATTTAAACTGGTAAACTATTGAAAGATTTGGGGAACTTAGGTGGTTTTCTATGAGTTATTGAAATGAATGGACTTTTTAGGTATAACCGATTAACTAAAGAGACATCAATAAATTAGTAACGCATCTAATATCAATGGTAGAATAAAAACACAATAAAATATATTTATAACTGAAAGATAGTATTGATATAAATTTATTATTTGAAATTAGTTGATAAATATTTTAGTTAAGTTTTTAAATTATAATGTAACATATAACGGACTTTTATATTTATGATTTATCATTTATATTTTTTATTTTTTATTTTATTGAAACAACGATTTGTATTAATTATTTTTAAAAACTAAGTAATTAAAATTTTAAATAAAAATATGAATAATGTAGTAAATAATTGTATTCTTACTTTATTTCTTTTTTATTTTATTTTTTCTCTGTAGTAATTATTAATAAATTTATTTTTTTATTTTTTTTATAATCATCATTGTAGTGTATTATTTATAATTTTAGTGATTATTAAAACAAAATTTATTTTTATTTTTTACTTTTTAAATTAATGTTAAAAGAATGAAGAGTTTTATAAAGAAAATATAATTATATCAATTTTATTTTATTAAATACCCTTTATAGCTGGAATAGGAATGTAAATATTTTTATGTGCTTTATTTTATTAATTTATAATTGAAATTGGAATAGGAATATTAACAATATTATATAATTATTATTAATGTCTATTAATAGAATAAAAGTTTCATAAAGAAAATATAATTATATCAATTGATGATTGATGATGTATCAATGAGTTTAGAAAGTAAATGAAAAATTAGTAACGCATCTAATATCAATGTTAGAATAAAAACACAATAGAATATATTTATAACTGAAAGATAGTATTGATATAAATTTATTGTTTGGAATTAGTTGATAAATATTTTAGTTAAGTTTTATAATTATAATGTAACATATAACGGACTTTTATTTTTATGATTTATCATTTGTATTTATTATTTTTTATTTTATTGAAACCATGATTTGTATTAATTATTTTTAAAAACTAAGTAATTAAAAATTTATATAAAAATATGAATAATGTAGTAAATAATTTTATTCTTACTTTATTTCTTCTTTTCTTTTTCTCTGCAGTAATTATTAATGAATTTATTTTTTATTTTTTTATAATCATCATTATAGTGTATTATTTATAATTTTAGTGATTATAAAAACCAAATTTATTTGTATTTTTTACTTTTTAAATTAATGTTAAAAGAATGAAGAGTTTTATAAAGAAAATATAGTTATATCAATTTTATTTTATTAAATACCCTTTATAACTGGAATAGGAATGTAAATATTTTTATGTGCTTTATTTTATTAATTTATAATTGAAATTGGAATAGGAATATGAACAATATTATATCATTATTATTAATATCTATTAATAGAATAAAAGTTCATAAAGAAAATATAATTATATCAATTGATGATTGATGATGTGTCAATAAGTTTAGAAAATAAATAAAAAGTTTTTTTTGAATTGTTTTATTGTTAATAAACAAATTGTCCACATATACAAATAAGTTGATGTGGCACATTTTAGAGTTATAATTGATGATGTGTCGCTATAATATTCGATGCATTAGATTTAATATATATGAATGGATTTTGAATAGAATCATGTGGTAAACATAAAATACAATTTTCTAGTGTTTCAATTTGAACTTGATAATCAATATCAGAACCTTCTTGGAAATGTTTGAATAACTCTTTCTCATGGATGGAATAAGTTGAGGAACCGAAATACAATTATGATACCTTTGTGAAAGAAGATAAGTCCATTAATTATTGATTTTGAAGCATCCATATAAATCAAATTAAGGCATTCCATTACATATAAAATGTTGTCATTTGAAAATGATTCGCTAAAGATATGTGATAAAAAGTGAATAATATATATTCGTCTTAGCAAAAAAAGAAAGTCTCAATTTGGGTATTTGTTCTAAAGTTCCAATTTGGACGTTCTAATATGAGTTTTTTTAGAAAATTAAAAAGATACATTTTTGGTGCAAGAGAGAAATATATGTGGTTGGGTAGGTGTATTATATAAACAATTAGGAGGGAAATTATAATGGTTTCTTTCAACAAACTGAGGTGGTGGAAACGGTTGGGGTGGTGGAGCACAACACCTGGAGTGAAAATTAGGTTAGGGATGGAAATTAGGTTAGGGATATAGTTTGAGGTTAGAGGGACAAAAATAAGGATAGTGAAATTAATATTTGAGTTAAAAGAGATAAAAATGTATAATTGAAGATGAAGCTAAGGTGTATTATGGTTATTTCCCATCTGGTTCATTAAACTTTTATGAGGAACTTGATGAAATCATGGTTAGCACATTGAATTTGTTGTTAGTTATCAAGTTTGTTGCGCACCACATCTAGCCAAATTTTTAATTTTTTTTTTTTTGATAAGAAGGCAATATATTAACGAAAGAGAGTACAAGGGTACTCTAACCCTTACAAAGGTGGTTAACGCCACTTACAAATGGAGAGAAGGAACGGTAAATCAATCGTACATCGACTTTCATAACAGAATAGCTACCTACAACTAACCAATTCTAAGACAAGAGCTTAATGGAAAGGACAATTATATCAACACATAACTTTATCCCATTAAATATTGTGTTGTTTCTCCCCAACCAAATAACCCAACACAGTTCTATCCAAAACATCTCGACCTTCTTATTACCATAATCTTTCCTCAAATTTCCCCAAGAAGAGATAAACGAAACTCTTTGACAAAGGTGGAGTAGGTTCTCCAATCTCCCACATAGAGCAAACCATCGGAAAAGGAAAAAAAAAGATGGAGTAGGTTCTCCACATGGGCAGAACAAAAGACACACATAGAATCAGAAAAGTTAGTGATACCTTTATGGAGCAAATTATCCTTAGATGACAATCTGTCTAACAAAGTCTCCAACTGAAAAAGAAGAAACTTAGAAGGGACTGAAGTATCCCAAAGGATGTCAAGGGAAGCCATTAAATCGTCTTCAACCTTGACCGATTGGGAGTTTTGCGAAGATGCATAACAAGAAGAAACTGAATACAGAAAAGATGCATATTTGGATCCACTAGAACCTATCACAAACAGATAAAATAGGCTGACACAACTCCAATTTTTCAAATAATTCATCCTCAAGCAGTCTGAACCGCTGGCTAAGTTCTGCTTGATCAGATGAAGATTCCACTACCACACTCCATCAGCCTAAATCCCCATCCCTTATACACTACTAAATTGCAAAACAGAACACTCGTATAACACAGGACACGCCTCCTTTAGGCTATGCGAACACATTCATCTGCTGGACTAGAAGTCGATATCTGAACCGTTGCCCAAAGAACACCTTACATTGTCACGAAAATAATCTATGATGGAACCGTCAACACACCCCACACTAGACAAATCTCTCCACCAAATCGAGTCACAATTCCTCCCTCTTCTATCGCCTCTGCTCATAATAGGAATCCCAGAAGAACGATACCTATACTCAATCAAATTAAACCATAACACCGCCGATTCGCTTAAAATCCTTCACTTCCACTTCAAGAGGAGGGAGATATTAAACAAACCAATATCCTTAACACCCAGACCCCCTTTAACCTTAGGCAAGCAGACCTTATCCTAGATGACCTAGTGGATAGTTCTCTTCTAAGCAAAACCACCCCAAAGGAAATTATTCTGAATTTGAGTAAGTTGTTTTAACATCTTCACTGGAATTTTATAAAACGAGAGCATGAAAGAAGGAATTGCATTGAGGACCAAGTTATTCATGACAACCCTGCCACCCATCGACACACCCCTACCTTTCCACGAAGGAAACCTCCTTCTCACATTTTCGACCGCACCCTTCCAAAGACTCACTCTCCTAGGAGAGGCACCCACCAACACACCCAAGAATTTAAATGGGAGTCAGTCAATGCAACAATTAAGGAACTTATAAGCAGAATGTAAATAGCAGAACTCAAATTTACTCCATATAACTTGCTTTTGAAGAATTAACCTTTAGGTCGGACATAATGTTGCGGTGAAAATCGGATAACAAGCTATTTATTAACTTGCATCATTTTCTTTTACAACCGACTTTGATTTATCCAAATGAAAGGTTCAAGATCGTTAAAAACCTAAAGGGGGGAGATCTAAGGTTCGGGGGTTGGTTACGCCTAGGGAAGGTATTAGCATCCTAAACGTCCGTAGTACTCTACGGGAACCTCTTATTTTAATTGTTAAATCTTACTCGCTTGCTAAGGGTGCTATGCTAAAGGTTGAAACCCTAGGGGTTTATTTCTAAGTATACTCGACAAAGCATCGCACTTTGCGCCTACGTATCCTCGGGAGTAGAATCAGAGTATGTGTAGTTCTACTAAGTAATGAACTTTTGACTATGGTCAAAGTTCACAGGGGAGAATGAGTACAAGCTCATTCTAGAGTTTAAGAACTCTCTAAATCTAAGTTATAATGGTCCTATGTTGAAGTTTTAGTCAATAGGGAAAGTGAGTATTCATTAGGATGAATATCACCAAGAGTGTAAGAACTCTCTCCTAAGGCTAGTTATAACTTATTGGCTCTTAGGAGGCCAAGAAGTGAAAGTCATCTCTTAAGAGGCTACTAAGGTAAGATGGGGGCTAATGACTTTAAGAGTCAACATTAATCATCTTCCTTTGGAATAGGGGGAAAGATAATAGTTGATAAGATACTAAAAGATAACAAGCTAATGCAAATATGATGATTATAAAAAGACATGAATAAGATAATGAGATGAGATAAAAAAAGAATAGTCTCGTCTTAATCATGATTTAATCGAGGAATCGATAATCAATGATTCTTGACTTTCATCGACTAAATAGGTGAATAAAATTGAAATAAAGAGAAAATGGTCTCATGTTGATCAAAGTCTTGTCAACTCAATGAAATCAACCAAACCATGAGGTTTGTTATGTCATCGACCACAATAAAGAAAGTGGAATCGAAGTGAAAAATAAAGTCGGTCTCGTCTAAATCAAGATTTAATCGAGAAATCGATAATCTTAATATTTGACTTTCATTGACCAACAAAAATAAATAAAAGGTAGCCTCACATTCATCAAGACTTTATTGATTTGAAATGATTAAAGTCAAGATTTGTGTAACGTCATCGGCCTAAATAACGATTACGAAATAAAAAAGGTTGATCTCGTCTTAATCAAGATTTAAATCGGTAAATAGATGATCTTGACATTTGACTTTCATCGACCAAAATAGAATCAGAATGAAAACAAAACTAGTCTAGTCTAAATCAAGATTTAATCGATAAATCGATAATCTTGGATTTTTTTACTTTCATCGACCAAAATAGAATCGGAATAAAAATCAAGTTGGTCTCGTTTAAATCAAAATTTAATCGACAAATCGATAATCTTAGATTTTTAACTTTCATCTACCAAAATAGAAAAAAAAAACGGCCTCTTACTAATCAAGGGATTTATTGATTTGGATAAATCAAAAAAACATGATTTTTGTAATATCATTGGACAAAATAAACATTGAAGTGATAATGAAAATCGAAGACGAAAATCCAAGTAAAAATCTAAATAGAATGATAACCAAAAATAGTTAACAAGAAATCATTCAAGACATATTTCTTTTAAAAAACAATTTGGTAAAAGAACAAAATAATAAAAAAAAGAGGGGGTTGCGCTGGAAATGGGAGGGTGCAGATCATCGAGGAATCATGTGGGCCTTACAAGCCCATCATCCCTTCAATGGAAGAAACATGGTTGGATAGCAAAACAAGGATGGGCTTCTACGAAGACCCAAAACCTAACAAGGCAACAAAAACAAGATACTTGGCAACAATGAAAACCACATCTCAGGTCAACGTTCAGAAACAAAATCATCATCTAACTTATTTTTATCAATCTTCGAAAACCAACAGAGTAAACCCAACCGACCTAAAAACAACCGCTAGAACAAAATCAACGAAGTCAGACCCGATCGTCACGTGGGACACAACAGCAACAACGACATCAAACCGCTCACAACGAATTCAACAAAGCTCCAACAATGAAAATCATTTTCCTCAACATTCTCCGTGCGATTCGATTTGTTTCAGGATAGTTATCAGCTATTCCACCTTTCTTCTTCACTTTGCTCGCTCAATCCAAGTTTGGTTGCTTCGATTCTGTGTCTATGGTTTGAAACGGATTCGATTGAGAGTGGGTCGATTAGATTTTGGGTATTTTGAGTCTATGGGTTTGAAGAAGATTTTGTAGGAATTGGTATTGTTCGTGAGGCTGTGAAGAGTTAGAGGAAGGTCGATTGGATTTTTGAGGTTTTAAGTTTGTTTTTTTGGTTGTTGTTGATGTTGAAGATATGGTGAGGTGGAGAAATTTTGAAGGTGGTTAAGTGGAGGGACAGTTAGAAGATTCAGAAAGGAGGAAGATTATTATGAAAGTTGTGAAGAAGATGATTGGTTGTGTAGCTGTGGGTTGTGGAGAGTCCGCGAATGGTGGAAGCTAGAAGAGGTTTTAAAGAGGTTTGATTGTGGTAATGAGAGCAGAGGAAAGAAACAGGGGAAGTAGCAGATTTTGGTGGAGGTTTGAAGTTGGTGATAAAGGTTCGGTTTTTCCCCCTCCCGAAGGTTGAAGGTTATCCCTCTACTTATGGTTCGCCCAACCTCATTTGAAAAACTCAGCAGGAATCCGTCCGTTGTCAAGACGCAGGTTACCGTTGCGACAAGTCCTTGTCACTAGCAGTCATGGCAGCATGGTTCTGAGCTTTTGGCATGTTGTCATTGAGGAGCAGATATCTCGTACGGTTTGAACAAAGAAGGAGGAACAAAACTTGATTCCTTTTGTTTCTTATGTGCCACATGTATCTCTCTCAATGGCCAGAATTTTGGGTTGAAAAGTCAACACACATAAGCTTGATTCTCATTGGTTGTTTGGTTAATGAGATTATCCAATTATGATTCAAAAATTGCACACGGTGGACCAATTGGTGAGAAATGGAAATGTTTCTTTTCTTAATTTTGAATTAATAATATGATTAATAAAAATAATAATAAACTAATTAATATTCTAAATTAAAATTAGTTAGAAAAATAAACTAAATGAATAATTGATCTAATTAATTAAACTAATTATTAAAATTAAATTAAATTAAGATTAATTTAAATTAATAAAAATAAAACAACTTAAATATAAATGAAATAAAAATAGGGCATATTGATATTAAACTAAAATAAAACAAATAAAAAACTAAATTAAAAATATAGAAAAAGATAATAAAACAACATCTAACAAAAAAACTGAGGGTAAAATTTGGGGTACAACAGTTGCCCCTATTTAAATATCTTCACCGAATGACATGAGAGATGAAGATCCTCATGGAATCAAAAGTGAAAGATATTTAAATACAGATAACCGAAAATTTTACCCTCAGATGCACAGACATGCAATGCAACAAACATGATGCCAAAATGCCAAAGAAGATGCAAAGATGCAGA
Source organism: Lathyrus tuberosus (assembly GCA_022829125.1). Lineage (NCBI taxonomy): Eukaryota > Viridiplantae > Streptophyta > Magnoliopsida > Fabales > Fabaceae > Lathyrus > Lathyrus tuberosus. The sequence goes on from JALAZF010000233.1 coordinate 1,482,225, forward strand.
CACAACAAGCACCAAAGGACAGACAGGAAGCAAACAAACACGAAATGAGCTTCACTTGGGAAGAAGGAAGGTTAGTATCCATGAGAAACACTCATTGGGGATACAAGCCATCCAACAAAAGAGACTCACCGGGGAGACTCCGAGGAAACACCGGGGATAGAGAACAAAAGGGAATTCTCCACTAGGGAAGGATCTAGGGAGATGGACGACGGGTTCAAGCATGACCGGACGACACTGGTGAAAAGGCACACTCTTACTGGGCATGAAACCAGGAAGAAGGCATGATCTCCACAAGAGATCAGTTTGAAATAAAAGGATAGACACCTAAATAAGATAAACTTCTGGGGATTTCCTCTGCTGAAGAGTTCAAACGGGATCTTCAAGAAAAACCAGAAAAGACGGAGACGAACTCTGCGCGCCAAATAAAAACACCTGGAATGAGCAATACGGGTTCAAGATAACCTGATATAAGCAAACGGTTCACGATAACCGAAGATAAACCACTGGAGTTTAATTGGGAACAAGGTTAATGAGCCAAGAATAGACTCTGGTACTCATAAGAGTTAGCTAAAATAACACATAATCTGCTTTATGAGGAAAATCGGCATGAGCTGAAAAGTAACCTTATTGGAAGTAGAACCAAGAAATGGGCTCCAATAAAGGTATCTAGAATGATTGATCATCAAGTCAAAACATGACTAGATGACATTCTAGAAAGGATCCGCAATGAAGGTTGAACCGGAGAGACGGTCTTCACTGGGAAAAAAACATCCAAAGTGATGGAACAACAGGTTCAAGTATGACCGGTTGGCACTTTAGAAAGAGATATAACCTCATTGGAGATAGAACCAAAAGATGGGCCCTAATAAAGTATCTAGAATGATTGATCATCAAGGCTAAACGCGACTAGATGACATTCTAGAAAGAATCCGCAATGAAGGTTGAACCGAAAGACGGTCTTCACTGGGAGAAAAACATCCAAAGTGATGGAACAACAGGTTCAAGTATGACCGGTTGGTACTTTAGAAAGAGATAGAACCTCATTGGAGATAGAACCAAAAGATGGACCCTAATAAAGTATCTAGAATGATTGATCATCAAGGCTAAACGCGACTAGATGACATTCTAGAAAGAATCCGCAATGAAGGTTGAACCGAAAGACGGTCTTCACTGGGAAAAAATACATCCAAAGTGATGGAACAACAGGTTTAGGTATGACCGGTTGGCAGTTTAGAAGAAGAAGAACCTCATTGGAGATAGAACCAAAGATGGGCCCCAATAAAGTATCTAGAATGATTGATCATCAAGGCTAAACGCGACTAGATGACAATCTAGAAAGAATCCGCAATGAAGGTTGAACCAAAAGACGGTCTTCACTGGGAAAAAATACATCCAAAGTGATGGAACAACAGGTTTAGGTATGACCGGTTGGCACTTTAGAAGAAGAAGAACCTCATTGGAGATAGAACCAAAAATGGGCCCCAATAAAGGTATAGTATCTGACAGGTTAGTACCGGGGTTGTATAACTGAAGATAAAACTTCCTGGGGAATACCCATTATGATTGCAAAAATGTTGAATAGTACCAGAGATAGAAAAGCTGCTTATAGGAGACTGCCACTTATCGCCATTGAAAAACAAGCTTCTTCAAGAGATTGCTGCTTCAAAGATATGTTGATATCACAATAATGTTGGAGGAATAATCATGTCTTCAATGAGGATCTGTAAAAGATTCTTCTTGCGAGAAACGGTGCAAAATAAATGCACGTTCATAGATAGGTTAAAAAAAACCACGCCTGCTAGGGACCAAAGTTCAATCTAGGAACAAACTAGAAAGAAACGGTCAAACAAGACTCCAATTGAGGAAAGAACTCAAATAGGGATTTATCTTATCCAATCGTGGAAAAGATAACTGAACCAACCATCATCCAAGAGGATAAAACTCTGTGGGGAATTCAGAAAATGATGGGCACTTTATGCCTAGGGCTGACAACTCTATTGGAGAGAATAGACAAACCCAGTAACTTGGGGAGATAAACGCCAAAGTGAACAAAACAGGTAAACACCAGAAAAGGAAGCAGAAAAGCCAAGATGCTATGCGTATGAGTGCTTAAGCCATGCTTATGCTTATGCTGACAAAACAGACAAAAGGAAACGAGACTAGAGATGAAATAAACATCTCGACAAAGGATACCCAGCCAAACTCAACAGATTGAACCAATACTGAGGATGGAGAAGAATCAACAACTTCACTGGTGAAAAGAGTATTCCACTTGAGGTATAACATCATGAGGATTGCCATCATGAGCTTGATCTCTTGTTGGAGGAGAATCCATGGAGAATTGTCAAGTTTAGCTGAAGTAATAGCTCATTGGGGAGCTAGCAAAGGATATCACACGATCAAAGTAATTCTGCATCCCATTGGCATAATGATCATCTTCAAATCTTATCTGCCTCAGGCTATATGGTCTGTCAGAAGACGATAACAAGAGGATTTTGTAGAAGAATTGGCATACAAGGTGTTTCAATATTTTCAAACTCTTGTATAGGTCTCGGCGTAACTGCCCCAGATTAACTGCATTCACACAACAAGGTCCTTGAACTTGCTTCTGACTGGTTGTTTGACGATTTGGGGAACAAACTTGCCCCTGTCAGCTTGGTTGAGATTTTCTGAATCTTGACCTGATTGCGCCTGATTAACTGGTTTGTGAGGGTAAGTCATCAAAAGGATTTTACAGAAGAATTGGTATACCAAATGCTCCAATATCTTCAAACTTTTGAAGAGAAATGAACCTTGACATAACTGCCCCAATTCAACTGTATTCACCATACAGAGTTCTTTAGACTGTGGTAGAAACAACTGGGGAACAAAACTTGCCCCTGCTGATAGGTCACTGGAGTCTACACTTGTCATAAGATGATTTGGAGAAGACTGGCTCTAGTATCTTGAACTTTGACGAGTTCTGTCCCTGATTCGGTAGATTGGCAAATCCTTCCGCTTGGTTGCCCCTGACTGGGCCTCCTTTATCAAGTCGAATCCCCTAGCTGGCTGCATTTGTTGGGATTTCTGTGATTTGTTGGCAAGTTCGATGCGATATTCATGCAAGCTTTTGAAATCAAGCTTTATTGATGAAACACACACAGTGGGGTGATTTAAATAATCAGAAATGGATCTAGTCATTTGCAGAATGACAGATGAAGTGATCAACACACGCAAATAACAAAGATTATTAGGAGTCAGGTTAGTCAACCTTGCTGTAGTATGCTTTCCGAACAACCTTTCCTCAATTAGGTCTTTTAAGGGTTGTAACGTGGCTTAGTTCACGGTTTATGAAACAAAGGATAAAGGCTCAAAGCTTATTTGTCCCACCCAATCTTCGTGATGAACTCCGATCCTAAGCTCAGTTAGCTCAAGCTATACATTCAAGTTTCCAAAAGCTAGGAAGTCACTTGATTTGAGAGAGTTGACTGGTGTCTTGCATGAAGCGCCTGCATTTGATTGCATAACCAAGTTAAACTGAGAACTACCCTGCCCCAAGGTTGAGATTTAAGGGTATTTTTGTAAGGAAAGAAAACTCATGCTTCTAGGCTCTAAGGGGTTAACGAGGGATTATCTTCCTTATTTCTCCAGTGTTTAGGAATTGAAACAACGCCTTATATCATTGGCGGGGTTGAATCGGCAGCATACCACAACAATTATGAATATAATGTTTTCATCATCCTCCCAAATCCTTGCTTAACAATAAGTTTGATAAATGGAGAAGAAATAAGATGAAGATATTATTATATTTTTGTATATGAGCATAAAAGTAGATGAGTGAAACGAATGGACTTAATCAAAAGATGCACAAACATTTCATTAACCTTGTCAATTTGAAAGTACAACGAAGCTTATAAGCAAATACAAATTCAAAGTGCAAAGGAAATACGGTAAAATTGCTGAAACAGCCAAAAGATTGCCAGCTTTAGGGAATCAAATACAGAAAACCAAAGAGGAGCTCAAACACAGGCACCTAATCCCTCTTTGTCTTGATACATCTTCCGCAGCATTACTTATCTCACGAGCGGGTAAGGATTGTTCTTGATATTAGGCTGGGAGCCATCGAAAGACAAAACTTTTCTCTCCACTAAGTCCTTTACAATATGCTTCAAAGCAAAACAACCTTCTAAATTATGGCCTGACGCCCCTTCATGGAATGCACAATGAGCGTTGGGATTGTAAGAAGGTGGAAGTGGATCAGGAGGTGGGCCTGATGGCCTTGTAGTTATTAATCCTTGTTGCACCAAAGCAGGATACAATGCTATATGCGTCGTAGGAATGGGAGGAATCCGAGGCCTTCCACCCTTCCTTTTACCTGGAATATTCTGACGAGAAACTTGAGTCTGTCGTGGATAAGCAGGAGCATTGGGCACTCGTTGATACACTGGTGGTTGAGGAACCGGCTGATAAACAGAAGCTTGGTGGTTGAATGTTGGCGTAATGGCGGCCACATAAGGTTGTTAAACAGAATAACACTGTTGTTGCTGCTGTCGTTTCCAGAACTGATTTTTCTTCTTTTTGTTCGTCATCACCACACTGGTATCTCCTTCCCTTTTGAAGGATATCTTGGCATCGTCGCTCGGACTATCTGCTCTCTTGGTCATTTTTCTACTCTTCAGACCAAGCTCTACTTTAATCCCCACAGCCACGATATCGGAAAAAATAGCAGACACGCTACTGATCATCCTTTCGTAGAATTCCGGTCTCACCGTGTCGACAAACCAATCAGTTAACTCTTTTTCAGATAAAGGTGGCTCTACCTGTGAAGCCAGCTCTCTCCATCTTTGTGCATACTCTTTAAAGGACTCGGTATCGCGCTGAGACATGCTCAATAATTATCTGCGATCTGGCGCGAGGTCCATGTTATATTTGTAATGCTTTACAAAAGCATCAGATACATCTTGAAAATGTTGGATCCTAGATTGGTCCAAAGTCAAATACCACTTTGTAGCAGCTCCTTTCAAACTATCTTGGAAGAAGTGGATCATTAACTTATCATTATCCATAAATGCATCCATTCGTCTGTAATACATGACCAAATGCGACTTAGGACAGGTCGCACCTGAGTATAGGTTAAAATTGGGTAGTTTGAACTTGGGTGGAATTACCAAGCCTGAGACTAAGCACATCTCCTTAGCATTAGTATTGAATACATTGCTCATTTCCATTGCTTCCAATTTCCTCTGCATTGTTTATACACTTTCTTTCAGCCTTTCATGTCGATTATCTCCTTCTTCGGACATATTGACATAATCATAAACCGGATGTCGGTTCTGAAAAACTGGGTGCACCTGAGCTTGCACTGATGCTGGAGTGAAGGTAGGAATAGCTTGAAAAGCCTCATTAACCAATGGAACAAATTGTTGAGTAGAAGTGACGACCGGAGCACGTATGAAGTTAAAAGGCATGCCCAAAATGGGATTCACAGCAGTAACGGGAGGTTCTACAGTTGTAGTGATAATCTTGGAGACCACTGTCGCTTGTGTATCCATCTTTGCTCTCATAAATTTAATTGCTTCCAGAATTTGCCCCATTCCTCCTCGGAGCTCACTCAATTCATTGCTAACTCTGTCCATTTCACAGTACTGTTCAGACATCCTTTGTCGAGCTTGGCTCGGGTGTTGTAGTTGTCGGGAATTCAAAGACGATTATGAAGGGAAAACGGTGACATGAGACGAAGACAGAGAGGAAATGCACATGCTATGACATGATGCAAATGGGATGCTAATGCAAGCCAAATGGTTTCAAATAACTCAAAGGCAAGTTGTGAGAAATTCTTTTGGAGAAACTGAAAAAGTCTTGTTTTTAAAATCCAAGCTCTGTTGATCTTTTGAAAAGGAAACAAACACTTGAGTTCCTCGAAACTAAAGGGCTAAGAATGCTTGAATGTATGGATACATAAAGCACACGAGCACAAACATATGTACACACAACAAAACATACAAATCCTAGGTTTATAGGTCTCATGAATGGAGCCATGGTCTACCCATCCCAAAAAGGTGTGTACTACGGATTCTCAGTTTGCAGAACAGGGTTCTAAAAGTTCCTAGAGTCGACAATCCATCTTTCGGATTTTATCGACTTCCCAGATGACTTGGTAATCAATAAAATTCTCAAGAGGATCTCGTCTGAGTGTAGTATCGCGTGACAACTAATTCATAAATAGACTCCATCATGGTCACCGCACTACATCCTAAAAAGGCTTAGTGGGGTTTGGTAACTACGGTTCTCAGTGTCGACGACACCTACATTGAGAGTAGCACGCTTTCACGAATAGGATCGTTCAACATGACTAAACTCTCAAGAGGGCCTAAACTGAGTGATGGTGTCTCAAGTCAACTTTTTCAGGAATTGACTCCTTCAAAGCCTCCTTGAATATACCATCATCCTATCATAAGTGCACTCAAATCCGGGTATAGGATTTATCTCACCACTCAAGAACCAAGCCAACAAAATAATCAAGCAAAGCATATATACAGGCAATCAAACAGATATACACAAATATAGCAAGCAAGCATAAATAAAACAAGTAAAACAAAGGTGGGCTTAACCCTCAAAAATAAGAATGCTTCCTCAGTGAAGTCGCCATTTCTGTTGCGGTGAAAATCGGATAACAAGTTATTTAATAACTTGCATCATTTTCTTTTACAACCGACTTTGATTTATCCAAAGGAAAGCTTCAAGATCGTTAAAAAACCTAAAGGGGGGAGATCTAAGGTTCGGGGGTTGGTTACGCCTAGGGAAGGTATTAGCATCCTAAACGTCCGTAGTACTCTACGGGAACCTCTTGTTTTAATTGTTAAATCTTACTCGCTTGTTAAGGGTGCTATGCTAAAGGTTGAAACCCTAGGGGTTTATTTCTAAGTATACTCGACAAAGCATCGCACTTTGCGCCTATGTATCCTCGGGAATAGAATCAGAGTATGCGTAGTTCTACTAAGTAATGAACTTTTAACTATGGTCAAAGTTCACAGGGGAGAATGAGTACAAGCTCAATCTAGAGTTCAAGAACTCTCTAAATCTAAGTTATAATGGTCCTATGTTGAAGTTTTGGTCAATAGGGAAAGTGAGTATTCATTAGGATGAATATCACCAAGAGTGTAAGAACTCTCTCCTAAGGCTAGTTATAACTTATTGGCTCTTAGGAGGCCAAGAAGTGAAAGTCATCTCTTAAGAGGCTACTAAGGTAAGATGGGGGCTAATGACTTTAAGAGTCAACATTAATCACCTTCCTTTGGAATAGGGGGAAAGATAATAGTTGATAAGATACTAAAAGATAACAAGCTAATGCAAATATGATGATTATAAAAAGACATGAATAAGATAATGAGATGAGATAAAAAAAGAATAGTCTCGTCTTAATCATGATTTAATCGAGGAATCGATAATCAATGATTCTTGACTTTCATCGACTAAATAGGTGAATAAAATTGAAATAAAGAGAAAACGGTCTCGTGTTGATCAAAGTCTTGTCAACTCAATGAAATCAACCAAACCATGAGGTTTGTTATGTCATCGACCACAATAAAGAAAGGGGAATCGAAGTGAAAAATAAAGTCGGTCTCGTCTAAATCAAGATTTAATCGAGAAATCGATAATCTTAATATTTGACTTTCATTGACCAACAAAAATAAATAAAAGGTAGCCTCACATTCATCAAGACTTTATTGATTTGAAATGATTAAAGTCAAGATTTGTGTAACGTCATCGGCCTAAATAACGATTACGAAATAAAAAAGGTTGATCTCGTCTTAATCAAGATTTAAATCGGTAAATTGATGATCTTGACATTTGACTTTCATCGACCAAAATAGAATCGGAATGAAAACAAAACTAGTCTAGTCTATATCAAGATTTAATCGATAAATCGATAATCTTGGATTTTTTGACTTTCATCGACCAAAATAGAATCGGAATAAAAATCAAGTTGGTCTCGTTTAAATCAAGATTTAATCGACAAATCGATAATCTTAGATTTTTAACTTTCATCGACCAAAATAGAAAAAAAAAACGGCCTCTTACTAATCAAGGGATTTATTGATTTGAATAAATCAACAAAACATGATACTTGTAATATCATTGGCCAAAAATAAACATTTAAGTGATAATGAAAATCGAAGACGAAAATCCAAGTAAAAATCTAAATAGAATGATAACCAAAAATAGTTAACAAGTAATCATTCAAGACATATTTCTTTTAAAAAAACAATTTGGTAAAAGAACAAAATAATAAATAAAAAAAGGGGGTTGCGCTGGAAATGGGAGGGTGCAGATCATAGAGGAATCATGTGGGCCTTACAAGCCCATCATCCCTTCAATGGAAGAAACATGGTTGGATAGCAAAACAAGGATGGGCTTCTACGAAGACCCAAAACCTAACAAGGCAACAAAAACAAGATACTTGGCAACAATGAAAACCACATCTCAGGTCAACGTTCAGAAACAAAATCATCATCTAACTTCTTTTTATCAATCTTCGAAAACCAACAGAGTAAACCCAACCGACCCAAAAACAACCGCTGGAACAAAATCAACGAAGTCAGATCCGATCGTCACGTGGGACACAACAGCAACAACGACATCGAACCGCTCACAACGAATTCAACAAAGCTCCAACAATGAAAATCATTTTCCTCAACATTCTCCGTGCGATTCGATTTATTTCAGGATATTTATCAGCTATTCCACCTTTCTTCTTCACTTTGCTCGCTCAATCCAAGTTTGGTTGCTTCGATTCTGTGTCTATGGTTTAAAACGGATTCGATTGAGAGTGGGTCGATTGGATTTTGGGTATTTTGAGTCTATGGGTTTAAAGAAGATTTTGTAGGAATTGGTATTGTTCGTGAGGCTGTGAAGAGTTAGAGGAAGGTCGATTGGATTTTTGAGGTTGTAAGTTTGTTTTTTGGTTATTGTTGATGTTGAAGATATGGTGAGGTGGAGGAATTTTGAAGGTTGTTAAGTGGAGGGACGGTCAGAAGATTCAGAAAGGAGGAAGATTATTATGAAAGTTGTGAAGAAGATGACTGGTTGTGTAGCTGTGGGTTGTGGAGAGTCCGCGAATGGTGGAAGCTAGAAGAGGTTTTAAAGAGGTTTGATTGTGGTAATGAGAGCAGAGGAAAGAAACAGGGGAAGTAGCAGATTTCGGTGGAGGTTTGAAGTTAGTGATAAAGGTTCGATTTTTCCCCCTCCCGAAGGTTGAAGGTTATCCCTCTACTTATGGTTTGCCCAACCTCATTTGAAAAACTCAGCAGGAATCCGCCCGTTGTCAAGACGCAGGTTACCGTTGCGACAAGTCCTTGTCACTAGCAGTCATGGCAGCATGGTTCTGAGCTTTTGGCATGTTGTCATTGAGGAGCAGATATCTCGTACGGTTTGAACAAAGGAGGAAGAACAAAACTTGATTCCTTTTGTTTCTTATGTGCCACATGTATCTCTCTCAATGGCCAGAATTTTGGGTTGAAAAGTCAACACACATAAGCTTGATTCTCATTGGTTGTTTGGTTAATGAGATTATCCAATTATGATTCAAAAATTGCACACGGTGGACCAATTGGTGAGAAATGGAAATGTTTCTTTTCTTAATTTTGAATTAATAATATGATTAATAAAAATAATAATAAACTAATTAATATTCTAAATTAAAATTAGTTAGAAAAATAAACTAAATGAATAATTGATCTAATTAATTAAACTAATTATTAAAATTAAATTAAATTAAGATTAATTTAAATTAATAAAAATAAAACAACTTAAATATAAATGAAATAAAAATAGGCCATATTGATATTAAACTAAAATAAAACAAATAAAAAACTAAATTAAAAATATAAAAAAAGATAATAAAACAACATCTAACAAAAAAAACTGAGGGTAAAATTTGGGGTACAACACATAAGTTAGAAGCTCCTAAGAATAGCTTTGATGCACCAAAGATTAGACCATCAACCTTCCCCCATTAAAATTGTATCGTCCCTAAACTGGAGAGTATTGAAAGAGACGTTTTTCGTGACCTCAAAGCCTCTGAATAAACACTACTACAAAATGCTAAAACAACAACGCCAGGCTTACAACGCATCCTTTTATGCCGTTGTAATAGGTTAAAAATTTCGCGCCCATTTAAAAGCTGAGTCATTTAATGACGGTTGAATGAAACCACCGTAGTAATAAATAAAATGTATCAAGCTTCGATTCCCTGCAACTATATTTTTTCCATTTTTTAGAGTACATTTAGCATGTGTCAATTAAGTCCATTATTTAAAAAATAAATTGTAAATTATTTTACAACGGTTAAGATGAACAACCGTAGTAATAAATGAAATGTAATAAGCTTCGATTCCCTGCAACTACATTTTTTCCATTTTGTATAGTACATTTAGCGTGTTTCAGTTAAGTCCATTATTTAAAAAATAAATTGTAAATTATTTTACAACGGTTAAGAAGAACAACCGTAGTAATAAATGAAATGTAACAAGCTCTGATTCCCTGTAACACATTTTTACCTTTTTTTAGGATACATTTCACTTAAGATTCCACTACGGTTTGTTTCTCCACCGAGATTAAAAGGTTTACTGATAAATTAAAACAAAACGTATTATGTATTTCTTTCATAAGACGCCCTAATCGAACAAGTGAGCCAGAGACGCCATAACCTTTACACTCTTCAACATCTTCATTCCTTTTTTCTTGGTTTATGCTTAAATATTGACCGTTTTCATTCATTTGCTTCTTTAGCTTCGAAGTAAGGTAATCTTCAACATATTCATTCCTTTTTTCTTGGTTTATGCTCAAATATTGACCGTCTTCATTCATTTGCTTCTTCAGCTTCGAAGTAAGGTTCTCTTCAACATCTTCATTCCTTTTTTCTTGGTTTATGCTCAAATATTGACCGTCTTCATCATTCATTTGCTTCTTCAGCTTCGAAGTAAGGTTCTCTTCAACATCTTCATTCCTTTTTTCTTTGTTCATATTGTATATGCTCAAGTCAGAATGAGATGTTTCATATGCTTTACGTTTAGTATGAGAGTACATCTTCATTGATTTTTTCTTTGTTCATATTTTATATGCATATGCTTGAGTTTTTGGATTAGATTTTGGTGTGTCATTCACATTATTATACATGTATAAATTTCAGAAGTTGTAATGGATCGTAGTTGGATGAAAGCCAATAGATTAGATCCAGTTTATGAGAACGGAGTTTGTGAATTCCTTGAATACGCTGATAAATATCTTCCCGACAATTATGGTATCTTTTATTGTCCTTGTGTTGTTTGCGCTAATATAAAAAAGGGTACAAAGAAAGAAATACACAATCACCTTTGTTGTGATGGTATATGTCAAAATTATATAATATGGACGTGGCATGGTGAGGTGGATAATAAGGAAAGTCAGGCGTCACAAAGTCAAAGAGTGGAGGAAGATGAATATATGGAAGACCACCTAGAGGATATGTTCCGTGATATTGGGGAATCTTCTTTTATGAATGCTCATATTTATGATAATTTATGTAGTGATAAAGACACCCCTTTATATAAGGGATGCACAGAGTTCACACAATTGTCGGCGGTGTTAAAGTTGTTTAATCTGAAGGCAAAAAATGGATGGTCGGATAAAAGTTTCACGAAATTACTTGAATTGCTACAGCAAATGTTACCAAAAGATAACAAATTGTCGGATCGTTGCTATGAGGCCAAGAAGATATTGTGTCCACTGGGTCTGGAGTATATCAAGATACATGCTTGCCCTAATGATTGCATATTATACCGGAAAGAGTATGAAGACTTGTTTCAATGTCCGAAATGTGGTGTGTCGCGTTACAAGCTGAAGGCTAGCAATGGTGATGACAATGATCACTATGACAATGTTAGTAGGAAGCATCCTCCTGCTAAAGTGTTATGGTACTTGCCAATACTTTCATGATTAAAGAGACTTTTTGCTAATTCAAATGACGCAAAGAATCTTAGATGGCATGCAGATGAAAGGATTCGTGATGGAAACATTCGCCATATAGCTTATTCTTTGCAATGGAAGAAAATTGATTCGTTGTTTCCAGATTTTGGAGTCGAGCCAAGAAATCTTAGGCTTGGGCTTGCCACCGATGGAATGAACCCCTTTGGTAATATGAGCACTAATCATACTTCGTGGCCTGTTCTACTCACTATTTACAACCTATCTCCTTGGTTGTGCATGAAGCGCAAGTATATACTGTTAAGTATGATGATTTCTGGACCACGACAACCTTGTAACGACATAGATGTTTATCTTAGTCCATTAATTGATGATTTACGACTCTTTTGGGATGAAGGCGTTGAAGTTGATGATGCATATTCTGGGGAAAAGTTTAATATGCGTGCAATGTTATTTTTCACAATTAACGACTTTCCGGCTTACGGTAACTTGGCGGGATACAGTGTCAAAGGACATAAAGCGTGTCCTATATGTGAAGATGATACTTGTTATTACCAACTTGAGTTTGGAAAAAAGACCGTTTACCTTGGGCATCGAAAATTTCTAAAACCGGGTCATCCTTATCGTAGATTGCGAAAGGCTTTTAATGGAGAGTAAGAGTTTGGTAAGGCTCCTAAACCTTTAACCGGGGATGAAGTTTATCAACACTAGGAATACATTAATGTTGTCCTGGGGAAGAGAGAAAAAGAAAAAGGGGAAGTTGCAAAAAATATATGGAAAAAGAGGTCCATCTTCTTTGATCTTCCATATTGGTCAAGTCTTGATGTTAGACATTGTCTTGATGTGATGCACGTGGAGAAAAATGTGTGTGATAGTTTGATTGGCACACTTCTAATCATTCCGGGCAAGACTAAAGATAGTAAGACTTCCCGTCTTGATATGGAGAAGATGAGTATACGAAAATAGTTGGCTCCAATAGAGAAAGGAAAAAGAACTTATCTGCCTCCAGCATGTCACACTCTATCTAAAAAGGAAAAGAAGATGTTCTGCGAGTGTTTGCAAGGTATTAAAGTTCCGCAAGGTTACTCATCAAACATCAAGAAACTTGTATCAATGAAAGATCTCAAGTTAATTGGTTTAAAATCTCATGATTGTCATGTATTAATGCAACAACTTCTACCCATGGCTATCCGTGGAATCCTTCCAAAAAATGTGAGAGTAACTATAACGAGACTGGGTTTATTCTTCAATGCCATATGTAATAAAGTTCTTGATTTCAAAAAATTGGATGAATTAGAAGATGAGGCTACCATAGTCTTGTGTCAATTGGAGATGTATTTCCCGCCATCATTTTTTGACATTATGGTTCACTTACTTGTTCATCTCGTAAGAGAAATAAGAATTTGTGGTCCAGTTTTTTTAAGGTGGATGTATCCAATAGAGTGATATATGAAGATCTTTAAAGGATATACGAAGAATCATCACCGACCGGAAGCTTCGATTGTTGAAAGGTACATCACAGAAGAAGCTGTTGAGTTTTGTACAAACTATTTGTCGAATGCAGATTCTATAGGAATTCCAAAGTCTCGTCATGCTGACATAGACGAAAGAGGTATTCAAGGTCTAAATGTTAGGTCAATGGCTCGGGATGTAGTTATTCAATCACATTTCTATATATTGAATAATATAGATGAGGTTCAACCTTTCATAGAGACTCACAAAAGACTTATGAAGAAAAAATATCCCCGAATGAATGACAAGTTCTTGTTGATAGAGCATAACAATAAATTCATGGATTAGTTTAATAAAAGTGTATCTAATGATCCTAGTGCATCTGAGATACTTAGATGGTTGTCGTACGGGACAAAATTTTGTGTCATTACCTGGAGTGCATACGACATTGGTCATTATACCTTTTATACAAAATCAAAAGATGATCGTAGTATAATGCAAAATATTGGGGTTATGGTTGAAGCCGAATCGATGTATTTCTCTAGTTCGAAAGATAAGAGTCCGGTATTGGCAATACCGGGTTTTATGGTGTCATTGATGAGATTTGGGAGATTGATTATGTTATTTTCAAAGTGACTTTATTTAAATGCAAGTGGGTTCCCAGTAATAGTAATAGTGTATACATTGATGACTTAGGATTCACCCAGGTCGAACTTGGTAAGGCATATTTTAATACAGAACCATTCATCATGGCTTCTCAAGCAAAATAAGTTTTCTATGTTTCCGATCCATCGGACAAATCGGGGAAATGGTCAATCGTTCTCCAAGGAAAATACATTCCTCTTAGTGATGAAAGTCTTGATATTCCGTCCACACCTTTTTACACAACACAAGTTCCTACCTCATATGATGAAGTTGATGGAGATGTCGTGCATGCTATACGACTCGATCATGAAGAAGGCATATGGGAAAATTAACAAGTACATAATTTATTATTTATTCATAATATATTAATTGTATGTTATAGTTTAGAAGTATTTTTACTAACAAGTATAATTATTTGAAATTATAGGTATTTTGAGTCCAGACACCAGGCCAGTAGACAAGACACCAAGAGACAAGATACCAATACACCAAGTTACAATTATGTGAAGTTATGTAATGTGTGTAAACTGTAATATGGTATATGTGATATTTTATTTATGTAGGTTGTTTGTTCTGATAAACTATAATCTGGTATATGTGATATTATGAATATGATACGATTAATATTATTATGAAAACATTATCACAAAATGTGAATTGTATTTTTCTGCTGTGCTGAGATATGGAGAACAATAATACAGGTAAAAAATGGGATTAATTATAAAAGCAGGATCATATTTGTTAATTTTGCAGAAACTTTAACGACGGTTATATTTCTTAACCGTTATAATATCTGGCGCGCTGGCCAGGAAAAAATAAATATCAAAACTGCATTACTGGGAATCGAACCGAGAACAATTATATTTATTACAACGGTGTTTTGTAAAACCGTTGTGATAGTTAGCGCACTTTCCTGTTTATTACAACGCCTATAAGGCCGTCGTTGTAAGTATCATACATACGACAATCTACATAACAACGCCATCGCTCACGTCATTATATGTCATTCCCAACCGTTGTTAAATGGGTTTTTCGTAGTAGTGAAACCTTCGTGAACCACCTTCTTCATGATTTTGTTAAGACCTTCCATAACCAAAACGAAAAGGAAAGGGGAGAGAGTGTCTCCTTTTCTCAGACCCTTGTTTAAAGAAAAATCCCGCGTCACTCTACTGTTAACCAACACAGAGCTCGATCCGTGAAAAACAACAGCTTCCATCCAGCGCCTCCACTTAAAACTGAAATTCATTCGATTCAAAAGATACCTCAAAAAACCCCAGCTCACACAATCGTACGCCCTCTCAAAATCAATCTTCATCAGTAAACAATTCTTCTTAAACCTCTTTGCCACGTCCATCACTTCTTTCACAACTAGCACACCGTCAAAAATGCTTCTCTTAGTAACAAAGACATATTGTTCGATAGAAGGAATACTACCAGCAAGAATTTTTGAAATTATCTTCCGAAAACAACTTACCAAGCAAATAGGCCTATACATACTCAACTCTTGAAGATTGTCACACTTCAAAATCAATGCCAAGAAAGAAGCAGTAGATGCCTTAGAGAGAAATGCATTGGAGTGAAAATATGTCACGAAGTATATTAAATGTTAATGCATGCTTTGAAAAAATTCATCCATGTGGTGAGAGATATCTTAGGTAACTTCATCCATTTGCTCATGAGTAGCTTGGATAACATTATATAGGTCTTTAAAAGAAGGATTGGTAGGTTTTGGAAGCGTTGGGAAATATAATGAAAGAACCCTACATTATAACTAAATCATATATATTATAGCAAAAGAATAATTAACATAACATTTACATCATTTATTTCATATTCATTTCCAACATCAATATTAACCTTAAATAAGTAGGGTTTGCAAACAACTATTAACCATATGTCACTTTAGTAAAAACATGGTTTCGTCCAATTCTAACCTATTAATATAGAAATAAAGAAAATAAGGATATAACTAACTACTAAGTGCACCCTTTAGAGTTGATAATAATCCTGGGCTAACATAACTTTTTTTATTTCTCTTTTAAACATGTAAGGGCCCGATTCTAGGCTGTCAACATAGAAATAAAAAAATTAATTAATGAAGAGTAATTAAAAAAAATTATAAATATGGTAGAAATAATTTACCTTTTTCCTTTTTTGGAGCGAATGCTGAAAGGAATATAAAATATCAAGTGGGCATTGGCTAGGTTGAGAATGCCTTTGAAGAGCACTAATTTCCATTGAACTCGCAATCTACATACAATGTATTCAAACCATTATAATATTGTGTTGACGAAATTCAAAATTTTGCAGTAGTGTAATAAAAAAACAAGACAAATAAGTGCACCTGAATATTTATATTTAAATAATTAGATATGGTATAGTTTGCTTATGAGGAAAAACATACATTAGAATAATTAATATACATACAAGAGTTTGAGTATTTTTCAATAATGAA
Organism: Lathyrus tuberosus; assembly: GCA_022829125.1. Classification (NCBI taxonomy): domain Eukaryota; kingdom Viridiplantae; phylum Streptophyta; class Magnoliopsida; order Fabales; family Fabaceae; genus Lathyrus; species Lathyrus tuberosus. The sequence continues at coordinate 1,498,720 of JALAZF010000233.1, forward strand.
TTTTCAGCATGGGAGGATTTCTTGTTGCTACTTGAAGAGTTTTCCATAGGGTTTCCAATACTAAATGCACATGAATGAGATTTCATGTGAGAATCCAATGTTGTAATTTCATCTGACTTTAATCTCGATGGTTCTTTTTTTAAGGATGATGAAAGAACATCAACACCATTTACTTGGTCGTTCTTGTTATCGCTATAAGTTTTCACCAACTTACTCAACTTCACATTAACATGCTCTCTTGTACTTATTTGACTAGATAGATCAACATTGTTTTTCTGAATCAAACAAATACTAAGGTAAATTAGTGTTAAACATATGATATATATAAAAAGTTATAAAAAACAATACCTGGATTTCTTTTGACACATTCCTAGCATACTTGTTATTACCATTTTGAATGTGCATATCAGGACGATGCTTGGGCTTGGGCTTGGGCGTAATCAATCGTCGTTCTATCGGTGACATATCCTAGAATGATATGCATAAATAATAATTTAAACTAATTTCATATCAGAAGAAAAAAAGGAGTTAAAGACTAATGTGTCATGGGATATGAAAAGGTAGAGATCTTACTAATAATAATTGAGAAATTGAGACATAATTACTAGTCTTTTCCAATGAACTTCCATTCTGCATATAAATTATTATAAGATTTTGCATATATTTAGAGAAAAATAAATAAAAGTTTGAATTATTAATATACATACATGAATTTGAGTATTTGGGAGTCGTGAATCTGAAGAATCTTGAAAGCTTTTCTTGTTTCTACTCGAAGAATTATCTTCACATGCATGAGGTTTCATACTTGAATCTATGGTGACTTCAGAGGACTCAACACCAAAACACTTAAAGAAAGCAAAGAATACTCCCTGAATCCAATTGAAATTCATTGCTTCTTATTTTTGATGTTAATCTTTCTGTAAAATTTATGCATCATCACTCAAATTAATATTACAGCAAATAGTATATAAACCACCTTAAGTTAAAAAAAAAAATATTGACTTTGTATGAAAAATGATACATAGAATGAAGATGCATAATAATATGAAAAAATAGTTATTGATTTTGTATGGAAAAAATTATACATAGAATGAAGATGCATAATAAACAATACATTATGGAAGTAATAGTACTAATATGGATATGCACCAAATACATTGCCTTTCAAAAAAAAGATTGATAATAAATATGCAAAATATTTAATTTTGATAAGAAGGTGATTAAAAATTTTCTATAAAATATCTCACCAAAAAAATTTCTATAAAATAAAATTGAAATCATGTAACTATATTCTAGCTAATTTATAATTTATAAATATATTATGTACATTGTATTAATTATAAATTAGAGTTTAAAGGTAGTGCACTATCAGTGTAAAAAAATATTACACATACATCCAATCAAATTATTCTAAAGTGTCAAATCATAACAGTATTTTAAAAATAAAAATGTGATGTGGCGGGATACACGTCTGTAATTGGTTGATAATGTAAATATATTTTACACTGTCGGTGTATATTCTTTTTTCTCTTATAAATTATTTTACCAATTATAAATTGCACTTTACCAACAACATATTATATACAAAATTTTAAATCACCTTGCAACCTAAAATTGATGATTGCTTGAAAATAACAGTCACTCAAATTGAATTTAAATGAAGAAAAATATAAAAATACTCTTAAATACAAAAAAAAAATTAATTAATGTTTAAATGTATAAACAATTTTAGCACGTCCTAGATTTTTATGTAGAAAAATATTTGTAGAAGGATCAAGTAATAACAAAAAGAAAGATATGTAGACTTAGCTTAATAATCACTTATAGATTTAAATTCTCTACACCATCATCTATATTCTTTATAATGCTTACTAACTTTCATACTATCTTTTTAAATGTAAATTTGTGTGTCACATGAAAGATATAAATAGCTTAGAAGATATATAATTTCAAGAGAAAAACAACATCAATATACAAAAGAGAAGATTAAAAAATTAAAAAAATAAAAACATGTAAAATTTTACCTCTCTATAGCTAATGAAAATAGATCTAACAACACTTTTCCTTTCTTTCAAAATCTACTGCTCCTAATGATTTTTATTTCAGAACCTAATTTTCTAAAAAAATATACAATATCATATATTCCTTCTCTATGGTATTTATATATCTTTGTAATGTGTCATGCATATGGAAGGAAGAAAAAGGGAAAGGTATAAAATTGATAACTAGATCTGAAATTAAATAAATTTGCATATATAAAAACTAGTGGCCAGCACAAAGTAAAAGCTTCTTTCCAAAAATAATTTTAAAAGTTGCATTAATGAAATTAATATGTTTACAAAATAGTATTTTTATTAAAAAATTTGACTTTAGAATATATATATATATATATATATATATATATATATATATATATATATATATATATATATATATATATATATATATATATATATAAATTATCATTAGACTTAAAAAAACAAACTGATTTGGTTTTCTAATATTAAGCCTAATTATAATGGATAGAAAAATATTTTCCGGAAAATAAAAATCCTTTTTCTAAAATTTTTAAATATTATATGTAATAGAGAAACATTTAATAATTTTATATGAAATTTTATATTTTAAATATTAATTAAATCTAACATTGATATTGATAGTTCTCGTATTTCACATTCTCATGATAATATCAATATTCACATAATACACTCCCAATATATATAATACTATTTATATATAATTTAACATAAAATTCATAACTATTTATTTTTTTAAGTAATTATATTTTATATTAATTATTTTAATAGAAAAATGCTTTTCATTAATTCAATTGTTATTATAAATGATCGTTGATTATGGTTTAACAAGTTTCACTATAACAAATAACGTTTTCCATAACGAAAATTTCACCTCGCACAATACAAAACTGAGGTATAAAATCAATACGCGCTATTTTTTATTATTTAAATTTAAAAAGAAAATCATAAATTCTCTCGGTTTTTAAAATAACCGAGGTTAAAAAAACAACTTTGTACAAGCTTCAATTCCTATCTATCATAGTTTATGATTTTATTTGTTTATAAGTGTAAACAAAATGTTCTAACTCTTCGGTTTTCTATTTAAACGAGGTATAAAATAATAAGATTTTACTATAAAAGCACTCGTTAAATAGATTTTACTCTAATCCTTACTTATAAAAAGTCGCCTCAAACTCGCAAGCATCATTTTTTGGGATGGATTGCAAGACAGAAAAAAATCTGCATTGTTCTTCTATATTGAACAAAACATTTTTTTCTACCCTTGCAATTTATCTCACATAATGGTGTTGATGTTTTCGTTGTTATATTTTTTGGAATAACCCTCAGGTAAAGAAAGGTACTCATTTGATAGATTGCAAGTGCAGAAAAGCATTCTTGCTTCAAGTTACCCAAAGAAACGAGTTTAACCAACAAAGAAGGGAACTAGATCAACCTTTGAAGAGTACTTAGTTGATAGATTGCGAGTGTAGAAATTCATTTGTTTCAAAAATATTTGTTTTAATGGGTATCCAAAAAAATATGGATGTCACCTAAGATTTGTTGTAAACCATATTTTTTGATGTTTTGTGTAAATAATGTATTAAAAAAATTGTCACCTCGGTTTTGTTTAAAACCGAGATGATAGTTTGAAAAAAACCTCAGTTTTATAGTCACCCTCGTCCATTTCTATCATGAGTTGCTACTACATATCTATGCAATAGATTGCAAGTGAATAAAATAAAAATTCTCATTGGGAAAAAGATTTTACAATGTATTTGTAATATTCTATATAAACAATGTAATTTAAAAAAATAGCTTATTCACCTCGGTTTTCTTGTTGGTCGAGTGTTAAGGGCCAAATTGTGCATACTTTTTACTATATTTTATGGTCCTTTCAATTGGTTTCCTTGATAATTTAGTAGAAAATCTAGTAAGTTTTAGTACATTTATGCTAATTTCCGATTTTATTGTAAATATTGTAAATTATGATCATTTTGATGCTCTTTGACAAGTCGTCTTGCTTATATTTGATGATAGGAACAATTGGTGAAGGAAAGAAGACCTGAAAGTTGATTTTCGAAGAGTTCGTGTCGGTAACTCGCGCTAAGAGAGCTTTTCAGCATGGTATCAGCGCGCACTTTCGGCCAATTCCAGTAGCTAAAGTCTCCAACCACGCTAAGCGGGCTACTACTGCACTTAGCGCGCTTTCTGGGAATTTGTCTGCATTTTTGCTGATCGCGCTTAGCGTGCTCCTGATGGCGCTTAGCGCGGTGCCACTTACTGCACTTTGTACACTTGCTATAGATATCTTCTTTTGGAGATATTTTCACTAACTCTTGTACTTTACACTTTTCAGCATTTCTAGAAGGGAAAAAAGGGTTTTCTTGGTCAAAAACCTTAGGAACTCAGGGAGAAGTAAGAATCAAATATTTGGAGCATCAATCCTCGATTCTTCGACTTTGATGCTAGCAAAGCTTTTTTTTTACTTGTTGATCAAGCTACCATGGTGGATGGTAGCTAAACACTTTTGTGAAAATATTAGAGGTAGTTAATTTTGCTTGTATGTATTTCGTTTGATCTTTTGTATATGAACAAGGTTGATGATCAATATATGATAAAGTTGTTTTCTTTTAATGTTGTATTTTTGGTTTGAATCACTCTAGACATAGATTTTCCAAATCTTGATCTAATGTCTTCATCTATTAACAACCAAACTCTAGAAATAGATTTTGGATTTAATATTTGCTTTGTATTGGCCTTAATGTTTATTGTTTCGATTGTTGGTTTGAGACATCATCTAACGATTTAAACAATAATACCCACGAAGTCGCTTTAGACATAAACGGATTCGCGAGGATACACGATTGTATTGATCGAAACTAAGTTCATATGCTTGATTAATCGGATACGTATGAAAAGGATTAATGAAATCTAATCTTGACATGCTTTTCTCAAAACTAAAACATTTTTGCCCTAATTTACTCTTTGCAACAAACTTATGTTACAAAACAAGAAATCTTTTGAAAACTCTTTACTTAGAACGGTAAACTATTAAACAGCGAGCATCTATATATCTTGCGTACAATCCCTGTGGATACGATAAAACATCCACCGAAATTACTTTTCAACAAAATGGCGTCGTTACCGAGGATTGTTAAGTAGGATATTGCAAGCATTGCAATAGTTTAGTGATTTTAAGATATTTGTATTGTGAATCTTTTACCTCTGTAATTCTCTTGTGCTTTTTAATTTGTTTGACTAGTTTGTAGAATCTGTTTATGCGAGGGAGTGTACCTGCAAAAGAACTTCATTTTGATCTTGAGATTGAGAGAACTGCTCGTAGACTCAATAGCAGAACAAGGCGGAGACGGCAACTTGTTAAAGAAAGACAAGAGTGAGGAGAATCTTCTTCATCCGCACTAATTGTTACGCCAATCATGGCAGATCTACCTCCACCACCACCTCCTGCTTCAACACCATGTACCAACAGTCCGAGGCATAATGCTCAGTTTGCGCGCAACACCCACAATGAGAGACATTCTGAGATGAAGACCAAAATTCTTGCGCCTTTATACCAAAATCCTTTTACCGATATGGACCATGAGGATCCTTTCACTCATATCAAAAAATTCTACAAAATTGCGGGTGCAATAGGAGCGCCGGAAGCTGAAGAAGAATCATTGTTAAAGAGACTATTTCTGCATTCCTTGATTGGGAAGGCAAAGGAATGGTATCTTGATCAATCAACTTTAGTTATGACAGATTGAAATTGTTGCGGTGAGAATCAGATAATAAGCTATTTATTAACTTGCATCACATTTCTTTGAATTCACCACCGACTTTGATTTATCCAAAGGAAAGGTTCAAGATCGAGAAAACGTAAGAGGATCTAGGTTCGGGGGTTGGTTATACTAAGGGAAGGTATTAGCACCCTTAATATCTGTAGTACTCTACAGGAACCTCTTGTTTAGTTTGTGTTATGTTATGTTTGCTTGCTAAGGGAATCTGTTAATGGTAGAGGTAAAGACCTAAGGGTATGTACACAAAGTTTGCTCGCCAAGACGTTGCATCTTGTGCCTACGTATCTGACTAAAGAATCAGAGCAACCGTAGTTCACCTAACTAAGGGTGAATTTGAGGAACCATTGACTATGGCCAAAGTTCCAAGGGAAATGAGTGTGAGCTCATCTTAGAGTTTGAAGAAACTCTCTAAGTCTAAGTTATGATGGGGTAAGTGAATACTCAAGGTGATAAGTCCCACATAGAGTCCAAGAACTATATCTTAGTTCTAAGTTGTGATTGGATGGCTATGAGGCCAAGGGAAAGTATCCTATGACTGTGAGGTCACAGAGAAGGTGGTTATGACTATGAGGTCAAAGCTGGTAAGTGGCTATGACTATGAGGTCAAAGCTGGTAATCCTATGACTATGAGGTCAAGGAGAAAGGTAGCCATGACTATAAGGTCAAGGCGGATTATGAGCTATCTATGACTTTGAGGTCAATAGAAAGACATTCCTTTGGAAAGAGGGGAGGATAACAAACTTCTTATGGATAAGAATGTTACGGGGATTTGAGATTCAAATGAACAGTAGAAGTTCAAGAACTCAAAGAGAGTGGACATTAATCAAGTAAGAATAACATCAAAACATGATATATACATCTATGTATGAGCATAGCAATAGTTCAATACAAACTTGAGTAAATGAACACAAGTATAACAAAATATTTAAGAACTATGAAACTAAGAGTAAAACAACTTTCTCAAATAAAGTTCAATTTGCAAGATAATTTAAGAGATGCCATGAAGGATAAGATCCAAGCAAGTTATGAACAAAGTTTGTGTACATTGGTGAGATGTTCAAAAGTTAAGATAGTGGACACACAAGTCTAAGACTAAGGTCTAAATTCAAGATCAAACACTTAAGAATGATTTGTATGGAGTGACATGAAAAATTGGGCAAAATAGCCCTCTTACAGTCAAGTTTCAAAATGAATGGTCAAAGGCATCGAGTTTTAACATCATGGTTTAAACAAAATACAATCAAAACTCATTCAAAAATTCTCAAGATGTTTAAAATAAAAAATAACCTTTCAAAATATCCTAAACCAACTTGGAAAATTATCTCAAAATAAATAATGAGAAAAGACGTCCAAAAATAGGTATAAAACAAAACTCTTCCTTTCACAAAATTAAAATAAATATTTAAATAATGTAAAAATAGAAGTAAAAAAAATTTAGAAAGTTAATTTAAACATGAAAATGAAAATATGCAGTTTTTGGAATTTTTATATTAAAGAAAATATTTCTTTAAAAAAGAAATTAAAATGAAAGAGAAAATAAAAGGTTTAAAAAAAAGACATGGGGGTATGTTAGTAAAACAAAACTGAACTGGGTTTATGTTATTTCTCATGTGGGCCTCGCGGGTGTGGGTGCATTCAGTGATTTTCGCTAGGCCCACTGAATAATGAGAGGAGGCAAAAAAAATAAAATAGCACAAAAGGGAACTGGGGCGAAGGGGATTCGAACCCCAGTCTCTTTGTTTCACAATGCGCATGGTCTACCACTGGGGTGGCTATACATCCGTTGTATAAGCCACCCCCACAAGAATATATTCTCTAAGCGAACCAAAAAAACTTGCTTAAAAGGAACAATCAGTCAAACACGTGACTTATTGTTAATTGGTTAACATGCTACACAACAAACAAAACCCGGCCAATCCTACTCTCTCATGGCTTCGTAATATTCATGCAAGTGTACATTTTAACTTTGAAACCAACGTGAAGAATAGTAACAACATCAACAACGTGTGTTTTAAAATCTCTGTGTTCTACTCCTCTCTACTACAAATCCCCATCAAAATAGGTGAAACAAAACACCATTGTATGTTACTCATGGCAAGGAAAATTAATGAACTTTACAAAGTTCAAAAACAACAACACGAACAATGCACTGGAATGGTGTGCTCAGAAATGCGACTAAACATTTGTCCTGTCATCCTGAGTTCAAGCAGTATTCATCATTGTTTATCCTAATGCTAAACACAATGTGGACAGCCTGAGAGCATCTCTAGTCATTCAAGCTAGTGCATAAAGGCAAGAACATTACATAGTTATCAAGACTGACAGTCATACAAACTCATACGAAAAAAACCGTGAAACAACAAAAGAGTGACCATGGTACATTACTCAACAGAAGGAGAAAAAAATGGTATCCATATATTCATAAATGGAACTTCACCCTTATTATGTGAAAAATACCAACACAGAACCCAAACAATCTTAAGCACACGTGGGTCTGCATGTTCATAAGTGCATAATTCTAAGCATAGAGGGAAGGAGTGAGATCTAAAACTTATCATATCAACACACATCCATTGAACTTTCATTTAACTTGCATTGGTACAACATAAATAAAATGATAATAAACTTTAAGTATTCAAACATGGCATGGAAACATGAATATTAGTTTATCAGAACCATGGCAGCACAAAAATTCAACATGGTCACTCGCAACAACATCCAAACTAGTTTAAGTGCAAAACAACATAATGTTAACAATATGGACATGGTGTTTTTAAACATGGAATTATGAGCCTTCAACATAAATCAGCATGGAAAATCTCTCATGAACTGGACATTATCAAACATAGTATCATCTAAAATTGATCAAAATGCAAGGTGCTTGAGGGATAAAAGTATGAAGGACAAAGATGATTATGACATGTTGAATATGGAGTGAGAGAAATGAGAACAAAATTTGTCATAATAACATTAAAACCTTCATGCCACTCAACTTATACTAGGATAATATGAACACTCCTCACACGATCAAATTACATTAAAAGGACATCAATATCACACCTTCAGGTCTGGCAGCTTCAAAACACGACATGTAGATCCCAACATTAGCAACATAATCAGTATAGGATTCACAGGAACTTGGTGGTGTTAAAAGGTAGTGAAGATAAATACTCATCATGCTAACAAAATTTCACATAGGGCTTGGTTTCGCCTTAACTCGCTCCAACATGGTATGGATGAGCAGTTTCATGACAGTTTCAAACATACAAATATGACAGGTTTCAAATCTCTTATCAACTGGGGATACTAAGTATGTCAAACATTCAGGGCAAGCAAAGTGATAGCAGCAGAGAACTGTTGTGCAGAAGGATCTCCTTAAGGTTTGTTCATGGCGCTGTCATGAGCTTAACAGCATAGTAACAAGGTTTGTTATATTAGCATGCTCTCAAACAAAATCTCATATTTTCTGGATTCAAAAACCACAATAATATTAAACCTAAACTGTATTGGAGCTCAAAACCTCACCCTGGAGTCATACGACCAAACAGACTGCAACCATGTGGTTCTATCTACCAGAAAACTAAACATCATGGCAACTATACAACTCATGATAATAAAGCAGAGTGAGGCAACACAACATTATCGTGCCAACAGATTCAAACATGTTTAACATGTCATTAGGATAAGAGAAAAACATATTGGAAGCAGTCTAAGCATGCAGTGTTTTAACATGAAGGCATGGTGCATTCCAAACTGTTTAACAACATATATTACTTAAGCAAGTATTCAATGTCCACATTCCACATGATAACAACATAGATATTCATATTATGGTCATGGCATGGGATGGAAAAACAAAAGATAAGGTAGAAATACCTAGTGAAGCAAATGTACTTTAACAGAAAAACCAACTTCTTTCTCCTTGCAGCAACCTTGCTCCCTCTTTTCCAAAACCTCTTCAATTGCCAAGCTAGAGTTTAGAACCTTTTTTCTGAGTTTCTTAAGTGAAATGTTGGTGTCTAATGAATGAGAACCAACCTCCTATTTATAGCAAAATGTTGAAGCTTTGAGGTATTGGCCAAAAATCAGATTTTGCCAAGTTTGCCCTCTTGAGAAGCTTCCATCGTGTTAGCTATTTTTGTTGAACCAAAAGTCCTCAAGGCTAAGGTCATAGGCTCTGTGGTAATGTGGGCTGATTAGATTGGTTCAGTCTCCAAGTTTCAATGAGAAACAAAAGCTGACATGCCTTGTGTTGAAAAGTTTCTCTCACTTGAAAACCACTTGCACAACTTGCATAAACTATGATATTTTAATGCTCCAACTTGCCAAAATCGTGGCAGAGGTCCTAACCATGCTAATATGGTCTCTAAACATCAAAAGAGTGAAGCATTTGGTGATTAGAAGTGTTAGTGCATCATTACACAAAAGTTGGTTACTTGAAAAATAAGAAATGAACCCCAACTTTGAAGCTTCGTATCTCTCAGCTCACTCAATGGTTTGAGGAGTTCTAGTACTTTTTGGAAAGCCCTCAATGCCCTCTACAAATTTCATGTTGGACCCAAGTTCTTAATCACAAGGGAACTTAGTGAAAAATGAGGTTAAAGTTGGTTGTTTGTTAAGGCAAAAAGTGCTGAATTTTCTCTAAGTCCTTGGGCGTCTAACTTCTAAGCTCCATAACTCACAAACCATGCATTTTTTGGAGGAAGGTCATATTTAACACTTTGAAGTTCATGAAAAGAGCTTCCATTTGGGCTTTGAGTCACTCAATTTGGATGTGTGGTTTGGAAGTTGTCACTATTTCAATTTTGCACAAGAGGGGAAATTTCTATATATGGAAAGTTTCATGAACCAAACATTGCTTAGTTTGCAATAAAACTCTTAGAACTTGATTCTGCATACCCTAAATAATCAATGAGGGATATTATGATGAATTGAGGCCTTGGAGGTTTCATTTGGATCAAAATCCCAAGGATTAGAGTTTCAGGCAAAACCCTAATTTTGACTGTGACTGCACTGGGACAAACCTTGGTGATCTTGCTTCTTTCTTCACATCTAAAGCTCATAGAAAACCTTTAGGGATTTCTTATACCATATGGAACCATGGTTTAGGGTTTGAAGGCACCTCTTGATGAAAATCAAGACTAATGATCCATATGTTCTAATAGAAACCCTAATTTGGAGACAGGGTGAAACTGAGGCTCAAACTACTCATGATGAGAGCCAGATGACCTTGAATTCTTGTTGGATAAGACCTCTTGGATGTAGGTAACTCAAATGGTTGATGAACCAAGCAAATTTTGACTTGATAGGGAAAAATTCTTCAGTGATTCCTCAGGTTGAAACCCTAATTCCACATTTTGGTCTGGTGATCCTTTGTTGACATTACTTGATTCAAAGTCTTGAGATTTTGGTTCCAAACAACTAGTGAGGCTTTGTGATGATTGTATGGAGCCAGAGAATACCATAGGAGGCCTTGAATTTCTCTGTGTAAACCCTAATTCCAAACATAAGAAAAACAAACGACAAGATATGGGTTAGTTAAAATAGTGCATATGTGATCGATTCAAAATGTCTATGCAAGATGTTATGACATCTAAGAGGTAAAATTTAGGGTACAATAGAAATGTTTTAGAAGAAAATTTCCTTGAATGATTATTTCCACACAATCGATTCATGGAAGCAAAGATGGCAATTGCGGTATTCTCTCAAGGTGGAAATGAATCTCTCAATGAAGCTTGGGAGAGGTTCAAATCCATGTTACGAAAATGCAAGGGTCACGGTTTTGATGAACTTACTCAAGTGCACATCTTCCGAAATGGTCTCCAACCGGTCCACAAGACTTTGTTGGATGCTACTTCGGGTGGTTTGTTAATGTCCAAGAGTGCCGAAGAAGCAATTGCTATTATTGATAAGTTGGCACTCAATGATCACCAAGGAAATCATAATCGTGGTACAATGCAATGGAAGTTGGGCATAATTGAGTTGGGAACAAATGATGTGATTCTTGCTCCAAAAAAATTGCTTTCACAACAAGTGGAGTTGTTGACTCAACAAATGTCAAAACTTCCACAACAAATCAAAGAAATGCAAGAAGTTCCCAACAACAACAAACAAGTGGCGAGTTGTGAGCTTTATAAGGGAGATCACCCTACCGGGTATTGTCCTCCTGTTGTGGAAGAGGCGAATTATGCGGGAAATCAAAACCAAGGATATCAACCTAGACCACCTTACCAACAAGGCAACCAAGGTTACCAACAAAGAGGTAATCAAGGTTATCAACAACAATGGAGGCCTCAAGATGCCAGAACTTCTAATCGTCAACAAAAATATCAAAACTACACTCAACATCCACAAGCTCCAAATGGAAATTCAAAGATGGAACCCAAAAGAACCGATGCTTGTATTCGGAATCTTGAGACTCAAATTGTGCAATTGTCTAAGCAATTAGCTGAACAGCCCAATGGGCCGTTTCCGGCTAACACTCAAACAAATCCCAAGGAGCATTGCAAATCTATATTTACTAGAAGTGGTAGAGAAATTGGTAAAAGCATTGAAAAAAATGTTATGAAGAAATACGGAGTAGTTGAAAAGGAGAATGAGATTGTGGACGAGGTTGAAAAAAATGATGTAAAGGTAGAAGTTGAAAAAAAAATGATTTAGAGAAGAAGTTGAAAAAATAGAAAAAAAAAAGAGAGGAGTATGAGAGAGAAGTTCTACAAAAGAGGTTACCATACCCTCTTGCTCCTATAAAAAAGAAAATGATAGACATTATGCAAGATTCTTGGACATATTCAGTCGGTTGCAAGTAACCGTTCCTTTTTCCGAGGCTCTCGAACAAATGCCTAAGTATGCCAAATTTATGAAGGACATACATACAAAAAAAAAGGTACACGGATAAGGAAACCATTGATCTCAATGCTAACTGTAGTGCCGTTGTTCAAAGTATAGTTCCTCTGAAGGAAAAAGATCCGGGAAGAGTAGCTTTACCTATCACTATAGGTAATGATTTTAAATACAAACTTTTGATTGATATGGGAGCTAACATTAATTTGATTCCTTTTTCTGTGGTCAAAAGACTTGAGAACATGGAGGTGAAATCAACCACCATGCCATTCCAACTTGCGGACAAGTCAAGGACTCGTCCTCATGGTGTTGTGGAGGATGTGTTATTAAAAGTGGATAAATTTTTATTTTCGGTTGATTTCGTGGTCATGGATATGGAAGAAGACGAGGATACTCCGATCATCCTTGGAAGACCCTTCATGAAAACTGTAAAAATGTTGGTAGATGTTGATGAAGGCATCATGAAGGTGAGGACTAGTGAAGAAGAAGCATGTTTCACACTTTTCAAAGGAGTGGTGTATTCAAGTCTAGTGGAAGATGACATTCATAAGGAAAAAGAAATTTCCAGAGTTGCTTTACGGAAGAAGAAGGATGAAGACGCTAAAGAGGCAATGATGAAGTCGTGTTGGTACTTTTCTTTCTTAAGGAAAAAGGGATCAAGAACAGGTCATGATAACGGTTGAAGTCTTTGTTGTTGGAGTGTTTTTCTCGGAAGCTAATCCATGAGCTTTTAGTTTCGAGGATTCAAGCCTTCGGACCCTCGAGCTCAAACGACGTTAAACAAAGCGCTAGTTGGGAGGCACCCCAACATTGTAAGTATTTACTGTTTTTATTATTTTATTTTATGTGTTTTGGATTTAATCGGGCAGAATAGTCGGGTGATTGTAATCTTATGCCAGCCTTGACTGGCTATGTTTCACTGAGCGCACTTAGCGAGCTTCTGAGGCCGCTTAGTGCGGTCACGTGAACTGGCCAGTCAAGTGTGGGCCTGAGTGGGAATCAAATTGGGCCTCTGGGTCAGGTTTTTTTTATAAAGCTACGAAGGGTTGAAAAAACCCTCATTTCCCACTCAGTTCTAAAGCACCTAGAGGCATTATGCTCCCTTGCTCTCACGATTCTCTCTTGCTCCTCAAGTGCAAAGTCTTCTCATCTCATTTCATCTCCTGTCCAGGTTTGCAATATCTTTTTATTTATCTTTATTAAAGAATTCATGTTGTTAGGGTTTTGTTTTTGAGCTTGTTGAAATGAATTGTTAGGGCTAGAGAGTAGTGAGAATGTAGAAGTTATTTGACCTTTTTTGGATTATACGTTAGGGTTGTGTAACAAACTGATTTTTCATGCTTAGAACAAACTATTTGTGGTATTTTGTTAATGCATGTCAAAAGGGATTGGTTTGAGTATTATTTTGATGATTGATGGGCAGATGGACCATGGGTGTAGAGGGATTTTTTTGTATGTTTTCGCAGGCGCGCTGAGCGGGCTCCTGACCGCGCTAAGCGCGCCCCTCTTGCCCCGTTATGGTTGTTTCATTTTTAATCTGTGGGCTTGTTGTAAATATGTTAATATGTGCATTTACTGTTAATTTTTGAGTTAGGGGGCATGGTTGGCTGCAGAGCAGGGTATGCTTGCATGCCTGAGCGCGCTAAGCGCGCAACCTTGGGATCAACTTTCTAGATTTTTTAATTTTCGTCGACTGTTTGCCTGTTTTATGTTACTCTAGGGTTTCTTATGATTTTTATTGAATTTCCTGGCTAGTGGTTTAACCCGTTTTGTGTTGTTTTTGTCTGTTTTTCTTTGATTGCAAATGGCTCCAAAACGTGCCCACTTTAGCACTGGCCAAGCGTCGCAGCAGAGAGAGCCACCGATGGAGTTCGATGCTTAAAATTTTGTAGGGGTTGAGTAGCAGGGTAGATACATGGAGTTGACCCGGAGGAGTATTTACACAAAACGCATTGTCAAGATTAATCCGCAAGGGGAGTTTCGTGGATGTCAAAACATCATCGAGTCACATGGATGGAAGGCTCTTTTAACCCCTCCGACCTTGCTTAACTACGAGATTATGCATAAGTTTTACGCGAACGCCATTCCAACGAAAGGGCGGTTGTATACTTTCATGACTTATGTCAGAGGGAGGCAGGTGTCATTCTTGAGAGATGCGATTAATGAATATCTGGGTAATCCATTGGTCTTAGCAGAAGGTGAGCAGTGCTCTTATTATAAGAGGGTAGCAAGGAGGAATTGGAACTTGGAGAATGTATTTTTAGCCTTGGCATGCTTGGGACGCGGTTTTGATTTGAATGCGGCAGGTAGGCCAAAGATTCTGAAGAAGGGTGATATGAATACGACTGCTCAGGTGCTTATGACCCTTGTCCTACACAACATTAGGCCAAGGAGTCATACCTCCTCCATTTTGGTCGACATTTCTTGTATGTTGTATTACATCATAGAGGAGAGGCAGGTAGATGTGGCAAGGATCATTTCTAATGAGATCCGAGCTATCACCACGAGTGGACATCGTTTGGGCACTAAGGTCCCGACTATTTTGGTCTTCCCTAGATTGATTATGGGTTTGTGCACGAGACCAGGTATCTCGATCCCAAGTTTGGTCTATAAGACCATTAAGGGGATTGTGACTGACAATTGGATTTAGAGTCATTGTATGCCTATACTGGACCAGCCACCACCACCACCACCACCAGCAGCCCACCTAGAGCGGCCGCCACAGCAGCATGGCGAAGTTCCACCCGCTAACCAGGCCTTCGACAAGCGAGTTGCATGCATGTACACATGGGACATGCATATGGCTCATCAGAGGGTTTTTTCCTTTTTACACTCATCTATGCGGGCGTTACATTTGCAGGTTCGCGATTCACAGGTAGAGCACCCTTTCTCGACTCAGGAGGACTTTGATGCTTATGTTGCATGGCCTGGGGACAGGCCTTATCATTTTCATAGGGGGCAGGTTCCACCTCAGGGAGCTCAGGTACCGCAGCCAGAGGCTGTGAGAGAGGATGAGGATGCAGGCGCTGATGAGGATGTTATGGTATCAGTGGATGATGACGACGATGTTAGCGGGAAGAGCACATGGGAGATTGGTTCTAAGGCTAGTTCCGAGTAGTTAATCATGGGTTATAATATCTTTTGTTATTTTTATGTTTATGTTTGAACTTTATGGATTTTAATATTATGTTTTTATTGTACTTATGGATTATTTTGTACCATCCTTGATAGGATGAGGAACGCATATGCGACACCATTGTTTTGGTTGTCGCAAATTTTGGCATTATGATATTATGTTGGTATTTTGAGTAGTTTTTTTTTGTATAATTGCTAGTTTTAGTAGATTTTTATTTTTATTTTGTTTGTTCCTAAGTTGAAAAATTGAAGGAACTTGTGAACTAATGTCAAGATTGATGAATCAATAAGCAATTGAGTGGTAATGATAAGATTGAGTAAAGGTATCGCGCAAGGTATATTTTTATCGCTTTCTAAACTAAGCATGGAAATGAAACTTGTGATGAGTGTAATTTGTAGTCATTACTTCTTTTGAAATACTTGTTCATTTTTGAATCATTTAGAACATTGCCATTGTGATGAAGCTTTCATTGTAGAATATATGCAGGATGTCGGTGTTCTTGTTTGACTCGTTCTTATTATGTTGAAATCATGCATGTGTGTTAATTTGTGAAAAAGGAAGAAAAGGATCAAGGAAATTTTTGTACATTTTGAGAAAAATCACTTGACCAAATAAGAATGATCAATCTACCGTGCGAGTGAGCGAGTATTTGTAAACCCCTTTTGAGCCTTGATTTCAAGATCCGTGTGAATAATTGAAATGTGTAAATATTGTGTATGAAAAAGAAGAAAATTTTGAAAGGGATCTTGGAATTTTGTTGTGAAACTTTTTGAACCCCAACCTTAAGTATGGTTGCGCAGTTTGGTCCTTGCCTTAGATGTGTAAGAGCATTCCTAATTATCATGTTTTGGTTGTGTTCTAAGTTAAGGAGAAAAAAAGGGTAGATTGAGGCATCATGAAAAGAAAAAATAAATAAATAAATAGAATAATGTGGTTTTGGATGATGAAAGATCTTGAAAGAAAGAAACAAGTGAAAAATAAAGGAATTTGGGCATGAATTACCAACAAAAAGCTCAAAGTTGTAATGATGCCTCCAAAGAAGGAAAACAAGAAGGTTAAGGTCTTGAAGTGCTTTGATATTGAGATTGTAATGCTATTTAGGAATAGGTAATTTTGTTTCAATGACTTTGATAAATGACCCTTCCTTGTAGCCAAGCCAAGTTACAACCTTAGAAGACCTTGTGATTCATTCTTTTTCACTCATTAATTCATGTTGTTTGTTAAATGCATAATTGGTTCCGGATGTCTGCATGATTGTTTGGTGAGTGATAAAACCTCAGTTTGTTTTCATTCATTGATGAATGTGTGCCTAGGTGTGATTCAATTTTGAACTTGTATTGCTCAAGAAGTCTTGATGTGTGTTTTTTCACTTAGCAATAGTTTCATCTTCGTGATGTGTTTGGGGTTTGATAAGTTATCTTATTATTGATTTTACTTTTTGAAACATGAAATTGTCGTTGTTATATTGAGTTGATTCTGAATTCTTGTTCAGTTTTTCGGGTTCATTTCTAGTTCGAGACACTTTTGTTTGAGGACAAACAAAATAATAAGTTGGGGAGAGTTGTAAGGGCCAAATTGTGCATATTTTTTACTATATTTTATGGTTCTTTCAATTGGTTTCCTTGATAATTTAGTACAAAATCTAGTAAGTTTTAGTACATTTATGGTAATTTCCGATTTTATTGTAAATATTGTAAATTATGATCATTTTGATGCTCTTTGACAATTCTTCTTGCTTATATTTGATGATAGAAACAACTGGTGAAGGAAAGAAGGCCTGAAAGTTGATTTTCGAAGAGTTCGTATCAGTAACTCGCGTTAAGCGAGCATTTCAGCGCGGTATCAGTGCGCACTTTCTGCCAATTCTGGTAGCTAAAGTCTCCAACCGCGCTAAGCGGGCTGCTACCGCACTTAGAGCGCTTTCTGGGAATTTGTCTGCATTTTTGCTTAGCGCGCTCCTGATGGCGCTTAGCGCGGTGCCACTTACTGCACTTTGTGCACTTGCTATAAATATCTTCTTTTGGAGATATTTTCACTAACTCTTGTACTTTACACTTTTCAGCATTTCTATAAGGGAAAAAAGGGTTTTCTAGGTCAAAAACCTCAGGAACTCAAAGAGAAGTGAGAATCAAATCTTTGGAGCATCAATCCACGATTCTTCGACTTTGATGCTAGCAAAGCTTCTTTTCTTACTTGTTGATCAAGCTACCATGGTGATGGGTAGATAAACACTTTTGTGTCAAGATTAGAGGTAGTTAATCTTGCTTGTATGTATTTCTTTTGACCTTTTGCATATGAACAAGGTTGATGATTAATATATGATGAAGTTGCTTGCTTTTAATGTTGTATTGGTTTGAATCACTCGAGACATAGATTTTCTAAACCTTGATCTAATGTCTTCTTCTATTAACAACCAAACTCTAGACATAGATTTGCGATTTAATATTTTCTTTGTATTGGTCTTAATGTTTATTGTTTCGATTGTTGGTTTGAGACATCATCTAACGATTTAAACAATAATACCCACGAAGTCGCTTTAGACATAAACGAATTAGCGAGTATACGCGATTGTATTGATCGAAACTAAGTTCATATGCTTGATTAATCGGATACATATGAAAAGGATTAACGAAATCTAATCTTGACATGTTTTTCTCAAAACTAAAACATCTTTACCCTAATTTACACTTTGCAACAAATTTATGTTACAAAACAAGAAATCTTTTGAAAACTCTTTACTTAGAACGGTAAATTATTGAACGGAAAGCATCTATATATCTTGCGTACAATCCCTGTGGATACGATAAAACACCCACCGAAATTACTTTTCAACACCGAGGGGATAGTTAAGCGTTTTTAATATTCGTCCTTAAACAAATATTTGCCATAATTTAATGTTTATGAAAGCTCAAGAATCTGCCATTAGTGATCTGCGTGAAACATAAGGGACGTCCTTTATAAAAGCATGCTGAATATTGAAAATCTAACCTAAATGAAACATGAAGCGCTTGAAACATAAAGACGTTTAGAAAAGTTCTCTAAGATGGATTGCAAGAGCAGAAAATTACTGGGGTTTAAGGTTTATTTTCTGAATATTTATTTGAGCACAAAATCATATATTTGAATATTGATTTTATTTATCTAACCCTTATTTTGTTTTGCTTCAGAATCAAATGCATGCAAGATCCAAAGAGACAAACCTTGCACCCTACATTTGATCCTCCCCAAGATTCAATAATTAAAATATCTAAAGTCTAGATCTTCAAGAAATTTTATTTTTATCTTGTTCTCTAGGAAATTTGAATTTTATTTTAAACAATGTAATATTCTGGGAAATATTCAGGGTAAACAATGTAACAATTTAAAAAGAAAAAGGAAATTATCTACCCCTCGATTTTCAAGATAAACCGAGATGAAATATACGTTAGTTTTGAAATGATAAAAGTGTTGTTGTTGGGGTTCGAACCCATGTGCGTTTAACTTTACCTCTCGATTTTAATAGCACCGAGATGATAAGTTGCGAGTGTCATACCCCAAATTTTGACCACCAAGATTTCCCATCATTGTGAGGATCATTACCACAATATGGATGTACCTTCATGCCTCATCAATCTTATCAAAGATGGTTGAGCATTCACCACAATCAAGAATCCGGGTTTTTGAGCCCTCCCAAAACATTTAGATATAAGATCAATCAAGAAATGACATGATCTTCAACTTGTCTAACCTCTTAAAACATCCACAAAGGATTAAGAGGACCCCCACATCAAAAATCAAGCACAGTTGTAACATTCCAAGTGTTTTGAGCCTCGAAACACCCGATGTCGCCAAATTAGGGTTTTGGACGACTGAGGCCTCCAGAGTGAGATTTTCACAAGAGAATAAGCCAAGAATTCAACATGTGACTCAATATGCTCAAAATAACCCTAAGGATCCATTTACAAAGCTAAATTACCCTCAGAGGATGCATTCCCCAAAAGTCGGGAATTAGGGTTTTTACGCGCCGAACCGCTCGGAAGCCAAAAGTCAAAACATGACTTTTTTGGCAAAAATGATCCTTATGACTCATATTTTCATAAAATATGATTTATAATGTCATTTTAACAAAAATTGATCAAGAAACCAAGATAACTTGTAAAAGGGGTAATCTTGAAAAATTGAAAATTTTTCTAGGTTACTAAATTTGAATGATTTAGGTACCAACTTCCAAGGATCATAACTTGTGATCCAAGCAGCCATTTTGGGTGATCGAAAGCTTGATTTGTAGGTCTTCCTACATTCTACAAAAGCTTCAACTACCTCAAACTCCAATTCTTCATGGATTTTAAGTTATGGAGTGATCAAAGTGACAAAAATGAAGAAAATGACATTTTTCAACACTTAGTAAAAATCTGCCTAAGTTACCAGCCTTGAACACCAATGTTCATGAGGATTTTTCAATGGAATCCAAATAGTTTCAAGACAAACTATGATCATACATGGATAGTACCATATGAGGGCTCTTTAAAAAGTTCAAGAGCCTCCCATAACTCAACCTGAGCAAGGAGATATGATCCATTGAAAATGGAATTTCTCACTGATTTTTGCAAGGCAGATTTGTGCATTGTTGCTCGAATTGATCAATTTGTGAAATAACAAGCATGGTTATCCATCTGCACACCTCAAGGGGGAACAACCAAGGGACAAACACTGATCCACCAGCCTCACAAGTCCATGGATCTATGTTTAGGCATGACACCTCTAAATTCAAGATTCTTCCAAATGGTCAATTTTGTTTCCAAGCATTTAACTGATGCATAGAGTTGGCATTCATCAAGACAATGTTATCTAAGTTTAGTCAAGCCTTATCTCTGAATCAGAGAACTCCTAGCCTGTGCTCTAGCCTCAAGTCAATGGCTAGAGGAGACTTGAGATTCCATTTGATCACCATTTGCCAACAGACCTACTGCAGTTGCCATTCACTATTGAAGTCAAAACAAACTTGCTCTACTATAAATAGAGCTCATTTGTGATCAGTTTGAGTACACCAAAGCACCCAAACTGATGCTTTACTCAAAATCTCTTCTTCACTCCAATTTTGCCTTCTAACTCAAGTCACTATCGGGTTTTGAGATTGAGAGTGATTCCAACCAAACCAATCACACACACACACACCTCATAAACATCATATATGAGTGATCCATAACACAAAATCACATCTGGAACATCAAATTCACAAAATCACCAGCCAATTGCTCAAGTTCTTAAATGAGTTGCAGTTGAGGTACCACAACCAGTTCCAACTCATTTTAATCCACTCCAAGCATTCAAACACACTCCTTGGCACCTAAGGAAGCTGTCCAGATCATTGGAACCTATCTGCAACACCTCCATCCTCAAACTCGATCACCAGCTGCAAGAGGTAAGCCTGAACCCTTCAAACTCTATGATCCATGCATCATGAATGAATTTTTGAGTTACCATCTTGTTTATGCATGTATGTAGAGTAATAACCCTCAATCAATTGCCATGAATCCATCGTGTATGGAATTTCATTATGTTCATGCTGAAATTAGGGTTCTTGAGGGTTTCTGTTGATTTATTCCTCCATACTTAATGTAAATGCAATTAAACTATATGGTTGTGATCCTTGTTAAAAACCGAACAAGATTGGTACTTGAATCGTTCAAAACCATTGAGGAATCATGGAGAAAAGTGAGAAAACGCAAATTTGCAGAAACAGGGCACGCGGGCAAGAACTTAGTGTTCTTGGCGCCCTTTTTCAAAATTTTGAATTTTTGAATATTTTGATATTTTTGTTAATTGATTCAAAAATTAATTTCTCTCTGAATATTTTTGTTTTTGAATTGATTCTTTTTCTCAAACTTCACAAAAATGTTTAAATATTTTAATTTACAAAAGAAATCCAATTTATATTATTTTTTAATATAGTTAAAAATTTTGTAATTAATTTCATTTTATTTATTTTTAAACATTTTAAAATGAAATTCCCATTTTGATCTTTTCATTCCAAATGAATTTCAAACTTTCATGTGAATAAACATGATTTTTCAAAATATTTTTCAAAGTGTACAACTTGTTTTTGAATATATTTGGTATTTTATATCATTTTTTATTTAATTTCTTTTGAAAATTATATCTTTTAAATTCAAAATTAGGGTTTCCTCTAAATTTTAATTTTTTTTCAAACATTTTTTAAATAAACTTTTGGGCCTCTAATAGAGTGTAAGATCCATCTTTAATTGTACATAAATAATTTGGGCCTAAGTCATTGTATAAGTCCTAGTACGGAAAAAATTAACGGCGCGATCGCCATTTCAAAACATAATCATCTGGGCCTATCCTTGTGTTGTAAATCCCATTTCTTTTCTTTTTCAAACACCTTGGGCCTCTAATAGAGTGTAAGACCCAACTCTCTTTTGTACATAAATAATTTGGGCCTCAGTCATTGTATAAGTCCCAATACAATTTTCAAAAACAACGGTGCGATCACTGTTATTTCTGGGCCTCTCCTTGAGTAGTAAGCCCCATCTCTTGTACAAAAATAAACTTTTGGGCCTTTAATAGAGTGAAGACCCAACCTCTTTGTAAATACAATAATTTGGGCCTCAGTCATTGTATAAGTCCCGGTACAATTTTCAAAACAACGATGCGATCACTGTTATATCTGGGCCTCTCCTTGAGTATAAGCCCCAATCTTCTTTTCAAAAACAACTTTCCCTTTTGATTTAGGTTCAAATTCATAGTTTTTATCAAAACTTTCTTTAATTTCTTGAACAACTAACTATACAGCTGTTACAATGGAAGCTTGCTCACCTGTAGGTTTTAAACAGCTTTATTTTACATACTTGCAGATATATATATATATATATATATATTTGTTTGTGCTGGAAGCTTGCTCACTTGTAAGTCCTCCTACCCTCTTTTACATACAGTATATATTTCATTCGTATATATATGCTTGTATATTATCTGCTTAGAGTTTTCCCAGGCAATTAGGTATAGGATTAGATAAAGCCAATGGTCACTCTTTTAACACAGTCAAAACTAGTTCCCCATAGGAATTCTAGATACAGTCTTGCCTCCTCTTGGGCTTATACAATATGGAACAAAGATAAAGGCATTATTCCCGGTGAAACATTTCTCAGACTTTCACTATTAGAAAATTGTCAAATAAATTCAGTTCCCCAGAGAGGATTAATTCCTGGTGAAACCTCTCTTGAATTTCTTCAAACCCTAGAACTGTTCACTAAAGAAAAGATTATTCCCGGTGAAACCATTCTTGAACTTTTTTTAGGTTTGGATGCACAGGCTTCCTAAAAGCATCCCCGCCTCCTCTTGGGCTTTGTACAAGGACCCCCTGGCTTCTTAGAAGTTCTCATGCCTTCTCTTGGGCTTAATACAAGGACCCTGAAGACCTCTTAAAGGCATAGGACAGAACTTAGTCATCCTTTGTTAGAGCAGTCTTTCCGAAGAGTCAAAACCTCAGACCAATTTAAGGGTTGATTCTCATCCCTTAAAACACCTGTCTCCTCTTAGGCATCATACAAAGATAAACTCTTCCATACCAGTAGACTTGGACAGTCTAATCTCCTCTTGGATATCAAAGACATTCTCAAGTTCTTTACAAACACAAGAAAAAACCCTGGTCATTTAACCAATCTCCAGTAGAGTTAAAACCCTCACAGGATCTAAAACTCAGTCTTCCATCCTAAATTTCCCCGGCTAGGGTCAGCTTATCATCAGTATAACACTATCCCAAAATCAGAACCTCAAGGCATCTGATACCTCAACTCTTCTGTAAATCCTTAGCAAGAGTTGATCCCCCGACTTGGACCTGCCTCTGGATCTCAATAGTCCTCTGCAGAAGACAGCCTCCTTTTAGGCTTTGTATAATGATTTTCCTCAGCAGAGTTAGCCTTAAAAGCACCCTTTTGTTGAGTCCATCTTCTTTTTTAAAGCACTCTCTTGTTGAGTCAATCACCTTAAAGCACTCTTTTATTGAGTCAATCACCTTTCAGCACTCTCTTGTTGAGTCAATCTCCTAAAAGCACTCTCTTGTTGAGTCAAATATCTTTCAGCCTCAATCTTGGGCTTTATACAAGACACCCATAAATATCTGCAGCTGAGTCAGTCAAATATCTTTCAGCCTCAATCTTGGGCTTTGTACAAGACACCATATAAATCTCAATAAGCAGAGTCAATCCTCTTTTCACCCTCAATCTTGGGCTTTGTACAAGCCAAATCATACTCTCTAGCAGAGTCAATCTTCCTTTAGCCCCAATCTTGGGCTTTGTACAAGACAGATAAAACCTCTCACCAGTAGAGTCAGTTTCCCCTTTTAGCCTCAATCTTGGGCTTTGTACAAGACACGTACAAATATTCCCCAGTGGAATCAAAAGTTCTTTTTATCCTCAATCTTGGGCTTTGTACAAGACAGACAAAACATTTCCCCGGAAAAGTCAACTTTTAGCCTCCTCTTAAGCTTTGTATAATGATATCCCCAAAAGAGTCAAATCTCTTTTAGCCTCAATCTTGGGCTTTGTACAAGACAGATAAACACTCTCTTGTTGAGTCAGTCTTTTCCAGCCTCCTCTTAGGCTTTGTATAAGGACCTCCCCAGTGGAGTCAATCAATCTCTTAGCTTCAACCTTGGGTTTTGATCAAGGCACACAAAAATCAAATCCCCTTAGAGGAAATCTCTCTGTAAGAAGACATTTCTCTATACATCACACATCAAAACAGACAATCAAATAAACCCTAATTCCAGATAACTGCTATAAGTGGCACACTTGTTGATTGAAAAATCCAAGTTGTAGTCCATCTCTTATCCTGGTAAATCCCCTTCTTTCATATAATTTTTGTAAGTGGCAAGCCTCTGTATTATTTACATCCAAGCCAATGTCCCTCTCTTAGCATGAAAGATTCCTAATGAAAAATGGCATTGCTCTATATTGAGTTAAAGTTTTCTCCTTCAGGACAAATCCCTTATAAAGGAAATTATGGCATTGCTGGATTCTCATATCCCAGTTAAAGTAATTCTCCTTTATAATCAGTCACCCAACAATTGTGATAAATAGACGAGATGTCTCCCTTTAGAGATGACAAATTCTCTCTCAGTCAAACCTTTTAGCTTCAATCTTGGGCTTTAAACAAGACACAAATACTCATTTAGCTTCAATCTTGGGCTTTGAACAAGACACCAAAACATCTTTTTTCCTCCCATAGAATAGGAGGAACTACGATTGCTTTGATTTCCCTGTTTTTCTTTAACGGGCATACGTAGGCATAAGATTGTGAAATCTTAGTGAGCATACCAATAAACAACTTTAGGTCTAGTACCTTCACACATTCATCAAAAAGATCGGCAAGCCCGACATCAACAAAAACTCTCTCTCTCTCAAACACTCCCAAAGGAGAAACTTTCCCAACCCATAACAGACAAACACCAGTAAGTAGAAAGCAGTAAGGATAATTACTAATAACTTGTGGATAACCACATATAGGATGGGTAATTGACAACTCCCCATTGTATAACCTAACTCCGGACCCCCAATCTCTTAAGCATTTGTTCAGTTCAACATTTGCATGCAAGGTTAGTTTTAGATAGCTTCCTTTTCCTTTCCAGCTTCATAGGATAAATAAGAAATAAGAAAGTAGCACCCAATTCCTACCATTGCGGTGAGGAGAAACCCATGGCGATAAGGTGGTCGCGTCACCGACAAAAATCGCACGCTACAGGAAAATGGCGGCTCTGCTGGGGAATTATTGTTATATCTGTCTAGGATTAGGATTAGAATTCCTAAGAGGTCTAGGTTTTTAGCAATCATACTATACTATATATATATATATATACTGCTTTTCCTTCTTGATATCCGTGTTTATTTTTCTGTCAATGGGAATGCGATTGATACGCATCTGGAAAGTTTGAGAGAAACCTAAGATAAGGGGTGGCAAAGACGGGGGGTCTTATAGGGAGTGAATCCCGAATAAATGAACTTGGTATACCACCAAATCAGGTGAGGGCCCGTAGGATTCAGCCTGCTAAACACGATCGTTGTGAAAGCAGAGTTTTCCTAATGTGGCACCTGTGAACCTGAGGATTTATTAGGCATTAACCTTATGACCACTTGGTAGTGCGATAACTATCGGGAATATTAGACACGCGATACTACACTCAAATGAGATTACCCTAGGATGCTACAGCTCGCTCAGGTGAACCAGCTCGCTGTTGTTATCCCTAGGGGGGTCAATGATTTTGGGAACCTTAGGACCCATTCTACAGGTACAAAAATTGAGCAGAATACAACCTTTGGGGATGGATAGAGCCATGACTCCATGCTCGTGACGTTGAACCCTTGAACCCATGTTTTTTCAATGTTTTTGTGTGCTGCATTCATGCATTCATTTAAAAAACTCTTAAACAAAGAAACATCTTCTTTTCTCCTCTCTCCTTTTTCAAAGTAAACTGAAACAATGATTGCAAATATCAGAGAGATTGCGTTATGGATTTCGGTAGAAGAAAGATGCATAAGTACACCTTCAAGGCTCTAAAACTAGAGGATTTAAGGGGGTTGGCAAGGATGATCACCAACCCTGATGCTTTCAGGGCTAAGTACGGAGGGTTGTTGTCTCTATTAAGGGTCCACATAGTTGAAGGAATCTTGTCTACGTTAATTCAGTTTTATGATCCAGTTTATCACTGCTTCACATTTCTGGATTATTAACTGGCACCAACGTTAAAGGAGTACTCTCATCTGACTGATCTACCTATCACTGATCAAGCTCCTTTTTCTGGGCTGGAAGAAATTCCAAGGGATCGGGTCATCGCAAGAGCCATTTGTTTGGACGAATCAGAAGTCAAGACTCACATGACCACCAAAGGAGGAATCCAAGGTTTACCAGCCAAGTTTTTGGTGGAGAAAGCTCTGTACTTTGCCAGTGTAGGAAACATTACTGTTTTCGAAGATATCTTTATTCTGCTCACTTACGGGTTATTCCTTTTTCCCAACATAGATAACTTCGTTGATACCAACGTTGTTAAGATATTTCTGATTGGAAACCCCGTACCGACTCTGCTTGCAGATGCTTATCATTATGTACACTTAAGGAATCTGTATAGCAGAGGAATGATCACATGATGTGTACCCTTGCTTTACAAATGGTTCATTTCCCATTTACCCAAGTCTGCTGCTTTTTGGGATCACAAGAGTACTCTACGTTGGTCACAAAGGATTATGTCCCTTACCAACTTTGACATACATTGGTATGATAGGATTTATGAGGGAATATAGATCATCGACAGTTGTGGAAATTTCCTTAATGTACCCCTCATAGGAACTAAAGGAGGAATCAACTATCATCCAATTTTAGTTCACCGTCAGCTCGGATACCCGATGAGGCATATCCCGCATAATGCTCATCTAGAAGGTCTTTTCTTCAAGGAAGGGGAAAATGACAGGGAACTAAAGAAGGAAATAGTGCATGTCTGGCAACATGTACACAAGAAAGGAAGAGAGTCTCTAGGAAGACCAAACTGTACCTTCATGGAACCTTATCTCCACTGGGTGCAAACTAGAGCTCTCAAGCTGAGGATGCCTTACCCTCACCAAGAAGTTTTTCCATTAAAGGAATCCGTCCTTTATTTCATGTCTGATAAGAAAAAACTCCAGGTAGCTCTTAACAAAGTTCAACGGGAGAAAAACTCTTGGAAAAACAAATATCGTATCCTCAACGTGGAGTGTACCAAAGTTCAGGAACTGTTAAACCAAAAGGATGCTCTGATTAAGATACTAGAGCAACATGTTATGGAGAATCAAGAAGACCGAAGAAATTTTCTTGCTCCTTTCACTTGGCAAAGGACTGACAACCCGACAACGGCTAAAGAGCCCCGGTCAAAGAAAAGGCAAATACCAGAACTAGCATCTGAGCTCTCTTCGGAGAGGACTCAGGATCCATAAGCTTAGACATTTCTTTTTACAACACTTTGTAAAATACTGTATTTTCCCTTTCTGCAATCTTTCAAATTCAATAAAAGAAGGGGTCTCCCCACTATAAGATATTTGCAATATATTTGTTGAAGTTTCTTTTTTATTAAAGCAAAAAACAATAAATATATATAATTTTGCATATCATTCATCATTCTCACATAACACGTTCTTCTTATCTTTGAGTCTCACGTATGTGTCACGATTCTAGAGTCAAACTGTCTCACTCATACAATACTCAGGCCAATCGACAAAAGAAAATGGACGATCTCGAGGAAAAGAACTGAGAACTGAGAGAAGAAATAGACGCTCAGAAGGAAGAACTGAAAAAACTTCACAGTGACATGTAATCCCTGGCAGCAGCTCAGAGGCAACAACAAAGAACTGTGATCTCAGAGATTACATCTACACCCATAGTGGAAACATATGATCCACGGTACAACATGCCTAAAGATCTCCCCTGGGGTGTAACGTCCTAGTTTTTGTCAGTTTTATTTAATTGAGTCATTTTGATTATTTTATTATTATATTATTTTATTTCTGACTTTTATTTGAAAATATGTTATTTTTCATCGAGATTATATATTATTGCGTTTTGGGAACGTTTGCGAGATATTTGAGTGTAGGGGTATTTTGGTCTTTTGTTTGGGTAGATATTATATTTTTCATATAATAGAAATAGAAAGAGATAAGATAGAAAGGAAAGAAAAAGAACAGAAGAAAAAGAGGAGGAAAGAAAAGAGAAAGAAAAGGAGAAAGAGAGAAAACTTGGAAATCTAGGAACCGATTCAACCGACTTTTCAAACGCAATTTAATCGGGTAAGGGTACGAAACTCGATTATACTATGTTTGTGTATGATTATGTATGTTTGTGTGGGAGTTTTATTGGTTTTTAGAGATAGGTCGAAATGAGATAAACGATAGAAATCGATGTTTTCACGGTTGGAAATCGATGTAAATGTTGTAGAATACTTGTTACCATGATTAGATTATGTTTTGATTGCTATGTGTTGGTTTGGAAGTGTTTTGGTGGTGAAAATATAGTTTTCGGTTATGTAACAGCGCTGCTGGGTTTTCTGCTTTTCGCAGGTTCGCACTGCGAATCCCCTAGCGAAGGGGGAAAGCGAGCATTCGCTGGCTATTCGTACTGTGAAGCTGAGGGCGAGCATTCGCCAGAGGTTCGCACTGCGAACTTTGTGTTGTTTTCTTTATGCCACTGTTTGTTGGGGAACTCGCACTACGAATGGGGAAGCGAGCATTCACTAGGAGTTCGCACTGCGAACATTAGGAGTTTTTTTAGGCTATTTTCCATTCTGACTTAGTTCGCTGGGACATTCGCACTGCGAATGAAGAAGCGAAGGACTCGCTAGGATCTTTGCAATGCGAATGTGACAACTTTTCCCAATTTGTTTTCTTTATAACTTTTGATCCGTGAGCCGTTTTGAGGCCCGGTTTGATGCGTTGGGAAGCTTTTTACATGTTCTTTCTTATTACACTAGTTTTGAGATTGTTGGCCGATTAAATTATGTCAGGAATTGGAAAAGGGTTGTTTTGTTAACTTGTACCATTGTAAGTGTGTGTAGTTGATGTGTATTATGCAATATGCTGTTGATATGAATGTGGTATGACTTGTGTGCTGTTGTGAAATGAAAATGCACGTGATACATGTTGTAACGATGATTTGTGGCCTAAGGGCAAGAAAATGCGATGTGTGGTATTTGATGATATATGCATGATTATGGAATATGTATATATGTGCATTTGAATGTCATGAGTCATTGTATGCCAAGCATCATGATATGCATGTTGGTGATGTCGTGTGCCCTAGTGGGTGTGAGCGACGAAATGATTCCAGAGGGAATCCGCTATAACATTGTGCGCCTTATACAAAGAGGACCTAAAGTGATGATTATAGACGATCGTTCGCCTTATACAAAGAGGACCTAAAGCGATCGGATTGTGTGCCTTATACAAAGAGGACCTAAAGCAATCCATAAATGTCGAGCGCCTTATACCAAGAGGACCTAAAGCGACGGGGAACATCGTTTGCCCGACGGGGTGTTACATGAGTGGTCCTCATTAACAAGAGATGATTCCAATAGTTCTTGAGTGAACTAGTGTTGAGATTGATGGATGGATGGTACCGCATGTGCATTGCATAGAGTCATTGTGTCGGTCTCTGTGCATTTGCATAAATTGTGAATGTATGCATTATGTGTGAGAATTGTGAATGTATGCAATATATGGGGGAAATCATGAATGGATTGATTGTGTGTGGAATTGTGGATGAAACTGATGAGTTGATATATGTTTATATGTTGGCGTTATGTGTATTGTGCATGGTTGATATACCTTGGTGATGGATATATGAAATATACTTTGTGTTGTTTATGTTTGAATTCTGGTATAATTGGTGGTGAGAATATTTTATGTGTGTATTTTCGTGTTATTATATAATTGTATGCAACTATATTATGATTGTGTTTCTCACCCTTCTGCTGTTTTAAATGCTCTACGAGGCATTGCAGATTAGATGCTGGAGGTCTTTTTGTGAAGCTTAGGTCTTCATTCTTTTGTCGGTCGGCTCTGATATGTAGCACCGGGTAGTCAGGGGATCGAGTGTGATTATTTTGTATTATGTATATAAATATCTTTTGGATTGTACATGTATGATGTGGTATATTACAGACAAACTTTTTATGATGTATATATATATGAGTTTCAGTTACAGATTTTCCGCTTTTATTCTGTATCTGAATTGTGGGTGTTAGGAACTAGGTTCCTTTGTTATGTGCTACCTGAATTGTTGCATATCTATATGAGCAGGTGTAGGTGTAATTGTTTCAAATTGATGTGACCCCTCGGTCTATGCCGTGAATGTTTTAAATATACTCTGATGAAATTTTTAATCTTATTTATCGCTTTGTTTATTGGGGGGTATAGATTGGGGATGTTACATTAAGTGGTATCAGAGTCAGTCCGTGTCAGTTTGTGTCAGTCCGTGTCGGTGTTGTGTTAGGATGAGCTGTATGTTTAACCATAGTTGTTGTTATTGGAAATGAATAGAATATGGCTGGTAGGAATGATGATGCTTTGGCTGCTGCTATGGCTCGGGCTGTGCAGGGTGCACCTAATGCTGCGGGTAATGATGAGTTCAGGAAGAACAAACTGCCTATCTTCAAAGGAAGATATGATCCTGATGGTGCACAGATTTGGCTTAAGGAGATTGAAAGAATCTTCCGAGTGATGGATTGTGCTGAGGATCAGAAGGTGAGACTGGGTACTCACATGTTGCTGGAAGAAGCTGATGATTGGTGGGTTAGTACATGTTATGTGTTGGAAGCTATAGAGGAAGAGATCACTTGGGTTGTGTTTAGCATTGGGTTTCTGAGGAAATATTTTCCTGAAGATGTAAGAGGAAAGAAGGAAATTGAGTTCTTGGAATTGAAACAAGGTAGTATGTATATTGTTGACTATACTGCTAAGTTTGTGGAGCTTGTGCAGTTTTATCCACATTATGCGGAAGCGACTGCGGAGTTTTCTAAGTGTGTGAAGTTTGAGAACGGGTTGCGTCCCGAGATAAAGCATGCAATTGGTTATCAGAGGATAAGGAGGTTTTCTGATTTGGTGGATTGTTGTAGGATTTATGAGGAGGATAGTAAGGCTCGTTCTACTTACTATAAGAGTGTGAGCGAGAGGAAATGGAAGCAACAGTTTCGTAGTGGTCCGTATGTGACACCAGCTGATAAGGGTAAGCAAAGAGGTAATTTTGAGAAAAGGCCAAGTGAGGGCGGTATGTCTAATTCTCCGAGATGTTTTAGGTGTGGTGAATTAGGACATCGCCAGTTTGAGTGCAGAAAAGATATGAGGAAGTGTTCCAATTGCGGAGGTTTAGGGCATGTTGCAGCTGAGTGCAAGAGGAAGAATGTGGCGAAGTGTTTCAATTGTCGTGAACCTGGTCATATTAGTACAAAGTGTCCGAAACCGAAGCAAGCTCCAGCTGGTGGGAAAGTTTTTGCCTTAGCGGGAACTCAGACTACAAGTGCAGATCGTCTGATTAGAGGTACTTATTTTATTAATAGTACGCCTTTAGTTGCTATTATTGATACTGGAGCGACTCATTCGTTTATTTCGTCTGAGTGCGCGAAGTGTTTGAATCTTGCGTTGTCTTCGATGGATGGTGAGATGGTTATTGATACTCCAGCAATGGGGTCAGTAACTACTTCTTTGGTTTGTTTAAGTTGTCCTTTGACCATTTATGGTAAAGACTTTGAGATGGATTTGGTGTGTTTGCCGTTGGAGGGTTTAGATGTGGTTCTGGGTATGAATTGGTTGCAGTTTAATCGAGTACATATTGACTGTTATCATAAGCTAGTAATATTTCCTTCTCTTGAGGAAGACGAAGACTCAAGTTTCTTATCTACCAAAGAGTTGAAGAAACTTTTGGCGGACGAAGCTCAGTTGTTCGGGTTGTTTGCATCGTTGAATGTGGATAGTCAAGTTTCACTAGATGTGTTTCCTGTTGTGTGTGATTTTTCGGAAGTGTTTCCTGAGGATATTTCAGATGTGCCGCCAGAGAGAGAGGTGGAGTTTTCTATAGATCTAGTTCCTGGTACTAGACCTGTATCGATGGCACCATATCGAATGTCGGCATCTGAGTTGGTTGAGTTAAAGAAGCAATTGAATGAATTGTTGGAAAAGAGGTTTGTGAGGCCAAGTGTGTCGCCTTGGGGTGCTCCAGTTTTATTGGTGAAAAAGAAAGATGGAAGTATGCGATTGTGTATTAATTATCGCCAGTTGAATAAGGTGATGATTAAGAATAAGTATCCTCTTCCGAAAATTGACGATCTGATGGATCAATTGGTAGGTGCGTGTGTGTTTAGTAAGATTGACTTGAGGTCGGGATATCATCATATAAGGGTGAAAGAGGAAGATATTCAGAAGACAGCTTTTAGGACATGATATGGTCATTATGAATATTCTGTGATGCCGTTCGGGGTTTCTAATGCGCCGGGTGTGTTTATGGAGTACATGAATCGTATTTTCCACGAGCATTTGGATCGTTTTGTTGTTGTGTTTATTGATGATATCTTAATTTATTCTAAGTCCCTGGAGGAACATGCGGAGCATTTGAGTGTTGTGTTGCAAATTTTGAAGGAGAAGAAACTTTTTGCCAAGTTTTCAAAGTGTGAATTCTGGTTGTCGGAAGTAAGTTTTCTTGGTCATGTGATTTCAGGTAACGGTATCGCTGTGGATCCATCTAAAGTAGAAGCAGTTCTACAATGGGAGGCTCCGAGATCTGTTACTGAAATTAGAAGCTTTTTGGGATTAGACGGTTATTATCGGAGGTTTATTGAAGGTTTTTCTAAGTTAGCACTTCCGTTGACCCAGTTGACTTGTAAAGGTCAAGCGTTCATTTGGGATATTCGGTGTGAGGAAAGTTTTAGTGAGCTGAAGAGAAGATTGATGACAGCTCTGATTTTGATTTTGCCGAATCCTACTGAACCGTTTGTGGTGTATTTTGATGCGTCTTTGATTGGGTTAGGTGGAGTGTTGATGCAAGAAGGTAACGTTGTAGCTTATGCTTCGAGGCAATTGAGGGTGCATGAGAAAAATTATCCTACTCATGATCTTGAGCTAGCGGATGTGGTTTTTGTGTTGAAGATTTGGAGGCATTATCTCTACGGTGCAAGATTCGAAGTCTTTAGTGATCATAAAAGTTTGAAATACTTGTTTGATCAGAAAGAGTTGAATATGAGGCAACGTAGATGGTTGGAATTCTTGAAGGACTACGATTTTAGCTTGAATTACCATCCGGGTAAAGCTAATGTGGTAGCCGATGTGTTGAGTCGGAAATCGTTGCATATGTCTGCTTTGATTGTTAAGGAGTGGGAACTTTTGGAAGCGTTTAGAGATTTGAGTTTGGTGTGTGAATTGACGTTCGACAGTGTGAGGCTGGGTATGTTGAAGGTTACTAATGATTTTCTGTTGACCGTTAGCGAGAAACAGAAATTAGATGTGAAATTTGTGGATTTGATGACGGTTGGGGATCAAAGTGGAAATGAGGACTTTAAAGTGGATGATCTTGGTGTTTTGAGATTCCGGGGTAGAATTTGTATTCCTGATGATGCGGAGTTGAAAAGGATGATTTTGGAAGAAGGACACCGGAGTAATTTGAGTATACATCCGGGGGCTAATAAGATATACCAAGATTTGAAGAAGATTTTCTAGTGGTCTGGGTTAAAGAGAGATGTGGCTCAGTTTGTGTATTCCTGTTTGACGTGTCAGAAGTCGAAGGTAGAACATCTGAAACCTAGTGTTTTGTTGCAACCGTTGGATATTCCTGAGTGGAAATGGGATAGCATTTCTATGGACTTTGTGACAGGGTTGCCGAATACACTGAGGGGACATAATGCGATTTGGGTGGTTGTGGATAGATTGACTAAATCGGCGCATTTCATTCCGATTGACATCAGTTTTTCTTTGGAGAGGTTGGCAAAGATTTATATCAGTGTGATTGTGAAGTTACATGGTGTTCCGTTGAGCATTGTTTCAGATCGAGATCCAAGGTTTACCTCGAGATTTTGGGAAAGTTTACAAAAGGAGTTGGGTTCTAAATTGAGATTGAGTTCGGCTTATCATCTGCAGACGGATGGACAGACCGAGAGAACGATTCAGTCGTTGGAAAATTTGTTGCGCGCTTGTGTTCTTGAACAAGGTGGTGCGTGGGATAGTTATCTTGCGTTGATTGAATTCACGTATAACAACAGTTTCCATTCGAGTATTAGAATGGCACCATTTGAAACATTATATGGAGGAAGATGTTGAACACCGTTGTGTTGGCACGAATCTGGTGAGAGTTCGGTGGTTGGACCGGAATTGATTCAACAGACTACAGAAAAGGTGAAACTTATTCGTGAGAAAATGAAGGCTTCTCAAAGTAGGCAAAAGAGTTATCATGATCGAAGGAGGAAAGATCTCGAGTTTCAAGAAGGCGATCATGTATTTTTTAGAGTTACGCCGGTGACGGGTGTTGGTCATGCATTGAAATCAAAGAAGCTTACTTCTCGGTTTATTGGTCCTTACCAGATATCCGCGAGAGTTGGTGTTGTGGCTTATAGGGTGGCGTTGCCTCCGAGTCTGTCGAATTTGCATGATGTGTTCCATGTTTCACAGCTTCGGAAGTATGTTTGGGATCCGTCGCATGTGATTCCGATGGACGAGGTTGAGGTAAGGGAGAACCTTTCGGTTGAGGCATTACCAGTTAGGATTTTGGATCGCGAGTTGAAGCGGTTAAGGGGCAAGGATATTGCACTTGTGAAAGTAGCGTGGGGAGGCGCTGGTGAGGGCAATTTGACTTGGGAGTTGGAGAGTCGGATGCGGGAGTCGTATCCAGAGTTGTTCGTCTCAGGTAATATTTTCGAGGACGAAAATTTCTAAGTGGGGGAGAGTTGTAACGCCCCAGTTTTTGTCAGTTTTATTTAATTGAGTCGTTTTGATTATTTTATTATTATATTATTTTATTTCTGACTTTTATTTGAAAATATGTTATTTTTCATCGAGATTATATTTTATCGCGTTTTGGGATCGTTTGCGAGATATTTGAGTGTAGGGGTATTTTGGTCTTTTGTTTGGGTAGATATTATATTTTTCATATAATAGAAATAGAAAGAGAGAAGATAGAAAGGAAAGAAAAAGAAGAGAAGAAAAAGAGGAGGAAAGAAAAGAGAAAGAAAAGGAGAAAGAGAGAAAACTTGGAAATCTAGGAATCGATTTAACCGACTTTTCAAACGCAATTTAATCGGGTAAGGGTGTGAAACTCGATTATACTATGTTTGTGTATGATTATGTATGTTTGTGTGGGAGTTTTATTGGTTTTTAGAGATAGGTCGAAATGAGATAAACGATAGAAATCGATGTTTTCGCGGTTGGAAATCGATGTAAATGTTGTAGAATACTTGTTACCATGATTAGATTATGTTTTGATTGCTATGTGTTGGTTTGGAAGTGTTTTGGTGGTGAAAATATAGTTTTGGGTTATGTAACAGCGCTGCTGGGTTTTCTGGTTTTCGCAGGTTCGTACTGTGAATCCCCTAGAGAAGGGGAAAGTGAGCATTCGCTGGCTATTCGCACTGCGAAGCTAAGGCAAGCATTCGCCAGAGGTTCGCACTGCGAACTTTGTGTTATTTTGTGTTGTTTTCTTTCTGCCACTGTTCGCTGGGGAACTCGCACTGCCAATGGGGAAGCGAGCATTCGCTGGGAGTTCGCACTGGGAATGTTAGGAGTTTTTTTAGGCTATTTTCCATTCTGACTTGGTTCACTGGGACATTCACACTGCGAATGAAGAAGCGAAGGACTCGCTAGGAGCTTCGCAATGAGAATGTGACAGCTTTTCCCAATTTGTTTTCTTTATAACTTTTGATCCGTGAGCCGGTTTGAGGCGCGGTTTGATGCGTTTGGAAGCTTTTGACATGTTCTTTCTTATTATACTAGTTTTGAGATTGTTGGCCGATTAAATTATGTCGGGATTTGGAAAAGGGTTGTTTTGTTAACTTGTACCATTGTAAGTGTGTGTAGTTGATGTGTATTATGCAATATGCTGTTGATATGAATGTGGTATGACTTGTGTGCTGTTGTGAAATGAAAATGCACGTGATACATGTTGTAACGATGATTTGTGGCCTAAGGGCGAGAAAATGTGATGTGTGGTATTTGATGATATATGCATGATTATGGAATGTGTATATGTGTGCATTTGAATGTCATGAGTCATTGTATGCCAAGCATCATGATATGCATGTTGGTGATGTCGTGTGCCCTAGTGGGTGTGAGCGACGAAACGATTCCAGAGGGAATCCGCTATAACATCGTGTGCCTTATACAAAGAGGACCTAAAGCGATGATTATAGACGATCGTGCGCCTTATACAAAGAGGACCTAAAGCGATCGGATTGTGCGCCTTATACAAAGAGGACCTAAAGTAATCCATAAACGTCGTGCGCCTTATACCAAGAGGACCTAAAGCGACGAGGAACATCGTTTTCCCGACGGGGTGTTACATGAGTGGTCCTCAGTAACAAGCGATGATTCCAATAGTTCCTGAGTGAACTAGTGTTGAGATTGATGGATGGATGGTACCGCATGTGCATTGCATAGAGTCGTTGTGTTGGTCTCTGTGCATTTGCATAAATTATGAATGTATGCATTATGTGTGAGAATTGTGAATGTATGCAATATGTGGGGGAAATCATGAATGGATTGATTGTGTGTGGAATTGTGGATGAAACTGATGAGTTGATATATATTTATATGTTGGCGTTATGTGTATTGTGCATGGTTGATATACCTTGGTGATGGATATATGAAATATACTTTGTGTTGTTTGTGTTTGAATTCTGGTATAATTGGTGGTGAGAATATTTTATGTGTGTATTTTTGTGTTATTATATAATTGTATGCAACTATATTATGATTGTGTTTCTCACCCTTCTGCTGTTTTAAATGCTCTACGAGGCATTGCAGATTAGATGCTGGAGGTCTTTTTGTGAAGCTTAGGTCTTCATTCTTTTGTCGGTCGGCTCTGATATGTAGCACCGGGTAGTCAGGGGATCGAGTGTGATTATTTTGTATTATGTATATAATTATCTTTTGGATTGTACATGTATGATGTGTTATATTACAAACAAACTTTTTATGATGTATATATATGAGTTTCAGTTACAGATTTTCCGCTTTTATTCTGTATGTGAATTGTGGGTGTTAGGAACTAGGTTCCTTTGTTATGTGCTACCTGAATTGTTGCATATCTATATGAGCAGGTGTAGGTGTAATTGTTTCAAATTGATGTGACCCCTCGGTTTATGCCGTGAATGTTTTAAATATACTCTGATGAAATTTTTAATCTTATTTATCGCTTTGTTTATTGGGGGGTATAGATTGAGGGTGTTACATGGGGCATGCCTACCAACTTTGTCCGTGAAGGTTATATCCCGCCAGTCACTGAAGACCCAGAAACTCCAGCAGGAACCGCTGGGCCTGAAGGTTACAAACTTCAGGAAAGCGAAGACGCAAGGGTTATGACAGCAACTCCTGAAGGTTACAAACTTCGGGGCATGGAAGCACTAAGAGTCACCGTCGTAATGACTATACCACAACAAGTGGTACACACTGTCCTGGAAGGACAGATTCCATAAGTAATTTCTGGTGGAAACGAAGACATGTACGAAAGGATGAATGAGTTCCAGGAGCAATTCCTGGAGATGCAAAAGGAACTGTATGCCATTCGCACTCAGGATTTATTCGGAAAAGATGCCGCAGACCTTTGTCTGGTCCCTAACGTGAAAATACCACACAAATTCAAGGTGCCTGACTTTGAAAAATACAAGGGCAACTCTTGCCCTCAAAGTCATTTAGTGATGTATACTCGAATAATGTCAACTCAGATAAAGAATCAACAGCTATTAATCCATTACTTCCAAGACAGTTTAACCGGTGCCGCACTCAAATGGTACATGAGTTTAAACCACACCAAGATCGTTACTTTTAGAGATCTTGGCGCAGCCTTCATTCAATAGTATAAGTATAACCTGGACATGGCACCTGACAAAGATCAACTTTGAGCAATATCGCAGAAGGACATAGAAACTTTCAAGGAATACGCTCAAAGATGGCGTGAAATTGCCGTCCAGATCTGTCCCCCTCTTGAGGAAAAAGAGATGACCAAGATCTTTTTTAAAACCTTGAGCTCTTTCTAATACGACCGAATGGTTGGAAGTGCGCCCAGCGACTTTACAGAAATGGTAAACACGGGAGTGTGCCTTGAGGAAGCAGTCCGAGAGGGACGTTTGGTCAAAAACACAGAATCATCAAGCAGTACCAAAAGATACGGTGGTGTTTTCCCAAAGAAAAAAGAGCAAGATATTGGTAATATCTCTCTCGGAAAGCAAAGGCGAAGGTATCAACCAGTAGCAGCAGTAACTCCTGCTATCAACCCAACGCCGGTTCCGACGTATCAATCCCAGGTTGCTCAAAGCCAACCAAATCAATAACAGTATCAGCAAAGGACACAACAGCCTCTTCAGCAGGCTTGTCCTCAGTACAACAATAACAATCGTACAACACGGCCACCAGGGTTTGACCCTATACCGATGTTGTACGCAGAACTATTTCCACTTCTACTGGTCAAGGTGCACATCCAAACCAGGTCTCCTCTTACAATACCAAAAAATCTGCCCTTTTGGTTCAAAGCGGATCAAACTAGCTTGCCCTTACCATCAAGGAGGACCGGGGGACAACATTGAGAACTGTCTCAGCTTTAAATCTGATGCGCAGAAGCTTTTCAGGAACAGGGTCTTATCTTTCAAAGATACTAATCCAAATGTTCAGACGAACCCGTTGCCTCAACATGAAAAGACTGCTGTAAATTTGATAGAGGAAGAGGTTAGCCGCAATTATCAAATTTGCGATGTACTCCTATTAGAAACCAATCTGGTCAGGATGCATTGTAGACAGAGCGGGTACGGTCATGTACCACCTCACAATTATCACCAGTGTGATATCTGTTCAAAGAATAATCAAGGATGTTCTGTACTGCAATCAGCTTTACAAGAACAAATGGATCTCGGATGGATCCAAGATCACCGAATCCGTGAAGTCAACATGGCCCATGCACATCCCAACATTATTCAGAACCACAACATTCTTGCGATAAACGTTAATTTGGTGGCGATGCACTCAAGGCAAAGTCAATATCATAATCTGCCACGACACGATTACAATGCTTGTCCGATCTGCTCAACAAGCAATCAGGGATGTTCTTTTGTACAAGAGGCCCTCCAACATCAGATGGATCTCGGATGGATTTAGAATTATCGTTATAACCATCAAGTCAATATGATTCAGATCTTTGATATTCGCTTGATGAATACCAGTCTGGTAGAATTACATGCTAAGCAAGTCAGGCTCGATTTTCTGGCTTCACATGATTATCAAGACTGTGAAGAGTGTTGTAAGAATGATCAAGGGTGTGCACTCGTCCAAAGAACACTTCAACACTTGTTGGACCACTGGTGGCTTCCAA
Source organism: Lathyrus tuberosus (assembly GCA_022829125.1). Taxonomy (NCBI): domain Eukaryota; kingdom Viridiplantae; phylum Streptophyta; class Magnoliopsida; order Fabales; family Fabaceae; genus Lathyrus; species Lathyrus tuberosus. Next base: position 1,538,583 of record JALAZF010000233.1, read on the forward strand.
TCTACCTGGACGAAGCTACACAGCAAATTAGTATGACTTATGAGAATCCTATTAGATATCAAAGTCAGGATGTCCGCTCGATGGAAATAGATCTAGTAAAGATGCACTACATACAAAGCGGGCGTGGCCGGGTGCCACTACACAACTACGAGCGCTGTAGAGTTTTTTCAGAGAACAACCAAGGGTGTTACTTCGTACTGTCAGCTCTTCAAAATCAGTTGGACCACAAAGAGATTCGACCATGTTCAAGTTCTGAGTCGATCAACGTGATACAAAACTATCTCCCTGATCAAAGCAAAGACGTTGTCATAATCTCTGATCATGGGAGGACTAAAAACGTTTGTTCCATAATACCTCTACTCAATGAATCGAGAATTCCTCTGGACAGTAGAAAGGTTCCCAACCAGGAATTGATTGAAGTTTCCTATAACGGTCAGAGAAATTAAAAAGCTCTTGTGGTTATCTACTTGCCTGGTCCAATACCGTACGAATCAGAAAAGGCTATCCCTTACAAATACGGTGCAACAACAATCGAAAATGGAAAGAAAACTCCATTACCCTCCGGAGTAAACATTGCCGACATCAGTCGAGTCATATGGAGCGGCCGGATCTTCAACAGAGGAGTGGGAGAACCCGTCAAAGAAAAGGAACCTCAAGCAGAAGTTCCTAATCAACCATTCGGGCAATCCAGTAATCCCAAACTTACAAAAAACAACGATGAGATGCTGAAGCTCATCCAGAAAAGCGAGTACAACATTGTAGACCAACAGTTTCAAACTCCTTCGAGAATCTCTGTGCTATCTCTCTTGCTCAATTCTGAAGCTCACAGGGAAGCTCTGCAGAAAGTCTTGGAGCAAGCTTTCGTAGAACAAGATGTGACGGTAAGGCAGTTTAATAGAATCATTTCCAACATCACTTCCTGCAACAATTTAGGATTCAGTGATGAAGAATTGCCAGAAGAAAGCAAAAATCACAACATGGCGCTTAACATTACAGTCAATTGCCAGGACGATGCTCTAGCCAGCGTACTGGTAGACACGGGATCAGCTCTGAATATTATGCTGAAATCTACTCTAATACGACTATTATTTCAAGGATCTTCGATAAGAGGTAGCAAGGTCATCGTCAAAGCCTTTGACGGATCCAAAAAAATAGTTATCGGCAAAGTCGATCTTCCCATAACTATCGGTCCTCACACTTTCCAAGTCACTTTCTAGGCCATGGACATCAGGGCAGCATACAGTTGTTTATTAGGGAGACCTTGGATACACGAAGCTGGGACAGTCACTTAGACACTTCACCAGAAGCTGAACTTCGTCAAGAATGACAAGTTAGTCACATTATGCGGAGAGCAGGCCTTAATAGTGAGCAACTTATCATCATTCTCCTGTGTAGAACCTGAGGAAGTTATTGGAACCCAGTTTCAAGCACTCTCGGTGAGCAATGAGAATCGATCAGAGAAAGGGACATCGATTTCATCATACAAAGATGCTCTCAAAGTGATCGAGAGTAATAACGCAAAAGAATGGGGACAGCTTGTCATTCCTACGGATAACAAGACAAAGAAAGGTCTTGGTTTCTCCTTAACCTGTACCCAGACTACTACTAAAGATGAAAAATTTCATCCCATTCAGGACTTCTTCCATAGTGGAGGTTTCCTTCACCCAGTGTCTCAAGAAGTACACACCATCAACGAGGGTGACTCCTCCGATACGGATGAGGAATGGAAGTCTTATCTCAACGAGGACGGTTATATGTCTCAGGGAGAAACACATACACCACTTTGCGTTCCCACGCAGAATCTGAGATATATACCAAGATTAGACGTCAAGATGATATACAGAGATTGTGATCCTGAAGGATGTCGTGCTCCGCCTAACGCATGGGAAGACGATCCAATGAAAGACAACTTTGACTACGACTATTATGACCCACTGGATGACTTTCCTATCTAGCAGCCATACCCAGAAGACTTGGGGGCAAAAGAGTCAGCCAAATGACGCTTATCAGCTGAGAAATATTGAAAAGAATACATGCGTCCCCACCGAATCATGGGATCATTACTCAGGACATTCAAGAGATATCCAGCACATGGATGAATTTGCAAAGACTTCCGGACAAGAGTTCATCAACTATGCTTTTCCTGAGGTCAACATCATTGAGAAGGATGACTCCTCTATTCCCACAGAAGTATGGGACACCTTAGGACAACTGAGTGGAAAGTACGACTTCTTGGTCCAGTACACCGCTCCTGAAAGCTCTCGCATCAGGCTCAAAGACATCCAGCCAACTGGATGGGGAAATCCTCCTGAGAGTGAAAACACAATGCAAGATACAACAAAAGAGGTCGTTTATGACAACTCTGCATGGGAGGAAGACTCCAATGATCCTGCTCCGCCAGAAATCAGCGTCATTTCTAAGGATAAACCAAGAAAGAAGGTACCAGACTTTGTGATTCACCGAGGAGTTCATTGCCAAAGGGTTGTTGTCGATGTCCCAAAAGTTGTCCATAAGTCTAAGTAATTGCCATCTTTGTTTTAACCTTTCACCTTGACTAGGTGAAATGGATGTTTTTATTGGGCTCACTTTTCTGTAAATGTTCCTCTTCGCTTTGCCCAAAGTGACAGAGTTTTGTTTTATAGGATTGTATTTCAAGAATCGACAAATCATAGATAAATAACGTCATTCTGTAATTCCCGCATTTATTGTTGTTTTCACTTTTCGTTTTTCAGAAAATGGTAATCCTAAAAATAACTCAAAATAAAAACAAGAATTTTTCAGAAAATACACTGCACACACTCTTGCATTCTCTCTATCTCTTCTAAAACACGAATAATCACGTCATAGAGATTGCTTGTTTTAAACCTCATTGAAACATACGATCCAATGCCTTCTCCTAACTTTGAATTCCCGGTATTTGAAGCTGAAGAAGAAGAGGACGCAGAAATTCTAGAAGAGATCTCCCGATTACTCAGGCAGGAGGCAAGGTCCATTGAACCTCACAAAGAGTCGTTGGAAACGGTCAACTTGGGTTCAAAAGAAGAAAAGAAAGAAGTCAAGATTGGGACATTGCTCAGTCCGAATGTCAAAGAAAGTTTGATAAGACTTCTCAAAGAGTTTCCAGATGTGTTTGCTTGGTCCTATCAGGACATGCCAGGGTTGGATACCAGCATCGTGGAACATTGTTGCGGTGAGAATTGGATACCATAGTTATTAATGAACTAGGATCACGTTTCTTAAATGTTCACCACCGACTTTGATTTATCCAAAGGAAATGTTCAAAAGCGAAAAAACCTAAAGATCTAAGGTTCGGGGGTTGGTTACGCCTAGGGAAGGTATTAGCATCCTAAACGTCCGTAGTACTCTACAGGAACCTCTCGTTAGTATTTATGTTATCTTTCACTTGCTTGCTAAGGGTGCTATGCTAAAGGTTGAACCCTAGGGGTTAGTATCTAAGTATACTCGACAAGGCATCGCACCTTGTGCCTACGTATCCCAAGGGGAACGGAATCAGAGTAATGCATAGTTATGAAATGAGGAACTTCTTGACGGGGTCAAGGTTCCAAGGGGAAGTAAAGTCTTGGGCAAGAGCTTACATAGAGTACGGCGACTCTAAAGTTGTAGGTTGGTTTAAGAGGGGTAGGCTTGTAAACGTTCGCGGCGGATTATTTACTTGGAGTACGGCGACTCCGATCCTAAGGCTAAGATTCTAAATGTCTACGGCGAGACGTGGAGTACGGCGACTCCGAATCCTAAGGCCAAGGGTTCTAAGAGTTAGTCCTATGACATGGCAGTCAATGTTAATAACCTTTCCTTTGGAATGTCGAGGGGACTAACTTAGATTATTAGTGCGCACTAGCAAAGTGTGAGCTAGCTTTAGTGTATAGTAATCGATAGGTTGAATGCGATGTCCGAAGGCAATTGACTTATGTAGGTAGAAAAGGGGGCTCGACGTTGGATCGAGAGTTTTTATATTTTTGAAAGGTTTTGAGATCAAGCACAAGTAAACAAGGTAAGCATATAAGATAACAAGCAGAGACAAGCATACAAGCAAACGATTCACTCAAGCGCAAGGGATCTAACGAGTTTTGATTTATTCTTAAGGTTTATTGTGAAAAAGTTGATTTTAAGGTTTATTGAGAAAAGTTTATTTTAAGGTTTATTGATAAAAGTTTATTTAGAATTAGATTAGTGTTAACTTAAAGATGATTTGTTAATTTAAGAAGTTAAAGTATCTTCTTATTAAAAAGATTAATTTTAATATTAGTATTTTAGTAAAAGTTTTATAAAGGTTTACTAATTAAAAAGGTTCTTTTTAACAAAAGTTTTTTAATCCATTAGAAGGTGACATTTTAGAAGAGATATTATATTTATTAAGAAAATATGTTTTAATTATTTTTAAAGCTTTTATTATTATTTAATTTTAAAGTTTCATTGAACGTTAATAAAATTCCTCATAAAAAAAAAAGATTTTAAATTAATATCTTTAATAAAAGGTTTTCACATTTATTTTTTTAAATTATTAAAATTAAAGGTGTTTTTATTAAAAGGTTAATTCTAATATTATGAAAGAGAAAGGGGTTTAATTATTTTAGCAATTATATTTATTAAAAGAAAAAAGGTTTTAAAAGGAAAACTAAATTTTAAAAAGGTTAAAGATTTTTATTAAAAGGTTTTAAATTAGTAAAGGGAATTTTATTATTAGAGCTTTATTAAGTTTTAATAAAATTTTAAGTTAATCTTAAATAAAAAGAGTTCTATAATTAGTTAAAAAGGTTAATAAAAAGAGAAATAAATGACCCGGAGTAATCCTACGCGCAAAGGGGAAGAGGGTCTATCACAGACCCTCAGATCGCGGCCGACGATTGACCTAATATTAGGATCTAACGTTCCAAACTTGAGGGTTCATGGTATGGGTCATGGAGTGTGTGTACATGTGATTAGGGGATAACAATAAAAATAAAAAAACACGACACCCTCTCCCTCTCCGTCAAAATGCTCTCGTCCCTCTCGTTCTTCTCTCTCGATCACCTAACCCCAAGCAAGCCCAATACCCCATTTTTCACTATGATTTTGATTACATATTACAAAGTTAAAGCGACGGAAATTAAAAAGGATGTCGGCGGTTGAAGGCGAGGAGTGGTGGTTGCAACCTCATGATCTCCCCTCCAGATAAGTCTCCTTCTTCTTTGTGTGTATGTGTGTTGTTGTCAACGTTCCTCTTTCAATTCATCTGCGTGTGTTTGTTGATTGTGAATTTTTGCAATTTGTGTGAATTGTGTTGATGATGATGAATGGATGTTCCTCTGAGTCTCTGTATTTTTCTGTGGGTGTGGAATTGATGATTTTTATTGCTGTATCTGGTAGTGATTTTTCGTAGGATTGTGGGTTAGGGTTTGATATGTGATCTCTGATTTTCTCTCTGATCTTTCGTATGGTTGTCCTCTCTGATTTTTCCCCCCTTTTCTAGATGGAACGAGTCCCTTTTTATAGATGGCCAGTGATGATATTTGTGGAAGATTCTTTAATGTTGCATTGAAGTCAATATTCATAATCCTTGCTGCTTTGATTTTGTACGATTTGGACTTGCTGTCTGATACGATTTGATTCTCAAATTTGGGAAGTTTTGGAACTTGGTATTTTGAAATGTTTGAATGCGATTTGTTGCTTGGTTTTCAAATTTGGAAAGTTTTCGAAAAAAACTTGATTTGAATCTGATTCTTGTGGTTTGCTTAATCCAAATGGGAAAGAATTGATTGCTGGTGATGTTTTTTGATATTGCCCTCAACTTTTAATTTGAAAATGATGGCATATATCCCTGATTTCAAAAACAAATCTCTGAGGCCAAATATGACTGTTTTGAAAAAAATGATTGGAAATAGTTTAGGAAACAAAAGATGATGCTTGATTGGAACGTGTTTGAATTGTTTGGAAATAGTTTTAGCTTGTTTAGGAACTTTATTGAACTGTCTGAAATAAAATTTTGGGTAACACGTCTTGTTTCTTTCTTGAAGGTGTCGGGTCCTTTAGCAATTATTGATAATGATTTTCTGTTGTTGACGTTCCATCCTTATTTCTCTACACTGAACAATGGTATCGGATCAATTTTTGACCCTTTTAATGTTCAGAAAATATTCTCTTGCTTTTCTAAACCATGGGCTCTTGACCTTATCTTTGCAGGATGCATGGTGCGGAGTATGGCACAAAGTGCCTTGAGAAGCGTTAAGGGTGTGCTTAGTTATGAATATGCTTCCTTTGCGCAAAGACCTGAAATTTTTACGTAATATCCTTCGAATTTGCAAATGTATGAACCGTACTCTTCTTGTAAATCATCCATGAATTAAGGTAATCTTTGAACAATGAGTTATCCTACTTTAAGGCATTGTAGAAAGTCTTCTTCAGGTGACAACTTCCTTGCACATTTGTTGGCTTTGATGTGATCTTGTAGAATTGTATCCCTTGTGCCTTATTGATGTAGTTCGTGTCTACTTACAGGTTTTGAACTCATGATGTTTACACCAGCAACAATCGTAGCATTGTTACTGATTCCCTCCGGACACGCGGACTAACTTTATCCCCATTTTGTTTGGCACCAAAAAATGAGCTCTTTACATCTTAGTACACATATAAGGATAGTGAGAATCGCCTTTTATGTCAACCAAGCTTAGTATTAGGGCAGGTTTGATTATTGCATAATATTACTTCTAAGGTAATGATGTTGTAGCTTCATTGATAAACGATGACTTGCTCGATTTTCAAACTGACATTGCTGCGATTGTATTTATGTAGGGGTTATTCGAATCGAAAATGTCCTTCACGACTTCTCCCATACTCATGTCACGAAGATCGTAATTTCTCAAGGCTTTCGAACGAGCCAAGACAAAGCAGCGACGGTATTTGAAGACTGATGATGATCTATAATTGCTGTTGTTGGTTGTTGTGCCGGCAGGAGTAGACGCTCCGAGTATCAAGATGCACAAGTCATGTTAATTTGTATGATGTTATGTATATAAGCTTTTATGACTTAGGATCCTTGGATTTTTATTACAGAATGGTAGCTGTAGGAACTTAGATCTTGAGTAGGATAGTAGTAATGTAACATCTTTACTAGCAAAATGTATTTTCACGTGTTACTAGATCTGTCAAAGCTTGATAAGTCTTAGCAATATACTCAATCAAGTACTTGCGTGTCTCTGGATATGGATTTGTAGTTTGAACGTGTAAACTTGTCTTGAAATGAATAACTATGGATTTCAAGTTTGGAATTCAAATTTGTAAAGTTTGAAACTTTCTTAAACTTTGAAGTAATGTCTGAATTTGGATTTTGTAAATTTAATACTGGTTGCACCACTATTTTTGGTTTTATTCAAATTTATCTCTTGTGGTCAAAATTTGAGCAACTTGTAGAACGTGTCAACAACAACTTGTTTACTCATTGCTACTCTTTTTGTAAGGATGGCATACAAAACCCATGTATTCAATTTATCACTTTACTTGACGATAGAAAATTATAACTTGAATGATGTGAGCTTCGATATTATTTGAACTTTTATGTTAGCTTTAAATGGTAATTTGAATTAGAACCTTAACACCTTCAAATTGAATTGTGTGAGAAACCAAGAAAAATGGACTCCTGGCTTTTATAACTAAAGATGAGATAATATGGATTTCCATGTTTGACCTGTGATAATTTTGAGTGTTTTGGAATCCATTCTCACATTTGAATCTTTATGACAACTTTGAAAGTTCCTAATGACAAAGTGAATCTTATTGTAACCATCACCAATAACTTGTATTCGACATGAACTTGGACTTCTTTATAATAAACCCACGAATCCAACTTGTGATCCTTCAAATAATTTGAATTTGAGCATTGAAGCATGAACTTTGTGTTAAGACTGGATGACATTGACAATGAATCTCGAAATCGTGTGAGTCTTGAATGTCACTTTGAGAACTAAAAGTCCAAACTCTTACATCGGATAACTAAAGATCCAACTTCTCGAAACCAAACCACGCCACGAGAAATCCTTTGGAAGTGAGGGTACCATTTATCACGCAACTCATCACGATATTCCAAACAATTCTCACATGATCACAACTATCAGGACATCAACCCTATTCCTCCTTGAATCTTTGAGAAATCTTGAGACAAGATGTTGTTTATACTAACCAGATGACCATACGAATGAGGGCCTATCCTTCCTTTATCTCCACAGGAACTTGCAAGGACCAGAAACACAATGAGTCACACACACAACCTCCATAACCCTTGATTCTTTGGCAACAACACCTAATTCTCAAGTGAAAACAAACAAACAGAACCTGATAAATCGGTTAGTCATGCACGGATGATTGACCTAATATGTTATGTAGACGAATCAATGAATCTAAGGAAAATTTTGGGGTACAACAGTTGCCCCTATTTAAATATCTTCACCGGATGACATGAACGTTGAAGATCGGCATTAAGTCATGGTGAAAGATATTTAAATACAGATAACCAAAAATTTTGCCCTTAGATGCAATGACATGCAATGCTGTAGACAAAACCTATACCTAATGCTGACATGCCATGAACTCTAGCATGATGAAAATGATGGAATGATAAATGTAGAAACGCAGACAAAGCAGCACAGACAGGAAAAAGAGTCAACACAACGAGTAACAACTCACTGGGGAAAAAGAAAACAACACTGGTGACTCCGAAGGCGACGACCCAACAGGTTCAAGCGTGACCAGTTGACATTCGAGAAAGAAAAGATAAGGCAGGATCCACGCGGAGGTAGGATCATGCAAACAACATGCTGGAGTTTTCAATAAGAAATAACATCCAACGCCTGGGAATTTCATGAATGAAAAGATCAAACTGGATCTTCAGGAACCAACAGGAAAAAATCTTCTGGAAATTCCTTAAATGAAGAAATCGAACGGGATCTTCAGGAACCATCAGAAAATATATAGGGTACATAAACTCCTCTGTATGCCAACATAATTGAACTTCATGGGGAAATGCTCTGATAAGAGACTACAAGCAAAAAAAGATAAATGCTCTCCGGGGAGATTGTAAGCAGCTGAAGTGAATGATAAGGGGTCTCCGGAGATGTTGTAGATGAATAAACGATAAATGGTATCCAGAAAGACTGTAGATAGTAAGATAGAAGAAAAGGGTCTCCGAAAAGACTGTAGGTAGCTAAAATAAATAGATTGTCTCCGGAAAGACTGTGGATAACTGAAACAAATAGATGGTCTCCGGAGAGACCGTAAAGACAAGCACATAAATAAAGGATGAGTGGTCTCCGGAGAGACTGTTGATGACTGAAATAAAAGCATATGGTTTCCGAAAAAACTATTGATGATTGAAATAAAAGCAGATGGTCTCCGGAGAGACTGTAGATAAACTGAAACAAAAGCAGATGGTCTCCGGAGAGGCTGTAAAATAAATGATTGGACTCCGGAGGGTCTGTAGATAATACTGAAATAAATAAATAAGTGGTCTCTGGAGAGACTGTGGATAACTTTAAATAAGTAATGGACTCCGGAGAGGTTATAAATGATACGATAAATGAGAAGCAGGCTCCGGAGAGGCTACATGTTAGATAAGTGAGTAATGGTAAAGCAAACTTCTTGTAAGACATTAGTGCAACAACAATGCACGCTTAAACCAGGCTCGGCGACCTAGAAGTCAACTGTAAATTGCCAAAGACCAAAGTTCAATCTAGGATCAAGCTAGAAAGAAACGGTCAAACAAGACCCGCCATTGAGAAATGAGCTCGAATGGAAATTTATCTTATCCAAGCACGGAAAAGGATAACTGAAATAACCATCATCCACGAGGGTTGAACTCTGTGGGGAAACTTGGAAATGAATAGCACTACCTACCTGAGGCTGACGACTCTATTTGGAGAGATCGGACAAACCCAAACTTGGCGCAAACACAACTAAAGATCAAGATAAAGCGACAAGAAACAAACAGAAAGCGAACACGCACGGAGGCGAATGCAAATGATGTCATGCCATGCTCATGCTCATGCTGACAAAAAAAGAAAACATGAGGAAAAAGCAAAATAAAGAGGAAGCTCGTCCATCCTCTGCACGAGAGATACATCTGTCAAGCTCGTATAGAAATCCTACGGTGGAACCAAATAGTCAAAACTTCCAAAGTTTTCGACTTCTCTGGGGAAGTAGCAATCCACTTGGGTATATAATATCATGACTTCACTTAGGGATCGTCAAGATGAATCTGATTCTCTAGATGAGTGAAATCCACTGGGAACGGATCAAACTCGTGTTCAGAGAGACTTCGATGGGGATAAAATAAATATCCAATATAACCTGAAGTGAGCTGGAGTGAGAATGTAATAGTACATGCCATAGATGAGGCTTCGCGGGGATAAAATAAATATCCACTGCTAACCGAAATAGGCTGAAGTGAGAAAGTAATAGTAGATGCCACCGGGGATAAAATAAACATCCACTATAACTGAGATAATCCGAAGTAGAGAATGTAGTAGTATATGCCATAGACGAGGCAATCACGTGGATAAAATAAATATCCACCGCTTCGTTGGGGAAGCTTGTACCAAGAATCATAGTTGTAGACGTTAGAGTAGACTTTAGCGAGGGATGAAATAAATATCCATGGTTGAGAGAAATTGAAATCTTGAGAAAACACCGAGGAGAGAAATAAACACTCGCTTCATCGGGGAAGGTTGAGACCAAGGAGATTCACTGGGGATCCTTAGGTCAGCCAGATGCTGAAATTTTGCACTGATCCTGTCATAATTGCTTGAAATAATGATTCATTGGGGAATCGTCATGACTTCCTAGAGTGAAAACTTACTGGGGAGTCATCATGCCGTTAGAAATTCTTCGGGAGAGTAGGTGAAGAACACTATGAAGTCGGCGAAGTTTTGTATTGTATGGTAGTCGCCATCTTCAAATATCAATTGTTAAAGAAGTCTTTAATTCTCGAATGCCCCAGACTGCATGGTCTACAAAAATAAATCATCTCAAAAGGATTTTACAGGAGACTTGGCATCCTAACTGTTCCAATGTCTTCTAACTCTTGAGAGATTGGTAGAATCTCGACGTAACTAGATCAGATTGAAGGTATTCTGTGTACCGAGTCTTCGATCTTGCCCCTCAGGGTTAATCGATTTGCAACAACTGAGGAACAACTTTCCCCAGTTCATCATGATCTTCAGGCAGTATGCCCTGGACTGATATCTTGAAATGACTATCTTCAACAGAGTTCCATATCTCAGAGGTTGAACTTCTCGTAGCTGTTTGCGAACTTCTATGACATCAAGCAGTATTTACATGCAGAAAATGTAAATTCCGAAATTGCTAATACAACATCATGTTTGTTTTGAAGTTTATTGAAAAGGGCATATCGCAAACTCGTGACCGAATCATCAGTTAGGATATGACGTAATTCCTTTTTCTATAATGCCAATACGAATTTTGAGCGTAACTCATAGGAGTCAGGAAGCATTATCTCACCGAGTATGCTTTCGAAATAAACCCTGCTTCAATAAGGTCTTTTAAGGGTTTTATAGTGGTTTTAGATCATGGCTGAAGAAACAAAGGATATGTGGCTCAAAATTTATTTGGTACCCACCCCTTTCTTCGGGATATCTTACTCCTTTTCTTTTTAAAAATTACCCTGCCCCTGGTACAAATGAGGGTTCTTTGAATTTTTTAGAGAAGAAAACTAATACTCCAAGGCTCAAAGGGGTTAACGAAGGTTTATATCCGATGTTTGGGATTTTGAAACAATGCCTTATATCCTTAGCAGAGTTTTGTTCAAAAGCATACACAAGAGATGCTATGTTTTATTTCGTCATTCTCCATCCAATAGTGTTGGCATTATAAAACAGAAAAATAATATTTTAAAAATGAGTGGAGCGAATGGATTTCTTCAAAACAAACATTATGCTGCATTAAACATTCAAAATAACAAGTTCTTACATGCAAATGTGCTTTAACAATCAAAGAAGTAATAATAAATGCAAACAAACATCAAAATAATCTTAGGAATGGATTCACTGGCCCTCCATGTTCGATCAGCGCAAAGGGATTCCATTCACAGCTGGGCTTCTTCCATTGAAGGTCAGCATCTTCTTATTGATCATCTCTTGAACTTTCTCCTGAAAAGCCCTGCACTCTTCTGTCGAATGTCTCATTGTTCCATCATGAAAATCACAGATGACATTTAAACTGTCCCTAGGAGGGAGGGATTTCATGAGTTTAGCTTTTATAGGTGCCATTACCGAGTTTCGGGCGAAATAATTCCACAATCGACTGTAGGTCATTGGGATTGCATCAAACTCTTTTGGAGCATGGCTCTGATGTGTTACCTGACAAGACTGTGGTTGATAATTCAGCGTTGCCTGAGTGGTGGGAGCAATATCATCATGAATTTTCTTGCCACCTTCTAGTATAGTAGCATCATATCCATGAGGCACATGGGATGACTTATTCTTATCGGGGGTAATATTCATTGGTTCTGGTGAGCTGAGTATAGGTTCAATCACAACGATCTCATCCTTCTTTAGCCCATTACTTACCCGTAGTATACCATCGTCAATCATCTTCTGAACATCTTTTTGGACTAAACTGCATCCTCTGATACTGACATCACAATCTTTACAGTCTTTATGGCAAACCTTCACAAGACTAGCTTCAAATAACTTCGAATGAAAGACCCGGAGAGGGGTTTTGATCTCTGACACATCAAGGATTAAACTGTCTTCACTCATTTCATCAATAGCGTTAACATTCTCGTGAGTAGGAAGGGGGTTGTTCTTAATATTTGGTTGAGAATCACCAAAAGACAAAATCTTCTTTTCTATTAACTATCTTACAACATTCTTAAGAGCATAACAACTTTCCAGATCATGGCCAGGTGCCCCTTCATGAAACAGGCAATGAACATTGGGATTATTATTAGGTGGAAGTGGATTGGGAGGTGGATCCAAAGCTCGAGTAGTTATCAAACCTTGTTGCACCAGGTAGGGGTATAACTCAGTATAGCTCATGGGAATAGGGGGAACTGGCGGTCTATATGGTCTTCTGTTAGGAGCATTTGGACGAGGTACAGGAGCCCTCTGTTGTTGATGATTAGAAGCGTTGGGCGCTCATTGATAATTTGGTTGGGCTTGGACTGGCTGATAGGTAGGAGCTAGTTGATATGCAGGAGGTGGTTGATTAACAATCGGTTGGTAAATCGGAGCTGGTTGAATTGTCTGATAGGTAGGGGTGACAGCGGCCACATAGGGTTGTTGCGCAAACTGAACAGGGTAACCTTGTTGTTGATTATAATTTGGTTTATGTTTCCAAGGTTGACTTCTCCTTCTGCCGGTCATTACAGCATTAGTCTCACCTTCTTTCTTCTTGTGAGGACTACTGAAAGATTTCTTAGCGTGGTCCTTATTGGCATTTGGACTACTAGCAGGACTGGGCATCTTTCCACTTTTCAAACCAGCTTCTATTCTTACGCCCACAGTGACGATATCAGAGAAATTGGCCGTTATACTTCCAACCATCCTTTCAAAGAATTCTGGGTGAACTGTATCAACAAACCACTCGGCTAACTCTTTCTCAGACAAGGGGGGTTCTACCTGTGAAGCAATCTCCCTCCACCTCTGGGCATATTCCTTAAATGATTCAGTGTTCTTCTGTGACATGCTTAGAAGTTGTCTGCGATCGGGAGCTAAATCCATATTATATTTGTAATGCTTGACAAAAGCGTCCGACACATCCTGAAAACACTTCACATGAGACTGATCTAAACTCAGATACCACTTCAACGAAACACCCTTCAGAATATCTTGGAAACAATGGATCATTAGCTTATCGTTTTTGACATGAACAAACATCTTCCGATAATACATGATTAAGTGGCTTTTAGGGCATGTGGTTCCACTATATTGCTCAAAGTTCGGAGTCTTGAATTTCAGAGGAATGACCAAACCAGATACCAGACATGCTTCTCTAGCAACAGTGCCAAATACTTGATCACCTTCTACTGCCCTTAATCTCTTATCAAAAGTGTCCATATTCTCCTTGAGTTTCTCATGGTTCTCATCCCCATCTTTAGACATATCAGGGACATCATAAACTTGTTGATTCTCATTGAAATATGGTTGTACACGAGTGTGCATAGCAGCTGGAGCAAATGTAGGGATCATCTGAGGAGCTTCAGTGATTAGAGGAACGGCTTGGTGCACTTGATGAACAACAGGAATTGCAGTAGATGTAGGCACGAAACCAGGTGGTAAACCATATGGAGGCAAGCTTACAGTAGTAATAATAGGTTGAGAATCCACAACAGTATTGGAAATTTCAGAAACAACAGTGGTTTGGGTATCCATCTTTGCGCGTATAACATTCAGCACTTCCATAATCTGCCCTACATTCCTGCGTAGGTCCTCCAACTTGTTACTAACGCGATCAAGTTCCTGATTATGTTCCATCATCCTTCTTCGATCTTGAGCTCTAGTGTTGTATCGGTGCAGAGGATTCAGGGTGACGAAATTGAAGATGAAACAACGTAAATAAGAAAAGGAACGAAACATGCACATGCAGATGATATGAAATGCAAATGCGAGAACGATGCAACTATCAAGGAACTCAAATTCTATTGCAGTCATTGTAGATATTAAAATAAAACATTTTATTAAAATTTTCAAGGGCCAGTACACCTCCAAAGTTTTATTACATAAACAACATAACACAAAAGGAACTAGGAGTCTAATCCACTGGATGATGCCCCTTGTCTTCCACGGAGTTCTTCCATTAACCTGTCGATCTGATGTTGCATTCTTGCTTTATCCAGGATAAGCTTCTCTATTTCAGCCTTCAACTTCGAAACTTCATCTGATTTGACCACAGGAGGCTCGGGACGAGGATAAGGCATCCTCAAGGTCAAAGCCCTTTCACGCGCCCATGCTAGACATTCTTCAGTAATTGAGCAATCAGGATTTGTTGTCGTCGTCATTCCTTGTCGATTGATGCGACGCCAAGCAAACACAATTCCGGTTTTCAATTCTAGGTTCTCTCCTTGATAGAGAAAAAGTCTCGTCAGGATTTCTGGATCTGGTACTTCTTCCATTGGGTGTCCCAATTGACGACGGGCGAGCACGGGGTTATAACTGACACATCCCTTTGTACCAAGAAGGGGTACGTTGGGAAAATCTCCACAGCTATGAATCATGGGGATTCCTCCATACATTGGATCATGCCAAATGATATCCGAGTGAGTAAGAGCCATGATCTTCACGGGCCATTCTGAACCATCTTTCACATCCCAAAAATCAGTAGACCTCGGTAGGTGCGAAATAAACCACCTATAGAGGATAGCGGTGCAACAAGTAATTCGACCTTCTCCTTTCAGAGCCTTCGAGTGGATAGAATGGTAGGCATCAGCTAACAATGTAGGAACTGGATTTTTTAGCATGAAAATATTTATGGCATGGACGTCAACAAAATCTTCAACATTGGGAAATAAAAATAAACCGTAGGCCAGCAGTGCGAAGATGTGCTCGAACGCTCCAGTGTTCCCTACACTAGCAAAATGTCGAGCTTTTTCGAACAAGAATTGGGCAGGTAAGCCATCGATTCCTCCTTTGACCGTCATGTGAGTCTGGATTTCCAGAAGCTTTATGCGGGTTGCCCTTGCGATGTCTTCCTGGCTGGGCCTTCCTTCTCCACCGAAGAACGGAGGTGAATCTTTGACAGGAATACCCATAAGGGCGGAGTATTCCTCCAATGTAGGCATCAATTGGAAATCTTGAAAGATGAAACAATGATAGATCAAGCTGTAAACTTGAACCAGCGTTTCCAAAAGGCCAGCGGCTACTCGAGTCTGCAACAACGGGAGGATCTTTCCATACTTCTCGGCGAATGCCTCGGGATCTTTGATCTGACCTCCTAGTTCCTTTAATTGTTCAACATCCGAAACCTTGAAGGTATATGGCAAGGCCCCCTTCTTTCCGTAATCCATCGTACAACGCTTGCAACAAAAAATTTCAAGTTCCTTGATAGAGAGAAATGAGAATGCAAATGTTATGCAACAAGATTCATGGAAACTCGGCTATTTATAATCATTGAAGAATACCAACAGACTTATTTTAATAATCATAAAAAGCGGTTACAATCATTAGTACCGGAATACTAAAGATTGGCTTGTTACAAAACTAATTATAAAACGCGTCTGTACGCCTTACAACAGTCATAATGTAAAGCTAAATAAAAGCTAATAATGATGGACCTAAGGAGACTCTTCCAATGGTCTTCTTTGAGTTGCTTTGACTTCTTCTTCCAACTGAGCTTCTTCTAGAGTAAAGTTGCCGACTTCCAAAGTGTTGACTAATGACTTAGAATGGGGTAAGATGTATTGAGCTTTTCATTTTTTTGCAATAAATAGCCTTTTTTTTTCAGAAATTCTCCTTTTGTAGTCATCTTAGCTTGCATATTAACCGAAGTTGAAAAATGGATGCTTGTCTTAAATTAGTAACTCCATCAGTTGAGGAAATTCTTCAAGGATAGGTACCCATTGATAATCAAGGAAACAGTAGTAGAATGGAGATAATAACTTCCCATATCTGGTCTCGAACCTTTCTTTATCTGTCAGCAAGGTCACCAGTCTCCTTAGATCGTCCAGGTTATGACTCTTGTAAGTGTACTTCAACATTTTCTTTCTTTTTCGGAGTCTATGGTATCCCTACGATGTTTACAAATAAAGCTAAGTTCCATGAAAATTTATGATATGATGCTTATGAATGCATGGATGCAAACACACAAAGCACAAAGCACAGATAAGCAGACATAATCAAACAGACAAGCAAAAGTCCTAGGTTTGAGAGGTCACCGCGTGGAGCCAAGGTCTAACCATCCCAATAGGTGTGTACTATGGTTTCAAATGTACCTGCCGAACGGGTTCTAAAAGTTCCCAGAGTCTACAACCCATCTTTCGGATATTATCGATTTCCCAAATCACTTGGTAGTCAATAATATTCTCAAGAGGATCTCGTCCAAGTGTAGTATCGCGTAGCGACTATTTTGGAAATAGACTCCCGCATAGTCCCCGCACTACATCCTAATAGGCCAAGTTGTGTTAAAGGTAACTACGGTCCCCAGTCTCGATGGCCTTTAGTTCGAAATAATATCGTCTTCACGAATGGACTCGTTGAACAAAATTAAATTCGATAGGGCCTAAACTGAGTGGTGAAGTCTCAATTCAACTTCTTCAGGAATCGACTCCCTCAAAGTATCCTTGAATTCTCACCGTCCTATCATATTTTCCACTCTAGTCCGGGTGTAGGACTTTGTCTCACCACACAAATAATACCCAGAAAACCAACACAGATAATAAGCAAATATAGCAAGCAAATAAAGAAAGATAACATAAGCAAAAACAAGGTAGGGGAAACCCTCGACAATCCCCAGTGAAGTCGCCAGTTCTGTTGCGGTGAGAATTGGATACCATAGTTATTAATGAACTAGGATCACGTTTCTTAAATGTTCACCACCGACTTTGATTTATCCAAAGGAAATGTTCAAAAGCGAAAAAACCTAAAGATCTAAGGTTTGGGGGTTGGTTACGCCTAGGGAAGTTATTAGCATCCTAAACGTCCGTAGTACTCTACGGGAACCTCTCGTTAGTATTTATGTTATATTTCACTCGCTTGCTAAGGGTTCTATGCTAAAGGTTGAACCCTAGGGGTTAGTATCTAAGTATACTCGACAAGGCATCGCACCTTGTGCCTACGTATCCCAAGGGGAACGGAATCAGAGTAATGCATAGTTATGAAATGAGGAACTTCTTGACGGGGTCAAGGTTCCAAGGGGAAGTAAAGTCTTGGGAAAGACCTTACATAGAGTACGGCGGCTCTAAAGTTGTAGGTTGGTTTAAGAGGGGTAGGCTTGTAAACATTCGCGGCGGAGCATTTACTTGGAGTATGGCGACTCCGATCCTAAGGCTAAGATTCTAAATGTCTACGGCGAGACGTGGAGTACGACGACTCCGAATCCTAAGGTCAAGGGTTCTAAGAGTTAGTCCTATGACATGGCAGTCAATGTTAATAACCTTTCCTTTGGAATGTCGAGGGGACTAACTTAGATTATTAGTGCGCACTAGCAAAGTGTGAGCTAGCTTTAGTGTATATTGATCGATAGGTTGAATGCGATGCCCGAAGGCAATCGACTTATGTAGGTAGAAAAGGGGGCTCCACGTTGGATCGAGAGTTTTAATATTTTTGAAAGGTTTTGAGATCAAGCACAAGTAAACAAGGTAAGCATATAAGATAACAAGCAGAGACAAGCATACAAGCAAACGATTCACTCAAGCGCGAGGGATCTAAAGAGTTTTGATTTATTCTTAAGGTTTATTGAGAAAAAGTTGATTTTAAGGTTTATTGAGAAAAGTTGATTTTAAGGTTTATTGATAAAAGTTTATTTAGAATTAGATTAGTGTTAACTTAAAGATGATTTGTTAATTTAAGAAGTTAAAGTATCTTCTTATTAAAAAGATTAATTTTAATATTAGTATTTTAGTAAAAGTTTTATAAAGGTTTACTAATTAAAAAGGTTCTTTTTAACAAAAGTTTTTTAATCCATTAGAAGGTGACATTTTAGAAGAGAGATTATATTCATTAAGAAAATATGTTTTAATTATTTTTAAAGCTTTTATTATTATTTAATTTTAAAGTTTCATTGAAAGTTAATAAAATTCCTCATAAAAAAAAGATTTTAAATTAATATCTTTAATAAAAGGTTTTCACATTTATTTTTTTAAATTATTAAAATTAAAGGTGTTTTTATTAAAAGGTTAATTCTAATATTATGAAAGAGAAAGGGGTTTAATTATTTTAGCAATTATATTTATTAAAAGAAAAAAGGTTTTGAAAAGAAAACTAAATTTTAAAAAGGTTAAAGATTTTTATTAAAAGGTTTTAAATTAGTAAAGGGAATTTTATTATTAGAGCTTTATTAAGTTTTAATAAAATTTTAAGTTAATCTTAAATAAAAAGAGTTCTATAATTAGTTAAAAAGGTTAATAAAAAGAGAAATAAATGACCCGGAGTAATCCTACGCGCAAAGGGGAAGAGGGTCTATCACAGACCCTCAGATCGCGGCCCTCGATTGACCTAATATTAAGATCTAACGTTCCAAACGTGAGGGTTCATGGTATGGGTCGTGGAGTGTGTGTACATGTGATTAGGGGATAACAGTAAAAATAAAAATAAAACACGACACCCTCTCCCTCTCCGTCAAAACGCTTTTGTCCCTCTCGTTCTTCTCTCTCGATCAAACAAACAAAAAATCAATCGAACCCTAACCCCCAGCAAGCCCAATACCCCAGTTTTCACTATGATTTTGATTACATATTACTAAGTTAAAGCGACGGAAATTAAAAAGGATGCCGGCGGTTGAAGGCGAGGAGTGGTGGTTGCAACCTCAAGATCTCCCCTCCAGATAAGTCTCCTTCTTCTTTGTGTGTATGTGTGTTGTTGTCAACGTTCCTCTTTCAATTCATCTGCGTGTGTTTGTTGATTATGAATTTCTGCAATTTGTGTGAATTGTGTTGATGATGATGAATGGATGTTCCTCTGAGTCTCTGTATTTTTCTGTGGGTGTGGAATTGATGATTTTTATTGTTGTATCTGGTAGTGATTTTTCGTATGATTGTGGGTTAGGGTTTGATATGTGATCTCTGATTTTCTCTCTGATCTTTCGTTTGGTTATCCTCTCTGATTTTTTTCCCCATTTTCTAGATGGAACGAGTCCCTTTTTATAGATGACTAGTGATGATATTTGTGGAAGATTCTTTAATGTTGCATTGAAGTCAATATTTGTAATCCTTGCTGATTTGGTTTTGTACGATTTGGACTTGTTGTCTGATACGATTTGATTCTCAAATTTGGGAAGTTTTGGAACTTGGTATCTTGAAATGTTTGGATACGATTTGTTGCTTGGTTTTCGAATTTTGGAAAGTTTTCGAAAAAACTTGATTTGAATCTGATTCTTGTGGTTTGCTTAATCCAAATGGGAAAGAATTGATTGCTGGTGATGTTTTGTGATATTGCCCTCAACTTTTAATTTGAAAATGATGGCATATATTCCTGATTTCAAAAACAAATCTCTGAGGCCAAATATGACTGTTTTGAAAAAAATGATTGGAAATAGTTTAGGAAACAAAAGATGATGCTTGATTGGAACGTGTTTGAATTATTTGGAAATAGTTTTAGCTTGTTTAGGAACTTTATTGAACTGTCTGAAATAAAATTTTGGGTAACACGTCTTGTTTCTTTCTTGAAGGTATCGGGTCCTTTAGCAATTATTGATAATGATTTGCTGTTGTTGACGTTCCATCCTTATTTCTCTACACTGAACAATGGTATCAGATCAATTTTTGACCCTTTTAATGTTCAAAAAATATTCTCTTGCTTTTCTAAACCATGGGCTCATGACCTTATGTTCGCATGATGCATGGTGCGGAGTATGGCACAAAGTGCCTTGAGAAGCATTAAGGGTGTGCTTAGTTATGAATATGCTTCCTTTGCGCAAAGACCTGAAATTTTTATGTAATATCCTTCGAATTTGCAAATGTATGAACCTTACTCTTCTTGTAAATCATCCATGAATTAAGGTAATCTTTGAACAATGAGTTATCCTACTTTAAGGCATTGTAGAAAGTCTTCTTCAGGTGACAACTTCCTTGCACATTTGTTGGCTTTGATGTGATCTTGTGGAATTGTATCCCTTGTGCCTTATTGATGTAGTTCGTGTCTACTTACAGGTTTTGAACTCATGATGTTTACACCAACAACAATCGTAGCATTGTTACTGATTCACTCCGGACGCGCGGACTAACTGTATCCCCATTTTGTTTGGCACGAAAAAATGAGCTCTTTACATCTTAGTACACATATAAGGATAGTGAGAATCGCCTTTTATGTCAACCAAGCTTAGTATTAGGGCATGTTTGATTATTGCATAATATTACTTCTAAGGTAATGATGTTGTAGCTTCATTGCTAAACGACGACTTGCTCGATTTTCAAACTGACATTGCTGCCATTGTATTTATGTAGGGGCTATTCGAATCCAAAATGTCCTTCACGACTTCTCCCATACTCATGTCACGAAGATAGTAATTGCTCGAGGCTGTCGAACGAGCCAAGACAAAGTAGCGACGGTATTTGAAGACTGATGATGATCTATAATTGCTGCTGTTGGTTATTGTGCCTGCAGGAGTAGACGCTCCGAGTATCAAGATGCACAAGTCATGTTCATTTGTATGATGTTATGTATATAAGCTTTTATGACTTAGGATCCTTGGATTTTTATTACAGAATGGTAGCTGTAGGAACTTAGATCTTGAGTAGGGTAGTAGTAATGTAACATCTTTACTAGCAAAATGTATTTTCACGTGTTACTAGATCAGTCAAAGCTTGATAAGTCTTAGCAATATACTCAATCAAGTACTTGCGTGTCTCTGGATATGGATTTGTAGTTTGAACGTGTAAACTTGTCTTGAAATGAATAACTTTGGATTTCAAGTTTGGAATTCAAATTTGTAAAGCTTGAAACTTTCTTAAACTTTGAAGTAATGTCTGAATTTGGATTTTGTAAATTTAATACTGGCTGCACCACTATTTTTTGTTTTATTCAAATTCATCTCTTGGGGTCAAAATTTGAACAACTTGTAGAACGTGTCAACAACAACTTGTATACTCATTGCTACTCTTTTTGTAAGGATGGCATACAAAACCCATGTATTCAATTTATCACTTTACTTGACGATAGAAAATTATAACTTGAATGATGTGAGCTTCGATATTTTTTGAACTTTTATGATAGCTTGAAATGGTAATTTGAATTAGAACCTTAACACCTTCAAATTGAATTGTGTGAGAAACTAAGAAAAATGGACTCCTGGCTTTTATAACTAAAGATGAGATAATATCGATTTCCATGTTTGACCCGTGATAATTTTGAGTGTTTTGGAATCCATTCTCACATTTGAATCTTTATGACAGCTTTGAAAGTTCCTAATGACAAAGTGAATCTTATTGTAACCATCACCAATAACTTATATTCGACATGAACTTGGACATCTTTATAATAAACCCACGAATCCAACTTGTGATCCTTGAAATAATTTGAATTTGAGCATTGAAGCATGGACTTTGTGTTAAGACTGGATGACATTGGCAATGAATCTCGAAATCGTGTGAGTCTTGAATGTCACTTTGAGAACTAAAAGTCCAAACTCTTCCATCGGATAACTAAAGATCCAACTTCTCGAAACCAAACCACGCCACGAGAAATCCTTTGGAAGTGAGGGTACCATTTATCACACAACTCATCACGATATTCCAAATAATTCTCACATGATCACAACTTTTAGGACATCAACCCTATTCCTCCTTAAATCTTTGAGAAATTTTGAGACAAGATGTTGTTTGTACTGACCAGAGGACCATACGAATGAGGGCCTATCATTCCTTTATCTCCACGGGAACTTGCAAGGACCAGAAACACAATGAGTCACACACACCGCCTCCATAACCCTTGATCCTTTGGCAACAACACCTAATTCTCAAGTGAAAACAAACAAACAAGACCTGGTAAATCGGTTAGTCATGCACGAATGATTGACCTAATATGTTATGTAGATGAATCAATGAATCTAAGGAAAAAATTTGGGGTTCAACAAACATCATCTACTGTTGAAATCACAATGTCCTCCGGTGAAACAAAGGCTGAGATGGACTCATCCAGATATGGCTATCAAGATCAAAGAGGAAGTACAGAAACAGATTGACGCATGTTTCCTCGCCACCTTGGAATATCCTCAATGGTTGGCCAACATAGTGCCAGTTCCGAAAAAGGACGGAAAAGTCAGAATGTGTGTAGATTACAGGGATCTAAACAAAGCTAGTCCAAAAGATGACTTTCCCTTACTGCACATAGACATGCTGGTAGACAGTACAACAAAGTTCAAAGTTTTCTCCTTCATGGATGGATTCTCGGGCTATAATCAAATCAAAATGGTGCCGAAGATATGGAGAAAACTTCAATCATCACCACATGGGGCACCTTTTGTTACAAGGTAATGCCGTTCGGCTTTAAGAATGTCGGGGCAACCTATCAAAGGGCCATGACAACTCTGTTTCATGACATGATGCACAAAGAAATCGAAGTGTATGTCGATGATATGATTGCCAAATCTAAAACAGAAGAGGAGCATGTGACCCACCTGTCAAAGTTATTCGAGCGACTGATAAAGTACAAACTCCGCTTGAATCCCAACAAATGCACGCTCGGTGTCCGCTCAGGGAAACTTTTAGGGTTCATCGTCAGCCAGAAAGGAATTGAGGTTGATTCTGACAAGGTCAAGGCCATTCAAGAAATGCCTTCGCCAAAGACTGAAAAACAAGTCAGAGGATTTTTGGGACGTCTGAATTACATCTTAAGGTTCATATCCCTCATGACCGCGACATGCGCGCCGATCTTCAAACTGCTCAGAAAGAATCAAAGTTGTGTATGGACAGAAGACTGCCAAAAAGCCTTCGACAGTATCAAGGAATATTTGTTGAATCCACCAATCCTGTCACCTCCAGTGGAGGGAAGACCACTGATCATTTACCTAACAGTCTTGGAAGACTCTATGGGTTGTGTACTTGGCCAACAAGACGAAACGAAAAGAAAAGAGTCTGCCATTTACTACTTAAGCAAGAAATACACCGACTGTGAGACTCGGTACACTATGCTCAAGAAAACGTGTTGCGCTCTGGCTTAGGCAGCCAAACGTCTATGCCAGTACATGATTTGCCATACTACTTGGTTACTCTCCGAAATGGACCGATCAAGTACGTCTTTGAAAAGCCTGCTCTCATGGGAAGGATTTCCCGTTGGCAGATGTTGTTATCAGAATATGACATCGAGTACCATGCTCAGAAAGCCGTCAAAGGGAGTATTTTAGCCGATCATTTGGCTCATCAACCGATTGAAGATCAAGAATCAGTCAGATTTGACTTCTCAGACAAAGATGTCATGTACTTGAAAATGAAAGATTGCGATGAGCCGCTACCTAGTGAAGGGCCATAACCAAAATCCCAATGGGGACTAATCTTTGACGAAGCTATCAACACTTATGGAAACGGAGTTGGGGAAATCATCGTAACACCTCAGGGTACCCACATTCCTTTCACTGCCCGACTGACATTCAAGTGTACAAATAACGAGGCCGAATATGAAGCTTGTATCATGGGTCTCGAAGAAGCAATTGACCTAAGAATAAAGAACTTGGATGTTTATGGAGACTCAGCCCTGGTTATCAATCAGATTAAAGGAGATTGGAACACATAACAAACAGGATTGATTCCTTACAAAGACTACGCGAGAAGGTTGTTACCATTCTTCAACAGAATCGAGTTTCATCACATCCCCCAGGAAGAGAACCACATGGCTGATGCATTAGCCACTCTCTCCTCCATGATTAGTGTAGGTCAATGGAACGACGTACCTAAGATTGACATAATGCGCCAAGAACGACCCGCTTACATCTTCGCGACTGAAGCAGTCATAGATGATAAACCATGGTATCACGATATCAAATGCTTCCTTCAGAAACAAGAATACCCAACTGGGGCATCCAGAAAAGATAGGAAAACCATCAGGAGACTGGCTGGAAGCTTCTTCCTAAGCGGTGATACACTCTATAAGAGAAACTTTGACATGGTCTTGCTTCGATCCGTAGATAGACCAGAAGCAAACATGCTGATAAAAGAAATTCATGAAGGGTCCTTTGGCACTCATGCCAACAGACACACAATGGCGAGAAAAATTCTAAGAGCAGGATATTATTGGTTGACCATGGAATCCAACTGCTAAAAGTACATGAGAAGATGTCACAAGTATCAGATATACTCAGACAAAATCCATGTACCGCCAACACATCTCAAATTTCTTTCTTCTCCCTAGCCTTTTTCTATATGGGGAATCGACATGATTGGCATGATCGAACCCAAGGCTTCAAATGGACATCGGTTCATCTTGGTGGCCATTGACTACTTCACCAAATGGGCTGAAGCAGCGTCATACACCAATGTAACCCGACAAGTGATGGTCCGATTTATCAAGAACAATATCATCTGTCGTTATGGTGTTCCAAGCCAGATCATTACTGATAATGGATCTAACTTGAACACCCAGATGATGAAAGAGTTATACGCAGAGTTTAAGATTGAACATGAACATCAAGAAGATTGTTCAAAAGATGGTTGTAACCTACAAAGACTGGCATGAGATGCTGCCTTTTGCTCTTCACGGTTATCGTACATCTGTCTGCACTTCAACAGGAGCAACCCCTTTCTCTCTAGTATATGGCATGGAAGCAGTGCTTCCCATAGAAAGAGAGATCCCATCAATCCGGGTATTGATGAAAGCTCAGCTAACAGAAGTTGAATGGTGTCAAAGTCAACACGATGAACTGAACCTAATCGAAGAAAAGCGAATAACGGATCTATACCATGGTCAATTGTATCAGCAAAGAATGAAGAAGACGTTTGACAAAAAGGTTCGACCTCGCGTCTTCAGAAAAGGAGACCTTGTGCTAAAAAAGACACAATCATTCCTCACTGATTCCCGGGGCAAATGGACTCCGAATTATGATGGCCCCTATGTGGTCAAGAAAACCTTCTCAGGTGGTGCCTTGAGACTCGCAACCATGGATGGAGAAGAGTTTTCCTACCCCACGAATGTTGACGTAGTCAAGAAATACTTCGCCTTAATAAAAAAAAAATGTCTCGGTGGATTGAAAACCCGAAAGGGCGGTCCAGGTAAAAATTAGAGACACAAGCAAAAATCATCCCGATAGATTGGAAATCTCGAAGTACAATCCAGGCAAAAGTTAGGGATTCATGGCAAGTAACTATGTTCGACAAGGTTAAATCCCCAGCGGTGACACTATTTGTCGAAAAACTTCCAGTCAAGGTCATCTTCAACAGAAGCTCAAGATGTCCAAAATTCAAAGTTGGTAGAAGGATAACGGTTGTTATGTTTCAATGTAGCCCTTTTCCCGTAAATTACCATTTTCTAAACTTTGTAAATACTCTATGGAATCATGTTCTTGGCTGATTTCCATCCTATCAATAAAATTTGGGCCCTAGTGCTTTTGTTTGCAATTCTCATTTGTTTTAGCTTTACAGAATGACATTTTAACATGATCAACGATTCTTGAAATAAAACAAAAATGAATTTACTTGTCAAAATTTTTTTGCTTTTAAAATAAAGATGGCATTTCTTTTTGACTTTGAACATCAAGAAGAACATCGACAGCTTCTCCAGAGGTGATTGAACCTCAAAGTGCAGAATCAAAGTACTCCTTCTAAACCAGTACGCCTAAATGAAGGATCAACTGTGTCGGATATAAATGTCCCATCTGATATCCCTGGCAGATTTCTTACCTCTGAAGACCGATTGAACAGTACTTTCACCCCCACAAGGACTACCTCTCCTAAGCAAGGCAGAATTGCTATCTTGGACCAATGGTACTTTTCATCCCCTGCAGTGGCCGAGTATCCAGCCGTGTTCATTAGTCTATATGTCGCGTCAGTTTTGTCAGCATAAATATACATACATCACGCATATTTGATTCACATTCATAATCATATTGCATCACTATCACTTTGGTCAGTCTCATCCCCAAATGATAAAGTCCTCTTGTCAATCGAGTTGTCAGTTCTTTCCTCGTCAGGAAATGTATTGCCTAAACAATCCCTTCCCCGGTTTATTTCTGGATTGGAGCCTGTCCTCGACCACTTTGATAACTTGAACCTCTGAAAGGTAAGAAGACATTCGACAAACACCACTCTTCACCATTGAAGATGATATTTTCGCTTTCCCGGATTAAAGAAAATCCCCAGAGAAAGCTTCTCAACTAAAAACTCTCAGCAACACATCAGTTTTTCTCCCAAGAAATCCGATGTTAATGAAGTCATCAGCACCTCCAAATTAGATTACATCACATGGCATTTCTCTGAAAAGATCTCGAAGAAAAGAATGATGTAATATCCCCAAGCAAAAAAAGTCTTTCAAGAGACTCATTTTTCCCCAGTAGAGTCAACAAATGGCATCTCCAACAGTGAAGTTTGCACACCTCTATAGCTCAGACAAATGGGTATCCCCAGCAAGTCTAACCTCAAATTTTTTCCGTCAAATGGCGTCTCCCCAGTAGAAAACTCGGTGAGAAGTTTGACGAAAACCACTGCAAATAACATCCCTTGTCAAGGAAGGAATTTGACAAGAAGAAATTGAGACCAGTTCTTTGGCTGAAGACCATGATCGAGGGGAAGCTTATATCAGAAACTGAGACCAGTTCCTTGGCTGATGATCCTTATGACTCATATTTTCATAAAATATGATTTATAATGTCATTTGAACCAAAATTGATCAAGAAACCAAGATAATTTGTAAAAGGGGTAATCTTGAAAAATTGAAAAAATTTCTAAGTTACTAAATTTGAATGATTTAGGTACCAACTTCCAAGGATCATAACTTGTGATCCAAGCAGCCATTTTGGGTGATCCAAAGCTTGATTTGTAGGTCTTCCTATATTATACAAAAGCTTCAACTATCTCAAACTCCAATTCTTCATGGATTTTAAGTTATGGAGTGATCAAAATGACAAAAATGAAGAAAATGACATTTTTCAACACTTAGTAAAAATCTTCCTAAGTTACCAGCCTTGAACACCAATGTTCATGAGGATTTTTCAACGGAATCCAAATAGTTTCAAGACAAACTATGATCATACATGGATAGTACCATATGAGGGCTCTTTAAAAAGTACAAGAGCCTCCCATAACTCAACCTGAGCAAGGAGATATAATCCATTGAAAATGGCATTTCTCACTGTTTTTGCAAGGCAGATTTGTGCATTGTTGCTCGAATTGATCAATTTGTGCAATAACAAGCATGGTTATTTATCTGCACACCTCAAGAGGGAACAACCAAAGGACAAACACTGATCCACCAGCCTCACAAGTCCATGGATCTATGTTTAGACATGACACCTCTAAATTCAAGATTCTTCCAAATGGTCAATTTCGTTTCCAAGCATTTAATTGATGCATAGAGGTGACACTCATCAAGATAATGTTATACAAGTTCAGTCAAGCCTTATCTATGAATCAGTTAACTCCTAGCATGTACTCTAACCTCAAGTCAATGGCTAGAGGAGACTTGAGATTCCGTTTGATCACCATTTGCCAACAGGCCTGTTGGCGTTGCCATTCACTATTGCAACAAAAACAAACTTGCTCTACTATAAATAGAGCTCATTTGTGATCAGTTTGAGTACACCAAAGCACCCAAACTGATGCTTTACTCAAAATCTCTTCTTCACTCCAATTTTGCCTTCTAACTCAAGTCACTATCGGATTTTGAGACAGAGAGTGATTCCAACCAAACCAATCACACACACACCTCATAAACATCATATATGAGTGATCCATAACACAAAATCACATCTGGAACCTCAAATTCACAAAATCACCAGCCTATTGCTCAAGTTCTGAGCAGAGTTGCAGTTGAGGTACCACAACCAGTTCCAACTCATTTCAATCCACTCCAAGCATTCAAACACACTCCTTGGCGCCTAAGGAAGCTGTCCAGATCATTGGAACCTATCTGTAACACCTCCATCATCAAACTCGATCACCAGCTGCAAGAGGTAAGCCTGGACCCTTCAAACTCTATGATCCATGCATCATGAATGAATTTTTGAGTTACCATCTTGTTTATGCATGTATGTAGAGAAATTACCCTCAATCAATTGCCATGAATCCATCGTGTATGGAATTTCATTATGTTCATGCTGAAATTAGGGTTCTTGAGGTTTTCTGTTGATTTCTTCCTACATACTTAATATAAATGCAATTAAATTATATGGTTGTGATCCTTGTTCAAAAACGAACAAGATTGACACTTGAATCATGCAAAACCATTGAGAAATCATGGAGAAAAGTGAGAAAACACAAATCTGCAGAAACAGGGCACGCGGACAAGAACTTAGTGTTCTTGGCGCCCTTTTTCAAATTTTTGAATTTTTGAATATTTTTATATTTTTGTTAATTGATTCAAAAATTAATTTCTCTCTGAATATTTGTGTTTTTGAATTGATTTTTTTTCTCAAAATTCACAAAAATGTTAAAATGTTTTAATTTACAAAAAAATCCAATTTATATTATTTTTTAATATAGTTAGAATTTTTGTAATTAATTTCATTTTATTCGTTTTTAAACATTTTAAAATGAAATTCCCATTTTGATCTTTTCATTCCAAATGAATTTCAAACTTTCATGTGAATAAACATTATTTTTCAAAATATTTTTCAAAGTGTACAACTTGTTTTTGAATATATTTGGTATTTTATATCATTTTTTATTTAATTTCTTTTGAAAATTATATCTTTTAAATTCAAAACTAGGGTTTCCTCTAAATTTTGATTTTTTTTCAAACATTTTTCAAATAAACTTTTGGGCCTCTAATAGAGTGTAAGACTCATCCCTAATTGTACATAAATAATTTTGGCCTTAGTCATTGTATAAGTCCCAGTACGTAAAAAAATAACGGCGCGATCGCCATTTCAAAACATAATTATCTGGGCCTATCCTTGTGTTGTAAGCCTCATTTATTTTCTTTTTCAAACACCTTGGGCCTCTAATAGAGTGTAAGACCCAACTCTCTTTTGTACATAAATAATTTGGGCTTCAGTCATTGTATAAGTCCTAGTACAATTTTCAAAAACAACGGTGCGATCACTGTTATTTCTGGGCCTCTCCTTGAGTTGTGAACCCCATCTCTTGTACAAAAATAAAATTTTGGGCCTCTAATAGAGTGTAAGACCCAACCTCTTTCTAAATACAATAATTTAGGCCTTAGTCATTGTATAAGTCCCAGTATAATTTTCAAAACAACGGTACAATCACTGTTATATCTGGGCCTCTCCTTAAGTATAAGCCTCAATCCTCTTTTCAAAAACAACTTTCCCTTTTGATTTAGGTTTAAATTCATAGTTGTTATCAAAACATTCTTTAATTTCTTAAAACAACTAACCATACAGCTGTTACAATGGAAGCTTGCCCACCTGTAAGTTTTAAACAACTTTATTTTACATACTTGCACATATATATATATATATATATATATATATATATATATATATATGTTTGTGCTGGAAGCTTGCTCACATGTAAGTCTTCCTACCCTCTTTTACATACAGTATATATTTCATCCGTATATATATGCCTGTATATTATCTGCTTAGAGTTTTCTCCGGCAATTAGGTCTAGGATTAGATAAAGCCATTGGTCACTCTTTTAACACAGTCAAAACTAGTTCCCCATAGGAATTCCAGATACAGTCTTGCCTCCTCTTGGGCTTATACAATATGGAACAAAGA
The DNA here is from genome assembly GCA_022829125.1 of Lathyrus tuberosus. Taxonomy (NCBI): domain Eukaryota; kingdom Viridiplantae; phylum Streptophyta; class Magnoliopsida; order Fabales; family Fabaceae; genus Lathyrus; species Lathyrus tuberosus. Next base: position 1,569,063 of record JALAZF010000233.1, read on the forward strand.
GAAAGGTATTATTCCCGGTGAAACTTTTCTCAGACTGTCACTATTAAAAAATTGTCAAAGAAATTCAGTTCCCCAGAGAGGATTAATTCCCGATGAAACCTCTCTTGAATTTCTTCAAACCCTAGAACTGTTCACTAAAGAAAAGATTATTCCCGGTGAAACCTTTCTTGAACTTTTCTTAGGTTTGGACCCACAAGCTTCCTAAAAGCATCACCGCCTCCTCTTGGGCTTTGTACAGGGACCCTCCGGCTTCTTAGAAGTTCTCATGCCTTCTCTTGGGCTTAATACAAGGACCCTGAAGACCTCTCAAAGGCATAGGACAGAACTTAGTCATCCTTTGTTATACAGTCTTTCCGAAGAGTCAAAACCTCATACCAATTTAAGGGTTGATTCTCATCCCTTAAAACACATGCCTCCTCTTGGGCATAATACAAAGATAAACTCTTCCATACCAGTAGACTTGGACAGTCTAATCTCCTCTTGGATCTCAAAGACATTCTCAAGTTCCCTACAAACACAGGAAAAAACCCTGGTCATTTAACCAATCTCCAGTAGAGTTAAAACCCTCACAGGATCTAAAACTCGGTCTTTCATCCTAAATTTCCCCAGCTAGGGTCAGTTTATCATCAGTATAACACTATCCCAAAATCAGAACCTCAAGGCATATGATACCTCAACTCTTCTGTAAATCCTCAGCAAGAGTTGATCCCCCGACTTGGACCTGCCTCTGGATCTTAATAATCCTCAGCAGAAGGCAGCCTCCTCTTAGGCTTTGTATAACGATTTTCCTCAGCAGAGTTACCCTCAAAAGCACCCTTTTGTTGAGTCCATCTTCTTTCTTAAAGTACTCTCTTGTTGAGTCAATCACCTTTCAGCACTCTCTTGTTGAGTCAATCTCCTAAAATCACTCTCTTATTGATCAAATATCTTTCAGCCTCAATCTTGGGCTTTATACAAGACACCCATAAATATCTACAGCTGATTCAGCCAAATATCTTCCAGCCTCAATCTTGGACTTTGTACAAGACACCATATAAATTTCCCTAAGCAGAGTCAATCCTCTTTTTAGCCTTAATCTTGAACTTTGTACAAGGAAAATTATACTCTTCAGCAGAGTCAATCTTCCTTTAGCCACAATCTTGGGCTTTGTACAAGACAGATAAAACCTCTCACCAGTAGAGTCAGTTTCCCCTTTTAGCCTCAATCTTGGGCTTTGTACAAGACACATACAAATATTCCCCAGTGGAATCAAAAGTTATTTTTAGCCTCAATCTTGGGCTTTGTACAAGACAGACAAAACATTTCCCCGGAAATGTCAACTTTTAGCCTTCTCTTACTTAGGCTTTGTATAATGATATCCCCAAAAGAGTCAAATCTCTTTTAGCCTCAATCTTGGGCTTTGTACAAGACAGATAAACACTCTCTTGTTGAGTCAGTATTTTCCAGCCTTCTCTTAGGCTTTGTATAAGGACTTCCCTAGTGGAGTCAATTAATCTCTTAGCTTCAACCTTGGGCTTTGATCAAGGCACACAAAAATCAAATCCCCTCAGAGGAAATCTCTCTGTAGGAAGACATTTCTCTATACATCACACATCAAAACAGACAATCAAACAAACCCTAATTCCAAATAACTGCTATAAGTGGCACACTTGTTGATTCAAAAATCCAAGTTGTAGTCCATCTCTTATCCTGGTAAATTCCCTTCTTTCATATAATTGCTATAAGTGGCAAGCCTCTAGATTATTTACATCCAAGCCAATGTCCCTCTCTTAGCATGAAAGATTCCTAAGGAAAAATTGCATTGCTCTATACTGAGTTAAAGTTTTCTCATTCAGGACAAATCCCTTATAAAGGAAATTATGGTATTGCTGGATTCTCATGTCCCAGTTAAAGTAATTCTCCTTTATAATCAGTCACCCAATAGTTGTGATAAACAGACGAGATGTCTCCCTTTAGAGATGACAAATTCTCTCTCAGTCAAACCTTTTAGCTTCAATCTTGGGCTTTGAACAAGACACCAAAACATCTTTTTTCCTTTCATAGAATAGGAGAACCTACAATTACTCTGATTTCTCTGTTTTTCTTTAACGAGAATACGTAGGCATAAGATTGTGAAATCTTAGCGAGCATACCAATCAAAAACTTTAGGTCCAGTACCTTCATACTTTCATCAAAAACATCGGCAAGCCCGACATCAACAAAAACTCTCTCTCTCTCTCTCTCTCTCTCAAACACTCCCAAAGGAGAAACTTTCCAAACCCATAACAGACAAACACCAGTAAGTAGAAAGCAGTAAGGATAATTGCTAACAACATGTGGATAACCACATATAGGATGGGTAATTGACAACTCCCCATTTTATAACCTGGCCCCTGACCCACCAATCTCTTAAGCATTTATTCAGTTCAACATTTGCGTGCAAGGATAGTTTTAGATAGCTTCCCTTTCCTTTCCAGCTTCATAGGATAAATAAGAAATCAGAAAATAGCACCCAATTCCTACCATTGCGGTGAGGAGAAACCCATGGCGATAAGGTGGTCGCGTCACCGACAAAAATCGCACGCTACAACGAGCTATCATGTCGCCCTCCATTACCTCGCTTCTATAGCTGAGTTATTATGCATTTCGCGTCCGAGGTAACAAGCATTTTTTGTAGTAGTGTGTACTAAATCGTACAAATCGTAATACCAAGAAGAGCATTAAGAATAAATAACACATGAATAAAATACATAATTATTACAAGATTCAATTCAGGTTACAAATATGGATAAATGTGCTTGCAGGTGCAACTATTTGCAAGAGTTAGATGATCTTCGTGATTTTGATGATGATAACATCTAAGGTCAAATGGCGTTCGGTGAAGTCTGTGGTGTAATCTCTCCAATAACCTTTAATAATGATATTTGTTCTTAAGGACTAACTGTTATGAACCTTAAGTTGCTGACGGGCGTCAGCCCTATGACGGTCAACCCTTCATCTGGGTGACGCACCAAGATGCAAAAACGCGAATTGCCATGGAATTTCACTAGAAGCTCCAGTTTTTTACTTCCCAATCACCCCCAACACGTCTGAAAATTAATACCACATATAATAACACCCTATTAACATGATAACCCACAGAGTTACATCAATTATTCATCATTTTCATCAAATTCATGTTTAGATTCAAACCTTCAAATATCTCAACAATGGCATAAAACCATATACACATAAACAGAATAATACACCTATGAATTCAGTAAAGAAAATTAGCTAATACCACCTTCAATCATCAATTTTTAGATTAACATATAACAACAACAATTCATAAAAGGTTTCACACAATTCCTAAAGAGAATGCAAAAGAAATATGGGACACCATTCAAGTTACCCATGAAGGAACAACTGAGGTAAAAAGGGTAATATTGAAATTGATTCAAGAACAATTTCATATATTCAAATTTGATCAAATATTTTAATTGATCATCAAGTATGTGGTGAATTAATTTGTAAATAAAGTGTGTGTACTTTTTTAAAGTGTTTCCAAATAGAAAGTGATAGATTTTCTACTTATGTTGTAAAAAGTTCTTTGATTCAGGATGATTCAAAGTCCACCATAGTGTTGTCGTTTGTGAAAAGGTCTTTTGAATCGAGTTGACTCAAAGTCCATCATAGGTTTGATGTTTATGTTAGAAGATTGTAAGAGAGGTATTGGTGTGACGTTTGAACAAATATCTAACATAGTGGAAAAATTTTCAAGGTGTGAAGGGACTAGATGTACTCTTAAGTTGGAAAGAGAAACTAGGATAAATCTCTTGTGTCTTTTACTTTTATGCTATTTATTTTTCTACACTTTTGTTCTGAGTTCATCATCATATTTCTGGATAAAAAAAGAACATCTTCAAAATAATAAGAAAAATTCATAAAACATAATTCACTCCCTCATTGGTTGCACTATATAGTTACACATATAATAAAATAATACGGCTATGAATATTTTCACAATTGTTCCTTAAATCCAATGAGAGAAACTAAACTAAACAGAAGACCGATCTATGCTTCTCCAAGTCATGCCTCCATTGTTTGTTCTCCTTTAATCTTGTCTTATTCTCTTTCTTCAATATATTACATAAAAGAATACTCGTTTTACAAATGAGGGAATTATATGAGAAAATAACTTATATATATATATATATATATATATATATATATATATATATATATATATATATATATATATATATATATATATATAGTTGGGAACAACTTACTGCAAGAGAAAGTTTTTTTAACTTACTCCAAATAATAGCTTTTGAATTGAATCTAATCTAGTGGCAAAATTAGCATTTTACTTAATTAGCCATTAGATTAGATTCAATTCAAGTGCTATGATTTGTAGTAAGTTAATCCATATATATATATATATATATAGAAAGACATGGCATGCAGATTATATTTAAAAAAATATAAAAACAAAAAAAATGAAGTCATAACCGCTCACCACATGACAACTATAATAAATACATTATTATTATTATTATTATTATTATTATTGATCGTACCTGGATCAGACAGTATCTGGTGGCCAACAACGTCGTCTAGACTTCAGCTCCGTTGAGGTTGAAAGACGGCCGGGGGGGGTGTACCTGCAAGGTACTCCGACGCTCAAGTAAGGCACGAGTCACAAGTAAAAGCAAGTACAAAGTTAGAGTAAGAAAGTGTGTGTGTAACCTGGCCCTCTCAAGTGAGAGGGTATTTATAGAGAGCCCCCAGCGCGGGGCCAACGGTCACTAGCACTGGGCTGGATTGCCAGGCCCAATCCAAGCAACTTCCAGGGCTTACGTGGCGTAGTGAAGACCAGCACGTGGTCTTCTCCCTAGGGTAACCGCTCCTAGATCTCGGGAATTAGGGCAGACCGATTCCATTCGGAGTGGGCGGTTACATGAGAATGTGTCCTCGCGGGGAGGAGTCTTGCGTGTCGGGGAGAGACGTGTCCTCGCGGGGAGGACTCTTATGTGCAGAAGAAGATGGCTCCTCGCGGGAAGGAATACCTGAGTGTCGAGGAAGTGCGAGCTCGGAGAGACTTAGCGCCTCTGTCCGACGCTCTATGTTGCGTGTGCCCGAACACCGCCAAGGTGTTGCATGTGCCCGACACTGTTGAGGCGTTGCATGTGCTCGACGTTGGTTGTGATAAGAGGCCTTTGTTGGGCCATCCTAGGACGTGTGGGTTGGGCCTGCTCGATTGAGGAGCAAACCCCGGCCCAGTCTAGAACAGGATCCCCCCAAGTCGTTGCTCTGAGGTATCAGGGTAATGACTTTAGGGTCAGCACTATGTCGAGGACGTGTCCAACCGGGGAAGGGACTCTAAACGAGGAACAGTTGGTAAACCGGGCAGAAACAAATAGATCTGCTCGCGCTAGACCGGCCGCAGATGGGCGATGTCGCGGTGACACGAGGAGTCTGAACCGAGGTGAACGAAAAGGCGTGTTGGGGAATGAAAATACGTGCCTGGGGAAGCGTGTGCCACGTGTCACCCCTCATCATTGCCTAGGACAGCTACGCTAGGGTAGCGTAATCAATTGCCTAGGAAATCCTTGAGTCTCGTGAGGAGCCTATAAAAGGGCCGAGTTCGTGTCAGTTGCACGTTTCCACCTTTTTCGCTCCCCTCTTCTTTCTACCTCCGTCGCTGCTCTGCTGTCATTCACCGCCGTGCGTCGCCGTATCTTCTGCTCCGGTCAAGTTTCCACCACCGTTCCAAGTAAGCTTCTGATCTCTTTCTTTTTCGTTTTACTTTCTGTTTGTTGTTTTTCGGTGAACTGATGAAGTTCCCGGTAATCCCTTGAGTTCCGGCTGGGAATGGCGGGACGTTCCTAGGGTTCCGGTAGGATTGGCGGAGGCTTGGGATGAATATCCCGAGGACCTGATGAATACCCCGAGGACTCGATGAATACCCCGAGGACATGCGATGAATGTCACGGGGAAACGATATGGGAGGGTTGGAGACCCGAAGAAGGGAGGGGCAGTTCACCATGTCCCCGAGCATTTTCTTTGCTCTCGTTGCCCTTTCACTTGATTGGCGGTGGAAGGGTGGATTTGGTCGCGGCCAACAAATTCACCTATTTCCTCTGCTTTTCAGGTAAAAAAAATGGTCATGAGGGTTCCGGGGATTCTCCAGATAGATACTGAACCCGACGTGGACGGACCCGCTCAGATCCCTGGGGAGGAGCTCGTGCGTCCAGCTGTTGAATGGGCCGGGGAGGAGCCTCTGCGCATAAAGTCGCGTTTCGCTGCCAACGACACGGACTCTTTCGCTTTCGTCGAGAACGTCCCTGAGGGCGAAGAGGAAAAGTGGACGGTTTTTCAACCTCGGGCACACCACCGCATATGTTCGAATTACCGTGGGTTGAGGTTCCCAATGTATGAGTTTGCCTTTAAAGAGGCCAGTATCCGTCTCCCCTTCAACAGCTTTCAATTGGGGGTTTTCAACCGTCTGCACTTGGTGCCGTCCCAGCTTCATCCTAACGCGCTTGCCTTCATGCGGGCATTTGAGATCGTGTGTGACTATCTCAAGATCGGGACCACTCTCACGTTTTTCTTCCGCGTCTTCCACCTCCAACGTTCAACGGACCATTGGCGACATAGTTGGGTCTCTTTCAAACAATCGAGGAAGCTGTTCAAGGCGTACTCGGATTCGATTAGGAATTTCAAGGATAGGTTCTACTATGTCATGCCCGCGACGTACGAGGCTGTGGGTACGCTCTATGACATTGTGCCTGACAGTTCCGGGGAGGAAAGGTTTGTGTCCAAGTGTCCCCTGGAGTGGGAGGATGCGCACTTTGCGCTCGGCACAGAGGACTACCTCGTGAAGCCTGGCGAACTGTCGGAGGAGGACAAAGGAGCGTACGCCACGCTGGTCGAGTATGTCAACCGTTTTAACCGGGCAGAGTGTGTTGGTAGGGATGGAAAATACCTCCTCGACTCTCGAGGAAGGGTTATGACTGCGGCCCGTTACATAAACACCCGGGGTCTCCTCGAGTGCAAGTCTCCCGATGAAGCCAAGAGGTTCTTAGGTAGAAGCTCCTTGTCCTGTTCGGGCGTCCACTTAGTTTGTTCCTTTGTGTTAACTTCCTCCATTTTTTCCCTTGCAGCTCAAATGTCGAATGCTACTGAGTGTATCCTGAAGTTTGCCGCCGAACGGGCACCTAACCGAACCAAGAGTCGTGTTTAAGTTATTCAGGCTGCAACGTCGGCTGGGACGACGGGTGGCTCCGCCTCTCCACAGTGTAGCCAGTCTCCTCCTCCGGAGAGCACCCCTGCTAAGAAAGCAAGGACCGAGGGACTTGTCCTCATGGATCTCGTGGACCCTGCCTCACCGGAGAAGTTTCTGATGCCTGCATGTCACCTCCAGTGGAATTTCTTCGGGGGAAGCCCCCCTGTCATTGCTGATGCTGAGGTGAAGGCAGTTCTGGGAATGGACGGTGCGGCCAGGAGAGAGGCGCTCGTCGAGGACCTTGCGGCCATGATTCGAGTCTTCGAGACTGCCTTGATATTGAATGATGGGACCCCCTCTGCCTCCGAGTTACAAAAGCTGAAGGATGACTACACTGCCCTCGAGAAGGAGAAGGACAAGGTCGCGACTGATCTGCAAAAGGCCCAGGCCAAATGCGAGGACTATGCCAACCCCTCCATGAGCTGAATGAGGCCAAGGCTGCACTGAAGGCAACTCAGGAGGAGCGTGATCGTTTTCGGTCCAGGATTGGAGAGTTGGAAGTCGTTGTCCGTCCCGCGGAGAACGAATCTGCCGAGGAGAAAAGTTTCACCGACCGCGCGACCCTGATTGCTAAGATTCGGGAACTTCAGCAAGATAGTCTGGAGGCCCTCGAGATAGGCTTTAAGAATGCACTAGAGCAGGTCGGCGCCGAGAATCCGGATGTTCAGCTTGCGCTCGACAGAATTATCCCGTTCCTTCGTGTGGTCAATGGCAAGTTGGACCTGCCAGAGGAAGAGAGCGAGGAGGATGGACGTCGGGTCAAGGATGAGATCTCTGTTTAGTTTTGCTTGTTCAGCCTGCGTGCCACTTGTTTTTTTGTAATGACTTGTGCCAGGGGCTTTTTGATACTTTGTAACACTTATACGTTGGGCTTCTGCCCGATTAATGCATTTTTCTTTATCTGCACGTGTGATGTTTGTATGTTTTCGTTGTGTGTGATGTTATTGTATTTGCTGTGCTTTGCTTGTTTTTGTCTAATAGACTTTGGGGACTTGCTCGACTTTGATAGCCCCTGACCGCGTGGAGAGCTGGTCGGGTGGTCGGAGATGTGTTCCGACCCTTAACGAGGCTAAGAGCTCGGTCGAGGTCTTAGCTTCGTGGCGTGAACTTCCCATCGCGAGCTTGGTGTTCTGCCTAATTGGTACAACGACGACAAAGCTCGATCGAGGTATCCCCGTCGGATCAGAAGTCCTCGCGCACACACAACGCGGCCTTCGATCATCGTGTTCTGTATAGGGGTGTCGCGCTTGTACCCTAGCGCGTCCCCGTGACCGCGAAGCTAGTGTGTCGCGGGCAGTGCTTAATTGTAATTTTGTTTTAGCTTTTCAACATTCCATGGTCGAGCAAGTTCTTCCCCATGCAGATTTTCTAGGAAGTAGGCTCCTGTCCCCGTTTTCGCGCGGACGCGGTACGGGCCCTCCCAGTTCGCGGCGAGTTTGCTTTCTCGCGAGTCTTTCTGGTTCCTTCGTAGGACGAGGGTGCCTACTTGAAAATCACGTTTGATGACTTTGTCGTTATAACGCAAAGTTATCTTCTGTTTAAGTGAAGCTTCTCGGAAAGAAGCACTCGAACGTGTCTCCTCGACGAAATCGAGTTCCTCCCTCAGGCCTTCGTCGTTCGCGTCCCCGTCGAGGGGGGCTTATGTCCTCCTCGAGGGTTCCCTGATTTCTACGGGGATCACCTCTTCCGTTCCGTAGGTCAGACGGAAGGGGGTCTCCCCGGTCGTGGAATGTGGGGTCGTTCGGTAGGCCCAGAGGACGCTGTGTAGTTCCTCGACCCACCGTTGTTTGGCGTCGCCTAATCGACGTTTCAGTCCTCGTAGGATTACTCTGTTCGCCGCCTCAGCCTATCCATTCGTTTGAGGGTGCTCGACCGACGTGAAGTGCTGCTTCGTGCCTAGCTTGGAGATGAAGTCTTAGAAGTTCTTGTCGGTGAACTGTGTTCCGTTGTCAGTGACAATAGCTTGAGGCACGCCGAATCGGGCGAGGACGTTCCTTTTGTAAAAATGCAGTATGTTGAAGGCCGTGATTTTGGCCAATGCTTCCGCCTCAATCCACTTCGTGAAGTAGCCCACCCCGACGATGAGGTATTTGTTTTGATACGACCCCTGGACGAAAGGTCTATGGATATCCATCCCCCACTACGCAAACGGCCATGGGGAGGACAGTGTTTTGAGCTCGTTGGGAGGAGCAAGGTGCATGTCCCCGTGTCATTGGCATATGTCGCACTTCTTGACGTGTTCCTTGGCGTCCTGTTGCATGGTGGGCCAGTAATACCCTGCTCGAAGCACCTTACGGGCTAACGATCGTCCGCCGAGGTGCTGTGCATTGATTCCTTCATGGATTTCCTGGAGGATGCTGGGGATCTTGGTCTCCTCGACGCACCTGAGGAGGGGGATAGAGAACCCTCGCCGGTATAGCTTGTCCTCGACTATCGTGAATGAGCATGCCCGCCGCTTAACCATTCCTGCTTCCTTGGGATCTTCAGGCAGCTTGCTCGTCGTGAGGTATTCGTACACAGGGGTCATCCAGCAATTGTTGTCACCAATGGCGTTTACGTCCGCCACTGGAGCGGGTTTGACGATGCTCGGCCGGGAAAGCACTTCTTGTATGACGGATTTGTTCCCACCTTTCTTCTTTGTGCTTGCCAATTTGGACAAGACATCTGCTCGGGAATTGTGCTCGCGGGGGATGTGAGTTACATCCGCAGAGGTGAACTTTTTCATCTTTTCTTTCACCAAGGCCAAGTATTCTATGAGGTTGTCATTCCTGGCCTGGTACTCTCCTCGGACTTGCGAGGCCACGAGCTGGGAGTCGGCGAAGAGTTTGACCTCCTTGGCGCCGAGGTCCTCGGCCATCCGAAGTCCGGCGAGGAAGGCCTCGTACTCCGCTTGGTTGTTCGACGTCGGGAAGGATAGTTTGAGGGATACCTCGATCAGGATGCCTTCCTCGTTTTCGAGGATGATGCCCGCCCCGCTTCCCTTCGGGCTGGATGCTCCGTTGACATAGATCGTCCATTTCTGAGATCCTTTGGTTGAAGCTTCCGGGACGGTCATCTCCGCTACAAAGTCGGCCAATACCTGAGCCTTCAGGGCTTTCCTCCCTTCGTATTGGATGTCAAACTCAACGAGTTCGAGCGACCACCTGAGCATCCTCCCCGCCATGTCCGGTAGTCCAAGGAGCTGCCTTATAGGCTGTTCGGTCCTTACGAAGACAGTGTGGGCAAGGAAGTAGTGGCGTAGCCTCCTGGCCGCGGTAATGAGGGCCAGGGCAACTTTCTCTATCTGCTGATACCTGAGCTCGGGGCCTTGGAGGGCTTTGCTTGTGAAGTAAATTGGCTTCTGCCCATCCAGGGTTTCCCGAATGAGGACGGTGCTGACTGCTTCACTCGTGATTGCAAGATACAAGAAAAGTGTCTCCCCGCCCTCAGGCCGTGAGAGGACTGAGGGTTGCGATAGGACTTATTTTAGGTGGAGGAGCGCCTACTCGCATTCTTCGCTCCATGCAAACTCCACTTTTTGTCGAAGAAGTTTGAAAAATGGGAGTGCGTACTGTGCAGACTTGGCGACGAAGCGGGAGAGAGCGGTGAGCATCCCGTTCAATGACTGTATCGACTTCTTTGAGTCCGGAGTAGGGATCTCGGAAAAAGCTCTACACTTGTCGGGGTTGGCTTCGATTCCTCGCTCTGTGAGGTAAAAGCCGAGGAACTTACCTGCCTGAACGCCGAAGGTGCATTTCTCAGGATTGAACCTCATGCGGCATCTCCTCGCCGTGTCGAACACCTTCTTGAGGTGCGCGGCATGGTCGACTTCTTCCGCTGATTTGACGATCATGTCGTCCATGTAGACCTCGAGCATGTCGCCGATTGCAGCCCGAAAAACCTTATTCATCATCCGTTGGTAGGTCGCACCGACGTTTTTCAGACCGAAGGGCATCACGTTGTAGTAGTAATTGCCCAACTCGGTCATGAAAGTCGTGTGCTGTTTGTCGACCTTGTCCATGGGAATTTGGTTGTATCCCGAGTAAGCGTTCATGAAGGATAATAGTTTGTAACCTGCAGAATTGTCGACCAGTTGTTCGATGTTAGGCAAAGGGTAGCAGTCTTCCGGGCAAGCCCGGTTAAGATCAGTATAATCAACGCACATCCTCCATTTTCCATTATTCTTTTTTACGAGTATAACGCTGGACAGCCAGGTTGTGTACCTGGCCTCCGAAATAAAATTCGCCTCTAGAAGGTCTTTTACAGCTTTTTCAGCAGCCTCCGCTTTTTCAGCAGCCTCCGTTTTTTCGGGAGACTGTCTACGTCTACGTTGAGCTATGGCTCTAGCGGTCGGATCTACTGCGAGCTGATGGCAAGCCACCTCGGGGTCAAGGCCAGGCATCTAGGAGGCGCTCCATGCGAACAGATCAGCATTCTCCCGGAGACATGCCTTCAGCTGCTCCTTCGCCAGGTCGGGGATCCCGGTGCCAATTTTCACTTTACAGTCCGGGTCGTCCCCGAGGACCACGAGCTCAAAGTCTCCGTCGGGGATGGGGCGCGTTGGGTGGAGAGGCCGCCCGTTGTTTTCCGTCTGGAGGTCGGGGTCTTCTGCCCCATCTTCATCGGGTTCGCCCGAGAACCTGCTGTCGAGTTCGGCCGCGTTGACGCGCGGGAGAGGTACCTATTTGGTGTCCGGGGGTGGCTTTGCCACGGTCTTGTGTTTGGTGCCGATGGAACTCATGCCTTTGACAGCGGCGTCGAAGCATCTTCTGGCCGCGTCTATGTCCCAGTGCATCGTCACTACTCGTCCCCTGGCCGTGTAGTACTTCATTTTGAGGTGAACCGTTGATGGCACCACCGTAAGACCGGCCAGGGTGGTCCTCCCGAGGATGCAGTTGTAAAGGGATGGGCATTCGACCACCAGGAAACGGATCTTCACCTGTCGGGCAGTGTCTTCGGCCCCGAATGTAACCATCAGCTCAACGTAACCCCATGGTCTGGTGGTGGTTCCGTTGAACCCCTGCAGATCTGAACCGACGTACGGGGTCGGATGTCTCTCGTCGAGCTGAAGGGTCCCGAACAGATGGGCATACATGATGTCGACCGAACTTCCCTGGTCGACGAGGATCCTTCGAACGTCAAAGTTCGCCATCTATGCCCTGACCAGGAGGGGAATAGTGGCGTTTGGGGCTCCCCCGGGGAGTTCCTCGAGGTAGAAGGTGATAGGGTTGGAGTTCCCCCGCACTTTCTTGAGAATGGTTGTCTTCGACGACGTTGCGGATTCCAGTTCATCAAATTTCTGCTTGATCGATCCGACGGACAACTTCTCGGGACCACCCCCGGAGATGACCATCGCTTTGGGGAAGCTTTCCCAGGTGCTACGGGCTCTGACGAGGTCCTCGTGGGGTAAGGTCGCCCACATGTTGCAAATTGCTTCTTGGCCCTCAATGATTACGGGGACAAAGAAGTCCTCGGGTCAAGTGACGCTGAGGGCGACCTGAAGCCGACTCTTGTCGGGAGGGGGCGTCGTCTCCTCGACGTTCTAGGCTTCCCGGGAGCTGGGACGAGGAGTATCATTCTTCTGGGCGTATTTCTTTAGGTGTCCTTCCTTGATCAGAATTTCAATCGCATCTTTGAGATGGATGCAGTCTTCTGTGACATGCCCGTGGCTTCGGTGGAACCTACAGTATTTTGACTTGTCAACGTTTGATTTGGGGGCAGTGGGCTTCGGAAAGCGGACTCCTCCTTTCACAAATTCTGAGTTCTGGCACTCGGAGAGGATTTGCGCGCAGAGAGCGTTGAGTGGGGTATATTCAGTGAACCGGCCAGCTGGTCCGCGTGGTTCACGAGGTTCACGGGGGCGATTATCTCTCTTTCTTTCTCTTCCTCGTCGGGGAGGAGAGTCTTCTTCTTTGTGGCCACGGGGGCCTTCTTTGCGTCTCGATTCAAGGGCGATCTGCGCTGCCTCCGACTCCTCGAGCTCGATGTACGACTGAGCCCGTTGGAGGAGATCCTCCAGACGGCGGGGTCTGCGGAGGCCCACGGACTTGGCAAAGTCAGATCCAAAACGTAGCCCATGGATGATTAAATACTTCTTCATGTCATCGGTCGTATGGACCTCGACAGCTTCTCTGTTGAATCTCTCAATGTAGTTTCGGAGAGATTCGTTCTTCCCCTGGAAGATGCTTTCTAGGGCAGCTTCCGTCTTCGGGTGTCGATGAGATGCAGTAAAGTGTTTGGTGAAGCGTTGTCTTAGTTGCTTCCAGGATATGATCGACCCGGGTGCCAGACCCTTGTACCAAGTCATGGCGCTCTTCCGCAAGGTGGTGGGGAAAATCCTGCACTTAATGGCTCCCCTGACGTTTCTGAAGTCGAGCATGGCTTCGAAACTTTCGACGTGGTCGTTAGGGTCAGCCAGGCCGTCGTAGTTCCCCAGTTGCGGAGGTTTCTCCATGCCCGCAGGAATTGGGGCGTTCATGATCTCCTATGACAGAGGGGTCCTCTGGTCGTCATCGTCACTTCCTGTCAGGGACCTCGAAGAGGATCGCTGATGCCGTGGAGGGGAATTCCTTGAACGGTTCCTCGGCCTCTCCTCGGTCTGTTTGGACTTCTTGGTAGTGGTGGAGGCCCTGGGTTCCTTCCGAGGTGGGGAACGAGGGCGTTTCTGGGAGATCGTCGGCTGGGGCGCTCAAGATGTGGCCGGCGGCCCCCGCGCACCGGCGAGGGGGTTCGAGATTCTTTGGAAGGGGTCCTTCGCGGGGAAGGAGAACGGCGAGGTGACGGTGGACGACGATGTCTTCGCGGGGAAGATCTTTGTGCCCGCCCTTGCTTCAGTGCTTCAATTCTGGTATTCTGGTGTGCGATCAGCTGATTGGTCTGATTGATCAAGGCAACTAGGGCCACGGTGCTCGCATCTGCATTGGGCGGAGGAGCAACTGGCTGAAAAATGGCTTGCTGATCGTCTTGGTGGGCGGCGTTGTAAGCCACGTCTTGGGAGTCTAGGGAGGCGGTCTTCCCGTCTCTTACGTCGCCTTCATCGCCGTTGAGGATAGAGGCGTCCTCGTGGTGGTTTTCGATCTCGAGTTGTGCGAGGACGGTGTCCAGAGCTTTGTTAGCGGACGGATTGGCCACGCTGGTGATGAATGAGAGGATTGCTTTGGTTTATCGAAGGAAAAACGGGGAAGCAAATATTTCTCACAGACGGCGCCACTAATCGTACCAGGATCAGACAGTATCTGGTGGCCAACAACGTCGTCTGGACTTCAGCTCCGGTGAGGTTGAAAGACACCGGGGGGTACCTGCAAGGTACTCCGACGCTCAAGTAAGGCAATGGTCACAAGTAAAAGCAAGTACAAGGTTAGAGTAAGAAAGTGTGTGTGTAACCTGGCCCTCTCAAGTGAGAGGGTATTTATAGAAAGCCCCAGCGCGGGGCCAACGGTCACTAGCACTGGGCTGGATTGCCAGGCCCAATCCAAGCAACTGCCAGGGCTTACGTGGCGTAGTGAAGACCAGCATGTGGTCTTCGCCCTGGGGTAACCGCTCCTAGATCTCCGGAATTAGGGCAGACCAATTCCATCGGGAGTGGGCAGTTACATGAGAACGTGTCCCCGTGGGGAGGAGTCTTGCATGTCGGGGAGAGACGTGTCCTCGCGGGGAGGACTCTTATGTGCAGAAGGAGATGGCTCCTCGCGGGAAGGAGTACCTGAGTGTCGAGGAAATGCGAGCTCGGAGAGACTTAGCGCCTCTGCCCGACGCTCTATGCCGCGTGTGCCCGAACACCGCCGAGGTGTTGCATGTGCCCGACACTGTTGAGGCGTTGCATGTGCTCGACGTTGGTTGTGATAAGAGGCCTTTGTTGGGCCACCCCAGGACGTGTGGGTTGGGCCTGCTCGATTGAGGAGCAGACCCTGGCCCAGTCCAGAACAATTATTGTTATTAATATTAAGTTATGTTAAGTAAATAAAGGATTAATACCTATTTTTCCCTCCCATATGGATAAAATTTGAAAAACTCCTTGTAAAAAATTTGAATTCCTATCTACCTTATAAAGATTTAGTTGTTTTAGCCCTTCGTCCAACCCAATCTCTAGAAAAGATATGGTGGTACTGCCATGTGTATTTATTTTTATTTATTTTTTTATATTTTCAAAATGATATAGACTGTTTTGTTGGTTTTTTAAATAAATATATTTTTTTAAATGCCACATTGTTTTTTGTTTTTTTTATAATTATTATTAATCATTAATATTTGAAAATAATAAAAATAAATAAATTTTGCACTTATAGTAATTAGAACACAAGACACCTACAATGCAAAACTCACCCCCCTTTACCAGCTAGATCATTCTCCAAATGCAAAATTGTTTTCCCATCATTTATTATTATTTTAAAACTTAAAAATTTTTATAAAAATGTCAAACCCAACAAAATATGCCAAATGTGGGAGTTGAACATGTGACCTTCAAGATTTTGGGCACCTCCTCTACAACCAGGATAATGCCCACCTATGAAATATTATCTCATATTTCTTACATAATCATTGAGATTAAAATTGATATTAGCTACACGTAGGTTAATTATAATAATAAAATAAAATTATTATTATTTTATACTTATAAATTAATTGATTACTATTTAAAATTCCACATTTTTATTGATTTTTATTTTAAAATCCATAACTAATTAATACATATTTATGTGTCATTACAAATAAGTAAATATTTATTTATGTCTTATTTCTAAATATTTATTTATTTGTAATGAAAAATAAATAAATAATATAAGACCTTTCATGTCAAAACAAAACTCAACAAAAACATTTTTTTAAAAATAAAGTATTACTTATTTAAATAATAAGTGCTAATGATCACCTTGTCTTGGAGTTAAATGCGACTGTATTATCTTGTCTGGAACTCGTTTTGGAAAGAACTTAAACTTGTCTTGATTGTGATCCCATGCTTCCCTTATTTGCTCAAACATGTTTGGACATGTTAAATGCGGTGTTTGGACCTGTTTTGGAATGAATTTGGAACGATTTTGATGATGTTTGGTGGTTGTTTTGGAATGGAAACCATCTCTTTAAACTTGTCTGATTTGTTGCGATTTTTGTGTTGTTTGTGTAATGAAAACTTCCCTATCTTGTACCGACATGCTTGCGAGTTGTTTTGGCAATAAGATGAAACCGCAATTCCCTTCTACCTGGTGTATATACCGTCATGGCTGTCTTGATTCCTTGAACATTTGATTATGATTCTGTGATTGATTTAATTTCTGTTTTGATTTCATATGATTACGTATTGATTTTGTGTCGTTTCGTTTTGGAAAGGTTTGACGATTACAACTTTGAGGGCAGTGATTACAACTTTCATTTTGGTGAGCCAAGGTTTTAAGAATTCAACGTGCCATCTCTTGATTTCAACAATTTGACCTGAAATTCAAGAGAACGTGAAATGTTCCAAAGGAAATTTGGTAGCCTACCAACGAGTGGCCAATTTGTGAAGGCATTAATTTTGGTTCTTTCCAATTCAAACTTGATTCTTCTATGCAAGCATATGACTCAACAAAATATTATTGAAGCAAATGACCACTTCTCACCAAGGTTTGAGATTCTGTTACTTTTTGTTATATGTGAAAAGAATAACATTGACTCAAAGTAACTGTCTTTCTTGTGTGCAGAGTTGGATGCCGCCTCATTATCGACTGCCGATGCCAGGATATGTTGGTCACAAGGTATCACGTTTCCTCTAGAACTGGAGCAGTAAATCAAGGGTGTATTGGTTTGAATCTGGTGCTGCTATTGTGTGAAAACGAGTGAACTCACTCGCACTGTCATTAGCGTAGTGGACATAACAGTCTCCTCGGTAAGTCGCAAGCCCTGTGCTACGTCTCTTACTGGTTTCTACCTCATCATATCTATCAACCCTTGTGATAATCCTTTCCAACAAATTGCTGCTTATTGGACTTTCTCTTGTGTGTAGGCCTTGTTTGATAACGGCATTTCGTTTAGCAATGCGGTTTTTTATGATTGCAGGCTTTTGACAAAGAATCTTCTAGCACATGTGAGCTTGAAGTAGTAGAGCTGCAATTTTGAAATGGAGAAGAAACATGAAGGGTTCGCGCAGAGACGCCAGAGACTAGTCACCGCCATTTGGAGAAAGGTTGGAGAATTTTCGTCGTCGCTCTTGCAAAGACTGAGAACTGAGATGTTGCTCCACATAACCACTCAGAACTCAATGTTTTTTACTGAGATTTATTACATAACTCAAGTAATCATTCAAGAATTCCTAAAGACCATGCTTCCTATTTCATGTGTAGCTCTCTTAATTTAGAGATTCGGTTATTATATTGCCATGAACTCATATGTTTGATGATCGTGTGCATTTAGTTTGAACAGTTAAACCGTGATCCCTAGCATAGGTCTCAATGAACTCTTTCCACGTCCGCATGATTTATTTTGCAATTTGTTTTATGAAAAACAACCTTGCAGTGACTTTGTAAGTTGTATTTTGGTACCTTCAACTTTGGTCCTGGCTTATCAAAAGAAAAAAACTTCTGAACTTTGAACTAAATGATATATCTCCAATTCTTACAAATATGCTTTGAATCTTTTGAAATTGAATGAAAATTACTCATGAATCTTGAAGAATAAATTTGAATTTTTAAACTTGTAATCTTGAATCTTAAGGTTTAAACTTGATGCACCTCACATAAAATCTCTTTGTAACCTGAACTTTTGAAAGGTGGATTTAATTTGAGTTTAAATCATAATGAATCTTTTAAACACTTTAAGGACCTTTGAGATTTTTTTGAATCCAACTTTGCACCTTGTAACTTCAATGAACTTTTCTTCTTGAAAAGGATTTGAGATGTATGGACATGATGAACCTCATTATGCACCTCTTTTCCATGCTCCTTATGTGCACAACCAACGACTCTTTTGAATTAAGCTTGATCTTTGTTACCCTCCCATTCGAAGACTTAGATGATGAACTCTTGAAGATGTTGCTTGTAACATCACTGACTATGAGAACCATAATTAATTCTTTAAGCTCATGCTCAACACCAATGGATATAAAACCTTAATCCTCCCTGGGAAAACCTCTGAGGAATCTTGGGGAAAATGACTTTGTACTGACTAAGGGACCATGAGAATGAAGACACATCCTATCTTTATCTCTATAGGAATCCAACATAACTTGCAAGGGACTACAATCCACCTGGCACACACACGGCCTTCATGACCCTTGAATCTTCTACAGCAGCCCTAATTCACAATAAAAACAAACAAGCGAAGTCTAATAAATTAGTTAGCTATGCAAGGATGATTGACCTAAGATGATGTGCAGGAGATCAAGGAATCTAAGGGTAAAATTTGGAGTATAACAAGGAGAAAAATGATGAATTTAGGTAGGAAATGACAAGATTTGATGATTCATGACAGATTTGTGATGTTAGATTGAAGTAAAAAACAAAAATCTTGGTGTCTTTGAGGTTTTTGAGTGAATTTGGAATAATGGGTATCTTTGTGCATGCAAGAACAAGAGTAAGAATGAAGAGGCAAAAGTGGATGAGGAGGCCTTGCCTTTGCCTTTGGATGCATTCTTTGACTTAGAGACCATTGGATTTGTGAGATACAACTTGCACACGAGGTGTTTGTGAAAATGTTTGAATGAAACGTGTGAAATAATGAGTGACACAACAACACTCACACACTCAAAATAGAAGTAACAACAACAGATTAACACAAATATGCAACTACAAATACCAAACAAGGAAGAAATTTCAAAATTTTGATGATAATGGGTAAGTTTGGGATTTTTCAACAAGAGAGGAGAAAAATGATGAATTTAGGTAGGAAATTACAAGATTTGAAGGTTAATGACAGATTTGTGATGTTAGATTGAAGTAAAAAACAAGAATCTTGGTGTGTTTGAGGTTTTTGAGTGAATTTGGAATAGTGGGTATCTTTGTGCATGCAAGAACAAGAGTAAGAATGAAGAGAAATGCCCCAAAATGAACTTAAGAGTCGACCTGAGAACGTATGTGTCGACCTGTCCATGCTATAGGTCGGCACATACTGAAGCGAGCAACAAAAAATTAAAAAGAATTTGACATGAGCCGACCTGAAATAACATAGGTCGGCCTGTACTAGAGCGTTTCAGGCAAATTCAAAAATTGACTTACACAGGTCGACCTGTACCAGATTGTGTCGACCTGAAGAATTCAAAACTTTACTAAGATTTGATTTAATTGACTTTTGGTGACTTTGAGAGACTTATAATGACTCGTGAACAAAAGGTTTATAAGATGCACATGCACATGATCAAATTTTATGGATTGTTTGCTTGAAACATGCAACACACAAAAATGCAAGCATGACTTGGTTCAAGATAAAAATGAATCATGATGGAATTTATGTATGGTTACTATAAACATGTAAAATGCAACATACAACAATCACATTTGATATTTTTGGAAGTAAACACATATCAGAAGCATTACACATAGTTCATCACATATCCTTGTGAAATAAATAGGTAAAAGTAACACTTATGTACATAACAAGAAATAGGGTTGAAACGATATCACCTCATCATACACAAGATGGAGGATGTACAAGCATTCCACGAAGAACTTTTGAACGAAAGTTGAAATGAATGCAACACATGCCACGAAACACAAACGAGACCAAAACGTTCTTACCGCTTTCCTTCTTGTACAAGTATTTGAAAGTGAGACTAGTAATATATCCAAGAACATCATTTGATGATTATTTGCTCAATTATGATGATAATCTGGCTTCTCCACATGTTTCATCATTTTAGGTTGATCACTCCTAGTTTGATGTACTTGAGCAAGTCTAGTCAAAGATAACCTTTATAATTGAATATAACATCCTTCCGACACTTCTCGGATAGCTTATTAGTAATCATTCACACACTTTTACCACTTAAAAAAACAAAAAGAGTTAAACTGGTTGGTAACATAATCCGCCTTTTTAGTCACATAGATCAAAACAATAAGGACATGTTACAGTGTCGTGCCTTGATGCTCCACGAACGAGATCACATACTCTCTCCATAGAGTCAAGACATTTTTCCTGCATGATTAACAGCTTGTGCTAGGTACCCAGTCTTCACTGGGTCCATGGGGGTTAGTAAAACCTTGATTGCATTTAGGCATTAATTGAAAGGCACCATTAGGAACATGGAGTTTCCTAACTCTTCACTTTGTAATAGTGTGCCCCTTTTTGCAACAGTAGTGACAATACAAGTTAAGAGAAGATAACCTTTTTCTATTTGATTCCTTTTTAACGTAAATATACCTTCGATACAGATTGTGAGATGGTAATTCATACTTGGAAATATCTATAGGAAAGGTAACCTTGGGTTGCAAAGCCTTATCAAGTTTAGCTTTAAGAGTCCTTGACTCCTTTTGCCAAATGTGACATGTTTCATAACCAAAATTCCACAAAGATCTAGAGTCCTCATCTTGTCCTTCTAGAAAATTTGACATAGATTTCCTTAGTTCATTGGAAACATGATTACCTAGTACATTTAATCGATTTATAAAATGTGAGAACCTTTTCCGCATATGCGCAATGGTTTCACCATACTCAATACGGAACAACTCAAACTCTTGATTTAATTTTTTGACCCTAGCTTGTTTGACATCATTAGTTCCCTCATGGGCAATCTCTAATGCATCCCACATAGCTTTGGCAGTCTCACAATGAGAAACGCGATAAAACTCATCGACTCATAAAACGGAAGTGAGAATGTTTTTCGCTTTCCAATCATGTGATCACAATTTCCAATCATTATCATCCCATCGTCCTTCTGGTTTAGGTATTGTGACACCTTCCTCATTGGTCATAGTTATTTCATTTGGACCGTTTAGGATAGCATCCCAAATACCTTTGTCAACGGAGTTGACATGTATATGCATAAGTGCTTTCCAATAGCCATAATTTTCGCCGGAGAAAATTGGCGCTCTATTATACGCACCTTTAGGTTCGATAGCCATTCTTATAAGAAATGTATCTCTAGCACGAAATAAACCAGAGCTCTTGATGCTGTAACACCCCCTTTTTATACCCCCAAATAATCAAATAAATCATTTAGGTACGTATTGGAAATTTCATCAGAGTATAATTGTAAACACGGCAAAAAAAGGCATGTCACATTATGCTTGAAATTAAAACATACAACACCTGCTCAACAAATGATATGCAACAGTGGGGTAACTTTCAACGTAGGAACTCAGTCCTTACACCCACATCTCAATATTTAGAATAAAAGCGGAAAATCTAAACATTGATAACATCAAACATATATACATTATATATATATATATATATATATATATATATATATATATACATCAACAAGTATGATACAACAACATCATTCATGTTTATATACACAAATTCATCAGCAAGATACATACACGAATGTATCACAAAAAGGAATCAAACATAAGCATCCTAGCTACCCGGTGCTACATATCAGAGCCAACCGACCAAAAAGGTATGAAGACACGCTTCACAAAAGACCACCAGATACCTAATCTGCAATGCCTCGTAGAGCATCATAAAACAGCAGAAGGGTGAGAAATATTATCATAATAACAATGCATATAATCATATATCTCAACACAAAAGTATACACATAACACATTCTCACCATTCTACCATTCCACATAAACATACATATTATATTCATTCTTCAATGCATCATTACAACGATACAATTCTTATCACAATTCATCACATCTCATTCAATATACATCGCAAGGCATATATATATATATATATATATATATATATATATATATATATATAAAACCAAGCATATTCATCACAATGCTTATCATTCAACATAAACACATATATTCATGTTCATTCATCCATGCACAAATACAAGGATGACCAATGCAAATCATAGAGACCGACTCACGACTCTATGTAAATGCAATGCGGTACCGACTCATTTCATCTCAAGTTCAATTGAAGAACTTATTGGAACCATCGCTCGTTACTTAGTGTAACTCCCCGTCGGGCATACGATGTTCACCCATTGCTACCACCTCTCAAAAGGCTTACAATGTTTATGGATTGCCCCCACCTCTCAAAAGGCTTACAATCTGATTGCTCCCACCTCTCAAAAGGATTACAATCGTTTGTAATCATCGCCCCCACCTCTCAAAAGGCTTACGACGTTACAACGGATTCATCTTAGAACCCCACAATGCAAGAATGCACATCATGATGCTTCACATACAACATGACTCATGACACTCTTGACATGCATACATATTCACAATATAGTCATGCATTCATCACACACAATCCACATACATTCACATCAATTGTGCCAAACGGCAACCGAACGTTCTCACAAATAACCAAACAATTCGATTTACGGTTTACCGGAAAATTCGGTTAAAAGTCGGCTAAAAATAATATTTTTCTTCACCAAATCATAGAACATATTTTTAGCTTCACATCTATATAAAGAACACCTCAATCGGATAAACAACGCAAAAGATATGGATATTTCAAAATAACGCAAAAACATAAACCGGAGGCCTGACACTACGATACGGTTTGAAAATACTGTTCTAATTGAACCAGGTTCAGACCTCAAAACCATTTTTCCTAGAAAGAACATCTCATTAGCTTTCCAACTCTTCGAACGGGGATCAAAACC
Organism: Lathyrus tuberosus; assembly: GCA_022829125.1. Classification (NCBI taxonomy): domain Eukaryota; kingdom Viridiplantae; phylum Streptophyta; class Magnoliopsida; order Fabales; family Fabaceae; genus Lathyrus; species Lathyrus tuberosus. The sequence goes on from JALAZF010000233.1 coordinate 1,592,000, forward strand.
GATTTACGGATCAAACAGATATGAATTTCCGAAGTTTCCCCGAAAAACCATAATTTTCTGCTACAGCACTGCGGATTTTTACGTTTTCGCCCGAAAACCCGACTAAATCGAACTTTTTCACCGAAACAAACATATACGCGCAACCACCAAATACATAAGAACAATTTAGAACACATAAACGAAATTTCTACGACGTTCGATTTTTCGATTAAATTTCAACCTTTCAAAAACCAGAATTTTCAAACATCACCAAATCGAATAAAAAGCACGCTATACGACGACCTAACCTTACTCGATACAACTACGTAATTTATTTCGAATTCTAACCGTGAAAACATCGGTTTTTATCGACTTTGTCCAATTCGACCTAACCACATATATCTCCAAAACAATCTAAACAATTCAAACACACACATACATAATCATACACATGGATAAGATAATAATATTTCACACCCTTACCCGATTAAATTCGATTCCTAGAGTTGTCTTGACGATTTCCTAGCTTTTCCAATCTTTTCTTCTCTTTTTCTTCTCTTGTTCTTCTTTCTCTCTATTTTTCTCTCTAACTCTCCTTTTCTCTCTTTTCTAACTCTTATACTTTTCTTTCTATTTGTTTTCTTACTACTTTCTTTTCTTTACTTTAAATATCTCACAAATACCCTTAAATCATTCCTCACTTAAATTCTAACTTAACAATAATTATGAAATGTCTAAAATACCCTCCAATCTAATTTCCCCCGAAAAATCTCAAAAACGGTAAAATAATATAACACGCCAACATATCAGATTAAAACACCAATTTCACAATAACATTATTATCACCCAAATTAAATAAAAGACTCAACAAAATAATACAAATTAGCACAAAATGGAGATAATCATAATCGGGCTGTTACAACTCTCCCCCACTTTTGAAATTTTCGTCCTCGAAAATATTACCTGATTCAAACAACTCCGGATACGACTCTCGCACCCCACTCTCTAATTCCCAAGTCATATTGCCCTCCGAAGCGCCTCCCCACGCTACTTTCACAAGCGCAATATCCTTGCCTCTTAGCTTCTTAACTTCACGATCCAAAATCTTAATCGGTAAAACTTCAACCGTAAGATTATCTCTCACTTCTACCTCGTCCATAGGAATAATATGTGACGGATCCGGAACATACTTCTGAAGTTGCGAAACATGGAAAACGTCATGCAAATTCAAAATATTCAGAGGCAACGCCACACGATAAGCCACAGCGCCAACACGTGCAGTAATCTGATATGGACCAATAAAACGAGAAGTCAACTTCTTCGACTTCAAAGCACGACCCACACCCGTAACCGGTGTAACTCTCAAAAACACATGTTCGCCTTCTTTAAACTCAAGATCTTTCCTTCTCTTGTCATGATAGCTCTTTTGTCTACTTTGAGAAGCTTTCATCTTTTCCTGAATAAACTTCACTTTCTCCGTCGTTTCTTGTACCAATTTCGGTCCAACAATCGCCCTCTCACCAGTTTCATGCCAACACAAAGGTGTTCGACATCTCCGACCATACAAAGCCTCAAATGGTGCCATACCAATACTCGAATGAAAACTGTTATTATAGGTGAACTCAATCAACGCTAAATAACTATCCCAAGCACCACCTTGCTCTAGCACACAAGCACGCAACAAATCCTCCAACGATTGAATCGTCCTCTCAGTTTGACCATCTATTTGCGGATGGTAAGCCGAACTCAATCTTAGCTTAGAACCCAAAGCCTCTTGTAAACTCACCCAAAATCTCGATGTAAATCTCGGATCTCGATCCGATACAATACTCTTAGGAACACCATGTAACTTCACAATCACACGAACATAAATCTCGGCTAACTTCTCCAAAGGATAACTAATGTCAATTGGAATAAAGTGAGCAGATTTAGTAAGCCTATCAACAATCACCCAAATAGCATTATGACCTCTTTGCGTATTCGGCAATCCCGTAACAAAATCCATCGATATACTATCCCATTTCCATTCCGGAATATCCAACGGTTGCAACAAACCACTAGGCTTCTGATGTTCCACCTTCGACTTTTGACAAGTCAAACACGCATACACAAATCGAGCCACATCCCTCTTTAAACCGGACCACCAAAAGATCTTCTTCAAATCTTGATACATCTTATTCGCACCCGGATGAATACTTAAATTACTTCGGTGTCCTTCCTCTAAAATCATCTTTTTCAACTCCGCGTCGTCGGGAATACAAATACGACCACGGAATCTCAAAACTCCAAAGTTATCAACCTTGAAATCCTCATTCTCATTCATCATTAAATCAACGAACTTCAAATCCAACTTTTGCTTTTCACTAACCGTTGCAAGAAAATCATTCGTAACATGTAACATACCAAGTCTCACACTTCGCGGTGTCATTTCACAAACCAAACTCAAATCTCTGAAATCTTCCAAAAGTTCCCATTCTTTCATCATTAATGCAGACATATGTAACAACTTTCGACTTAAGGCATCGGCTACCACATTCGCCTTACCCGGATGGTAATTCAAACTAAAATCAAAATCCTTCAAAAGCTCTAACCATCTTCATTGTCTCATGTTCAATTCTTTCTGATCAAATAAATATCTTAAGCTTTTGTGATCACTAAAAACTTCAAATCTTGCACCATAAAGGTAATGCCTCCAAATTTTCAAAACAAACACCACGGCCGCTAACTCCAAGTCATGCGTAGGATAATTCTTTTCATGCACTCTCAATTGTCGTGAAGCATAAGCCGCAACTTTTCCATCTTGCATCAGAACACCACCTAACCCAATCAAAGAAGCATCACAATACACCACAAATGGATCTGTAGGATTCGGTAAAATCAAGATCGGAGCCGTTGTCAACCTTCTTTTTAGCTCAATGAAACTCTTTTCACAATCTATATCCCAAATGAAAGCCTTTCCTTTACAAGTCAATTGCGTTAACGGAAGTGCCAACTTCGAAAATCCCTCAATAAACCTCCGATAATAACCCGCCAAGCCTAAAAAGCTTCGAATTTCCGTAACCGATCTAGGAGTCTCCCACTGCATCACCGCATCAATCGTAGATGGATCAACACTAATACCACTCCCGGAGATAACATGTCCAAGAAAAATTACTTCCGATAACCAAAAGTCACATTTTGACAACTTAGCATATAATTGTTTCTCTCTCAAAATTTGCAACACAATTCTCAAATGCTCTTCATGCTCTTCTTGAGACTTAGAATAAATCAAAATATCATCGATGAACACAACCACAAAATGATCCAACTGTTCATGAAAAATACGATTCATGTATTCCATAAACACCCCCGGCGCATTAGAAACCCCGAATGGCATCACGGAATATTCGTAATGACCATACCGTGTCCTAAATGCTGTCTTCTGAATATCCTCGCTTCTCACACGAATTTGGTGATATCCCGATCTCGAATTAATCTTGCTAAAGACACGCACACCAACTAATTGGTCCATCAAATCATCAATCCTTGGAAGCAGATACTTGTTCTTAATTGTCACCTTGTTCAACTGTCGATAATCAATACATAACCGCATACTTCCATCCTTTTTCTTTACCAACAATACCGGAGCACCCCAAGGAGAAACACTTGGCCTTATAAATCTCTTGTCCAACAAGTCATTCAACTGCTTCTTCAATTCTATCAACTCCGATGCCGGCATACGATACGGTGCCATCGAAATCGGTCTAGTGCCAGGAACTAGATCAATAGAGAACTCAACTTCTCTTTCCGGTGGTACATCTGTAATATCCTCCGGAAACACTTCTGGAAAATCACACACCACTGGAAACACATCAATACCAATCTTACTCTCCACTGACAATGATGCAAATAAACCAAACAATTGAGCTTCATCCTCTAAAAGTTTCTTCAACTCTTTAGTAGATAGAAAACTCTCATCTTCATCATCTTCCAAAGAAGGAAACCTTACCAACTTATGATAGCAATCTATATGACCTCGATTAAATTGCAACCAGTTCATACCCAAGATTACATCCAATCCCTCCAACGGCAAACCCACTAAATCCATAATGAAGTCTTTACCATAAATGGTCAAAGGACAACTTACACACACCAAAGACGTAGTTACCGACCCTGAAGCAGGAGTCTCAATAACCATCTCAATACCCATCAAAGACAACGCAAGATTCAAACGCTTCGCGCACTCAGACGAAATAAACGAATGAGTCGCTCCCGTATCAATAACAGCAACTAAAGGTGTACTATTAATAAAGCATGTACCTTTAATCAAACGGTCTGCACTAGTGGTCTGAGTCCCCGCCAATGCAAACACCTTTCCGCCCGCTTGAGCTTGTTTCGGCTTAGTACACTTAGTACTAATGTGACCTACTTCTCCACAGTTAAAACACTTCACCATATTCCTCCTACACTCAGCAGTAGAATGCCCAATACCTCCACAGTTAGAACATCTCCCAACGGCCTTCCTACACTCAGTTGCTTTATGACCCATTCCACCACAATTGAAACACTTAATGAACCCAGAACTTCCTCCTCCAGATCTCTTATCAAAGTTTCCCTTATATTTACCCTTATCAGCGGGGGTCACATAAGGTCCACTTCTAGCTTGCTGTTTCCCTCTCCTCTCATTCACACTCTTGTAATGTGTAGAACGAGCTTTGCTATCTTCCTCGAAGATTCTACAACATTCAGTCAAATCCGAAAACCTCCTAATCCTTTGATATCCCACAGCTTGCTTAATCTCAGGACGCAAACCATTCTCATATTTAATACACTTTGAGAACTCAGCAGTAATCGTAGCATAATGAGAATGAAATTGAACCAATTCCACAAACTTAGCAGTATAGTCCACCACTGACATACCACCTTGTTTCAATTCCAGGAATTCCATCTCTTTCTTCCCTTTCACACTTTCAGGGTAATACTTCAGCAAAAACTCGGTACGAAACAATTCCCAAGTTACCTCTTCATTATCCACCTCAAGAATTTCACGCATACCGACCCACCAATCGTCGGCTTCTTCCCTCAGCATGTGAGATCCAAGCCTCACCTTATTCTCTTCCGCACAGTCCATGACTCTGAAGATTCTTTCAATCTCTTTCAGCCAAAGTTGAGCACCATCGGGATCAAATTTTCCTTTGAAGACCGGTGGTTGATTCTTCCTGAACTCTTCATTAGCACTTACATTCGGCGCACCCTGCACCGCCCTAGCCATTGCTTCCATAGCAGCAGCCATCGCATTATCGTTTCTACCAGCCATATTCTGATCATTCCCAAAAATAACAACAAAGGTTAAACAACAGTTCAACCAACACAAGAACGAGACAGACACGACTGACTCAACCTTGGCTCTGATACCACTTAATGTAACACCCCCTTTTTATACCCCCAAATAATCAAATAAATCATTTAGGCACGTATTGGAAATTTCATCAGAGTATAATTGTAAACACGGCATAAAAAGGCATGTCACATTATGCTTGAAATTAAAACATACAACACCTGCTCAACAAATGATATGCAACAGTGGGGTAACTTTCAACGTAGAAACTCAGTCCTTACACCCATATCTCAATATTTAGAATAAAAGCGGAAAATCTAAACATTGATAACATCAAACATATATACATTATATATATATATATATATATATATATATATATATATATATATATATATATATATATATATATATATATATATATATACATCAACAAGTATGATACAACAACATCATTCATGTTTATATACACAAATTCATCAGCAAGATACATACACGAATGTATCACAAAAAGGAATCAAACATAAGCATCCTAGCTACCCGGTGCTACATATCAGAGCCAACCGACCAAAAAGGTATGAAGACACGCTTCACAAAAGACCACCAGATACCTAATCTGCAATGCCTCGTAGAGCATCATAAAACAGCAGAAGGGTGAGAAATATTATCATAATAACAATGCATATAATCATATATCTCAACACAAAAGTATACACATAACACATTCTCACCATTCTACCATTCCACATAAACATACATATTATATTCATTCTTCAATGCATCATTACAACGATACAATTCTTATCACAATTCATCACATCTCATTCAATATACATCGCAAGGCATATATATATATATATATATATATATAAAACCAAGCATATTCATCACAATGCTTATCATTCAACATAAACACATATATTCATGTTCATTCATCCATGCACAAATACAAGGATGACCAATGCAAATCATAGAGACCGACTCACGACTCTATGTAAATGCAATGCGGGTACCGACTCATTTCATCTCAAGTTCAATTGAAGAACTTATTGGAACCATCGCTCGTTACTTAGTGTAACTCCCCGTCGGGCATACGATGTTCACCCATTGCTACCACCTCTCAAAAGGCTTACAATGTTTATGGATTGCCCCCACCTCTCAAAAGGCTTACAATCTGATTGCTCCCACCTCTCAAAAGGATTACAATCGTTTGTAATCATCGCCCCCACCTCTCAAAAGGCTTACGACGTTACAACGGATTCATCTTAGAACCCCACAATGCAAGAATGCACATCATGATGCTTCACATACAACATGACTCATGACACTCTTGACATGCATACATATTCACAATATAGTCATGCATTCATCACACACAATCCACATACATTCACATCAATTGTGCCAAACGGCAACCGAACGTTCTCACAAATAACCAAACAATTCGATTTACGGTTTACCGGAAAAGTCGGTTAAAAGTCGGCTAAAAATAATATTTTTCTTCACCAAATCATAGAACATATTTTTAGCTTCACATCTATATAAAGAACACCTCAATCGGATAAACAACGCAAAAGATATGGATATTTCAAAATAACGCAAAAACATAAACCGGAGGCCTGACACTACGATACGGTTTGAAAATACTGTTCTAATTGAACCAGGTTCAGACCTCAAAACCATTTTTCCTAGAAAGAACATCTCATTAGCTTTCCAACTCTTCGAACGGGGATCAAAACCGATTTACGGATCAAACAGATATGAATTTCCGAAGTTTCCCCGAAAAACCATAATTTTCTGCTACAGCACTGCGGATTTTTACGTTTTCGCCCGAAAACCCGACTAAATCGAACTTTTTCACCGAAACAAACATATACGCACAACCACCAAATACATAAGAACAATTTAGAACACATAAACGAAATTTCTACGACGTTCGATTTTTCGATTAAATTTCAACCTTTCAAAAACCAGAATTTTCAAACATCACCAAATCGAATAAAAAGCACGCTATACGACGACCTAACCTTACTCGATACAACTACGTAATTTATTTCGAATTCTAACCGTGAAAACATCGGTTTTTATCGACTTTGTCCAATTCGACCTAACCACATATATCTCCAAAACAATCTAAACAATTCAAACACACACATACATAATCATACACATGGATAAGATAATAATATTTCACACCCTTACCCGATTAAATTCGATTCCTAGAGTTGTCTTGACGATTTCCTAGCTTTTCCAATCTTTTCTTCTCTTTTTCTTCTCTTGTTCTTCTTTCTCTCTATTTTTCTCTCTAACTCTCCTTTTCTCTCTTTTCTAACTCTTATACTTTTCTTTCTATTTGTTTTCTTACTACTTTCTTTTCTTTACTTTAAATATCTCACAAATACCCTTAAATCATTCCTCACTTAAATTCTAACTTAACAATAATTATGAAATGTCTAAAATACCCTCCAATCTAATTTCCCCCGAAAAATCTCAAAAACGGTAAAATAATATAACACGCCAACATATCAGATTAAAACACCAATTTCACAATAACATTATTATCACCCAAATTAAATAAAAGACTCAACAAAATAATACAAATTAGCACAAAATGGAGATAATCATAATCGGGCTGTTACAACTCTCCCCCACTTTTGAAATTTTCGTCCTCGAAAATATTACCTGATTCAAACAACTCCGGATACGACTCTCGCACCCCACTCTCTAATTCCCAAGTCATATTGCCCTCCGAAGCGCCTCCCCACGCTACTTTCACAAGCGCAATATCCTTGCCTCTTAGCTTCTTAACTTCACGATCCAAAATCTTAATCGGTAAAACTTCAACCGTAAGATTATCTCTCACTTCTACCTCGTCCATAGGAATAATATGTGACGGATCCGGAACATACTTCTGAAGTTGCGAAACATGGAAAACGTCATGCAAATTCAAAATATTCAGAGGCAACGCCACACGATAAGCCACAGCGCCAACACGTGCAGTAATCTGATATGGACCAATAAAACGAGAAGTCAACTTCTTCGACTTCAAAGCACGACCCACACCCGTAACCGGTGTAACTCTCAAAAACACATGTTCGCCTTCTTTAAACTCAAGATCTTTCCTTCTCTTGTCATGATAGCTCTTTTGTCTACTTTGAGAAGCTTTCATCTTTTCCTGAATAAACTTCACTTTCTCCGTCGTTTCTTGTACCAATTTCGGTCCAACAATCGCCCTCTCACCAGTTTCATGCCAACACAAAGGTGTTCGACATCTCCGACCATACAAAGCCTCAAATGGTGCCATACCAATACTCGAATGAAAACTGTTATTATAGGTGAACTCAATCAACGCTAAATAACTATCCCAAGCACCACCTTGCTCTAGCACACAAGCACGCAACAAATCCTCCAACGATTGAATCGTCCTCTCAGTTTGACCATCTATTTGCGGATGGTAAGCCGAACTCAATCTTAGCTTAGAACCCAAAGCCTCTTGTAAACTCACCCAAAATCTCGATGTAAATCTCGGATCTCGATCCGATACAATACTCTTAGGAACACCATGTAACTTCACAATCACACGAACATAAATCTCGGCTAACTTCTCCAAAGGATAACTAATGTCAATTGGAATAAAGTGAGCAGATTTAGTAAGCCTATCAACAATCACCCAAATAGCATTATGACCTCTTTGCGTATTCGGCAATCCCGTAACAAAATCCATCGATATACTATCCCATTTCCATTCCGGAATATCCAACGGTTGCAACAAACCACTAGGCTTCTGATGTTCCACCTTCGACTTTTGACAAGTCAAACACGCATACACAAATCGAGCCACATCCCTCTTTAAACCGGACCACCAAAAGATCTTCTTCAAATCTTGATACATCTTATTCGCACCCGGATGAATACTTAAATTACTTCGGTGTCCTTCCTCTAAAATCATCTTTTTCAACTCCGCGTCGTCGGGAATACAAATACGACCACGGAATCTCAAAACTCCAAAGTTATCAACCTTGAAATCCTCATTCTCATTCATCATTAAATCAACGAACTTCAAATCCAACTTTTGCTTTTCACTAACCGTTGCAAGAAAATCATTCGTAACATGTAACATACCAAGTCTCACACTTCGCGGTGTCATTTCACAAACCAAACTCAAATCTCTGAAATCTTCCAAAAGTTCCCATTCTTTCATCATTAATGCAGACATATGTAACAACTTTCGACTTAAGGCATCGGCTACCACATTCGCCTTACCCGGATGGTAATTCAAACTAAAATCAAAATCCTTCAAAAGCTCTAACCATCTTCATTGTCTCATGTTCAATTCTTTCTGATCAAATAAATATCTTAAGCTTTTGTGATCACTAAAAACTTCAAATCTTGCACCATAAAGGTAATGCCTCCAAATTTTCAAAACAAACACCACGGCCGCTAACTCCAAGTCATGCGTAGGATAATTCTTTTCATGCACTCTCAATTGTCGTGAAGCATAAGCCGCAACTTTTCCATCTTGCATCAGAACACCACCTAACCCAATCAAAGAAGCATCACAATACACCACAAATGGATCTGTAGGATTCGGTAAAATCAAGATCGGAGCCGTTGTCAACCTTCTTTTTAGCTCAATGAAACTCTTTTCACAATCTATATCCCAAATGAAAGCCTTTCCTTTACAAGTCAATTGCGTTAACGGAAGTGCCAACTTCGAAAATCCCTCAATAAACCTCCGATAATAACCCGCCAAGCCTAAAAAGCTTCGAATTTCCGTAACCGATCTAGGAGTCTCCCACTGCATCACCGCATCAATCGTAGATGGATCAACACTAATACCACTCCCGGAGATAACATGTCCAAGAAAAATTACTTCCGATAACCAAAAGTCACATTTTGACAACTTAGCATATAATTGTTTCTCTCTCAAAATTTGCAACACAATTCTCAAATGCTCTTCATGCTCTTCTTGAGACTTAGAATAAATCAAAATATCATCGATGAACACAACCACAAAATGATCCAACTGTTCATGAAAAATACGATTCATGTATTCCATAAACACCCCCGGCGCATTAGAAACCCCGAATGGCATCACGGAATATTCGTAATGACCATACCGTGTCCTAAATGCTGTCTTCTGAATATCCTCGCTTCTCACACGAATTTGGTGATATCCCGATCTCGAATTAATCTTGCTAAAGACACGCACACCAACTAATTGGTCCATCAAATCATCAATCCTTGGAAGCGGATACTTGTTCTTAATTGTCACCTTGTTCAACTGTCGATAATCAATACATAACCGCATACTTCCATCCTTTTTCTTTACCAACAATACCGGAGCACCCCAAGGAGAAACACTTGGCCTTATAAATCTCTTGTCCAACAAGTCATTCAACTGCTTCTTCAATTCTATCAACTCCGATGCCGGCATACGATACGGTGCCATCGAAATCGGTCTAGTGCCAGGAACTAGATCAATAGAGAACTCAACTTCTCTTTCCGGTGGTACATCTGTAATATCCTCCGGAAACACTTCTGGAAAATCACACACCACTGGAAACACATCAATACCAATCTTACTCTCCACTGACAATGATGCAAATAAACCAAACAATTGAGCTTCATCCTCTAAAAGTTTCTTCAACTCTTTAGTAGATAGAAAACTCTCATCTTCATCATCTTCCAAAGAAGGAAACCTTACCAACTTATGATAGCAATCTATATGACCTCGATTAAATTGCAACCAGTTCATACCCAAGATTACATCCAATCCCTCCAACGGCAAACCCACTAAATCCATAATGAAGTCTTTACCATAAATGGTCAAAGGACAACTTACACACACCAAAGACGTAGTTACCGACCCTGAAGCAGGAGTCTCAATAACCATCTCAATACCCATCAAAGACAACGCAAGATTCAAACGCTTCGCGCACTCAGACGAAATAAACGAATGAGTCGCTCCCGTATCAATAACAGCAACTAAAGGTGTACTATTAATAAAGCATGTACCTTTAATCAAACGGTCTGCACTAGTGGTCTGAGTCCCCGCCAATGCAAACACCTTTCCGCCCGCTTGAGCTTGTTTCGGCTTAGTACACTTAGTACTAATGTGACCTACTTCTCCACAGTTAAAACACTTCACCATATTCCTCCTACACTCAGCAGTAGAATGCCCAATACCTCCACAGTTAGAACATCTCCCAACGGCCTTCCTACACTCAGTTGCTTTATGACCCATTCCACCACAATTGAAACACTTAATGAACCCAGAACTTCCTCCTCCAGATCTCTTATCAAAGTTTCCCTTATATTTACCCTTATCAGCGGGGGTCACATAAGGTCCACTTCTAGCTTGCTGTTTCCCTCTCCTCTCATTCACACTCTTGTAATGTGTAGAACGAGCTTTGCTATCTTCCTCGAAGATTCTACAACATTCAGTCAAATCCGAAAACCTCCTAATCCTTTGATATCCCACAGCTTGCTTAATCTCAGGACGCAAACCATTCTCATATTTAATACACTTTGAGAACTCAGCAGTAATCGTAGCATAATGAGAATGAAATTGAACCAATTCCACAAACTTAGCAGTATAGTCCACCACTGACATACCACCTTGTTTCAATTCCAGGAATTCCATCTCTTTCTTCCCTTTCACACTTTCAGGGTAATACTTCAGCAAAAACTCGGTACGAAACAATTCCCAAGTTACCTCTTCATTATCCACCTCAAGAATTTCACGCATACCGACCCACCAATCGTCGGCTTCTTCCCTCAGCATGTGAGATCCAAGCCTCACCTTATTCTCTTCCGCACAGTCCATGACTCTGAAGATTCTTTCAATCTCTTTCAGCCAAAGTTGAGCACCATCGGGATCAAATTTTCCTTTGAAGACCGGTGGTTGATTCTTCCTGAACTCTTCATTAGCACTTACATTCGGCGCACCCTGCACCGCCCTAGCCATTGCTTCCATAGCAGCAGCCATCGCATTATCGTTTCTACCAGCCATATTCTGATCATTCCCAAAAATAACAACAAAGGTTAAACAACAGTTCAACCAACACAAGAACGAGACAGACACGACTGACTCAACCTTGGCTCTGATACCACTTAATGTAACACCCCCTTTTTATACCCCCAAATAATCAAATAAATCATTTAGGCACGTATTGGAAATTTCATCAGAGTATAATTGTAAACACGGCATAAAAAGGCATGTCACATTATGCTTGAAATTAAAACATACAACACCTGCTCAACAAATGATATGCAACAGTGGGGTAACTTTCAACGTAGAAACTCAGTCCTTACACCCATATCTCAATATTTAGAATAAAAGCGGAAAATCTAAACATTGATAACATCAAACATATATACATTATATATATATATATATATATATATATATATATATATATATATATATATATATATATATATATATATATATATATATATATATACATCAACAAGTATGATACAACAACATCATTCATGTTTATATACACAAATTCATCAGCAAGATACATACACGAATGTATCACAAAAAGGAATCAAACATAAGCATCCTAGCTACCCGGTGCTACATATCAGAGCCAACCGACCAAAAAGGTATGAAGACACGCTTCACAAAAGACCACCAGATACCTAATCTGCAATGCCTCGTAGAGCATCATAAAACAGCAGAAGGGTGAGAAATATTATCATAATAACAATGCATATAATCATATATCTCAACACAAAAGTATACACATAACACATTCTCACCATTCTACCATTCCACATAAACATACATATTATATTCATTCTTCAATGCATCATTACAACGATACAATTCTTATCACAATTCATCACATCTCATTCAATATACATCGCAAGGCATATATATATATATATATATATATATATATATATATATATATATATATATATATATATATATATATATATATATATATATATATATATATAACCAAGCATATTCATCACAATGCTTATCATTCAACATAAACACATATATTCATGTTCATTCATCCATGCACAAATACAAGGATGACCAATGCAAATCATAGAGACCGACTCACGACTCTATGTAAATGCAATGCAATACCGACTCATTTCATCTCAAGTTCAATTGAAGAACTTATTGGAACCATCGCTCGTTACTTAGTGTAACTCCCCGTCGGGCATACGATGTTCACCCATTGCTACCACCTCTCAAAAGGCTTACAATGTTTATGGATTGCCCCCACCTCTCAAAAGGCTTACAATCTGATTGCTCCCACCTCTCAAAAGGATTACAATCGTTTGTAATCATCGCCCCCACCTCTCAAAAGGCTTACGACGTTACAACGGATTCATCTTAGAACCCCACAATGCAAGAATGCACATCATGATGCTTCACATACAACATGACTCATGACACTCTTGACATGCATACATATTCACAATATAGTCATGCATTCATCACACACAATCCACATACATTCACATCAATTGTGTCAAACGGCAACCGAACGTTTTCACAAATAACCAAACAATTCGATTTACGGTTTACCAGAAAAGTCGGTTAAAAATCGGCTAAAAATAATATTTTTCTTCACCAAATCATAGAACATATTTTTAGCTTCACATCCATATAAAGAACACCTCAATCGGATAAACAACGCAAAAGATATGGATATTTCAAAATAACGCAAAAACATAAACCAGAGGCCTGACACTACGATACGGTTTGAAAATACTGTTCTAATTGAACCAGGTTCAGACCTCAAAACCATTTTTCCTAGAAAGAACATCTCATTAGCTTTCCAACGCTTTGAACGGGGATCAAAACCGATTTACGGATCAACAGATATGAATTTCCGAAGTTTCCCCGAAAAACCATAATTTTCTGCTACAGCACTGCGGATTTTTACGTTTTCGCCCGAAAACCCGACTAAATCGAACATTTTCACCGAAACAAACATATACGCGCAACCACCAAATACATAAGAACAATTTAGAACACATAAACGAAATTTCTACGACGTTCAATTTTTCGATTAAATTTCAACCTTTCAAAAACCAGAATTTTCAAACATCACCAAATCGAATAAAAAGCACGCTATACGACAACATAACCTTACTCGATACAACTACGTAATTTATTTCGAATTCTAACCGTGAAAACATCGGTTTTTATCGACTTTGTCCAATTCGACCTAACCACATATATCTCCAAAACAATCTAAACAATTCAAACACACACATACATAATCATACACATGGATAAGATAATAATATTTCACACCCTTACCCGATTAAATTCGATTCCTAGAGTTGTCTTGACGATTTCCTAGCTTTTCCAATCTTTTCTTCTCTTTTTCTTCTCTTGTTCTTCTTTCTCTCTATTTTTCTCTCTAACTCTCCTTTTCTCTCTTTTCTAACTCTTATACTTTTCTTTCTATTTCTTTTCTTACTACTTTCTTTTCTTTACTTTAAATATCTCACAAATACCCTTAAATCATTCCTCACTTAAATTCTAATTTAACAATAATTATGAAATGTCTAAAATACCCTCCAATCTAATTTCCCCCGAAAACTCTCAAAAACGGTAAAATAATATAACACGCCAACATATCAGATTAAAACACCAATTTAACAATAACATTATTATCACCCAAATTAAATAAAAGACTCAACAAAATAATACAAATTAGCACAAAATGGAGATAATCATAATCGGGCTGTTACAGATGCCACTTGTTAGACGATAAGATTCGATCTAAAGGGGGTGAATAGATTACAGATTTTAAAATCAAAACTTTTGGCAAAAATCTATTTTAAAAAATATGGCATGGCGGAAAAATGACTCGGATGGAATCGTCTTACCAAACCTACTATCGAAAAGAAATATACGTATCACAAACCAAACAAAATGATAATGAACGTAAATGTTCTATAAC
The DNA here is from genome assembly GCA_022829125.1 of Lathyrus tuberosus. Taxonomy (NCBI): domain Eukaryota; kingdom Viridiplantae; phylum Streptophyta; class Magnoliopsida; order Fabales; family Fabaceae; genus Lathyrus; species Lathyrus tuberosus. Next base: position 1,607,249 of record JALAZF010000233.1, read on the forward strand.
GATCAAGCTATGAATCAATTAAATGCAATGCCAATCGTAACTTGTTTATCTAATGAACCAAAACACAATTAAAATACGCACAAACAATTTATTGAACACTTGGTGTGTAATCAATAGCAATTGGAAATTTAATTTGTGTTGTTGATGTTAAAAGCTGATCACAATCAAAGTGATTATGATTATATCAACAACAACACTTTTAAAAGATAATAGAAAACAATTTCCAATTGAATTGATCAAACAATGATGAACTCGATAAATTGCAAAATCAACAAAAAAAGTGATAATGAGATAGATAGAGAGAGAGAGATAGAGAGAGAGAGAGAGAGACCAATATTTTTTTAGGAAGTTCCCCAATCGGCCTCGCTATAAGTACATCTTCCCTTAATTCAAAATCAAATTGAGATATTTCTATTAACCTTTTCTTTGAAAAATCGTTTATACAAGAGATGAAGAATGCAAACCCCAAAAACCATATTGTTTTGTATTAATTATTCCACCTCCAACCCTTGATCAAAAGCTTGGTCAAGTGACCAACAAATGCAACTAATCTCCTCCGATTATCCTGAGTACGCAACTTGTTGAAACCCCGAGATTCCTGAACACAATTTACCGTCTCGCGCTACTCCTTTGCAAGGAAACCACCTTGTCCTAAGGCCTTCACTCAGTCGAATATTTGTTGACAATACCTTGTCCAAAACCTTCAAATCAACCCGATCTTAAAGGAAAACTCCACCTTGGTTTTCTTATTTGAGACACACAAAGTTCCCAACTCAATATTCTTGGTTACTCCAAACCTAATTGGACGTTATTAACCCAAATCTATATGGTCACCAATCGAAAAATGATTATGTGTAGTTCAATTGTGTGTACGCATAGAAGAAGGGATGAAGATGATGGTTAACTTTGTAATCTGGTTTCGTTTAGGTTTTACTCACTAAGAATCTTACCTAGAAGAAGATGCATGTATGAGTATATATAAGTATGTAAAGAAATGGGCAAAGAGGATGCAAGAAAAATAAGGTGCAAAAATAATTTTTTTCAAGTTTTAAGTTGCATATGTCGGCCTATGAAGGTGTTCAGGCCGGCCTGTACAGCGACCTAAGAGGCGACCTGTGGGCAGAGCCTACAGACTTCATTCTTGAAGCATGAGAGCCGGTCTAAAATATGGATGTGTCGACCTGTACTGAAGCAAAGGCTTCCATAGGTCAACCTGATCATGTATAGTTCAGTCTATGCAATTATGTTGACACGCAAACATGATTTTTTGATGTGTATGACATGGCTAAGACCTATCAAACTTGTTCAAAGACTCTTTTTATGCATCCTAAGGCTAAGAGGAGAAATGAGCATCTAAATGTAGGTTGATACCATCCAATAGACAAAAGCGCTACAACATACTACCTTGTTCCTTGTTTGACATTATTCAAAACCCGGTTGAATTCTTAGTTAGCAATCACACATGAAAGATAATGGGAAATTGTTTTTTCAAGTAGCTTGATTAAGCTTTTTGTAATATATGAACATTCTCCTTCCAGATATTGTTTGAGTTGGGATTAGCTTGCTTTTCTCATTTTTTATCATAGTCATTCCTCCTTTCTTGATTACCATATGTATATGACTTACTCAAGCACTGTGTGAAATTGGGTAGATCATTCATGCTTCCAGTAGTTTCACTACTTATTTTCTAACAACTTCTTTCACATCGGGGTTCAAACGTCTTTGAAGTTGAGCTATATGTTTGAAATCATCTTCTATCATGATTTTATGTAAGCAATAAGATGAAAGTATTCCTTTTAAGTCATATAATTCCAAACCTATAGCTTTTTTATACCTTTTGAGGGTTTTACATGATTTTCCTTCTTGCTCAAGGGAAAAAGAGTTGTTAATTATCATCATATTATTACCATCATCTTCTAAGAAAACAAATTTTAAGTGTGAAGGTAATGTTTTTAATTTTGGTTTAAGGTTTTCTAATCTGGATACTTCTCCTAATTTTTCAATTTGGATCTCATTAGGAGGAATTTTCTTAGGGTTATTAAGTTATTTTAACCTCTCTCTATCCTTTTGTTCCTTTATTTTATCAAACATTGTATAAGTGCATGTTAATGATTGTTCCAGAGGAGATGGGTTATGAGGTTGATTTTCTACTTCACTTATGACCTCCTTAGTGGCATCTATTTGAAAAAAAATCCCTTATATTTATAATGTTTCATAGCTTCAAAATGATTAAAACTTACATCTTCATCTTAAACTCTGACCTTCATTTGCCCGTTGTCAGCATCGATCATCATCAGTGCTCTTTTTTATGAATGGTCTTTCGAATAGTAAAGGTAATTTAACATCTTTGATATCCATGACTACAAAGTCAACTGGGAATCAGAATTTGTCTACTTTAATCAGTACATCTTTCGTGATACGTGAAGGGTGCTTAATTGACTTGTATGCCATTTGCAAAATCATTCTTATCTTTTTCAGCTCTAAGTCACCAATTTTTTTTTACTACCAACAGAGGCATGAGATTGATGCTAGCTCTTAATTCGAAAAGTTACTTCCATGCACTGTTTCTTGGGTTAGCTTCTTTCTGGGACGGTGTATGATGGATGATTGCACTGCAAGTAGCTTCCAATTGAATAATATCTTCATCAGTGTACTTGCAATCTTTTGGTGATGATTTCTTTCATGAAATTTGTGTATGCAAGAATTTTCTTCAAAGCTTCTACAAATGGGATGTTTATTTTTGTAGTTGTTTGAAGCTATCAAGAAATCTTGAATATTTCTATTCCTTATATTTTTTATTGGATTAAGTGGATAAGGTAAAGTCTTTACTAGTGCTTTTTTTCATTTTCTTTTTTTCTCTTTTCACTTTTCTTATTATGCTTTTTCTTCTCTTTCTTCCCTTTCTTTTTCACCCTTTTATTTTCTCTCATTTTCCTTTTCTTTTCTTTCTTCTTCCTCTTTTTCTTTATCTTCTTCCTCTTTTTTTTCCTCCTCTTTGTTGTTACCTCGACCACTTATGGTAATGACAACCTTGCATTGTTCTTTTTAAGATCCATTATTTCTCTCATCAGATTTCCAATGTGATTTGTGAGTTCTTTAATGGATATTTGTGTATTCTTTTGTGAAGATGTTGTTGTTGTTAGAAATTGTGTGAGTGTCTCTTCCAAGGTTATTTGGTTTTGAGGAGATGTTTGATTAGGTTGGGATTGCTCATTAGTGTAGGTGTCTGATTTTTCTTGCATATTTCTATTTTGATGCAGCCATGGCTTCTAGTAACTCACATAATTGACTTTTGCTTGAGTTTGAGGGCAAATTTTGGTTGAATGATTTCCATTGCAAAGCTCACAGAATGCAATCGGCCTCTGTTGAGGTATTTCATGCATTTCTTTTAGTTGTTGTGGGAGGCTTGATAGTTACTTTGTTAATTCATCCATTATTTGCATTAACAACTTGTTTTGCACGAAAAGAACATTATTGGCATTCAAATCCTCTTTTTGATACACATTTATGTTGTATCTTCCTTTGTGATCGTTGAGTGTCATTCGTTTAATAAAATTTGGTGCATCTTCTACACTTTTGGACATTAGATAACATCCAACAGTAGCATATAGTAACAACTTAGGTTGTTATTGAATTCCATTTTTGAAAATGTTTATTTGCAAATGTTTTTCAAAATTGTGGTTTGGACATCGTCTCAGCACAGACTTGTACCTTACCCATGTTTCATCAAGATTTTTATTACACCTTGGAAAAACACCGTGATAGTGGTCTTTGCTTCCAAGAATTTATTAGGAGAAAAGAATCTATTTAGGAATTTTTCCTCCAACAAGTTCCAATTTGTCACCGCCAATGTGGGTAGGTCTAGATACCATTCCTTTACTTTTCAAATTAGTGAGTGTGGTAACAGCCGTAGGAATATAGCCTTTTCCTCATCTTTTAACACTCCTATCATACCAGCAATCTCGTCGAATTTTGTGAGGTGTGTATACGAGCCTTTATGATCTAATCCTGTAAAACGGTTAGCATACAAAATTTGTAACAATCCATTTTTCATTTCACTTTTCGGACATTCCTTTGTGTTCTAGCTAAATGAGCTATACGTTTAGGACTATGTTGACATGGTGCACCAGCATTGTTGTTTCAATTGTTGTTGTTTACTTTAGCCATTGTTCTTTATTGTGTTGAGACAAAATATTCTTCTAGATCTGGTCATTTGGCTCTTTATTTAATTTTCCTATTTTCACTAAGTTTTTTACGTGCGGCTTATTCAATTTTAGGAACGAGCAAGAGTTGTTCAACAAGAACCTTACATCGCATAAACTTGTAAGAACATATCTAATTATAAAAGTTAATAGGTTAGTGATGATAAAAAAAATATACACATAATATACAATTATACACAAATATATACTTAATTAAAATAATAATTATGCTTTTATCTTGTGAAATTATGTTCTTGAGGGGACAGATGTTGGACACGATGTTGGGACAACTGGTCCAACTTATTAAACCAACAATAAAAAAGCAGCAATAACACAATACAAAAAGTAATAAAATAACACCAGAGATTGGTAACCTAGTTCGGTGCAAATACCACCTACGTCTGGAGGGCATTCTTCCCGAGAAAGGAAATTTACTACTTTGATGCTTAATGCCTCTTTCTAATCCTAGTGACTTTTTATTTAGGAATCCTCCTAAATATGAGAACCCCTCTCACTTTCTCTCAATCACTAATCCCAAGTGATCAACTTCAATATCAACAATATTAAATGTTGAATTTACAACTCAACTAAGACAAACCAACAACTATGCCAAGTTACTTAAGCAATAATATGGTGTACACAAACAAGATCCAACACTAATCCTTCTGATATGAGTGATATCATTAGCGTGGGATACAAGTAACAAAAGACTCAAAAATCCTTGCAAAAAAAGTTAATCCTAGTGCACAAGACTTGTTCTCAAACATGAGATTTGAGTCTCCTTAAATAACAATGCATTATGGGCTTTTCTCATTTGGATTTCTGATTTAATTTCGTTTAAAATAATAGTTGAATTTGTTGGATTTGATTTTCTCCATAAAAATATCCAACAAAATATATGAAAATTTATATTTCAAATTTAAATTTAAATCTCCATTTAAATCTGATTTGATATTCAACAGTTGTCAAACAAATCACACAAACATTATTATACAATCTGCAACAAATCTGACTAAATCAATCAAAATTTTGCACCTAACAGCATCCATCATGGCCTGCTTTCAAGGGCTAGATGTTGCACTATACACATACTGGAACATCGTGATCCACATGTTGCACTAGAACATTCAAATTAACTCTCTTCATGAATTACAAATCTTCTTTATAGATTGAATCTTCGATGAAATAAATCTGAACCAAAACTTCAATAACATATGTCTGTTGTTAGAGACCAGATAGTATAGCACACTTGTTGGAACATCGTTTTCCACATGTGTCACTCCTGCACTAGAAACAAGTTGAACATACTCCATGTTGTTTTGCATAATACAGCCAACCCAAAGGAACAACATCTTGAAACTTAGCACCAAACCGCAACAACGACACTGTTTTGTTGTGTGTACAGCAAAATTAAGTTTTGAAATTATCGTATCCACAGAGACTGATGGTTTTAAAGATAGAGTTTTTTTGTTTGTTGAGATGCGAAAAACTAAATGACAGAAAGTAAAGTTGGAGATTTTGATGTTAACAATGAGAATGCTTGATGGGGGTATATTTCATTATTACATTTCTATAATGCACATCCATAGGTCATTAATATGCTCCTTTACTCAGTGTATAATACTACCATATGTTACCCTTATTTGTGTCTCCATTCATCATCCACGTTGTGAGATAGGTGTATTACCTAAATAATGATATACATTACTATTAACCAACACATAGCATTAAGTTCCAACAGTCGCAAAGTAGAGAGACTCCACACTGATCATGGTATAATACGTGAAGATATTTAGCCTATACTTATGTTTAGGCTTAGTATTCAATAGATAATTATCTTGGATCTTGTAATGACAAACACGTTTCGATGGCAGTACACACCATGAAAATAGGTTTTAGTTTGCAAGGCTAAAACAAGCATTAAGATTAAAGAGTCACCAATATTATAGCATGAGTAGATTTACATAGAATGCCATGACCAATTCAGTACATAAATATAACAACTACATCTTATCCCAATAATAGAAATTTTAGCTACGCTTGCACATGGTCAGTGTAACATCTGGCTTTTTGTAGAGAAGTTGATTTCAGAGACAAGATATGCCATATCACTTGAGCAGTGCTTCCCCTTCCAAATTTCTTTCTTATCCTCCTTTTAAGACCAGAGTGAACCTACTTTAATTTTGTACTCCTCTGATCCACCAAACTCCCTTTGAACTAAACTAATAACTTCAATCTATAGGGAAATTTCTCAGTCTCTCATTAAGCACACCTTCCTTGTGCTCAACACTCATACTCATCTCTAACACTCCGACCAATCTGCTTTCTTCTTCAGCAAGAAACACTTACATGTATTCCATGTGTCCTTGATCGGCTTTGCTCGCCTAACGCACCACTATTTCGACTAGCGTGCTTACTGTTGCATCACCATGGAGTAGTTGCACATGGTACTTCCACCTAGCCTTATTATGTGCCTAGTGTGCCTGTAGCTTGGGTCTAGCGAGCATTACTTCTTTAATTTCTCCATTTGCCTTTTTTAGGCTGATTCACAGTTTCCTAATTCTTTTCAGTTGTTTTTTATTAATTTTAGAAGAAAAGCATAACATGTCAATGTTTCATAGATATTTGGGGGGGGGGGGGGGGGGGGGGGGGGGGTTGTAACAATTTCTTGTGGTTGTAGAAAGTGAACATGAAAATGATCTTAACTCAAGATAAATGTATTGAAATATTAAAGGGTGAGAAATCAATGCGCGCGTGCCAAACCGAAGCAGGGGAGATCAAGATGGTGGATAAGGTTATAAGTATCATTATCCTATTCATTGGGGATATATTTTTAAGGGATGTCGCCAGGGAGAAGACTACGGCTTCGATGTGGGCAAAACTTGAATCATTATATTTGATCAAATCTTTGGCTCACAAATTGTATCTGAAACAATAAATCTACTCATTCTGAATGGTAGAGAACAAATCCAGAGTGAAGAAATTGACATAATTTCACAAGTTTATAGATGATTTAAAGAATATTAAGGTGAATATTGATGATTAAGACAAGGTTATACTCTTAAATGAGCTCATTACCTAGATCCTTTAAACACTTTAAGGATGCCCTTTGATAAGTGGTAAATACATAGTGTTTCTTACTTATTTTATTTTAATTTTCGTGTGTGTTTTCATCATTCTAGTTTGATTTTATGCATTTTTGTCTTCTTTTTATGATATTAGGTAATAAGAGGGTAATGGACCAAATATGAGCGAATGATGGGGCTATTCCGCAAGTGCACGAAAATGCCAGTTATAGTATAAAAAGTGTCGAACCCACAGAGACCAATGTCAACCTATCATATTCTATTATCGCTATGTAAATCTAAGGCTAAACGGGAATATTTTGGAATTTTTTTAGAAGGAAAATAAAACTGGAAATAAAGTTAGTTTGGAGAAAATTAATAAAAGTGAGACCGGAATGTAATTTCCAATCGCACCTCTAGAACTCAATAAATCATTGGCGTATGTTGTGTTTTAAATTAATTTTTGGCACAGAATATTAGTTTTAAAATATTAGTCTCACATTGTTGTACTATTGACCTGTGTTATATTTCAAAACCACAAATGTTTTGTTGTCGCTCACCCATTTAAGTCGCGGAATACTTTTTGGAAACCAATAAATCCTAGTTAATCTCTAAAGCGATGTCGCTGTTTTTAGAAACTAAATCCAATTTTTAAGATCAGGTACTGATCTCACACTGTCACGTTGTTGACTAGTAACTGAGTCTTTTGAAATTGCAGATGCAGATATTGATCGGACACCGGTCTCACACTTTCGCGCTGTTGACCGGTACTTGAACGTATCAAAATTACAAATGCAGAAAATTCATTGGATATTGGTCTCACAACTTCGCACTGTTGATCAATATCTGAACGTTTTCACTGTTATGAAAAACATTTGAATTGTTTGACTCTTAAAAATTGGAACCAGAAAAACAAATTAATATTTAAAGTATATGCCAATTGAATCTACTAAATCTCATCGGAACGACAATCCTTACATCCCAGACTCTATATATTTAGCAGGACATGATTGCGGAAATCAATAAACAATTTTGGGTTTTTGAATTGAATAAAGACATAATAAGTGGTTTAAAATAATTAAAAGCGATGTTTAAAGAAAAAGGTAGAAGCTTGAAATAGTAACAAAGGCAGAAAAATAAAGAGTAAAAGTAAATGGAGGAAACTAAAGGGGAGAAAATAAAGACAGTAAAATAAATGCATACAAGTAAATGAACCTGAAGATAAAAGCTAGAATATAAAACTGAGTTAAAGACTTCAAGTTACGGCAAGATTGATCCAACTGTTACGCAGATTGTAGGCCTAAACACTAATGATGTGGTAGATCCTCGATGTGAGATAGATACCACTTTTACAATGGTCATTTATGCCTAAAATTATTAAAGAACAAATTGCACAAAATTCATATATATCGTGGACCCCTAAAAATGATGTTTAACTTGTAATATATAGTGATACAATGTTGAAAATCTGATGCCCCGAGAGTGGAAATCGTGGGAGAAAAATATAGGAAGAGTGGGGATGAACCAAGTTAATAATTGCTACAATTTTTCAAGTTTCAAACTGCATGACGTTCGCCATGCAGTGTGGCGGTCGCCACGTGTGTAAATGGGAGATCATGGCCAGCTGGCATGCCATGGCGACATCATGGTCCTGGTGGCGAGCGCCATGACTTTTTGGCTTCGTCTCTTTGCTCCTTTTTCGCTCTTTAGTGGACCCCATGACTTCCTAGTCATGGCTAGTACCCTGGCAGGCGCCATGGAGGTTGCTACTAGTGTATTTTCACCATTTTTTAGCATTTAATAAAATTTCCGTCATATTTTCTCATGTACGGACTCTTACTAGTTAATTACCTGAAATCAACATAAACTATCAGCATAACACCATACAAATATATGAAATAGACGTAAAACAGGTGAAATATGCATGCGAATTGAGTCAAAATACACTATGTATTATCGTGTTGTCAGCGAAAAAGGCTAAAGATTGTGCAAAAGGGAGCTCTTTCCATACAAAAACCTTACGACCAATACGGTTTGGCCGTGTTACCTGACACGGACCGTGATGGCCCATAGCTCTGCTCCCATACAAAGAAGTTGAGGCTGACATAGGTTGGGCGTGTCAGCTTCTTAGGAAGTTACTATTTGAGTGGTTTTTTTAGCATTTTGGTGACACCTTGGCATCCATAACCCTCTAGGCTTTATGTTAGTTGGTAATTAAGGCTTAGCTCAAAATAAATGGCAATTAGGGGTGATTTATGTTTGTTTTTAGTATAAATAGGCCCAGAAGCTTTAAGCAAAGGCATCACTTACCTCTTACCACTTATCGTTTATCATACATTTACTATTTTCTCTAGTTTTTTGCTTCGACTTTGAAGTTTTAGTTCTAAGTTTGCTGTTGTAATTGCTCTGCACTTTGGTATATTAATATTTCCTTTTTATTTCAAGTTATTATTCAATTTAGTTATGCTTTCTTTGCCTATTTCTATTTCTATTTACTTGCAATGACTTGTTATTATTTGATTGTTGTTTGTCTCACCATGTGTGAATAGTCTTATCAGGACAAGGGGTTGTGAGAGCCTATCTCATGATAAACCTTAATTTATTCATACATAATATATTACAAGAAAATTGAGTCCTTTTTATTTTAGATTCTGAATTCCAAAAATAGGTATATGTCTGTTGCGAAAGCAAAGGCAACATAGACACAATCATAGTTCGAAAGGATATGTATCGATGTCTGGTAGCGTATTTCTAAATAGTATATTAGCAAGGCTCCCTCCATGACAAGGAGACTCGTTTTCTATTGAGAAAGTCATTTAGTCGTGTCGAGAACCATATCTAGATTCTGCACGCCACAAAAGTGGGTGATACATATGTTTTATCTACTTTTCTATAAAAACTCTTAAATAATCTCGTAATCAAACATTGGATGATCATTGGGGTGATTCTAGGTAGACAACCACAAACCATGTATTGTTTCTTTATTATTTTCTAATTTCATTTTCAATCTGCACCAAACAAACACTTTTGCAATCGCTTTAGATAAACAAATTTGGAATAGAAATTTGGTAATCATACATCTCTCTGTGGGTTTGATCTTTTTATACTACTTGACGTAACCCTGCATTAGAGGCTCAAACACGTCAAGTTTTTGGCTCTATTACCTGGGAGATAGTTTTGATATTGAAATTTTATTCCAACAACATATAGACTAAAGCACTTTTATCTTTTCTGTTATTTTATTCTGTGCAAAAAGCCTCTATTTTCATAATGATTCTCGCTGGAGGATCTATTCAAGAGATGGGCAATTATGTGGACAATAACCATAGAAACCATTACCCTAATACATATGATCCAGGGTGGATAGATCACCCAAATGTTCTCTATCATAACCACCCCCAATATACTGAGGAACCATAAGATTTCCAATAATCTAACCTTGAAATGTTAATGGAGAATTTTATTGCGATGCAAACTCGCTCTAACCTAGAATCTATGATGTAGATTTTTGTGGCGACATAAACTCTCCATAATGAAGAGTTTAAAAACCAAAATCTGCATACTAGGAATTCCTTAGGCATCTAAACACTATGGTCGAGCCCCTCGCGACTCACAGCAAGGCCTTGAACACCCAAACCTCCTAGCTTGCTCACATCCCTCTAAGACCCTTCCCTGAGGGATATGTGAATATTGTGACAACCAAAATCGAAAAAACAAGTTGAAAGTTATAGGGAGAATGATAAATAGGTTAAGGAGAGTTATGGTGAGAAAAAGGTAGAGATCAAGGAAAATCTACCGACATCACCCAAAAAGGAGGTTGTCGAAGAAGTAGAGAATGGAGAACCTTATGTTGCTCCTTCTCCCTACAAGTCACTGATTCCTTTCCCGCAAAGATTTGTGGAAGTTAAGGTAGGTGCCCAATAAAAAAGGCCTGTCGAAATATTGGAAAAGACTGAGGTCCTGTCTAAAAGGAGAAAAATTGTAAGACCGTGAAATTGGGGAAATTATTGATGTTAAGAAAGGAATGTTGACCTTTGAGATGAGGGATGTGATGACAGACAATCAGTGCATGTCATTTAGCAAGAAAATTTGTCGAATTCTTACAAGAATTAAGCAAGTTAGAAGCATTTAAGTAAAAACACTGGAAAAAAGCGTTTTTGGGTGAAGAAAGGGACTTAGTGAGAAAATTGGTGAAAAAAGAATCAAAAACATGCTAAATCCCCTGGATTTTACGCGTCCATAACACGCCCACACTGCCTATAACGCGCCTGCGCAGAAAATCAACGTGTCAGTGTTAAAGTGATGATGGCGCAATGCGCCCACGTTGATAAGTGGTGCACTCAAGTTGTATATGTTTTCCTGACACATTTTTAGCAGATTTATAACAAAATGGGAGAGATAAAAAAGATGGTTCGACTACCAAGACCAGAAGTGACATTTTAGAGCGATTTTGGAGCTTTTAGAGGTCATTAAAGCCATATGAGAGCTTCTTCTTCACTGATTTTTTCCGATCTTCGCATCTACGATATTGGTATTAATTAATTTCAACATAAGTAGCTAGGTATCTTTAGGTTAGGCCAAATTTGAAGATGGACCTATTTTTTCTTGATTGGGATATATGATCGGATAATATTAATGTTATTGTTCTAACTTATTGTTATTATTTAATTAATGATTGTGTGAATTGCTTTTTGATTGTTACGGCTTTCGAATCAATTTTGATAAGCTATGACTACTAACTCTAGGGTTATTTATCTAAACTACTTTGAATGTTGAATTCTCTAATTGGCTAGGGATAGTACGATTAGGAATTGTGATTTAGGGAATAGCGCACTATGTTTCCTAATCTGATGGAACAATTGGCCCGAGGGATCAAAGAGTTGATGCCTAGATTAGTGAGATACACGCCAAGGGATTAGTGTAGTGCTAGATTTAGTCTGGAGTGTAACTCTCTAGTCGACGCATGTCTGCCAATTCTTTTTTCATAAATCAAGTAGAAATAGAATATTTTGATAATACGACCTAACCACTTTTCTCATTATCGTTTTAAAATCTTTTCTTGCATTTTCGACCAATTCAATCTCAAAACCCCTTAATTACTATTTTTAATCACATCACACAACGCACCTTGTTTTAAGTTTGCAATCCATGTGGAGACAAATTTATTTTTTATTACTTCGATAACAACACTAGTACTCTTACTAGTAAATTGTCAATCAAGGTTTTAGCGTCGTTGCCAGGGATTATTGATATTTTCAACAAGGTATATTGTGTGACTTGTTTTATTTAGTTTAATTCTAATTCTATTAATTTTTATTTTTATTTTGTTCTGCATTGAACAGTGCTACTAAGGTATTGTTTTCTATGTTTATGCGAGGTTCGGATTCGACAATTCGGTCGTTGGATTTAGAGATCGAGAGAACTGCAAGAGCACTCAGTAAAGCACAGATCGAGGTGCTAATAGTTGAAAAACAACATAAAGAGGAATCTAAAATGGCAGATCCACCACATCAGACATTTGGTGATTACTATAGGTGTACCGACGTGATCAAATCTCACAGGAATTCCAACCGGCAAATCCAGTGACATTTGATATAAAAAAATTTGTGCTGCAAGGCTTGAGAGATAATCTGTTCAATGGTGAAGCTATTCGTGATCCTTGGGAATATCTCGCAAAGTTCTATGAGACATGCTCCATGTGCAAGCCAACAGGAGATATCATTAATGATCAGGTGAAATTGTGTTTGTTCGTATTTTCCTTGATTGGTAGAGCTAAAGATTGGTGGCAATGTATTCTCAACGCAACGATAAAAACTTGATGGAATTAGAAGACAAGTTCCTAGAAAGATACTATTCAAATGTGTTGTTTGTCAAAAGAAAAACTGCAATTATGAATTTTAGCCATAGTGATAGTGATTTCTTGAATATGCTTGGGAGAGATTCAAATTGTTACTCAGGAAGTGCATGAATCACAACCTGAGTTCAATGGATCAGTTATCACACTTTATGAGAGGGTTTGACAACCGCCACCATAATGCTTATTGATGCCTCAAATTGAGGTATTATAAGGAAAAAAATGATGAAGAAGCGAATACACTCATTGAAAATATGTGTCGAATACACTCAAGGAAATGTGAGTCAGGTACATACCTTAACATGTGATTTATGTGGGGGCGAGCATTACAACATTAATTGTGTTCCTAACATAGACATTGCAGAAGTTAAGTATGCTAACTTCCAAAGGAACAATCGATACTCTAATACGTACAATCCAGGTTAGAAGGATCATCCTAAATTCAAGTGGAGAAACAATAGCCAAAACTCTGAATCCCACTCAAGGTGCTCAGCAAGAAACTTAAGCGCCACAACAAAAACCCTCAATATTGGAAGAAACTCTCAAGGGATTCATACTTACCGCTCAAGAGAGTTTTCAAAATATAAGTCAAGTACAACAAGAGATGATGCAGATTCAAAGGACTACCAATAAAAACACTGAGGCCTCCATAAAAAATTTAGAGGCACAAATTGGTCAGTTGTTGAAGAAAATAACACCTGATGCAAATTCAAGAAGGGGATTCAACGGTAATATTGTAGATAACCCAAATAATGAAAATTGTAGTGTTGTAGGGTTGGAGAATATAGTGGTAAAGACACCCGCGAGAGTTGACGGTGAGAGGAAGGAAAGTGAGGAGAAATTAGTAAGTGAATAGTGTAACGCCCCAGTTTTAGTTAGTTTTATTTAATTGAGTCGTTTTGATTATTTTATTATTATATTATTTTATTTTCGACTTTTATTTGGAAATATGTTATTTTTCATCGTGATTATATTTTATCGCGTTTTGGGAGCGTTTGAGAGATATTTGAGTGTAGGGGTATTTTGGTCTTTTGTTTGGGTAGATATTGTATTTTTCATATAATAGAAAGAAAAAGATAGAGAAAGAGAAAGGAAAGAAAAAGAGAAGAAGAAAAAGAGGAAGAAAGAAAAGAAGAGAAGAAAGAGAGAAAACTTGGAAAATCTAGGAATCAATCAACCGACTTTTCTAAACATGATTAAATCGGGTAAGGGTGCGAAACTCGATTATCTTATGCTTGTGTATGATTATGTGTGTGTGTGTGTGTGTGTGAATGTTTGTGGTGTTCTATAGCTTTTCAATTCTAGGTCGGAACGATAGAAATCGATGTTTTCGCGGTTGAAAATCGATGTAAATGCTGTAGAATACTTGTTACCATGATTGGGTTATGTCCTGATTGCTTTGTGTTGGTTTGGAAGTGTTTTAGTGGGGAAAATATGGTTTTGGGTTGTGTAACAGCGCTGCTGGGTTTTGCTGAATTCGCAGGTTCGCACTGCGAATCCCCTAGCGAAGGGGAAAGAGAGCATTCGCTGGCTATTCGCACTGCGAAGGTGAGGGCGAACGTTCGCGTGAGATTTGCACTGCGAACTTTGTGTTGTTTTGTGTTGTTTTCTTTCTGCCACTATTAGCTAGGAGACTCGCACTACGAAGGGGAAAGCGAGCATTCGCTGGGAGTTCGCACTGCGAACTTTAGGGATTTTTTAGGCTATTTTCCATTCTGACTTGGTTCGCTGGGACATTCGCACTCCGAATGAAGAAGCGAAGGACTCGCTAGGAGCTTCGCATTGCGAACATGACAACTTTTCCCAATTTGTTTTCTTTATAACTTTTGATCCGTAAGTCGGTTTGAGGCGCGGTTTGATGCGTTGGAAAGCTTTTGACATGTTCTTTCTTATTAAACTGGTTTTGAGATTTTTGGCCGATTAAATTATGTTGGGAAATTGGAAAGGTATCATTTTGTCAACTTGTACCATTTTAATTGTGTGTATTTGATGTGTTATCATGCAATATGCCTTTGATAGATATGGTATGACTTGTGTGCTGTTGTATGATGCAAATGCATGTGTTTAGATGGTGTGATGATGGTTTGTGGTCGTATGGTAAATAAATACATTGTTTTGGGCTTGAATTGCAAAGCATGATTATTGTTGATTGAGATTGTTGCATATATGTGTGCATTCGAATGTCATGAGTCATTGTATGCCAAGCATCCTGATATGCATTCTTGTGATGTCGTGTGCCCTAGTGGGTGTAAGCAAAGAATCGATTCTAGAGGGAATCTGCTATAACATCGTGAGCCTTATACAAAGAGGACTGAAAGCGATGATTATAGACGATCGTGAGCCTTATACAAAGAGGACCGAAAGCGATCGGATCGTGAGCCTTATACAAAGAGGACCGAAAGCGATCTATAAACGTCGTGAGCCTTATACAAAGAGGACCGAAAGCGACGGGGAACATCGTTTGCCCGACGGGGAGTTACGCTAAGTAACAAGCGATGGTTCCAATAGTTCCTGAGTGAACTAGTGTTGAGATGATGGATGGATGGTACCGCATTGCATTTGCATAGAGTCATTGTGTCGGTCTCTTTGCATTTGCATAAATCATGAATGGATTTATTATGTGTGGAAAATCATGAATGGATTGATTATGTGTGGAAAATCATGAATGGATTGATTATGTGTGGGAAATTGTGAATTGATTGAGTATGTGTTGAGATTTATGATTGGGTTGGTAAATTAATATGCATTGGTGATGGATATATGAGATATGCATTGTGTTGTTTTGTATTTGAATTCTGGTGGAAGTTGTGGTGAGAATATTTTACATGTGTATTGTTATGTTATTATATAATTGTATGCAATTATATTATGATTGTGTTTCTCACCCTTCTGCTGTTTTGAATGCTCTATGAGGCATTGTAGATTAGATGTTGGAGGTCTTTTTGTGAAGCTTAGGTCTTCGTTCTTTTGTCGGTCGGCTCTGATATGGGGCACCGGGTAGTCGGGGAGACCTTTAGTGATTAGGCGTATATGTATATGTATCTTTTGGATGTACATGGTTGACTTTGTTTATAACAAACTTTTATGATATGTATATATGAGATTCAGTTACAGATTTTCCGCTTTTATTCTGTATCTGATTTGTGGGTAGTAGGAACTAAGTTCCTCTGTTAATTGCTACCTAATTGTTGCATATCTTTACGAGCAGGTTTATTGAGTGTTTGTTTCAGCCGATGTGAAGCCTCAGTCTATGCTGTGAATTTTTAATTATACTCTGATGAAATTTTGAATTTTATTATCGCTTTATTTGTTGGGGGTGTTACATTAAGTGGTATCAGAGCCAGTCCGTGTCAGTTTGTGTCAGTCCTTGTCGGTGTTTGTGGTTGGGTGAGCTGTTTGTTTAACCAAAGTTGCTGTTATTGGAAATGAACAGAATATGGCTGGTAGGAATGATGCTGCTTTGGCTGCTGCTATGCAAGCTATGGCTCGGGATGTGCAGGGTGCACCTAATGCTGCTGGTAATGATGATTTCAGGAAGAACAAACCACCTATCTTCAAAGGAAGATATGATCCTGATGGTGCGCAGATTTGGCTTAAGGAGATTGAAAGAATCTTCCGAGTGATGGATTGTGCTGAGGATCAGAAGGTGAGACTGGGTACTCACATGTTGCTGGAAGAGGCCGATGATTGGTGGGTTAGTACTTGTCGTGTGTTGGAAGCTGCGAAGGAAAAAGTCACTTAGGCCTTGTTTAGTGTTGAGTTTCTGAGGAAGTATTTTCCCGAAGATGTTAGAGGAAAGAAGGAGATAGAGTTCTTGGAATTGAAATAAGGTAATATGTTTGTTGTTGATTATACTGCTAAGTTTGTGGAGCTTGTGCAGTTTTATTCACATTATGCTGAAGCGACTGCAGAGTTTTCTAAGTGTGTGAAGTTTTAGAACAGATTGCGTCCTGAGATAAAGCAGGCAATCGGTTACCAAAGGATTAGAAGGTTTTCTGATTTGGTGGATTGCTGTAGGATTTTTGAGGAGGATAGTAAAGCTCGTTATACTCACTATAAGAGTGTGAACGAAAGGAAAGGGAAGCAACAATTTCGTAGTGGTCCTTATGTGACACCAGCCGATAAGGGTAAACAAAGGGGGAATTTTGAGAAAAGGCTAAATGGAGGAGGTATGTCTAATTCTCCGAGATGTTTTAGGTGTGGTGAACTAGGACATCGTCAGTTTGAATGCAGAAAAGATATGAGGAAATTTTCCAATTGTGGAGGTTTAGGACATATTGCAGTTGATTATAAGAGGAACGTGGTGAAGTGTTTCAACTGTGGTGAACCTGGACATGTTAGTACGAAGTGTCCGAAACCAAAGAAAGCTCAGGCTGGTGGGAAAGTTTTTGCCTTGGCGGGAACTCAGACTTCAAGTGTAGATCGTCTGATCAGAGGTACTTGTTTTATTAATAGTACGCCTTTAGTTGCTATTATTGATACTGGAGCGACTCATTCATTTATTTCGTCTGAGTGCACGAAGCGTTTGAATCTTGTGTTGTCTTCGATGGGTGGTGAGATGGTTATTGATACTCCAGCAATGGGGTCAGTAACTACTTCTTTGGTTTGTCTAAGTTGTCCTTTGACCATTTATGGTAAAGACTTTGAGATGGATTTAGTGTGTTTGCCGTTTGAGGGTTTAGATGTGGTTCTGGGTATGAATTGGTTGCAGTTCAATCAGGTTCATATTGATTGTTATCATAAGTTGGTAAGATTTCCTTTTCTTGAGGAAGACGAAGACTCGAGTTTCTTATCTACCAAAGAGTTGAAGAAACTTTTGGCGGATGAAGCTCAGTTGTTCGGGTTATTTGCATCGTTGTCTGTGGATAGTCTAATTTCACTTGAGGTGTTTCCGGTTGTGTGTGATTTTCCGGAAGTATTTCCAGAGGATATTTCAGATGTGCCGCCAGAGAGAGAGGTGGAGTTTTCTATAGATCTAGTTCCTGGTACTAGACCTGTATCGATGGCACCATATAGAATGTCGGCATCTGAGTTGGTTGAGTTAAAGAAGAAATTGAATAAATTGTTGGAAAAAAGGTTTGTGAGACCGAGTGTGTCACCTTGGGGTGCTCCAGTTTTATTGGTGAAAAAGAAAGATGGGAGTATGCGATTGTGTATTGATTATCGCCAGTTGAATAAGGTGACAATTAAGAATAAGTATCCTCTTCCGAGAATTGATGATCTGATGGATCAGTTGGTAGGTGCGTGTGTGTTTAGTAAGATTGATTTGAGGTCGAGGTATCATCAGATAAGGGTGAAAGAGGAAGATATTCAGAAGATGACTTTTAGGACACGTTACGGTCATTATGAATATTCTGTGATGCTGTTCGGGTTTCTTATGCGCCAGGTGTGTTCATGGAGTACATGAATCGTATTTTCCACGAGCATTTGGATTGATTTGTTGTTGTGTTTATTGATGATATCTTGATTTATTCTAAGTCCAGGGAGGAGCATGCAGAGCATTTGCGTGTTGTGTTGCAAATTTTGAAGGAGAGGAGACTTTTTACCAAGTTGTCCAAGTGTGAATTCTAGTTATCGGAAGTGAGTTTTCTTGGGCATGTGATTTCCGGTAATGGTATTGTTGTGGATCCATCTAAAGTAGATGCAATTCTACAATGGGAGGCTCCGAGATCTGTTACTGAAATTGGAAGCTTTTTGGGTTTAGACGGATATTATCGAAGGTTCATTTAAGGTTTTTCTAAGTTAGCACTTTCATTGACCCAGTTGACTTGTAAAGGTCAAGCGTTCTTTTGGGATATTCGGTGTGAGGAAAGTTTTAGTGAGCTGAAGAGAAGATTGACTACAGCTCCAATTTTGATTTTACCGAATCCTAGTGAACTGTTTGTGGTATATTGTGATGCGTCTTTGATTGGTCTAGGTGGTGTGCTGATGCAAGAAGGTAAGGTTGTAGCTTATGCTTCGAGACAATTGAGGGTTCATGAGAAAAATTATCCTACTCATGATCTGGAGTTAGCGGCTGTGGTTTTTGTGTTGAAGATTTGGCGGCATTATCTCTACGGTGCAAGATTCGAAGTCTTTAGTGATCATAAAAGTTTGAGATACTTGTTTGATCAGAAAGAGTTGAATATGAGGCAACGGAGATGGTTGCAATTTTTGAAGGACTATGATTTTGGCTTGAATTACCATCCTGGTAAAGCTAATGTGGTAGCCAATGCGTTAAGCCGGAAATCGTTGCATATGTCGGTTTTGATGGTTAAGGAGTGGGAACTTTTGGAATCGTTTAGGGATTTGAGTTTGGTGTGCGAATTGACGTCGGACAGTGTGAGGCTTGGTATGTTGAAGGTTACTAATGATTTTCTGTTGACCGTTAGCGAGAAACAGAAATTGGATGTGAAATTTGTGGATTTGATGACGGTTGGAGATACAAGTAAAAAGGGTGACTTTAAAATGGATGATCAGGGTGTTTTGAGGTTCCGAGGTAGAATTTGTATTCGTGATGATACGGAGTTGAAAAGGATGATTTTGGAGGAAGGACACCGGAGTAGTTTGAGTATACATCCGGGAGCTAATAAGATGTATCAAGATTTGAAGAAGATCTTTTGGTGGTCCGGGTTAAAGAGAGATGTGGCTCAGTTTCTGTATTCATGTTTGACGTGTCAGAAGTCGAAGGTAGAACATCTAAAGCCTAGTGGATTGTTGCAGCCGTTGGATGTTCCTGAGTGGAAATGGGATAGCATTTCTATGGATTTTGTGACAGGGTTGTCGAACACTCAGCGAGGACATAATGCCATTTGGGTAGTTATGGATAGGCTGACTAAATCGACGCATTTCATTCCGATTGACATCAGTTTTTCTTTGGAGAGGTTGGCTGAGATTTATATCAGTGTGATTGTGAAATTGCATGGGGTTCCGTTGAGCATTATTTCAGATCGAGATCCGAGGTTTACTTCCAGATTTTGGGAAAGTTTGCAAAAGGCTTTAGGATCTAAGTTGAGGTTGAGTTCTGCTTATCATCCTCAGACAGATGGACAGACCGAGAGAACGATTCTGTCGTTGGAAGACTTGTTGAGAGCTTGTGTTCTTGAGCAAGGTGGTGCTTGGGAAAGTTATCTTGCGTTGGTGGAATTCACGTATAATAACAGTTTTCATTCGAGTATTGGAATGGCACCTTTTTAAGCGTTATATGGAAGAAGATGTCGAACACCTTTGTGTTGGCACGAATCTGGTGAGAGTTGTTCGCCTCCGGTATTATTCTCGAGGACGAAAATTTCTAAGTGGAGGGAGAGTTGTAACGCCCCAGTTTTAGTTAATTTTATTTAATTGAGTCGTTTTGATTATTTTATTATTATATTATTTTGTTTTCGACTTTTATTTGGAAATATGTTATTTTTCATCGTGATTATATTTTATCGCGTTTTGGGAGCGTTTGCGACATATTTGAGTGTAGGGGTATTTTGGTCTTTTGTTTGGGTAGGTATTATATTTTTCATATAATAGAAAGAAAAAGAGAGAAAAAGAGAAAGGAAAGAAAAAGAGAAGAAGAAAAAGAGGAAGAAAGAAAAGAAGAGAAGAAAGAGAGAAAACTTGGAAAATCTAGGAATCGATCAACCGACTTTTCTAAACACGATTAAATCGAGTAAGGGTGCGAAACTCGATTATCTTATGCTTGTGTATGATTATGTATGCGTGTGTGAATGTTTGTGGTGTTCTATAGCTTTTCAATTCTAGGTCGGAACGATAGAAATCGATGTTTTCGCGGTTGAAAATCGATGTAAATGTTGTAGAATACTTGTTACCATGATTGGGTTATGTCCTGATTGCTTTGTGTTGGTTTGGAAGTGTTTTGGTGGGGAAAATATGGTTTTGGGTTGTGTAACAGCGCTGCTGGGTTTTGCTGAATTCGCAGGTTCGCACTGCGAATCCCCTAGCTAAAAGGATAGCGAGCATTCGCTGGCTATTCGCACTGCGAAGGTGAGGGCGAACGTTCGCGTGAGGTTCACACTGCGAACTTTGTGTTGTTTTGTGTTGTTTTCTTTCTGCCACTGTTCGCTGGGAGACTCGCACTGCAAAGGGGAAAGTGAGCATTCGCTGGGAAACTCGCACTGCAAAGGGGAAAGTGAGCATTCGCTGGGAGTTCGCACTGCGAACTTTAGGGATTTTTTAGGGTATTTTCCTTTCTGACTTGGTTCGCTGGGACATTCATACTGCGAATGAAGAAGCGAAGGACTCGCTAGGAGCTTCGCATTGCGAACATGACAGTTTTTCCCAATTTGTTTTCTTTATAACTTTTGATCCGTAAGTCGGTTTGAGGCGCGGTTTGATGCATTGGAAAGCTTTTGACATGTTCTTTCTTATTAAACTGGTTTTGAGATTATTGGCCGATTAAATTATGTCAAGAAATTGGAAAGGTGTCGTTTTGTCAACTTGTACCATTTTAATTGTGTGTATTTGATGTGTTATCATGCAATATGCCTTTGATTGATATGGTATGACTTATGTGTTGTTGTATGATGTGAATGCATGTGTTTAGATGGTGTGATGATGGTTTGTGGCCGTATGGCAAATAAATGCATTGTTTTGGGCTTAAATTGCAAAGCATGATTATTGTTGATTGAGATTGTTGCATATATGTGTGCATTCGAATGTCATGAGTCATTGTATGCCAAGCATCATGATATGCATTCTTGTGATGTCGTGTGCCCTAGTGGGTGTGAGCGACGAATCGATTCCAGAGGGAATCCACTATAACATCGTGAGCCTTATACAAAGAGGACTGAATGCGATGATTATAGACGATCGTGAGCCTTATACAAAGAGGACCGAAAGCGATCGGATCGTGAGCCTTATACAAAGAGGACCGAAAGCGATCCATAAACGTTGTGAGCCTCATACAAAGAGGACCGAAAACGACGGGGAACATCGTTTGCCCGACGGAGAGTTACGCAAAGTAACAAGCGGTGGTTCCAATAGTTCCTGAGTGAACTAGTGTTGAGATGATGGATGGATGGTACCGCATTGCATTTGCATAGAGTCGTTGTGTCGGTCTCTTTGCATTTGCATAAATCATGAATGGATTGATTATGTGTGGAAAATCATGAATGGATTGATTATGTGTGGAAAATCATGAATGGATTGATTATGTGTGAGAAATTGTGAATTGATTGAGTATGTGTTGAGATTTATGATTGGGTGGGTAAATTGATATGCATTGGTGATGGATATATGAGATATGCATTGTGTTGTTTTGTATTTGAATTCTGGTGGAAGTTGTGGTGAGAATATTTTACATGCGTATTGTTGTGTTATTATATAATTGTATGCAATTATATTATGATTGTGTTTCTCACCCTTCTGCTGTTTTAAATGCTCTATGAGGCATTGCAAATTAGATGCTGGAGGTCTTTTTGTGAAGCTTAGGTCTTCATTCTTTTGTCGGTCGGCTCTGATATGTGGCACCGGGTAGTCGGGGAGACCTTTAGTGATTAGGCATATATGTATATGTATCTTTTGGATGTACATGGTTGACTTTGTTTATAACAAACTTTTATGATATGTATATATGAGATTCAGTTACAGATTTTCCGCTTTTATTATGTATCTGATTTGTGGGTAGTAGGAACTAAGTTCCTCTGTTAATTGCTACCTGATTGTTGCATATCTTTTCGAGCAGGTTTATTGAGTGTTTGTTTCAGCCGATGTGAAGCCTCAGTCTATGCCATGAATTTTTAATTATACTCTGATGAAATTTTGAATTTTATTATCGCTTTATTTGTTGGGGTATAGATTGGGGGTGTTACAAATAGGACATAAAAAAAGTGGGAGAAAAAAATGAGCAAAAGGGTGATGATGAGATTTAAGGTTGGTTTATTCACCAATTTATATACAAAAACTCACCATGGAGAAGGACCAAAAAATAGATTCTCGCTGATCCTAACCCTGTTCTTCATAACCACATTAAGGCTCCTTACCCTTTTTGAAAGAAAGCCCCAAAAAGAAGGATGAAAAAGTGGAGAAATTCAGAAAGTTTAAGAAGATGTTGATGAAGATTCAAGTCAATATCCCCTTATGTGAAGCCATTGACCAAATGTCGGTATATGCTAAGTTTATGAAAGAACTACTCTCTGGAAAATGACGTTTGAGAGATGATGAAAATTTTGTTTTGGCTGATAACTCGATAATGTATCCATATGGAATTATGGATGATATATTGGCTGAGGTTGATGACCATGTTTTTCCGGCAGACTTTGTCATTTTGGACATTTCTGAAGATGATGAAACTCTTTTAATTCTAGGAAGACAATTCCTGGAAATAGGAAGAGCTTTGACTGATGTAGAGTTAGGGGAGTTAGCATTGAGGTTTAATAAAGAAAAGTGGTCTTCAATTTGTTTGAAGCCACAAAGCATTCTCAATGCTACAAGGTGAGTAAATTATTGTAATCACTTAAGAAGTGGGCAACGGGCAAAAGAAAATTTGAGAGTGGAAGAGAGGGCCTGATGGCAGAAGTCTACACTAAAAGGGTAGTTAGGTGTGTTTAGATGTAAGGCAGATGGGCCTCACATAATTCAGAAAATCTATGAAGATGGAAGTGTTATAGTGAAAGATCTTGGAAACTCAAAGGTCTTCACTGTTAAGAGCAAGGAGTTCAGAGCCTTACCAGTTACTGATCTCTGATGCTTGCTGTCATACCCCAAATTTTGACCACTAATATTTCCCATCATTGTGAGAATCATCATCACAATATGGATGTACCATCATACTTCATCAGTCTCCCCAAAGATGGGTGAGCATCCACTACAATCAAAATTAGGGTTTCTAGCCCTCTCAGAGCCTTAGGCAAAGGATCAATCAAGGAATGACATAATCTTCAACATGTCTAACCTCGCAAACATTCACAATGGATCAAGAGGACTCCCACTTCAAGGATTAAGCACAGGGTTGCTCCCTTCTAGGTGGATCAAGCTTCAAGATCGCTAGTGTCACCAAATTAGGGTTTTGGTCGACCAGGGCCTCCAGATGGAAATTTTTCATCTGGGCATAAGCCAATTATCCAAAACCTAACCTAATATACTCCATGGAACCTCATGGACCCAATCATCAAGTCAATTTTGCCTCAGGGGTTGCATTCATCAAAAATCAGGAATTAGGGTTTCTTGACCTAATTCACCCCTAAGTTGACTTTTAGGGAAAATCATGAGCCAATACCTCAAGAGAGGGTTTGAGGGTCTCTAATGAACTATATTGATCCATTTGTAACAATGGATTAATCCAAGAAGTTTGAGCAACAAGTCTCAATTTCATCTGCACCACAATTAGGGTTTTAAGGAAAAAGTCAACTATAACTTTGACTTTTGACCAGGACATGCTCCCAAGCCCTAGGACATGCCTCAATATACCCTATGACATCCATGAAACATGTCCATCAAGTTTGATTTAGGTCAAGGACATGATTTCCTGAGGAATTGCACAGTTTGGAATTCATTTGATAAAAAGTCAACTGTGCACAAAAGTCAACTGTGCACAAAAGTCAACTTTGACTTTTTGAGATTTTTCACCAAAATGGATTTTTAACCCTAAAATGATGTTAATGTATGATTTGAATCATCATTCATCAAGAAAAATCAAGAAAAGTTGGATAACTTGTAAAAGGGGTAACCATAAAAACTTAGAAAATTTTCTAAGTTAAAAATAAAGTGACAAGGGTACCAACTTTGGAGGATCATAACTCCTAAACCACAAAGCCATTTTTCCTCATCCAAAGATGGATTTGTAGCCCTCATTACCCTCTACAAAAACTTCAACTAGACCTAAGTCCAATTCATTAAGGATTTTGAGTTATGGAGTGATCAAAATGGCTGAAAATGAAAATGTCACTTTTTCCAACACTTAGTGAAATTTTCACTAAGTTCAAATCTGTCTTCATTTTTTTCCAAATGTAGGGGGATTTTTCACTTGGATTCAAAAGAGATCAAAACCAAACATGTTCAAATAGTTGTTGTATCATGTAAGGGCTTTCCAAAATGGCCAAGAACATTGCCAAATTCCATTTAAGTCATGAGATATGACATTGGAAAGTTGCCTTGCTGAAATCTGCCAAGGCAAGGCAGAATTTGCATTTTTGCTCGATTTGCCAAAATCAGCCAAATTCAAATGCTCCTATCCACTTGGACACATCTGAGGATTGAATCTAAAGGGGACAATCACTGAGCCAAGCCTCCAAAGTCCATGGAACAAGAAATAGCATGTTGAACCTAGAATGGCCAAAATAGGGACAAGACTCCAAATTTGGATTGAAGCATTCAATGGAAGCATCAAGGTGGCATGGACTGAGCCCTTCTCATCTGAAATCAGTCAAGACTTATCCAAGACCAATGGGACCAAAGCTCTGTGCCCTAACCTCTAGTCAATGGCTAGAGGAGACTTGGATTTTCATTTGCCAACATTGGCCAAACCTACTTAGCAGTTGCCATTCACTATTCCTTGCAAAACAAACTTGCTCTACTATAAATAGAGCTAAATTGTGATCAGTTTGAGTACACCAAAGCCATCTAACAGATGCTTTCCTCAAAATCTCTTTCTCTTGGCAAAAATGTCTTTCTTAGCAAGGTAGCTATCGGGTTTTGAGCTAGAGGGCAATTCCACTCAAACCAATCACTCACACAACTCACATACATCATATAGAAGTGATCCAAACACTCACATAACATCTGGAACACAGATTTCACAAAATCACCAGCCAATTGCTCAAGTTCTTGACAGTTTTGCAGTTGAGGTGCCATCTTCAACTCCAAACCATTTCAATCCATTCCAAGCACTCTGACACATCACTTGGCACCTAGGGAAGCTATCCACATCATTAGAACCTAGCTGTAACACCTCCAACACAAAACACGATCACCAGCTGCAAGTGGTAAGCATGAGCTCTTCTAACTCTATGATCCATGCAATTTTTGCTGCACAATAATTTGGCCATATGTTCATAATCATGCATGGAATGTTTCCCCTCAATTAATTGCATTGTTTGAATCGTGTATCAAAAATCCTAGCCTTCATGCAGAAATTAGGGTTCTTGAGGATTTTTCAGGATTTCTTGTTATATGTTTAATTTAAATGAAATTAATTGACATAGACATGATCGTGAGGTTGAGACGAGCATAATGATATGTGGATTGCATGTTATAATTAAGTATTCAGTGAGATTGGAGAGAAAATACAAATCTGGCCAAGCCCAGAACACGCGCGTGTTCTTGGTGTGTTCTTGGCGCCATTTTCAGAAATTTGAATATTTGAATTTTGTGATTTTATTTAATTGATTCAAAAATTAATTTCTCTCTGAGTTTTAATGATTTTGAGTTGATTCTTTTTTTAATAATTCACAAAAATGTTAAAATATTTTATTTTATCAAAAAATCCGAAAAATATTATTTATTTCATATAATTGATATTTTTGCAAAGAATTAATATTTTAATTGTTTTTGACATTTTAAATATTTTTTCCACATTGATTTTGCAACTTTAAATGCTTTCTAATTATTTTGTAGGTCAATACTTAATTTTTGAAGCATTAATCCAAGATCACAATTTGCTTTTCATATGTTAAACAATTTTGATCATTTTAATTGAATTTTTATTCAATTAAATACATTTTTGAAAACAAATTAGGGTTTTTGGATTAATTCAACCCTCATAAATCATTTTCAAAACTCTTGGGCCTCTAATAGAGTGTAAGACCCAATCTTTTTTGACCAAATCATTTTTGGGCCTCAGTGTATTGTATAAGTTCTGATACCGTCAAAAACAAACGGCGCGATCGTCGCCTTTTCAAAATAACCCTTGGGCCTCTCCTTGAGCTATAAGACCCATTCAAAACTCTTGGGCCTCTATTAGAGTGTAAGACCTAATCCCCTTTTAACCAAAACATTTTAGGCCTCACTTATTGTATAAGTCCCTCTGCGTTAAAAGAAAACCTCGGCACGATCGCCATTTTTAAACGAAAAAATCAATTGGGCCTACCTTCATGTTATAAGCCCCACTCTTTTTCTTTAAACTTTTTGGGCCTCTTGAGAGAGTGTAAGACCCATCCCTTTGTACAGAAAACAAATTTTGGGCCTCAGTCACTTGTATAAGTCCCTCTATACAAATTCAAACAGTGCGCTCACTGATAAAACCCTGGGCCTCTCCTTGAGCTGTAAGCCCCAAATCTTTCTTTTTCAAAGCACTTTCTCCTTTGATTTTGAATATACTGTTGTTTTCAATCTTTCTTTATTGAACAACTAACCAAACAGCATGGAAGCTCTACAACCGAGTAAGTGGTTATTGCTTTCATTTACCGCTTTCATATGCATATAACTGTATTGTGGGGCTGTTTCGCTGTAAGTCTTCTTTCATAAACTCATATCAACTGTGTAATAATAGTATAGATATTTAGAGTTTCCCCGGCAACTACGTCTAGCATTAAGCCCGTTGATCACTCTTAGAAATAGTCTAAACTAGATCCCCATAGGATTACCAGACACAGTCCTCCCTCCTCTTGGGGTTAAACAATATGGAGATATGAAAGGCAGCATTCTCTATGAACCCTTTCATAGACTGTTACTCATAGAAGTTGTCAAGAAACTCTATCCCCCAGAGATGATCTTTTCTCCGTGAATGGCATCTCTTGAGTTTCTTCCAAATTCTCGGACTTTCCTGACTTTGATCTATTCTCGGTGAATAGCATTGCCTTGAATTTCTCAAGGTTTTGGGGACCCACAGGCTTCTTAAAAGCAATTGTCAAGAAGCTCTACTCCCCAGAGATGATCTTTTCTCCGTGAATGGCATCTCTTGAGTTTCTTCCAAATTCTCGAACTTTCCTGACTTGATCTATTCCTTGTGAATAGCTTGCCTTGAATTTCTCAAGGTTTGGGGACCCATCGGCTTCTTAAAAGCAATCGGCCTCCTCTTGAGCATCGTACAAGGACCCACAGGCTTCCTAAAAGAAACCCCGCCGCCTCTTGGGCTTAGTACAAGGACCCTACGGCTTCTTAGAAGTATTCACAGCCTCCTCTTAGGCTTCGTATAATGATCTCTTCCTCCGAGAATGATAGCCTTCTCTTGGACTTAGTAAAAGGACCCGTCGGCTTCTTAAAAGTTTCCAGCCTCCTCTTGGGCTTCGTACAAATGGTCCTGACGACCTCCTAGAGGTATAGGAACAGAACTTAGTCATCTGCATAGAACGGTCCTTTCAAAGAGTCTACTACTGTTTCTCAAAACATAGTACAAAGATGGAACTCTAGACATGGACAGTCTAATCTCCTTGAGTCTCAAAGACATTCTCAAGTGACCCCTTCGTTAAATAGGAAGGAAACCTGCAGACTCGGACAGTCTCAATACCCTTCAGATTTCCCGCTTCCTTAAAGAACAGGAATAACCTGGATCCCTGAATCAAATCCCTAAGTACAGTGTTGCTCATATAAGAACTGATTTTCTCTTTAAAATCAGTATACTGGACCTGTCACTTAACTGAACAGTCACCATAGCCTCCTCTTGGGCTTTGTACAATGATCCTCCCCAGCGGAGTTAAACAACGTTTAGCCTCTCTCTCGGGCTTTGTACGAGACACATAAGAGACTCCCTCGTTGAGTCAATTACCCCTTTGGCCTCCATCTCGGGCTTTATACGAGATACAAAAAGGTTCTTATTGAGCCAAACAAATTTTAGCCTTCATCTCAGGCTTCGTACGAGATACAAAAACACTCTCTTGTTGAGTATAAAAGATCCTCTTGTAGGATTAACCCCTTTTAGCCTCTCTCTCGGGCTTTATACGAGACACATATTAGCCTCCTCTTAGGCTTTATATAAGAAAACCACTGGTTGATCCAATCAACCTTTTAGCATCAAAGTTGTGCCACGTTCACAGTACACAAACATCAACAACTCCTTTCCCCTTCATCTAATCGCTGTAAGCGGCAAGCCTCTGGATCATCTATATCCACGCCACTGTCCCTCTTTTAGCATGAGAAATTCCTATGGAAAGATAGCATTGCTCTACACTGAGTTAAAGTCTTCTCCTTCAGGTTAAAATCCCTTATAAAGGAAACTATGGCATTGTCGAATCCGCGTATCCCGTTTAAAGTAATTCTCCTTTATAAAACAGTTGTGACATACAACCCCCTCTTTAGAGATGACAAATTCTCTCTAAAGTTGACACCCTTCAGCTTCACATCTTGGGCTTTGAACAAGATACAAATAGATTTTTCAGCTTCACATCTTGGGCTTCGAACAAGATACAAACTACCTTTCGCTTCACGTCTTGGGCTTTGAACAAGACACCAAAACAACCATTTCCTCCCATAGAATAGGAGGAACTACGAACGCTCTGATTTCCCTGTTTTGGATAAACGGGAATACGTAGGCATAAGATTGAAAGAAAAATCTTAGCGAGCACACTAAACAAAAAACCCAAATCCCATATCTCCATCAATCAAAAGCAGTAATTCAAAAACATCAGTCCTAACATCCTAATCCTTGTTCCCCACCAGAAACTCTCTGTCAAAATGAAAAGAAAGAAACCGTATTGGCGAAAATACAAATAACCAGTACAAAGGCCCCCCACATTGATTGCATTTGTAACCTAACAGACCGCTGTTTAAACTCAGTATGTAAAGCAGGGTTAATTGGAGACATCTATTTCCCTTCCTTATTCAGCTTACAATAGGATAAAAAATGAATCGACCTGTAGTTAACGCTCAAACCGCAGAGAGCGACCAGCGCTTAAGAACCGCGTCCAAAATTGCTCGCTACAGAAAAATGGTGCCCACCGTGGGGCATCTGATCCTTTTTTTCCTCTCTCTTCACTTATGTGAATACCACAGATTGGGGCTTCCGCCGGGGAACCCATTTTCTGTCAGGAACTTAGGATTCATAGCTTTAAAGGTCTAGGATGTTTAGGACAAATATATATATTGCTTTTCCTAATTGCTATACGTGTTTATTTTTTCTGCTAATGGGAATGCGGGTGATGCCGTATATGGAAAGATTGAGTATACACTTAAGATAAGTGATGGCGACGAGGTCGACCATCAACCTCAGTGGAGGCTAACTAACATAACCATTCTCTCACCTAGACAATGGGTCGGTTGTGATGCCTGAGAAGCTGAGGAACCAAACCCTTTCGTAGTGCGGAAACTATCGGGAATAGTTGTTACGCGATACTACCCTCATTTGAGGCTAGTGATCTATTCTCGGTGAATGGCACTTACTCTAAGATTGCTCTACAACTCGCTGGCGATCCGCTTGTTGTTTTGCTTTCCTGGGAGGAGCTGATGATAATGAGTACAGGTACAAAAAACACCTTAGTATAAACCTTTGGGGATGGGTAGAGCCTTGACTTCATGACAACGACCCTTTGACCCCATGTTTTTTCTATGTTTTTGTGTGCTGCATTCATGCATTCATTTAAAAAACATTAAAACATTCAAAAAAAAAATTCTTCTCTTCTATTCTCTCTGTTTTTTTCAAAATAAACTAAGACTGTGATTGCAAATATCAGAGAAAAGGATTGCACTAATGGATTTCGGTAGAAGGAGAACTCATACGTACACCTTCAAGGTTCCAAAGCTAGAGAATTTGAGAAGGTTAGCAAAGATGATCACTAACTAAGAGGCTTTCAGAGCCAAGCACGGAGGTTTGCTGCCACTGTTAAGAGTCCATGTGATTGAGGGAATCATGGATGTGCTCATTCGGTTTTATGATCCAGTTTATCACTATTTCACATTCCCGGATTACCAGTTAGCACCAACGCTGGAGGAGTATTCTCATCTGATCGATTTACATATCACTGATCGAGCTCCATTTTCTGGACTGGAAGAAATTCCAAGGAATCAGACCATTGCAAGAGCAATTCATTTGGACGAGTCTGAGGTCAGGACTCACCTAACCACTAAGGGTGGCATCCAAGGTTTGTCAGCCCAGTTCTTGACAAAGAAAGCCCTATATTTTGCCAGTATAGGAAACGTGATTGCTTTTGAAAGCATTTTTGTCTTGCTCACCTACGGGTTATTTTTGTTTCCCAACATTAATAACTTCGTCGATATTAACTCCATTAAGGTTTTTCTCATTGGAAACCCTATGCCGACTTTGCTCGCAGATGCGTATCATTCTGTACACTTGGGAAATTTGTACAGCAGAGGGGAGATCACATGTTGTGTACCTCTGCTTTATAAATGGTTTATCTCCAACTTGCCCAAGTCTGCTACTTTTTGGGATTGCAAGAGTGCCTTACGTTGGTCACAGAAGATCATGTCTCTTACCAACTCTGATATAGATTGGTGTAATAGGATTTATGATGGAATTAGGATCATTGACCGTTGTGGAAACTTCCCCAACGTACCCCTCATAGGAACTAAAGGAGGAATCAACTACCATCCGGTATTGGTTCGTCATCAATTTGGATACCCGACGAGGCATGTCCCACTTAATGCTCATCTGGAAGGTCTTTTCTTCAAGGAAGGAGAAAACGACATAGCACTAAAGACGGAAATAGTGCACGCTTGGAAACATGTTCATAAGAAAGGACGGGAGTCTCTAGGAAAACCGGACTGTATTTCGGTGGAGCCTTATCTCCACTGGATACAAACTAGAGCTCTCAAGGTAAAGATGCCTTATCCTCGTTACAGAATTCTTCCACCGAGGGAATCTGTCATGTACCTCATGACGGAAACTGAAAAGCTTCAGGTTACTCTCAACAAAGTTCAAAGGGAGAGAAGGTCTTGGAAGAACAAGTACTGCACCCTCGATGTAGAGTGCATCAAAATACAGCAATTACTAAAAGAGAAAGACGCTCTGATTGAGATTTTAGAGCAACATGCTGTAGAGAATCAAGATGACCAAAGGAATTTGCTCACTCCTTTCACCTGGCAAAGGAATGACCACCCGACAACGGCCCAAGAGCCCCGGTCAAAGAAAAGGAAGATACCAGAATCAGCACCCGATTTCTCTTCAGAGAAGACTCGGGACCCATTAGTTTAGGTTTCTGTTTCTGCACCTTGTAATCTACTGTATTTCCATTTCTGTAATCCTTTGAAATTCAATAAAAAAAGGTTTCCCCCACTGTTTGATATTTGCAATCTAATTGTCGAAGTTTATTTTGATTAAACCTTAAACAATTAATATAATCATTACATTCATCATTCTCACATCACGTATTTTTCTTCCCTACGAATCTCACATTTGTGTCTCGATACTAGAGTCAAACTGTCTCATTCGTATAATACTCGGGCCAATCGTCAGAAAAAGATGGATGATCTTGAGGAAGAAAACAGAGAGTTGAAGGAAGAGATCGACGCTCTAAGAGAGGATATGAGAAAGCTTCGTAACGACATGCAAGCCATGGCAGAAGCTCAGCTACAAAGGATTGTGATCTCAGAGATCACCTCAACGCCCATCGTGGAGAAGTATGATCCTAGGTATCAGATACCGAAAGATCGCCCCTGGGGCATGCCTGTTAACTATATCCCGGAAGGATATGTTCCGCCGATCACTGAAGATCAGGGAATCACAACAGAAGCCGCTGGGCCTGAAGGTTACAAACTTCGAGAAAGCGAAGATGCCAGGGGCATACTAAAGACTCCTGAAGGTTACAAACTTCGGGAAACGCCAAGACTCACTGCCGTAGTCACGGTACCACCCCCTGTGGTGCACACTGTCCCTGAAGGACAAATTCCACAGACACCTTCTGGTAAAAAGGAAACTATGTTTGACATAATGGATGAATTCCAGGAGCAGTTCTTGGAAATGCAGAAGGAACTGCAAGCCATTCGCGGTCAGTATTTATTTGGAAAGGACGCCGCAGACCTCTGCTTAGTCCCTAATGTGAAAGTCCCACACAAGTTCCAAGTGCCTGACTTTGAAAAGTACAAGGGTAACTCTTTCCCTCAAAGCCATCTGGTGATGTACGCTCGGCGGATGTCAG
The DNA here is from genome assembly GCA_022829125.1 of Lathyrus tuberosus. NCBI lineage: Eukaryota > Viridiplantae > Streptophyta > Magnoliopsida > Fabales > Fabaceae > Lathyrus > Lathyrus tuberosus. The sequence goes on from JALAZF010000233.1 coordinate 1,640,319, forward strand.
CTCAGACGGAGAATCAGGACCTACTGATTCACTACTTCCAAGATAGTTTAACCGGTACCGCATTAAAATGATACATGGGTTTAAACCGTACTACGATCAGTACATTCAGAGATCTTGGTACTGCCTTCGCCAACAATACAAATACAATTTGGACATGGCACCCGACAGAGATCAACTCAGATCAATGTCGCAAAAGGACAAGGAAACCTTTAAGGAGTATGCTCAAAGGTGGCGTGAGATTGCCGCTCAAATTTGTCCACCTCTTGAGGAAAAAGAGATGACAAAGATCTTCTTAAAGACCTTAAGCTCATTTTACTATGACCGAATGGTTGCCAGTGCGCCCAGTGATTTCACCGAAATGGTCGCATGGGCGTACGTCTTGAGGAAGTCGTCCGAGAAGGACATTTGGTAAAAGACGTTGGATCATCGAGCGGTACTAAAAAATACGGTGTGCTCTCCCTAAGAAAAAAGAGCAAGATATTGGGAATATCTCTCTCGGAAAGCAAAGGCGATGTTATCAATCGATAGCAGCTGTGACTCCTGCTATCAACCCTGCGTCTATTCCTACGTATCAACCTCAGGTTACGCAGAGCCAGCCTAATCAGCAAAGGACACAACAGCCTCTTCAGCAGGCTCGTCCTCCATATAACAACAACCGTACAACACGGCCACCAGGATTTGATCCTATACTCGTGACGTACGCAGAGCTGTTTCCATTACTACTGGCTAAGGGGCACATTCAGACTAAATCTCCTCTTACAGTACCAGAAAATCCGCCTTTTTGGTTTAAGGTGGATCAAACATGCCCTTATCATCAAGGAGGATCAGGGAATAACATAAAGACTTGTCTCAATTTCAAGTCTGACGTGCAAAAACTTGTTAGGAGCGGGGTCTTATCCTTCAAGGATACGAATCCTAATGTTCTCACGAACCCGCTGCCTCAACATGAGAAGGCTGCAGTCAATTTGATAGAAGGAGAGACTAACGATGTCTATCAAATTCACGATGTACTCTTGTTGAAAACTAATCTGGTCAAGATGCATTGTAGACAGAGTAGATATGGCCATGTGCCACCTCATAATTATCACCAGTGTGATATCTGCTCTAAAGACAATCAAGGATGTTCTGTGGTGCAAGCAGCTCTACAGGAACAGATGGATCTCGGATGGATCCAGGAGCACCGAGTTCGTGGAGTTAACATGGTTTACACGAATTCTAACGTCATTCAGAACCACGACATCCGTGAGATGAATGTCAATCTGGTGGCAATGCACTCAAGGCAAAGCCAGTATCATAATCTGCCGCGGCACGATTACAGTTCCTGTCTGAATTGCTCGGTAAACAAACAGGGATGCTCTTTCATACAAGAGGCCCTCCAGCGTCAGATGGATCTTGGATGGATCTAAGACTACCATGATAGGAATCCCTATCAGATCAACATGGTTCAGATCTTCGATATTCGCATGATGAATACCAACCTGGTAGAGTTACGTGCTGAGCAGGTCCAACTCAGATTCTTAATATCCCATGACTATCAAATCTGTAAAGCAGGTTGTGAAAACGATCGAGGTTGTACCCTTGACTAGGAGGCACTTCAGCACTTGTTAAATCACTGGTGGATGCCAATCTATATGGATGAAGATACTCAGCAGATTAGTATCAGTAACAGGAATCCTACTCAGGGTCAGAGTCAGGATGTCCGATCTGTGGAAGCTAACCTAGTGAGGTTACATTGTATTCAAAGTAGGCATGGCCAGGTGCCACCACACAATTACGACCGTTGTAGCGTCTGTTCGGAATGTAACCAAGGGTGTTACCTTGTGAGAGCAGCTCTTCAGGGTCGGTGGATCGTGGAGAGATTCGTCCATATCCGGGTTCTGGACCCATCAACTGGTCGCCGAATTACCTTGTTGATCAAGTCGAGGATGTTGTCACGATCTCTGGTCATCACTAGACCAGGGATGTTTTTGCCATTATCCCTCTACTTGACGAATCTAAAGTTCCCAACCGGGAACGGATCGAGATTACTTATGATGGTCAGAAAAATCAGAAGGTTCCCATAGTCATCTATCTACCAGGACCACTACCGTATGAATCAACTAAGGCTATCCCTTACAAATACGGTGCAACAACAATTGAAAATGGAAAGGAAATTCCATTACCCTCCGTCGTGAATATTGCAGACATCAGTCGTGTAACACGGAGTGGTAGAATCTTCAACCGAGGGGTTGGAGAACCTAACAAAGAAAAGGAACTTCAGACAGAAGCTCCTGATCCACCAGTCGTTCAATCCAGTAATCCCGACCTTTCGAAAAATAATGATGAGATGCTAAAGCTCATCCAAAGGAGTGAATACAACATTGTGGATCAACTGTTACAAACTCCTTCAAAGATCTCGGTATTATCGTTGTTACTCAGTTCAGAAGCGCATAGGGAGGCTCTACAGAAAGTCTTGGAGCAAGCCTTTGTGGAATCGGATGTAACAATCAGACAGTTCGATAGTATTGTCTCTAACATCACTTCCTACAACAATTTGGGATTTAGTGATGAGGAATTACCTGAAGAGGGTCGTCGTCATAACATGGCGCTCAATATCATAGTTAACTGCCAGGACGATGCTTTAGCCAGCGTACTGGTAGACACAGGGTCAGCCCTGAATGTTATGCTGAAGTCCACTTTGATGCAATTATCATTCAAAGGCCTTCCGATGAGAATCAGCGAGGTCGTCGTCAAAGCATTTGACGGATCCAGAAAAACAGTTATCGGCGAAGTTGATCTTCCCATAACTATCGGTCCTCACACTTTCCAAGTCACTTTCCAGGTCATGGACATCCGGGCAACGTACAGTTGTTTATTAGGAAGACCTTGGATACATCAGGCTGGAGTGGTTACTTCGACCCTCCACCAAAAGCTAAAGTTCTTCAAGAACGATCAACTTGTCACAGTCTATGGAGAGCAAGCCTTGCTTGTAAGCAACTTGTCATCGTCTACTGGTATAGAACCCGAGGAGGTTATTGGAACTCAGTTCCAAGCACTGTCGGTAAGCAAGAACAATCAGTTCAGAGGAGGAACCTCGATTTCCTCATACAATGATGCTATTAAAGCGGTCGAGAGTACCGATACAACAGGATGGGGACAGCTTTACATTCCTACTAGCAATACAACAAAGAAGGGTATTGGTTTTTCTGCAACCTGTACCCAGACAGCTGCCAGCGATGAAAGTCTTCATCCCCTTCAAAACTTCTTCCACAGTGGAGGTTTCCTTCACCCAGTGTCTCAAGCAGTACATGCTATCAATGAGGAAGATCCCTCTGACACGGATGAAGAATGGAAGTCCTACCTTAACAAGGACGGTTATATGTCTCAGGAAGAGATGCCTATGCTATTTTGCTATCCCACACAGAGTCCGAGATTTATACCACGGTCAGACGTCGAAATGATCTACGGAGACTGTGATCTGGAAGGATGTCGTGCTCCGCCAAATTCATTATAGGAGGACACTCTGATGAAAGACAACTTTGACCACAACTACTATGGCCCAATGGATGGCCTGCCAATGTGGCAACCTTACCCAGGATATTTGGGGCAAGAGAGTCATCCGAACAATGAAAATTAGCTGACCGTCATTGAACAGAATACCTGTGTCCCCACCATGTCATGGGATCAACACTCAGGTCATTCAGAAACTACTCAACATGAAGATGAATTTTCAACGTTTGCCGGACTTAAATTCATCAACTATGCTTTTCCCGAGGTCAACGTCATCGAGAGAGATGACTTCTCCAGTTCCAAAGAAGTTTGGGACACTCTGGGACAACCGAGTAGAAAATACGACTATATGGTCAAGTACACTGCGCCCGAAAGCTCTCGTATCAGGCTCGAAGATATCCAGCCAACTGGATGGGGAGATACAGCTGAGAGCATAAATACTATGCAAAATGCAACAGAGGAATTCTCCTACGACAATTCTACCTGGGAGACAGATTCTAATGATCCTGCTCCACCAGAAATCAGCGTCATTTCTAAAGACAAATCAAGGAAGGTGCCAGACTTTGTGATTCACAGAGGAGTTCCCGCCAATGGGTTGCCGTCGAGGTTCCGAAGATCGTTCATCAGTCAAAGTAATTGCCATCTTTAACCTTTCACCCTGCCCAGGTGAAACAGATGTTTTGATAGGGCTCGCTTTCTGTAAATTTTCCCTCTTCGCTTAGCCCAAAGCGACAGAGTTTTGTTTTATAGGGCTGTAGTTTCAAAGATTGACTTGTTCATTAATAAAATAACGTCATTCTGTAATTTCTGCATTAATTGTTGTTTTCTCTTTTTGCTTTTTTCAGAAAATGGTAATCCTAAAAAACAATTCAAATAAAAACAAGCAGTAAAATAAAACACTGCACACACTTGCATTTTCTCTATCTCTTCTAAACACGAATCATCACGTCATGCAGATTGCTTGTTTTAAACCCTGTTGAAACATACGATCCGATGCCTTCTCCCAACTTTGAGTTCCCGGTATTCGAGGCTGAAGAAGAAAATGACAACGAAATTCCAGAAGAGATCTCCCGACTACTCAGACAAGAGGAAAGGTCCATTGAACCTCATAAAGAACCGTTGGAAACAGTAAACTTGGGTTCAGAGCAAGAGAGAAAAGAAGTCAGGATTGGGGCACTGCTCAGTCCAACTGCCAAAGAGAGCTTGATAAAGCTTCTCAAAGAATTCCCTGATGTATTCGCTTGGTCCTATCAAGATATGCCAGGATTGGATACCAGCATCGTGGAACATCACTTACCGTTAAGATCGGAATGTCCACCAGTAAAGCAAAGGTTGAGACGTACTCACCCGGACATGGCCATCAAAATCAAAGAGGAGGTACAGAAACAGATTGACGCGGGTTTCCTCGCTACGTCTGAATATCCTCAATGGTTAGCCAACATCGTACCCGTTCCCAAAAAGGACGGAAAAGTCAGAATGTGTGTCGATTACAGAGATCTGAACAAGGAAAGTCCAAAGGACAACTTTCCTTTACCACACATTGACATGCTGGTAGACAGCACAGCAAAGTTCAAAGTTTTCTCCTTCATGGATGGACTCTCGGGCTATAACCAGATCAAAATGGCGCCGAAAGACATGGAGAAAACTTCATTCATTACCCCATGGGGTACCTTTTGTTACAAGGTAATGCCGTTCGGTTTGAAGAACGCCGGGGCAACCTATCAAAGGGCCATGACTACTCTGTTTCATGACATGATACATAAGGAAATCGAGGTATATGTCGATGATATGATTGCAAAATCAGAAACAGAGAGTGAGCACGTTGAACATCTGTCAAAATTGTTCGAACGTTTAAGAAAATTCAAGCTCCGCTTGAATCCCAACAAGTGCATCTTCGGTGTCCATTCAGGGAAACTACTAGGGTTCATCGTCAGCCAGAAAGGAATTGAGGTTGATCCTGACAAGGTCAAGGCCATTCAAGAAATGCCTTCTCCGAAAACTGAAAAACAAGTCAGAGGATTCTTGGGACGTTTGAACTACATCTCCAGATTCATATTCCACATGACCGCCACATGTGCGCCAATTTTCAAGTTACTAAAAAAGAACCAGGATTGCGTTTGGTCAGAAGATTGCCAAACCGCCTTCGACAGTATCAAGGAATATCTATTGAATTCGCCGAATCTATCACCTCCAGTGGAAGGAAGACCACTGATCATTTATCTCGCAGTCCTAGAGGACTCAATGGGATGTGTACTTGGCCAACAAGACGAAACTAAACGGAAAGAGTCTGTCATCTACTATCTACGCAAGAAATTCACCGACTGTGAAACTCGGTACACGATGCTCGAGAAAACTTGTTGTGCTTTGGCTTGGGCATCCAAACGTCTTCGCCAATACATGATTCGTCACACTACTTGGTTAATCTCTGAAATGGATCCAATCAAGTATGTTTTCGAAAAACCTGCTCTTACGGGAAGGATTGCCCGTTGGCAGATGCTGTTATCAGAATATGACATAGAGTACCATGCTCAGAAAGCCGTTAAGGGAAGTATTTTAGCCGATCATTTGGCTCATCAACCGATTGACGATCAAGAATCAACCGGGTTTGACTTCCCAGACGAAGATGTCATGTATCTAAAAATGAAAGATTGCGATGAACCGTTACCCAGTGAAGGGCCAGAACCAGGTACCCAATGGGGACTTATCTTTGACGGAGCATTTAATCATTATGGAAACAGAATTGGGGCAATCATTGTTACCCCTCAGGGTACCCACATTCCTTTCACTGCCAGACTTACGTTCAAATGTACGAACAACGAGGCCAAATACGAAGCTTGTATTATGGGTCTCGAAGAAGCGATTGATTTAAGGATCAAAAACTTGGACGTATACGGCGATTCAGCCTTAGTTATCAATCATATAAAAGGAGATTGGAACACATACCAATCAGGACTGATTCCTTACAAAGACTATGCAAGAAGGTTGCTACCCTTCTTCAACAGAGTTGAGTTTCATCACATCCCTCGTGAGGAGAATCACATGGCTGATGCGTTAGCCACTATCTCTTCTATGATTAGTGTAGGTCAATGGAACGACTTACCTAAGATCGACATAATGCGCCTTGAACGGCCCGCTTACATCTTCACGATTGAAGCAGTCATAGACGACAAACCTTGGTATCACGATATCAAATGCTTCCTTCAGAAACAAGAGTACCCACCTGGGGCATCTAGGAAAGATAAAAAAACCCTCAGAAGATTGGCTGGAAACTTCTTCCTGAGCGGTGACACTCTCTATAAGAGAAATTTTGATATGGTCTTGCTCCGATGCATAGACATACCAGAAGCAGACATGCTTATAAAGAAATTCATGAAGGGTCCTTTGGCACTCATGCCAACGGACACACAATGGCGAGAAAAATCCTAAGAGCAGGGTACTATTGGTTGACAATGGAATCCGACTGCTACAAGTACATGAGGAGGTGTCACAAATGTCAGATATACTCTGACAGAATTCATGTACCGCCATCACATCTCAAAGTTCTCTCTTCCCCATGGCCATTTTCCATATGGGGAATCGACATGATTGGCTTGATCGAGCCCAAGGCTTCAAACGGACATCGGTTCATCCTAGTAGCCATTGATTACTTCACCAAGTGGGTCGAAGCAGCGTCATTCGCCAATGTAACCCGACAAGTGGTGGTCCGATTTATCAAAAACAATATCATCTGCCGTTATGGCGTTCCAAGTGAGATCATTACAGATAATGGATCTAACTTGAACAACAAGATGATGAAAGAGTTGTGCGTTGAGTTCAAGATTGAACACCATAACTCATCTCCCTACCGACCAAAGATGAACGGAGCGGTAGAGGTGGCTAACAAGAACATCAAGAAGATGATGGTTGCAACCTACAAAGACTGGCACGAGATGCTACCCTTTGCTCTTCACGGTTATCGCACATCTGTCCGCACTTCAACAGGGGAAACCCCTTTCTCTCTAGTGTATGGCATGGAAGCAGTGCTCCCCATAGAAGTAGAGATCCCATCAATCCGGGTATTGATGGAAGCTAAGCTTACAGAAGCTGAATGGTGTCAAAGTCGACACGACGAACTGAATCTGATCGAGGAGAAGCAAATCACGACACTATGCCATGGTCAGTTGTATCAACAGAGAATGAAGAGGGCGTTCGATAAAAAGGTCCGAGCTAGTGTTTTCAGAAAAGGAGACCTTGTGCTCAAAAAGATACAATCATTTCTCACTGACTCCCGGGGCAAGTGGACCCCAAATTATGATGGCCCCTATGTGGTCACGAAAGCTTTCTCAGGCGGCGCCTTGAGACTTGCAACCATGGACTGAGAGGAATTTGCCTACCCCACGAATGTTGATGTAGTCAAGAAATACTTCTCCTAAACTAAAAAAAAAACGTCTCGGTGGATTGAAAACCTGAAAGGGCGGTCCAGGAAAAAGTTAGAGACATAAAAAAAAAAAATCATCCCGGTGGATTGGAAACATCATAGTACAATCCAGGCAAAAATTAGGGATAATAGCAAGTAACTATGTTCAACAGAGGCAAGTCCCTCAGCAGCAGCAGCAGTTACATCATCCGTCAGGAAAACTCCAATCAAGGTCATCTTCGACAGAAGCTCAGGATGTCCCGAATTCAAAGTTTGTAGAAGGATAGTGGTCGTTATGTTTCAACGTAGCCCTTTTCCCTGTAAATTACCATTTTCTAACTTTGTATATACTCTTTGGAATCACGCGTTTGGCTGATCTCCATCTTATCAATAAAATTTGAGCCCTTGTGCTTTTGTTTGTAATTCTTATTTGTTTTAGCTTTACAGAACGACGTTGTTAACATGATTAATGACTCTTGAAATAAAACAAAAATGAATTGATTTGTTAAAACTTTTTCTCCTTTTAAAATAAAGTCGGCAATTTCTTTTGATTGTTGAACATCAAAGGAACATCAATCGCTTCTCCAGAAGTAAGCGAACTTCAAAGTGCAGAATCAAAGTACTCCTTCTAACCCAGTACGCCTAAATGAAGGGATCAACTGTGTCAGAGACCTTGTTTCGTCTGACACACCTCGGTCGAGTTCTTATATCCTAAGCCCGATCAACATAGCCCCCAACAGGGACTATCTCTCCTAAGCAAGGTGGAATTGCTATTCTGAACCAAAGTTACTTCTTCGCCCCGCGATGGCCGAGTATCCAGTCGTGTTCACCTGTCAGTTTATATGTCGCGTCAGTTTTGTCAGCATAAACATACACACATCATGCATTATTGATTTGCATACACATTTCATATTGCATCACTATCACTCTAGTCGGTCTTGTCCCCTAGTGATAGAAGTTCTCTCAATCGAGTTGTCAGTTCATGCCTCGTCACGAAACGCTGCGTTTGAACAACCTCGTCTCCAGTTTATTTCTGGGAGGAAGTTGGCCTTTAACCACTTTGATAACTTGAACCTTTGAAAAGCCATAGAAGCTTTCTACAAACGTCACTCTTCGCCATTGAAGATGATATCCTTGCTTTCCCGGATTAAGGAAAACCCACAGAGAAAGCCTCCTAAGCAGAGATTTGGCAGTACAGCTGCCATTCTCCAAAAAACCCACTGATGAAAAGGTCATCGGCACCTCAAAATTGGACCTCATCATATGGTTTTTCTTCGGGAAGATCCCGAGAAAAGTATGATGTAAGATCCCAAGCGACAGCAGTCTCCCAAGAGACCTGCTTTCCCCCCAGTAGAAACAAATGGCGTCTCCAACAGAGAAGTTTGTACACCTCTACAACTCAGACGACTGGGTTCCCCAGCAAGTCTGACATCGAAACTTTTTCCACTCAAATGGCATCTCCCCAGGAAAATTCGGCGAGAATTTTGAGGAAAACCGCTACAAATAGCATCCCTTGTCATTAAAGTTTATTGACGAAAGAAACTAAGACCAGTTCCTCGGTAGGAAACCAGGATCGAGGGGAAGTTTAAATCAAAAACTAAGACCAGTTCCTCGGTAGGAAACCAGGATCGAGGGGAAGTTTAAATCAGAAACTAAGACCAGTTCCTTGGTAGGAAACCAGGATCGAGGGGAAGTTCATCTCAAAAGAAAACTGAGACCAGTTCCTTGGCTGAAGACCAGGATCAAGGGGAAGTTAACCTTTTCTAAGCATCATTGCTTATCAAAAGAAGATAAATGCACAAGCTGCCATTCATAGCCATCAAAATTTCGGGTATTCCAATATTTAATCCTCTTGCACCCCGAATGCCCGAATACCTTCGTCATTCACACCTTCGTGTCCAAGAAGATTAAATAGGGACATCTGCCATACCCCAAATTTTGACCACTAAGATTTCCCATCATTGTGAGAATCATCATCACAATATGGATGTACCATCATACTTCATCAGTCTCCCCAAAGATGGGTGAGCATCCACTACAATCAAAATTAGGGTTTCTAGCCCTCTCAGAGCCTTAGGCAAAGGATCAATCAAGGAATGACATGATCTTCAACTTTTCTAACCTCTCAAACATTCACAATGGATCAAGAGGACTCCCACTTCAAGGATTACGCACAGGGTTGCTCCCTTCTAGGTGGATCAAGCTTCAAGATCGCCAGTGTCACCAAATTAGGGTTTTGGTCTACCAGGGCCTCCAGATGGAAATTTTTCATCTGGGCACAAGCCAATGATCCAAAACCTAACATAATATACTCCATGGAACCTCATGGACCCAATCATCAAGTCAATTTTGCCTCAGGGGTCGCATTCATCAAAAATCAGGAATTAGGGTTTCTTGACCTAATTCACCCCTAAGTTGACTTTTACGGCAAATCATGAGCCAATACTTCAAGAGAGGGTTTTAGGGTCTCTAATGAACTATATTGATCCATTTGTAAGAATGGATTAATCCAAGAAGTTTGAGCAACAAGTCTCAATTTCATCTGCACCACAATTAGGGTTTTAAGGAAAAAGTCAACTGTAACTTTGACTTTTGACCAGAACATGCTCCCAAGCCCTAGGACATGCCTCAATATACCCTATGACATCCATGAAACATGTCCATCAAGTTTTATTTAGGTCAAGGACATGATTTCCTGAGGAATTGCACAGTTTGGAATTCATCTGATAAAAAATCAACTGTGCACAAAAGTAAACTTTGACTTTTTGAGATTTTTCACCAAAATGGATTTTTAACCCTAAAATGATGTTAACGTATGATTTGAATCATCATTCATCAAGAAAAATCAAGAAAAATTGGATAACTTGTAAAAGGGGTAACCATAAAAACTTAGAAAATTTTCTAAGTTAAAAATAAAGTGACAAAGGTACCAACTTTGGAGGATCATAACTCCTAAACCACAAAGCCATTTTTCCTCATCCAAAGATGGATTTGTAGCCCTCATTACCCTCTACAAAAACTTCAACTAGACCTAAGTCCAATTCATTAAGGATTTTGAGTTATGGAGTGATCAAAATGGCTGAAAATGAAAATGTCACTTTTTCCAACACTTAGTGAAATTTTCACTAAGTTCAAATCTGTCTTCATTTTTTTCCAAATGTAGGGGGATTTTTCACTTGGATTCAAAAGAGATCAAAACCAAACATTTTCAAACAGTTGTTGTATCATGTAAGGGCTTTCCAAAATGGCCAAGAACATTGCCAAATTCCATTTAAGTCATGAGATATGACATTGGAAAGTTGCCTTGCTGAAATCTGCCAAGGCAAGGCAGAATTTGCATTTTTGCTCGATTTGCCAAAATCAACCAAATTCAAATGCTCCTATCCACTTGGACACATCTGAGGATTGAATATAAAGGGGACAATCACTGAGCCAAGCCTCCAAAGTCCATGGAACAAGAAATAGCATGTTGAACCTAGAATGGCCAAAATAGGGACAAGACTCCAAATTTGGATTGAAGCATTCAATGGAAGCATCAAGGTGGCATGGACTGAGCCCTTCTCATCTGAAATCAGTCTAGACTTATCCAAGACCAAGGGGACCAAAGCTCTATGCCCTAACCTCTAGTTAATGGCTAGAGGAGACTTGGATTTTCATTTGCCAACATTGGCCAAACCTACTTAGCAGTTGCCATTCACTATTCCTTGCAAAACAAACTTGCTCTACTATAAATAGAGCTCAATTGTGATCAGTTTGAGTACACCAAAGCCATCTAACAGATGCTTTCCTTAAAATCTCTTTCTCTTGGCAAAAATACCTTTCTTAGCAAGGTAGCTATCGGGTTTTGAGCTAGAGGGCAATTCCACTCAAACCAATCACTCACACACCTCACATACATCATATAGAAGTGATCTAAACACTCACATAAAATCTGGAACACAGATTTCACAAAATCACCAGCCAATTGCTCAAGTTCTTGACAGTTTTGCAGTTGAGGTGCCATCTTCAACTCCAAACCATTTCAATCCATTCCAAGCACTCAGACACATCACTTGGCACCTAGGGAAGCTATCCACATCATTGGAACCTAGCTGTAACACGTCCAACACAAAACACGATCACCAGCTGCAAGTGGTAAGCATGAGCTCTTCTAACTCTATGATTCATGCAATTTTTGCTGCACAATAATTTGGCCAGATGTTCATAATCATGCATGGAATGTTTCCCCTCAATTAATTGCATTGTTTGAATCGTGTATCAAAAATCCTAGCCTTCATGCAGAAATTAGGGTTCTTGAGGATTTTTCATGATTTCTTGTTATATGTTTAATTTAAATGAAATTAATTGACATAGACATGATCGTGAGGTTGAGACGAACATAATGATATGTGGATTGCATGTTATAATCAAGTATTCAGTGAGATTGGAGAGAAATACAAATCTGGCCAAGCCCAGAACACGCGCGTGTTCTTGGTGTGTTCTTGGCGCCATTTTCAGAAATTTGAATATTTGAATTTTGTGATTTTATTTAATTGATTCAAAAATTAATTTCTCTCTGAGTTTTAATGATTTTGAGTTGATTCTTTTTTTAATAATTCACAAAAATGTTAAAATATTTTATTTTATCAAAAAATCCGAAAAATATTATTTATTTCATATAATTGATATTTTTGCAAAGAATTAATATTTTAATTGTTTTTGACATTTTAAATATTTTTTCCACATTGATTTTGCAACTTTTAATGCTTTCTAATTATTTTGTAGGTCAATACTTAATTTTTGAAGCATTAATCTAAGATCATAATTTATTTTTCATATGTTAAACAATTTTGATCATTTTAATTGAATTTTTATTCAATTAAATACATTTTTGAAAACAAATTAGGGTTTTTGGATTAATTCAACCCTCATAAATCATTTTCAAAACTCTTGGGCCTCTAATAGAGTGTAAGTCCCAATCTTTTTTGACCAAATCATTTTTGGGCCTCAGTGTATTGTATAAGTCCCGATACCGTCAAAAATAAACTGCGCGATCGTCGTCTTTTCAAAATAACCCTTGGGCCTCTCCTTGAGCTATAAGACCCATTCAAAACTCTTGGGCCTCTATTAGAGTGTAAGACCCAATCCCCTTTTAACCAAAACATTTTGGGCCTCACTTATTGTATAAGTCCCTCTGCGTTAAAAGAAAAACTCGGCGCGATCGCCATTTTTAAACGAAAAAATCAATTGGGCCTACCCTCGTGTTATAAGCCCCACTCTTTTTCTTTAAACATTTTGGGCCTATTGAGAGAGTCTAAGACCCATCCCTTTGTACAGAAAACAAATTTTGGGCCTCAGTCACTTGTATAAGTCCCTCTGTACAAATTCAAACAGTGCGCTCACTGATAAAACCCTGGGCCTCTCCTTGAGCTGTAAGCCCCAAATTTTTCTTTTTCAAAGCACTTTCTCCTTTGATTTTGAATATACTGTTGTTTTCAATCTTTCTTTATTGAACAACTAACCAAACAGCATGGAAGCTCTACAACCGAGTAAGTGGTTATTGCTTTCATTTACCGCTTTCATATGCACATAACTGTATTGTGGGGCTGTTTCGCTGTAAGTCTTCTTTCATAAACTCATATCAACTGTGTAATAATAGTATAGATATTTAGAGTTTCCCCGGCAACTACGTCTAGCATTAATCCCGTTGATCACTCTTAGAAATAGTCTAAACTAGATCCCCATAGGATTACCAGACACAGTCTTCCCTCCTCCTGGGGTTAAACAATATGGAGATATGAAAGGCAGCATTCTCTGTGAACCCTTTCATAGACTGTCACTCATAGAAGTTGTCAAGAAACTCTATTCCCCAGAGATGATCTTTTCTCCGTGAATGGCATCTCTTGAGTTTCTTTCAAATTCTCAGACTTTCCTGACTTTGATCTATTCTCGGTGAATAGCATTGCCTTGAATTTCTCGAGGTTTTGGGGACCCACAGGCTTCTTAAAAGCAATTGTCAAGAAGCTCTACTCCCCAGAGATGATCTTTTCTCCGTGAATGGCATCTCTTGAGTTTCTTCCAAATTCTCGAACTTTCCTGACTTGATCTATTCCTTGTGAATAGCTTGCCTTGAATTTCTCGAGGTTTGGGAACCCATCGGCTTCTTAAAAGCAATCGGCCTCCTCTTAGGCATCGTACAAGGACCCACATGCTTCCTAAAAGCAACCCCGCCTACTCTTGGGCTTAGTACAAGGACCCTACGGCTTCTTAGAAGTATTCACAGCCTCCTCTTAGGCTTCGTATAATGATCTCTTCCTCCGGGAATGATAGCCTTCTCATGGGCTTAGTACAAGGACCCGTCGGCTTCTTAAAAGTTTCCAGCCTCCTCTTGGGCTTAGTACAAATGGTCCCGACGACCTCCTAGAGGTATAGGAACAGAACTTAGTCATCTGCATATAACGGTCCTTTCAAAGAGTCTACTATTGTTTCTCAAAACATAGTACAAAGATGGAACTCTAGACACGGACAGTCTAATCTCCTTGAGTCTCAAAGACATTCTCAAGTGACCCCTTCGTTAAATAGGAAGAAAACCTGCAGACTCAGACAGTCTTAATACCCTTCAGATTTCCCGTTTCCTTAAAGAACAGGAATAACCCGGATCCCTGAATCAAATCCCTGAGTACAGTGTTGCTCATATAAGAACTGATTTTCTCTTTAAAATCAGTATACTGGACCTGTCACTTAACTGAACAGTCACCATAGCCTCCTCTTGGGCTTTGTACAATGATCCTCCCCAGCGGAGTCAAACAACGTTTAGCCTCTCTCTCGGGCTTTGTACGAGACACATAAGAGACTCCCTCGTTGAGTCAATTACCCCTTTGGCCTCCATCTCGGGCTTTATACGAGATACAAAAAGGTTCTTATTGAGCTAAACAAATTTTAGCCTTCATCTCGGGCTTCGTACGAGATACAAAAACACTCTCTTGTTGAGTATAAAAGATCCTCTTGTAGGATCAACCCCTTTTAGCCTCTCTCTCAGGCTTTATACGAGACACATATTAGCCTCCTCTTAGGCTTTATATAAGAAAACCACTGGTTGATCCAATCAACCTTTTAGCATCAAAGTTGTGCCTCGTTCACAGTACACAAACATCAACAACTCATTTCCCCTTCATCTAATCGCTGTAAGCGGCAAGCCTCTGGATCATCTATATCCACGCCACTGTCCCTCTTTTAGCATGAGAAATTCCTAAGGAAAGATAGCATTGCTCTACACTGAGTTAAAGTCTTCTCCTTCAGGTTAAAATCCCCTATAAAGGAAATTATGGCATTGCCGGATCCGCGTATCCCGTTTAAAGTAATTCTCCTTTATAAAATAGTTGTGACATACAACCCCCTCTTTAGAGATGACAAATTCACTCTAAAGTTGACACCCTTCAGCTTCACATCTTGGGCTTTGAACAAGATACAAATAGACTTTTCAGCTTCACATCTTGGGCTTCGAACAAGATACAAACTACCTTTCGCTTCACGTCTTGGGCTTTGAACAAGACACCAAAACAACCATTTCCTCCCATAGAATAGGAGGAACTACGAACGCTCTGATTTCCCTGTTTTGGATAAACGGGAATACGTAGGCATAAGATTGAAAGAAAAATCTTAGCGAGCACACTAAACAAAAAACCCAAATCCCATATCTCCATCAATCAAAAGCAGTAATTCAAAAACATCAGTCCTAACATCCTAATCCTTGTTCCCCGCCAGAAACCCTCTGTCAAAATGAAAAGAAAGAAACCGTATTGGCGAAAATACAAATAACCAGTACAAAGGCCCCCCATATTGATAGCATTCGTAACCTAATAGACCGCTGTTTAAACTCAGTATGCAAAGCAGGGTTAATTGGAGACATCTATTTCCCTTCCTTATTCAGCTCACAATAGGATAAAAAATGAATCGACCTGTAGTTAACGCTCAAACCGCAGAGAGCGACCAGCGCTTAAGAACCGCGTCCAAAATCGCTCGCTACACTCACAGAGCCTTAGGCTTTGGCATCAGGCTCGTGACCTTAAATAAGCACTATGTAGGAGGCAACCTACAGTTTGGTAACGTTTTTTTTAGACCAAATGATTTTAGTTTGCGTTAATTTTAAATTTGAGCATGTTTTTCATTTTATGAGATGGTATTGTTTATTATGTATGCTGGATGTGTAGAATCATAAAATAGGCAATGAAGATAGCATGTATCAGGAGGAAAGTCAGAAAAAGCAAAAAAAAATGCAGTGCAGAAAAGGGAGTTTACCCCTTGAAAAAACGTGAGCACGTCATGTAACGCCCCGATTTATAATTAGAGTATTTTATTTATTGTATTCGTGTGATTATGGATTATATTGATCGTGTGTTGTTTTCGGTGCGTAGGAATAATTTGGTAATTTATTAATTATCAGGGAACTAAGATTTGAAAGTGGATGAAGTATTATTATTTAGATTATTACAGATAATTAGGCAAATTAATTATTTTGTAATAAGATAAAATAATAGAAAATAAATAATACTTGTTCAATAATTATTAAAGTTATATGTTTATTTAATTTAAATATTTATTTGATTTAGGGGTTAATATGAGTTTTCCCTTATTGTTTTTTCTTATGTAATGATACGTTGTGAATTGTGATGTGTGTTGCTCTGAGACCCAAATTGAGAGATTTGGGATAAAATTCCCCAAGGTCTCTATATGTGATAATATTGTATGATCTACGTGTTTTCTTGACTATGTTGATTTATGTTGAATTGAAATGTTGATAGTGTTGCTTTGAGACCCTAATTGGGGGGATTTTCGATAAAACCCCCAAGGTCTCTATATTTGTTGAATATCTTGTGAGTTATGTGTTTTTCCTTGTTGTTTTAATGTTGCATCTGGAATTTGAACGACTCTGTTAGGCTCGTTTGAATTTGCATATGATATATTGAGACCTCTGTTATTTTTTTTCCAAACCTTTTCTGAATTTATCGATTTTGACATTCTTTTCCAAATTATTGAAAAACTTAATCTTCAAATTATTTTATGAAAAATCATTTTTTTGACTAAAAACTTAAAATTGGAACCTTTGAAAAATAATAATTTAAATTTCTAATCAATTTAAATAAGTCAAATAAAATTCATTTATTCTGAATTCTCTTATTTGAATATAATAATAGAATAAATTTCTTGTTAGAAGTTTTGAATCTTGTTTATAAATATAAAAATCTAATTTAACTCTAAAAATTGATTAGTGTTTTTTAGTTTAATTTCATCTATACATACCAGTTGTTTTCATTTTGTACCTTTTGAATGGTTATGTTACTTTTGAATGAAATAATAAAGGCAGATAAGTATGTGATATGTCAAGAAAAAACGGTATCATGCCTATTCAATATTTATGTGTTACGCGCAAAAGGTGGAATTTTTACCCATATAACCATGTTTCAGTGTAGCATTTTTCAAAATACCCAGGTTTTCTTCCAATTTTCCAATGTACCCATGTTTCGAAAAAAAAAAAAGGTGTATTTGTAGGGGGGCGCTATCAGGTTTGGCTCCCCCATGTAAAATTGTAGGGGGGCGCCAATGCTTTTGGAGTCACCCTTTATATTTAAAGGGGGGCGCCATTCCATTTGGAGTCACCCTTTAAATATAAAGGGGGGCGCCATACCCCTTGGAGTCCTCCGTTTAATTAATTTAATTTTTTTATAATATATTATATATTAATTTTTGATGAAATATTATTTTATTTGATACACCTCCTATATAAGTAGATGGCACTCTTACACATTCATTCACAACAAAGTAGTTGTTGTATCTTAAAATTTTAGCAGATTTAGTCATGTATCTCAGAAGATACGGTCATGTGATTTTTTCAAGAACGAAGCCGCCGATAAGGATGCTGTTTTGGAATATCCAAAGCTTAGAGCAACTACGAAGGAATTTGAATCGATGGTTAGAAGGAGACATTGCAGATGGTGAACAAATTAGAAGTATTGAAAGACTTGTTTCTTACTTCTCGATCGAAGATGGAAATATTCGACGTGAGTGGCTACGAATTAGAAATGACAACGACGTTAGGTCTATGATGTTTGGAACTGATGATATTGTTTTGATTGTTGTAATTTCTTAGTTTATGTTGTATTAATTTTGATATAATTAATGGATTAAGTGTTGCTGTAGAAGTATTTTAGTTTGTTTCTTGTAACCAGTAGTTGTTATAAATATTAAATTCAAAGGTTACAACTTTCTATTGACAAAAGTAAATTTATCTAGAACTTGTTCCAACATTTGGACATTTTTTCCGTGTATGCCCGGGTAGACGACATATTCCACACAGTCTTTCCATTTTCTCATAAGTGTCCATTTCAGTTCTAATTCGCGTGCTTTTGGGGCGACCCTTTTTGTTTCTTCTCATGGTTTCGTTGTGGTAAATTGTGTCCCCATGATAGGTTGGCCAATAGTCCTCACTAGCTACCACTGGAAAGTTGTTACTGTAGATACCGAATAAGTTCATGACCTTGTAAACTTCTGATAGCTGCAAGAACGGATCATGACGAGCACTAGAACATGCCGCAATGACATGTGAACAAGGCATACGGAGCGCTTGAAACTTTCCGCAGTCGCACCAATATTTATGAACTTCCACCCTGTATTGTCCCATTGGTCGTCCCTCATTGTGATCCTTTGTCTCTTCAACCATGAAGCTGTAATCGTGACAGTCAAACGATGTAACTCGATGTGAGGTCGCTTTATCAGTTTCTTCCTTTATAAATGTCATGCAGCTTTCGCTGAATAACTGCCCTGATTCCAAAACAACGCCCCATTTTTTGCCTCTTGTTGCAAATAGTGACCCCAACCTGTAATAGGTTGCTCTAACTAACGCAGTGATGGGTAGGTTTCTAGTTCCCTTGAAAATGTTGTTCAGGGATTCTACAAGGTTGGTGGTCATGTGACCCCATCGACATCCTCCATCAAATGCCCTTGTCCACTTTTCCACCGGAATGTTGTCCACCCAGCTTAATGCTTCTGTGTTTGACAATCTTATTTCTTCGCGGTAATACCTGAATGATGGTTGGTTTAATGCATACCCCGCGTTCACGAATTGCTTCTTGAGGTTTTTGTCTTTAAATTCCCGCATAAAATTCTGCGACATGTGTCTTATACAATAAACATGGACAGAAGGAGGATTATGCCAACCATTTGCAGGATTATTGTAAGCGCTGACAATAAAGGTGTGCCTGTCGGAAATCAGACATAAGTTGGGTTGTGGGGCTACATGTGTTCTAAGATTTTTGAGGAAGAAACTCCAAGCCTCGCCTGTCTCACCTTCTACCAGAGCAAATGCAATTGGGAATATATTATTATTTCCGTCTTGTGCTACCGCCATCAGCAATGTTCCTTTGTATTTTCCATACAACCATGTACCGTCACACTCGAAGACACATACATGCTCTTGGGTCTACCTATTGATGGTAAGGCGGTAAGGGGTGACACAAATATTGTTGGTGATTTGGTAGCAGAACTTTTAGGGGTTGCCCCAGAATACACACAGGTGAGGGGCCAAAAATTATTAATGTCATGGCTCAAGAGCATGTATAGCGCAATACCGTTAACAGAAGACTCTCCAGAAATATTTAAAGAAAGAAAAACAAGAATTTATTTGATGTTATTCTTTGGTTTATTTTTATTTCCGGATGCAAGTGGTAATTCTGTGCATCCTATGTATTTACCATTATTAAGAGACATAGACAGAATAAAAACTTATAGTTGGGGGTCTGCCACGCTCGCCCACCTATATAAGTCTCTATGTAACAATGCATTTGCCGGTTCGGGTAATTTTACTGGATGTGCTGTTCTTCTACAAGCTTGGGGTTGGTCAAGAATGACCAACTTAGCGCCTGTCAGCACCAATAATTTCGGTTTTCCATACGCTACAAGGTAATGTTCTAAACCATTTCTTTAAATATCTAGTTTTCTGTCTTTTAATTTATTGTATTACTTAAAAATGTTGCCTTTTCAAAATATAGGTGGTCTGCACTAGGGATGAATTACGACAAATGTCCCCATTACAGCATCACCCAGTACCGAAATCTTCTAGATCATTTGGGTGAACATGATGTATTATCACTAACCTATCTATTAATGGTTATAGTCACATTTAATATTAACACATTATTTAAAATATACTGAATATTTTTCTTCCACCTGCAGTTTATTTGGCGGCCATATCTTGGTCTAGAGGTCATCCATGAAGCTGACGTACACCACTCTGCTGTGTGGACTGCAAAGGTACCGATCATCCACTTCACAACAGTTGAAATGCACAACAGTGATCGTGTCAAGCTTCAGTTTGGAATGCTACAAGATATTCTCGGTCCCCCAAAATGCATCGACGACAGATGGCACACAAGCATCCTCTCTGACTTATGGCACTATAAGCCATGGAAAACATATGCAAAACATGAGTGTCGTGAATGGAAGTTTCGCAACCATTTTGCTTTGACCGACAATGTTTTGCCATATGAGAGCAAACCGTCTGTCCAGTACATGACTTGGTATAGGTCGGTTTCCATTGGTTTCTTTTCCCATCCTAGATATCTTGTTGACCCACGCCAGCAAGCCACATCATCACAAACTCAACAGCAGACCGATCAACCAAGCCAACATCCAACCCAACCCCCACTCACACAACCACAATTCCATGAAAACACCCCTTACCAATCCACCCCATTTCAACATGGTTATACTCAATCGACATACCAACAAAACCCACCACAAAATCAAGCATACTCCTATGACACTACAACCCAGATTAACACGGACTATCAAACACCTAACCAAACCTTACCCACCCAGACATTTACACCCTTGCCCGATTACGACCAAGCAGGCTATCGTCCTGACATATCATCTAGCCAACCACCCCGACAAAATTATACAGGCATGGGAAACACCTTTAATGTGGACGACTTGCCTAATATTGACTCGTCTGCATGGTCACTATTTCTTCAGCTGCCGAACCCATTAACAACATCCGCACCTATGGACCCGACGTCGCCGCCGCCGCCACCGCGAAGAGAACGAAGACACGTACGTACACGAGGATGTGGTACGGGCGGAAATTTGCCTCGACCTCGTCGACAAAATTAGTGTACTGTGTTTCGCCTTTTATCTATGTAATTTGTAATTATTAAAAAAAAATATTTCGAATGAGTAATACTATTAAAATTATTAAATATTATTTGTGAATTATGATTATTTATTTATTAATGTAAATTTATTTGAAAAATATTAAAAAAAATTCGTTCACAAATGGGGGCTCCAGATGGTATGGCGCCTCCCTTTAAATTTCAAGGGGGTAGCCATTACCAATGGCGCCTCCCTTTTGGATTCAATGGGGTAGCCATTTCTATTGGCGCCCCCCTTCAATGTTTTTTTTTTTTTTTCGAAACATGGGTATATTGGTATTAATGGTGAAAACATGGGTAGAATGGAATTATATACTTGCAAACATGGTTATTTAGGGAAAAATTCCGCACAAGGTTGCCGGACAATTGAGAAGTTTTATATAGAAAATGAGAAATAAATTGGGACTTGAGTCTTTAAGTGATAATAATTGTGATAATAAGATTCAATTAAATATAAAAAACTTTGATTAAAAAATAAAATTTAATTAAAATACAATGACAAACCTTAGAGTTTAATAGGTTGATCACTTGTAAAAGTTGTCAGTAGAGTATTTTTGAATAAATTAAAGAAAAAATGTCTCGTAAAGTTATCACTTGAAATGTTTTTAATCTTTTTGATACATTTTGAGAAACAATGAGTTTTTTTGAGACATTTTGAAAAACTATGAGTCTTTTTTTGAGAATTTTGATAAAATTTGAGTTTTTGAGAATTTTGAAAAAAAATGCGAGTTTTTGAGAGTTTTGTGAAAATATGAGTGTTAAGAATTTTGAGAAAATATGAGTTTTTGAGAATTATAAGGAAAAAATGAGTTTTTAAGAAGTTTGAGAAAATATGAGTTTTTGAGAGTTTAGAGAATTATGAGTCCTTGGGACTTTTTGAGTTGTTTTGAGTAATTTGATGAGTTGATTACAATTGGTAATAATATAAATTTACCTTTTGAGATAAATAATTAATTTGTTTTGAAAATGCAGTCTGAGTATAGTAATTCAGAGAGAGATTACAATGATGGCCTTGAATGATGTTTTGAGCATAGTAATCTAGAGAGAGATTACAGTGATGGCCGAGTATGGCGAATTATTGGTTCAAGAGTGAAACCTTTTGTGAATGTTGAGACTTGTGTGTTGTTATGTTTTTGAGATGATGATTATGTTACATGTTGTGTTGTTATGATTTTGAGATGATGATTATGTTACATGGTGTGTTGTTGTGATCATGCATTCATGTATTTTGGATATAGCTAGGTATGACTTTGGTCTATTCGGTGACCTCGGATCTATTTGGAGGGATCATTGGTCTACTTGAGATACTAGAGGCGGGTCTCAGATCTATTTGGTGGGGATCGTCGGTTCAGGTGAGGGACCAGAGACTGTGAAAGAAATCAGTAACATACCTCTGGTATCCACAAAAATTTGGCACCACATGCATTTGAGATGGAGATTATGGCATTGCATGCATTTGCATTATGAGTTGTTTGATTGTGTTTAAGTGGAATTGAGAATACTATTATATTTGTTATTACTATCCTGTTTTGTTGAATCTCACTGTTACCATTTATTAGATGTATTTCCACCCCCTGTTTGTTATTGTGGTGTCTGTGCTTTTCGGGAGTACAAACAATCAAGTACTCAGCAAGAGTAGTTGCTTGTGAGTTAGAAGATGGCCTTGGAGGTTGTCTTCGTTTATTTTATTTATCACTTTTAGTTGGTATTTATCTGCTCTAATCTGTAACACTAGGGAAGGGCGCGTTATTTATTTTGGAGTTTCCTGCTGAAATTTAATTTCGTTATTTGGTGACTTATTATATTATTTATGCTATTTTCTCTTGTTGAAAATATTTTCATGAAATAAATGATTTTTGTGAAGTAACATTCCTAAATATGTATTATTTTCTCTTTTATATTAAGAGTAAGGGTTTAGGGTGTTACATGTCATGCTTCAAGGTGGGTGTGTTGCCTTCTAATACAGACGCATTATGCAACACCCCAAATTCGATTAATTAATTTAATTGAATTATGTAGAATTTTATTTGATTAATTAGCTTTTTTAAATTATTGTTGTGTGATTGTGGGCGGGTAAGTATCCTTGAAGTAGAGGTATGGAGAGAGTAAAAGTTTGGTATAGTTGTTTGAAATTAATTAGAATTTTAATTACTTATTAGAATAAATAATATTTTATTTGGATTAATTAAATAAAATAGTAAAATGATAGAATGGGTCATTTGTGAGAATCAGAGAAAATAGTAATAAGTTGCACAAAAATACTAATTAAGTAAAAGTGATGGGAGTAATATATATTCTAAAAGTTAGGAGAGAAAGAGCAAAAGTTAGGATTATGAATAGGGGAGCCATAGAAGTTGTTGGATTCATCATCAATTGTTGGAAATCTAAAGTAAGGGGAGAAAGGGCTACCAATCTAGGTGTATTGCATGAAAGGTAGAGATGAGAGACCCTTACTCTCTTTAGGATAATTGGTAAGTGATTGATTTTGAATTTTCTATGAAGTTTTGATGTTGTTGGCTATTTTAATGATGAATTTTGTGTTCCTATATGTGTACTATTTTTTTGTTTTGAGATGTTGATGTTTGAAGGTTTTGGGGTAAACATGAATTGATGAGATTGAATAAATTAAATGATGTAATTTTGTGATTTAACAAGTCCTTATGGTCCTATAACATGTGAATATAACTTTCTGGGCGATTGGGGATGTTGGGACTGAATTGGGGAAGTTTTGGGGTTACTGCAGAGGCAAATCGCATTCTGTATTTTTACAGCTCTGGACGAGTTTGCTTAGCGATGGTGAATTCGCTTAGTGAGAGTTTGCTTAGCGAGTTGGTGTGTTCGCTGAAGCGAATATGAGATGGGAGGGTTCTGGCTTTCTGTGACTTTCACTTAGCGAGAGAGCTGTGCTTACCGATAGCTAACTTAACGAGCAAAGGCTTCACTCAAGAAGGAGAGACAGTGTTGAATTGATGCTTTGTGTTAAATTGTCGGTCTATTTTCTGATGCCAGTGACAATTGGTTGTTATTTGGTTATGTTCAATATGTTTAATTAACCTATTTAGATGCGGTGTGAATATATGTTGTGTAATAGAAGGATAGCTTCGTAAATCATTATGTATTTATGATGATGTGTTGTTGTTTTGGTGAAGTAACATGAGTGAATGCCTATCAAGTTACATTTGTTGAGTTGCTGCTATTTGTTATTGTTTTTGGATGTTGCAACATGGATTGATTGTTGTGTATGATGAATGATGTGATGCATAAATGGTGAGATGTGTATGGTGATCCTTTAGGTGAACTTTTTTGTGATAATGCATGTTGTTAAGAGTCATGCATCATGGTGTACGGGCTTCGGTCCAGTTTTGGTGTGCTCTGGTCCTATGGTGGTGATTGGGAGCGAGTAGCGGGTTTTATATGGGAATTGGTGAAGCGTTACCTATGGTGATGGTACTGATTTGGTGTACTCTTGTCCTATGGTGGGGATCAAGAGCGAGATAAACCTGAGTGTTCATGAATGGTACCACATGCATAATGAGTCAGTTGTGGTGTACATTTGCATATATGGTTGCATGTGAAGTTGACTGTTCATGATGTTGATGATTGGATATGATTATGTAATTGTTGCCATGATTTGGGTGTGAGAATATGTTGTTTATGGATGTGTAATTGTCACTGTGAGAATCGGAGACGATAGCTATTAAGTTATCTAGGCTTCACAAATCTTAAGATATCACCACTGATCTTTAATTTATCCAAGGGAAGGGGTAAAGAAAGAATAACCTATGCAATGCAAAATAATGCAATAAAGAGATCTAAGGTTCGGGGGTTTGGTTATACTAAGGGAAGGTATAAGCATCCTAAGTATCTATAGTATCCTATAGGAACCTCTTGTTGTATTTGTGTTATTGTTAAAGTTGTTTGTTATGGAATTGATTGGGAGATAAGAAGAGAAGTGTTTTTTAATTGTTTTTGTGTTTGGCAAGACACAAATTCTTGTGCCTACGTACTAATGAAGGATCAAAACCTCGTAGTTTGGGGTATAAATTGAAAATGGATTGCTAAGGTGGATTTTAATGAAGAAGAGACAAGTTTTCATCTTAAAGAGAATACTCAACTTAACCACCACAAACATGTGGAAAAGGGGTATTTGCTTCACATTGAGAGAATGGCTCCAAGTTAGATATATAATCAACAAGTATGCCACATACATCTCTCAAGTGGAAAATAATCAATCATCTTTCTCACAATGTCATGGGGTAGGAGAATTATATCTCAACTAAGGATGACTAATGTCTAATCTATTTGAAAATGTTTTTAAATTGAAAAGCCAAGTGAAAAAAGGTTTGAATTGAGGTTTGTGTCTTTTAGTCTTTGTGAAAGAGTTTGAATATGTTTAAGATGTCTTGAAGCATTGTTAAGAAAAAGGGTTTAAAAAGATCAATGACCTAAAGTCAAGGTTTTATTGAAAGTGGTTATGATTTTAAGAAGGGGAAACCTTAATTGAATTGTCTAAATTGTAAATGATCCTAAGGGAAACTTCCTAAGGGATAGCAAGTTCAAGTATAACAAGAAGAAACATATGTACAAGAATGTAAACATGCATATGCACGTGACAATGATGTCAACAATGAGTCCCTCCCTTGGAATTAGGCAACATGATAGACAAGTACACACCAATATTCAACAAAGAAGTTAATCATGAGAACATGGTACAAGCAAAGACTAAAAATGGTTCAACAAACATGTATAAGGTTTATGAACAAACATTTGATCATGCTATACCACATTTAAGTGAACAAAGAAGCATGAACACATATTTACAAGACATGTTTCAGCAAGACAAATTGAGGACCAATTCATGACTTAAATCAAAGTAAGGCCACTTATGAACTATCTAGAGAAAACATGGTTCAACAATGTACACACAAGAACAAACATCAACTTATGGGTGGAAATTAGGGCAAGAAACAAGTTCTAAGCACATGGATGTCTTTGAATCAAATATGAACAATTTCAAACATTCAAAGTATTTAAGGCAAAGCAAAGGAAGCATTAAGCACAAACATACCACAAGATAACATTTACATGAGCAAGGATCAAAAGTATTATCAAGAACAAAAAAAAAAACCTAATCAAAGTATAAGCATTCATGTTTAAAATACTTGAAAACATCTTAACAATTAATAAAAATGAAAAAGATAACATGTGAACATGGGATTTAACAAACCGAAATGCAATACAATATTTTTTGGGTGAAGGGAAAATGGAAGAAAAAAAAGGAGAAAAAAGACATAAAATATTTTTATGGTTTTTAAAGATTTTAATAATAGAAATAAATAATGTTAATTTGCTTAATAAAATTAATGGGAATAAAGTAAATTAGATTAATAAAATATATTCTTGATATTTTTGTGCATAAAAAATAAAAATGGGAGGGATTAAAAGAAAAATAAAATGATTTAAATAAAAGAAAAGAAAAGAAAAAGAAATAAAATGAAAAGGTGTTAAAAAGAAAGGAATGGGATCACTAAGGCTTGAACCCACGCCCTCCTTTATGTGGCAAAACAAACTTGCCACTGGGCCAGACCAGTTGGCCTGTTAATAAATACAAGCAAAGACTAAAAATGGTTCAACAAACATGTATAAGGTTTATGAACAAACATTTGATCATGCTATACCACATTTAAGTGAACAAAGAAGCATGAACACATATTTACAAGACATGTTTCAGCAAGACAAATTGAGGACCAATTCATGACTTAAATCAAAGTAAGGCCACTTATGAACTATCTAGAGAAAACATGGTTCAACAATGTACACACAAGAACAAACATCAACTTATGGGTGGAAATTAGGGCAAGAAACAAGTTCTAAGCACATGGATGTCTTTGAATCAAATATGAACAATTTCAAACATTCAAAGTATTTAAGGCAAAGCAAAGGAAGCATTAAGCACAAACATACCACAAGATAACATTTACATGAGCAAGGATCAAAAGTATTATCGAGAACAAAAAAAAAAAAACCTAATCAAAGTATAAGCATTCATGTTTAAAATACTTGAAAACATCTTAACAATTAATAAAAATGAAAAAAATAACATGTGAACATGGGATTTAACAAACCGAAATGCAATACAATATTTTTTGGGTGAAGGGAAAATGGAAGAAAAAAAAGGAGAAAAAAGACATAAAATATATTTATGGTTTTTAAAGATTTTAATAAAAGAAATAAATAATGTTAATTTGCTTAATAAAATTAATGGGAATAAAGTAAATTAGATTAATAAAATATATTCTTGATATTTTTGTGCATAAAAAATAAAAATGGGAGGGATTAAAAGAAAAATAAAATGATTTAAATAAAAGAAAAGAAAAGAAAAAGAAATGAAATGAAAAGGTGTTAAAAAGAAAGGAATGGGATCACTAAGGCTTGAACCCACGCCCTCCTTTATGTGGCAAAACAAACTTGCCACTGGGCCAGACCAGTTGGCCTGTTAATAAATACAAGCAAAGACTAAAAATGGTTCGACAAACATGTATAAGGTTTATGAACAAACATTTGATCATGCTATACCACATTTAAGTGAACAAAGAAGCATGAACACATATTTACAAGACATGTTTCAGCAAGACAAATTGAGGACCAATTCATGACTTAAATCAAAGTAAGGCCACTTATGAACTATCTAGAGAAAACATGGTTCAACAATGTACACACAAGAACAAACATCAACTTATGGGTGGAAATTAGGGCAAGAAACAAGTTCTAAGCACATGGATGTCTTTGAATCAAATATGAACAATTTCAAACATTCAAAGTATTTAAAGTAAAGCAAAGGAAGCATTAAGCACAAACATACCACAAGATAACATTTACATGAGCAAGGATCAAAAGTATTATCAAGAACAAAAAAAAAAACCTAATCAAAGTATAAGCATTCATGTTTAAAATACTTGAAAACATCTTAACAATTAATAAAAATGAAAAAGATAACATGTGAACATGGGATTTAACAAACCGAAATGCAATACAATATTTTTTAGGTGAAGGGAAAATGGAAGAAAAAAAAGGAGAAAAAAGACATAAAATATTTTTATGGTTTTTAAAGATTTTAATAAAAGAAATAAATAATGTTAATTTGCTTAATAAAATTAATGGGAATAAAGTAAATTAGATTAATAAAATATATTCTTGATATTTTTGTGCATAAAAAATAAAAATGGGAGGGATTAAAAGAAAAATAAAATGATTTAAATAAAAGAAAAGAAAAGAAAAAGAAATAAAATGAAAAGGTGTTAAAAAGAAAGGAATGGGATCACTAAGGCTTGAACCCACGCCCTCCTTTATGTGGCAAAACAAACTTGCCACTGGGCCAGACCAGTTGGCCTGTTAATAAATACACCACATGAAATAATATATGAAACTCAAGGCATAAATGCACAAAAAATAAAATAGCAAAAGGTTTGGGGCGAGGGGGATTCGAACCCCAAACCTCTCGCTCACACAATCACACAAAACCAGCGTGTTACCATTGGGGCACAATGGCAATTCATTAAACATATTGCAACCATTAAAATAAATATAAAACATGATTTTTAAAAATAAATAAAAAAACGCGCCACCATGATCATCTTCTTCCCCACGACCAAACCTCTATTTTTTAAATTTTCTCAAATCTTATTTTTTTCGTTTCTCAACCAAATTCAAAAATGTAAATACCAAAGTTGCTCAGAATTAAACAAGGAATTCAATGGTATCACTCAATTGTATTTATTTTCATTCTATTGCAAATAATTAATTAGAAACCAGCAAGAACCCTAAAACTAAAAACCAACAAAAAATTCTAAACATCATTGATTAAGGACAATTAGCATTGGGGTTTTGATTACTACATCATGGAAAGTATTTTGGCAATTTAAATTAATGAAGATGATGCCCTAAACATGGAGTTTCAGTAGTGATCAACTTACCTATTGGATTGGGCCAAATTCCTCTTCAAATAAGCTTCCAGATGGTGGATGATGATGCAAACAGCTTCCCTGAACTTCTAAGATGCTATTGCAATGCTTGGTTTGTGTTGAAATAACTTCAATCCCTAAACTCGAATCCTCTTAAAAATGGTAAAAAAATAAGAATATGATATATGTGCTAGGGGTGTTACATATGAAATGTGATTATTGGAACAGTTTATATGATTTGGGTGCATGGTGTTTGAGGTATTAGGTTGAATGTAAATGATCATAATGGAGAGTTCTTGGGTTTTGGCTCCTTGGACAACAAAATGACCAACGGAGAGTTGACTTTTTCATTGAGGTTTTTTTTTTGGTGTTATGGAAGGTTTGGACAACTTGTATGGAGGATTTTTGGTGTGTTTGGATGATTGGTTTGATGATTTTGTGATTGTTTCAAGTTTTGAAAGGTTTGATGATTCTTGAGCAAAATGAAGAACACAAGTGTTCAAGGTTGGGATGCTGAGATTAAAGGGGGTTTGGAGCTCAATGTTGGTGTTTTGGTGAGAAAATTAAGTGGTATTTATAGGAGGAATGATCTGATGCAAGTGAGAAAGGTTTGGACAAAGTTAGAGCATAATCCATTGGATAATGATACTTTTGCATAAAGTTAGTTTCAAGTACAAGTAGCCATGCTTTTTCTTTCTAGCTTGCAAGTTGACTTCTCCTCAGAAATTTCTGATGGGTTTTAGCTTGTACAAGTTGATCTTCGCTCATATAATGTTTTCCTTGAATCATGGAAAGTGGTTGGAGGTGAAAAGGGACCTTTTGTCCAATATCCAAAGTAGAACAAGTCAGCATGTTGGATGATGTTTTTCCATGGTGTAACAAGATCCAATTCTGCAGAATGTGATATCCTTGGGAAAATTTCATGTAGTGGAACAAGTTTTAAGTTGGCCAATTTCTCAGAAAGTGCTTGGAAAATGGACAAAACATGTCATGAACTCGTGTGGAATCATGGTTGTGCAATTCTGCCTAAGTCAAAATGCCTCACATGGTCACTTTGTGAATTCATAACTTCATGCTCAAGCAAGATCTTTTCTTTCTCTTGGTATCATTGGAAAGATGAGATCAAATACTACAACTTTGATGTTGATCACTTGGAAAGAAAAAATTTGGATCATGGAGAAAAATGACCAACAAAATTGGACTTTTCAATAATTTATATTTAGAAAATTTTCTAAGTGTTGGACATTTTCACATCTTGAAAAAACTCAACTTTGAACAAACATAACTTCCAATCGGTAAATGATTTTGAGTCCATTTCTTTTACCAAATAAAAGTATGTAATACCATCTTTAAAATGAGTCCTCAAATGTTTTCATTGGATGCTTGAGGAAGAAGTTATAGTCTTGGAAAGTAGGGCACATGAACATTGGATTCCATAGAAAAAATTTGGAAACCCTAATTTCAACCATCTTGATCTTTCTCTTGATTTTCTTGATTAATCATGATCAAATGCAATAATAAATCATATTTTCACGATCCTTGACTTGTGGAGTCCATGTTTGACCAAAAATCTCAAAAGTCAAACTTTGAATTTGATGAACAGTTGACTTTTTTCAGATGAACTTGATTTCTTCAATTGTCAATGAATCAAACTTATTGAGTCAATCCATGCATATGTCTGGGCTAATATGAAGTACTTGGAGTCTTTGAATCATGTCTTGAGGTGTAGGATCATGTCTTGCTCATTGTAACACCTCAAAATTTGCCCTCATGTTTCTAACTCTAAATGGCTTATGTTTCATTTCATTATGCATTATCATGTGTGCATATCATAGATTCTAAGCACGGGAACAAGGTATCTTGGTTAGCTCAAAAGGAGAGTATGCTTCTCAGAGGTTCAAGCAGCATACCATATGTGCATATGGTGATTTTTCTTAAGGCATCAAGGGAGAGATGCTCTCAATGTCACCATCACTCAAGCTACAAGGGGCTTCTTATGACTCAAGGAATCCTAATGTGTCCACCACTTCCTCAAATGATTGAAATTGGCAAGAGGTTTGAAGTTGATCACCTCCTCCTATCTTTGGTCATCAGTGTAAGGTTTTGGATATTTGGGTATGTGACACCCTCATGGGCAAGATTTTTTAAGCTTCATCATCATTTTGTTCCACACATCATCCTTATTTAAGGGATTCTCCATCATATTCAGAGGAATTAGGGTTTTGAAAATGTGCATCCATCTCCTATCTTTTTGGGACCAAAATTAGGGTTTATGATAAAATTAGTTTATTTCTGATTCTTTGAGCAATACTTGATTCCATGGCCTCCTATATGTTCTCAAGTGTCTAGGGATGGAAGATTGATTATCAAAATGAATCGGAAGGCCTTCAATTGATCAAATGATTGAGAATTAGTAGAATTGTGGATAAAGTCAACTTTGTAGGGAAAAAGTCAACTCCTGACTTTTTGAGGTCAACCTTGTGCTTTTCATGTTAAATTTGACCAATGGGTAGAGTTTTATTATGAAATGTCAAAGGAATCATGAAAAATCAAGAGTTGAGAAAAATTGCCAAATTTGGAAACTAGGATTTTAAGGAACTTACTATTTTTGGCAAGTTCTTCATGTGGTACAGCTACTTTCAAGGCCTTTTTTCTTTATGTTCAAGACTTCATTTCATTTTCTATCCAATTTGAAAGTTGTAGTACTCATTTCAAGCTTTCCAACCATGTAAAGAATGCCTCATTTGGATCCTTTTTAGCAAGTTATGGTTGTTAGAAGTTGGACATTTTCACACTTTCATTTTTCAACACAGAAATTTTTCTAAGTGTTAAGGGTCAGTTTTTGTGCCAACTTTCCAGCTCATTTTTTAGGGGTTTCCAAGCTTCATTTAGAAATCATGTTCAAATGAAAGTTGTAGAGTGTAATCCCACTTTTCCAAAAAAAAGTCCAAGAATGCCTCATTTGGATTAAAACTCCCCAAGTTATGGAGCTTCAAAGGTGGTGTCTCAAAGTTGTCAAATTGCATGGTGACTTAAAATTTTTAGGCAAGCTGGATTAGTTTCATGGACATTCTTTCAAACCCAATTTCCACAATCTTCCAAACTATGATTCATGCTTCCATCAACACCAAAGTTGCTCCATTATCTCCTTACTTTATTTTGAGCTTGAGAACCCCTCATTTGGGCAAGAATTCATCAAGATATGGCCACTTGAAATGGGATTCATGATTTATGTTGGCAAGGCATTTGAACCTTTTGTTTTGGCACCTTTTGAAAGATTTTTTTGCAGCATGGCATGTATACACTATTCCCACACGTATGATCTCTTTTTCTTTGCTTAAAATGGCCAAGCATGTCATGTACACACCATGCATCATATTCTTTTGTCATGCCAAAATTGGAAATGCAAGAATGCATCACAAAACTCTTCTCACTTTTTTTCCCACGTGCCATTCTCATTCTCCAATTTCACACTCACCTCAAGACCCTCTTTCCACTCAGAAAATCATCCCATGTGATGCATAACTGTGTGATATTTTCTCACTCTCATTTTTTCAAATTTTAAAAAACCAACTAACCATAACAAACTCTTTGCTCTCTATCACGTGCCATTCGCACAATATAAACCTCTAAAACTCTGGA
The DNA here is from genome assembly GCA_022829125.1 of Lathyrus tuberosus. NCBI lineage: Eukaryota > Viridiplantae > Streptophyta > Magnoliopsida > Fabales > Fabaceae > Lathyrus > Lathyrus tuberosus. Next base: position 1,672,991 of record JALAZF010000233.1, read on the forward strand.
AACGAGAGGACATTCTCATTTTGCTCAAGATTCAGTTCAGAGAAGCTCTCCTCCTCATTCAAAAATTTCAGATTCGAGATACCAAGTTTTTACAATTTTTCCCTTATTTCTCACTTGATCTACACTCCTAGAAGGTTGATAAAGCTTTTGGAGAGGTTTCTGCAGTGGTTTGAGCTTAGATCAAGGGGCAACGGACCTTCTCCGTTAGGTATTCTTCTCTTCCATTTTTCTCACATGATATGCGTGGATTATACTGGTTGTTGTTGTTTCTGAAGACCTACATCATTGTAGGCATTGTTTGATGTATTGTTTTCTTGATTCAAGCAAGTTGCAGAGCATGTACCATTTTTTCGTGCCATGATTTCATCATGTTAACATGCTTTAAAATGGATTTTGAGGCCAGATGTGTGATCTACGTGAAAAATGCTTTGAGATGGTGCCTTTGTTTTTGTATTTTGGTGACGTTCAGGTTGAGCTCTGATGAGTCTCGTCGGAGAAGATGATCGGAGCTAGGGCTCCGGCATCTTATGTGTAATGCTGATGTGGTAGTTTGAATCCTTGACTGTGCTTGCGTCTAACTGACCTGGTCATGACATGGATTAGTAAACGGTTCCTTTCACTTGGTGATTTTTTTTTGTTTGATTCTGAATCCATTTGAACCTGGGCCTGGTGATTTATACTCTTCGCACCTCCATTTTTAGGGCCCAAATGCGTGTAAATATGATCCCAGTTCATCTGATTTTTCTTATCTCACCCCCTTGCCTTTTTATTTCTTTTATTTCCTATTTTCTTTTCTTTTTCAATTTGATTTTATTTTTAATATTTCAAAACATGATAAAAATTGACAAAAAAAAATTCTGATTATTCAACATGTTGTGATATTTTCCATGATTTTAATTTTATTTTTCTATTTTATTTGGAATTATTTTTTAAAGGTGTTTTCCATGTTTTCCCTTGTGATTCGGGTTTATGTTTGATGCTTTGTGGATCACTTCTTGAGCCAATCTTTTTTCCATGTTTTTACACTTAAATGAGGATTGTTTGAATTCCATTATGATGCCTTAATGATCAATTTTTGATTGTTTCTCATGTGGTTTTTATTTCTTCTCGATTATTGCTCGACTTAGTTGCTATGTGAGATGTTTTAACTCAATTTGTGATGCAATTTTACAATTATAGTTGAGATTTTTTTCACACTTATTCTTGATGAATATAACATGAGTTTGAGCATTTATTTTTATTTTTATGATACATGTTTCTATCTTTGGTTGATGCTTACATGTGGCTTAAATTTGAATGGAACATGCTTGATACTTGATCTAGTTTGGATTCTTTTTTACCACTTGTGCTTAAGTGAAGCTTGAAATGATTAATTGATGTGATCATATACTGTCTTAACTTGATTGAAGCTTTGTATTCACTTTCATTTGATCATTTTCCTATTTGTTTTTGAATTTCCAAGTTGACAATGTTTTGGCTTTGCTCCTTTGGTGTTCTTGAACTAGTTCTTTGTGATACTTTCATGTATGTTTTTATGGATGCTTGTGGACTCTTATTTGCTTTGAATAACATGTTTAAGATGTTGATCCTCTTGCTTTGATGTCAATTGTGTGATCATTTCTCACTTCTTGCCTCATATGATCTTTTGTTTCTTAAATGGATGACTTAAATGAATGTTTGCCTAGTTTTGATGCATGTTTTGAAGTTGATCCTTGGCGTTGCTTCTTTCCATTCATGAATTGATGTTTGGATTGATATACATGATCATGCTACTGTCCTACTTGGGTTCATGCCTTAATCTCACATGTTTTCTCTTTTGAAGTGTGTCTTACATGGGCTTTTTGTTGATAAATGCTTGTTTGTTGTTAAGATGCAAGCCTTGAACCTTGTTGCTCTTTCTTTGATCATTAACATGATATAAATGTGATGTGATTTATCTACTTCCCCATCTTGGTTCTCGTATCATTTATTTTTATTTCATTTTGTTTGATGGTTGATAATACTTCTTGTTGGGTTTTAAGTCACTGGTGTGTTCTTTGGTGCATTGTTTTGCCTAATTGTTTTAACTTCCATGCTTTGGTTTGAAGTGTATGTACTTGGTGTTTGTGTTTGTATTGAATGATTGGATATGGATGCTTTCATTGCTTATGTTAATCTCATCTCTTGAGTTACTTGATGTTGTATCTTCTCCTTCATCTCTTTCTTCTTTCTTCTCTTTTAAGCCTTGAGACTTGTTTAAGTCTTGAGTTTGCTTTTCTTTGTGATTGATTAGTATAATGTTTACTTATGTTTGTTCACATGATCCCTTAGAATTACTAGCTCAACTTAATCTTTGATTAAGTTAGAGGTAGGAAAGACATTAGGCTTTCAATCCTTTGCATGATAACAATTAGGATAGTCCCTTTCAAACATTAACCTTAGGTTTATCTCTTTGCATGCTAACATTAGGTAGATTTCCCTTCTATCTCAACCTTAGGACCATTGTGTATGACAACATTAGGACCTAGTTTCCTCTAGTTGCTTTCTTTTCACCCCTTTGAGTCTTTTCTCTTCTCATCTCAAAGCAAGTTCAAAACACTTAATAAATACAACGAGTATTGTGCGCCACGAGCCTCAAGTACATGGGAAATGAAGAATGACGGGTCTCCCTTCACTTTTCTAGAGAGTTTAGCATACGTCCAGTTTGGGGGCGACCATACGACGCATTCGCTCCTATGTCATAGACTTTAGTGCAATACGAGTTCCAAACTAACTTAATTCACTTCTGTCTAAAAAACACAAACCAAATGCAAATATTTTTATCCTTCGGGATGGGTTTCAAATCATTTTTCAGAAAAGAGCATGTTACTTCCGTTCTGTCACAAACAGGCATCGACCCTAACTGCCGGACGCGAACCTAACATCGCTCATAAAAAACACTTAACCAATCAGTGGTCGTAACCACGAACTACGACTGATCTGAATTCCTCTCTTTCGTCCGATTGAGGATACGTAGGCACAAGACGGCAATGTCTTGGCGAGCAACCTTCTCCCTTTTCACCCATAGTCCCCCGAACTACGTTGACTCTGACTTTCCTATTGCACGAGGGAATAGGTAGGCCTAGGACGGCGATGTCCTGTCGAGTATCCTTTTGTCCCCCCCCCCCCCCCGTTCCGTTTTCGTTTAGCAATAGGCTTTAGATAGACATACCCTTTGATTATACAACAAGCGTGGACCCCGTTGAGTACAACGGACGCGAGGGGGTTCTAATACCTTTCTCTCATGTAACCAACTCCCGAACCTGAACTATGGTTGCGATGACCATGTCTTCTCCCTTTTGTGGTTTCTTCGATCGTTTCCTTTCCCTTCGTCGGGATAAATAACGTTCGGTGGCGACTCTTCTATTTTTTCCGCCAGTTATTTTTCGCATTTGCGACAGCTGGCGACTCTGCTGGGGACTCTGGTTCCCTATGCGAGTCAATCCTAGTGCTTGTCTATTTTTATTTCATTGGGTGTTTACTTATGTGAATTATTTGTTGTATATTGCTGTATTTTACCACATTTATTGCATTCGATTATTGTTATCATATTGCTCTGATGTTGTTGTGTTGTTGGGTGGGTTGGTTCCATGAGAGATAAACCTTATACCCAGGCTTGAATATACACCTAGGATTAGAGTGGAAAGTAGTGTGGCTTACGTGGCATTTGGCCATGTTTAGTTGGCACGAAAATTCCATATTCAGACGAAGTTTTCTTTGGAGATATTTTATCCTGCGCATTGGGGCAGACATAGGATGTTGACTTAGAAAGCTTATGACTCTAGAGACCGTTCATGGGAAGCCAGTTGAGGCCTCCTCGATTGATGATGATTCCAAACCAGAAATGGTGACCGTGTCATCATTTCTCGACCTGAGAGTTCGTGATACTGAGGACTTACTAGGATGCCGTAGTCCAAGGCTAGAACCCACATGTGAGAAGGAATGGGTTTTTGCAGGAAACTTTGACCTTCAACCAACCCGGTTTTCTTGTCAGTGTGATTTATCAACTTGGTATTCTTATTATCCCGGTATTCTCGATTTTTTGTTTTCTGTCAGAGTGAACTTATGGTCCTAATTCAGTCAACAGCATAGCAGATATTCAGAGCTCTTTGATACCTTGGTTCCAGGTTTGCGTCTGCATCATCATTTTTGTACTCTAACATGTTTTTTTATTTCCAGGGATTGTATCTTATCCTTGATTCCAATTGCTGAAGACTGTCAAAGATGAGCACTAACAAGAAGAATATCATTGTGTACAAGTTTCCTAAACCTACCATGGACTCTCTTCTCAGATTAGTGGCTCTGGAAGATCCTGGTGTTCTATCAAGTTTCAAGAAAGATTATGGGAGGATTCTGAACTTCGTCCATACTATCACTGACTATAAGTACAAGGCCATTCATACTTTGGTGCAATTCTACGATCCTCCGCTGCGCTACATCACTTTTCCTGACTATATTTTGGTTCTGACATTGGAGGAGTTTTCTTTTATCTTGGGGATCCCCATCAAAGCCAAAGCACCTTTCTTTTATTCCAAGGAAAATTCTAATTTAGAGGAGGTTGTTGCGGCTCTTCATTTGGGTCAGTCTGTTTTGGATGAGAATGTTGCTAGTAAAGGAGGTTTCCAAGGATTTCATCTGGATTTCTTGGTTGGTCAGGCTCTTAAGTATGCCAATGCAAGGGATTGGACAATCTTTAACGTAATTCTTTCTTTATGTGTTTATGGGATTGTCTAATTCCCAAATGTGGCATACTTTATGGATATGAGTGCCGTCAGGATATTCATTATGAAAAATTTGGTACCTACTCTTCTTGTGGATTTGTACTACTCATTGCATTACAAGAATGAGAAGAGGAGAGGGACGTCTTATTTCTTGTTGTGCACCTCTCTTCTATAAGTGGTTTGCGGATCGTCCCCCTCTGTTTGGAGCCTTTGCGGATACTTGGAGATTGTTAGAATGGTCTAAGAGGGTCTACGGGAAGAAAAACTGGTATGGGTCAATCAGAGTCTGTTAGGTAAGGAGATCATCATCAGCCGTGGAGACTTACCCAACGTGCCTCTAATAGGAAGAAAATGGGGAATCAACTATAACCCTATTATGGCTATCAGGAAATTTGGGTATGCTTTGAGAGAGCCACCAAAGGAGAAGGATGTTCAGGAATCCCTATTTTTCAACAGAGAGTCTAATCCCGATTTGCTGAAGAAAGTTGCGGGTGCTTGGGGAAATATGCATAGGAAGGGGAAGGTTATTTTTGGAAAGAGTGATTGCAAGGCTTGCCCTTCATGTGTGGAATGGGTTCAAATGAAGGTAGGAGATGTGTTTCTACCTTTCACGGTAGAGCCACCTTTGTACCCGCTGATGATCGAACAACCTACCACCATGGAGATTGAGAAATATAACAAGCTATGGGCTGAAAAAGAAGAGCTGCGTAAAGAAAATGAAGAACTGAAAAGAGAGATCAGTCAGGTTGGATATGAATAGAATGAAGCTATCTATACGACTAAGGTGAAGTCAGAGCTGCTGGTTAAGAAAGAAAGGGAATTGGCTGAAGAGATCACAAACAGACAACGAGTAGGCCTAGATCTGAAAGGTGTCCATAGTCTACTCAAGTCAAAGAAACAGGAGTTGGATAGAGCTTTTGTCAGAATCCATAAGTTTGACAGTCAGCAGAACACTGCATTGACCGAACATAAGAGGAAAGAAAATGACCTTCAAGAACAGATCAAGAAGTTGAAGACACAACTCAAAAAGAAAGACGAAGAAATCAAAACAGAGGCGTATTAGAGACACTTGACTGAAAAGCGACTTAATGAGACATTATCAAAATTGGAGGAGCTCAAGATTCGAGTCGAAGTGAAGAAGCCCAAAGTTGAAGATCCTAAGCTGGAAGCTGTTTTCGAGGAAGACGTACTATCAGTACTTGGAGGAAGTCACTCACAAGCGTGATACTCTTATCCAAGAACTGATCCAGAGGCCGAAGCATCCAGATACGAGAAAGCTCTTCAAGGAGGTACAGGCTTGGTGTGAAGAGCGTAAGGGTTGGGAAGGGCTGACTAGGGTAGATTTTGATGATGTATCTTAGTCATTCTCTTGTATTAGATCACCACCAGGCTTGTTGGTCGGGATCTCTGACTTTTGTATTCAGATTTCTTTCTCTACTTTTGGGTTGTATGTATTGACTGATGATTACTCTCCGATTTTCTTATATATGAGCAGATATTATTGGTGTTCCGTCCATTCTTGCTAATATTATTTTTAAACTGGAATGAAGGGGTAAATCACCTTGAGAATACTCAATCATGTCATTTGAATTTTCATTTTCATACTCATATGCATAGCAGGTGTTTCAGATTGGTTTTCTTATCTCTGCCTAGTGTTCTATAGCAGGATTGTGGAATCTCGCATTCATCGATATGCTACTCGCAACAACCAACAAAGAGCTATGGATCTGGTCCAAGCAGAACTTCAAGACTTCAGTAACCGTATGAATCAGTTCATGGAAATGATGCAAAATATAGCTCAAGGTCAAGAGCAGTTGAGGACTCTAGTCCATCCCTTAGTCGCACGTGTTGATGAAGAGGGTATTGTTTATGGTGGTGTTCATGTTGTTCCTCCCGGCGGAGGTAATCTTGGTGGTGTTCATGTTATTCCTCCGGGCGGAGATATTCCTATTGTTGTCGTTCCTCCGGGGAAAATGTTATGTCTATCCTGTACAAAGCCCAAGATTAAGGCTAAAAGGATTTTGACTCCGCCGGGGAGATTTGTATGTATCTTGTACAAAGCCCAAGATTGAGGCTGAAATGGGAAATTTAACCGACTGAGGATATTTTGAGTGTCTTGAACAAAGCCCAAGATGGAGGCTACACAAATTTGACTCTACCGGAGAGTGTTATCTATCTTGTATAAAGCCCAAGATGAAGGTGTAAAAGAGTTTGACTTCGTTTGGGAGATTATTCCTCGAAGTCCAATGAAGGCTCGGAGGTAATGCCCAAGAGGAGGCGAGGTCATTAAGGGATGAGAGTCAACCCTAAAGTGGCCTGAGGTCTAACACTGGAAAGACTGCTCTAGCAAAGGATGACTAAGTTATGTCTTATACCTTTAAGAGGTTATCATGGTCCTTATATTAAGCCCAAGAGAAGGCATGAGAACTTCTAAGAAGCCGGAGGGTCCTTGTACAAAGCCCAAGAGAAGGCGGGGGTGCTTTTAGGAAGCCCGTGGATCCCAAACCAAGAGAAGTTCGAGAAATGCTATTCACCGAGAATAGGTCATTTAGTGAAAGTTCTGTGATTTGAAGAAATTCAAGAGATACTATTCATAGAGAATAGATCAACTTCGGGGAGTATAATTTCTTTGACAATTTCTAGGGGTGACAGTCTGAGAAAAGGTTCACCGAGAATACTGCCTTTCTCTTTGTTCCATATTGTTTAACCCCAAGAGAAGGGAAGACTGTATCTGGAAATCCTATGGGGATCTAGTTTTGTTTGTATTTAAGAGTGACCAATAGGGCTTTACCTAGTTCTAGACCTAGTTGCCGGGGAAAACTCTAAATAACTATACTAGTATATATACAGTTGATATATGACAAGTATTTAAAAAGGGTATGAAAGAAGACTAACCATGTGCAGCTTCCCACAATATAGTTATATATATTTGACATGTATTTAAAAGAATGAAAGAAGACTCACAGTGTGCAGCTTCCCACAATACAGTTATATATATTGGACATGTATTTAAAAGAATGAAAGAAGGCTCACAGTGTCCAGCTTCCCACAATACAGTTATATATATTAAAGCAAGTAAATGAAAGCGGATAGAACTTACAGGTAAGCAAGCTTCCATGCTGTATTGTTAGTTGTTCAGAGAAATTAAAGAAAGTTTGAAAACAATTGTATACTTGAAATTAAATCAAAGGGGAATTTGTTTTGAAAAGATTGTTGGGGCTTACAGCTCACGGAGAGGCCCAAGGTTTTACAGTGATCGCACGCTGTTCTGAGAGTCGTGTCGGGACTTATACAACGACTGAGGCCCAAATTATTTTACTTACAAAAGGGTTGGGTCTTACAACTCAAGGAGAGGCCCAAAAATTATTTAAAGAAAAAGAAATGGGACTTACAACACAAGGGGAGGCCCAGTTGATTTTGTTAAAAAGGCGACGATCGCGCCGATCTTTTGAAAATATACGGAGGGACTTATACAATGTGTGAGGCCCAAAATTGTTTATTTATAAAGGGGTTGGGTCTTAGAATCTATTACAAGCCCAAAGGTTTGCTTTTGTACAAGAGATGGGGCTTACAACTCAATGAGAGACCCAATTGTTTTTGTTTTAAACTGGCGATCGCGCCGAGTTTTTTGAAAACACCGTGGGTCTTATACAATGGTTGAGGCCCAAAATATTTTGGTTAAAAAGGGATTGGGTCTTACACTCTATTAGAGGCCCATGAGTGTTTAAAAATTTAAAATCGGGATGAAACCCCAATTTTGAATAAAAATGGTATTTTTCAAAGGTAATTTAAATAATAAATGATAAAATATCAATCATATTTGAAATTCTGGCACAGATATCAGATGTCCTAAACAGATGTTGAGACACTGATATCCAACACAATGAACAAGATAACAAATAAAAATAACAGTGCAGAAAGTAAATAACACAGCGATATGTTTACCCAGTTCGGTCTAACACACCTACTCTGGGGGCTACCAAGCCAGGGACGAAATCAATATACGATAGTATCAATTCACAGATCATACAAACACCGAATTATCTCCTCACTTAATGCTACCCTTCCTATGACTTCTACCTAAGACTCACCTAGGTATGAGGCCCTCCTCAAATCCCTCTACAACCACAACCCGTGATTGGTACCTTTCCACACAAGAAACAAAAACGAAAGACACACTTTCAAAACACACAATCCTCAATACTTCACAGCTTATGAGGATTGACACACAAGAAACTCAATGCTTAAAAGCTTATGAGTAACTTGACAGAACTTACAACACAAGAAATCAGTCCTTATACTGTTATCAGAATGATACCAGTTAGGCTCACAAATTACACACAAAAACCCTAAAAACACAAGTAAGTTCCACACCTAAAACTAGGTTTACATCAGTCAATATGTAGCAATTAATCTGGACTGAATTGGGCTTCAAAAATGCAGCAATTAGACTGCTCACAAATCTGCAAAATTAACTCCAACAAAATAGGTCTTCAATCCAAAGTTTCCTATTTTGTCTCCACAATTAGAAACAGCAGCAAATCCAAAAACCAACAAATAACCACAATCCAAAAATGCTTTGGATGCCACATAGGATAACCAAATATTCACAGAATATTCAGTAATAAATCATAGTAACAGAATCTGCATTAAAACTGAATTCCCAGCGCGATGTCCTATGAGCAGGCATGGAACATCTTCATTCGACATGTTGAAAGCAGCCACTTAGAACATTATGATTCAACATCTTGCTGCTATAATAGTTTTAGCAAAATAAATGCCAACCACAAAAGCACAGAAATAACAATCTCCCCACAATATCATCTACATAAATCTGAGCAATCATTAGTTTCCCATCCTTCTCCTTGACAAAAAGAGTTTTATCAATACCACCATTCCTGTACCCATTGTTAACTAAGAACTCAGTCAGTCTTTCATACCAAGCTCGTGGAGCTTGTTTCAGCCCATACAAAGCCTTCTTCAGCTTGTAAACATGATCGGGAAAATTTGGATCCACAAACCCTTTAGGTTGCTTAACATAGACTTCCTCATTAAGATAGCCATTCAGAAAGGCACTCTTGACATCCATTTGAAACAATCTGAATTTCAACAAACATGCCACTCCTAGCAACAATCTGATGGATTCCAATCGAGCCACAGGTGCAAATGTTTCATCGAAGTCTAATCCTTCAATCTGTGTGTATCCTTGAGCAACTAATCTGGCTTTGTTCCTGGTAACAACTCCTTGCTCATCAGACTTATTCTTATACACCCATTTTGTTCCAATCACATTTATTCCTGCTGGTCGTGGTACCAGTTCCCAAACTTCATTCCTCTTGAACTGACAAAGTTCATCTTGCATAGCATTTATCCAGAACTCATCTGTCAATGCTTCTTTGACATTCTTTGGTTCGATCTTTGACACAAAGCATGCATTTGACACAGTCTCCCTTGTTCTGGTTCTTACACCTTTATTCAGATCAACAATAATCAATTCCTTCGGGTGATCCTTCTAAATCCTTATAGAGGGTCCCCAGTTAGCATCCTCTACATCTTCATTCTCAGGTCTAGTGTTGGTTTCTTGACCACTATCTTCTACAGACTCAATGTCTTGAGAGATTTCATTGTTCATGGGCAGACATGCTCCAACATCATCTGGGACATCTTCATCTTTGCTAGAGTCATCAACCACCACATTTATGGATTCCATCATCACCTGAGTTTTGGAATTAAATACCCTATATGCTTTACTGTTTGTAGAGTATCCCAAAAATATTCCTTCCTCACTCTTAGGATCCATCTTTCGCCTTTGCTCACGATCTGCTAAGATATAGCACTTGCTACCAAATACATGGAAATACTTCACATTTGGCTTTCTACCTTTCCATAGCTCATAAAGAGTGACAGAAGTGCCTGATCTGATAGTCACCCTATTGTGTATATAGCAAGCAGTATTCATGGCTTCAGCCTAAAAATGATATGGAAGCTTTTTTGCATGAATCATGACTCTTGCACATTCTTGTATAGTCCTGTTCTTGCGTTTCACAACACCATTCTGCTGAGGAGTGATTGGTGATGAGAATTCATGAGTGATTCCCTCAGATAAGCAGAACTCTTCAAACCTACTATTTTCGAACTCTTTCCCATGGTCACTTCTGATTCGAACAACACCACAATCCTTTTCCCGTTGAATCCTTTGACACAACTCTTTGAAGGCTGCAAATACTTCAGACTTTTCTCTGATGAAACTTATCCAAGTGAACCTGGAGTAATCATCTACTACAACATAGGCATACTTCTTCCCACCAAGACTTTCAACCTGCATAGGTCCCATTAAGTCCATGTGAAGAAGTTCCAGAACTCTAGAAGTTGTGGTAAGATGTTGAAGCCTCTTGTGTGACACCCTTGTTTGCTTCCCAACTTGACATTCACCACATATTTTATCCTCATCAATCTTCAGCTTGGGGATACCTCTAACAGCTTCGTTTGACATAACTTTCTTCATCTCTTTCAGGTGTAAATGACCCAATTTCTGATGCCACAATTTGGTTTCATCTTCCTTTGACATCAAACAAGTAGACAGACTTTCAGGTTCTTGGGAATTCCACAGATAGCAGTTATCCTTAGACCTGGTACCCTTCATAACAAATTCATCTTTCTCATTGGTTACTAGACATTCAGATTTGGTGAAATTTACCTTGAGACCTACATCACACAGTTGGCTTATACTGATTAAATTTGCGGTCAGCCCTTTGACAAATAAAACACGATCCAGATTTGGTTGTCCTGTGTAGTCCAGCTTTCCAACACCTTTTATTTCACCCTTTGATCCATCCCCAAAGGTGACATAATTGGTGGAGTGGGGCCTGATATCTGATAGGAACTTCTTCACACCAGTCATGTGTCTCGAACAACCATTGTCAAAGTACTAATCTTCTCTTGCAGAGGCTCTAAGAGAAGTATGTGTTATGAGACCAGCCATCATTTGTCTAGGAATCCATCTTCTCTTCACTTTACCCCAGCTCTGTCCTCAATTTTGTTGCTGGGAAATTTTGGGATAGCCGTGCAGCTTGTAGCAAAAGGACTTTAAGTGACCAATCTTTCCACAGTAATGGCATCTCCATGGTTTATACTTTGATCTACAGACTCTTTTCTGATGCTTCATCTGATGTTGAAACATGTGATTTGACATCCCCACTTCTTGCTTTATTTTCTGAGGAACAAACTTCAATACAGGCTTCTTGGAAGTCTCAGCTTGATTGTTAAAACCAAGGCCTTGCCCATTCCCAGCTTCTTTCCCATTCTGAAGGATCTCATCCAGCTGCGTGGTACCATTGTTCAGCATCCTTATAGATTTGTTCATATTGTCAAGTTTTGACTTTTGCCATTCAACCTCTTCCTTCAGATCAGCAATGGTTAATAGATGTTCTTCCTTCTCAGCTTCTAGTTGAGCTATCAGAATCTTCTGTTCCAATATTATCTGGCACCTTTCTTCATTCTTGATACACAATTCTGAAAACCCTGTGAATACTTCTTCCTTCGTGAGTTCTCCAACATAGGAATCTTTGTCAGAGTCAGATTCACAAGTAGTTTCTCCATCAGCCTTACAGATTCCAGTCAAAGCTGTCACCAATTTTGCTGATTATTCTTCAACATCACTCTCAGACTCTCCTTCTGACCAAGACACTGATAGGCTCTTTTTCTGGCTTTTGATATACGTGGGACACTCAGTCTTTATGTGCCCATATCCCTCACATTCAAAGCACTGAACTCTCTTCCCTTGATTGGAGTCATCTTCAGTTCTGGATCTTCTGCCTCCAACCTGGTTCTTACTGATGTCGAGTGACTTGTTCTGAGCATTTGCTCTCGACTTCCAGTCAATCCTTTTCAACACTTTGTTAAATTGTTTTCCAAGTAATACCAGATCTTTAGACACCCCTTCATCTCTGACCAGGTCACCTTCATCTACTGAGTCACCAGTATTTGACACAAACGCTATGCTCTTCTTCTTTTCAGACTTTTCACTGATCCCTAATTCGAATGTTTGAAGAGATCCAACCAGTTCATCCACTTTCATCTTGTCTATATCCTGAGCCTCCTCTATAGCAGTCACTTTCATGTCAAATCTCTTAGGTAGAGATCTGAGGATCTTTCTGACCAGTTTGCTGTCAAACATCTTTTCACCTAGGGCACTAGAGGCATTAGCTATCTCAATAATGTTCATATGAAAATCATGAATGCTCTCATCCTCTTTCATCTTCAAACTCTCAAACTTGCTAGTGAGAAGCTGAAGTTTTGACATCTTCACCTTTGAAGTCCCTTCATGAGCAACCTTCAAGACCTCGCATGCCTCTTTAGCAATGGTGCAGTGTTCAATCAACCTGAAGATATTCTTGTTAACACCATTGAATAATGCATTCATGGCTTTGGAATTCCCTACGGACCCTTTGTAATCTGCATCATCCCAGTCTTCCTCTTCCTTCACCACATTAGTAGGGGTACCTTTTTCATCTTTAACCTTAGGGGGATCCCATCCTTTTATAACAGCTTTCCATGCTTGATCATTCATGGATTTGATGAAAGTTATCATCCTTGGTTTCCAATAGTCATAGTCGGAACCATCAAGCAGAGGTGGTTTGTTCAGAAATCGTCCATCCTTGTCCATTGTACCAGAAAGTACCTTCCCTGAATCTCACCCAGAACCAAATAAGGGTGCAAGCTCTTGATGCCAGTTGAAATTCTGGCACAAATATCAGATGTTCTAAACAGATGTTGAGACACTGATATCCAACACAATGAACAAGATAACAAATAAAAATAACAGTGCAGAAAGTAAATAACACAGCGATATGTTTACCCAGTTCGGTCTAACACACCTACTCTGGGGGCTACCAAGCCAGGGACGAAATCAATATACGATAGTATCAATTCACAGATCATACAAACACCGAATAATCTGCTCACTTAATCACTACCCTTCCTATGACTTCTACCTAAGACTCACCTAGGTATGAGGCCCTCCTCAAATCCCTCTACAACCACAACCCGTGATTGGTACCTTTCCACACAAGAAACAAAAACGAAAGACACACTTTCAAAACACACAATCCTCAATACTTCATAGCTTATGAGGATTGACACACAAGAAACTCAATGCTTAAAAGCTTATGAGTAACTTGACAGAACTTACAACACAAGAAATCAGTCCTTATACTGTTATCAGAATGATACCAGTTAGGCTCACAAATTACACACAAAAACCCTAAAAACACAAGTAAGTTCCACACCTAAAACTAGGTTTACATCAGTCAATATATAGCAATTAATCTGGACTGAATTGGGCTTCAAAAACGCAGCAATTAGACTGCTCACAAATCTGCAAAATTAACTCCAACAAAATAGGTCTTCAATCCAAAATTTCCTATTTTGTCTCCACAATTAGAAACAGCAGCAAATCCGAAAACCAACAAATAACCACAATCCAAAAATGCTTTGGATGCCACATAGGATAACCAAATATTCACAGAATATTCAGTAACAAATCATAGTAACAGAATCTGCATTAAAACTGAATTCCCAGCGCGATGTCCTATGAGCAGGCATGGAACATCTTCATTCGACATGTTGAAAGCAGCCACTTAGAACATTATGATTCAACATCTTGCTGCTATAATAGTTTTAGCAAAATAAATGCCAACCACAAAAGCACAGAAATAACAATATTCAAAAACAAGTTGTACACTTTGGAAAATATCTTGGAAAATCAAGTTTAATCATATGAAAGCATAAAATCCAATTGATTTTGAAAGATCAAAGTGGGAATTCCATTTAAAAAAATGTTCAAAAACAATTAAAATGACATTAATTACAAAAATTCTAATTATATTAAATAAATAATATAAATTGGATTTTTTTTGTGGAATAAAATATTTTAACATTTTTGTGATTTTTTGCAAAAAGAACCAATCAAAAATAATTAAAATTGAGAGAGAAATTAATTTTTCAAATCATTAAAAATAATATGAAAAAATAAAAAAAAAAGTGAAAAAAGTATTAAAAAGGGGTCTGGGGCGAGGGGGATTCGAACCCCAGACCTCTAGGTTGCAGTGTGCGCCTTCTACCACTGGGGTGGTGATACATCCGTGTATCAAACCCAACCTAGAAATACATAAGGCATGCTTTGTTTTAGGCATGGGCAAGGCAAGGCAAGGTTTTGGACTGAAAACGTAAAGGAAATAACTTTGTCATTTCTCCATGGATTGGGACAAAATTTAGGTCTATCCTGCCTAGAATTTCACAAGGAATCCAATGGTGGTGATGGTTTTTTCAGATGAGACTCCTATTTAAAAACCCGATAGTGTTCTTGAAATATGTCTATAATTGCATTTTCTATACCAACACATGATACAAGCAAGAATTACATGGAAAATTGATTCAAACACAATATATATATATATAACATGTATGAGATGTTTATGATCAGTGGACTTCAAAGCAATGCATATTTTAGAAAGTTCAAGTGATGATGCACTTACCTCTTGGAGCTTTTTGTGCAATCTGTCAAGTTTCTTGTGCCAGAAGTAATTTGATGCTTTAGACATTCTCAATTGATCCCTTAAAAGCTTTTAGAATGATCACCAACAGCTGGAATCCTCAAGAATAAGTTTGAGCTCTTTCTTGCAAAAGGAGCAAAAGTGACCAATATGGCAACTCTCTCAAATGGTGTACCAGATGTGGGGAACCATTTGGGACAGTTCAAAGATGATACTTGGAGTGTGTTTGAGGCTTTATCTGGTTTTGAAAGTGACTGAATCAAGACATGGCTTGAAAAATGCAAAAAAGTCCAATTTTGAGGTTTTGAGGGGGGACTTTGTGATTTTGGTGTTACAGGTCACTTGTAAGAGTTTGGACAGCTTAGATATGACATATTGGATATGTTTGGATTATGAGTTGTGATGGAAATGCTCTCTAACTCAAAAACTCAGTGTTACCTTGCAAAAGAAGGCATTTTGGCCTAAAGAGAGGGATTTTGAGGAAAGCATCAGTTTGGTTGCTTTGGTGTACTTAAACTGAGCACAAATGAGCTTTATTTATAGTATAGCAAGTTTGTTTTGCAAGCAATAGTGAATTGGGGCTGCAGCAGGCCTTTGGCCAATTGGATCACTTTGGAATCTCAAGTCTCCTCTAGCCATTGACTAGAGGTTAGAGCACAGGCTTATGGTTCTTTGGTTCAGAGCTTATCCTTGACTAATTCAGTTGGAATAGGCTCAGTTCATGCCACCTTGGTGCATCCATTGAATGCTTGGAAACAAAATTGGATTCTTGGCCTCTTTTAGGCTTTTTTAGGTTTGGCATGCTACTTGTAGATTCATGGACTTATGAGGCTTGGAGATCAGATCATCCCCCCTTGGATTTGATCCTCAGATGTGTCTAAAATGATGACAAGGCTTGGTTTTGTCAGATTTGATCAAATCGAGCAAAATGCATCAAATCTGCCAAATATGTCTTGGAAAAAATAGTTCATGATGCTATGTTTCAAGGGTTGTATCTCCTTGCTCAAATGGAATTTGGAGATGATCTGGTACTTGTTAGAAAGCCCTCATGGCATACTTTAACTTTGATGTCCACCCCTAGACCTGGTTTGACTTGGATCAAGGTGAAAAATGTCCCTACATTTTGGAAAAAGTAAGGCAGATTTTAACTTAGTGCAAATTTCACTAAGTGTTGGAAAAATGTCATTTTCATGTTTTTAGTCATTTTGATCACTCCATAACTTAAAATCCATTAGGAATTGGAATGAGATGTAGTTGACACTTTTAAAGTATGCCATGAGAGCTACAAATCCATCTTTGGATCATCCAAAATGGTTGCTTGGATCTCAAGTTATGGTCCTTGGAAGTTGGTGCCCTAGCCACTTTGTTCCATAACTTAGAAAAATTCTAAGTTTTTATGGTTACCCCTTTTACAAGTTATCTCACTTTCTTTGATTTTTCTTGATGAATGATGATTCAAATCACATATTAACATTGTTTTAGGGTTAAAGAACCATAATTATGAAAAATCTCAAAAAGTCAAACTTTGACTTTTGTGCACAGTTGACTTTTTATCAAATGAATTCCAAACTGTGCGATCATTTGTGAAATCAAGTCCTTGACCTAAATCAAACTTGATGGATATGTTCCTTAGGTGTTATAGGGTGTATTGAATCATGTCCCAGGGTTTGGGAGCACGTCCAGGTCAAAAGTCAAAGGTACAGTTGACTTTTTTCTCAAAACCCTAATTGTTGTCCTAATGAAAATGAAACTTGTGAGTCAAGCTTCTTGGATCAATCCATTGTTGCAAATGGATCAATGTAGTGTATTGGAGACCCTCATACCATGTCTTGAGGTCTTGGCTCATGTTTTGTCTCAAAAGTCAACTTAGGGGTGAATTAGGTCAAGAAACCCTAATTCCTGATTTTTGGGTAAATGCATCCCCTGAGGTTAAATTGACTTGATGATTGGGTCCATGAGGTCCCTTGGAGTATCTTGGATTGTGCTTTGAAGCATTGGCTCATACTCAGATGAAGATTTCCATCTGGAGGCCCTGGTCGACCAAAACCCTAATTTGGTGACACTGGCGATCTTGAGGCTTAATCCACCTGGAATGTTGCAACCTTGTGTCTGATTCTTGATGTGGGAGTCCTCTTGATCCTTTGTGGGTGTTTAAGAGGTTAGACAAGTTGAAGATTATGTCATTCCTTGATTGATCTTTTGTCTAAGTGCTATGAGAAGGCTCAAAAATCCTAATCTTGATTGTAGTGAATGCTCAACAATTCTTGAAGGAGATTGATGAGGTATGATGGCACATCCATATTGTGATGATGATTTTCACAATGATGGAAAATCTTAGTGGTCAAAATTTGGGGTATGACATTGTGTTCTAGAAACTATTAGGAGGAAAATTTTAGACATAATATCATTTTTGGTCCTTTAACTATATTTTTGGGTTTAGATTGGTCTCTTAATTTTTTTTCCTATCAGATTGGTCTCTTAATTCTTAAAACGTGTCATGTTAGTCATTTTCTTCTAATTAACGACGGAAATATTCAAAAATCGGTCGCTAAATTCATCTCTACATTACCAAATGGATTAACATGACACGTTTTAAGAGTTAAGAGATTAATCTGATACGAAAAAAAATTAAGGGACCAATCTGAACCCAAAGGTATAGTTAAAGGGGAAAAAAAATATTTTATTAAAATTTTAATAGTTTCTTTCAACAAACTTAGGTGGTAGAAATGATGGGGTGGTGGAGCATAACACCGTGAGTGAAAATTAGGTTAGAAATATGATTTAAAGTTAAAGAGACAAAATTAAGGGCACTGTAGTTAAGGTTTCAGTTAAAAAGGACAAAATGTATACTTGAAGATGAAGCTAAGTTGTATTATGGTTACAGTCCCATCGGGTTCATTAAATTTGTATTAAAAACTTAAAGGAATTATGGTTATCTCATCCTCAATCTGTTAGTTGTCAAGTTTGTTGTGCACCACATCCGGTTGGATTTTCATGTGTTAACTCGTGGCTTAAAAAAATTCATCCATGTGATGGGGGATTTCTTAAATGACTTCATCCATATGCTCACGAGTGCATCATATAGGTATATAGAAATAGGGTTGGTAGGTTTTAGAGGCGTTGAAAATCATAATCAACGAACAATATGTTACAACTAAATCAGACCTATAGTTGCAAAAGAATAATAAAAATAATTTTTGTTTCATTTGTTTAATATTCATTTCCAACATCAACATTACTCTTAAATACTTTGGGTTTTCAAACAACTATGAGCCATGTGTCACTTCAGTAAAAACATGATATGGCCCAATTTTAACCTATTAATATAGAAATAAAGAAAATAAAGATATAACTAATTACTAATTGCACTATGTATAATTGATAATAGTGTTGAACCAACAAACATTTTTTAATGGTCGCTATGCTCACCGCACTTGCATTACCACTTGAGCTTTGCTACTGCTTCGCCAGACTCTTATGTCTACCACAAATCTTGAATCATCACGTGGTTGTAAAATAAGCTAAGCTTCACACGGCCCTGAGGAAGCAAAAAGACTCTCTCATAGCCGAAGGCTCCGCAACACGTTGGGGAACTGATTAATAGTGATATTATTTTTCTAACTGAAAAGAAAGTCTTCCTCTAAATTATAAAGTCAGTCCGTCAATCCTATAGGAGAAGAAACAGAAACTAAGATCTCCGATTGATAAGAACTAAACACGATCAATCTCGATTCTAGCGTGTTAACATAGAAATAAGAATTATAATTAATGAAGAATAATTCAAAAAATTATAATTATAAATATGGTAGAATTAATTTTACCTTTTTACTTTTTTGGAATGAATGCTGCAAGGAATATAAAATATCAAGTGGGCATTGGCTAGGTGGATTATACCTTTGAAGGGCACTCATTTCCATTGAACTTGCAATCTACACACAATGTATTCAAACCATTATATATATATATATATTGTATTATTTGCATTTGAATTTGAACAGACATTAAAATAATTAATATACATACAAGAGATTGAGCATTTTTTAATAATGAACTTTCATCATGGGAGGTTTTCTTGATGCTATTTGAAGAGTTTTCCATAGAAGTTACAGTACTAAATGCACCCGCACGAGGTTTCGTGCATGAATCCAAGGCTGTATTTTCATCTGACTTTAACTTTGATGGTTCTTGTTTTAAGGTTGATGAAATAGCATCTACACTGTATACTTGATCGTTCTTGTTGTCGCTATAAATTTCCACCAACTTACTCAACTTCCCACTAACATGTTCTTTTGTATTTGTTTGACTAGATGGATCAATATTGTTTTCCTGAATCAAATAAATACTCTTGAAAATTAGTATTAAACATATATATGCTCATATCCCTCCAAGTATGTAAAATGTAAAAATAATACCTGAATTTCTTTTGACAGATTATTAGCATGTTCGTCAGTACCATTTCGAAAGTGTATATCACGATGGTGCTGGAACTTAGGCACAACTAAGTGTCGTTCGAGTGATGGCGATGGCAGTGGCAGTGGCGTCTCCTAGAATGATATGCAAAAATAATGGTATAGACTAATGTAATGTCACAAAAAAAAAAAAATAGTTAAAGACTAATTTATCATGGGAATGACAAGATAGAGATGCTTACTAACAATAATTGAGAAATTGAGACATAACTACTACTCGAAGAATTTTCTTCACATGCATGAGGTTTCATATTTGAATCCATGGTGATTTCAGTAGACTCAACACCAAAACACTTCAAGAAAGCATGAAATACTCCTTGAATACAATTGAAAGCCATTGCCTTCTCTTCTTACTTTGATGTTAATCTCTCTTATCACTCAAATCAATCTTACGTCAAAGTTTATTATAAACACCCTTTTAAAAATATATGTGATTTTGTATAAAATTAATAATTTTGATTGTTTGTATTTATATTATTGAGATATTATTGTGGTAGTAGTACTAAGATGAATATGCACTAAATACATAGAATGAATATACATAATAAATATAGAAAATATTTATTTTTTATAAGGTAATTAAGAACCTTCTATAAAATAAAATCGAAATCATCCGAATATATTCAATCTAATTTATTATATATAAATATATTACTATATACACATTATTAATTTTAAATGTATTCTGTCAATTATACATTGCACTTTGCCAACAATATATTATGTATATATAGTATTATTAGTACAATAATACAAAATTTCAAATCACATTTTAATGCTGAAAATACTGATTTATGATCATATTTTATTTAAATAAAGAAAAATATGAAAATACTCTTTAATACATTTCATAAATACTTTGTGTACGTCCTTAATTTTTATGTAGGATAACATTAGTAAAATTAATACATTTAAAATAAAATAAACAAGGATCAAATAATAACAAAAATAAAGACACGCACCTTAACAAACAATCGTGGATTTAAATTCTCTAAACCATCCTCGATATTCTTTTTAATTCTTATTAATTTTCATACTACATTTTCAAAAAAAAAAAATTGACACATACTATCTTTTCAAACTTTAATTTGTCTCTTTCATGAGAGATATAAAATAGCTTAGAAGATATATAATTTCAGGAGAAAAAGAACATCAATACCAAGAGAACGACGAATTAAAAATGCAATAAAAAGAATAAAGATGGAAAAATTATGTTTTTGATTTACCCGTGTGTGGATCTTAACATGTTCGAGAAGATAATTGAAGAAGAAACAGCGAAGGATTATGGGACAAGTTGAAGAACTTGTACGGCAGAGATGAAAAACTGAAAAGGGTGAAGTTGCAGATGTTGAGAAAATAATTTGAGATGACTCAGATGAAGGAAGATGAATCAGTCTCGGAATACCTTTCTCGTGTGGTGTTGTTGACAAACTAGATGAAAATGTGTGGCGAATCAATCAATGATTTGCAAGAGATCGAAAAAGTGTTGAAATCTCTGATTGTTAAACTTGATTAAATTGTAGTGTCAATTGAAGAATTCAAAAACCTAGCTGAGATGAAGTTAGAAGAAATTCAAGCTTCATTAGAGGCTCATGAGATGAGGCTGAAGTAGAGGAACTCAGAAATGGGGAAGGGGAAGTAGGGAAAGAATCTCTCTAATGATGAGAAGTCAAGCAGGAACTCAAAAAATCACTATGATTCGATCGAGAAAGGCATGGGCAACAAGTATTATGGAGAAGAAAGTTGACATGAAGAAGGCGCAGTGTTACAACTGTCAAGGATTCGGTCACTATGCTCGAGACTATCGTAGAAAGAAGGAAGCACGAGTGAAAGATAGTGATGAAGTGAAGTATTCACATGCTTAAGATAGTGACTCTGATGAGGTGTTACTCATGGCCAACACTTAATCGAACACTGAGCAAACTAAAATGTGGTGCCTGAATTCAGGATGCAGTAACCAAATGACTGGTTATAAAAAGTGGTTCACCAAGCTAGATGAATCAGTTGAGAAAGTGATAAATTTTGCAGATGGTAGGCACATCATATTAAGTGGGAAAGGAGATATCTCTATTGTCATAAAAGATGGTCGAAAAGTCAGCATCACTAATATGTTGTATGTGCCTTCGATGACAAATAACTTGATATGCGTAGGTCAATAACTCGCAAAAGGGTACAACATGAAGTTAAAAAAGAATCAGATTAAGGTGTATCATGATGATGGGAGGTTGATTATGAAGGCACCACTAGCAAACAATAGAACCTTCAAAGTAGAGATCAACCCGGTTGATCACAAGTATCTTGCTTCGACTACAGAAGAAGGAAAAGACTTGTTATGGCATCACATGTATGGACATCTAAACTTCAGAAGTTTAGGTATGTTGAACCAGAAGAAGATGGTGTATGGCTTACCTCGAGTGAAGGAACCAAGTCAGGTATGTGAAAAATTTTGCAAAGCATTCAAACATGACTTGCCCACATGGTCGAAGGAAAAGCTGGGTGTTAGTTCACTCTAATGTATGTGGACCATTTGAAGTAAGGAAAATTTGAGGCAACTACTACTACCTAACCTTCATAGATGAATTCACTAGATATATGTGTCTTGGACAAGTGTGAAGTCGGATGTTAGTTATCTTAGAGTGTTTGGATCAATGTGTTTCAGGCATGTACCTTAACAATTGAGAAAGAAATTAGATGATCGAAGTCAGACTACGGTGCTCATAGGTTATCATTTGACTTATGCATACAAGTTATTTTCACCAAATGATGATAAACTTATAATCAATCGAGATGTTTTACTGGGTGAAAGAAAATGGTGGAATTGGAGACATGGTTCAATTCTACAGGAATCAGAAAAAAATTACAATTGTGTTTGAAAAAGATTAACAAACTGAAGCCACAACCAATTGAAACAAATAACCGCCTGAGCAGAATGTTAGGAGATCGACTAGAACAAGAACTGAGTCGACAAGGCTAGCAGGATATGATAGATTTCCAGATCAAGCAGTTGATGCAGATGGTGACAAAATAGAAGAAACGATGATGATGGCTGAAGCTGAACCAATCAATTTGGATCAAGCCATGAATGATTCGAATTGGTTAGCAACCATGAAAGAAGAACTCAGTGCGAATGAGAACAACAAGACCTGAGAGCTTGTCGAAGAGTCAATCAAAAAGCCAATTGATGTGAAATGGGTTTACAAGCTGAAACGAAGGCCAAACGGTGAAATTTCCAAGCATAAGGCAATACTAGTGGCGAGCGGTTTCTGTAAAAACTTGTTATTGCTTTTGACGAAGCTTATGCACCTGTTGCAAGGTTGGAAACAATCAGAACTGTTGTGTCGACAACAACATACAGAGGGTGGAAGATACATCAGTTGGATGTAAAATCAGCATTTTTGAATGAACCTTTGGACAAATAAGTTTATGTTAATCAACCACCAGAATTCAAAATCAAGAGCAGAAGTTGAAGGTGTACAAATTGAGGATAGCTCTCTATGACTTGAAGCAAGCCCCAAGAGCTTAGAATAAGAGAATAGATAGCTTCTTGATTAAATCAGGTTTCACACAATATGTCTCTGAACATAGAGCGTATGTCAATGATGCAGACAAGGTCAGTCGAATCATCTTATGCTTGTATGTAGATGACTCATTGATTACAGGTGCGGATGAAGCAGGGATAAAAAAGTCAAGTTGAAGCTGATTCAGGAGTTTGAAATGTTTGACTAAGAGAATTTGTGAATCCTCACTAGGGATGGTTCGAAATGCCTTCCCTGTTCAGTTTGTTAATTGCTTGCTTGAATTACTTTAGAATTGGTATTCATATATCCTTATTAAACATTTCCATTTTGAAGGCTATGTTAAACATATATCCAATATATACATAAATTCGTCAAAACTGATATTTACTATATTAACCCCTTCTACCTCGTTGAGCAGTAGGAGGTAATTTCTCGGATGGACCAGTAGGAAGCTTTTGTCCGGTCTCTTCTTCAATCCTCCTTTTAAGCTCTCTGAGTATTCGAATTTGTCCCAGCTTCTCAGGAGACAATTTGTCCCAATAAATTCCTATGGAAAAGAAATAAGTTGAGTTAGCTAGAAGCCTTTGAATTCTTTTCTCAAAAACTATTTTTAGTTTGTACAAACAACTTATTTAAGCGCTTATAGCGGCATAAATGTTTATTGTCTAATTGTTTATGCATTAGTTATTTTTACATATAAGATGTTTTCATAAGCTGTACTACGGCCACCAAACACAACACCGACACTAGCATGTCAATACCGATAATAATTTAAAAATTAAATAAATTGAATGTAACCACAAGTGTCGGTATTGTGTTGATATTAGTGTTTGGCAATATGGACACTGACACACTTTTTTTCAGAGGAATCGGTGCTACAGAGAAGAAAAAGGCACAATAAATAAGCAAAAAGAAAATGTTAAGTTACATAGAAATATTTGACGAACCTTGAGGCTTTGGAATGGATGTGTGTGTAAAAATGACCTTGGTTGGAGTACAAATGATGTCCACTGGTACATCATGGATCAACAACTTTTCAACTGGAATATCATCCACCAATTGGCACTCATGCACTGTAAAAGTACTTCTCATTGTGTTATATATCAATAAATCAAAATTGTAAATTTTGCACATGATGAATAAATCAAAATTGGAAATAGCATGTATACTCCACTGAAAATACAAAATTACAAAAGCAGAAACCAAAATTACCAGAGGTAACAACTAGTGTTGAATCGTCTATAGCTCCCATATACCGCAGCATACCATATTCTAGTTCTGCAAATCCCTGCATTTTAGTCCTCTCTTAGTTGAAGTAACATTCAAGTTCAAAGTCAAGTAAATGATCATAAAGGCATTGAAATGTACCTCTCCTTTCCCTAATCGAGCACCGGTACTCGGGTCAACAGCAACAGATCCAATAACAATGAGATCTACTTTTATCTTTTCATCTAATCCGATTGGTCGTCCATATTTGGCAACCCCAACAGAAGTACAGGCTTCCTTTATGGTACCCGAAGTTAACATATTGGACTCGATTACCGAGAAAAAACCCGTCCTCAGACGTGGTTGAGGAGTTAACAACTTCTTTCCATCTGCACAAAACAAAACGTGTTTATAATTCATGAGTAACCTTCCCCCTCCCTACTCAACAAACTCAAAGCATCTATCTAACCTGAAAGAGTGAGAAATCTGACTTGTTTCTGAGGAGAATCTGGATTAACCTTCACACATTTTGCACCGCGGAACACTTCTAGCTCCCTCATCTGCAAAAGAACTCACACATCATGTCAAATAATTCTACTCAAATTCCAAACAACAGTCATATCCTATTACACGCCCCATCAAAAAAATATTGATTATCATAAGTGCTTATGCAAGTAGATAAGTTCAAATAAGTAAACTCTAATCAGATCCAGCAAGATGAAATTTTAAAAATTATTTAACACGTGTATTTCAAAAATGAAAGTAAACAAATATGAAATACTAATTTAGGCATCTGCCAATGGTATATCATCTCGAAAAAGGCATATCGAAACATCATAATAATAAATTAGTATTATATAATAAGTCAGTTCCATCTACAGAACCAAATTTAAAATGGAAGAAAAATAAATGCATCGAATACTCTTTTGTGCTCCCTTTTAATAACACACAGATTGAGTCGTTCGTATGATCAATATTGTTATCTATATTAAAATCACAGTTCAATTTCTTAGTAAATCCTCTATATCTTTAATGAACTATTTTTTAACAATGTTCTCTTTAGAAGGGACACTAAAGACTCAGAAACTAAAAGGAACAAGTAAGATAACCCAAAGAAATGGCCTCCACAATATGGATACAAATGAAAAGACGGAAACTTTCACGATGTCCTATAACCGCAAGAAGACTATTCATTTGTAGAAGTTTTTCTGGCACAAACCTAATATTCGATGCATATATTACAAGAAGATTGGGCATATTGAAAAGATATGTCAAATCAAGAGAACGCGTGCGAAGAAACAGACTAACGCGGCTGAAGACTATATTTCTTCAACACATGTGGAACGAACAAGTGCTCACTGCTCTAGGATCCTGTTACAAGGCTTACATAAGCCAAGAGACTATCATATTCATAGAGGTTGTAGAAACCATATGATGGCAATGTTTGTCTGTTTGTTGATTCTAACAGAATGAGTGTCGTAAAGCATGATGTTCACTATGTTTCCAAGATAAACGAGAATTTACTAAGTCTAAGACAAATAGGGGAAGACAGTTACTATCCCACTTTCAAAAATCAAACACGCATCATACAAACTCCTAGAGGTTCTTTATTGATGACGGTAGCAATGAAGGGTAGATGTTTTAATTGGAGAGCAAAATCTGAGCATCCCTTGTCAAGTTAAGTTACTGTCTGAGATTAGTGGTAGTAACGAAAGTGATTTTCATACTGCTATCAGTTGTCAAACATAAATCAACAATAGAAGCTTGGTCTGGTATCAAACCTTCGGCTGAACACATTAAAGTCTGCGAGTGTGATAGCAATATAAAGGAAAAAATTTATGCAAAATCTCATCACCTATTATTAGATTATTTTGAGAAGCAAAATCTATCTATAAATCACTTAATTACTCTTCAAATTTTACAGAATGAAAATAAGTCACTTAAATTGAAGACCGCTAAACATTGAATTAATCCGTCACATGTTAGAAATGTTGAGTTTGCACATTTATGACATGTTCAGTTGGAGCACATTTTAATAACTATGATTACAGTTTTTATGGATATCGATATTACAATCCAGTTTATATTGACAAACTATGTTCAATTTTATGAGACTAATTTAACATTTTATAACTTTGCTCAACCTTACAATTTCAAATAAAATTATATTCACTCCAAATCTACAAGAGCTTGTATTATTATTAACAAGGGTCTTGTTTGAAGATCAATTTTGGACAATAAACCTAGACAAATTTTAAATGGTTCACCGAGCTCTTAAATATGATTAATGCAATTCAGTGAGAGGTTAATAAGCATATCAAGATAGAATAACTCATTAACAATGAACTAGACTTAATTAAGCACAAATTTGAACATCGTTAACCCTAATTTCATGTGTTTCAACTAAATATAGATTTGAACATTTGAAAATCAGGGTCAATGTGTTTCAATCTCATACCTTTTCAGCAGCAAGAGAAGCACCGACGAAATTAGGAATTCTATGATGAACAGGTCTCGGATTTTGTGCAAAATTATTATCTTCCATCAAATTCCAAATCCGCTTTCGGATTATCCATTTCCAAGCTTTGGGATCATCTCGGAGAGAAGAATTCTCCTCTTCAACCGCCATTGATCGGCGAGCTTCGGCGTCGAGGGTTAACCGCTCGGTCTCGTAAGCAGCCTCGTTGAAGGGAGTGTTGTTGTTACTGCTGGTGGCTTCCAGGTTGGAGAAGCTGCGACTGTGGGATTTGATGGAGAGAGATTGAGAGAGAGTTTTGTTCCAAAGAGAAGAGAGAGTTCTGACGTAGGGATTGTTGTTGTTGGTTTTGGTGAATGTTAATGGATAGCATAACCGAAATGCTTGCGTATCCATTTTATGACAACTAGCGGTTCAAATTATGGTTAGTTTTTTTTTTTTTTTTTTCTTTCTTTTGAATGAGATAATAAGAGGGGTTTTCAAATATAAATAAAACTAAATAAAAATCATAATTTGATCTTAAAAACTAAAAATCGAACAAAATCGAATATATATATATTTGAATGTCACTTTTATAGAATGTTCAAATAGGTTTAGATTTGGATTGACTTTTTAAAAGTGAATTAAATCACATTACTATATTTTAGTACTTATTTATTTTTCTGTTGGGTTTGTCAACGGTTTATAAAGATAGTCTCAATTCACATAGACGCAATTCTCCCTAGGAGTTCATCATGGCGTTATACATGTATATCTGTATCATCTAGTGCAACACAGGAAATCATATTCCCTTTTGAGTAGAGACGTTGATCATCATTCAACGGCTATTCACACCTCCCATATCGGACAACTCAAAGACGATTATAATGGTCTTTCCTATATAAGTTTGACCATGAGTTACATCTGAATAAAATTAAAGTCATATTAGAAAAGTTCCACCTTAATCTCATATTGACTTATGTGTCAGAGTATTAATCTTTTTTGCAGGTATCATTTTTAATCATTGAAAAACTGTCACCACAGCACCAAAAGCATCTTCATCGTGGTCTTCATCAAAATATCAACAATTCTCAGTTCCATTGCGGAATTGTTGCGTTATCTATGGAAACCGATTTTATTTGTCCTTCTTGAATTTCTTCAAATTCCACAGTCATAACTACTTTGGTTTCACTTCCAATGGTTAGTTCAAAGGTAACTCGCACCTCAAGTGCTTCCAACAATCAATTATGATCAATTGTTCATATTCTTCAAGACAACATTGCATCAGTTCTTTCTCGCATGCCGCAAAGAATGTCCCTTATAAGATCTTTAAGCTTCAACAATGATTCCTCATTCATTGTTCCAAGAAACTCATTATGTTCCTCTATCGCAGAATTAACTTCCTCCATTTCATAGTTTGCTTTCTCTATCACAGGTTCATCTTCCTACTCCTCACGTTTCAACTCCCTCACCAATACATCATCTTCAACACCTTCAAGCCTCATTCGACACACCAAACTCGAACGAGATCTTGTTGAACATTTTCAACCAATTGCATCAACAAAATGTGACATTCTTCAATGTCAAAGATAATTAGAAAAAGATTCCAACTGAGGTTGCAACATAATTATAGGTATTGCAATGCAGCCACTTTAGAGCTATCTTGGCGGTCCCTCCCGTCAACGTTGGTTTGCAACTTTCAAGAACTCTAAAGGTATAGATGAGGCATCACCCTCATCACTATGATAACCATTATGCTCCACATGACTTTGGTGGTGGGGATAGCAGTTATGCGTCACCTGAAAAACCCTCGCTGAATAAGTTTTCTTCTTCTCGTTGTTTGTTGTTATAAAATTATAACTTCATTGATTTATGGAGAGAAATCTATAATTGATTTCTTCTGATTTGTATTTTATAATTTTTGAGTTCAATATAGTGAATGTGAATTTTATTTATATACTCCTAAATCTAAGTGATTCAGTTAGTGAGTTCATAGAACCTAGGTACTAGTCTCCTTGATTCTAGGGATCATATGAGATTAATTAGAGTAGGAAAATATATTGTGTAGTTAGTGCATAGTAGTTATAGTAAATAATATTAGGGAATGTATTACATGAGAACCTTTAATATTCGTGATGAACGAACGTGCTTAAATATCTTGAACAGTTAGTCATCCACCGTTGACGAAACTTGTTCACAAAACTAATCAACGAATATTGCATCCCTAAGTCTCTAAAGATTTTTCCCTTAGTCATAGAGGAGAAATTATACAAGATAGGCTTCTCCATCCCCTCCCCATCTCCCACCCCCCCCCCCCCCCCCCCCCACCTCCTTATAAAAGGTTTAGAGCATGAAGAAGCAGTAAACCCTCGTCAAAGTCCATGAGGTTATATACATATAGCATCTCAGAGGACGGACATTGGCCAACAAGGTCCTCAAAAAATGATGCTACTGGCCCACAATGATCTTAGACGCAAAAATAAATATGTGATAGAGGGTGAAGGTTTCAAGAAGCACAAAGACATTCACATAACTCCTCCAACTAAACTTAACACCTTGACTACTCCATGGTATTTCTTCTAGTTGGGCATGGGTATACTTGAATCCTTCCTAATTTCCCTAGAGTAGTTTGAATTTCTTATAGTGATTTCAGAATACTTCACCAAGTGAATTAAAGTTTAAGTATTAGCAAATATCATGTCCACTAACAATTAGAAGTTCTTCAAGAAGAAAATTTTATCCTTGTATGGTATTTCATAACCTATAGTCAATGACAATAGAACTCAATTTACTAACAATAAATTGAGAAAAATCTTGCAATATTTGGGAGACAGTCACCAATTCACGTCATTAGAACACCCTAAAACTAACAACCAAACAGAGGTTCGCAATAGATTCCTACTGTGAAGACCAAGAAGATGAGTAAAAGGGCCTAAAGGAGATTGGGCAGAAAAGCTCACATATGTTATCTAGGAAGAAAAGCTCACATATGTTCTCTGCGAAGAAAATCTCACACACGGCATTGAGGTTGTCACTTCTTTCAAATTTAGACAGCTTAGCTAGAGAACAAAATTCCCCCTTCAAGGTAAGGAAAACACACAAATGATCTAATAAAAAAGATAGAATTTATAAATCAATAGAGATTTTTCATCTCTCAAACTTATGTCGTTGTCAAGAAAGCTACAACAGCCAAATAAAGCAAAAAGATAAATCTCCAAAAACTCCATTAAGGCAACCTTATTTTCCGAAGAGCTGGCATCGGTGGAAAGAACGCTGGAAAGGGCAAGATAGCACCAAACTGAGAAGGTTCATACTTCTCAAAACAAGTATCGGTAAGGGAGATTACACAATTGAAACCTTCCACGGGGAGCTCATCATGAGGACATGGAATGTTGCTATTCTTAAAAGCTATTATAGATAAATACATTGTATACTTAATTTCTCTTCTGTAAATCTTTACAATGTAATATTCTATAAGAATATACTAAATGAGCGGGATTTTCACCATGACATTTGGTTGTTAGGGTGTTAATGACAAGGTAAAGTTTACACCCTCAATGCTAGCATTAAGCTTTTAATGTGTTAGTATGGCACAATAAAGGAAAAAGAAAAAGACATATAGTTAAACCTCAAACCCCCCAAAGTGACATTAAACCTCGAACACATAGATGGTGATCATTAAGCAAGGGTATAGCTAAAGTAAAAGGTACAAAAGTGTAAAAAGCACATAAATAAACACAAACAAAGAATCCATACCCCTCTTATGTGAGCTAGCTAATATAGTGTGAAGGCGCTAATGTCATCAAACCAAGTTATCACTTAGGGGTAGGGAAGATAAGCACACCCTTTCCCTGAATTGCTTCCTAGATACGTTCAAAGACAGTCAAACACATATCCCAAAAACGGTCACAAATAGTCTAGGACATAAATAATGAACAAAGGGCCATGAAGAACGAGTATACACCAAGTTGTCATATTCATTTACAAATGTTTAAGTGCAATTGACCTTTTTCTAAGTAATAAGAAATACTTTATTGAAATAACAAAGTAAATACAATTCCACAAAAAGGGAAAAAAAACAACTTAAGTTTTATTAAATAAGATATTGAAAGTGAAGTTCATTACATAAAGGATTGAAGATAAAAATAAAAAATAAAGTAATGAAGATTTTAGATGTAGGCGCCATAGGGACAATTTTCTCGTCCATGACTCTCTAGTATAGCCTGACTCTCTTCTTTAATATTTTTACTTCAGGATACATAAGCTCTATTTACCCTAAATATTTGTCAAAATATTATTTGATAGTATAAGCACTACTATCAAGAAAGTAACTTAGCTTCTTGTCAAGTACATCTTTTTTGACACCTCCGTAGTTAGGGCTTCAAGAGCGTCCATCACAAAAGCCTATTTACCATGAAAATTTTATTGGGCCTCTTTGAGTGTCTCCTCCTTATTAGTTAAAGCATAATGGTCTCTCTCTTGGGTGGTCTCCTTGGCAATTAAACCTTCATAAGGCTCATTAAGAGTGACCTATATTGCGTTTGATAACTAATTGTGGATTACCGGGTTAGAACTAAAGATTTTTGGGATGACGTTTATATCAATAGACATAGGGTATACTCTTTTGTGGAATAGTTATTTTATAGTCGATCAAACTTTTCCGGTTACAACTTCGCCCAAAACATTGGGGATTATAATTAGATGAAGCAAATTGTGTGACGAGACATCGCTCGCAACTTTTTTGTAAAATTGTCGTGATAGTAGAAGAATCATCATAGATTCAAGAAAGGATTAACCACATAAAAATGGGCAAAGGATTCAAAGGGGAATTTAATCGTTTCTCTCATAAGTATTGTCAACATGTTAGTTTAGTTTATGCATTATGGCAATATTCCCACAATCAACCCAATTTACACTATGTGTACCCCCTACCTATTTACATTATGTCATTTTTGTTTCTAATAGCATTTTTAATCTCCTTAGTCTTGTAGGAATTAAAAAACTTCATGTGAAGATAGTGGTGGATCTTGTTCAAAATATTAGGAAAGGTCGTAGATACTAGATGAAATTCTGGTACATGTGCAGAATTCAGATGTCCTAGAACATGTTGTTCGACATCTGGCCTGACATGATCACAAAGGGCAAGGTATATTGCAAAAATCATGGTACTGAAAAAATAAGAGCAAGACACACAGAATTGTTAACCCAGTTCGGTCGAACACATCTACTCTGGGGGCTACCAAGCCAGGGATGAAGTCCATTATCAGCAGTATCAATTCAAAGCTAAACTCCTCGTTTACAGCTTATCACTTAATCACTACCCAATGACCCTTCTACCTAGATCCTCTCTAGACATGAGAAACCCTTCTCACTCCCAATCATCGCAATGATGTCTAGCAGTTGATAATCCGCCACTGCATCAACGGCTCTTTACCTACACAACAATTCAGCACGGAAGACACCCTTCCAAGACACAACTTAGAGTTACTTAAAAGCTTCCTCCAAGAACAATACTCCTCTTACTTAACAGTTTCAAGGATCACACTCACAAACTGTCCAACTCACATGTTGAGTGGTACAGGAACAAACCCTAATACTAGAACTTTTACATCTTTGGTTCGTTACAAAACTAGGTTACAAAACATCTATATATAACCTATTCCCAACTGGATTTGGGCCTACAAAAACCTAGCATATGAGCTGCTATAAGTCAGCAGAAACTTCTGCTACAAATTAGGACTTCAATCTACAACTTCCTAAAATATCTCCGTATTTAGAAAGTGTATATTTTCCAATATTCTTCTCAATTTCAGACTTGAATCTTCAGACCTTTTAATCCAGCGCCTCATGATTGCATAATATTCCAGAATATTCTGCATCAGTTAAAACCTAACAGAATTAACAAACCACTTCAGTTCTGGCGCGATGTCGAATGGACCTGCTTGGGACATCTTGATACGACATGTTGTAGCAGATGTTAAAAACTCTTCAGCTCAGCATGTTCCATTGCACACTAGGACTTCTTGCTCAACCTGTTCTTCTTTAGCAAGATAGGTTATCCTATCTAACATGTTGCTGCTATTATTTGTTTTACAAAATTAATGCCAACCCTTAAAATTAAAGAACTAACATTCTCCCCCTTTGGCAAATTTTGGCTAAAACAAATACATAAACATTACAACACAGATTTCAGCAGCAATCACAATTCTATACTACTGTCAGTAGT
This sequence comes from Lathyrus tuberosus, assembly GCA_022829125.1. NCBI lineage: Eukaryota > Viridiplantae > Streptophyta > Magnoliopsida > Fabales > Fabaceae > Lathyrus > Lathyrus tuberosus. The sequence goes on from JALAZF010000233.1 coordinate 1,706,157, forward strand.
CATCAGCAACTACTGAACCTACCAGTAACCATCAGTAGCTACTGTGAACAGCAATCCTGGAGAAATATCTTCTAGGGAATATTTGAATGATGTTAGGACATCATGTCTGACAACTCTTTTGGCAGCGCATTTCTATGAGCTCCATAACATCACCTTCGAGCATCCCACCACAATCACTTCAGGCAGCACATCAGGAGGTAAGAAGTAGAAAGTCCCGAAGTTATGCACATGAGGAAGAAGATATCTGGTGTACATGAGGAAGAAGATTTCTAACACTCCCCCTTAATACAACACATTTCTTTTTCCTTTCAACTCAGACCCGGATTCATTGCAGAAGACTCCTCCAGAAAAGAAGCGTCTGTCTTAACACAAAGGACCAAAGGTGGTATACGAGATTTCTGCACACCTTACTTGATCAGACGCCCCCAGTCAACCTGTGGCATAAGATGAAACTTAGGAAGTATCAATCTATTAACCCAGGTAACTCAGAACACAAGTCACAACTGTGTTCATAACTCAGGACACAAGTCACAATCGGAACTCAACACCAGCTCAAGGAAATGACACTCTCTTCGCAAACCATTGGAACTGCAGATTCCAAACAAAGCATTTGCATCTGCATAACCCATTTCACACACTCTTTCTCCCCCTTTTTAGCCAAAAAATGGCAAAGGAGACCCTCACAGAACCAGACCCAAGTGATGTTAACCCAAATACGAACAAACTCCATAAAGTTTATGAAACAAGATCACTCACTTGGCTTCTAAAAACTGCCTTGACTGCCTTAAATGTTTCTCAATTGAATCTTGCCATAAATTAGGCCAATAACGCTTCATGCATAGGCAGAGACACGTGTTTCACCTTATCCTTCCACTACCGACCAGAATAATTCCTTGTTTGGCTCAAGAGAAACATGTCCTGTACCATGTTCTGACATCTTATCAGACAATGTCTGCTTGCTCACAACATTATCCGCCCAAAACTCCACAGAAAATTATACATTCCAAAACCCAAGTACATTTTCTTTTCTATTGGATTCTGAGACGACTTCTATCGATCAGCGCAACTCACATTTCCTTCTAGATTTCTTCAGAGCAGCAGAGGAAAATAAATACAACAATTCTGCATTTCAGACCTCACCTGCAAACACAGCTATGATATGTCCCATCATGATGTTTGACATCACTCTGTGCACGCTTCACAAAAATCTGCACCCTTGTAGTAAGAGACCATAGACAACAGCCTTAACTCCCCCTGACATGAACCACTAATGCTCCTTATGAAGATGAACACTTGACACCAGATGATATTGCCACATTCTCAACATTAAGAACTGCCACTTCTTATATTTGTTGAACATAATCTCACCATGTATATGCCAAGTCCAATATAAAAGCCCACTTGATTTGGAATTTCTCACATATTCCATAACAAATGTCTTTAGATTACTTGTAACATAAGATATGGACTGTCACCACCTTTTACTTCAACCTTCTGTCCTTACATTCACAAGCATCTAATGAAGTCTTCATCATGAAAGTAGTCATGTATTGCCAGAACAAACTACTTAACATCAAGATCAGAATCTGCCCATTCTAATCCACATTATGTCAGAACTGCCACTTCAGACAATAATGTTGCTTCTTCCGGCTTCACAAGCACAGTCCCAGACCTACATCCAGGATACACACCAAACAATGATGTTGTAACATTATGTAGGACATCAGCATTAGATAAAAGATCACACCTTCTGCATTTTATTCAGGTAATCACAGCCACCTGATCACAACAGAGAGAAGTAAACTCTCACACAATTCAGAAATCTGAATTGCATCCGATAACTACCAAGCTCCCAACAAGGTCTTTACACATCTCCATCAGACTCATACCTAGCTCCCGACAAGGTATTAGTTATCCAAGAAAGATTTACCAACAACCAGCAGATGATGCTCACTTCTTCATTCACACTCTTCTGATATAGTCAGCTGATAAGGCTACCTCAGGTTGTTATCAATCATAACCACCATAATATCCAGACTGCAGACATGCATAATTCTCTAGACACATACTTAGTCTCCCGTCAAAGTATTTACCCTTATACATAACATCAATAATAGACAGATACTAAGCCTCCCGTCAAAGTATCTACTATAAGTCAGAATAAGATTGCCTTCTCACACAAGGTATGACAATTTGTGTGTAATCGTCTAACAACATATATTCACAAGTTACTTTAACTTGGATCAGTGGCTTGATCTTGGACTTCTTTCTGCGCAAAAACAACCTTGGCTGAACAAGCAACCACCTGAATTGATGTTTCAACATCAATCTCAGTCACACATCTTCACAGAGCTTTTCTGAAGATATCATCTATAGTAAAGCTCTAGCACACGAGGATCAACCATTAAGAGCTGATCAAGCTTCCAGGTCATATCACAAACACATTCAGCAGCAGGAACAGCTCAAGAGTCTTAAATCACAACATCTTGTCTGACTTTGAGATGTTGGATGTCATCAACATTCCACAACCAATTTGCCTCTTCTAATCCTTCAGTCAAACTCATCCCAGATAATCCAAGCACATAGTTACCAACCAACCCCATCGGTTGATTCAACTCCATAGTGCTTAACCCTTGAAAGTACTCCACTACTCCAGAATAAGAGTTCCATGTTCTCATAACCTACATCCCAAATCAGAGAAACATCATCTAGACAGCTTGAGATAATAAATTCTTAATACCTCAGGCACTCTCCCTCAGAATCTGCCAAGAGCACTTCAGAGAATCATACATTCTCCCCTTTAATAACAGCACGGGCTGTGATTAGATCATATCAATCCTAAGTACACACAGTCAATACTTATCTAGCTTCACAAGATCATTCAGAACATGCTTCTAAACAACAGAGAAAACTCATAACTTTATGATCTTTGACCTTCATGTCCAAGAAGTCTGCTAGAGATAATACTTCTTGAATCTCAGGTTCTCCACTCCTGCAGCAAGGACTAGAAATAAACTGACCTCAGGAGTAAGTAACATGTTGATCACACCTTGACCAACTCACACAACTAGAATAAGTTCCAGGACCAGAAACTTCTTAGGCATACCACCCAGATGCCTCCTCTTCCAGATCAGGAGTAGGCTCCAAACTCATGTGATCAAACCACATTAGTTTAGCACCAGAGCATCTGCTATGCCATTCTATCAAAAATAGCACAACTCTGATGTTCTAACACAACTTCCAAAAACACATCAAGAGATTAAAGACTGGAGATTAGCCTTTTTAAGAGAAGAAGCAAAAGTAAATTACTTCTTAGATCTCTTCCTTACAACATCACTTATCAATGCCTTTATGAGTGGACTTGAACAATAAGCTTCAAGTATCGTTGACAGAGTAAGTTGAAGCAGTCTTGCATAAATCCCATCACCATAGGATATACATTCAGAGAAGAACAACCTTCTCAGTTACAACCTCAGGAGTTTTCAGATAGATTCGCAGCGGATCAAATACAAACTCCCCAAAGCCTTCAGGTGTCACATATCAGCCCTAGCATCATAAATCAGGTGACACCACAATATCACAGGTTTGAAAATAAATCAAACCTAAGATAACCACAGCGCAGCAGTTTTTCAGCCAAAACACCAAGCTTTCAGCACATGCCACTGCCTGTCACGAACAGTTCAACCTCCACTTCTAGGGACCATTCTCACACCTATATGAACTACTCCAGGATCAAACAACTTTTCCGTAGAAAGCTTCTACCTTGACCATGAACCAGAAAGTATCTTCCCTTGGATCTCATCCAGATATAGAACAGAATGACCTGCTCTGATACCAATTGAAATTCTGGTACATGTGCAGAATTCAGATGTCCTAGAACATGTTGTTCGACATCTGGCCTGACATGATCACAAAGGGAAAGGTATATTGCAAAAATCATGGTACTGAAAAAATAAGAGCAAGACACACAGAATTGTTAACCCAGTTTGGTCGAACACACCTACTCTGGGGGCTACCAAGCCAGGGATGAAGTCCACTATCAGCAGTATCAATTCAAAGCTAGACTCCCCGTTTACAGCTTATCACTTAATCACTACCCAATGACCCTTCTACCTAGATCCTCTCTAGACATGAGAAACCCTTTTCACTCTCAATCATCGCAATGATGTCTAGCAGTTGACAATCCGCCACTGCATCAACGGCTCTTTACCTACACAACAATTCAGCACGGAAGACACCCTTTCAAGACACAACTTAGAGTTACTTAAAAGCTTCCACCAAGAACAATACTCCTCTTACTTAACAGTTTCGAGGATCACACTCACAAACTGTCCAACTCACATGTTGAGTGGTACAGGAACAAACCCTAATACTAGAACTTTTACATATTTGGTTTGTTACAAAACTAGGTTACAAAACATCTATATATAACCTATTCCCAACTGGATTTGGGCCTACAAAAACCTAGCATATGAGCTGCTATAAGTCAGCAGAAACTTCTGCTACAAATTAGGACTTCAATCTACAACTTCCTAAAATATCTCTGTATTTAGAAAGTGTATATTTTCCAATATTCTTCTCAATTTCAGACTTGAATCTTCAGACCTTTTAATCCAGCGCCTCATGATTGCATAATATTCCAGAATATTCTGCATCAGTTAAAACCTAACAGAATTAACAAACCACTTCAGTTCTGGCGCGATGTCGAATGGACCTGCTTGGGACATCTTGATACGACATGTTGTAGCAGATGTTAAAAACTCTTCAGCTCAGCATGTTCCATTGCACACTATGACTTCTTGCTCAACCTGTTCTTCTTTAGCAAGATAGGTTATCCTATCTAACATGTTGTTGTTATTATTTGTTTTACAAAATTAATGCCAACCCTTAAAATTAAAGAACTAACACTAAAGTTTATATGGTACCTACCCATCGTCCAATCGTCCAATTAACAAATGTCATGTCACTTTTTATAATAGTTTATTTTTAATTAGTAATAATATTAATGTTAAAGAAAAATCTAATTTAATTAGGGGTGTAATGGTCGTACCTATCCCTTATAAGATCTGCTTTTTGTGTGAAAACGGTTTAAATTAACTTATCACGTGTGATTTTTATTGACAATTTATACTACACTTATATTTGCACGTTTTGAGTCCAAATGGGTCACATATCTCAAATTGGCTATAACTTTGCATGTCACTTCTAGGGACAGTAATGTGCCAATGATGATGACCCTATGTCCCAACACACAAGGTCTAACCTTTTTTCAGAGGTGTAGAATGATTGGGTTCTCAGGATCACATTGTCTACCTGATAATAATCTTCAACGTTAGTGGGGAATTTTGTAACACCCTAAGCCCCCGAGACAATTAATAATAGAAAATATGAGTAAAATAGAACATACAACGTTTAGGATGCTACATTCAACAAACAACTGCTCATGCATATGATATGTAACACATAGATATCACAAATTAAAACCATACTTAATTAATCTTCACTACGGCAGCGGAAAATCAACGAAAATGTAACATGTTTAATACCACATAATGATCATCAAGTAAATAGAGTGATAACAATAATAAAATAAGTAACGATAAACATTCCAAATCCCCAGTGTTACACCTCAGAGCAGACGCCGACACAACGAAATAAAAGGGAAGACTCCGCCTTCGCTAACTCCGACTCCGCACTAATCTTGATTATCTGCATGTTACCCACATAGAGGTAACATTCAAACAGAAGGGGTGAGATTCTCATATCAACATAAGAAATGCATAAGATAAGTATGAAAGAACATAATCCATATACTGCTCACCCTATCATCACAACATCAACGAAACTACCATTTCCCACACACAACAGATAGTCTTACGATTCACAATACAATATAATATGATGCAATGCAATGAGACTCACAACTCGACTCAATGCATGTGGTACCAATTCGATCCCTTTTTCATGATCATAATTCCCGTCGGAATTTCCATATAAGTCGCTCACACCCCACATGGGCACCCGACACCTGTAATCGCTCACACCCCACCTGGGCACATGATTACCCGTAATCGCTCACACCCACATGGGCACACGATTACCTCAACAACAACAACAATACGATTCCATCACCAGGAATCCGGATAAGACGCTCACATCATACATGGGCACACGACTTATCACACAACCTATGCAACTGGCATGCATACAACGATAACATGCAACCACAACAAAATGCATATGACTAACACTAAGGTAATACAATACACCACAGCTATCCAACATGCAGTATATACCTGCCAAAATATGCAACAATCACAATCCACCGCTACGACACGCATTCACACAACCGAATTCACCATTTCCACATGCAACGCATAATAACATCCACGAAAACCAAATTAACGCATCAAATAGTCGAAAATTCTGGAATTAAAATTAATTTTAACAAAAAGTATGTGAAATCAGCTTTCCAACGATTCGAACAGCGACTGAAACGGACCTACGGATCAAAAGATACGAATTTTTGAAGTTTTAGAATGTTCGGTTCGTCTCAACTCTGCTCGCCCGATGTTCGCCTGGAGAAATCCCCTTTCGCCTGGCGAATTCCCCTTTCACCCCATGCTCACCCGGTAGAGCAGAGACGAATCTCCTTCCCCCATACAAATTCCAGAACCCCTATTTTCACCCCTCACTCGCCTCTCAGTTCGCCTGGCGACCTTCATGCGAGGTCACCTTCTCCTGGTGAAACACCCATTCGCCTGGCGAAACTGTGCAAATCAGCAATCCTGTGATTGTAATTCTGCACAATTCAGACCCTAAACCCTCTCTGATTTCACTCACAATCAGTCCAAAAATACACATATGATCACAGATTAGCATACAAACAAGTAGGAATACATAAGCCACAATTCAACCGATAAATTTATGCATTTTTCCTCTTATCAAAACCTCCGACATACAAGGCCCCAATCCCCAAATCAATAAAAACCACACATAAGAGATGATCCTAAAGGTTTATCTACCCTCATACAAATATTATGCAACCCTTAGAGATTAAAGAACCTCACCCTTACCTTAGTGACGATTCTTCGAAGGTTCTCTAAGCCCTAGCTCTGCTCCTCACTTCTGTTCCTCTTTCCTCCCAGAATGCGATCATTTCTAACTGATTCTTCCTTTCCAATTTTCTCTTTTTCCTACTATAACCCTCAGACCCTTATTATGCTTTTCCTTCTTTATCCTCACTAACCACCATGAATGGACCATTTTGCCCTCCCTATTTCTTATTTTTACATTATATTATTATTATTATCTCAATATTATTATTATTATTATTATTATTATCTTACTAAATAAATAATAATAACAATATTTCTTAATAATTCACGTTAATATTATTAATCAATATTCCTAATATTAATTAACTAATTACTAACCACACCACTCCTTCCTACACCTTAATCTCTATAATTCTAAGGTCACTGCCCCCTACTACGGGCAACCCCAAACACGATCAAAACACTCATAATCACACACATATACACAGTGTAACACCCTGATTTAATTTAATTAATTTTCGTGATTAAATTGAATAATGTTGTGTATTGGTGTGTTTTGGTTGAGGTTGGGTTACCCCTAGGGTGGGGTAGTGCCCTTAGAATTATAAAAGAATAAGGTATCAGAGGGAATGGTTAGTGGCTAATATTATTATTTTAAATTATTGAGGAACATTGTTATTATTATTTAAGTGGTGAAATAATAATAATAATAATATTTAAATAATAATAATAATAATATTAATAATAATAATAATAATAATAATAATAATAATAATAATAATAATAATAATAATAATAATAATAATAAGGCTAAAATACAGTTTTGGTCCCCCTGGTTTTCAAAATTCACAGTTTTGGTCCCCCTGTTTTTTTTTTAACAGTTTTGGTCCCCCACCCCAATTTTGGCCCAAAAAAAGTGATGAACAGTAACTTGTCCGTACATGTCCGTACATGAACAGTACACGTCCGTACATGAACAGTGAGGGTGGGGGACCAAAACTGTTAAAAAAAAAACAGGGGGACCAAAACTGTGAATTTTGAAAAACAGGGGGACCAAAATTGTATTTTAGCCTAATAATAATAATAATAATATAAATAGGAAAGAGATGAGAAGAGGAAAAGTTGTTGGTACGTGTTTGGGAAGAGAAAGAGGAAGAGCAGAACTAGGTCAGAGAAAGGAGGCTCCATTGTTGAAGGAAGAATTCAAGAATTCTAAGGTAAGGGTGGAGCTCTCTAATCTCTTAAGAGCTGCATATTGTTTGTATGAGGGTAGATAAACCTTTAGGTTTATCCTATGTATTGTTTATGTTGATTTGGGAATTGGGGTTTTGTATGTCGGAGGTTTGGATAAGAGGAAAATGCATAGATCGATCAATTAGATAGTGGTCTATGTATTTCTAATTGTATGTATGTTAATTTGTGATTGTATGTGTGTTTTGGGGCTGTTTGGCAGTGAAACCGGAGAAGGGTTGGGGTGGAATGGTGATGAAATCGCATTTTTCTATTTTGCTGTCCAGGAAAGTTCGCATAGCGACCGGTAGCAACCAGTAGCGACCGGTAGAGACCAGTAGCGACCAGTTGCAAAAGTCTATGGTCTACATTCTGTAATGAGTTCGCATAGCGAATGTTTGCATAGCGAGCAGTAACGACTCGCAGCGAGCATGACAGTGTTGTTAATTGCTGTTACGGACAGAATTTTTCTAAACTTCAAAAATTCATAACTTTTAATCTGTATGTCCGTTTTAGTCTCCGTTCGAAGCGTTGGAATTGTTAAAATTAATTTCAGTGCCATAGTTCCAACCCTTTGACGCATTAATTAGGTTTTGTGTATGTTGTTATGTGTTGTAAGTTGAAATGATGGATTTGTTGGTGTGTATGTGCATTGTAGTTGTAGATTGCTGTTGTTGGCAGGTATAGACTGCTTATTGTATCGTTGTAGAATGATGTATTGATGTGTTGATGGTCATATGCATGAAATTGTTGTTGCATTTGTCGTGGTATATTGTTGTAGTGTGATGTCGTTGTATGCATGACATGTTGCATAAAAGTGGGATAAGCTGTGTGCCCATGTGGGGTGTGAGCGTCTTATCCGGATTCCTTAAATAGAATCGTGTCGATGTCGTTGTTGTTGTTGAGGTAATCGTGTGCCCATGTGGGGTGTGAGCGATTACGGGTGATCGTGTGCCATGTGGGGTGTGAGCGATCACGAATGTCGTGTGCCCATGTAGGGTGTAAGCGACTATTATGAAATTTTGACGGGAATTATGACCATGAAACAGGGGTCGAATTGGTACCATATGCATTGAGTCGAGTCGTGGGTCTCATTGCATTGCATTATGTATGTTGATTGTCTGTTGTGTTAGAAATGCTAGTTGTGTGGATGTTGTGATGATAGGGTAGATTGTGTAATGTTTTATGCTTTCATACTTATACTATGCATTTATTATATTAATTTGAGAATCTCACCCCTTCTGTTTGAATGTTACCTCTACGTGGGTAACATGCAGATAAGCAGGAGTAGTTTGGAGGTGGAGTTAGCAAAGACGAGGTCTTCTCTTTTGTGTTATCGAGTCGCGTCTGCTCTGATTGTAACACCGGGTTGTCGGGACGTTTAGAGTCCTTTATTTCGTTATGTGTTATTACTATTTAATGTGAGAATGTTTATGTGGGATTAAACATGTTTCAAAGTTTTTTGAATTTTCGGTGTTGTGCGAATGTTTAAATACTATGTTTTAATTACGATATTGATGTGTTGTTTATCGTATGCATGAAAAGTTGTGTAGTTGAAAGTAGCATCCTAAATCTACTCGTGTTATTTTACTCTGATATTTTGTTAATATTTGTCGCGGGGGTTTAGGGTGTTAGATAGTGGTATCAGAACAGGTCGGTCCGTCCGACCAAGTTGTCGAGTCTTTGTCGTGTGATAGTTGCTTAGTGTCGGTGTCGTTTCCTTAACCATTGTGTTCTGCGGTTGATGTGTGACAGATTTAGAATGGCTGGAAGGAACGATGCTGCTATTGTTGCTGCTTTGCAGGCTGTTGCTCAAGCGGTACAGAACCCGCCGCATGCTAACGAGAATGACGAGTTTTGGAAGAACGGACCGCCTACCTTCAAGGGACGATATGATCCGGATGGAGCGCAGGCTTGGCTCAAGGAGATTGAGAGAATCTTCTGGGTTATGGAAGTCCTGAAGCCCAGAAGGTGCGGTTAGGTACTCATATGATGGCTGAGGAGGCTGATGATTAGTGGGTTTGTACTCGTCAAGTGTTGGGAGCGGCAGGAGAGGCAATCACTTGGGTTGTGTTCAATAGGGAGTTCTTAAGGAAGTATTTTCCTGAAGATGTTCGAGGAAAGAAAGAGATTGAGTTTTTAGAACTGAAGTAGGGTAATATGACGGTTACGGAATATGCTGCTAAATTCTCATATCGGGCTAAGTTTTATCCTCACTACAGTGCGGCAACTGCTGAGTTCTCAAAGTGTGTCAAGTTTGAGAACTTTTAAGGCCTTAGATCAAACAGGTAATTGGGTATCAGCGGATCAGAAGGTTTCCCAATTTTGTGGATTCTTGCAGGATATTTAAAGAAGAAAGCAAGGCTCGATCAGCTCACTATAAAGGGCTGGCCGAGAGAAGAGGAAAGCAACCGGTGAATCGTGGGAAGCCTTATGCAGCTCCAGCTGAGAAAGGTAAACAGAAACATGTTGATGGCAAAAAGCCAAGTGGGGGAGGTGCCTCTGCTCCTCTTAAGTGTTATAGGTGTGGTGAGTTAGGTCATCGTATTAGTGAGTGCACGAGTGATGTGAAGAAATGATTTAAGTGTAGATAGGTAGGACATCTGATTGCTGACGATAAGTTTAATGTGGTTACTTGTTACAATTGTGGAGAACATGGGCATATTAGTACTCGTTGTCAGAAACCAAAGCAAGCTTCGATTGGAGGAAAAGTGTTCGCTTTGACAGGAACTCGGACTTCTAGTGATGACAGACTGATCAGAGGTACATGTTATATTAATAATACGCCTTTGATTGCTATTATTGATACTGGTGCTACTCACTCTTTTATTGTTGTTGATTGTGTAAGAAGGCTAGGCCTTGTTGTTTCTCCTATGAAGGGAGAGATGGTTGTCGAAACTCGTGCGAAGGGATCGGTGACCACTTCTTTAGTCTGCTTGAATTGTCCATTATCAATCTTTGGTAAGGACTTTGGTGTGGATCTGATTTGTTTACCGTTGGGAGGTCTCGATGTGATTTTGGGTATGAACTGGTTGGAGTTCAATCATGTTCATATTAACTGTTTTAACAAGTCAGTTCGATTTCTTACTCCTGAGGAAGAGGGAGAAGATGGTTTTCTGTCTGCTGGAGAGATGAAAGAGCTCTTGGAAGAAGAAGCTCAGGTGCTTGCATTGTTTGCATCTTTGTTAGTGGAGAGTAAGTCAGTGATTAATGAATTGCAAGTGGTGCGTGAATTTTCGGAAGTGTTTCCAGATGACATTGTTGATGTACCACCAGAGAGAGAAGTAGAGTTTGCTATTGATCTTGTCCCTGATACCAGACCTATTTCTATGGCACCATACAGGATGTCAGCATCAGAATTGTCAGAGCTGAAGAAGCAACCGGAAGACTTGTTAGAGAAGAAATTTGTGAGACCAAGTGTATCTCCTTGGGGAGCTCCAGTGTTGTTAGTAAAGAAAAAGGATGGTAGTATGAGGTTGTGTATCGATTACAGATAGCTGAATAAAGTAACGATTAAGAATAAGTATCCACTTCCAAGGATAGATGACTTGATGGATCAATTGGTGGGTGCCCGTGTGTTTAGCAAGATTGACTTGAGGTCGGGTTATCATCAGATACGGGTAAGAGACGAAGATATTCAGAAGACGACTTTCAGGACTCGCTATGGACATTATGAGTATGTGGTGATGCTGTTCGAAGTTACTAATGCACCTGGCGTATTCATGGAGTATATGAATCGTATATTTCATGATTACTTGGATCAATTTGTGGTTGTCTGTATTGACGATATTCTAATCTATTCTAAGTCGAAAGAGGAACACGTTGAACATTTGCGGGTTGTGCTGCAAGTGTTGAAAGAGAAGAAGCTCTATGCTAAGTTGTCTAAGTATGAATTCTGGTTAAGAGAGGTAAGTTTTCTTGGTCATGTTATTTCGGGTGATGGTATTTTTGTGGATCCATCCAAGTTAGATGTCGTTCTACAATGGGAGACTCCGAAGTCGGTGACCGAGATTAGAAGCTTCTTGGGCTTGGCTGGTTATTACCGAAGGTTTATTGAAGGATTTTCGAAGTTGGCACTTCCGTTGACTCAGTTGACGTGGAAGGGTAAGGCATTTGTGTGGGATGTTCAATTGTGAGAAGAGTTTCATTGAGCTGAAGAAGAGATTGACTACAGCTCTAGTTTTGATTCTACCCGAACCGAATAAACTATTTATGGTGTATTGTGATGCTTCTTTGATGAGTTTGGGAGGTGTGTTAATGCAGAATGGTAAGGTTGTGCCTTATGCTTCACGACAGCTAAGGGTACATGAGAGGAATTATCTGACTCATGATTTGGAGTTGCATGCGGTGGTGTTCGTATTGAAGATTTGGAGACACTATCTTTATGGTTCTAGATTTGAAGTGTATAGTGATCATAAGAGCTAGAGGTATCTGTTTGATCAGAAGGAATTGAATATGAGGCAAAGAAGATGGTTAGAATTCTTAAAGGATTATGATTTTGGCTTGAACTATCATCCCGGTAAGGTTAATATTGTGGCTGATGCGTTGAGTCGTAAGTCCTTGCATGTGTCTGCTATGATGGTTAAAGAGTTAGAATTGATTGAACAGTTCAGAGATATGAGTTTGGTTTGCGAACAGGCACCGCATAGTGTGATGTTGGGTATGCTGACGATCAACAATGAATTTCTTAATAATATCAGAGAAGGTCAGAAGTTGGATGTGAAACTGGTGGATTTGATGATTATAGATGACCAAGCGGAAGGTAATGAGTTCAGAGTGGATGAACAAGGTGCGTTGATATTCCGCGACAGGATTTGCATTCCTGATAATCTTGAGCTGAAAAGAATGATTTTAGAAGAAGGTCACAGAAGTAGTTTGAGTATCCATCCAGGAGCTACGAAGATGTATCAAGACTTGAAGAAGATATTTTGGTGGCCTGGACTGAAATGTGTTGTGGCTCAGTTTGTGTATGCTTGTTTGACTTGTTAGAAGTCGAAGGTGGAACATCAGAAACCTACTGGTTTGATGCAGTCGTTAGACATTCCAGAGTTAAAGTGGGACACTATTTCTATGGATTTTATGACCGGATTGCCTAATACATCGAGAGGACATGATTCCATTTGGGTAGTAGTGGATAGACTGACGAAGTCGGCACATTTTATTCTGATTAATATCAATTTTCCTTTGCAGAAGTTGGCAGAGATTTATATTCAGGTGATTGTGAAGTTGCATGGAATTCGATTGAGTATTGTGTCGGATCGAGATCCAAGGTTTACTTCCAGATTTTGGGAGAGTTTGCAAGAAGCTTTGGGATCGAAGCTGAGATTGAGTTCGACCTATCATCCGCAGACGGATGGTCAGACGGAGAGAACTATACAATCCTTGGAAGATATGTTGAGGGCTTGCGTGCTTGAACAAGGAGGTGCTTGGGATAGCCATTTACTGTTGATCGAGTTCACTTATAATAACAGTTATCACTCCAGTATTGGGATGGCGCCTTTTGAAGCATTGTATGGTCAGAGGTGTCGGACGCCTTTGTGTTGGCACGAATCTGGTGAGAGTGTAGTGCTTGGACCTGAGATTGTTCAGCGAACTACCGAAACGGTGAAGCTGATTCGAGAAAAGATGAAAGCTTCGCAGAGTAGGCAAAAGAGTTACCATGATAAGAGAAGGAAAGATCTTGAGTTTCAAGAAGGAGACCATGTGTTTTTTAGAGTCACTCCAGTGACCGGGGTTGGTCGTGGGTTGAAGTCGAGGAAGCTTACTCCTCGGTTTATTGGTCCGTATTAGATTTCTGCAAGAGTTGGACCTGTTGCCTACAGAGTGGCGTTGCCACCCAATTTGTCGAATTTGCATGATGTGTTCCATGTGTCACAGCTTTGGAAGTATGTTCCGGATCCATCGCATGTGATTCCGATGGATAATGTGGAAGTAAGAGATAACCTTACGGTTGAAGCCTTACCAACACAGATTGAAGACCACGAGGTAAAGCAACTAAGGGGTAAAGAGATCGCTCTTGTGAAGGTAGTGTGGGGAGGCGCTGCTGGTGGAAATATGACGTGGGAGTTAGAGAGCAGGATGCGAGAGTCTTATCCGGAGTTGTTCGCATGAGGTAAATTTTTTAGGACGAAAATATTCTACGTGGGGGAGAGTTGTAACACCCCGATTTAATTTAATTATTTTTCGTGATTAAATTGAATAATGTTGTGTATTGGTGTGTTTTGGTTGAGGTTGGGTTACCCTTAGGGTGGGGTAGTGCCCTTAGAATTATAAAAGAATAAGGTATCGGAGGGAATGGTTAGTGGCTAATATTATTATTTTAAATTATTGAGGAACATTGTTATTATTATTTAAGTGGTGAAATAATAATAATAATAATAATAATAATAGTATTTGGATAATAATAATAATAATAATAATAATAATAATAATAATAATAATAATAATAATAATATAATAGGAAAGAGATGAGAATTGGAAAAGTTGTTGGTACGTGTTTGGGAAGAGAAAGAGGAAGAGCAGAACTAGGTCAGAGAAAGGAGGCTCCATTGTTGAAGGAAGAATTCAAGAATTCTAAGGTAAGGGTGGGGCTCTCTAATCTCTTAAGGGCTGCATATTGTTTGTATGAGGGTAGATAAACCTTTAGGTTTATCCTATGTATTGTTTCTGCTGATTTGGGAATTGGGGTTTTGTATGTCGGAGGTTTGGATAAGAGGAAAATGCATAGATCGATCAATTAGATGGTGGTCTGTGTATTTATAATTGTATGTATGTTAATTTGTGATTGTATGTGTGTTTTGGGGCTGATTGGGAGTGAAATCGGAGAAGGGTTGGGGTGGAATGGTGATGAAATCGCATTTTTCTGGTTTGTTGTCCAGGAAAGTTCGCATAGCAACCGGTAGCGACCAGTAGCGACCGGTAGCGACCAGTAGCGAAAGTATATGGTCTACATTGTGTAATGAGTTCGCATAGCGAACTATAGTTCGCATAGCGAGCAGTAGCGACTCGCAGCGCAGCTCGCATGACAGTGCTGTTAATTGCTGTTACGGAAAAAAAATTTCTAAACTTCAAAAATTCATAACTTTTAATCCGTATGTCCATTTTAGTCGCCGTTCGAAGCGTTGGAAAGCTAGTTTCATATAATTTTTGTTAAAATTAATTTCAGTGCCAGAATTCCAACCCTTTGACGTGTTAATTGGGTTTTGTGTATGTTGTTATGTGTTGTAAGTTGAAATGATGGATTCGTTGGTGTGTGTGTGCATTGTAGTTGTAGATTGCTGTTGTTGGTAGGTATAAACTGCTTGTTGTATCATTGTAGAATTATGTATTAATGTGTTGATGGTCATATGCATGAAATTGTTGTTGTATTTGTCGTGGTATGTTGTTGTAGTGTGATGTCGTTGTATGTATGACATGTTGCATAAAAGTGGGATAAGCCGTGAGCCCATGTGGGGTGTGAGTGTCTTATCCGGATTCCTTAAATAGAATTATGTCGATGTCGTTGTTATTGTTGAGGTAATCGTGTGCCCATGTGGGGTGTGAGCGATTACGGGTGATCGTGTGCCATGTGGGGTGTGAGCGATCACGAATGTCGTGTGCCCATGTAGGGTGTAAGCGACTATTATGAAATTTCGACGGGAATTATGACCATGAAACAGGGGTCGAATTGGTACCACATGCATTGAGTCGAGTCGTGGGTCTCATTGCATTGCATTATGTATGTTGATTGTCTGTTGTGTTAGAAATGTTAGTTGTGTGGATGTTGTGATGATAGGGTAGATTGTGTAATGTTTTATGCTTTCATACTTATACTATGCATTTATTTTATTGATTTGAGAATCTCACCCCTTCTGTTTGAATGTTACCTCTACGTGGATAACGTGCAGATAAGCAGGAGTAGTTCGAAGGTGGAGTTAGCGAAGACGAGTTCTTCTCTTTTGTGTTATCGAGTCGCGTCTGCTCTGATTGTAACACCGGGTTGTCAGAACGCTTAGAGTCCTTTATTTTGTTATGTGTTATTACTATTTAATGTGAGAATGTTTATGTGGGATTAAACATGTTTCAAAGTTTGTTGAATTTTCACTGATGTGCGAATGTATAAATACTATGTTTTAATTACGATATTGATGTGTTGTTTATCGTATGCATGAAAAGTTGTGTAGTTGAAAGTAGCATCCTAAATCTACTCGTGTTATTTTACTCTGATATTCTGTTAATAAATGTCACGGGGGTTTAGGGTGTTAGACACAGCATAATATAATTCTAATTATGAAAATAATAATAAAATAAATCGGGGTGTTACAACTCTCCCCCACTTAGAATATTTTCGTCCTCAAAATTTCACCTCATATGAATAACTCCGGATATGACTCTCGCATCCTGCTCTCTAACTCCCAAGTCATATTTCCACCTGCAGCGCCTCCCCACAACACCTTCACAAGGATCTATTTACCCCTCAATTGCTTTACCTCGCGGTTTTCAAGCCATATTGGTAAGACTTCAACCGTAAGGTTATCCCTTACTTCCACATTATCCATCGGGATCACATGTGATGGATCTAGAACATACTTCTGAAGTTGTGACACATGGAACACATCATGCAAATTCGACAAATTGGGTGGCAACGCAACTCTGTAGGCAATAGGTCCAACTCTTGCGAAAATCTGATATAGACTAATAAACCGAGGAGTAAGCTTCCTCGACTTCAACGCACGTCCAACACCGGTCACCGGAGTGACTCTCAAAAACACATGGTCTCCTTCTTGAAACTCAAGATCTTTCCTCCTCTTATCATGGTAGCTCTTCTGCCGACTCTGCGAAGCTTTCATCTTTTTCAGAATCAGCTCCACCTTTCCAGTAGTCTACTGAACGATCTCAGGTCCAAGTACTACAGTCTCTCCAGATTCGTGCCAACACAAAGGCGTCTGACACCTCTGACCATACAAAGCTTCAAAAGGTGACATTCCAATACTGGAATGATAACTGTTATTATAAGTGAACTCAATCAACGGAAAATGGTTATCCCAAGCAACTCATTGTTCAAGCACACAAGCCCTCAACAAATCCTCCAAAGATTATATAGTCCTCTTCGTCTGTCCATCCGTCTGCGGGTGATAAGCCGAACTCAATCTCAGTTTCGATCCCAAAGCTTCTTGCAAACTCTCCCAAAATCTAGAAGTGAACCTTGGATCTCAGTCCGACACAATACTCAACAGAACTCCATGCAACTTCACAATCACCTGAATATAAATCTCTGCCAGCCTCTGCAAAGGAAAACTAATATTAATTGGGATGAAATATGCCGATTTCGTCAGTCTATCCACTACTACCCAGATGGAGTCATGTCCTCTCGGCATATTAGGCAACCCAGTCACAAAGTCCCTTGAAATGTTGTCCCACTTCCACTCTGGAATATCTAACGGTTGCATTAAACCAGCAGGTTTCTGATGTTCCACCTTCAACTTCTGACAAGTCATACAAGCATACACAAACTTAGCCACATCAGTTTCAACCCCGGCCACCAAAATATCTTCTTCAAGTCTTGATACATCTTTGTAGCTCCTGGATGGATACTCAAGCTACTCCTGTGACTTTCTTCTAGAATCATTCTTTTCAATTCAGGACCATCAGGAATACAAATCCTATCACAGAATCTCAACACACCTTGCTCATCTACTCTGAATTCATTACTTTCTGCCTGATCATTTCCAATCATCAGATCCACCAACTTTACATCCAACTTCTGACCCTCTCTGATACTATTAAGAAATTCATTGTTGATCTTCAGCATACCTAGCATCACACTATGCGGTGTCAGTTCACAAACTAAACTCATATCTTTGAACTGTTCAATTAGTTCCAGCTCTTTAACCATCATCGCAGACATATGCAAAGACTTTCGACTCAAAGTATCGGCCACGACATTAGCTTTACCGGAATGATAGTTCAAGCCAAAATTATAATCCTTTAGGAATTCTAACCACCTTCTTTGTCTCATATTCAACTTCTTCTATCAAACAGATACCTTAAGCTCTTATGATCACTATACACTTCAAATCGAGAGCCATAAAGATAGTGCCTCCAAATTTTTAATACGTATACTACCACCGCCAATTCCAAATCATGAGTTGGATAATTCCTCCCATAAATCCTTAACTGTCGTGAACCATAAGCCACAACCTTACCATCCTGCATTAACACATCTCCCAAACCCATCAATGAAGTATCGCAATACACCACAAACTGTTCGTTTGGTTCGGGTAGAGTCAGAACTGGAGTGTAGTCAATCTCTTCTTCAGCTCAATGAAACTCTTCTCACAGTAAACATCCCACACAAACGTTTTACCTTTGCAAGTCAACTTAGTCAACGGAAGTGTTAGCTTCGAAAAGCCTTCAATAAACCTACGGTAATAACCAGCCAACCCCCAAAAAGCTTCTAATCTCAGTCACCGACTTCAGAGACTCCCACTGTAGAACTGCCTCCACCTTGGATGGATCCACAGCAATACCATCACCTGAAATAACATGACCAAGAAAACTTACCTCTCTCAACCAGAATTCACACTTAGACAACTTAGCATAGAGCTTCTTTTCTTTTAACACTTGCAGCACGATCTGCAAATGCTCAGCATGTTCCTCTTCTGACTTAGAATAGATTAGAATGTCGTCAATAAAGACAACTACAAATTAGTCCAAGTAAGCATGAAAAATTCAATTCATATACTCCATGAATACACCAGGTGCATTAGTAACTCCAAACGGCATCACCACATACTCATAATGTCCATATCGAGTTCTGAAGGCCGACGTCTGAATATCTTCATCCTTTACCCGTGTCTGATGATAACCCGACCTCAAATCAATCTTGCTAAACACACGAGCACCCACTAATTGATCCATCAAGTCATCTATTCTTGGAAGCGGATACTTGTTCTTAATCGTCACTTTATTCAGTTGTCTGTAATCGATACATAACCTCATACTGCCATCCTTTTTCTTCACCAACAACACTGGAGCTCCCCAAGGCGATACACTTGGTCTCACAAATCTCTTTTCTAACAACTCTTCCAGTTGCTTCTTCAGCTCTGTTAATTTTGATGCCGACATTCTGTATGGTGCCATAGAAATAGGTCTGGTACCAGGGACAAGATCAATAGCAAACTCTACTTCTCTCTCTGGCAGTACATCAGTAATATCATCCGGAAACACTTATGGAAATTCACGCACTACTTATAATTCATTAATCACCGACTTACTCTCCACCGACAAGGATGCAAACAACGCAAGCACTTGAGCTTCTTCTTCTAAGAGCTCTCTCAAATTCTAGCAGATAGAAAACCATTTTCTTCCTCTTCCTCAGGAGCAAGAAATCACACCGACTTGTTAAAACAGTTAATATGAACATGATTGAACTCCAACCAGTTCATACCCAAGATCACATCGAGGCCTCCCAACGGTAAGCAAATAAGATCCACACCAAAATCATTATCAAAGATTGATAGTAGATAATTTAAACAAACTAGGGAAGTGGTCACCGATCCCTTTACAGGAGTTTCGACAACCATCTCTCCCTTCATAGAAGAAACAACAAGGCCTAGCCTTCTCACATAATCAGCAGCAATAAAAGAGTGAGTAGCACCAGTATCAATAATAGCAATCAAATGTGTATTATTAATATAGCATGTACCTCTGATCAGTCTGTCATCACTGGAAGTCTGAGTCCCTGTCAAAGCGAACACCTTTCCTTCAGTCGAAGCTTGCTTTGGTTTCTGGCAACGAGTACTAATATGGCCATGTTCTCCACAGTTGTAACAAGTCACCACATCAACTTTGTAGTCACCAATCAGATGTCCTGCTTGTCCGTACTTGAAGTATTTCTTCACATCACTCGTGCACTCACTGACACGATGACCTAGCTCACCACACCTGTAACACTTAAGAGGAGCAGGGGCACCTCCCCCACTCGGCTTCTTGCCATCAGCGTGTTTCTGTTTATCTTTCTCAGCTGGAGCTGCATAAGGCTTCCCACGGTTCATCGTTGTTTTCCTCTTCTCTCAGCCAGCCCTTTATAGTGAGTCGATCGAGCCTTGTTATCCTCCTCAAAAATCCTACAACAATCAACCAAATCTAGAAACCTTTTGATCCGCCGATAACCAATTGCTTGTTTGATCTCAGGCCTAAATCCATTCTCAAACTTGACACGCTTTGAGAACTCACCCCATTATTGTTGCTATTTTTCAAGCATTGGTTGCAGGTTTGATTTACAAGTGGAGCTATGCTTGGATGTTTCAAGAGAAGCTTAGCTTTAGTTTTCCGCTGTGTAAATTTGTAGTATACAATTGAGGATATTGTATATTGATCTTAGTTTTTTTTGTTTTGGCTAATTTCCATGTCTTGTACCATAGATTGTATTTTGTTGTTAGAATGGTCAAGTATGTGAATTATGCCATTAGGCACTTATGATGGTGTCAGTACCAGATAAAATGCTTGTATAGTATTATTCTAGGTATATATTATACAGGGCATTACAATTCACACACACATACACACGCACACACACACACACACGCGCACGCACACACACACACACACGCACACATATATTAAACAATACATTATTCTATAATAGCTTAAACAATGTAATAATAATGGGGTGAGATATTAAATCTGCAACATGGCATGCATACAACGACAACATGCAACGACAACAAAATGCATATGACTAACACTAAGCCAATACAATACACCATAATTATCCAACACGCAGCATATACCTGCCAAAACATGCAACAATCGCAATCCACCGCTACGACACGTATTCACACAACCGAATTCACCGTTTCCACATGCAACACATAACAACATCCACGAAAACCTAATTAACACATCAAATAGTTGGAAATTATGGTATTGAAATTAATTTTAACAAAAATTATGTGAAACCAACTTTCCAACGATTCGAACGGCGACTGAAACGGACCTACGGATCAAAAGATACGAATTTTTAAAGTTTTAGAAGGTTCAGTTCGTCTCAGCTCTGCTCGCCCGATGTTCACCCAGCGAGGCACCAGAGAATCCATTTTCGCCTGGCGAAATCTCCTATGTAACACCCTAAACCCCCGAGACAATTAATAATAGAAAATCAAGGTAAAATAGAACATACAACGTTTAGGATGCTACATTCAACAAACAACTGCTCATGCATACGATATGTAACACATACATATCACAAATTAAAACCATACTTAAATAATCTTCACTATGGCAGCGAAAAATCAACGAAAATGTAACATGCTTAATACCACATAATCATCATCAAGTAAATAGAGTGATAACAATAATAAAACAAGTAACGACAAGCTTTCTAAATCCACAATGTTACACATCAGAGCAGACGCCGACACAACGAAATAAAAGGGAAGACTCCGACTTCGCTAACTCCGACTCCGCACTAATCTTGATTATCTGCACGTTACCCACATAGAGGTAACATTCAAACAGAAGGGGTGAGATTCTCAAATCAACATAAGAAATGCATAAGATAAGTATGAAAGAACATAATCCATATACAGCTCACCCTATCATCACAACATCAACGAAACTACCATTTCCCACACACAAAAATAATCTTACGATTCATAATACAATACAATATGATGCAATGCAATGAGACTCACAACTCGACTCAATGCATGTGGTACCAATTCGATCCCTTTTTCATGATCATAATTCCCGTCAGAATTTCCATATAAGTCGTTCACACCCCACATGGGCACGCGACACCCGTAATCGCTCACATCCCACCTGGGCACACAATTACTCGTAATCGCTCACAGCCCCACATAGGCACACGATTACCTCAACAACAATAATACGATTCCATCTCCAGGAATTCGGATAAGACGCTCACACCCCACATGGGAACACGACTTATCACACAACCTATGCAACATGGCATGCATACAACGACAACATGCAACGACAACAAAATGCATATGACTAACAATAAGCCAATACAATACACCACAACTATCCAACACGCAGCATATACCTGCAAAAACATGCAACAATCGTAATCCACCGCTACGACACGTATTCACACAATCGAATTCACCATTTCCACATGCAACGCATAACAACATCCACGAAAACTCAATTAACGCATCAAATAGTTGGAAATTCTGGTATTGAAATTAATTTTAACAAAAAGTATGTGAAACTAACTTTCCAACGATTCGAACGGCGACTGAAACGGACCTACGGATCAAAAGATGTGAATTTTTAAAGTTTTATAAGGTTCGGTTCGTCTCAGCTCTGCTCACCCGATGTTCGCCCAGCGAGGCACCAGAGAATCTATTTTCGTCTGGCGAAATCCCCTTTCGCCTGGCGAATTCCCCTTTCTCCCCATGCTCGCACGGCGGAGCAGAGGCGAATTTCCTTCCCCCATACAAATTCCATAACCCCTATTTTCACCCCTTGCTCGCCTCTCAGTTCGCCTGGCGACCTTCAAGCGAGGTCACCTTCGCCTGGCAAAACTGCGCGAATCAGCAATCTTGCGATTGCGATTCTGCACAATTTATACCCCAATCCCTCTCTGATTTCACACACAATCAGTCCAAAAACACACATATGATCACAGATTAGCATACAAACAAGTAGGAATACATAAACCACAATTCAACCGATAAATTTATGCATTTTTCCTCTTATCAAAACCTCCGACATACAAGGCCCCAATCCCCAAATCAGCACAAACCACACATAAGGGATGATCCTAAAGGTTTATATACCCTCATACAAATATTATGCAACAACCCTTAGAGATTAAAGGACCCCACCCTTACCTTAGTGACGATTCTTCGAAGGTTCTCTAAGCCCTATCTCTGCTCCTCTCTTTCGTTCCTCTTTCCTCCCAGAATGTGATCATTTTCAACTGATTCTCCCTTTCCAATTTTCTCTTTTTCCTACTATAACCCTCAGACCCTTATTATGCTTTTCCTTCCTTATCCTCACTAACCACCATGAATGGACCACTTTGCCCTCCCTATTTCTTGTTTTTACATTATATTATTATTATTATCTCAATATTATTATTATTATTATTATTATTATTATTATCTTACTAATTAAATAATAATAACAATATTTTTTAATAATTCACGTTAATATTATTAATCAATATTCCTAATATTAATTAACAAATTACTAACCACACCACTCCTTCCTACACCTTAATCTCTATAATTCTAAGGTCATTACTCCCTACTAAGGGCAACCCCAAACACGATCATAACAGCATAATCACACACATATATACAACATCATATAATTCTAATTATGAAAAAAATAATAAAATAAATCAGAGTGTTACAAATTTCATATTCGCAGACGACACATTCTTCACCATTTATTCGCTATTATTCAAAGACAGAATAAAATGACGACCAATGATTCTTACGCCTGAATCGCTCCTCCAACCTCCATTTCACTTTATCAACATTTAACTCATATTTGAATTGGCACTTTAGGCCCCCTAACAAACCTTTTCACATTGGGGGCATCCATGATACTCTTAGCATTAACGACAATGGAGTTAGTCCATTTAATGTCCCCCGAACTAAATTAAACCTTAACTTATTTCATATCAATATGGGAAGGATAAGGCTCCATATCACAAGGATTAAATACTAATATGGTTCAATTATAAAAATAATGTTACTAAGTTCTAGAAATGGGATTCCTACATCTGCTTTTCTTAGGTTCTCTGTGTGCAAGCGCAAATGAAAACTCGTAAATGTAAAACGAAAACAAAGAAATATCTTGGTTTTAAGTAATTAACCTAGAAAGAATGAATAAATAAGCATATTGATTGAAAAAAGCAACCTAAATTCTATAATCTCCAACGACAAAGAAGCAATCAAAGCTTTCTCTAAAAAAATTGTTGAAACAAATAAGGACACAAAAGTGAAAATGAAAATGAAATGAAGGTTCTCGTTTTATATGTAAATTGGATGTCTTGTTCAACCGACATGATCTATTTAAAGCTCAAAGGTTCCATCCAACGACTCATATGACATATTAATTCAATAATTGCACTTGAGTTCAACCAAGAAGACCTATGCATCTCATCTTCTTCACGTGCACGCATGGGACATTTGGAGTTGTTTTCAAAGAAATGGTTTGTTTACATAAAACATCTAACTCACAGGTTCCCCGTGCCAATTAAACCCATTAAGCAGGGCTACCATAGAGTGTCTCCTCAACAAACAAGGTTACTAGAGTTCTGGTTCTTAGGCAGTCTCACTTATTCTTACATCAACAACCCTAGGTTCCCCATGCCAATTACACCCATTAAGCAGAGCTACGAAAGAACGTCTCCTCAATAAACAAGGTTACTAGAGTTCTAATTATTGGACAGCCTCACTTATTCTTACATCAACAACCCTCACTTCATGGATGATAGCTAGAACTTGGGAGGCAGTAGTTTGGACTAGTCAAAGGCCCTAAAGAATTAATCAGTCCATATAGCCCAAGTATCCTGAAAAGTTCACGCCGTCGAGTCCATATAGGCCTAAGCATCCTCAAAAGTTCAGGTTGCTGCCGTCTAGGTAGGTAGACTGTATCACCTAGTGCTATACAAGAGCACGCTACGATGCCTTCTTATAGGTAGACTTATATAACCTAGTGCCATACAGGAGCACACCTCTCCTTCTAATCAAAGTTGATGATCTTCATTCAACTATTACCCGCACTCCACATTGTTTCCAAACCATGATAAAATAAAATAAAGTAGTATATGTTTTTGAAAACAATTAAAGGTACAACATTGTTGCTGTTTAGAAAAAATACAAGACTCTTTTGATAGAAATATCTATTTGAGAGAAATAGAAGATCATATGAACACATCCCTCAAATCTGCACAATACACAGGATCTTCGTTTTCACTTGATGCTTTTATTTTCCATTCTTTTCATCCAAGGTCAAGCAAAGACTAAAAAAACAATGAAACATGTTTTCATACATGTAGCCTCTGGTTTAGATGGACATGAAAATTTTGATGTTTATTGCAAATACAACAATGTAGCTTATTGTTTAGCTGAACAAGAAAATATTGGTGTTTAATGATGATATTACAACAGAAAGGCCAACTAAGCCCAAATTACACAGCATATACATCAACAATCATTATAAAAAACCATAACTCAATCCCTCAAAACTCTAAACAAGGTGCTCATTTTCTCTTTTCTACGCCTCAAAACTTCATCTTTCTGCAACCATAAAGCTTACCTCATCAACATTATGTTAGTAATCTAACATAAGAGAACTAGTCGAGGCAATGGAGAAAAAAGACTTGAACAGGTTTTATAAGTTAATTAAAAACGAGACCATAAAAATTATCCTTCCAAAATTCAGAAACCGTTGTAGAAAATTTAGAATTTCTTTGGACCTTATCAAAGTGTGTCGCATCATATATTCTGCAACTGCGAAAAGGAGATGCGAACCACGGAGCCAGAAAGTGGAGTTGCATGCTTGCATACAAGGGCTTCAGTTGCCTCTTCCTCGCTCTCGAATTGAACAAGAGCCTGCTTTTTCCCATTCATCTCAAAGACTTTGCAGTTGACGATGATTCCATGCTCTTGTAGAAGACTTGCAATCTCCTCTTCATTAATTTCGTGTGGGAGGGAAGACAAGTGGATGATCCTTGTCGGCGAGCAGCAGTACCGATAGTTTTTAGCAGCATTGCGGTTGAACCGGTTGAGATTTGAGCTTGCGTATTCATGTGTATCAGCACCTTGGATTATGTTCGGATGCTTTGAGAAGTTCACCTCCATTCGCTTTCCAAATAGCATGGATCCCTATAATTTGAAACTTTAAAGGTTTTAGAGATCAGTTTCAGAAAATTAGTGATTAATCTGCAACCCACAATAACAATAGCAGTAAAATAATAAATATATAAATATATCAATGAAATGAAACACATGCTTTGTGGATAGCTAAAGCATCCAATGTGAATCCAGCGTTTCTATCTCAAACCATGCTTCTATCCAAGTAGTTAATCTCGGGATCTTTCTTAATAACTTCTCTGGTAGTTTTTCTAAGTTTTCCTCTACCTCTAACTAGTCGACTCTTCTCTGAGTGATCTATTCTCCTAACCACAGAATCTACGTACTATAGATAAAAAGTAATGCAATTGATTTCAAAATTCAAGCATACTGAAAGAATATCAAATCATTAAGATATTACAGCATCAAGCCAAATGGCCACATGTTTTATTCTTCCATCTACAAAATATGATCAAAACCAATATTTGAAACAATCCACATTAATCATTGCATACCAGATAACAGTATCTTCTATGCGAATTTCAAAACCAATATTCTCCTAACCAACTCTCTAACAAACTTCCCAATAATCTCCACTCTCCTCTCATCTATCTCTTATAATCTATGAAGCTCCGACACACCATTCACACGGTGTGTCGCCGTGTCAGACACGCGTCCGACACGGATACGCGTACGACACACGTACGACACGTATCTGACACGTTTTTGAAGTGTCCAACACAAAAATAAATTTGAATCACAGCAAACACGGATACGACACCTTATTTCAAATAAAGGACACACAACCCAATCAAAATTTCAAAATTAAAAAAAAAACTCAAAAATTTTCAAATTTTTTTAAAAAAAGTAGGGATTTTTATCTTTCATATTCCACTTCCCCACTATAAAAACAACACAATTAAGATTCTTTATTTTTTTTTTCATATTCCACTACTGTTAATGTTAAAGAAATTAGAGCACATATTCATTTATTCATTCTTTGAAGAGAAGCAAGATAGCACCACATCGAGCGGAAACTTTAGTATATATGCATAGTAACCTTCCACTTCTATCAAGGAGCACTCCCTAATATCATCAGGCGAAAACTAAAATGTGGGATATCGCCGAAGATGAGTTTGGATCATTAGATGACATTGAATTTCTTGAAATTGTAGACTTGTCTTTGGATGAACCAAGTTTAGAGGCGGGTTTTCTTAATGTGGAGTAATATAATATGATTTGTATCATTTTGTTTTGGTGGATTTATGTCTTTTTTTCATTGATTGAAAGTACTAAATTTAAATAAACATAAAGTTTGCTTCTTATTTTAAACTCTATAAATTCTGCTCATAAATTGCATTATTATATTAATATATAAAATATATATAGCCGTGTCCGTGTCTTGTGTTTTTTATATTAGCGGAGTCCTCGTGTCCGTTTCCGTGTCTGTGTCGTGTCCCGTGTCCGTGTCCGAGTCCGGGCTTCATAGCTTATAATCCTTCCTTTACTAACTGAATATTGCCACGTCATTCCACCTATTCAGCCTCGTATTTGGGCTTTTCTGCTCAGCTATTCAGTAAATAAGATACAGTTATCTGATGTAAGCTTTTGAACTCAAGACAGAAAAGAACAAAACATGTGATCAAGCTATTCAGAAAAGCTCACTAACAATAAGACTAATTAGCCATAATATCTTCAAACTAATAGAGTATCAAGTATTTGTGCAGATTGTGTGAATATTGTGATCATGTACGTCAATGTAGTCAAGCACGAGGTCTTAAATAGGATCGGTTGGTTTGTGAATGATCATCAAACTCGGATAGTTGGCACAGCACGTCAGATCCTACCGAAGGACAAAATGATAATTTCATATATACACACACATAGACAAACATGAAAATCATAATGCATGGACATAATAATCTATAAATCGCAACATTCAACCAATTTATTTAATAACCCATAACCATCATTCCATAACCTAATAAGTTCAAAAGACATAATCGCCATGGGGAAGATTAACGGCGACGATAACAGAGTAAAAGGGGAAACGGAATGGGGATGGGAAGATGAAGCTTGAAAGTTGCAGAGTTGTCGTAATACAAGAGTTAACCTAATTGAAATAATAAGAGCCGAGTTTTCACTTAAAAAACCCGACCCTTAGACAGCCCCAAAAAAGGCCCAGCACTTTTCTTTACGATCTTGCTTTAAAAAGCTCGATCTTGAAGAGCATATTGTTGCCAACAGACAGTAGTGTTAACTGTTAGCAGTTAGTAATGCCAAGTCAGCTTTCTGTTATAATGGAACAACTCTCTGTAACTATATTAGAATGCTGAATGCATCTCAATAAATACAACAGATCAAAACAATCAAACTGAACAGCTTCAGACAGATTAATTTCAGTACACTTTTTATTGTTTGCACTTTCAATCCTTTTTTATCACATATTCACACCATAGGACATAGGTACTAATATAAAGATATAGAATCACCAATGTATGCATAATACAAACCTTCAGAAAATACACTGCCAGTTCGGATTGGAAACCATCGCCCATTTGAACGAGCGCATGATCTGGTTTATTCCGCAGTATTTTGATTCTGACAATGTTACCATAAATGGAGAACAAGTTGAACAGTTTATCCCCGTCGATTCTCTGAGATAACCAAATTTAAAGCAAATAATTAAATAAAAAGGAGACAACTTTCTACCAGAATGAAAAAGTTCTAGTCAAATGCACTTACATCGGGATTGAGATTAGTGACAAGAATTGTACACCTTTCATTTGTTCCAGTTATACCAGGAGGAAAATCTCCCCCGAAGGCGGCTGCAACAGCTGCAGCATTGCCCATCTAAAATTCAAAACACAGTGATAAATAAGCAATGATGCACGTACACCAAAATTACCACACCGACACTGACACGTCGACACCAGTAATAATTTGAAAATTAAAGACACCGACACTGACGCACCTTTTTTTAAAGGTGCCGATGCTACAAAGGTGATAAGTATTAGAGGGATTAAATTGTGTTTAAAACATCTAATAATTAAAATCTTATTTATAGATCTTGAGTAGAAAACATTAAAATTAAGCTAAACAAGGCGTGCACTACATATAAACAAAAAAAGTTCATTTTAAATGCACGTATACAGTTAATTTGTACAAAAGAAAGTTATAGTAATGGGTTCAGGGTATAATGTCATTTATCAAAAAGTAAATGAAAATCTTTTAAGTTATTAAATGCATATCTACAATTGATTGCAAATGGGGAATCTAACATAACTCAACACTAAAACCGATTTGTAACGTAAGTAATGTCTCCCCTTTATAAACTGTTTTCAGGTCATATTTCCTACACATGTCCAATGTGGGACTGCCAAGACACCCTCACGGCTAGGATCGGACATTTGAAGTACCCGAGTGGCTCGACAGCAAGTAACCCTAACAGTTCTTGGATAAGCTCTATTAAAATCTTAAAATTTAAGTTGAACTTAATTCAACCCTATAAAATCAGCCTGTAACGTGAGGGGTGTCAGTCTCCCGCTAATAAACTCATTTTTAGGTAATATCTCGCCCAATGTCGGATTCTCACCAGAGAGGCTTCAGGCAAAACAAGTACTTAGCATATTTAAATTTTTATCAAGTAATTGTTATAATAGAAAACTAAAAGACAGAAACTGTTACACATTTTTA
This sequence comes from Lathyrus tuberosus, assembly GCA_022829125.1. NCBI lineage: Eukaryota > Viridiplantae > Streptophyta > Magnoliopsida > Fabales > Fabaceae > Lathyrus > Lathyrus tuberosus. The sequence goes on from JALAZF010000233.1 coordinate 1,735,963, forward strand.
ATACTACTTCTTAAAAGATGCAAACCGATAGTAACTTCTTCATATATTAAACTGAGCATCAATAATCGCATATGGTGACTTCAACTTAGCTTGAAAAGTACCCACCTGTGAGAATCCAGCTGTAAAAATAAAAATGACAAAATATTAGTACATTACAAACAGACCTCAATAACCAAACAAAGCAAATCAATCAAAGCAATTGAAAATATTTAGCACCTGATCTGGGTCCAGAACCTTGAACCCCCCCATACATTCCTGCATCACCATATCCAGACTATTTCACAGAAGATTGAAATACGATACTAGAATTAGAACGGAGTTGATAATGATCAACAAGAAAATTTGCTCATAAATAGATCATAAGAAAATCACATAGATCATACTTGTGAAGGTCGGCCTTTCTGCTCTGTGGGCAGATTTGGGTTGGTAAAGTCCCTGCAGAAATAAGGATTAAACTCAGCAACAATGAACCATGAAGCACGGACACCGGAAACACGGCACCAACATTGACACGTCAACACCGTTAATCACAAGTGTCGGTGTCATTTTCGGATACTGACACACCTTTTTTCATAGGTGCCGGTGCTACATAGACTATGAATATGCTGTTAAAAATAGATTGCATTGAGATAAAAACAGAACTTATTGAATCACCTTGAACGATCATTATTGTAGTTCACTTGTAGTTCATCAAGGCTGCAATAAACATGAATCAAACGTCAAACAAGATAAATTAGTTTAGTAAAAGAAAAGATTAAAAGAAGGTTGCGAGAGATGCAAAATAAGCCAGCAAAGGAGAACAACGTAATTATCTAAACCAAGTATTAGGTTTTTATATTGGGCCCAACTCATCTATAAAAACCAGTTTATAAGGTGAGGGTGTCAATTTTAATAAACTATTTTCAAGCCTTTTTCTCTTTTCAATGTTGAACATTGGTTTTTTCCAATACACCCCTTAATATCCCAACAATATTTGTTTTGGTCTATGAAGCACGAACACCAGAAACATGACACGATACTGACACGTCAACACCGGTAATAATTTGAAAAATGAATAAATTAAAGATAATCACATGTGTCTCTATCAATTAAAACACCGACACTAACACAGACACACATTTTTTCAGAGGTGTTAGTGCTACATAGGTTTTGGGGCTTGAATAATTTGTTGGGTGGCCAAATTGATAGGTTTTGTTTTGATACCCTGGTTGGTTTTATGTTGGGCCTAACTCAGTCTTACAAATTAGCTTGTAAATGAAGATCAGATGAAGTTGCTGAGAAAGAGATAATTTTAACCTACTTTGAGAACTGAATGTCCAGCTGACAGCAACCATCATAAATATTACGCCCCTAGAAAGTTCCAAAAGCACAATCATCATTCCAGAAAAACAATAACAGAATCAACAAGCTAAGTAAAGTGTGAAAGCTGGCAACTTTAAAACAACCTGAAGTGCAGTTCTGGCAGTAATGGCACTTTGGCGAGTATCATACTGGATGAGAGCCTGGAAGCCTACACAATTTTTCAAACAGAAGATGAAACAGATTATGCAATCATTAAACATGGATAAATCAATAAAACGATAATCTTTATCCACTAAAATAATATTATTGGCCATTCACCCATGTTTTCCGTCAAAATTTTATTTGAGATGTTAAATCTTGATTCTTGAAAAGTGATGCATGCAATGACGTGATATTCGTGACAAAAGCGCTTGATAAGAAAAGAAAGAGAGAGAGAAAGGAAGAAATCTGAGAGAATCTGACCAGCTGACTTCTGAAATGTTACAACCTTTTCCACATATCCGTGGGGAGAAAATACTTGTTGTAGCACATCCACTGTTATAGGATACAGCATTTGATGAACCGTGACTAAGAGAATTCGATTTGGCTGTGCATCCAAAGAGTTGCCGACCGCAGACAGCAAACAGCATAGAGAAGGAGAAGAGATAGAGAGAAAGGATAATAAATATAGAAGTATATGATAAGAGAAAAAGAAAATTTAACAATAAGCGCATTGTATGAAAAGTAAGATAATTATTTATAGGGTAAGAGATCACATGAAAAATGGAGAATACAAATGTCAAAAGAAAAATGTCACTCGATTCTCCTCTTTTTTTATAACCCAAAAGGCACTCCTTTCGTTCCTTTTTACTTGTCATTTTAGGATTTTTTACATATGCCAGTGTTGTCGATGGCAGATGGCGGTCCATAGCAGAGAGCCAAAATCCCGCTATACCAACCACTTTGTGGAGCCATTATAGCGGATTATTGCGGAAAAACTTGTAATATCGATTGATATTTACCATTGGGCGAGCCCAAAAACCGCCATGTATATCCACCATAGCGGCCATCGCACTGCTATTTGATAACACTGACACATATCAAGACAGTTGATAAATTTTGTTGCCTTTGATATAACTATTTGTCTTTTCCTATATATTACCCTTAATCATTTATTATCTTTTTCTATCTATTTCTCAATCTACAATAAATAACTAAGGGTAATATTTGACATAATGGTACCTAATGTTGCATTGAACTTTGAAAACCACAAGGAAATAGGAACATAAATTTTATACAAAATGTGACAAGTAAAAGGGAACAAAAGGAGTATATATCATTCAATTAAAGAAAAACCAAAATAAAACCAACCTCATCTTCTCGTCCTTGACTTTGTTGATCCACTGTCGTCAGTTCTTGATGAGAGGAAAACTGGACATAAACATTTCTCCCCCTTGAATGAAACAGATGATGCTTAAAAGCAATTTTTTAACACCAAAGGGAATGAATATGCTTTCTAAACTATGAAGCACGGACAACCCAAAAACAACACTGGCACTGACACGGCAATACCGATAATAAATTTAAAAAATTAATAAATTAAACGTAATCACAAATATCGGTGCCGGTGTCCGACGCGGACACAGACACGTCTTTTTCAGAGGAGTCGGTGTTCCATAGTTTCTAAATACCAAAAATATGTCGTCCAAAATCAAGTTAACCGCATACCTTATGCTTGGTTGAGCATTTTCATAAAATTGTATAGCACTAACTGCAGCAGGAATTTCTTGCATTTGGAGAAGAGCCTGTAAGAATGATAAAAATTCATCCATGAGATCCGAGAGTATGAGAAAAACCATAAGATTCATTTGAAGGCATGAAGCAAACCTGATTTTTAGCACGCAACATCACAAGCTTTGTTATGACTCCAAAAGGCTGAAATAGCTGAAGCAAATCATTCTGCAACCAGACGAGACAAATTATATAAATAATTGAAGAAATTTGAAACTTGGAGCTCTTAAAAGAAGGTTTATTTTCATTATTAATTTATTACCTATATTCCAAAAAAAGGGTTTATTTTCTAAACTAATATCCAGATCCGATGATTGTTATCTTTCACGTGATATTCAATTTAATGACATTCACGTTGTATGTGCATTAATCGGTGCAATTATGTGTCATTGATATGAATGTAAATTCAACAAACTTTTAAACTATGATGCATAGATACGGGTACGTACCCGGTGCGGGTACTGGTACCGGTACGGGATACGGCATTTTTTTTAAAAATCAAGATACGGGTACGTTAATAAGAAATAAAAATTGTCTATAAAATGTGTGAATAGAGAACTAAATTATTAGGTTCATAACAAAATACAACTCTAAAAAATTGAAAAAACCAAAAATAATGATAAGACACGATATTAAAAAAATTAAAATACATAAATAGACTATATTGATATTTGAGAAAGCTACAAATTTCATTCAAAATCAAATAATGAGAAAAAATGAAGTATCACGAGTACGGTACGAGTACCCGGTACCGGTACGTCACCATTTTAGAAGTACCCGTGCTTCATAGCTTTTAAATTTATATTATAAAATTTGCAATTCATACATTTGTATCAAGGACACAGAATTGCAACAACTCGTGCACATATAGCACGATTCAAAATCATTTGTATTCATTACAAAATATTATTCATACGAATCACTGGCTCGCAAAATTGCATCAAACTATAAACCTCAAATTGTGTCAACAGAATATAATCTACTAACAGGATCTTTCAGCTTCCTTTAATAAATATAGCAATTAATAACAAAGAGAACAAGCAATTTTGAAGTTAATACAAAACTATCCAACTTAGTTTTACAGACCGACATTACATTAGAGCTAGTTAAAACAATTAATATCAGAGATATAGGTATTGTAGAACTGATTACAATAAAGATCTAATATAGATATACTTCTATTCCCAAACAAGAGTAAATTTAACATAAAACACATTTCTGGCCATAATAGAGTTAAAGTAACTGCAGCATAGCCCATACTAAATACATGACATGATCAGGGTCGTCTTTGAGGGCATGCAACGCAGGCTATCCCACCCAAAATTTGTCACTGTTAAACCATGACTAAATAAGGCCTCATAAAATATTGTCACGGTTAAATCATGGTTAAACGGGACCTCAAAATACTTGAGACGACTTTGGACATGATCATATTAAAAACCATAAGCAACAAGTACAAACATATAGAGAGAGAGGGGGGAGAGATTTTACTTCAGATATCTCATGACCAACATTTCGAACATGAATGACCTTGGAAGGTTCAGCCATTTCAAATCACCTATAAAAACAGAAAATGAAATATTAGTAAATAAGTAATTATGTTAGTTTCCAAGATCTAAACCCTAAAACTCTTTGTTAGAACTCTTTCAGCTCATGAATTGATTGATAGACAAATATTAACACATGTGTGATTATGTTAGTTTAAACCCTAAAAAAGTTTTAAATAACAGCCGCGTAAAGGCTTTCGCGATTTCGGTCAGTACAAGTGTTGTGACACTAATTGCTGTCATCGCGGTGTGAACTAATCACAATTTGTTCTTTATCATAAAACCGGTGAATAACAGTATCGGTATTGGCACCTTGCGATACCGTTTTGTCGCAGCCGTTTTTGTGGTGACAGACTGTTTTTGCCTAAAACTCCTTTGAGATTACTTTCTCAATAATCGAGCTGGATAGCTCTTTCATTTTCATCTCTTTCTCTTCCAATTTAAGGACAGTATCAATGAGCAAACCCTAAAATTCTCTAGTAACATTTGTGCAAACATGCTAACAGTGAAACTCAACAACACAATTCTAATCATAAAAAACAAACTTAACCAAAAATAAAAATGAAAGGTATGCATGTGTATCATACCAAAATACTTTCAAACCCCAATTTACAGTAAATCAATAATCAATTGAATCAAACCATGAGGGTTTCTCAAACAAAGTGCTAATCGCATACAAATTCAAACTTTATGCGGTACTCAGTCGAACTCCAGAGGAACTCAGGTATCCATTTCAACATATGAATCTATAAGTGAAGTGAAGAAAAAGTGGTGAAGAAAAAGTGATGCAAAGCAGAAGAGTGTCACAAATTCGTTTAAAAGAGCGCAAAAAATTCATCAAAACTGCGGAGGTAAAAATCTTACATGAAAAGGGGAAAAAAGAAAGCATTTGTAAAAAGTTAGAGAGCTTGCCTGACGAGAGAGAGAGAGAGAGAACGCGGCGTGCGTTTGTATGTTATGTTACTCGTATGTTTTTGTTTTTTTTTTTTTATGTTTGTAAAATTCTAGCTCTACGTGTATGTATATTTCAAGGCCCAAATAAAATGAAAATTTTTTAATCCAGTGCAATAATATTTATAGATTTTAGAGATAGATTTCTAACTCAATACATTTTTTTTATTAGGTTCTAAATCATTGTGGAAAAAAATTACGGAGATGTATCTCAGTGTATGAGATGCAAGCATTTTCGGAAGCTGTTTCAAAATTGCACCAGAACTTCTTTTTCTTTCTCACTTCTAAAAAACAATTTTAAAACACTAAATTTTCTCAAACTCTTTCAACTCACATTCTCTCAAAAACATTCAACCAACTTCAAAGTTTCTTCCATCAACATCAAATACATCAAAGAGTTAATTCAACACTGAAGTAAACTCATAATTTGTTAGTTTTTTATTTTTCTTTTTTTTTTTGTATGATTTATAGAAATTGATGATTATGTTATGAAAATAGATAATTTATACATGTTTGATAGTTTATACATAATGAGAAATGTGTTTGATACCTGTATCAGAGAAGTCATATAGGGTATCATAGCTAAAAGCGACTGAAACTACATAGACGGTTACATCTATTGGTTCTCCAGGGTGTCACATCCTTATATGATATAGGATGTTTCAGGAGATTCACCAAGGTCAGCTCATTAGAGATACTAGACGAGGAGCGGGCTAGGGCAGATTATGTTGTTGATGTGTTGCCTAGATGTCGATGTATCATGAAGATTTGGTAGACAGATATTGACAGAGGACTCTTTTTTTTATGGCTCTGAGGCCAGAGATGTTGTAGCTGCCATGATGGCAGAGGCACAATAGGCACTGCAGTACATAACGCAATGTAGGAACAAGGGTTCATGAGTTCGACTGGGAGTACAGCTTTCATACCATAGACTAATGAGAACGAAGTTGCCCCTGTAGAGGTACCCACCGAAATTATGTAGTTGTGTAATGCGAAAGGGAGCATTTCATGCCAATCTTTGTATGTTTTCACCATTTTTTGAACGATCATTTTGATGTTTTTGTTAGCCGCTTCTACAACACTGTTCCTCTTGGGTCGGTATGATGAAGAGTTATGATGCTCGATTTTGAAGTCTTTACACAACTCCTTCATCATTTTGTTATTTAAGTTGATGGTGTTATTTATACTAATCTTATTGGGGACCCCATAGTGACAAATTATCTCTTTCTTTATAAATCGAGCATCCACTTGTCTGGTGACATTAGCATATGAGGTTGCTTCCACCCATTTGGTAAAGTAATCGATTGCAACCTGAATAAAACGATGATCGTTTAAAGCCTGTGGCTCAATGAGTCTTATCATGTTTATTCCCCACTTGGAGAAAGGTCATATTGATAGTAGGACGTACAAATGGGTTAGTGGCACGGGCTGTAACGCCCCAAAATATTCAGAATATTTATTTAATTTATTTATTATAAATATTCTTGATTTTCGGTGAATTTTGGTGAAATATTTTGATGTCTGATGATTTGTGTTGAGGGGTATTGTTGATGTTAAGAGGGTGTTGAGGATATTTAGAAGTGTATGATTTATTAGAATTATTTTAGATAATAATAATAGTGGATAATGTGAATATCTTATTATTATTATTTTAAATAAATAATTGGAGCACTAAGGGCAAGATGGCAAAGTTTGGTGAAATAAGTGAAGATAAAGTTGGGAAATCATATTAAGGGTCCAAAGGGGTAAGAGTGACATAAAGGAAAAAAAGAGAGTGGAGAAAGCCTTTTTTTTTTGTACGATCGTGAAAATTGGAAAGAGCTACGAGGAAAAGAAGAAGGGGGAGCTAGGGCTCTGAGGAATTTAGGAAGAACTCAAAAGGAGGATCGGAATCGAATTATCTAAGGTATGGGGAGTATTATTTTTCATTGTAATGGATATAGAGTGTAGATGTAGGTAGTTAATTTTGGGGTTTTTGAGAATGGTGAGATTATGAGGAATTTGGGGTTTTGAGTTGTATGAGATGACATGTATGAACCTATTATAAAGTGTTGTTGTTATTGTGTTTATTGTATTGTGATTTATGAGTAATTTTGGACTGATTGGTACTGGACTCGCAATGAGAATGGGGTCGAAACTGGTGCAGAATCGCAACTGAGAAGTTGCAGGTTCGCGCAAATTTGCCAGGCGAACTTCCCGTTTCGCCGGGCGGAGCATTTTCGCCCCAGCCTCGCCAGGTGAATGTGGGAGCGAGAAGAGGGTGAAAAATGAGTGTTTCTGGTTTTTGTATGAAGGAGGGGATTCGCCCTTGCTTCGTCGGGCGAAACCCAAGCGAGCAAGCTGCTTCGTCGGGCGAGCACCAGGTGAGCAGGAGCAGTAGTTTTATTTTCTTTTCTTTTGTTGTGTTGTCTTGTGCCTTGTTGTTCGTATGCCTTGAGTGGTTGATGTGTTGCATTTTGATGAGTATAACATGTTGATTTGTGATGTAATATGAAGACTTGTGATGCATAATGGTGATAAAATACCATGATGTCATGATGAATTTTCATGAATGATGATGCAGCTTGACGATCCTGTGATGATGTTGATTATGATGTAGTGCATCATGCATTCATAGCATAGTAGGATTTCGGTCCAGTGTTGTTGATAGGACTTTGGTCCAGTGTTGTTGATAGGACTTTGGTCCAGTGTTGGCTTTAATCTCATTGTGTGGATTGGGGTGTTTATGTTGTGCTCCGGTTCTTGTGTAGAATCGATCCTATTGGTGGGGATCTTTGGAGGGTGATGGTCCGGTGTCCATCAACATGTTGATTTGGTATCGCATGCATGAGTCTATGTTGTTGTATTTCATGTTATGTGGCATTACATCTATGTGAATGACTGTTATTATTGATGAGGTGATTTTAAAATGACGTGTGATGATGTTGTGACTTAAGTGATGCCTTGGTGATGAGTTGTTGAGTCAATGACTTTATGAACGAAGATGTATATATGATACTATAATATGAAGGTGTGAGTATAATACTTGGCAGATGATGATACATGGATTTCTTGATGATGTTGTTTTGTATGATGAATGTTATCTTAATATATCTTGTATAATGATTTGTGATTACTCACCCTGCATGTTTGAATGTTGCCTCCACGTGGGTAACGTGCAGGTGATCAGGATTAGCTTTTGGTGCGTGAAGAACTAACTTGAAGTATTTCGGTTATTTCTGTCAAGTAGAGGGTCTTGCTCTGATATGAAACATCAGGTCGAGACGTTTGAGTCGAACCGTTGTGTTCTTTTGTTGTTAACGTCATGAAGTTATGAGTTCTTATTTTTAAAACTCTTTGTATTACAAATTATGCTGATGATTTTGAACCTTTCCGCTGCGTAGTAATTGATTGAAATTTTGATGAATAAAACTCGTGTTACGGAGTAAGACGTTATTGTGATTTTATGACGAAATGTGGCACCCTTGCGGTGATATACTCTGATATAATTGTTTTTAATTAATCGTGTATGCTTATAGGGTAGAAGGCATTACACGGGCCCCATGTTCCTACGCAGCCTTTTTGTACTGCAATGTCTCCCCCGTGATGGCATCTAGAACATCCATCACCTCATAGTCATATGGAAAGAGTCCTCTGTCTATACTCACCTGCCCAAGCTCCATGACACAGAGACATCTAGACAACACATGAACAACATGATTTTCTCTAGGTTGCTCCTCCTCTAGTATCTTCTGATGAGATGGATTAGGTGGATCTCCTGGAGCATCTGGTGTCATATAAGGATGTGACACTATTGAATACGGTATAGGGGCAAGCAAGCAAAAATATTTATTTTCAGAAGAATTCCCTCCGGGATTTATGTCGTGTCCATAGAGATCGGTTCGAGGGAAAGAATGTCGTTCGACAGTCTCTCGCGTTTATGAGTTAGGGTTTAAATGGTTTAAACATAGAAACAGAAAAGTAAACATTAAAACATAAAAACAAATTCACTTTTCAGCAAGACAAACTTATCTGGCATGCACATAATCGACTCCTCACAAACTTAAACTTACCGACCAGTTATACTCCACCTACAATACTCCTCAATATCACCCAGCATCGCTCACAATACAGGTTATGTCTAACGCAAAGTTGAGAGAACAACCGTGTTACCATTGCCGATACTTTCGTACGCTAGCTCAAGGCACAGAGGCATTAAGTTTCGACGCCTATTGAAGATTGTTAGCCCTAAATCTATCTCTAGAATCTAGAAACTAACAGACAATCATCCCTAATCGAAGTTTGCGACGGTTATCTCTAACGCAACCCAAACCCCGCGCATAAAGCAAAAATCAGAGACAATCACCAATAAAGATTTGTAAAGCAAGTTTTATACAACGCCATGGGCGACAAATATACATGAGTTCATAGCAAATACATATACACAACCCAACCATAAAGAAAAACACAAAGAAGAAGAGAAATGAACCAAACATATCGCGGATTGTCAGAGCCGATCGACGATCAATCCACTCCGGATCATCCATATGCATGCTCCATAATTGTTTTCTAAGCTAATCCTATGAAGAAATGAAGTTTGATGGGGTTGGAGCAAAAACCCCCAAAACCATAACCTAAAAAATGCTGAAAAATGAAGTTTATAGGCAAAAGTTACTGCCCAGGTTCGCACTGCGAACCCCCATTCGCACTGCGAACATAAACCGCCTTTTGGGCTGCAAAAATTGTGTTTTTCAAGCATTCAAGCACTATTCATTCGCCCCCGGGTTCGCAGTGCGAACTCGCCAGCGAGTGCTCGCCACTGGCATTCGCAGTGCGAACATGACAGTAAACCCGAACTTGTTTTGATCATAACTCTTGAACCGTAACTCCGATTGACGCACGGTTTGAAGTGTTGGAAAGCTTATTCAATGATATTTATGAATATGGAAAAATCCCATTGCTGGAATACCTGAAAAAATAAATGAAAATCAATTACTCTCAATGATATTTACACGATACGCAATATACACACGAAAACGTAAAGTAAACGTGATTACGAACAAAGCGGGGTTTATTCAACCAATTTTAACACAAAGTAATGATAAGTGCAACAAAACTTATTTACAAAAATATGTACATTTTGCACTTATCAAACTCTCCCCAACTTACATAATTGTTTGTCCACAAACAAGAATCAAACAAACTTGAAAATGCACAAGCAATATCCAAAGAATGACGAATCAACAGGTTTTGAAAAACGAAAACGAATGAATGGTTCAAATGAAAACGGTACACACAAAAAGTAAATGCTTACCACTAAACTACGACGACAACATAGTCACGAAACAAATGCAAAATACAAAAATCATGCCAAAAATTCTAAAACAACACAAGTTCCAAAGTGAATCACACATAGTAAAAACAATCATCGGTAGATGAAAAACACATAATAAGGTACTTTACACTCATGCAAACAAAAGACTAAATTATGCATACATCCACAAATTCACATTGAAAATACAAAGGCAAGAATCACAAGGGCTTTTCAAGGTTGTAGCATGGTCGGGTAAACAAACAAGGGGCAATTTCTAAAGGTAATTGAAACAAAAACTTGCCTAAACCTAAGGGAGTGAAAACTCACAAAGATTCACACACAAAATTTCAACCAACTTCTTTCAAAATCCCAAGTGCTACACAACACACAATACTTATTTAGCACAATTATTGAACTCTTTTTGTTTCTTTTTTCAAGGATTTTCTTTTTCTTCTTTTTTTCTTTCTTTTTCTCTTTCACAAATTTTTCTCTTTTTTCTTTTCTTTTTCAATCCTCATAGAATCCAACCAATGAGTACACAATCATTCTCTCCCTAACTTGAATTCAACCGCACCATCATGTGAATACTCCCTACTTTCTAAGGCAAGGAAAAAATTCATACAACAACACAAAGTTGAGGTCCAAGAAAAAACAAAATCCATTCAAAAATAAGTGAACTAAATACTCATAGACAAGCATTAAGTTCAAATAAAAACATGGATCAAAAAGCTTAAAGGGGTTACGAATTCTCACACACTCACGAGGTGAATTGACTATTTGGCTAAGGTGGTTGTGCTCAAAATGAAACAATTGCCTTGATCCTTTTTATGCATTCATATAATCAACACAAACAAAAGATTCAACATAATAAAATCCCGTTAGAACAATAATGTTGGTTCTCCGCGCATATATGAACAATGGAAAGCCACCTCACAAAAAGGTTGGGAACTAAAGTGATTCACAATAGAACAAGTATACAAAAGAATGGATGGCATGGAAGTTTGTAAAATGCCTAAGTATCATGAATATGCTAAAGTATAGAAAGCGATAAATACATACCTCAGACATGTACAAAACTTAACAAAATCATTACCATACATTCGCAAGTTGAAACGAACCAACTTGGAAAATCACAAAAGCATCCTCAAGTAAGTCAATCAAAATCTGTGAGCAAACAACAACCAAAAACATTCGAAAAGAAAAACTATAAAACATGCTTGTTTTACGTCGTAAGCTCGACGCCTTTACGGTGCTTAATTAGAAACTTCCTTCATTCATGCCATGGTGATGTCTCACCGCGCAACCAAAAGCAAGCGTCCTAACCAAACACTTAAACAAACGTTACGGGAACAAAATGTATACAACACTTGAACAAACATAATGGAAACAGACAATATATACGATATATACAAAACTCAAAAACAAAGAAACTATCGCAATGCGATTCAATATCAAAACCAATCCCCGGCAACGACGCCATTTTGTTGAATGCGGTATAGAGGCAAGCAAGCAAAAATATTTATTTTCGGAAGAATTCCCTCCGGGATTTATGTCGTGTCCATAGAGATTGGTTCGAGGGAAAGAATGTCGTTCGACAGTCTCCCGCGTTTATGAGTTAGGGTTTAAATGGTTTAAACATAGAAACAGAAAAGTAAACATTAAAACATAAAAACAAATTCACTTTTCAGCAAGACAAACTTATCCGACATGCACATAATCGACTCCTCACAAACTTAAACTTACCGACCAGTTATACTCCACCTACAATACTCCTCAATATCACCCAGCATCGCTTACAACACAGGTTATGTCTAACGCAAAGTTGAGAGAACAACCGTGTTACCATTGCCGATACTTTCGTACGCTAGCTCAAGGCACGGAGGCATTAAGTTTCGACGCCTATTGAAGATTGTTAGCCCTAAATCTATCTCTAGAATCTAGAAACTAACAGACAATCATCCCTAATCGAAGTTTGCGACGGTTATCTCTAACGCAACCCAAACCCCTCGCATAAAGCAAAAATCAGAGACAATCACCAATAAAGATTTGTAAAGCAAGTTTTATACAACGCCGTGGGCGACAAATATACATGAGTTCATAGCAAATACATATACACAACCCAACCATAAAGAAAAACACAAAGAAGAAGAGAAATGAACCAAACATATCGCGGATTGTCAGAGCCGGTTGACGATCAATCCACTCCAGATCATCCGTATGCATGCTCCACAATTGTTTTCTAAGCTAATCCTATGAAGAAATGAAGTTTGATGGAGTTGGAGCAAAAACCCCCAAAACCATAACCTAAAAAATGCTGAAAAATGAAGTTTATAGGCAAAAGTTACTGCCCAGGTTCGCACTGCGAACCCCCGTTCGCACTGTGAACATAAACCGCCTTTTGGGCTGCAAAAATTGTGTTTTTCAAGCATTCAAGCACTATTCATTCGCCCCCGGGTTCGCAGTGCGAACTCGCCAGCGAGTGCTCACCACGGGCATTCGCAGTGCGAACATGACAGTAAACCCGAACTTATTTTGATCATAACTCTTGAACCGTAACTCCGATTGACGCACGGTTTGAAGTGTTGGAAAGCTTATTCAATGCTATTTATGAATATGGAAAAATCCCATTGCTGGAATACCTGAAAAAATAAATGAAAATCAATTACTCTCAATGATATTTACACGATACGCAATATACACACGAAAACGTAAAGTAAACGTAATTACGAACAAAGTTGGGTTTATTCAACCAATTTTAACACAAAGTAATGATAAGTGAAACAAAACTTATTTACAAAAATAGGTACATTTTACACTTATCAGACACCCTGAAATACCACTAAATGTAGTTGTGTTCAATGTAACACCCTTTTCTACCCCCACAAATGTTGCAGCAGAAACAACTCAAATATCAGAGCAAAACATAAAAGTTCCCTCAAAGGGTGCACATTTCTCATTTAAATCAAAATAATACACTTGCCCTGTAAACAAGGGATTTTCTCAACATAACTCAAAAGCCTTCACATGGCAGCGGAACTCAAAATTCTCAATTAAAAGGTTTTCAACAAACATCGTAATAATCCAAAAAGGTTTTTCAACATATAAAAGCATATCATCAAATGACAACAAAATAAGGAAAAAACATAGTTCGACTCAAAGGACCCTAACCCGATGTTATACTATCGGAGCAAGACCCTTTAAATCGACCAAAAGCAAATAAACTTCAAGGTCCTCGAAGCATCCACAGCTAAACCTGATCACCTGCACGTTACCCACGTGGAGGCAACATTCAAACAGGCAGGGTGAGTAATCACAATTCATAATAATCATTATAAAACAAGATATACATAAAATGGCTTTAACTTCATAAACGACATCATCAAGGTCATCATCAAGGAAAACATCAGGAAACACCATATCACAAATTCATCAACGCCACATAAAATGCAATGCATAACAAGACTCATGCATGTGGTACCAATCGCCATAATAGATGGACACTAGGCCATCAACCCTCCAAAGATCCCCGTCAATAGGATCGATCCCGCAATCGGAATCGGAGCACGTCATAATTACCTCATATCCGCACAATGGGAATGAAGCGTCGTCACAGAGTATGCATATGAATGTATGATACACAACATCATTAATCATCATCCTCAATTAAACATCAAATATGCATCATCATTCATCAATTCTCATATACGTCATGTCATCACATATTCGTCAAATAATCACCAAAACATCATCATATAATCATCAGTAACATCATGAAAAATCATCATAAAAATCACAGCATCGAAACATCACAACAGCACAGCAGCACAAACAAAAATTCACAAACGGGAGACGTTCGCTCCAGGGTTCGCCTAGCGAAGCGGTTAGCGAACCTCACAGACACCACCCTTAACACCAGAAACACAACCATCTGTCATACTCGCTGGTTCGTTCGCTTAGCGAACCTACTCGTTGTTCCCTTCGCCTAGCGAGGCTTCCAGCGAATCACTCCTCCTACTCCAGAATCACCTCTGTACTCACACTCATATTATCGCGCATTCGCTGCGCTGCTCGCTTAGCGAGCCTTGGCGAACATTCGCCTAGTGAAGTAATGGTTCGCCTAGCGAACCTGCGATTACAGCAAATCGCTGCTACGCATCAGTAGCTCCACAACCACCAAAGCACCTGCGATCATAGCCTCAAATGACCCAAAATCATCCCTACAACAGTCCTAACATATCACAGAAATTAAAGGCCTAAAACCTACGTTTGTTAGGTCGATTCAGGACACTACGGGAAACCTTAATTTCCCTACACCTTCAAAACTCTCAAGCTTCATATAAACTCCATAATTCCCTTCACCACAAGGTTAAAACTACAACAACGACGGGGAAATCAGCCCCAAGGCCTACCTTACCGGTTCAATTCAACGTTTATTGATTGATTCACAAAAATGCCCTTAAAACCATCAGTTTACCTCAAAACCCATAAACCCTCAAACACATCACAACCACTCCAATTACATTGAATCCTATAATGAAAACAATGAAAGGTAATTACTCCTCATACCTTAGATTGTCGATCCGATGAATTCTCTCTTGAGCCTTTAGAAACCTTCACGAAAATCCTCGCCTTCTCCCTTTTTCCTCAGAGCTCTGCACTTTCTCCTTATTTTCATGATCTCCACAAATGAATCCTAATTCTGCTCAATTCTTTCTTTTTGGTTAATTTAACTCTTGGGCCTCAAATATGGGCTTTCTCCATAATACCCTCACTAATTCTCTCCAATGTCCATCTTACCCTTAATTCCTCTAATATTATTTTAAATTAATAATGATACTAATATATCCATATTACATACTATTATTTAATTAAAATAACCAAAACTTCACCAAAAATACCGACATCGACACCAACCACCAAAAATTCACAGAAAACCACGAATATAATATTTAAATAAATTAAATAAATATTCTTACGAAATTTGGGATGTTACAACTCTCCCTCACTTAAAGAATTTTCGCCCCCAAAAATTACCTCAAGGAAATAGAGTCGGATACGACTCCCTCATCTGATCTTCACGTTCCCAAGTCTAACTTTCGCCAGCTGGTCCACCCCACAACACTTTCACCAAAGCTATGTCTTTACCCTGCAATTGCTTTATCTCCCGACCATCGACACGCACAGGCAATGCTTCCACGGTCAGATTATCCCTCACTTGTGCATCATCCATCTGGATCACATGCGACGGATCCGGAATGTACTTCCTCAACTGAGACACATGGAACACGTCATGCAAATTTGCAAGTGACGGTGGTAAAACAATTCGATAGGCTACCTCTCTTATCCTCTGTGATATCTGATATGGACCAACAAAACATGGAGTGAGCTTCCTAGACTTCAAAGCTCGACCCACACCATTCACTGGCGTCACTTTCAAAAACACGTGATCTCCCTCTTGGAATTCAAGTGTTTTCCTCCTCTTATCATGGTAGCTCTTCTGACGACTCTGCGAAGCTTTGATCCTCTCTTGGATCTTCTTAATCTTCTCAGTCGCCTCTTGCACAATTTCAGGTCTGAGTACAGCACTTTCGCCTGATTCATACCAACACAACGGAGTCCTACACCTTTTCCCATACAAAGCTTCATAGGGCGTCATCCCAATACTAGCATGAAAACTATTATTGTACGTGAACTCAATCAACGGTAAATGGCCATCCCACGACCCTCCATGATCCAACACACAAGCCCTCAACAAATCCTCTAAAGATTGGATAGTCCTTTCTGTCTGACCGTCCGTCTGCGGATGATATGCAGAACTCATCCTCAACTTAGTACCCAAAGCATCTTGCAAACTCTTCCAGAACCTCGATGTAAACCTCAGATCTCTATCCAACACAATACTCGAAGGTACCCCATGCAACTTCACAATCTACCCAATGTACATCTCGGCTAGCTTCTGCATAGAATGATTAATCTTCATCGCCAAGAAATGAGCCGACTTAATTAATCTATCCATGATCACCCAAATTGAATCATTTCTCTTAGCAGTCTTCGGCAATCCCGCCACAAAATCCATGGAAATACTATCCCATTTCCATTCTGGAATCCTCAACGGCTGCATCATACCTAAAGGCTTCTGATGCTCAACCTTCGACTTCTGACAAGTCAAACACGCATAAACAAACTCTGCAACATCTTTCTTCATACTTGGCCACCAAAACAACTTTTTCAAATCTTGGTACATCTTCGTAGCACCGGGATGAAACTCAACCTACTTCGATGTACTTCTTCAAGAATGCTCTTCCTAATATCTGGGACATCTGGGACACACACCCTATCTCTGAACATCATCACACCATTCTCGTCAATCTGGAAGTCACCTCCGTTACCTTGGCTAATCAAAGTCAATTGGTCAACCAACTTTAAATCAGATTGATGACCCACTCTGATCTCTTCTAGAATACCACTAGTCAACTTCAATATTCCCAACTTCACACCGTAAAGAGTCACTTCACATACCAAACTCAAATCTCTGAATTGCTCAATCAACTCCAATTCTTTCACCATAAGCATTGACATATGCAATGACTTTCTGCTCAACGCATCGGCCACTACATTTGCTTTGCCCGGATGATAACTCAAATCAAAATCAAAATCCTTCAACAGCTCTAACCACCTTCTCTGCCTCATATTCAATTCCTTCTGATTAAATAAGTAATTCAGACTTTTATGATCACTAAACACTTCAAATTTAGAGCCAAATAGATAATGTCTCCAAATCTTCAACACAAACACCACCCCAACTCCAAGTCATGTGTAGGATAATTCCTCTCATGAACTCGCAATTGTCTCGAAGCATAGGCAACCACTTGTCCATTCTACATCAATACTCCACCAATACCCATCTTCGACGCGTCACAATACACCACAAAAGATTCACTCGGATTAAGCAAAATCAACACTAGAGCAGTAGTCAATCTCTTCTTCAATTCCACGAAACTCTCTTCACAAGATACATCCCACACAAAGGCTTTACCCTTTCGAGTCAACTGAGTCAAAGGTAATGCCAACTTAGAAAACCCTTCAATAAACTTGCGGTAGTAACCCGTTAATCCCCAAAAACTTCGTATCTCAGTAGCAGACTTCAGAGTCTCCCACTGTAACATGACATTAATCTTAGAAGGATCAACAGCAACACCACCACTTGAAATCACATGGCCAAGGAAACTCACTTTCTTCAACCAAAACTCACACTTCGACAGCTTTGCATACAACTTATTCTCTTTCAACACTTGTAACACAGCCCTCAAATGCTCGGCATGTTCTTCTTCAGATCTAGAATATATCAAGATATCATCGATAAACACCACCACAAACTTATCCAAATACTCATGGAAAATACGATTCATATACTCCATGAACACACCAGGTGCATTGGATACACCAAACGGCATCACAGTGTATTCATAGTGTCCATATCTTATTTTGAAAGCTGTCTTTGGAATATCATCAGGATTCACTCGAATCTGATGATAACCAGACCTCAAATCAATCTTGATAAACACACAAGCACCTACTAGCTGATCCATCAAATCGTCGATTCTCGGAAGTGGATACTTATTCTTGATCGTCACTTTATTCAACTGCCGATAATCAACGAACAACCTCATACTTCCATCTTTCTTCTTCACTAGCAACACAGGAGCACCCCACAGAGAAACACTTGGTCGAACAAACCTCTTCTCAAGCAATTCTTCCAGTTGTTTCTTCAATTCACTTAACTCAGAAGCTGACATCCGATAAGGAGCCATCGACACTAGACTCGTACCTGGTATTAAGTCCACTGCAAACTCTACTTCACGCTTTGGAGACAAATCACTGATGTCATCTGGAAACACATCTGGAAATTCACGGATAATCGGCAACTCCACACTCGCAGCTTCACGATCAATTTGCAACGATGCAAACATTGTAAACACTAAAGCTTCGTCTTCCACAAGTTCGTCTACTTGCTTAGCAGATAAGAACATCAACTCCCCACTATCCTCAATCTCAGGAAACTCTACAGTCTTGTTATAACAATTGATATGAACATGGTTGAACTCCAACCAATTCATTCCAAAGATCACGTCAATTTGGTGCAAGGGTAGGCACACCAAATTCATCACAAAGCTCTTCTCAAAAATCGTCACAGGACATCTCAAACACACAAGGGTAGTAGTAACAGAATCATTAGCTGGAGTTTCTATTACCATATTACCATTCATATCAGATAACTTCAAACCCAATCTATTAGCACATCAAGTGAGATAAAAGAATGAGTAGCACAAGTATCAATAATAACAACCAATTCGATATTATTAATAAAACAAGTACCTCGAATCAGGTTGTCCTTCTCTGGCGTCTCTACACCACTCAAAGCAAACACGCGACCACTGGTCTGGGCAGCAGTAGTAGTCTTCTTCGGCTTCTGGCATTGAGTACTGATGTGACCTTTCTCACCACAATTGAAATAGGTTGGACCTTCATCTTTGCAGTCAGTAGCTCTATGCCCCTTCTTATCACATCTGTAGCACCTCACCACATTATTGGTGCAAACATCAGCACGGTGACCTTGCTCGCCACACTTATGACACTTTCAGAAGTGGGAGCTGCTCCCCCACTTGACTTTTTCCCATCTGAAGCCTTTTGCTTCCCTTTGTCAGCTGAAGTCGTATAAGGCTTACCCCTATACTGTCATTTCTTCTCACTCAATTGCTTATAGCGAGCAGATCGAGCTCGACTATCCTCATCATAGATCCTGCTCTTGTCAACCAACTCAGCATACCAGCGGATCTGCTGATACCCAATACCTTGCTTAATCTCTGGTCTCAGCCCATTCTCGAATTTGAGACACTTAGACATCTCAGCATCAGCACGATTGTAGTGCGGACAGAACTTCACTAGCTTCTCAAACTTCGCAGCATACTCTGCCACAGTCATATCTCCTTGCTTCAGCTCAAGGAATTCCACTTCCCTATTGCCACGAGCATCCTCTGGAAAATACTTCCCCAGAAACTCCTGCTTAAATACAGCCCAAGTTATCACAATGCCAACACCTGCAAGTCTCTGACGGGTGTTATCCCACCAGTCCTCAGCTTCATTTTCTAACATATGCGTTCCGAACTGAACCTGTTGCTCATCAGAACACCCCATCACTCGGAAGATCTTCTCGATCTCCTTCAGCCACTTGTGTGCACTTTCTAGATCATGCGTACCCACAAAAGTCGGTGGATTGTTCCTTTGAAACTTCCCTAAAGCACGAAACTCATCAGGAGCTCCACCATTTGGATTCAATTGCGCCACCACGTTAGCAACCGATTCCAACGCATCAGCAATCGCACGATCATTTCTTCCAGCCATCCCGCACACCACCAACAAGGTTAGAAGAACTAAAACATCGACAGTGTACATACACTCGTCGACTGACAGGGACAGACATCAAGTAAAAACCTGGTCGGACCGACCGACCTGCTCTGATACCACTAATGTAACACCCTTTTCTACCCCCACAAATATTGCAGCAGAAACAACTCAAATATCAGAGTAAAACATAAAAATTCCCTCAAAGGGTGCACATTTCTCATTTAAATCAAAATAATACACTTTCCCTGTAAACAAGGGATTTTCTCAACATAACTCAAAAGCCTTCACATGGCAGCGGAACTCAAAATTCTCAATTAAAAGGTTTTCAACAAACATCATAATAATCCAAAAAGGTTTTTCAACATATAAAACCATATCATCAAATGACAACAAAATAAGGAAAAAACATAGTTCGACTCAAAGGACCCCACCCGATGTTACACTATCAGAGCAAAACCCTCTAAATCGACCAAAAGCAAATAAACTTTAAGGTCCTCGAAGCATCCACAACTAAATCTGATCACCTGCACGTTACCCACGTGGAGGCAACATTCAAACAGGCAGGGTGAGTAATCACAATTCATAATAATCATTATAAAACAAGATATACATAAAATGGCTTTAACTTCATAAACCACATCATCAAAGTCATCATCAAGGAAAACATCAGGAAACACCATATCACAAATTCATCAACACCGCATAAAATGCAATGCATAACAAGACTCATGCATGTGGTACCAATCGTCATAATAGATGGACACTAGGCCATCAACCCTCCAAAGATCCCCGTCAATAGGATCGATCCCGCAATCGGAACCGGAGCACGTCATAATTACCTCATATCCGCACAATGGGAATGAAGCGTCGTCACAGAGTATGCATATGAATGTATAATACACAACATCATTAATCATCATCATCAATTAAACATCAAATGTGCATCATCAATCATCAATTCTCATATACATCATGTCATCACATGTTATTTATGTGCTTTTGTGGTTGGCATTTATTTTGCTAAAACTATTATAGCAGCAATATGTTGAAACATGATGTTCTAGGTGGCTGCATTCAACATGTCGAATGAAGATGTCCCATACCTGCTCATAGGACATCGCGTCTGAATTCATTTTTAAAGCAGTTTCTGTTGCTGAAAATTATTACTAAATATTCTGTGAATATTTGGTTATCCTATGTGGCATCAAAAGCATTTTTGGATTGTGATTTTATGTTGGTTTTTCAGATTTTCAGCTGTTTCTAATTATGGAGACATAATAGGAAACTTTGGATTGAAGACCTATTTTGTTGGAGTTTATTTTGCAGATTTGTGAGCAGTCTATTTGCTGCGTTTTTGAAGCCCAATTCAGTCCAGATTAAATGCTATATATTGACTGATGTAAACCTAGTTTAGGTGTGGAACTTACTTGTATTTTGTTAGGGTTTCGAGTGTATTTTGTGAGCCTAACTGATATCATTCTGATAACAGTATAAGGACTGGTTTTTGTGTTATAAGTTCTGTCAATTACTCATAAGCTTTTAAGCATTGAGTTTCTTGTGTGTCAATTCTCATAAGCTTTGAAGTATTGAGAATTGTGTGTTTTGAAAGTGTGACTTTCGGTTTGTTACTTGTGTGGAAAGATACCAATCACGGGTTGTGGTTGTAGAGGGATTTGAGAAGGGCCTCATACCTAGGTGAGTCTTAGGTAGAAGTCATAGGAAGGGTAGTGATTAAGTGAGCAGATTGTTCGGTTATTGTATGATCTGTGAATTGATACTATCGTATATTGGTTTCGTCCCTGGCTTGGTAGCCCCCAGAGTAGGTGTGTTAGACCGAACTGGGTAAATATATCACTGTGTTATTTACTTTCTGCACTGTTATTTTTATTGTTATATTGTTCATTGTGTTGGATATCAGTGTCTCAACATCTGTGTAGGACATCTGATATCTGTGCCAGAATTTCAATTGGCATCAAGAGCTTGCACCCTTGTTTGGTTCTGGGTGAGATTCAGGGAAGGTACTTTCTAGTACAATGGACAAGGATGAAGGATTTCTGAACAAACCACCTCTGCTTGATGGTTCCAACTATGACTATTGGAAACCAAGGATGATAGCATTCATCAAATCCATGGATGATCAAGCATGGAAAGCTGTTATAAAAGGATGGGAGCCCCCAAAGGTTAAAGATGAAAAAGGTACCCCTACTGATGTGGTGAAGGAAGAGGAAGACTGGGATGATGCAGATTACAAAGGGTCCGTGGGAAATTCCAAAGCCATGAATGCATTGTTTAATGGTGTCAACAAGAATATCTTCAGGTTGATTGAACATTGCACCATTGCAAAAGAGGCGTGGGAGGTCTTGAAGGTTGCTCATGAAGGGACTTCAAAGGTGAAGATGTCAAAACTTCAGCTTCTCACTAGCAAGTTTGAGAGTTTGAAGATGAAAGAGGATGAGAGCATTCATGATTTTCACATGAACATTATTGAGATAGCTAATGCCTCTAGTGCCCTAGGTGAAAAGATGTCTGACAGCAAACTGGTCAGAAAAATCCTCAGATCTCTACCTAAGAGATTTGACATGAAAGTGACTGCTATAGAGAAAGCTCAGGATATAGACAAGATGAAAGTGGATGAAAGTGGATGAACTGGTGGGATCTCTTCAAACATTTGAATTAGGGATCAGTGAAAAGTCTGAAAAGAAGAAGAGCATAGCTTTTGTGTTAAATGCTGGTGACTCAAAAGATGAAGGTGACCTGGTCAGAGATGAAGGGGTGTCTAAAGATCTGGTTTTGCTTGGAAAATAATTTAACAAAGTTTTGAAAAGGATTGACTGGAAGTCGAGAGCAAATGCTCAGAACAAGTCACTCGACATCAGTAAAAACTAGGAAGGAGGCAGAAGATCCAGAACTGAAGAAGACTTCAATCAAGCGAAGAGAGTTCAGTGTTTTGAATGTGAGGGATATGGGCACATAAAGACTGAGTGTCCCACGTATCTCAAAAGACAGAAGAAGGGCTTATCAGTGTCTTGGTCAGAAGGAGAGTTTGAGAGTGATCTTGAAGAAGAATCAGCAAAATTGGTGATGACTTTGACTGGGATCTGTAAGGCTGATGGAGAAACTACTTGTGAGTCTGATTCTGACAAAGAATCCTATATTGGAGAACTTACTAAGGAAAAAGTCTTCACAGGATTCTCAGAGTTGTGTATCAAGAATGAAGAATGGTGCCAGATAATATTGGAACAGAAGGTTCTGATAGCTCAACTAGAAGCTGAGAAGGAAGAACATCTATCAACCATTGCTGATCTAAAAGAGGAGGTTGAATGGTAAAAGTCAAAACTTGACAATATGACCAAATCTATAAGAATGCTAAACAATGGTACCACGCAGCTGGATAAGATTCTTCAGACTGGGAAAGATGCTGGAAATATGCAAGGCCTTGGTTTTAACAATCAAGCAGAGACTTACAAGAAGCCTGTATTGAAGTTTGTTCCTCAGAAACAAGAAGAGGGGATGTCAAATCACATGTTTCAACATCAGATGAAGCATCAGAAAAGAGTTTGTAGATCAAGGTATAAACCATGGAGATGTCATTACTGTGGAAAGATTGGTCATTTAAAGTCCTTTTGCTACAAGCTGCACGGCTATCCCAAAACTGCCCAGCAACAAAATAAAGGACAGAGTTGGGGTAAAGTGAAGAGAAGATGGATTCCTAGACAAATGATGGCTGGTCTCATAGCACATACCTCTCTTAGAGCATCTGCAAGAGAAGATTGGTACTTTGACAGTGGTTGCTCAAGACACATGACTGGTGTGAAGAAATTCTTGTCAGATATCAAGCCTTACTCCACCAATTATGTCACCTTTGGGGATGGATCAAAGGGTGAAATAAAAGGTGTTGGAAAGCTGGACTACACAGGACAACCAAATCTAGATCGTGTTCTATTTGTCAAAGGGCTGACCGCAAATTTAATCAGTATAAGCCAACTGTGTGATGTGGGTCTCAAAGTAAATTTCACCAAATCTGAATGTCTAGTAACTAATGAGAAAGATGAAGTTGTTATGAAGGGAACCTGGTCTAAGGATAACTGCTATCTGTGGAATCCTCAAGAACCTGAAAGTCTGTCTACTTGTTTGATGTCAAAGGAAGATGAAACCAAACTGTGGCATCAGAAATTGGGTCACTTACACCTGAAAGGGATGAAGAAAGTTATGTCAAGTATAGCTGTTAGAGGTATTCCCAGGCTGAAGATTGATGAGGATAAAATATGTGCTGAATGTCAAGTTGGGAAGCAAACAAGGGTGTCACACAAGAGGCTTCAACATCTTACCACAACTTCTAGAGTTATGGAACTTCTTCACATGGACTTAATGGGACCTATGCAGGTTGAAAGTCTTGGTGGGAAGAAGTATGCCTATGTTGTCGTAGATGACTACTCCAGATTCACTTGGATAAGTTTTATCAGAGAAAAGTCTGAAGTGTTTGTAGTCTTTAAAGAGTTGTGTCAAAGAATTCAACGGGAAAATGATTGTGGTGTTGTTCGGATCAGAAGTGACCATGGGGAAGAATTCGAAAATAGCAGGTTTGAAGAGTTCTGCTTATCTGAGGGAATCACTCATGAATTCTCATCACCGATCACTCCTCAGCAGAATGATGTGGTGGAACGCAAGAACAAGACTATACAAGAGTGTGCAAGAGTCATAATTCATGCCAAAAAGCTTCCATATCATTTTTGGGCTGAAGCCATGAATACTGCTTGCTATATACACAATAGGGTGACTATCAGATCAGGTACTTCTGTCACTCTTTATGAGCTATGGAAAGGTAGAAAGCCAAATGTGAAGTATTTCCATGTGTTTGGGAGTAAGTGCTATATCTTGGCGGATCGTGAGCAGAGGCGAAAGATGGATCCTAAGAGTGAAGAAGGAATATTTTTGGGATACTCTACAAACAGTAAAGCATATAGGGTATTCAATTCCAGAACTAAGGTGATGATGGAATCCATAAATGTGGTGGTTGATAACTCTGGCAAAGACGAAGATGTCCCAGATGATGTTGGAGCATGTCTGCCCATGAACAATGAAATCTCTCAAGACATTGAGTCTGTAGAAGATAGTGCTCAAGAAACCAACACTAGACCTGAGAATGAAGAGGTAGAGGATGCTAACAGGGGACCCTCTATAAGGATTCAGAAGGATCACCCTAAGGAATTGATTATTAGAGATCTGAATGATGGTGTTAGAACCAGAACGAGGGAGACCGTGTTAAATGCATGCTTTATTTCAAAGATTGAACCAAATAATGTCAAAGAAGCATTGACATATGAGTTCTGGATAAGTGCTATGCAAGATGAACTTTGTCAATTCAAGAGGAATGAAGTCTGGGAACTGGTTCCAAGACCAGCAGGAACAAATGTGATTGGAACAAAATGGGTTTATAAGAATAAGTCTGATGAACAAGGAGTTGTTACCAGGAACAAAGTCAGATTAGTTGCTCAAGGATACACACAAATTAAAGGAGTAGACTTCGATGAAACATTTGCGCCTGTGGCTCGATTGGAATCCATCAGATTGCTGCTAGGAGTGACATGTTTGTTGAAATTCAGATTGTTTCAAATGGATGTCAAGAGTGCCTTTCTGAATGGCTATCTTAATGAGGAAGTCTATGTTAAGCAGCCTAAAGGGTTTGTGGACCTAAATTTTCCTGATCATGTTTTCAAGCTGAAGAAGGCTTTGTATGGGCTGAAACAAGCTCCACGAGCTTGGTATGAAAGACTGACTAAGTTCTTAGTCAATAATGGATACAGGAAGGGTGGTATTGATAAAACACTTTTTGTCAAGGAGAAGGATGGGAAACTAATGATTGCTCAGATTTACGTAGATGATATTGTGTTTGGTGGGATGTCGGATGAAATGGTCAAACATTTTGTCAACCAAATGCAGTCTGAATTTGAGATGAGCTTGGTAGGTGAATTGACCTACTTCCTTGGATTACAAGTCAAGCAGATGGAAGATTCCATTTTTATTTGTCAAAGCAAGTATGCGAGGAACATTGTGAAGAAATTTGGACTGGATAATGCCAAGCATAAGAGGACTCCTGCTCCTACTCACTTGAAGTTATCCAAAGATGAAAAGGGAGTGAATGTTGAACAAAGTTTGTATAGAAGTATGATTGGCAGTCTGCTGTATCTTACAGCAAGTAGGCCAGACATAACATTTGCTGTTGGTGTATGTGCAAGATACCAAGCAGAACCTAAGGTCAGTCACATCAATCAAGTAAAGAGAATTCTTAAGTATGAGAGTGGTACATGTGATTATGGGTTGTTGTACTCCCATGACTCAAGTCCCATTTTAGTAGGTTACTGTGATGCTGATTGGGCTGGAAATGTTGATGACAGGAAGAGTACCTCTGGAGGATGTTTCTTTTTGGGAAATAATCTTATTTCATGGTTTAGTAAGTAGCAAAATTCTGTATCCCTTTCTATTGCTGAAGCTGAGTACATAGCAGCTGGTAATAGTTGTGCTCAACTGGTATGGATGAAACAGATGTTATCTGAGTATAATGTCACACAAGATGTCATGACATTGTTTTGTGACAACCTGAGCGCTATTAATATTTCCAAAAATCCCATTCAACACAGCAGGACTAAACACATTGATATCAGGCATCACTTCATCAGAGAACTTGTGGAGGACAAAGTCATAACTCTAGAACATGTGAGCACTAAAAATCAGCTTGCTGACATATTTACCAAGGCTCTGGATGCAGTTCAGTTTGAAAACTTGAGGAGCAGACTTGGGGTTTGCATTCATGAAGAACTATAGCAATTAATGTTCCTTCTGGCTGCCAGAGTGGAAAGAATAAAGGAGGTTCTGGTAGTGCAGTGTGTGAATGGAGGGAAAATGCTGAAGTTTGAGCATGAGACTTGGTCATGTGATGTGGTGTTTATTCTGGTTTATTTTCACTTATAACTTGTTCTACTTGCCTTTGTCATATTTATGGCTAAAAAGGGGGAGTAGTATGCTTGTGTGCTTTTGTGGGGAGTGCTTGTGTGCTTGTGCTGCTGTAGTAGTTGAGGTGGAGATTGTGGAATGTTGTTGCAGTTGAGGGGGGGTTTTGCTGTGCTGCTAGGCTGGATTTTTTTTATTTGATGTGCTGTGTGTTGTATGCTGCTGAAGGGAAATGCTGCTATGCTGGAAATTTTTTTTGTTGTTGTGTGATGCTGGTTATTTCGCTGCTGTCTGATATGGATGTTTTTTTTGTGTGCTGCTTGCTGCTTCATTGAAAGTTTTGTGTGTGTGTAGTTTTAGCCAAAATAAGCCAAAGGGGGAGATTGTTATTTCTGTGCTTTTGTGGTTGGCATTTATTTTTCTAAAACTATTATAGCAGCAAGATGTTGAAACATGATGTTCTAGGTGGCTGCATTCAACATGTCGAATGAAGATGTCCCATACCTGCTCATAGGACATCGCGTCTGGATTCATTTTTAAAGCAGCTTCTGTTGCTGAAAATTGTTACTAAATATTCTGTGAATATTTGGTTATCCTATGTGGCATCCAAAGCATTTTTGGATTGTGATTTTATGTTGGTTTTTTGGATTTTCAGCTGTTTCTAATTATGGAGACATGATAGGAAACTTTGGATTGAAGACCTATTTTGTTGGAGTTTATTTTGCAGATTTGTGAGCAGTCTATTTGCTGCATTTTTAAAGCCCAATTCAGTCCAGATTAAATGTTATATATTGACTGATGTAATCCTAGTTTAGGTGTGGAACTTACTTGTATTTTGTTAGGGTTTCGAGTGTATTTTGTGAGCCTAACTGGTATCATTCTGATAACAGTATAAGGACTGGTTTTTGTGTTGTAAGTTCTGTCAGTTACTCATAAGCTTTTAAGCATTGAGTTTCTTGTGTGTCAATTCTCATAAGCTTTGAAGTATTGAGAATTGTGTGTTTTGAAAGTGTAACTTTCGGTTTGTTACTTGTGTGGAAAGATACCAATCACGGGTTGTGGTTGTAGAGGGATTTGAGGAGGGCCTCATACCTAGGTGAGTCTTAGGTAGAAGTCATAGGAAGGGTAGTGATTAAGTGAGCAGATTGTTCGGTTATTGTATGATATGTGAATTGATACTATCGTATATTGGTTTCGTCCCTAGCTTGGTAGCCCCCAGAGTAGGTGTGTTAGACCGAACTGGGTAAATATATCACTGTGTTATTTACTTTCTGCACTATTATTTTTATTGTTATCTTGTTCATTGTGTTGGATATCAGTGCCTCAATATCTGTGTATGACATCTGATATCCGTGCCAGAATTTCATCACATATTCGTCAAATAATCACCAAAACATCATCATATAATCATCAGTAACATCATGAAAAATCATCATAAAAATCACAACATCGAAACATCACAACAGCACAGCAGCACAAACAAAAATTCACAAACGGCAGACGTTCGTTCCAGGGTTCACCTAGCGAACCTGTTCGCTCTGGCCTTCGCCTAGCGAAGCGACCAGCGAACCTCACAGACACCACCCTCAACACCAGAAACACAATCATCTGTCATACTCGCTGGTTCGTTCGCTTAGCGAACCTACTCGCTGCTCCCTTCTCCTAGCGAGGCTTCCAGCGAATCACTCATCCTACTCCAGAATCACCTCTGTACTCACACTCATATTATCGCGCATTCCCTGCGCTGCTCGCTTAGCAGGCCTTGGCGAATATTCGCCTAGCAAAGCAATGGTTCGCCTAGCGAACCTGCGATTACAGCAAATCGCTGCTACGCATCAGTAGCTCCATAACCACTAAAGCACCTGCGATCACAACCTCAAATGACCCAAAATCATCCCTACAACAGTCCTAACATATCACAGAAATTAAAGGCCTAAAACCTACGTCTGTTAGGTCGATTCAGGACACTACAGGAAACCTTAATTTCCCTAAACCTTTAAAACTCTCAAGCTTCATATAAACTCCATAAATCCCTTCACCACAAGGTTAAAACTACAACAACGACGGGGAAATCAACCCCAAGGTCTACCTTACCGGTTCAATTCAACGTTTATTGATTGATTCACAAAAATGCCCTTAAAATCATCAGTTTACCTCAAAACCCATAAACCCTCAAACACATCACAACCACTACAATTACACCGAATCCTATAATGAAAACAATGAAAGGTAATTACTCCCCATACCTTAGATTATCGATCCGATGAGTTCTCTCTTGAGCCTTTGGAAACCTTCACGAAAATCCTCGCCTTCTCCCATTTTCCTCAGAGCTCTCCACTTTCTCCTTATTTTCATGATCTCCACAAATGAATCCTAATTCTGCTCAATTCCTTCTTTTTGGTTAATTTAACTCTTGGGCCTCAAATATGGGCTTTCTCCATAATATCCTCACTAATTCTCTCCAATGTCCATCTTACCCTTAATTCCTCTAATATTATTTTAAATTAATAATAATACTAATATATCCATATTACATACTATTATTTAATTAAAATAACCAAAACTTCACCAAAAATACTGACATCGACACCAACCACCAAAAATTCACAGAAAACCACGAATATAATATTTAAATTAATTAAATAAATATTCTTACAAAATTTGGGATGTTACATTCAACACTCCAGTCGCTAGGAATATGGTATTCTATGCCTCATTTGGTACCATATGATTAAGGTAATAATCAAATATGGCATATACATATTTTCATGCCATATTGGGATAAGGAGCGGGTCATATGGGTCTATTGGAACAAATCCATGTGTCTGAGCTGTCGCATGACGCGCTTAGGCATATGAGGATACATCAGACTTGCATCACAAGACAACCATTTAGAGTAGAAGGTTATGTCATCAAAGGGACGCGTCTCACGGTGATTGACGTACATATGGAAATGTATATCCTCTATTATCATGCAGTCCATATACATTATGTATAGCTATGTCGCCTAATTCCCTGTGAGCATGATGAATACATAAGCACCTGACATATCCTTAGTGTATATCGCAGCACATGACCATCTGGATATGTGTGGGAAGTGTTGGAGGATCCAAGTTTGAAAATGGTACATATGAATCATTAGTAATTGTGTAGCAAAAGTGTTATGAAAATGACACACAAACACTAAAAGATGCAGAAATATTATTGCCAATAGTGTGATGTTGCATGTCATATGTTTGGTCTTCCACATACAACCTTCAACTAACTTGGATTCGGATTAGACCAAACAAGTGTCCTCCTAATTGTACTCATGGATCTACTCCAAGTCAGTAAAGTATCTCAAGTAGACCACAATCATATAAGTGGCATTCTTATCCATAAAAATAGACGTGCCAACCAAATATAATATGTATGCTCTAAGAGTGTATCCTCGACTTATTCCTCGCCCTTTCACTTGACTAGTGGTGGAAGGGTGGAATTGATCTTTGTCGTCGAATTCACCTTTTCTTCCTCTGCTTTTCAGGTGAAATGGCTGATCAGCGCGAAGGGGTTGTGCCCGACGTTGGGGCCGCACACGAGGAGGCGGAGCAGTCAGTAGATTACGCCAACATCCATGTAGCAAAGAGGGATCTCAAATGAATCGCCCAAGAACCCCTATCGATAAGGTCGGCGTTTACCGAAGAGGAAGTTGGGGATTTTCCTTATTTAGAAGATCGTGCTGAGGACACGCCGGTGCAATGGAGAGCCATATGCCCGACAGAGAACAATCGTATCTGTTCGGTGTATTCGGGGATGCGGTTCCCCATGTACGAATTTGCCTTCGTGGAGGCGAAGTACCGCCTGCCCTTCACAGACTTTCAGGAGGCCATCTTCTGCCACTTAGAGTTGTGCCAGACCAAACTCCATCCGAATGCACTGGCGTTCATTCGTGCTTTTGAATTGGTTTGCCGTTACTTGAGGGTCGGGGCGACCGTGGATCTTTTTTTCTGCATCTTCCAGATCCATCAGAGCACAGCGGACCCGAAGCAAAGTTGGGTGTCTTTCAAGCAGCAGAGCAGGCTCTTCTGGCCGTACTCAGAATCTGTTCGGCATTTCAAGGACAGGTTCTTGGTCGTGAAACCTGTCTCTGAAGCGGCTAGAAGATCCATTTCTACGCTTGAGACCGTGGAGGTTGACGGTCAATAGGTTGAGAAGGCCGTGTCTAAGTTTCCTTTGGAGTGGGTGTATGCCCATTTCAGATATAGGACCGATCAGTTCCTCGTCAAGCACGAGCAGCTTCGTGACGGGAACAAGGAATCATATCGAGTTTTGCATGCATACGTGGAGACCTTTAGTCCTGCCTTCATCATAGATAGGGACGACAACGAGTTGTTTCGGGAGGATGAAGAGCCTGCCCGGGCGGCTTGTTATATTAATACTAGGGCTCTTCTTGAGTGTGAGACCGACGATGTTGCATTCCAGCTCCTTGGTATAACTTGTTCCTTTGCCCGTGTTTGAAGTTCTATCCCAATGTACTAATTTTCCTCTTTTATGTTTGCAGGGAAAATGGCGGACATGAGGGAGCGCCTGGTGAGGTCTGCGGCAGCCAAAAATTTGAAGAAGGTGCCCCCACTATCGAAGACTGGAGCAGGGAAGCAGCAAGTGACGATGGAAATGTTTGTGGGCGGCGCTGGCCCTACCCCGGGGACCGTTTCAACTCCCCTAACTCCGGACACGACCCATAAGAGGAAACAGGACGATGTCGGCTCTGTGCTGTTAGGTTGCCTGGGCGGTTTTGTTGGAGGGAAATTTGTGCTGCCCCCGTGCTATCTTCAGGGGAAAATGTTTGACGGGGAGGGTTTCATCGTCGTCCCAGAGCTTGATGCATCAGCTATCTTGTCCGCTGATCCTCAGGTGAGGAGGAAGCTTCTCTGCCAGGATGCGGCCGCTGTGATCAGGGTGTTGGAGGCGGCGCTGACCCTTGGGGATGCAAAGATGGCTCCACTTGCCGACCTCAAGAAGGTGAAGGCCAAGATCAACGACTTGGAGCTAGAGAACGCGGAGATTTACAACGAGCTGAAGAAGCATCAGGGCAACTTGGAGGCCAAAATTGAGCTTCATAAAGAGGTCACCCAGATACAGGGGGAGGAACGAGGAGAATGTTCGACTGAAGGCGAAGATAGCCGAGCTAGAGGGCTCGTCGGCGGTTGGTCCGGACGAGACCGATGACAAAAAGGTCCTGAAGACGCGTAGAAACCTGGTCGAGAGGATCTGTCTTCTTGAGCATGATAACCTGGGGGCAGCAGAGTTTGGTTTCAACGCTAATTTGGAGCAGTTGAAAGTCCTCAACTCCGACGTCCAGTTGCTGACCGAGGGGATAGGCGTTCTCAACATGGTTGTCAATGGCGAGGTGGTTCCCCCGGAGATTCCTGGCAATGCAGTTTAGTTTTATTATGTTGTACTTGTATTTTGTGGGTCGGCGTGCCTTCTGATATGTAATATTTTGTCAGGGCACAACCCTCATCATGTAATGCTGACTTATTCCGGCCTTAAGGCCAAAGTTTATATAAATATTTTCGTTTAGCATTGTCTTGCTGCATTTATTTGTGTATGATTTTATTGTTTAAATGCTAAGTATGGACATTTTGCTCGATTTATTCATGTTGTGCTCGACAGTTTGGGAGACTCGTCGAGGAGGCGAAGTAGTTTCGCCGGTGATGGGACGAGGATCTCGGTCGAGATACTAATCCCATAGGCTTGGACTGTTCCCATCGCGAGCTGGGTGTCCTGCCTCAATGGTGCGACAACGACGAAGCTCAGTTGAGGTATCCTCGTTGTGCGCAGAGTCTGCTCGTCCCATGAGCAGAAACTGTAACGCCCCGATTTGTTTAATTGTATTTATTTATTTCATTTATGTGAATTTTGTGAAATGTGTGAATTTATTGTATTTTACATGCTAATTGAGTTAATTGGTTAATTTCCCTGATAGGTAAAATATTTGCAATAAATTATAATTTCTTTTCAACTTTTATTTCCCGAAATATATTTCATCGTTGTTTATGTTTTATCGCATTTTGAGAGCATTTGGGAGATATTTGAGCGTAAGGGCAAAATGGTCATTTGATTAGTTAGATATTTATATAATTAGAGAATTGAGAGAAAAAGAGAGAAAAGAAGAGAAAAAGAAAAGAAGGAAAAGAGAGAAGAAGAGGAAAATCGAAGAAAACTCCGTTTCAATCACGACTAATCAGGTAAGGGTGAGAAGTTTCGATTATATCTTGCTTGTATATGTATATGTATGTATTTGTTTAAAGTTTGATCGAATTGAATAGAGAACTACAACAATTAATATGTTGAGATTGTGAGAATTGGATACAACTTTTGTGTCGGAAATCATGATTTAAGGTTCCTAATTGTTGAAACCTGATAGATATAGGTTGTTATGCATTCAATTGGTAGTTTGTTGATGTTTAGATGAGATTTGGAGAGGAATTGGGTGATTTTTCGTAGCAGAAATTATGCAGGAAAAATTTGGGGTTTCGCTGCCCATACGCGTAACGGGCAAGGCAATACGCGTATTGGGTAGGGCAATACGCGTATGGCAAGGGCGAATGAGGGCATTACACGTATGGAAACCCATTTTACACGGCCCTCTGCTGAAATGCATAATGGTACGCGTAAGGGGCAAGGCATTACGCGTAACGAGGGAGGTAATACGCGTACTGGGTTTTTAGTGGAATTTTTGGAGAGAAATCAGTCTCTGATCATACGCGTAGCACTTTGGGCAATATGTGTATGGTTGGACGAGCGAGCTGGGCAATACGCGTATGGCCCAGGGCAATACGCGTATGACCAGCGAGGGTGCAGAATTTTGTCGTTTCGCGATTTCTTTCCCGATTTCGCGTCCGATGCGGTTCCTTTTGATCCGTAACTTGGATCGAGACGTTCTTGGTACCTATGGAAAGCTAATGAGATGTTCTTTCTTATAAAAATGGTTTTTAATTGGTGGCCGATTTAATTATGTCAGGAATTTGGAAATGTGTCGTTTTATCGACTTTTATCGTCGTAATTGTGTGCGATTGATGTGTTATCATGGGATACGTTTTTGGATATATAACGTATGGCTTGTGTGCTGTTATATGATGTAAATGCATGTGATGAAATGCTGTGATGGTGGTTTGTGGCCTTAGGGCAAGTAAATGCATAGTGTTGTGTTTGATTGTATATGCATGATTATGGATGTTGAAATGGTTCACATGGTTGTATATGTGTATGCATTTGATTGTCATGAGTCATTGTATGCCAAGCATCATGATATGCCTTCTTGTGATGTCGTGTGCCCTTGTGGGGTGTGAGCGACGAAACAATTCCAGAGGGAATCTGCTGTAACGGTCGTGACCCTTATACAAAGTGGACCTAAAGCGACGTTATAGACGATCGTGAGCCTTATACAAAGAGGACCTAAAGCGATCGGATCATGAGCCTTATACAAAGAGGACCTAAAGCTATCCATAAATGTCGTGAGCCTTATACCAAGAGGACCTAAAGCGACGGGGAACATCGTTTGCCCGACGGGGAGTTACACTAAGTAACAAGCGATGATTCCAATAATTCCTGAGTGAATTAATGATGAGAATGATGGATGGATGGTACCGCATTTGCATAGAGTCGTTGTGTCGGTCTCTCTGCATTTGCATAAATCATGAATGGATTGATTATGTGTGGAAAATCATGAATGGATTGATTATGTGTGGAAAATCATGAATGGATTGATTATGTGTGGAAAATCATGAATGGACGGATTATGTGTGGAAAATCATGAATGGATTGATTATGTGTGGAAAATTGTGAATTGATTGATTATGTGTTGAGCTCGTGATAACATTGGTGAATTGATATGCATTTGTGATAAATGTATTGGTTATGGATGATATGTTTTATGTATAGACATATGCCATGTTTTGTGGAGATGTAGCACATCACAATGATTGTATTACTTATCTATGATATGCTATATATGAATATATGTGATGTGGTGGTGTGTTTCCATATGTCATAACTTGGTATGCCTTATGTGTGAATATGTTATTATGTTGGAATAATTGATATATGCTAGGTGGTTGGATTATTAGAAATATGTTATGTATCTGTGGCATGCCATATGTATTAGTATGTGATGTTTGTGGTGAGAATAATTATGCATGTGAATTTATATGTGTTTGCATATTATTATGCAATCTTGATTTAGTTGTTATTTCTCACCCTTCTGCTGTGGTTTGTTGCTCTATGAGGCAATTGCAGATTAGTATCTTGGAGGCTTTTGTGAAGATTAATTCTCCATCTTTTTGTCGGTCTGTCTGCTCTGATACGTAACACGGGAGTCGGGGAACGCTTTTGTTATATATGTATACATTCATTGGATCTATTTTGTATTACCTTTGTATGAATATTTTGATGTTATAAAATAATTTATTTTGTAAAACAAGTCAGTTATGGATCTTTCCGCTTTATTCCATAATTGAACTTTCCTTTTGTTGGAAAAAGCTTCCTGAATTATATTTATTCCATTTTGTGTTATGTATCAAATTTATGAGCAGGAATTGTGTTTTCTTTCTTTAAATGTGGCATCCTTGTTTCTGTCTAAGAATAATAAATTTTTGTTTACTCTGATTTATTTATGTATTATTTATTCACGATGGGAATTGGGGTGTTACATGAGTGGTATCAGAGCAGGTCGGTCCGTTCGGCCAAGTTGTTGAGTCAGTCGCTGTGACAGTTGAATACTGTCGATGTTGTTTGTTCCTTAGTATGTGATATGTGTGTGAAACACTGTCAGTACTTTCTGGTATTTCTAGTCCTTTGTCTGCAGGATTTAGAATGAGTTAAGTGGGGGAGAAGCCGGTGCTTCTCCAAGTTGCTTCAGGTGTGGAGCGTTGGCTCAGTGTGTTGTAGATTGCAAGATTGTAAGTGTTGTTTGGACAGTGTTGTTCCCGGTTTCGGAGGGAATGCGGAGGTAAGGTTTACGTCAACTAAGGATTTGTGCTTTAGGTAGTTTTGTGCACAAGATGTAAGAAATGCTATTATAGTTTGGTAAAGACGGTTTATGCCCCATCATGATTGTCGGCTGTCTATTGACAAATTGAGGAACTGATCACCCTTAATCTCTTATTGATAGCATACAGGAATTATGTTGGATGGAATAGACGTGTCTTTCCGGCCTTGATAGTGTGTGTAATGAATTGTTTGGAATTAAGAAAATGGTTACGGATTGTTTTGTTGAGTCGATGAAGATTCTAACATCGGAAGATGAAACGCATTTGAGGTTTTGGTATGTTGGTCCAGTTGGGAAGTCATTGAGAGAGAACGATTGGGTATCGTTAATGGTTGTTCTCAGAGAGTAGAGTGTGAAATCAAATTTGAAGAAGGTGAGGATTTGAGGTTTGGATCTGCTAAGTAAGTAGAAGAACTTTTAGGAAGTGAAACTCAGATGTTTGTTATGTTTGTGACGATGGTGTCCTGGAAATTGGCAGGAAAGCCATAGTGACGGGCCGTCAGTTGTGCATCGTTTTCAGATGGGTTTTTGGATGAAACATTAGTGTGTCGACTTGAAGAGGTCCAACATGGTTGGTAAGGAAAAGGATGATAACATGAGGTTGCGTGTTAATCAGTGAGTAGTATGGAAACTTGTGGTTGTGTTATGGATAGCTTAAGTTTTGAATTGTGACGAATTGCGAACGATTTGAAGTTCCTTGATGGTATTACTTTTGTTATAGGTTGAGATCTCGTGTCAGCAGAAACCTTGAGTGAGTTGAAACCCTGTGAGAAGAATTGTTATGGAATGTGGTAACCAGAGATTGTTAAGCTATTTTGGATAAATTGTTTCGAGCTCAGAATGAATTTTGAAGGTTGTATATGTTATGGTTGTGGAGTATATGAATCGTATCTTCCATACTTGTTTGGATAAGTTTATAGTGATGTTTATTGGATGATATTCTGATTTATTTTAAATCAAAGGATGAGTATGTAGAGTATTTGAGGATTGAGTTACAAGGGTTGAAAGAGAAGGAGCTTTCTGCTAAATTATCGAGTGAGAATTTTGATTGCAAGAGGTTAGTTTTCGGGGATATGTTATTTCAGATGAGAGTATGGTTAAGGATCCATCAGAAATAGATGCAGTTCTACATTGAGAGATTCCAAAGTCGGTTAAGGAGATTAGAAACTTTTGGGCTTAGTTGGTTGTTACTGCAGGTTATGGAAGACTTTGCTAAGTTAGTGCTTCTGTTATCTCAGTTGACTTGCAAAGGGTAAGTCGTTTGTTTTGGATGTTCGTTGTGAGTAAGTTTTGGTGAGCTGAAGTAGAGATTGACTGCGACTCCAATTTTGATTATGCCTGATCCTAATAAACTATTTATGGAATATTGGGATGCGTCCTTGATGAGTGTAGTTAGTGTGTTAATGCAATAGGGTAAAGTCGTAGCTTATGCTTTACGACAATTGAGGATTCATAAAAAGGGTCTATACTATTCAGGATTTGGAATTGGTTGCGGTGGTATTGTGCTGGAAAATTTGGAGGTATTCTCTTTATGGTTCAAGGTTCGAAGTGTTTGGTAATCACGAGAATATTGAGTACCTGTTTGGTCGGAAGGAATATAGTATGAGACAGCGAGGATGGTTGGAATTCCTGATTAGTTATGATCTTGGCTCGAATTATCCTATTGGTAAAGTTAATGTCGTGCCTGATGAGTTAAGTCGAAAGTTTTTACATATGTTTGCTTTGATGGTTAAAGAGTGGGAACTTTTGGAAGAATTTAGAGATTTGAGTTTGGTGTGCAAATTCACATCTGATAATGCGAGGTTGGGTATATTAAAAGTGAACAGTGATTCTTGGCGAATATGAGAAAGAGTTAGACTTTGGACGTGGGATTGATAGTTTTGATGGTTACGAGTTATCAGAGTGCGCAGCGAAAGTGTGTTGTGGCACATTTCGTATATGCATGTGTGACTTGTAAGGGTTCATAGGTTGAACATTGGAAACGTGTAGGAATGATGAGACCATTGGACGTTTCAAAATGGAAGTGTTAGGTGAAAGGTTTAAATATTATTCATGGGCTACTATGTAGATGAATGTTTTGGTTGTATATTCGATTGGTGAATCGTAGCATTGTTGTAATAATGTGGTGTGACAAGGATGTTGGTATTGTGATTATGTAGAGGTTGTTGAAACGATGTTGTGTCGTGGGACTTTAGGTTCTTGCTTTTGTTGTTGCCTCGTTTCCATCGTGATGGTTCGAGTGCGAGTAGCTAATTTCGGCGTGGGGAATTAGGGGAGTGTTACCTGAGTGTTGGTAACGTGGTTTTCTTCGAGTCGTGAGTTAGTCGTCAAGTGCATTGTATGGGCTTTGCATCTTGTCGTTGTAGTTGTCATCGTTGCCGTGTCATTGTTGTAGCTGCTGTTAGCAATGTGGTTTGTCAGTTTGTGTTATTCGTGGTGTGCCTAGTGTTGGCATGTTAGTTGGTTAGTCGGATGCGAGAGTCGTATCTGGAGTTGTTCGTCTCAGTTATATTTTCGAGGACGAAAATGTCCAAGTGGGGGAGAGTTGTAACCCCCCGATTTGTTTAATTGTATTTATTTATTTCATTTATGTGAATTTTGTGAAATGTGTGAATTTATTGTATTTTACCTGCTAATTGAGTTAATTGGTTAATTTCCCTGATAGGTAAAATATTTGCAATAAATTATAATTTATTTTCAACTTTTATTTCCCGAAATATATTTCATCGCTGTTTATGTTTTATCGCATTTTGAGAGCGTTTGGGAGATATTTGAGCGTAAGGGCAAAATGGTCATTTGATTAGTTAGATATTTATATAATTAAAGAATTGAGAGAAAAAGAGAGAAAAGAAGAGAAAGAGAAAAAAAGGAAAAGAGAGGAGAAGAGGAAAATCGAAGAAAACTCCGTTTCAATCACGACTAATCGGGTAAGGGTGAGAAGTTTCGATTATATCTTGCTTGTATATGTATATGTATGTATTTGTTTGAAGTTTGGTCGAATTGAATAGAGAACTACAACAATTAATATGTTGAGATTGTGAGAATTGGATACAACTTTTGTGTCAGAAATCATGATTTAAGGTTCCTAATTGTTGAAACCTGATAAATATAGGTTGTTGTGCATTCAATTGGTAGTTTGCTGATATTTAGATGAGATTTGGAGAGGAATTGGGTGATTTTTCGTAGCAAAAATTATGCAAGAAAAATTATGGGTTTCGCTGCCCATACGCGTAACGGGCAAGGGCGAATGAGGGCATTACGCGTATGGAAACCCTTTTTACACGGCCCTCTGCTGAAATGCGTAATGGTACGCATAAGGGGCAAGGCATTACGCGTAACAAGGGAGGTAATACGCGTATTGGGATTTTAGTGGAATTTTTAGAGAGAAATCAGTCTCTGCTCATACGCGTAGCACTTTGGGCAATACGCGTATGGTTGGGCGAGCTAGCTGGGCAATACGCGTATGGCCCAGGGCAATACGCGTATGACCAACGAGGGTGCAGAATTTTGTCGTTTCGCAATTTCTTTCCCTATTTCGCGTCCGATGCGGTTCCTTTTGATCAGTAACTCGGATTGAGACGTTCTTGGTACCGATGGAAAGCTAATGAGATGTTATTTCTTATAAAAGTGGTTTTTAATTGGTGGCCGATTTAATTGTGTCGGGAATTTGGAAATGTGTCATTTTATCGACTTTTATCGTCGTAATTGTGTGCGATTGATGTGTTATCATGGTATACGTTTTCGGATATATAACGTATAGCTTGTGTGCTGTTATATGATGTGAATGCATGTGATGAAATGTTGTGATGGTGGTTTATGGCCTTAGGGCAAGTAAATGCATGGTGTTGTGTTTGATTGTATATGCATGATTATGGATGTTGAAATGGTTCACATGGTTGTATATGTGTATGCATTTGATTGTCATGAGTCATTGTATACCAAGCATCATGATATGCATTCTTGTGATGTCGTGTGCCCTTGTGGGGTGTGAGCGATGAAACGATTCCAGAGGGAATCTGCTGTAACGGTCGTGAGCCTTATACAAAGAGAACCTAAAGCGACTTTATAGACGATCGTGAGCCTTATACAAAGAGGACCTAAAGCGATCGGATCGTGAGCCTTATACAAAGAGGACCTAAAGCGATCCGTAAACGTCGTGAGCCTTATACCAAGAGGACCTAAAGCGAAAGGGAACATCGTTTGCCCAACGGGGAGTTACACTAAGTAACAAGCAATGATTCTAATCATTCCTGAGTGAATTAATGATGAGAATGATGGATGGATGGTACCACATTTGCATAGAGTCGTTGTGTCGGTCTCTCTGCATTTGCATAAATCATGAATGGATTGATTATGTGTGGAAAATCATGAATGGATTGATTATCTGTGGAAAATCATGGATGGATTGATTATGTGTGGAAAATCATAAATGGATGGATTATGTGCGGAAAATCATGAATGGATTGATTATGTGTGGAAAATTGTGAATTAATTGATTATGTGTTGAGCTCGTGATAACATTGGTGAATTGATATGCATTTGTGATAAATGTATTGGTTATGGATGATATGTTTTATGTATAGACATGTGCCATGTTTTGTGGGGATATTGCACATCACAATGATTGTATTACTTATCTATGATATGCTATATATGAATATATGTGATGTGGTGGTGTGTTTCCATATGTCATAACTTGGTATGCCTTATGCGTGAATATGTTATTATGTTGGAATAATTGATATATGCTAGGTGGTTGGATTATTAGAAATATGTTATGTATCTGTGGCATTCCATATGTATTAGTATGTGATGTTTGTGGTGAGAATAATTATGCATGTGAATTTATATGTGTTTGCATATTA
Organism: Lathyrus tuberosus; assembly: GCA_022829125.1. Lineage (NCBI taxonomy): Eukaryota > Viridiplantae > Streptophyta > Magnoliopsida > Fabales > Fabaceae > Lathyrus > Lathyrus tuberosus. The sequence goes on from JALAZF010000233.1 coordinate 1,777,075, forward strand.
TTATGCAATCTTGATTTAGTTGTTATTTCTCACCCTTCTGCTGTGGTTTGTTGCTCTATGAGGCAATTGCAGATTAGTATCTTGGAGGCTTTTGTGAAGATTAGTTCTCCATCCTTTTGTCGGTATGTCTGCTCTGATACGTAACACGGGAGTCGGGGAACGCTTTTGTTATATATGTATACATTCATTGGATCTATTTTGTATTACCTTTGTATGAATATTTTGATGTTATAAAACAATTTATTTTGTAAAACAAGTCAGTTATGGATCTTTCCGTTTTATTCCATAATTGAACTTTCCTTTTGTTGGAAAAAGCTTCCTGAATTATATTTATTCCATTTTGTGTTATGTATCAAATTTATGAGCAGGGATTGTGTTTTCTTTCTTTAAATGTGGCATCCTTGTTTCTGTCTAAGAATAATAAATTTTTATTTACTCTGATTTATTTATGTATTATTTATTCGCGATGAGAATTGGGGTGTTATAGAAACTGGCCGACGTTGTAAGATGGGGGATCGTGCTTGCACCAGTGCACGGTCCAGTGACCGAGCCGTCTCCTCGTTGGGTGTGAAATCATCGGCAGTTAGTCCGACCTCGTGGTTGGACCTAACTGTAATATTGTTTGAGCTTTTCAGCATTCCATGGTCGAGCAAAGGGTTCTCCGTCCAAAGTTTCTAGGTAGTAGGCTCCAGTGCCTGTTTTTTACTTGACCCTATAGGGTCCTTCCCAGCTCACGGCCAGCTTGCCTTCTCGTGAATCCTTCTGGTTTCTGCGTAGGACTAAGCTTCCAACGGGGAAGTTGCATTTTATGAACTTGGCATCATGGCACAAGGTTATTTTTTTATTTAACGAAGCCTCGCGGAGAGCTACCCCTGACCGAATTTCTTCGACTAGGTCGAGCTCTTTTCTTAATGCCTCGTCGTTTATCTCCTCGTCGAGAGGAGCATCCGTTCGTCTGGAAGGTTCTCTGATCTCCACTAGTATCACTGCCTCGGTTCCGTAAACTAGTCAGATAGGGGTTTCCCCGGTGGTGGAGTGTGGTGTTGTTCGATAGGCTCAGAGCACGTTGTGTAACTCCTAGACCCATCTTTTCTTGGCTTTGCCTAGCCTTCGTTTTAGACCCCGAAGAATTACCTTGTTCGTGACCTCTGCCTTCCCGTTAGTCTGGGGTGTGTTAGCTCATAAATTCGATGCCTATATGAAGGTGGAAGTATTGATGGGAATATTAAACTCTTGAAGAGGTTTAAAGAGGCTTTCAACGGGATCTGTATGATAGGGTTTCAGTCGAAGATGCTCACAAGAAGAGAGGATGCTTTTGGGACTTAGAAAATATTTCTAAGAGTTGAGGAGGTCACCTTCGACCGACAACACTGCTAATGTCTGACGTTGGGAAATTCAAATTCAAATAAAGGACGGAGTAGTTACTTTGGTTCGCTCTTGAAGAAAGACAAGTGGCGTGTATCCAAGCAATGGAAGCATGCAGTGCGACACTTGTCATTTGTTGATTATTTTAGGCAGTTTATAGCAGTTAGTTTTAGTATTATAAATAGGGGTTCTAGCAATAGGATTGGTGTGTGATGTTCACTTTGTACAAGTAACTCCAAATTTACTCAAAGTATCCGCGTGTTGAGAAAAGAGTCTTGTGAGAATGTACGTGATGTAAACACCATTTATCCTTCAATGCAATTTACTTCAATCTTTCATTAAGTTTTTATCTTCTATTTAACGCAAGTTATGTTTCTGCACTTTCTACATTTTCAACCTTTACTGCACACCTTCGACCTTTTCTTTTACATTTTTAGCCTTTCAACTTAACATTTTTAAAACGTTGTTTAGATTGCGTTTTCAATGAAATTTTCTTTATGATTACCGTCGAAGTGTTTATTTCTTTAGAATTTGGCTTAGATCAATTGTTAGCACATGTCCTAGGACCAATCTGATCGATCCTGTGAGTCACCAAAGTTAGATTTGGAAGATCAGCGGTTGTTTACTAATTTTCACGGTAAACAAATTGGCACGCCCAGTGGGACAGTGCTAACTTGATAAAGATCTTTCTAAATTTTGAAAATCTTCATTCATCGTTTCCTTCTTAAAAAGCTTCGTTGCATGTTATTGAGAAGTGGTAAGGTAGCCACTGCAAACGAAGAGAGACCAAAGAGAAGATATACTAGAAAAATGGCGACGAACACTAGTCAGCCAAACAATCCAAATTCTCGAGGGAGTGGTTCTAATCCTCAGTCAAGTAATTCGAACGCCCAGCCTAGTAACACTAACCCTCAAAATGTGTCCAGGAACGATGTGATACCACCTACAGTTCCTTCGACAGGAGAGCCAATACCACCTCATGTTATGTCCGACCCAATGCCATCAATGCCAGGATCAGGGTCGACATATATAAGGGCTTACACTCAACCTGTTTTGGAGTACGTTGGGCCACAAGCATCTAATCTCCAAACTCCACCAGGAGGAACTTAGACATTTAGGCATTTTCCCCCTCCAGGATTCTCACAACCATTACCAAGGAATCCACCTTATGGAATGCCAACGTCAATAATGCAAAGCCTCCAAAATGCCCCCCAGTATTCTCAGAAAATGTAATGTCTTCGCCATTACAAGGGTTAGGATCTGGGATAAATATAGGTCGAAACAGTCAAAGTGTAGGTGTGGGATATTCCACTCAAGTCCTAGTCTGACAAACACGTCTATAGCATGTTTAAGACAGCAAATGGATGAGAGTAACCTACAAATGGTACAAACTTTGTCCCAAACGATGGGGGAAATTTTCCAGCCTTTGATTCAGAACACTACCCAAACTAACCAACAATTAGCGGCGTAATTGGCACACATGGCAGAATTTATGGGGGTGCCAGCCCCTGTACGAGGTGCGACTGTGGTGGAGAATATCCCACGGCGGAACCTAGGGACTATACCTGAGGCAAACCTAGAACCCCCTAGATTCGAACTCCCCAGAGTCGAACCACCAAGGAACCAAGTGCCAATTCCTGAAGAAGGGGAATAAGGGGTAGTGATAGTAAATAGAAACCAAGATGCCGACCATGTTGTACAACAGGTTCGACGTAACAACATAGCAGCAGATAATAACTAGCAGCCATGGTCGAAAGGATAATGGCTCGAAATGGGGTAAATTCTAGCTTTACTAGGCCAAACTATACATCACCCATAGTGGATTATATCCTATAATCAGAATTACCTCCTAGGACGAAGGTCCCAAAGTTTACCAAGTTCTCAGGAGATACAACTGAATCTACTGTCGAACACGTAGCCCGGTATATGATTGAGGCTGGAGAGAATGCAAATGAGAAAGTCTTAGGGTAAAATATTTCCCAAGTTCTCTCACCAAAAATGCTTTTACTTGGTTTATAACCCTACCTCCTAACTCAATCTGTAATTGGACCCAGTTAGAGCGTTTGTTCCATGAACAATTCTATATGGGGAAAACTAAGATTAGTTTGACGGAGTTGGCTAGGATAAAGCGAAAGTTTACTGAGCCAATAGACGACTACCTAAACAGGTTTCGATTACTTAAGGCTAGGTGTTTTACTCAAGTTCCAGAGCATGAGTTGGTCGAAATGGCTGCTGGTGGCCTTGATTACTCTATTAGAAAGAAATTGGATACCCAATATCTGAGAGATATGGCCCAACTGGCTGATAGGGTCCGACAGTTAGAACGTCTGAAAGAAGAAAAGGCTAAGTTCAATAAGGGTAAAAAGGTAGCCTATGTTGAATATAATGAGGATGTCGATGGTTTATGCCACGAACCATTATATTTCGACGAGAGTGAGGTAGACGTTGCTGAGTTAAATCAAGCTCCTCCGTATGCTTGTAATATGTTAGCCCCTTCGACTGGAAAAAATTCTGTCGAATCTAAAAAGAATGATAAGTTTCCCAAGAAAACATACACTTTCGATATCACTAAATGTGACGAAATTTTTGATTTGTTAGTAAAAGATGGGCAGATGATAGTGCCTCCTGGCGCTAAAATGCCACCTTTAGAACAAAGAAAAAAGAGAGGATTTTGTAAGTACCATAATTTTCTGGGTCATAAAACTTCTCAGTGTTTTCTTTTCAGGGATCTGGTGCAAAATGCTATTCAGGAGGGCAGGCTAAAATTTGGAGAGAAGAGAAAAGGTCAGATGAAAATTGACTCTGACCCATTGCAAATAGCAGAGGCCCATTATGCTGAGCCAGAGGTACATGTGGTTGAGGTTGCTGATGACTTCGACTGTTCAGTCAACATGGTGGAAATTACTGAAGATTTCGCCAATAATGATGTGTTAGCCAAGGTTACTGAAGACCTTGACATTTATGATGTGGAGAAACTCATGAGCGAAGCCGTTGATAGCTTTGACGAAGCCACTGAGGGCTTAAATGTTGGGATCACTGAGAGTTCCAACATGATGTTGGTTACCAAAGAGACTGCTGAGAGTTTCGTTAAGATGGATAAGGCTGCCGAAGGCCTTGATGCAGACTTCTGCAATCTGAATCTTAGTGCTGATGTCGACATGGACATAAATATGGTCGAGATTACATAACATAAGACCATGGAGGTTGACGAAGCAAGTTGCCAAGAAGAGCGTAACAAAGTGGCATATCCAAAACAGGATGAGACTATCATTGAATTCCTTCACCACTACCAAAAGAATGGATCAGGTGTCATGTTATGCCCCAGGTGCAGTGCAATCTTCGACCAAAAGGATGCTCACAATCTTGAAGGGATTAGGAAGGCTAAAGAAAGAAGGGAGCAGAGAACATCTCATGGTCAAAGGGGTTTCGACCCTAGAAGGTCCTATTAAAAACAAGTAGGAGGAAAAACACAGTTCTCAGGGGCCAGACCCAGTACCTTCAAACCAACAAGAAATGCACCAATAAGGAGCTGGATGAAACCTGTCGAAGGAAAGGAAAAAGGTTAGAAAAAATGGCAGAAGTTTGATGTGGGCAGAGGCTCTTCAATAGAATATCGAAAGGAGTTTCATACTTCCAACAAATTGGCGTATGTCTCTGAAAACTATAAGGGGAAGAACCTGATGTCGCGATCTCAATGGAGGAGAGAGCAACGTCGGAGGAAGGCTCTCAGGGAGGCCCAGTCGAAGGATCAAGGAGAGTCCAGTACTAATATCCCTACTGACAATAATGGAGGGAATCAAATGAAGACTACTGAAAAAGTGCCCGTGGGGCGAAAATTGTTTTCCTCTCAAGAGGACGAACATGAAAAGACTGTCGAAGATAATGACGAAATGACAGACAACTTCGACTCTGAGTCTAATGCTTCTCTCGAAATCATAGTCAATGTGGTGTCTGTAATGCCCAGGGAGTTCGACCAGATTACAGAAGTCGAAGATTTGGATGCCTGTACTATGTACTGAAGCAGAAATGACAGCACACAAGCCTGTGTGCTACTATATTATGAATAATGGGTGCGTTAAAGAGCAGATCGCCTTCTTCGAGCGACCTACAGAGGTGATGAAAAGACACCTAAAGCCCCTCTACATTACCGGAAAAGTGGAGAATGTACCAATAAATAAAATTTTAGTTGATTGTGGCGCAACAGTAAACTTGATGCCACATTTCTTATTGAACAAGATTGGTAAGTATGATACTGATACTAAGCCACATAATATGGTTCTTTCAAATTATGAAGGAAAGGTTGGCTCTACACTGGGTGTGATACAAGTTGACTTGACAGTGGGGACAATCACTAGGCCTACTGTCTTTATGGTAGTAGAAACAAAAGCCAACTATAATCTGCTCTTAGGACGAGAGTGGATACATGGCATCGATGCAGTGCCATCTTCGATGCATCAACGCATCACCATCTGGAGGCCAGATGGCATAGTCGAAAACATTGAAGCTGACCAGGGGTATTTTAAGGCACTAATAAATCATGTCGACAGACGCCAGTTCGACAAACATTTGGCTCATATTGCCCCCTGTGACCCAACAGATTTTGAGTTTGTCCCAGATGACGAGACATTTTGCTCATTGTACTTACATCCTGTCGATGGTTTCAATTGGGATAAGGAGGTGCCAGGAGAAAGACTTTCATACCTTGGCGAGCCTGCAGTAGACCCCACAGGGTGGGGAAGTGAATTCAGTGATAATGACTGAGTTCGAAGCATTGAGAAGAATTTCGGCCTACGTGGCTGAAACCAAACTACAAGCGGCTTTGGAGGCTGCTAACGAATATATGGTTGGTGAAGCCAATCCTGAATTCCACCAAGAAGGTCCTGGTAAGGACTTCGACCCAGAGCCGCCTGATAAGGTTCAGGGTGTAGAGCAAGGCCAGAGGCTTGACGCCATTTATGACGATGAGCCTTTGGGATTCGAAAAGGATCCGCTGACAAATAACATTAAGATGCTAGCCCAAGATCCGTTGGAAGAAATCGACCTAGGAGAAGGGGTAACTAAAAGGCCAACATATGTTAGTGCTAATCTTGACCCACAACTTAAGGTCGAAGTTACCCAGCTGTTACAGGAGTTTAAAGACTGTTTCGCCTTGGACTATGATGAGATGCCTGGTTTGAGTTGGGAGTTGGTCGAACATAAGTTGTCGATCAAGCCTGGGAAGAAGCCAGTCAAACAGAATCCGAGACGATTTGCCCCATAAATTCTCTCAAAGATAAAGGAAGAAGTCGAAAGACTCCTTCGATGCAAATTCATCCGCACTGCCAGGTATGTCGAATGGCTAGCTAACATTGTACCTGTTATTAAAAAGAATGGTTCCTTAAGAGTTTGCATAGACTTTAGAGATTTAAATTCTGCAACTCCTAAGGATGAGTATTCTATGCCTGTGGCAGAAATGCTAGTCGATTCCGCCGCAGGACATGAGTATCTTAGTATGTTAGATGGGTACTCTGGTTATAACCAAATGTTCATTGCTGAAGATGATGTCCCCAAAACAGCTTTTCGGTGTCCTGGAGCCTTAGGCACCTACGAGTGGGTAGTAATGCCTTTTGGCCTCAACAATGCTAGGGCAACATACCAACGAGCAATGAACTCAATCTTCCATGATTATATAGAGACTTTCATGCAAATATATATTGATGATATTATGTGTCGTACCCTAAATTTTGACCCGTTTTATATGATTTCTAATACCACTTTATTTCGAATAAATAAAATGGCACAATTGGTAGGAATGGGGTATAAGGGATATAAGTGTGAGAGGTTGTGAGTTCAAATCCCACCTTCCTCACTTTTAATGTTTTATTTGTTTTTCCTTTATTACTAACTTTTTTCCTTTTCTTTTAAATCATGAAAAATTATAAAAATAGTTTTTTTTTATTATTTTAATATCAATTTTCGTATTTCATTTAATAATTATTTTAAAAAATTGATTTTTTCATTAAAATCATGTTTTTATGAAAAAAAAATCTCAAAAAATCATATAAGTTAAAGTAAAATCAAATATTTTTTCTATTTTTCATTATTAGAATATTTCTTTTTATTTTTATTTTTATTTAAATTAACCAAGCCATGAATCTATCCAGATTCATTGGCTTGGGCTTTAAGAAATGGGAAAAATCAGGTTAAATCAAATCGGTCTAAAAATAGATAATCACATTTATTGTTTTAACCTAAATTTTTCCTATAAATAGAGCCTTTGTCTCTCCTAGTTGGACCACCCACAATTTACATATTCACTATTCAAAAGTTGTTGTTCTCCATACTGAAGAACAACAATACAAAAAACCCTGAAAAACCCATCCGTCATCTTTTCTGTCAAGGGCACAAGGAGAAGATTGGATCAAAAACAGAAGAAAATAATAGGAGTCAAGGAATAGGAATTGGTCACATAAAAAGGGAGAGAGAGCTCAAAAGTGAAACATTTTGTTTACCGGGATAGACCTCGATCCCGTAGGTCGGTTTTATTTACTCCCTTACTTTTATATGCATTTTACATATCGATTCTTATTTGATATATTTATTTGATTTAATGTGGAATGTGTTTGCGTTAAGTTTTAAATAATTAGATCGATAACTATTATTATAAAGAATTGTTTTTTGTTGAATAAGAAAGACATAATAATTGTCTAACAATTTCAGTCATGTTTTTTTCTTAAAAATAAATAAATAAATCAAAATCATGGGGATCAAAAGGATTCGAACGTGGATTACTTCTGTTGTTTTTTTTTCAGACGTTGGAACTTTTTTGGCCATTGGGCTTTCACGCCCAATGCTTTTGGCACCCCACCTAGACGGCCCTATTGTTTTTTTAAAGGTTATACACCCCCTGGATTAAACTTAATTTAATTAATTGAATTATTTAACATAATTTAATTTAATTATTAATTATATTTTAGGGTTAATTAGGAGATTTAGGATTTTGGTTAAATGTAGGGTTTAGGAATTATTTTTTTTGGGATTTTGTTTTTTATATTATTATTTTTTGGATTTTTATTTTGTGAGACTTATTTTTATTCTTTTTTTTTAATCACAATTGAATCAATTCCTTGATTTAAGTTGTGAAATAAAAAAATATTTTTTATTTAATTTGTTAATTTAGGTTTTTTGTTCTTTTATTGTTTAATTTAAATTCTTAATTTTCATGTGGTGGTAATTAAGTTTTTTTGTTTATAACTTATGTAAATAAAATTTTATAAAGGATTTAAGTTGTAAAAATCATTTAAAAAAAAAAGGTAAATATGGGATTGGGATAAAAAATAAAACATTTTGGAATATAAATATTTTTTAGGAATTATTTAGAATGTGGACTTTATTTTGGTTTAATTTTGTTTTTGTCATATTAATTATTTAACTTTTGATTTAATTTCTTTATTTTGTGAAAAATTAGAAATTGGTTTTTAAAAGGATGTTTAAGGTTTTTTAAGGAATTTACATAAAGGGATAAAGCTCTTGGTCCGAGAGCCTAAATAAAGGATGCGATAAGGGATTTGGATTTAGGAATAGAACTCTTGATATCCGAGAGTATAAATAAAAGGATTAAGGGATAAAGCTCTTGGTCCGAGAGCCAAAATAAGGGATGGGATATGGATTTTTGGGATAAAACTCTTCCTCCGAGAGTATAAACAATGGACAAAGGGATTTAAAGGATAGAACTCCTCATCTAGGAGTATAAACACTAGATTTAAGGGATAGAACTCTTTATCCAAGAGTATAAATAGTGGATGAGATTTAGGGTAGGATTTGGGATTTAGGAATAGGATTAGGGGGTAGGAATAGGGGAGGTGAACTGCGGTTACTCTGATCCTTCATTTTGTGGGTACGTAGGAATAGGGTTGCAAACCAACCCTAGCGAGTATAATTAGGAAAAAACTTAGGTTTTCTTTTCATTTAGACAAACAAACATGCCCTAAACTCAAAGGTGGATCCCATTGAGTACAATGGAAGTAAGGGGTGCCTAACACCTTCCCTTTACTTAACCAACTCTCGAACCGTAGGAGTCTCTACCCTTGGGATTAAGGATTTTTAGGTTTATCATTATTTTCCTTAAAAAAATATGATGGCAACTCGAATATTTTTGTCGGCCGCGACATTATGGTTAAGTCTGTTTCAGGGAAGAGTCACTTAGACCATCTTCGACACTCCTTTGAAAGGATGAGAAGACATGGTCTTAAAATGAATCCTCTTAAATGTGCATTTTGTGTGTAGGCAGGAGATTTTCTAGGCTTTGTGGTCCATAAATAGGGGATCAAGATCAACCAGAATAAGACCAAGGCCATCATGGAAGCGAAAGCGCCATCAACAAAAAAGGAGATGCAATCACTGTTGAGCAAGATCAATTTCTTGAGAAGATTCATATCGAACCTAAGCGGAAAAACGCAGGCCTTTTCACCATTGCTTCGATTCAATAAAGATGGGTTCGAATGGGGATAGGAGCAGCAGGAAGCCTTTGACAAGATAAAGGAATACCTGAGTCATCCTACAATTCTTTCACCACCTTGTAGGAATAGGAGTATGAGATTGTACATAGCTGCATCAGACAAAACCATAGGGAGCATGTTGGCTCAAGAGGATGAGGATGGTGTCGAGGGAGCCATTTACTACCTCAGTAGTGTTTTGAATGATGCAGAAACTAGGTATAGCATGATAGAAAAATTATGCCTATGCTTGTATTTCTCTTGTACAAAGTTAAAGCAATATATAAAGCCAGTTGATGTTTATGTTTCGTCTCATTTCGATGTTATTAAGCACATGTTGTCTAAACCTATCTTGCATAGTCGAATCGCTAAATGGGCACTAGCATTGACTGAGTACTCTTTAACGTATAAGCCTCTGAAGGCAGTTAAATGACAAGTGGTAGCAGACTTAATAGTCGACCACTCCATAAATGAAAACATGTTGAATTATGTCGAATTGGAACCTTGGAAGTTATACTTCGATGGCTCCAGCCACAAAGATGGCACAGGCGTAGGTGTGTTGATTATTTCTCCGGATAAAATTCCAACAAAATTTAAGTACAGGGTCGAAGGACTTTGTTCCAACAACGAGGCTGAGTATGAAGCCTTAATAGCTGGACTTGAAATTTTGTTAGAATTGGAGGCAACTCGAGTTGAAATAATGGGAGACTCAGAGTTGGTCATAAAGCAAATTACAAAGGAGTACAAATGTGTTAAGGAGAATCTCATCATGTACTTAGTAGTGGCCAACAGACTACTAAAGAAATTCGAAGTAATAAGCATTCGACACATACCTCGACTAGAGAATTAAGTGGTCAATGACTTGGCTCAGGTTGCTTCTGGGTATAAGGTTTCGAAGGAAAATTTACAAGAGGCAATCGAAGCTAGAGGTAAAGATGTATTTGTTGGATTATGCCCATCAGACCTAGAAGTGACAAAGCTTAGATACGCCGACGAAGAAAATTTCGAGATTTTTGCAATAGACAGCTTGACGGATAAAGACTGGAGGAAGCCTATAGTCGAGTACTTGCAAAACCCGACAGCGTCCACAGAGCGAAAGGTTAGGTATCAAGCCTTAAGTTATGTACTTCTAGGCAATGAATTATTTAAAAAGACCCCTGAGGGAGTCTTACTTAAATGTCTTAGTGAAATAGAAGCGTATCTTGCCCTTTCGACTGTCCATAGTGGGGCATGTGGGGCACATCAAGTAGGACATAAGATGAAGTGGCTATTGTTTTGACAAGGCATGTATTGGCCTACTATGTTAAAAGACTGCATTAAATTCGCCAAGGGTTTCCAAGAATGTCAAGTTCATGCTGGCATACAGCATATCCCTGCAAGCGAGTTGCATTCCATATTCAAACCATGACCTTTTAGAGGTTGGGCTTTGGATCTGATTGGAGAGATTCGACCGGCATCCTCCAAGAATCAGAGATACATTTTGGTAGGGATTAACTACTTTACGAAGTGGATCGAAGTGACACCTTTACCAAATGTGGATCAAGAGGATATGATCGAGTTTATTCAAAAATACATCATTTGCAGGTTTGGAATCCCAGAAACGATCACAACAGACCAAGGATCAGTCTTTACTGGTCGAAAGATACAGGGGTTTGCTAAAGAGATGGGTTTCAAACTCTTAACCTCTACACCTTATTATGCTCAGGCTAACAATCAAGTCGAAGCAGCTAATAAAGTGGTGATTGGTTTGATCAAGAAACATGTGGGAAAGAAGCCTAAAAGTTGGCATAAGACATTGAACCAGATCCTCTGGGCATGTCGAACCTCTCCAAAGGAAGCAACCAACACTACTCCTTTTCGATTGACTTTTGGTCACGATGCAGTGTTACCTGTTGAGATCTATCTCCAGTCGACTAGGATTCAAAGACATCATGAAATTCCTTCTGAGCTTTATTGGAATATGATGTTAGACGAACTGGTAGATTTGGACGAAGAAAGACTTAAAGCTTTAGAACTTTTGAAGAGACAAAAGAAAAGAGTGGAGAAGTCTTATAATAAAAAGGCTAGAATCAAGACCTTTTCGCCTGGAGATTTAGTTTGGAAGGTAATCCTGCCTATGGATCGAAAGGTTAGAGCCTTGGGCAAATGGTCCCCAAAATGGGAGGGTCCGTTTCAAATTACACAAGTATTTTCTAATGGAGGCTATGAAGTTGAAGAATTGAATGAGGATAGAAGAATCTTGAAAGTAAATGGCAAGTATTTGAAAAAATATAAACCAGCACTTCAAGAAATTAAAATTGTTAAAGAGTAATTCGACGTAACAAGGGCAAAGCCAATAATGGTATTTATGAATGCCAAAATGGCTTAAAAGTCATTACATATAAAAGCCTCAAAGGGCCATGGAGCATCAAATTAAAAATTACAAAGATAGTAACAAGCTAAAAGGGAGATTCTCCTTCATCTTCAAGTACTTCGACTTCTGGAGGTCAAGAAGCTTTTTCACAAAAGGCCTTGTCAGATTTTAAGTGTGCAACTTCCTTCTCCAGTTGCTGAGCTTTCTCGGCAAAAGTGATGGCATTTTCAAGCTCTTTCGACGCGCCAAAGTCATCAAAGGCAGACAACTCAGCGTTGCTCTTTTTGGCCTTTGGGATCTTGGCTCGAAGCTTCTTGATCTTTCGCTCCCAGGAAGCAATTTTTTGTTCATTGGAGGTGATCTCTTGCTTGTTCTTCTCTTTGGTTTCCTCTAATTCTGCTACCTTATTTTCAGAGCCAGTGGCAGAGGCCCAAGCGGCAGCCTCACTACCAGCTTTGGTTGAAATTGCATCTTCGATTTGGGGCAGGCGTTTGAGGTCACCATGGACTTGGTAAATCATAGTGCCAAGCTCTAAGATGACGTTGGCAGATTCTGGAGAAATAGCGTGAATGTCAACTTGTTGGAGGAGATTTTTCAGAGAGATATAAGTGACATCATCTATCTGTAAGAGTGTGAAAAGGTCACCCTTAAAGATCTTGTTTTTGATCTTCAGAATGATACTGTCCTCAGGTTTGCTTGAAGGTTGATCCCTAGAGGTCTTCGAAGCACTAGGAGTTTTATCAGATGAGTTTCCTCGACGGCCAAGAAGGATCTTTATGTATTGTCGAGGATTGCTAGTCTTTAAGGCATCCAACTCTTTTTCAGAAAGGCCCGCTCCATACACAGTTAAGGTGGCCTTGCCTTCAGTAGCAGCAGTAGTTGCTGGGGTGGTAGTAGCTTCGACATGGGTTGGCTCATTGATAGGTCCTTTTTCAGCCTTCTCCTCCTTACCTTTGTCCTCCCCCTCTTCATCTTCGTCCATTTTGTCATCATCATTTTCATCACTATGGCCGTTAAGTTCAGATTGGTGCATGGTCTCATCATCATCTTCTTCCATTTCTTTCTCTCCTTCTGGGTTAACATTGACAGCCCTAATGGGTTCGTCTATTGGGGATCCCGCTTCATCGACCAAGGGCGTATCTTCATCCATGGCAGCAACTTTTGGATTTTCTATGTCAGGATCCTGCTGAACATCGTCTGCCTCATGGTCGGAGCCATCTGTTTGAGACTGTTGGGTAAGTCTTTGCTGGCGAAGGGGGAGCTGTTTCAAAACCAGGTTTGTTAATTTCACCTAATGAACTCATTCCAGAGCCCAAGTCAGAAGTGGGATGGTATGTGGGCTCACCTTGGCTATTTAGGAGAGTGATGGGAGAAGGAGGATTATCCACCGGTGGTTTCGAACCACTAGCATCAACCTAAATTAAGTCGAAGCAAGTCAGATCAAAGGGAAACAAGGTAAATAAGTTGTTATTTAGAGAAAAAATATGACAAGTTACCTTGACACCTTCAACATTAGGGCTAGAGTTATTACTTTCAGCATTATCTGCCGCTGGTTTTGAGGCAGCTCTAGAGAAGGCTTCTGCAACTTTGTAGTAGTGGTCTTTTTGGGGACTTTAGTCGTTGCAGGCTCACGTTGGCCACCAGCAGCACTGGACTCTTGGCTTGGTTTCTTCCTCTTCTTGAGTTTCAAGTCTTCAGGAGGAGATTGGTCCTCATCCTCTGAATCGAAGATTATTTAGGCAATGCCCCTCTTTGATTTCCTTTGAGGTGTCGGAGGTGGTTTGCGAGAAGCCTGAAATGATGAGAAGCGTTAAGGGAAGAAGGAGTAATTAGCGAAAGGAAAAGGGTGTGGGATGTACCTTGTTGCCTTCACCTTTGGCTTTAACCAGTTGCTGAGGTGTGTTCCTTTTGGGTATAGCTGCAAAATAAACCAAGTTACCACAAGTCAGTAATGATAAAGTTCGAATAAAAGAACATAAAATTGGAGAATCCAAACCTTCATGTATTTCGGATTCGATGCGAACATCTTCGATACCGACATGAAGGTGTCCTTTGAAACTGTCTAGCGTACGCTTAGTCAGAACCACTCGCTGAGCCTTGGGTTTCGACTGCTGGCAAAGGATCTTTATAGAATCCCCACAGATGAACCAATCTTGAAATGGAGGGGAAAAAGCCACTCCAAAATCAGCAGATGGTAGTCGAGGAGTCTTTGGAGGAAATAGTGCGAAAGCCACTTCATAGCGTTTCTCAGGAGGAATATATGAAGGGAGTTTCAGACTCTCCATTTTATTTAAAAATTTCTCCTTTAGCGTAACCGCAACTTCACGGACGGTTCGACTAATATCATCTGGTCGATAAACAGTTTCAAAGTACTTCTGGAAGGCTTGAATCTCCTTAATGTGAGTGGATGTACCTTTCTTGATCTTCTCTTGCACATCAACAAAAGCTTGGTCAATCAACTGAGCGAAGCTGGAGACATCAAGGAACTCTGCAGCATAATGTTTCGACCACCAGTCGTGGAACTCTTGGGTACAGAGATGAGAAGGTTCAAAATAGACGGGAGTTAGGAGTGATCGATGAGCATGTCGAGCAAGGTGTGTCGAACTCTCTATGGCATCGTAGATAGTGTTGGGAAGGATAACATGGACTTTCTTCTCATACAGGCACTTGGGTAGAGTCTGGACTAAACCAAATTGTCGAGAGACAAGATTTGGTTGATAGGCCATCAGAGAGGTTTGGCCTTTTAGCAAGTTGAGTCGATGAGCGATAAGTCGAGGGATCAGGAATGCCTCCCAGACACACTGCGATTTTTCTTCATATTTTTTTAACGAAGGAGGAAAGGGCCTGGTAAATGATTCAGGGTCATATTTTCGTTCAGCAAAGGGCATCATCCTTAGTGTGAATTCATATCGCTTGGCAAACATTTTGATGAATCTAGAGAAGGATGCCCTAAGTGTCTGCCCTTCTTCGTTTGGGGTCAGTTGCACCAGTCGAACCCATTCGACTCGTCTCTCTTTAATCTTCGCAGCGTCTTCGTCCACAGACCATTTGTTGGGGAGGTTGGCTTCAAAAGTGGCATTAAGCCAAAGCTGGAGTAACCAAAAGGGTCCTGATAGCAAGAGGTTCCCATTGCTCTCTTGGTCTTTCAGACGACCAACACCTTCGGTCAAAGACTCGTACAGACTGGCCAATATCATTTCGCTTAGGCAAATGCCTTGATTGAGGTGTAATTGATTGGCTAGAGTTAGATATTTTCTTGCCACCTGCAAGGATTTGGTACAGAATTCGCAGCGAGAAAGCCACATAGCCAGGAATACTATGTGCTCTTTCTCCTCGACTGTGTCAGTTTTCTTGTCGTGGTAATGGTTCATGAAATGAGTATAAGTGTGTTTGGTGGTGGCGAACCCTATAGTGTCTATAGCATCTATTTCAGGGTCGTAAACTAACCCATGTGGTCTTAGCTCTGTGATAGCAGCTATGCTGAAGAGAGTGGGTGTCTTCATCCCACAAGGGAGATGGAAAGTATAATGGGTACTATCCCAAAAATACAAAGATGATGCTAACAAAGTTGGACAATAAGTGGGACCTATCTTTGGCATCATGATCAAGTCGTAGATTCCTAAGCTCTTTCAAGTTTCTGCTTTCACTTTCTCTAACTTGGTCAACCAGTTCAAATAGAGGTCAGAATCCTTAAAATACGGGGTTACCTTAAATATCCTAGAACCGTCATTCAGATACTTCAAATCTACGTTCTTTAGGGCTACATTGTCATGGGGTTCAGATGTTACCCTAACTTTGTCTTTCTGCCCTAAAAGTTTGGTTTTACGATATGATGGAAAGAAGTCACTAATGGCTGTATAATCTGTATCTAAAGAAGATAAGGGACCAGATAAAGCTAATGGTTTCCCAGAAACGGTAATAGGAATCAGTACCTGGGATTCGTAGATGTGTCTTTTATCCTCCTTGAGAGGCTCAGGGATGAATTGCTGATTATTTACCACCTTGGGTCCATTTAATGTGGCGAATGGAGGAAGTAGTGGTACGCTCTTTTGACCTTTGAGCTTCTAGTTTTTCTTTAGGTCTTGAGTAGTAGCAGTTGAAGAAGCCATTGGTGAAAATTTGAGGAAAATGGGTTTGTTGGAGGTGAAGGGTTGAACGTTTTGAAGAGAGGAGAAAGTGCGTTGTGGATACTTTGGAGTTAAAAAAAAATGAGAATAGTTTCTGAAGTGACTATTTATAATGTTTTGGAAACACTAAAGGGTCACTAATCATCATTAAGGGGCTAGAACTAGTGAGACACGTGTCATCCCAGGAGCCAAAGTAGAGGCGGTGACAGTTGCTACCTATGTCCACGATCTCCTAGACTCTAGGAGAGGTTATGATGGTTTGGGTTTTGATGTGATTTTCGAGGAGACGTTTCAGTTATAATCATAATTGGCTGTGATGTCATAAATTTGATTGAAAAGAAACTGAATAGTTTCTTGAGACGTGGGTTAGTCAGTTTTTGATGGACACCTATGCATGGTCGAAAGATGGCGTCGAATGGACACTATAAAAAAAATGCCCTTTTCTTTAGTACTGTCGAAAAAGACATTTTTTGGGGGCAATTTGTTAAATCATAAATTCGACGCCTATATGAAGTTGGAAGTATTGATGGGAATATTAAACTCTTGAAGAGGTTTAAAGAGGCTGTCGACGGGATCTGTATGATAGGGTTTCAGTCGAAGATGCTCACAAGAAGAGAGGATGCTTTTGGGACTTAGAAAATATTCTAAGAGTTGACGAGGTCACCTTCGACCGACACACTGCTAATGTCTGACGTTGGGAAATTCAAATTCAAATAAAGGAGGGAGTAGTTACTTTGGTTCGCTCTTGAAGAAAGACAAGTGGCGTGTATCCAAGCAATGGAAGCATGCAGTGCGACACTTGTCATTTGTTGATTATTTCAGGCAGTTTATAGCAGTTAGTTTTAGTATTATAAATAGGGGTTCTAGCAATAGGATTGGTGTGTGATGTTCACTTTGTATAAGTAACTTTTAATTTACTCAAAGTATCTGCATGTTGAGAAAAGAGTCTTGTGAGAACGTACGTGATGTAAACACCATTTATCCTTCAATGCAATTTATTTTAATCTTTCATTAAGTTTTTATCTTCTATTTAACGCAAGTTATGTTACTGCACTTTCTACATTTTCAACCTTTACTGCACGCCTTCAACCTTTTCTTTTACATTTTCAGCCTTTTAACTTAACATTTTTAAAACGTTGTTTAGATTGCGTTTTCAACGAACTTTTCTTTATGAGTACTGTCGAAGTGTTTATTTCTTTAGAATTTGCCTTAGATCAATTGTTAGCACATGTTCTAGGACCAATCTGATCGATCCTGTGAGTCACCAAAGTTAGATTTGGAAGATCAGTGGTTGTTTACCAATTTTCACGGTAAACAGGGTGGTCGGCGAAGTGAAATGTTTCTCCGTACCTAGTTTGGCGACGAAGTCTTGGAACTTCTCGTCCATGAACTGGGTTCCATTGTCAGTCACAAGGGCCTGGGGTACTCCGAATCGTGCGAGGACGTTCCTTTTGTAGAAACGAAGTATGTTGAAGGCTGTGATCTTGGCGAGGGCTTCGGCTTCGATCCATTTTGTAAAGTAATCGACAACCATAATCAGAAATTTGTTTTGGTAAGACCCCATTATAAAGGGGCCGAGTATATCCATCCCCCACCAGGCGAAGGGCCAAAGCGAGGACAGAGTCTTCAACTCGTTAGGGGGTACTAAGTGCATGTCCCCGTAGCACTGGCACCAGTCACATTTTTGGACGTGCTCCTTGGCATCGCGCTGTATGCTCGGCCAATAGTATCCTACCCGCAGGGCCTTTCGTGCCAATGATCTCCCTCCCAAGTGCTGCGCGTTGATGCCCTCATAAATTTCTTGGAGGATTTCGGGGACCCTGTTCTCCTCAACGTATTTCAGGAGGGGGATAGAGAATCCTCGTCGATAGAGTTTGTCTTCGATCAGCACGTACGAGCAGACTATTCTTTTAGTCACGTTGGCCTCTTTGCTGTCCTCAGGTAGTTCCCCCGTGGTAAGGTAATTGTGTACTGGGGTCATCCAGTAGCTGCTGTCTCCAATGGCGTTAACGTCGAGCAGCACTGATGGCTTCTCAATACTTGGGCGAGCGAGTATCTCTTGTACGACAGATTTGTTACCACCTTTCTCTGGTGCTAGCCAGTTTCAACAAGACATCTGCCCGCATGATTCCTTCGCGAGGGATGTGTTGGACTTTCCACGCGTCGAACTTGTTAATTCTTTCCATCACCAGTGTCAGATATTCAACTAGCTGATGATTTTTTGCCTGATACTCTCCTCGTACTTGAGACGCTACGAGCTGGGAATCGGTGAAAATCTTTACCTCATTTTTGCCCAAGTCTTCGGCCAGCCGTAACCCTGCGAGGAAGTCTCCATACTCGGCTTGGTTGTTAGACTTAGGGAAGGACAGGGCTAAAGATACTTCGATTAAGATTCCTTCCTCGTTCTCAAGGATGATGCATGTGCCACTACCTGTGGAACTGGATGTCCCGTCCACGTAGATGGTCCATCTATGTGTTCCACTTGGTGGGGATAATGGTGGCGTCATCTCCGCCACGAAATCGGACAGGACTTGTGCCTTAAAGGCCTTCTTGCCTTTGTAGTGGATGTCAAATTCTGATAGCTCCAGGGACCATTTGAGCATTCTGCCAGCCATGTCTGGTCGACAAAGCAACTATCTTATGGGTTGGTCCGTACGCACTACTATGATGTGGTCCAGGAAGTAATGTCTGAGCCTTCTCGCGGCGTTGACGAGGGCGAGAGCGACTTTCTCTATTTGCACGTATCTGATTTCTGGCCCTTGTAGGGCCTTGCTCATGAAATAGACAGGCTTTTTCCCGTCCGTTGTCTCGCGAACGAGTGCAACGCTAATGGCTTCGCTGGTGACGGAGAGATACAGGTACAAGGTCTCCCCGCACTCAGGTCGTGAAAGCACGGGGGGTTCGGACAAAGCTCGCTTAAGGTGGGTCAGAGCCTGCTCACACTCCTCAGTCCATTCGAATGTGGCCTCCTTTCTGAGGAGTTTAAAGAAGTGCAGGGCATGTTGGGCAGACTTGCCCACAAAGCGAGAAAGTGAGGCGAGCATCCCGTTGAGGGACTTTATGGACTTCTTCGACCTGGGTATGGGAAATTCAGCAAATGCCCAACATTTGTCAGGATTGGTCTCAATCCTCCTTTCGGTGACGTAGAATTCGAGAAACTTCCCCGCCCGAATGCCGAAAGTACACTTCTCTGGATTGAAATGCATCTTGTATTTCCTTGCTTGGTCGAAGACCTTTTGCAAGTGGACTGTGTGATCAGATTCCTCTCGGGACTTCACGATCATATCGTCCATGTATACTTCGAGCATGTCTACGATTTATGATCGGAAGACCTTGTTCATCATACGCTGGTACGTGGCCCCAACGTTCTTCAGACCAAAGGGCATTACGTTGTAATAATAGTTCCCCGACAAAGTCATGAAAGCGATATATTTCTTGTTCTTTGCGGCCATAGGTGTCATACCCTAAATTTGTCCTACCCTCTGATTCAAACCTATTGGCTTATATTTCCTCGTGTACATACCCTCCATTAGGTCATTTAACATATCATGCATTCATTCATATCATAGCTTGGTGTTTGGATCGGTGGTCATGGAATTAGGGTTGCACATAGTATAAGGGCTTCATCCTTTTTGCAGGTTGGTATCAACTGAGAATGCATAAATCATGGATTGAGGAGCATCATCATGGTGTTTGCAATTACCAGTTGGATTAGGGATTATTTCCAAGGACTTGTTCTCTACTGTCTCTAATGAGGCAAGATGGAACAAAGTTTGGTTACCTACAAGACTTCATGAGTCAAGACACCTTCATAGATAAAGGTTTATTTGATTACTTGTGGAACAAGTCAAAGGTGCTACATGGTTTATTATATTTCATACCAAGTGCAAAATGAAGAAAAGTTTGATTTCAAATACAAAAGAGATTAGAGGGAAAATTCATTTTTTGCTTGGAAAAACTACATAAGTTGCAAGTCTACAAGGAAGGAGCACTTGTTTGCAACTAAAATTCAATGTAATTTCCATAGGTGGTTAATGAGAAAACAGTTTTTAAATCAGGTTCGTGCTGTCATAAAAATTCAATCATATTTTTGAATGTGGAGATGTGTGAATGCTATTCAGAACTTCAAAGTCTTATTTAAGGCTGCTATTGTCATTCAATCTTCTTTTCGTGGATGGATTGCTTGTAGGAATCAGATTGTTGAGATTCAAAGGCATTTCCGCAGTTGGCTTATGAAACGAGATTTTGTGTTTCAAAAAGATGCTATAATAAAAATCCAGAGTGTCATTAGAAGGTTGAACTGCCAGAAGACACTCAATTGTCAGAAAGATGCTGTATTGGAGATTCAACGCTCCATCAGGGGCATGTAACTCGAAATTGGCTATTAGGTAGTGCTTCCAAGTCACGTGCAGCTGTTACTGGTAGTTACATTTCAAGACCTATTAGCTTTCACAGTTTTCAACTTGAAACATTCATGTGTGCAGTAGTGAAACTGCAAAGGTGGTGGAAAGGTCTCTTGTTGGTTAAATTGATGAATATACCAACCGTCACAATCCAGTCTTATACATGTGGGTGGATAGCCAGGCGAAAGGCCACATTTGAGAAACACTATACTAATGTCATGGAAGAATATGCCGCATTGGAGCTCCAGTGATATATTAGGGGACATTTAACTCGAAATTTGATATTAGGCAGTGTTTCTAAGTTGCGTGCAGTTGCTGCAGGATGCATTTCAAAACCAACAGGTTGTTCTAGTTTTCAGTTGGAACTATTCTTGTTTCAAGTAGTGAAATTACAACGATGGTGGAAGCATCTCTTCTCACATAAATTGAGGACAAAGCCTACAACTCTATTACCATATTAACCACAAACTGTCAACATAATCAGCCAAATAATTAGCATTTTTTCTAAGCAAATTCACATCATCATCAACTCTAATAGTTTTTTAACCTAATAACATTCTCATCCCAAGTTCAATTCCACATTTTAACTACCCTTCATTTAGCCTAGATAGAATGGAAAAAGCACATGACATTTTGACAATGCATAATATTACAGGTACAAACATTCAGATGATGCTACTGCCAGTAATTACGCTGCTAACCAAAACCAATTCACAAATTTCATTCCAATGATACTGTTGCGGTGAGAATCGGATATCAAGCTATTAATTAACTTGAATCACAAATCATGTAATTCACCACCAAGCTTTGGTTTATCCAAAGAAATGGGTAAAGATCGAAAAACCCTAAGTGCACTATGTAGGAACACAGCTAGAGATCTAAGGTTCGGGGGTTGGTTATACTTAGGGAATGTGTTAGCATCCTAGATATCTGTAGTACTCTATAGGAACCTCTTGTTAGTATTTGTGTTATGCTAATGTTTGCTTGCTAAGGAAAACTGTGCTAAGGTAAAGACCTAAGGGTATGCACACTAAGTATGCTCGCCAAGACATTGCATCTCGTGCCTACATATCCTGACGGGAATGGAATCAGAGCATTCATAGTTCCCCTCACTACGGGGTAAAAGGGTGAGAAATAGAAAGGTGGAAAAAGAAAAGGTGGAATCCAAGAAGGCATTGGATGTAAAGGAAAAAGGTGGAAAAAGAAAAAAAGGTAGAAGAACAAAAAGGTTGAAAAAAGAAAAGGTGGCTCGCTAGGATCTCGCAATTCTATGCCTACGTATTCTTAAGACGAACTTGAGAAATCAGAGCGTCTGTAGTTCCCCTCAACGGGGGTAAAGAACTCTTGACTGTGGTCAAGGTTCCAAGGGAAAGTAGGGTCTGACAGTAAGACACCTATGTGGAGTGCGGTGACTCCAAACCTAAGGCTAGGTAAAACGGGGGAGAAGTGTCCACAAGAAAGTAGGGTCTGACAGCAAGACAACTACGTGGAGTGCGGCGACTCCAAACCTAGGGCTTGGATGTCAAGGGAAGATGATGGCTACCTATGACTATAAGGTCAAGGGTTGAAGATGGCTATGAGGCCAAGAGAGGGTAATGAGCTATCTATGAGTTTGAGGTCAATAGAGAGACTTTTCTTTGGAAGGAGGAGAATAACAACTTCTTGTAAACAAGAGTTGAAGGGGGATTAAATTAAGTGAACAATATGAGTTCAAGAATTCAAAGGTGGTAAACATTAATTAAGAATAATGAGATGAACATCCATGTATGAGCATGGCAAAAGGTATGATGAAATTCACAACAAACATGAATAAGTGAACACATAAGTATGGCAAAGATAGCATCTTCAAAGTTTGAAATCAAAGACATGTCAAAGATATGAAACTTAACAACAAAGGCCAAGAAGTACAAACAAAACCCTAATAAAATGACCCTATCCAAGGTCAAGGAACAACTCTTAAACAACCATCTCATATGCCACAAAACACTCCGAGGAAAATTCTCAAAAGTTCTTAAGAAAAAGCTGATTTTCAAAAAAGTCCAAGAATTAAATATAAGGTTATGCATATTTTGAAATTTTAGAAATAAATAGGAAAATAAAATAAAAATGAAATATAAAATTATGGAAAATTAAATTAAGTATTAAAAAGTATTTATGAATTTTTTTGGAGTTTTTCTTTAATATAGACTATTTTAAAATAAGTGAAATTGAAATAAAAGAAAATAAAACAATTGGAAAATAAAATATTACATGGGGGGTGCACTGGTAGAAACCAACTGAACTAAACTATGTTGCCTCACGCCTGGGCCTCACAGATGGGGGTGTCAATATTAAATTACGCAAGGCCCAACGGATTAAACCAGAAAACAAAGAAAATGAATAAAAAGGGGTCTGGGGCGAGGGGGATTCGAACCCCAGACCCCTTGGTTTCACACACATGCTCAATACCATTGGGGTGGCTATACATCCAGTGTATAAGTCAACCCTAATAACACTTAAACCTACTCAGGTGAAATAAAAACCAGGTTTTTTAAACAACACATGAAAATGTTATAAGAAAAAACTAACGACACAACATCAATTGGTCACTCAATTTTTTAGCTCACTACATGACAAACACTCGTTCAGCCTATACCACGATGCCACCTCTTTCTTCCTCTTCATGCACCATGCGAACTAAACATTAAAACTTCGTGAAACAACCAGAAGACACTATGGTGCAAGCTTCATCTTGTTCAAGCATTTCCATGATCATTCTCCCATCAAAATTTATCGAGTATGATATCAATCTATAGGGCTTACATAGTAAATTATCACTAAACCCTAAACAACATAAAATAACCACTAGAGTTTGGAGAAAAATGGACATGAAAACATGCATTCGCAACTGACATAATCTTGTCAAGACATAGCTATTGCAGACTCAAAGGTTCTAAACATGCCATCTTTCAAAACTATCATGGATGCATAGTATCAGATGTATAGTATCTTAAAGACAGTGTGAGCATAAAAACATGAAGGATATGGAAAGAACTTACCAAGTGGAGTCAAGTCTACTACTTCTTCAATCTTAGGAGCTTTGGAATTCAACTGAATGCAACTTTTCCCTTTGGCTGATGGTTGATCAAGGTCCTTGAATAGAAAATACAACTTCTATTCGCTTTTTGATCACTCACGAGTTTGTTTTCCCTTGTGATAAGTTTGTAATGTGTTGAAGTGTGGTGTTCTCTTGATGTTGTTGTTCTGATGTGTTATGGATTGTTGTGGTTCTGGTGATGATGTTCTAATCTTGTTGATATTGTTGGTGTTTTGATGTATTGATGGTGTTTTTGCAAAAGAGATGTAATGAGAAAGTGTTGTGATTTTCTTGAGTGAAGGTTGTTCCGATATTTTTCGTGTCTATCAAAGGAGAAAGAGTCTCCTTTTATAGGAGAGGCAGGCTGGATAATAGCTTGAGGACACGAAGGACAATGGCTTTGTTCAGAAGAGAAATATCATAACGAAGATTCTGTGCACTTGGTTCTCCCACTTTATCATCCTTGAGCCAAGTGTAAGTTTGTGGTGGTTGCTTGTTGTGTGTCCTAAGGCAGAGGAAAAAGTTCATGAACCAACATGTTATGGTATCAAAAACTCTTACAAGATGGTCCTAGTTCTTTTGCAGCATAGTATTTGCTTGTCAACTTTAACAAGTACAAGATGGCTGTACTTTGGAGACCTCTTTCCAGATTCTGTGGGATAAAGTAACTTGTTGGAAACTGATAAAATTAGAGGATGGTACTTGGAAACCCGGTTGGGTTTTGGTTCAAACCAATGGAACAAAGTTGGTGAGGAAACAACAAGATCAAGGTCTTCTAGTTGGCACACGAGAGTCATTTACCCAAGGGACCACATGACATATCTTTTGATCATGTAATATAGCAAATTTCCATGTTGGTGGCAAGTTGAAATTATGCTTAGGAACATGTAAAAAACGTGCAAAAGATTGATGGTGTCAAGTGTTAAAAAATCTGAATTTCTAAGTGTGTGCAACATTTGTAACATACCAACTTTAGTGCACCATATCTTAATAACCATTTCATCAATTCTTGATATCTTTGGTTCCATGAAGAGTAGGTATTTGATAGAGCAATATTCATGTGGAAAGTACCTTGAGATAAGGCTTGGAACTTTGATAAAAAATGCCATGAATTCGTGTCCATCATGTTGTCAAAGGAAACTTACAAAAAATTCTAAGTTATGGAGTTTTTCCAATTTGAAACATCAAACTTTAGGACATCATAACTTGAGATTGGATCATCCAAATGAGGAGTTTTACACATGCTTGGAAAACTTGAAGAACAAGGAACAACTTTCATGTCCAAAGACTTTTGATTTGAGGCTTGGGACAAGGTGAAAAATGGAGTTAAAGTTGTGTCCAAAACTAAGGCAAAAATGCTTAAAATTTCTCTAAGTCATAAATGCATCTTGGCTTCCAAGTTTCATAACTTAAAAATCAAACCTCTTTTGAAGAAAGGTCCTCTAATACACTTTGAAGTTCATGGTGAGAGCTTCCATTTGAGCTTTAAGCCACTCAATTTCGATGTGTGGTTTGAATGTTATGGATCTTTGAAGTTAGCACAAAGAGTGAACTTTTCAATACTTAGAAAAGCTTAAGGACCAAACCTTGCCCTTTTTTTTGCAAGAAACCTCTTAAAGGTTGACTTTCCATGCTCTAACTCAAGAATCAAGCATGTCCTGATGGAATATGGCTTGAATGCTTCATCTTGGATCAAAATCTCAAAAGTCAAAGGCTTTACATTTCAGTCAAAACCCTAATCTTCTTCAAGAATTCCACTGGATGATCTCTGATGATCTTGCCCTTCTTCTTGTGCCAAACCTAACTTTTACACAAAAGGAAAAAACTAAAAAGATATGGTGGTTAGTTAACAATGTATAGATGATTGAACTCTTAATGCAAGTGCAAGATGTTATGTCATCTAAGGGGTAAAAATTTGGGGTATAACAGATACTAACAACAAGTTCAAACATACAGAGTTTCCAGCTCCCTAACTAATCCAAATATAACATACCAATAACAGTTTCAGCCCATGCCAATTAACATATGAATAGAATTAACCACAACGACTTCTTAAAATTCATCCTGAAATCGCAGCAACGTCTCCATCTCTCCATCTTCAATTCGTCTCCATAGACATCTTCATTGTCCTTTCCATTATTAGCGTTTTGCGGTTCATTTTGTGTACATCTTTTGCCAATTTTCCATACGCAAAACGGTTGCGAACCTCATTACATTTCTTGCAGCCAACACCACTCATTCTAACTTAGAATGTTGACAACAAAGAATGGTTTGCTCGACTCGCACGTTTCGTCGGAATAATTCATCGAACCTGCAACCGACAGAAAGAGGAAAGTTAGTCCTTTATAAGCACGTGGACGGTCACGATATTGCTGTCAAATTTGGGGGTGATACAATTATGCATTCAAAGGATGGAATGTTCTAACCAAACAATTCAACAAAGACTACTAGCTGCCATACCTCGAATAATGCTTTCGAAATTCGACACGGTTTCGCCGTCAAGATATTTCACAGCGCCATAAGCATCATAACATCATCTCTGCTGCTCTTTTCCAATGTGCTTGATTCTTAACAAAACTCCATTCCTTTTATTCTTTGAGTTGAAAGTCTCAACTTGTAGAGTAGAATAACTTTTTGTCAAAATGTCCATCTCCAAATTCAATTTCAAAACAGCCTGAGATAATGTTTTGAATCAGAACCTGATTTAGATTCATGAACACCACCGTCAGCAGTCAGTATTGTATGATGATCATTGCAAGTTGAATCGTGCATTGCTGGGAGTATCAAGATGTGGCTGAGGTTTGAACATGAGGGTTACTTCGACTGACATAAAATTGGATCCTAACAACCACACTATGCAGCCACATTCTCAAGCCACGAAAGCAAAAACAACAATACAAAACAAATGGAAATGCAACACATACACAAGATCAAATGAGGATTACATCACAGAGGACAATCCAAATAATGATCCTGAAAATATAGCTCAATCGACAACAGCGATTATCGGGGGCCTTGTTGTAACAGCAATGGTCTTTGCACCATTCCATTTCGTCCATGATCCGAATTTAGGCATATTGGCTGCACCTCCAATAGACGCCTAGGTGGGGGAAAAATAGCATCAAAGTAGTAATGACTGGAAAGCAGTCTCCCCCGCTGTCATCCTCTCGCATGCGTGCATCAGCCAGATCTGCTGATAGGTCAGCCAAGAATGAAGCATTAAATGAATTGCGTGCAAAGCGATTGAAACAACACGATCCAGAAGCTCACTGTAGATTGAGAGATGCATCTAGAAGCTCAGGGCCCTGACACTTTTCCTCACCAAAGCGCAAATCTTTCACATCAGCTAATCTCAGTAGTTCAAGCCATAGTGATAGTGAAAGTAGGTCTCACACTGATGACGAAGGATCAATCGGGGAGGGATGAACTGCTGACAGTGATGATGATAGGCCATTATCTGGACCCGAGGGACACATCCTTTTAGCCGGCAATTAATGAAGCATTAGACATCGTGGATGTTAGTCATTATCCGAATGACACAACTAAAATAAATGACGTATCTATAGATGGAAGGGTTGCGGGAGCTAATGTGGAAAATGAAACTGAAGCTCTACGGAAGGTTTACCAACCTACTTACTCCTTGAAATAGGATGAAGATGGAGATTACATTGTTGTTGCATACACCCATGATCATTTCCTTGAACAAATTCTTGAGGACTCCTGCAAACCTATTATTCAAAGAAGATTTTGTGATAAATCCTTAACCGCATTACAAAACAAATTGCCAATGGATTCTAACTGAATTTAACAGTCTAACTATAACTGAAACTCTAATATTCACTAACCTCCCAACATAAGAGTTTCAAATACTAACAAACTCTAAAGAACTTTAACAGTTTTAAAACTAACTCCCTAACCACCTAACAAACTTCCTAACCGTTTTCATTAACCTCCTAACTAATCCTAAACCAATCCCAACTGTCATTACAACTAACCAAATAATTCCCTAACTAACTTGCATTAGGATTCCTAACTAACCTCATTCCATCACTATAAATTCAAAAACTAACTTCATTTTGAAGGACTCTAATTTTTACGTTCACCTTATTCGTCACCCTCTTCATAATTCATTCTGCACGCATCAACCACAAAAAAACACCATTTCTTGATTCAACCCCTAGTCATAATTCACATTCTTCACTCCATCCTCCATTCTTTTCACACTCCATTCAGTTTCTCACTACTCTCAAGCTCTATCTCCCTGTTACATATTCACGCATCACTCATAACCTTGCTTTCAATCTCGAGCCAGTAACATACATCAACAACAACGATAGCAAGAAAAAATTCACACACAGAGAATCAAACGTATCAGCATCAAGAACAATACACCAACACAATGATCAAATTTTCCTACATGCTAAAGGGATAGTGCAAGAGAAGAAGAAGAAGCATAACGGAGAATAAGAATGAGAAGATAGAAGCTTTACCTGCGAAGTCGCCGATATATTCAAAATTGCGTCGAATTCAGTACATACTTTGCGACTTTCACTTAAATTATTGACGCAATTCATTTCTGAAGGTATACTCCACCATCTCTCACCCTCAATCGTGCAATAAGATAGAGTTGGAACATAAGAGTGTCATGCGAATTCGTGACCTAGAGTTTGTGAAATCGAATCTTAGATTCGAATTAGGGAAGATAACTGATGAAGGTTGTGAACAAGGGAAAGAGACAGGTTCAGAAATAGAGACACCTTTACCAAATGATTGGAGAGATTCGACCGGCATCCTCCAAGAATCAGAGATACATTTTGGAATGGATTGACTACTTTACGAAGTGGATCAAAGTGATACCTTTACCAAATGTGGATCAAGAGGATGTGATCGAGTTTATTCAAAAATACATCATTTACAGGTTTGGAATCCCAGAAACGATCACAACAGACCAAGGATCACTCTTTACTGGTCGAAAGATGCAGGGGTTTGCTAAAGAGATGGGTTTCAAACTCTTAACCTCTACACCTTATTATGCTCAGGCTAACGATCAAGTCGAAGCAGCTAATAAAGTGGTGATTGGTTTGATCAAGAAACATGTGGGAAAGAAGCCTAGAAGTTGGCATAAGACATTGGACCAGATCCTCTGGGCATGTCGAACCTCTCCCAAGGAAGCAACCAACACTACTCCTTTTCGATTGACTTTTGGTCACGATGCAGTGTTACCTGTTGAGATCTATCTCCAATCGACTAGGATTCAGAGACATCATGAAATTCCTTCTGAGCTTTATTGGAATATGATGTTAGACGAACTGGTAGATTTGGACGAAGAAAGACTTAAAGCTTTAGAACTTTTGAAGAGACAAAAGAAAAGAGTGGAGAAGTCTTATAATAAAAAGACTAGAATCAAGACCTTTTCGCCTGGAGATTTAGTTTGGAAGGTAATCCTGCCTATGGATCGAAAGGTTAGAGCCTTGGGCAAATGGTCCCCAAAATGGGAGGGTCCGTTTCAAATTACACAAGTATTTTCTAATGGAGCCTATAAAGTTGAAGAATTAAATGAGGATAGAAGAATCTTGAAAGTAAATGGCAAGTATTTGAAAAAATATAAACCAGCATTTCAAGAAATTAAAATTGTTAAAGAGTAATTCGACGTAACAAGGGCGAAGCCAATAATGGTATTTATGAATGCCAAAATGGCTTAAAAGTCATTACATATAAAAGCCTCAAAGGGCCATGGAGCATCAAATTAAAAATTACAAAGAGAGTAACAAGCTAAAAGGGAGATTCTCCTTCATCTTCAAGTACTTCGACTTCTGGAGGTCAAGACACTTTTTCACATAAGGCCTTGTCAGATTTTAAGTGTGCAACTTCCTTCTCCAGTTGCTGAGCTTTCTCGGCAAAAGCGATGGCATTTTCAAGCTCTTTCGACACGCCAGAGTCATCAAAGGCAGACAACTCAGCGTTGCGCCTTTTGGCCTTTGAGATTTTGGCTCGAAGCTTCTTGATCTTTCGCTCCCAGGAAGCAATGTTTTGTTCATTGGAGGTGATCTCTTGCTTATTCTTCTCTTTGGTTTCCTTTAATTCTGCTACCTTATTTTCAGAGTCAGTGGCAGAGGCCCAAGCGGCAGCCTCACTACCAGCTTTGGTTGAAATTGCATCTTCGATTTAGGGTAGGCGTTTGAGGTCACCATGGACTTGGTTAATCATAGTGCCAAGCTCTAAGATGATGTTGGCAGATTATGGAGAAATAGCGTGAATGTCAACTTGTTAGAGGAGTTTTTTCAGAGAGATATGAGTGACATCATCTATCTGTAAGAGTGTGAAAAGGTCACCCTTAAAGATCTTGTTTTTGATCTTCAGAAGGATACTGTCCTCCGGTTTACTTGAAGGTTGATCCCTAGAGGTCGTCGAAGCACTAGGAGTTTTATCAGATGAGCTTCCTCGACGGCCAAGAAGGATCTTTATGTATTGTCGAGGATTGCTAGTCTTCAAGGCATCCAGCTCTTTTTCAGAAAGGCCCGCTCCATACACAGTTAAAGTGGCCTTGACTTCAGTAGCAGCAGTAGTTGCTGGGGTGGTAGTAGCTTCGACATGGGTTGGCTCATTGATAGGTCCTTTGTCAGCCTTCTCCTCCTTACCTTTGTCCTCCCCCTCTTCATCTTCGTCCATTTTCTCATCATCATTTTCATCATTATGGCCATTAAGTTCAGATTGGTGCATGGTCTCATCATTATCTTCTTCCATTTCTTCCTCTCCTTCTGAGTTAACATTGGCAGCCCTAATGGGTTCGTCTATTGGGGATCCCGCTTCATCGACCAAGGGCGTATCTTCATCCATGGCACCAACTTTTGGATTTTCTATGTCAGGATCCTCATCCTCTGAATCGAAGATTATTTAGGCAATGCCCCTCTTTGATTTCCTTTGAGGTGTCGGAGGTGGTTTGCGAGAAGCCTGAAATGATGAGAAGCGTTAAGGGAAGAAGGAGTAATTAGCGAAAGGAAAAGGGTGTGGGATGTACCTTGCTGCCTTCACCTTTGGCTTCAACCGGTTGCTGAGGTGTGTTCCTTTTGCGTATAGCTGCAAAATAAACCAAGTTACCACAAGTCAGTAATGATAAAGTTCGAATAAAAGGACACAAAATTGGAGAATCCAAACCTTCATGTATTTCGGATTTGATGCGAACATCTTCGATACCGACATGAAGGTGTCCTTTGAAACTGTCTAGCGTACACTTAGTCGGAACCACCCACTGAGCCTTGGGTTTCGACTGCTGGCAAAGGATCTTTATAGAATCCCCACAGATGAACCAATTCGGAAATGGAGGGGCAAAAGCCACTCCAAAATCAGCAGATGGCAGTCGAGGAGTCTTTGGAGGAAATAATGCGAAAGCCACTTCATAGCGTTTCTCAGGAGGAACATATGAAGGGAGTTTCAGACTCTCCATTTTATTTAAAAATTTCTCCTTTAGCGTAACCGCAACTTCACGGACGGTTCGACTAATATCATCTGGTCGATAAACAGTTTCAAAGTACTTCTGGAAGGCTTGAATCTCCTTAATGTGAGTGGATGTACCTTTCTTGATCTTCTCCTCCACATCAACAAAAGCTTGGTCAATCAACTGAGCGAAGCTGGAGACATCAAGGAACTCTGCAGCATAATGTTTCGACCACCATTGATAGCTTTTTTGCATCTTTCATTTGTTGAATCTTGTTGCTCCTTTGGTGGAAGTCTTTCCATTGATTTGTTGAGATTTGTATGCATTAAATTTTAGGCCTTTTTGTGCATCTTTAATTTTGTATGGTTAATTCTTGTTGATTATTTTTAGCCGTTTTACATTTATCCTTTTTACTACTAACCATTTTACTTTGTCTTGTGAGGTAACTCGAGGATTTATCATTTGGGCACTTGAATTTTAATCGCGCCATTGTAATTTTATGGTTTATACCATTTATTTCCATTTATTACTTTCATGCCTTAGATTAGGTCTCCCCCCTTGGTGGGTTCCTTATGCTTCCCCACTCCCATTAAAGTGTAATAGTTTATGACTTTACTCTTTTTATCGCTTTATGCTTGTTGCTTCCTTAAGTGTTAAGAAAGATAAAACTAAAAGGTTTAGAAAACGATTTCAAAAAATAAAAGAAAAAAATAAAGCTTGATCCAACGTCGAGCCATTTTTGAACTTATCAAATTGAATGCTTACCTCACTTCATCTTAGGACTTTCCTACACCTCTCAAATTTCTTACACCCTTCCATCAATAACAAGCAAGCCTTGCATGTAATAACCCTTGTAAGCCGATCGCCTAGCACATCGCCATCAACCTTCATCAATTCTCACCTCCTGTCTCTTTCTCATCTCACCTCTAATAATTCAAGAACATCAAACACTTGGTCCAATGCCAAGTCCTTTTTCAAATCATTTTCACAATAACTTGGGAGAAAAAAGGAGTGGAGTGTGCGTACTTGTGCACCCCCATTTCTCAAGTACTTGGGTTGTTGGCCCTGATTAGCTAGGGATCCAATGCTTGTCGTCCTTTCAAAACACTTAATAACAACAAGAGTTTAATCTGGTCCTATTAGGGCGAAAAAGGAGTGGTTGGGATACCATTATCCCTTCAACTCTCGAGTATTCGATTGTAGGCCATACTTAGCCTATGGTTGGATACTCGTCCCCCTCTAAGTACCTACAATTAGACTAGCCTCACATCTTTCAAAATAAACATTTTCCCTAAAATCAACTTCACCAATCAAACGTGACATCTTGCCTCGAGCACAAAAATCAAAACCTTTTCAAAAGGGCATGTTATTTCTATTCTATCGCAACACAGGCTAAAGCATAAGCCTCCTTACGTGCGAGCGGCAAAACCTATCGTTAGAATGTGAATGTTAACATCGCCCACTAAAAATAACAAACCCACAATCGTTTAGTTCCACGAACTACAGATGCTCTGATTCTTCATTGGTCAATGAAGATACGTAACAACCATGTCCACCGAGACCCTCGTATTGGTACCGTTATCCCATTACAAGTTATCATTGTCCAACCACCCGCTCATCACAAACTTTTCACCAGAAAACGTAAAAAACCAAAAAAATATATACCGAGGATATATCACCAACACCTACGACTTCTCTCCAAGACAAATTTTAGGTCATGATAGTTAATCTTCTTCTACCTTGAATGTCTGAAAGGCTAGCGCCAATCGCACTTTCAGGTTTAAGATGATTAAATAGGGGCAGCTGTCATACCCCAAATTTGTCCTACCCTCTCATTCAAATCTATTGGCTTATATTTCCTCGTGTACATACCCTCCATTAGGTCATTTAACATATCATGCATTCATTCATATCATAGCTTGGTGTTTGGATCGGTGGTCATGGAATTAGGGTTGCACATAGTATAAGGGCTTCATCCTTTTTGCAGGTTGGTATCAACTGAGAATGCATAAATCATGGATTGAGGAGCATCATCATGGTGTTTGCAATTACCAGTTGGATTAGGGATTATTTCCAAGGATTTGTTCTCTACTGTCTCTAATGATGCAAGATGGAACAGAGTTTGGTTACCTACAAGACTTCATAAGTTAAGACACCATCACAGATAAAGGTGTTCTGGACTGGACCAATGGCTAGACACGACCCAATCTGCTTCTGCTCCAGAGCGGCCCAAATTTCCTAAGTCCAATCCACAAAGGGTCAAAAGTTACCTTTCAGCCCTCCAACCGGGCAAGGAATGCATGTTCCTTCCCAAAATTACAGCCCGTTACGCACGACTTCATTGCTCCCCGAACAGTTAAGGGCAGGTGCCTGAAACTATGCTTATGCCCGACATAACGGCTAGTTTCGGGCACCCTGACTGACATAACGGATAGTTTGGGTAGTTACATGTTCTTCGGGAAAACGGTTATTTGCCCTGAAAATAGGACCGTTGGCCACGCGTTAGGGGCTCTATATAAACCCTCTCACTTGAGAGGGTTAGGTATCCAATATTCACCCTACGAACTAATACTTTGTACTTGTCCCTTTTCTCTGACCCTTTCTTACTTGAGCGTCGGAGTGCCTTGCAGGTACACCCCCTCCTCTCCATCGGCATCCCATACGCAGTTGGCGGCCCACTTCTACAGGATCTGATCCAGCCTTCATAATCAATGGCACCGTCTGTGGGAATCATTGTTCTCCCCATCTTTCTTTCCCCAGAAACCGAAGATCAAAACAATTTTTAAAGATCATCATCATCATGGCCTCTCAAGATCGCGCCAAGGATGCTCTCCAAACCACTGTCCTCCTCGTCAACAAGACTGACGTTGACGGCCAATCATCTCTCCTCCGAGATGCCCATTTTCTGAGGGACAGAGCCACAGCTTCTCCTTCCCCTACCCCTACTGACCGCAACAACGATCAGCCTCCACTTGACGTCCAGCCTGTTCCTGTTCCGCCCAACGCCGACCCGGCCGTGACAGCCCTCCTGGAGGTGATCAACAAAACCAACACCCTGATCCTGCAGCAGAACGAGAGGATCGGGGCGTTAGAAGAGTCCAACCATCCAAGATCCCTTCCCCCGAGGAGGAACCAGAGACGATTACGGGGCCCGCAGCCTCGGAGAGATATCGACCGAAGACTGCGCCAAGAGCCTGATCCTCGCACCGCCCGAAAGCGTGACCAGGTCTCCCCGCGTAACCACCACTCTCCCGGCCACAAGAGGAATCAAAGGAACGAGCAATCTCCCCCAGTCAAGTCTAAAGGCCGGGCCCATTCACCTTCTCCCCAAAGGAACCGCTCTTCTTCTCCCCAGAGGAACCGCCACCACGAGCGTACCCTTCGGTCCCTATCATTCACTAATTCCAGCAGCGACGATGAGCGTCGCGGCCCATTGTCCCAGGAAATCTTGGCTACCCGCCTCCCTAAAGGCCTGGAAAAGCCCCCGTCACTGGGCACGTACGACGGGACCACCGACCCCGACGAGCACATCGAGAACATCGATGCGCTATTGGACTACCGCGGCGTACGGGGCACTATCAAATGCCGGCTATTTTCGACCACGCTCCGAAAGGGAGCGATGATGTGGTATAAGCAGCTGCTCGAGGAGTCCATAACCTCATGGAGACAACTGGGCAGGATGTTCTCACGACATTTCACAGCTTCTCACCGTCATCCCAAGACTGAGGCCTCCCTTGGAGCCATAATCCAAGGAAAGGACGAACCTCTCCGCGCTTATATTGAGAGGTTCAACAAAGAAGCAGAACAGGTCCCTACAACGGGTGAAATGAAGAAGTTTCTGCTCGAACAAGGACTCTGCCCGGGCTCCGAGTTTTCTAAAGCTATTTTCCTCGCACCGCTGAGGAACTTAGACGCCCTCCTCCTCAAAGCCCAATCGTACATTCAGTATGAAGAGAAGGTTGCGGCCAGCAACGTCCGAGCATCACACCATCAGGAGAACACTCGGGCCTTCAGAGGAGAGGAAGCCTCAACATCTCGTCGGGGCGAATGGAGGCGCGAGGACCGTCCCCTGGACCCCCGCGACAGCGAGGGACCCTCCGGGCGGTTCCACGACTACACCCCCCTGACCGTCTCCAGGGAGAAGATACTGTCCGAATGTGCCAATTCAGAATTCAAGCAGGCAGGGGTCCGCTTCCCCAAACAACTGCCAGCCAGACCAAACGTGGACAAATCAAAATACTGCCGTTTCCACAAAAGTCACAGCCACACTACAGAAGACTGCATCCATCTGAAGGATGCTATTGAGATACTGATCAGGGACGGCCACCTGAAATAATTTGCGAAGAAGAAAGACACTCCTCGGCAGGATGCCCAGGAGTCCAAGAAGATAGAGGAGGAAATACCCTCCTCGGAAGACGCCAACATACAGGTCGCTATGTCCATATCGCGACCAGAGGACTTCTACGTCCCGAACGGGCTCAGCGCCCCTGCTTATTTCGCAACCCACATCATGTGGGAGACGTTTCCCTTCGACATGGTTATCTCCAGTGGGGGCTTCAACGAAGTCACGGTGGGCTCCGTGAAACAAAAATTCGAACATCTGATCAACACAAGCTTCAACAAGGTGACCACGCTTGATCAGGCCCAGAAGGGCTCCGTCCTCATCTCCTTCTACTGGGAAGAGCTCCTCGGGGGATCCCCGAACTCGAGCATACCTTTGTTTGTCAGAGCCCGAATGGAGAACTTCGACGTTCACAGAATCCTCGTCGACCAAGGCAGCTCGGTCGACATCATGTACTCCCAGCTATTTGCAACACTTCAGCTGGACGAATCACCCCTTACCCCCTACGTAGGGTCTAATTTGCAGGGGTTCAACGGATCAGTGACCAAGCCTTGGGGATACGTCGAACTGATCGTAACCTTCAGATCAGCTAAGATGGCCAGATCAGTCAAGGTGCAATTTCTGGTGATCGACTGCTCGTCGCATTACCAGTGCATATTCGGAAGGCCAACTCTGGCCGAGTTGGTAGCGGTGCCTTCAACACTCCACTTGAAGATGAAGTATTACACTTTAAAAGGAATGGTCGCCACCCTCTACGGCGACATCGAAGCTACACGACGGTGTTTCGAAGCAGCTACAAAGGGGTTCAACGCCATAACGTCCAAGCCAAAAACGTCGAGTAAGCCAGTATTGCCAAGCAGCTCCGAGGAAGCCAAGCCGCTGCCCCAGGTCGACTCTATCGACCTCGATAGTCGCTTCCCCGAAGAAGACCAATAAGAGGAGCGAGCAGCTTCAGCCAAACCGTCTACATCGTCCAGCAGCAGCTCCCATCCGATGTGCCCAATCCCAGATGGTAACTTCGAGATCGTTCTGTTCGGCGACGACCCTCAGTGGGGAGTGAAGATTGGAGCAGATCCGCCCGACTTCGCGAGGTAGCAGCTCAAAGCATGCCTCCGTGAGAATGCCAACCTCTTCGCATGGAGCGCCGCCGAAATACCCGGCTTGGATCCATCTGTTGCCTGCCACCAGCTGACAATTGACCCGACCGTCAAGGCCGTAGCACGACGTAGGAGAAAGCAGTCTCCGGAGAAAACGGAGGCTGCTGAAAAAGCTATAAAGGACCTCCTCGAGGCCAAATTTATTTCGGAGGCCAAGTACACCACTTGGCTGCCCAATGTTGTACTCGTTAAAAATCTAATGGAAAATGGCGAATGTGCATTGATTACACCGATCTCAATAAGGCATGCCCGAAAGATGCCTATCCCCTCCCTAATATTGATAAACTTGTTGATGATTATGTTGGTTTTAAACTTTTATCGTTCATGGATGCCTACTCGAGCTATAATCAAATTCCAATGGCAATGACCGACAAAAAATACACGACCTTCATGACCGAATCGAGCAACTATTACTACAACGTAATGCCCTTCGGCCTGAAGAACGCCGGAGCAACCTACCAAAGAATGATGAACAAGGTCTTCCAGGGAGAAATAGGCGACATGCTCGAAGTCTACATGGACGACATGATCGTAAAATCCCAAGAGGAAACCGATCATACTGTCCATTTGAGAAAGGTCTTCGAACAGGCCAGGAAATACAAAATGCGTTTTAACCCGGAGAAGTGCACGTTCGGTGTCCGAGCAGGCAAGTTCCTCGGTTTCTACTTAACGGAACGAGGAATCGAAGCCAATCCCGATAAGTGCCAAGCATTCTCCGAGTTTCCTATGCCCCAGTCAAAGAAGTTCATTCAGTCCCTCAATGGGATGCTCGTTTCGTTATCTCGTTTCGTGGACAAATCTGCCCAACACGCCCTACCATTCTTCAAACTCCTCCGTAAGGAGGCAGCATTCGAATGGACCGAGGAATGTGACAAGGCCCTTCTCCATCTCAAACGGGCACTCTCAGAGCCACCAGTCCTCTCCCGGCCAGACAATGGCGAAACATTGTACCTGTACCTCGCCGTAGCAACCGAAGCGGTGAGCGCCACTCTCATCCGCGAGGCACCTGATGGACAGAAGCCCATATACTTCACGAGCAAAGCACTGCAAGGTCCAGAGTTAAGATGCCAACAGATAGAGAAAGTGGCTCTGGCCCTCATCAACGCAGCCAGAAGGTTAAGACACTACTTCCTGGCCCACACGATCGTGGTTCGAACAGATCAACCTATAAAACAGCTACTGGGACGACCAGACACGGCCGGTCGAATGCTCAAATGGTCGCTTGAACTATCCGAATTTGACATCCAATACGAAAGCTGGAAATCCGTCAAGGCTCAAGCTCTGGCCAACTTCGCGCGGAAATGACATTCGCGGACTCCCCCGCGAGCGAAGCGCGCAAATGGACCATTTTTGTTGACGGTGCCTCAAGCTCGGCAGGGAGCGGCGTGGGCATCATACTGGAGAGCAACGAAGGGATCATCGTCGAAGTATCACTCACCCTGTCCTTCCCAACCTCCAACAACCAGGCGGAATACGAGGCCTTCCTCGCTGGGTTACGCTTGGCCGATGACCTGGGCGCAGAAGAGGTCGTCATTTGCATAGATTCACAACTCGTGGCCCTTCAGGTTCGAGGAGAATATCAAGCCAAAAATGATAACCTAACCGAATACTTAGCACTGGTAAAAAAGAAATGACAAAGTTTGCAGCGGTGGAGGTAAGACATGTTCTCCGCGAACATAATGTCCGGGCAGACGTTCTGTCCAAACTGGCCAGCACAAAGAAGAAAGGCAGAAACAAGTTCGTCATACAGGAGGTACTTCCTCGACCTAGTACCGGGAAGGCCTCCCCGACCCTCGACGTACAAGTGATCGGCAACAACAATTGCTGGATGACCCCTGTGTACAACTATCTCGCTAATGACGAACTTCCGGCCGACCCAAAAGAGGCCAACATAGTTAGGCGAAGAGCTTGCTCCTATGTCCTGGTCGAACATAAACTCTACAGGCGGGGATTCTCCATTCCGCTGCTCAAGTGTGTCGAGGAAGAAATGGTCGCACATATCCTGCGTGAAATCCACGAGGGAATCAACGCCCAACACCTCGGTGGAAGGTCACTTGCCTGAAAGCCCCTCCGAGCAGGATACTACTGGCTGACCATGCAGCACGACGCGAAAGAACACGTGAAGAAATGCGATAAATGCCAACGGCACGGGGACATGCACCTGACTCTACCTAACGAGCTCAAGGCTATGTCCTCCCCGTGGCCATTTGCCTGGTGGGGCCTAGACATCCTAGGACCCTTCGTGGTAGGATCAAATCAGAAAAAATACCTAATAGTGGGTGTAGACTACTTCACAAAATGGATAGAAGCAGAGGCTCTAGCCAAGATAACAACCCTCAACATCTTGCGTTTCTACAAGCGAGACATCCTTGCACGTTTCGGCATCCCCTAAGCGATAGTAACAGAAAATGGGACGCAATTCACGGACAGGAAGTTTCAAGACTTCGTCGCCCAACTGGGCACGAAGCAGCACTTCGCATCCGTCGAGCATCCTCAAACAAACGGGCAGGCTGAAGCAGCTAACCGAGTCATCCTTCGAGGCCTTAAACAAAGACTGGACGAAATAAAGAAGGCGTGGGTCGAGGAACTGCACAGCATACTGTGGGCATACCGCATAACTCCACACTCTACAACCGGGGAAACACCTTTCCGTCTAGCATACGGGACAGAGGCTGTAATTCCCGTCGAAGTTCACGTACCCTCCAGGCGGACATAATCGCCCCTAGACGAGGAGATAAACGACGAATAATTAAGAGAAGAACTCGACCTCGTCGAGGAAATCTAAACTGGGGCAGCCCTCCACGAAGCCTCACTAAAATAGAAAATTACCATCAGGCACAACGCCAAGGTGATACGACGGGAGTTCGATGTGGGAAGCCTTGTTCTAAGAAGGAACCACAAAGACTATCGCAAGGGCAAATTGGCCGCCAACTGGGAAGGACCCTATCGTGTCCGAGCAAAAATGGAAAATGGGGCCTACTACTTAGAACATCTCAACGGGGAAGAACTTGCTCGACCATAGAACGCCAAAAAGTTAAAACAATACTATAGCTAAGGTCCTAATTCTCGGTTCGACCCATCACGACGACGAGCGTCAGCTATCGACCACTATGCACGCCTAGGTACAAGCGTCGCATATCAATGAAGCAAAACCCCGCTCAGTAATGAGCCGGGTAACTTCTCGACGGCGGTCCTCGATCGAGCATCGCCGTCGTCAAAGTACCATGACCTGTAGAACCCCAGTTCGCGATGGGACGTTCACGCCGCGAACTCAGGCCTTAAACGCGACCTGAGCTCCGCACCCCCGCAAGGATATTCCCCGCCCGTTCGACTAGTTTCCCTCACTGCCGAACACATCTACAACGAGCAACCCCCTGAATCTTCACATAAGTCAAATACTTCCTATCACGGGCAGACATACATTCACAATAAGCATGAGTGCAACACTTAGCAAAAAATAAAAACAAGTAAAACCACACAGATAACATAATCGGACATATAACTTAAACATAATAAGTGGCCACTAGGACCACGACTGTGCTGGGTTAAATAAAATGGGGGCCATGGCCCCCCAAAAATAAATTACAACAATTACTCGGCACGCAGACCGGACAAGTTACAACAACAAAAAGACAAACCTCTCACTCGTCCATATGATCGGCAGGCTCGGGCTGAGGTCCCTGGCTCTCCGCGGGCTGATCCTCGGCATTTCCTTCAAGGAGGGCTTCGGGCATTACGATCCGACCATCCTCAACATGCGCCAGATAGTGGGTACGCTCGATAGAAAAGTCAAGCTCGGGGTTCACCTCCCACAGTTGAGCCACGACGTTTCTGAAGGATTCATCTGCGACGGCAATACTGTCATCCTCGGCCATCAGCATACGGGCTACCAGCTCAGATCTCGTCTTTAATTCCTTCACATCTTTCGGCTCATCTTCACCCGGGGCAATTGACCGCCCTCAACTGCTGGACCAGCTCCTCGGCAGCTTTCTTCTCCGCCGCCAACGTGGAATTCTCCTTCTTCAACCTGGCCACCTCCTCCTCATCTTTCTTCCGAGCATCGTCTGCACCCTTGACTTCTTCTTTGAGGGACGCCATGGCATCCTGGGTAGCATTGAGTTCGGACTCAGTTGCAGAGTCCCCTTCAGCATAAACGGCTGCCATCTCCAGCATCCCAACCAATGCTGAAGCATCTTGAGCCACCAACGCCCTCTTGCTCGGGAGATCCATGTTTTCCAAGCGAAGAGACTCTGCCCGGGGCACGACCAAAGAGTTCCCCTCAAAGAATTTCCTATCAAGGAGGCAAGGAGGAAGCTCGAACCTCCCTTTCTCCGGCACCCGAGTGAGATCCACAGCGTCATTAAACCTTGGCCGCTTGGGTCGTCCGGTCAAAGAAAGGGGAGATCCCCGGGGAGCGGGAGTTGGAGAAGAAGAAGTCCCCGCAGCAGACTGAACCGGAGGGGGAGCACAAGCACCAGCAAACCGGGACTTCAGAGGAACTGCTCCAGCTTTGTTCCTCGCAAGAGCGTTCTTCACAACCCTCTCATGGGCCTGAGGCATCTCTCCTGCATAAACAAAAGTTGAACAAGTTACGAGGAAAAGAATAATACGAGCAAATCTAAAATAACTAAGACTACCAAGCAGCTTCTCGACTTCCGTAGGAGTCTTGCACTCCAGCAGTGCCTTGGTGTTGATAAACTGGTACTCAACCCTCTGACTACCGTCCTCCTCAAAGATCAGATTACCCTTATTCGTCCAGCATTCAGCAAGCAGGAAGGAGTTAACGTACTTCACCAACTCCTCGTACGCCACGACATTCTGCCCGTGTAGCTCGTGCGGTTAGAGAACGTAGTCACTAGGATTCTTGGCGAAATGGCCTGGTGCCCAATGAATGGGGAACTTGTAGATTCTCTGCCCAATAAATTTCCTGTCTCGTCGCGCAGGTCATTTCCATCCTCATCAACTTCGATCTCCCAAACGTATGTACTATTCTGGGCAACTTCGGACACGGGCTCGAGAACATAGTACCGCTCCTTAAACGTCTGTATCGACTCCAAAAATGGTTTAAACAATTTGCGAGGCTGCTTCAAAGAGACCCAACCATACTTCCTCCCCGACAGCTGCCTTTGACGATGGAAGACGGTGAAGAATAGAGGAAGAGTAGCCCCTATGGCGAGGTACTCGCACACCAGCTCGAATGCCCAGATGAAGGCCAACGAGTTAGGGTGCAGTTGTGTGGGAGCCAACTTCAAGTGCGTGAACCCCGACTGCTGAAAATCGGTGAACGGAAGCCTCAGACCCAGCTCCTTAAAGGTATATTCATACATTGTGAAGCGGTCCCCAAAATCCGTACAGACCCGCTCATCCTCGGAAGGGAAGTGCACCTTCCACTCCCCATCCGGTCCAACCTCCGTAAAAACATCCCCTAAGTACGTTGCAAAGGTAGACACATGCTCAGCAGGTTCGACCACCTCCCATTCCTTCGCGGAACCCTCAAAGACGTCCTCGTCCATAACTTCCAACTCCTCTTCCTCCCCGACATCACTGGGGGTGCTCGAGGCCGTGGAACTACTACTATCCGAAGAGCTTGTTTCTTCCTCGGACGTATCTAAGATAATCTCTCTATCTGGCCCCGTCGCCATGTCGATCACCTGAAAAGCAGAGAAGAAAGTGAATTCGGCAACAAATCAAATCCACTCTTCCACCGCTGGACAAGTGAAAGGGCGCGCAAAGGGCTGAGGACAACGTCCCCGACCTAAGTCCTAACATCAAAAGAAATACTGAAACCTCCCCGTGAGGAGACGCTCGAAACAAATCATCCCCAAGCGAGGAACTTCCTCACACTCATACCCAGTTTCCGCTCGAAGCTTCGCCGAAAATCGCAGAACTTCACCGGAATCTGGGAGTATTCTACCGAAAAACTCATCACCCACTCAGAAGATGAACGGTCACGGTGGTTACACATGCATCGCCGTCGTAACGACACCGTGAACCGTCCTCCTCACCAAAACATCTAACACGTCCAGCGACATGTAAGAGGTGGAAAAATGGCACAACCACCATCCACCACCAACTATCACCGGAAATCAACCTATTTCGTCCTCTAAACCTAGCCCTAACCACATGCAATCTACCATTGACCACCAAAAGGAGTAGAACAAGCACAGGATCAGAAACTTACTTGATTTAAGAAGGCGAAAGTGGCTGCTCGAAGCTTGGAGCAGTGGTCGAAGTAAGCAGATGGCAGTGACGGGCAGGAATGCTGAAGGAGACGAAGAGAAATCAGAGCAAAAAAGTTCCAAATGGAACAAATTTCCCCTTTTTTTATACAAAAGGGCACGTGCAAACACGCGTTCGTAGGCCACACTGACTATCAACTAGCCATCATTACCTAGTAACTGCTACACGGAGCTCTAGGCATACGTGGTGCCCCAACGTTTCCAATTCT
This sequence comes from Lathyrus tuberosus, assembly GCA_022829125.1. Taxonomy (NCBI): domain Eukaryota; kingdom Viridiplantae; phylum Streptophyta; class Magnoliopsida; order Fabales; family Fabaceae; genus Lathyrus; species Lathyrus tuberosus. The sequence goes on from JALAZF010000233.1 coordinate 1,820,255, forward strand.
GACTGACCTTTAGTCTCCTCGGACACCGGGCAACAAGGTCGCGACCATAAATTTCACGGACACCAGGGGTCACGGGCACATCGAGACAATCCTCCACGTCCTTAAACGACGACTTCACGCTAGCTCCCTGGAGCAACGAGCTGTCCTTAAGTCATCACTCCCATGCCCGGGAGCAACGACTTGGGGGGCTCCTGTTCTGGACTGGACCAATGGCTAGACACGACCCAATCCACTTCCGCTTCAGAGCGGCCCAAATTGCCTAAGTCCAATCCACAAAGGGGTAAAAGTTACCTTTCTGCCCTCCAACCGGGCAAAGAATGCATGTTTCTCTCCAAAATTACAGCCCGTTATGCACGGCTTCATTGCTCCCCGAACAGTTAAGGGCGGGTGCCCGAACTATGCTTATGCCCGACATAACAGCTAGTTTCGGGCACCCTGACCGACATAACGGCTAGTTTGGGTAGTTACCTGTTCTTCGGGAAAATGGTTATTTCGGCTATTAGGTAGTGCTTCCAAGTCACGTGCAGCTGTTACTGGTAGTTGCATTTCAAGACCTATTGGCTTTCGCAGTTTTCAACTTGAAGCATTCACGTGTGTAGTAGTGAAACTGTAAAGGTGGTGGAAAGGTCTCTTGTTGCTTAAATTGATGAATAGATCAGCCATCACAATCCAGTCTTGTACGCGTGGGTGGATAGCTAGGCGAAAGGCCACATTTGAGAAACACCGTACTAATGTCATGGAAGAATATGCCGCATTGGAGCTACAGCGATATATTAGGGGATATTTAACTCGAAATTTGATATTAGGCAGTGCTTCTAAGCTGCGTGCAGTTGCTGCTGGATGCATTTCAAAACCAACAGGCTGTTCTAGTTTTCAGCTGGAACTATTCTTGTTTCAAGTAGTGAAATTGCAACGATGGTGGAAACATCTCTTCTCACATATATTGAGGACAAAGCCTACAACTCTATTAACATATTAACCACAAACTGTCAACATAATCAGCCAGATAATTAGCATTTTTTCCTAAGAAAATTCACATCATCATCAACTCTAATAGTTCCTTAACCTAATAACATTCTCATCCCAAGTTCAATTCCATATTTTAACTACCCTTCATTTAGCTTAGCTAAAATGGAAAAAGCACATGACATTTTGACATTGCATAATATCACAGGTACAAACATTCAGATGATGCTACTGCCAGTAATTACGCTGCTAACCAAAACCAATTCACAAATTTCATTCCAATGATACTAAATGCAAATTTAAACATACAGAGTTTCCAACTCACTAACTAATCCAAATACAACATACCAATAACAGTTTCAGCCCATGCCAATTAAATGTGAATAGAATTAACCGCAACGACTTCTTAAAATTCATCCTGAAATCACAGCAACGTCTCCATCTCTCCATCTTCAATTCATCTTCATAGACATCTTCATCATCCTTTCCATTATTAGCGTTTTGCGGTTCATTTTGTGTACAGTATTTTCCAAATTTCCAGACGCAAAACGGTTGCGAACCTCATTACGTTTCCTGCAGCCAACACCACTCATTCCAACTCAGAATGTAGACAACAAAGAATGGTTTGCTCGACTCGCACGTTTCGTCAGAATAATTCATCGAACCTGCAACCGACAGAAAGAGGAAAGTTAGTCCTTCATAAGCACGTGGACGGTCATGATATTGCTGTCAAATCCGGGGGTGATACGATTATGCATTCAAAGGATGGAATGTTCTAACCAAACAATTCAACAAAGACTACTAGCTGACATACCTCGAATAATGCTTTCAAAATTCGACACGGTTTTGCCGTCAAGATATTTCAAAGCGCCATAAGCATCATAACATCATCTCTGCTGCTCTTTTCCAATGTGCATTGATTCTCAACAAAACCCCATTCCTTTTATTCTTTGAGTTGAAAGTCTCAACTTGAAGAGTAGAGTAACGTTTTGTCAAAATGTCCGTCTCCATATTCAATTTCAAAACAGCCTGAGATAATGTTTTGTATCAGAACCTGATTTAGATTCATGAACACCACCGTCAGCAGTCAGTATTGTATGATGATCATTGCAAGTTGAATCGTGCATGTGAGAGCAAGAATTGTCTCTACAAGTCAATCTATGTTTTGATGATAACAATAAGTATTTGTGAAAGAACCATTTTATGGTCTAACGTGTGTTGTGTGTAGATCATAAGAACTAAAGACATCAGAACCAACATACACCAGCTAGATGTACTATGATTGAATATATATATATATATATATATATATATATGCGAAGTTACTATGTGTGACTAAAGTCGCGAGAAGCAAGAACGCTTGTTTATCTAGTCATGATCAGCCAGATCCAAGGATGCCAAGATTGCTGTTGCAATGCTCTTGTGGATGCTCTCTGAAAGTGATTAAGATTCTAAAGATAGTGAAGCTTCTGAAGAAGTACACTCAGAAAGAACCAAAGTTCTGAAGACTCCTATGACTTGAAGTTCTGATGGCTGAAGGCGCTGAAGACCAAATGCAGAAAGAATCTGAAGACTGACGAGTTCTGAAGATCAAGGTTTCAAACAAGAAGTTCTAAAGACTCTGAAGATATGCTCTGGAGATTCGGAAGACTTAAAGCAGAAAAGGATAACGCTCTTAACGACCAAGTACTGAAGTTCTGAAGACTGATTCCTAATGGACTTCTTCAATTAACGGAAGACTTGAAGCATCATATATTCTTCTATAAAGACTCCACTCATGCTTCATCAAATAAACATCAAAAGCCACTGAAGTTTCAAAGTCTAAATATTACCGTTGTGAGTTAAATGTACACATTGCCCAAGAAAAGATGTCTGGTCACTTCCTCCTATGCAAAAAGAAGATGTGTCAGTACAACTCATTATATCACAACGTCTCTTTTCCAAACAGCCAACAGTATTTTCTAACGGCTATATTTCTACTGGCTATTTAATGGAAAGAGTTTTTACTTCTGATGTGTCGATCACTTGTAGAATTACGAACTGAAAGTTCATCTACAAAATTGACCAAGTCATTGTGTGAAGATAGCAACAACGATGAGTTCTCGTTGTAACACTTAGAATATTCAAAGTTGTCATTAATTCACTCATGACAATTGTTGTTGAATCTCAAACGAACAAATTAACACAACAACAACAATCAAACAGAAGCTGTTGATGAAGAAGACAATAATTGAAGATCAGTCAAGTCATCAACCTACCTTCTCGTCAAAGCCACATTGAAGATCTGAAGCAAGGAGTTGCTGCTCAAAGCTTGCTCAACCAGAAGATCAAGAAGAAGAAGATCTACAAGATGTTAACAATCATAATATCTAAATACATCTTTGTAGTTTCTTAGGAAAGCAAGGAGCTGATTGCTCAAAACTTGCTTGAACACATATGTGTGTTCTTTGTACTTAAACATAGGAGAAACTTGCTTGTTAAGAAGCACAATTTGTAATCTCCAGTTTGCCAATTCAACTAAATGAATTGAGACTCCTCAAGTGAACGTTATATCCTGATGGGATCCCTGAATGGTTCAGCTGTGAGTTGAGGCCCTTGAGTAGATCACGTGGTGATCAGATACTTGAGATGACAATGGCTGAGGGTCATTGTGGAAAATCTTGAAATATGGTCAGTAACGTTATATTCATTGTGATGAATCCCTGAACGGCTAGCTGTGAAATCCCAGCAGTGGGTCTGCTCGGTCAATGAATGTTATATCCTGTTGGATCCCTGAACGGTTCATTGGGTTGTTAGTCACAGTGTGGCTGTGCAAGTGGTTAGTCACCGGCTGTTGCCCGTGCAAGTGTAATCATGATTTGGTTATAGTGGATTAAGTCCTTGTGTTCAAGGCGAAATCACCTGAGGAGGGTGGACTGGATTACCCCCATGGTGAACCAGGATATATCGTGTGTCCTTTACTCTCTTGCTTAGTATCTCTATTTATGTTTCTGCATTGAATATCAGAACCTCATATTAAGCAAAGTCAGAACCTTGCAGCCTATCTCTGATAAGCTTCCGCATTGCAAGTTCTGAGTATCGTATCTTATGAACAGAACCTATACGGTTCTCATACTCTTTAGTTAATAGATCAGAATCTCTCAACGAACATTGAAGGTTCTTGAGCGTCAAATTAACAAGATACGAAAAGTTACAAAAAGAGTAAATACACAATTCAAACCCCCCCTTTCTTGTGTCTTTCTCGCACCTTCAATTGATATCAGAGCTCCGGTTCTGTTATTGATTTACATCAAACACTTAACGCTGTCAGAAAAAGATCCAGATGTGGTGCGTAGAAGTACTCTTGGTGAGATTGAAATCCACTTACAATTTCTGTAACAGTTCAACAGTTAACTGTGTACAAAATTGTAATCAATCTAATCACTTCATGAGCATTTCACTGATTCGAGATGAAGCCTCGCTAAAGTTGAAGAATCAGTTGATAAGATAAATTCATCAGATAAAAGGAATTATCTGTTGAATGCTCATTTTGGAAAATACAGCAAGAAATCTTGTTTGCTGAAGATTAATCCTTTATGAGTTTTTGAGATGTTTTCAAGAAACGGATTAGGTCCACCCTTAACTTTATCGTTTAAAACTCATTCTGGATCTCTTTATGTAAAGAAGAAATATTGTCGTTCTAAGACTTTGAATTTCAGAAAGAAATCTGTTAAACTCAGAATCTGAAGAATTCAAATTATTAGAAATGATTCAATGTCAGAACCTGGAATGATCAAAAGATTCAATGGAGAACTGAATCCCAAAGACTCAGTAATCACTTGATTCCGAACGAACTCGTAAGATCTTAACTGGTTCAGTAATCAAGCTCCAACAACCTGAAATCATCCTAGTAAAGATCAAATGTTAATAATCTGATTTTTGACAGATCAAGTGTTCTCAAAATCACTTGTGATATGAAATTAAATGCTATCATTTCAGGTATCTAGGTTCTCCAACTAAGATGACGTTAATGATGTTTCATTTGAAGAAATTAGTTAAATCATAGATATGTGTGAACAACCCCAAATAAGTTGATCATCATTGTGAGAACAAGAGGTTCATGCAAATCATGTCTAGTGATGTACACATGAGGCATGATGATGTTTTGGTTCTGAACAAGTTCTGAAACAACCTTGAGGAACAAGTCAGATGCTGATATGATAATTTCTCCTCGGTTCTTACTGAACTAGTGAAATCAATCATCTTTCAAAGAAAAGAAACTCTCACAAACGCAAACTGAATTCGGGCTTTGAAAGGAAAACTCAACCAATTCTTGAAGTTTGTCGTTTAAGATTCAGATCCATATCTTAGGAACTGTATCGGAACTAAACAGGTTCTATGGATCAAGGAAATGAGAAGTGAGAAACATTCAAAACAAATGTAATATGTTATTTATGAATGGGGTCATCAAATGAAATTTACTGTTCACTCAGTATTGCTCCCACGCATATGAGTGTCACCTTATCAAAAAGGATTGCATGGAATTGGCTAAGTTCAAATAAAATGGTCACTCTGATCATGCTAAGTCCTAATCTCAGTTACTGTAACCTAAAGAACTAAAGGACAAGGTTGAACAGGAAAAGAGAGAGAAAGCTACAATCCAACTAGGATCACCTTCGAAGAAAATATTCTCTTCAGAAGTCAGAAGACAAGCTTATCTTGAAGAATCCAAGAAACATCTGCAGCTTATTCGAAAATAGGCAGAATAAAAAAGATGCTCAAAGCTTCAGGAGTCAGAAAGGAATGATTTCACAAAAAGTTTTAGCTAAAAGATTTTCTTCAAAAAGGTTAAGCATCCCTAAGGTATGGTCTCACTCATTACTCCTTTTATTATGGTAAGATTATCAAATATTTATGATTTCCAAGACAATCATAATTACGAATGTGTCAGCTACCTTATCTCTAACCTTAGGCATACGGTAACTTAAGTCCATCATATGTCCTGTCAACTGACTGTCATAGCTATTCATAGCTTGTCTAGGAAATGATAACCTCGCGTGTGCCAAGCATGATAAATAATCATCACTCATAAGCTCACCTTATAACAGTACTCCTCTTCTAGAAAGAATCACTATCTAGTTGGTTAGAACTCCCTCCTCCATTTCCTGCTCAAAATGTCTTCACACAATATCAGAGGGGAAATTTTCGATCTAGAGCTTCTAAAGGAATTCACATTGGATCTAAACCTTTTACCACAACTCAACAAAACTAGTATTTTCTCTGGTATTATATTTCAGAATTGGGAAAACTACTTCGACATGCTTGTTGGACCTGTCTTCCCTTCTCTTGTAACTGAGTTCTAGGCAAATGCACGTGTACTTGAATATGACTATGGCAAAAATACTATTTTGTCCGTAGTTGCTGGATATCCAATCTTGATCAACCCCACCATCATAGCTAAAGCTATTAGGTGCGTTGAAGATGGTGTGACTGTGGAAAGAAATTCCAACAACCATAGCTTTGACAGACATTTGCACGTCATTTTCAAAACAGAGGGGCATCCCACTCAACCTTGCACTCTCACTTCAGTTGCTAAAGATTGGTACAATCTGATGGTAACAAATTTTAGACCGAGAGAAAGAGGAGGAGGATGGTTATCTGACATGGAGAGATTGCTTATTTTCTTTTTAATTTCTAGAATCAAAATAAACCTACCTCAATCCATGTACAATCATCTAAAGGAAGAAATTAACCTGTCAAGGGAAGACACTATCTACCAAGTTCCCTATTGCAGGGTCATCTCTCATATTCTTGATCTTCAAGGAGTGGTTAGTCATTGCAGAAGAAATAGAATGACTGAGAAGATTTTTCCCAAGTTCTGTCAACCTATAACCTTCTTTACCTAGATAGAAATTAAGTTTCTCTTAAGATCACAAGTTTTTCTAGGATCCCTCTTTGTATGCCCTTATTGTAACACCCCATTTCTACCCATCGAATAATAATAAATCAGAGTTTCAAAATTTCAACACTCAAATAGGGTGCCATATTTTCAACTTAAAAACAATGGCATTTAACCACATAAACATGGATACATAACACTTAATACTCAGATGAGCATAATTCAATCTTTGACACAAAACAACTTTATTAATACGCAGCGGATTCGTAAATTCAACTGAAATACCATAACATCTGGTTTGATTCAAAACAACTCTAAGACATCAGGTCTTTAATGAAAACCAACTTAAAATTCAGCAACAATACTAAAATCAGTAATAAAGAAAACAATCGTTCATCCCCCCGAGTGTTACGTATCAGAGCGACAACACCGACTCGAACTAATGAAGGTAGACGACCTTCACCCCGAATTACCTGCAGGATGGCGTATAAACCATCACCATACACAGAAGGGGTGAGATATCAAACAATATAATCGGATATATGATAAATAATATATTAGATCAGATTACATAAAATCACCACTTCACAACATTACCATCAACTTTAATCAACAACACAACAACAATTTATGCAACATGGAATGCGACTCATAAAATGCACATGCATGTGGTACCATTGGAGCAAAACTCCCAACTTAGAAACTTGCCAATTAATATTGACGTCAGCAAGGCATAAGCCTTCAACTTAAATTTTGCCAATCCAGGCCAACTTACCGAGCACCAGCTCCAACTTGATATGCGATGTATGCAACTCAACATGAATATCATAATAACAGCAATAATAGTTATGTAACCACACAACAACAAATCAACAATTAGCCATAGGCCTACAACTTAACAGCAACAACAAATCAACATTGGCCATAGGCCTACAACTTAACAACAACAACAAATCAACATTGGCCATAGGCCTACAAATTAATTCTTGCCACTAATAAGGCAATGCAACAAAATTCCTACCAGCAACTTCACAACTTAAACACGACGATATCACGGTAACTTATATCCTACTATGTACCAACCATCTTATATCACAAACGCTCCTCGAATTTATTCGGACAAGACTTCCAAAACCGGTTAATTATTCTCCTACTAAAATTACTAATGTTTCTGTTCTCCTTTAATATTATTACGACTATTCTGGTACTGTTATTATACGACAAGTTCTGCTATGATTAATCACTATTCTGCTTTAATTATCCTTCTAATAAGTTAACATTGCTACTGATACTGAAAATCACCTCCTGCAAATTCATGCCCTTGCTGCTATATTTTTCTATTAATTAAAACTAATAATGACTATGTGATTTTCCTGCTAATTCACAAATTCTGTTTTTCTTGTATCACCCTGTTCTAATTTCTTCTAAACTCACCTTATTTTACTGTTATTAACATAATAATTTACTAACATAACAATTTACTGCTAAACATGTTAATGTTTCTACTAAGCATAATACCTACAAAACACTCCCTCTTACTGATACAGGTGGCTTGCACCACCAACTCTCTCAAGCAAAGGTGGCTTGCGCCACCATTTACTATCCAACCAAGGTGGGTTGCGCCACCATTCCCAAAGCAACAAGGTGGCTTGCGCCACCCTTTATCTAAAAGGCCCAGGTGGCTTGCACCACCCTTTATCTAAAGGGCAAGGTGGCTTGCGCCACCCTTTATCAAACACAGGGGTGGCTTGCGCCACCCCCCCCCCCTTTTTTTTTAATCTAGTTCAGTTCGAACAATTCCAATTAAATCCCACCATAGACCCAGAACAACAACACATATGGTTTTAGTAACATGAATTTGTTCACCGAAACAACGATAATAACCAGATACGACAACAACAGAAAAATCGGTATAATCTCCGACGCAATTCACACATCAGCGACAATTTTATAAAAACCCAAACCCTACATATTATTCATCAATTAACCAATTATAGAGTTATAACCCCACCCTTACCTTGGATTGAAGGTTGCTCTATGACTCTCCGATTGAACCTAGCTTTTGCCTTTCTTTTTTCCTCTTTTTCTCTTCTCTGCAACTTTACATAACTTCTCCCAAACCTTATTTCTTTTGTTAATTATACTTCCCACAATTCCACTTAAAACCTATTCTTCCTTATTTTCCTCCACGATCCCACTACTAATACTTAGTCTTCCTCATTTATCTCTCACCCAAATACTAATTAAATCATATTTTAATTAATAATAATATTAGGAATAATAATAATAATAATAATAATAATAATAATAATAATTTCCATCACCTATTTAATTAGATCAATATTCAGGTATGATTATAATTAAATAATTACTAACTAAAATAATCTAATTAGTCTTAGTCCCCACACCACCAATCTCTACGTTTTTTGTCACACACCCCTACTACCTTAAAGATAATTCTTAAGGCCACTACCCCTTACGATGGCTACACCAAGAACAGCCAAAACACACCAAAACACACGATCAATTACATCAATTCACAATTATTTCACGAATAATAATTAAAATAAAAATGGGCGTTACACTTATGATCTAAACTTGATATATATTCTCTTGCCTAAATTACTGAAGTATTCTAATTAAGAAATGCTTTTATGATCAATTTAAATTCACAATATCCTTAATTAAATTTTGATCGTGAAGGCTGGATCAGATCCTGTAGAATCAGGCCGCCAAGTGCGTTAGGGATGCTGGTCGTGTGGAGAGGAGGGGGGTGTACCTGCAAGGAACTCCGTCGCTCAAGTAAGAAAAGGGTCAGAGAAAAAGGGGCAAGTACAAAGTATGAATTCGTAGGGTGAATATTAGATACCTAACCCTCTCAAGTGAGAGGGTTTATATAGAGCCCCCAATGCGTGGCCAACGGTCCTATTTTCGGGGCGAAATAACCGTTTTCCCCAAAGAATAGGTAACTGCCCAAACTAGCCGTTAGGCCGGGCAGGGTGCTCGAAACTAGCCGTTATGTCGGGCATAAACGTAGTTTCGGGCACCTGTCCTTTGCTGTCCGGGCAGCGAGGAAGTCGTGTGTAACGGGCATCACGCCAGGGAGGAACGTTGCGTTCCTTGCACGGTTAGAGGGGCAGAAAGGTCACTTTTGCCCCTTTGTGGATTGGACTTAGGCAATTTGGGCCGCTCAGGAGTAGAGGCGGATTAGGCCAATTCTAGCCATTTGTCCAGTCCAGAACAGGAGCCCCCCAAGTCATTGCTCCCGAGCATGGGAGTGATGACTTAAGGACTGCTCGTTGTTCCGGGGAGCTAGCATAGAGTCGTCGTTTGTAGGCGAGGAAGGTCGTCTCAAAGTGCTTGTGACCCCAGGTGTTCGTGAAATTCGTGGTCGTGACCATGTTGCCCGGTGTGTGGGGAGACTAATGGTCAGACAGAATTTGAAACGTTGGGGTGCCACGTGTACCTAGAGCTCCGTGTAGCAGTTAATAGGCAATGATGGCTAGCGGATAACCATAATGGCCTACGGGCGCGTGGTTGCACATACCCCTTTGTATAAAAACGGGGGAAACTGTTTCATTTGAAACTTTTTCCTTTCTGATTCCTCTTCGTCTCTTCTAAGCTCTTGTTCGTCGCCGTCTTCAGTGCTTCCGGCCACCACGTCAAGCTTCGAGCAACCTTTTTCTTCTACTCAAATCAAGTAAGTTTTCTGATTTAAGACTTGTTTTACTCCTTTTCATCGTTACTGGTAGATTTGCATGCGGTTAGGGCTAGTTTAGAGGATGAAACATGCGATTTTCCGGTGATTGTTGGTGGCGCACTATGGTTGTGGCATTTCTATGCTCCCAATATGTCGTCGGACCTGTTAGAGCGTTTGGTGGGGAAGGTGGTTCACGGCGAGGTTGCATGTGTAACCACCTCGTTCGTTCATCTTCTGGTGGAGCGAAGAGTTTTCCGGTTGATCGTTCCCAGATTTCGATGAAGCTTTGCGATTTCTGGCGAAGCTTCAACCGGAAACTGGGCGTGAGCGCGGGGAAGCTCCTCGTTCTGGGTTGAGAGTTCCGAGCATATCCTCGCGGGGAGGTTTTTGCTCTCCCTTTGATGTTAGGGCTTAGGTCGGGGACGTTGTCCTCAGCCCTTTGCGCGCCCTTTCACTTGATTTAGCAGTGGAAGGGTGGATTTGATTTGCTGTCAAATTCATTGTCTTCTCTGCTTTTCAGGTGATCGTAATGGCGACGGGGCCAGACAGAGAAGTTATTCTAGATACATCCGAGGAGGAAACTGGCTCCGAGGAAAATAGCAGCTTGACGGCTTCGAGCTCGGCGACCTCAAGTTTCTCCAGCACTGCCGGGGAGGAAGAAGAGTTGACCGTTATGGAGGAAGACGTCGAAGGGTTCTCCGAGGAGGAGTGGGAGGTGGCCGAGCCTTCCGAGCACATTTCTACGTTAGCAAAGTCTTTGGCGGACGTCTTTATGGAGGTGGGACCAGAAGAGGAATGGAAGGTGCATTTCCCTACTGTGAACGAGCGGGTCTGCACGAACTTTGAGGACCGCTTTACAATGTACGAGTATGCCTTCAAGGAGCTGGGACTGAGGCTGCCTTTTACAGATTTTCAGCGGTCGGTGTTCTAGCATCTGAAATTAGCCCCTACACAACTGCACCCTAATTCGTTGGCCTTCATCCGGGCTTTCGAATTGGTGTGCGAGAATCTTTCTTTGGGGGCCACTCTCCCTCTATTCTTCACTGTTTTTCATCTACAAAGGCAGCTGACGGGGAAGAAGTATGGTTGGGTTTCTCTGAAGCAGTCTCGCAAGCTATTTAAACCATTTTTGGAGTCAGTCCGGACATTCAAGCAGCGGTACTTCATTGTCGAACCCGTGTCCGAGGTCGCCCAGGACAGCACATACGTCTGGGAGATAGAGGTTGATGATGACATAAACAAGCTGCTTAACGAGGAGGGGAAGTACATCGGGCGGAGGCTTTACAGGTTCCCCATTCATTGGTCACCCGAACACTTCAGCAAAGAGCCCAGTGATTACATTTTTTAACCGAACGACCTGTGCGGGCAGGACGTCGTGGCATACGAGGCGTTGTGAAGTGGGTCAACTCTTTCAATCTAGCTGCATGTTGGACTAGCAAGGGCAGCCCGATCTTCGAGGGAGATAGGAGTCAGAGGGCCGAGCGCCGGTTTATCAACGTTAAGGCACTGCTGGAGTGTAAGACTCCTGCGGATGCTGAGAAATTGCTCGGTAGTCTTTAGTTGTTTAATTTTGTTCATGTTATTTCTTTTCTTCGTATCTAACATGCACGTGTTTTGTTTGTGCAGGTGAGATGCCTCATGCTCATGATCGGGTTGTGAGGAATGTTATGGCGAGGAACAAGGCTGGGATGGCTCCTTCGAAATCTCGGTTCGTTGGTGCCCGCGCTCCTCCTCCCATTCAAGCTGCCGCAGGGACCTCCACTTTTCTGACTCCTGCTCCCCGGGGATCTCCTCTGCCTTTGGCTGGGCGACCGAAGCGGCCAAGGATTACTGATGCCGTGGACCTTACTCAGGTAGCGGAGAAAGGGAAGTTCGAGCTTCCTCCCTGCATCCTTGATAGGAGGTTCTTTGAAGGTAACACTTTGGTCGTCCCCCGGGCGGAATCCCTTTGCTTGGAAGGCATGGATCACCCGAGCAAGAGGGCGTTGGTGGCCCAAGATACTTCTGCCCTGGTCAGGATGCTGGAGATGCCTGCTGTCTACGCAGAAGGGGACTCTGCACTTGAGTCTGAACTTAAAGATGCCCGGGCTTCTGAGGCGGCCCTCAAGGAGGAAGTTAAGAGTGCCCGCGAGGCTCGGAGGAAGGCCGAAGAGGAGACGACCAGGCTGAAGGAGGATGTCTCCAAGCTGGCGGCGGAGAAAAAGGCTGCCGAGGAGCTGAACAAAGAGTTGATGGCAGCCAGCGCCCCAGGTACCGACGAGTCGGATGATGTAAAAGAGTTGAAGATTAGGTCTGAGCTGGTTGCCCGCATCCTGCTGGCTGAAGATGACGGCATCACTGTGGCAGAGGAGTCTTTTCAAAGCGCTGTGGCTCAATTACGGGTGGTGAACCCTGGGCTTGAGATCTCTGCCGAGGGTACTCACTATCTTGCGCGTGTTGAGGATGGTCGCATTGTCTTGCCCGAAGGTCTCCTCGTTGTTACCCCCGACGATCAGCCCGCAGAGGAGAAGGGACCCGAGCCAGAGTCAACCGAGCACGCTGATGAATGAGGAATTTGTTTATTTTTTTGATGTTGTTGTAATGAGTCTGGCCTACGTGTCATTGTAATTTATTTTTGGGGGGCATGGCCCCCGTTTTATGTAACAACGTACAATTGTGGTCTTTGCGGCCACTTGTTAAATTATCACATATTTAGTTATGTTGTTTGCATGACTTTACTTGCTTTTATTTTTGCTAAGTGTTGTATGCATGTTGTGAATGTATGTCCGCCCGTAATAGGGGGTACTTGACTTGTGTGACTATTTCTGGGGGGTTGCTCGTAATAGATGTGTTCGATAGTGTGGGGAACTGGTCGAACTGTCGGGAAATATCCTGGCGGGGAGCGGAGCTCAGGTCGCGTTTGAGGCCTGAGTTCACGGCGTGAATGTCCCATCGTGAGCTGGGGTTCTGCCAATCATGGTACTTTGACGACGGCGATGCTCGATCGAGGACCGCTGTCGAGCAATTACCCGACTCGTTACTGAGCAGGGCTATGCTTTAATCGTATGCGATGCTTGTACCTAGAAGTGCATAGTGGTTGACGTTCGTCGTCGCGACGAGTCGGACCGAGTATTTAGCTGTAGTATTGTTTTAGCTTTTCAGCGTTCCATGGTCGAGCGAGTTCTTCCCCAGTGAGATGTTCTAAGTAGTAGGCCCCATTTTCCGTTTTTACCCAAACGCGATAGGGTCCCTCCCAATTGACTGCTAGTTTGCCTTTGCGAGAGTCTTTGTGGTTTCTTCTTAGGACAAGGCTTCCCACGTCGAACTCTCATCATATCACTTTGGCGCTGTGCCTGATGGTGATCTTTTGTTTCAGTGAGGCCTCGCGGAGAGCTGCCCCGGTTCTGATTTCCTCGACGAGATCGAGCTCTTCCCTTAAAGATTCGTCGTTCGTCTCCTCGTCTAGGGACGACTCTGTCCGCCTAGAGGGCACGTGAACTTCGACGGGAATTACAGCCTCGGTTTCGTATGCTAAACAGAAAGGTGTTTCCCCGGTCATTGAATGGGGAGTTGTACGGTATGCCCAGAGCACGCTGTGTAGCTCCTCGACCCATGCCTTCTTTGTTTCGTTCATCCTTCGCTTGAGGCCTCGAAGGATGACTCGGTTAGCTGCCTCAGCTTGCCCGTTTGTTTGAGGGTGTTCGACGGATGCGAAGTGTTGCTTCGTGCCCAGTTGGGCGACGAAATCCTGAAACTTCCTGTCCGTGAACTACGTCCCGTTGTCCGTTACTATCGCTTGGGGGATACTGAAGCGTGCAAGGATGTTTCGTTTGTAGAAACGCAGGATGTTGAGGGCAGTTATTTTGGCTAGAGCTTCTGCTTCTATCCATTTTGTGAAATAATCTACGCCCAATATGAGGTACTTGTTCTGACTTGATCCTACCACGAAGGGTCCTAGGATGTCTAGGCCCCACCAAGCAAATGGCCACGGGGAAGACATAGCCTTGAGCTCGTTGGGTGGAGCTAGGTGCACGTCCCCGTGCCGTTGGCATTTATCGCACTTCGTCACGTGCTCTTTTGCGTCGTTTTGCATAGTTGGCCAGTAGTATCCTGTTCGGAGGGCCTTTCGAGCAAGGGACCTTTCGCCGAGATGTTGGGCGTTGATTCCTTCATGGATTTCGCGCAGGATGTGCGTGACCATTTCTTCCTCGACACATTTGAGCAGCGGAATGGAGAATCCTCGTCTGTATAGTTTGTCTTTGACCAAGACATAAGAGCAGGCTCTTCGCCTGACTATGCTGGCCTCCTTTGGGTCAGACGAGAGTTCGTCCTTGGCGAGGTAGTTGTAGACTGGGGTCATCCAACAGTTGTTGTCGCCGATCACCTGCACGTCGAGTGTCGGGGAGGCCTTCTCGATGCTGGGTCGAGGAAGTACTTCCTATATGACAGATTTGTTTCCGCCTTTCTTCTTTGTGTTGGCCAGTTTAGACAGCACGTCTGCTCGTACGTTATGTTCGCGGGGAACGTGTTTCACTTCTACTGTTGTGAACTTTGCCATTTCCTTCTTTACCAGGGCCAAATATTCGGCCAGGTTGTCGTTTTTGGCTTGGTATTCACCTCTGACCTGGAGGGCCATGAGTTGTGAATCCGTGCAAATAACGACTTCTTCCGCTCCCAGGTCCTCGGCAAGGCGTAGCCCAGCGAGGAATGCTTCGTATTCAGCCTGGTTATTGGAGGTTGGGAAAGACAGTGTGAGTGATACCTCGACGATAGTCCCTTCGTTGCTTTCCAGTATGATACCCGCGCCGCTTTCTGCCGAACTCGAAACACCGTCGACGAAGATGGTCCATTTGCGCGCTTCGCTCGCGGGGAAGTCCGCGAATGTCATTTCTGCGATGAAGTCGGCCTGAGCTTAGGCCTTGAGGGCCTTTCTGCCTTCGTATTGAATGTCAAATTCGAATAGTTCCAGCGACCACTTGAGCATTCTGCCGGCCATATCTGGACGACCGAGTAACTGCTTTATGGGCTGATCTGTCCGAACCACGATCGTGTGAGCCAGGAAGTAGTGTCTTAATCTCCTGGCTGCGTTGATGAGGGCTAATGTCACTTTCTCTATCTGCTGGTAACGTAACTCTGGTCCTTGGAGCGCCTTGCTTGTGAAATAAATGGGCTTCTGCCCGTCAGGTGTCTCGCGGATGAGGGCGGCGCTCACGCTTCGGCAGCTACGACCAGGTATAGGTACAATGTTTCGCCATTGTCCGGGTGAGAGAGAACCGGTGGCTCTGAGAGTGCTCGTTTCATATGGAGAAGGGCCTTGTCGCACTCCTCGGTCCATTCGAACGCAGCCTCTTTGCGGAGGAGCTTGAAGAATGGTAGGGCGTGCTGGGCGGACTTGGCCACGAAACGAAATAGTGACGCGAGCATCCCGTTGAGGGACTGGATAGATTTTTTGGACCTGGGCGTAGGAAACTCGGAGAATTCCCGGCATTTGTCGGGATTGGCTTAGATTCCTCATTCCGTTAAGTAGAAGCCGAGGAATTTTCCTGCTCGGACGCCGAACGTGCACTTCTCCGGATTAAAATACATTTTGTATTTCCTGGCCTGTTCGAAGACCTTTCGTAAGTGGGCGGTATGATCGGTTTCCTCGTGGGACTTAACGATCATGTCGTTCATGTAAACTTCGAGCATGTCGCCTATTTGTTCATTATTCGTTGGTACGTTGCTTCGGCGTTCTTCAAGCCGAAGGGCATTACGTTGTAGTAATAGTTCCCCGATTCGGTCATGAAGGCCGTGTATTTTTTGTCGGACATTGCCATTGGGATTTGATTGTAGCCCGAGTAGGCGTCCATGAACTATAAAAGTTTAAAACCAGCGGAATTATCAACAAGTTTATCAATATTGGGGAGGGGTAGGCATCCTTTGGGCATGCCTTATTGAGATCGGTATAATCAATGCACATGTGCCATTTTCCATTAGATTTTTTAACCAATACAACGTTGGACATCCAAGTGGTGTACTTGGCTTCCGAAATAAATTTGGCCTCAAGGAGGTCATTTACAGCTTTTTCAGCAGCCTCCGTTTTCTCCGGAGACTGCTTCCTCCTACGTTGTGCTACGACCTTGATGGCCGGGTCAATGGTCAGCTGGTGACATGCGACACACGGATCCAAGCCGGGCATTTCCGCGGCGCTCCACGTGAAGAGGTCGGCATTCTCTCAGAGGCACGCTTTGAGCTGCTTCCTCGCGATGTCAGGTAGGTCTGCTTCGATCTTTACTCCCCGTTGGGGGTCTTCGCCGAACAGGACTAGCTCGAAGTTGCCATCCGGGATTGGGCGCATCGGATGGGAGCTGCTGCTGGATGACGTGGATGGGTCGACTGAAGCTGCTCGTTCCTCCTGTTGGTCCTCGGGGAAGCGACTGTCGAGGTCGATAGAGTCGACCTGGGGAAGAGGCTTGGCCTCTTCAGAGCTGCTTGGCAGTGCTGGCTTGCTCGACACTTTAGGCTTGGGCGCAATGGCGTTGAGGCCCTTTGTAGCTGCTTCAAAACACCGTCGGGCAGCTTCTATATCACCGTGGAGGGTGGCGACCATTCCTTTCAAAGTGTAATACTTCATCTTCAGGTGGACGGTCAATGGCACCGCTACCAACTCAGCTAGAGTTGGCCTTCCGAAAATGGATTGGTAAAGTGACGGGCAGTCGATTACCAGAAATTCCACCTTGATGGATCTATCCGTTTCAGCTGCTCCGAAGGTCACGATAAACTCGACGTAACCCCATGGCTTGGTCACAGACCCGTTGAACCCCTACAAATCGGACTCTACGTAGGGGGTAAGGTGCGACTCGTCCAGCTGCAGCGTTGAGAACAGCTGAGAGTACATGATGTCGACCGAGCTACCCTGGTCGACTAGGATTCAGCGAACGTCGAAGTTTGCCATTTGGGCTCTGACGAGCAACAGAATGCTTAAGTTCGGGGAGCCGCCGAGGAGTTCCTCCCTATAGAAGGAGATGGGGATGGAACCCTTTGGGGCATGATCAAGCATGGTCACTTTGTTCGAGCTAGTGTTGATCAGGCGTTCGAACTTCTGTTTCACGGAACCCACAGTGACTTTGTTGAAACCCCCTCCAGAGATGACCATGGCGGAGGGAAAGGTCTCCCACGGGCTGTGGGCGACGAAATATGCAGGGGCGCTGAGCCCGTCGGGGACGTTGAAGTCCTCGGGTCGCGATATGGACATAGCGACCTGTATGTTGGCATCTTCCGAGGAGGGTACCTCCTCCTCGACCTTCTTGGACTCCTGGGCGTCCTACCGAGGAGTGTCCTTCTTCTTCGCGAACTGCTTCAAGTGGCCGTCCCTGATCAGTATCTCTATGGCATCCTTCAGATGGATGCAGTCCTCCGTGGTATGGTCGTGACTTTTGTGGAAGCGGCAGTATTTTGACTTGTCCATGTTTGGTCTGTTCGGCAGCTGTTTGGGGAAACGGACCCCGGCTTGTTTGAACTCCAAATTGGCACATTCGGACAGAATCTTTTCCCTGAAAATGGTCAGGGGAGTGTAATCATGGAAATGCCCGGAGGGCCCTTTGGTGTCACGGGAGTCGCGGGGACGGTCCCCGTGCCTTCGTTTACCCCAACGTGACGTCGAGGTTTCTTCTCCTTTGGAAGCCCGGGCGTTCTCCTGGCGGCGAGACGCTCGGATGTTACTGGCCGCAATCTTCTCCTCATACTGGATATGAGATTGGGCATTGAGGAGGAGGGCGTCCAAGTTCCTCGGTGGCGCGAGGCCAATGGCTTTAGCAAACTCGGAGTCCGGGCGGACCCCCTGTTTGAGCAGGAACTTCTTCATCTTATCTGTCGTAAGGACCTGGACAGCTTCCTTGTTAAACCTCTCGATATATGCGCGGAGATGTTCGTCTTTCCCCTAGATTATGGCTCCGAGGGAGGCCTCAGTTTTGGGGTGGCGGCGAGATGCTGTGAAGTGCCGCGAGAACATCCTGCCGAGCTGTTTCCACGATGTGATGGACTCCTCGGGCAGTTGTTTATACCATGTCATTGCTCCCTTTCGGAGCATGGTTGGGAACAGTCTGCATTTGATGGCACCCCGTACGCTGCGGTAGTCTAAGAGCGCATCGATATTCTCGATGTGCTCGTCTGGGTCAGTGGTCCCATCGTACGTGCCATGTGACGGGGGTTTCTCCAAGCCTTTTGGGAGATGGGTAGCCAGGATCTCTTGGGACAACGGGCCTCGAGGCTCGTCGTCGCTGCTAGTACTGGTGTATGATGGTGACCGGATGGGATACTCGCGTCTGCGGTTCCTTCACGGAGAAGGTGAGCGGTTCCTTCGAGGGGAAGGTGAGTGCTTCCTTCGAGGAGAAGGTGAGCGGTTCCTTCGGGGAGAAGGTGAGCGTGCCCGTCCTTTGGACTTGATCGGAGGAGATTGCTTGTTCCTACGAGTCCGTTTATGGTCATGAGCGTGCTGGTCACGCGGGGAGATCTGGTCGCGCTTTCGAGTTACGCGAGGATCAGCCTCTTGGCGCAGTCTACGGTCGATTTCTCTCCGTGGCTGCGGGCTTCTTGATCATCTCTGATTCCTCCGCGTAGGAGGGGATCTTGGACGGTGAGACTCTTCCAGTGCCCTGATCCTCTCGTTCTGCTGCAGGATCAAGGTGTTAGTTTTGTTGAGCGCCTCTAGGAGAGCTGCCACGTCCGGGTCGGCGTTGGGCAGAACGGGAATGGATTAGAGGTCAAGAGAAGGTTGATCGTTGTGGCGATCAGCAGAGGCAGGGGAAGGAGAAGCAGTGGCTCCATCCCTAAGAAAACGAGCATCTCGGAGAAGAGATGATTGGCCATCAACGTCAGATTTATTGACGGGGAGGATGGTGGAATAAAGAGCATCCTGGGTGCGATCTTGGGAGGCCATGATCGTGATGATGTTTGAAAGTTGTTTTGATCTTCGGTTAAAGAAAGAAGGGGAGAACAAAGTTTCCCACAGACGGCGCCACTGATCGTGAAGGCTGGATCAGATCCTGTAGAATCAGGCCACCAAGTGCGTCAGGGATGCTGGTCGTGTGGAGAGGAGGGGGTGTACCTGCAAGGCACTCCGACGATCAAGTAAGAAAGGGTCAGAGAAAAAGGCACAAGTACAAAGTATGAATTCGTAGGGTGAATATTAGATACCTGACCCTCTCAAGCGAGAGGGTTTATATAGAGCCCCCAGCGCGTGGCCAACAGACCTATTTTCGGGGAGAAATAATTGTTTTCCCCAAAGAATAGGTAACTACCCAAACTAGCTGTTAGGCCGGGCAGGGTGCTCGAAACTAGCCGTTATGTCGGGCATAAACGTAGTTTCGGGCACCTGTCCTTTGCTGTCCGGGTAGCGAGGAAGCCGTGCATAACGGGCATCACGCCGGGGAGGAACATTGCGTTCCTTGCCCGGTTGGAGGGGCAGAAAGGTCACTTTTGCCCCTTTGGGGATTGGACTTAGGAAATTTGGGCAACTCTGGAGCAGAGGCGGATTGGGCCAATTCTAGCCATTGGTCCAGTCCAGAACAAATTTCATTACTTATCTACCAATAGACAAGCATATTTTTTTTAACTTAGGACTAACTAGAAATTATAAAACCGGACACCGGTCATAATTAAGTAGCAGCTTCGTCACTCCATTTTAGGGTTATGATTCTTGATTAATCATTAACTTTCTTTCCCACGCTACTTAATGCTTCTAGGAAAATTAATCGGTGTGGTTTCAAACTCTCCACAAAATTTACCCTAGTTTCCCATCTATAAAAGCACAAGACAGCTACACATCCCTCACTCATCCAAATCTTCAGCCTAATTACCTTCTAACTCCTCATCATCTCTAAAAATGGTATTCGTCTCACAAAATGCTTCAACTCTCACAACCATACAAAATCCAGTTGATCATCTTGTCGTTTTGTCAGAAACGATTGTAAACTTCAACAACCTAAAGTCTAACAGATGTAATATTACTCCCTCAATGAAAGCACAAGGATGGAGTAACTACTTCAAGAGGTTGGAAGGACCAACCTATGGATGTTTGGTTAAAGAGTTCTGGATTCATGCTAATGCAGGCTCGACTCTCATTAGTTCTTCGGTCTTTGGAAGAAGAGTCTACATATCTGAAAAGACTATTGCAGATCTCTTGGAGCATAAGAATAATGGATTCAGAATTACCAAGGATCTACTCAGTGAGGAGAGAGAAGCCAAAGTCATAGCCGTTATTTTCAAAGAAGGAATAACAGTTAAGAACCAGGTATTCTCAAACCTGAAAGAACCACTACAAGTTTGGTTCAGAATTTTACAGGGAAGCATTTTTAATCATCTTCCTGCAAATCAACTCAACGACACTCAGAAGTGTGTCTTGTTCCTTCTCCTAAAAGGAATTAAGCTCAATCTCCCCTCCGTTCTCTTCAAACTTCTGAAGGAAGCCATAAGAAACTCCACAAGTGGTTCTAATCCGGAGACCAAACCTATTCCGTACGGAAGACTCATCTCTGACTTTTTAGTTGAATCTGGGGCAGTGGATGACATTTTAATCGATGAAGGTGAATCAAGAAAGCTTCTTAAAAGTGTTGGGAAGATTCTCAAGTTTGAGGATCTTATGAGGGAAGATTCCACTCTGGACAATACATTCTTTAGGGAACTAACGCTGTCTCTCAGGGTTCCAGTTAAAGGTTTTTCAAAATTTGCCACTTACAATCAGGCAGAAGTCAGAAACTATCTGAGTAGATTTAAGGATGAAGATATCAGTGTTTGGATCAACATGAAGAATATTACTGATGTACTTCAAGAACTCACAAATTGGAAAGAAGGAAGTAAGAAGCAGAAAATGGTTGACGATGAGGAACCCTCATCTAAAAGATAAAAAACCGTGAATGATGCATTAAAATCCTTTAAGGATAATGCAATCACAAAAATCCAAAGTATAGTAGAAGCTTCCAGTTCCTGTGCGGACTCTATGGAAATAAGAACTATCTGGACTGAGTTCCATGAATGGATCTCAGAAGAAATTGTGAAGAGCAAGAAGCTGGCAATTACTCAAGCAGAAGAAAAACTGCATGCCTCAAGAACTGACGGTTCTGAAATCTTGTTCTCATCTTCATCATCTCTAGGCTCGCTCTAGTCTAACTCAATAGGACCCATGAAAACCCAGCTTTATTAGGACTACGAGTACTTAAAATGTTTTTCATTAGGAATCTGCGTTTAAATTATCTATGATTTGATTATCGTGAACTTGTCTAGATTAAGCTCAATCTATGCTCTGAATTATAAAACCAAAACGAAATGATGAAATACTGAAATATTGTTACTTCTATCTATTGTTCACAAATGAAATGATGTAATCTCTACAGATGCTTTAATCCTTCAATTAAGTAATCAGTTGATTCCATCTATCAACCTTCAATTGAAGTTTTAACCTTCAATTAAATACATGCTGAGTATAGATGTGTTTCCCTAAAATGAGTCTAATTGCTTCTGAATGTTTAAATGACTCTGTGACTCTGTAACTGAATATAAATGACTACATGCTTAAATGCTCATATGCCCTGACACTTTTTGATGATGTCAAAAAGGGGGAGAAATATATTGATTGATTTTGATTGAAAGAAGGAAATCTGAAAGAATGCTGAACTCAAACAAAGTATTCTTATAAAATGCGTTATACTAACGTTTGTTGTTTGATGTTATCCGAGGAACTCTAAACAAGTTCACTAGGCATTCTAAAGACAGGATAAGAAGAAGAACTACGATCATAGAATAAAGAATCAGATTAAGTAAGAAAACTCTGAAAGCAATCAAGGCAAAGTCTACATTTCAAGATGCTCACTCAGAAGTTCTGTGCAAATCAGAAGTCAAGAACTGTCTGAAAATCTGGATTAAAGATCCAAGCAAGAAACCATTCTAATGTTTATCAGGAACCAATTTGAATTAAAGACGATTCGGTATCAGACTAAATCATCAATTGGAAATTAGATTCAGTACACAAAGATTAGTATCAGACTCTCAATCAAAGCAAAGCTGTGGATTACTATCAAAGTACCTTCATTGGTATCCTATCAGCACACAGAGGAAATACTCTTCAAAGTAATATCAAAAGAACTCCTTCAGCATCAGAATCAACAAACTCTGGTATAAGAGTCAGCACATCATTTTTACATCCAACTAAAACAAGATGTACCAGATTCAGAATCAAGCGTTGATTGATCACAAGTTTTAACCTTCAATTGGTATCTGATCAAAAATCAAGCTTTGATAATTTAACTGAGTTGTGACAATAACAAGGTCTGGAATAAACCTGTGTTCAAAGTCAAAATCTGAAAAGTCATGATCAACACTGGTGATTAAATTTAGAAACTCTGAATTTCGATTCTGAAAGATCCCAATATCTGACTTATGGAAATTAAGGGGAGATTACCCAGAAGACTAAAATGCAAAATCTAAAATCTTCATATAGCCTGAAACTCAGGGGGAGTGTCTCAAAAGATAGTTTCTGATATACAGCGAAGCTATGTTTATCAGTCGAAGAACTGCACTAATTTTGTGCTCAATTGAATCTACTGAAAAGTAGAAATGCTTCAGACGACTCTGAAGATAACAAGCTCAGATATGACAACAAAGGAAACTGAGTTTTGAAGATCTGAAGATGGAAGTTCTGTTGAACTAGTCCAGATGCTAAAGACTCTTCGTTTTCCTAAGGACGAGATAGAAAAGTAACTCTTTTCTATTTCTGTTATACCAACTCAAGTTGTTACTCTGTATATCTTTGGATTATATAAAATCCTAGATGATCTCAGATAAAGCTTCGAGGATAACTCATTCAGGGGGAGTTGTTGTTCCATACTCTGAATTTGTTTGCTTTGGTGATTACCTTGTATAAAATGTTCAATCAAAATACTTGGTTTTGTCATCATAAAAAAGGGGGAGATTGTGAGAGCAAGAATTGTCTCTACAAGTCAATCTATGTTTTGATGATAACAATAAGTATTTGTGAAAGAACCATTTTATGGTCTAACGTGTGTTGTGTGCAGATCATAAGAACTAAAGACATCAGAACCAACATACACCAGCTAGATGTACTATGATTGAATATATATATATATATATATATATATATATATATATATATATATATGCGAAGTTACTATGTGTGACTAAAGTCGCGAGAAGCAAGAACGCTTGTTTATCTAGTCATGATCAGCCAGATCCAAGGATGCCAAGATTGCTGTTGCAATGCTCTTGTGGATGCTCTCTGAAAGTGATTAAGATTCTGAAGATAGCGAAGCTTCTGAAGAAGTACACTCAGAAAGAACCAAAGTTCTGAAGACTCTTATGACTTGAAGTTCTGATGGCTGAAGGTGCTGAAGACCAAGTGCAGAAAGAATCTGAAGATTGACGAGTTCTGAAGATCAAGGTTTCAAACAAGAAGTTCTGAAGACTCTGAAGACAGGCTCTGAAGATTCGGAAGACTTAAAGCAGAAAAGAATAACGCTCTTAACGACCAAGTGCTGAAGTTCTGAAGACTGATTCCTAATGGACTTCTTCAATTAACGGAAGACTTGAAGCATCAGATATTCTGCTATAAAGACTCCACTCATGCTTCATCAAATTAACATCAGAAGCCACTGAAGTTTCGAAGTCTAAATATTACCGTTGTGAGTTAAATGTACACACTGCCCAAGAAAAGATGTCTGGTCACTTCCTCCTCTACAAAAATAAGATGTGTCAGTACAACTCATTATAATACAACGTCTCTTTTCCAAACAGCCAACAATATTCTCTAACGGCTATATTTCTACTGGATATTTAATGGAAAGAGTTTTTGCTTCTGATGTGTTGATCACTTGTCGAATTACGAACTGAATGTTCATCTACAAAATTGACCAAGTCATTGTGTGAAGATAGCAACAACGATGAGTTCTCGTTGTAACACTTAGAATATTCAAAGCTGTCATTAATTCACTCATGGCAATTGTTGTTGAATCTCAAACGAACAAATTAACACAACAACAATAATCAAACAGAAGTTGTTGATGAAGAAGACAATAATTGAAGATCAGTCAAGTCATCAACCTACCTTCTCGTCAAAGCCACATTGAAGATCTGAAGCAAGGAGTTGCTACTCAAAGCTTGCTCAACCAGAAGACAAAGAAGAAGAAAATATACAAGATGTCAACAATCATAATATCTAAATACATCTTTGTAGTTTCTTAGGAAAGCAAGGAGTTAATTGCTCAAAACTTGCTTGAACACATATGTGTGTTCTTTGTACTTAAACCTAGGAGAAACTTGCTTATTAAGAAGCACAATTTGTAATCTCTAGTTTGCCAATTCAACTAAATGAATTGAGACTCCTCAAGTGAACGTTATATCCAGATGGGATCCCTGAACGGTTCAGCTGTGAGTTGAGGCCCTTGAGTATATCACATGTGATCAGATACTTGAGATGGCAATGGCTGAGGGTCATTGTGGAAAATCCTGAAATATGGTCAGTAGCGTTATATTCATTGTGATGAATCCCTGAACAGCTAGCTGTGAAATCCCAGCAGTGGGTCTGCTCAATCAATGAACGTTATATCCTGTTGGATCCTGTAGCGAGCGATTTTGGACGCGGTTCTTAAGCGCTGGTCGCTCTCTGCGGTTGAGCTTAAAACTACAGGTCGATTCATTTTTTATCCTATTGTGAGCTGATGAAGGAAGGGAAATAGATGTCTCCAATTAACCCTGCTTTGTATACTGAGTTTGAATAGCAGTCTGTTAGGTTACGAATGCTATCAATGTGGGGGGGGGGGCCTTTGTACTGGTTATTTGTATTTTCGCCAATACTGGTTTTTATCTAGGCAGAAGGTTTCTGGCGGGGAACAAGGATTAGGATATTAGGACTGATGCTTTTGAATTACTGCTTTTGATATGGGATTTTTGGTTTTTGTTTAGTGTGCTCGCTAAGATTTTTCTTTCAATCTTATGCCTACGTATTCCCGTTTATCCAAAACAGGGAAATCAGAGCGTTCGTAGTTCCTCCTATTCTATGGGAGGAAATGATTGTTTTTGGTATCTTGTTCAAAGCCCAAGATGTGAAGCTGAAGGGTCTATTTGTATCTTGTTCAAAGCCCAAGATGTGAAGCTAAAAGGGTGTTGACTTTAGAGATAATTTGTCATCTCTAAAGAGAGAGTTGTATGTCACAACTGTTTATAAAGGAGAATTACTTTAACCGGGATACGCGAATCCTAGCAATGCCATAATTTCCTTTATATGGGGTTTTAACCTAAAGGGGAAGACTTTAACTCAGTGTAGAGCAATGCTATCTTTCCTTAGGAATTTCTCATGCTAAAAGAGGGACAGTGGCATGGATGTAGATGATCCAGAGGCTTGCCGCTTACAGCGATTAGATGAAGGGAGTTGTTTGATGTTTGTGTACTGTGAACGAGGCACGGTTTTGATGTTAAAAGGTTAATTAGATTAACCAGTGATTTTCTTATACAAATCCTAAGAGGAGGCTGATATGTGTCTCGTACAAAGCCCGAGAGAGAGGCTAAAAGGTTTTGACTCAACGAGGGAATCTTTTGGTATCTCGTATAAAGCCCGAGATGGAGGCTATTGTTTATTTGGCTCATTAAGAACCTTTTTGTATCTCGTATAAAGCCCGAGATGGAGGCAAAATGGGTAATTGACTTAGCAAGGGAGTCTCTTATATGTCTCGTACAAAGCCCGAGAGAGAGGCTAACTTCACTGGAGAAGGATCATTATGCAAAGCCTAAGAGGAGGCTATGGTGACTGTTTTTGTTAAGTGACAGGTCCAGTATACTGATTTTGAAAGAGAAAATCAGTTCTTATATGAGCAACACTGTACTCAAGGATTTGATTTAAGGATCCGGGTTATTCCTGTTCTTTGAGGAAACGGGAAATACAAAGGGTATTGAGACTGTCCGAGTCTACGGGTTTCCTTCCTATTTAACGAAGGGGTCACTTGAGAATGTCTTTGAGACTCAAGGAAGTTAGACTGTCCGTGTCTAGAGTTTCATCTTCTGTACTATGCCTTGAGAAACAGTAGTAGACTCTATGAAAGGACTGTTCTATGCAGATGATTAAGTTCTGTTCCTATACCTCTAGGAGGTCGTCAGGACAATTTGTACGAAGCCCAAGAGGAGGCTGGAAACTTTTAAGAAGCCGACGGGTCCTTGTACTAAGCCCAAGAGGAGGCTATCATTCCCAGAGGAAGAGATCATTATACGAAGCCTAAGAGGAGGTTGTGAATACTTCTAAGAAGCCGTAGGGTCCTTGTACTAAGCCCAAGAGGAGGCGAGGTTGCTTTTAGGAAGCCTTTGGGTCCTTGTACGATGCCCAAGAGGAGGCCGATGCTTTTAAGAAGCCCGTGGGTCCCCAAACCCCGAGAAATTCAAGGCAATGTTATTCACCGAGAATAGATCAAAGTCAGGAAAATTCGAGAATTTGGAAGAAACTCAAGAGATGCAATTCACGGAGAAGAGATCATCTCTAGGGAGTAGAGTTTCTTTGACAAGTGCTTTTAAGAAGCCCGTGGGTCCCCAAACCCCGAGAAGTTCAAGACATGCCATTCACCGAGAATAGATCAAGCCAGAAAAGTTCGAGAATTTGGAAGAAACTTAAGAGATGCCATTCACGGAGAAAAGATCATCTCTGGGGAATAGAGTTTCTTTGACAATTTCTATGAGTGACAGTCTATGAAAGGGTTCACATGGAATGCTGCCTTTCATGTCTCCATATTGTTTAACCCTAAGAGGAGGGAAGACTGTGTCTGGTAATCCTATGGGGATCTAGTTTAGACTATTTCTAAGAGTGATCGAAAATGGCTTTACCTAGTGCTAGACGTAGTTGCCGGGGAAACTCAAAATATCTATACTATTATTACACAGTTGATATGAGTTTATGAAAGAAGACTTACAGTGAAAACAGCCCCACAATACAGTTATATGTATATGAAAGCGGTAAATGAAAGCGATAACCACTTACTCGGTTGTAGAGCTTCCATGCTGTTTGGTTAGTTGTTCAACAAAGAAAGATTGAAAATAATAGTATATTCAAAATCAAAGGAGAAAGTGCTTTGAAAAAGAAAGTTTTGGGGCTTACAGCTCAAGGAGAGGCCCAGAGTTTTATCAGTGAGCGCACTGTTTGAATTTATACAGAGGGACTTATACAAGTGACTGAGGCCCAAAATGGTTTTCTGTACAAAGGAATGGGTCTTACATTCTCTCAAGAGGCCCAAGTAAGTTTTAAGAAAAAAAGTGGGGCTTATAACACGAGGGTAGACCCAGATGATTTTTCCGTTTGAAATGGCGATCGCGCCGAAGTTTTCTTTTAACGCGGAGGGACTTATACAATAAGTGAGGCCCAAATGATTTTGGTTAAAATGGGATTGGGTCTTACACTCTAATAGAGGCCCAAAATGTTTTGAATGGGTCTTATAGCTCAAGGAGAGGCCCAAGGTTATTTTTCAAAAGGCGACGATCGCGCCGTTTGTTTTTGACGGTATCGGGACTTATACAATACACTGAGGCCCAAAATGTTTTGGTCAAGAAAGGATTGGGTCTTACACTCTATTAGAGGCCCAAAGTGTTTTGAAAATGATTTATGAGGGTTGAATTAATCCGAAAACCCTAATTTGTTTTCAAAAATGTATTTAATTGAATAAAAATTCAATTAAAATGATCAAAATTGTTTAACATGTGAAAAACAAATTGTGATCTTGGATTAATGCTTCAAAAATTAAGTATTGACCTACAAAATAATTAGAAAGCATTAAAAGTTGCAAAATCAATGTAGAAAAAATATTTAATATGTCAAAAACAATTAAAATATTAATTCTTTGCAAAAATATCAATTATATGAAATAAATAATATTTTTGGGATTTTTTGGTAAAATAAAATATTTTAACATTTTTGTGAATTATTAAAAAAAGAATCAACTCAATCATTAAAACTCAGAGAGAAATTAATTTTTGAATCAATTAAATAAAATCACAAAATTCAAATATTTGAAATATTAAAAAATGGCGCCAAGAACACACCAAGAACACGCGCGTGTTCTGGGTTTGGCTGATTTGCATTTTCTCCTCAATCTCACTGAATACTTGATTATATCATGCAATCCACATATTATTATGCTCGTCTCAACCTCACGATCATGTCTATAACACTTAATTTCATTTAAATTAAACATATAACAAGAAATCATGAAAAATCCTCAAGAACCCTAATTTCTACATGAAGGCTAGGATTTTTGATACACGATTCAAACAATGCAATTAATTGAGGGAAAACATTCCATGCATGATTATGAACATATGGCCAAATTATTGTGCGAGGAAATATGCATAGATTGAGAGATGACCAAGTATATGCTTACCTCTAAGCCGTGACAGCAAGTGCAATGTGATTTTTGATTTGGAGGTGTTACAGATGAGTGGTGATGATCTGAACAACTTCCCTATACCCTATGGAGTGTGTTTGAATGGTTGGACTTGATTGAAATTGGCTGGATCAATTTGTGGTACCTCAGCTGCAACTTGATTGAAAATTTGAGCAACCAGCTGGTGATTTTGTGAAATTGGTGTTTCAGAAGTGATCTAAGTGTTTGATCAGCTCATATGTGATGTATGTGAGGTAAGTGAGTGATTGGTTTGATTGGAATTGCTCTCAAACTCAAAACCCGATAGTGACTTGCCTTAGAAGGCAAAATTGGGGTGAAAGAAGAGATTTTGAGGAAAGCATCTGTTTGATGGCTTTGGTGTACTCAAACTGATCACAATTGAGCTCTATTTATAGTAGAGCAAGTTTATTTTGCAAGGAATAGTGAATGGCAGCTGGTAAGTAGGTTTGGCCAATGTTGGCAAATGAAAATCCAAGTCTCCTCTAGCCATTAACTAGAGGTTAGGGCACAAAGCTTTGGTTCCCTTGGTCTTGGATAAGTCTTGACTGATTTCAGATGAGAATGGCTCAATCCATGCCACCTTGATGCTTCCATTGAATGCTTTAATCCA
The DNA here is from genome assembly GCA_022829125.1 of Lathyrus tuberosus. NCBI lineage: Eukaryota > Viridiplantae > Streptophyta > Magnoliopsida > Fabales > Fabaceae > Lathyrus > Lathyrus tuberosus. Next base: position 1,849,810 of record JALAZF010000233.1, read on the forward strand.
AATTTGGAGTCTTGTCCCTATTTTGGCCATTCTAGGTTCAACATGTTATTTCTTGTTCCATGGACTTTGGAGGCTTGGCTCAGTGATTGTCCCCTTTAGATTCAATCCTCTGAGGTGTCCAAGTGGATAGGAGCATTTGAATTTGGCTGATTTTGGCAAATCGAGCCAAAATGCAAAATCTGCCTTGCCTTTGACAGATTTCAGTAAGGCAACTTGACAATGTCATATCTCATTGGGTAAGTTGAATTTGGCAATGTTCTTGGCCATTTTGGAAAGCCCTTACATGATACAACAACTGTTTGAACAAGTTTGGTTTTGATCTCTTTTGATTCCAAGTGAAAAATCCCTCTACATTTGGCAAAAAGTGAAGCAAAATCTGACTTAGTGAAATTTTCACTAAGTGTTGGAACAAAGTGTGATTTCTTGATTTTGATCACTCCATAACTCAAAATCCTTAATGAATTGGACTTAGGTCTAGTTGAAGTTTTTGTAGAGGGTAATGAGGGCTACAAATCCATCTTTGGATTAAAAAAATTGGCCTTGTGGTTTAGGAGTTATGGTCCTCCAAAGTTGGTGCATTAGTGGTACTTTTTCCATAACTTAGAAAAATTTCTAAGTTTTATGGTTACCCCTTTTACAAGTTATCCCACTTTATTTGATTTTTCTTGATGAATGACGATTCAAATCATACATTAACATAATTTTAGGGTTAAAAATCCATTTTGGTGAAAAATCTCAAAAAGTCAAAGTTAACTTTTGTGCACAGTTGACTTTTTATCAGATGAATTCCAAATTGTGCAATTCTTCAGGAAATCATGTCCTTGACCTAAATCAAACTTGATGGACATGTTCCATGGGTGTCATAGGGTATATTGGGGCATGTCCTAGGGTTTGGGAGCATGTCCTAGTCAAAAGTCAAAGTTACAGTTGACTTTCCTCGCGAAACCCTAATTGTGGTGCAGATGAAAATGAGACTTGTTGCTCAAGCTTCTTGGATTAATCCATTGTTCCAAATGGATCAATATAGTTCATTAGAGACCCTTAAATCATGTCTTGAGGTCTTGGCTCTTGATTTGTCCCAAAAGTCAACTTAGGGGTGAATTAGATCAAGAAACCCTAATTCCTGATTTTTTATGTATGCATCCCCTGAGGTCAAATTGACTTGATGCTTGGGTCCATGAGGTTCCATGGAGTACATTAGGTTGTGTTTTGGATCTTTGGCTTATGCCCAGATGAAACTTCCCATCTAGAGGCCCTGGTCGACCAAAACCCTAATTTGGTGATACTGGAGATCTTGAGACTTGATCCACCTAGAAGGGAGCAACCTTGTGCTTAATCCTTGAAGTGGGAGTCCTTTTTGATCCATTGTGGATGTTTGAGAGGTTAGACAAGTTGAAGATCATGTCATTCCTTGATTGATCCTTTGTCTAAGGCTCTGAGAGGGCTTAAAACCCTAATTTTGATTGTAGTGAATGCTCAACAACCCTTGAGGCATTTGGTGAGGCATGATGGTTCATCCATATTGTGATGATGATTTGCACAATGATGGGAAATCTTAGTGGTCAAAATTTGGGGTATGACAGATCCCTGAACGGTTCATTGGGTTGTTAGTCATAGTGCTGTTGTGCAAGTGGTTAGTCACCGGCTGTTGCCCGTGCAAGTGTAATCATGATTTGGTTATAGTGGATTAAGTCCTTGTGTTCAAGGCAAAATCACCTGAGGAGGGTGGACTGGATTAGCCCGCGTGGTGAGCCAGGATATATCGTGTGTCCTTTACTCTCTTGCTTAGTATCTCTATTTATGTTTCTGCATTGAATATCAGAACCTCATATTAAACAAAGTCAGAACCTTGCAGCCTATCTTTGATAAGCTTCCGCACTGCAAGTTCTGAGTATCGTATCTTATGAACAGAATCTATACGGTTCTCATACTCTTTAGTTAATAGATAAGAATCTCTCAACGAACATTGAAGGTTCTTGAGCGTCAAATTAACAAGATGCGAAAAGTTACAAAAAAGAGTAAATACACAATTCAAACCCCCCTTTCTTGTGTCTTTCTTGCACTGTCAGTGCATTGTTAGGAGTATCAAGATGTGGCAGAGGTTTGCACATGATGGTTACTTCGACTGACATAAAGCTGGATCCTAACAACCACACTATGCAGCCACATTCTCAAGCCATGAAAGCAAAAACAACAATACAAAACAAATGGAACTGCAACACATACACGGGATTAAATGAGGATTGCATCACAGAGGACAATCCAAATAATGATCCTGAAAATATAGCTCAATCGACAACAGCCATTACCTGGGGCCTTGATGTAACAACAATGGTCTTTGCACCATTCCATTTCGTCCATGATCCGAATTTAGGCATAGTGGCTGCACCTCCAATAGACGCCTAGGTGGGGAAAAATAACATCAAAGCAGTAATGACTGGAAAGCAGTCTCCCCCGCTGTCATCCTCTTGCATGCGTGCATCAGCCAGATCTGCTGATAGGTCAGCCAAGAATGAAGCATTAAATGAATTGCGTGCAAAGCGATTGAAACAACAAGATCCAGAAGCTCACCGTAGATTGAGAGAGGCATCTAGAAGCTCAGGGCCCCGACACTTTTCCTCACCAAAGCGCAAATATTTCACATCAGCTAATCTCAGTAGTTCAAGCCATAGTGATAGTGAAAGTAGGTCTCACAGTGATGATGAAGGATCAACCGGGGAGGGAGGAATTGCTGACAGTGATGATGATAGGGCATTATCTGGACCCGAGGGACACATCCTTTTAGCCGGCAACCGATGAAGCATTAGACATCGTCAATGTTAGTCATTATCTGAATGACACAACTGAAATAAATGACGTATCTATAGATGGAAGGGTTGCGGGAGCTAATGTGGAAAATGACACTGAAGCTCTACGGAAGGTTTACCAACCTATTGACTCCTTGAAATAGGATGAATATGGAGATTACATTGCTATTGCATACACCTATGATCATTTCCTTGAACAAATTCTTGAGCACTCCTGCAAACCTGTTATTCAAAGAAGATTTTGTGATAAATCCTTAACCGCATTACTAAACAAATTGCTAATGGATTCTAACAGCATTTAATAGTCTAACTATAACTGAAACTCTGACATTCACTAACCTCCCAACATAACAGTTTCAAATACTAACAAACTCTAAAGAACTTTAACAGTTTTTAAACTAACTCCCTAACCACCTAACAAACTTCCTAACCGTTTTCATTAACCTCCTAACTAATCCTAAACCAATCCCAACTGTCATTACAACTAACCAAATTATTCCCTAACTAACTTGCATTAGGATTCCTAACTAACCTCATTCCCTCACTATAAATTCAAAAACTAACTTTATTTTGAAGGACTCTATTTTTTTCATTCACCTTACTCGTTACCCTCTTCATAATTCATTCTGCACGCATCAACCACAAAAAAAATCACCATTTCTTGATTTAACCCCTACTCATAAATCACATTCTTCACTCCATCCTCCATTCTCTTCACACTCCATTCAGTTTCTCTCTACTCTCAAGCTCTATCTCCTTGTTACATATTCACGCATCACTCACAACCTTGCTTTCAATCTCGAGCCAGTAGCATACATCAACAACAACGATAGCAAGAAAAAATTCACACACAGAGAATCAAACGTATCAGCATCAAGAACGATACACCTACACAATGATCAAATTTTCCTACATGCTAAAGGGATAGTGCAAGAGAAGAAGAAGAAGCATAACGGAGAAGAAGAATGAGAAGATAGAAGCTTTACATGCGAAGTCGCCGATATATTCGAAACCGCGTCAAATTCGATACATACTCTGCGACTTTCACTTAAATTATTGACACAATTCACTTTTGAAGGTATACTCCACCATCTCTCGCCCTCAATCCTGCAATAAGATAGAGTTAGAACATAAGAGTGTCATGCGAATTCGTGACCTAGAGTTTGTGAAATCGAATCTCAGATTCCAAATTAGGTAAGAGAACTGATGAAGGTTGTGAACGAGGGAAAGAGAGAGGTTCAGAAACGTGTTTGAACTGTGAGGGATTACCCGCCGCCGCCTCCCGTGGCGAATTCCGGCGCGGCGAAGCTGTGTTACGACTTGGGATATGTATACATTGAAGAGGACCTAGATTTCTCTGAATTTTCCATCGTGTCTCCGCATAGGAGGTACTCATGAGTACTTGGGCTCAAGGGCCCATTTGGTTGCTATTCGCATTCTTGTTTTTTTTTCTGCACCCTCTATTTCTTTGTTTTCCATATCATCCACAATATTTTTGTAGTTTTGACTGTATAAATTTGTTTGATTAATCTTGTGGAATTTCCTTAATTAATTCTTGCAGAATTTTTTTTAATGCAATTTCTTGTAGAATTTTTAATGCAATTTTTTGTAGAATTTTTTATGCAATTTCTTGTAGAATGCTTATAAGAATTGGCAACACTATATTGTTAAGAATTTTGTGATCTTAGTTCGTTAAATTCTTGTCATTAGGATGTTAAACCTTTATGCTATTTTTGATTAGAAGTTTTTGCCATTTTATTGGTTGAATTTTATACTCCCATATTAATAGCATTTTTGCATCTTTCATTTGTTGAATCTTGTTGCTCATTTGGTGGAAGTCTTTCCATTGATTTGTTGAATTTGTATGCATTAAATTTTAGGCCTTTTTGTGCATCTTTAATTTTGTATGGTTAATTCTTGTTGATTATTTTTAGCCGTTTTACATTTTAATTCTGGTTTCTTACCAAGGAACTGGTCTCAGTTGCTTATGTAAACTTCCCCTCGATCCTGGTTTCCTACCAAGGAACTGGTATTAGTTTCTGATTTAAACTTCCCCTCGATCCTGGTTTCCTACCAAGGAACTGGTCTTAGTTTCTGATTTAAACTTCCCCTCGATCCTGGTTTCCTACCAAGGAACTGGTCTTAGTTTCTCTTGTCAATAAACTTTACTGACAAGGGACGCTATTCGTAGCGGCTTTCCTTCAAACTTCTCGCCGAATTTTCCTGGGGAGATGCTATTTGAGATGAAAAAGTTTTGATGTAAGACTTGCTGGGGAACCCAGTCGTCTGAGTTGTAGAGGTGCACAAACTTCTCTGTTGGAGACGCCATTTGTCGATTCTACTGGGGGAAAGTGAGTATCTTGAGAGACTGTTTCCGCTTGGGGATCTTACATCATACTTTTCTCGGGATCTTCCTAGAGAAATGCCATATGATGGGGTCCAATTTTGAGGTGCCGATGACCTTTTCATCAGCGGATTTTTGGAGAAATACTGATGCACTGCCGAACCTTTGCTTAAGAGGCTTTCTCTGGGGATTTTCCTTAATCCGGGCAAGCAAGGATATCATCTTCAATGGCGAAGAGTGACATCTATTGAAGGTTCTCTGGCTCTTCAGAGGTTCAAGTTATCAAAGTGGTCTAGTGCCGACTCTGATCTAGAGATAAACATGAGAGATTGCTTAGATGATTCACTTCCTAACGAGGAAAGGTCCGACAACTCGATTGAGAGGACTTTTATCACTAGGGGATAAGACCGACTAGAGTGATAGCGATGCAATATGAAATGTAAATGCAAATCAATAATGCATGATGTATGTATGTATGTATATGCTGACAAAACTGACGCGACACATAAACTAAAAGATGAACATGACTGGATACTCGGCCATCGCGGGGCGTATAGAGATATTGCTGGTTCAAGATAACAATTCCACCTTGCTTAGGAGAGATAATCCCTGCGGGGAATACCGTTGATCAGGCTTAGGAGGTAAGAACTCTGTCGTGGATGTCAGACGAAACAAGGTCTCTGACACAGTTGATCCCTTTATTCAGGCGTACTGGGTTAGAAGGAGTACTTTGATTCTGCACTTTGAAGTTTGCTTACTTCTGAATAAGTGGTCGAGGTTCTTCTGATGTTCAACAGTCAAAAGAAATTGCCATCTTTATTTTAAAAGCGGAAAAAGTTTTAACAAGTAAATTCATTTTTGTTTTATTTCAAGAATCGTTAATCATGTTAACAACGTCGTTCTGTAAAGCTAAAACAAGCAAGAATTTCAAACAAAAGCACAAGGCTCAAATTTTATTGATAAGATGGAGATCAGCCAAACGCGTGATTCCAAAGAGTATATACAAAATTTGAAAATGGTAATTTACAGGGAAAAGGGCTACGTTGAAACATAACGACCACTATCCTTCTACCAACTTTGAATTCGGGACATCCTGAGCTTCTGTCGAAAATGACCTTAACTGGAGTTTTCTTCTGATGATGTAACTGCTGCTGCTGAGGGACTTGCCTCTGTTGAACATAGTTACTTGCCATTATCCCTAATTTTTGCCTGGATTGTACTATGATGTTTCCAATCCACCAGGATGATTTTTTTTATTTTGTCTCTAACTTTTGCCTGGACCGCCCTTTCGGGTTTTCAATCCACCGAGACGTTTTTTTTTAGGCGAAGTATTTCTTGACTACTTCAACATTCGTGGGATAGGCAAATTCCTCTCCGTCCATGGTTGTAAGCCTCAAGGCGCCGCCTGAGAAAGCTTTCGTGACCACATAGGGGCCATCATAATTTGGAGTCCATTTGCCCCGAGAGTCAGTGAGAAAAGATTGTATCTTCTTGAGCACGAGGTCTCCTTTCCTGAAGACACGAGGTCAGACCTTTTTGTCGAACGCCCTCTTCATTCTCTGTTGATACAACGACCGTGGCATAGTGTCGTTATTCTCTTTTCTTCGATCAGATTCAGTTCGTCATGTCGACTTTGACACCATTCAGCTTCGGTGAGCTTAGCTTCCATCAATACCCTAATTGACGGGATCTCTACTTCTATGGGGAGAACTGCCTCCATGCCATATACTAGAGAGAAAGGAGTTGCCCCTGTTGAAGTACGGACAGATGTGCGATAACCATGAAGAGCAAAGGGTAGCATCTCGTGCCAGTCTTTGTGGGTTACAGCCATCTTTTGAACGATCTTCTTGATGTTCTTGTTAGCCGCTTCTACTGCTCCGTTCATCTTGGGTCGGTAGGGAGATGAGTTAGGGTGTTCGATCTTGAACTCTGCACACAACTCCTTCATCATCTTGTTGTTCAAGTTAGATCCATTGTCAGTAATGATCTCGCTTGGAACACCATAACGGCAAATGATATTGTTTTTGATAAATCGGACCACCACTTGTCGGGTTACATTAGCGAATGACGCTGCTTTGACCCACTTGGTGAAGTAGTCAATGGCTACCAGGATGAACCGATGTCCGTTCAAAGCCTTAGGTTCAATCATGCCAATCATGTCGATTCCCCATATGGCGAAAGGCCACGGGGAAGAAAGAACTTTAAGATGTGATGGCGGTACATGAATTTTGTCGGAGTATATCTGACACTTGTGACACCTTCTAATGTACTTGTAGCAGTCGGATTCCATGGTCAACCAGTAATACCCTGCTCTCAAAATTTTTCTTGCCATTGTGTGTCCGTTGGCATGAGTGCCAAAGGATCCTTCATGAATTTCTTTCATAAGCATGTCTGCTTCTGGTCTGTCTACGCATCAGAGCAAGACCATGTCAAAATTTCTCTTATAGAGAGTGTCACCGCTCAGGAAGAAGTTTCCAGCCAATTTTGTAAGGGTTTTCCTGTCTTTTCTGAGTGCCCCAGATGGGTACTCTTGTTTCTGAAGGAAGCATTTGATATCGTGATACCAAGGTTTGTCGTCTATGACTGCTTCAATCGTGAAGACGTAAGCGGGCCGTTCAAGGCGCATTATGTCGATCTTAGGTATGTCATTCCATTGATCTACACTAATCATGGAAGAGATAGTGGCTAATGCATCAGCCATGTGATTCTCATCACGAGGAATGTGATGAAACTCAACTCTGTTGAAGAAGGGTAAGAACCTTCTTGCATAGTCTTTGTAAGGAATCAATCATGATTGGTATGTGTTCCAATCTCCTTTTATCTGATTGATAACCAAAGCTGAGTCACCATATACGTCCAAGTTTTTGATCCTTAAATCAATCGCTTCCTCGAGACCCATGATACAAGCTTCATATTCGGCCTCATTGTTCGTACATTTGAACGTAAGTCTAGCAGTGAAAGGAATGTGGGTGCCCTGAGGGGTAACAATGATTGCCCCAATTCCGTTTCCATAATGATTAACTGCTCCGTCAAAGATAAGTCCCCATTGGGAACCTGGTTCTGGCCCTTCACTGGGTAGTGGTTCATCGCAGTCTTTCATTTTTAAATACATGACATCTTCGTCTGGGAAGTCAAACCCGATTGATTCTTGATCGTCAATCGGTTGATGATCCAAATGATCGGCTAAAATACTTCCCTTAACGGCTTTCTGAGCGTGGTACTCTATGTCATATTCTGATAACAGCATCTGCCAACGGGTAATTCTTCCCGTAAGAGCAGGTTTTTCAAATACGTACTTGATTGGATCCATTTCGGAGACCAGCCAAGTAGTATGATGAATCATGTATTGGCTAAGACGTTTGGCTGCCCAGGCCAAAGCGCAACAAGTTTTCTTAAACATCGTGTATCGAGTCTCGCAGTCGGTGAATTTCGTGCTCAAATAGTAGATGGCAGACTCTTTTCTTTTAGTTTCGTCTTGTTGGCCAAGTACACATCCCATTGAGTCCTCTAGGACTGTGAGGTAAATTATCAGTGGTCTTCCTTCCACTGGAGGTGATAGAATCAGAGGATTCAACAGGTATTCCTTAATACTGTCGAAGGCGGTTTGGCAGTCTTCTGACCAAACGCAATCCTGGTTCTTTTTCAGTAATTTGAAAATCGGCGCACATGTGGCGGTCATAAGGAATATGAATCTGGAGATATAGTTTAAACGTCCCAAGAATCCTCTGACTTATTTTTCAGTTTTCGGAGAAGGCATTTCTTGAATGGCCTTGACCTTGTCAGGATCAACCTCAATTCCTTTCTGGCTGACGATGAACCCTAGTAGTTTCCCTGAACGGACACCGAAGGTGCACTAGTTGGGATTCAAGCGGAGCTTGAATTTTCTCAAACGTTCGAACAATTTTGACAGATGTTCAACGTGCTCACTCTCTATTTTTGATTTCGCAATCATATCATCAACATATACCTCGATTTCCTTGTGTATCATGTCATGAAACAGAGTAGTCATGGCCCTTTGATAGGTTGCCCCGGCGTTCTTCAAACCGAACGGCATTACCTTGTAACAAAAGGTGCCCCATGGGGTAATGAACGAAGTTTTCTCCATGTCTTTCGGCGCCATTTTGATCTGGTTATAACCCAAGAATCCATCCATAAAGGAGAATACTTAGAACTTTGCTGTGCTGTCAACCAACATGTCAATGTGTGGTAAAGGAAAGTCGTCCTTTAGACTTGCCTTGTTCAGATCTCTGTAATCAACACACATTCTGACCTTTCCGTCCTTTTTGGGAATGGGTACGATGTTGGCTAACCATTGAGGATATTCAGCTGTAGCGAGGAAACCTGCGTCGATCTGTTTCTGTACCTCCTCTTTGATTTTGATGGCCATGTCCGGGTGAGTGCGTCTCAACCTTTGCTTTACTGGAGGACATTCCGATCTTAACGGTAAGTGATGTTCCACGATGCTGGTATCCAACCCTGGCATATCCTAATAAGACCAAGCGAATACATCAGGAAATTCTCTGAGAAGCTTTATCAAACTCTCTCTAGCAGTTGGACTGAGCAGTGCCCCGATCCTGATTTCTTTTCTCTCTTGCTCTGAACCCAAGTTTACCATTTCCAACGGTTCTTTGTGAGGTTCAATGGACCTTTCCTCTTGTCTGAGTAGTCGAGAGATCTCTTCTGGAATTTTGTCGTCATTTTCTTCTTCAGCCTCGAATACCGGGAACTCAAAGTTGGGAGAAGGCATCGGATCGTATGTTTCAACTGGGTTTAAAACAAGCAATCTGCATGACGTGATGATTCGTGTTTAGAAGAGATAGAGAAAATGCAAGTGTGTGCAGTGTATTTATTTTACTACTTGTTTTTATTTGAATTATTTTTTAGGATTACCATTTTCTGAAAAAGCAGAAAGAGAAAACAACAATTAATGCGGAAATTACAAAACGACATTATTTTATTAAGGATCAGTCGAATCTTGAAACTACAGCCCTATAAAACAAAACTCTGTCGCTTTGGGCAAAGCGAAGAGGGAAATTTACAGAAAGCGAGCCCTATCAAAACATTCGTTTCACCTGGGCAGGGTGAAAGGTTAAAGATGGCAATTACTTTGACTGATGAACGATCTTCGGAACCTCGACGGCAACCCATTGGCGGCGAACTCCTCGGTGAATCACAAAGTCTGGCACCTTCCTCGATTTGTCTTCAGAAATGACGCTGATTTTTGGTGGAGCAAGATCATTGGAATCTGTCTCCCAGGCAGAATTGTCGTAGGAGAATTACTCTGTTGCATTTTGCATAGCATTTGTGCTCTCAGGTACATCTCCCCATCCAGTTGCCTGGATATCCTCGAGCCTAATACGAGAGCTTTCGGGAGCGGTGTACTTGACCATATAGTCGAATTTTCCACTTGGTTCTCCCAGAGTGTCCCAAACTTTTTTGGAACTGGAGGAGTCATCTCTCTCAATGACGTTGACCTCGGGAAAAGCATAGTTGATGAACTCAAGTCCTGCAAACATTGCAAATTCATCTTCATGTTGAGTAGTTTCTGAATGACCTGAGTGTTAATCCCATGGTATGGTGGGGACACAGGTATTCCGTTCAATGACGGTCAGCTGATTTTCATTGTTCGGCTGACTTTCTTGCCCCAAGTTTCCTGGGTAAGGTTGCCACATAGGCAGGCCATCCATTGGGCCATAGTAGGTGTAGTCAAAATTATCTTTCATTAGAGTGTCCTGCTCTAATGAATTTGGCGGAGCGCGGCATCCTTCCGGATCACAATCCCCGTAGATCATTTCGACATCTGATCTTGGTATAAATCTTGGACTTTTTGTAGGAAAGCAAAATGGCGTAGGCACCTCTTCCTGAGACATATAACCGTCCTTGTTAAGGTAGGACTTCCATTCTTCATCTGTGTCAAAGGGATCTTTCTCATTGATAGCATGAACTGTCTGAGACACTGGGTAAAGAAAACCTCCACTGTGGAAGAAGTTTTGAAGGGGATGAAGACTTTCATCGTTGGCAGCTGTCCGGGTACAGGTTGCAGAAAAACCAAGACCCTTCCTTATTTTATTGTCAATGGGAATGACAAGTTGTCCCCATCCTGTCGTATCGGTACTCTCGACCGCTTTAATAGCATCTTTGTATGAGGAAATCGAGGTTCCTCCTCTGAACTGATTGTTCTCGCTTACCGACAGTGCTTGGAACTGAGTTCCAATAACCTCCTCGGGTTCTATTCCAGTCGATGATGACAAGTTGCTTACAAGCAAGGCTTGTTCCCCACAAACCGTGACAAGCTGATCGTTCAGAACGAATTTTAGCTTTTAGTGGAGGGTCGAAGTGACCGCTCCAGCCTGGTGTATCCAAGGTCTTCCTAATAAACAATTATATGTTGCCCGGATGTCCATGACCTGGAAAGTGACTTGGAAAGTGTGAGGACCAATAGTTATGGGAAGATCAACTTCGCCGATAACTGTTTTTCTGGATCCGTCGAATGCTTTGACGACAACCTCGCTAACCCTCATCGGAGGTCCTTTGAATGATAATTACATCAAAGTGGACTTCGGCATAACATTCAGGGTTGACCCTGTGTCTACCAGTACGCTGGCTAAAGCATCGTCCTGGCAGTTAACTGTGATATTGAGCGCCATGTTATGACGACGACCCTCTTCAGGTAATTCTTCATCACTAAATCCCAAATTGTTGCAGGAAGTGATGTTAGAGACAATACTATCGAACTGTCTGATTGTTACATCCTGTTCCACAAAGGCTTGCTCCAAGACTTTCTGTAGAGCCTCCCTGTGGGCTTCTGAACTGAGTAACAGTGATAACACCGAGATCTTTGAAGGAGTTTGTAATAGCTGATCAACAATGTTATATTCACTCCTTTGGATGAGCTTCAGCATCTCATCATCATTTTTTGAAAGGTCAGGATTACTGCATTGACCGACTGGTGGATCAGGAGTTTGCGTCTGAAGTTTCTTTTCCTTGTTAAGTTCCCCAACCCCTCGGTTGAAGATTCTACCACTCCGTGTTACTCGACTGATGTCTGCAATGTTCACAACAGAGGGTAATGGAATTTCCTTTCCATTTTCAATTATTGTTGCACCGTATTTGTAAGGGATCGTCTTAGCTGATTCATACGGTAGCGGTCTTGGTAGATAGATGACTACAGGAGCTTTCTAATTTTTCTGACCATCATAAGTAATCTCGATTCGTTCCCGGTTGGGAACTTTAGATTCGTCAAGTAGAGGAATAATGGCGAAAACATCCATGGTCCTGTGATGACCAGAGATCATGACAACATCCTCAACTTGCTCGGCAAGGTAGTTCGACGACCAGTTGATGGGTCCAAAACCCGGATATGGACGAATTTCTCCACGATCGACCTGACCCTGAAGAGCTGCTCTCACAAGGTAACGCCCTCGGTTACTTTCCGAACAGACGCTATAATTGTCATAGTTGTGTGGTGGCACCTGGCCACGCCCACTTTGAATACAATGTAACCTCACTAGGTTAGGTTCCACTGATCGGACATCCTGACTCTGACGCCGAGTGGGGTTTCTATTACTGATACTAATCTGCTGAGTATCTTCATCCATGTAGATTGGCATCCACCAATGATTTAACAAGTGCTGAAGTGCCTCCTGGACAAGGGTACAACCTCGATCATTTTCGCAACCCATTTTACAGCTTTGATAGTCATGTGATATTAAGAATCCGAGTCGGACCTGCTCAGCATGTAACTCTACCAGGTTGGTATTCATTATGCGAATATCGAATATCTGAACCATGTTGATTTGATAGGAGTTCCTATCATGGTAGTCTTGGATCCATCCAAGATCCATCTGACGCTGGAGGACTTCTTGTATGAAAGAGCATCCCTGTTTGTTTACCGAGCAAGTCAGACAGGAACTGTAATTGTGCCGCGGCAGATTATGATATTGGCTTTGCCTTGAGTGCATTGCCACTAAATTGACATTCATTGCACGGATATCGTGGTTTTGAATGACGTTAGAATTCGTGTAGACCATGTTAACTCCACGAACTCGTTGCTCCTGGATCCATCCGAGATCCATTTGTTCCTGTAGAGCTGCTTGCACTACAGAACATCCTTGGTTGTCTTTAGAGCAGATATCACACTGATGATAATTATGAGGTGGCACATGGCCATATCCACTCTGTCTACAATGCATCTTAACCAGATTAGTTTTCAACAAGAGTACATCGTGAATTTGATAGACATCGTTAGATTCTCTCTCAATCAGATTGACTACAACCTTCTCGTGTTGAGGTAGCGGGTTCGTGAGAACATTATGATTCGTATCCTTGAAGGATAAGACCCCGCTTCTAACAAGCTTTTGTACGTCGAACTTGAAATTGAGACAAGTCTCTATGTTATGCCCTGAACCTCCTTGATGATAAGGGCAAGTTTGATCCACCTTAAACCAAAAAGGCGGATTTTGCGGTACTGTAAGAGGATATTTAGTCTGAATGTGCCCCTTAGCCAGTAGTAATGGAAACAGTTCTGCGTACATCACGGGTATAGGATCAAATCCTGGTGGCCGTGTTGTACGGTTGTTGTTATATAGAGGACGAGCCCGCTGAAGAGGCTGTTGTGTCATTTGCTGGTCAGGTTGGCTCTGCGCAACCTGGGGTTGATACATAGGAATAGACACAGGGTTGATAGCAGGAGTCACAGCTGCTACCGGTTGATAACGTCGCCTTTGCTTTCTGAGAGATATATTCCCAATATCTTGCTCTTTTTTCTTAGGGAGAGCACTACCGTATTTTTTAGTACCGCTCGTCGATCCAGTGTCTTTTACCAAACGTCCTTCTCGGACGGCTTCCTCAAGACGTACACCCATGCCGACCATTTCGGTGAAATCACTGGGCGCACTGGCAACCATTCGGTCATAGTAAAATGAGCTTAAGGTCTTTAAGAAGATCTTTGTCATCTCTTTTTCCTCAAGAGGTGGACAAATTTGAGCGGCAAGTTCACGCCACCTTTGAGCATACTCCTTAAAGGTTGCCTTGTCCTTTTGCGACATCGATCTGAGTTGATCTCTGTCGGTGCCATGTCCAAATTGTATTTGTATTGTTGGACGAAGGCGGTACCAAGATCTCTGAATGTGCTAATCGTAGCACGGTTTAAACCCATGTACCATTTAAGTGCGGCACCGGTTAAACTATCCTGAAAGTAGTGAATCAGTAGGTCCTGATTCTCCGTCTGGGTTGACATCCGCCGAGCGTACATCACCAGATGGCTTTGAGGGCAAGAGTTACCCTTATATTTTTCAAAGTCGGGCACTTGGAACTTGTGCGGGACTTTCACATTTGGGACCAAGCAGAGATCTGCGGCGTCCTTTCCAAATAAATCCTGACCGCGAATGGCCTGCAGTTCCTTCTGCATTTCCAAGAACTATTCCTGGAATTCATCCATTCTGTCAAACATAGTTTCCTTCTTACCAGAAGGTGTTGGTGGAATCTGTCCTTCCGGGACAGTGTGCACCACAGGGGGTGGTACCGTGACTACGGCAGTGAGTCTTGGCGTTTCCCGAAGTTTGTAACCTTCAGGAGTCTTCAACATGCCCCTGGCATCTTTGTTTTCCCAAAGTTTGTAACCTTTAGGCCCAGCGGCTTCTGTTGTGATTCCCTGATCCTCAGTGATCGGCGGAACAAATCCTTCCGGGATATAGTTAACAGGCATGCCCCAAGGACGATCTTTCGGTATCTGATACCTAGGATCATACCTCTCCACTATGGGCGTTAAGGTGATCTCTAAGATCACAGTTCTTTGTAGCTGAGCTTCTGCCATGGCTAGCATGTCGTTCCGAAGCTTTCTCATATCATCTCTCAGAGCGTCGATCTCTTCTTTCAACTCTCTATTTTCTTCCTCAAGATCATCCATCCTCTTCTGACGATTGGCTCGAGTATTATACGAATGAGACAGTTTGACTCTAGAATCGAGACACAAACATGAGATTCGTAGGGAAGAAGAATACGCGATGTGAGAATGATGAATGCAATGATTATATTAACTGTTTAAGGTTTAATCAAAATAAACTTCGACAATTAGATTGCAAATATCAAACGGTGGGGAAACCCCTTTTTATTGAAATTCAAAAGATTACAGAAGTGGAAATACAGTAGATTACAAAGTGCAGAAACAGAAACCTAAACTAATGGGTCCTGAGTCCTCTCTGAAGAGAAATCAGGTGCTGATTCTGGCATCTTCCTTTTCTTTGACCGGGGCTCTTGGGCCGTTGTCGGGTTGTCATTCCTTTGCCAAGTGAAAGGAGCGAGTAAATTCCTTCGGTCATCTTGATTATCTACAGCATGTTGCTCCAAAATTTCAATCAGAGCATCTTTTTCTTTCAGCAATTGCTGTATTTTGATGCACTCTATGTCGAGGGTGCGGTACTTGTTCTTCCAAGACCTTCTCTCCTTTTGAATTTTGTTGAGAGTAACCTGAAGCTTTTCAGTTTCCGTCATGAAGTACATGACAGATTCCCTCGGCGGAAGAATTCCGTAACGAGGATAAGGCATCTTTATCTTGAGAGCTCTAGTTTGTACCCAATGGAGATAAGGCTCCACCGAGACACAGTCTGGTTTTCCCAGAGACTCTCGTCCTTTCTTATGAACATGCTTCCAAGCGTGCACTATTTCCATCTTTAGTGCTCTGTCGTTTTCTCCTTCTTTGAAGAAAAGACCTTCCAGATGAACACCCAGTGGGATGTGTCTCATCGGGTATCCAAATTGACGGCGAACCAATACCGGATGGTAGTTAATTCCTCCTTTAGTTCCTATAAGGGGTACGTTGGGGAAGTTTCCACAACGGTCAATGATCCTGATTCCCTCATAAATCCTATTACACCAATCTATATCAGAGTTGGTAAGAGACATGATCTTCTGCGACCAACGTAAGGCACTCTTGCAATCCCAAAAAGCAGCAGACTTGGGCAAGTGAGAGATAAACCATTTGTAAAGCAAAGGTACACAGCATATGATCTCCCCTCCGCTGTACAAATTTCCCAAGTGTACAGAATGATACGCATCTGCGAGCAAAGTCGGCACAGGATTTCCAATGAGAAAAACCTTAATGAAGTTAATATCGACGAAGTTATTGATGTTAGGAAACAAAAATAACCCGTAGGTGAGCAAGACAAAAATGCTTTCAAAAGCAGTCATGTTTCCTATACTGGCGAAGTACAGGGCTTTCTTTGTCAAAAACTGGGCTGGCAAACCTTGGATGCCACCCTTAGCGGTCATGTGAGCCCTGACCTCAGACTCGTCCAAATGAATTGCTCTTGCAATAGTCTGATTCTTTGGAATTTCTTCCAGTCCAGAAAATGGAGCCCGATCCGTAATGTGTAGATCGATCAGGTGAGAATACTCCTCCAGCGTTGGTGCAAGCTGGTAATCCGGGAATGTGAAACAGTGATAAACCGGATCATAAAACTGAATGAGCGCATCCATGATTCCCTCAATCACATGGACTCTTAATAGTGGTAGCAAACCTCCGTGCTTGGCTCTGAAAGCCTCAGGGTTAGTGATCATCCTCGCTAACCTTCTCAAATCCTCTAACTTTGGAACCTTGAAGGTATACTGGTGAGTTCTCCTTCTACCGAAATCCATTAGTGTAATCCTTTTCTCTGATATTTGCAATCACAGTCTTAGTTTAATTTGAAAAATAGAGAGACTAGAAGAGAAGTTTTTTTTAATGTTTTAATGTTTTATTAAATGAATGCATAAATGCAGCACACAAAAACATAGAAAAAACATGGGGTCGAAGGGTCGTTGTCATGAAGTCAAGGCTCTACCCATCCCCAAAGGTTTATACTAGGGTGATTTTTGTACCTGTACTCATTATCATTAGCTCCTCCCAGGAAAGCAAAACAACAAGCGGATCGCCAGCGAGTTGTAGTGCAATCTTAGATTAAGTGCCATTCATCGAGAATAGATCACCAGCCTCAAATAAGGGTAGTATCGCGTAACAACTATTTTCGATAGTTTCTGCACTACGAAAGGGTTTAGCTCCTCAGCTTCTCAGACTTAACAACCGGCCCATTGTCTAGGTGAGAGAATGGGTTGCGTTGGTCAGCCTCCACTGAGGTTGATGGTCGACCCCGTCACCATCACTTATCTTAGGTGTATACTCATTCTTTCCACATACGGCATCACCCGCATTCCCTTTAGCAGAAAAATAAACATGTATAGCAATTAGGAAAAGCAGTATATATATTTGTCCTAATCATCCTAGACCTATAAAGCTAAGAATCCTAAGTTCCTGACAGAAAATGGGTTCCCCGGCAGAAGCCCCAATCTGTGGTTTTCACATAAGTGAAGAGAAGAAAGAAAACAGAGACGAATCGGCCCCACGGTGGGTGCCATTTTTCTGTAGCGAGCGATTTTGGACGCGGTGCTTAAGCGTTGGTCGCTCTCTGCGGTTGAGCTTAAAACTACAGGTCGATTCATTTTTTATCCTATTGTGAGCTGATGAAGGAAGGGAAATAGATGTCTCCAATTAACCCTGCTTTGCATACTGAGTATGAACAGTGGTCAGTTAGGTTACGAATGCTATCAATGTGGAGGGGCCTTTGTACTGGTTATTTGTATTTTCGCCAATACTGGTTTTTATCTAGGCAGAAGGTTTCTGGCGGGGAACAAGGATTAGGATATTAGGACTGATGCTTTTGAATTACTGCTTTTGATATGGGATTTTGGGTTTTTGTTTAGTGTGCTCGCTAACATTTTTCTTTCAATCTTATGCCTACGTATTCCCGTTTATCCAAAACAGGGAAATCAGAGCGTTCGTAGTTCCTCCTATTCTATGGGAGGAAATGATTGTTTTTGGTGTCTTGTTCAAAGCCCAAGACGTGAAGCGAAAGGTAGTTTGTATCTTGTTCAAAGCCCAAGATGTGAAGCTGAAGGGTCTATTTGTATCTTGTTCAAAGCCCAAGATGTGAAGCTAAAAGGGTGTTGACTTTAGAGATAATTTGTCATCTCTAAAGAGAGAGTTGTATGTCACAACTGTTTATAAAGGAGAATTACTTTAACCGGGATACGCGAATCCTAGCAATGCCATAATTTCCTTTATATGGGGTTTTAACCTAAAGGGGAAGACTTTAACTCAGTGTAGAGCAATGCTATCTTTCCTTAGGAATTTCTCATGCTAAAAGAGGGACAGTGGCATGGATGTAGATGATCCAGAGGCTTGCCGCTTACAGTGATTAGATGAAGGGAGTTGTTTGATGTTTGTGTACTGTGAACGAGGCACGGTTTTGATGTTAAAAGGTTAATTAGATTAACCAGTGATTTTCTTATACAAATCCTAAGAGGAGGCTGATATGTGTCTCGTACAAAGCCCGAGAGAGAGGCTAAAAGGTTTTGACTCAACGAGGGAATCTTTTGGTATCTCGTATAAAGCCCGAGATGGAGGCTATTGTTTATTTGGCTCATTAAGAACCTTTTTGTATCTCGTATAAAGCCCGAGATGGAGGCGAAATGGGTAATTGACTTAGCAAGGGAGTCTCTTATATGTCTCGTACAAAGCCCGAGAGAGAGGCTAACTTCACTGGAGAAGGATCATTATGCAAAGCCTAAGAGGAGGCTATGGTGACTGTTTTTGTTAAGTGACAGGTCCAGTATACTGATTTTGAAAGAGAAAATCAGTTCTTATATGAGCAACACTGTACTCAAGGATTTGATTTAAGGATCCGGGTTATTCCTGTTCTTTGAGGAAACGGGAAATACAAAGGGTATTGAGACTGTCCGAGTCTACGGGTTTCCTTCCTATTTAACGAAGGGGTCACTTGAGAATGTCTTTGAGACTCAAGGAAGTTAGACTGTCCGTGTCTAGAGTTTCATCTTTTGTACTATGCCTTGAGAAATAGTAGTAGACTCTATGAAAGGACTGTTCTATGCAGATGATTAAGTTCTGTTCCTATACCTCTAGGAGGTCGTCGGGACAATTTGTACGAAGCCCAAGAGGAGGCTGGAAACTTTTAAGAAGCCGACGGGTCCTTGTACTAAGCCCAAGAGGAGGCTATCATTCCCAGAGGAAGAGATAATTATACGAAGCCTAAGAGGAGGCTGTGAATACTTCTAAGAAGCCGTAGGGTCCTTGTACTAAGCCCAAGAGGAGGCGAGGTTGCTTTTAGGAAGCCTTTGGGTCCTTGTACGATGCCCAAGAGGAAGCCGATGCTTTTAAGAAGCCCGTGGGTCCCCAAACCCCGAGAAATTCAAGGCAATGCTATTCACCGAGAATAGATCAAAGTCAGGAAAATTCGAGAATTTGGAAGAAACTCAAGAGATGCAATTCACGGAGAAGAGATCATCTCTAGGGAGTAGAGTTTCTTTGACAAGTGCTTTTAAGAAGCCCGTGGGTCCCCAAACCCCGAGAAGTTCAAGACATGCCATTCACCGAGAATAGATCAAGCCAGGATAGTTCGAGAATTTGGAAGAAACTCAAGAGATGTCATTCACGGAGAAAAGATCATCTCTGGGGAATAGAGTTTCTTTGACAACTTCTATGAGTGACAGTCTATGAAAAGGTTCACAGGGAATGCTGCCTTTCATGTCTCCATATTGTTTAACCCCAAGAGGAGGGAAGACTGTGTCTGGTAATCCTATGGGGATCTAGTTTAGACTATTTCTAAGAGTGATCGAAAACGGCTTTACCTAGTGCTAGACGTAGTTGCCGGGGAAACTCAAAATATCTATACTATTATTACACAGTTGATATGAGTTTATGAAAGAAGACTTACAGTGAAAACAGCCCCACAATACAGTTATATGTATATGAAAGCGGTAAATGAAAGCGATAACCACTTACTCGGTTGTAGAGCTTCCATGCTGTTTGGTTAGTTGTTCAACAAAGAAAGATTGAAAACAATAGTATATTCAAAATCAAAGGAGAAAGTGCTTTGAAAAAGAAAGTTTTGGGGCTTACAGCTCAAGGAGAGGCCCAGGGTTTTATCAGTGAGCGCACTATTTGAATTTGTACAGAGGGACTTATACAAGTGACTGAGGCCCAAAATGGTTTTCTGTACAAAGGGATGGGTCTTACACTCTCTCAAGAGGCCCAAGTAAGTTTTAAGAAAAAGAGTGGGGCTTATAACACGAGGGTAGACCCAGATGATTTTTCCGTTTGAAATGGCGATCGCGCCGAGGTTTTCTTTTAACGCGGAGGGACTTATACAATAAGTGAGGCCCAAATGATTTTGGTTAAAAGGGGATTGGGTCTTACACTCTAATAGAGGCCCAAAATGTTTTGAATGGGTCTTATAGCTCAAGGAGAGGCCCAAGGTTATTTTTCAAAAGGCGACGATCGCGCCGTTTGTTTTTGACGGTATCGGGACTTATACAATACACTGAGGCCCAAAATGTTTTGGTCAAGAAAGGATTGGGTCTTACACTCTATTAGAGGCCCAAAGTGTTTTGAAAATGATTTATGAGGGTTGAATTAATTCAAAAACCCTAATTTGTTTTCAAAAATGTATTTAATTGAATAAAAATCCAATTAAAATGATCAAAATTGTTTAACATGTGAAAAACAAATTGTGATCTTGGATTAATGCTTCAAAAATTAAGTATTGACCTACAAAATAATTAGAAAGCATTAAAAGTTGCAAAATCAATGTAGAAAAAATATTTAATATGTCAAAAACAATTAAAATATTAATTCTTTGCAAAAATATCAATTATATGAAATAAATAATATTTTTGGTATTTTTTGGTAAAATAAAATATTTTAACATTTTTGTGAATAATTAAAAAAAGAATCAACTCAAAATCATTAAAACTCAGAGAGAAATTAATTTTTGAATCAATTAAATAAAATCACAAAATTCAAATATTTGAATTATTCAAAAATGGCGCCAAGAACACACGCGTGTTCTGGGTTTGGCTGATTTGCATTTTCTCCTCAATCTCACTGAATACTTGATTATATCATGCAATCCACATATCATTATGCTCGTCTCAACCTCACGATCATGTCTACAACACTTAATTTCATTTAAATTAAGGCTAGGATTTTTGATACACGATTCAAACAATGCAATTAATTGAGGGAAAACATTCCATGCATGATTATGAACATATGGCCAAATTATTGTGCGAGGAAATATGCATAGATTGAGAGATGACCAAGTATATGCTTACCTCTAAGCCGTGACAGCAAGTGCAATGTGATTTTTGATTTGGAGGTGCTACAGATGAGTGGTGATGATCTGAACAGCTTCCCTACACCCTATGGAGTGTGTTTGTATGGTTGGACTTGATTGAAATTGGCTGGATCAATTTGTGGTACCTCACCTGCAACTTGATTGAAAATTTGAGCAACCAGCTGGTGATTTTGTGAAATTGGTGTTTCAGAAGTGATCTAAGTGTTTGATCAGCTCATATGTGATGTATGTAAGGTGTGTGAGTGATTGGTTTGATTGGAATTGCTCTCAAACTCAAAACCCGATAGTGACTTGTCTTAGAAGGCAAAATTGGAGTGAAAGAAGAGATTTTGAGGAAAGCATCTGTTTGATGGCTTTGGTGTGCTCAAACTGATCACAATTGAGCTTTATTTATACTAGAGCAAGTTTGTTTTGCAAGGAATAGTGAATGGCAGCTGGTAAGTAGGTTTGGCCAATGTTGGCAAATGAAAATCCAACTCTCCTCTAGCCATTGACTAGAGGTTAGGGCACAGAGCTTTGGTTCCCTTGGTCTTGGATAAGTATTGACTGATTTCAGATGAGAATGGCTCAGTCCATGCCACCTTGATGCTTCCATTGAATGCTTTAATCCAAATTTGGAGTCTTGTCCCTATTTTGGCCATTCTAGGTTCAACATGTTATTTCTTGTTCCATGGACTTTGGAGGCTTGGCTCAGTGATTGTCCCCTTTAGATTCAATCCTCTGAGGTGTCCAAGTGGATAGGAGCATTTGAATTTGGCTGATTTTGGCAAATCGAGCCAAAATGCAAAATCTGCCTTGCCTTTGACAGATTTCAGCAAGGCAACTTGACAATGTCATATCTCATGGGGTAAGTTGAATTTGGCAATGTTCTTGGCCATTTTGGAAAGCCCTTACATGATACAACAACTGTTTGAACAAGTTTGGTTTTGATCTCTTTTGATTCCAAGTGAAAAATCCCTCTACATTTGACAAAAAGTGAAGCAAAATCTGACTTAGTGAAATTTTCACTAAGTGTTGGAACAAAGTGTGATTTCTTGATTTTGATCACTCCATAACTCAAAATCCTTAATGAATTGAACTTAGGTCTAGTTGAAGTTTTTGTAGAGGGTAATGAGGGCTACAAATCCATCTTTGGATGAAAAAAATTGGCCTTGTGGTTTAGGAGTTATGGTCCTCCAAAGTTGGTGCATTAATGGTACTTTTTCCATAACTTAGAAAAATTTCTAAGTTTTATGGTTACCCCTTTTACAAGTTATCCCACTTTCTTTGATTTTTCTTGATGAATGATGATTCAAATCATACATTAACATCATTTTAGGGTTAAAAATCCATTTTGGTGAAAAATCTCAAAAAGTCAAAGTTGACTTTTGTGCACAGTTGACTTTTTATCAGATGAATTCCAAATTGTACAATTCTTCAGGAAATCATGTCCTTGACCTAAATCAAACTTGATGGACATGTTCCATGGGTGTCATAGGGTATATTGGGGCATGTCCTAGGGTTTGGGAGCATGTCCTGGTCAAAAGTCAAAGTTACAGTTGACTTTCCTCGCGAAACCCTAATTGTGGTGCAGATGAAAATGAGACTTGTTGCTCAAGTTTCTTGGATTAATCCATTGTTCCAAATGGATCAATATAGTTCATTAGAGACCCACAAATCATGTCTTGAGGTCTTGGCTCTTGATTTGTCCCAAAAGTCAACTTAGGGGTGAATTAGGTCAAGAAACCCTAATTCCTGATTTTTTATGTATGCATCCCCTGAGGTCAAATTGACTTGATGCTTGGGTCCATGAGGTTCCATGGAGTACATTAGGTTGTGTTTTGGATCTTTGGCTTATGCCCAGATGAAACTTCCCATCTAGAGGCCCTGGTCGACCAAAACCCCAATTTGGTGATACTGGAGATCTTGAGACTTGATCCACCTAGAAGGGAGCAACCTTGTGCTTAATCTTTGAAGTGGGAGTCCTTTTTGATCCATTGTGGATGTTTGAGAGGTTAGACAAGTTGAAGATCATGTCATTCCTTGATTGATCCTTTGTCTAAGGCTCTGAGAGGGCTTAAAACCCTAATTTTGATTGTAGTGAATGCTCAACAACCCTTGAGGCATTTGGTGAGGCATGATGGTTCATCCATATTGTGATGATGATTTGCACAATGATGGGAAATCTTAGTGGTCAAAATTTGGGGTATGACAGATCCCTGAACGGTTCATTGGGTTGTTAGTCACAGTGCTGCTGTGCAAGTGGTTAGTCACCGGCTGTTGCCCGTGCAAGTGTAATCATGATTTGGTTATAGTGGATTAAGTCCTTGTATTTAAGGCAAAATCACCTGAGGAGGGTGGACTGGATTAGCCCGCGTGGTGAACCAGGATATATCGTGTGTCCTTTACTCTCTTGCTTAGTATCTCTATTTATGTTTCTGCATTGAATATCAGAACTTCATATTAAACAAAGTCAGAACCTTGCAGCCTATCTCTGATAAGCTTCCGCACTGCAAGTTCTGAGTATCGTATCTTATGAACAGAATCTACACGGTTCTCATACTCTTTAGTTAATAGATTAGAATCTCTCAACGAACATTGAAGGTTCTTGAGCGTCAAATTAACAAGATGCGAAAAGTTACAAAAAAGAGTAAATACACAATTCAAACCCCCCTTTCTTGTGTCTTTCTTGCACTGTCAGTGCATTGCTAGGAGTATCAAGATGTGGCAGAGGTTTGCACATGATGGTTACTTCGACTGACATAAAGCTGGATCCTAACAACCACACTATGCAGCCACATTCTCAAGCCATGAAAGCAAAAACAACAATACAAAACAAATGGAACTGCAACACATACACGGGATTAAATGAGGATTACATCACAGAGGACAATCCAAATAACGATCCTGAAAATATAGCTCAATTGACAACAGCCATTACCTGGGGCCTTGATGTAACAACAATGGTCTTTGCACCATTCCATTTCGTCCATGATCCGAATTTAGGCATAGTGGCTGCACCTCCAATAGACGGCTAGGTGGGGGAAAATAGCATCAAAGCAGTAATGACTGGAAAGTAGTCTCCCCCGCTGTCATCCTCTTGCATGCGTGCATCAGCCAGATCTGCTGATAGGTCAGCCAAGAATGAAGCATTAAATGAATTGCGTGCAAAGCGATTGAAACAACAAGATCCAGAAGCTCACCGTAGATTGAGAGAGGCATCTAGAAGCTCAGGGCCCCGACACTTTTCCTCACCAAAGCGCAAATATTTCACATCAGCTAATCTCAGTAGTTCAAGCCATAGTGATAGTGAAAGTAGGTCTCACAGTGATGATGAAGGATCAACCGGGGAGGGAGGAATTGCTGACAGTGATGATGATAGGGCATTATATGGACCCGAGGGACACATCCTTTTAGCCGGAAACCGATGAAGCATTAGACATCGTCAATGTTAGTCATTATCTGAATGACACAACTGAAATAAATGACGTATCTATAGATGGAAGGGTTGCGGGAGCTAATGTGGAAAATGACATTGAAGCTCTACGGAAGGTTTACCAACCTATTGACTCCTTGAAATAGGATGAATATGGAGATTACATTGTTGTTGCATACACCTATGATCATTTCCTTGAACAAATTCTTGAGCACTCCTGCAAACCTGTTATTCAAAGATTTTGTGATAAATCCTTAACCGCATTACTAAACAAATTGCTAATGGATTCTAACAGCATTTAATAGTCTAACTATAACTGAAACTCTAACATTCACTAACCT
Source organism: Lathyrus tuberosus (assembly GCA_022829125.1). Classification (NCBI taxonomy): domain Eukaryota; kingdom Viridiplantae; phylum Streptophyta; class Magnoliopsida; order Fabales; family Fabaceae; genus Lathyrus; species Lathyrus tuberosus. The sequence goes on from JALAZF010000233.1 coordinate 1,874,904, forward strand.
CCCAACATAACAGTTTCAAATACTAACAAACTCTAAAGAACTTTAACAGTTTTTAAACTAACTCCCTAACCACCTAACAAACTTCCTAACCGTTTTCATTAACCTCCTAACTAATCCTAAGCCAATCCCAACTGTCATTACAACTAACCAAATAATTCCCTAACTAACTTGCATTAGGATTCCTAACTAACCTCATTCCCTCACTATAAATTCAAAAGCTAACTTCATTTTGAAGGACTCTAATTTTTTCATTCACCTTATTCGTTACCCTCTTCATAATTCATTCTGCACGCATCAACCACAAAAAAAAATCACCATTTCTTGATTTAACCCCTACTCATAAATCACATTCTTCACTCCATCCTCCATTCTCTTCACACTCCATTCAGTTTCTCTCTACTCTCAAGCTCTATCTCCTTGTTACATATTCACGCATCACTCACAACCTTGCTTTCAATCTCGAGCCAGTAGCATACATCAACAACAACGATAGCAAGAAAAAATTCACACACAGAGAATCAAACGTATCAGCATCAAGAACGATACACCTACACAATGATCAAATTTTCCTACATGCTAAAGGGATAGTGCAAGAGAAGAAGAAGAAGCATAACGGAGAAGAAGAATGAGAAGATAGAAGCTTTACCTGCGAAGTCGCCGATATATTCGAAACCGCGTCAAATTTGATACATACTCTGCGACTTTCACTTAAATTATTGACACAATTCACTTTTGAAGGTATACTCCACCATCTCTCGCCCTCAATCGTGCAATAAGATAGAGTTAGAACATAAGAGTGTCATGCGAATTCGTGACCTAGAGTTTGTGAAATCGAATCTCAGATTCCAAATTAGGTAAGAGAACTGATGAAGGTTGTGAACGAGGGAAAGAGAGAGGTTCAGAAACGTGTTTGAATTGTGAGGGATTACCCGCCGCCGCCTCCCGTGGCGAATTTCGGCGCGGCGAAGCTGTGTTACGACTTGGGATATGTATACATTGAAGAGGACCTAGATTTCTCTAAATTTTCCATCGTGTCTCCGCATAGGAGGTACTCATGAGTACTTGGGCTCAAGGGCCCATTTGGTTGCTATTCGCATTCTTGTTTTTTTTCTGCACCCTCTATTTCTTTGTTTTCCATATCATCCACAATATTTTTGTAGTTTTGACTGTAGAAATTTGTTTGATTAATCTTGTGGAATTTCCTAAATTAATTCTTGCAGAATTTTTTTTAATGCAGTTTCTTGTAGAATTTTAATGCAATTTTTTGTAGAATTTTTTATGCAATTTCTTGTAGAATGCTTATAAGAATTGGCAACACTATATTGTTAAGAATTTTGTGATCTTAGTTCGTTAAATTCTTGTCATTAGGATGTTAAACCTTTATGCTATTTTTGATTAGAAGTTTTTGCCATTTTATTGGTTGAATTTTATACTCCCATATTAATAGCATTTTTGCATCTTTCATTTGTTGAATCTTGTTGCTCCTTTGGTGGAAGTCTTTCCATTGATTTGTTGAATTTGTATGCATTAAATTTTAGGCCTTTTTGTGCATCTTTAATTTTGTATGGTTAATTCTTGTTGATTATTTTTAGCCGTTTTACATTTATCCTTTTTACTACTAACCATTTTACTTTGTCTTGTGAGGTACCTTGAGGATTTATCATTTGGACACTTGAATTTTAATCGCGCCATTGTACTTTTATAGTTTATACCATTTATTTCCATTTATTACTTTCTTGCCTTAGATTAGGTCTCCCTCCTTGGTGGGTTCCTTATGCTTCCCCACTCCCATTAAAGTGTAATAGTTTAGGACTTTACTCTTTTTATTGCTTTATGCTTGTTGCTTGCTTAAGTGTTAAGAAAGATAAAACTAAAAGCGTTTAGAAAACGATTTCAAAAAATAAAAGAAAAATAAAGCTTGATCTAACGTCGAGCCATTTTTGAACTTATCAATTGAATGCTTACCTCACTTCATCTTAGGACTTTCCTACACCTCTCAAATTTCTTACACCCTTCCATCAATAACAAGCAAGCCTTGCATGTAATAACCCTTGTAAGTCGATCTCCTAGCGCATCACCATCAACCTTCATCAATTCTCACCTCCCATCTCGTTCTCATCTCACCTCTAATAATTCAAGAACACCAAACACTTGGTCCAATGCCAAGTCCTTTTTCAAACCATTTTCACAATAACTTAGGAGAAAAAAAGAGTGGAGTGTACGTACTTGTGCACCCCCATTTCTCAAGTACTTGGGTTGTTGGCCCTGATTGGCTAGGGATCCAACGTTTATCGTCCTTTCAAAACACTTAATAACAACAAGAGTTTAATCTGGTCCTATTAGGGCGAAAAAGGAGTGGTTGGGATACCATTGTCCCTTCAACTCTCGAGTATTCGATTGTAGGCCGTACTTAGCCTATGGTTGGATACTCGTCCCTCTCTAAGTACCTACAATTAGACTCACATCACATCTTTCAAAATAATCATTTTCCCTAAAAACAACGTCACCAATCAAACGTGACATCTTGCCTCGAGGGCGAAAATCAAAACCTTTTCAAAAGGGCATGTTATTTCCATTCTATCGCAACACAGGCTAAAGCATAAGTCTCCTTACGTGCGAGCGGTAAAACCTATCGTTATAATGTGAACGTTAACATCGCCCACTAAAAATAACAAACCCACAATCATTTAGTCCCACAAACTACGGACGCTCTGATTCTTCATTGGTCAATGAAGATACATAGGCACAAGATTGCGAGATCTTGGCGAGCTACCTTCCTTCACTCCCACCCGTAGTCCTCCGAACTACGGAAACTCTGATTCTTCATTTCACAAAGAAGATACATAGGCACTAGGGCCATAATCCTTGGCGAGCACGCTAATTTAAAAAACCCTCCATTTCTCTTTTAGCAAGTAACCTTTAGATAAATGACACTCATTCACGCATAGACAAACAAGATAGTTCCCATCGAGTACGATGGATGTGAGGGATGTTAATACCTTCCCCTTGCATAACCGACTTCCGAGCCCGAATTTGGTTGCGAGACCATGTTCAACACCTTTTAGGGGTTTTATCGATATTTTCCCTTTCTTCAGAATAAATAAAGTTCGGTGGCGACTCTGTATTTTTGCGTAGCGACAATAGAGATTTGGTTGTATCCCGAGTTGGCGTCCATGAAGGACAAGAGTTTGAAACCTGCAGAATTATCTGCGAGCTTATCTATGTTGGGCAGAGGATAAGCATCCTTCGGGCAAGTTCGGTTGAGATCAGTATAATCAATGCACATGCGCCATTTTCCACTATGTTTCTTGACAAGTACAATATTGGACAACCAGGTTGTATACCTGCCCTCTGAGATAAATTTTGCCTCTAAGAGGTCTTGTACAAGTTTTTCGACAGTCCGTGCCTTCTCCTCGGGTTGCTTGCGCCTGCATTGTGCGACGGCTCGAGCAGCTGGGTCAATGGTCAGTTGATGGCATGCGGTTTCAGGGTCCAGACCGGGCATGTCCGCGACACTCCACACAAACAAATCAGTGTTGTCCTCCATGCATGTTTTCAACTGTTGCTTTACCTCGTCGGGTAGCCCTGCGCCTATCTTCGCTCCTCTGCTTGAGTTTGCCCTGAAGGTGATGACTTCGAACTTCCCATCTGGGACAGGGCGCATGAGGGTCGTTGCAGAGGAACTGACTGTCCGTGCCGATGTGCCTTCACCACAGTCCTCGCCCTCTTTCGACATCCGACTGTCGAGGTCGATGATGTGTACGGGGAGAGCCGGCTACTTGTCAGGATGGCTATCCTCGCCGGGATGGTCTTCCTCCCTTGCCCGCTTGGCGGCCTTGGGTGTTGCACTGATCGAGCTTTGTCTCCGGGTAGCTGCTTCAAAGCACCTCCTCGTGACTTCGATATCCCCGTGCAGTGTTGCGACGTGTCCCTTCTCCGTATAGTTTTTCATCTTGAGATGAACGGTTGAAGAAACAACGATCAGCTCCGCTAAGGTTGGTCTGCCAAGGATGCATTGGTACAGTGGCAGACAATCAATTACCAGGAACTGGGTCTCGATTGACTTCGACGCCTCCTCTTCCCCGAACGTGACCGGAAGCTCCACGTACCCCCAGGGTCTAGCAGTTGCCCCATTGAGTCCTTGTAGGTCGGATCCTATGTACGACGACAGGTTCTTCTGGTCCAGCTTCAAAGCTCTGAACAACCCGGTGTACATGATGTCCACGGAGCTGCCCTGGTTGACCAGGATCCGTCAGACATCGGTGTTGGCAAGTCTCGCTCTGATAAGCAGCAGAATGTGTGAGTTCGGGGAGCCCCCAAGCAGCTCTTCGTGGTAGAACGTAATTGGTTGGGAACGCCCCCAAACCTTCTCGAGTGTGGAAAGTTGGTCGGGACTGCAGTCGATGAGCTGGTCGAATTTTCTCTTGACCGACCCCACCATGAGCTCGCTGTATCCCCCACAAGAGATAACCATGGCCGTCGGGAAGGCCTCCCAGATGTTGTGCGCGGATATATGAGGAGGATCCTCAATATGGTCGAGAATGATGAAGTCCTCTGGCCGTGTGATGGACATAGCGACCTGAGAAGGAAGACTAGGCGACGTAGACTCTGCTTCCTTCTTGGTCTCCGAAGTCTCTCATCGAGAGGATTCACCCTTCTTCATATATTGCTTTAGGTGACCCTCATTGATGAGGATTTCGATGGCGTCTTTCAGGTGCACGCAGTCCTCGGTTACGTGGCTGTGGCTATGGTGGAAGCGATAGTATTTACTCTTGTCTGTGTTGCCCTTAGACGACATTGGTTTGGGAAACCGGACACCTCCCTGCTTGAACTCCGCGTTGATGCATTCAGAGAGAATGCGCTCGCGGGGAGCCGTCAGCACGGTATACTCTGTAAAAAAACCAGCGGTCCCTTGCCTTCACGAGGACGATCGTCTCGTCGTCTCTCTTTATAGCGCATGAGGGCCTCTGATTCGTCTTTTTTTGTTGCCCGGGAACTCTCGTGATCCCTAGAATCCCGAGCTTTGTACGTCGCCTTTTTCTCCTCGTATTGGATATACGATTGAGCTTTGCAGAGTATTTCTGCCAAAGTGCGAGGAGGCTCTATGCCCACCGCCTTGCGGAATTCGCTCTTTGGCCTCAACCCTTTTTCGAGGAGATAATTCTTCATATAGTCCGTCGTGCGGACCTCAACAGCCTCCTTATTGAAACGCTCGATATATGCACGTAAGGGCTCATCCTTGCCCTGTATAATGGCTTCCAACGTGGCCTCCGACCTGGGATGTCATCGGGAGGCGATAAAATGGCGGGCAAACTGGTTCTTTAGATCATTCCAGGACATGACCGAACCCCAGGGAAGCCGCTTGAACCAGGCCATGGCCCCCCTTCCTGAGAGTGATGGGTAACAACCTGCATTTAATAACCCCGCTTACATTATGATAGTGGAGCATGGCTTCGATGTTTTCTTTATGCTCGCCTGGGTCAGTGGTCCCGTCTTAAGTGGCCAAGGAAGGTGGCTTCTTCAATCCGTGAGGAATGCGCATGTCCATGATCTCCTGAGATAAGGGCCCATAGACATCGTCGTCACTGCTTATGCTGGGTGACCGACAGGGGGAGTCGCTATGCCCACGGCTTCTGCTGCGTCGGGGAGAATGTCTACGTGACCTGCAATGCTCGTGATGGTTCCTCGAAGGTCTGTTCCTCTTCGGAGTGGGAGAACGTCTGGATCTCCGTAGGGGAGATGGGTGTCATCGTTTGGCAAGTTCTGAGTCAGGTTCCTCCAATCTAGAGCGTCTCTGGTCGAGAGAAAGACTCTTGTACCTGTCTCGTATGCGCTTCTGAGGAGGAGGAGACTGTGGCCTCAGAGAAGGGTTACTGGGCCTTTGCGAGGGACGCTACTCTTGGAGGGCGTGTTCGAGCATGTTGATCTTTTCGCCCTGTTGGAAGATCAGAAAGTTGGATCTGTTGAGGGAGGCAATTAGGGTGGCAGTGCTTGGGTCCGCGTTTTGAGGGACAGGTATAGGCTCAAAAATAGGATCAGCAGCTTGCGCGCGCGGCTTCACATCATCGGGGGTAGGAGAGGCGGTCTTTCCATCCCGTTGATCTGTCTCCGGGAAGGCAGCTCCGGAGACGAGGTGATCGACGTTATCAGCGATAACGGTGATGGCGGACTCTAGACGGGCATCATAATTCCTGTTGGAGGCCATGATGATCAAATGGAGTTTGGAGAGAGAGCTTTGGTCTTTTAGGTGAAAAAGAGGGGATCTTGAATCAAAAAGACGGGGAAGCTAGAGTTCCCACAGACGGTGCCACTGATCAGAGGTAATTAGACTGAATCGTCGTAGCCTTCACGTAGGGCAGATGATGATGCTCGTAGGAGAGGAGGGAGTGTACCTGCAAAGTACTCCGATGCCAAAGTAAGTTTGGGCTAGAGAGAAAGCAAGTACGAAAATGTTAAGGTATGATTTCGAATATCGAATATTGAATACTTGCCCCTCTCAAGTGAGAGGGTATTTATAGAAGTAACCCTCGGTGCGGGGCCAAGGTCTCCCATGTGGCCAAAATATCTTGTCGCCCAATAGGAGACTGCCAGGTGGAGGGTCAGGCACGTGGCCCTTTGACCTAGTCCAACTGCTTCCGCGAAATCCGTGGAGGCAGTTGGTCGCGTGAACAGTCAAACGCGTGAGGGGGATGTCCCCAACGACTAGTTTCTGCCTAATGGCTAGTTTCTGGCTATTGGGTCTGGCCAAGAGCAGGACTGGATTGGGCCTTGCCCTACTGTGGACCAGGCGCCTGCCCAGTCCAGAACAATTTATTTATTAGGCACATATTGACAAAAAGACAAAAATAAATGGACTCAAAATAAATAAAAATCGGGCGCAAAAGTGCTCTAAAAATTAAACTGAGTGCATCAAAATGATCAGCGCGAAAAAAATCTATTGGAAAAATACAACGTTTGATCAATTTTTGAAATAAAATCTGATCGGTGAAAAGGCTCAGATTGATCAAAATACGAGCAAAACAGTAGTAAAAAAATTAAAACGAGCATGCCAGGTTAAACTACACGAAACTTAGATCAATATAATTGGCGTCTGCAAGCTCGTTTTTGAAATTTTTCGTCCACTGATTTTACACACAGTTGAGATTTAGTTTAACCAGTCTGTCTGTAAATTCAAAAAAAATGTTTTGACTGACAATTTGGGCATTATGCAAGATGAAATACATGTTATGATATGCATATGATGTTAATGCTATGATAAATGTATTATTTCGGTGATTCAGGGTCAAAATTGAGGTATGACACATGAGTAATTTGATTTATAATTCTATTCAATCGCACCTTATTCTTGATGTGTTTTATGTGAGATACTCTTTTAATCTGATTTTGGGCACATATGAAATACTTATCATTAGTCTATGTGTTGGACCTAGGGCAATTTTTGTGCTTATGCTAGTTGAATAGGGATAAGAGACCCTGAGTAGTGTCTTAAGAATTAATGTTCTATTGCATTGCCTAATCTTGCTTACGCTAGTGGACTAGGGATATAAAACTCTGATTATAGATTAGTGAGCTAGACACCAAGGGATTAGGTATACCAATATTTTTAATTCACGGCTGAGCTATAGTAACGATATGATTCATGTAATACATCAAACATCAACAGTAGAGAAATAAGGGATTCTATACACAACCTGACCGCTTTCGTAGTATTGTCAAAATACTTTATTTTCTTTTAATAATTAAAACTCGAAACCCCCCAATTTAGTATTTCCTAAATATTGCACAATATTGTCTTGTTATATAGCAGTTCCTGTGGATTCGATCTTTTTTATTATTGAGACATTATCGGTACACTTGACAAGAAGTCATCAGTAATGAACATGTTGATATTTACGTAAATGGTTATGAAAAAATGGCATGTAATGATGATTTATTGTTGTATATAATTCTGGTTTACTGTTTGCAAATTGGTTTGTAATGCTGCAAAATTGGTTTGAAAATGGCCTTAATGCTGTCAAATATTGACCTGTAAAGCTGCCAAATTGGTCTGCAAATTGGTTATGAAAAATGGCTTGTAATGCTATCAAACATTTGGCTTGTAATGATGCCAAATTGGTATGCAAATTGGTTATGAACAATGGCTTGTAATGTGTCAAATATTGGTCTGCAATGTTGGCAAATTGGTATGCAAATTGGTTTGAAAAATGGACTTTAATGCTGCCAATTATTGGTTTGTAATGCTGCCGTATTGTTTCGCATATTGGTCAGCTAATATCTGCATATCGGCTTGCAAAATAGTTGCCATATTGGCTTGCAAATTGGTTTGAAAAATGGTTGACAAATTGTTGCAAATTGTACCACAATCAGAAATTTATATAACAATGCATAATCATAACATATTTTTCATTCATATTTAGTTATAAAAAAGTTACAACATAAACATGACATGTTAATAGCTACTAAACAAAAAACGCCATAACATATTACAACTAAACGTGACAGAAAACCCAAATATGACACTTTCTACTTCATTTCACCACGGCCATACTTGACTACACTTGTTGCAACTAGTCATGTTAACAGCACAAAGGTCATGGCTAATATAAAATTCAATTGCATATTCATAAACTTAGTCTTCATTCAATTCATCCTCTTTAATCTTACCTCTAGTCACCTTATTTTTCTCTATACTTAATCCCTGTTGCAATGAAATAATCATTTATTTTGCTCTTGAGGTCATCTCTTTGTCATACCAAGCAAAATGGTTGCACCTTTTGTGTCCCTAAAGCTACAAAGAATACAAGAGAAGAACAAGTTCAATGATTTTTATATCACATAACATGAACTTTGAATGAAATATATATATACAAAAGATGAATACCTTTTACATCCACATCTGTAAAATTTATGTCCAGGGTTAGCATCTCTCCATCCTGTCATCAGTAGTGCATCAAGACCACATCTACACTCGTCTAGGATAGAATAAGATCTTGTGCGATTAGTTGCTTATGAACACTGAGACATTATTGTTCGTGTTAAGGATGATGTATGGATTATACAATGCTTGGAAATGATGGACGATGTAGAGGGTGGCAGAAAGAGAAGATGGTAGGTGAGTGAGATGATGAACACGAGCGAGATGGTGAATAGTTAGTGTTTTCAAATGAATGTGAAAGGGATGATGAACATTTTGGGAACAATTTCTTTTAAATATATGTTTTTAATATTTAATTGATTAAAAGAATATTTCATATATTTTAGAATTGAAAAAATGGATTTTTAATATTGTTAATTCTATTTAATAATATGGCGCCACATATTTAGGACCACGTCAGCGCGTTTTCGGATGCCACATACACAAAAATGAGGTGGGATAAAAAAAGGGTTAATTGTTCTTTTGCCCCCTGCCATATGGTCGAGGTTTGAAAAACCCCCATGTAAAAAAAAAGTTTAGATTCCCCCCAGACATTTAAAGATTCCACTGTTTTGACCCCTCTTTAAATCCAGTCAACAAAATATGTGACGTGGCAAATTTTTTTAATTTTTTATTATTATTTTTTATTACATGGATAGATTAGTTGGCATTTTTAATTCTATTTATTTTTAATTTTATTCTATTTATTTTTTTTCGTATTATTTTTATTTTTTCATAATATTTGAAATTTATTTTTAATTTACGTTTATTTATATTTTTTTAGAATGTATTTAATTTATAATTTTTTTATTTATTAAATTTTTATTTGTTTAAATAAAATATATATTAAACATATTGGGCTCATGACCCATACATAGAGCCCATTTTTAATTTTACATGTCATGTGTGTGTTTAATATATAAACACTAGTTATGCTAATAAAAGGGTCGATGTGGGACTTACTAAAAAGCCTCTCTTCTTCACTTCCCCACCTTGTTCTTTCACATAACCATACAAACCTTACTAAAAAGCCTGCAACTTTTTTTCCAAAACCTACAACTTATTCCACCCTTTCATTCTACAATATCATCGCTTGGCTCCACCTTAGCAACCATCACAAACTTGCATCCTCTCATCATCTTGTCAGTATCCATTTCCATTAATATCACCATCTGCCCCATACAACTACAACTATAACTCAACACCTTGTTCTAAAAAAAATCCCACTTCATGACATAAACTACAAACCCTCCCTACCTTCTCCATACATTGTTGGAAAAATAATATACACACACAAACTGTAACACCCCTTCTATACCCCGTACAAAATCGTAATAAAAAAAATAATCTTATAATAAAACATCAGAGCAAAGATTAAGTCATTTAGATATAAACAGAGATGTCACATCAACGTGAACTAAAAACAACCTGCTCATAAAGATATATAACACCTGGATAGTTTTTATAAACAGAGGAACTCCGTTCCAAAATATCAGCATTCAGTTACAGAATTAAAGCGGAACATCCATAACTGATGTCATCACGAAATATAAGTATGTCATATACATATTCATACAAGGCCACTATATACAAGCTAAAAGAAACATCTACACTCGGACCCCGACTACCCGTGTTACATATCAGAGCCGACGGGACGACAAAAGGACGAAGACACTAATCTTCGCAAAAGACCTCCAGCGTCTAATCTGCAATGCCATTACAGCATTAAACCACAGCAGAAGGGTGAGAAACAGGATTATAATATAATTGCATATCATTATAAAACACTTAGCAAAATATGCACAATTATTCTCACCACACAAATACGATACTTGTAAACAACACAAGACATATTAAACTCATTTCACACATCAATCACATAAGCATATACATTAACACAATGCATAACAAATCCTTCTCAAAATTCAACACATAAACATTTATGTAATGAATTATGCAAATGCACAGAGACCGACAAAACGACTCTAGGCATGCGGTACCATTAGTCCCCCAGGAACTCTTGGAATCATCGCTCGTTACTTAGGGTAACTCCCCGTCGGGCATACGATGTTCCCCGTCGCTACCACTTATCAACAAGCATACGACGTTATGGATCGTTTTTAGTCCTTTATAATAGGCACACGATCAATACAACAATTGCTTACACCCATAAGGGATCTACAATTCAACATGCATTGTTTACACCCACAAAGGGATCTTACAATGTCTTCATGCATTGTTTACACCCACAAAGGGATCTTACAATGTCTTCATGCATTGTTTACACCCACAAAGGGATCTTACAATGTCTTCAACATGATGCATGTCATATAATGACCCATGGCAATCAAGACTCATACATTAAATCATGCATTTCAAGTACACATAATACAATGCACATATTTTCCAAACGGCTACAAACCTTCACCACAACACCATATACCCATCAAACATCCCTCACACAAGTCGTACGTTACATATCATATCCTATCGCACAATATAGAAAATAACTCAAAAATTCCAATTTACGGTTTCTCAGAAAAGTCGGCTAAAAGTCGGCCAAAAATAATATTTTCTATCATCGTCAAAAAGTACTCATCGACAGCTTCGATTCGGTATAAAGAACTCTTAAATACGATAAACGGTTAACAAGATACGAATATTTCAAAATAACGCAAAAACATAAACCGGACGCCCGACACTACGAAACGGTTCGTAAAAACTGTATCGATTGGACCAAGTTCAAACCTCAAAACTATTTTTCCTAGAAAGAACATCTCGTTAGCTTTCCAACGCTTCGAACGGGGGTTAAAACTGACTTACGGTTCAAGAGATATGAATTTTCGAAGTTTCCCCGACAACCAGAATTTTATGGTTCAGCACAGTATGTATCGATACATAGGCTTATGTATCGATACAAAAAGCCACATGTATCGATACATAGCACGCATGTGTCGACACATGCTGTAGTGAAAATGCTGTTTTTCCCAATTTTCACAGTATGTATCGATGCATAGGGGTTATGTATCGATACATAACTCTATTTTTCCTCAAAAACCATATTTTCTCAAAATACACCTTTGCTGTCCCTTTTCCAAAATGCCCGGAAACTCGACTAAATCGAACATTTTCACCGAAACAAACATATACGCCCAACCACCAAATACATAAGAACAATTTAGAACACATAAACGAAATTTCTACGACGCTCGATTTTTCGATTAAATTTCAACCTTTCAAAAAAACCAGAATTTTCAAACATCACCAAATCGAATAAAAAACACGCTATACGACGACCTAACCTTACTCGATACAACTACGTAGTTTATTTCAAATTCTAACCGCGAAAACATCGGTTTTTATCGATTTCCTACAATTCGACCTAAACGGACAAAATAACGGAAACATAACGAAAACTAACCAAAACATAACCAAACTTCATGAAACTTTAAACAGCAGCTCACATACACATAACCAACCAACACATGTATTTATACGACTTTTCGACCGTAAAAACATCGATTTCTATCGATTTCGTCCAATACGGCATAAACGGAAACATGTGGAAAACCAACCAAAACATCCACACAAAACATACATAATCATACACAATGATATAATAACCGAGTTTCGCACCCTTACCCGATTTAATCGTGTTCTAGAAAGTCGGGAGATTGATTTCTTCCTTCACAAGTTTTTCCTCTCTTTTCTTCTTTCTCTTCTCTTTTCTTCTTCTCTACTTCTCTTTTCTCTCTTTTTCTTTCTATTCTTTCTATTTCTATTTTTCTTTTCTTTTCTTACTAACTTAGTGAAATTAAATGTGAAATGTCCAAAATACCCCCACACTCAAATATCTCGCAAACGTTCCCAAAACGCGATAAAATATATTCCCGCCGAAAATAACATATTTTCACATAAAAGTCGAAATTAGAATAAAATAATAATAAAATAATCCAAAAAGACTCAATACAATAAAACTGGCAAAAACTGGGGCGTTACAACTCTCCCCCACTTAGAAATTTTCGTCCTCGAAAATATTACCTGATACAAACAACTCCGGATACGACTCCCGCATCCGACTTTCCAATTCCCAAGTCAAATTGCCCTCAGCAGCGCCTCCCCACGCCACTTTCACAAGTGCAATCTCCTTGCCTCTTAACCTTTTCAACTCGCGATCTAAAATCCTCACCGGTAAAACCTCAACCATAAGATTATCTCTTACCTCAACCTCATCCATCGGAATCACATGAGACGGATCTGGAACATACTTCCGTAGCTGTGAAACATGGAAAACATCATGTAGATTCGAAAGATTCGGTGGCAATGCTATCCTGTAAGCCACTGCACCAACTCTTTCGGATATCTGATATGGACCAATAAAACGTGAAGTAAGCTTCCTCGACTTCAAAGCACGTCTAACACCAGTCACCGGCGAAACCCTCAAAAACACATGGTTACCCGCTTGAAACTCAATATCTCTTTTCCTTTTATCATGATAACTCTTTTGCCTACTCTGAGAAGCTTTCATCTTCTCCCGAATAAGTTTCACCTTTTCCGTCGTTTGTTGAACTAACTCAGGTCCAACTACTGCACTTTCACCAGATTCATGCCAACACAAAGGTGTTCGACATCTTCTTCCATAAAGTGCCTCAAAAGGTGCCATTCCGATACTAGAATGGAAACTGTTATTATACGTAAACTCGATCAATGAAAGAAAACTGTCCCAAACTCTACCTTGCTCAAGAACACAAGATCTCAGTAAATCTTCCAATGACTGAATTGTTCTCTCCGTCTGACCATCAGTCTGCGGATGATAAGCAGAACTCAATCTCAGCTTAGAACCTAACGCCTTTTGCAAACTTTCCCAAAATCTGGAAGTAAACCTCGGATCACGATCAGAAACAATACTCAACAGAACGCCATGTAACTTCACAACCACACTGATATAAATCTCAGCCAAACGCTCCATAGAATAACTGATATCAATCGGAATGAAATGCGCCGATTTAGTCAGTCTATCCACGATCACCCAAATAGCATTATGCCTACTCGGAGAATTAGGCAAACCCGTCACAAAATCCATCGAAATACTATCCCATTTCCACTCCGGAATATCCAACGGTTGCATTAATCCTACAGGCCTTTGATGTTCCACTTTCGACTTCTGACAAGTCAAACACGCATAAACAAACTGAGCCACATCTCGTCTCAAACCAGACCACCAAAATATTTTCTTCAAATCTTGGTGCATCTTATTAGCACCAGGATGTATACTCATACTACTCCGGTGTCCTTCCTCAAGAATCATCTTTTTCAACTCTGCATCATCCGGTATACAAATTCTACCACGGAATCTCAAAATACCCTGATCATCCACTTTAAAGTCACCGTTCACTTCTTGATTTCCAACTAGCAACAAATCAACAAGTTTCAAGTCCAACTTCTGTTTCTCTATAACAGACAACAGAAAATCATTAGTGATCTTTAACATACCAAGCTTCACACTCTCATGTGAAAGCTCACAAACCAAACTCAAGTCTCGAAATTGTTCCAGAAGTTCCCACTCTTTCACCATCAAAGCAGATATACACAAAGATTTCCGACTCAAAGCATCAGCTACCACATTAGCCTTACCAGGATGGTAATTCAAGCTAAAGTCATAGTCCTTCAGAAGTTCCAACCATCTCCGTTGCCTCATATTCAACTCTTTCTGATCAAACAAGTACTTTAAACTTTTATGATCACTAAAGACTTCGAATCTAGCACCGTAGAGATAATGCCTCCAAATCTTTAATACAAAAACCATCGCAGCTAATTCCAAATCGTGAGTAGGGTAATTCTTCTCATGAACTCGTAACTGCCTCGAAGCATAAGCAACCACCTTACCATCTTGCATCAAAACACCACCTAAACCAATTAGAGATGCATCACAATACACAACGAACGATTCATTAGGATTCGGTAAGATCAAAATCGGAGCTGTAGTCAATCTCTTCTTCAGCTCGTTGAAACTTTCTTCACATTGAATATCCCAAATAAATGCCTTACCCTTACAAGTCAGTTGAGTCAACGGAAGTGCCAACTTGGAAAAACCTTCGATAAACCTCCGGTAATATCCAGCCAAACCCAGAAAACTCCAAATTTCAGTAACAGATCTAGGAGCCTCCCATTGTAGAACTGCCTCTACTTTGGATGGATCCACAGCAATACCATTACCTGAAATCACATGCCCAAGAAAACTCACTTCTGACAACCAGAACTCACACTTGGACAGTTTGGCATAAAGTTTCTTCTCCTTCAGAATCTGCAACACAATACGCAAATGTTCCGCATGTTCCTCCTGTGACTTAGAATAAACCAAAATGTCATCAATAAAAACAACAACAAAATGATCTAAATGCTCATGGAATATACGATTCATATACTCCATAAACACACCCGGCGCATTAGAAACCCCGAACGGCATCACAGAAAACTCGTAATGTCTGTATCGTGTCCTAAAGGCCGTCTTCTGAATATCCTCCTCTTTAACCCGAATCTGATGGTATCCTGACCTCAAATCAATCTTACTAAACACACTTGCACCCACTAGTTGATCCATCAAGTCATCGATCCTTGGAAGTGGATACTTGTTCTTAATCGTCACTTTATTCAACTGCCGATAATCGATACACAAACGCATACTTCCATCTTTCTTTTTGACCAACAAAACAGGAGCACCCCAAGGTGATACACTAGGCCTTACAAACCTCTTTTCCAACAACTCATTCAATTGTCTTTTCAACTCCACCAACTCAGATGCTGACATCCGATATGGTGCCATAGATACAGGTCTAGTACCAGGAACTAGGTCTATAGAAAACTCCACCTCTCTTTCTGGCGGCACATCTGAAAAATCATCCGGAAACACCTCCTGAAAATCACACACAACAGGAAAACTTCCAATTGCCACTTGACTCTCCACAGACAACGATGCAAACAATCCAAACAACTGAGCTTCCTCCGCCAAAAGTTTCTTCAACTCTTTGGTAGATAAGAAACCAAATTCCCTTTCTTCTTCAAGAGAAGGAAATCTCACCCGCTTAAGATAACAATCAAGATGAACACGATTGAACTCTAACCAGTTCATTCCCAGAATCACGTCCAAACCCTTCAATGGCAAACATACCAAGTCCATCACAAAATCTCTACCAAAAATTGTCAAAGGACAACTTAAACAAACGAAAGAAGTAGTTACCGACCCCGAAGCTGGAGTATTGATAACCATCTCTCCATCCATCTTAGACAACACCAAATTCAAACGTTTCGTACAATCACTCGAAATAAACGAATGAGTCGCTCCAGTATCAATAATAGCAATTAAAAGATTACTATTAATAAAACAAGTACCTCTGATCAAACGATCTGCATTAGTAGGCTGAGCTCCCGCCAATGCAAATACTTTCCCTCTAGGTTGAGCTTGCTTCGGTTTCGTGCACTTTGTACTATAGTGACCATTCTCCCCATAATTATAACACTTGATCGCATTCCTCCTACAATCAGCAGCCACATGACCCGTCAAACCACAATTAGAACACTTGTTCATATTCCTCTCACATTCTGATATACGATGACCTAAACCACCACAATTATAACATTTCACCGAAGAATTCATTCCTCCTCCACTAGGCTTCCTATCAAAAGTAAACTTATGTTTCCCTTTATCAACAGGGGTAGCATAAGGCCTGCCTCTGAACTGCCCCTTTCCTTTCCTATCATTCAGATTCTTGTAATGAGTAGCACGTGCCTTACTATCTTCATCAAAAATCCGACTCTTGTTCACCAACACTGAAAACTGTCTTATCTCCTGATAACCGATACCCTGCTTGATTTCTGGCCTCAAGCCATTCACAAACTTCAAACACTTTGACCTCTCAGAACCAGCCGTATTATAATTAGGACAGAACTTCACAAGTTCCTCAAACTTAGCAGCATAATCCGCAACAGAGGAATTATCCTGCTTCAGTTCAAGAAATTCAATTTCCTTTTTACCTCTCTCATCTTCCGGAAAATACTTTTCAAGAAAAGCATCTTTGAACACAGCCCAAGCAACCACAATTTCATCCTCCTCAAACCTCTGAGAACCATTCGCCCACCAGTCTTCAGCTTCCTTTTCCAACATATGAGTACCAAACTGCACCTTCTGATCCTCGGAACACCTAATGAAACGGAAGATTTTCTCAATCTTCTTCAGCCAAATCTGTGCTCCCTCAGGATCATGAGTACCCTTGAAGCTCGGTGGATTATTCTTCTGAAACTTATCCATACTACGCGATTCCTCGTCCGCCGCAGCATTGGGTAAATTCTGCATCGCTTGCGCCATAGCTTGCATGGCCGCAGTCATAGCAACATCGCGTCTTCCCGCCATAATCTAAACATTCCCAATGATAGCAAATTATGGTTAAACAACCACTCAACAGAGTGCAACAGTCCAACAACGACACAAAGACACGGTCGGACAGACCAAACAGACACTGGCTCTGATACCACTTAATGTAACACCCCTTCTATACCCCGTACAAAATCGTAATAAAAAAAATAATCTTATAATAAAACATCAGAGCAAAGATTAAGTCATTTAGATATAAACAGAGATGTCACATCAACGTGAACTAAAAACAACCTGCTCATAAAGATATATAACACCTGGATAGTTTTTATAAACAGAGGAACTCCGTTCCAAAATATCAGCATTCAGTTACAGAATTAAAGCGGAACATCCATAACTGATGTCATCACGAAATATAAGTATGTCATATACATATTCATACAAGGCCACTATATACAAGCTAAAAGAAACATCTACACTCGGACCCCGACTACCCGTGTTACATATCAGAGCCGACGGGACGACAAAAGGACGAAGACACTAATCTTCGCAAAAGACCTCCAGCGTCTAATCTGCAATGCCATTACAGCATTAAACCACAGCAGAAGGGTGAGAAACAGGATTATAATATAATTGCATATCATTATAAAACACTTAGCAAAATATGCACAATTATTCTCACCACACAAATACGATACTTGTAAACAACACAAGACATATTAAACCCATTTCACACATCAATCACATAAGCATATACATTAACACAATGCATAACAAATCCTTCTCAAAATTTAACACATAAACATTTATGTAATGAATTATGCAAATGCACAGAGACCGACAAAACGACTCTAGGCATGCGGTACCATTAGTCCCCCAGGAACTCTTGGAATCATCGCTCGTTACTTAGGGTAACTCCCCGTCGGGCGTACGATGTTCCCCGTCGCTACCACTTATCAACAAGCATACGACGTTATGGATCGTTTTTAGTCCTTTATAATAGGCACACGATCAATACAACAATTGCTTACACCCATAAGGGATCTACAATTCAACATGCATTGTTTACACCCACAAAGGGATCTTACAATGTCTTCATGCATTGTTTACACCCACAAAGGGATCTTACAATGTCTTCATCCATTGTTTACACCCACAAAGGGATCTTACAATGTCTTCAACATGATGCATGTCATATAATGACCCATGGCAATCAAGACTCATACATTAAATCATGCATTTCAAGTACACATAATACAATGCACATATTTTCCAAACGGCTACAAACCTTCACCACAACACCATATACCCATCAAACATCCCTCACACAAGTCGTACGTTACATATCATATCCTATCGCACAATATAGAAAATAACTCAAAAATTCCAATTTACGGTTTCTCAGAAAAGTCGGCTAAAAGTCGGCCAAAAATAATATTTTCTATCATCGTCAAAAAGTACTCATCGACAGCTTCGATTCGGTATAAAGAACTCTTAAATACGATAAACGGTTAACAAGATACGAATATTTCAAAATAACGCAAAAACATAAACCGGACGCCCGACACTACAAAACGGTTCGTAAAAACTGTACCGATTGAACCAAGTTCAGACCTCAAAACTATTTTTCCTAGAAAGAACATCTCGTTAGCTTTCCAACGCTTCGAATAGGGGTTAAAACTGACTTACGGTTCAAGAGATATGAATTTTCGAAGTTTCCCCGACAACCAGAATTTTATGGTTCAGCACAGTATGTATCGATACATAGGCTTATGTATCGATATAAAAAGCCACATGTATCGATACATAGCACGCATGTGTCGACACATGCTGTAGTGAAAATGCTGTTTTTCCCAATTTTCACAGTATGTATCGATGCATAGGGGTTATGTATCGATACATAACTCTGTTTTTCCTCAAAAACCAGATTTTCTCAAAATACACCTTTGCTGTCCCTTTTCCAAAATGCCCGGAAACTCGACTAAATCGAACATTTTCACCGAAACAAACATATACGCCCAACCACCAAATACATAAGAATAATTTAGAACACATAAACGAAATTTCTACGACGTTCGATTTTTCGATTAAATTTCAACCTTTCAAAAAAACCAGAATTTTCAAACATCACCAAATCGAATAAAAAACACGCTATACGACGACCTAACCTTACTCGATACAACTACGTAGTTTATTTCGAATTCTAACCGCGAAAACATCGGTTTTTATCGATTTCCTACAATTCGACCTAAACGGACAAAATAACGGAAACATAACGAAAACTAACCAAAACATAACCAAACTTCATGAAACTTTAAACAGCAGCTCACATACACATAACCAACCAACACATGTATTTATACGACTTTTCGACCGTAAAAACATCGATTTCTATCGATTTCGTCCAATACGGCATAAACGGAAACATGTGGAAAACCAACCAAAACATCCACACAAAACATACATAATCATACACAATGATATAATAACCGAGTTTCGCACCCTTACCCGATTTAATCGTGTTCTAGAAAGTCGGGAGATTGATTTCTTCCTTCACAAGTTTTTCCTCTCTTTTCTTCTTTCTCTTCTCTTTTCTTCTTCTCTACTTCTCTTTTCTCTCTTTTTCTTTCTATTCTTTCTATTTCTATTTTTCTTTTCTTTTCTTACTAACTTAGTGAAATTAAATGTGAAATGTCCAAAATACCCCCACACTCAAATATCTCGCAAACGTTCCCAAAACGCGATAAAATATATTCCCGCCGAAAATAACATATTTTCACATAAAAGTCGAAATTAGAATAAAATAATAATAAAATAATCCAAAAAGACTCAATACAATAAAACTGGCAAAAACTGGGGCGTTACACAAACCGCTGCAGCAACAGTGGCGGCAAGCTTCAACTTCCTCATCATTTCCACACTCACTAAAAATCATCATCATCTCCACATAACTTTCTTCATCATCATCTTCGTTTCTCCCTCACCATATAACTTCAAAACCACACACGCAGTCCTTCATTCCACCACCTTTTCATACGCAATCCGCCCTCTTTTCATTCTCATATTATGGCTTTTGGAAAGGATGACGTTGAAGTGTGGAGGTTGTGGCTTGATATTATGATGTTGTGATGAGTTAGTGTTGATGAAAGTGTTGAAGGTTGAAAAAAAATGAGGATGATGGTAAGGGTGAACACACTTTCATAATATGAATCTGAAGATATTGGGAATCCATACACTACTATATTTGTTAATGTATCTTCCAATGTTGCAGGATATGCGTTTATTTGCTATTAAAACACTAAGAATGACAGAAGAAATATTGACTTCAATCACAAAGATGCACCCTCAATGGAGGCATTTTGTATCAGCAGTTGACCATAGAGTAGATCGAGCTCTAGCCATTTTAAGACCTCAGGCCATTGCTGATCATCGGGCACTTCTAGCTCTGCTTGGATGGTCCCCCAGCTCTGTTTGCATTAACTTCCTCGCACTCAGATGCAAGGAGTGCAAATCAAGTCTTGAATCCTCTACAAAGCATGCAAGCTGATCATAAGCTCAAGTATTCAAAAAAATTTCTTGCTTTGTGCAACCTACAGGAGTTGCAAAGGAAAAGGAAATCTAGACAACTTGTGGGCCCTGATAGGGAGGTTGCCCTACGACAACCACTCTGGGCAATTGAAGAGCTTGTGAATCCCTTATCATGGCTGCACCTCATTGACTTGATGATAGCTTTTTGTGATCGTCCAGACTGGCTTAATCTGGGATTTTGTTATTTTAAGAAGCAGTATGTGTTGTAGTAATGAGTGAAGCAGTATGTGTTGTAGTAATGAGTCCCACATCGACCCTTTTAATTGCATAACTAGTGTTTATATATTAAACACACACATGACATGTAAAACTGAAAATGGGTTCTAGGTGTATGGGCCATGAGCCCAATATGTTTAATATATATTTTATTTAAACAAATAAAAATTTAATAAATAAAAAAATTATAAATTAAATACATTCTAAAAAAAAATTAAATAAACGTAAATTAAAAATAAATTTCAAATATTATGAAAAAATAAATAATACGAATATATATATATATATATATATATATATATATATATATATATATATATATATATATATATATATATATATATATATATATATATATATATAATTGCCACGTGGATTTTAAAAAATTAAATAAAAATTAAAAATGCCAACTAATCTTTCCATGTAATCAATAATAATAATAATAAATTAATAAAAATTGCCACGTCATAAATTCTGTTGACTGGATTTCAAGAGGAAGCAAAACAGTGAAATCTTCAAATGTCAGGGGGAATCTAAACTTTTTTTTTACAGGGGAGTTTTTCAACCTCGCTCATATGGCAGGGGGCAAAAGAACAATTAATCATAAAAAAAATAAAAGTTTAGTTGAGAATTAAAAGGTTGAGATTTTAAAAATGGAGAATAAAAATTAAAAATAAAACATTTAATCCAATTAATTACTACTTACATTTTTTAATTGTTTGGTAATAAAGGAAACGTGAAAGAAAAATAAATTAAAGATTTTTTTCCTTTCCGACGTTGGTCTTCCTCTCCTTAGAGATTCCTATTGGTTCCAAACGATGGAAACTAAATACCAACGGTTATGCGCTTTCTCTTCCTATTTTATAATTCCTCTCATTCTATGAAACCAAACGCACATTAAAAACACTGATAGGAAGTATTCATGTACGAGCAAGCCACATGGGAGTATTTTTGAGATCTACTTTTACTCACGTGACTGAATACCTACAAAATTTAAACAAATTTGAATTCAAAAAATTTGTGCACGAGAAGCTATATGAATACCTACATCCTTATCGTCATTTCATTCAGACTTGCTCTCCATCAATATCTGAAAATTTTTTATCGATAAATCAATCCGTCATTTAAATTTTTTGTATATAAATTAAAAAAATATAATATTATTGTGATAAAATATTACATTTTTATTAAATTAATTTTATTAATATATTGCAATTAGTGTAAATAATAACAATAATAAAAGATATAATTAAAAAAATAGTTATCATTTTTATATTAAAAAATAATAATACCAATCATTTTGAAATAATTTATTTTTATTAAAATAACAGTTATTTTAAAATGAAAGGAGTGTAAATTTACTCAATGTTTATTTAAGAGAAAAATAGACAAATTAGTATTTCTTCGTTCGATCCGATATAAACATCATCGGTAAGTAAAAAAACCACATCTAATAAGAAAACTCAAACATCATCATTTGAGATCATATTTGATAATTTTTATAAAGAAAATGAAAATAATTTTAGTTGATGGTTGGTTATATAGAAAACTAGAGAAAAAATAATTAAATATAATTTATATTTAGTTGTAATTAGAAAAAATGACTCTTTTTTAGTAAAGATGAATTTTTAAAACAAAATAGTTAAATAAAATAAAATTGATTTTTTAATGAAAAAATGAAATAAAAAGGGTGAGTATGGTAGAACAATTAAAATATATAATAGTTGATTTAGATGAGCTAAATCATATTTCAATCTTTGACAATAATTTTTTTAAATATTTTTTTATAATGTAATAAGGTGAAAAAAAAAAAAAATATATATATATATATATATATAACAACCAAACCTTATCTTATTAAAAAAAGTCGAATATGTGGGTCTACTTCCGTCATAATATTTTATTTATACACATATTCTTATTTAAATTGTTAATATCGAAATTTATCTTAATAATTTTTCATATTTTTTTGGCTATCTCTATTTGTTTGATTTTTTACATGTTCTATTTTCTTTATCATATTATTTATTAGTCTTCATGCTATACTCACATTTTTGTACTTATAATTAATCCAAAAAAATTAATATTTTTGCTTATACAAGTATTTTGTTAGAGAGTGAATAAGCAACAAAGAAATAAATATTAATGATCTTAATTTAAATATAAGCAAACATTCTTATAACTATTATATGTATGTTTGTGTGAGCTTCTAGCAAAGCAAACGTGTTGTGGCACCACATTTCGAAATCAAAACACATGAAAATATAGAAGCCCCAAATTGAAGCATTAGGAAAACGCGCGTTTGTGGACTGTCCACAGTGGTTCCAACCACGCTATATTTAATATCACTGTTTTAAATTTATTTATGCATTATTCAATTAATTTTTATTTTATAATTTAAAAAAAAAGGGTAAAATTAAAAGAGTGTTTTAATAATGACATAAATACATTTCTTTTTATAGAATGAGCTTTTTATATGTTACTTATATTTGAGGCCAACCCAAGGGGAGTATTGGTGAGAGCTCTAGTATATTTTTTTTAAATGAGACAAACAAAATTAGATTGGTAATTTCTTTTAAAACAATTACATTTAATAAGTTTTTTTAGTTAGCAATGAGTTTATTTGATTTTTTTTTATGATTTTAGCTTTTTTATCAAATTTTTATGGAAATTAAACTCACGTTCTCTGAGATCTATTAAAATAATCCTGACATTTCGTATAGTTTTAAAATATACACTAATCACCCACGAGGTCTATTAAAACGACAATAACACTCCTCAAGGTTTTAGTAACACTAAAAAAGTATAGATGACATTTATCTATGATTTTTTGCCTATCACTAAAAAATTTAGTTAGTATATATAAATTTAAGAGAGGTTAATGTATATTTTCAAACTAGAGTAGTCTCAATGTCATTTTTAACATTCTTGTACCTAAAAGGATGTGAGTGTAATTTTCTCATTTTTTAATACAAATTTTCATCTGAGTGGCTTTTTAGTGTAGACATTAGTTAAAGTTAATTTTATATTTGTTATTATAGGTTATTGGCAAACATTTGTAGGCAACTTGTTTAATAAGGTGTCTTAAGTTGTTGTGTGACATCCTAGCGTGTGTGTGCTGCTTAAACTGTGTTATATGGTCGCTTTAGGATTTAGTTTAAAGTTAAGTTTTGGTTTTAGTTTGATCAGAAGATTGCTTTGGGGGAAAATTACTAATTCAAATCAGTTTTGAAAATATTTTGTTAAATCATAAATCTAGATGAAAAAGAGTTAATTGAATATAATTTAATGAGTTAAATATGTCAGGGATCCTCAGAAATATCACATCATACACTTTTAGTTCCTCTACAAATTTCCTTCAAAAAATGGTCCTCATAATATTTTTCGTCCACACTTTTGGTCCCTCATACTAACGGTCGTTAATAGAAAATAACGTGTCATGCCACGTGGAAATTTTTGTGTAACTAGACGTACACATGGCATTGACTGCGTGTCAAAGATGATGGCGTGACATGCCACCTGGATAAGCTCAACACCATACTTGAACTCATACAAATTCGTAGCTAATTGGTACTAAAGTTGTAGCTAATATGAAGCAAATTCATTGCAAGAATTCTGGTTCTAAAAAAGCATTTTATTTAACCATAACATTAATGATTATAAAGAAGTCTAATCATTGCATATGTCGTCGTAATAATAATTTTTCTATTAGAGGTTAGGTTGTAGACTACCATATAAAATCAAACTCTAATCACCAAGATGATACCTACCTAAGAAAACAAGTTTCAGACCTTGAACATGGTGATGTAGTCCCGATAATCATCAAACCATTATTGGACTAATTCTCATGTTATTATTATTTAGGCTAAAATACAGTTTTGGTCTCCCTGTTTGTCAAAATTCACGGTTTTGGTCCCCCCATTTTGTTTTTTAACAGTTTTGGTCCCCCACCCCTCACTGTTCATGTACTGGTCATGTACGGACATGTACTGTTCATGTACGGACCAAGTACTGTTCATCATTTTTTTTGGGCCAAAATTGGGGTGGGGGACCAAAATTGTTAAAAAACAAAATGGGGGGCCAAAACCGTGAATTTTGACAAACAGGGGGACCAAAACTGTATTTTAGCCTATTATTTATAAGTATAAACTATTGCTACCATGGCACTGCAGTGTAGACTATTGAATACAACACACTGCTCCATTTGTTTATAGTAGTTTTCACGGTAAAGGCAATGAAAAGTACATACCTATAGACAAAGAAACACAACAAGATAGTAAGATGCCAAAATTTGGAACCATGATCATAGGAACAAATTTTTAGGAATAAGTTTTAAAACACACTGTTTCTTCAGAAGAGTTTTTAGGAATAAATTTGACCTAACTGGCGTCTATTTGGAAAATATATAAGTCAAAGTGGTACCTGTAGCGAGTGATTTTTGGATGTGGTTGCGAAGCACAATCGCTCTGGTACTACAGCTCGATTCATTTTTTATCCTATTAAAGCTGGTGAAGGAAGGGAAATAGATGTCTCCAATTAACCCTGCTTGCATACTGAGATTAAACAGTCAAAACTGTTGGTTTACAGATGCTACAAAGATTCGGGGTTTTTCCTAGGTTTATTTTGTTGACGAGGGGTACTTTAGGCTATCGGTTGAGATGTTAGGACAGATATATATATGAAAGTATGGGATTTTGGGTTTTTGTTTAGTGTGCTCGCTAAAATTTTTCTTTCAATCTTATGCCTACGTATTCCCGTTTACTGAAACAGGGAAATCAGAGCGTTCGTAGTTCCTCCTATTCTATGGGAGAAAATGGTTGTTTTGGTGTCTTGTTCAAAGCCCAAGACGTGAAGCGAAAGGTGGTTTGTATCTTGTTCAAAGCCCAAGATGTGAAGCTGAAGAGGTTTGACTTTAGAGAGAATTTGTCATCTCTAAAGAGGGGTTTGTCTGTTACGTTTGTTTATAAAGGAGAATTACTTTAACCGGGATTTGTGAATCCGACAATGCCATAATTTCCTTTATAGGGGATTTTAACCTGAAGGAGAAGACTTTAACTCAGTGTAGAGCAATGCCATCTTTCCTTAGGAATTTCTCATGCTAAAAGAGGGACAGTGGCATGGATGTAGATGATCCAGAGGCTTGCCGCTTACAGCAGTTAGATGGAGGGGAAGGAGTTGTTGATGTTTGTGTACTGTGAACGAGGCACAACTTTGATGCTAAAAGGTTGATTGGATCGACCAATGGTTTTCTTATACAAAGCCTAAGAGGAGGCTAATACGTGTCTCGTATAAAGCCCGAGAGAGAGGCTAAAAGGTTTTGACCCGACGATGGAGTCTTTTGGTATCTCGTATAAAGCCCGAGATGGAGGCTATTTGACTCAACAGGAGAGTTTTTTTGTATCTCGTATGAAGCCCGAGATGGAGGCTAAAATTTGTTTGGCTCAAATAAGAACCTTTTTGTATCTCGTATAAAGCCCGAGATGGGGGTGAAAGGGGTGATTAACTCAACGAGGGAGTCTCTTATGTGTCTCGTACAAAGCCCGAGAGAGAGGCTAAAATTGTTAACTCCGCTGGGGAGAATCATTGTATAAAGCCCAAGAGAGAGGCTAACTTCACGGGAGAAGGATCTTTATACAAAGCCTAAGAGGAGGCTATGGTGACTGTTCAGTTAAGTGACAGGTCCAGTATACTGATTTTTTAGAGAAAATCAGTTCTTATATGAGCAACACTGTACTTGAGGATTTGATTCGAGGATCCGGGCTATTCCTGTTCTTTAAGGAAGTGGGAAATCCGAAGGGTATTGAGACTGTCCGAGTCTACGGGTTTCCTTCCTATTCTTGAAGGGGTCACTTGAGAATGTCTTTGAGACTCAAGGAGATTAGACTGTCCAAGTCTAGAGTTTCATCTTTTTGTACTGTGCTTTGAGAAATAGTAGTAGACTCTTTGAAAGGACAGTTCTATGCAGATGATTAAGTTATGTTCCTATACCTCTAAGAGGTCGTCGGGACAATTTGTACGAAGCCCAAGAGGAGGCTGGAAACTTTTAAGAAGCCGACGGGTCATTGTACGAAGCCCAAGAGGAGGCTATCATTCCCAGAGGAAGAGATCATTATACGAAGCCTAAGAGGAGGCTGTGAATACTTCTAAGAAGCCGACGGGTCCTTGTACTAAGCCCAAGAGGAGGCGGGGTTGCTTTTAGGAAGCCTGTGGGTCCTTGTACGATGCCCAAGAGGAGGTCGATGCTTTTAAGAAGCCGATGGGTTCCCAAACCCCGAGAAGTTCAAGACAGTCTATTCACGAGGAATAGATCAAGCCAGGAAAGTTCGAGAATTTGGAAGAAACTCAAGAGATGCCATTCACAGAGAAAAGATCATCTCTGGGGAGTAGAGTTTCTTGACAAGTGCTTTTAAGAAGCCTGTGGGTTCCCAAACCCCGAGAAGTTCAAGACATGCCATTCACCGAGAATAGATCAAGCCAGGAAAGTCCGAGAATTTGGAAGAAACTCAAGAGATGCAATTCACGGAGAAGAGATCATCTCTGGGGAGTAGAGTTTCTTTGACAACTTCTACGAGTGACAGTCTATGAAAGGGTTCACAGAGAATGCTGCCTTTCATATCTCCATATTGTTTAACCCCAAGAGGAGGGAAGACTGTGTCTGGTAATCCTATAGGGATCTAGTTTTGACTATTTAAGAGTGATCAACGGGCTAAATGCTAGACGTAGTTACCGAGGAAACTCTAAATATCTATACTATTATTACACAATTGATATGAGTTTATGAAAGAAGACTTACAGTGAAACAACCCCACAATACAGTTATATGTATATGAAAGCGGTAAATGAAAGCAATAACCACTTACTCGGTTGTAGAGCTTCCATGCTGTTTGGTTAGTTGTTCAACAAAGAAAGATTGAAAACAACAGTATATTCAAAATCAAAGGAGAAAGTGCTTTGAAAAAGAAAGATTTGGAGCTTACAGCTCAAGGAGAAGCCCAGGGTTTTATCAGTGAGCGCACTGTTGTTTTGTACAGAGGGACTTATACAAGTGACTGAGGCCCAAAAAGGTTTTCTGTACAAAGGGATGGGTCTTACACTCTCTCAAGAGGCCCAAAATTTTTAAAGAAAAAGAGTGGGGCTTATAACACGAGGGTAGGCCCAATTGATTTTTCGTTTAAAAATGGCGATCGCGCCGAGATTTTCTTTTAACGCAAAGGGACTTATACAATAAGTGAGGCCCAAAGTGATTTTGGTTAAAAGGGGGTTGGGTCTTACACTCTATTAGAGGCCCAAAAATTTTGAATGAGTCTTATAGCTCGAGGAGAGGCCCAAAAGGTTATTTTTCAAAAGGCGGCGATCGCGCCGTTTGTTTTTTGACGGTATCGGCACTTATACAATACTGAGGCCCAAAAATGGTTTGGTCAAAAAAGGATTGGGTCTTACACTCTATTAGAGGCCCAAAGTGTTTTGAAAATGATTTATGAGGGTTGAATTAATCCAAAAACCCTAATTTGTTTTCAAAAAATGTGTTTTAATTGAATAAAAATTCAATTAAAATGATCAAAATTGTTTAACATAGGAAAAACAAATCGTGATCTTGGATTAATGTTCCAAAAATTAAGTATTGACCTACAAAATAATTAGAAAGCATTAAAAGTTGCAAAATCAAGGTGGAAAAAATATTTTAAATGTCAAAAACAATTAAAACATTAATTCTTTGCAAAAATATCAATTATATAAAATAAATAATATTTTTGGGATTTTTTGGGAAAATAAAATATTTTAACATTTTTGTGAATTATTAAAAAAAGAATCAACTCAAAATCATTAAAACTCGGAGAGAAATTAATTTTTGAATCAATTAAATAAAATCACAAAATTCAAATATTTGAATTTATGAAAATGGCGCCAAGAACACGCGCGTTTTCTGCCTTGCCCAGATTTGCATTTTCTATCCAATCTCACTGAATACTTGATTATATCATGCAATCCACATACCAATCAACTCGTTTCAACCTCACGATCATGTCTATGGTATTTAATTTCATTTAAATTAAACATATAACAAGAAATCACGAAAAATCCTCAAGAACCCTAATTTCTGCATGAAGGCTAGGATTTTTTATACACGATTCAAACAATGCAATTAATTGAGGGGAAACATTCCATGCATGATTATGAACATTTGGCAAAAGTATTGTGCGAGGAAATATGCATAGATTGAGAGATGACCAAGTTTAAGCTTACCTCTAGGTCGTGACAGCAAGAGCAAATTGATTTCTGAGTAGGAGGTGTTACAGATGAATTGTGATGATTTGAACAGCTTCCCTACACCCTATGGAGTGTGTTTGAATGCTTGGACTTGACTGAGAATGGCTGGATCACTTCATGGCATCTCAACTGCACTTTGGTTAAAACCTAGAGCAATTGACTGGTGATTCTGAGAAATCAGTGTTCCAGTTGTTGTTTAAGTGTTTGATCAGCTCACATATGATGTATATGAGGTGTGTGTGTGATTGGTTTGAGTGGAATTGCTCTCTAATGAAAAACCCGATAGTGACTTGCTAAGAAAGGCATCTTTGAGAGTGAGAAGTGGTTTTTGAGAAAGGCAAGTGTTGTAGGCCTTTGGTGTACTTAAACTGATCACAATTGAGCTCTATTTATAGTAGAGCAAGTTTGTTTTGGGATCCACAGTGAATGGCAACTGCAGCAGAGGTTTGGCCAATGTTGGCCAATGGAAATCCAAGTCTCCTCTAGCCATTGACTAGAGGTTAGGGCACAGGGCTGTGGTTCCCTTGGTCTTGATAAGTCTTGACTGAATTCAGTTGAGAATGGCTCAGTCCATGCCACCTTGATGCTTCCATTGAATGCTTCAATCCAAAATTGGAGTCTTGTCCCTATTTTGGCCATTCTAGGTTCAACATGCTATTTCTTGTTCCAAAGACTTTGGAGGCTTGGCTCAGTGATTGTCCCCTTTAGATTCAATCCTCTGAGGTGTCCAAGTGGATAGGAGCATTTGGATTTGGATGATTTTGGCAAATCGAGCAAAAATGCAAATTCTGCCTTGCCTTGGCAGATTTCAGCAAGGCAACTTTCCAATGTCATATCTCATGACTCAAATTGAATTTGGTAATGTTCTTAGTCATTTTGGAAAGCCCTTACATGATACAACAACTGTTTGAACATATTTGGTTTTGATCTCTTTTGAATCCAAGTGAAAAATCCCCCTACATTTGGCAAAAAGTAGGGTAAAATCTGACTTAGTGAAATTTTCACTAAGTGTTGGAACAAAGTGACTTTTCTTGATTTTGATCACTCCATAACTCAAAATCCACAATGAATTGGAATTAGGTCTAGTTGAAGTTTTTGTATAGGGCAATGAGATCTACAAATCAAGCCTTGGATGGGAGAAAATGGCTTTGTGGTTTAGGAGTTATGACCCTCCAAAGTTGGTACCCTAGCCACTTTATTTTTAACTTAGAAAATTTTCTAAGTTTTTTATGGTTACCCCTTTTACAAGTTACCCAACTTTTCTTGATTTTTCTTGATTAATGATGATTCAAATCATACATTAACATCATTTTAGGGTTAAAAATCCATTTTGGTGAAAAATCTCAAAAAGTCAAAGTTGACTTTTGTGCACAGTTGACTTTTTATCAAATGAATTCCAAACTGTGCAATTCTTCATGAAATCATGTCCTTGACCTAAATCAAACTTGATGGACATGTTCCATGGGTGTCATAGGGTATATTGAATCATGTCTTAGGGCTTGGGAGCATGTCCTGGTCAAAAGTCAAAGTTATAGTTGACTTTTTCCTTAACACCCTAACTGTGGTGCAGATGAAATTGAAACTTGTTGCTCAAGCCTCTTGGATTAATACATTGTTGCAAATGGATCAATATAGTTCATTAGAGACCCTCAAACCCTCTCTTGAGGTCTTGGTTCATGATTTGCCCTAAAAGTCAACTTAGGGGTGAATTAGGTCAAGAAACCCTAATTCCTGATTTTTGATGTATGCATCCCCTGAGGTCAAATTGACTTGATGATTGGGTCCATGAGGTTCCATGGAGTATATTAGGTTGTGTTTTGGATCATTGTCTTATGCCCAGATGAAAAATTTCCATCTGGAGGCCCTGGTCGACCAAAACCCTAATTTGGTGACACTGTCTATCTTGAGACTTGATCCACCTAGAAGGGAGCAGCCTTGTGCTTGATCCTTGAAGTGGGAGTCCTTTTGATCCATTGTGGATGTTTGAGAGGTTAGACAAGTTGAAGATCATGTCATTCCTTGATTGATCCTTTGTCTAAGAACTCTGAGAGGGCTTGAAACCCTAATTCTTGATTGTAATGGATGTTCACCCATCTTTGGGGAGACTGATGAAGTATGATGGCACATCCCTATTGTGATGATGATTTGCACAATGATGGGAAATCCTAGTGGTCAAAATTTGGGGTATGACAGATGCCCCTATTTAATCTTCTTGGACACGAAGGTGTGAATGACGAAGGTATTCGGGCATTCGGGGTGCAAGAGGATTAAATATCGGAATACCCAAAATTTTGATGGTGGTTATGAATGGTAGCTTACGCATTCATCTTTTTTAGCTAAGCAATGATGCTTAGAAAAGGTAAACTTCCCCTCGATCCTGGTCTTCAGCCAAGGAACTGGTCTCAGTTTCTAAAATAAACTTCCCCTTGATCCTGGTTTCCTACATAGGAACTGGTCTTAGTTTCTGATGTAAACTTCCCCTCGATCCTGGTTTCCTACCGAGGAACTGGTCTTAGTTTCTTTCGTCAATAAACTTTACTGACAAGGGACGCTATTCGTAGCGGCTTTCCTTCAAACTTCTCACCGAATTTTCCTGGGGAGATGTCATTTGAATGGAAAAAGTTTTGATGTCAGACTTGCTGGGGAACCCAGTCGTCTGAGTTGTAGAGGTGTACAAACTTCTCTGTTGGAGATGCCATTTGTTGACTCTACTTGGGGAATGCGAGTCCCTTGAGAGATTGCATTCGCTTGGGGTCTTTACATCATACTTTTCTCGGAGATCTTCTCGGAGAAATGCCATATGATGTGATCCAATTTTGAGGTACCGATGACCTTTTCATCAGTGGGTTTTTCGGAGAAAAACTGCCGTACTGCCGAATCTCCGATTTAGGAGGCTTTCTCTCAGGATTTTCTTTAATCCGGGAAAACAAGGATATCATCTTCAATGGCGAAGAGTGATGTTAACTGAGGGCTCTCTGGTCTTTCAGAGGTTCAAGTTATCAAAGTGGTCGAGGACCCAACTTCAATCCAGAAATAAAACTGGAGGAGAGAGATTGTTCAGACGTAACACTTCCTGACGAGGAAAGGGCTGATAACTCAATTGAGAGGACTTTTATCACTAGGGACAAGACCGACTAGAGTGATAGTGATGCAATATGACTGTGAATGTAAATCAATAATGCATGATGCATGTATGTTTATGCTGACAAAACTGACGCGACATACAAACTGACAGGTGAACACGACTGGATACTCGGCCATCGCGGGGCAAAGAAGTACCGTTGGTTCAGAATAGTAATTCCACCTTGCTTAGGAGAGATAGTCCCTGTTGGGAGCTATGTTGGTCGGGCTTAGGAGATAAGAACTCGGTCGAGGCGTGTCAAACGAAACAAGGTCTCTGACACAATTGATCCCTTCATTCAGGCGTACTGGGTTAGAAGAAGTACTTTGATTCTCCACTTTGAAGTTTGCTTACTTCTGGAGAGGCGACCGATGTTCTTCCGATGTTCAACAGTCAAAAGAAATTGTCATCTTTATTTTAAAAGCAGAAAAAGTTTTAACAAGTAAATTCATTTTTGTTTTATTTCAAGAATCGTTAATCATGTTAAAATGTCGTTCTGTAAAGCTAAAACAAATAAGAATTACAAACAAAAGCACAAGGGCTCAAATTTTATTGATAAGATGGAGATCAGCCAAACGCGTGATTCCAAAAAGTATATACAAAGTTAGAAAATGGTAATTTACAGGGAAAATGGCTACGTTGAAACATAACGACCACTATCCTTCTACCAACTTTGAATTCGGGGCATCCTGAGCTTCTGTCAAAGATGACCTTGACTGGAGTTTTCTGGCGGATGATGTAACTGCTGCTGCTGAGGGACTTGCCTCTGTTGAACATAGTTACTTGCCATTATCCCTAATTTTTGCCTGGATTGTACTTTGATGTTTCCAATCCACCGGGATGATTTTTTTTTTAGTTTAGGCGAAGTATTTCTTGACTACGTCAACATTCGTGGGGTAGGCAAATTCCTCTCCGTCCATGGTTGCAAGTCTCAAGGCGCCGCCTGAGAAAGCTTTTGTGACCACATAGGGGCCATCATAATTTGGGGTCCATTTGTCCTGAGAATCAGTGAGAAATGATTGTATCTTTTTTAGCACGAGGTCTCCTTTCCTGAAGACGCGAGGTCGAATCTTTTTGTCAAACGCCCTCTTCATTTTCTGTTGATACAACTGACCATGGAATAATGCCGTGATTCGCTTCTCCTCGACCAGATTCAATTCGTCGTGTCGACTTTGACACCATTCAGCTTCTGGAAGCTTAGCTTCCATTAATACCCGGATTGATGGGATCTCTACTTCTATAGGGAGAACTGCCTCCATGCCATATACTAGAGAGAAAGGGGTTGCCCCTGTGGAAGTGCGGACAGATGTGCGATAACCGTGAAGAGCAAAGGGTAGTATCTTGTGCCAATATTTGTAGGTTACAACCATCTTTTGAACGATCTTCTTGATGTTCTTGTTAGCCGCTTCTACCGCTCCGTTCATCTTGGGTCGGTAGGGAGATGAGTTATGGTGTTCGATCTTGAACTCTGCGCATAACTCTTTCATCATCTTGTTGTTCAAGTTAGATCCATTATCAGTAATGATCTGGCTCGCAACACCATAATGGCAGATGATATTGTTTTTGATAAATCGGACCACCACTTGTCGGGTTACATTAGCGTATGACGCTGCTTCGACCCACTTGGTGAAATAGTCAATGGCTACCAGGATGAACCGATGTCCGTTTGAAGCCTTGGGCTCAATCATGCCAATCATGTCGATTCCCCATATCGAGAAAGGCCACGGGGAAGAAAGAACTTTGAGATGTGATGGCGGTACATGAATTTTGTCGGAGTATATCTGACACTCATGACACCTCCTCATGTACTTGTAGCAGTCGGATTCTATTGTCAACCAATAGTACCCTGCTCTGAGAATTTTTCTCGCCATTGTGTGTCCGTTGGCATGAGTGCCAAAGGATCCTTCATGAATTTCTTTCATAAGCATGCCTGCTTCTGGTCTGTCGACGCATCGGAGCAAGACCAAGTCAAAATTTCTCTTATAAAGAGTATCACCGCTCAGGAAGAAGTTTCCAGCCAATCTTCTGAGGGTTTTCCTGTCTTTTCTGAGTGCCCCAGATGGGTACTCTTGTTTCTGAAGGAAGCATTTGATATCATGATACCAAGGTTTGTCGTCTATGACTGCTTCAATCGTGAAGATGTAAGCGGGCCTTCCAAGGTGCATTATGTCGATCTTAGGTAAGTCGTTCCATTGACCTACACTAATCATGGAAGATAGAGTGGCTAAGGCGTCAGTCATGTGATTCTCATCACGAGGGATGTGATGAAACTCGATTCTATTGAAGAAAGGTAGCAACCTTCTTGCGTAGTCTTTGTAAGGAATCAATCCTGATTGGTATGTGTTCCAATCTCCTTTTATCTGATTGATAACCAGGGTTGAGTCGCCGTATACGTCCAAGTTTTTGATCCTTAAATCAATCGCTTCTTCGAGACCCATGATACAAGCTTCGTATTCGGCCTCGTTATTCGTACATTTGAATGTAAGTCTGGCGGTGAAAGGAATGTGGGTACCCTGAAGGGTAACAATTATTGCCCCAATTCCGTTTCCATAATGATTAACTGCTCCGTCAAAGATAAGTCCCCATTGGGAACCTGGTTCTGGCCCTTCACTGGGTAACGGTTCATCGCAATCTTTCATTTTTATATACATGACATCTTCGTCTGGGAAGTCAAACCCGATTGATTCTTGATTGTCAATCGGTTGATGAGCCAAATGATCGGCTAAAATACTTCTTTTAACGGCTTTCTGCGCATGGTACTCTATGTCATATTCTGATAACAACATCTGCCAACGGGCAATTCTTCCCGTGAGAGCAGGTTTTTCGAAGACGTACTTGATTGGATCCATTTCGGAAACCAACCAAGTAGTATGACAAATCATGTATTGGCGAAGACGTTTGGCTGCCCAAGCCAAAACACAACAAGTTTTCTCAAGCATCGTGTACCGAGTTTCGCTGTCAGTGAATTTCTTGCTCAAATAGTAAATGGTAGACTCTTTCCGTTTGGTTTCGTCTTGTTGGCCAAGTACACATCCCATTGAGTCCTCTAGGACTGTGAGGTAAATGATCAGTGGTCTTCCTTCCACTGGAGGTGATAGAATCGGAGGATTCAACAGATATTCCTTGATACTGTCGAAGGCGGTTTGACAATCTTCTGTCCAAACGCAATCCTGGTTCTTTTTTAGTAACTTGAAAATCGGCGCACATGTTGCGGTCATAAGGAATATGAATCTGGAGATGTAGTTCAAACGTCCCAGGAATCCTCTGACTTATTTTTTCAGTTTTCGGAGAAGGCATTACTTGAATGGCCTTGACCTTGTCAGGATCAACCTCAATTCCTTTCTGGATGACGATGAACCCTAGTAGTTTCCCTGAACGGACACCAAAGGTGCATTTGTTGGGATTCAAGCGGAGCTTAAATTTTCTTAGAAGTTTGAACAATTTTGACAGATGTTCAACGTGCTCACTCTCTGTTTTAGATTTTGCAATCATATCATCGACATATACCTCGATTTCCTTGTGTATCATGTCATGAAAAATAGTTGTCATGGCCCTTTGATAGGTTGCCCCGGCGTTCTTCAAACCGAACGGCATTACCTTGTAACAAAAGGTACCCCATGGGGTAATGAATGAAGTTTTCTCCATGTCTTTCGGCACCATTTTGATCTGGTTATAGCCCGAGAATCCATCCATGAAGGAGAACACTTTGAATTTTGCTGTACTGTCTACCAGCATGTCAATGTGTGGTAAAGGAAAGTTGTCCTTTGGACTAGCCTTGTTTAGATCCCTGTAGTCGACACACATTCTGACCTTTCCGTCCTTTTTGGGAACGGGTACGATGTTGGCTAACCATTGAGGATATTCTGACGTAGCAAGGAAACCCGCGTCAATCTGTTTCTGCACCTCCTCTTTGATTTTGATGGCCATGTCCGGGTGAGTGTGTCTCAATCTTTGCTTTACTGGCGGACATTTCGATCTCAACGGTAAGTGATGTTCCACGATGCTGGTATCCAACCTTGGCATATCCTGATAGGACCAAGCGAATACATTGGGAAATTCTCTGAGAAGCTTTATCAAACCCTCTCTGGCAGTTGGACTGAGCAGTGCCCCAATCCTGATTTCTTTCCTCTCTTGTTCTGAACCCAAGTGTACCGTTTCCAACGGCTCTTTGTGAGGTTCAATGGACATTTCCTCTTGTCTGAGTAATTGGGAGATCTCTTCTGGAATTTTGTCGTCATTTTCTTCTTCAGCCTCGAATACCGGGAACTCAAAGTTGGGAGAAGACGTCGGATCGTATGTTTCAACGGGGTTTAAAACAAGCAATCTGCATGACGGTATGATTCGTGTTTAGAAGAGATAGAGAAAATGCAAGTGTGTGCAGTGTTTTTATTTTACTGCTTGTTTTTATTATTGAATTGTTTTTTAGGATTACCATTTTCTGAAAAAGCAAAAAGAGAAAACAGCAATTAATGCGGAAATTACAGAATGACATTATTTTATTAATGAACAAGTCGATCCTTGAAACTACAGCCCTATAAAACAAAACTCTGTCGCTTTGGGCAAAGCGAAGAGGGAAAATTTACAGAAAGCGAGCCCTATCAAAACATCCGTTTCACCTGGGCAGGGTGAAAGGTTAAAAGATGGCAATTACTTTGACTGATGAACGACCTTCGGAACCTCGACAGCAACCCATTGGCGGCGAACTCCTCGGTGAATCACAAAGTCTGGCACCTTCCTTGATTTATCTTCAGAAATAACGCTGATTTCTGGCGGAGCAGGATCATTGGAATCTGTCTCCCAGGCGGAATTGTCGTAGGAGAATTCCTCAGTTGTATTTTGCATAGCATTTGTGCTCTCAGCTATATCTCCCCATCCAGTAGGCTGGATATCTTCGAGCCTGATACGAGAGCTTTCGGGAGTGGTGTACTTGACCATATAGTCAAATTTTTCACTTGGTTGTCCCAGGGTGTCCCACACTTCTTTTGAACTGGAGGAGTCATCTCTCTCGATGACGTTAACCTCAGGAAAAGCATAGTTGATGAATTCAAGTCCTGTAAACATTGGGAATTCATCTTCATGTTGAGTAGTTTCTGAATGGCCTGAGTGTTGATCCCATGACATGGTGGGGACACAGATATTTTGTTCAATGACGGTCAGCTGATTTTCATTGTTCGGCTGACTCTCTTGCCCCAAGTTTCCTGGGTAAGATTGCCACATTGGCAAACCATCCATTGGGCCATAATAATTGTGGTCAAAGTGGTCTTTCATCGGAGTGTCTTCCTCTAATGAATTTGGCGGAGCACGACATCCTTCCGGATCACAATCTCCATAAATCATTTCGACGTCTGATCTTGGTATAAATCTCGGACTCTGTACGGGATAGCAAAATAGCGTAGGCACCTCTTCCTGAGACATATAACTGTCCTCGTTAAGGTAGGACTTCCATTCTTCATCTGTGTCAGAGGGATCTTCCTCATTGATAGCATGTACTGCTTGAGACACTGGGTGAAGAAAACCTCCACTGTGGAAGAAGTTTTGAAGGGGATGAAGATTTTCATCGTTGGCAGCTGTCTGGGTACAGGTTGAAGAAAAACCAAGACCTTTCTTTGTTTTATTGTCAATAGGAATGACAAGCTGTCCCCATCCTATTGTATCGGTACTCTCGACCACTTTAATAGCATCTTTGTATGAGGAAATCGAGCTTCCTCCTTTGAACTGATTGTTCTTGCTTACCGACAGTGCTTGGAACTGAGTTCCAATAACCTCCTCAGATTCTATACCAGTAGACGATGACAAGTTGCTTACAAGCAAGGCTTGTTCTCCACAGACTGTGATGAGTTGATCGTTCTTGATGAACTTTAGCTTTTGGTGGAGGGTTGAAGTAACCGCTCCAGCCTGATGTATCCAAGGTCTTCCTAATAAACAACTGTATGTTGCCCGGATGTCCATGACCTAGAAAGTAACTTGGAAAGTGTGAGGACCAATAGTTATGGGAAAATTAACTTCACCGATAGCTGTTTTTTTGGATCTGCCGAATGCTTTGACGATGACCTAGCTGATTCTCATCGGGGGGCCTTTAAATGATAATTGCATCAAAGTGGACTTCGGCATAACATTCAGGGCTGACCCTGTGTCTACCAGTACGCTGGCTAAAGCATCGCCCTGGCAGTTAACTGTAATATTGAGCGCCATGTTATGACGACGACCCTCTTCAGGTAATTCCTCATCACTAAATCCCAAATTGTTGCAGGAAGTGATGTTAAAGACAATACTATCGAACTGTCTAATGGTTACATCCTGTTCCACAAAGGCTTGCTCCAAGACTTTCTGTAGAGCTTCCCTGTGGGCTTCTGAACTGTGTAACAGTGATAATACCGAGATCTTTGAAGGAGTTTGTAACAGTTAATCGACAATGTTGTATTCACTCCTTTGTATAAGCTTCAGCATCTCATCATTGTTTTTCGAAAGGTCGGGATTACTGGATTGACCGACTGGTGGATTAGGAGTTTCCGTCTGAAGTTCCTTTTCCTTGTTAAGTTCCCCAACCCCTCGGTTGAAGATTCTACCACTCCGTGTTACATGACTGATGTCTTCAATAGTCACGACGGAGGGTAATGGAATTTCCTTTCCATTTTCAACTGTCGTTGCATCGTATTTGTAAGGGATAACCTTAGTTGATTTATACGGTAGTGGTCCCGGCAAATAGATGACTACGGGAGTCCTCTGATTTTTCTGACCATCATAAGTAATCTCGATCTGTTCCCGGTTGGGAACTTTAGATTCGTCAAGTAGAGGGATAATGGCAAAAACATCCCTGGTCCTGTGATGACTAGAGATTGTGACAACGTCCTCAACTTGATCGGCAAGGTAGTTCGGCGTCCAGTTGATGGGTCCAGAACCCGGATATGGACAAATCTCTCCACGATCTACCTGACCCTGAAGAGCTGCTCTCACAAAGTAACACCCTTGGTTACTTTCTGAACAGACGCCGCAACGGTCGTAGTTGTGTGGTGGCACCTAGCCACGCCCACTTTGAATACAATGTAAACTCACTAGGTTAGCTTCCATTGATTGGACGTCCTGACTCTGACGCCGAGTAGGATTCCTGTTATTGATACTAATCTGCTGAGTATCTTCATCCATATAAATTGGCATCCACCAGTGATTTAACAAGTGCTGAAGTGCCTCCTGGACAAGGGTACAACCTCGATTGTTTTCACAACCTGCCTTACAACTTTGATAGTCATGTGATGTTAAGAATCTGATTCGAACCTGCTCAGCAAGTAACTCTACCAGGTTGGTATTCATCACACGAATATCGAAGATCTGAACCATGTTGATTTGATAGGAATTCCTATCATGGTAGTCTTGGATCCATCCAAGATCCATCTGACGCTGGAGGGCCTCTTGTACAAAAAAGCAACCCTGTTTGTTTACCGAGCAAGTCAGACAAGAACTGTAATCGTGTCGAAGTAGATTATGATACTAGCTTTGCCTTGAGTGCATCGCCACCAAGTTGACATTCATCGCACGAATGTCGTGGTTCTGAATGACGTTGGAGTTCGTGTAGACCATGTTAACTCCATGAACTCAGTGCTCTTGGATCCATCTGAGATCCATTTGTTCCTGTAGAGCTTCTTGCACCACAGAACATCCCTGATTGTCTTTAGAGCAGATATTACACTGGTGATAATTATGAGGTGGCACATGGCCATATCCACTCTGTCTACAATGCATCTTGACCAGATTGGTTTTCAACAAGAGTACATCGTGAATTTGATAGACATCGTTAGTCACTTCTTCTATCAAATTGACTGCAGCCTTCTCGTGTTGAGGCAGCGGATTTGTGAGGACATTAGGATTCGTATCCTTGAAGGATAAGACCCCGCTCCTAACAAGTTTTTGCACGTCGGACTTGAAATTGAGACAAGTCTCTATGTTATGCCCTGGACCTCCTTGATGATAAGGGCAAGTTTGATCCACCTTAAACCAAAAAGGCAGATTTTCCGGTACTGTAAGAGGGGACTTAGTCTGAATGTGCCCCTTGGCTAGCAGTAATGGAAACATCTCTGCGTACGACACGGGTATAGGATCAAATCCTGGTGGCCGTGTTGTATGGTTGTTGTTATATGGAGGACGAGCTTGCTAAAGAGGTTGTTGTGTCCTTTGTTGATCAGGTTGGCTCTGCGCAACCTGAGGTACCGGTTGATAATGTCACCTTTGCTTTCCGAGAGAGATATTCCCAATATCTTGCTTTTTTTTCTTAGGGAGAGCACTACCGTATTTTTTAGTACCACTCGTCGATCCAGTGTCTTTTACCAAACGTCCTTCTCGGACGGCTTCCTCAAGATGTACGCCCATGCCCACCATCTCGGTAAAATCACTGGGCGCACTGGCAACCATTCGGTCATAGTAAAATGAGCTTAAGGTCTTTAAGAAGATCTTTGTCATCTCTTTTTCCTCCAGAGATGGACAAATTTGAGCGGCAATCTCATGCCACCTTTGAGCGTACTCCTTAAAGGTTTCCTTGTCCTTTTGCGACATCGATCTGAGTTGATCTCTGTCGGGTGCCATGTCCAAATTGTATTTGTATTGTTGGATGAAGGCAGTGGCAAGATCTCTGAATGTGCTGATCGTGGCACGGTTTAAACCCATGTACCATTTGAGTGCGACACCGGTTAAACTATCCTGAAAGTAGTGAATCAGCAGGTCCTAATTTTCCGTCTGAGCTGACATCCGTCGGGCGTACATCACCAGATGGCTTTGAGGGCAAGAGTTACCCTTGTACTTTTCAAAGTCGGGCACTTGAAATTTATGCGGGACTTTCACATTGGGGACCAAGCAGAGATCTGCAGCGTCCTTTCCAAATAGATCCTGACCGCGAATGGCTTGCAGTTCCTTCTGCATTTCCAAGAACTGCTCCTGGAATTCCTCCATTCTGTCAAACATAGTTTCCTTCTTACCAGAAGGTGTCTGTGGGATCTGTCCTTCCAGGACAGTGTGCACCACAGGGGGTGGAACCGTGACTACGGTAGTGAGTCTTGGCGTCTCCCGAAGTTTGTAACCTTCAGGAGTCTTCAGTATGCCTCTGGCATCTTCGCTTTCCCGAAGTTTGTAACCTTCAGGCCCAGCAGCTTCTGTTGTGATTCCCTGATCTTCAGTGATCGGCGGAACATATCCTTCCAGGATATAGTTAACAGGCATGCCCCAAGGACAATCTTTCGGTATTTGATACCTAGGATCATACTTCTCCACCATAGGCATTGAGGTGATCTCTGAGATCACAGTCCTTTGTAGCTGAGCTTCTGCCATGGCTTGCATGTTGTTACGAAGCTTTCTCATATCCTCTCTTAGAGCGTCGATCTCTTCTTTCAACTCTCTGTTCTCTTCCTCGAGATCATCCATCTTTTTCTGACGATTGGCCCGAGTATTATACGAATGAGACAGTTTGACTCTAGAATCGAGACACAAACGTGAGATTCGTAGGTAAGAAGAATACGCGATGTGAGAATGATGAATGCAATAATTATATTAATTGTTTAAGGTTTAATCAAAATAAACTTCGACAATTAGATTGCAAATATCAAACGGTGGGGAAACCCCTTTTTATTGAATTCAAAGGATTACAGAAATGGAAATACAGTAGATTACAAGGTGCAGAAACAGAAACCTAAGCTAATGGGTCCCGAGTCCTCTCTAAAGAGAAATCGGGTGCTGATTCTGGTATCTTCCTTTTCTTTGACCGGGGCTCTTGGGCCGTTGTCGGGCTGTTATTCCTTTGCCAGGTGAAAGGAGTGAGCAAATTCCTTTGGTTATCCTGATTATCCACAGCATGTTGCTCCAAAATTTCAATTAGAGCATCCTTATCTTTCAGTAGTTGTTGTATTTTGATACACTTCACGTCGAGGGTGCGGTACTTGTTCTTCCAAGACCTTCTCTCCCGTTGAACTTTGTTGAGAGTAACCTGAAGCTTTTTAGTTTCTGTCATGAAGTACATGACAGCCTCCCTCGGTGGAAGAATTCCGTAACGAGGATAAGGTATTTTTAGCTTGAGAGCTCTAGTTTGCACCCAGTGGAGATAAGGCTCCACCGAGACACAGTCCGGTTTTCCTAGAGACTCTCGTCCTTTCTTATGAACATGCTTCCAAGCGTGCACTATTTCCATCTTTAGCGCTCTGTCATTTTCTTCTTCCTTGAAGAAAAGACCTTCCAGATGAACACCCCGTGGGATGTGTCTCATCGGGTACCCAAATTGACGGCGAACCAACACCGGATGATAGTTGATTCCTCCCTTAGTTCCTATAAGGGGTACGTTGGGGAAGTTTCCACAACGATCAATGATTCTGATTCCATCATAGATCCTATTACACTAATCTATATCAGAGTTGGTAAGGGACATGATCTTCTGCGACCAACGTAAGGCACTCTTACAATCCCAAAAAGCAGCAGACTTGGGCAAGTGAGAGATAAACCATTTGTAAAGCAGAGGTACACAACATGTGATCTCCCCTCCGCTGTACAAATTTCCCAAGTGTACAGAATGATACGCATCTGCGAGCAAAGTCAGCACCGGGTTTCCAATGAGAAAAACCTTAATGGAGTTAATATCGACGAAATTATTAATGTTGGGAAACAAAAATAACCCGTAGGTGAGCAAGACAAAGATGGTTTCAAAAGCAGTCACGTTTCCTATACTGGCAAAATACAGGGCTTTCTTTGTCAAGAACTGGGCTGGCAAACCTTGGATGCCACCCTTGGTAGTTAGGTGAGTCCTGACCTCAGACTCGTCCAAATGAATTGCTCTTGTAATGGTCTGATTCTTTGGAATTTCTTCCAGTCCAGAAAATGGAGCTCGATCAGTGATATGTAGATCAATCAGATGAGAATACTCCTCCAGCATTGGTGAGAGCTGGTAATCCGGGAATGTGAAACAGTGATAAACTGGATCATAAAACTGAATGAGTGCATCCATGATTCCCTCAATCACATGGACTCTTAACAGTGGTAGCAAACCTCCGTGCTTGGCTCTGAAAGCCTCTTAGTTTGTGATCATCCTCGCTAACCTTCTCAAATCCTCTAGCTTTGGAACCTTGAAGGTATACCTATGAGTTCTCCTTCTACCAAAATCCATTAGTACAATCCTTTTCTCTGATATTTGCAATCACAGTCTTAGTTTAATTCGAAAAAACAGAGAGACTAGAAGAGAAGATTTTTTGAATGTTTTTAATGTTTTTTTAAATGAATGCATTAATGTAGGACACAAAAACATAGAAAAAACATGGGGTCAAAGGGTCGTTGTCATGAAGTCAAGGCTCTACCCCTCCCCAAAGGTTTATACTAGGGTGATTTTTGTACCTGTACTCATTATCATCAGCTCCTCCCAGGAAAGCAAAACAACAAGCGGATCGCCAGCGAGTTGTAGAGCAATCTTAGAGTAAATGCCATTCACCGAGAATAGATCACCAGCCTCAAATGAGGGTAGTATCGCGTAACAACTATTCCCGA
Source organism: Lathyrus tuberosus (assembly GCA_022829125.1). Classification (NCBI taxonomy): domain Eukaryota; kingdom Viridiplantae; phylum Streptophyta; class Magnoliopsida; order Fabales; family Fabaceae; genus Lathyrus; species Lathyrus tuberosus. Next base: position 1,918,884 of record JALAZF010000233.1, read on the forward strand.
TAGTTTCCGCACTACAAAAGGGTTTGGCTCCTTAGCTTCTCAGACATCACAATTGGCCCATTGTCTAGGTGAGAGAATGGGTTGCATTGGTCAGCCTCCACTGAGGTTGATGGTCGACCTCGTCGCCATCACTTATCTTAAGTGTATACTCGATCTTTCCACATGCGGCATCACACGTATTCCCATTAGCAGAAAAATAAACACGTATAGCAATTAGGAAAAGCAATATATATATTTGTCCTAATCATCCTAGACTTTTAAAAGCTAATAATCTTAAGTTCCTGACAGAAAATGGTTTCCCGACGGAGTCACCAATCTGTGGTTTCATTACAAATTAACGGCGTTTTGACCTAAGATCCTAGTGACGTCAAGGTTTCCACCTAGGGGACAAAAAAGAACAAGATCCCTAAAGAGACCTGCGCGTCCCCAGCAGAGTCGCCATTTTTCTGTAGCGAGTGATTTTTGGATGTGGTTGCGAAGCACAATCGCTCTGGTACTACAGCTCGATTCATTTTTTATCCTATTAAAGCTGATGAAGGAAGGGAAATAGATGTCTCCAATTAACCCTGCTTGCATACTGAGATTAAACAGTTGAAACTGTTGGTTTACAGATGCTACAAAGATTCGGGGTTTTTCCTAGGTTTATTTTGTTGACGAGGGGTGCTTTAGGCTATCGGTTGAGATGTTAGGACGGATATATATGAAAGTATGGGATTTTGGGTTTTTGTTTAGTGTGCTCGCTAAGATTTTTCTTTCAATCTTATGCCTACGTATTCCCGTTTACCGAAACAGGGAAATCAGAGCGTTCGTAGTTCCTCCTATTCTATGGGAGGAAATGGTTGTTTTTGTGTCTTGTTCAAAGCCCAAGACGTGAAGCGAAAGGTGGTTTGTATCTTGTTCAAAGCCCAAGATGTGAAGCTGAAGAGGTTTGACGTTAGAGAGAATTTGTCATCTCTAAAGAGGGGTTTGTCTGTTACGACTGTTTATAAAGGAGAATTACTTTAACCGGGATTTGTGAATTCGGCAATGCCATAATTTCCTTTATAGGGGATTTTAACCTGAAGGAGAAGACTTTAACTCAGTGTAGAGCAATGCCATCTTTCCTTAGGAATTTCTCATGCTAAAAGAGGGACAGTGGCATGGATATAGATGATCCAGAGGCTTGCCGCTTACAGGAGTTAGATGGAGGGGAATGAGTTGTTGATGTTTGTGTACTGTGAACGAGGCATAACTTTGATGCTAAAAGGTTGATTGGATCGACCAGTGGTTTTCTTATACAAAGCCTAAGAGGAGGCTAATACGTGTCTCATATAAAGCCCGAGAGAGAGGCTAAAAGGTTTTGACCCGACGATGGAGTCTTTTGGTATCCCGTATAAAGCCCGAGATGAAGGCTATTTGACTCAACAGGAGAGTTTTTTTGTATCTCGTATGAAGCCCGAGATGGAGGCTAAATTTTTTTTGGCTCAAATAAGAACCTTTTTGTATCTCGTATAAAGCCTGAGATGGAGGCGAAAGGGGTGATTGACTCAACGAGGGAGTCTCTTATGTGTCTCGTACAAAGCCTGAGAGAGAGGCTAAAATTGTTAACTCCGCTGGGGAGAATCATTGTATAAAGCCCAAGAGAGAGGCTAACTTCACAGGAGAAGAATCTTTATACAAAGCCTAAGAGGAGGCTATGGTGACTGTTCAGTTAAGTGACAGGTCCAGTATACTGATTTTTTAGAGAAAATCAGTTCTTATATGAGCAACATTGTACTCGAGGATTTGATTCGAGGATCCGGGCTATTCCTGTTCTTTAAGGAAGTGGGAAATCCGAAGGGTATTGAGACTGTCCGAGTCTACAGGTTTCCTTCCTATTCTTGAAGGGGTCACTTGAGAATGTCTTTGAGACTCAAGGAGATTAGACTGTCCAAGTCTAGAGTTTCATCTTTTTGTACTGTGCTTTGAGAAACAGTAGTAGACTCTTTGAAAGGACAGTTTTATGCAGATGATTAAGTTCTATTTCTATACCTCTAGGAGGTCGTCGGGACAATTTGTACGAAGTCCAAGAGGAGGCTGGAAACTTTTAAGAAGCCGACGGGTCCTTGTACGAAGCCCAAGAGGAGGCTATCATTCCCGGAGGAAGAGATCATTATACGAAGCCTAAGAGGAGGCTGTGAATACTTCTAAAAAGCCGGCGGGTCCTTGTACTAAGCCCAAGAGGAGGCGGGGTTGCTTTTAGGAAGCCTGTGGGTCCTTGTACGATGCCCAAGAGGAGGCCGATGCTTTTAAGAAGCCGATGGGTCCCCAAACCCCGAGAAGTTCAAGACAGGCTATTCACGAGGAATAGATCAAGCCAGGAAAGTTTGAGAATTTGGAAGAAACTCAAGAGATGCCATTCACGGAGAAAAGATCATCTCTGGGAAGTAGAGTTTCTTGACAAGTGCTTTTAAGAAGCCCGTGGGTCCCCAAACCCCGAGAAGTTCAAGACATGCCATTCACCGAGAATAGATCAAGCCAGGAAAGTCCGAGAATTTGGAAGAAACTCAAGAGATGCAATTCACGGAGAAGAGATCATCTCTGGGGAGTAGAGTGTCTTTGACAACTTCTACGAGTGACAGTCTATAAAAGGGTTCACAGAGAATGCTGTCTTTCATATCTCCATATTGTTTAACCCCAAGAGGAGGGAAGACTATGTCTGGTAATCCTATGGGGATCTAGTTTTGACTATTTAAGAGTGATCAACGAGCTTAATGCTAGACGTAGTTACCGGGGAAACTCTAAATATCTATACTATTATTACACAGTTGATATGAGTTTATGAAAGAAGACTTACAGTGAAACAACCCCACAATACAGTTATATGTATATGAAAGCGGTAAATGAAAGCAATAACCACTTACTCGGTTGTAGAGCTTCCATGCTGTTTGGTTAGTTGTTCAACAAAGAAAGATTAAAAACAACAGTATATTCAAAATTAAAGGAGAAAGTGCTTTGAAAAATAAAGATTTGGGGCTTACAGCTCAAGGGGAGGCCCAGGGTTTTATCAGTGAGCGCACTGTTGTTTTGTACAGAGGGACTTATACAAGTGACTGAGGCCCAAAAAGGTTTTCTGTACAAAGGGATGGGTCTTGCACTCTCTCAAGAGGCCCAAAAGTTTTAAAGAAAAAGAGTGGGGCTTATAACACGAGGGTAGGCCCAATTGATTTTTCGTTTAAAAATGGCGATCGCGCCGAGATTTTCTTTTAACGCAAAAGGACTTATACAATAAGTGAGGCCCAAAGTGATTTTGGTTAAAAGGGGGTTGGGTCTTACACTCTATTAGAGGCCCAAAAGTTTTGAATGGGTCTTATAGCTCGAGGAGAGGCCCAAAAGGTTATTTTTCAAAAGGCGACGATCACGCCATTTGTTTTTTGATGGTATCGGGACTTATACAATATTGAGGCCCAAAAATGGTTTGGTCAAAAAAGGATTGGGTCTTACACTCTATTAGAGGCCCAAAGTGTTTTGAAAATGATTTATGAGGGTTGAATTAATCCAAAAACCCTAATTTGTTTTCAAAAAATGTGTTTTAATTGAATAAAAATTCAATTAAAATGATCAAAATTGTTTAACATAGGAAAAACAAATTGTGATCTTGGATTAATGTTCCAAAAATTAAGTATTGACCTACAAAATAATTAGAAAACATTAAAAGTTGCAAAATCAAGGTGGAAAAAATATTTTAAATGTCAAAAACAATTAAAACATTAATTCTTTGCAAAAATATCAATTATATAAAATAAATAATATTTTTGGGATTTTTTGGGAAAATAAAATATTTTAACATTTTTGTGAATTATTAAAAAAAGAATCAACTCAAAATCATTAAAACTCAGAGAGAAATTAATTTTTGAATCAATTAAATAAAATCACAAAATTCAAATATTTGAATTTATGAAAATGGCGCCAAGAACATGGACCAAGAACACGCGCGTTTTCTGCCTTGCCCAGATTTGCATTTTCTATCCAATCTCACTGAATACTTGATTATATCATGCAATCCACATACCAATCAACTCGTTTCAACCTCACGATCATGTCTATGGTATTTAATTTCATTTAAATTAAACATATAACAAGAAATCACGAAAAATCCTCAAGAACCCTAATTTCTGCATGAAGGCTAGGATTTTTGATACACGATTCAAACAATGCAATTAATTGAGGGGAAACATTCCATGCATGATTATGAACATTTGGCAAAAGTATTGTGCGAGGAAATATGCATAGATTGAGAGATGACCAAGTTTAAGCTTACCTCTAGGTCGTGACAGCAAGAACAAATTGATTTCTGAGTAGGAGGTGTTACAGATGAATTGTTATGATCCGAACAGCTTCCCTACACCCTATGGAGTGTGTTTGAATGCTTGGACTTGACTGAGAATGGCTGGATCACTTCATGGCATCTCAACTGCACTTTGGTTAAAACCTAGAGCAATTGACTGGTGATTCTGAGAAATCAGTGTTCCAGTTGTTGTTTAAGTGTTTGATCAGCTCACATATGATGTATATGAGGTGTGTGTGTGATTGGTTTGAGTGGAATTGCTCTCTAATGAAAAACCCGATAGTGACTTGCTAAGAAAGGCATTTTTGAGAGTGAGAAGTGGTTTTTGAGAAAGGCAAGTGTTGTAGGCCTTTAGTGTACTTAAACTGATCACAATTGAGCTCTATTTATAGTAGAGCAAGTTTGTTTTGGGATCCACAGTGAATGGCAACTGCAGCAGAGGTTTGGCCAATGTTGGCCAATGGAAATCCAAGTCTCCTCTAGCCATTGACTAGAGGTTAGGGCACAGGGCTGTGGTTCCCTTGGTCTTGATAAGTCTTGAATGAATTCAGTTGAGAATGGCTCAGTCCATGCCACCTTGATGCTTCCATTGAATGCTTAAATCTAAAATTGGAGTCTTGTCCCTATTTTGGCCATTCTAGGTTCAACATGCTATTTCTTGTTCCAAAGACTTTGGAGGCTTGGCTCAGTGATTGTCCCCTTTAGATTCAATCCTCTGAGGTGTCCAAGTGGATAGGAGCATTTGGATTTGGATGATTTTGGCAAATCGAGCAAAAATGCAAATTCTGCCTTGCCTTGGCAGATTTCAGCAAGGCAACTTTCCAATGTCATATCTCATGACTCAAATTGAATTTGGTAATGTTCTTAGTCATTTTGGAAAGCCCTTACATGATACAACAACTGTTTGAACATATTTGGTTTTGATCTCTTTTGAATCCAAGTGAAAAATCCCCCTACATTTGGCAAAAAGTAGGGTAAAATCTGACTTAGTGAAATTTTCACTAAGTGTTGGAACAAAGTGACTTTTCTTGATTTTGATCACTCCATAACTCAAAATCCACAATGAATTGGAATTAGGTCTAGTTGAAGTTTTTGTATAGGGCAATGAGATCTACAAATCAAGCCTTGGATGGGAGAAAATGGCTTTGTGGTTTAGGAGTTATGACCCTCTAAAGTTGGTACCCTAGCCACTTTATTTTTAACTTAGAAAATTTTCTAAGTTTTTTATGGTTACCACTTTTACAAGTTACCCAACTTTTCTTGATTTTTCTTGATGAATGATGATTCAAATCATACATTAACATCATTTTAGGGTTAAAAATCCATTTTGGTGAAAATTCTCAAAAAGTCAAAGTTGACTTTTGTGCACAGTTGACTTTTTATCAAATGAATTCCAAACTGTGCAATTCTTCATGAAATCATGTCCTTGACCTAAATCAAACTTGATGGACATGTTCCATGGGTGTCATAGGGTATATTGAATCATGTCTTATGGCTTGGGAGCATGTCCTGGTCAAAAGTCAAAGTTACAGTTGACTTTTTCCTTAAAACCCTAACTGTGGTGCAGATGAAATTGAAACTTGTTGCTCAAGCCTCTTGGTTTAATCCATTGTTACAAATGGATCAATATAGTTCATTAGAGACCCTCAAACCCTCTCTTGAGGTCTTGGTTCATGATTTGCCCTAAAAGTCAACTTAGGGGTAAATTAGGTCAAGAAACCCTAATTCCTGATTTTTGATGTATGCATCCCCTGAGGTCAAATTGACTTGATGATTAGGTCCATGAGGTTCCATGGAGTATATTAGGTTGTGTTTTGGATCATTGGCTTGTTCCCAGATGAAAATTTTCCATCTGGAGGCCCTGGTAGACCAAAACCCTAATTTGGTGACACTGTCGATCTTGAGACTTGATCCACCTAGAAGGGAGCAGCCTTGTGTTTGATCCTTGAAGTTGGAGTCCTTTTGATCCATTGTGGATGTTTGAGAGGTTAGACAAGTTGAAGATCATGTCATTCCTTGATTGATCCTTTGTCTAAGAACTCTGAGAGGGCTTGAAACCCTAATTCTTGATTGTAGTGGATGCTCACCCATCTTTGGGGAGACTGATGAAGTATGATGGCCCATCCCTATTGTGATGATGATTTGTACAATGATGGGAAATCCTAGTGGTCAAAATTTGGGGCATGACAGTACCATGCGTTCACCTAACTCTACAATTTCTACCTTTTAGAAAATACACGAGAAAACATAGGCCAGCGTAGCAAGCAATAGTATTGCATTGATCAGGTTAAAAGCCATCAAGTAGTATGAATTACATGCTCACAAGTACATCAGATCCGACAAAATGAACTAAGAAACAGATATGCATGCAAGAACGCTCACACACAACTGGAAATACATTTGTGAAAGTTCTGTCTGTAGCATACTCAAATAAAAAAATTGCATGATGAAAGCATCTACATATATATGTATAACCTGAATTATAACTTACCAAAATAGAATTATAACAAAAACAACATTTCTGTAAAATTTGTATAGCACCGTGTAGCCTAACCGTTGGTAATTCCAATGTTTGTGTATGAATAAGAGAAGAACTAAAAAAATAGCTTGTTTAACCACAACATTCATAAGTGATATACTCAAGAAAATTGTTTAAATCAAAATAATTCTCAATTGTTTGGTTTATAGACTTGGTCAATCATCCCTACTAGTGTGTGTAAGTCTTCTCCACAACGTGACCTTTCATATTTTCTACCATAGATGTTAACTTGAATTTCTCTCTCCACAATGTGGCCTTTTTTGTTTGTTTTGAACATATATATCCACCAATCAACGTTCTTCCACTGCTCTCCCATTTAATGAAGGTGAGGTTAATCTTCATAATCTTGGCATGATGTTGAAAGTGTATCTTCACAACTGTATCTGGAATTTCTAACATGATGCTGAAGTTGTTCTTTGAAACTATACAAAACTATCAAAGTAAGTAGCAACAGAATTAAAGTAAGTAGCAATGGTAATGGTAAAGGCGACAACTGACAAGGATGGCCCATTGACACCAACTATGATGAGAAATATAATGGTGGCTTAATGAAAATCATCAATAAATAGTAGACAAAATTGGATACATTTTTTGGTTTTTGAATTTGCTACAAATTAGCTATGATTTTAGCTACAAATTAGCTACAAAATTTTACGGGTTCAAGCATGGTGTTGACCTTAGCCATGTGGCATGCCATGACAGCATCTTTGCCAAGTTAGCACTACCATGTGTGTGTCCAGTCATTAAAAAACCTCCACGTGGCGTGTCACATCAGCTTCTGTTAACAAACGTTGACAGGAGGGACCAAAAGTGTGGACGGAAAAGATTTATGAGAACCAAAAACATATTTAAACCTAATTTAATCAAAAGATTTAGATTTGATTTAATCAAAGAATATTTGGTTTAATTGGTTGTTCTTTGAAGAAAAGATTTAATTGAATATACTTTGAAGAAAAGATTTGGTTCAATTTTGTTTAGTCCAATATTTTATTGAAGTTGATTTGCAAATATATTAATTGGAGATGTAATTAAACAAATATTCCATGGAGAAATTTAATTGGGTTTATTTTAATTACAAGATTTGAATTTGCATTTAATTAGAAGATCTCTAATCTCAATTAAAGATGATTTATAGTGTGTTTATATTTTGGAAGAGATTTCATTCTCAATACTTGAAGCTTAGAATTATTATTTATATCAACTAAAGATAGTATTGGATTTCTTTTGAAGAACATTCAGAATGAACTTTATGAAGATTCGTGGAAAGCAACATGTTAATCAAATTGTTTAACATTTTGTGTGACATCCTATCTCGGACTGCTTTCTTGGAGCGCAAGAATGATTGAAGATTATATTGCGCTTTTGAGTTTTGTTTCCTTTTTCGTCCAATCAATGATATGAGTGTGTTAGCATGTGTTTGGGTTTGGAAAAGATTTATCCTAAATCTATTTTTTCCAAGATTGAATTTGGTGATCTAATTTGTTCAAGATTTGTATTAATAAAAGATCTCAATCATCATAATAAATATTTGATTGATTATGCATTTTTTGGAAGGTTTAATATGAATCAAATTCAACAAGAATGAAGTTGTTATAATCAAGAGATTCATATTTTAACAATCAAGATCTAAAACCAACATTATTGAAGATTGACCCCATGCACTTTTTGGAGGTTTGTTGTTCCTTTTGGATTGGTTGCATTAGGTAAAACAACATATGGACAATATGTATTTTAGGAAACACGTGGAATAAGATGTTCCAGCATGTGTTCCAACATCTGAGTTTGTTTCCAAGAAGAGTTGTTGGCTAAAGTGATAGGCCAGAAACACAAATTTGATTTCACCCATTCAAACCCAAACAAACTCACACATGCTTACTTGCTTCACCCGCGACCCGACCGACTTTCACCCATAAATCATTTTTTGAACCAGGTTGGTTGGGTATCGGACAATTCTGGCTTGTTTGTCCAGCCCTAGGCACAACAAGAGAGAATCAGTTTTATTACATGAAAAGTTAATTGGTTCTGGCATGCCTTTTGATATGTTGTCTATGAGACACCACTGAGTTGCAGTTATGTAAGTTAAATGTTGGCTTTTAATGATTGAACCAAACCAGGTTAAGTTTGTTTTATCGGAATATTAACTTAATCCTGAACAACTCACAACAATATTAAATTGTCCTCATTAACCAAGTTAATTTCTTACTTGAAAGAAGGGCAAGTTGATTTCATACTTATTTTGTATTTATCGAATTTAAACCTATACTATTTTGAAGACCAATTTCCGTGTGTGAATATATTATCATTGAAGTGTAATTGTATGTTATAAAAGTTAAAGTCACTTTGATAATATAAGGCGTAGAGTAACTAAGACCAAGGACTAAAAACTAACATTTCATATACTATAGTCCTAGCAATATCATTTCATATTTTTAAGTTATAGGTATTGTTCATGCATATTTTAATCTGCCTTACAAGCAACTCCTAAAATGAAATTCACTGATCAATTATATAAAATTAGAATTTCAACACTTAGTTGTTGAAGACATGATTTGAGAATAAGAGTTATCGTTCTTGTCATCTTGATTCAGAATCTTGAAAGGATGAGTGAGTGGATCTTCCTGTGTATCTCACACTCCTATTCACAACTTTTAATGGGGCAAGCTGTGGAGCGTCAATTCATTTTATGATTATGTGATTACATAGGGGATCTAGACACATAATATATAACCTTAGTCCCTACCCATTATGGGTAAAGGGTTAAGGCCCTGACTTTTGGTCACGCCGATCAAGTTTCAAATACTCAGGCTTTAAATAAAAGGATCACTTAACCAATAAATAAATTTACTTTTGCACCCCCATCAGAATCATGATTAATTCATTTTTACAAACCAAAATAACAATTGATGTAACCCACAAAATATCATATAAATCTAACATTCTCCCATTTGGGCAAAATCAATTGTATTATTTTAATTTATTTAAAAAAACATATATTTGAAAACGACTCTCGGATTAATGACTAATTTCTTAAAATGTGGCCGCGTTTTATGAAAATTCATTATTCCAGGTGCAATATCTAAATATGACTCCGTCCAACAAAAACCAAAGAGTATCGAATCATGACGATTATTATATCCTTCATTGACATATAACCTTCCATGGTTGCAAATACTATGGTCTCCGTTAACTAGTCATCAGTGTGGAGTATAGCAAGAGAATAGCATGCCAATGTGGTCGAACAACCAAAATGTTATTTTCTTTGTCAATCCTTAACAATTTCTCTCAAATGCCCTAAAGCCAAAGAAATTGCATAGTTTTATAAATCATAATGTCTCAACTCCAGTATGGCGTCGACCAACGACACAGTGGTCCTAACAACTCTGAGCTCAAAATCATATCGCAGCTTCAATATGACATCGACCACCGGTATAATGGTCTCGAAGATGTCGAGCTCAAAATTATAATCATGCCTCGAACTCAAAACTAGTCTCGACCACAGGCAATATGGTCCCAATGACACTGAGTCTCAATTGACATATAAATAAACAATGAAAATAATAATAATAATAATTACATAATAAATTGCTCAAAATAGAAAATACTTGACAATCCAACACTTAAAGTGTCCGAATAAAATACAACGTGATAAGAAAATGACATAAATAATAAACTCCCACTAACCAAGTACATCGAAAGAACTCAAAATCCCCGTGTTCTCAACATGGTTTTTGAACCCAATGGGCCTAAGTCCCTTGGTTAAGGGATCAACAAGCATAAAATCAGTACTAATGTACTCAATAATAATGTCATTTTTCTTTACGAGATCTCTAACTATTAAATACTTCAATTCTAAATGCTTAGAACCGCTAGAAGTTTTATTATTCTTAGAGTATAATACAACTGCATTGTCATCACAGTAAATTTTTAGTGGCTTAGCAATGGAATCAGCAATACGAAGTCCAGTTACTAAATTTCTCAACCAAACAACATTAGTGGCAACTTCATAACAATCAATAAACTCCGCATGCATAGTAGAAGAGGCGACCAATGTTTTCTTTTTACTCTTCCAGGATGTCGCACCTCCAGCCAACATAAAAATGTAACCAAAAGTAGATTTCCTATCATCAACACAGTCGGCAAGATCATAGTCAGTATACCCAACTATTTCCAAGTTGTCAACTCTCTTAAAAACAAGCATACACTCTTTAGTTCTATGCAAATATCTCATCAATTTCTTAGTAGGAATCCAATGATCATTCCCAAGATTAGACTGGTATCGTTCCAAGACGTCAATTATGAAATCAATGTCTAGCCCAATGCATACTCGAGCATACATCAAGCTGCCTAATGCACTGTCAAAGGGTTTTACATTCATTTCTACTAGCTCAATCTCATTTTTAGGACATTGATATTTTGTGAATTTGCTCCTTTAGTAATTGGAACATCCCCTGCCTTACAGCTTCACATATTGAACCTCTATAAGGCTCTATCAATATAAGCCCTCTAGGATAAGCCAAGTACACCACGTGATTTGTCTCTGTAAATTTCAATTCCCAACACAAATGATGCTTCACCGAGATCTTTCATACTAAAGAACTTGGTTATCATAAGTTTGGTCTCATGAAGTAGACCAAGATCACTACTGGTAAGCAAAACATCATCAACATACAACACAAAAAAGATGAATTTTCTCCCTGAAATTTTGGCACTCTAACACATGTTAATACTGATGTCCTCACATCAGAACATAATGTCAAAACAGATGTTACAACATCTTCTGTCTGACTGAACAAATAATTCAAACTGAAAATAAATTGTAGAAAGATAAATAACGCAGTCAATTGTTAACCCAGTTCGGTGCAACATCACCTACATCTGGGGGCATCCAAGCCATGAAGGAAATTCACTATGATTGCATTAGTTCAAAGCTAAACTCCCCCATTTATAACTTCTCGCCTAATCACTACCTTGTGCAACTTCTACCTAGAAACCCTTTAGATATGAGATCCCCCTGTCACTTCCTGACAGTCACAAACCAGTGACAATTCAACAACAACCCAAAGTAGAAGTAACAACCCTTTCAAGTACAATACTTAGTTTTGCTTAAAAGATTTAACTAAGAACAACACACTCTTGCTTAAAAGTTTATGAGTGAATAATTAATAATTGATAATCAGTCAACTTAATGCATCAAAATTGATACAAGAGTGACATACAAAGAAAACACACTAAACCTTAAAGGACCGCCAAGACGCGGCTAATCTTAATTCTTCAATTCAAATCCACGCCTTATTTAGATTTAAAAAACCTTTTAAATAAACATCACAGTTGCATGGGCATGGTCTCTCAAAATAAACTACAAATCACCAGAAATCAGCTTTAAATCAATTGCATAATATCCTGCACAATATTAGGAACAATATCATAAAGTTTCCTAAAAAGGCTCAACGATCATTTTTAAGAAATACAATCAAATATGTCACAACAAAAGTTCCCAAAATATCCTCCCTTGGATAACAATAACGTGTGAATTAAAACACACTCAAAACTCACACATAAAATACAAAAACAGTTATACCCTAACTTTCTGGTATAACATGTCCTGGCACATGTCACAATATCATGCTGAACATGATGTCTGACTCTCATAGCAGAACATCTGGCTTAACATCTTGCTGATAGCATGTTTTACCAAAATGTTACCAATAAAAAAACCACAGAACTTAAATTTCCATTGACATTAAGATAGACGCACTGATAAACTTTATTTTCTTCAAAACCCAATGAAGTTACCACCTTATCAAATTTCAAGTACAACTTGTCACAAAACCCTCAGGATGCTGCATGTATACTGATAGTGCAAAATGTACCTATTTTTGTATATAAGTTTTGTTGCACTTATCGATACTTTTTGTTAATATCGTACAAATAAACCCTGATTTGTTTATTATTACGTTTACTTTATGTTTTAGTGTATATATTGCGTATCGTGTAAATATCATTGAGTTTAATTGATTTTTTCTCATTTTTGTAGGTATTCAAGTAAAGATATTTTTCCATAATCATAAAGAGCATTGAATAAGCTTTATAGCGCTTTCGACCGTACGTCAATCCGAGCTACGGTGCAGAAGTTGTGGTCAAATAAAGGGTTGTTTTGCTGTCATGTTCACTTAGCGAGTGTGACAGCGAATGTTCGCTTAGCGAAGGTTGGCGAAGGTCCCAACGAAGGAGTCCAGAATTGGACAGAGGAGAAAGAGACCAAAGTTCGCTTTGCAAACTTCCTAGCAAGCATTCGATAGGCGAACAAATCGTTCGCTTAGCGAACTTCAGAAGAAAGCAAGAAGCGGTTTAACTTTTTGTAGGCACTTAAGTGCCATTTTTGTGCATTCGCTTAGCGAATGGAATGGTTCGCCTAGCAAACCTGCAAAAATCTGATTTGTATTTAGTTCATTTTTGTTATTTTTTAGGTGATGGTTTTGGGGTTTTATGATCCCAACTCCATCAAACCTCATTCTTTGGTAGATTAGCTTAGAAAACAACATGGAAGCTTGCATACGGATGAACCGAGGTGGATTGATCGTCGATTAGCTCTGACAATCCGCGATATGTTTGGTTCATTTCTCTTCTTCTTTGTCTTTTTCTTCTATGTTGGGTTATGTATATGTATTTATTCTGAACTCATGTATATTTGTCGCCCATGGCGTTATATGATATCTGCTTTACAAATTTCTATTGATGATTATCTCTGATTTTTGCTTTATGCGCAGGGTTTGGGTCGTGTTAGAGGTAAACTTCACAAACTTCGATTAGGGATAATTACATGTTAGTTCTGTATGCTAGAGATAGATTTTGAGATAACAATCTATTTGGGTGTCGAAGCTTAATGCCTTCGTGTTATTTGAGTCGAGTGCGAGAGTCTCGATGAGAGTAATACGGTTTTTCTCTCAGCTCGGTGTGTCAGAGATGAACACTATTGAGAACGACGATGGATGATATTGAGGAGTATTGTAGGTTGAGTATAATTGGTCGGTAAGTTTAAGTTTGTGAGGAGTCGATTATGTGCATGCCGGATAAGTTTGTCTGGCTGAAGAATGAATTTATTTTATGTTTTAATGTTTACTTTTCTGTTTTTAAGTTTAAAACCATTTTAATCCAAACTCATCAACGCAAGAGATTTTCGAACGACATTCTTTCCCTCGAACCGATCTCTGTGGACACGACATAAATCCCGGAGGGAATTCTTCCGAAAATAAATATTTTTGCTTGCTTGCCCTATTCTGCACTCAACAAAATGGCGTCGTTGCTAGGGATTGGTATTGATATTGAATCGCATTGTGATAGTTTCTTTGTTTTTGAGTTTTGTATATATCGTATATAGTGTCTTTTTCCATCATGTTTGTTCAAGTGTTGTATACATTTTGTTCCCGTAACATTTGTTTACGTGTTTGGTTAGGACACTTGCTTTTGGTTTGCGCGGTGAGGCATCACTATGGCATGAAGGAAGGAAGTTACTAGCTAAGCATTGTAAAGGCGTCGAGCTTACGACGTAAAACAAGCATGGTGTATTCTTTTCTTTTGTTGTTGTTTAGTTTAGGTAATGTGGTGAGTATTCATTAAACAAGTTGTACTCGGATTTTTCGTAAAATTCTCAAATCTTCACTTTACAACTTGTTTAATGAATTTTTGCCGGTTTTTCAGTTTGTGTGTATTAATAGTTTTCGCGTTTGTCAATGAGCTTGTTTTGAGTAGCTTGAGGAAGTTTTGGTGATGTTCCAAGTTTGATCGTTTCAACTTGCGGATGTATGGTAATGATTTTGTTAAGTTTTGTACACCTCCGAGGTAATTGTTTATCGCTTTCTTGACTTTAGCATATTCATGATACTTAGGCTTTTTACAAACTTGCATGCCATTCATTCTTTTGTATACTTGTTCTTGTGTGAATCACTTTAGTTCCCAACCTTTTTGTGAGGTGGCTTTCCATTGTTCATATATGCACAGAGTACCAACATTATTGTTTTAACTGGATTTTATTATGCTTAATTTTTTTTTTGTTGATTATATGATGCATGAAAAGGATCAAGGCAATTTTGTTTCATTTTGAGCACAACTACCTAGCCAAATAGTCAATTCACCTTGTGAGTGTGTGATCATTTGTAACCCCTTTGAGCCTTTGGTCATTATCTATGTTGTTTGAGTTTGATGCTTGTCTATGAGTGTCAATTTTACTTTTTGTATGGATTTTGATTGATTATTTTTTCTTGGACCCTCAACTTTATGTTGTTGTATGAATTTTTTATCTTGCCTTAGAAAGTAGGGAGTATTCACATGATGATGTGGTTGAATTCAAGTTGGGGAGAGAATGATTGTTTACTCATTGGTTGTTTTCTATGAGGAAGAAAAAGAAAAGAAAAAAAAAGAGAAAGATATGAAAAAGAAAAGAAAAAAGAGAAAAAGAAAGAAACAGAAAATCCTTGAAAAAGGAAACAAAAAGAGTTCAAATAATTGTGCTAAATAAGTATTGTGTGTTGTGTAACACTTGAGATTTTGGAAGAAGTTTGATTGGAATTTTGTGTTTGAGTCTTTGTGAGTTTATCACTCCCTTAGGTTTAGGCAAGTTTTTGTTTCAATTACCTTTAGAAATTCTCCCTTGTTTGTTTACCCGACCACGCTACAACCTTGAAAAGTCCTTGTGATTCTTGCCTTTGTATGTTCAATATGATTTTTGGATGGTTGCATAATTTAGTCTATTGTTTGCATGATTGTTGTGTGAGTGATAAGTACCTCATTTTGTGTTTTTCATCTACCGATGATTATTTTTGCTAGGTGTGATTCACATTTGAACTTGTGTTGTTTTAGAATGTTTGGCATGACTTTTGTATTTCGTATTTGTTTTGTGACTATGTTATCGTTGTAGTTTAGTGGTAAGTATTTACTTTGTGTGTACCATTTTTCATTTGAACCATACATTTGTTTCTGTTTTTCAAAACCTGTTGATTCGTGATTCTTTGGTTTTCACTCTGTTTCTTTGAGTTGTTTGATTTTTGTTTGAGGACAAAAAATTATGTAAGTTGGGGAGAGTTTGATAAGTGCAAAATGAACCTATTTTTGTATATAAGTTTTGTTGCACTTATCGATACTTTTTGTTAATATCGTACGAATAAACCCCGATTTGTTTATAATTACGTTTACTTTGCGTTTTAGTGTATATATTGCGTATCGTGTAAATATCATTGAGTTTAATTGGTTTTTTCTCATTTTTGTAGGTATTCAAGTAAAGATATTTTTCCATATTCATAAAGAGCATTGAATAAGCTTTACAGCTCTTCCGACCGTGCGTCAATCCGAGCTACGGTGCAGAAGTTGTGGTCAAATAAAGGGCTGTTTTGCTATCATGTTCGCTTAGCGAGTGTGACAGCGAATGTTCGCTTAGCGAAGGCTGACGAAGGTCCCAGCGAAGGAGTCCATAATTGGACAGAGGAGAAAGAGACCAAAGTTTGCTTTGCGAACTTCCTAGCGAGCATTCGCTAGGCGAATAAATCGTTCGCTTAGCGAACTTCTGAAGAAAGCAAGAGGCGGTTTAACTCTTTGTAGGCACTTAAGTGCCATTTTTGTGCATTCACTTAGCGAATGGAATGGTTCACCTAGCGAACCTGCAAAAATCTGATTTGTATTTAGTTCGTTTTTGTCATTTTTTAGGTGATGGTTTTGGGGTTTTATGATCCCAACTCCATCAAACCTCATTCTTTGGTAGATTAGCTTAGAAAACAACATGGAATCTTGCATACGGATGAACCGAGGTGGATTGATCGTCGATCGGCTCTGACAATCCACGAGATGTTTGGTTCATTTCTCTTCTTCTTTGTGTTTTTCTTCTATGTTGGGTTGTGTATATGTATTTATTCTGAACTCATGTATATATTTCTCCCATGGCGTTATATGATATCTGATTTACAAATTTCTATTGATGATTATCTCTGATTTTTGCTTTATGCGCGGGATTTGGGTTGTGTTAGAGATAAACTTCACAAACTTCGATTATGGATGATTACCTGTTAGTTCTGGATGCTAGAGATAGATTTTGAGCTAACAATCTATTTGGGTGTCGAAGCTTAATACCTCCGTGTTATTTGAGTCTAGTGCGAGAGTGTCGACGAGAGTAATACGGTTTTTCTCTCAGCTCGGTGTGTCACAGATGAACACTATTGAGAGAGATGCTGGATGATATTGAGGAGTATTGTAGGTTGAGTATAATTGGTCGGTAAGTTTAAGTTTGTGAGGAGTCGATTATGTGCATGCCGGATAAGTTTGTCTGGCTGAAGAATGAATTTATTTTATGTTTTAATGTTTACTTTTCTGTTTTTAAGTTTAAAACCATTTTAATCCAAACTCATCAACGCGAGAGATTGTCGAACGACATTCTTTCCCTCGAACCAATCTCTGTGGACACGACATAAATCCCGGAGGGAATTCTTCCGAAAATAAATATTTTTGCTTGCTTGCCCTATTCTGCACTCAACAAAATGGCGCCGTTGCCGGGGATTGGTTTTGATATTGAATCGCATTGTGATAGTTTCTTTGTTTTTGAGTTTTGTATATATCGTATATAGTGTATGTTTCCATTATGTTTGTTCAAGTGTTGTATGCATTTTGTTCCCGTAACATTTGTTTAAGTGTTTGGTTAGGACACTTGCTTTTGGTTTGCGCGGTGAGGCATCACTATGGCATGAAGGAAGGAAGTTACTAGCTAAGCATTGTAAAGGCGTCGAGCTTACGACGTAAAACAAGCATGATGTATTCTTTTCTTTTGTTGTTGTTTAGTTTAGGTAGTGTGGTGAGTATTCATTAAACAAGTTGTACTCGGATTTTTCATAAAATTCTCAATTCTTCACTTTACAACTTGTTTAATGAATTTTTGTCGGTTTTTCAGTTTGTGTATATTAATAGTTTTTGTGTTTGTCAATGAGCTTGTTTTGAGTAGCTTGAGGAAGTTTTGGTGATGTTCCAAGTTTGATCGTTTCAACTTGCGGATGTATGATAATGATTTTGTTAAGTTTTGTACACCTCCGAGGTATGTGTTTATCGCTTTCTTGACTTTAGCATATTCATGATACTTAGGCTTTTTACAAACTTGCATGTCATTCATTCTTTTGTATACTTGTTCTTGTGTGAATCACTTTAGTTCCCAACCTTTTTGTGAGGTGGCTTTCCATTGTTCATATATGCACGAAGTACCAACATTCTTGTTTTAACTGGATTTTATTATGCTTAATCTTTTGTTTGTGTTGATTATATTAATGCATGAAAAGGATCAAGGCAATTTTGTTTCCTTTTGAGTACAACTACCTAGCCAAATAGTCAATTCACCTTGTGAGTGTGTGATCATTTGTAACCCCTTTGAGCCTTTGGTCATTATCCATGTTGCTTGAGTTTGATGCTTGTCTATGAGTGTCAATTTTACTTTTTGTATGGATTTTGATTGATAATTTTTTCTTGGACCCTCAACTTTGTGTTGTTGTATGAATTTTTACCTTGCCTTAGAAAGTAGGGAGTATTCACATGATGATGTGGTTGAATTCAAGTTGGGGAGAGAATGATTGTTTACTCATTGGTTGTTTTCTATGAGGAAGCAAGAGAAAAGAAAAAAAAAAGAGAAAGATATGAAAAAGAAAACAAAAAAGAGAAAAAGAAAGAAACAGAAAATCCTTGAGAAAGGAAACAAAAAGAGTTCAAATAATTGTGCTAAATAAGTATTGTGTGTTGTGTATCACTTGGGATTTTGGAAGAAGTTTGATTGGAATTTTGTGTTTGAGTCTTTGTAACAAAAAAGATGAATTTTCTCCCTGAAATTTTAGCACTCTAACACATGTTAATACTGATGTCCTCACATCAGAACATAATGTCAAAACAGATGTTACAACATCTTCTGTCTGACAGAACAAATAATTCAAACTCAAAATATATTGTAGAAAGATAAATAACACAATCAATTTTTAACCCAGTTCGGTGCAACATCACCTACATCTGGGGGCATCCAAGCCAGGAAGGAAATTCTCTATAATAGCATTAGTTCACTACCTTGTGCAACTTCTACCTAGAAACCCTCTAGATATGAGATCCCCCTGTCACTTCCTGTCAGTCACAAACCAGTGACAATTCAACAACAACCCAAAGTAGAAGTACCAACCCTTTCAAGTACAAGACTTAGTTTTACTTAAAAATTTTAACTAAGAACAATACACTCTTGCTTAACAATTTATGAGTGAACAATTAACAATTAATAATGAGTCACCTTAATGCATCAAAACTGATACAAGAGTGACATACAAAGAAAACACACTAAACCTTAAAGAACCGCCAAGACGCGGCTAATCCTAATTCTTCAAATCCACGCCTTCTTTAGATTTAGAAAACCACTTTAAATAAACATCACAGCTGCATGGGCTTGGTCTCTCAAAATAAACTGCAAATCACCATAAATCAGCTTTAAATCAATTGCATAATATCCTGCACAATAATAGGAACAATATCCAAAAGTTTCCTAAAAAGGCTCAACGATCCTTTTTAAGAAATACAATCAAATATGTCACAACAGAAGTTCCCAAAATATCCTCCCTTGGATGACAATTACGTGTGAATTAAAACACACTCAAAACTCACACATAAAATACCAAAACAATCATGCCCTAACTTTCTGGTATAACATGTCCTGGCACATATCACAACATCATGCTGAACATGATGTCTGACTCTCATAGCAGAACATCTGGCTTAACATCTTGCTGACAGCATATTTTACCAAAATGTTACTAATCCAAAAACCACAGAACTTAAATTCCCATTGACATTAAGATAGATGCACTGATAAACTTTATTTTTTTCAAAACCCAATGAAGTTACCACCTCATCAAATTTCAAGTACAACTTGTCACAAAACCCTCAGGCTGCTGCATGTACACCGCCTCATTAAGATCATCATTCAGAAAAGCAGTCTTAACATCCATCTGATGTAAGTCCAAGACAAAATATACTACAAGGTCCATAACAATTCTAAAAGATTCTTTAGCGGAAACTGTAACACCCCACTTTCCCGTCTATGAAAAATACATAAAATGCTATGAAAATAATCAGAGATTTTACACCAAAATAAAGTAGAATGCCACATTTATAAAACCAACATCAAACTCCTTTTATTAATTGAAATAAAACAGCGGAAAAATAATTTATTATTCAATCTACGGTCATCTGCCAATAACACCAAAACTCCACATAAAATCGTGGTTCACCATAATGTTCATCAAAAATAAAGATACGTAACAAAAAGAATACCAAATAACAAAATGAATGAAATCCCTAAAATCCCGTGTTACGTATCATAGCACTCTTAAGACTCGAACAAGCAACACGCATATCCAAGCAACCTAAGTACCTGGATTATCTGCACTTCCGAAGAAGCACAGACACAACAACAACAAAAGGGTGAGAAATCACATTCAATATATACGGTGAACAAATACATGACAAGAGTAGTAATCACGCACAATCATAAAAATTACGACCCACTGGTCCACAATCATCACCATGTAATAACACATATCAATAATAATGCAATGCGACTCAACATTAGACACGATGCATGTGGTACCAACATCACGGTTCATTCAATCGAACCCGGATAGATCACATACACCCCTACTTGGCAATGATCTATCCCCACCATTCTCCATATCGGAGTACGAATGAATCACATACACTCCTCCTGAGCAATGATTCATCCCACCAACACCATTAAATGCATAATGCAATTATGCATATAAAACACATGTACAATAACATATAGATACATGGTCACGATCCTCCTGATCACACCTGAATTACACACCAATATTCACACCATACATTTTCTTCACACAACATAAGTCAATTGCTAATTAATTAATTAATTCCCTAAAATTATTAGATTAATTAATTTTCATCACCAATCTCACATTCTCAAGGTCTGACATTGATCCCTAACCTCTCAAACCAAAAGGAACAACTTCGAATGCGAAAACGGGAAAGAAATCGCGAAACGGTAAAATTCTGCACTCTCGCTGGCTATACGCGTATTGCCCTGTGCCATACGTGTATTGCCAGCTCGCTCGCCCAACCCATACGCGTAATGCCTCTCTTCATACGCGTATTGCCTCACATCGCCCAAGTCCTTACGCGTAATGCCTTAAGTCGTACGCGTACGGACATAGACGTTTTCCCACTGAATTTCCTAAATTCCAACCCATTACACGTACAGCCCTCCTATTACGCGTAATGCCTAGCCTTTCATACGCGTATTGTTGCGTACTAGCCATCCCATACGCGTATCGCCTTACCTGATACGCGTATGGCCAGAACTATTACGAAAAATCCAATTCTCCACACCAGTCTGAGTTCTGCTACGAAATCTACACTTCTTCACTCCCAAAACAGTCCTAAAAGTGTTTCTACATCAATTTTAGGACTTATACTTTCCTCTTACATTTTCACCTATTATTACTACATGAATTATAGGTCTTAGATTCCAAATCGTTCTCCCAATTTGGGTCAAAAACAGGTCTGCTACAGAGATGTTCATACAATAGCAACAACAACAGAAATAATGTTAACACAAATCGATTCATGCACGATTTCATCATATCAGACATACACAACAAATCAACAACACAACATTTTTGCATACACATTTTTGCATACGAAACTTCCTACGGGGTTAAGGACTCCCCACTACCCTATCATGAACATATCACCAATATTAAACCTGTTTCTCCCCCCTTACCTCGAATCTGTTCAGAATTTCTGGAAAAAAAAATTGATGAGAAAACCTTGCCCTAGCACCTATTGTTCTTCCCTTGTTCTTCTTAGTCTTTCTCCTTCTCTCTCTAACAAAAATTCTGATTATGCTAACCCCTGCCAATCTTTCACTAATTAATATCCAATTACCAAACTGCCCTCACTAATTCTATTTTCCCCTTATCTAATTAATTATGTCAGCTTTTATTTTACTAAATAATAATAATAACCATAATAATAATAATATGAACCATACTATTAATAAAATAATAATAATTATAATAATAATAATAATAAAAATCATAATTCCATATAACTAACATCACCCCCCACGCACTCAGACACGCACCCTAAATAAGGCCAACAATTAAAATAAAACCAGACGATTAAATAATTAAAAATGGGGTGTTACAACTCTCCCCCACTTAAATTATTTTCGTCCTCGAAAATGTACCTGATGGAAACAGTTCTGGATACGATTCCCGCATCCTGCTCTCCAATTCCCAGGTCACACTTCCGCCAGCAGCTCCTCCCCAAGCTACTCTCACCAGAGGTATCTCTTTTCCTCTGAGTTGCTTCATCTTGCGATCCTAGATCCTTAAAGGCATCGTCTCCACTGTAAGATTCTCCCTGATTTGCACTTCATCCCTCTGAATAACATGAGACGGATCTGAAACATACTTCCGAAGTTGCGACACGTGAAACACATAATGCAAGTTCGAAAGTTCCGGTGGCAATGCCACTCTATAAGCAACTGCACCAACCCTCTGCAAGATCTGATACAGTCCAATAAACTTAGGATCCAATTTCCTTGATTTCAAAGCACGACCCACACCGGTCACTGGGTTAACTCTCAGGAATACGTGATCTCCTTCACTGAATTCCAAATCTTTCTTCCGGTTATCGTGATAACTTTTCTGTCTACTCTGAGACGCTTTCATCTTCTCACGGATCATCTGAATTGTCTCAGTTGCCTGTTGCACAATTTCTGGTCCAAGCACCACATTCTCACCTGTTTCGTACCAACACAGAGGTGTCCTACACCTCCTACCATACAGAGCTTCGAAAGGCGTCATTCCAATGCTAGAGTGGTGACTGTTATTATACGTGAACTCAATCAGTGGCAAATGAGTATCTCACGCACCACTTTTTTCTAATACACAGGCTCTCAGCAAATCCTCCAGCAACTGAATGGTCCTCTTTGACTGACCATCGGTCTGGGGATGATAAGTCGAGCTCAACTTTAACTTAGAACCCAAGGCTTCCTGCAGACTCCTCCAAAATTCTGAAGTAAACCTCGGATCTCTATCCGACACTATGCTCGACGGAACACCATGTAACTTCACAATTATCCTGATATAAATCTGCGCCAGCTTCGACAATGGAAAACTGATGTTAATTGGTATAAAATGTGCGGACTTCGTAAGTCGATCCACCACTACCCAAATAGCATCAAAGCCCCTTGCCGTATTCGACAAACCAATCACAAAATCCATAGCAATACTGTCCTATTTCCATTCAGGAATCTCTAACGATTGTATCAATCCCGAAGGCTTCTGGTGCTCTACTTTTGACTTCTGACATGTCAAACAAGCGTAGACAAACTGGGCTATGTCCCTCTTCATACCGGACCACCAAAACAACTTCTTCAAATCATGGTACATCTTTGTAGCTCCCGGATGAATACTCAAGCTACTCCGATGACTTTCCTCTAATATTGCCTTTTTCAATTCCACATTATCCGGCACACAGATCCTGCCCCGGAATCTCAACACGCCAACATTATCAACCTTAAAGTCACCATCAGGATCATCTCCTCCTATAGGCATCAAGTCCACTAATTTCACATCCAGTTTCTGATTTTCCTTAATTACATCCAAAAAGTCATTATTCACCTTCAGCATACCCAATCTGATACTTCCCGGTGTAGTTTCACAAACCATACTCAAATCTATGAACTGTTCAATCAATTCCATTTCCTTCACCATTAACGCAGACATATGGATTGTCTTCCGACTCAGAGCATCTGCCACAACATTAGCTTTTCCCGGATGGTAACTCAAATTGAAATCATAATCCTTTAGGAACTGCAACCACCTTCTCTGCCTCATATTCAATTCTTTCTGATCGAATAGATACTTCAGACTCTTGTGATCACTGAATACTTCAAATCTTGATCCATACAAATAATGCCTCCAGATTTTTAACACGAACACCACTGCAGCTAATTCAAGATCATGAGTAGGATAATTCCTCTCATGCACCCTCAACTGTCTTGAAGCATAAGCCACTACCTTGCCACCTTGCATCAACACACCGCCTAACCCCATCTTAGACGCATCACAATACACTACGAAAGAATCATTTGGACTTGGTAAAATTAACACTGGTGTTGTAGTTAATTTCTTCTTCAGTTCCTCAAAACTCTCCTCACAGGCAGCATCCCAGACAAAAGCTTGATTCTTCCTGGTCAACTGAGTCAATGGCAACGCCAATTTAGAAAACCCTTCAATGAACCTTCTATAGTAACCTGCCAAACCCAAAAAGCTTCTAATCTCCGTTGCTGTCTTCGGAGCTTCCCATTGCAGTACTGCACTTACTTTAGATGGATCCACTGCTATACCATCACCAGAAATCACATGACCCAAGAAACTCACAGTCTTCAACCAGAATTCACACTTCGAGAACTTTGCAAATAGTTCATTATCTTTCAACACCTGCAATGCAATTCTCAAGTGACTTGCATGCTCTTCGTCAGACTTAGAATAAATCAGTATATCATCAATAAATACCACAATAAACTGATCCAGATAAGAATGGAAAATACGATTCATATATTCCATAAATACACCCGGCGCATTAGAAACTCCGAAAGGCATCACTGCATATTCGTAATGTCCGTAGCGAGTTCTGAAAGTAGTCTTTTGAATATCACCTTCCTTTACTCTAATCTGATGGTAACCCGACCTCAGATCAATTTTGCTGAAAACACGAGCTCCTACCAGCTGATCCATTAAGTCATCAATCCTCGGAAGTGGATACTTATTCTTAATGGTCACCTTATTCAACTGACGGTAATCAATGCACAGACGCATACTACCATCCTTCTTTTTCACCAACAACACTGGAGCTCCCCACGGTGACACACTAGGTCTAATAAACTTCTTACCAAGCAATTCCCTAACCTGAGATTTCAACTCTGCCAATTCTGATGCAGACATCATGTACGGTGCCATAGAGATAGGTCTGGTACCCGGTACAAGATCAATAGCGAATTCAACTTCCCTTGTCGGAGGCAATTTCATGATGTCATCTGGAAACACTTCAGGAAATTCATTCACTACCGGTAATTCATTAACTGAAGTCTTGCTTTCAATAGATAACGAGGCAAACACCACAAATAGCTTCGCCTCGTCCTCCAACAACGCCCTCAACTCTTTGCTAGATAGAGAATCTGCTAATGCTTCCTCTTCAGGAGTAAGAAACAGTAACGTCTTCCTGAAGCAATCAATATAAACCCGGTTGAACTCCAACAAGTTCATTCCCAAAATAACATCAAGATTACCGAGTGGCAAACAAATCAAGTCCACTCTGAAATCTCTACCAAACATGGTCAGCGGACACTTCAAACACACCAAAGAAGTAACCACGAAACCAATAGATGGAGTTTTAATCGTCATCCTTTGCTCTAGAGTAGACGGCACAATCCCTAATCTCTTCACACAATCAACAGAAATGAACGAGTGTGATGCACCCATGTCAATGATAGCAATCAAAGCAATATCATTAATAAAGCAAGTACCTTTGACGGAACACTCCTCATCAGTGGATTGAGCCCCCACCAAGGCAAACACTTTCCCACCAGTTTGAGATGCCTGAGACTTCTTCGGCTTCTCACAGTGAGTATTGATGTGACCCTTCTCTCTACAATTATAACAAGTAGGCATAGTGGCTCTGCAATCTGCTATAACATGACCTGTTTTTCCACATTTGAAACACTTCTTCACCTCATTCTGACAGTTGTTAGCACGGTGACCCGCACCACCACATCGGAAGCACTTGAGAGTATCAGCACATGCTCCCTTCTCCTTTGGCTTCTTCCCCACATCAGTTTTCTGTTTTCCCTTATCAGCTAGAGCACTGTAAGGAGTACCTCCAAATCTCTGCTTACCTTTCTTCTCATTCACAGCTTTGTAATGAGCAATTATGGCTCTGTTGTCATTATCATAAATTCTGCTTCTGCTTACCAGCTATGGATAGTTTCTTATCTTCGGACAAGCAATACCCAATTTGATCTCGGGACGCAGCCCGTTCTCAAACTTCAAACACTTCGAAGTCATTGCTTCTTCAGTATTGTAATGAGCACAATACTGAACCAGTTCCTCAAACTTAGCGGCATACTCAGCAACTGTCTTATCACCCTGTTTCAGCTCCAAAAATTCAACCTCTTTTGCACTACGAATGCCTTCCGGAAAATACTTTTCTAGAAATTCAGCTTGAAACACAACCCAAGTAATCTCAGTACCTGCAGCTTCCAATCTCTGACGACTATTGTCCCACCAAGCCTCAGCCTCTCCTTCCAGCATATGCGTACCAAACCGTACCTTCTGAGCATCAATGCACTCCATGGTCCTGAAGATCTTCTCAACAGCCTTCAGCCATTTCTGTGCAGCCTCCGGATCCAAGATACCTCCCTCAAAGGTAGGCGGCTTGTTGCTCTGGAACTGTGCTAAGTCACGAAACTTAGCACCTCTTGCCTGATTGGCATTCTCTACCGCATGTGCCATGGCTTGCATAGCAACAGCGATTGCAGCATCATTCCTTCCTGCCATACTGTTCAACAATTAACATATGGTCAAAACACACAAACGACTCCTATACTAAGGACAGACTCAAATACTACACCTGGCCGGACGGACCAACCAGGCTCTGATACCAATTGTAACACCCCACTTTCCCATCTATGAAAAATACATAAAATGCTATGAAAATAGTCAGAGATTTTACACCAAAATAAAGTAGGATGCCACATTTATAAAAACAACATCAAACTCCTTTTATTAATTGAAATAAAACAGCGGAAAAATAATTTATTATTCAATCTACGGTCATCTGCCAATAACACCAAAACTCCACATAAAATCGTGGTTCACCATAATGTTCATCAAAAATAAAGATAAGTAATAAAAAGAATAACAAATAACAAAATGAATGAAATCCCCAAAATCCCGTGTTACATATCAGAGCACTCATAAGACTCGAACAAGCAACATGCATATCCAAGCAACCTAAGTACCTGGATTATCTGCACTTCCGAAGAAGCACAGACACAACAACAACAAAGGGGTGAGAAATCACATTCAATATATACAGTGAACAAATACATGACAAGAGTAGTAATCACGCACAATCATACAAATTACGACCCACTGGTCAACAATCATCACCATGCAATAACACATATCAATAATAATGCAATGCGACTCAACATTAGACATAATGCATGTGGTACCAACATCACGGTTCATCCAATCGAACCCGGATAGATCACATACACCCCTACTTGGCAATGATCTATCCCCACCATTCTCCATATCGGAGTACGGATGAATCACATACACTCCTCCTGAGTAATGATTCATCCCACCAACACCATGAAAGGCATGACGCAATTATGCATATAAAACACATGTACAATAACATATAGATACTGGTCACGATCCTCCTGATCACACCTGAATTACACACCAATATTCACACCATACGTTTTCTTCACACAACATAAATCAATTGCTAATTAATTAATTCCCTAAAATTATTAGATTAATTAATTTTCATCACCAATCTCACATTCTCAAGGTCTGACATTGATCCCTAACCTCTCAAACCAAAAGGAACAACTTCGAATGCGAAAACGGGAAAGAAATCGCGAAACGGTAAAATTCTGCACTCTCGCTGGCCATACGCGTATTGCTCTGTGCCATACGCGTATTGCCAGCTCGCTCGCCCAACCCATACGCATAATGCCTCTCTTCATACGCGTATTGCCTCACATCGCCCAAGTCCTTACGCATAATGCCTTAAGCCGTACGCGTACGGACAGAGACGTTTTCCCACTGAATTTCCCAAATTCCAACCCATTACGCGTACGGCCCTCCTATTACGCGTAATGTCTAGCCTTTCATACGCGTATTGCTGCGTATTAGCCATCCCATACGCGTATCGCTTTACCTGATACGCGTATGGTCAGATCTATTACGAAAAATCCAATTCTCCACACCAGTCTGAGTTCTGCTACGAAATCTACACTTCTTCACTCCCAAAACAGTCCTAAAAGTGTTTCTACATCAATTTTAGGACTTATACTTTCCTCTTACATTTTCACCTATTATTACTACATGAATTATAGGTCTTAGATTCCAAATCGTTCTCCCAATTTGGGTCAAAAACAGGTCTGCTACAGAGATGTTCATACAACAGCAACAACAACAGAAATAATGTTAACACAAATCGATTCATGCACGATTTCATCATATCAGACATACACAACAAATCAACAACACAACATTTTTGCATACGAAACTTCCTACGGGGTTAAGGACTCCCCACTACCCTATCATGAACATATCACCAATATTAAACTCGTTTCTCCCCCCTTACCTGGAATCTGTTCAGAATTTCTGGAAAAAAAAATTGATGAGAAAACCTTGCCCTAGCACCCCTTCTTCCCTTGTTCTTTTTAGTCTTTCTCCTTCTCTCTCTAAAAAAAATTCTGATTATGCTAACCCCTACCAATCTTTCACTAATTAATCTCCAATTACCAAACTGCCCTCACTAATTCTATTTTCCCCTTATCTAATTAATTATGTCAGCTTTTATTTTACTAAATAATAATAATAACCATAATAATAATAATATGAACTATACAATTAATAAAATAATAATAATAATAATAAAAATCATAATTCCATATAACTAACATCACCCCCCACGCACTCAGACACGCACCCTAAACAAGGCTAACAATTAAAATAAAATCAGACGATTAAATAATTAAAAATGGGGTGTTACAGAAACAGGAGAAAACGTTTCATTAAAGTCATTCCTGTCTTTTGTGTGAAGCCCTTAGCCACAAGTTTTTCCTTAAACCTCTCAATATTACCTTTTGAGTCCTTCTTTAATTTGAATATCCAATTGCCACCAGTTGCCTTACCGTTTCTTAGTAATTCCATTAGTTCTCAAACATCGTTATTTACCATGGATTTCATTTCATCATGCATTGCATATGTCCACATACTAGATTGAGAACAAGTAACAACTTCTAGATAATTTTTAGGATCAATAGCAATACCAATATCATAAGCATCCTCACTAAGATAAATTACAAAATCATCTGGGATAGTAGGTCGTTTTTATCTTAGTGACCTTCTAACATGAATTTGTTCAACTGACTCGGCAGGTTATGCAACCTCGTCACAACAGGAGGATCAACTACATTTTTAACAAGTGGTCCAGCCACATTTTCATTTGGAGCAAAACATCCCCGATTAGTGGATGAGCTAGCGTTATCAAAATTAGACATTAATAAAGTAACAACGTCGGGCATAAATAGAATCAATATTGTCAGATGTAATGACAAGCTCAACAACATCAAGCTCAAGGAATTTTGCATGCGTGGACTCCAAAATTTTATTACCTCTACCAGGATAGAAGAATTTGTATCCTTTAGCTTGATCTGGATATCCAATGAAAAAACAACGACTAGTTTTAGGGTCAAGCTTTATCTTAAAGGGATTATATATTTTAACCTCTGTGGGGCAACCCCATACACAAAGATGGTTCAAATTGGGTTTTCTGCCTGTCCAAAGCTCAAAGTGGGAAAAATCATCAATGAAAGTGATAAAAGAGTTATTATCATAAATAGTAGGAGAAATGGGGCCGCTAATATTTGTATGAATAATTTCCAAAAGGCCTGAACGTCTAGTTGAACCTTTCTTATATGGTGTTCGAGCTTTTGTTTTCATGAAACTGTGAGTATCCCTTTGTTAGCATATGTGGGCTAGGTTTGGCTCTCCATGAATCCTCATATCAGTGTGAGAGTTGTGTCTTCTCAATCGAATGTTCTGTTGTAAAAATTATCTGATCTTTTATGATGAGAGGATATTGCAAAAGGTTATGGTTGAAGTGTGTGGCTGCAATTCTGCAAGTGAACTCTGGTAAAGAGAATGCAGGTAAGGGAATACAGAAGCCCTCATTAAGACCATCAGTTATTTTTAGAAGAAAGAGAGGTATGCGATACGTGATTTCAAATTCATCAAGACAGTTGGAAGAATCGATTTATTCCATATTTGGTTATTCCATGCAATTGAGATCTTAAGATTCCGATTGAATGGGATTAAAGAGAGAATTATTGCAGCTAGGGGCCTTTATGAGAGTACAGATCAAGCTGAGGAAGGAATACAAGGATATCAAGGAAGATCATGATATTGTCTCAACAGGGTCATAAAAAAGAGATCATATCGAATTATAGGAATAATCGAATTCTCCTCAAGAACATGATCGGAATTTTCTAAAAGGAGAAGATCAGTGGAATTATTTTTCGAATTGGAAGTCTATAAATTCAACAATCACCAGCTGCTATCACCATTCACTCATGTACTCTATAACAAACAAATATTCCATCATTTCTCTCATTTTTCTCACGTGTATCATTGTAATGGCTTCCAACAGCGTCCCCGAAATCGACGACATCAGTAAAAATCATACTGAACTCTACAGTCTATCTTCGAAAGAACTACTAAATCTTTCTTTGGTTGGTTCTCTGCTGACTAACAAACCAATCCGGTTTAATGTGTTGAAAAATAGGCTTATGTACATTTGGCAACCGGGACAAGGTGTGGAGATATCCAAAATGGCGGAAAACAAGTTTCTGATTCAATTATATCATGTATGGGATTTGGAGAGGGTGTACCAGGGCGGTCCTTGGTTGTTTGAATATTTCATGCTGGTTTTGCGCAGAATCAAATTCGGGGAGGAGCCCCTCAATTTGCTGTTAAATGAGGTGGAAATCTAGGCTCAAGTGCACCAACTTCCGTTCAGTTTTATGAACAAGGAGATCGAAGTTTTTATTGGGAACCACATTGGAAAGTTTATCGCTTATGATGAACAAAATAGCTTTGGGACGTGGAGAAGATTTATGAGGATCAGGGTTGTGATTAATATCCATGAGCCGTTGAAGAAAGGGTTGATCTTTGAGAGGCTGGTCGGTGATAGCATACAGGTCCTCTTCAGGTACGAGAAGCGTATCCTTGGCCACTCGGACAACTATTGTCACAATTTTTAGTTCTAATAATAATTCGAAGGAAAGAGGATGGGGAAACTTGTTACGCACTGAGTCTGCTGCATCTGGAAGCAATGAAAACTCAAACAGGTGGCATCAAAAAGTAGGCCGCAGGGCTGGAGATTCAAGCCAGGTTACCTCTTTTGAAGGTCTTGCTACTGCTAGCCAATACCCGAAGGAAAATGAGGGACATCATGCTTTGTACAACACTGTTCTGATCGACAGGGATCCTAGTTCCAAACAATTAAAGTTTTACAAAAGAGTTGCATCTGCTACTGCTCAAACAAATGCAAACAGAAGCTAGATTAAATTTAGTCCGCCTGACAAGTTTGAGGATTCTCCAAAGGTCAAATCCCATGGAAAAGTGTTGTCTAATGCTGACTCAGTGTTGTTGCCTCGGGTCGAAACGGAATTGGCAGGATTGCTGAAGGAGAAAGCTGCGTTGAGTGTTCGAAATACTAAGGAAAAAAGCGTATCGACGATCAACATTGAAAATATTGCTCAGCAATTAAAAATGAGTATGAGTTAATGCAAAGTGGAGTTTCAAACGGGATCTCTCAAAAGGGCTCAGGTAGGACAAATTACTAATGGTAAGGGCAATTACAAAGTTCTCAATCTACAAAAGCTGCTAGATGATGGGAGAAAACTCATGATTCCAACAAATCTCGGTCAGAACTTTAACACGAAGCAGCAGCTTCTCAGCTTTATTCAAGCATACAGTAGCGGGGTTGGAGTGAAGACACTAGCAATGGGGAATATTGTTGGTACAAATAAAAAAGTCCAGAATTTACACATGATAAGTAGTGAAGGAAGGCAAACCGTGATTGCTAAAGCTGCTGCGCCGAAATCCAAATGCGACCAAACTCTCATTGAATTTAATTACAAAGTAGCTGGAACAATTCCTTCTTCTGTGGAGAGGCATAGAATCAGCCCTGAGATTAATAACAAAATACCGCCAAGTCGAAAATCTTTGAAGAGTCAAGCTCGCCGCAAATCACCGGCAAAACTCATTCTGCCAGAGGAAGAGAAACGTATAGCTGTTACAGGAGAATACACGGGGGAAAGCAAGAAGAAACAGTCTCGCACTGATTTTAGTGAACCCTTGTGAAACTGCTGGGAATGGCATATCCATGCAAGTTAACCCTTTGTTTGATATAAACCGGATGTTCTATTTCTGTATGAAACAATAAGTTATTCAAATAAAATTGATGAGCTGCGGTATGCTTTGTGTTACAATTGTTGTTTTGCGATGGATAGAGAAGGGAGAGGAGGTGGTGTTTCCATCTTATGGCAGAAATCTTCAAACTGTGTTATTCAAAATTTTTCTCGGAATCACATCGATATAATTGTGAATGATACAAGCCATGGTACATGGACACTTACAGGTTTCTATGGCCATCCATACATTTCGAACATGTGAACCTCATGGAACCTTCTTCGTCAACTTTCTAAAGCTTCCAATCTCCCATGGTGCATTATAGGTGATTTTAACGATATCTTTTCCTCTGATGAAAAAAGAGGAAGAGTCGGGAGACCCAATTGGTTGATTAACGGTTTTCATCAGGCTATCCAAGATGCAGGATTGGTGGATATTTCTATGGAAGGTCACTGTTTTACTTGGTTCAAGAGTCTTGGTACGCATAGAGCGGTTGAAGAAAAATTAGATCGAGCTATGGAAAATAATGATTGGTGTTCTCTCTTCCCAGAAGCTCAGGCAAGATTTCTAACGACTACTACATCTGATCATTATTCGATATTGCTCCACTGCAAAAACACGTCGGTTCACCAAAGAATTCAGACCGGATTCAAATTTGAGAATGCTTGGTTAACTGAACCCGAGTTTGACAATTTCCTCAAAGATCAATGGCTTAATATTGAGATCGACCCTATTAGTTGTAAACTGGAGGTTTGCGGCGATCGTATGCTTAACTGGAGTAAACAAAACTGCCACAAGGTCAGGAAAGACATAGATAAATTTCTCCGGAAAATTGACAGAATCCGCACTCAGGTTATTGAAGGAAATGTAAATTACTTCAATGCTCTCAAAAATCAGTTGAACTCTCTCATAGTCAAAGACAATCTCTTCTTAAAGCAAAGAGGTAACGCTCGTTGGTTCAAAGACGGCGACCTCAACAATAGTTTTTTTTTTAAAATGGATTTTTTCGTTGTATTTTTTAAAATGGATTTTACAAAAATATTTTTTTAAATATTATAAATTTTTATAAATATATTTTTTTATAAATTAAAAGACTAATTTTGATATTCTATAACATTAATATACATTATTGAAATTCAAAACATAGTCAAATCACAATTTTTTCAAAAAGTCATATTTCAAAAATGATTTTAATGAAAAGCTATTTGAAAAATAGCTTCAAAATTAAGTGATTTTTTGAAATTTTGATATCAAATTTTTTTTTCGATAAAATGAGTGAAATACCTAAAATAACATTTTAAGAATAACTATTCAAACCAAATTTTCATTTGAAACTTTTATGAAAAGTTTATGAGATTAATTGGAATACATCGTCAGTGTAAAACCACTTTACACTGACATCCAATTATAATGAATTATTGACACATGAGAAGAGAAAAATATGGAAAAAATAGTTATTAAAATAGTTTAATTATAATTTATTTATTTATATTTTAAATTTCATAACTATGTGTCAAAATAATTTATTTTAATTGGATGTCAGTGTAAAATAGTTTTACACTAACAGTGTATTCCAAATAATCGCAAAGTTTATTTATAAAATTTTTTTTCACAAAATTATGTTACACTATAAAAATTATTTTTCAAAAAAGCCAAAACCAACGGGCCCTAATACAATCAAATCTCTTATCAACAATACTAGGGAAGTCTGTTCCACGACGGAGAAGATGTTTAGCATTGCGTATGATTACTTTTCCGATCTCTTTCAAAAGAAACCTAGCGCCAGAGAGAGAGTGTACTATAGGCTATCCGCACTTCTATCTCAGACTCTGATAATATCATGTTGAAGGCACCGTTTGTATTCGAGGAATTCAAAGAAGCTTTATTTTTCATGCAAAGGGACAAGAGTACCGGTTCCGATGGATACAAACCAAAGTTTTATCAGCACTTTTGGGATTTATGTGGGAAGGAGATTTTTCTTGCGGGTTGTTCGTGGTTAGAAAGTGGTAGTTTTCCGCCCAATCTTAACAAGACAAACATCACTCTTATTTCTAAAAGTGAAATGCAAAAATCATTAAAAGATTGGAGACCTATTGCTCTTTGTAATGTTCTGTATAAGGTGGTTGCCAAAGTCCTGGCTAATCGTCTAAAGAAAATCTTATTCAAGTGCGTTTCTGACAACCAATCGACATTCGTTTCTGAGAGATCTATTTTGGATAATCCGATGGCAACCATAGAGGTGGTTCACTACATGAAGTCTAAAACAAAGGGTAAGGTTGGAGAGATAACTCTTAAACTTAATATTAGTAAAACATACGATAGGATTGACTGGGACTACCTAAAGGATGTCCTGATTACTATGGGTTTCAACCAAAAGTGGGTACGGTGGATAATGCTTTACATGGAAACTGTTGATTATTTTGTGAATCTTAATGGTAACTCGGTCGGACCTATCACTCCTGGTAGGGGATTGAGGCAGGGAGATCCCTTATCACCATACTTGTTCATTCTTTGTTCCGAAGGTCTGTCAACTCTCATCAAACAGGCAGAAGCCAGGGGAGACATCCACGGTATTAAGATTTGTAAGAATGCTCCCACCACATCCCATTTACTCTTTGCAGATGATTGTTTTCTTTTCTTCAAAGCTGCCTCATGTGAAGCCGCTAAGATGAAAAACATACTGTCCACTTATGAAGAAGCTTTCGGTCAAGTTATCAACCTGCAAAAATCAGAGTTCTTCTGTAGTAGGAATGTACCTCCGGCGGTCAAGAATTCTTTGGCAGACATCTTAGGGGTCCAACAGGTTTTGGGAATGGGCAAATATCTTGGGGTTCCGTCCGTGATTGACAAAAGTAAAAAAGCAACTTTCAAGTACATCAAAGATATAATTTGGAAAATGATCAACTCTTTGAGCAGCAAAAGCCTTTCTCAAGCGGGTACAGAAATCCTCATTAAATCGGTCCTTCAAGCTACCATCCTACATCATGAATATTTTTCTTCTACCTTTATCGTTTAGTGATGAAATTGAAAAAATGATGAACTTTTTCTGGTAGGGGCACAACCATGTTAATTCTAAAGGTATCAATTGGCTATCTTGGGATCGCTTGTCTATGGCTAAAAAATATGGAGGTATGGTTTTCAAAAACCTCGGTGCTTTTAACTATGCAATGGTTGGCAAAAAAGCGTGGAATCTCATGTCGAAGCCGAGTAATCTTGTATCCAGACTTTATAAAGCTCGTTACTTCCCCAACAGTGACTTTCTTGATTCCGTCTTAGGCACAATCCCAGTTACGTGTGGAGAAGTATATGGAGTGCTAAAATTGTGGTTCGTGGAGGTTACAAATGAAGCATAGGCTCCGGAGAGAGCATTCCGATTTAGAACCAAAACTGGTTGCACGGTTATACCTCCCTGACTAATCCTTAGCCGCATATACTTGATGTATCTAGTACGAAAGTGGCGAATTTAATAAGCAATCGTGGTAAACAATGGAATTCCGATTTGATTGTTCCTTTGGTCGGTGAGGAAGCAACAAAAAAATTCTCAATACCGCGCTTTTCGAGTCGGTCCAGGTTGACAAAATGGTATGGAATTTTCAAAGGGACGGTAATTACTCAGTGCGTAATGCTTATCGTTTTTGCATATATGAAGTTATTGACACATCTCATCTAAGAATAGATGGACATTGGGACTTAATCTGGAAGTTAAAAACACCGCCAAGAGTGAAGAATTCTCTTTGGAGACTTTGCAAGAATTGTGTTCCTACTAGAGTTCGTCTTAAGAATAAAAGCGTAAAGTGTCCTATTATTTGTGGCGTTTATGGCGTCGAGGAGGAGAGTAATGAACATTTATTTTTGCAGTGTCCTAAAAGTAAGGAATGTTGGGAGAAAATCGAATTCTGGGCAAAGTTACAGCAACTGCAGAATAGTCATGTATCGTTGTTTGCTGTTGTTTTTGCTTTTTTTACAAGTTTCTAATCAGGACCAATAGGTGATCTTCGCAACTACTTTGTGGAGTTTATGGAAAATTAGAAATAACCAGGTGTTGAACCAAGTGGTGGATTCTCAGGATACCATCTGTTGTCGTGCTACGCATCTTCTTCAAGGATGGAGAAATGCCCAACGGCTGAAGGTAACCAACACACACAGTTTTTAAGTTCTGTCTGATTCAAAGTGGAGTAAACCATCGGTGGGTCGCCTTAAGTGCAAGATTGATGTTTCTTTTTGTAATAACAAGGTTGGTATAGGCGCTTGCATAAAAAATGATACAAGTTCCTTTATTGCAGCCTGTACGGAATGGTTCTCTCCTATCACGGAGGTTGCGACGGGGGAGGATCTAGGATTGTTAGCCTCTATAAAGTGGGTGTATGCTCTCGGTTATGAAAACACTGATTTTGAGATGGATGCAACAATCGTCGTCGATAGTGTGTATAGTCAACATCTTAATCACATAGATTTTGGCTCAATCACTCGGGGATGTAATCAATTGTTAATTCACTTATTCTCGAACTCTTATGTTAAATTCGCTAGAAAACAAGCTAATGAGATTGTTCATGCTCTGACACGAGTGGATCCATTTCATGCTAATTTTTACAATTTTATTGATATTCCAACATATATCCAAACACTTATTATTAATGAAATGATTTAAATAAAAAAAACATGTGCATACACATATGCCAAATTGCATTTAAAAATAAATAAATCTCACCATTATATTATGAGAAAATAGGTGATACACTGACAGTGTAAAAGAAATTTACACAGTCAACCAATCATAATCATGAATTCCGCCAAATCAGACTGTAATTTTTAAAAATTTATATGACATAACAAAACAATATGTTTCTATTAGATAATAGTGTAAAATTTTTTTACACTATCAATGCATCTCCTTTAACCTCTTATATTATTACGCTGTCGTTACGTAATGCATTTCAATATGTAAATGCATCGTATCTTAATTCATCTTTCATGAGACAATATAATATAATAAATAATAATGAAGTAATTATTTTACTATGTTGTTCAAGGCACAAATATTAAAGGTAGAAGGTAACTGCTATATAACCTGATATCAAATATTTCAATTGATATATTATACATAGAGGATATAAAAAGTCCTATATAACAAATTTTTAATATTTAGTCTCCTTACTAGATTTTTTTACCTCGTACTACATAAATATTTTTTACCTCTTATTTTTAAGCTCTTTTATATTTTTGTTTTTTATGAAATCTAAGTAAGAGGCACAAAATCTATAATATTTTTATTTTTGGCCCCTAATATTTTTTTGTTTTTTTAAATTATTCTTTTAAAATGTTTTTGGTAATTAATTTTAAAAATATTTTAAAAATAAATAAATAAAAAACATTTTAAAAAATTCTACTAAATATAAAGTTTATTTTGTTCTAAAAAAATTTAATTTTTCTTCAAAGATAAATAAAAAAAGTCGAGTGTTTTTCGAAAATAAAAAAAAAGTCGATCTTTTTCTAAATTAATTTTTTCTAATTTTTTTTAGATGTGACTTCTAATGATAAAGTCTCCATTGGGTAGTGATAGGTAAACCAGAGGTTGTTATACTGTAAACCAGAGGTTGTTTACATAAAACTATACTACTGATAGTGGATTCTTCTTCCTGGCTTGGTATGCCCACAGATGTAGGTGATTTGCACCGAACTGGGTCATCATATTCTGTGTTGTTTATCAGTCTGCAATTTATAGTTCAGTTTTGAGCA
This sequence comes from Lathyrus tuberosus, assembly GCA_022829125.1. NCBI lineage: Eukaryota > Viridiplantae > Streptophyta > Magnoliopsida > Fabales > Fabaceae > Lathyrus > Lathyrus tuberosus. The sequence goes on from JALAZF010000233.1 coordinate 1,956,784, forward strand.
ACATGTTGTAATAGATGTTGAAACATCTGTTTTGCTGTTGTTGCTGATATTCTGAATATTAGCTTGTTTGTTCTGCTTTTGTTTTAAAGTTATGCAGAGAACAATGTCGTAACATGTGTTAGGACATCTGCTATGCTATAATTTCAATTGGTATCAGAGCAAACATCTTGTCTGTTTCTGGATGAGATCTTGGGAGATACTTTCTGGCTCTTTAAACGAGGAGGAGTTTGGGAGATCAGATCATTCACTCGGACATACTCAAGGGTATTAATGGATGGTCATTTTTCTGTAGCGCGATTTTTGTGGTCTTGAATCACTATCGTTTGGGCACTACAGTTCGATTCATTTTTTATCTATCATATCCCAAATTTTGACCACTAAGATTCTCCATCATTGTGCAAATCATCATCACAATATGGATGTACCATCATACCTCATTAGTCTCCCCAAAGATGGGTGAGCATTCACTATAATCAAACTTAGGGTTTCAAGCCCTCTCAGAGCCTTTAGACAAAAGATCAATCAAGGAATGACATGGTCTTCAACTTGGCTAAACCTCTCAAACATCCACAATGGATCAAAAGGACTCCCACATCAAGAATCAAGCACAAGGTTGCAGCATTCTAAGTGGATCAAGCCTCAAGATCGCCAGTGTCACCAAATTAGGGTTTTGGTCGACCAGGGCCTCCAGATGGAATTTTTCCTCTGGGCATGAGCCAATGCTTCAAACCACAACCTAAGATGCTGCAAGGGACATCATGAACCCAATCATCAAGTCAATTTAGCCTCAGGGGATGCATTCATCAAAAAATCAGGAATTAGGGTTTCTTGACCTAATTCACCCCTAAGTTGACTTTTGGGACAAAACATGAGCCGAGACCTCAAGACATGATTTGAGGGTCTCTAATAAACTACATTGATCCATTTGCAATAATGGATTAATCCAGGAAGCTTGATCAATAAGTTTCAAATTCATCAGAACCACGGTTAGGGTTTCGCGGAAAAAATCAACTGTGCCTTTGCTTTTTGACCTAGGCATGCTCCCAAACCTTGGGATATGATTCAATATACCCTATAACACCCATGGAACAAGTCCACTAAGTTTGATTTAGGTCAAGGACTTGATTTCACAGAGGATCGCACAGTTTGGAATTCATCTGACAAAAAGTCAACTGTGCACAAAAGTCAACTTTGACTTTATGAGATTTTTCACAATTATGGCTCTTTGACCCTAAGATGATGTTAATGTGTGATTTGAATCATCATTCATCTAGAAAAATGAAGAAAAGTGGGATAACTTGTAAAAGGGGTAACCATAAAAAACAGAAATTTTCTAAGTTATGGAACAAAGTGGCTAGGGTACCAACTTTGGAGGATCATAACTCCTAAACCACAAGGCATTTTTCCCCATTCAAAGTTGGATTTGTAACTCTCATGGCCCTCTACAAAAGCTTCAACTACACCTCATTCCAATTCATCATGGATTTTGAGTTATGGAATGATCAAAATGGTTGAAAACATGAAATGTCACTTTTTCCAACACTTAGTGAAATTTTCACTAAGTCAGAATCTATCTTGCTTTTTTTCCAAAAGTAAGGGGATTTTTCACTTGGATCCAAAAAGTATCAAGACAAATTATGATCACACATATGTCGTATCATATGAGAGCTTTCCAAAACGACCAAGAACTTCACCAAACTCAATTTGAGCAAGAAGTTATGACAGTGGCAATATGCCTTGCTGCAACTGTCATAACAAGGCAGATTTAGGAGTTTTGCTCGATTTGCTCAAATTTTGCAAAGGGAAAGCAAGTTTATCCATCTGAACACCTTAAGGGGGGACCAAGGAGGGACAAATGCTGATCCATCAGCCTCCCAAGTCTTTGGAACCAAAAGTAGCATGCCAAACCTAGAAATCCCTAAAAGAGGGACAAGACTCTGATTTTGGTTTGGAGCATTTAATGGATGCACCAAGGTGGCATGGACTGAGCCATTTCCAACTGAATTCAGTCAAGACATATCCAAGACCAAGGGAACCAGCAGCCTGTGCCCTAACCTCTAGTCAATGGCCAGAGGAGACTTGGATTCTCATTGATAAACATTGGCCAAACCTCTGCAGCAGTTGCCACTCACTATTGCTTACAAAACAAACTTGCTCCACTATAAATAGAGCCCATTTGTGCTCAGTTTGAGTACACCAAAGCCATCAAACAGATTTTTCCTGAAAATCACTTTCGCTAGGCAAAAATACCTTCTTTAGCAAGGTAACTCTGAGTTTTTGAGTTAGAGAGCAATTCCACCATAGCTCATGATCCAAACATATCTAATATGTCATATCTAAGCTGTCTAAACCTTCACAAGTGACCTGTAGTACCAAAATCACAAAGTCACCTCTCAAAACCTCAAAATAGGAATTTTGTGCATTTTTCAAGCCATTTCTTGATTCAGTCACTTTCCAAACCAGATAAAACCTCAAACACACTCCAAATATCATCCTTGAATTGTTCCAAATGGTTCCCCACATCTGGAACACCATTTGAGAGAGTTGTTATTTTGGCCACTTTTGCCCCTTTTGCAAGAAAGAGCTCAAACTTGTTCCTGAGGTTTCCAACTGATTCCAACCATCCTAAAAGCTTATAAGAGATCATTTGATGGTGTCTAAATCATCAAATCATTTATGGAACAAAGCACTTGGCAGATTGCACAAAAGCTCCAAAAAGAGGTAAGCATCACAACTTGAACTCTTTGAATCATGCTTTCCTTTGATGTCCACTGATCATGCACATCTTATACATGTTATATGTGTTGTGTTTGCACCAATTTATCATGTAATTCATGCCTGTAACAAGAGATAGCACAGAAAATGCAAATCATGGCCTATTTCAAAACCACTATTGGGTTTTTCAATAGGAGCATGATCTGAAAAAAACACCACCACCATTGGGTTCCTTATAAAATCTAGGCAGGATATACCTAAATTTTGTCTCAATCCATGGAGAAAGGAGAAAGTTATGGCCTTCACGTTTCTAACCAAAATCTTGCATTGTCTTGCCTTGGGCCAGGCCAAAAGTAAGGCAAGCCTTGTATATTTGTGGTTGTGTTTCAATCAACGGATGTATCACCATCCTAGTGGTAAGGCGCGCATGTTGTACACAAGAGGTCTGGGGTTCGAATCCCCCTCGCCCAGGCCCTCTTTTTGCTATTTTTTTTTTCACTTTTCTACTATTTTTCATATTATTTTTAATAGTTTGGAAAATTAATAACTCCCTCAATTTTAATTATTTTTTATTGGTTCTTTTTGCAAAAAATCACAAAAATGTTGAAATATTTTATTCCACAAAAAATCAAAGTTATATTATTTATTTAATATAGTAAGTATTTTTATGAATAAAGTCATTTTAATTGTTTTTAAACATTTTTAAAGTGAATATTCATCTTGGAAATCAAAACCAAATGAGTTTTAATTCATCTTGTGATTAATCCCTCATTTTCCAAACCTTGACCATAAATCATAAGTTGTTTATTAGCACTTATTTTGTATTTTTGTCATTTTATTAATTTTCCTTGAATAAATTACTTTAAAATGATGAAATTAGGGTTTTATGGGTTTATTACCCTAAAACAAATCTTTTTAAACCTTTGGGCCTCTAGTAGAGTGTAAGACCCAACCCCTTTGAAAACAAAATGATTTGGGCCTCAGTAAATGACCCACTGCGTTTTCAAAACTCTCGGCGTGATCGCCATTTCAAAACGAAAATCATCTGGGCCTACCCTCGTGTTATAAGTGCCATTTCCTTTCTTTAAAACACTTTGGGCCTCTAATAGAGTGTAAGACCCAACCCCCCTTTTTAACCAAAACTTTTTGGGCCTCAGTCATTGTATAAGACCCACTGCGTTTTCAAAAATTTTGGTACGATCGCCAGTTCAAAAATAAATCATCTAGGCCTACCCTCGTGTTATAAGCCCCATTTCTTTTCCTTAAACTCTTTGGGCTTCTTGAGAGAGTGTAAGACCCATCCCTTTGTACAGAAAACCTTTTGGGCCGCACATATTGTATAAGTCCCACTGTACAAATTCAAAACAACAGTGCAATCACTGATAAAACCTTGGGTCTCTCCTTGAGCTGTAAGCCCCAACAATCTTTTCAAAACATTTTCTCCTTTGATTTTGAATATAATATTATTATCAAAACTTTCTTTGTTGAACAACTAACCAAACAACATGGAAGCTCTACAACGGGTAAGTGTTTATCCGTTTTCATTTATTGCTTTCCTATATATAACTGTATTGTGGGGTTGTTTCACTGTAAGTCTTCTTTCACAAACTTTTATATACTTGTCAAATATCAACTGTGTAATACTAGTATAGTTATTTAGAGTTTTCCCCGACAACTACGTCTAGCACTAGGTAAAGCCTTGTTGGTCACTCTTAAATACAAACAAAACTAGATCCCCATAGGATTCCAGATACAGTTTTCCCTCCTCTTGGGGTTAAACAATATGGAGACGTGAAAGGTGGTATTCTCGGTGAACCCTTTCTTAGACTGTCACCCTTAGACATTGTCAAAGAAACTCTAACTCCCCAGAGATGATCTTTTCTCCGTGAATGGCATCTCTTGAGTTTCTTCCAAATTCTCAGACTTTCCTGGCTTGATCTATTCTCGGTGAATAGCATGTCTTGAACTTCTCGGGGTTTGGGGACCCACAGGCTTCCTAAAAGCATCCCCGCCTCTTCTTGGGCGTTGTACAAGGACCCTTCGGCTTCTTAGAAGTTCTCATGCCTTCTCTTGGGCTTCATAAAATGACCCTGACGACCTCTTAAAGGTATAAGACAAAACTTAGTCATCATTTGCTAGAGCAGTCTTTCCAGCATCAAAACACTCCGGTCGTTATAGGGTTGATACTCATCCCTTAATACCCGTGCCTCCTCTTGGGCATAGTACAAAAGATAAAACTCTAGACTTGGATAGTCTAAGACCCTTGAGTCTCAAAGACATTCTCAAATTCCCTTTCAAACATAGGCAGAAACCCGATCTCTCTCATGAGAGTTCCCCATACTTGGACCCACCTTCGGATCTCCCGAATCCACGGTGGTAAGACAGCCTCCTCTTGGGATTTGTACAATGATTCTCCCCAGCGGAGCTAACCTTTTCAGGCTCTCTTGTTGAGTCACCCACTTTTAACCTCCATCTCGGGCTTCGTACGAGATAGAAAATCACTCTCTTGTTAAGTATAAAAGACTCTCTTGTTGAGTCAACCAACTTTTAGCCTCCGTCTTGGGCTTTGTACAAGACATAGAAAATCACTCTCTTGTTGAGTATAAAAGACTCTCTTGTTGAGTCAACCAACTTTTAGCCTCCGTCTTGGGCTTTGTACAAGACATATAAAAACACTCTCTTGTTGAGTATAAAAGACTCTCTTGTTGAGTCACTTTCCTTTTAGTCTCCGTCTTGGGCTTCATACAAGACACATATAAAACACTCTTTTGTTGAGTATAAAAGACTCTCTTGTTGAGTCAATTTCCTTTTAGCCTCTATCTCGGGCTTCGTACGAGACAGCAAAACACTCTCTTGTTGAGTATAAAAGACTCTCTTATTGGGTCAATAAACTCTCAGATTCTCTCGTTGAGTCAATCACCTTTTCAGACTTTCTCATTGAGTCCATCTTCCCTTTTCGCCTCCGTCTCGGGCTTCATACGAGACACCAAATTACTCTCTTGTTGAGTATGACAGACTCTCTTGTTGAGTCAAACCCTTTTAGCCTCAATCTTGGGCTTTGTACAAGACAGAAATAATATTTTCCCCGAAAAAGTCAACTTCTAGCCTCCTCTTAGGCTTTGTATAAAGAAAATCTCGGTTGAGTCAATCAACCTTTTAGCATCAAAGTTGTGCCTTGCTCACAGCATACGAACATCAACAACTCCTCTTTAGATATGACAAATTCTCTCTCAACCCTTTAGCTTCACATCTTGGGCTTTGAACAAGATACAAACCACCTTTAGCTTCAACCTTGGGCTTTGAACAAGACACCAAAACACCTTTTTCCTCCCTTAGAATAGGAGGAACTACGATCGCTTTGATTTCCCTATTTCGGGAATACGTAGGCATAAGATTGCAAAAATCTTAGCGAGCACACTAGTCAAAAACCCAAAATCCAGTACCTTCATATATCAACCCAAAAGCCTTAAATCTAAACACATTACCAAAAACCTCACAAATGGTCCAAACATTCTATTCTTAACAAAATAACCGAAGAGGGGCCCACATCTTAATAGCATTTGTAAACCAACATTTTTTTACTGTTTAAACTCAGTTTGCAAGCAGGGTTAATTGGAGACATCTATTTCCCTTCCTTAATAAGCTTAACAGGATAAAAAATGAATCGAACTGTAGTGCCTAAGCGATAGTGATTCAAGACCACAAAAATCGCGCTACAGGTGGATGTTCTGAATCAAAGGTAACAACTACTGTTGGTTATTTAAGTTTCCTAAGGAGTTTCTACAACAACTGCAGGAGGAGTGGCTAGTTCTCCTGTATCGTGGCTTATAAAATGTTCTGACTTCATATTAGGGCATGTTGAAGATGTTTCTTGGTGGTTCCACTGCATATGTTTCTGATGGAAGAACTCTGGTATTTATGGGATTCTGGAGTTGTGATAGAAAAAAGATGGTGGAAGATCTTGATTGTTGGCTTCTATTCTTGAAGATATCAGCATCTGTGAAAGCTCTAGTCGTTCCAAAGTCGAGAGCAATGGAATGGAGAGAGTAGTTGGTTGATGTTTGTCATGTTGACTTGATACTTGGAAGTTTGGTTCCAACTTATATCTTGAAGTCAGTTTGAAGAGAAGGTGAGTTGAGATCGTGTTTATCAAATTCATGATCTATGAATTTAGTAAATGTTCTTTTCGACAAAGTTGCCAAAGATACTTGAGTTTTTACTCAAGTCCACTCATAAAGGCATCTCTAGTCATGTTTAAGAGCTCTTTCAGAAGGATAACCCGTTTCTCATGCTGAAGATGGATTTCTGAAGATTTCTGGTGCTGATGGATGTTAGTCAACTTGGAGATAATGAGAGGTGATTTATTTTCACCATTCATGATTTGCAAGTATTCTATTAGCAAAGGAATGTCATAGGCAGGTTGAGTCAAGGGTGACGGGCTTGATGTCTCAACATGTTGTTTGACTAGAAAGATGTTGACACAAAAAAAAATTCTTGTTTTGTGTTAATATGTGGTAGAGCATATATCCTTCAGGATGTATGGTTTTGTAGACAAGGGTTTAAGATCAATTGTTGTTTGTGGAACTCACAAATATTTAATTGATTATCCTTGTATTTTGGAGTACAAGATTACTGGCAACATCTCTTGTTGAATTTGCTCAAGGATCTATTCTTTGGAGAATTAATACAGTCAAGTGAAGGAACTGATGTTCAAGCAGATGTTGAAACATTCTATCAATAGAGATTGTGCACAATCCTGTTGATTCGAGAAGTGAATCTCTGGAGCAAAGTAGTTGTAGCTGATGATCTTGGTACCATACACGTGTATATGGTATGATCTGTCTTCATTCAGGTATTACAAGGCATGTAATCAGACTAGGAAGTTTCATGGCAGGAAGCTTGGCTAGAATGTAGTGCTGATGGAAGTGAAGATAAAGACATTTTTCTTGGATAAATTTATTTCTGACCTAGGAGTATTGGAGTGCAGCAGGTGTATTCCAGTTTCTACTAGAAGCATCTGATCTTTATCTAGAGAGTTTCCTGGCAAGAAACTTGTCTAGAATATGGTGTTGGTGATAACACTGCTTGGGTCAGTTTATTTCTGATATAGGTGAATAGGAGCTTGTTATCTTGCTTATTTTTGAGGTCAAGGATAAGTGGAAGTTATCTCTGACTTTCTGAAGAAGTCTCTACTTAAGGAAAATGGGATTCCTTTTGAAAAGATCTTATGTGACTGATCTCTTCTGAAGAATCAAGTTTTGGCATGTTTGGTTTCTTTGAAGATGAGGTGGTTATGGTAGTAAAGCATGATGGAGGTTGTCTACTCTAACTTGATATCATTAATCAAGTCTATGAGAACATGGAACTCTTGTTATGTTATAGGGAGGAGGTTCTTCTAAGTGGCAGAATGAAGAACTGAACTCTCCAGCTGGATGTCTAATCAGATGTTATGACATCAAGCAGAAACTTCAGGGTCTTAGTTAATGTTGTGGCGCGTCATCGTAAGATAAGTTGATCTTCTTAGAAATAAATGGAATTAATGCTTCAAAAAGGTCTATCTCATGTAGTTTGTGGGAGCTGCAAGAAGAAGTAAATGTTACATGTCTGGGTCTTGGTGTATCTAAGATGGCTTGCTATGGAGTAGGTAGATTATGTAACTTGAAGATTAAGTTTCATTGGCGGATCAAAAGATTTTATGGAACTCTGAAGAAAGCTGAGATTAACCAAACAGTGGCATTTGGTTGATCTCTAATATGAATTCAAGTAGTGTTCTTGGAACTAATTACTCTTGTGCAGAAGGGTAGTTGGTTGAAAATCAAAGGAGGTTATAGTTTTGTTCATATCTTGGAGCTTGTGGTAGAAGCACTAAGTTGCTTATGGAACACTACCTTCTTTTGGGAGATGTATGAGAGTTTATTTCTCTCTTTGGTTGTCTGGAGTTCTTATTGATCAAGCTGGTGGAGTTGTGTTCTCTGGAGATCTTTATTTGGATTACTTTGAAGATAGTAAGTCCAGTGGTAATTGTATCAAGAACCATAGTGTATGGTGTCTGTGATATGATCAGGATGTCTTAACTGATGTTAGAACATCATCATGGTTTCTGAACTTGGAGTTCAGATTGTGGAAGTTGTTATTCACCGGTTGAATCAGAAGTGTCATAATTTATCATATGGGAGAATGATGAAGTGAAAACTGTATTGAATTATGGGGTGTTTATCTGGATGGTTGACTCTTGCTGAGGTCAGAATGCTTGTGGAGAGGTGGTTTCTTCAGCTACAAGTCATGCTAGAGAAGTGGATCAATTTGGTGCTTGTGAAGCAGGTAAGTTGAATATTTTTGGAGCATATATTTTGTTAGTTCCTGGATTGGCTGGAATTTTGGTAAAACAAAGTATATTCAATGTTGATGTCAAGGTGCTGATGTTGCAACATTGAAGTCTTAACACTGGGCTGTGTTAAGTATTTAATTGCTGAAGTTGGATGTCTGATGTCACACAGGTGATGTTGTAACATCAGATCTGCAGAATCAATAACATCAGGTGCAGATGCTTTTAGGGTCGCGTGTTAGCTGGAATTGTGGAGAGTGGTTGACTCATTGGATGAGAATATCTTGGGATAGATATTTTCTGTTACATGGGAGATTTGATTGCAGGTCTGTTGGAGAATTAAAAGGTTGAAGATTTAAAAATATTTTGGGGATAAAATTTGTTTTGAAGATTCAGTTTTAATTAACAAATCTGATCAAATATTGTGACAAGTCCAAGCCTAATTCAGGAGCTATATAAAGCGCACAAGACCAAAGGAAAAAGCGACAGAAAACATTCAGAGGATCAAGAGCTGGAGGCTTAGTGTCTAGAGTTTGTTTAAAGTGCTTGTATTTACACTATTCTAGGGTTTGAATAGGTGTTGAGTTTCTGTCCTCTCTAGAAGCTGTGAAGCAATAGAGAGTGGTTGATTGATCGAAGCTGTGAAGTAAGATCAAGGGTACTCAAAATGGTTTCTTTGAGTGTTTGTAAGGGATTGAGTGGTGTTCTCATACCTAAGTGGTTTCTTAGGTAGGAAGTCATTAGTAGAGTATAAGTTTAGGAGATTGTCAACGGGTTGTTGAGTCTGTAAATTATATCTACAAGTAGTGAATTCCATCCCTGGCTTGGTAGCCCCCAGAGTAGGTTGGTTGTAACCGAACTGGGTCAACAATTCTTGGTGTTATTTTACTGTTATTGTTGTCCATTATGCAGAGTGTGTTGTTGTGACATCACACCTTAACATCACACGTCTGATACTAGAATTTCAATTGGTATCAGAGCAGGCATCTTGTCTGTCTCTGGGTGAGATCTAGGGAAGTTACTTTCTGGTGTAAAGATGGACAAAGAAGTTGGAGGATTCGTCAACAGACCCTCTATTTTGGATGGATCCAATTATGACTATTGGAAGCCAAGGATGACCACCTTCTTAAAATCCTTGGACAGTAGGGCTTGGAAGGCTGTTATTAAAGAATGGAAAGCACCTGTTGTATGTGAGAAGGACGATGCTGGTAAAGATAAAGAAGGCACCTCTAAGCTAAAGCCTGAAGAAGAATGGACCAAGGAGGAAGATGAGCTCGCCCTGGGAAATTCCAAAGCTCTAAATGCCATCTTCAATGGAGTGGATAAGAATATCTTCAGGTTAATCAATACCTGTGAAGTTGCTAAGGAAGCGTGGGATATCTTGCAGGCTACTCATGAAGGAACATCTAGAGTCAAGATGTCACGACTTCAGATTTTAACATCAAAATTTGAAAGCCTGAAGATGAAGGATGATGAGACTATTCATGATTTCCACATGAGTGTTCTTGAGCTGGCCAATGCATCTAGTGCTCTTGGTGAGAAGATGTCAGATGAAAAGCTTGTGAGGAAGATCCTTAGGTCCCTACCTAAGAAGTATAAGATGAAGGTTACTGCCATTGAAGAATCACAAGACATCAGTAAGATGAGAGTTGATGAGCTCATTGGATCTCTTCAAACCTTTGAGCTTGGGTTGAATGAGGAAGAACCAAAAAAGAAGCCAAAGAGTATAGCCCTGGTGACAAATGGTGAAGAAGAGAAAGGGAAGAAATCTAAATCCCAGGAGGATCTATCTCAGGCCATAGTGATGTTGGGAAGACAGTTCACCAAAGTATTCAAGAGAATGAATAATAACTCCAGGCTAATGTCAAGAACATGACTTCTGACACCAGCAAGAAGGATGAAGAGAAAACTGCCCAAGATAAAGGAGTGCAATGCTTTGAGTGTGAAAGGTATGGACATGTCAAGAAAGAATGTCCCACCTTCTTGAAAAAGCAGAAGAAGGGCATGACAGTTTCCTGGTCTGACTCTGATAGTGAAAGTGAAGGCGAGTCAGCAAAGCATGTGAGAGCTTTAACAGGAGCTGTTGTATCTGATGATGATTCTAGTGATGGAGAAGTAACTTATGAGGAGTTAGCTTCTACCTATCAAGAGCTGTGTTTAAAGAGTGCTGAAATTTGTCAAGAAAACAAGTGCCACAAGCAACAGATTGCTCAGCTAGAGAATGAAAAGACAGATCTGGAAAATGAAGTGGTGCTAGTTAGAGCTCACCTTGATCAAATGACCAAGTCTGTTAAGATGCTGAGCTGTGGTACAGACACACTTGACAAGATACTTCAATCAGAAAAAGCTGCTGGAGACAAAGCTGGGATAGGTTATGTGGCTGAGGACAAGGGAACTTCAGAAGGAAGCACTTTAGGTTCAAAGAAGGAAGTCTCACAACTTTCATCTCAACATCAGCCAAAGAAGCAGGATCCTACCCATAAGAAAACTGATGTTTCACAACCTAAGAAGATTGAGAAGAAGACTGGTCCCTATCAGAAGAGAAAGCAGCCACAGGGAGCTAGTCAGTATATGCCCCCACAATACCATGAGAGCATGCAAGCTGCTCAGTTCAAACAACACATGTCTCATCAGATGTCTCAACATCAGGACAACTGGTATGGTTATGGTTATGGATACACCAATGTTGTTCCTTATATATATGGAAGAAGAAAGCCACACCATCATGGGAGACAATCCAGGAAACAGCATTCTCAGCCGTCTTATGGGAGAAGATATCAACATAATAGATGGCAGGGCAGTTATGGTAGGAGGAGATCACATTATGGATGGCAGCATAAGCAATCTCATCATGGCAGAAGATTCAGAGATGAAAGGGTGAGATGCTATTACTGTGGAAGGTTTGGACATATGCAGTACTCTTGTTACAAGCTGCATGGATACCCTCAACCTCAAAACAGATGGAGAGAGCACAGGCCCAAAGTTGTTAAACAATGGGTACCTAAGGAGAAGGTGAAGTGCTTGTTGGCTCACTTGGCTGACAAAGAGTTTAAAGAAGGAACATGGTATTTTGACAGTGGGTGTTCCAAGCACATGTCTGGATGTAGATCCATGTTTGATGATCTTAGACCTTGCCCCTCTCATGAGGTCATATTTGGCAATGGAGAAAAAGGTGTTGTTGCAGGAGTTGGGAAAGTGCAAGGTGATGGTAGACCTGAACTTGACAATGTTCTGTTTGTCAGTGGCTTAAGTGCAAATTTGATCAGCATAAGCCAGTGATGAAGGTTACAAGGTAAACTACACTAAGCATGAGTGTGTGGTTTCTGATGAGCATAATCAGATTGTTATGAAGGGTGCCAGAACCAAAGACAATTGCTATCAGTGGATTTCTCTTGAAGGAGATTCAACTAGTGATGTTCTAGTTGATGTTATAACATCAAACTATGATATCAGGATGTTGAAAGGTCACTCAGAGTTAACAAGTTCAGATATGAATGTTTTAAAAGGAAAGTCTTTATGGAGGGAGAAAATTAGTAATTGGTCTTTAAAGAGTATTTTAAAGAGTATTCAAAATCAGGCGCCATACTATATTAATACTACATCAAGACTTACCAAAGCATTCTCATCGCAACGATTCATCTCCCTAAATCTCAACAGAATAGAAACTTCTCCTTCAAACCTAGTCTGTCACAAAGGAACGATGTCTGTCCCTTCCAAGAAATCTGAGCAGGTACGAACTAGGGTTTCTTCCGAATAACTCAATTCTATTGCTCTTCCCGAGTCAAGTAACCCTAAACCCTCAACCACGGTAAACAAACCTGAAACTAGGTCATCATCCTCTCAAGCTGTTGAGGAGAAGTTTGATGTAGACATACATTTGGAACAACTTGCCACCAAAATCCTTGAGAAGGGGATACGGGTGAAAGGGATTTATGTTCCTCTAAGGCAAATGCCTGCTGAACAAGTCGACTCTCAAGGAGAGGACAAAAATCTTCGAAGACAGGCCCTTAGTCAAGAAGCTGAAGGTGAAGATCCTGATGACACTGATGCCAGTCTTGATGTCAGAACATCGTCCCCTAGGAATGAAAGCCACAGGGGTAAAGGAAAGGAACAGGTTAAGGTTATAGAGATTGAGGACTCATCTGAGGATGATAGAATTGGAAAAAGGAAGGATAAGAAAAGGACTTTAGTTACAGACTCTCCCAAGTCGTGGAGCAAAGGTACCAAGTCTGGCAAGAAGAGGAGAATCAGGGAAGAGTCAGATTTTGAGTGTGATGCTCAAGACATCAACCCTGCTACAAATCAAGTGCCTGATAACATCTCATCTCACAGTGCCAGAAGTGCATCCTTGTGGAAGTGTGTGAGCCTAAGAAAGGTAGCTCTGGAAAGAGAGGTAGTAGCAAAAGACTTAGAATCTACTGAAATTATTGACCTAATTAAGCTTGCTGGTCTCATAAGGACTGTATCAGGGTTGGCTGATTACTATGATAGACTGGTCAGGGAATTCATAGTTAATATATCTGAATCGATAAATGACTGCAAGAGCCAAACTTTCAGAAGAGTTACCATCAGGGGTAAGTGTGTCTGGTTTTCTCCTGAGATGATCAATGCCTACTTAGGAAGAAATGAGGAAGATTATGGGGAATTAGAAGCCTCTAACAATGATATATGCAAAGAAATCACTGTTGGGCAGGTAGATGTTTGGCCCATAGAAGGAAAGCTGTTAGCCAATCTGTTGAGTGTCAAATATGCTTTTCTGCACAGAATAGGTATTGCCAACTGGGTTCCTACTAGTCACAAGACCACAATTTCTGTTGAATTGGGGAAGATAATTTATGCAGTTGGGACAAAGCAAAGATTTGACTATGGCTCCTACATCTATGATCATACTATTAAGCATGCTGCTACAAATGCTGTAAAGATACCCATTGCTTTTCCCTCTCTCATTTGTGGGATTGTCTTGTCTCAACATCCTGGAATTCTACAGCATTCAGATGTTGCTTGTAAAATGAAGCCTACCTTGTCACTCCATCACAAGTTGAAACATGTTCCTTACAGTGTAAAGACATCTGCCTCAACATCACAACAGTCACCAGCCAAGACATGGTTGATCACGAACTAGAGGAGGCTTGCAAGGAGTTAGATGAAGTCATAAGAGTTAGTACTAAAAGGAAACAAAAATTTGAAAGACTTATCATGGCTCTGAGATTGGCAACAAAGGAAGGTAAAGCTGTCAACACAAGGAAGGATGCTATTGATGAAGACGATAATGATGATCTCAGCTCAGAAGATTCAAGCTTTTAATGATTGCCTTCTATTTTAGTAGGGTTAGCTTTATTTTCTGTATTTGTTTTAGCACTTAATGTGCTTGGTTGTGTAATTTGAATATTGTGCTGGTTTATGCACTGTTTATGCTTTTAGTTTCCCTCTATGATTTGTTTTGCCTGTTTACTAACTGAGAGGCTAACAATGAGAGCTCGGGTGTACTGACTATAGTTAATAGGGCTTCTAACTGAAGTTTGCCTAATTATTGCTAAAAAGGGGGAGAAAATAGCCAAGAGAGTCAAGTGTATCAAAGAGTATTATTGCCATATACTGCAAGTGTGATGCAGATATTAAGGGGGGAGATAAATTGTTGCTGCATTAAGGGGGAGTTTTGACTGAACTTGTGAAGATATCATGACATTTGAAGAGTGCAGCCAAACAGACATCTAGGGGGAGAAGTGCTGCACATTGTGAGCTACTGAACAGCTGTGATGCTGGTTCATGTTTTCAAGGAGGAGCACCAATTGGCTGTTGTCAATAATGAAGATGGTGCTGCAGCAGATCAAGTAATGAAGACTTTGAAGATTGTCAAACTGCTGCTGATTGAGAGTTTCAAATTTCTGAAGATTATTCCGCTGCTGAAATCTCTGAAGGTGCAGAGTGCAGAAGTTGATTGCAGAGTGCAGAGGTTGTTTTAGCCAAAATTAGCCAAAGGGGGAGATTGTTAGTTCCTGGATTGGCTGGAATTTTGGTAAAACAAAGTATATTCAATGTTGATGTCAAGGCGCTGATGTTGCAACATTGAAGTCTTAACACTGGGTTGTGTTAAGTATTTAATTGCTGAAGTTGGATGTCTGATGTCACACAGGTGATGTTGTAACATCAGATCTGCAGAATCAATAAATCAGGTGCAGATGTTTTTAGGGTCGCGTGTTAGCTGGAATTGTGGAGAGTGGTTGACTCATTGGATGAGAATATCTTGGGATAGATATTTTCTGTTACATGGGAGATTTGATTGCAGGTCTGTTGGAGAATTAAAAGGTTGAAGATTTAAAAAGATTTTGGGGATAAAATCTGTTTTGAAGATTCAGTTTTAATTAACAAATCTAATCAAATATTGTGACAAGTCCAAGCCCAATTCAGGAGCTATATAAAGCGCACAAGACCAAAGGAAAAAGCAACAGAAAACATTCAGAAGATCAAGAGCTGGAGGCTTAGTGTCTAGAGTTTGTTTAAAGTGCTTGTATTTACACTATTCTAGGGTTTGAATAGGTGTTGAGTTTTTGTCCTCTCTAGAAGCTGTGAAGCAATAGAGAGTGGTTGATTGATCGAAGCTGTGAAGTAAGATCAAGGGTACTCAAAGTGGTTTCTTTGAGTGTTTGTAAGGGATTGAGTGGTGTTCTCATACCTAAGTGGTTTCTTAGGTAGGAAGTCATTAGTAGAGTATAAGTTTAGGAGATTGTCAACGGGTTGTTGAGTCTGTAAATTATATCTACAAGTAGTGAATTCCATCCCTGGCTTGGTAGCCCCTAGAGTAGGTTGGTTGTAACCGAACTGGGTCAACAATTCTTGGTGTTATTTTACTGTTACTGTTGTCCATTGTGCAGAGTGTGTTGTTGTGACATCACACCTTAACATCACACGTCTGATACCAGAATTTCATATTTGATGTCCTTTAAGTGTGAAGAACACATGTGCTAGCTAACAAACTAAGGGACTCTATATGTCTCTTTGAGGAATATGAAGCATTCTAGATTCAATTGGATTGTATCTCAAGGAACAAGGATATTTATGGCTGTAAAATTCAAGGTGGATTTGTACAGGGTATGGATGGTTTCTGGATGAGAAGGGTCATTGGTGATGTTGGTCTCAATCCAAGAGTTTGTTGGTTGTGGTACAAGGATATGATGCTGGTACTCTCTCATTGTATGATCATGAAGTTTGTCATGGGATATCATGTGGTGATTTTGGGGTGTTTCTTGTTGGAAGAAGCATCTTTTGTGAAAGATAGGGGGATAACTTCTGTTTGTTGGGTGTACTAGTGTGGTTTATAGATTGCTTGAGGATCATGCATTAAGTGAATGAGTTCAACAAGTGTGTTGAACAAAAGGTGCGCTCTTGAAGACATGAAGATGAGTCTTATGTTTTCCATTCATTTAAGGTGTTCTTTTTGCAAAGGAGCAATGGTTATCTTAGACAGGGGGAGTTGGACTTCTGTTTTGGATATTTTGCTGCAGTAGTGCAATTGTTTATCAAGATTGTTTATGGTTTCAGGCAGTCTGTGATAGAATTCCTCTAGTGAGGGTGTAATGTCAAACAAGATGTCGTGACATTCTGTTACTGGTGAACTTAACTGGTTGATTTTGATTTAGTCATTGTGAGATCAATGGATTGAATCAGAGTGATACAAGCATCTTGAGAGACTTTGTTGTTGTCTGGGAGAATTTATGGAAGCATTATGTTAATATGTTAAAAATGACGTGATTATGTCTGCTAATTCTGGATTAAGGAATTGATTTAGAATAAAGAGAAGAAGGTTGTGATTATCTTTGTAAACTTGTTCTGTCTGTGCTAAATGAAACAATGTTGTGGGGTCTCTAAATCATTCATGATAAAACTGACAAAGTCAGATTAGGTGTCAGGACATTGCTCAGAATCTGTTTCAGATAAAGACAATCAAATGGACTGTGGTTTCAAGGACAAGTCAGAAAAAGTGGAAACTTTCGAAACTAACCTGGTATGTAGTTACTTCTTTTATTGACTAGTCTTTTGTTTTTTCCAAATGAATTGTCAGTGCCTTTATAGCTCTTCAATATTTAAGGAGGCTTGTGCTGCTCAAGTTACTGAACATCTTTCTTGTTAAAGTTGAGAGCAAATGGGTTTTATCCGTGTTTGGGTGAGCACAGTCTGGGTATGGGTCTGTATTGGTCATTTTTGCCAACTTTTGGCTAAAAAAGGGGAAAATGGCTTCTTGGTTACTGCTGTGAGTTATATGTGTGCATTTGTGCTACCGGTCTGAAAAAATGTCTCAAAGGATGTTCTAACATTCTGGGTTCTAACATCTTGGAAAGCTTGTGTTTTGTGATCAGAGTTATGAAGCAAGTTGTTTTTTGTGATCTGAGTTACATTCTCTATGTACTCTGAATCACAAGGTGAATGAGGAGGGGGTCTTGGATTTTTCTTCTCACTCTCTCATTCATGAGAAGGGGGGGTCTACAAATTATCTTCGCCCTCTTCCATGACTCTTGCCTCAGGATTTCCCACTGCATGCACCATCAAACTGAAGAATGTTTTTGCCAAAATTTGCCAAAAGGGGGAGATTGAAAGCTCCAAGGATTTGTCTAAATTTTGGTAAAACATAATGTTGTGAAATATGTTCCAACATGAAGGTTTTTGCCCCAGACCAAAGATGTCGAATGAAATGTCCCAGCATAAAGACTCGACATTATGACTGTCACAACAGGTTTGTTTTTAAACCTGTTCCAAGATTCAAGACGCGATTGGCAGTGGATCAAGGAAAGAAGATCTGAAGCCTAAGACAGAAGACTATAAAAGAAGACCAAGACCTAGGACTGAATAACCAAACCTATCGTAACACTTTTGTAAAGTAGAAAATAGGATTTAGGGTTTTGAGAGTCGTAGGCTTTCTTGTGTTGTAAGTCTCCCTTTGTATCGATTTGATACATTGTAGAAGACACATATACTTGTACAGATTCAGAAACCTGTAGGTAATGAATCGTGTGGTGTTCTTAGATGAAGCTTTGAATCCAAGTTGTGTTGTTAGTTGAGAATGCTCGACTAAACTTCGTATTGAAATGAGTGTCTTTCAAGTAGAATGTTACAGTTATTATGACTATAACTGTTAGATAATCACAGGTTGTGATTTAGGGAGTGAGATGGGTTTCTCTTATCAATTAAATGTGACTTCTAATGATAAAGTCTCCATTGGGTAGTGATAGGTAAACCAGAGGTTGTTTACTGTAAACCAGAGGTTATTTATATAAAACTATACTACTGATAGTGGATTCTTTTTCCTGGCTTGGTATGCCCCCAGATATAGGTGATTTGCACCGAACTGGGTCATCATATTCTGTGTTGTTTATCATTCTGCAATTTACAGTTCAGTTTTGATTAACATGTTGTAACAAATGTCGAACCATTTGTCTTGCTGTTGATGCTGATATTCTGAATATTAGCTCGTTTGTTCTGCTCTTGTTTTAAAGTTATACAGAGAACAATGTTGTAACATGTGTTAGGACATCTGCTATCTGCTGTGCCAGAATTTCAATTTTAAAGGTAAGATATGACATTGTTTTCTCTCTAATAAACATTTCCACTAGAGACAATCCTTTTCTGTTTAACTAATTAATAATAAAAACTTATAATTGTATCTAAACAAAAATATAAGCCAAAATAAAAAGTAGAGAATGCTTGCGTGGGAACAATCAATGGAGAAAGACCAAATTTGTTTCTCACTTGTATTTCTTCACATACATCTATAATATAAGAAGATAAGTTGTTGTGGTTAATACACACTTAACCTCTGATTAAATGGCACCACATCACAATTAGGGGGGTATTATTTGTCTAAAACCAACTAAATTGAACTAATACCATGTCTAATTACTTTCCAACAAGTCTTTAACTGCAATAGCAAGTCAAAACGTGGGGTAAATGAAACTGGGATGTGTAATAAAGTTACAACAATGGCTAAAAGGGTAACACAATGAAAAAGCATGTGGGGGGTAAGTGCAGAAAGTAGACTTTTATGGATGGGAACAGTTTCCCAGGTCTGAATAGCAGGGCATACTACACCTGCTGTAGAGAGGTTTCTTGGAAGCAGATGAAAATTTTTTCAAAAAGGATAGAAGAGTAGGAGTTTTGAAAACATTTATCTGCAAACAAAAACTTCTCCTGGAGAAATTTCAAAGTAGGGTGAACATCAAAACCATCAAATGGCAAGACCTTTTTCCATGGTTAAGGACATCAACAATACGAAAGAGCTTTGGAAGATGGCAGTCAGAATCCATCACAAATGGAGTGTTGTTACAAAGAATAAAGAACATTTTGAAATGATTGTTGTTGATAATGAGGTAATATTTCTGCATCCATTTTAACTTGGCTTCCTTTTCGTGTATGGTGGTTAATAAAAAATCCAATAAAGGTTCTATTATTAATGCATGTGTAGATGTTTCAAAGTTAACTGGTTTTTATGATTTGCATATTGTTTGTGTGAGGTTCTATTCACATGTCTTTTTAAAAGTTTACTGCTTTGTATGATTCTCAACCACCATATTTTTTTACCTTTCAGGTGACAAATATTCATGTGAAAGTCCCAACAATGTATAAACAAGTATTTGATTATGTGTTAATCGTGGATAACACTTATACGATTGCTAATTTTTAAGTGGTGTTGAATGATCTATTGTTTAAGCCATCTGACCACAAATTTGTGTTGATGTTTACTGGCGGTACTTCAGTCACCGACAAAAATAAGCATGTTATTCCTCCGAAGCTCATGAAGTTCACACCTTTTGCAGATATCATATGTGGCAAGTGGAAAAACGATGTTTTAATATGTTCGTATAAACGTAATTATTTGAGAGATAATCAACCATGATGTTGTAATATGCTTTATTTTTGTTCTATCTATTAAGGTTTGTTTGCATTTGTTGAATGTTATAGACGCTATCAGTATGGTCACAAAGATTGGCTACACACAACTACAGAGTGGGAGCAAAAAACAACAGATAAATTTGGTTTTGAAGGACTTGGGGTATGTATACAATACGACTTCTGTATTACTGCTTTGATTGTTATGTATGTTCACATTGATGTTGTATGTAACCATTTTTTCCTTTCACGTCATTGTAGGAACAATATTATGCACTGTACACTATGGGAAGGGTATGCATTGCAGTTCCATGACTACTGCCAAAAGAGGAAACACAGATTTTTTCCAACCGTCATCATTTTACAATTTGCAAAAGTTAAGGAGGAAGGTAAACATTGTTTCTGTTTTTGTACATACTGCGGTGATGCTTTGCTGTTTTTTAAAGACGCATATCGTTTGTTGTTTCTTTACCGTGTAGGAAAGTATCCTTTAAGTGTTTCGAACACTTTCAATGTAACCAAGCTGCACATCAATGATGACTCACCTGACATAAGGTATTTCCTACAAAGGTGTTGTATTAATAGTTGCATGATAAGTTCTTTTTATGTTATGAATCTGTATATTATAAATTATTCCATATTCAATGTTGAGTATATTGAAAGACATTTTCACCATAGGATACCAAAAATAGAAGGCAACCAGGGGTCATGTCAAAGTTTAACAACACAATCACGTAACTGGTCTTAGACTTCATCAAGTTCTCAATTAACTCCTTACGAAAAATTCATGTATAAGGTTGTCGTACTACCACTGGAACAAATTATACAACTTAAGGATGTAAGAACTATACCTATAACGTCATTCTAATTGATAGTTTTTTTTACCATTAATTTGTTATACTTATGTGTCTGGCAATATAACCCACCTTCTTTCGTAAAAGATCACTTAATGTGTGCCCGGCGCAACGACTAACAAGTTGAAAGCGTCCCAAGGGGGGTGGTATTACCAGGCATGCCATGAATTCCCAAAGGTGGCCAAGGGGGATAAACCACCTTACATATGTGGTGCTGGCCATAATACGGAAGCTCAGATTTTCAGGTACTAATACCTTTATATTTATACTTTTATGGATCATTTTTATACCTTGCTTTTATGGACCTAAAGTACTACCATGTATAGGTATAAGGTAATGATTGAAGTTGTAAGTGATGGATGTCATGCGACATTTGTATTATGGGACAGGGAATGCTCACAAGTGTTAAAACCATCTGCGGATCAGATGCACAACAACCTGCTTCAGGTACCACTACATCAAGCATTTTTCACATACACAATTCTATTGGAATGTCCTGGTAGTTTTAATTTACCTTCCCCTTTTCAATCAGTATGGAGTCACGAACCCTCTTGAATATCCTTTAGCACTTGATGCTTTGGTTGATTTGAAGTTGGCATTCAAGGTGAAGTGGCAACCGTCCTGGGAAAATGCATTAGTTGTGTCTATATATCAGGATGAAGTTGTTGTCAAACAACTTGCAGGGTCAATATCTCCAGCTTTGGTATGAAATGTTTGTTGATTTGTCTTAATTATGTATTCATGCTAATTGAATATGAACCTGACGTTTTGGTTTTCCCTTTGTTTATTAGACAACCACAGTGTTTCCCATTACCGAAGACGTGTTGCAGGTTTAATTAAGTTTCATAAAATGTTTTGTTTTGTTCAAATTTGTATATATCTAAAGTTGTGTTTCATTGTTAAACATGATTGTTTTACTTCTTTGTAGATGTATGAAAGCTTTGATGAGGCTAACCCAATGGAGAACTGGGAATTAGTAGTCGTAACTTTACAAATCATCTCCTTCTATTATACATGTTGTTTTTAGTTTATCATTTTGTTTACATCATTTCCTTAACATATGGTATAATATGAATTTCAGGAGATTGATGTTACGTCCAACCATACTCCGGACTCGGTTACACCTGTTACCGCGTCAAAGAGGGTGGCTAAATTTGTTTCAACTCTACTACTTCGAATGAATTAGAAGACTGCGAACATTCCTCAACCAAAATGAAGAAGCTGATAAAATTGGAAAAGTGAAGTGTTGATGCTGGGAAAAGTGATGAAATGAAGTCAGAATGTGTTGTTAAATGTAGCCAGTATTTTGTAGCAGTTATTCTGCATGTTTAGGAAGTTTCATAACCAAGAACAACCCCTTTTGAATGTATAGTTAAAATTGGCTGATGTAAAAACAATGATATTTTGTATCCATTATCTATGGATTATTTAATCTAATTATATATGTTCTTTTGCATAATAGATTGTTACAAAATCAATCCTGTCTCATTATTTTTTCATACTACTAAAATGACCATTATGAAGATGTTACCATCCCTTCAACCAACCAATTTTATTTCATGCCACTGTTTTAACAATATTACATGGACAACATTCAAGGATGAGGTTCTAATATAGTACGTGAGTAACATATATTATAGATACCCCATTACTCGAGGCTGATCCCACGTGTTTGGTTGGGTTTATGGTGGAGCCCCATACATTAAATGTTAACATTATTAGGACTTGACCCCCTTACTACCACCTATCCCTTACCACTGTATGTCTGCAGACAACATCACCTCATGTGGGTTTTTATACAATTCTTTATAGACTCCTAAAACTTATAATCATGAATCACATATCCCAACATAGTTTGGTACTGACTTTAGTTGTTTTCATTTGTCAACACTAAGTCTTTTTTTCCTAACTATTCTTTTTCTTTAATCATATGCCAACACTTGAACTTATTGTACAACTTTTACTCCACAGTTTTAAAAGAAATAAACCACACATTGGGATTATAGATTCTTTAACTATTACTTTTCACAACACCACATTTTCATCATTTCATGTAGTTGTCACTTCCTCTACATAACACTTCTCATACAGAAGAACCTCCAGAAACATGGTTATAAATATCCATGTCTCAAAGATGTTGAAGATGTTTTCTACTTTTTAGCATACAACTTGGCAACGTGGGCATGCTGTTTTTACTGAATGTCATTCTCAAAATGAAACATTCCTCCACCTGAGTATTCCAAGCTGTTGTATAATCAAAGACTTGTATTATCAAATACTTGACATGGATGATTCAGTAACTATGAACAATGTTGTTGTTGTTGTTGTTGCTACAACAAGAAAAAAAGAAAGCTTTCTCTAATGAACAAAAGAACAACAAAACAACCTTGCAACAAGGAGAATGTAAATCCACTTGGTACCTCATCAACATTTTTCACTCTTGGTGAGAGCAGTCGTCGTCAACAACCAACACCACTGTCTAACAACATATCAAATACACTGCATACTAAGTTATCTGATCATCATCACGACAAAAGAACCACTTTTAAAAGGGCAACAATTCCCATTCCTTTAAGGCTTAATCTTATCAACGTCTTCAACGCTGTCATACATCCTCATACCTCTGGTATAATTGTATCAGAACGGATAACCCTATAACACATACCGTTTTCTATTTTGGAAGGCCTACATTCTACTCAACATGCTAACATTGTGACAGCTCCAACATCTGATAAGACGACTCCATAAACTTTGAGCAAGATGATGACTTTGAAAACAACTTAGATGACGACAAAGAGCTAAAATTTTTTCCATTAGGAAGTTCTTACGATCAAGGTATACATTTCATACGCCACTTGACATTATATATCCCATGATGAATATACTGTGGTTTAATACTGCTAAATGACAACCCTGCAATCTGTAGTTATGTAACTTATAATATTTTCGTCATTTTCAGTTCATTATGACATTGGGGACCCCATATGGGAATGCCAACATTGTCGCGCCTGTATGTGGTATCAAGAACGAATAAGCAGGTCAAGACACTCAATTGTTCCAAAGTTCACACTATGTTGCAAGGGACGAAAAATTGTGCTTCCATTGCTTCAGCCGCCTCCCCCTCAATTACACAAACTTCTCTTTGATCGTACCGGCCACCATGCTAAGAATTTTCAGAGCAACATTCGAATCTATAACGCAATGTTTTCGTTCACATCCCCTGGCATAAAATTTGATACGGCCAATACGGCGGAAGGACGGGGTCTATATACTCTGCGGCTACGTGGTCAAACATACCACCGAATAGGGGCAATGCTGCCAGAATTAGGACAACCATCAAAGTATGCACAACTGTATATCCACGACACTGACAACGAAGTTGACAACAGAATGGAGTGTTTCAAGTAACATGCTTATTCATTGTTCCTACTATTGCACAATTGTCGTACCTTTTAATGTTGATGCTTCACATTTTCACTTTTTTTACAGGGACAATAAACACATCGACAAGTCTATAGTTAATACTCTGAAACTCATGTTAGATGAGAATAACCCTCATGCAAAATCTTTCCGAATGTCAAGAGACACGTTGAAGAATAACACTTTTCAAGATATGAAGTTAAGGCTTATCTCAGAAAGATCCACTGATGGTCGCGTGTATAACTGTCCCACTGTTTCTGAAGTTGCAGCTCTGATATTCGGGGATATAGATTCTGTGTCTAAAAGAGACATAATAGTACAACAACGTGATGGTCAACTATAGAGGATTGACGAATTCCATCCAAGTTACTTGGCGTATCAATACTCCTTGATTTTTCCTTATGGTGAAGATGGATACATGCCTAACATACTCCACAAATTTATACACCAGAAGGTTGTTACGAAACAAAACCGTCAAACAATCAAATATTGGCTCTGTTTCCGGTTACATGGACAAACGGATGAGGCGAAAATCCTGATGCATTCCAGAAGACTATTCCAACAAATTCTGGTAGACGGTTACACCATGATGGAAATTAAGCGTCTCAATTCGTTGAGGAAAAACCAATCTAAACTGTGTTTCAGAAAGTATAAAACCCTTACTGTCGCCTGTGGTCGTTCACAGTAGACCCAGGAAGATAGAGCCGACAGAAGAGTTGTTTTGCCGTCGTCCTTTTTAGGTGGGAAACGTTACATGGATCAGTTGTACTTTGATGGCATGGCTATCTCCAGTGCAATTGGGTTTCCTGATTTATTTATTACGTTTACTTGCAATCCCAAATGGCCTGAGATTACACGAGTGCTGTCCAAAGATAATCTTAAACCACATGACACACCTGATATTGTTTCGAAGGTTTTCAAGATAAAATTCAACAAACTCGTGATAGACCTAACAAAACGTCATGTTCTTGGTAAAGTTTTGGCATGTAGGTGATGTTTGTTTGACATTGGCTTTGAAATTGAAATGCGCTTGATGTTTGAATTAACACTTCATATTTATCTTACGCAATCATGTATACAATAGAATTCCAAAAAATAGGATTGCCGCATGCACACATTCTAATATTCTTACATCCTCAAAGTAAGTATCCAACGCCGCCTGACATTGATAACATTATCTCTGCCGAAATTCCAAGTCTGGTTTAGCATCCTAAATTGTATCAATTGGTAAAATTACACATGATGCACGATCCTTGTGGTTTAGCCAAGCTGATTTCCCATTGCATGAAGAATATAAGATGCTCCAAGTATTTTCCCAAGAAATTCAACGAAGAAACAATTATTGATAGCAAGGGATATCCACTTTACAAACAAAGCTCTACAACCCATACAATCAATGCCTACACTCCATAGGACTTCAGTACAACTCCCATCCACCATTCCTACCTCATGAAACTATGTAAACAATAAGATTAAGAAACCTCACTGACCTTAATGGAATCTTAATGTAGAACCTTCAAGAAACCCTATACCACTTCCTACTCGTCTTCAAATCAACCACCAGTGCAAAATAAATGACTGAATTAGCTTGCAATTTCCTTAAGATGGAGATTGATGATGATGCAGGTAAAACTTGAATCCGGTGATGGAACACTTCCAGCTTCAATCCAATGCATACATAAGCTCCATTGGTGTATGTAGATGAAGAATCTTGAAGAAAAATGGAGGAAAGGTCCTTGTGTAGTGAGTTTCGAAGAAGAGAGCAAAAATGAGAAAGTTTGAGAGTACTCCTATATTCTGTTGTAACCAACCTGGTTATGAGGTAGTTAAGGCTTATATATGGAGGGTTGATGCGTGGTTAGACTTTTGATCAAGGTTAGTTAACAGTTGGAATAATGGTTAGTGAAAATTGGAAGAAAAATGATAGCTATGGTGTAACACGGGTTTTCTATGTATGTGATGCATTGTATGGTATAATGGAGTGCTATAAGATGATGGTTTTGATGTGTGCTGGTATAATTAGCTGGTAGCTTGCTCATTGAGTTTGTTTTTTTCTCTTGATGCATGGAGTAAGGTGGGAGGTGCATGCATGGTTTGTAAGAATATTGTATGGCTATATGGGGTAATGAAGACATGATGCGCATGGTAATAGTACAACAACAATGAGATGATGTTTATTTTGAATTTAGAGTGAAATGGCAATATGGTTGGTAAGCTTGCATGGCATGAATCATAGTTTGAAACAATGGCATGAGGATGATTTTAAGGCATTGTAACTTGAAGAATATGGCACCAAATTACTCATTCTTGGTATCAAATTGAAGAGGGGATTTGGCACAACAAATTTAATGTGAGAATCAAGTTGACAGGAAGCTTAAAACATGATGAAAAATGGCCATGAAATCATTGTGACATAAGCTGGTTTTAGGACTTAGAAAAATTCTAAGTTTTTTTACTTGAACAACTTGATGAACTAACTTTGACCAGCCATAACTTTTGATCCAAGGATCCAAATGACAAGTTTTTTATATGGTTGGAAAGGTAGAAGAAAGCTCTACGACATTTATCTCTGACAAAATTTCAAAAAAAGGCTTGCATCATGGTGAAATCTGGCTTGAAAGTTAGCAACTCAATACCTTGAAACTTACCAGAAATTGAAACTGCCATATAAAGACTTTCCAAAAATGGAAAGTTTTCCATAAAAGGCAATTTCTCACACAAAGTTGATTTTTGATGAATCCTTTGGAATTTCTTGATCAATTTTTTTCCATTGCCCATATTTGACATGAGGAACATGATTTTAACTTTAAAAAAGTCAAGAGTTGACCTTTTTCCTGATTAAATGACTTTTTCCCAAATTTCTTGATTTTCAACCAATCCTCCAATTAGAACCCTTATGAATGCAATTGATGGCTCAAATTCCATTCATAGACACTTGTGAACATGTGAAATATCATATGATCAAGTCTTGCCCAAAAATTAGAAATAAACTGATTTTTATGCAAAACCCTAATTTGGTCCCCAAAAGTTAGGAGAAAATGATTGTTCCTCAGAATCTAAATTCCTCTGACTATGATGTTGATTGCCTCAAACCAAGATAAATCATGTGATGAGATGATGTCTTAGACCCAAGAACCCTACTCACGGAGGTGTCTCAAGCTCAAAAGGTCAAAACCCTAGTTGATGACTAACCATCATGAGAGTGCACTCTTCCTTCATTCTCTTGCCAAATTCAAAACTCTTGATGACATGATGGGCCATATGAGTTGTCTTTGAGGTATGGTGAGCCTTTGTGGATTGATGAATTAGTGTATCTCATTCTCCTTGCCTTGCACAATATAAAGATGGTGACACCCTTGACACCATGCCTTGAGAAAACTAATGATGTATATGTAATGTTCATGACTTAAATGCAAATGAGAAATGAAGCATAAGCCAATGGTATAGAGTAATAAATAAGAGGGCAAACTTTGGGGTATTACACACAGGTTTTGAACTTACCCGGTCTGTTTCCTCGCAATTTCAGCAGGATCCATGTGAAAACCTTGCGCCGTACCTTGATTTCTTCAGTTTCTTCTCTCAACCCACCTTTTGATAACTGCAATACTAACCCAATACCACACGTGTTCCTTTAATAAGACCCCAAGTCTCTTTCAAAGGTCACTTTGAGGAACTACACCACTCCAACTTTTTTACACTTTTGCTATTTATACTCCCCAACGATGTTTTTTCCCTATCTGTTCCCAATGTCTATAAATTAACACGTTTAGGTTACCATTTTTATAAACTTATTTAACACATTTTTACTTCTTCTTATTTTTTTGGCAGTTCCAAAAACATTTACTCCATATGTTTATGACATATGAAACGCACCATACTATGCACTTTCAATATCTATTATTTTAGTTTTTATTTTTGTTTTTTCTTTAAGTACTTTTTGGACTTTCTCTTATTATATTGTTTTTTGTTTGTATTCTATATCATAAAAAATATGCCATTTTATCAATTATTTTCTTTCCCCCTTAATTATCTTTAAATACTTATTATTCATTTTCATATCATCATATAATTTTAATATTTTCAACTTTGTTTTGTCAAATTGACTATTCTTTTTTTTGTTACTCTTTTTTACTTCAATTTTTTTTATGCACTCAATTATATACTCAGATCGGTACCCGTGCGATTGCACGAGTATTCTACTAGTTAAAAAAAAGAAAAATCTCCTTGACCTATTTTTCTTCCATATCTTTTTCCCTCTTAAACAAAACAAAAGAAAAAACCCATTTCTCCCATAACTCTCTCTTACCATTTTCTTTCTCTCATAAATCTCTCAAAACAAACAACCCTATAACGACTATAAACCGTACCCGAAAAGAAAATCCAATACAGTTAATAAGTTCCAACAACAGCGGCAAACTGAACCATTTCTTCACTTTTCAAATTTCAAAATCCACAGACCTTTCATTTCACTTTCTTTACTCTCTCTCAAACCCTCTCCTGAAAAATTCCCATAACACTTGCGATTTTTTCTACACAAACAAAGGAAAAAAAGATGGATTTCTTTTCCATGAAGAGGAAGAAGCTTCAAAGCCTTTGCAAGAAGCACGGCATTCCCGCGAATCTGAAAAATAAAGATATGGCAGAGAAACTTTCTTTGATTTACAAGGTTAGGGTTTCTCTTTACACTCTTTTTCTAGTGTTTAATTTTCTTGATCTGTTTGTTTTTTTTTTTTTTTTGAATTTTGATTGATGAAATAAGAATTTTAGTGGTTAATATAATTTTAGGGTTTGGAAAAATCATGTTTTTCCCTTTTAACATGCGTGTTTGGAACATAAGGTAGATTAAATTATGGGGAAAAATCGATTTATTTTTATAAATCAATTCTTTTGTCAGTATTCAGTGTTTGAACACTGGCACCGACACTTGTGATTAGATTTATTTTATTATTTTTTCAAATTATTACTAGGGTCGATTCGAATTATCACTAGGGTCGTTTCAAATTATTACTAGGGTCGCCGTGTCAGTGTCGGGGTCGTTTTTCAGAGTGCTCGGGCATCAGTTAATTACTTTTCATCACCTGTTATAATTATCCAGTTTTATTTTATTTTTCTGAAACTAGATAAATATCGGGGACAAATTGATTTAAAAAAAATCAACTTTTTGAGTAATCACTTTTCATTATATGTTATGGTTTTCTACAGTTTTATTTTTTCCTGTTATGTTTTTTAAGTTATGATTAATCACTTTTTAGGTTTTAACATAAGCGTGTTTGTTATGAATGTTAGAAACAGTGAAGTGAGTTAAATTAGAAAAGACCCAATAAATCAATATTTTTTCTAGAAAAAAATCATTTTTATAAGTTTTCATTCATATGTTAAGTTAAAAAAAAAAGTAAGTTTGTTTAATAAGAGAAGTGTTTTGTTTGAGTAGCTCCTCTTTAAAATTATTTTTTATTGATATTTTTATTTTTAAGAGAAGTTATTTTTAATTCTGTGATATTATGTAACAAAGGAACCTTACTCCCTTTGATAATAAATGGAACTTTATAATTACTAGTTTTGTTGTTTAAATTTTGTTAAGTATTTTTTTGCAGATTTTTTTCCACACTGTATCTTGTTCTTGTGGCTTAAAATAGTGTTTATTCTTGAGTTATTTCTTTATTTAGTTGTTTGTTTGGCATACTTTACAGGAAGAAAAAAATGAGAATCCCGGGTCACGCCGGTTACGATCTGATGTGGACACATCAAACGTGGAAATTATAGTATTGGACTCTGACAGTGATTCTGAAGTTCAAATGGAAGCTTTAGGTATATCAAATTCTATGTTAGTTTTGTATTTGATTTTTGTTTTTTTATAATATTTGTTTATTTATAATTTTCAAACTTTATGATTCTAGATACTGTTGCTGAGAAGGATTCTAATGAGAAGACCAATGTGAGCACTGAACATTTACTTGATGAGGAACCCGATCAATGTCTAACCACTTCTCCCCGAAGTGAAGTCAAATCTGATCTTAATATTATTCCTCCCTCGGATGATTCAGGTATAGAGAAGTTTTTTTGAATTTTATAGTGTTGTGTTTGATTTTATTGGAATATTTTTTTAATATCTCAAACCTCTATATTTTAGGCACCGCTGCTGGAAACGCCGATGCCATTGAAGTGAAGTCAGCAACACCAAGTGATCTTAATATTCATCACATGGTTGATTCAGGTATAGTTAGTTTTTTTATGAAATTTACTGATTGTTGATATGTGTTATAGTTGATTTTATCAGAATTAATGTATAATATCTGAGTTTATGTAGAAGAGATTGAGCAAGTTCATCAACTTGATGATAATATTTATGTTATGGACGAAGCTGCTGCAATGTGCCTTGATGCATCAACTGCTGTGACGCATACCGATGAGGTCAAGTCCAATGATCTTAAAAATATCGAGTCACACCTGTTACGATCCGATGAAGACAAATCTAATTTGGAAATTCCAGAGTTGGACTCTGAAAATGATATTGATGTTCAAATGGAAGCTTCAGGTATATCAAGTTCTATATTAGTTTTGTATATGTTTTTATAAGAATATTATTTTATTTATAAGTTTTCAAACTTTATATTTCTAGAAACTGTTGCTGAGAAGGATTGTAATGAGAGAACCAATGTGAGTGCTGAACATTTATTTGATGAGGAACCAAATCAATTTACAACAACTTCTCCACCTAGTGAGGTCAAATCCAGTGATCTTAATAATCTCGTGTCATGCCCGTTACGAACCGATGAAGACAAATTGGACTCTGATGTTCAAATGGAAGCTTCAGGTATATCAAGTTCTATATTAGTTTTCTATATGTTTTAATAAGAATATTAGTTTAT
This sequence comes from Lathyrus tuberosus, assembly GCA_022829125.1. Taxonomy (NCBI): domain Eukaryota; kingdom Viridiplantae; phylum Streptophyta; class Magnoliopsida; order Fabales; family Fabaceae; genus Lathyrus; species Lathyrus tuberosus. Next base: position 1,987,845 of record JALAZF010000233.1, read on the forward strand.
TTATAATTTTTTTTTCTTTATATTTCTAGATACTGTTGCTGAGAAGGATTGTAATGAGAAAACCAATATGAGTGCTGAACATTTACTTGATGAGGAACCAGATCAACTTATAACAACTTCTCCACTAAGTGAGGCCAAGTCCAGTGATCATAATAATCTTGTGTCACACCTCTTACGATCCGATGAAGACAAACTGAATTTGGAAATTGCAGATTTGGACTCTAACTGTGATACTGATATTCAAATGGAAGCTTCAGGTATATCAAGTTTTATATTAGTTTTGTATTTGATTTTTGTTTTTATAAGAATATTAGTTTTATTTATAAATTTTCAAACTTTATATTTCTAGATGCTGTTGCTGAGAAGAATTCTAATGAGAAGACCAATGTGAGGGAAGGACATTTGCTTGATAAGGAACCAGATCAATTTCTAACCACATCTCCACTTAGTGAAGTCAAGTCTAGTGATCTCAATGTTCAACACTCTGTTGATTCAGGTATAGAGAAGCTTTGGTGTACAATTTTTTATTTTCAATTTTATCCATGACTGTTCTCATAACACCTTTTGGTGCACTTTGATTTAATGTCTCAAACCTTTATATTTTAGGTACTGCTGCTGGAAATGCAGATTCCTGTGAAGAGAAGTCTGCGACACCTAGAGAGCATAATGTTCATGACATGATTGATTCTGGTAAATGGAAGATTTTTGAAAGTTGTTGATGGTTTGTATCGTTGATGTGTTTAATTTATAATCTACAACTATTTTTGAAGGCAATAGAAAATTATTGGTGTCGTGATTGTAAAGAAAATTGAAAAATGTTGACAAACAAGCACTTTTGCGCGGGTCTTTTGGTACACTTTGTTTTAATGTCTCAAACCTTTATATTTTAGGTACTGCTGCTGGAAGTTCAGATGCCTGTGAAGAGAAGCCTGCGACACCTAGAGAGCATGATGTTCTTGACATGATTGATTCTGGTAAATGGAAGATTTTTGAAAGTTATTGATGGTTTGTGATCGTTGATGTGTTTAATTTATAATCTACAACTATTTTTGAAGGCAATAGAAAATTATCGGTCTCATGATTATAAAGAAAATTGAAAAATGTTGACAAACAAGCACTTTTGCGCGTCTTTTTGATGTATATAAGTAGGGTAGGATTTTTTTGAACATTTCTTCCACCTCAACATAAGCAAGTGATATAGTTGTTTTATTGAAATTAATGTATAATTTCTGAAACTCTTAAATTTTAGGCACTGCTGCTGGGAATGAAGATGCCTGTGAAGTGAAATTGACACCTGAAAGAAGTGGCAATGTTGGATCTTTTAATGTGGAAGAAGACATAAATATGAGTGCCAATGTTTTAGAAGCATTTGGCAACTATATGATGCTAGGAGATCAGACATCGAGTGAAAGTACTTATGTTCATGAAGATATTGATTATCACTGTGTAATATCCCAAGCTGCTAAAACTTGCCATGATGCATCACTGGGTGTGAAAAATACTGAAGATAACACCAATGTGAATGTTGAGAATATTCTAGATGAGGTTCATTTGTCTAGTTTTGAACATTCAAATGGGACTCCAGCTCAGTTTCTGAAAACTAATCCATTAAGCGAAGTCAAGACTAGTGATCTTGATGCTGATAAAATAATTGCCGCAGGTAAATTGTTTTGTTTAGCCAAATAATTTATAGTCAGTGTACATCTTAGAAATATTTCTTAACCTTTTAAATTTTTTTAATACAGATGAGTTTATAATCTCTAACCTTGATATTTTAGGCACTGTTACTAAAAGTGCATATAAAAGCGGAGCAAAGTTTGAATCGTCACAAAAGATGAATATAAGTCCAGCTTCAAAGGAAATGGTTGGTTCATCTACCAAGCTGCTACCAAGAGATACTGTATTTTGTAATATGGAAGTAAGCATGCCAATTGGTGCTAATAAGGAGCAAGTTGATCCTAGCCACGAGAAAATGATGGAGTTTTCTCCCAAGCTGTTTAATAATCCAAGCTCACCAACAAATGGTGATAGTAGATTTTGTGGTTTGGAGGAAAACGTGGAGATTGGTGTCAATAAAGAGAACATTGATGCCAATGAAGATGTTATGCACGCAGAACCTAGTGCGATGGTCTTGAGCGACAATCAGAATCTTATACAGGCTGTTTCAGAAGAACCTGGTAACAATTTGATGAAGGATGAAGTTGTGAACGTTGATGATAAATTTGATCTTCTTGAAGATGTTCCTGGATCTGTTAACCCAGGATCAAAGAAAAATGCTGATTTGAACACCTATGTGACTGATGGAGATATTCTAGATGAGGTTCATTCATCTAGTTTTGAAGATTCAGATGTGACACCAGCTCAGTGTCTGACAACTGATCCGTTAAAGGAAGCGGAGACTAGTGATCTCAATGTTCACAAAATGTTTGAAACAGGTATATTGATTTTCCCAATCAAATAATTGGATTAGCCATGTATAGACATATATTAGCAAGATTTCTTAACCTTGTAACAATTGTTTTATAGGAATGAGTGTATAATCTCTCTAATCTTAATACTTTTCAGCTACTGCTACAAGAAATGCAGATACAAGTGGAGTGAAGTTTGAATCTTCAACAAAAATGAGTTTAAATTTTACTCCTGAGAAAATGATTGGCTCATCTACCAAGCTGCTTAATAATTCAGGGACACCAACAAATTTTGGATTTTGTGATGTGGATGAAAACTTGCAGATTGGTGCCAATAAGGAGCAAGTTGATCCTAGCCAAGAGAAAATGATGGAGTTTTCTCCCAAGCTGTTTAGTAATCCTGAGACACCAACAAATGGTGGAATTGGATTCTGTGGTTTGGAGGAAAACTTGGAGATTGGTGTTAATAAGGAGAACATTGATTCCAATGAAGATGTTATGCATGAAGAACCTAGTCCGTTGGTCATGAGTGACAATGAGGATCTTATACAGACTGTTTCAGAAGAACTTGGTAACGATTTGATGGAGGATGAAGTTGAGAACGTGGACGATAAATTTGATCTTCTTGTAGATGTTCATGGATCTGTTAACCCAGGTGGCACAAATAGCACTCATGGATCAAACATAAAAACTGATTCGAACACCTATGTGATCGGTGGAGATATTCTCGATGAGGTTCATGCATCTAGTTTTGAAGATTCAGATGGGACACCAGTTCAGTTACTTCCATCTGATCCGTTAAGGGAAGCGGAGACTAGTGATCTCGATCTTCACAAAATGTTTGAAACAGGTATACTGATTTTTCCACCCAAATAATTGATGAATAGCCATGTATAGACATATATTATCAAGATTTCTTAACCTTGTAACCAATACTTTATAGGAATGAATGAGTGTATAATTTCTCCAATCTTGATGTTTTTCAGCTACTGCTACTAAAAATGCAGATATAAGTGGAGTGAAGATTGAATCATTGCCAAAGATGAGTTTATATCCAACTCCAGAGAAAATGATTGGTTCATCTAGTTTTGAAGATTCAAATGTGACACCAGTTCAGTTTCTTCCAACTGATCTGTTAAAGGAAGCGGAGACTAGTGATCTCTATCTTCACAAAATGTTTGAAACAGGTATATTGATTTTTCCACCCAAATAATTGAAGATTAGCCATTTACATATACGTATTAGCAAGATTTCTTGACCTTGTAACAATTATTTTATAGGAATGAGTGTATAATCTCTATAATTTTGGCATTTTTCAGCTACTGCTAATAAAAATGCAGATACAAGTGGAGTGAAGTTTGAATCTTCAACAAAAATGAGTTTAAGTCTTACTCCTGAGAAAATGATTGGTTCATCTACCAAGCTGCTTAATAATTCAGGGACACCAACAAATTTTGGATTTTGTGATTTGGATGAAAATTTGCAGGTTGGTGCCAATAAAGAGAACATTGATCATAGTGATAAAGTTCTGCATGCAGAACCTAGTCTAGCGGTCAGGAGTGACGACGAAGAGGTTGATCTTAGTAATTATCAAATGGTTGCTCAAGGTATAATGCAGTTTAGGTGCTTAAATATATCATCAGTATTCATAGTTTTTATATGTAAGTACGAATCCGTAAAATAATATTTTATTGCACTCTTTCTGCAGAAGCTTGTGAAGAGATGCTTAATTCATCAGAAAAGAATTGTATGGTTGCTGATCCTGAGGAATGCACTGGATTTTCCCTTAATGACCTTGAAGCTTCAGCTTCTAAAGGCTCTGAGGCTGAAACATATTTTAAATCAACTGCACTTGGTGATGTTATGGAAACTTGTAACATGGAAGGAAGCGTGCTGGAAGGAGAAAACAGTCCGGAAGAAAATCAAGGTTATTCAGCGAGCTGGAAAAAGAAAGGGACTGATGTAGATGATATTAGTGGTGCAAATTCAGATGAGGAATTGAAAGCAGATGAGCTTGTTCCAGCGGTGCCGCAATCTAATGAAATGGAGTCATGTGATTTCGGCCTTCAACAACTTTTTGCTCAAGGTTGTTTAAATTGAGTAGGGAATACATTTCAGTTTCTGTTCAAGTGTTAATGAGTCAAATCATAGTCGTGGTTACAATTTCATTGTCCTGTTTATTTTCTGAATCAATGCATTTTCAGAAACAATGTTTTGGCATTTTAAAAATTTCTAAAATTATTAGATTTATTTTCCCGAATTATGAATACAAAATATACTATTGAGGAAAATATTATTTTATGTTTTATTAATTGAAGTAAAAATGATAATAGGAATTGTCGAATGTAAACATTCTCTTGCATTGCAATTAAATAGATTTGATGCAAATCAGATCGTGGTTGCAAATCTTTTTATAATTAAATATTTTACAAATGATCTTTTCTGTATAAGAATCAAATCAGATTGCGGTTAAATACATTTGTTGCAAATCAGAGTGCAGTTGCAGATCTTTTTATGATAAATTTTTGTACAGATTATCTTTTTATGATAAATTTTTGTACAGATTATTATTTTTTTATATAAGAAGTAATCGGTGTAAGTCTTTATTTGTAGACATTGCTTCTGGAGATGAAGAATCATTCATGATGCATAAAAATATGGAGACTGCCATGATCGAGGAAGTAAACAATCGGGAAGATTGTGTTTCAGCTCAGCGAGTTGTTAGCAATCTTTTTGACGACTCTGATGTTCATGATGATATTGGTCGAGTTGGGGCAGAAGATGAAACTCAAGCTCATTCGGCAAGCCGGAAAAAGAAAAGTGATGTGGATGAGACTAGTGGTGCAAATTCAGATAGTGTAATGGAGTCATCCGATTTCGGCCTTCAACAACTTTTTGCTCAAGGTAGTTTAACTTTTGATTAAGGAATGCATTTTAATTTCTATTCAAGTGCTTATGTATTCATGAAATGTGTAAAATCATTGTCGTGCGTGGTCGCAATTTCATTGCCCTGTTTATTTTCTGAAACAATGCGTTTTCAGAAACAAAGATAACAATGTTTTGACATTTTTAAAATTTCTAAAATTGTTAGGTCTTTTTTTTGAAAATTGTAAAAAAATACTGTGAAGAAATTATATATTTTTGTATAGAATGCGGTTAAATACTGATGCAAATCAGATGTTAGATTGCGGTTAAATACATCTGATGCAAATCAGGTTGCGGTTGCAGATCCTTTTATGATAAAATTTTGTACAAATTATTATTTTTCTATATAATAATTAATTGATGTATGTAAACCTTTATTTGTAGACACTGCTTTTGGAGAAGAAGAATCATCAAAGATGCATAAAGAGATGGAGATATTGGTCGAGTTGGAGGATTGCATCCAAGGTGCATCCAAGAATCACCCTCACCCCATGACCGAGGAAGAAAACAATCAGGAGGATTGCATCTCAGTTCAGCAAGTAGTTAGCAAGTTTTTTGACTCCGATGTTCATGATGATATTAGTCGAGTTGGAGCAGAAGAGGAAAATCAAGCTTATTCGGCAAGCCTGAAAAGGAAAAGAAGTGATGTGGATGATACTAGTGGTGCAAATTCAATTGAGCAAGTGAAAGCAGACGAGCTTGTTCCCGCTGTGCCTCAATCTAGCGAAATGGATTCATGCAATTTCAGCCTTCAACAACTTTTTGCTCAAGGTAGAGTTTAAATTTTGAGTAAGGAGTGCATTTCAATTTCTATTCAAGTGTTTATGCACTCAACAAATGTGTTAAATTGCAGGCGAGATCACTATGATTGAGGAAGAAAACAATCATGAGGATTGCGTGATTGGTCGAGATGGAGCCAAAGATGAAAATCAAGCTTATTCGGCAAGCTGGAAAATGATAAGAAGTGATGTGGATGATGCTAGTGGTGGAAGTTCAATTGAGCTAGTGAAAGCAGATGAACTTGTTCCAGCTGTGCCTCAATCTTCAACGGATTCATGGAATTTCAGCCTTCAACAAATTTTTGCTCAAGGTAGAGTTTAAATTTTGAGTAAGGAGTGCATTTCAATTTCTATTATAGTGTTTATGCATTCAACAATTATGTTAAATTGCAGGCGAGGTCGCATTTGCATTGGCTGGTTTACTTTATGATAAAATATTGTATGAATGACTTTTTCTATATAAGAACTAATTGATATTCATGTTAACCTTTATTTGTAGACACTGCATCTGGAGATCAAGATGTTTATCTAAAGAAGTTGGACTCACCATCAAAGGCTACACCAATTGCAAGTGGAGAGAAAAACATCATTTTTACTCCTAAGTTCAATGAATCATCTATGATGCATAAAGAGATGGAGATTGCCATGATTGAAGAAGAAAACAATCAGGAGGATTGCATTTCGGCTCAGCGGGAAGTTTGCAAGTTTTTAGACACCTCTGATGTTCATGATGGTATTGGTCTAGATGGAGCCAAAGATGATCAAGTTTATTGGGCGAGCCGGAAAAGGAAAATGAGTGATGTGGATGATACTAATGGTGGAACTTCTGATGTGGAAGTGAAAGCAGATGAGCTTGTTCCAGCTGTGCTGCAATCTAGTGAAATGGAGTCGAGTGGTTTCGGCCTTCCACAACTTTTTGCTCAAGGTAGGAGTTTAAAATTTAAGTGTTTATGTATTCAACAAATTTGTTAAATCGCAGGTGTGTTTGCAATTGCACTGCCTGCGCAATTTTAAGGTAGGAGTTTAAACAATGTTGAGGTTTTCATAATTTTTGTAAACCTTGATTTCTAGATACTGCATCTGGAGATGAAGATGCTTACCAAAAGAAATTGGACTCATCATCAAAGGGCACACCAACTGCAAGTGGAGAGAAAAGCATCATTTTTACTCCCAAGCTCCAAGAATCATCAATAATGCGTAAAAAGATGAAGATTGAGATGAATTTGTCTCAAAAACCTGCAACAAGAGATAGTGTTGGTACCTTTGATATGAAAGAGAACGCTAAAACTGACAAGAAGGAAGACATTAGCTCGACGGTGTTAAGGAATAAGTTTGCCAAGAGGCTACCTCTTCAAGATCTTCACCAGAATTGATCTTAACAGTCTATGCAGTGTTTGTAAGTTACTTCTTCAAGATCTTCACCAGAATTGATCTTAACAGTCTATGCAGTGTTTGTAAGTTACTACTTACTACTTGTAATTTAGTGAATGATCATGATGCTAATTATTTGATGATCATGCTTTGCAGTATGGTAGACTGTTGGTTGGTCTTAAGTGTAAGCTCTTTTTAATGCTTATTGCTTAATGCCTTTTATTATAAGACATTTTAACATGAAATGTGTTGTATTGAATAAGTTTGAGGACTGGTTACTTGTTTATCCTGTTTTAATGCCTTGTATTGTAAGACATTTTCACATGAAATGTGTTGTATTGAATATATTTAAAGACTGGTTGTTTATCCTGTGTGGGAGAAATTTGTTCAGTTTGGATAAGTTCTTGCTTCTACTGTGCATGTTTATGCTCACATAGTATATACTTTCAACTTTCTCGCTTAATACTTGTACACATTGAGTACATTAGTTGATAACACTATGGGTTTTAGGTTAAAGTTAGATTCGCAATGTCACTTTAGGTCTAAGTTGTCTGACCCTTTCTTTTTATGTTGTTAGTTTATATATCGAATAACACTATGTTGTTAGTTGATAACACTTGTAGGCTCGGTCTCCATAAACAGCTACGTTCCCTTGTCTGTTTGAAATCATTCAATTGGAGTCAATTCCCTTTCCTTTATAACCATCAATCGATTGCGCCGACTTTGGGCTGGCCTATTCGACTTGTCTCATTTATGTCGATCCAACTCGATTTTGTTCTATGGGATACTTTGAAACCGTGGCAGATTCTCTTGAATTCGGGTTTAGACCAGACAAAAACTTTCAGATATGTACACAACCTTTCAAGCATCACATCGAGTGATATGCTTTATGTGAAAAATTAAATTGTATGATACTAAATACTTTTCATCGTTTGAAGGAGCAATAATCAATTATTATATGATAAACTTTTTAGTTCAAGTTTACTGAAATCATTTGATTACCTTTTAACAAACATTTTAAAACATTTTAGCTAGCACATCTTATGTTATCTACTTCTGTAATTGATATACAGTATAAAGATATTTAATATTAAAGATGTTTATTATAAAGACATTTTAAAATAAAACTATTTACAAATGTAATTAGCATACTCTCTGTACATATTAGGGGTGTGCAAAATATTCGGTTGTGAAATTCAAATTCATAATCAAATTCAAATCCATTTAAAATATTCGGATATAATTAAATGATTATTAACCAGTTTAATTATTATTTGTTGGTTATTCAATCATATTTTATTTTTGGATCCGGTTATAATCGGGTTATTATTCCAAATCTAAATATTTCAATTCAATTATATATATATTTTTTATTTTCAAATAAAATTTTAATTTATTTAGAAAAAAAATTATTCTTTTTTTGTTAAATTTTGTGAAAAAAATAATTCATTAATATGAGACTCATTAGATAAGATCAATAAATTTAGATTCATATATATATATATATTAAAACAAGTTAGTTTTAGTATTGGAATCACAATTTTAAATAAATTTATATGATGTGAAAACTGTGAGTTATTACTCCCGGGTGGTCTTTGTGATTTTCAAGTTTATTTTTATTTTGTGCGCTTCTTTCGCTTCGATTTTACCTGATTTATATTTTGTCTTTTTGGTTAGTCACATAAAGTTTGAGTTGATGCATAAAAGCTTAAGAATTAGTTCAATGCTTTTATAAACACAAATGCCCAAAACAATAACTTTAATTCTTTTCACACATTAAACATAAGGCCCAATATAAATATATAACTATTTTAAATGGTTCAATTAGATATATATCCATGTATAATTTCTATCTTTTTGATCAGTTAAGTGGCACAAGAAATTTTTTTGCCAAAAAAAATTAAATTTATTAAATTTTTTGAAAAATAAATATATTTTTTGTGAAAAAAATTTATTTTTTTTGAAAAAATATTAAATATTTTGAAAAAAATTAAATATTTTGAAAAAAAAGTTAATTTTTTGTGAAAAAAAAATTTTAATTTTTTAAAAATTAATTAAATTTTTTGGATTTTTTAAAAAAGAAAATCATTTAAAAAAAAATTAATAACCGGTTTAAAACTGATTATATAATCAAATCCGAATTTATAATCGATTTTATAATCAGTTTTGATTTAAATGTGATTATGATTATAAATTCAAACCATTTAACTAATTTAAAAATGATTATAGTTTGGTTTTTAAAAATAACCAACCATCCACACCCTTAATACATATGTTTATATGGATAAATATATTCATGTATGAGTAAAAACTTTTGTCTTACCATACATTTGTGTATGAGTAAAAACTGTTGTCCCAAAACTTTTTTTTTTGTTGATATTTTTCATAAACCTTTAAAACTTATGTTTATGTGTACATCAAAATAATTTAGAATTTTTTACGCAAATACTCCTATTTTTCAGCAAAATTCTCAAAATACCCTACGTTTTAGAAAAATTCTCAAAGTACCTCAGTTAAGGTTTGGGATTGTGCATGGTCGCCATATCAATTGGCGACCCTTCCTTAGGGCATACAAGCCGTCACCAATTGAACTGGAGACTGCTTATCAAGTCGCCAATTCAATTGGCGACCTAGTGTAAAGGCAATAACTCTGTCGCCAATTGATGTGGAGACTCCCTAGAAACTGATTTTTTTCCCTATAAATAGGGGTGTTCAGCTCAGTTACTTCCACATCTCATCTCACAACTTTGTTCTACTCATAAAATGTATCGTCGTCCTTGGGGAAAAGTCGTATTTTCGCGAGAGAAGCCACCGATCGACATGTTGTTTTGGAACATACAAAGTTTCAATAAACTTAAGAGAGAGCTGAATCGGTGGTTGAAGGGAGACATTGGTGAAGGGTAGAAAATCTGAAGTATCGAGAGACTTGATCGACTACGTGGATGGGTTCGTGTGAAGACTGACAAAGATGCGAGGGAAGTCATGTTTGGACCGAATGAAATTAGTTTGATTGTTGTAATCTGTTAAGAATGTGTTAAGTTGTTTGTGTTGTTTGTTGTTAACACTGTTGTTTGTTGTTACAGTTGTTTGTGTTAGTGTTGTTTGTTGTTAAAATTGTTGTAACGAAGACCCATCAATATATAAAAATATTTGGTTACAACAAATGAAAAGATATGCTAAATTATGATGCAGATGTTCCTCCAACGTTGGGACAATTTCTTTTGTTGTGGCTGGGCTGACGACAGATACTGCATAGTCTTATCATTTTATCAGCGGTATCCATTTCTGTTCTTATACGCTTGCTATTTGGGCGCCCCTTTTTCTTTCTTCTCATTTCATCATTGTGCCAAACTATGTCACCTTGGTATGGAGACCAATAATCCTCCATTGGTAGCACTGCGAAGCCTTCGCTGTATACATTCATAACATTAACCACCTTGTAAACATCAGATAGATAGCCATAAGCATCCTGACGAGCATGTGCGCATGCTGCAATGGCATATGAGCAAGGTACATGGAGGGCCTGGAACTTGCCACAATCACACCAATATCTGTTTAGCCTGACAGCATACGATAAATTGGGCCTCCCCTCATTAAAATCCATTGTTTCTTGTACACTGAATGATTGCCTATGTCGGTCAAAGATTGTAACTGCATGTGTGCTGGCTCTGATAGTATCACCCTTCATCAATTTCATAACGCTCTCACTGTATACTTGACCAGACGCTTACACTGCACTCCATCTTTCACCTCTTGTTGCGAAAAGTGATGCCAACCTATAATAGGTTGATCTCACCAAAGTAGTGATTGGAAGGTTTCTTATTCCTTTGAATACCCCATTCATGGACTCCACAAGGTTTGTTATCATGTGACCCCATCGACAACCACCATCAAAAGATCTTGTCCACCTTTCTAGTGGAATGTTATCCAACCAGCTTCCTGCATCTGCATTTGACATCCTTAAGGAAGAAACTCCAAGCAGAAGCGGTCTCACCCTCAACCAAAGCAAATGCTATTGGAAAGACATTACTGTTGCCGTCTTGTGCAACAACCATAAGCAAGGTTCCCTTGTATTTTTCGTGGAGCCATGTTCCATCAATTTGAATAACATGTTTGCAGAATGCAAAACCTCTTATGCATGGTTGAAACGACCAAAAGAGACGGTGGAAGTTGACATTTCCGTCAACAATGGTTCCATCTGGCCTACATGCCGGCACTGTCTGCATGATTGCAACAGTTCCCGGTGTGTATGTCTTTAGGGCTACCAAAAATTGCAGTAATTCCTTGTACGAATCCTCCCAGTTGCCAAAGACCCTTTCAACAGCCTTTGTCCTTGAAATCCATGCCTTCTTGTAAGAGGGAGTATAATTATACGTCGTCACGATGTGAGATATTATTATACTCACTTTGACTGAAGGATCCTTACTAACCATTGGTAAAATGTCTTGACATATCAAATCTGCACTTAAATTTCGGTGATCTTAGACAATATTTGTCGGAGTGCAATTATGAAGTGGCTGTATGGAAGCTATCTTCCAACAATCGCTCCGCTTTGTGTAAGAAGCAGCAAGTCGAAACTTGCAAAGAGGATTACGACAAATAAATATATACCCTCTCGAATCCGTTTTGTGTACACTATAATCAACAGAGTTATCCATGTGAAATTTTTTTATGGCTCGTACACAATCTTCTTTGGTATGAAACATGTCTTCTTCTTTTAATTCATTCTTTGACCGCATATACGGGTTCTGAAATATATCTGCGGATGGATCATCGTCTTGCAAGGCCATGTATGTCAGGAGGACGATGGACATGATCTGGATGTATGGACGGTTCTTCGTCATCCTCATCGTTGTCGTTCAATATCTGATCGAGCAGCTCCTCGCTTCCTTCTTCTTCTTCATCAACGATGTCGACCTCTGCTTCAGTTTCGTCAAAGTATTCTGATTCACTTTCATCTGAGTCTACACATGGTGACTGATTTATGATCTAAGACTGTTGAGATGGAATATTTTGTTGGAGAAATGTATACAACTCAATGTAGTTAAAACCAGAATGTTCGTGACTAACGAACATATTTACTACATCTTCGTCATCTCACAATTTTAGTGGATAAAACTTAACTTGGTTGGTTTAAAAAAAATAGGGTTTCGATATATTATTTGTGATATAGGTCCAAGACCTTGAAAATGGAAAAAACTTATGTTTCTATTGACTACGAATTGGACAAAAGCGGTGTTTTGAAAACCAAAACCAGATACATCGGAGACATATGTCTCTCCGTTGTAATGTGCCTTAACAACGTAACTCAGTGCAGATGACATACTGACAGGAGTTGTTTGGGACAAACTAAGAATTTCTTTGCTTTCTTGTTTGATAGAATGCATGCATGCATGCAAAGACATATAAATAGCAAAATAAATGCGTCACTAGTTCGCCATCTGAATTGGCGACATCCAACAAATTCATTAATGAACTCGCCATTTGAATTGGCGACATGTTGCAGTCTTTAATGACTGTGTCGCCAGCATGCTGTGCATGCATGAGGCAGTCTTCAGCTAGGACACAGGCTACGTACGCCGGTTTTATTTTAACTGCAGAGTCTACAAAAGATAGGAAACTACAGAAAACCAGGGTGTTACCTTATGCTTCTTATTGGTTTATTTTTATTTCCCGAGGGTACTGGTTCTTCTATGCACATTATGTACTTACCCTTATTGAGAGATCTAAATCAAACAAGACAGTATAGTTGGGGTTTCGCTTGTCTGTCTTATTTGTATAGATCTTTGTGTAAGTGCGCCAAAAAAGATGCATCTACTTCTTTTGGATGCGCTGTTTTGCTCCAAGCTTGGGGCTGGTCTAGATTGCCATCCCTAGCGCCCGTCAACCACAACGACATTTCCTTCCCGTATGCACAAAAGTAAGTTAATAACTTAATATTTTTTTTATCCTTAAAAATTATTGTGTCTAACATTCTCAACTTAAAATTCTTTTTTTAGATGGTCGACTAAGGGTATGAGTTACAATAGATGTCCGAAATATTGTATCATTCAATACCGTAATCTTTTGGATCACCTAACACCCGCAGATGTAAGTCCTCCTAAACATTTCTATTCTTTTATATCATATATTTTACTATCTAATATTTTTCTATTCTTCAGTTCATATGGCGTCCATATCTAGGCATGGAAGACCTACATCAAGTCAGCGAAGAAGATGCTGCCGTTTGGACTGCATGTGTACCGATCATCAGATTCACAACTGTGGAGCTGCACAACAGTTACCGTGTCAAACTGCAATTTGGAATGTATCAAAACATCCCAGATCCGCCTGTTGACATCAGTAAATGGCATCTAAAAAGAGTTAATGCTCAATGGGACTTTGACGACTGGAAGGATTTTGCAAAGACTGAGCGTCGTAAAAGGATAAACCGCAACCACTATGTCTTACGTGAGCCGGTGATGCCAACCCCATCTATACCAATAAATAATTACATGGCTTGGTACAGATCGGTTGCAACTTGGTTTTTCTCCGAAGACAGGTATTTATACGACCCATGTCAGACCACCTACACACAAGAAGCCTCAACGTCTAACCCACCTCCAAGGCCATGTTACTCACAACCCCCTACCCAACAAAATTACCAACCCATTATCCATCCAAACATGCCATACACCCAACCACAATACCAAGAGCGTCCCCCATACCATCTTAAACAAAATGATTACTATCAAGAGACTCAATATAACTATACCCCCAACACAACACCAAGATACAGCCAAAACGAGGGTACATCATACCATAGCCAAATTGGGCAAACATCTTTCCATAGCCCTAATGCCCAAACATCATACCCTAGCCAACATAATCAATCTTTTCAACAGCCTTATGGCTTTCAAACACCATTTCAACCTTTCACCAACGAATCCTTCACACCAATGTCTCCCTTCAATCGTCCTGGCCGCACACCGATCACCCCTTCAAACTACCCTGACATGGGTCGCACGCTCAGTTTCAGTCCCCAAGACTTCACGAGAATGCAAAACATCCTAAGGGAACCATCTCGGAATGTTCCTGAGACTTCAACTCCTCAAACACCGGGCGTGAATCAACAACAAGGAGAACAAGGGGGCCAAGTACAACGAGTGCAACGAGTGAGGGTCCCTATGGGACGTGGAACCGGTGGCCGACTGGATGCACCCGGTCACCAACATTAATTAATGTAATATTTTATTAAATTAATGAAAATTTTATTTCATCGTGCATAAAAAAAAATATGACATATTTCAACTAATATTTCACTATGGAAAAAAATTACAACACACACCCTGTCTCCACATCAATTGGCGACAGGGTTTTACCTTTACACCAGGTCGCCAATTGAATTGGCTACTTGATAAGCAGTCTGCAGTTCAATTGGCGACAACTTGTATGCCTTAAAGAAGGGTCGCCAATTGATATGACGGCCATGTACAATCCCAAACCCTAACTGGGGTACTTTGGGAATTTTTCTGAAACTTAGGGTATTTTGAGAATTTTGTTGAAAATTAGGGGTATTTTCAATAATTTAGGGTTAAATATACGACATATATTAATTAAAATCAATCTGAATTTATTATAATAAACCAAAAATGGTAATTTATGTGGATTTTTCAACCAAAAATCTATATTACATTAAATATTATTTAAAAAAGGTTTATAAACACTTCCACTTATTTTTAAAATTTCGATGTGGGACTTCCTTACATTTCAAATTCTACTTCACTCAAGAAAAAACATACCAACTCTTTGAAGAAACAAGAACATATTATTGAATTGGTAAGTTAGATGAATGAATTACTACCAGTTTGAACAATAAAAGATTTTTGGCAAAACCATCTGTGATCAATATTCTGAAGAATTGGATTTAATCGAGCTTCAACATCCCCCTGTATACCATTAGATTGCCTGACATACGAGTGAAGGAATATATGTATGTATTCGTGACTGAGTTAGAAGTCACTCACTCACCATCATACCATTGCTTTTGAAGGCTACTGACAGTGTAGATATTTGAGAGGAATATTGAAAAATAGGGTCATATATATCGGTCAATCCATCATCATAGAAGTTATCTCAATTGATACCACAAAGTTATATTTAAGTATATCCTCTGCATAACATATCTTAAATCTTTAAATATTAGGCTTTGAAAAAGATTATTGGACTTTATGTTTTAAAGTAGTTTTAATAATTAATTTATAAATATATTTTTATAAAAATATTAATAAAAATAATTTTAAAAAGTATAAAAAAAGTAAAAAAAAAAATTATTAAAAAAAGTAAAAAAATTTAAATAAAATTTTAAAAAAAATCCATGTGGATTTAAATAATAAATACTGTCAAGTCAATAATAAATGGAATATGGGTTGAAATAGTGTTCACAACAGGTATAGACAGAGAAATTTCATATTACTAATGGGGAATAAAAAAAAATCTTTTATAGGGGTGTAAAACGAATCTCGCTTACATTGCAGGGCTGTCGTATATTTAACCCAATACTTTATGAAAATAATTTATAGCATATATAAATGTCATAATTTTAAAAATTGGATTGGATCGTTGGGTCCAACCGATTCAATAAAAAATCGAACCCATTTAACACTCTGCAAGTGTAAGATAATATCAAAGTAGTAAAAAAGTTATCGTTTCTAAAGGACCAAATATCCGATTACTAAATTGTACTATATTATTATTTAGCTAAAATGATCGAAATTGAGTTTGAGTTAGAAACATACTAATTTTTAACGAATATAGATTATAATTTTAAAGTAGACACACACAAACCTCTTGTTTTATTACGAGAAATGAGTCGAATTGCAGAAAAATAGACACCTACTTTTGTTAGTGTAATACCTCGTATTTGACAAAATGCTCTAAATAATATTAGTTGTGATCAACTGACTTTCAGTGTGCTGTGAGATCTATCTATTGAGATTATTAGAGCAACCGATGAGCTCAAATTTGATTTAATTAATATTATTTGACTCTGAAGTTTTATTAATTGGTACATTAAAGACATTTTGGATACCCTTAATTTCGGACTTTTAACCAAGTTAGTCTTACTAATTTTTCTTGTTACCCCTTTTGTACCTTTTGTTCCAATTCTGCGGGAGAAGCATTAAAGAAGGAAAAGAAAGGAAAGAAAGGATAGGAGAAGAGAAAAGGAAAAGAAGAATAGAGAGGAAGAAAAGAAAGTAGAGAGAAAGAAGAAGAAACCCTAAAAGAAGAGGAAACTTCACCATTCACCATCAAATCATCTCATCTTCATCATCAACAACTTCTTCATCATTACCTAAAGGTGGGTTCTAGTTAGACACTTAGGTTAGAAATTTCTAGACAGACACGTGTGAGTTTGAATTTGGTTAGATTTCTCCACTTCCATGAAAATACCATGATTCTTGTTGTGTTCATGATATTGTTGTTTGAAATATTGTTCTTATGCTCTACTATGTTGACACCATGTTGGATTGAGATGAGAAGGAGTGGGGTTTGAAAACCCCTTTGGAACTGTCCATATTAAGCTGAAGATTATGGAAATCTCAGGGCTCGCACAACGAGCTGAAGGCGAACATGACAGTCTGTCATGCTCGTACTTCAAGCTGAAGGAGAGGCGTAGGCGAACATTCACCCATGACGACCACTGAACCCTTTTGCCACTGCCTATGAATTTCCTGTGTCTCCCAGAGTTCGCACAACAAAATCAAAGTGAAGGGTCCTCGCCTGGCCCTCGCACTGCGAACCTGACAGTGTTTTTCATATTTTGTTTGATGCTTGCTTGGTTGTTTCACATGTACGTTTATTGTTGTTAGTTTTTGTTTATATTGATTATTATGGGTAATATGCATGTGGATTAAATGATGGTGGATTGATTAAAATGATGATTATGTGATTAAAAAGAATTAAGAAAAGTGAGGAAAACCTTATCACAATTCAATGGAATGACCTAGTGATGTAACTAAGAAATGATAGATGACTTAGATGACAATGCTTGTGCAATTGATGCCTAGGTGTGCATCCTTGACAAGTAGTTGTCTAGTGGAAAGGTGAGACATTATATGGAACATGTGTTAGTTTTATGTTACTTTGAGAATAAGGTGAATGTGTTCGCCTTGTGATTTTCAAATATAATCATGTTGCGTTTATGATCACGTAGTCGGAAACAATCCATTGAGATGTGTTGTTCCAAAAGTCGAGGCTTATGTAGAGCGCTCCTCTGGAATGTACGCACTATTACTATGACACGTTTGATTCTCGTGTGTAGTACGAATGGAGCCTACGAGTGAAATGCTTGAGATGTGGGCGGTCCTATGGGAAGCGGCGATTCATGTGGAAAACACCTTGAATCTGAATCCATTTCGTATGTCAAAGTAGATACAAGGATTCGTGGCCCGTGTCGATAACTCTAGACGCAAGGTTGGCTGGGGAAAGATGCCTTGATGTGGTTTCCGATTAGTGATAGTTTGAGTTGTTGAACTCAATCGACTTGTTTCCATATAGTGTGTGGTTTATGAGCTCAAGTCTTACCCCTTTCCCTTTTAACTTGAGCTAGGATTAGTTAAAACCTTGTAAACCTGAGAGAATCCATAAGATAGAGAACCCACTGGGATAATTATCTCACCCTATGTCGTTGATTATATTTCAGGTGGTTCCGGTTCCGTGAAGGGTAAGGATAAAACAATTTGATATCCTTACTTGTCTTGACATTTTGGGATGGCATTGTTTCCGCTGTGAAGACTCTATTTTGAGATCATTTGATATGATCTAGTTCTTAGTCTTTGGAGCATCTTGTGTATATTATGCCATTGTTTTTAGATTTTATGGTTTGACATGTAATGTATACAGTGTGCTACTAGGAACTAATTTGTATTTAAGTACCAAACTTGCAAAAATGTATATTATGTATCTTCTAGACATATATTTATATATGGGTGTTACAGTCAGTGTGTTGTCCTATCTCAGACAAATAATTTATCCACTTTCGTCGACAAAATTTATTTGTTTGAGATTAATTCCACGCAACTATAAAAATGAAACTTTCTCAATTGAGTTCTTGACACTTTTTCCGTCTTGTACTCAGTTGTCTAGAATTCCGGTTTAGAGTACCGAAACACACCCTTTCAGCGTATGATCGGTACTTGAAATGTCTTTACTTTCACAAATGATATATGTTTAAATGCATAAAGTTCTAAAATAATTTTTAACTTTGGTTCTCATAGTAAAATGGCTGAGGATTCACTTGGGGTTTATCATGAGACAATCCTCCCGACCCTTAGTCCCTAGGAGACTACATGAACATGTTTATCAACAAAGTAAATAAAGCATTGGCATACATGATAACAGAAAATAGTAACGACGATAAGTAAATAAGAGCCTGAATTGAAAGCAAAAAATACTTGAATGAAAACTCCAATGAAGCTCTTGACTACAATACATGATAGAAGGAAAATTGCAAGAAAATAAAATTTGTAAAGTAAATAGAGTCTAGGGCATGAGATGCATTATTTCTTTCTATTTGGAATTAGAAAAGGCAAGACAAAATGTATAAAAGAAAAAAGGAAATCGTAAGTTCATGGGGTTACTACGATCCATAGCTTGCGCTATGGCCAACTCGTAGCAGGCCCCTGGCTTTTTGTATGGAGGGCTTTTGGGGGCTATTATGACTTGTAGCCTTTTCTACGACCATCCCGTAGTGTGTCCCTAGATTTTGTATGGTGAAAACTACCTTCTCGATTTAAAACGCTTTTTGCTCCTCTCGACTTGTCTTTTATCGGGGACTTCTTTTCTAACATGAAAATTGAGAAAACATACAAATAAGCATAAAAGTGACAATCAAGAATTTAAAAGGCTAAAATAGAATGAAAAACTACTAAGAAAATAGTACAAAAACCACATATCACTATAACTAGTTCGATATTGTTGTTAGATCGTTTATGAAATTAACCCAATCATAAATTGGTTCGACTGGAAAACCCGACTGGTTTGGCGAGTATTGAATTTAATTGCATAAATTACTAAAAAACAATTTGAATTTGACAGTAAGAGTTGAACCATAAACCTTAGACTTAGTTTGTGTTATGGGCCACCATAAGGTATAGTAAGAGAGGCCTAAGATTGAAAGCTATTGAGGACTATGTGATAGAAATGAGTTTTTTTTAGTACTCTTAAGCATAGAAAATCTAATCCCTTTCTCATCACACACCATCTAGATCAATCAAGCGGTTCCAACACAATATGATGCTTTCCACGTGAAGCAATTATAACCGCCATTGTTATATAAAGAGAGAAGACACAATTTTACTGGTAATTCATATCCATTCTCATTATTCATTCCTTTTCATGCTCTCACTGAATTTTGTATTGGAATTCTAACTTTGCAAGCACAACCCCACACCTCTGTATCGAAAAGCTTAGTGCTTTGCATTTAAAGTCTAATCAATGGTCCATCTCACATTCTAGTTCTCTCGCGGAATAATAGTGTCGTCTGTGAGAATCAATTTTTGATTTCTACAAACTTCAGCAAGAAACATTTATTAATAATTCTAAATATATTATTGTCAACTCTATTGTAAACTGAATTAAGGGCACAAGAGTTACCAAGTGCTTCTTCCTCTTCTTCTTTTGATTAGTTAATCTCAGCTTCAAGGTTCAGTGTTATCTTCAGCTGTAACCTTTGGAGGGGTCCATCCATTTATGTCTTCTTTTCAAGTCTCACTATTCATATACTTGGGAAAGGAAACCATGAATGCCTTCCAATAGTTATAATTCGTACCATAAATAATAGGTTGTTAATTCATATATCCTCCTTCTTTAGAGATACCTTGGAGCTCACCCAACTCAAACAGGGTGCCTTCTATGATTCCAATTGAAATTCTATTATATTAATGATAAGATGCCAGATACAATGTTGGAACAATGTGCATGACAATAAGTAAACATAATAGACAAAACAAAAGCAGAATAAAAATAACACAGAAATTGGTAACCCAATTCGGTGCAAAATCACATACATTCGGAGGACATTAATCAAATGAAAGGAGGTTCACTCTTAATAGTCAGAATTATAAAGTAGTCTTATCTGAACTCTCTTAGTTCAAAGTATTTTTTTTCCTAATACTACCCATGAACTTTGATCGAGGCTCCCTCTGAATTCAAAACACCTATCACTTTCAATCAAACACTACTCCAAGTGTTTGAAAAATTACAAAAGTATATGAAATATGAAACAACAATACAACTCAAATAATTTATTCTCCTAACATAGAAATATGCCTTAGGAATAAAGTATTATAAATCAAATAAAGACTCAATATTAATAATACACACCAAGCTTAGTAGTGCAAGGTCCGTGTCTTCACAAAGGAGAAAGACTAATTAAATAGCAACACAAGTCCAACTCGAAGGCTCAATAGGGTTTTCAGTTTAGAAGTTGTTGAACCCCCAAAAACAAATATGATTAATCTTTTAGATGTTGATTGCAAATCTAGATTGAACAAAATCTTGACTAAATCTAAATCTATTGAAAATATGAAAATTAATCTTGTTAAGACAAATTCATATTAAATATTTCTTAGTCCAAAACGTACATAACAAATCAAATATCTAATTGGACATAATAAGAAACAAATCTTCAAGAGCATGAGAAATACTTCAATCACCCCTGCACACCAAGCAAACAGGGTGAGACAAAATGTCTCACATAACTCAGGACATTTTGTTTGACATGTTACTTTCTACTAAAGTGTCTTAATTACTTTGAAAAAGAGTGTCTCATAATTTGACATAACATCTTTCTTCACATGTTGCCTATAAAATCTGTCAATCATATGTAATAACAATTTTGAGTGTTAATGAAAGGTTGTGCTGTGGGTTGGTAGTTTTTTTTGTGTTGGTATATGAGTGTATGTTTGGTGTTGGCTTTATTGAACGTTTGAAGATGATACTTGTTCACGCGGTTCAACAAACAATCCAGGTTCAGATAAAAAGTCAATTGAAACCGATCTATACCATGCAATGTATTGAGGATTTGGTTTCCATTCGGTTGACATGTTATAATCGGCCAATAAAAATTTGCGGCGGGTCCTCCATTGGTAGATCTTTCCAAATGTCAAAAGTCTTTTGATCAAATGCTTTACTTTTGTGTTTATCTTCGAAGCACCTCAACGATGTTCTGACGCATGCCAAAAAGTAGCATAACTATCACTATAGTGCATTTCTACAATAACAAAGTTGATAATTGATGTTGTTGGTCTATATTGTTGTATCATCTCCATCGCTTGAATAACATCTTATATAGACAGATATAACTTCCAGATAAATTGATGCATAACATGTATTTGTCAAT
Organism: Lathyrus tuberosus; assembly: GCA_022829125.1. NCBI lineage: Eukaryota > Viridiplantae > Streptophyta > Magnoliopsida > Fabales > Fabaceae > Lathyrus > Lathyrus tuberosus. The sequence continues at coordinate 2,009,711 of JALAZF010000233.1, forward strand.
TTTGCAACATACATGCTCCAATACAGTTGACGATGATAAAAGTTTAATTAAATCGATAGATACAAATTATAACATACTATTATATCAAAGAATAATCAAATATTATAGGAACAGTGTACCTTATAGAATTGGAGAAGTTGTCGACGGTAAGAGTGACTATGAGAGGATTAATACCCTTATTGCTGTCTAGGGTTTTTAGAGTATGTTAATTGTCTAATGGGTAGACATTTAAATAGCTAAACGGATGAGGGAAGGGACCTCTCATTGGGCTTAATTGAATGGTCTAACCCATCACGGCCCATTCAGACACAAAACCCAATCAAACAATTCATCTATTTAGTGTTTAATAACAATAGACCATAATATAATTAATTATGTCAATCCATATTTGATTAATTAAATAATTAATCTAACAATCTCCCACTTGGATGACAATAATTAATTATTAAAAATATTGATTTTAATATTATAATATAAATAATGGTCAAAACACTAATCAATAAAAAAGAAGTAAATTTCAATGCGGCAGAAATTGTATCCGATAGGGAAGATAAATCATACATGTTAAAACTCTCAACTTTATATAAAGAATGATGACTTTAGAGTAACATATTTAACTTTAGAGTAATATGTTATAAAGAATGGCCCAAACATATGAAAATGCTATTGTTAACTCCCACTAACCCAAAGTATCATAAGACTTAGTCATGTGTATAAGTCTATGGTTAGTGATTATACTAATGTTTTGAATTATAGGTCATAGACTATCCACATAGATCTAAGAATGGTAATTACATATAGGGATACCCTATTACGAGAGTAATTGCATTTAATCATAAGTACCTTCATAACATAATATCATACTCGATAGGAGTATTGATATTTACTTGTACTTTTATATTATGACCTGACAAATGTGGACTATTAAAGATAGAATAACACAATATTATTGCATGCTAAAGAATTATTGTGTTTTTTCAATATCGACCTAAATATCAAGTTATGATGTTTTCTGAGATTAAGAGAATAATATATATCTCAGTATAAGACTTCTTAGAATTAATTTATATTTTGAAGTCCTTTTAGAATATGTCCTATTTACAGTGTGGCAAGAATATATGACACTATGAGAATAATAATCCAAAATTTTCAGATTATATGAATGTGTACACATGCACTCCCACTAATCCAATTAGATAAGAATTTTTTAGAGCCCACTAATATTAAATACTCTGATTGAACTATAAGATACTATTTGAAGCAAAACTATACAGTGCTCGTATAATATAACATCATTTCAGCCACATATTTTGCACGTAAATGGAATAAATCATTATTTAGATAATTTCACATGAAAGAATATGTTGGCTGTTGCGGTGAGAATCGGATAACAAGCTATTAATTAACTTGCATCACATTTCTTTGAATTCACCACCGACTTTGATTTATCCAAAGGAAAGGTTCAAGATCGAGAAAAACCTAAAGGGGGGAGATCTAAGGTTCGGGGGTTGGTTATATTAAGGGAAGGTATTAGCACCCTTAATATCTGTAGTAATCTACAGGAACCTCTTGTTTGGTTTGTTTTATATTATGTTTTCTTGCTAAAAGATATCTACTAAGGGTAAGGTAAAGACCTAAGGTATATACACTAAGTTTGCTCGCCAAGACGTCGCATCTTGTGCCTACTTATCTGACTAAAGAATCAGAGCAACCATAGTTCACCTAACTAAGGGATGAATTTTGAGGAACCATTGACTATGGCCAAAGTTCCAAGGGAAAATGAGTGTGAGCTCATTTTAGAGTTCACGATAACTCTCTAAATCTAAGTTATAGGGGAAAAGTGAGTTCTCAGGATGGTGAGAATCACATAGAGTTCAAAACTCTAACCTATTGCTAAGTTATGATTTCATGGCTCTCATGAGGCCAAGAAAAGGGATAGGCTTTTATGAGGCCTAGGAAAGAGGGATGCTCTTATGAGGCCAAGAAAAGAGAAAAGCTCTTATGAGGCCAAGGTGGTATGATTTGTTTATTGACTTATGAGTCAACTGAGGAGGACTTTCCTTTGGAATAGTATTGAGGATGTGTCAAATGAAACAGGCAACCACAATCATAACAGAATAGTTGTCCACAAGACTTTATCAGAAAATATTTACAAGTCTTACCAAAGAGAGAAATAAAAAGTCAGTATTCAAAGAAATTAAAAAATTGACAAGAAATAGAAATAAAAATGGTCTAGTCTTAATCATATCAATAAAATTGACAACCATGATTCTTGACGTTCATCGACCAAAAAGGTGAATGAAACTGAAATAAAGAGAACGTGGCCTCATATTGATCGAAGTTTTGTCGATTCCATGAAATCAACCAAACCATGAAGTTTGTTATATCATCGACCCAAAATAAAGAAAATGAAATCGTAATAAAAATAAAGTTGGTCTCGTCTTAATCAAGATTTAAATCGATAAATTGATAATCTCAGTTTTTTGACTTTCATCGACCAATAAAAATAAATAAAGAAAGTGGCCTCATATTTATCAAGACTTTATTGATTTGAAATAATCAAAGTCAATATTTCTGTAATATCATTGGCCCAAAATAAATCGAAAATGATAATCAAATCAAAATGGAGATAAAAATCGAAAATCAAACATCAAGAACTTAAATCAATGATAAGAACTCCATAAAATAAAGGAAACAAAAATGATTTAATTAAAAACCATAAAAAGAAAATATAGAGAAATAAACAAATGCTGGGGTGCAGGGATTGAAAAAGATGTGTGAATCCTCATGGGCTTTGAGCCCATTCATCACCATCCCGTATGGCCAATGAAGGTAGAGAAAAAAAATGAACAGGCTTTTAAAAGCCCCACAACAACACGGTTCAAAAAGGGGGTGGTGAGACATCAAATGGACCTAAAGTCCATTATTTGGACAGCATAATCACAAAAAAAAAGGTTGCTAAAGAAAAGGAAAAGAAAAAAAAGTTAAACAAAACCAAACAGCAATGTCACGTTCAGGTAGAAAAATTAAAAGGAACTAGGTCAGCAGCTAATCGATTTTCGAAACTGAACATCAACAACAACAAAACACAAAGAGCATCGGTCCTCTCCTACATAGTATTCCGATTTCAACTCCCTCCTCAGTCTCGGTCTATTTCGACTTCCACTCCTTCTTACTCTCTGTTTTGCTAATTCTGAATTAATGTGGGTGAACGGATGTTGGATTCGGTGGAGGTGTCGGAACAATTGTTGTTGTATCTGTGAAGGAAAGATTGGGAAGAAGACGATTATGGGTTTACTGTGGTGAGGAATAAGAGTTAAATGGGGGTATTGTGTGGATTGAGGTCTGAGATGGGTTATTGAAGTTGGATTTGCGATTTGAAGGTGATAGAGAACAGAGGGCGGTGAAGGTTTGATGATAGTGAGCGGCGGTGGTTTAGAAGCCAAGGAGGAGCTCTGGGGAAAGTGAAGGGTCCGTGAGGTTCTTGAAGTGTGTTAGAATCCTCAAGTGAGTCTTTGAGAGAGTCCTTTTGAAGGTGATTTAGAGTGAGGTTTTTTCTGAATAGCAGTCGTTTCCCCCCAAAACTCAGGTATTGTTGAATGCTTTTTAAGCTTTGAAGTTTTGATTTTTTGAAAGTAGAAAATGGTGGAGAGAGGAGTTTGGAGCCGTGAGACCGGTCCTTGACTAGGATCCTCCTTTTCGGTTCTTTCCTCCCCTTTTTCTTTTTACTGATTCTCTTTTTAAAACAAATTAAAACTTGCTTGAAAATTTTCTAGTACAATTCTCTTTGTCCTCTTGTGTTGTGATCTGTCGTTGTTGCTTCGTAGCAGGGTATTGGTAAAGTTCAGAGTGCAGTTGCTAACTGTTGTGTAGCTGTGGTACGATCATGGTTTGAGCAGTGGTCTTGTGGTCCTGAATTTTGTTAGCTTGTGCAGATTACAACAAGTTTTATACATGTCTTGACTTGCAACATAGCTGTGCTGGCTTGAGGTTCAGGTTGGAGCAGTGACACAGGTTTACGTTTGGTAGCAGCAAGCATGTGGAGTAGCTCTTGTATGGTACCGTTTTTGTCGTCATACCGTTGGTTTTGAGGGTGGGGTTTTCAACTGGTTCAGGAACTTGGTGTGACATGTGAACGTTGTGAAAAATAAATAAAATGGAAAATGAGTTGGAAATTTGTGAAATGTAATAACCAAAATAAATTTTAACAAAAAAATGGTTAATTGATAAATGATATGGAAACATGGATATGAATTAGGAAAATTGATTAAAAGGATTAAGAAATAAAATTGAAAATTGGATAAAAAAACATAAAAATGGATTAAAAATGAGATACAAAAAAGAAAATTGGATGAAAGACGAAAATGGACTGAATTGCAAATGGTTACGAAATGAATGTGACTTTTTAAGGATATGGATTTATGGAGATAAAATGGATTTGAATAACGAACGAAAAATGGATAATTGAATTGTATTGGAATGAAACAGATATGGTTTAGTGGCTTAGAGGTGAAAATAGACCGGATTGAAAATAAATAGGGAATGGGTACGGGTAAAGGTAACATGCCTCTATAACACTTAAAGAAAAGAAAACTCCACAAACGCACTTGATCACCACAAATCCTGAACAACAACACAAGTTCGAATCCATCTTGAAATGATCTTGATTGGACCATAACCTGACAGATCCTCAGACCAATGGTGAGGGTCCTGACCAACCAAACAGTATTTGCACACACATTGAATTTGCTAGCCTCAAATGAACTCAACTGAACAATACTTGCCCATCTTAAACACAGAGGGCGAGAAACCCTAATCTTCGCCTTGAGTGTACACTGAAACAAAAACCTTAACCCGGTACTTCGCTTTCTGATTCTTGATTCATCCTTGCAAAACCAGAGCCTCGAAGAACTTGTGATAAAGCCAAATTTCACTGAATTATTGAGGAAGAGGGTTCTCTTGAGAGTATGAGAAACTGCCTGTCTGAAGTCTCTTGAAGCAAACCCTAATTCAAAAGTGAAACAAAAAAAGACAAAGGCTGATAATTTGGTTAATTATGCAATATGATTGACCTAAGATGATATGCAAAAAATCAATGACATCTAAGGGATAAAATTTGGGGTACAACAGTTGCCCCTATTTAAATAGCTTTACCGGATGGCACGAGGAATGGAAATCCTCGGACATCAAGGTGAAAGGTATTTAAATATAGCAAACCGAAAATTTTGCCCTTTGATGGAAAGCAGATGCTAAGGACAAGCAACAAGACATGCAAATGCTGACATGCCATGAACTCTAGTATGATGATATGATGTCATGATAGTGCAAAGATGCAGACAAACAAGACTCCGAAGATAAAGAGCTACTAAACACAGGTGAACTTCACTGGGGAAGGAGACTAGCCAACAAAAGAGACTCAACGGGGAGACTCTGAGGAAACACTGGGGATAGAAAATGAAACTGAGGGGAAACGCTACAGGTCCTTACTGGAGATAGGAGCCAGAAAGGTATTCTCCGCTGGAAAGATCCAGGGAGATGGACGACAGGTTCATATGTGACCGAACGACACTGGGGAAATAAAACACACTCTTTACTGGGCATGAAAACAGAAAGAAGAAATGATCTCCACTGGGGATCAATTTGAAATGAAAAAATAGGCATCCAAAAAAGATTTTCTGGGGATTTCTTATACTGAAGAGTTCAAACGGGATCTTCAAGAAAAACCAGAAAAGACAGATACAAACTCTGCGTGTGCCAAATGATGATCAGTCATAAGGACTTTCAAAGAGATATTGGTAATGACTGAACTTCTGCTGGGAACCAGATTAAAGTGCCAACAAGGTGTAATACCCCAAATTTTGACCACTTAGATTTCCCATCATTGTGAAAATCATCATCACAATATGGATGTACCTTTATGCTTCATTAGTCTCCCCAAAGATGGGTGAGCATCCACTACAATCAAAATTAGGGTTTCAAGCCCTCTCTGAGTGCTTAGACAAAGGATCAATCAAGAAATGACATGATCTTCAACTTGTCTAATCTCTTAAACATCCACAATGGATCAAAAAGGACTCCTACTTCAAGGATTAAGCACAAGGCTGCTCCCTTCTAGGTGGATCAAGTCTCAAGATCGACAGTGTCACCAAATTAGGGTTTTGGTCGACCAGGGCCTCCAGATGGAAATTTTCATCTGGGCACAAGGCAATGATCCAAAACATAACCTAATATACTTCATGGAACCTCATGAACCCATGCATCAAGTCAATTTTGCCTCAGGGGATGCATTCATCAAAAATCAGGAATTAGGGTTTCTTGACCTAATTCACCCCTAAGTTGACTTTTGGGACAAACCATGAGCCAAGACCTCAAGAGATGATTTGAGGGTCTCTAATATACCATATTGATCCATTTGGAATAATGGATTGATCCAAGAAGTTTGAGCAACAAGTCTCAATTTCATCTGCACCACAATTAGGGTTTTAAGGGAAAAGTCAACTGTAACTTTGACTTTTGACCAGGACATGCTCCCAAACCCTAATACATGATTGAATATACCCTATGACACCCATGGAACATGTCCATCAAGTTTGATTTAGGTCAAGGACATGATTTCCTGAAGAATTGCACAGTTTGGAATTCATCTGATAAAAAGTCAACTGTGCACAAAAGTCAACTTTGACTTTTTGAGATTTTTCACCAAAATGGATTTTTAACCCTAAAATGATGTTAATGTATGATTTGAATCATCATTCATCAAGAAAAATCAAGAAAAGTGAGATAACTTGTAAAAGGGGTAACCATAAAACTTAGAAAATTTTCTAAGTTAAAAATAAAGTGGCAAAGGTACCAACTTTGAAGGACCATAACTCCTAAACCACAAGGCCATTTTTTCTCATCCAAAGATGGATTTGTAGCCCTCATTATCACCTACAAAAACTTCAACTACAAGTCATTCCAATTCATTAAGGATTTTGAGTTATGGAGTGATCAAAGTGGCTGAAAAGTGAAAATGTCACTTTTTCCAACACTTAGTGAAATTTTCACTAAGTCAGATTCTGCCTCACTTTTTGCCAAATGTAGGGGGATTTTTCACTTGGAATCAAAAGAGATCAAAACCAAACTTGTTCAAACAGTTGTTGTATCATGTAAGAGCTTTCCAAAATGGCCAAGAACATTGACAAATTCAAGCTACACCATGAGATACAACATTGCCAAGTTGCCTTGCTGAAATCTGTCAAGGCAAGGCAGAATTTGCAACTTTGGTCGATTTGCCAAAATCAGCCAAATTCAATTGCTCCTATCCACTTGGACACCTCAGAGGATTGAATCTAAAGGGGACAATCACTGAGCCAAGCCTCCAAAGTCCATGGAACAAGAAATAACATGTTGAACCTAGAATGGCCAAAATAGGGACAAGACTTCAAATTTGGAATGAGGCATTCAATGGAACCATCAAGGTGGCATGGACTGATCCATTCTCATCTGAAATCAGTCAAGACTTATCCAAGACCAAGGGGACCATAGCTCTGTGCCCTAACCTCTAGTCAATGGCTAGAGGAGACTTGCATTTCCATTGGCCAACATTGAGGAAACACCTGCTGCAGTTGCCATTCACTGTGGATCCCAAAACAAAATTGCTCTACTATAAATAGAGCTCAATTGTGGTCAGTTTGAGTACACCAAAGCCATCTAACAGATGCTTTCCTCAAAATCTCTTCTTTCACTCCAATTTTTCCTTCTAAGGCAAGTCACTATCGGGTTTTGAGTTTGAGAGCAATTCCAATCAAACCAATCACTCACACACCTCACATACATCACATATGAGCTGATCAAACACTTAGATTACTTCTGAAACATCAATTTCACAAAATCACCAGCTGGTTGCTCAAGGTTTTAACCAAAGTGCAGTTGAGGTACCACAAAATGATCCAGCCAATTTCAATCAAGTCCAACCATCCAAACATAATCCATAGGGTGTAGGGAAGCTGTTCAGATCATCACCACTCATCTGTAACACCTCCAAATCAAAAATCACTTTGAACTTGCTGTCACGGCCTAGAGGTAAGCACATACTTGGTCATCTCTCAATCTATGCATATTTCCTCGCACAATAATTTGGCCATATGTTCATAATCATGCATGGAATGTTTTCCCTCAATTAATTGCATTGTTTGAATCGTGTATAAAAAATCCTAGCCTTCATGCAGAAATTAGGGTTCTTGAGGTCTCTTCGTGATTTCTTGTTGTATGTTTAATTTAAATGAAATTAAAGTACATAGACATGATCGTGAGGTTGAGACGAGCATAATGATATGTGGATTGCATGATATGATTACGTATTCATGGAGATTGGATAGAAAATGCAAATCTGAGAAACCAAGAACACGCGCGTGTTCTTCAGCTGTTCTTGGCGCCATTTTTCATAAATTCAAATATTTGAATTTTGTGATTTTGTTTAATTGATTCAAAAATTAATTTCTCTCTGAGTTTTAATGATTTTGAGTTGATTCTTTTTTTAATAATTCACAAAAATGTTAAAATATTTTATTTTCACAAAAAATCCCAAAAATATTATTTATTTCATATAATTGATATTTTTGTAAAGAATTAATATTTTGATTGTTTTTGGCATTTTAAATATTTTTTCTACATTGATTTTGCACCTTTTAATGCTTTCTAATTATTTTGTAGGTCAATACTTAATTTTTGAAGCATTAATCCAAGATCACAATTTGTTTTCCATGTGTTAAACAATTTTTGATCATTTTAATTGAATTTTTATTCAATTAAATACATTTTGAAAACAAATTAGGGTTTTGGATTAATTCAACCCTCATAAATCATTTTCAAACCTTTTTGGGCCTCTTGAGAGAGTGTAAGACCCATCCCCCCCTTGTACAAAAACTTTTTGGGCCTCACTCATTGTATAAGTCCCTCTGTACAAGTAAACGGCGCGATCGTTGCCCGTTTAAAAATAAAAATCATCTGGGCCTCTCCTTGAGCTATAAGACCCATTCAAAACACTTTGGGCCTTTATTAGAGTGTAAGACCTAATCCCCCTTTTAACCAAAACATTTTGGGCCTCACTTATTGTATAAGTCCCTCTGCGTTAAAAGAAAACCTCGGCGCGATCGCCATTTTTAAACGAAAAATCATTTGGGCCTACCCTCGTGTTATAAGCCCCACTCTTTTTTCTTTAAACCTTTTTGGGCCTCTTGAGAGAGTGTAAGACCCATCCCTTTGTACAGAAAACCTTTTTGGGCCCCAGTCACTTGTATAAGTCCCGCTGTACAAAGTCAAACAGTGCGCTCACTGATAAAACCCTGGGCCTCTCCTTGAGCTGTAAGCCCCAAATCTTTCTTTTTCAAAGCACTTTCTCCTTTGATTTTGAATATACTGTTGTTTTCAATCTTTCTTTGTTGAACAACTAACCAAACAGCATGGAAGCACTCCAACCGAGTAAGTGGTTATCGCTTTCGTTTACTGCTTTCATATATATATAACTGTATTGTGGGGATGCTCACTGTAAGTATCCTTTCATAAACTCATATCTACTGTGTAATAATAGTATAGATATTTCGAGTTTCCCCGGCTACTACGTCTAGAACTAGGTGACGCCGTTTCATTTATTCGTAGAAATAGACGCCTAGATCCCCAATAGGAGCACCATATACAGTCTTCTCTTCGGCTGTCCTCCTTAGGAATCGTCAAGAAGCTCTACTCCCCAAGATGAATGTATTCTCCGTGAATGGCATCTTTGAGTTTCTTCCAAATTCTCGAACTTTCCTGAATTGATCTATTCCTTGTGGATAGCTTGCCTTGAATGTCTCGGGGTTTGGGTACCCACTACGGTCATAATCTTGGACCTTAACTAAGGAACCCTCTTCAAAAGTTAAAAGTCGCTGGATAGTAAACCTCGCACGTTTACCAGCGGTTTTTTTCTTTAAAAGAGTTATCTCTCCTAATGGAAAGGAGATGATAGACCCACTGGCTTCTTAAAAGCATCGGCCTCCTCTTGGGCATTATTCAAGGACCCTACGGCTTCTTAGAAGTATTCACAGCCTCTTCTTAGGCTTCGTATAATGATCTCTTCCTCCGGGAATGATAACCTCCTCTTGGGCTTCATACAAGGACCTGTCGGCTTCTTAAAAGTTTCCAGCCTCCTCTTGGGCTTCGTACAAATTGTCCCGACGACCTCCTAGAGGTATAGGAACAGAACTTAGTCATCTCCATAGAACAGTCCTTTCATAGAGTCTACTACTGTTTTTCAAAGCATAGTACAAAAGATAAAACTCTAGACACGGACAGTCTAACTTCCTTGAGTCTCAAAAGACATTCTCAAGTGACCCCTTCGTTAAATAGGAAGGAAACCCGCAGACTCGGACAGTCTCAACACCCTTCGGATTTCCAGTTTCCTCAAAGAAAATGAGACCACCCCGATCCTCAGATCTAACCCATGAGTACAGTGATGCTCATATAAGAACTGATTTTCTCTATCAAAATCAGTATACTGGACCTGTCACTTAACTGACATAGCCTCCATCTCGGGCTTTGTACGAGATACAAAGACTCTCTTGTTGAGTCAAAACCTTGTAGCCTCCATCTCGGGCTTCGTACGAGATACAAAAACACTCTCTTGTTGAGTATAAAAGATTCTCCTGTTGAGTCAAACAAACAATAGCCTCCATCTCGGGCTTTGTACGAGATACAATGACTCTCTTGTTGAGTCAAACCTTTTAGCCTCTCCCTCGGGCTTTGTACGAGACACAAAATAGCCTCCTCTTAGGCTTTGTATAATGATTTTCCTAGCGGAAATTAGCCTCCTCTTAGGCTTTGTATAAGAAAACCACTGGTTGATCCAATCAACCTTTTAGCATCAAAGCTGTGCCTCGTTCACAGTACACAAACGTCAACAACTCCTTTCCCTTCATCTAATCGCTGTAAGCGGCAAGCCTCTGGATAATCTATATCCACGCCACTGTCCCTCTTTTAGCATGAGAAATTCCTAAGGAAAGATGGCATTGCTCTACACTGAGTTAAAGTCTTCTCCTTCTGGTTAAAACCCTTTCTTCGGAAATTATGGCATTGCTCGGATCCGCGTATCCCAGTTAAAGTAATTCTCCTTCTCCCCTCTTTAGAGATGAAAAATTCTCTCTAAAGTCGAGGTCTTTCACTTCACGTCTTGGGCTTTGAACAAGACACAAATAGACCTTTCAGCTTCACATCTTGGGCTTTGAACAAGATACAAACTACTTTTCGCTTCACGTCTTGGGCTTTGAACAAGACACCAAAAACACCAATTTCCTCCCATAGAATAGGAGGAACTACGAACGCTCTGATTTCCCTGTTTCGGTAAACGGGAATACGTAGGCATAAGATTGAAAGAAAAGATCTTAGCGAGCGCAATCAACCAAAAAACCCAAATCCCATATCTCCATCAATCAAAAGCAGTATTTCAAAAGCATCAGTCCTAACATCCTAATCCTTGTTCCCCGCCAGAAACCTTCTGCCCAGGTAAAAAAGAAAGAAAACAGTATTGGCGAAAATACAAATAACCAGTACAAAGGCCCCCCCACATTGATAGCATTCGTAACCTAACAGACCGCTGTTTAAACTCAGTATGCAAAGCAGGGTTAATTGGAGACATCTATTTCCCTTCCTTATTCAGCTCACAATAGGATAAAAAATGAATCGACCTGTAGTTCAAGCTCAACCGCAGAGAGCGACCAGCGCTTAAGAACCGCGTCCAAAATCGCTCGCTACAGAAAAGTGGCGCCCACCGTGGGGCCAAATCTTCTTTCTTAAACGTTTAAGGTGGAAACCTTGGACAAACCTTTTTTCTCTTCACTTGTGTGAATACCACAGATTGGGGCTTCCGCCGGGGAACCCATTTCTGTCAGGAACTTAGGATTCTTAGCTTTATAAGTCTAGGATGATTAGAACAAATATATATACTGCTTTTCCTAATTGCTATACGTGTTTATTTTTCTGCTACTGGGAATGCGTGTGATGCCGCATGTGGTGAGAATGAGTATACACTTAAGATAAGTGATGGCGACGGGGTCGACCATCAACCTCAGTGGAGGCTGACCAACGCAACCCATTCACTCTTCTAGCCAATGGGCCGGTTGTTAAGTTTGAGAAGCTGAGGAGCCAAACCCTTTTGTAGTGCGGAAACTATCAGAAATAGTTGTTACGCGATACTACCCTCATTTGAGGCTGGTGATCTATTCTCGCTGAATGGCACTTACTCTAAGATTGCTCTACAACTCGCTGGCGATCCGCTTGTTGTTTTGCTTTCCTGGGAGGAGCTGATGATAATGAGTACAGGTACAAAAATCACCCTAGTATAAACCTTTGGGGATGGGTAGAGCCTTGACTTCATGACAACGACCCTCTGACCCCATGTTTTTTCTATGTTTTTGTGTGTTGCATTCATGCATTCGTTTAATAAAACATTAAAACATTCAAAAAACTTTCTCTTCTAGTCTCTCTGTTTTTCAAATTAAACTAAGACTGTGATTGCAAATATCAGAGAAGAGGATTACGCTAATGGATTTCGGTAGAAGGAGAACTCACCAGTATACCTTCAAGGTTCCAAAACTAGGGGATTTGAGAAGGTTAACAAGGATGATCGTTAACCCAGAGGCTTTCAGAGCCAAGCACGGTGGTTTGCTACCACTGTTAAGAGTCCATGTGATTAAGGGGATCATGGACGTGCTCATTCAATTCTACGATCCGGTTTATCACTGTTTCACATTCCCGGATTACTAGCTATCACCAACGCTGGAGGAGTATTCTCATCTGACTGAGTTACATATCACTGATCGAGCTCCATATTCTGGACTGGAAGAAATTCCAAAGAATCAGACTATTGCAATAGCAATTCATTTGGACGCGTCTGAGGTCAGGACTCACATGACCACTAAGGGTGGCATCCAAGGTTTTCCAGCCCAGTTCTTGACAAAAAAGGCTCTATACTTCGCTAGTATAGGGAACAGGACTGCTTTTGAAAGCATCTTTGTCTTGCTCACCTACGAGTTATTTTTGTTCCCCAACATCAATAACTTCGTCGATATCAACGCTATTAAGGTTTTTCACATTGGAAACCCTGTGCCGACTTTGCTTGCAGATGCGTATCATTCTGTACACTTGGGAAATTTGTACAGCGGAGGAGAGATCACATGCTGTGTACCTTTGCTTTACAAATCGTTTATCTCTCACTTGCCCAAGTCTGCTATTTTTTGGGATTGCAAGAGTGTCTTACGTTGGTCGCAGAAGATCATGTCTCTTACCAACTCTGATATAGATTGGTGTAATAGGATTTATGAGGGAATTAGAATCATTGATCGTTGTGGAAACTTCCCCAGCGTACCCCTCATAGGAACTAAAGGATGAATCAACTATCATCCGATATTGGTTCTTCGTCAATTTGGATACCCGATGAGACACATCCCACTGGGTGGTCATCTGGAAGGTCTTTTCTTCAAAGAAGGAGAAAGTGACAGAGCACTAAAGATGGAAATAGTGCAAGCTTGGAAACATGTTCATAAGAAAGGACGAGAGTCTCTGGGAAAATCGGACTGTGTCTCGGTGGAGCCTTACGAATCTCACGTTTGTGTCTCGATTCTAGAGTCAAACTGTCTCATTCGTACAATACTCGGGCCAATCGTCAGAAAAAGATGGATGATCTTGAGGAAGAAAACAGAGAGTTGAAAGAAGAGATCAACGCTCTGAGAGAGGATATGAGAAAGCTTCGTAACGACATGCAAGCCATGGCAGAAGCTCAGCTACAAAGAACTGTGATCTCAGAGATCACCTCAACGCCCATCATAAAAAAGTATGATCCTAGGTATCAGATGCCGTAAGATCGTCCTTGGGGCATGCCTGTTAACTATATCCCGGAAGGATATGTTCCGCCGATCACTGAAGATCAGGGAATCGCAACAGAAGCCGCTGGGCCTGAAGGTTACAAACTTCGGGAAAGCGAAGATGCCAGGGGCATACTCAAGACTCCTGAAGGTTACAAACTTCGGGAGGCGCCAAGACTTACTGCCGTAGTCACGGTACCACCCCCTGTGGTGCACACTGTCCCGGAAGGACAAATTCCACAGACACCTTCTGGTAAGAAGGAAACTATGTTTGACAGAATGGATGAATTCCAGGAGCAGTTCTTGGAAATGCAGAAAGAGCTGCAAGCCATTCGCGGTCAGGATCTATTTGGAAAGGACGCCGCAGACCTCTGCTTGGTCCCAAATGTGAAAGTCCCGCACAAGTTCCAAGTGCCTGACTTTGAAAAATACAAGGGTAACTCTTACCCTCAGAGCCATCTGGTGATGTACGCTCGGCGGATGTCAGCTCAGACGGAGAATCAGGACCTGCTGATTCACTACTTCCAGGATAGTTTAACCGGTGCCGCACTCAAATGGTACATGGGTTTAAACCGTACTACGATCAATACATTCAGAGATCTTGGTACTGCCTTCGTCCAACAATACAAGTACAATTTGGACATGGCACCCGACAGAGATCAACTCAGATCAATGTTACAAAAGGACAAGGAAACCTTTAAGGAGTATGCTCAAAGGTGGCGTGAAATTGTCGCTCAAATTTGTCCACCTCTTGAGGAAAAAGAGATGACAAAGATCTTCTTAAAGACCTTAAGCTCATTTTACTATGACCGAATGATTGCCAGTGCACCCAGTGATTTCACCGAAATGGTCGGCATGGGTGTACGTCTTGAGGAAGCCTTCCGAGAAGGACGTTTGGTAAAAGACACTGGATCAACGAGCGGTACTAAAAAATACGGTAGTGCTCTCCCTAAGGAAAAAGAGCAAGATATTGGGAATATCTCTCTCGGAAAGCAAAGGCGACGTTATCAGCCAGTAGCAGCTGTTACTCCTGCTATCGGCCCCGCGCCTGTTCCTATGTATCAACCTCAGGTTGCGCAGAGCCAACCTGACCAACAAAGGACACAACAGCCTCTTCAGCAGGCTCGTCCTCCATATAACAACAACCGTACAACACGGCCACCAGGATTTGATCCTATACCCGTAACGTACGCAGAGCTGTTTCCGTTACTGCTGGCTAAGGGGCACATCCAGACTAAGTCTCCCCTTTCAGTTCCGTAAAATCTGCCTTTTTGGTTTAAAGCGGATCAAACATGCCCTTATCATCAAGGAGGTTCAGGGCATAACATTCAGACTTGTCTCAATTTCAAATCCGACGTGCAAAAGCTTGTTAGGAGCGGGCTCTTATCTTTCAAAGATACGAATCCTAATGTTCTCACGAACCCGCTGCCTCAACATGAGAAAGCTGCAGTCAATCTGATTGAGAAAGAGACTAACAATGTCTATCAAATTCATGATGTACTCTTGTTAAAGACCAATCTGGTCAAGATGCATTGTAGACAGAGTGGATATGGCCATGTGCCACCTCATAATTATCACCAGTGTGATATCTGCTCTAAAGACAACCAGGGATGTTCTGTAGTGCAACCAGCTCTACAGGAACAAATGGATCTTGGATGGATCCAAGAGCACCGAGTTCGTGGAGTTAACATGGTTTACACGAATTCCAACGTCATTCAAAACCACGACATCCGTGCGATGAATGACAACTTGGTGGCAATGCACTCAAGGCAAAGCCAGTATCATAATCTGCCGCTGCACGATTACAGTTCCTGTCTGATTTGCTCGGTAAACAAACAGGGATGCTCTTTCATACAAGAGGCCCTCCAGCGTCAGATGGATATTGGATGGATCTAAGACTACCATGATAGGAACTCCTATCAAATCAACATGGTTCAGATCTTTGACATTCGCGTGATGAATACCAACCTGGTAGAGTTACATGCTGAGCAGGTCCGACTTGGATTCTTAATATCACATGGTTATCAAAACTGTAAAGCAGGTTGCGAAAACGATTGAGGTTGTACCCTTGTCCAGGAGGCACTTCACTACTTGTTAAATCACTGGTGGATGCCAATCTATATGGACGAAGATACTCAGCAGATTAGTATCAATCACAGGAATCCTACTCGTCGTCAAAGTCAGGATGTCCGATCAATGGAAGATAACCTAGTGAGGTTACATTGCATTCAAAGTGGGCGTGGCCAGGTGCCACCACACAACTATGACAGTTGTAGCGTCTGTTCGGAAAGTAACCAAGGGTGTTACCTTGTGAGAGCAGCTCTTCAGGGTCAGATCGATCATGGAGAAATTCATCCATATCCAGATTCAGGACCCATCATTTGGTCGCCGAACTACCTTGCCGAGCAAGTTGAGGATGTTGTCACGATCTCTGGTCATCACAAGACCAGGGATGTTTTTGCCATCATCCCTCTACTTGACGAATCTAGAGTTCCCAACCGGGAACGGATCAAGGTTACTTATGGTGGTCAGAAAAATCAGAAGGTTCCCATAGTCATCTATCTACCGGGGCCACTACCGTATGAATCAGCTAAGGCAATCCCTTACAAATACGGTGCAACAATAATCGAGAATGGAAAGGAAATTCCATTACCCTCCGTCGTGAATATTGCAGACATCAGTCGTGTAACACGGAGCGGTCGAATCTTCAACCGAGGGGTTGGAGAATCCAACAAAGAAAAGGAACTTCAGGCAGAAATTCCTGATCCACCAGTCGGTCAATCTAGTAATCCCGACTTTTCAAAAGACAAAGATGAGATGCTAAAGCTCATCCAAAGGAGTGAATATAACATTGTTGATCAACTGTTACAGACTCCTTCAAAGATCTCGGTATTATCACCGTTACTCAGTTCCAAGCACTATCGGCGAGCAAGGACAATCAGTTCAAAGAAGGAACTTCAATTTCTTCATACAAAGATGCTATTAAAGCGGTCGAGAGTACCGATACGACAGGATGGGGACGGCTTGTCATTCCTATTGACAATAAAACAAAGAAGGGTCTTGGTTTTTCTGCGACCTGTACCCAGACAGCCGCCAACGATGAAAGTCTTCATCCCCTTCAAAACTTCTTCCACAGTGGAGGTTTTCTTCACCCAGTGTCTCAGATAGTTCATTCTATCAATGAGGAAGATCCCTCTGACGCAGATGAAGAGTGGAAGTCCTATCTTAATGAGGACGGTTATATGTCTCAGGAAGAGGTGCCTATGCCTTTTTGCTTTCCTACAGAAAGTCCAAGATTTATAGTAAGATCAGATGTCGAAATGATCTACGGAGATTGTGATCCGGAAGGATGCCGTGCTCCGCCAAATTCATTAGAGGAGGACACTCTGATGAAAAACAACTTTGACCACAATTACTATGGCCCGATGGATGGCCTGCCAATATGGCAGCCTTACCCAGGAAACTTGGGGCAAGAAAGTCAGCCGAGTAATGAAACTCAGCTGAGCATCATTGAACAAAATACCTGTGTCCCCACCATGTCATGGGATCAACACTCAGGTCATTCAGAAACTACTCAACATGAAGATGAATTCGCAACGTTTGCAGGACTAGAATTCATCAACTATACTTTTCCCGAGGTCAACGTCATCGAGAGAAATGACTCCTTCAGTTCCACAGAAGTGTGGGACACCTTGGGACAACCGAGTGGAAAATTCGACTTTATGGTCAAGTACACCGCTCCCGAAAGCTCTCGTATTAGGCTCGAAGATATCTAGCCAACTGGATGGGGAGATACAGCTGAGAGCACAAATGCTATACAAAATACAACAGAGGAATCCTCCTACGACAATTCTGCTTGGGAGACAGATTCCAATGATCCTGCTCCACCAGAAATCAGCGTTATTTCTGAAGACAAATTAAGGAAGGTGCCAGACTTTGTGATTCACCGAGGAGTTCGCCGCCAATGGGTTACCGTCGAGGTTCCGAAGGTCGTTCGTCAGTCAAAATAATTGCCATCTTTAACCTTTCACCCTGCCCAGGTGAATCGGATATTTTGATAGGGCTCGTTTTCTGTAAATTTCCCTCTTCGCTTTGCCCAAAGCGACAGAGTTTTGTTTTATAGGGCTGTAGTTTCAAGATTCGACTTGTTCATTAATAAAATAACGTCGTTCTGTAATTTCCGCATTAATTGCTGTTTTCTCTTTTTGCTTTTTCAGAAAATGGTAATCCTAAAAAACATTCAATAATAAAAACAAGCAGTAAAATCAAAACACTGCACACACTTACATTTTCTCTATCTCTTCTAAACACGAATCATCACGTCATGCCGATTGCTTGTTTTATACCCCGTTGAAACATACGATCCGATGCCTTCTTCCAACTTTGAGTTCCTGTTATTCGAGGCTGATGAAGAAAATGACGACCAAATTCCAGAAGAGATCTCCCGACTACTCAGACAAGAGGAAAGGTCCATCGAACCTCACAAAGAGCCGTTGGAAACGGTAAACTTGGGTTCAGAAAAAGAGAGAAAAGAAATCAGGATCGGAGCACTGCTTAGTCCAACTGCCAGAGAGGGTTTGATAAAGCTTCTCAAAGAATTTCCCGATGTATTCGCTTGGTCCTATCAGGATATGCCAGGGTTGGATACCAGCATCGTGGAACATCATTTACCGTTAAGATCGGAATGTCCGCCAGTAAAGCAAAGGTTGAGACGCACTCACCCGGACATGGCCATCAAAATCAAGGAGGAGGTACAGAAACAGATCGACGCGGGTTTCCTCGCTATATCTGAATATCCTCAATGGTTAGCCAACATCGTACCCGTTCCCAAAAAGGACAGAAGGGTCAGAATGTGTGTTAATTACAGAGATCTGAACAAGGCAAGTCCAAAGGACGACTTTCCTTTACCACACATTGACATGTTGGTTGACAGCACAGCAAAGTTCAAAGTATTCTCCTTCATGGATGGATTCCCGGGCTATAACCAGATCAAAATGGCACCGAAAGACATGGAGAAAACTTCGTTCATTACCCCATGGGGTACCTTTTGTTACAAGGTAATGCCGTTCGGTTTGAAGAATGCCGGGGCAACCTATCAAAGGGCCATGACTACTCTATTTCATGACATGATACACAAAGAAATCGAGGTATATGTCGATGATTTGATTGCAAAATCAAGAACAGAGGATGAGCACGTTGAACATCTGTCAAAATTGTTCGAACGTCTAAGAAAATTCAAGCTCCGCTTGAATCCCAACAAGTGCACCTTCGGTGTCCGTTCGGGGAAATTACTAGGGTTCATCGTCAGCCAGAAAGGAATTGAAGTTGATCCTGACAAGGTCAAGGCCATTCAAGAAATGCCTTCTCCGAAAACTGAAAAACAAGTCAGAGGATTCCTGGGACATTTGAACTACATCTCCAGATTCATATTCCTTATGACCGCGACGTGTGCGCCGATTTTCAAATTACTCAAAAAGAACCAGGATTGCGTTTGGTCAGAAGATTGCCAAACCGCCTTCGACAGTATCAAGGAATATCTGTTGAATCCTCCGATTCTATCACCTCCAGTGGAAGGAAGACCACTGATCATTTACCTCACAGTCCTAGAAGACTCAATGGGATGTGTACTTGGCCAACAAGACGAAACTAAAAGGAAAGAGTTTGCCATTTACTATCTAAGCAAGAAATTCACCGACTGCGAGACTCGGTACACGATGCTTGAGAAAACTTGTTGCGCTTTGGCTTGGGCGGCCAAACGTCTTCGCCAGTACATGATTCATCGTACTACTTGGTTGGTCTCCGAAATGGATCCAATCAAGTACGTTTTCGAAAAACCCGCTCTCACGGGAAGGATTGCCCGTTGGCAGATGTTACTATCAGAATATGACATAGAGAACCACGCTCAGAAAGCCTTTAAAGGAAGTATTTTAGCCGATCATTTGGCTCATCAACCGATTGACGATCAAGAATTAATCGGGTTTGACTTCCCATACGAAGATGTCATGTATCTAAAGATGAAAGATTGCGATGAACCGCTACCCAGTGAAGGGCCAGAACCAGGTTCCCAGTGGGGACTTATCTTTGACGGTGTAGTCAATCATTATGGAAATGGAATTGGGGCAATCATTGTTACCCCTCAGGGTTCCCACATTCCTTTCACTGCCAGACTTACGTTCAAATGTACGAACAACGAGGCCGAATACGAAGCATGTATCATGGGTCTCGAAGAAGCGATTGATTTAAGGATCAAAAACTTGGACGTATACGGCGATTCAGCCCTGGTTATTAACCAGATAAAAGGAGATTGGAACACATACCAATCAGGATTGATTCCTTACAAAGACTATGTAAGAAGGTTGTTACCTTTCTTCAACAGAGTCGACTTTCATCACATCCCTCGTGATGAGAATCACATGGCTGATGCATTAGCCACTCTCTCTTCCATGATTAGTGTAGGTCGATGGAATGACATACCTAAGATCGACATAATGCGCCTTGAACGACCCACTTACATCTTCGCGATTGAAGCAGTCATAGACGACAGACCTTGGTATCACGATATCAAATGCTTCCTTCAGAAACAAGAGTACCCATCTGGGGCACTCAGAAAAGACAGGAAAACCCTCAGAAGATTGGCTGGAAACTTCTTCCTGAGCGGTGACACTCTTTATAAGAGAAATTTTGACATGGTCTTGCTCCGATGCGTCGACAGACCAGAAGCAGACATGCTCATGAAAGAAATTCATGAAGGATCCTTTAGCACTCATGCCAACAGACACACAATGGCGAGAAAAATTCTCAGGGCCGGGAATTATTGGTTGACCATGGAATCCGACTGCTACAAGTACATGAGGAGGTGTCACAAGTGTTAGATATACTCCGACAAAATTCATGTACCGCCATCACATCTCAAAGTTCTTTCTTCCCCGTGGCCATTTTCCATATGGGGAATCGATATGATTGGTATGATTGAGCCCAAGGCTTCAAACGGACATCGGTTCATCCTGGTAGCCATTGACTATTTCACCAAGTGGGTCGAAGCAGCGTCATTCGCCAATGTAACCCGACAAGTGGTGGTCTGATTTATCAAAAACAATATCATCTGCCGTTATGGTGTTCCAAGCGAGATCATTACTGATAATGGATCTAACTTGAATAATACGATGATGAAAGAGTTGTGTGCAGAGTTCAAGATCGAACACCATAACTCATCTCCCTACCGACCCAAGATGAACGGAGCGGTAGAAGCGGCTAACAAGAACATCAAGAAGATTGTTCAAAAGATGGTTGTAACCTATAAAGATTGGCACGAAATGCTACCCTTTGCTCTTCATGGTTATCTCACATCTGTCCGTACTTCAATAGGGGCAACCCCTTTCTCTCTAGTATATGGCATGGAGGCAGTGCTCCCCATAGAAGTAGAGATCCCATCAATCCAGGTATTGATGGAAGCGAAGCTCATCGAAGCTGAATGGTGTCAAAGTCGACACGACGACCTGAACCTGATCGAAGAGAAGCGAATCACGACACTATGCCACGGTCAGTTGTATAAACAGAGAATGAAGAGGGCGTTCGACAAAAAGGTCTGACCTCGTGTCTTCAGGAAAGGAGACCTTGTGCTCAAGAAGATACAATCATTTCTCACTGATTCTCGGGGCAAACGGACCCCAAATTATGATGGCCCCTATGTGGTCACGAAAGCTTTCTCAGGCGGCGCCTTGAGACTTGCAACCATGGACGGAGAGGAATTTGCCTACCCCACGAATGTTGATGTAGTCAAGAAATACTTCGCCTAAAACTAAAAAAAAACATCTCGGTGGATTGAAAACCCGAAAGGGCGGTCCAGGAAAAAGTTAGAGACATGAAAAGAATCATCCCGATGGATTGGAAATCTCATAGTACAATCCAGGCAAAAGTTAGGGATAATGGCAAGTAACTATGTTCAACAGAGGCAAGTCCCTCAGCAGCAGTTGCATCATCATCCGTCAGGAAAACTCCAGTCAAGGTCATCTTCGACAGAAGCTCAGGATGTCCCGAATTCAAAGTTGGTAGAAGGATAGTGGTCGTTATGTTTCAACGTAGCCCTTTTCCCTGTAAATTACCATTTTCTAACTTTGTATATACTCTTTGGAATCACGCGTTTGGATGATCTCCATCTTATCAATAAAATTTGAGCCCTTGTGCTTTTGTTTGTAATTCTTTACTTATTTTAGCTTTACAGAACGACGTTGTTTAAACTTAATCAGCAATTCTTGAAATAAAACAAAAATAAATTTACTTGTTAAACTTTTTCTGCTTTTAAAGATGGCATTTCTTTTGACTGTTGAACATCAGAAGAACATCGATCGCTTCTCCCGAAGTAGGCGGACTTCAAAGTGCAGAATCAAAGTACTCCTTCTAAGCCAGTATGCCTGAATGAAGGGATCAACTGTGTCAGAGACCTTGTTTCGTCTGACACACCTCGGCCGAGTTCTCATCTCCTAAGCCCGATCAACATAGCTCCCAACGGGACTATCTCTCCTAAGCAAGGTGGAATTGCTATTTTGAACCAACGGTACTTCTTCGCCCCGCGATGGCCGAGTATCCAATTGTGTTCATCCATTAGTCTGTATGTCGCGTCTGTTTTGTCAGCATATACATACGTACTTCATGCATTTTTGATTTGCATTTACATTTCATATTGCATCGTTATCACTCTAGCCGGTCTTGTCCCCTAGTGATAAACAGTTTTCTCAATCGAGTTTGTCAGTTCTTTCCTCGTCAGGAAGTGTTGCGTCTGCACAATCTCGCCACCAATGTATCTTTAGATCAGAGTCGGCACGTGGCCACTTTGATAATTTGAACCTCTGAAAGATCAGAGAACCTTCAACAGATGTCACTTTTCGCCATTAAAGATGATATCCTTGCTTTCCCGGATTAAGGAAAATCCACAGAGAAAGCCTCGTGATCAGAGATTCGGCAGCACGCCAGTTTTGCTCCAAAAAACCACTGATGAGAAGGTCATTGGCACCTCAAAATTGGACCCCATCATATGGCGTTTCTCTGGGAAGATCCCGAGAAAAGTATGATGAAAGATCCCAAATGAAAACGGTCTCTCAAGAGACTCGCTTTACCCAGTAGAAACAAATGGCGTCTCCAACGGAGAAGTTTGTACAACTCTACAACTCAGACGACTGGGGTCCCCAGCAAGTCTGACAACAAAACATTTTCTACTCAAATGGCATCTCCCCAGGAAAATTCGGCGAGAAGTTTGAAGGAAAACCGCTACACATAGCGTCCCTTGTCAATAAAGTTTATTGACAAAAGAAACTAAGACCAGTTCCTTGGTAGGAAACCAGGATCGAGGGGAAGTTTATTTCAAAAGAAACTAAGACCAGTTCCTTCGTAGGAAACTAGGATCGAGGGGAAGTTTATTTCAAAAGAAACTGAGACCAGTTTTTGGTAGGAAACCAAGAACGAGGGGAAGTTCAAAAGAAACTAAGACCAGTTCCTTGGTAGGAAACCAGGATCGAGGGGAAGTTTATTTCAAAAGAGACTGAGACCAGTTCTTGGTAGGAAACCAGGATCGAGGGGAAGTTTACCTTTTCTAAGCATCATTGCTTAGCTAAAGAAGATGAATGCGTAAGCTACCATTCATAACCACCATCAAAATTTCGGGTATTCCGATATTTAATCCTCTTGCACCCCGAATGCCCGAATCTCTTCGTCATTCACACCTTCGGGTCCAAGAAGATTAAATAGGGGCATCTGTAATACCCCAAATTTTGACCACTTAGATTTCCCATCATTGTGAAAATCATCATCACAATATGGATGTACCTTTATGCTTCATTAGTCTCCCCAAAGATGGGTGAGCATCCACTACAATCAAAATTAGGGGTTCAAGCCCTCTCTGAGTGCTTAGACAAAGGATCAATCAAGAAATGACATGATCTTCAACTTGTCTAATCTCTTAAACATCCACAATGGATCAAAAAGGACTCCCACTTCAAGGATTAAGCACAAGGCTGCTCCCTTCTAGGTGGATCAAGTCTCAAGATCGACAGTGTCACCAAATTAGGGTTTTGGTTGACCAGGGCCTCCAGATGGAAATTTTCATCTGGGAACAAGGCAATGATCCAAAACATAACCTAATATACTTCATGGAACCTCATGAACCCATGCATCAAGTCAATTTTGCCTCAGGGGATGCATTCATCAAAAATCAGGAATTAGGGTTTCTTGACCTAATTCACCCCTAAGTTGACTTTTGGGACAAACCATGAGCCAAGACCTCAAGAGATGATTTGAGGGTCTCTAATATACCATATTGATCCATTTGGAACAATGGATTGATCCAAGAAGTTTAAGCAACAAGTCTCAATTTCATCTGCACCACAATTAGGGTTTTAAGGGAAAAGTCAACTGTAACTTTGACTTTTGACCAGGACATGCTCCCAAACCCTAATACATGATTGAATATACCCTATGACACCCATGGAACATGTCCATCTAGTTTGATTTAGGTCAAGGATATGATTTCCTGAAGAATTGCACAGTTTGGAATTCATCAGATAAAAAGTCAACTGTGCACAAAAGTCAACTTTGACTTTTTGAGATTTTTCACCAAAATGGATTTTTAACCCTAAAATGATGTTAATGTATGATTTGAATCATAATTCATCAAAAAAAATCAAGAAAAGTGAGATAACTTGTAAAAGGGGTAACCATAAAACTTAGAAAATTTTCTAAGTTAAAAATAAAGTGGCAAAGGTACCAACTTTGAAGGACCATAACTCCTAAACCACAAGGCCATTTTTTCTCATCCAAAGATGGATTTGTAGCCCTCATTATCACCTACAAAAACTTCAACTACAAGTCATTCCAATTCATTAAGGATTTTGATTTATGGAGTGATCAAAGTGGCTGAAAAGTGAAAATGTCACTTTTTCCAACACTTAGTGAAATTTTCACTAAGTCAGATTCTGCCTCACTTTTTGCCAAATGTAGGGGGATTTTTCACTTGGAATCAAAAGAGATCAAAACCAAACTTGTTCAAACAGTTGTTGTATCATGTAAGAGCTTTCCAAAATGGCCAAGAACATTACCAAATTCAACCTACACCATGAGATACAACATTGCCAAGTTGCCTTGCTGAAATCTGTCAAGGCAAGGCAGAATTTGCAACTTTGGTCGATTTGCCAAAATTAGCCAAATTCAATTGCTCCTATCCACTTGGACACCTCAGAGGATTGAATCTAAAGGGGACAATCACTGAGCCAAGCCTCCAAAGTCCATGGAACAAGAAATAGCATGTTGAACCTAGAATGGCCAAAATAGGGACAAGACTTCAAATTTGGAATGAGGCATTCAATGGAACCATCAATGTGGCATGGACTGAGCCATTCTCATCTGAAATCAGTAAAGACTTATCCAAGACCAAGGGGACCATAGCTCTGTGCCCTAACCTCTAGTCAATGGCTAGAGGAGACTTGCATTTCCATTGGCCAACATTGAGGAAACACCTGCTGCAGTTGCCATTCACTGTGGATCCCAAAACAAACTTGATCTACTATAAATAGAGCTTAATTGTGGTCAGTTTGAGTACACCAAAGCCATCTAACAGATGCTTTCCTCAAAATCTCTTCTTTCACTCCAATTTTGCCTTCTAAGGCAAGTCACTATCGGGTTTTGAGTTTGAGAGCAATTCCAATCAAACCAATCACTCACACACCTCACATACATCACATATGAGCTGATCAAATACTTAGATTACTTCTGAAACATCAATTTCACAAAATCACCAGCTGGTTGCTCAAGGTTTTAACCAAAGTGCAGTTGAGGTACCACAAAATGATCCAGCCAATTTCAATCAAGTCCAACCATCCAAACACAATCCATAGGGTGTAGGGAAGCTGTTCAGATCATCACCACTCATCTGTAACACCTCCAAATCAAAAATCACTTTGAACTTGCTGTCACGGCCTAGAGGTAAGCACATACTTGGTCATCTCTCAATCTATGCATATTTCCTCACACAATAATTTGTCCATATGTTCATAATCATGCATGGAATGTTTTCCCTCAATTAATTGCATTGTTTGAATCGTGTATCAAAAATCCTAGCCTTCATGTAGAAATTAGGGTTCTTGAGGTCTCTTCGTGATTTCTTGTTGTATGTTTAATTTAAATGAAATTAAAGTACATAGACATGATCGTGAGGTTGAGACGAGCATAATGATATGTGGATTGCATGATATGATTACGTATTCATGGAGATTGGATAGAAAATGCAAATCTGAGAAACCAAGAACACGCGCATGTTCTTCAGCTGTTCTTGGCGCCATTTTTCATAAATTCAAATATTTGAATTTTGTGATTTTGTTTAATTGATTCAAAAATTAATTTCTCTCTGAGTTTTAATGATTTTGAGTTGATTCTTTTTTTAATAATTCACAAAAATGTTAAAATATTTTATTTTCACAAAAAATCCCAAAAATATTATTTATTTCATATAATTGATATTTTTGTAAAGAATTAATATTTTGATTGTTTTTGGCATTTTAAATATTTTTTCTACATTGATTTTGCACCTTTTAATGCTTTCTAATTATTTTGTAGGTCAATACTTAATTTTTGAAGCATTAATCCAAGATCACAATTTGTTTTCCATGTGTTAAACAATTTTTGATCATTTTAATTGAATTTTTATTCAATTAAATACATTTTGAAAACAAATTAGGGTTTTGGATTAATTCAACCCTCATAAATCATTTTCAAACCTTTTTGGGCCTCTTGAGAGAGTGTAAGACCCATCCCCCCTTGTACAAAAACTTTTTGGGCCTCACTCATTGTATAAGTCCCTCTGTACAAGTAAACGGCGCGATCGTCGCCCGTTTAAAAATAAAAATCATCTGGGCATCTCCTTGAGCTATAAGACCCATTCAAAACACTTTGGGCCTCTATTAAAGTGTAAGACCCAATCCCCCTTTTAACCAAAACATTTTGGGCCTCACTTATTGTATAAGTCCCTCTGCGTTAAAAGAAAACCTCGGCGCGATCGCTATTTTTAAACGAAAAATCATTTGGGCCTACCCTCGTGTTATAAGCCCCACTCTTTTTTCTTTAAACCTTTTTGGGCCTCTTGAGAGAGTGTAAGACCCATCCCTTTGTACAGAAAACCTTTTTGGGCCCCAGTCACTTGTATAAGTCCCGCTGTACAAAGTCAAACAGTGCGCTCACTGATAAAACCCTGGGCCTCTCCTTGAGCTGTAAGCCCCAAATCTTTCTTTTTCAATGTACTTTCTCCTTTGATTTTGAATATACTGTTGTTTTCAATCTTTCTTTGTTGAACAACTAACCAAACAGCATGGAAGCACTCCAACCGAGTAAGTGGTTATCACTTTCGTTTACTGCTTTCATATATATATAACTGTATTGTGGGGCTGCTCACTGTAAGTCTCCTTTCATAAACTCATATCTACTGTGTAATAATAGTATAGATATTTCGAGTTTCCCCGGCTACTACGTCTAGAACTAGGTGACGCCGTTTCATTTATTCGTAGAAATAGACGCCTAGATCCCCAATAGGAGCACCAGATACAGTCTTCTCTTCGGCTGTCCTCCTTAGGAATCGTCAAGAAGCTCTACTCCCCAAGATGAATGTATTCTCCGTGAATGGCATCTTTGAGTTTCTTCCAAATTATCAAACTTTCCTGACTTGATCTATTCCTTGTGGATAGCTTGCCTTGAATGTCTCGGGGTTTGGGTACCCACTACGGTCATAATCTTGGACCTTAACTAAGGAACCCTCTTCAAAAGTTAAAAGTTGCTGGATAGTAAACCTCGCACGTTTACCAGTGGTTTTTTTCTTTAAAAGAGTTATCTCTCCTAATGGAAAGGAGATGATAGACCCACGGGCTTCTTAAAAGCATCGGCCTCCTCTTGGGCATTATTCAAGGACCCTACGGCTTCTTAGAAGTATTCACAGCCTCCTCTTAGGCTTCGTATAATGATCTCTTCCTCCGGGAATGATAGCCTCCTCTTGGGCTTCGTACAAGGACCCGTCGGCTTCTTAAAAGTTTCCAGCCTCCTCTTGGGCTTCGTACAAATTGTCCCAACGACCTCCTAGAGGTATAGGAACAGAACTTAGTCATCTCCATAGAACAGTCCTTTCATAGAGTCTACTACTGTTTCTCAAAGCATAGTACAAAAGATAAAACTCTAGACACGGACAGTCTAACTTCCTTGAGTCTCAAAAGACATTCTCAAGTGACCCCTTCGTTAAATAGGAAGGAAACCCGCAGACTCGGACAGTCTCAACACCCTTCGGATTTCCAGTTTCCTCAAAGAAAAGGAGACCACCCCGATCCTCAGATCTAACCCATGAGTACAGTAATGCTCATATAAGAACTGATTTTCTCTTTCAAAATCAGTATACTGGACCTGTCACTTAACCGACATAGCCTCCATCTCGGGCTTTGTACGAGATACAAAGACTCTCTTGTTGAGTCAAAACCTTGTAGCCTCCATCTCGGGCTTCGTACGAGATACAAAAACACTCTCTTGTTGAGTATAAAAGATTCTCCTATTGAGTCAAACAAACAATAGCCTCCATCTCGGGCTTTGTACGAGATACAAAGACTTTCTTGTTGAGTCAAACCTTTTAGCTTCTCCCTCGGGCTTTGTACGAGACACAAAATAGCCTCCTCTTAGGCTTTGTATAATGATTTTCCTAGCAGAAATTAGCCTCCTCTTAGGCTTTGTATAAGAAAACCACTGGTTGATCCAATCAACCTTTTAGCATCAAAGCTGTGCCTCGTTCACAGTACACAAACGTCAATAACTCCTTTCCCTTCATCTAATCGCTGTAAGCGGCAAGCCTCTGGATCATCTATATCCACGCCACTGTCCCTCTTTTAGCATGAGAAATTCCTAAGGAAAGATGGCATTGCTCTACACTGAGTTAAAGTCTTCTCCTTCAGGTTAAAACCATTTCTTCGGAAATTATGGCATTGCTCGGATCCGCGTATCCCAGTTAAAGTAATTCTCCTTCTCCCCTCTTTAGAGATGACAAATTCTCTCTAAAGTCGAGGTCTTTCGCTTCACGTCTTGGGCTTTGAACAAGACACAAATAGACCTTTCAGCTTCACATCTTGGACTTTGAACAAGATACAAATTACCTTTCGCTTCACGTCTTGGGCTTTGAACAAGACACCAAAAACACCAATTTCCCCCCATAGAATAGGAGGAACTACGAACGCTCTGATTTCCCTGTTTCGGTAAACGGGAATATGTAGGCATAAGATTGAAAGAAAAGATCTTAGCAAGCGTAATCCACCAAAAAACCCAAATCCCATATCTCCTTCAATCAAAAGCAGTATTTCAAAAGCATCAGTCCTAACATCCTAATCCTTGTTCCCCGCCAGAAACCTTCTGCCCAGGTAAAAAAGGAAGAAAACAGTATTGGCAAAAATACAAATAACCAGTACAAAGGCCCCCCCACATTGATAGCATTCGTAACCTAACAGACCGCTGTTTAAACTCAGTATGCAAAACAGGGTTAATTAGAGACATCTATTTCCCTTCCTTATTCAGCTCACAATAGGATAAAAAATGAATCGACCTGTAGTTCAAGCTCAACCGCAGAGAGCGACCAGCGCTTAAGAACCGCGTCCAAAATCGCTCGCTACAGAAAAGTGGCGCCCACCGTGGGGCCAAATCTTCTTTCTTAAACGCTTAAGGTGGAAACCTTGGACAAACCTTTTTTCTCTTCACTTGTGTGAATACCACAGATTGGGGCTTCCGCCGGGGAACCCATTTCTGTCAGGAACTTAGGATTCTTAGCTTTATAAGTCTAGGATGATTAGAACAAATATATATACTGCTTTTCCTAATTGCTATACGTGTTTATTTTTCTGCTACTGGGAATGCGTGTGATGCCGCATGTGGTGAGAATGAGTATACACTTAAGATAAGTGATGGCGACGGGGTCGACCATCAACCTCAGTGGAGGCTGACCAACGCAACCCATTCACTCTTCTAGCCAATGGGCCGGTTGTTAAGTCTGAGAAGCTGAGGAGCCAAACCCTTTCGTAGTGCGGAAACTATCGGAAATAGTTGTTACGCGATACTACCCTCATTTGAGGCTGGTGATCTATTCTCGGTGAATGGCACTTACTCTAAGATTTCTCTACAACTCGCTGGCGATCCGCTTGTTGTTTTGCTTTCCTGGGAGGAGCTGATGATAATGAGTACACGTACAAAAATCACCCTAGTATAAACCTTTGGGGATGGGTAGAGCCTTGACTTCATGACAACGACCCTCTGACCCCATGTTTTTTCTATGTTTTTGTGTGTTGCATTCATGCATTCGTTTAATAAAACATTAAAACATTCAAAAAACTTTCTCTTCTAGTCTCTCTGTTTTTCAAATTAAACTAAGACTGTGATTGCAAATATCAGAGAAGAGGATTACGCTAATGGATTTCGGTAGAAGGAGAACTCACCAGTATACCTTCAAGGTTCCAAAACTAGGGGATTTGAGAAGGTTAACAAGGATGATCGTTAACCCAGAGGCTTTCAGAGCCAAGCACGGTGGTTTGTGTAACACCCCAAAATTTGCCTTGTTGTTTTTAACTAACTGGCTTATGTTTCATCTCATTTTGCATTATCATTTGTGCATCGCATTGGTTTTCTAGGACATGGGATCAAAGGGTTTTCTTATTATCAGTATTTTCCTATTCAGAGGTGCGTCAAGTTATGAGGTTTTCTTGTTCAGAGGATTCATCCAAGGCGTTGGGTCAGAGGTTCATTGGTGTGAATCAGGGTTTAATTCCTTCTCAGTTCAAGTCATCTTCTTCAAGATTTATCAGTATACATCAAGGTGAATTAGGGTTTGTTTTCAAGGTTGAGTGGTGGACTTCATCAGGTTATCAAGCAGTGGTTTGTGTGAGGTGTAGGTTCAGAAAGTCATGATTCATTTGATCAGAGATTCAGAGGATGTTTGATTCAGATGTTTTGTTTCAATGGCAAGATTAATCAGTGGTAGCTGTGTGCATTTTATTAGAGACTCGTGAAAGTTTGGGATTGGTTTTGGATTCATTTGGCTATCCATTTGCTAAATCATGTTCTTACCCACCTTTTGATTTTCAAATCCATTTTTCATTCCTAATATCCATGTCCATTTTTCTAAACCAATTAGCCATTTCAATTCATGTCCATATCCACTCATTTTAACCTTTTTTTTAATTATTATTGTCCATTCATTAACCAATTTACCATTTTCCAATTTTTTCCACTCTTATTCACATCTAATTTTACTCCATATTTTAAATCACCATGTTAATAACCATTAAACCATTCCATTATCCATTTGTTCTATCCAATACCATTCCAAATCCATCCATTAAAGCTATTTCATGTCCAAATTGAATTCAATGCATATATCCACAAACCATATCCACTTTAGAATCATTTTTTATGTGAATATATTTCCATTTAGTTTACTAATTTTCAATCCACTTTATAAACCCTTTCTCATTTTTTTGGGCCCAATTTCCAAACTCATTTCAAATTCATCTCAAGATTTCAGGTCATAGTCAAGTTTGCAAGTTTTAATTACAAGTTTGGTTTAGTCCAAGATTCAAGTTTATTTCTAATAATCCAGACACCCCTTTGCCAAAATCATGAAGGGCCCACCACACTGCATAATACGAGTGGCACAGTAGAATGTGGAAAAAGTTAGAAGAAAAATGCACGTAACAGAATCATCGTGACGCAAACCAAAACGCAAAACGCGTGAACCATTCACAACTTTCTCACAAACTCCCTCAACCAAAATCACACATTACACCTCATGAACAAAAACTACCAAACGCAAGGAAAAAATTCATATCAGCAAAAAAAAAGCTTTTAACAGAAAGTGAGAAAAGTTTCTAACGGAGTGCCAAATAACTCGTGATCAATCTCACAGCAAGTTTCTCATAACAGAATTTCAGCTTAAAACCCGATTCTACCCCTTGAGTCATGCGATATAAACCAAGCAGCTGCAGTGTAATTGAGGATTCTGAGCAAAAAATTCAACCCCAAGTTTCAGCTTCAAATTGGAAGAACCTTCAATAAACTTCTTCACCCTTTTCGGAACTCCTTCCACATCATTTCACAGTAATTTGAAAATTTCTCACCAACACATAACATCATCTTCAAAACCTCAAGCTACCATCAACTTCCAATCATCATCATAACACTGCAAATCTCTTGCACCAGTTCTTCCAATCCGCAAAAATTCTGTAAACCACAACAAATCAGCATCATTCTTCTACTGCAAATCATCCCTGAATCATCTTCAGTTCAATTCACCCTTCATCATCATTTCTAGTTTCCAAAGAAACTTCAAGAACCTGTAACAAATGTATCACCTGCAGAAAGTACAGAATAACTTCACACACTCAAGAATTTAGTAACAACGGAAGTACGAACTAGAAGTGGTTTCAGAAACGCGAGGAAGAAGAAGAAATCACGCAGCAAGCAAGAAGATGAAGTAGAAGAAGCAAGGTGAACCAGAAATTCAGCAGATCGCATACCTGAACAAAAGACTAAAGATCTCCGGATTTCTCGACGATTTCTTTCTGTCTAAAGAAGCACCGGACTCTCTCCGGTAGGTACGTCGATTTTGCTCCAAATTTTGTTATTGCAATGTAATTGTTTATCACTTTGTTTTTGCGTCCGTGTTGAGTATGCATCTGTTTATCGGTTTGTTGTGGGGAACCGTATCAACGAAGTCAGGTCATGTGACGCCGTATTTGAACAAGTACGATTTGGAGGAGGAGAGAGCCACGACGACGTTGTGAGAATGAAGGCGGTGTGGCTAAGGCTGAGACGTTGAAGGAGAGAAGATAGGGCGACGGAGTGGAGGTCCCCGTGGATGCCGTTTTTTCGGTGAGGTAATGTGGCGGCCATTGTTGAAAGTGAGAAGCCACCGATGATTTGAACAGAGAGATGACGAGAACGAAGGAGAGGTCGGAGATGGTGGCCGGCGAAACAGCGGACGAAGAAGAAGTGGTTGGAATGGTGTCGCCGGAGAAATGAAAATGATGGTGAGGACGGCGTAATGATGCGAACGGAAGAAGTAGAGGAGGGAGACGCTAGAGTGAGGAGCGAAAGTCGGAAATGGTGGTGAAGGAGCTCCAATGGCTGTAAAGAATGTGTGACGGCTGCGAGTGAATTTTGAGAAGAAGATGGTGTGAGCTGATGGAGCTTTTTGTTTTAGGGTTTCTTTTGATTTCGCGGGTTGGATCGGTATTCTGTTGGGCCCATGTGGACTGTTTCTGTTTCGCACCCTCCTTTTCGTTTCTCACACCATTCCTGGCTTCACAAATAAAACCATTGGGCCTGAATTCTTTTGAAGCCCAACGCATGTTTTCTTTGTCTCACCTCCGTTGCTCGCTACACCCCTCCCTGTACTTAATTTCTTTTTTTATTTTGTTTATGCTGATTGTTTAGTTATTTGGTTAATGATTAGTTTTAGAATCAAGTTTAATCATAATCTTAGAATTAGTTTTTTAATTAGGAATTAGAATTTCAATTTTAGTTTTTAATATTAGTTTTCATTCTAGACTTATTTTTAGGATTAATGTTTTTAATTAGAGTTTAGAATTTAATTTTAATTTGATTCTTGATTAATTTTGTTATTAATTAGAAATTAACTTGAATTAATTTTAGGTTTAAATTTAGAATTAGTTTTTAATTTTAGATTAACTCTTCTTGTTAATTTTTAATCTTGCTTTTAATTAGCATTTTAATTTCTAACTTGGTTATGTTTTATTAATTGTTGACCATGATTTTAATCGTCTATCTTGATTAATTTCCGATTAATTCATGATTACTCTTTTTCATCTTTTTCACTCTTTCTCCTCCCATGGATCTCAAGACTTGTTTAAGTCTTGGATTCTCTCCCTTTAGAGCTACCTAGTCCAACTTAATTTTCGATTAAGCTTGGAGTAGGATTAGCATTAGGTTAGGTAGTCGTCTCTCCTAAACCTCACTAACCATAGGACATCCATGCATGATAACATTAGGATTCTTAGTCTCCCTTTAGAGTTTCCTTTTGTGTCGCTTCTCTTCTCATCTCAAAACTCCGTCAAGACACGTAATAAGAGTTAACGTGTATTGCGCTCGAGCCTTCTATGTGGGAAGTGGGGATTGAGGGGCTTCCTCTCATTCTTCTAGGATACCTAGTGTACGTCCTGTTGGGGACGATGCGCGAAGTATTCGTTCCTATATTCAAGACCTGGGTTCAATGCAAGTTGCGAAACAACTTAAAAGACATTTCTGTCTAAAAAACACCAAACAAATTCAATCTTTTTATCCTTCGGGATTGTTGGGTTTCAAACTTCATTTTCAGAAAAGAGCTCGTCGCTCACGTAAAAAACACAATCCACCCCTAGTGAGGGGAACTACGTCGCTCTGATTCTCACGTGCGAGTGAGATACGTAGGCAGGAGATCGTGCGAGATCTCTCCGAGCACATTTCTTTCACAACCTTTCTTTATCACCTCTTTGTTCCTTCCGACCTCGTTTGGTTGAACTATGACTGCTCTGATTTCCTCTTTCTCGTCCGATTGAGGATACGTAGGCACAAGACGGCAATGTCTTGGCGAGCAACCTTCCCCCACAGTTCCCGTCCGAACTACGTTGACTCTGACTTTTCCATTGCACTGAGGGAGTACGTAGGCCAGGACTCCGAGGATGTCCTATCGAGTCACTTCTTTTTCTTTTCTTCTTCGTTTCTCCGTCCTTTCCATTCTCGTTTCTTTGCCGGTTCAGTAGCAGTGGAGCTCCAGTTGACGACACCCTTTGATGCAGACATCAAGCGTGGATCCCGTCGAGTACGATGGATGTGTTGGGTGCTAACACCTTCCCTTCGCGTAACCGACTCCCGTACCCGTTCTCTTGGTCGCGTGACCATGCTCTTTCCCTTCTCTCAGGTTTACGCAGTGTTTCCTTTCCCTCTCTTGGGATAAATACACTTTGCTGGCGACTCTGTGTCTTTTGTGCCACTCTCGCGTTTGTACCGTTGGATGCGGATCTTTCGGGAGCGACAACTGGCGACTCTACTGGGGAAAAATAACAATTCCCACACCTTGCTGGAAAAAGATACCCTCTA
The DNA here is from genome assembly GCA_022829125.1 of Lathyrus tuberosus. NCBI lineage: Eukaryota > Viridiplantae > Streptophyta > Magnoliopsida > Fabales > Fabaceae > Lathyrus > Lathyrus tuberosus. The sequence continues at coordinate 2,044,729 of JALAZF010000233.1, forward strand.
GCTCTTTGCTGGAGAGAAATGACTCCAAAAGTCCCACGCTGGGAACAACTCAGTGCTGATTGTCAAGAGCGAAACACAGTTCCTTTAACTCTCCACCCTGCCCCAGACCACAGGGTCTACTTGAAGCAATCATCTTAAGAGGATTTTACAGAAAACCTGGCGTTCAACAATGCCCCAGGGTTTTCAAACTCTTAGAGATGTATCCGGTCTGGACATAACTGTCTCATACTTCATGATTCATGAAATAAACTAACTCGAGAGGGCTCGTAATGACCTGAAATGTTCTGCCACAGTATTCTGAACCTTGCAGGGGTGCTATTGATTGAGTGCAACATTTATTGCTTGTTCCCCAGTGGAGTCGTCCCTCCCTTGAGGATTGCAAATTTTAGGTTTCTTTTGGTATTCAATCTCCGTGAATCCTTGGAATGCATGATAGCCGTCACTATCATACCTTCAGGATCAAGTTGATTGAATAGGGGCAGCTGTAACACCCCAAAATTTGCCTTGTTGTTTTTAGCTAATTGGATTATGTTTCTTTTCATTTCTTACATTTTTGCATTGTGCATGGCATTAGTTCTTAGCATGGGATCAAGGTACTTGGTCCATATTCTCAAGTCTCCGGCTTTAAGGTGGTTCATGGAGCTCATTATATCTTCATAAGATCAAGATTGACAAAGGATTTCAAGTGATTCCTTCCCTCCTAATCAGGTGGACCATTTAGGGTTTTTAAGATCAAGAGGACTTCTTGAAAGGCTTGGTATGTTCAAGCATGCTCCTGTGGTTTTCTTTATGCCCACAAGTGCTTATGGATGAGGGTGTGGTTATTGATTCATTGTGGAGGATGTTTAGTGGATCAGCTGTTTGTGAACTAAGCAAAAGTCAACTATGGAATTTTGAGGGTCTTTTCCTGTTTTTCAAGGTCTCACATCCTCATATGGCCTTTAATTGGCAAGATTCATGCCAATCATCAAGAATCAAGAGTTTGTGCAAAAGTTACTAAATTTGGAAAATGGCCTATAATTGAAACTTTCCATTTTTGGCAATTTTTCTTCCACATTCAACTTGATTTTTCATCATCAAGGAAGCTCCAAATGAATTTTCCTCCAACATGAAAGTTGAAGATCTTTCTCTCCCATTTCCAAAAAGTACTAGAACATTTCCATATCATTTGTGGAACTCTAGTTATGGCCAAAACAATGCAAGGTGCTTTTCATGGATTCCTTATATGTCAAATTTTCCACCTTTTGCATTTTTGCACAAATGGACTTGTAATGTTCCCATTTGCTTCATGCCACATTATAATATCAAAATACAAGTCAAGAAGATCATTTGTGGCCTTTGAATCAATTCATGCCATGCCATTTTTCTCATTATTCTCACAAAGTGCAAAAATGCCAAATTAATTCAAAGCTTGCAAACCAAGAAAGTGTAAGGCCCAAAATCAATCCAGAAGTGGTATAGGAGTAAATTGGAGGTGGATTATGCTGAGAACAAGGGCTTCCCACGTGCAAATTAGTGGTGGTGGTGTAAAATGCATTTTTGCAATTTCACTCAAATCTCATTAACAAGAGTTCTAATCACTTCCTAATCTCAATCAGTGAACTAATCAAGAGTATATAACCTTATTCATACCCTCACAGCTAGGGTAGAGACTCACATTTGCTCAGTTTCCATTTTTCACTCTCCACTTTCTCATTTTCGTTTTTCCCTCTCCATAAGGTGTTTTTGAGAAATTCTTTCATATTTGGAATCAGTGAAGAGAGTAGAACCAGAATCAACCATCATCTGAAGCTCATACTGAGGTTTTCACCAAGCTCCATTCAAGAGGGTTCAAGTTCAAAACTCAAGATCTAGCACGATTCCAAGCTCTAGTTGCATTTATTTTGCAATTAGAGGTTCCAAGGACTTGATCTGCAGCTTTTGGAAGGCATTCTTGTGATATTTTAAGTTCATCAAGATCTCAGTCAGGATTGATCAACCAATTCATCGTTATTCTACCAGGCTCAATCAAAACAGAGTGATGGACAAAGTTCAAGCAGATATGGCCGCTATGCAAGCTCGCATCGACCAGTTCATGGAAATGATGCAGGGTGTGGTGCAAAGTCAGAACGAGTTCAGAACTCTGGTTCAGCCGTTAGTGGCGCAGGTCGACGAAAATGGTATCCTACACGGTGGTCTTATTAACCGTAATATCCCTCCGGGCGGAGTTGGTGCTGGTGGACAGGGCAGAATTCCTACAGTGGTTGGAGAGGGAAGTACTGTTCGGGCTATCCATGGCCATCATTTTGATGATCAACAGGACGATGTGTTCTCGGTCAGGAGTCTAGATGCTGCCCTTCCTGTGGTCAGTGATGAGAGAATCCATTTAATCGAAGCTCAATTGAAAGGAGTGGTGAAACAGGATGATTTGGGGATTGATTTGGACGACCTAGGGTTGGTCCCTGATATTGTTATTCCACACAAGATTCAGATTCCTACGCTAGAAAAGTACAATGGTTCTACCTGCCCAAGGACTCATGTGAAGGCCTATACTAGGAAGATGGCTGCTCATGCTAAGGATGAAAAGTTAATGATGCACTTCTTCCAAGACAGCCTGTCTGGCGCGTCTTTGGAATGGTACATGGGGCTAGAAAGCAGAGATGTTCGTACCTGGAGAGAGCTAGCTGCAGCTTTCATCAAGCATTATCAGTACAACACAGACATGGCTCCTAACAGAACTCAGCTGTTGAGCATGTCCCAGAAGAATGATGAGAGTTTCAAAGAATATGCGCAAAGGTGGCGTGAATTGGCAGCTAGGGTGCAGCCACCAATGCTAGAGAAAGAGATGCTAGATATGTTCATGGACACACTGCCTAAGCACTACTATGAGAAGCTTTTGCCTTGTTCTCTAGGCAAGTTTGCAGATGTGATTGCTATTGGGCAGAAGATAGAGGTCGGAATTAAGGCTGGGAAGGTTTCTAGCGGTGATGGATCGGCTTCCGGACAGGGAAAAAAGCCGTTTGATAATTATAAGAAGAAAGGAGAGACCAACGCTGTATCATCCCACAGGGGAAAAGGGAAACATCGCCAGTTTAACAATCAACAGGTAGCATCAGTAACCATTCCAGCAACATTACCTCCACCACAGCAGCAAAGGGGTAATGCTAATCAGAATAGGCAGCAGGGTCAGTATCAGAACAGACAGAGGAATGCAGAGAGGCATTTTGATCAACCCCCAATGTCATATGCACAGTTGTTGTAACACTTGCTGCAGTTGCGTCTAGTTGAGCTTCGTACCCTGGCTCCACCAACAGGGGAACTCCCACGAGGCTACGATGCTAACGCACACTGCGATTTTCATTCTGGTGCTCCTGGGCACACGGTGGAGAAGTGCAGGGCGTTTCAGCACAAGGTGCAGGACCTTGTGGACTCTAAAGCCATCAATTTCTCGAATGACGGACCCAATGTTATTCAAAACCCGATGCCTAATCACAATGGGCCAAGGGTGAATGCTATAATTAAGGACTGTGAAACTTTAAATTTGATCGTGGATGTGGAGGAACTGAAGACTCCATTGGTGGTGGTTAAGAACAGGTTATTGAAAGGTGATGTCTATCCGGGCTGTGGTGAGAACTGCTCAGATTGTTTGATAAAGGCTAATGGTTGTGATTCGTTGAAGAGGGGTATTCAGAATCTGATTGATGAGGGCTGTTTACAGTTTGACAGAGGTAATAAGCTAGAAGAGGTTGTTAGTGAGAAGGTTGCCACTATCACTATTCCGTTCAAAACAATTACTATTTCTGGTCCAGCAAGGCCACCTCCAGTCATTATCACAAGGGCTGGACCCATTCCGTACGAGAGTTCTAAGGCTATTCCGTGGAATTATGGTGCAGAGGTGTTTGTCAATGGGCAAAAGCAAGAGCTAATGAATACTTCACCAGTGGGTTCTAGTTCAGGGGTTAAAGTTGAGACTGATGCTATAACTAGAAGTGGTAGAGTGATCCCTCCTGTTAATGATCAACCCAGTACCTCTAGGCAAGATAGAGGAAAACAGGTGATGGATGGTTCTGTTCAGACCCCAGTGATTGTGGAATCTACAGTGAAGCCGGTTGATGATGCTTTTTCAGAAAATGTAGAGGAATTTATGAGGCTCATCCGAAAAAGTGATTATAAGATTGTGGACCAATTACATCAGACCCCGTCCAAGATCTCTATTCTGTCTCTGCTCTTGTGTTCTGAGGCTCACAGGAATGCTCTTTTGAAGGTTTTGAATGCAGCATACGTTCCTCAAGAGATTTCTGTTAATCAACTGGAAGGGGTTGTAGCGCACGTGAATGCGGGTAACGGCCTGGGTTTTACAGATCTTGACTTGACTTCTGCTGGCAGGAATCATAACAATGCCCTGCATATTTCGATCGAATGCCGTGGCTCGCTGATGTCACATGTCTTGGTTGATACCGATTCATCGTTGAATGTATTGCCCAAGAAAGCGTTAATGAAGTTGGATACTCGAGGACTTATTTGTACACCAAGCGACTTGGTGGTGCGAGCTTTTGATGGCTCGAAGAGATCTGTTTTTGGCGAGATTGTGCTTCCAATCAAGGTTGGACCGGAAATCTTTAATGCAACGTTTTACATTATGGATATTCAGCCAGCGTACAGCTGTTTATTGGGTCGTCCTTGGATCCATGGGGCAGGTGCTGTAACTTCCACTTTGCATCAAAAGCTGAAGTATATGGTTGATGGTCACATAGTGACAGTGTGCGGAGAAGAAGACATAATGATCAGTCAGCTGTCAACCTTCAAATACGTGGAAGTGGATGGGGAAATCCACGAGACGTTGTGCCAAGGATTTGAGAAGGTGAAAGTTTCTGAAGAAGTCGTTCAGTCTGAAGCTGTAGTACAACCTGTAGTGGTAAATAAACCTGAGGGTTCCATGTCTTTATTAAGAGACGCCAAAGCTGTGGTTGAAGCTGGCAGCTCACAGAGGTGGGGCCGGGTGGTTGAAGTCCAGAAAAAGAAGGATACTTATGGATTGGGATACAAGCCATCCAAGAGAGATGAGGATCCCCCAAAATTCTATGGCCCTGTTCGGTTCACTAGCGCAGGAGTTTTCTTCGACAGAGTTAATGCTATTGATGAAGAAGGAGATAGTGATTATGACATGGATAGCTGGATCCGTCCTTGTGTCCCAGGGGAAAGTCTGCACAACTGGTCTTCCGAGAAAGTCATTCAAGTGACAGGCTTCGAGTAATTGCTTTGTTTTCCTATTTTGTTAATCCTACGTTCTGCCCAAGACGTAGTGATTCTGTTTGTAGGGCTTTTAACTGTCGCATGTTTTGCTTTATCATCAATAAAGGACTTTTCACACTCAAATATTTTGATCTCTGTCTTTCTGTTTTTATTTTTATGCATTAAAAAACCCACATCAAAATGGCAATGTGTTTCTTTTGTTGCATCATAATAAAACATACTTCATAAATCATTGTAGGTCTTTTTGTTCAGATGACACCGATCATGACTCAGCTATAGCTCGGTATGACTTTGACAATCCAATTTATCAGGCTGAAGAAGAGGCTGACGAAGAGTGTGAACTGCCCGAAGAGTTGGCCAGATTGTTGAAGCAAGAGGAGAGAGTCATCCAACCTCATCAGGAGGAAATTGAGATTGTGAATCTGGGAACCGAGGACACTAGAAAGGAAGTAAGAGTAGGGGCTGCGTTGGAAAACAGTGTCAAGGGAAGATTGATTGAAATGCTCCGTGAGTATGTGGACATCTTTGCCTGGTCTTACCAAGACATGCCCGGGCTGGATACTGATATTGTTGTACACCGGCTACCACTCAAAGAAGGTTGTGCTCCGGTCAAGCAAAAGTTGAGAAGAACTAAACCGGAGATGTCTGTCAAGATCAAGGAAGAGGTTCAGAAGCAGTTGGACGCCGGATTTCTTGCCGTAACAAATTATCCTCCATGGGTTGCTAACATTATGCATGTACCTAAGAAGGATGGGAAGGTCAGGATGTGTGTTGATTACAGGGATTTGAATAGAGCCAGCCCAAAGGATGATTTCCCGCTCCCTCACATTGACGTGTTAGTTGACAATACTGCTCAGTATTCTGTGTTTTCCTTCATGGATGGCTTCTCTGGGTATAACCAAATCAGAATGGCCCCAGAGGACATGGAGAAGACTACATTCATAACACCGTGGGGAACTTTCTGCTACAAAGTGATGCCCTTTGGATTGAAAAATGCAGGGGCAACTTACCAGCGGGCGATGGTGACTCTCTTTCATGATATGATTCACAAAGAGATTGAAGTCTATGTTGATGACATGATTGCGAAGTCACAGACGGAAGAAGAACATCTGGTGAATCTTCAGAAGTTATTTGAAAGGTTAAGGAAATTCAGACTGAGGTTGAATCCAAACAAATGCACCTTCGGGGTGAGATCGGGAAAATTGCTGGGGTTTATTGTTAGTGAAAAAGGTATTGAGGTTGATCCTGCAAAGGTAAAAGCCATACAAGAAATGCCTGTGCCGAAAACAGAAAAAGAGGTTCGTGGTTTCTTGGGGAGATTGAATTACATTGCTAGGTTCATCTCGCATCTCACAGCCACGTGTGAACCAATCTTCAAGTTGCTAAGAAAAGATCAAGCGGTCAGGTGGAATGAAAATTGTCAAAAGGCATTTGAAAAGATTAAAGAATACTTGCAGGAACCTCCGGTCCTTATGCCGCCAGTGCCAGGAAGACCTTTGATTATGTATCTCACGGTTCTTGAGAATTCAATGGGTTGTGTGCTCGGTCAACAAGACAAGTCAGGTAAAAAAGAGCACGCCATCTATTACCTGAGTAAGAAGTTTACTGATTGCGAGTCAAGATACTCGATGCTGGAGAAAACATGTTGTGCACTCGCTTGGGCCGCTAAGCGTTTGAGGCAGTATATGTTAAACCATACAACCCTTTTGATTTCGAAGATGGATCCAATCAAGTATGTGTTTGAGAAGCAAGCACTTTCTGGTAGAATAGCCCGTTGGCAGATGGTTCTGACAGAATATGATATTCAGTATGTTTCCCAAAAGGCCATTAAGGGAAGTGTTTTGTCAGAATATCTCGCTGAACAACCAATTGAGGATTATCAACCGATGAAGTTCGAATTTCCGGATGAACATATCATGTATCTGAAGATGAAGGATTATGAAGAACCTTTGCCTGATGAAGGACCTGAGATTGGATCTCAATGGAGGATGGTTTTTGATGGGGCTGTTAATTCATATGGCAACGGAATCGGGGCAATCATTACGACTCCACAGGGTTCTCATATACCCTTTACTGCCCGGTTAGCGTTCATATGCACCAACAATGAGGCGGAGTATGAAGCATGCATCATGGGGTTAGAAGAAGCAATTGATTTGAGAATCAAGAACCTTGATGTTTATGGTGATTCTGCGTTGGTGGTTAATCAGATCACAAGTGAATGGGAGACTCGTCAAGCAAATCTTGTTCCATATAACAATTATGCCAGGAGATTGTTACCTTTCTTTGACAGAGTAGACTTCCATCACATTCCCCGGATAGAGAATCAGATGGCTGATGCGTTGGCAACGTTGTCATCAATGTATAAAGTGAATCTTTGGAATGAAGCTCCCTCAATCAGAATCATGCGCTTGGATAGACCTGCTTTTGTATTTGAAGTTGAAGGGGTATCAGATGGCAAGCCTTGGTATCATGACATTAAAGCCTTCTTGAAGAGTCAGGAATACCCAGCTGGGGCATCTTCCAAAGATAAAAAGACATTGAGGAGGTTATCAGGAAACTTCTTTTTGAACAAGGATGATGTGTTGTACAAGAGAAACTTTGACATGGTCTTGCTACGTTGTGTTGATGAACACGAGGCAGGCTTGTTAATGGAAGAGGTTCACGAAGGTTCCTTCGGTACTCATGCCAATGGGCATGCTATGGCAAGAAAATTGTTGAGAGCGGGGTATTATTGGATGACTATGGAGTCTGACTGTTTTAAATACGCCCGGAAATGTCATAAATGCCAGATTTATGCTGACAAGGTGCACGTACCGCCTACTCCTCTGAATGTTTTGTCGTCACCTTGGCCTTTTGCTATGTGGGGCATTGACATGATTGGGAAGATCGAGCCGACTGCTTCGAATGGACACCGTTTTATCCTGGTGGCTATTGATTATTTCACGAAGTGGGTGGAAGCAGCATCGTATGCCAACGTCACCAAACAAGTGGTAGCCCGGTTTATTAAGAAGGACATCATCTGCCGGTATGGAGTCCCGGAGAGAATCATTACTGATAATGGTTCAAATCTGAATAACAAGATGATGAAGGAGCTATGCCAGAGCTTTAAAATCGAACATCACAATTCTTCTCCCTATCGTCCGAAGATGAATGGAGCTGTTGAAGCGGCTAATAAGAACATAAAGAAGATTGTGCAGAAGATGGTAGTGACATACAAAGACTGGCATGAGATGTTGCCTTACGCCTTGCATGGATATCGTACTTCGGTGCGCACCCCGACTGGGGCAACTCCTTTCTCACTGGTGTATGGCATGGAAGCAGTCTTGCCATTAGAAGTTGAGATTCCTTCTTTGAGAATTCTGACAGATGTAAAGCTGGATGAAGCTGAGTGGGTGCGTTCCCGGCTGAATGAATTGAACCTCATTGAAGAGAAGAGATTGAAAGCCATTGCGCATGGCCGATTGTATCAGAGCAGGATGAAGAAAGCCTTTGATCAGAAGGTGCGTCCTCGGTGTTTTCAAGCTGGTGAATTAGTTCTGAAAAGGATCACTCCCCCTCAAACAGATCACAGGGGCAAATGGACTCCAAATTATGAAGGGCCATATGTAGTAAGACAGGTTTTCTCTGGTGGAGCCTTATTACTCTCAACTATGGATGGCGAAGATTTTACGTCCCCTGTGAACGCGGATGTAGTCAAAAAATACTTTGCATAAAAGAGGCCCGCTGAACATAAAAAGAAGGTTCAGGCAAAAATGGGGCATCCTGGCGAACCATAAAAAGAAAAGGTTCGGGCAAAAATTAGGGATAAAAAGAAAAAGAATAAACCCGCAAGGTTGAAAACCTGAAAAGGAAACCTTGGCAAAAATGGGTATCCCGGTGGATTGAAAACCCGAAAAGGGCGATCCAGGCAAAAGTTAGGGATTTTAAAGCAAAGACTACGATCCGCGTTCGATCTGTGATCACTGTTCGCACTTGGAAAATTCTAAGGAAAGGAATCAGTTCAGTTAGTCATCTTCGAAGGCCAAAGTATCTGCGGATGAACAAGTCATATGGGTTATAGCTGAGTCGAGTCATGGTGGATGTCTGTTCCCCACATTGCCGACATTTGTATTTTCTTTTGCTTTTTGCGCAATTACCTCTTTTCAGGAATTGTTTCCAGATGTAAATACCTATTTACAGGCCAATTTATTCAATAAAGTTTGCATTTCAGTTAAAGAGCTTTTGTTTTCTGTTTTACCTGTTTTGTTTGTGAAAATGTCCGATATTTTTGATAAAAACATTACATGCTAAAACGTTGAGCTTTATGACACAAGTTGGAAAACAGTGGCAATTGTTTAGGCGACAGTCACTATGTTGATAATCAATGTAATCATTTCTGCGCATAGACCTTTCTGTTGGTTTTGCAGGGTGACAGATGTACTCCCCCAGTAGAGTTGCTCTCTTTATTTTTGAAGTCTGATCGTCCTCAGCAGCTTGTTTGTTCTCCCCAGTAGAGTCTGATCGTCCTCAGCAGGTTATTACTCTTCCCCATCAGAGTATCGAGGGTCGTCCTCCTCAACCAGAGTATAAAGAAGTAATTCCCTAAGCGGAGTCGTTAAGGATCGTCCTCCCTAGCAGGATATAAAAGGTTTTTCCTGGCCAGAGTTGTGATTTGGCTCATCTTTCTTCAGCAAGTGATGTCTCCCCACGGAGCAGGGGGCAGTTATTTGTTCCCCAGCTAGTCAGGAAACATGTGTTATCCCTTAGCAGGGTGGATGTTGACAATTACTTTCTCTCCCAAGCGGAGTCGTTGAGGATCGTCTTCCTCACAAAGTACAGAGGATTATATACCCAGCCGAAGTCGTGTTTGGAATGCTATTTCCCATCAAGTACTCAGAAGTTGATTGCTTTAAGGTGAGTGTTGCCGTGCCTCCAGCAGGAAGTTTGTGGACGAAGATGTTATTATCCCCACAGGGTCCTGGTGTCTACTTTCCTCGGTTGGTCAGAAAGTATAGTCTCGACGACAATGGTTTGATCTAGTACCCAGCAGGGTGAGGGTAAAGTTACTTCCCTAGCAGCAGATTAAGCTCATTTCCCCAATCAGAGTCTGGTGGTGAGTGGTATCCCCAGCAGGTCTTAAGGCCAATCGTTTTTGGCAAGCGCCGAAGCCAAGTTCTGAAATAGTAGGTCATCCCCAGCGGTGGAATTTCCATCTTCAGTATTCATATCCCTCCCCAGCTGAGTGGGTATTCTCTCGGAGCTTCGTCCATCTCCAGCAGAGTTGTTGATCTTGATATTCCTCAACAGAGTGGATATCCTCTTGGAGTTTCATCCATCTCCGACAGAATTGGTGATTGTGATATTCCCTAGCAGGGAGAAGTTTTCCTCAACAAGTTTTCCTTTGTTTCAGTGGCAATTTAGTTTGCCGTCCCTAGTGGAGTTGCTTCTGGTCTTCAGCATTTATTTTGCTGGGACGTCTCTTTTGCATTGCATAAGCATTTGTTTTGCATAGCATCCTCCCAAATGCGTAGCATTTCCACTTCATGTGGGGCATTACGGCAAAATTCAAACATATGCATCCGAAGCGTAAGCCAGGTTTGAGTTTTCCTTCGTCAGGAAAAGCTGGATTTCAGAGGTGTTGGGTTAAACAATATTTGATAGTTCCCCGGCAGAACGTTTTGGCCAGGATTGTTTATCCTTGATTTTGTTTGTACCCCTTCGTCCAGGTGGTCCTTTGGTTTATTCCCTCGAAATTTTTACTGTCGGACACTCGTCTGTGTTTCCTTCGGCACTCGTCAGTGTTCGAACCTTTTAAGCCAATGCCCGTCCGTATTGACTTTTGACACCCGTCCGTGTTCTTTCAGCACCCGTCCGTGTTTGAACCCTGTTTCAATGCCCGTCCGCATTGACATTTGGCACTCGTCTGTGTTTCCGTCAGCACCCGTCCGTGTTTGAACCTTTGATTTCAATACCCGTCCGTATTGACCTTTTGATGACACTCGTCCGTGTTGCCTTCCATTCCCCCAACGAGTTTAATTCCCGATAAAGTTGCTTTACACCCTTTTCAGTACCCGTCCGTATTGAAACCTTTTACACCCGTCCGTGTACCTTTTCAGTACCCGTCCGTATTGACTTTTTACACCCGTCCGTGTACCTCTTTGATACCCGTCCGTATTGAACTTCCGACACTCATCCGTGTTGCATTTCAATCCCCAAAGAGGTCGCCTTGACTTTTTTTTTACACCCGTCCGTGTACTTTTTTTCAATACCCGTCCGTATTGAAATCTCTTACACCCGTCCGTGTACCTTTTTCAATACCCGTCTGTATTGAATCCCTTTGGCACCCGTCCGTGTTCTTTTGGCACCCGCCTGTGTTTGAACTTTTGTTTCAATGCTCGTCCGCATTGACGTTTGGCACCCGTCCGTGTTTGAACCCTGTTTCAATGCCCGTCCGCATTGACTTTTGGCACCCGTCCGTGTTCCTTCAGCACCCGTCCGTGTTTGAACTTTTATTTCAATGCCCGTCCGCATTGACATTTTACACCCGTCCGTGTATCTTCTCAATACCCGTCCGTATTTGATATCTTGGATTCTTTGACACCCGTCCGTGTTCATCCCCAGCATAGCTAACACTCGTTTGTGTTTATTTCAAGACTTTCCAATACATCGTTTGTATTGATTTCCAACACTCGTACGTGTTGTGACAGTGTAACATTTATTGCTTGTTCCCCAGCGGAGTCGTCCCTCCTTGGAGGATTGTAAATTTCAGGTTTCTTTGGTATTCAATCTCCGTGAATCCTTGGAACGCATGATAGCCGTCACTATCATACCTTCAGGATCAAGTTAATTGAATAGGGGCAGCTGTAACACCCCAAAATTTGCCTTGTTGTTTTTAACTAACTGGCTTATGTTTCATCTCATTTTGCATTATCATTTGTGCATCGCATTGGTTTTCTAGGACATGGGATCAAAGGGTTTTCTTATTATCAGTATTTTCCTATTCAGAGGTGCGTCAAGTTATGAGGTTTTCTTGTTCAGAGGATTCATCCAAGGCGTTGGGTCAGAGGTTCATTGGTGTGAATCAGGGTTTAATTCCTTCTCAGTTCAAGTCATCTTCTTCAAGATTTATCAGTATACATCAAGGTGAATTAGGGTTTGTTTTCAAGGTTGAGTGGTGGACTTCATCAGGTTATCAAGCAGTGGTTTGTGTGAGGTGTAGGTTCAGAAAGTCATGATTCATTTGATCAGAGATTCAGAGGATGTTTGATTCGGATGTTTTGTTTCAATGGCAAGATTAATCAGTGGTAGCTGTGTGCATTTTATTAGAGACTCGTGAAAGTTTGGGATTGGTTTTGGATTCATTTGGCTATCCATTTGCTAAATCATGTTCTTACCCACCTTTTGATTTTCAAATCCATTTTTCATTCCTAATATCCATGTCCATTTTTCTAAACCAATTAGCCATTTCAATTCATGTCCATATCCACTCATTTTAACCTTTTTTTTAATTATTATTGTCCATTCATTAACCAATTTACCATTTTCCAATTTTTTCCACTCTTATTCACATCTAATTTTACTCCATATTTTAAATCACCATGTTAATAACCATTAAACCATTCCATTATCCATTTGTTCTATCCAATACCATTCCAAATCCATCCATTAAAGCTATTTCATGTCCAAATTGAATTCAATGCATATATCCACAAACCATATCCACTTTAGAATCATTTTTTATGTGAATATATTTCCATTTAGTTTACTAATTTTCAATCCACTTTATAAACCCTTTCTCATTTTTTTGGGCCCAATTTCCAAACTCATTTCAAATTCATCTCAAGATTTCAGGTCATAGTCAAGTTTGCAAGTTTTAATTACAAGTTTGGTTTAGTCCAAGATTCAAGTTTATTTCTAATAATCCAGACACCCCTTTGCCAAAATCATGAAGGGCCCACCACACTGCATAATACGAGTGGCACAGTAGAATGTGGAAAAAGTTAGAAGAAAAATGCACGTAACAGAATCATCGTGACGCAAACCAAAACGCAAAACGCGTGAACCATTCACAACTTTCTCACAAACTCCCTCAACCAAAATCACACATTACACCTCATGAACAAAAACTACCAAACGCAAGGAAAAAATTCATATCAGCAAAAAAAAAGCTTTTAACAGAAAGTGAGAAAAGTTTCTAACGGAGTGCCAAATAACTCGTGATCAATCTCACAGCAAGTTTCTCATAACAGAATTTCAGCTTAAAACCCGATTCTACCCCTTGAGTCATGCGATATAAACCAAGCAGCTGCAGTGTAATTGAGGATTCTGAGCAAAAAATTCAACCCCAAGTTTCAGCTTCAAATTGGAAGAACCTTCAATAAACTTCTTCACCCTTTTCGGAACTCCTTCCACATCATTTCACAGTAATTTGAAAATTTCTCACCAACACATAACATCATCTTCAAAACCTCAAGCTACCATCAACTTCCAATCATCATCATAACACTGCAAATCTCTTGCACCAGTTCTTCCAATCCGCAAAAATTCTGTAAACCACAACAAATCAGCATCATTCTTCTACTGCAAATCATCCCTGAATCATCTTCAGTTCAATTCACCCTTCATCATCATTTCTAGTTTCCAAAGAAACTTCAAGAACCTGTAACAAATGTATCACCTGCAGAAAGTACAGAATAACTTCACACACTCAAGAATTTAGCAACAACGGAAGTACGAACTAGAAGTGGTTTCAGAAACGCGAGGAAGAAGAAGAAATCACGCAGCAAGCAAGAAGATGAAGTAGAAGAAGCAAGGTGAACCAGAAATTCAGCAGATCGCATACCTGAACAAAAGACTAAAGATCTCCGGATTTCTCGACGATTTCTTTCTGTCTAAAGAAGCACCGGACTCTCTCCGGTAGGTACGTCGATTTTGCTCCAAATTTTGTTATTGCAATGTAATTGTTTATCACTTTGTTTTTACGTCCGTGTTGAGTATGCATCTGTTTATCGGTTTGTTGTGGGGAACCGTATCAACGAAGTCAGGTCATGTGACGCCGTATTTGAACAAGTACGATTTGGAGGAGGAGAGAGCCACGACGACGTTGTGAGAATGAAGGCGGTGTGGCTAAGGCTGAGACGTTGAAGGAGAGAAGATAGGGCGACGGAGTGGAGGTCCCCGTGGATGCCGTTTTTTCGGTGAGGTAATATGGCGGCCATTGTTGAAAGTGAGAAGCCACCGATGATTTGAACAGAGAGATGACGAGAACGAAGGAGAGGTCGGAGATGGTGGCCGGCGAAACAGCGGACGAAGAAGAAGTGGTTGGAATGGTGTCGCCGGAGAAATGAAAATGATGGTGAGGACGGCGTAATGATGCGAACGGAAGAAGTAGAGGAGGGAGACGCTAGAGTGAGGAGTGAAAGTCAGAAATGGTGGTGAAGGAGCTCCAATGGCTGTAAAGAATGTGTGACGGCTGCGAGTGAATTTTGAGAAGAAGATGGTGTGAGCTGATGGAGCTTTTTGTTTTAGGGTTTCTTTTGATTTCGCGGGTTGGATCGGTATTCTGTTGGGCCCATGTGGACTGTTTCTGTTTCGCACCCTCCTTTTCATTTCTCACACCATTCCTGGCTTCACAAATAAAACCATTGGGCCTGAATTCTTTTGAAGCCCAACGCATGTTTTCTTTGTCTCACCTCCGTTGCTCGCTACACCCCTCCCTGTACTTAATTTCTTTTTTTATTTTGTTTATGCTGATTGTTTAGTTATTTGGTTAATGATTAGTTTTAGAATCAAGTTTAATCATAATCTTAGAATTAGTTTTTTAATTAGGAATTAGAATTTCAATTTTAGTTTTTAATATTAGTTTTCATTCTAGACTTATTTTTAGGATTAATGTTTTTAATTAGAGTTTAGAATTTAATTTTAATTTGATTCTTGATTAATTTTGTTATTAATTAGAAATTAACTTGAATTAATTTTAGGTTTAAATTTAGAATTAGTTTTTAATTTTAGATTAACTCTTCTTGTTAATTTTTAATCTTGCTTTTAATTAGCATTTTAATTTCTAACTTGGTTATGTTTTATTAATTGTTGACCATGATTTTAATCGTCTATCTTGATTAATTTCCGATTAATTCATGATTACTCTTTTTCATCTTTTTCACTCTTTCTCCTCCCATGGATCTCAAGACTTGTTTAAGTCTTGGATTCTCTCCCTTTAGAGCTACCTAGTCCAACTTAATTTTTGATTAAGCTTGGAGTAGGATTAGCATTAGGTTAGGTAGTCGTCTCTCCTAAACCTCACTAACCATAGGACATCCATGCATGATAACATTAGGATTCTTAGTCTCCCTTTAGAGTTTCCTTTTGTGTCGCTTCTCTTCTCATCTCAAAACTCCGTCAAGACACGTAATAAGAGTTAACGTGTATTGCGCTCGAGCCTTCTATGTGGGAAGTGGGGATTGAGGGGCTTCCTCTCATTCTTCTAGGATACCTAGTGTACGTCCTGTTGGGGACGATGCGCGAAGTATTCGTTCCTATATTCAAGACCTGGGTTCAATGCAAGTTGCGAAACAACTTAAAAGGCATTTCTGTCTAAAAAACACCAAACAAATTCAATCTTTTTATCCTTCGGGATTGTTGGGTTTCAAACTTCATTTTCAGAAAAGAGCTCGTCGCTCACGTAAAAAACACAATCCACCCCTAGTGAGGGGAACTACGTCGCTCTGATTCTCACGTGCGAGTGAGATACGTAGGCAGGAGATCGTGCGAGATCTCTCCGAGCACATTTCTTTCACAACCTTTCTTTATCACCTCTTTGTTCCTTCCGACCTCGTTTGGTTGAACTACGACTGCTCTGATTTCCTCTTTCTCGTCCGATTGAGGATACGTAGGCACAAGACGGCAATGTCTTGGCGAGCAACCTTCCCCCACAGTTCCCGTCCGAACTACGTTGACTCTGACTTTTCCATTGCACTGAGGGAGTACGTAGGCCTAGGACTCCGAGGATGTCCTATCGAGTCACTTCTTTTTCTTTTCTTCTTCGTTTCTCCGTCCTTTCCATTCTCATTTCTTTGCCGGTTCAGTAGCAGTGGAGCTCCAGTTGACGACACCCTTTGATGCAGACAGCAAGCGTGGATCCCGTCGAGTACGATGGACGTGTTGGGTGCTAACACCTTCCCTTCGCGTAACCGACTCCCGTACCCGTTCTCTTGGTCGCGTGACCATGCTCTTTCCCTTCTCTCAGGTTTACGCAGTGTTTCCTTTCCCTCTCTTGGGATAAATACACTTTGCTGGCGACTCTGTGTCTTTTGTGCCACTCTCGCGTTTGTACCGTTGGATGCGGATCTTTCGGGAGCGACAGTTTGCTACCACTGTTAAGAGTCCATGTGATTAAGGGGATCATGGACACGCTCATTCAATTCTACGATCTGGTTTATCACTGTTTCATATTCCCGAATTACCAGCTATCACCAACGCTGGAGGAGTATTCTCATCTGACTGAGTTACATATCACTGATCGAGCTCCATTTTCTGGACTGGAAGAAATTCCAAAGAATCAGACTATTGCAATAGCAATTCATTTGGACGAGTCTGAGGTCAGGACTCACATGACCACTAAGGGTGGCATCCAAGGTTTGCCAGCCCAGTTCTTGACAAAAAAGGCTCTATACTTCGCTAGTATAGGGAACGAGACTGCTTTTGAAAGCATCTTTGTCTTGCTCACCTACGAGTTATTTTTGTTCCCCAACATCAATAACTTCATCGATATCAACGCTATTAAGGTTTTTCTCATTGGAAACCCTGTGCCGACTTTGCTTGCAGATGCGTATCATTCTGTACACTTGGGAAATTTGTACAGCGGAGGAGAGATCACATGCTGTGTACCTTTGCTTTACAAATTGTTTATCTCTCACTTGCCCAAGTCTGCTGTTTTTTGGGATTGCAAGAGTGTCTTACGTTGGTCGCAGAAGATCATGTCTCTTACCAACTTTGATATAGATTGGTGTAATAGGATTTATGAGGGAATTAGAATCATTGACCGTTGTGGAAACTTCCCCAGCGTACCCCTCATAGGAACTAAAGGAGGAATCAACTATCATCCGATATTGGTTCTTCGTCAATTTGGATACCGGATGAGACACATCCCACTGGGTGTTCATCTGGAAGGTCTTTTCTTCAAAGAAGGAGAAAGTGACAGAGCACTAAAGATGGAAATAATGCAAGCTTGGAAACATGTTCATAAGAAAGGACGAGAGTCTCTGGGAAAACCGGACTGTGTCTCGGTGGAGCCTTATCTCCATTGGGTACAAACCAGAGCTCTCAAGCTAAAGATGCCTTATCCTCGTTACGGAATTCTTCCGCCGAGGGAATCTGTCACGTACTTCATGACGGAAACTGAAAGGCTTCAGGTTACTCTCAACAAAGTTCAAAAGGAAAGAGGATCTTAGGAGAACAAGTACCGCACCCTCGATGTAGAATGTATCCAAATACAGCAACTACTAAAAGAGAAAGATGCTCTGATTGAAATTTTGGAGCAGCATGTTGTAGAG
This sequence comes from Lathyrus tuberosus, assembly GCA_022829125.1. Classification (NCBI taxonomy): domain Eukaryota; kingdom Viridiplantae; phylum Streptophyta; class Magnoliopsida; order Fabales; family Fabaceae; genus Lathyrus; species Lathyrus tuberosus. The sequence goes on from JALAZF010000233.1 coordinate 2,062,491, forward strand.
AATCAAGATGACCAAAGGAATTTGCTCGCTCCTTTCACCTGGCAAAGGAATGACAACCCGACAACGGCCCAAGCGCCCCGGTCAAAGAAGAGGAAGTACCAGGACCCATTAGTTTAGGTTTTTGTTTCTGCACTTTGTAATCTACTGTATTTCCATTTCTGTAATCCTTTGGAATTCAATAAAAAGGGGTTTCCCCACTGTTTGATATTTGCAATCTAATTGTCGAAGTTTATTTTGATTCAAAAAAAAAAACAACAATTAATATAATCATTGCATTCATCATTCTCACATCGCGTATTCTTCTTCCCTACGAATCTCACGTTTGTGTCTCGATTCTAGAGTCAAACTGTCTCATTCGTACAATACTCGGGCCAATCGTCAGAAAAAGATGGATGATCTTGAGGAAGAAAACAGAGAGTTGAAAGAAGAGATCGACGCTCTGAGAGAGGATATGAGAAAGCTTCGTAACGACATGCAAGCCATGGCAGAAGCTCAGCTACAAAGAACTGTGATCTCAGAGATCACCTCAACGCCCATCATAGAAAAGTATGATCCTAGGTATCAGATGCCGAAAGATCGTCCTTGGGGCATGCCTGTTAACTATATCCCGGAAGGATATGTTCCGCCGATCACTGAAGATCAGGGAATCGCAACAGAAGCCGCTGGGCCTGAAGGTTACAAACTTCGGGAAAGCGAAGATGCCAGGGGCATACTCAAGACTCCTGAAGGTTACAAACTTCGGGAGGCGCCAAGACTTACTGCCGTAGTCACGGTACCACCCCCTGTGGTACACACTGTCCCGGAAGGACTGATTCCACAGACACCTTCTGGTAAGAAGGAAACTCTGTTTGACAGAATGGATGAATTCCAGGAGCAGTTCTTGGAAATGCAGAAAGAGCTGCAAGCCATTCGCGGTCAGGATCTATTTGGAAAGGACGCCGCAGACCTCTGCTTGGTCCCAAATGTGAAAGTCCCGCACAAGTTCCAAGTGCCCGACTTTGAAAAATACAAGGGTAACTCTTGCCCTCAGAGCCATCTGGTGATGTACGCTCGGCGGATGTCAGCTCAGACGGAGAATCAGGACCTGCTGATTCACTACTTCCAGGATAGTTTAACCGGTGCCGCACTCAAATGGTACATGGGTTTAAACCGTACTACGATCAATACATTAAGAGATCTTGGTACTGCCTTCGTCCAATAATACAAGTACAATTTGGACATGGCACCCGATAGAGATCAACTCAGATCAATGTCACAAAAGGACAAGGAAACCTTTAAGGAGTATGCTCAAAGGTGGCGTGAAATTGCCGCTCAAATTTGTCCACCTCTTGAGGAAAAAGAGATGACAAAGATCTTCTTAAAGACCTTAAGCTCATTTTACTATGACCGAATGATTGCCAGTGCACCCAGTGATTTCACCGAAATGGTCGGCATGGGTGTACGTCTTGAGGAAGCCGTCCGAGAAGGACGTTTGGTAAAAGACACTGGATCAACGAGCAATACTAAAAAATATGGTAGTGCTCTCCCTAAGGAAAAAGAGCAAGATATTGGGAATATCTCTCTCGGAAAGCAAAGGCGACGTTATCAGCCAGTAGCAGCTGTTACTCCTGCTATCGGCCCCGCGCCTGTTCCTATGTATCAACCTCAGGTTGCGCAGAGCCAAGCTGACCAACAAAGGACACAACAGCCTCTTCAGCAGGCTCGTCCTCCATATAACAACAACCGTACAACACGGCCACCAGGATTTGATCCTATACCCGTAACGTACGCAGAGCTGTTTCCGTTACTGCTGGCTAAGGGGCACATCCAGACTAAGTCTCCCCTTTCAGTTCCGGAAAATCCGCCTTTTTGGTTTAAAGCGGATCAAACATGCCCTTATCATCAAGGAGGTTCAGGGCATAACATTGAGACTTGTCTCAATTTCAAATCCGACGTGCAAAAGCTTGTTAGGAGCGGGCTCTTATCTTTCAAAGATACGAATCCTAATGTTCTCACGAACCTGCTGCCTCAACATGAGAAAGCCGCAGTCAATCTGATTGAGAAAGAGACTAACAATGTCTATCAAATTCATGATGTACTCTTGTTAAAGACCAATCTGGTCAAGATGCATTGCAGACAGAGTGGATATGGCCATGTGCCACCTCATAATTATCACCAGTGTGATATCTGCTCTAAAGACAACCAGGGATGTTCTGTAGTGCAAGCAGCTCTACAGGAACAAATGGATCTTGGATGGATCCAAGAGCACCGAGTTCGTGGAGTTAACATGGTTTACACGAATTCCAACGTCATTCAAAACCACGACATCCGTGCGATGAATGACAACTTGGTGGCAATGCACTCAAGGCAAAGCCAGTATCATAATCTGCCGCGGCACGATTACAGTTCCTGTCTGATTTGCTCGGTAAACAAACAGGGATGCTCTTTCATACAAGAGGCCCTCCAGCGTCAGATGGATCTTGGATGGATCCAAGACTACCATGATAGGAACTCCTATCAAATCAACATGGTTCAGATCTTTGACATTCGCGTGATGAATACCAACCTGGTAGAGTTACATGCTGAGCAGGTCCGACTTGGATTCTTAATATCACATGATTATCAAAACTGTAAAGCAGGTTGCGAAAACGATCGATGTTGTACCCTTGTCCAGGAGGCACTTCAGCACTTGTTAAATCACTGGTGGATGCCAATCTATATGGACGAAGATACTCAGCAGATTAGTATCAATCACAGGAATCCTACTCGTCGTCAAAGTCAGGATGTTCGATCAATGGAAGATAACCTAGTGAGGTTACATTGCATTCAAAGTGGGTGTGGCCAGGTGCCACCACACAACTATGACAGTTGTAGCGTCTGTTCGGAAAGTAACCAAGGGTGTTACCTTGTGAGAGCAGCTCTTTAGGGTCAGATCGATCATGGAGAAATTCATCCATATCCAGGTTTAGGACCCATCATTTGGTCGCCGAACTACCTTGCCGAGCAAGTTGAGGATGTTGTCACGATCTCTGGTCATCACAAGACCAGGGATGTTTTTTCCATCATCCCTCTACTTGACGAATCTAGAGTTCCCAACCGGGAACGGATCAAGGTTACTTATGATGGTCAGAAAAATCAGAAGGTTCCCATAGTCATCTATCTACCGGGGCCACTACCGTATGAATCAGCTAAGGCAATCCCTTACAAATACGGTGCAACAATAATCAAGAATGGAAAGGAAATTCCATTACCCTCCGTCGTGAATATTGCAGACATCAGTCGTGTAACACGGAGCGGTCGAATCTTCAACCGAGGGGTTGGAGAATCCAACAAAGAAAAGGAACTTCAGGCAGAAATTCCTGATCCATCAGTCGGTCAATCTAGTAATCCCGACTTTTCAAAAGACAAAGATGAGATGCTAAAGCTCATCCAAAGGAGTGAATATAACATTGTTGATCAACTGTTGCAGACTCCTTCAAAGATCTCGGTATTATCACTGTTACTCAGTTCCAAGCACTATCGGCGAGCAAGGACAATCAGTTCAAAGAAGGAACTTCAATTTCTTCATACAAAGATGCTATCAAAGCGGTCGAGAGTACCGATACGACAGGATGGGGACGGCTTGTCATTCCTATTGACAATAAAACAAAGAAGGGTCTTGGTTTTTCTGCGACCTGTACCCAGACAGCCGCCAACGATGAAAGTCTTCATCCCCTTCAAAACTTCTTCCACAGTGGAGGTTTTCTTCACCCAGTGTCTCAGACAGTTCATGCTATCAATGAGGAAGATCCCTCTGACGCAGATGAAGAGTGGAAGTCCTATCTTAATGAGGACGGTTATATGTCTCAGGAAGAGGTGCCTATGCCTTTTTGCTTTCCTACAGAAAGTCCAAGATTTATACCAAGATCAGATGTCGAAATGATCTACGGAGATTGTGATCCGAAAGGATGCCGTGCTCCGCAAAATTCATTAGAGGAGGACACTCTGATGAAAAACAACTTTGACCACAATTACTATGGCCCGATGGATGGCCTGCCAATGTGGCAGCCTTACCCAGGAAACTTGGGGCAAGAAAGTCAGCCGAGTAATGAAACTCAGCTGAGCATCATTGAACAGAATACCTGTGTCCCCACCATGTCATGGGATCAACACTCAGGTCATTCAGAAACTACTCAACATGAAGATGAATTTGCAACATTTGCAGGACTAGAATTCATCAACTATGCTTTTCCCGAGGTCAACGTCATCGAGAGAAATGACTCCTCCAGTTCCACAGAAGTGTGGGACACCTTGGGACAACCGAGTGGAAAATTCGACTTTATGGTCAAGTACACCGCTCCTGAAAGCTCTCGTATTAGGCTCGAAGATATCCAGCCAACTGGATGGGGAGATACAGCTGAGAGCACAAATGCTATGCAAAATACAACAGAGGTATCCTCCTACGACAATTCTGCTTGGGAGACAGATTCCAATGATCCTGCTCCACCAGAAATCAGCGTCATTTCTGAAGACAAATTAAGGAAGGTGCCAGACTTTGTGATTCACCGAGGAGTTCGCCGCCAATGGGTTACCGTCGAGGTTCCGAAGGTCGTTCGTCAGTCAAAATAATTGCCATCTTTAACCTTTCACCCTGCCCAGGTGAAACGAATATTTTGATAGGGCTCGTTTTCTGTAAATTTCCCTCTTCGCTTTGCCCAAAGTGACAGAGTTTTGTTTTATAGGGCTGTAGTTTCAAGATTCGACTTGTTCATTAATAAAATAACGTCGTTCTGTAATTTCCGCATTAATTGCTGTTTTCTCTTTTTGCTTTTTCAGAAAATGGTAATCCTAAAAAATATTCAATAATAAAAACAAGCAGTAAAATCAAAACACTGCACACACTTACATTTTCTCTATCTCTTCTAAACACGAATCATCACGTCATGCAGATTGCTTGTTTTATACCCCGTTGAAACATACGATCCGATGCCTTCTTCCAACTTTGAGTTCCCGTTATTCGAGGCTGAAGAAGAAAATGACGACCAAATTCCAGAAGAGATCTCCCGACTACTCAGACAAGAGGAAAGGTCCATCGAACCTCACAAAGAGCCGTTGGAAACGGTAAACTTGGGTTCAGAAAAAGAGAGAAAAGAAATCAGGATCGGAGCACTGCTCAGTCCAACTGCCAGAGAGGGTTTGATAAAGCTTCTCAAAGAATTTCCCGATGTATTCGCTTGGTCCTATCAGGATATGCCAGGGTTGGATACCAGCATCGTGGAACATCATTTACCATTAAGATCGGAATGTCCGCCAGTAAAGCAAAGGTTGAGACGCACTCACCCGGACATGGCCATCAAAATCAAGGAGGAGGTACAGAAACAGATCGACGCGGGTTTCCTCGCTACATCTGAATATCCTCAATGGTTAGCCAACATCGTACCCGTTCCCAAAAAGGACGGAAGGGTCAGAATGTGTGTTAATTACAGAGATCTGAACAAGGCAAGTTCAAAGGACGACTTTCCTTTACCACACATTGACATGTTGGTTGACAGCACAACAAAGTTCAAAGTATTCTCCTTCATGGATGGATTCTCGGGCTATAACCAGATCAAAATGGCGTCGAAAGACATGGAGAAAACTTCATTCATTACCCCATGGGGTACCTTTTGTTACAAGGTAATACCGTTCGGTTTGAAGAATGCCGGGGCAACCTATCAAAGGGCCATGACTACTCTGTTTCATGACATGATACACAAAGAAATCGAGGTATATGTCGATGATTTGATTGCAAAATCAAGAACAGAGGATGAGCACGTTGAACATCTGTCAAAATTATTCGAACGTCTAAGAAAATTCAAGCTCCGCTTGAATCCCAACAAGTGCACCTTCGGTGTCCGTTCGGGGAAATTACTAGGGTTCATCGTCAGCCAGAAAGGAATTGAAGTTGATCCTGACAAGGTCAAGGCCATTCAAGAAATGCCTTCTCCGAAAACTGAAAAACAAGTCAGAGGATTCCTGGGACGTTTGAACTACATCTCCAGATTCATATTCCTTATGACCGCGACGTGTGCGCCGATTTTCAAATTACTCAAAAAGAACCAGGATTGCGTTTGGTCAGAAGATTGCCAAACCGCCTTCGACAGTATCAAGGAATATCTGTTGAATCCTCCGATTCTATCACCTCCAGTGGAAGGAAGACCACTGATCATTTACCTCACAGTCCTAGAAGACTCAATGGGATGTGTACTTGTCCAACAAGACGAAACTAAAAGGAAAGAGTCTGCCATTTACTATCTAAGCAAGAAATTCACCGACTGCGAGACTCGGTACACGATGCTTGAGAAAACTTGTTGCGCTTTGGCTTGGGCAGCCAAACGTCTTCGCCAGTGCATGATTCATCGTACTACTTGGTTGGTCTCCGAAATGGATCCAATCAAGTACGTTTTCGAAAAACCTGCTCTCACGGGAATGATTGCCCGTTGGCAGATGTTACTATCAGAATATGACATAGAGTACCATACTCAGAAAGCCTTTAAAGGAAGTATTTTAGCCGATCATTTGGCTCATCAACTGATTGATGATCAAGAATTAATCGGGTTTGACTTCCCAGACGAAGATGTCATGTATCTAAAGATGAAAGATTGCGATGAACCGCTACCCAGTGAAGGGCCAGAACCAGGTTCCCAGTGGGGACTTATCTTTGACGGGGCAGTCAATCATTATGGAAACGGAATTGGGGCAATCATTGTTACCCCTCAGGGTTCCCACATTCCTTTCACTGCCAGACTTACGTTCAAATGTACGAACAACGAGGCCGAATACGAAGCATGTATCATGGGTCTCGAAGAAGCGATTGATTTAAGGATAAAAAACTTGGACGTATACGGCGATTTAGCCCTGGTTATTAACCAGATAAAAGGAGATTGGAACACATACCAATCAGGATTGATTCCTTACAAAGACTATGCAAGAAGGTGGTTACCCTTCTTCAACAGAGTCGACTTTCATCACATCCCTCGTGATGAGAATCACATGGCTGATGCATTAGCCACTCTCTCTTCCATGATTAGTGTAGGTCGATGGAATGACATACCTAAGATCGACATAATGCGCCTTGAATGGCCCGCTTACATCTTCGCGATTGAAGCAGTCATAGACGACAGACCTTGGTATCACGATATCAAATGCTTCCTTCAGAAACAAGAGTACCCATCTGGGGCACTCAGAAAAGACAGAAAAACCCTCAGAAGATTGGCTGGAAACTTCTTCCTGAGCGGTGACACTCTTTATAAGAGAAATTTTGACATGGTCTTGCTCCGATGCGTCGACAGACCAGAAGCAGACATGCTCATGAAAGAAATTCATGAAGGATCCTTTGGAACTCATGCCAACGGACACACAATGGCAAGAAAAATTCTCAGGGCCGGGAATTATTGGTTGACCATGGAATCCGACTGCTACAAGTACATGAGGAGGTGTCACAAGTGTCAGATATACTCCGACAAAATTCATGTACCGCCATCACATCTCAAAGTTCTTTCTTCCCCGTGGCCATTTTCCATATGGGGAATCGATATGATTGGTATGATTGAGCCCAAGGCTTCAAACGGACATCGGTTCATCCTGGTAGCCATTGACTATTTCACCAAGTGGGTCGAAGCAGCGTCATTCGCCAATGTAACCCGACAAGTGGTGGTCCGATTTATCAAAAACAATATCATCTGCCGTTATGGTGTTCCAAGCGAGATCATTACTGATAATGGATCTAACTTGAACAATAAGATGATGAAAGAGTTGTGTACAGAGTTCAAGATCGAACACCATAACTCATCTCCCTACCGACCCAAGATGAACGGAGCGGTAGAAGCTGCTAATAAGAACATCAAGAAGATTGTTCAAAAGATGGTTGTAACCTATAAAGATTGGCACGAAATGCTACCCTTTGCTCTTCATGGTTATCGCACATCTGTCCGTACTTCAACAGGGGCAACCCCTTTCTCTCTAGTATATGGCATGGAGGCAGTGCTCCCCATAGAAGTAGAGATCCCATCAATCCGGGTATTGATGGAAGCGAAGCTCACCGAAGCTGAATAGTGTCAAAGTCGACACGACGACCTGAACCTGATCGAAGAGAAGTGAATCACGACACTATGCCACGGTTAGTTGTATCAACAGAGAATGAAGAGGGCGTTCGACAAAAAGGTCCGACCTCGTGTCTTCAGGAAAGGAGACCTTGTGCTCAAGAAGATACAATCATTTCTCACTGATTCTCGGGGCAAACGGACCCCAAATTATGATGGCCCCTATGTGGTCATGAAAGCTTTCTCAGGCGGCGCCTTGAGACTTGCAACCATGGACGGAGAGGAATTTGCCTACCCCACGAATGTTGATGTAGTCAAGAAATACTTCGCCTAAAACTAAAAAAAAACGTCTCGGTGGATTGAAAACCCGAAAGGGCGGTCCAGGCAAAAGTTAGAGACATGAAAAGAATCATCCCGATGGATTGGAAATCTCATAGTACAATCCAGGCAAAAGTTAGGGATAATGGCAAGTAACTATGTTCAACAGAGGCAAGTCCCTCAGCAGCAGTTGCATCATCATCCGTCAGGAAAACTCCAGTCAAGGTCATCTTCGACAGAAGCTCAGGATGTCCTAAATTCAAAGTTGGTAGAAGGATAATGGTCGTTATGTTTCAACGTAGCCCTTTTCCCTGTAAATTACCATTTTCTAACTTTGTATATACTCTTTGGAATCACGCGTTTGGCTGATCTCCATCTTATCAATAAAATTTGAGCCCTTGTGCTTTTGTTTGTAATTCTTTACTTATTTTAGCTTTACAGAACGACGTTGTTTAAACTTAATCAGCGATTCTTGAAATAAAACAAAAATAAATTTACTTGTTAAACTTTTTCTGCTTTTAAAGATGGCATTTCTTTTGACTGTTGAACATCAGAAGAACATCGATCGCTTCTCCCGAAGTAGGCGGACTTCAAAGTGCAGAATCAAAGTACTCCTTCTAAGCCAGTATGCCTGAATGAAGGGATCAACTGTGTCAGAGACCTTGTTTCGTCTGACACACCTCGACCGAGTTCTCATCTCCTAAGCCCGATCAACATAGCTCCCAACGGGACTATCTCTCCTAAGCAAGGTGGAATTGCTATTTTGAACCAATGGTACTTCTTCGCCCCGCGATGGCCGAGTATCCAATTGTGTTCATCCATTAGTCTGTATGTCGCGTCTGTTTTGTTAGCATATACATACGTACTTCATGCATTTTTGATTTGCATTTACATTTCATATTGCATCATTATCACTCTAGCCGGTCTTGTCCCCTAGTGATAAACAGTTTTCTCAATCGAGTTTGTCAGTTCTTTCCTCGTCAGGAAGTGTTGCGTCTGCACAATCTCGCCACCAGTGTATCTTTAGATCAGAGTCGGCACGTGGCCACTTTGATAATTTGAACCTCTGAAAGATCAGAGAACCTTCAACAGATGTCACTCTTCGCCATTAAAGATGATATCCTTGCTTTCCCGGATTAAGGAAAATCCACAGAGAAAGCCTCGTGATCAGAGATTCGGCAGCACGCCAGTTTTGGTCCGAAAAACCACTGATGAGAAGGTCATTGGCACCTCAAAATTGGACCCCATCATATGGCGTTTCTCCGGGAAGATCCCGAGAAAAGTATGATGAAAGATCCCAAATGAAAACGGTCTCTCAAGAGACTCGCTTTCCCCAGTAGAAACAAATGGCGTCTCCAACGGAGAAGTTTGTACAACTCTACAACTCAGACGACCGGGGTCCCCAGCAAGTCTGACAACAAAACATTTTCTACTCAAATGGCATCTCCCCAGGAAAATTCGGCGAGAAGTTTGAAGCAAAACCGCTACACATAGTGTCCCTTGTCAATAAAGTTTATTGACAAAAGAAACTAAGACCAGTTCCTTAGTAGGAAACCAGGATCGAGGGGAAGTTTATTTCAAAAGAAACTAAGACCTGTTCCTTGGTAGGAAACCAGGATCGAGGGGAAGTTTATTTCAAAAGAAACTGAGACCAGTTTTTGGTAGGAAACCAAGAACGAGGGGAAGTTCAAAAGAAACTAAGACCAGTTCCTTGGTAGGAAACCAGGATCGAGGGGAAGTTTATTTCAAAAGAGACTGAGACCAGTTCTTGGTAGGAAACCAGGATCGAGGGGAAGTTTACCTTTTCTAAGCATCATTGCTTAGCTAAAGAAGATGAATGCGTAAGCTACCATTCATAACCACCATCAAAATTTCGGGTATTCCGATATTTAATCCTCTTGCACCCCGAATGCCCGAATCCCTTCGTCATTCACACCTTCGGGTCCAAGAAGATTAAATAGGGGCATCTGTAATACCCCAAATTTTGACCACTTAGATTTCCCATCATTGTTAAAATCATCATCACAATATGGATGTACCTTTATGCTTCATTAGTCTCCCCAAAGATGGGTGAGCATCCACTACAATCAAAATTAGGGTTTCAAGCCCTCTCTGAGTGCTTAGACAAAGGATCAATCAAGAAATGACATGATCTTTAACTTGTCTAATCTCTTAAACATCCACAATGGATCAAAAAGGACTCCCACTTCAAGGATTAAGCACAAGGCTGCTCCCTTCTAGGTGGATCAAGTCTCAAGATCGACAGTGTCACCAAATTAGGGTTTTGGTCGACCAGGGCCTCCAGATGGAAATTTTCATCTGGGCACAAGGCAATGATCCAAAACATAACCTAATATACTTCATGGAACCTCATGAACCCATGCATCAAGTCAACTTTGCCTCAGGGGATGCATTCATAAAAAATCAGGAATTAGGGTTTCTTGACCTAATTCACCCCTAAGTTGACTTTTGGGACAAACCATGAGCCAAGACCTCAAGAGATTATTTGAGGGTCTCTAATATACCATATTTATCCATTTGGAACAATGGATTGATCCAAGAAGTTTGAGCAACAAGTCTCAATTTCATCTGCACCACAATTAGGGTTTTAAGGGAAAAGTCAACTGTAACTTTGACTTTTGACCAGGACATGCTCCCAAACCCTAATACATGATTGAATATACCCTATGACACCCATGGAACATATCCATCAAGTTTGATTTAGGTCAAGGACATGATTTCCTGAAGAATTGCACAGTTTGGAATTCATCTGATAAAAAGTCAACTGTGCACAGAAGTCAACTTTGACTTTTTGAGATTTTTCACCAAAATGGATTTTTAACCCTAAAATGATGTTAATGTATGATTTGAATCATCATTCATCAAGAAAAATCAAGAAAAGTGAGATAACTTGTAAAAGGGGTAACCATAAAACTTAGAAAATTTTCTAAGTTAAAAATAAAGTGACAAAGATACCAACTTTGAAGGACCATAACTCCTAAACCACAAGGCCATTTTTTCTCATCCAAAGATGGATTTGTAGCCCTCATTATCACCTACAAAAACTTCAACTACAAGTTATTCCAATTCATTAAGGATTTTGATTTATGGAGTGATCAAAGTGGCTGAAAAGTGAAAATGTCACTTTTTTCAACACTTAGTGAAATTTTCACTAAGTCCGATCCTGCCTCACTTTTTGCCAAATGTAGGGGGATTTTTCACTTGGAATCAAAAGAGATCAAAACCAAACTTGTTCAAACAGTTGTTGTATCATGTAAGAGCTTTCCAAAATGGCCAAGAACATTGCCAAATTCAACCTACACCATGAGATACAACATTGCCAAGTTGCCTTGCTGAAATCTGTCAAGGCAAGGCAGAATTTGCAACTTTGGTCGATTTGCCAAAATCAGCCAAATTCAATTGCTCCTATCCACTTGGACACCTCAGAGGATTGAATCTAAAGGGGACAATCACTGAGCCAAGCCTCCAAAGTCCATGGAACAAGAAATAGCATGTTGAACCTAGAATGGCCAAAATAGGGACAAGACTTCAAATTTGGAATGAGGCATTCAATGGAACCATCAAGGTGGCATGGACTGAGCCATTCTCATCTGAAATCAGTCAAGACTTATCCAAGACCAAGGGGACCATAGCTCTGTGCCCTAACCTCTAGTCAATGGCTAGAGGAGACTTGCATTTCCATTGGCCAACATTGAGGAAACACCTGCTGCAGTTGCCATTCACTGTGGATCCTAAAAAAAACTTGCTCTACTATAAATAGAGCTCAATTGTGGTCAGTTTGAGTACACCAAAGCCATCTAACAGATGCTTTCCTTAAAATCTCTTCTTTCACTCCAATTTTGCCTTCTAAGGCAAGTCACTATCGGGTTTTGAGTTTGAGGGCAATTCCAATCAAACCAATCACTCACACACCTCACATACATCACATATGAGCTGATCAAACACTTAGATTACTTCTGAAACATCAATTTCACAAAATCACCAGCTGGTTGCTCAAGGTTTTAACCAAAGTGCAGTTGAGGTACCACAAAATGATCCAGCCAATTTCAATCAAGTCCGTCCATCCAAACACAATCCATAGGGTGTAGGGAAGCTGTTTAGATCATCACCACTCATCTGTAACACCTCCAAATCAAAAATCACTTTGAACTTGCTGTCACGGCCTAGAGGTAAGCACATACTTGGTCATCTCTTAATCTATGCATATTTCCTCGCACAATAATTTGGCCATATGTTCATAATCATGCATGGAATGTTTTCCCTCAATTAATTGCATTGTTTGAATCGTGTATCAAAAATCCTAGCCTTCATGCAAAAATTAGGGTTCTTGAGGTCTCTTCGTGATTTCTTGTTGTATGTTTAATTTAAATGAAATTAAAGTACATAGACATGATCGTGAGGTTGAGACGAGCATAATGATATGTGGATTGCATGATATGATTACGTATTCATGGAGATTGGATAGAAAATGCAAATCTGAGAAACCAAGAACACGCGCGTGTTCTTCAGCTGTTCTTGGCGCCATTTTTCATAAATTCAAATATTTGAATTTTGTGATTTTGTTTAATTGATTCAAAAATTAATTTCTCTCTGAGTTTTAATGATTTTGAGTTGATTCTTTTTTTAATAATTCACAAAAATGTTAAAATATTTTATTTTCACAAAAAATCCCAAAAATATTATTTATTTCATATAATTGATATTTTTGTAAAGAATTAATATTTTGATTGTTTTTGGCATTTTAAATATTTTTTCTACATTGATTTTGCACCTTTTAATGCTTTCTAATTATTTTGTAGGTCAATACTTAATTTTTGAAGCATTAATCCAAGATCACAATTTGTTTTCCATGTGTTAAACAATTTTTGATCATTTTAATTGAATTTTTATTCAATTAAATACATTTTGAAAACAAATTAGGGTTTTGGATTAATTCAACCCTCATAAATCATTTTCAAACCTTTTTGGGCCTCTTGAGAGAGTGTAAGACCCATCCCCCCTTGTACAAAAACTTTTTGGGCCTCACTCATTGTATAAGTCCCTCTGTACAAGTAAACGGCGCGATCGTCGCCCGTTTAAAAATAAAAATTATCTGGGCCTCTCCTTGAGCTATAAGACCCATTCAAAACACTTTGGGCCTTTATTAGAGTGTAAGACCCAATCCCCCTTTTAACCAAAACATTTTGGGCCTCACTTATTGTATAAGTCCCTCTGCGTTAAAAGAAAACCTCGGCGCAATCGCCATTTTTAAACGAAAAATCATTTGGGCCTACCCTCGTGTTATAAGCCCCACTCTTTTTTCTTTAAACCTTTTTGGGCCTCTTGAGAGAGTGTAAGACCCATCCCTTTGTACAGAAAACCTTTTTGGGCCCCAGTCACTTGTATAAGTCCCGCTGTACAAAGTCAAACAGTGCGCTCACTGATAAAACCCTGGGCCTCTCCTTGAGCTGTAAGCCCCAAATCTTTCTTTTTCAAAGCACTTTTTCCTTTGATTTTGAATATACTGTTGTTTTCAATCTTTCTTTGTTGAACAACTAACCAAACAGCATGGAAGCACTCCAACCGAGTAAGTGGTTATCGCTTTCGTTTACTGCTTTCATATATATATATATATATATATATATATAACTGTATTGTGGGGCTGCTCACTGTAAGTCTCCTTTCATAAACTCATATCTACTGTGTAATAATAATATAGATATTTCGAGTTTCCCCGGCTACTACGTCTAGAACTAGGTGACGCCGTTTCATTTATTCGTAGAAATAGACGCCTAGATCCCCAATAGGAGCACCAGATACAGTCTTCTCTTCGGCTGTCCTCCTTAGGAATCGTCAAGAAGCTCTACTCCCCAAGATGAATGTATTCTCCGTGAATGGCATCTTTGAGTTTCTTCCAAATTCTCAAACTTTCCTGACTTGATCTATTCCTTGTGGATAGTTTGCCTTGAATGTCTCGGGGTTTGGGTACCCACTACGGTCATAATCTTGGACCTTAACTAAGGAACCCTCTTCAAAAGCTAAAAGTCGCTGGATAGTAAACCTCGCACGTTTACCAGTGGTTTTTTTCTTTAAAAGAGTTATCTCTCCTAATGGAAAGGAGATGATAGACCCACGGGCTTCTTAAAAGCATCGGCCTCCTTTTGGGCATTATTCAAGGACCCTACGGCTTCTTAGAAGTATTCACAACCTCCTCTTAGGCTTCGTATAATGATCTCTTCCTCCGGGAATGATAGCCTCCTCTTGGGCTTCGTACAAGGACCCGTCGGCTTCTTAAAAGTTTCCAACCTCCTCTTGGGCTTCGTACAAATTGTCCCGACGACCTCCTAGAGGTATAGGAACAGAACTTAGTCATCTCCATAGAACAGTCCTTTCATAGAGTCTACTACTATTTCTCAAAGCATAGTACAAAAGATAAAACTCTAGACACAGACAGTCTAACTTCCTTGAGTCTCAAAAGACATTCTCAAGTGACCCATTCGTTAAATAGGAAGGAAACCCGCAGACTCGGACAGTCTCAACACCCTTCGGATTTCCAGTTTCCTCAAAGAAAAGGAGACCACCCTGATCCTCAGATCTAACCCATGAGTACAGTGATGCTCATATAAGAACTGATTTTCTCTTTCAAAATCAGTATACTGGACCTGTCACTTAACTGACATAGCCTCCATCTCGGGCTTTGTACGAGATACAAAGACTCTCTTGTTGAGTCAAAACCTTATAGCCTCCATCTCGGGCTTCGTACGAGATACAAAAACACTCTCTTGTTGAGTATAAAAGATTCTCCTGTTGAGTCAAATAAACAATAGCCTCCATCTCGGGCTTTGTACGAGATACAAAGACTCTCTTGTTGAGTCAAACCTTTTAGCCTCTCCCTCAGGCTTTGTACGAGACACAAAATAGCCTCCTCTTAGGCTTTGTATAATGATTTTCCTAGCGGAAATTAGCCTCCTCTTAGGCTTTGTATAAGAAAACCACTGGTTGATCCAATCAACCTTTTAGCATCAAAGCTGTGCCTCGTTCACAGTACACAAACGTCAACAACTCCTTTCCCTTCATCTAATCGCTGTAAGCGGCAAGCCTCTGGATCATCTATATCCACGCCACTGTCCCTCTTTTAGCATGAGAAATTCCTAAGGAAAGATGGCATTGCTCTACACTGAGTTAAAGTCTTCTCCTTCAGGTTAAAACCCTTTCTTCGGAAATTATGGCATTGCTCGGATCTGCGTATCCCAGTTAAAGTAATTCTCCTTCTCCCCTCTTTAGAGATGACAAATTCTCTCTAAAGTCGAGGTCTTTCGCTTCACGTCTTGGGCTTTGAACAAGACACAAATAGACCTTTCAGCTTCACATCTTGGGCTTTGAACAAGATACAAACTACCTTTCGCTTCACGTCTTGGGTTTTGAACAAGACACCAAAAATACCAATTTCCTCCCATAGAATAGGAGGAACTACAAATGCTCTGATTTCCCTGTTTCGGTAAACGGGAATACGTAGGCATAAGATTGAAAGAAAAGATCTTAGCGAGCGCAATCAACCAAAAAACCCAAATCCCATATCTCCATCAATCAAAAGCAGTATTTCAAAAGCATCAGTCCTAACATCCTAATCCTTGTTCCCCGCCAGAAACCTTCTTCCCAGGTAAAAAAGAAAGAAAACAGTATTGGCGAAAATACAAATAACCAGTATAAAGGCCCCCCACA
Organism: Lathyrus tuberosus; assembly: GCA_022829125.1. Classification (NCBI taxonomy): domain Eukaryota; kingdom Viridiplantae; phylum Streptophyta; class Magnoliopsida; order Fabales; family Fabaceae; genus Lathyrus; species Lathyrus tuberosus. The sequence goes on from JALAZF010000233.1 coordinate 2,078,570, forward strand.
TTGATAGCATTCGTAACCTAACAGACCGCTATTTAAACTCAGTATGCAAAGCAGGGTTAATTGGAGACATCTATTTCCCTTCCTTATTCAGCTCACAATAGGATAAAAAATGAATCGACCTGTAGTTCAAGCTCAACCGCAGAGAGCGACCAGCGCTTAAGAACCGCGTCCAAAATCGCTCGCTACACAAGGATTGGACTCAGAAGCGACATACAAAGAGATACTGATAATGACTGAACTTCTGCTGGGAACCAGATTAAAGTGCCAACAAGGACTGGACTCAGAAGTGACATACAAAGAGATACTGATAATGACTGAACTTCTGATGAGAACCAGATTAAAGTGCCAACAAGGATTGGACTCAAAAGTGATATGTCAAGAGATACTGATAATGACTGAACTTCTGTTGGGAACCAGATTAAAGTGCCAACAAGGTTTAGACTCAGAAGTGATATGTCAAGAGATACTGATAATGACTGAACTTATGCTGGGAACCAGATTAAAGTGCCAACAAGGATTGGACTCAGATGTGACATGTCAGTATACACCCATTTGGGTTGGACCCCGGGTACCAGTATGAGCTGGATTTTGAATATCAGTATGAGTTGGACCTGGATTGAGGTTCACAACTGACCAAAGTTCACATCGTCAAAAAGTTTGACGGCAAGGAACCAGAATAGGGTTCACCTCGTCAAGAAGTTTGACGGCAAGGAAAACAAAATAGGGATCACATCGTCAAGAAGTTTGACGGCAAGGAAACCAAAATAGGGATCACATCGTCAAGAAGTTTGACGGCAAGGAAACCAAAATAGGGATCACATCGTCAAGAAGTTTGACGGCAAGGAATACCAGAATAGGGATCACATCGTCAAGAAGTTTGACGGCAAGGAAACCAGAATAGGGATCACATCGTCAAGAAGTTTGACGGCAAGGAAACCAAAATAGGGATCACATCGTCAAGAAGTTTGACGGCAAGGAAACCAAAATAGGGATCACATCATCAAGAAGTTTGACGACAAGGAATACCAAAATAGGGATCACATCGTCAAGAAGTTCGACGGCAAGGAAACCAGAATAGGGATCACATCGTCAAGAAGTTCGACGGCAAGGAAATAATACATATCCGAGGGTATGAAACCTGAACTCGGAACACCTCATCAAACAGATTGATGGCAAGGAAATAATACATATCCGAGGGTACGAAACCTGAACTCGGAACACCTCATCAAACAGATTGACGGCAAGGAAATAATACATATCCGAGGGTATGAAACCTGAACTCGAAACACTTCATCAAATAGATTGACAGGAAAAAACACCTCAAATAGGGATCACATCGAACAGGTTGATGGAAAGTGACTGATTAAAGGTGACACCATTGGTAACTGTAGAAGTATGAATAAAACCAAGGACGGATAAGCTTCTTGGGAAAGAGATTGTCACTTATCATCGTAGAGGTAATGATAGTAAAACAAGCTTCTCAAGGAGATTGCCACTTGTTATTGAGTATAAATTCCAAAGAGATGTTGATATTACAACACTGCTAGAGGAATAATTTTGTCTTCAATGAGGATCTGTAGAAGATTCTTCTGCGAGACACAGTGCAAAATAAATGCACGTTCAAGATAGGCTCGGAAACCACACCTGTCAGGGACCAAAGTTCAATCTAGGAACAAGCTAGAAAGAAACGGTCAAACAAGACTCCAATTGAGGAATGAACTCAAATAGGGACCTATCTTATCCAAATGTGGAAAAGATAACTGAACCAACCATCATCCACGAGAATCAAACTCTGTGGGGAATTCAGAAAAGACAGGCACTTTATGCCTAGGGCTGACTTTCTATTAGAGTGAATAGACAAACCCAGTCACTTGGGGAGATAAACGCCAAAGTGAATCAAAGACAGGTAAACACCAGGAAGATAACAAAATGCTAAGATGCTATGCATATGAGTGCTTATGCCATGTTTATGCTTATGCTGACAAAACAAACAAAAGGAAATGAGACTAAAGATGAAATAAACATCTCGACAAGGATACCCAGCCAAACTCATCAGATTGGACCATTACTGGGGATGAACAAGTAGGATCAGCAGATCTACTTCACTGGGGAAAAGAGTATTCCACCTGAAGTATAACATCATGACTTCACTAGGATTGCCATCATGAGCTTGATTTCCTTACTAGAGGAGGAAGATCCATGGAGATTGGCCAAGCTTGACTGAAGTAACAATTTGCTAGGAAGCTGGCAAAAGATATCACAAGAACAAGGTAATTCTGCATCCTGACTTGTATGATGATCACCATAATAAACAACAGCTCTTGCAACAGGTAATCTTCAAATCTTCTCTACCCCAGATTACATGGTATGTTGGGAGAAAATACCAAGAGGATTTTACAGAAGAATCGGCATAAGAAATGCCTCAATATCTTCAAACTCTTAGATTCATGAATCTCGGCATAACTGCCCCAGATTAACGGCGTTTGCACAATAAAGTCTTTGAACTTGCTCTTCAGACTGGTTGGTCTGTGAAGGAAGTGCCCCAGACCAATTGACCTTATAGAGATTTACCGAATCTCGACCTGATTGCCCCTGATTAACGGTATTCGCGATATAAAGTCCTCTAGATTGTGGTAGAAGTAATTGGGGAACAAACTTGCCCCTGATCAACGGTATTCGCAATACAAAATCCTTTAGACTGTGGTAGAAACAACTGTGGAACAAACTTGCCCCTGATGGTGGGTCACTGGAGTCCAAACTTTTCATAAGGTGGCCTTAAGAAGGCTTGCCCCAATATCCTGAATTGGAAGAGTTTCTGCCCCTGATTTAGTAGCTCTTGGGATGCTTGATCTATGGAGGAGATGCCCCAGACTGAGCCCTTTATCAAGTCAAATTCCCTAGCTGGATCTATTTGTTGGAATTTCTTTAATATTGAATTGTTTTGCAAATAAGTATTGTTCATTAAAAATTGGCAATTTCAATGCAACATTCATGCAAGCTTTTGAAAACAAAGTTTATTGATGAAACACACGCGATGGAATGATTAAATAAAAACAAAGGTGGATCTAGTCATTGACAGATGAAGTGATCAACACACGTAATTAGCAAAGATTATTAGGAGTCAAGTTAATCAACCTTGCTGTAGTATGCTTTCAAAACAACCTTGCCTTAATTAGGTCTTTTAAGGGTTGTAACGTGGCTTGGTTCACGGTTTACGAAACAAAGGATAAAGGCTCAAAGTTTATTTGTCCCTACCTAATCTTCGTGATGAACTCCTATCCTACGCTCATTTAACTTAGGCTACACATTCAGATTCCCATAGGCTGGAAATTGAACTGATGATAGTTGATGATGATTCAAACACCTGGGATAGTCATTGCTCCCTTGTAACATTTGGTTATCCTTTGTTGCTAAGGTTTTGAGACATTTTGTTGTCTTTGTTGAGGTTTTGAGACCTCTTCTTTGTCTTTGTTGAGGTTTTGAGACCTCTTCTTGTCTTTGCTGAGGTTGTGAGACTTTTTCCTTTTTGGTTGAGGTTTTAAGACCTCTTTTGATTGTCTTCGTTGAGGTTTTGAGACCTCTTTTGATTGTCACTTGATTTGAGAGAGCTGACTTGGTGTCTTGCATGAAGCGCTTGCATTAGAATGCATAACCAAGTTAAACTGAGAACTATCCATCCCAAGGTTGAGATTAAGGGTTTTTTGTGTAAGGAAAGAAAACTCCTACTTCTAGGATCGAAGGGTCAACGAGGGATTATATTCCTTATTTCTCCAGTGTTTGGGAATTGAAACAATGCCTTACATCCTCGGCAAGGTTTAATTGGCAGCATACCACATCAATTATGAATATGAGGTTTTCATCATCCTCCCCAATCCTTGCTTGAACAAAAGTTTGGAAAAAACTTGTCTGTTTTTTTTTATGACAGTAAAAGAAAGAGAATGAGTGAATACGAATGGACTTAATCAAAAGATGCATAAACACTTCATTAATCTTGCCAATTTGAAAGTACAACAAAGCTTATAAGCAAACACAAACTCAAACATGCAAAGAAAATACAACTGAAAGTACTGAAATGAACAAAACGCAGCCAGTTTTGGCAAATCGATTTCAAAAGATTTCAGTTTCTGGGCCCAAGCGCGGGAACACCTTGTCCACTAATCACATCACTAGTTCCTTGTGATACAGAATCTTGAGAGGCCTTGCAAGTGTTTTGCCTTTTGCATCAGAAATCAAGGCTTTGGCATCTGAATCACCTTCTTGAGGTTGCAGTGTTTTCAACAGGCTTAGCAGTCTCGCCCCGAACTCTTGGCATTCTTCAATGGGATGCCCTATTGTACCAGTGTGGAATTTGCATTCAATCTTCGGGCGATCCTCTTCAAGGATCAGATCATTGTCATAGACCAGCCTTTGCACAGTAGCTTCTAAGGCTCAGCACCCATCCAAGTCATGCCCTTCGGCTCCCTTGTGGAATTCACAAGTTAGGTTTGGATTATGCCAAGGTCCTGGCACAGGGTTGAGGGGTCGAGGAGTTACTAACTTGTTCAGCATCAATAGTGGGAAGAGTTTGCTCAGCGGCACCGAAATAGGCTGGCAGTTGACAGGGTACTTTCTCTTATTTTGGTCTTGAGAACCTCGAGGAGAAACAACTGTAGGAGGCTGAAACGCCCTTTTGGTAGATACCCGATGATCATGATATTCTGGTGTAAGACCAAGATCAGATACTGGCTGGTACGAAGTTTCCTCAAAGGTAGATACTCGGTATGGGAGGACCATATGAGATGGCAAAGGATTGTTGATTTGAATGCCTTGAGGTGTGAACGAGATCTTCTCAGAGTCTAACAGATTCTAAACCTTACTCCTGAGCACCTTACAATCTTCAGTTGAATGCCCCTGTTCCCCAGCATGGTAGTCGAATCGAGCATTGGCGTCAAAGCCTGGTGGATATGGAAACGGGACTGGCTTTAATTCCTTTGGCACTATCAATCCACCTTCGATCAGGATTGGTAAAATCTCACTGTATGACATGGGTAGCGGAGAGAAGTGCCTCTCTGGCTTTCTTGGCCTTGGTCGTGCATGATGAAGCGGTTGAAGGCGGTCTAATCTTTGATACTGAGGAGGTCCTTGAGTGAGAGGATCCATAAAGAATGATGGACTGACAACTTTTCTAGGAGCAACTGGGTGAGCGTGTTCCTCCTTCCTCATTAGAGCTTGCAAAGTTTTCAAAACCCAATTCATCTGGCATTTGAGGATTCTGACCTCCTCTTTCAATTCTTCTTGGTTTTTCAGAATTTCATTCATTGTTGCCATTGTCTTGAATAGGTGCTAGGTATCCTTCAGACATAGAGGAAGAGACTCAAGACTGAGAAATGCGAATGTGAAGTGAATGCGCATGAAATGCAAATGCAAGCCAAATGGTTTCAAGGAACTCAAAGGCAAGTTGCAAAAAATTATGGAAAAAATGAGGAGTTTTATTTTTAGAACCATAATCTCTATTGATCTTTACAAAGGAAACAAACGTCTGAGTTCTTTGAAACCAAAGGGCTATCATGAATGTATAAATGTATGCACAAACACACATATCCAGGTATTCACAAATATGCACAAACACACAAGAGAGGGTTTAGGTTTGAAGATCACGAGCATGGAGCCATGGTCTACCCATCCCAAAAGGTATGTACTATGGGTTTTCATCTGCAAAACAGGGTTCTAAAAAGTTCCCAGAGTCGACAATCCATCTTTCGGATATTATCGACTTCCCAAATGACTCGGTAATCAATAATATTCTCAAGAGAATCTCGTCTGAGTGTAGTATCGCGTGACAACCATTTCATAAATAGACTCCATCATGGTCACCGCACTACATCCTAAAAAGGCTTAAGTGGGGTTCAGAAATAACTACGGTTCTCAGTATCGATGGCACCTATGTCGAGAGTAGTACGTTTTCACGAATAGACTCGTTCAACATGACTAGACTCTCAAGAGGGCCTCAACTGAGTGATGGTGTCTCAAGTCAACTTCTTTGGGAATCGACTCCCTCAAAGCCTCCTTGAATATACCATCGTCCTATAATAAGTGCTCTCAAGTCCGGGTTAGGACTTATCTCACCACTCAATAGTAGCACCCTGCACACAGAAGATCCCAAGCAAAACAGGTATACAGATATATACAGATATGTACATGTATAGCAAATAAGCATAAATAACATAAACAAAACAAGGTGGGCTTAACCCTCAAAATTGTCTATTCCCCAGTGAAGTCGCCAATTTCTGTTGCGGTGAGAATGGGATAACAAGCTATTAATTAACTTGCATCACATTTCTTTGAATTCACCACCGACTTTGATTTATCCAAAGGAAAGGTTCAAGATCGAGAAAAACCTAAAGGGGGAGATCTAAGGTTCGGGGGTTGGTTATATTAAGGGAAGGTATTAACACCCTTAATATCTGTAGTACTCTACAGGAACCTCTTGTTTGGTTTGTGTTATATTATGTTTTCTTGCTAAAAGATATCTACTAAGGGTAAGGTAAAGACCTAAGGTATATACCCTAAGTTTGCTCGCCAAGACGTCGCATCTTGTGCCTACGTATCTGACTAAAGAATCAGAGCAACCGTAGTTCACCTAACTAAGGGATAAATTTTGAGGAACCATTGACTATGGCCAAAGTTCCAAGGGAAAATGAGTGTGAGCTCATTTTAGAGTTCACGATAACTCTATAAATCTAAGTTATAGGGGAAAAGTGAGTTCTCAGGATGGTGAGAATCACATAGAGTTCAAAACTCTAACCTATTGCTAAGTTATGATTTCATGGCTCTCATGAGGCCAAGAAAAGGGATAGGCTCTTATGAGGCCAAGGAAAGAGGGAGGCTCTTATGAGGCCAAGAAATGAGAAAGGCTCTTATGAGGCCAAGGTGGTATGATTTGTTTATTGACTTATGAGTCAACTGATGAGGAGTTTCCTTTGGAATAATATTGAGGATGTGTCAAATGAAACAGGCAACCACAATCATAACAGAATAGTTGTCCACAAGACTTTATCAGAAAATATTTACAAGTCTTACCAAAGAGAGAAATAAAAAGTCAGTATTCAAAGAAATTAAAAAATTGACAAGAAATAGAAATAAAAATGGTCTAGTCTTAATCATAGTTTATCAATAAAATTGACAACCATGATTCTTGACGTTCATCGACCAAAAAGGTGAATGAAATTGAAATAAAGAGAACATGGCCTCATATCGATCGAAGTTTTGCCGATTCCATGAAATCAACCAAACCATGAAGTTTGTTATATCATCGACCCAAAATAAAGAAAATAAAATCGTAATAAAAATAAAGTTGGTCTCGTCTTAATCAAGATTTAAATTGATAAATCGATAATCTCAGATTTTTGACTTTCATCGACCAATAAAAATAAATAAAGAAAGTGGCCTCATATTTATCAAGACTTTATTGATTTGAAATAATCAAAGTCAAGATTTGTGTAATATCATTGGTCCAAAATAAATCGAAAATGATAATCAAATCAAAATGGAGATAAAAATCGAAAATCAAACATCAAGAACTTAAATCAATGATAAGAACTCCATAAAATAAAGGAAACAAAAATGATTTAATTAAAAACCATAAAAAAATTTATAGAGAAATAAACAAATGTTGGGGTGCAGGGATCGAAAAAGATGTGTGAATCCTCATGGGCTTTGAGCCCATTCATCACCATCCCGTATGGCCAATGAAGGTAGAGAAAAAAAAGAATAGGCTTTTAAAAGCCCCACAACAACACGGTTCAAAAAGGGGGTGGTGAGACATCAAATGGACCTAAAGTCCATTATTTGGACAGCATAATCACAAAAAAAAAAAGGTTGCTAAAGAAAAGGAAAAGAAAAAAAAGTTAAACAAAACCAAACAGCAATGTCACGTTCAGGTAGAAAAATTAAAAGGAACTAGGTCAGCAACTAATCGATTTTCGAAACTGAATGTCAACAACAACAAAACACAAAGAGCATCGGTCCTCTCCTACATAGTACTCCGATTTCAACTCCCTCCTCAGTCTCGGTCTATTTCGACTTCCACTCCTTCTTACTCTCTGTTTCGCTAATTTCGAATTAATGTGGGTGAACGGACGTTGGATTCGGTGGAGGTGTCGGAACAGTTGTTGTTGTATCTGTGAAGGAAAGATTGGGAAGAAGACGGTTATGGGTTTACTGTGGTGATGAATAAGAGTTAAATGGGGTATTGTGTAGATTGAGGTCTGAGATGGGTTATTGAAGTTGGATTTGCGATTTGAAGATGATAGAGAACAGAGGGCAGTGAAGGTTTGATGATAGTGAGCGGCGGTGGTTTAGAAGCCAAGGAGGAGCTCTGGGGAAAGTGAAGGGCCCGTGAGGTTCTTGAAGTGTGTTAGAATCCTCAAGTGAGTCTTTGAGAGAGTCCTTTTGAAGGTGATTTAGAGTGAGTTTTTTTTTTCTGAATAGCAGTCGTTTCCCCCCAAAACTCAGGTGTTGTTGAATGCTTTTTAAGCTTTGAAGTTTTGATTTTTTGAAAGTAGAAAATGGTGGAGAGGGGAGTTTGGAGCCGTGAGACCGGTCCTTGAGTAGGATCCTCCTTTTCGGTTCTTACCTCCCCTTTTTCTTTTTACTGATTCTCTTTTTAAAACAAATTAAAACTTGCTTGAAAAGTTTCTAGTACAATTCTCTTTGTCCTCTTGCGTTGTGATCTGTTGTTGTTGCTTCGTAGCAGGGTATTGGTAAAGTTCAAAGTGCAGTTGCTAACTATTGTGTAGCTGTGGTACGATCATGGTTTGAGAAGTGGTCTTATGGTCCAGAATTTTGTTAGCTTGTGCGGATTACAGCAAGTTTTATACAGGTCTTGATTTGCAGCATAGCTATGCTGGCTTGAGGTTCAGGTTGGAGCAGTGTCACAGGTTTACGTTTGGTAGCAGCACGTGGAGTAGCTCTCGTATGGTACAGTTTTTGTCGTCATACCGTTGGTTTTGAGGGTGGGGTTTTCAAATGGTTCAGGAACTTGGTGTGACATGTGAACGTTGTGAAAAATAAATAAAATGGAAAATGAGTTGGAAATTTGTGAAATGTAATATCCAAAATAAATTTTAACAAAAAAATGGTTAATTGATAAATGATATGGAAACATGGATATGAATTAGGAAAATTGATTAAAAGGATTAAGAAATAAAATTGAAAATTGGATAAAAAAATAAAAATGGATTAAAAATGAGATACAAAAAAGAAAATTGGATGAAAGACGAAAATGGACTGAATTGCAAATGGTTACGAAATGAATGTGACTTTTTAGGGATATGGATTTATGGAGATAAAATGGATTTGAATAACGAACGAAAAATGGATAATTGAATTGTATTGAAATGAAACAGATATGGTTTAGTGGCTTAGAGGTGAAAATAGACCGGATTGAAAATAAATAGGGAATGGGTACGGGTAAAGGTAACATGCCTCTATAACACTTAAAGAAAAGAAAACTCCACAAACGCACTTGACCACCACAAATCCTGAACAACAACACAAGTTCGAATCCATCTTGAAATGATCTTGATTGGACCACAACCTGACAGATCCTCAGACCAATGGTGAGGGTCCTGACCAACCAAACAGTATTTGCACACACATTGAATTTGCTAGCCTCAAATGAACTCAACTGAACAATACTTGCCCATCTTAAACACAGAGGGCGAGAAACCCTAATCTTCGCCTTGAGTGTACACTGAAACAAAAACCTTAACCAGGTACTTCGCTTTCTGATTCTTGATTCATCCTTGCAAAACCTGAGCCTCGAAGAACTTGTGATAAAGCCAAATTTCACTGAATTATTGAGGAAGAGGGTTCTCTTGAGAGTATGAGAATATGCCTGCCCGAAGTCTCTTGAAGCAAACCCTAATTCAAAAGTGAAACAAAAAAAGACAAAGGCTGATGATTTGGTTAATTATGCAATATGATTGACCTAAGATGATATGCAAAAGATCAATGACATCTAAGAGATAAAATTTGGGGTACAACAATGGCCATATAAAAGATTTACCATCAACTGAGTGAGATCAAACCCATAGTATATGATTATACATAACATCTTAATAACTCACTCAAAACTCAAATGCTACAAATATAACTACACACATTTGAGAAACATTTTATGTTATACGCAGCAGAAAAACATGAGACTTTAATTTAACTATTATTGAGGATATAACACAAACAGTCATAAACTTTATTACTAACATAAGAATATAATATTCTCAACATAAGTCTCTATAAATTAATAAATAAATAATATTTGTTTCTTAATTTTAAATAATTGATATGTTAAGTTCTCCCACTTGATAGAGAATAATAGTTGAAGTAAGATTAAGAGTTTGAAAATTTTTAAACAAATATTCAACTATTTTCTCTATCACACAATAATCATGTCAAGTAACGTCACACCGATACGGTATGTCCATCACTTACACAATATAAAGAGAATTGAAATCCATTTAAAAAAATATTAAAATTATATTATTGGATTTCAGTATTACATGTCTTTAAAATAATTTCTTATTTATTAAATAATAGTTTCAACAATATTAAATAAGAAATATAACAATGTACAAATATCATGTCCAAAAAAAATTCTAAGATCAATACGGTACTCGAACCATAATTTACATAATCATAAATTACAAGTACATTGAATAATAATAAATTATATTAATAATAACATACCGATAGGGTATAACTACTATCAATATAATATTTAGGATTAATAGTCATTTTTCCCCCTGCCATATAGGCGCTTTTCGAAAAACCCCTATAAAAAAAAACTTGCAAAAAATACCCTAACATTTGAAGATTCTCTCAATTTTGACCTTCATCACGTCTGGTCAGCAAAAATGCTGACGTGTCAGGTTTTTTTTAGTGATGTGGAAGGCCAAGTGGCTTTTTATTTTATTTTTGAACCCATCCCCTTTCTTTCATAGGTTCCCCTCCTAACCACTGAGCCAATCCACTTCTTTTGTTATTCCATGCTTTTAAAATGTATATATTATATGTTTAGTATTTTTTTTCTATTAATATAAAGTAAATTATTTTAACATTAGAATTTAGTATTTAGTTTAATGGTTTCTAATAATACTAATAGTTTAATATTGCTATTCAATTTAGTTTTTATTTACTAATATGTTAAAATTTATTTATTCAATTTAGTTTAATCCTAATAGTTTCTATTAATAGTTTAATAGTTTTTAATAATACTAATAAACTAATTTAATTTTTGCTACAGTAATTTAATTGAATATTTTTTAGTTTTATTTGAATATTTTGGGTTTTACTTAAAGCATTATTAAACTAATATTATTACTAGTATATTAATTTAGTAATAAAATGTTAGTTTAGTAATAAAATGTTAATTTAGTATGTTAATTTAGTATATTAATTTAGTATGTTAATATGGTATAGTAATTAACATTTAAATATAAATGTTAATATTAATTTATTTAAAATATTTAAATATAAGCGTTAATATATTTTTAGGTAAACTAATTTAATAAACTAATTTTTGACTAATTTTCAGTATAGTAATTTTACAGTAATATTTTTAGTAATGTTTCCAAACTAATGTTACAGTATAGTATAAACTAATTTTCTTAACGTTTTATCTAATTTAATATATTTTTTAAATATTTTAACTAAATTAATATTAATTTTAAAACATAAAATATTTTAGTCATAACATTAATATATTTTAGTAATAATAACGATAATAACGTTAAATAATATTAAATAACGAATAATATACTAAATAATATTTTAGTTACAATATATAACATATACTAAATAATATAATAGAAATATACTAAATATCAACAATATCATTAAATACTGAATATTAAAGGAAATATGTAATATATACATTTGAATAGCATATCATATTAGAAAAAACAAACTAACCTAATGGTAGTGCCTCTCTCATGTGATACTGAGGTTATGGGTACGTGGAAATAAAAATAATAAAAAAAAAAGCCAAGTCGTCATCCACATAAGAATTAAAAAAAAAAAAAAACCTTCCACGACAGCATTTTTGATGACTGAATGTGATGAAGGCCAAAATTAAGAGAATCTTCAAATGTTAGGGGAATTCTTGCAAGGTTTTTTTTACAGGGTTTTTTTCGGAAAACGCCTATATGACAGAGGACAAAATGGCTATTAACCCTAATATTTATTATAATTAAAATAAATTTAATTATTTTATTAAACAAAATTTGTATAATTGTACCCACGATAGGTGAGTTACAATTATACGAATTAAGAATGCTTATATTTTATTTAAAATAGAAAATTTTATATAGTTGTATGCAAGATAGGTGAGATTACAGTTATACAAATTAATAATGATTACTTAACTTTCCATTATAAAAGTCATAAAATAATAAGATTTCTAATATACTCGTAAAACTAAATTTTTATTTATTTATTTGAATATATAACAAAATTAATTTATGACATTAAATAAGAAGGTTTTAAGTAAGAATATTCTGCAATTTAATAATATTTAATTGATATATAATTGCATAATTTTAATTTTAAAAAAATAGATGATAATATTGTAAGCAGATTTAGCTATATATGCAATTATATAATAAGTCATAAGAGGATCAAAATAATAGTCAAATTAAGACTAACCTCAAAGAGTTTGACTTCATTCTTTTATAGAGTCTTTGATTCCTTTGTAGAGTCTTTGCTTCTTTAATAATCTACTATAAAGCAATTAGAAATAAGTGCATTGGTTTTCCATTTTTGCCCTTTCCACAAAATTTAATTACACTAACACAAGGGCAAAAAAGTAACACATCAATTCAACACATTTCCAATCTCCTAACATGCCATTTGTCATTCATCCTTTGGCTATCCTAAAAAAAAATAGCTTTCCCTCTCTCTGAATTCAAACGTGTATTTTCATTTCACACACTTCCTTGTCTCTGTCTTTTTTTCTCTCACCGCTCATCCCATCAAACCCTACTCCACTGCCTCGCCTCTGTTTCTCTCTTCTGCTATCACGCCAAGCTCTCTTTCTCCAACAAGGTTAGTGCTTTTTCCGGCAAGCCCGCTTTAGACAGGTTAGTGCTTTCTCCGGCAAGCCCTCTTTCTTCAATTTCATTCATTCACTTTTTAAAATCATATCTATAATTTCAGATCTCATCAACCTTGATTTTAACAAAATCATAATCGATTTTAACGATTTCATAATACTAGCGCAGTTTCCCTTTTCAGATGGGTATTAAGCATAAGGAGTCGTGTTAGAGTCACGTTTCAAGTCATGAAAGCAGTAGAGAGTATCAAAACCTTAACTAAAGAAGCTAAGGGGTTTTTATTTTCTGTAGAAGAAGAAAGAACAAAGTTTGCATACCATATGTTTGAGAAAATTACTATGGTTGGAACTTATATGGTTAGACCTTACGATTTTTTTCTGGAACTGTTTCTGTTTGAAATTTATGATTTTTCAGGTTGAGTCTGACAATTTTTTGTCATATTTTAGGCCATGTATTATACCATTAGAGGGGGGTGTTGCATCTGGATTTAGAAAACCTGAAGAAGAGGAGTTTGAAACACGTTTGTATGTATGCAGAGGGAAAAGAGTTGTCAGATTGAAACAGGTAATGTGTTGTCTGTTCATGAACTTCTTTGATTCTGTCTACATGTAATTGGAAATTATTCTCTGGCAGGTCCCGTTTGTAAGGTCTTCATTGAACCATGATGATGTGTTCATTGTTGACACCGATAATAAGATTTATCAATTCAATGAGGCAAATTCCAACATTCAGGAAAGAGCCAAGGCTTTGGAAATTATACAGTTTCTGAAAGAAAAATATCATGAAGCGAAATGTTGCAAATACAGGTGTGTTATAAATTTAAATTTCACTATTGTGTAGTATATTTCAACTTTAAATTGTAACTAACTTCAATGTCGAACTTCTGATTTCTGGTTGATTTTATTTCTATTACATTTACTTGCCAAAACAAAGTTATAAATTTTTTGCAGGTTTGAAATCTTGCTTGAATGTGCAGCCATAAAGTCTTGACATTAGGAATCAGATTACCATAATTCTCTTAACATGAGGTCAAGTTTGTAAAAGGTTCTTTTGATTTTTTTTGGATCAAACATCAGATCTTGTGATTAGTTAGTTATTAAAACAAATTAGTCTTGACATTGTTTAGTCGTAACTATCTTTTATTTAGATACTTAGCTTGTGTATTGTTAAATGCTCTCATTCTCAATTTTAGCTTATGCATTATTGTGTAGTACAAATTCGGTTTCTTGAAGCACTAGCTTCAAATGCCTGGCCATTTCTTATGTTAATGTAATGACAATTGGAATTATACACTCATGTTATAATGGCCAACCTCTGGTTTTTCAAGGTGATGGAGCAGGATTTTCTGCAATTGGTGTCATTGTTGATGTCATTGGTGATGGTGCATACTTCACATCAGCTGGTGCTGGAGCTTCAGCTAGCTATGCAAAGCCTCAATCTTAGGAGCAAAATCTTCAGCTATGGCTGGTGCACTAGGCTGCACATAAATTACAGCGATGGAAACATCGTCGCCTCTTTGGTGCACTAGGCTGCACATGAAGGTTTTAGAGTCGTGTTAATATACTGTTGTTGAATGTAGTGTCCGTAGTAAAAATTCCTTTTAGATATTGCTTACTACTAGAAAGAAAAATATTAGAGATTTGAGTTTGCACTTTTAAACTATCTTCGACTGCTGCTGAGATTTTGGCATAAATGTCTAAATTTGCTTTCCCCTGGAATGCAGGCACTTGAAGCTGATTTCTTATGCAATTATTTTTGGATTGCATAATTCACACTCCTTCTCATTTTTCTCCACCCTTTCTCAGATCCCTCTCCCCCTTTCTTTCTCAAATCTCTAATCTTCTCTCTTTCTCTCATCAGTCGTTAATCAGTTTTTTTTTGTTAACCATTGGACCTGATATCATTTCTGTTACAAGCTACAAGGTAATTGTTTCCTCTTTCTTTATATAAAATGGGAGATAAACAACTGAACTTGAGCATATAGATTTTCATGTGTGTTTCTGACATATCCTTGATTGGTTTTCCAGGTTAAATGTTGCATATTTCTCGGTACACGGCTGCTACACCAGATTCTTATATTCCCTTTTGTTTCTAAACTTGTCTCTGTTGGTGTTTTCTACTACTCATCATAATGATTATAGCAGAAGTGATTTTCCAGTTGATTTTGTTTTTGGTTCAGGCACATCTGCTTATCAGGTGGAGGAGCTGCTAATGAAGACGGAAGAACTCCTAGCATTTGGGATACCTTTACACATGCTGGTTTGCTTATTACTTTCATTCAGGTTGCAGGAAACAATGAATCGGCTCGCTTATTACCTCTGCTCTTATTTTTCTTTTGCCTAGAATGCTCAATATCACTACACAAGTGTTACTGTTTTGTTTTCCATGTCAAATATGGATACGATGACGCCTACTGATTTTCATTTCTGTTGTATCAGAATGTGATTCTATTCTCTGTTTTGAAACTCTGCAGAATGTGTTTCTGCACCAGTTTTGTGAACCTCACTCCTGCTTAGGGAAACATAAACCCTTCTCTAGAGGAGGCAAGGTAAGGCCTGATTATCTTACCGCGGATTTTTTTTTTATAATTATCCCTTTTATTAGACATCAAATATGGGATTGCTAACTTAAGTAATACAAGGATATTTGATATTTATACTTCCACTCGAAGAGTATCTGTGTTGAGAGATTTAAGGTCTTGTGCTATTCACAAAGTCAATAATAAAAAGCCTTATTGACATGAATGGTTGTTGTTTGGCAAGCTTAAATCATCATCTGAGGCCAAAGATGCTGTCACCGGGGCTTTCCTTTTCTATCAGAAGGCTTTTCTATTAGGCTTTAGAACGTTGTCTTTTCAATAATCAATACAATATGCACCCTAGCAAAGCTTAGACGATAGTCGGTAGATCATTCATGATAATGTTGGTCTTTGATAACATAGTCTCTGTCAGGAAAAAAAATTGAAACAATATTCCATACACAAAGAAAAGAAGAAAATAATAGTGTTTATTGTATCATATTCAGACATGCACAATTTTGATGCCTGAATTCAAAACCAGGCTCCCAAATGAGAGTATATAAAAGATTACTAGAATAGATTAAGAAATTATTTGATATGTAAAATTTGAGAAAGGAAATGATCCATTTAGAAGTGAATGCATATCTGTAAGCTATTTATCAATCGTGATACCTTGCTTCTTCAGGATCAAGGAAGTTTCTTTCGCTTGGCTGTTGGAGCATTGGTCTTAGTGCTACTTCCTGTGTTCTATCTCTTTCTTTATTTGATACAAAGGTATCATTTAAATTTTTTAAAATTCTCTTTAACCAATTAAGATTTTTCACCAGTATTTCATAATTCTTATGGGCAAGTTGCAGTGATATGAAGGGTCAGACTCAAGAGCTTCGTCGCATCTCTAAAGCCGGATGGAAAGCAAAACCAACATGATTGCTGATTGGTAACATTTATCTATTTTAAATGGCCATCTTTTGGCGTAAGTTCTATTTGACCTCTGATATATGCAATATATTAAAAAAAAAGCAATGGATTCTGCAACATATAGTCAGTAACCATTTCAGGACAAGGTTCTCGACTTTCATTTGAATGCCGCTGATCCATGGACAAGGTTCTCGACTTTCATTTGAAAGCCGCTGATCCATGGACAAGGTTCTCGACTTTCATTTGAATGCCGCTGATCCATGGACAATTGTTAGTGTCTCCGACGACTGTGCAAACACTGGTGCTGGTGGCAACCTACAGGTAAACAAATCTTTTGGTTAAAACATTTATCATCCATGCAGATTACATGAATTATGTCAACTTCCCTTTCTGCTTCTAGAACTTTTGTATATATTTACATTTAGATTTATACCTAATAGACATGGTTGTGTGCAGGAATCTGTTCATATTTTTAAATTATTACGAGTGACATAGTGTTGCCATGTAAGTGTCGGGTTTGTATTTTGGATGTCGTGTTTATCCTGGCTTAATTATTTTACTGAATTTGATTTTGATGCTTTATTTACTTTTTTGGCTATGGTTTTCAGGTTTTAATTAAAGACGGCAACAAAAACATTCCTCTTCACATCTGAATCAGTGAACGTGGGACACCCTGACAAGCTATGCGACCAGATCTATGATGTTGTACTAGATGCTTGCCTTGAGCAAGATCCAGAGAGTAAAGTTGCATGTGAAACTTGCACAAAGACCAACATGGTTATGGTTTTTGGTGAGATCACAACAAAAGCCAATGTTGATTATGAGAAAATTGTCCGTAACACATGCAGGAACATAGGTTTTGTTTCAGATGATGTTGGTCTTGATGTTGATATCTGCAAAGTGCTTGTCAATATTGAACAACAGAGTCCTGATATTGCTCAAGGTGTCCATGGCCATCTTACGAAAAGACCTGAGGAAATTGGTGCTGGTGATCAAGGTCACATGTTCGGTTATGCCACCGACGAAACCTCGGAGCCTACATTGTAAGACAAGCTGCAAAGAGTATTGTTGCTAATGGATTTGCTAGAAGGTGCCTTGTGCAAGTTTCCTACGCCATCGGTGTGCCCGAGCCATTGTCTGTTTTCGTCTATTCTTACGGTACTGGAAAGATCCCTGATAAGGAAATTCTCAACATTGTGAAGGAGACCTTTGATTTTAGGCCTGGAATGATCTCAATCAAACTTGATCTTTTGAGGGGTGGGAATGGTAGGTTTTTGAAGACAGCTGCATATGGACATTTTGGTAGAGATGATGCTGATTTCACATGGGAGGTTGTCAAGCCACTGAAGGGTGGAAAGTTATCTACTTCTGCATAAGTGCTCAAGTGCTTAAGTGAAGTGATTATGATGTCATTTGGTGTACCAAAATTTATAATTTTTCTGCGTTTTCATTTTTTATATGTGTTTTATTATTTGTATTTTTTTTCTTTTGATTTGTGTACTTTGTATGTGTTCGTTTAGAACATAGTAAATGTATACATAATCAACCGACAAAATATTGTTCAAGGATTTGTTCCATATAATGTAATAATAATTATATCAAAGTGAGTTTACAATTAATTGGTTACTATTGTATTTTGGTTGAGGAAGTAAGAAAGTGAAAATAAAATATAGAAAATTTATCTCCTTCTACTGAGGACACTCACCAGTCAACTACACAAGTAATTAAAATCAAATTTTATTCTGATTCAAGATTCAAAGGGTGGACCTATAATAATTAAATTAAATGTATTTTTAATATAATCACCAAAATCTAAAATAAGTGACTTTTCTTGGCAATAAACAACATGGCATGACCCCTTATTACAACGAGTTGAAGTATCATACGTATTATTACCTCAACGTTTGGGTCATTGCTGATGTTAGTGACTTGGTTCGCGTTATTATTTCATAAAAAATGCTATTCTTAAATCATTTTTTTATATTTATAAATACAGTTCATCAATATAGTAAATAATAAAATATTGATTATGAATTTGGTGGAAAGAATGCATTAAAAAATATTCATCTTTTATAATAAAACTAATCCAAAGTCAATGCCTATTTTTTTTTTTCACAATAATGATTTTTATTAGATGACCATTACATTCATAAGTCATGTAATTAGGAAAACTGCAATTTTTAAAACTGCAATTTTTAATAAGCAGACAATATCATTTAAAGCTGCAACTTTTGTAACACATGTTGTATTTTCATTTATATATTTCTTATTTGTATTGATATTTGAAATTCATTGTCAAATGTTCTATTACATTTTGTATCATATTATTGTTTTTTTTTCTAATATTTTAATTTATAATTTTTCTATGTACTTTCTCAATTAAAATGACATTTTAAGAAGTATATCTAAAACAACTATTTCTATAATATCAGAATAAATTTACCCGTGCGGGAGCACGGGTGTTTTACTAGTTTGTAGGATATTACAATGTCATCTCAAAAAAACAATTTATGATGAAAGAGTAAATTGTTATATCATACTTGTAGACTCTAATTATAAATTAGCATATATTAATGACTCAAAATAATATTTTAAGAATGACCGTGTAGAGAATTAGATGATATATAATTGAATAGTATATATTAATTATTATAAATTTAAAAGTATAATACTTAGTGTTAAAATCAACTAAATTAAATCAAAATGCTAATACTTAATAGTGCATCTCCAAATTTATGTTTCCACGAGTTGCAAAATAGTATATTATTTTTTTACCTTTATTTAATTGATGACAATCATGGTAGTAATTAGTTATAACTTCAAACAATACAGTAGGATATATACTTTGAATTTAGATTTAAAATTTACAATAATGAAAAAATTCAATAAATTTTTAAAATTATTAGAAATATTAATATTAATTATATTAAAATATTAATTCTAAAATTTCTCTTTTAAAAAAACTCACAACAATTAAAAAAAAATAGTGTTAGTAAAAAATAATGTTTGTCAGTATAAATATGACACACAATTATATCCTTTCCCTTATTGACTAACAAAATACAAGATTAAATCATTAAAAATTTTGAAAATCAATCAATCATTGAGCAACACAATGGTGGTTATTTGGATATTGCTTTTAGTTTTCACGGCAAAATTATCAATATATAATTATATACAAATGAGATCAATATTTATACAATAGAGACACATAAAAAAATTCAAATCTCACTTAAATAATTCAAGCAACGGAATTAGTATCAAGTTGAATTTCAATATGAAACTAACTATATGATAGGTTCAAGTTGAATTTCAATATGAAACTAACTATATTATCACGTTAAAGATTACAGTAATATAATTCATATTAATAGTTTAATAACCTATATGAAAGAAATAAAAAAACAATTGCTAAATCATATGATAGTGTTTTGAATGAGAATTTATAATTTGAAAAGTATTGTATCCCAAAATCAAATCAGAGTACAATGTGTGATTGAAAACAGAAATCACAAATCAATTTAATCACTCTTAAATTCTAAAGTTAAAATCATCTATTTGATCTGTGCCTAAAGGTTGTTTTCGTAAAACAAGATTCATATATTTTATAATAGTTATAATATGTATGTAACTATGCTGCTCTGATACCAATTGATAAAAATTTAATTAAATTGATAGATACAAATCATAACATATTATTATATCAAAGAATAATCAAATATTATAAGAACATTGTACCTTATAGAATTGAAGAAGTTGTCGACGATAAAAGTGATTATGAGATGGTTAATACCCTCATTATCGTCTATGATTTTCAGAATATGTTAATTGTTTAATGAAGAGATATTTAAAGAACTAAACGACTGAGAGCAGAGATCTCTCATTGGTCTTAACTTAATGGTCAAACTCATCACGGTCCATTCAGACATAAAACTCAATCAAACAATTTATATATTTAGTTTTTAATAACAATAGACCATAATATAATTAATTAAATAATTAATCTAACCTACAATTCTTATTAAAAATATATTATAAAATAATATATAATATTTGAATATTACATTAATACAAATTATAAAAAATAAAATAATAGGTGTTATTGAGATACTGACACCTCCTATTAAAATAAAAAGAGAACATCAATAACATTGAAGCCAACTTTAAATTATACAGAGGTACGAATTGCAGAAAAGTGTCTTCTTAAAATTTAGAGGGGCAACAATAATGCTGAAGTATATTGGAAATAATATTTTTTCCCTATAACTTTTTTGTTTGTTTGGAAGTGAATATATTAAAAATGTTTGTTTGGAAGTGAATATATTAAAAATGAGTATTTTGAGATTTTAGTTGAAAAATATGGATATAAAGAGGTTATAAACTTCACAACTTGAGAGTGATTTGAAAAGATCAAAATGATTTGAAATGCAAAAATAATTTGATGCGCAAAACCGACATACTTTTGTTTGATATCAGCATATCATTAATAGGTATATTAATTTAAATTTAAATAAGTATTTAAAATATCTCCGAAACATTTTTTTTTTATAATTAAACAAGTAACAAACTTGTGTGTTCGCACGGATCTGTCTGTTTGAGAATTTTATGTTATAAACGCGTAATTGTTAATAAAATTGAAAAGAAAAATGGTAAGATTATAAAAATAGTATGATTGAAATTAAAATTTTGTATTGGTAAGTATACAAAAATGTTGTGTGTTGTAAAAGAAGAAATTAAATTAATTATTGATATAAATTCAAATAATGCAATGATGATTGAAAATATTAAACAAAAAATATTAATCAATTGTTAGACCAAAAACAAATGAAACTAAAGAATAATAGTAAATTCAGGAATAACAATATGATTAAAACTTAAGAATAATAGTAAAATTAAGTTAAAATAATAATACATGTAGAAGATGAAAGACAAACAAAAATATCAATAATAATATGATTAAAAAACTATTGAAAAGTAAATGTGTGTCCATCTATAACAATAGTATTTTTTTCGTATATAAAAAATTTGAATAAAAATTAAAGGTGTGTCCGTCTATAATAATATTATTTTTTTTTGTATATAAAAAAATTTGGATCAAAATTAAAGTTGTCCCCGTTTAAAACAATAGTTTTTTTTCCGTATATAAAAAAATTTGAATCAAATTAAAGTTGTGCCCGTTTATAACAATAGAATTTTTTTCGTATATAAAAAATTAGAATCAAAAGTAAATGTGTGACAGTTTATAACAATAGTATTTTTTTTCGTATATAAAATAATTTGAATCAAAATTAAAGTTGTGACCGTTTATAAGAATAATATTTTTTTCTTTTATAAAAAAATTTGAATCAAAATTAAAGTTGTGCCCATTTATAACAGTAGTATTTTATCTTATATAAAAAAATTGAATCAAAATTAAAGTTGTGCCCATTTAAAACAATAATATTTTTTCGTATATAAAAAAATTTGAATAAAAATTAAAATTATCCCCGTTTATAATAATAGTATTGTTTTCGTATATAAAAATATTTGAATCAAAATCATAGTTGTCCCCGTTTATAATAGTAGTATTTTATCTTATATAAAAAAATTTGAATCAAAATTTAAGTTGCGCCCATTTAAAACAACAATATTTTTTTTCGAAGGGTAAATTTTTTTTAATCAAAATTGAAGTTGTCCCTGTTTATAACAATAGTATTTTTTTCATATATAAAAATATTTGAATCAAAATTATAGTCGTCCCCGTTTAAAACAGTAGTATTTTATCTTATATAAAAAAATTTGAATCAGAATTAAAGTTGTGCCCGTTTAAAACAATAGTATTTTTTCGTATATCAAAAATTTTTAGTCAAAATTCAAGTTGTCCTTGTTTACTCCAATAGTATTTTTTTCGTATATAAAAATATTTGAATCAAAATTAAACCTATGCTCGTTTATAACAATAGTATTTTTTCGCATATAAAAATATTTGAATCAAAATTAAAGTTGTGTCCGTATAAAACAATAGTATTTTTTTCGTATATAACAAAATTTGAGTCAATATTAAAGTTGTGCTCGTTTATAACAATAGTATTTTTTTCGTAAATAAAATTTTTATAATCAAAATTAAACTTGTGTCCGTTTATAACAATAGTATTTTTTTGTATATAAAAATATTTGAATCAAAATTATAGTTGTCCCCGTTTATAACAGTAGTATTTTATCTTTTATCAAACAATTTGAATCAAATTTTGAAGTTGTGCCCGTTCAATGAATAAAATAATCCAACTATAAACCCACAACCATATATTTAACTTTTTAGTATGGCCCAACCCATTTAAAAATCATAGAAAACCTAATATTTGGATCAGTAGTAATGTTGTTTCCATTTATAATAATAATATTTTTTTTCGTTGATAAAATTATTTTAATCAACAATGTATTTTTTTCCCGTATATAAATATTATTTTTGTTTTGACATTATTTATACAAATATTTGAGTCAATATTAAAGTTGTTCCAGATGATAAAAATATTTGAATCAACACTAAAGTTTATTTAGAAAAAAAATGAGTTGTTACTGCAACTATTTATTTTACCGGGTCTTAGTTTTAGGCAAATTCAATTACATGGTTATTTTATCATGGTTTTAGTTTTAGGAAAATTCAATTACATCGATGTTTTGAGTTTTCAAATTGTCAAACATGAATATTTTAAATACTTAGTGAACAGTGTATTCATTTATTGTAATGTGTTGACAGGTTAGGTGAAATAGAAAGACCAACTATGACCAACTATATGGAGCAGTGTTGACAAATTTTGTATGTTAAATATTATTTTTGTATTGACATGGTGAATGAGTGATAGACAGATGAACTCAGAATTTAATAAATATAGTGATGTGCCAAGAGAAAAGCGTGAGTTTTGAATTAATGATAAACAGTGAATTAAATTTGTTAAAGTGTCTTTGAATGGTGATTTTTCTTGAAACTTTTTAGTTTTAAGCTCTTAAAATGATGTCCCAAGTTATCCTTAGGAATAATATTTATTTTTTTAGTTTAAAGTATGTAAAATTAATATTTAGTGTATTGAATTTGTTTATAAAAATAAATATTTTTATTTATTTATTTGAGAAAAATAGTTCATTAGGTAATGACAATAGAACTTATCAGTTTGTAATTTCTATGCAAGTGTTGGCCGAAAATCTGTTTCACTAATAACTATATTCAAAATTGTTTGGTATAATGGATAATTATATGGAATGAACAATCTAAGATAATATCATTAGGGACGTATAATTTCTGAAATAGAAAAATTACATAAATATCATAAGAGGATGCTAACTATTAACCTGAGATAGAAAAATTACATAAATAACGGTCAATTGGAATCGTTTATGACATGCATATGCACCTATAATTTATGAGTTGTAAAATATCACAGTTTGTAAAAAAAAGTTCCACGTTGACAATCTATAGTCAATGCAATAACTTGTATCATATGAAAAAGATTTTAGATAAGATAATTCATTTCTTCTAATGTTGAACCCGTCTCTTTCGCCAAATGAAAGATGATCGGAGCCGTACTTGCAGCAAGAACTTGTCATCCCGTCTCTTTCGCCAAATGGATTTTTCTAACTTCTTCCTCCATTGCTCGAAAGTTTGTTCCATCAAAATACTCAGGAAATACTAATGTTTGGCATCCCACTGTTAAAAAAAGCAAGGAACAGAAAAGATACATGTAATGATAATGATCTTGTATATATCATGTCTAAGTAAAAATACAAGATGCAGAGTATTATCCAACACTTACTGGGATGTGACACCTTATGCAAGATGTAGAACACAAGCAACTTGTCGACAGAAGAGAGCATGATATCCTTGGCACGAACATGATATTATGATTTCTTATAATATTTAGAAATGAAAAAACAGTGAAGATAGAGGTACCCGATGAATGTTGTGGGATCTCAGATCATCACACTTTCACTAATTGGTGGAATAACAAAAGAGATGTCCATGGTAATCAAATAATAAATAGCAGAATGTAGTGAATGTAGTAGAACTATAAAAACTATGAACTACCATTATACGTAACACACAAATGAAAATCATTAAATCAACGACATTATCATTCAAAAAAACTGAAGTCTATATCATTCAAAGTGCTCGAATCAGAAATGAAAGTTTCATGATTAAGACAAATAAAACGCCTAATAGTCAAATCTAAAAGCCCTAGCTGACAAGAAGTTTCTCCAACCATATGGTGCTAAGTCTTCATCATCTGAATCAAACATTCTTTTCCTCCTGTTCCTTCTCCTTGATCTCCTAATTCTCCTCCTGGTTCATCTTCTTTGAACTGTGTCCGCCTGTTGGGTTTGGACAGCTTCCTCGGCCTGGACTTGTTGACCTCAATTGGTTGTTGAACATCTGAAGTTGGTTATTGAACATCTGATGTTTCTTAGGTCTGGACAACATCATTGGAACTCATAGTGATTTTCCCTCTTCAAATACTACTTGCTTGTGTGATGCTAAGAAGAGGACCTCTATTTTTATAATGGTTTTTTTATATTTTTCGTCTTCTGTTTACATTGAGATTCTAAAAGTTTTTCTTGGGATGTCATTATTGCTTGGGTAGTTCAAAAACCATTGCTGGTTATTAAATACTGATGGTCAAGTTTATCATTTATTTTTTAAGACATTATTATTTCAGATGGGCATTGGAAATGAAAATAATTAATAAAGTTATTATGGGCCGAAAATCTATTTACATAATAAGTGGTAAATAGATTTCAAAGGAATAAATAAAATATTTGTATTTGATATCTATATACATTACAAATTAAGAATTTCAAAATTCTCAATTCATAGGATATTAGAACAGGAATATGGAATATATTCCTGTAAGCTAGTTTCTACATTTCTAAACCATTAAACTAAAGCTGAAAGTAGACAGATTTCATACCATAATCGTTAATGGGTGAGTCATAATCATAACCCTCATCACATCAGCATACTCACCTTTAACCCCTTCAATGATTGTTGTCTTAAACCCCTGCAAGTAAAACACAAAATTCATCATGATATTAGGCAATATTTCATTATGATTATTGTAATCATAATTCAAAATCAATATTTCAACTGATTATGAAATCTATTTGTAGCATAGCACTTCCACCTTGCAAAATGGAATTTCCAAACATACCCGGTGCGAATGTGATTCAAAGCCTCGGAGTTAGTTGCTTCTTCAACTTCGTCCCTAATTCCCCATAATCTACAATAAAATTTAACAGAATGGGATTAGAATTTCCTTGTGTATAAAGAAAAAGAAAAGCTGAGCTGTTGTAATTAACAATCATAAAGCATATTGTGTGTTCTGTTACACTCCTGTCACAATTCACATCAACAATTTCAGAAGTTTGAATAATAATAGAATGCAGCAGGTGATGAAGCATTTAGAAGTTTAATACAACAAAGAAAGTAATTGTTTATGGTAAAATCCACAAAAAGTAATTTAGATTTTAGGATTACTATGTATATACACATTTCTTACTAAAACGAAAGGAGAAGACCAAATTGAATCCCATGCCAAATAATTGTCCAATGATGATCCTTCATTCATGCCTCTTGGAGGTCCAAGGAAACTACACCAGACTTCTCATAATCGAGATTCATCTTCTTCTCTGCAATTATTTCATTATAACCTTTGTTTAGCTTACTAATAGTCCAAAACCATACAGACCAATGAATGTGTTTCATTTGTTACAAAATAAATATATACAACTATATTTATATCTAGCTAACTATAAAACTTCAAGTTTGTCATCAGTGAAAAACAAAAACAGACAACCAAGTAGCAAGGAATGATTCATGTTCAACTCACAACCTTTATCAACGAAAATACCCATCCATAATGGTGCTCTAGGATTACCTGCTTGTTGTTTAAGTTGCTCTCTTGCAATGATTAGCTTCTCTTCAACCTCTTTCATTTGTGATCTTCAAGCAAGGTGAAAAAAGGATCACCAAGAATAGAAAACCCCCCGAAACCATGTCATCCTCCAAAGTGATTGTTGCTTCACTAAAGGGAAACACAACTGTATTTGTCTCGCAACACCAATTCTCCTAGTTATGATACCAATAACTATAACACATCATTATAGATCACTTCCATAAAATATCAGCAATTTTAGAAAACACTCCATTAATTTTAGCTTACCTAATTGGATTTTTACTGGCTTCCAAATTTGTAGCCTCGGTACTTCCATAAGAACAGCCAAATACTCGGAATAAATTGTTGGCAAATAAATACAAAGTAGTAGCACGCAGGGGAATAAACAATTCCAGAGACATCACAGACCTGTAAGAACCAGTTGCTTGCATCTCAGTTGATGGCCATAATGTTAATCTCAAGTTCAGATCATACAAGAGAATCCAATTATCGTCAATCAAACTGATGGAACCATGATGGAATCAACAGAAAAAATTTCAATATGATTGAACAATATGACACCATCGGTTGGAAAAAGTAATTTTTGGACACAAAATACCCCTAATATCATGAGGTGGCAGAATTAGAGTTTAGGGCAATATTGAGATTTCCAGAACATCAACTTTTCTTATATTATAGATTGTATTCCATCTAGATCAAGGAGATCCAATATCCATTACAAAAACCTGTTTATACAAAAGTCTTTTCAAAGAAGACAAACAACATCAAATACATCACCAACAAGAAACAAAGTTTTTCCTAAAAAAAATCACAAGAACTTTTATACCAATCATAATAATTACATTTTATCTTGTTCTTATTACCTATTCTCATCCACCACCAAGACATATGGATGATTCTAAAGAAAATCTCTTTAAGGACAGCAAAACCATCGTTGAAGATGACTTAGTTCCTATACCACCATAAATTCCAACAAGTAGACACCCAAACTAATAGTGCATCCTCATTAGAAAGATTATCGACAAAGGATTCCAACAAATGGTCAACACAATTCGAAGCTTTTGACGCCTAACCAATTTTCCACCTCTTGCCATACTAATTTTGATTCTGGACAGGATAAAAGAAAGTGATCCAGAGTTTCGACAGTATTAAAGCAAAAAACGCATACCTTGTCATGGTCGTTGGATAATATACGTCTAGTCTCCAAGTTTTCCCGCGTCGGTAATCTGTTAAAGATAAGTCTCCATCCAAAGATCTTGATCTTTAAAGGTATCTTCATTTTCCACAACCAATGTAATGTGTTTGATTCATTTTGGTTCAACTGTAGAGAAGCATCCTCCCCAACTAAGAAAGAATAACATTCTTTAACTGAAAAACTGTTTGAACAACCCAAGTTCCAACCTATGCCATCCACTTTCTCCCGAGTTGGAGAAATATCCTGAAGCAGTTGCTACAGTCTGTTACATTCCTTTTATAACCCACTTAGAATGTTTAAAAATTAAATTAAATTAATGTATTAGTAAAAAACAAAATTTTGTTTTGTGTATGAACACTACTAGAAATACAGCCAGTACCCACGTGGAAATTACGTCACTAAGGTCAAAATCACACCACTAACCAAAATTAGCGACACGGGTAAAACACGTCGCTGGAGCACCCATGGCAACAATTGCCACCTGAATATTACGTCACTAATTAGTGACATGGAACTCACGTCGCAACATACAAAAATATTGGACTTTATTCCCTCGTGAAAAGCACATCACTAAATTGTGACAAGCTTTTCACGTTGCAAGGTATGAATTCTGAAACATGCAGAGGTGTCAGTCTTGGCATGGAGTGAAGTGAATATCACGTCACTAATTTAGTGACATGAATCCCACATCACAAAACATAAATTCTGAATCACATTTAGTGATGTGAATATCATGTCACTAATTAGTGACATGAAATTCATGTCACAAAAGTCTAAACTATAAAATTTAGTGACGTGAATATCATGCCACTGATGAATTTTATTTTCAAATCTGGCAGCCACATGATATTTATTTCGCAGGTTAATTATTTAATAAAAAATATAAAAAATTGTAATTTAAAAATACACAAAAGTTATTCACGCCACAAAAATAATACAATGCAAAAATTAAAATAATTTTTGATTAAAAAAGTCATAATTATAATCATTAAAAATATAAAAGTATTAGTCACAGGATATTCACGCCACAAATATAAATAGTAATAAAAAAAGCTATTCATCATCACTACTAAATATATCTTCGTCTTTATCTTCCTAGACATGACGCTTCGATTGTGAGGCAAAAAATTGTCGCATTTGTTCCTCCATCTCAGATTGCCTCTTCTTCATTTCCTCAATTTTGGCCTTTAGCGCCGCTTCACGTGCCTCAGTCTCGCGTCTCACCTCCACCTCGCGTGCCGTTATCTCGCGTCTCGCCTCAGTTAGAGCCAGTTATCTCACTGTCTCCATCATTTCAGGTGTCAATTCTGGTGGACGAGATGTTCCTTCCCCATCTTCAAGTCTTTGAAATAAAGTTCTATCCCCTTTTCTGTAGTCGGCAGTCAAAGATTCAAGACCAAAGAAACATCCATTATCTCCCTTTCCTCCAGCTGATAAACCCCAAATATAAAGATCCACACGTGGATTAAGCGGTTCATTCCCGATCGGAGAATACTGAGGATTATCAATTAGAAATTGGGCGAGCTGTTTCTGATACACCTCCTACACATACATAAAAAAAATTAAATTAAATATAGGTTAAACAATTTAGTTATATAAAATAATTAAATAAAATATTGAAATATAAACAACAAGTTACCAAAGTTGTTTTAGAACGGGCGTTAACAAACTCCCCCAATTTTTTGGTTCGGGTCTTCACGAACAGCTCAATAATCCGTGGGTGTCTCCCCAAATCCTTTTTCTAATTAAAATTATTGAGTTGAATTAAATAAATATATATATATATATATATATATATATATATATATATATATATATATATATATATATATATATATATATATATAACTGTCATACCCCAAATTTTGAGCACTAAGATTCCCCATCATTGTACAAATCATCATCACAATATGGATGGACCATCATACCTCATTAGTCTCCCCAAAGATGGGTGAGCATCCACTACAATCGAATTTAGGATTTCAAGCCCTCTGAGAGCTCTTAGACAAAGGATCAATCAAGAATTGACATGATCTTCAACTTTTCTAACCTCTCAAACCTCCATAAAGGATCAAGAGGACTCCCACATCAAGAACCAAGCACAAAGTTGCAACATTCCAAGTGGATTAAGCCTCAAGATCGCCAGTGTCACCAAATTAGGGTTTTAGTCGACTGGGGCCTCCAGATGGAAATTTTCCTCTGGGCATGAGCCAAAGGCTTCAAAGCACAACCTAAGATGCTCCAAGGGACATCATGAACCCAATCATGAAGTCAATTTTGCCTCAGGGGATGCATTCATAAAAAAATCAGGAATTAGGGTTTCTTGACCTAATTCACCCCTAAGTTGACTTTTGGGACAAAACATGAGCCAAGACCTCAAGAGAGGATTTGAGGGTCTCTAACACACTACATTGATCCATTTGCAACAATGGATTGGTCCAAGAAGCTTGATCAACAAGTTTCAAATTCATCTGAACCACAATTAGGGTTTAGCGGGAAAAGTCAACCGAGCCTTTGACTTTTGACCCATGCATGCTCCCAAACCTTGGGACATGATTCAATACACCCTATAACACCTATGAAATCAATCTATCAAGTTTGATTTAGGTCAAGGACTTGATTTCATAGAGGATCGCACAGTTTGGAGTTTATTTGACAAAAAGTCAACTGTGCAAAAGTCAACTTTGACTTTTTGAGATTTTTCACAATTATGGTTCTTTGACCCTAAAATGATGTTAATATGTGATTGGGATCATCATTCATCAAGAAAAATCAAGAAAAGTGGGATAACTTGTAAAAGGGGTAACCATAAAAAACTTAGAAATTTTCTAAGTTATGGAACAAAGTGGCTAGGGTACCAACTTCCAAGGATCATAACTTGTGATCCAAGCAACCATTTTGGTTGGTCCAAAGATGGATTTGTAGCTCTCATGGCATACTTTAAAAGTGTCAACTACACCTCATTCCAATTCATCATGGATTTTGAGTTATGGTTGGATCAAAATGGCTGAAAACATGAAATGTCACTTTTTCCAGCACTTAGTGAAATTTTCACTAAGTAAGAATCTGTCTTGCTTTTTTTCCAAAAGTAGGGGGATTTTTCACTTGGATCCAAAAAGTATCAAGACCAAATATGATCACACATGTGTTGTATCATATAAGAGCTTTCCAAAATGGCCAAGAACTCCATGAAACTCCACTTAAGCCATGTGATATGACAATGACAATGTGCCTTGCTGCAAACTGTCATGGCAAGGCAGATTTGTGTATTTTGCTCGATTTGAGCAAATTTTGCAAATGACAAACAAGTTTATCCATCTGAACACCTCAGGGGGAGACCAAGGAGGGACAAACACTGGTCCATCAGCCTCCCAAGTCCTTGGAACCAAAAATAGCATGCCAAACCTAGAAATGCCTAAAAGAGGGACAAGACTCCAATTTTGGTTTGGAGCATTTAATGGATGCACCAAGGTGGCATGGACTGAGCCCTTTCCAACTGAATTCAGTCAAGACTTATCCAAGAACTAGGGAACCAGCAGCCTGTGCTCTAACCTCTAGTCAATGGTTAGAGGAGACTTGGATTCCTATTGATCAACATTTGCCAAACTTCTGCAGCAGTTGCCATTCACTATTGCTTGCAAAACAAACTTGCTCTACTATAAATAGAGCTCATTTGTGCTCATTTTGAGTACACCAAAGCCATCAAACATATGCTTTCCTCAAAATCACCTTCTCACTTCCAAATTTGCCTTCCAAAGCAAGTCACTATCAGGTTTTGAGTTTGAGAGCAATTCCAACCAAACCAATCACACACACACCTCATAAACATCATATAGAAGTGATCCAAACACTTACATAACATCTGTAACACCAAAGTCACAAAATCACTTGCCAACTGCTCAAGTTCTTGACAGAGGTGCAGTTGAGGTACCATCTCAAGTTTAAGCTTGTTTCAAACCACTCCAAGCATTCAGACACATCACTTGGCACCTAAGGAAGTTGTGCAAATCATTGGAACCAGCTTGCAACACCTCTAACACAAAACACGATCACCAGTTGCAAGAGGTAAGCATGAACTCTTCTAACTCTATGATCCATGCATATTTTGCTGCACAATAATTTGGCCATATGTTCATAATCATGCATAAAGTGTTTACCCTAAATCAATTGTTTTGTTTGAATCGTGTATGGAACTTCTGAGCCTTCTTGCAAATTTTAGGGTTCTTGAGGTTTCTCTTTGATTTCTTATTCCATGCTTAAAATAAATGAAATTAAAGACCATAGACATGATCATGAGGTGAAAATGAGCAGATTGATATGTGGATTGCATGATATCATCAAGTATTCAGTGAGATTGGATAGAAAATGAAAATCTGCAGAAACAGAGGGTGGCGCGTGTTCTTGCCATGTTCTTGGTGCCTTTTTTGAAAATTCAAATATTTGAATTTTTTGATTTTATTTAATTGATTCAAAAATTAATTTCTCTCTGAATTTTAATGATTTTGAGTTGATTCTTTTTTTAATAATTCACAAAAATGTTAAAATATTTTATTTTGCCAAAAATTCCAAAAAATATTATTTATTTCCTATATTTGATATTTTTTCAAAGAATTAATATTTTATTTGTTTTTTAACATTTAAAATGTTTTTTCTCCCTTGATTTTCCAAACTTAATTGATTTCCAATCATTTTGTGAATATAACATGATTTTTCAAACATTAATCCAATATCACAACTTGTTTTTCATACATGTTTGATAATTTTGATCATTTTAATTAAGTTTTTATTTAATTAAAATACATTTTGAAATTAATTTAGGGTTTTGATCTTAATCACCCTAAACAAATCATTTTCAAACACTCTGGGCCTCTAATAGAGTGTAAGTCCCAATCCTTTTGTAAATACACCACCTTTTGGGCCTCAGTCATTGTATAAGTCCCACTGTATTTTCAAAAACAACGGCACGATCGTCGCCTTTTTAACAAAATCAACTGGGTCTCTCCTCGAGCTATAAGTCCCAATTCTTTTTCTTAAAACTCTTTGGGCCTCTAATAGAGTGTAAGACCCAACCCTTTTTTTAAACCAAAATAATTTGGGCCTCAGTGTATTGTATAAGTCCCGATACCGTCAAAAAGTTCGGCACGATTGTCGCCTTTTTAACAAAAATCACTTTGGGCATCTCCTTGAGCTGTAAGCCCCACCACTTATACAAAAATAAATTATTGGGCCTCTAATAGAGTGTAAGACCCAATCCCCTTTTAACCAAAACCTTTTTGGGCCTCAGACATTGTATAAGTCCCTCTACGTTAAAAGAAAAACCTCGACGCGATCGCCGTTGCCAAACAAATCACCTTGGGCCTCTCCTTGAGTTGTAAGCCCCATATCTTGTATAAAAATAAATCTCTGTGCCTCTAATAGAGTGTAAGATCCATCCCCTTGTACATAAAAAATTTTTGGGCCTCACATATTGTATAAGTCCCTCTGTACAGTTTTTAAAACAACGGTGCGATCATCGTTAAAACTTGGGCCTCTCCTCGAGCTGTAAGCCCCAACAATTTTTTCAAAGCACTTTCTCCTTTGATTTTGAATTCAAATATATGTTGTTATCAAAACTTTCTTTGTTGAACAACTAACCAAACAGCATGGAAACTCTACAACGGGTAAGTGTTTATCTGCTTTCATTCACCGCTTTCATATATATATATATATATATATATATATATAACTGTATTGTGGGGCTGCTTCACTGTAAGTCTTCTTTCACATCCTTTTATATCCTTATCACATATCAACTGTGTAATACTAGTATAGTTATTTAAAGTTTTCCCCGGCAACTACGTCTAGCACTAGGTAAAGCCTTGTTGGTCACTCTTAAATACAAACAAAACTAGATCCCCCGTAGGATTCCAGATACAGTCTTCCCTCCTCTTGGGGTTAAACAATATGGAACAAAGAGAAAGGCAGTATTCTCGGTGAACCTTTTCTCAGACTGTCACCCTTAGAAATTGTCCAAGAAACTCTAACTCCCCAAAGATGATCTTTTCTCCGTGAATGGCATCTCTTGAGTTTCTTCCAAATCCTCGAACTTTCCTGGAATGATCTCTTCTCCGTGAATTGCATTTCTTGAACTTCTCTTAGTTTGGGGACCCAGAGGCTTCCTAAAAGCATCCTCGCCTTCTCTTGGGCTTAATACAAGGACCCTTCAGCTTCTTAGGAGTTCTCTTGCCTTCTCTTGGGCTTAATATAAGACAGAACTTAGTCACCCTTTTCTAGAGTAGTCTTTCCCGCGTCAAAACTCCGGCCATTGTAGGGTTGATACTCATCCCTTAATGCCCGTGCCTCCTCTTGGGCATTGTACAAAAGATAAAACTCTAGACTTGGACAGTCTAAGACCCTTGAGTCTCAAAGACATTGTCAAGTTCCTTTCAAACATAGGAAGAAACCCCGGTCTCTTCCATGAGAGTTCCCCACACTTGGACCCGCTTCAGGATCTCCAGAATCCACAGCGGAAAGGCAACCTCCTCTTGGGCTTTGTACAAACGATTCTCCCTAGCAGAGCTAACCTTTTCAGACTCTCTTGTTGAGTCAACCTTTTTTAGCCTCCGTCTTAGGCTTTGTACAAGACATATAAAACACTCTCTTGTTGAGTATAAAAGACTCTCTTGTTGAGTCAATCTCCTTTTAGCTTCCATCTCGGGCTTCGTACGAGATAGAAAAACCACTCTCTTGTTGAGCATAAAAGACTCTCTTGTTGAGTCAAACTCATTTTAGCCTCCATCTCGGACTTCGTACGAGATAGAAAACACTCTCTTGTTGAGTATAAAAGACTCTCTTATTGAGTCAACCACTTTTAGCCTCCGTCTTGGGCTTTGTACAAGACATATAAAACCCTCTCTTGTTGAGTATGAAAGACTCTCTTGTTGAGTCAATCTCCTTTTAGCCTCAATCTAGGGCTTCGTACAAGATAGCAAATCACTCTCTTGTTGAGTATAAAAGACTCTCTTGTTGAGTCAAACAACCTTCAGACTCTCTTGTTGAGTCAATCACCTGTTCGAGACTCTCTTGTCGAGTCAAACTTTTTAGCCTTCGTCTTGGGCTTTATACAGGACAGATAAAAGTACTCTCTTGTTAAGTCAAACCATTTCAGCCTCCATCTTGGGCTTTATACAAGATATATTCTCCTCGACGGAGTCAAAATCCCTTTTAGCCTCAATCTTGGGCTTTGTACAAGACAAAAAGAACATTTTCCTCAAGAAAAGTCAAACTTCCTGCCTCCTCTTAGGCTTTGTATAAAGAAAACCCCAGTTGAGTCAATCAACCTTTTAGCATCAAAGTTGTGCCTTGCTCACAGCATACAAACATCAACAACTCCTCTTTAGAGATGACAAATTCTCTCTCAGCCAAAACCCTTTAGCTTCACATCTTGGGCTTTAAACAAGATACAAACTAACTTTAGCTTCACGTCTTGGGCTTTGAACAAGACACCAAAACACCTCTTTCCTCCCATAGAATAGGAGGAACTACGATCGCTCTGATTTCCCTATTTCGGGAATACGTAGGCATAAGATTGCAAAATCTTAGCGAGCATACTAATCAAAAACCTAAAATCCTGTACCTTCATACATCAATCGAAAAGCATCAGACCTAACATCTTAAAACCTCACAAATGGTCCAAACATTCTATTCTTAAAAAAATAACCGAAGAGGGGCCCACATCTTAATAGCATCTGTAAACCAACAGTTTTGACTGTTTAAACTCAGTTTGCAAGCAGGGTTAATTGGAGACATCTATTTCCCTTCCTTAATCAGCTCAACAGGATAAAAAATGAATCAAACTGTAGTTCCAAAGTGATAGTGATTCGAAACCACAAAAATCGCGCTACAGAAAAAGTGGCGCCCACCTTGGGGCCTTCTTCTTCTTCTTACAATCTTCGGTAGAAAACTTAAATTTAGAAAACTCCACAGAAAAGTGGCGACCGCAGTGGGAGGCATTTTTTCTTGCATTCCCAAGGGATGAAACCTTAAGTTCTCGAAATGTCATAGAAATGGCGACTCTGCTGGGGAGTCATTGTCTGTATAGGATCATAAGACTAGTGGTCTAGGATGATTAAGACAAATATATATATATACTGCTTTTCCTAATTGATATCTGTGTTTATTTTTCTGCTAATGGGAATGCGTGTGATGCCGCATGTGGAAAGATTGAGTATACACCTAAGATAGGTGATGGCATTATACGGGTAATCTTGCGGGGAGTGAATCTCAGTTAAGAGTCCCCGGTCAACCATCAAACTCACTGGAGACTCCCTTTGCAGATACATTGCCTATACAACTTCGGTTGTTAAAAGTAGTGTGGTCGACTGGGTTATCTGAGAAGCTGAGGTTTTTAGTAGACTGAAACCATTTTGTAGTGCGGAAGCTATCGAGAATAGTTGTCACGCGATACTACCCTCATCTGAGATCACTCTAAGATACATCAGCTCGCTGGCGATCCGCTTGCTGTTGTTATCTCAAGAGGGGTCAATGATTTTGCGGACAGGTACAAAAAATCACCAGTATAAACCTTTGGGGATGGGTAGAGCCTTGACTTCATGACACCGACCCTTTGACCCCATGTTTTTTCTATATTTTTGTGTGCTGCATTCATACATTCATTTTAAAAAAACATTAAAAAACAAAGAAAAATCTTCTCTTCTAGTCTCTCTTTTTCAAATTAAACTAAGACAATGATTGCAAATGTCAGATAAAGAGATTGCACTAATGGATTTCGGTAGAAGGAAAACTCATAAGTACACCTTCAAGGTTCCAAAACTAGAGGATTTAAGAGGTCTGGCGAGAATGATCACCAACCCCGAGGCTTTCAGAGCCAAGTATGGAGGACTGCTATCTTTGTTAAGGAT
This sequence comes from Lathyrus tuberosus, assembly GCA_022829125.1. Taxonomy (NCBI): domain Eukaryota; kingdom Viridiplantae; phylum Streptophyta; class Magnoliopsida; order Fabales; family Fabaceae; genus Lathyrus; species Lathyrus tuberosus. The sequence continues at coordinate 2,115,115 of JALAZF010000233.1, forward strand.
CCATGTAATCGAAGGAATCCTGTCCACACTAATCCAGTTCTATGATCTGGTCTATCACTGTTTCACATTCCCGAATTATCAACTAGCACCAACACTGGAGGAGTACTCTCACCTGACTGATTTGCATATTACTGATCAAGCTCCCTTTTCTGGACTGAAAGAAATTCCAAAGGATCAAACCATTGCAAGAGCAATCTATTTGGATGAGTTAGAGGTCAGGACTCACATGACCACTAAGGGGGGAATCATGGGTTTGCCAGCCCAGTTCTTGACAAAGAAAGCTCTATACTTTGCTAGTATAGGGAACGTGGCCGCTTTCGAGAACATCTTTGTTTTGCTCACCTACGGGTTATTTTTGCAATCCAATTGTTGAAGTTTATTTTGATTAAACAAAAATTAATTAAAAAATAATCATTGCATTCATCATTCTCACGTAACGCATTCTTCTTACCTACGAATTCACGTTTGCGTCTCGATTCTAGAGTCAAACTGTCTCATTCGTACAATACTCGGGTCAATCATCAGAAAAAAATGGATGATCTCGAGGAAGAGAACAGAGAGTTGAGAGAAGAGATCGACACTCTGAAAGAGGATCTAAGAAAGCTTCATAACGACATGCAAGCTCTAGCAGAAGCTCAGATGCAACAACAAAGGACTGTGATCTCAGAGATCACATCAACGCCCATAGTGGAGAAGTATGATCCTAGGTACAAAATGCCGAAAGATCGTCCCTGGGGCATGCCTATCAACTATATCCCGGGGGGACATATTCCACCGATCACTGAAGGTCCAGAAACTTCAGTAGGAGCCGTTGGGCCTGAAGGTTACAAACTTCGGGAAAGCGAGGATGCCAGGGGCATGACAGCAACTCCTGAAGGTTACAAACTTCGGGAGGCACCGAGAGTCACTGCCATGATGACTATACCACCACCCGTGGTACACACTGTCATGGAAAGATAGATTCCACAGATACCTTCTGGTGGAAACGAAAGTATGTTCGACAGAATGAATGAGTTCCAGGAGCAATTCCTGGAGATGCAGAAAGAACTGCAAGCCCTTCGCGGTCAGGATTTATTTGGAAAAGACGCCGCAGACCTTTGTTTGGTCCCCAATGTGAAAGTTTCGCACAAGTTCCAGGTACCCGATTTTTAAAAGTACAAGGGTATCTCTTGCCCTCAAAGCCACTTGGTGATGTACGCTCAGCAAATGTCAGCTCAGACAAAGAACCAGGAGCTACTGATTCACTACTTTCAGGATAGTTTAACCGGTGCCGCACACAAATGGTACATGGGTTTAAACCGCACTAAGATTGGCACTTTCAGAGATCTTGGCGCTGCCTTTGTTCAACAATATAAGTATAACCTGGATATGGCACCAGACAGAGATCAACTCAGAGCCATGTCACAGAAGGACAACGAAACCTTTAAGGAGTACGCTCAGAGATAGCGTGAAATCGCCGCTCAGATTTGTCCACCTCTTGAGGAAAAAAATATGACAAAGATCTTCTTGAAAACCTTAAGCTCATTTTACTATGACAGAATGGTTGCCAGTGCGCCCAGTGACTTCACCGAGATGGTGGGCATGGGAGTTCGTCTTGAGGAAGCAGTCCGAGAAGGACGGTTAGTTAAAGACGCTAGATCATCAAGTAATACAAAACGATACGGTAGTACTCTCCCTAAGAAAAAAGAGCAAGATATTGAGAATATCTCTCTCGGAAAGCAAATGCAACGATACCAACCAGTAGCAGGTATAGTTCCTGCTATCAACTCTGCGGCTGTGCCTACGTATCAACCTCAGGTTGCTTAGAGCCAACCGAATCAACAACAATATAAGCAAAGGATACAACCGCCTCTTCAGCGGGCTCGTCCTCCATATAACAACAATCGTACAACGCGACCACCAGGGTTCGATCCTATAACGGTGTTGTATGCAGAACTATTTTCGTTATTATTGGTCAAGGGACATGTCCAAACCAGGTCTCCTCTTACAGTACCGGAAAATCCACCTTTTTGGTTCAAAGCAGATCAGGCTTGCCCTTACCACCAAGGAGGACCAGGGCATAACATAGAAAGTTGTCTCAGTTTCAAATCCGATGTGCAAAAGCTTGTTAGGAGCGGGGTCTTGTCTTTCAAAGATATGAATCCGAATGTTCTCACAAACCCGTTGCCTCAACACGAGAAAGCCGCAGTAAATTTGATAGAGGGAAAGTCCAATAACAAGTATCAAATTCATGATGTACTCTTATTAAGGGCCAACTTGGTCAAGATACATTGAAGACAGAGTGGATATGGCCATGTGCCACCTCATAATTATCACCAGTGTGATATCTGCTCTAAAAACAATCAGGGATGTTCTGTGGTACAATTAGCTCTACAGGAATAGTTGGATCTCAGATGGATCCAAGAGCATCGAGTTCGTGGAGTTAACATGACTCATACAAGTTCCAACATCATTCAGAACCACGACATCCGTGCAATGAATGCCAACTTGGTGGCAATGCACTCAAGGCAAAGCCAGTATCATAATCTGCCACGATATGATTACAATTCCTGTCTGACTTGCTCGGTAAAAAAATAGGGATGCTCTTTTGTACAAGAGGCCCTCCAGCGTCAGATGGATCTTGGGTGGATCCAGGACTACCGGGATAGAAATCCCTATCAGATCAACATGATTTAAATCTTCGATATTCGTTTGATGAATACCAGCTTGGTGGAGTTGCACTCCTAGCAAGTCCAACTCGGTTTTCTCACTTCACATGATTATCTAAATTATACAGTATGTCTTGAGAGTAACCAAGGGTGCGCTCTCGTTCAAAGAACTTTACAACACTTGTTAAACCACTGGTGGCTTCTGATCTATATGGATGAAGACATGCAACAAATTAGTGTGATTAACGGGAACCCTACTAGACATTAAAGTCAGGATGTTCGATCTATGGAAGCGGACCTGGTAAAATTACACTGCATTCAAAGCGGACGTGGCCCGGTGCCACCACATAACTACGAGCGCTGTAGAGTTTGCTAGGAAAATAATCAAGGATGTTACCTCGTGAGAGCAGCCCTTCAGAGTCAGTTGGACCGCAAAGAGATTCAACAATATTCAGTTTCGGGGTCTATCAACTGGACGCCAGACTATTTCACTGATCAGACTATGGATGTTGTCGTGATCTCTGATCATGAAAGAACCAAAGATGTTTGTACCATCATCCCTCTATTTGACGAATCGAAGGTTCTTAACCAAGAATTGATTGAGGTTACTTACGATGGTCAGAAAAATCAGAAGGCTCCTATAGTTATTTATCTGCCAGAACCGCTACCGTATGAGTCAGCTAAGGCAATCCCTTACAAATACGGTGCAACAACAATCGAGAATGGAAAGGAAATTCCATTACCCTCCGTCGTAAATATTGCAGACAGTAGTCGAGTAACACAGAGCGGTCGAATATTCAACAGAGGAGTTGGAGAACCTAACAGAGAAAAGAAACCTCAAACAGAAGTTCCTAATCCACCAGTCGGTCAATCCAATGATCCCGACCTTTCAAAGAACGATGATGAGATGCTGAAGCTCATCCAAAGGAGTGAATACAACATTGTTGATCAACTATTACAAACTCCTTCAAAGATCTCTATGTTATCTCTTTTACTCAGTTCCGAAGCTCGTAGAGAGGCTCTACAGAAAGTCTTAGAACATGCCTTTATGGAACAGGAGGTGTCAATACGACAATTCGACAGTATCGTCTCTAACATCACTTCCTGCAACAACTTGGGGTTTAGTGATGAGGAACTGCTGGAAGAAGGCAAAAGTCATAACATGGCGCTCAATATTACAGTCAACTGCCAGGATGATGCTTTAGCCAGCGTACTGGTAGACACCAGATCAGCTCTCAACGTCATGCCGAAGTCCACTCTAATGCGACTATCATTCAAAGGATCTCCGATGAGAGGCAGTGAGGTCGTCATCAAAGCATTTGACGGGTCTAGAAAAACAGTTATCAGTGAAGTCGACCTTCCCATAACCATCGGTCCTCACACTTTCCAAGTCACTTTCCAGGTCATGGACATCCGGGCAACATACAGCTGTTTGTTTGGAAGACCTTGCAGACACCAGGCTGGGGCAGCCACTTCGACACTGCACCAGAAACTGAAGTTTGTCAAGAACGACCAACTCGTCACGGTCTGTGGAGAACAAGACTTGATCATGAGTAACCTTTCATTATCCACTTGTGTAGAACTCGAGGAGGTTGTTGGAACACAGTTCCAGGCACTTTCAGTGAGCAATGAAAATCAATCAGAAAAAGGAACATCGATTTCCTCATACAAAGATGCTCTCAAAGGAATTGAGAGTAACAATGCAAAAGGATGGGGACAACTTGTCATTTCTACTGATAACAAGACAAAGAAAGGTCTTGGCTTTTCCTCAGTCTGTACCTAGACTGCTACTAATGATGAAAGTCTTCATCCCATTCATAATTTTTTCCATAGTGGAGGCTTCCTTCACTAGGTGTCTCAAGAAGTACATACCATCAACGAAGGAGATTCCTCCGATACAGATGAAGAATGGAAGTCTTATCTTAACGAGGATGGTTATATGTCTCAGGAAGAGGTGCCTACACCATTTTGCTTTTCGGCACAAAGTCTGAGATTTATACCAAGGTCAGATGTCAAGATGATATACGGAGGTTATGATCCGGAAGGATGCCGTGCTCCACCAAATTCATTAGAGGAGGACACTCCGATGAAATACAACTTTGACCACGACTATTATGGCCCGATGTATGGCCTGCCTATCTGGCAGTCGTACCCAGGAGACTCGGGGCAAGAAAATCAGCCGAACAATGAAAATCAGCTGAGCATCATCGAAAAAAAATACCTGCGTCCCCACCATGTTATGGGATCAACAGTCAGGTCATTCAGAAAACGGCCAGCACGACGATGAATTTGCAAATTTTGCAGGACTAGAATTCATTAACTATGCTTTTCCCGAGGTCAACGTCATCGAAAGGGATGGCTCCTCTATTTCCAAAGAAGTGTGGGACACCTTAGGACAACCGAGTGGCAAATACGACTTCATGGTCAAATACACCGCTCCTGAAAGCTCTCGTATCAGGCTCGAAGACATCCAGCTAACTAGATGGGGAGATATACCTGAGAGCACAAATACTATGCAAAATACAACTGAGGAATCCTCCTACAACAACTCTGCCTGGGAGACAGATTCCAATGATCCTACTTCGCCAGAAATCAGTGTTATTTCTGAAGACAAATCAAGGAAGGTACCAGACTTTGTGATTCACCAAGGAGTTCGCCGCCAATGGGTTGCTGTCAATGTTCTGAAGATCGTTCATAAGTCTAAGTAATTGTCATCTTTATTTTAACCTTTCACCTTGCCCAGGTGAAACGGATGTTTTGATAGGGCTCACTTTCTGTAAATGTCCCTCTTCGCTTCGTCCAAAGCGACAGAGTTTTGTTTTATAGGGCTGTAGTTTCAAGAATCGACAAAATCATAAATAAATAAACGTCGTTATGTAATTTCCGCATTAAGTTTTCTCTTTTCGTTTTTAAGAAAATGGTAATCCTAAAAAACAATTCAAATAATAAAAACAAGCAGTAAAAAAAATACACTGCACACACTCTTGCATTTTCTCTATCTCTTCTAAACACAAATCACCACGTCATGCAGATTGCTTGTTTTAAACCCCGTTGAAACATACGATCCGATGCCTTCTCCCAACTTTGAATTTCCAGTATTTGAGGCTGAAGAAGAAGATGACGAAGAAATTCCAGAGGAGATCTCCCAATTACTCAGACAAGACGAAAGGTCCATTAAACCTCACAAGGAGCTGTTGGAAATGGTCAACTTGGGCTCAGGAGAAGAGAGAAAAGAAATCAGGATTGGGGCACTGCTCAGTCCAACTGCCAAAGAAAGTTTGATAAAGCTTCTCAAAGAGTTTCCCGATGTATTTGCTTGGTCCTATCAGGATATTCCAGGGTTGGATACCAGCATCGTGGAACATCATCTACCGTTAAGATCAGAGTGTCCGCCAGTAAAACAGAGGTTGAAACAAACTCATCCAGACATGGCCATCAAAATCAAAGAGGAGGTACAGAAATAGATTGACGCGGGTTTCCTCACCACATCAGAATATCCTTAATGACTAGCCAACATAGTACCAGTGTCGAAAAAGGACGAAAAAGTCAGAATGTGTGTGGATTACAGAGATCTAAACAAGGCTAGTCCGAAGGACGACTTTCCTTTACCACACATTGATATGTTAGTTGACAGTACAGCAAAGTTCAAAGTCTTCTCCTTCATGGATGAATTCTCAGGCTATAATCAAATCAAAATGGCGCCGAAAGACATGGAGAAAACTTCCTTCATCACCCCATAGGGCACTTTTTGTTACAAGGTAATGACGTTCGGTTTGAAGAAGGCCGGGGCAACCTATCAAATGGCCATGACTACTCTGTTTCATGACATGATACACAAGGAAATTGAGGTATATGTCGATGATATGATTGCCAAATCCCAAACAGAGGAGGAGCATGTGACCCACCTATCAAAGCTATTCGAGCAGTTGAGAAAGTACAAACTCCGCTTGAATCCCAACAAGTGCACCTTTGGTGTCCGCTCAGGGAAACTTCTAGGGTTCATCGTCAGTCAGAAAGGAATTGAGGTTGATCCTGACAAGGTTAAGGCCATTCAAGAAATGCCTTCTCCAAAGACTGAAAAACAAGTCAGGGGATTCCTGGGACGTCTGAATTACATTTCCAGATTCATATTCCTCATGACCGCAACATGCGCGCCAATTTTCAAATTACTCAAAAAGAATCAGGACTGCGTTTGGACAGAGGACTGCCAAACCGCCTTCGAAAGTATTAAGGAATACCTGTTGAACCCACCGATTCTATCACCTCTAGTGGAAGGAAGACCACTAATCATTTACTTAACAGTCTTGGAAGACTCGATGGGCTGCGTCCTTGGCCAACAAGACGAAACAAAAAGGAAAGAGTCTGCCATTTACTATTTGAGCAAGAAGTTTACGGACTGTGAAACTCGGTACACTATGCTTGAGAAAACTTGCTGTGCACTGGCTTGGGCAGCCAAACGTCTTCGCCAGTATATGATTCGTCACACTACTTAGTTAATCTTCGAAATAGATCCAATCAAGTACGTCTTTGAAAATCCTGCTCTCACGGGAAGGATCGCCCGTTGGCAGATGTTGTTATCAGAATACGACATAGAGTACCATGCTCAGAAAGCCGTCAAGGGAAGTGTTTTAGCCGATCATTTGGCTCATCAATCGATTGACGATCAGGAATCAGTTGAATTTGACTTTCCAGACAAAGATGTCATGTATCTAAAAATGAAAGACTGCGATGAACCACTACCCAGTGAAGGGCCAGAACCAGGGTCCCAATGGGGATTAATTTTTGACGGAGCTGTCAACCATTACGGAAATGGAATTGGGGCAATCATCATAACACCCCAGGGTACCCATATTCCTTTCACCGCCCGACTTACATTCAAGTGCACAAACAACGAGGCTGAATACGAAGCTTGTATCATGGGTCTCGAAGAAGCGATCGATTTGAGGATCAAGAACTTGGATGTATATGGCGATTCAGCCCTGGTTATTAATCAAATCAAAGGAGAGTGGAACACATACCAATCAGGATTGATTCCTTACAAAGATTACGCAAGAAGGTTGTTACCATTCTTCAACAGAATCGAGTTTCACCACATCCCTCGTAAGGAGAATCATATGGCTGATGCATTAGCCACTCTCTTCCATGATTAATGTAGGTCAATGGAACAACTTACCTAAGATTGACATAATGCACCTTGAACGGCCCGCTTACATCTTCACGATTGAAGCAGTCATAGACGACAAACCTTGGTATCACAATATCAAATGCTTCCTTCAGAAACAAGAGTATCCCCCTGGGGGCATCCAGAAAGGACAAAAATACCCTCAAAAGGCTAGCAGGCAGCTTCTTCCTGAGCGGTGATACACTCTATAAGAGAAACTTTAACATGGTCTTACTCTGATGCGTAAACAGACTAGAAGCAAGCATGCTAATAAAAGAAATTCACAAAGGATCCTTTGGCACTCATGCCAACAGACACACAATGGCGAGAAAAATTCTAAGAGCAGGGTACTACTGGTTGACCATGGAATCCGACTGCTACAAGTACATGAGGAAATGTCACAAGTGTCAGATATACTCAGACAAAATCCATGTACCGCCAACGCATCTCAAAATTCTTTCTTCCCCATGGCCTTTTTCCATATGGGGAATCGACATGATTGGCATGATTGAACCCAAAGCTTCAAACGGACATCGGTTCGTTCTAGTAGCCATTGATTACTTCACCAAGTGGGTTGAAGCAGCGTCAAACGCCAATGTAACCTGACAAGTGGTGGTCCACTTTATCAAAAACAATATCATCTGCCGTTATGGTGTTCCAAGCCAGATCATTACTGATAATGGATCCAACTTGAACAATAAGATGATGAAAGAGTTGTGTGCTGAGTTCAAGATCGAACACCATAACTCATCTCCCTACCGACCCAAGATGAACGGAGTGGTAGAAGCGGCTAACAAGAACATCAAGAAGATCGTTCAAAAGATGGTTGTAACCTATAAAGACTTGCATGAGTTGCTACCCTTTGCTCTTCATGGTTATCGCACATTTGTCCGCACTTCAACAGGGGCAACCCCTTTCTCTCTAGTATATGGCATGAAGGCAGTGCTTCCCATAGAAGTAGAGATCCCATCAATCCGGGTATTATTGGAAGCTAAGCTAACAGAAGCTGAATGGTGTCAAAGTCGACACGATGAACTGAATCTGATCGAAGAAAAACGAATAACGGCACTATGCCATGTGTCGCTCCCGAGGATTTGCATCCATGGTACAAACACGAAAGTGGCGTGGAAAACAGAGTCGCCAGCAATGTGTATTTATCCCAAGCGAGGGAAAGGAAACACTGCATAAACCTGAGGGAAGGAAAAGAGCATGGTCTCGCGACCAAGAGAAACGGGTAAGGGAGTCGGTTACGCGAAGGGAAGGTGTTAGCACCCCACGCGTCCATCGTACTCGACGGGATCCACGCTTGCTGTCTCGATCAAAGGGTGTCGTCGTCTAGAGCTCCGCTGCTTCTGGAACGGGAACGGAACGAGAACGGAAAAGAGCAAAGAAACGAGGGAGAAAAGAAAAAAAGTGACTCGATAGGACATCCCTCGTCCTACGCCTACGTATTCCCTCGTGCAATGGGAAAGTCAGAGTCAACGTAGTTCGACCTACGTATCCTCAATCGGACTAGAGAGAGGAAATAAGAGCAGTCGTAGTTCGACCTACGGGTCAGTGAAAAGATCTCGATCGCATTGAGGCGAGAGAAAAAGTTTGATTAACAAGTCTCGATCACACTGAGGCGAGAGAAAAAGAGGGAAGTTAGTTGTTAGTGTGCTCGCCAAGGATAGGGATCCTCGTTCCTATGTATCTCATCGGAAATGAGAATCAGAGCATCCGTAGTTCACGAAACTACGGGAAAACGGGATCTCGATCACACTGAGGCGAGAGAAAAGGGGGAGACGCATGAAAGGTCTAAGGGAAACTGAATCCTACATGTTATCATGCAAAATGGCCCTAAGGTCAGGATTAGGAGGGAGCTAACCTAATGTTATCATGCTTGGATTGAGAGCCTAATGTCTATCCTACTCCGAGCTTAATCAGAAATTAAGTCGGACTAGGAGCCTTAAGGGGATCATGTGAATACAGATTAATCAACAAGTAAACACAAAGCATCGCAATCACAAAAGAAAGTTAAGCAAGAGGCAAGTCAAGTATTTAATCAAAATAGACACCAGAATCAAGATCAACAATTAATAAAAAATGTCCAATTTAGAATTAAAATGCTAATTAAAAAGAAGATTAAATTCTAAGTAAAAAAAAGTTAATCTAAAAAAATTAATTCAAGTTAATTTCTAAGAATTAAACTAACTAAAAATCTAATCCTAAAATATTAACCCAATTAAAATCCAAATTCTAAAATTAATATTAATCAAAATAAAATCCTAAGATAATCTAATTAATTAATTAGAAAAACAAAACAATTAAAACAAAAATCTAATACTAACTAAAAATAAGGGTGCATTAGCAGAATCAGGAGGTGGGAAAAGCAAGGCCAGGCGTATGGGCCTAAATATCAGGCCCAATGGCCATTTATTCTGCAAGCAGGGAGTGCGAAAAGCGTTTATTGGAGTGAGAAACAGAATAGACGCATGGGCCTTGTAGATATCAAACCCAAGAAAATCAATCAGCCTAAAGGGGGTTCAGAGTGTAACATAATGGTGTGAATAGCAGTTCTATGAGGGGTGAGGCCCAATCCCAAACTCGCGGGTCAAACAATACAAGATGCAGAACAAAAACCCTATCAAGCAATGATCCCTGACCTCTTTTTCACTTTGCACCGCGGCTCAACCTCACTCTTCCTCAGCCGAATTACGTCGCAGCCTCCACGCCATCGCCTTCATCTCAATTCACCGTCCTTCTTCCAATAACTTCCTCCGCATTTCCTTTTCATCAACTTCGTTCTACTCACACCAAAGCAACATCCTCTTTGCTCATTTCATCACTCTCAACGGTGAACTAATACAGCCGCCGCGCCAGATTTTGCCACCGGCGGCGACGAGCAGAGAGCCAACAATCCTACGTCAGAAACGGCTCAATCTAATTCGCGGCTCACAACTGAAGGAAATCAGATTTGCACTCTCAGGGTTTCAGCTCGTCAATCCAACAATGAAGTTACGCCTTACTCACAACAGATCAACAACTTATGTAAATCACAGACAAAAAATCAAACCGAGCACAAACCAACAGCTTATGTAAATCGTAGAAGAGATTCAAGCCAAACGCAAATTCGAAGTTCAGAGCGAGATTAACGTAGTCGCGACGATGAAGACGAACTGAACTCTGAGGTATGAAATTCGTTCAATTCTTGCTTTGGCTCTACGTTCTACTTTCTTCTTCTTCTTCTTAGTTCTGCTACGTGTGTGTGCTTGAGTTATTGATGTTAAATTCCTGATTCAATGGTTTCACGATGTGCAGGTTGTTGAGAGGGATTGCAAATCATGAGGTATGTGATCTGAAAATGATGAAGCTCTCTTGCGATTTACTCTATATGTGTTGTGGGATGTTGAATGGTTTCAGAGGCTTAGCTTTGCAGTGGTTTACATGTTGATGATTTGGGTTGAGGAAAGGGCTCTGAAAAGGTTTGTTGTAGAGAATTAATTTGGAATATTGATTTGGATTATTACATATTTCAAGGTTGAGGAGGATTTATGAGTTGTTGGTTTGTGATTGAAGCTGGTTATTCAACAGAGAATGAAGGAGGATTAAGAAGATATGGTTGAAGGCTTGCAATGAAGGTTTGTGTTGTTGTTGGAGCAGGGTAACATTGGCTGTTAAAAGCTTTTTAAATAGAGTGAGAGCAGTCCAGTTTTATAGGAAGAATGGAGGGTATTTTCGGGAAGAAAACCAGAGGAATATTGCTGCAGGTTGGGTAGAGTGTGGAGCAAGTAGTGGCTGCCGAAAATTGTTGTTGTTTGCTGCAATTTGTATGGGTTATTTTGTAGGCTGGTAGTGGTTTTGTGTAGCTCTGTACAAGTTATGGGACGATTTTTGTCTAGTGTGGAAATAACAGGCTGTTCATGCTGCAGAGATGATCTGGCGTGGGTTATGCGGCTTGTGTAGTACGGCTGCCGTTTTGGCAAGAGGTTTTGTACCAAACGTTTTTTTTTGTGGCAAAAGTTTAGGAGTGATTATGCAGGTACAAGTTGCTGAATGAAAAACGGTCTGATTGGAGCAGTGGGTGCACACCAGCTTATGGCGTATCATGTAGGCCATGTAAATCAATGATAATTTGGTATTATTTCTCTGTTATTTGTATTTTTCTTTTGAATGTCCCACGGTGTATGATGACTTTGTAATGAATATGGACTTTGAAATTGGCTAATGTGTATTGTTAAAAAAAAAAGGTAATATTTGATATTAAAAGTGGATAATGGATTAAATTTAAAAAATGGATTTGAAGAAAGTTGGTTAGAAAATAAGGACATTGACAAATGGTTAAAAATGGATAAATAAAAATAGTTAGAAGAATAAATGGTATATGTACATATGGATCGGTATGGGTTATGGATTTGTACATGGACAAAGAAAAATGGTTCTAAAAAATGGACCACCACATTACACCAATTCCAAACTTTTCACCACATCACGACAGCCCTTGAACGCAGCCACAACTCACAACTAAAACAACTGCCATCTGAATCAATTTGAAACCCTACGTTGATTATCGAATTCATACTGAGGAAAGTAAATCCACAAATAAACCACCAATAGACTGATGAGCCTGATAATTGAACTGAACTCCTCACAAATTAAAATTTGATAACCTGATGACCTCCACACCACCTAACCTGACCTTGGGTACACACTGGCTGAGAAACAATCACTGGCACAGATGATTTGAATTTGAAACAATCTCTTGATAGTTTGACTAAGATTAGGTCAAACATCCATCTGAATTAGATCGTGACTGAACAACCACCCTTGACTTGAAATCGAAATTCAACAAAAGAGAAACTCGAGCTTGCACACAATACCTTGATCCCACGCCTTAGGAGCCCAATGCATGATATGATTATGAGTTATGACCTAATAAAGATGCAAATGAATGAGAAACACAAGCCAGTTAAGGTTAAAAAACGGAGGGCAAATTTTGGGGTGTTACAGCTGCCCCTATTCAATCAACTTGGTCCTGAAGGTATGATAGCAACGACTTTCAGACATTCAAGGAACACGGGGATTGAATACCAAAAGAACCCAGAAATTTGCAAACTGTGGGGATAATGAAATGGAGTGTTTGCCAGTTGAAGGCGGGCTACCCAACGAAATAATACGAGAACGGCCGAAGATGAACTCGAAAAGGAAGACCGACCGAAGGCGCTCTACCCACCAAAAGAATACGAGGACGGCCGAAGACGAACTCGAAAAGGAAGACCGACCGAGGATGCTTTTCGCTGGGGATACGTTGGTAGACCATCAACTCTGAGGTTGAGGAAAAAATATCATTAGCTTTGAGAAGGAAAAGGATAACCATCAACTCTGAGGTTGAGGACAATCTGGACTAAACACCAACTTTGAATGTTTGAGGAAAAGGTAGACATCAACTCTGAGGTTGAGAAAAAAACCATAACTTCAACTCTGAGGTTAGAAGAAGGATATACGTCAACTCTGAAGTTGGTAAAAGGGGCGTCAACCCTGAGGTTGGACAAAAGGAGGTATTCATCAACTCTGAGGTCGAGAAAAGATGTTCGGCAACTTTGAAGTTGGAGAAGAAGAGGTATGACAACTCTGAGGCTGGAAGAAAGGAGGTACGACAACTCTGAGGTTGGGGAGGAATGACATCAACTCTGAGGTTGGGGACGAAAGAAGATACGACAACTCTGAGGTTGGGGACGAAAGGCTTCAACTCTGAGGTTGGAGAGAAGATATACAACAACTTTGAAGTTGGTAAAGAAAAGGATATTCATCAACTCTGAGATTGGTAAAAAGGTATACGACAACTTTGAAGTTAGGGAGGAATGGGTTGTTCATAAACTCTGAGGTCGAGAAAAGATATGCAACAACTCTGAGGTTGGAGAAGAAAGGGGAATATTCATCAACTCTGAGGTTGAGAAAAGGTACATAACAACTTTGAAGTTGGTAAAAGGGAAAGGGTATTTCATTAACTCTGAGGTCAAGAAAAGAACCACGACAACTTTGAAGTTGGTAAAGGAGGGCGTCAACTCTGAGGTTGGGGAAGAAAGAGATGTACGACAACTCTGAGGTTGGAGAAAGGTGACAACTCTGAGGTTGGACAAAATAAGCGTCAACTCTGAGGTTGGGATCACTGTTTTGATTGAGGGTTGATCTGGGCTTTCACACAAGGTACCAAATCTGGCTTATGCTCCGCATGCATATGTTTGAATTTTCTTTCTATGGCGTAATGCTCCATACAAAATGGAAATGCTACGCGTTTTAGGATGCAATGCAATGATGATTACTACATGCAAGAATGAGAGGACACTCCACCATGGAATGCGCAGAATATAACAAGCAGACTTCATTGAGGAAGGGATCACCAATAACTGATCTCTCGTGGGGAGATAACCAACTGTACCACCAATAACTACTGGTGATGCAAACTCTGTCGGGAAACTGCAAGCTGAATTGTAATCTCTATTGGGGAGATGCCAATAAAGATTGGACTTTGAAACGCTGAGAATGCCAATAACCATTGGACTTTGACTTACGGATAATGCCAATAACTATTGGACTCTGACTTTTGAGGAAGAGAAATACTCTGACTTCTCACCGTCTTCAAACAGCTTGAAAATATTCCATCGTCTTACCCTGCTGAGAATGAGGAATCCACCTATACTACTGGGGGTAAGAAATCTTCACAAAGAACCCTTTTTGATTTGAGGACGAACCTCTACTTGGGGAAAAAGATCAATTCCAACACCTCGCTGGAAGGATACCTTCTGGCTCTTTGCTGGGGGAGAGACTTAGTACTTCAAGTTTCTGCTGATCAGTGCATACTGATCATTAAGAGTGAACAACGGTTCCTTCCTGACTTGACCCAAACCATAGGGTCTAATGGGAGAACTCATCTCAAGAGGATTTCACAGAAGACCGGGCGTTCACACTGCCCCACGGTCTTCAAACTCTTGGAGAGATTTATCGGATCTCGACGTAACTGCCCCAGACTGTATGATCTTTGAAGGAATTTTCCTCGAGAGGACTTAAAATGACTTGAAATACTCTGCTTCAGTATTTTGAACCTTGAAGAGGTGCTTCTGATTAACCGTCTTTTGGAGAGGACAACTTCTCATGCTCTAGAGATGGCCTGCCTCAATATGAGCTTTGAAGTGACTTTGCCCCTGATCTTATAATGAATGCCCCAGAATAACTGAACTTCAGAGAGATTTCTCGACGTGACTGCCCCAGATTGGCTACATCTTAACACGACTTACTGGGGAAAGCCCACTCTACGCTGAGTTTCTTGGCGACATGCCCCTTGATACGACTGTCCTTCAGAATTTTCAAGCATCCCAACTTGGCAGGATCAAGCTTCTCGACTGATGTTCATTGTGTAAGCTTCATTGATGCTTAGGCACATATATGCAAGCAGAACAAGTTTATTATGAGAATGATAATTCTAATGCAACAAACATGTTAACCTTGAAGTTTTATTGAAAATGCGTCGCCAAGCTTTGTGAACGAATCACCAGCTTGGATGCGACATTGATTTTTGAATGGAAAAAAATACGCACATGCAATAACAACAAAAATCTTATTAGCATAACTCATGGGAGTCAGGAACGCCATCTCGTTGAAGTACGCCTTCAGAATAAACCTTGTTTCAATTAGGACTTTTAAGGGTTGTAACGTGGTCTGGTTCGTGGTTTTTTTAGAAAAAAGGATTTATGGCTCAAAATTTTGTTTGTACCCACCCATTCTCCTTGATGTTCTCCAGTCCTATGCTCAGTTAATTTGGCACAAGCGCTCATCTCCTAAAAATATTTTTGTGTGGAGTGAGTGACGGTTAAGGAACCCACGAGGTTTTCGGAATGACAGTCACCCCTTTTGTCTTTTTGGTGTTTTGCGGTCTCACGACTTGTTCTTTATCGAGGATTTTTATTTTGATCATTTCTTTTTCATTTTTGCTTTTTTTTTATTTCCCTGATTTTGCCTGGACTGATTCCTTTTGAATCTTTCGATCTTGAAGTCCAACAGGATGCCCTACCTTTTGCCTAAGTCGCTTGTTTTCAAGTTTTGGACTTAGCGGGCTATCTCTTTTTTTTTTGAACAAATCGTGTGACACTGGTTGTCTAACTTGTTTGAAAGGGTTGTGACTACCTAATTACTTGGTCGATGAGGGATAACCATTGTGGTTTCACGTCCCTCGATCTCCTGGTGTGTGAGGGAAGAGAGGGAATGGATCCTCAGATGCACATTCCTTTTGAAATTTGGGAGCTCGGTTAAATTACTGACAACTACCCTGCCCCTGTGTTAGATGTGAGGGTTTTTTCGAATGAAAAGAAACTCCTACTTCCAGGCTCAAAGGGTTTGACAAGGGTCTATCTCCCTTATATCTCCAGTGTTTAGGGATTTGAAGCAATGCCTGTACATCCTCAACAGGGTTTTATCCAAAAGCACACAACCGAAGATTTTGCGTTTTTACCTCATCATCCTCCCTCAAGAGTTTAAAACAAGAAAGCTGGTATTGCAGTGCATATAAACATGATATGATTGCATAAAAGTAAAATACTTCAAGAACGACACATTCATTGCATTAAAACATCATTCAGAACACAAACAAGTTTTTTAGGCATACAATGCTTTAACAAGAAATGAAAAACTACAAATGAAAATGCAGTAAAGAAACTGAATATTGCCATCGCTGAGGAGGCCTGATTCTGTATGGACATCCTTGCAAACTGAGTGCTCACTTAAGACAGGAGGCTTCAATTGATGTACATATCATCTTTAGTGAATGCAATGATCTCTGAGTCCACCAGGTCTTGCACCTTGTGCTCGAACACGTTGCAATTTTCAATGGAATGACCCGGTGTGTCTGAGTGATACTCGCATCTAGCATCCAGATCATAATCAGGAGGAATGGGGTCAGGGACAGGCTTGGCATCCCTTAGTTCAACCAGAGAACTCTCAAGTAGACGGGCAAGAACATCACTGTGAGGAATAGGGAGTGGATCGAAACTTCTCGCAGGCCTTCGTGATCTTTGTTGTCTCTGTTGCTGAGGAGCATAAGGTCGCTGATTCTGAACAGACCATTGAACAACAGGAGGAATATACACAGCACTAGTTTCTCCTTCCTTTCCTTTGGAGGACCCAGCATAAGGTTTCTTTGCATCTCCAGCAGCAATTCGAATCTTTCCCGTTTTGATGCCATTTTCGACTCTTTCTCCTACCAATACAAGACCTGAAAATCCAACTGACAAACATCCAACCAATTTCTCATAATAATCCCCCTAAAGCATATCCATGAACATATCAACGAGCTCTCTTTCCAACATCGGAGGTTGAACTCGGGAAGCCAATTCACGCCACCTCTGGGCGTACTCTTTAAAGCTTTCATTGCTCTTTTGAGATATATTCTGTTGCTGGGTCCAATTGGGAGCCATATCAGTATTATATTGGTAGTGCTTGATAAAGGCCTCCACCAACTCCCTCTAATTACGGACATGGCATCTCTCCAATTGCATATACCATTCTAAGGATGCCTCAGATAGGCTGTCCTGAAAGAAATGCATCAGCAATTTCTCATCTTTAGAGTACGCGACCATCTTCCTCGTGTATGCCCTGACATGCGTCTTGGGACAAGTGGTACCATTGTATTTCTCAAAAGTGGGCACCTGAAATTTGTGCGGAATTACAACACCAGGAACCAGCCCCAAATCCTCTAGATTCATACCTACAGAATTCTGATTCACCACACCCCTTAGTTGTTCTTCAATCAATCTGAACCTTTGATCATTGTCGGCCTGAGGACCAGCATCCCCGTCTGGCATAGAGAAAACGTCATCTTGTTGGTCTTCGAAACGACGACCATGAATAGCATAAACACTTCCTCCTCCCACAATAGAAGGAATCACAAGCTGCTCTCCTCCTCTTAGAGGGATCACAACATCAGGAATAAGGATCTCTACGCTCGCAGGTCCTCCCTGAGTACCGTTACCAGCAACGCCATTATGGATTCCGCCATGAAGAATCCCGTCTTCATCCACCCTTGCCACTAAAGGTTGGACCAGAGTCCTTTGTTGCTCTTGCCCTTGGGCAACACCTTGCATCAATTCCATGAAGTGGGCCATGCGAGCTTGCATGGCGGCCATCTCTGCTTGCATTTGCTCCATAATTCTTTTGAGTGGCTTGAACAGTTAAGTCTAAAATTCTGAAGAAAACCAGATCAGGACAAGAATAACCAAGCCTCGAACACCTGTTATGCAAATGATTATGCAATGCAAACGCCATGTTCGAATATTTCCAAGGAATCATTCTGTTTTACCTCAAGTTTTTTTTGTACAAACCACAAGAAAAAAGGTGGAAATGCTCAGTAGCAAGTCTCCAAGTTAATATCCCTTGGAAATACAAGAACATGTATGCAAAAATGATGATGCAGATGCAACAAACATGGGATCAAGGCTTCCATAAAGCTCTGTACTACTGTGCTACTGCATGGATAAGACCCAAAATATCAGAAACCCAGAAATCTAGAATAACGGCCCATTCAAACTGCCAGAATATCAGGATGATAACAGTACACTGATGAGAAATCCAGAAAACTGGGTAGGTTGAAGGTTTCGGTTACCTGCAGACCTGCAAACACCCATCCCCTCTCACATGTGGGTTCTAGAAAACTGAGGACCCTCAATATCACGGGCTCTCAGGTCGAGAAATGATGATACGTTCACCATTTCTGGTTTGGCATCATCATCAATCGAGGAGGCCTCAACTGATTCCCCTAAAAAACAAGGTCATCCTATAGTAAGTTCCCAGCATTAGGTCCTTGGATCGACAAGTGTAATGGGTTTGCCATTTCTGGTCTGCCATTATCACATGTCGGGAGGAGAGGCGTTGCTGAGTCCTCGGGGAAACGGTCGCCAGAGTCGACAGCTCTCTAGATCAACATTCTGAAATGCGCAAGACACGCACGTCAGAATATCTCCCAAGATAGCCTCGTCTGGATGTGAATTTCGTGAACACCAAACGCACCAAGACGGCGCGTAGGTCCCACTACTTTCCACTCTAGTCCTAAGTGTATGCTCAAGCCTGTGTATTGGGCTTATCTCTCAAAGAATCCCAACCTGCCAAACAGAAAACCAGCACAACACAACACAGTCCAGCATAATAATGAAATACAATGCAATAAATGCGGTAAAAATAGTAAAACAATAATACACAGTAATATACAACAAAATAAAGCACAATAGTAAACACCCAATGAAAATAAACAAACAAGCACTAGGATTGACTCGCAAAAGGGGATGGACCAACAAGAGGTCAACCTGTCCCCAGCAGAGTCGCCAGCTGTCACTCCCGAGGATTTGCATCCATGGTACAAACGCAAAAGTGGCGTGGAAAACAGAGTCGCCAGCAATGTGTATTTATCCCAAGCGAGGGAAAGGAAACACTGCGTAAACCTGAGGGAAGGAAAAGAGCATGGTCTCGCGACCAAGAGAAACGGGTAAGGGAGTCGGTTATGCAAAGGGAAGGTGTTAGCACCCCACGCCCCATCGTACTCGACGGGATCCACGCTTGCTGTCTCGATCAAAGGGTGTCGTCGTCTGGAGCTCCGCTGCTGCTGGAACGGGAACAGAAAAGAGCAAAGAAACGAGGGAGAAAAGAAAAAAAAGTGACTCGATAGGACATCTCTCGTCCTACGCCTACGTATTCCCTCGTGCAATGGGAAAGTCAGAGTCAACGTAGTTCGGACACAAACTAAGGGGGGAGGTTGCTCGCCAAGACATCACCGTTTCGTGCCTACGTATCCTCAATCAGACTAGGGAGAGGAAATCAGAGCAGTCGTAGTTCGACCTACGGGTCGGTGAAAAGATCTCGATCGCATTGAGGCGAGAGAAAAAGTTTGATTAACAAGTCTCGATCACACTGAGGCGAGAGAAAAAGAGGGAAGTTAGTTGTTAGTGTGCTCGCCAAGGATAGGGATCCTCGTGCCTATGTATCTCATCGGAAATGAGAATCAGAGCATCCGTAGTTCACGAAACTACGGGAAAACGGGATCTCGATCACACTGAGGCGAGAGAAAAGGGGGAGATGCATGGAAGGTCTAAGGGAAACTGAATCCTACATGTTATCATGCAAAATGGCCCTAAGGTCAGGATTAGGAGGGAGCTAACCTAATGTTATCATGCTTGGATTGAGAGCCTAATGTCTATCCTACTCCGAGCTTAATCAGAAATTAAGTCGGACTAGGAGCCTTAAGGGGATCATGTGAATACAGATTAATCAACAAGTAAACACAAAGCATCGCAATCACAAAAGAAAGTTAAGCAAGAGGCAAGTCAAGTATTTAATCAAAATAGACACCAGAATCAAGATTAACAATTAATCAAAAATGTCCAATTTAGAATTAAAATGCTAATTAAAAAGAAGATTAAATTCTAAGTAAAAAAAAGTTAATCTAAAAAAATTAATTCAAGTTAATTTCTAAGAATTAAACTAACTAAAAATCTAATCCTAAAATATTAACCCAATTAAAATCCAAATTCTAAAATTAATATTAATCAAAATAAAATCCTAAAGATAATCTAATTAATTAATTAGAAAAACAAAACGATTAAAATAAAAATCTAATACTAACTAAAAATAAGGGTGCATTAGCAGAATCAGGAGGTGGGGAAAGCAAGGCCAGGCGTATGGGCCTTAATATCAGGCCCAATGGCCATTTATTCTGCAAGCAGGGAGTGCGAAAAGCGTTTATGGGAGTGAGAAACAGAATAGGCGCATGGGCCTTGTAGATATCAAACCCAAGAAAATCAATCAGCCTAGAGGGGGTTCAGAGTGTAACATAATGGTGTGAATAATAGTTCTATGAGGGGTGAGGCCCAATCCCAAACTCGCGGGTCAAACAATACAAGATGCAGAACAAAAACCCTATCAAACAATGATCCCTGACCTCTTCTTCACTTTGCACCGCGGCTCAACCTCACTCTTCCTCAGCCGAATTGCGTCACAGCCTCCACGCCATCGCCTTTGTCTCAATTCACCGTCCTTCTTCCAACAACTTCCTCCGCATTTCCTTTTTATCAACTTCGTTCTACTCACACCAAAGCAACGTCCTCTTTGCTCATTTCATCGCTCTCAACGGTGAACTAATACAGCCGCCGCGCCGGATTTTGCCACCGGCGGCGGCGAGCAGAGAGCCAACAATCCTACGTCAGAAATGGCTCAATCTAATTCACGGCTTACAACTGAAGGAAATCAGATCCGCACTCTCAGGGTTTCAGCTCGTCAATCCAACAATGAAGTTACGCCTTACTCATAATAGATCAACAACTTATGTAAATCACAGACAAAAAATCAGACCGAGCACAAACCAACAACTTATGTAAATTGTAGAAGAGATTCAAGCCAAACGCAAATTTGAAGTTCAGAGCGAGATTACCGTAGTCGTGACGATGAAGACGAACTGAACTCTGAGGTATGAAATTCGTTCAATTCTTGCTTTGGCTCTACGTTCTACTTTCTTCTTCTTCTTCTCAGTTCTGCTACGTGTGTGTGCTTGAGTTATTGATGTTAAATTTCTGATTCAATGGTTTCACGATGTGTAGGTTGTTGAGAGGGATTGAAAATCATGAGGTATGCGATTTGAAAATGATGAAGCTCTCCTGCAATTTACTCTGTATGTGTTGTGGGATGTTGAATGGTTTCAGAGGCTTAACTTTGTAGTGGTTTACGTGTTGATGATTTGGGTTGAGGAAAGGGCTCTGAAAAGGTTTGTTGCAGAGAATTAATTTGGAGTATTGATTTGGATTATTGCATATTTCAAGGTTGAGGAGGATTTATGAGTTGTTGGTTTGTGATTGAAGCTGGTTATTCAACAGAGAATGAAGGAGGATTAAGAAGATATGGTTGAAGGCTTGCAATGAAGGTTTGTGTTGTTGTTGGAGCAGGGTAACATTGGCTGTTAAAAGCTTTTTAAATAGAGTAAGAGCAGTCCAGTTTTATAGGAAGAATGAAGGGTATTTTCGGGAAGAAAACCAGAGGAATATTGCTGCAGGTTGGGTGGAGTGTGGAGCAAGTAGTGGCTGCCGAAAATTGTTGTTGTTTGCTGCAATTTGTACGGGTTATTTTGTAGGCTGGTAGTGGTTTTGTGTAGGTCTGTACAAGTTATGGGACGATTTTTGTCTGGTGTGGAAATAACAGGTTGTTCATGCTGCAGAGATGATCTGGCGTGGGTTGTGCGGCTTGTGTAGTACGGCAGCCGTTTTGGCAAGAGGTTTTGTACCAAACGATATTTTTTTGTGGCAAAAGTTTAGGAGTGATTGTGCAGGTACAAGTTGCTGAATGAAAAACAGTCTGATTGGAGCAGTGGGTGCACACCAGCTTATGGTGTATCATGTGGGCCATGTAAATCAATGACAATTTGTTATTATTTCTCTGTTATTTGTATTTTTCTTTTGAATTTCCCTCGGTGTATGATGACTTTGTAATGAATATGGACTTTGAAATTGGCTAATGTGTATTGTTAAAAAAAAAAGGTAATATTTGATATTAAAAGTGGATAATGGATTAAATTGAAAAAATGGATTTGAAGAAAGTTGGTTAGAAAATAAGGACATTGACAAATGGTTAAAAATGGATAAAGAAAAATAGTTAGAAGAATAAATGGTATATGTACATATGGATCGGTATGGGTTATGGACCACCACATTACACCAATTCCAAACTTTTCACCACATCATGACAGCCCTTGAACGCAGCCACAACTCGCAACTAAAACAACTGCCATCTGAATCAATTTGAAACCCTACGTTGATTATCGAATTCATATTGAGGAAAGTAAATCCACAAATGAACCACCAATAGACTGATGAGCCATGATGAGCCTGATAATTGAACTGAACTCCTCATAAATTAAAATTTGATAACCTGATGACCTCCACACCACCTAACCTGACCTTGGGTACACACTAGCTGAGAAACAATCACTGGCACAAATGATTTGAATTTGAAACAATCTCTTGATAGTTTGACTAAGATTAGGTCAAACATCCATCTGAATTAGATCGTGACTGAACAACCACCCTTGACTTGAAATCGAAATTCAACAAAAGAGAAACTCGAGCTTGCACACAATACCTTGATCCCACGCCTTAGGAGCCCAATGCATGATATGATTATGAGTTATGACCTAATGAAGATGCAAATGAAAGAGAAACACAAGCCAGTTAAGGTTAAAAAACGGAGGGCAAATTTTGGGGTGTTACACCCTGGTCAGTTATACCAACAGAGGATGAAGAAGGCATTTGACAAAAAGGTCCGACCTCGCGTCTTCAGGAAAGGAGACCTCGTGCTCAAGAAGATACAATCATTCCTCACTAATTCGCGGGGCAAATGGACTTCGAATTATGACGGCCCCTATGTGGTCAAGAAAGCTTTCTCAGGCGGCGCCTTGAGACTCGCAACCATGGATGGAGAGGAGTTTGCCTACCCCACAAATGTTGACGTAGTCAAGAAATACTTTGCCTAAACTAAAAAAAATGTCTCGGTGGATTGAAAACCCGAAAGGGTGGTCCAGGCAAAAATTAGAGACATAATAAAAAAATCATCCCGATGGGTTGGAAACATCACAGTACAATCCAGGCAAAAAATAGGGATAATGGCAAGTAACTACGCCTGACAAGGTTGAATCCCTCAGCATTCATGCCATCCATCAGGAAAACTCCAGTCAAGGTCATCTTCGACAGAAGCTCAGGATGTCCAGAATTCAAAGTTGGTAGAAGGATAGCGGTCGTTATGTTTTAATGTAGCCCTTTTCCATTAAATTACCATTTTCTAAACTTTGTAAATACTCTATGGAATCACGCGCTTGGCTGATTTCTATCCTATCAATAAAATTTGAGCCTAAGTGTTTTTGTTTGCAATTCTTAGCTTTACAGAACGACGTTTTAACATGATTAACGATTCTTGAAATAAAACAATAATGAATTTACTTGTTAAAAATTTTTCTGCTTTTAAAATAAAAATGGCAATTCTTTTGACTGTTGAACATCGAAAGAACATCGATCGCTTCTCCAGAAGTAATCGAGCTTCAAAGTGCAGAATCAAAGTACTCCTTCTTAGCTAGTACACTTGAATAAAGGATCAACTGTGTCAGAGACCAGGTTTCGTATGATACCCTCGGCAGAGTTCTTATCTCCTAAGCCCGACCAACGGTTTTCCCCACGGGGACTATCCCTCATAAGCAAGGCAGAATTGCTATTTTGAACCAGTGATACTTTTCATCTACCACTGTGGTTGAGTATCCAGTCGTGTTCATCCACTAGTCTGTATGTCGCGTCAGTTTTGTCAGCATAAACATACATACATCATGCATTATTGATTTACATTCATATTCATATTGCATCACTATCACTCTAGTCGGTCTTGTTCCCTGGTGATGGACGTCTTTTCAACCGAGTTGTCAGTTCTTTCCTCGTCGGGAAAGGTGGCGTCTGACCAACCGCTCCTCCACTTTGCTGCTGAATAGAAGTGGGTCCCTTGACCACTTTGATAACTTAAACCTTTGAAAGGCCAGAGAACCTTCAGCCAACGTCACTCTTCGCCATTGAAGATGATGTATTCGCTTTCCCGGATTAAGGAAAATCCCCAGAGAAAGCCTCTTAATCAGAGATTCGGCAATGAAACCATTTTTCTCCGAAAAATTTCGCTGACGAAAAGGTCATCAGCACCTCAAAATTGGATCACACCATATGGCATTTCTCCGATAAGATCCCGAGAAAAGTATGATGTAACACCCCCAAGCGACAACAGTCTCTCAAGAGACCTGCTTTCCCCAGTAGAGCCGACAAATGGCGTCTCCGACAGAGAAGTTTGTGTACCTTTACAACTCAGATGACTGGGTTCCCCAGCAACTCTGACATCAAATTTTTTCCATCAAATGGCATCTCACTAGGAAAACTCGGCGAGAAGTTTGATGAAAACCACTACAAACAGCGTCCCTAGTCAAGAAGTTTATTGACAAAAGAAACTGAGACCAGTTCCTTGGTAGGAAACCAGGATCGAGGGGAGGTTTATTTCAGAAACTGAGACCAGTTCCTTGGTAGGAAACCAGGATCGAGGGGAAGTTTATTTCATAAACTAAGACCAGTTCCTCGATAGGAAACAAGGATAGAGGGGAAGTTCATTTCAGAAACGAAGACCAGTTCCTCGGTAGGAAACCAGGATCGAGGGGAAGTTTACCTTTTCTAAGCATCATCGCTTAGCAAAAGAAGATGAATGCGTAAGCTACCATTCATAACCACCATCAAAATTTCAGGTATTCCGATATTTAATCCTCTTGCACCCCGAATGCCCGAATACCTTCACCATTCACACCTTCGGGTCCAAGAAGATTAAATATGGGCATCTGTCATACCCCAAATTTTGACCACTAAGATTCCCCATCATTGTGCAAATCATCATCACAATATGGATGAACCATCATACCTCATTAGTCTCCCCCAAGATGGGTGAGCATACACTACAATCAAATTTAGGGTTTCAAGCCCTCTCAGAGCTCTTAGACAAAGGATCAATCAAGAATTGACATGATCTTCAACTTGTCTAACCTCTCAAACCTCCATAAAGGATCAAGAGGACTCTCACATCAAGAACCAAGCACAAAGTTGCAACATTCCAAGTGGATTAAGCCTCAAGATCGCCAGTGTCACCAAATTAGGGTTTTGGTCGACTGGGGCCTCCAGATGGAAAATTTCCTCTGGGCATGAGCCAAAGGCTTCAAAGCACAACCTAAGATGCTCCAAGGGACATCATGAACCCAATCATCAAGTCAATTTTGCCTCAGGAGATGCATTCATAAAAAATCAGGAATTAGGGTTTCTTGACCTAATTCACCCCTAAGTTGACTTTTGGGACAAAACATGAGCCAAGACCTCAAGAGAGGATTTGAGGGTCTCTAACACACTACATTGATCCATTTACAACAATGGATTGATCCAAGAAGCTTGATTAACAAGTTTCAAATTCATCAGAACCACAATTAGGGTTTCGCGGGAAAAGTCAACTGGGCCTTTGACTTTTGACCCAGGCATGCTCCCAAACCTTGGGACATGATTAAATACACCCTATAACACCTATGAAATCAATCCATCAAGTTTGATTTAGGTCAAGGACTTGATTTCATAGAGGATCGCATAGTTTGGAGTTTATCTGACAAAAAGTCAACTGTGCAAAAGTCAGAGCATGTTGCCACAGAAAATCAACTAGCTGACATTTTTACTAAAGCTTTGGATGTAAGTCAATTTGATGTATTAAGAGGCAAGCTTGGAGTTTACCTATCTAAAGAGGCATAACATTTCATTGGTTATCGAAATGCTATTCAATTATCTGAATATGTATTCCCATCTGATTTGAGAGGATTGTCCTAAGTTCTCTCAAATCTCGTCTTTACTTTATGTTTTATGTTGTGTAAGGGCTGAATGCCCAGGATAATTTTTACTTTTGTTGGGTGTGTATTACTATGAACTAATTAATTGGTTTTTGAGTTAGTCCTTCTACCTTTGTCATATTATGGCTAAAAAGGGGGAGAAATACTAACATCAATAACCACTGCTGATATGCTACTAACCACTGAGAAAGAGTAGTTCTGTGCTACTTGCAGAAGGTACTGGTTGAGTGGGAGACAAAGTTTGTTTCTGCTGCTGTTCTGATGATGGTCTCCCTGTTATGTTTCTGCAGGTTAATTACAATTAGTTTTAGCCAAAATATGCCAAAGGGGGAGATTGATGAGTCCAAGACCTTGAGGTTGGCATCAATTTTGGTAAAACAAACTTAGCAGAAAGATGTTGGACAAGATGTCCTGACATGATGAACTAACTGCAGGTTAAGGTGTTAGACAAGATGTCCTATCATGTGGATTCGATATCTTTGTCTGTTATAGTTTTGGAATAACTGTATTTGTTTTCCATGTGTGATTGGAATATGATTTGATCCTAGGTGGCATCTGAGATTGAGGAATCAGAGATTCTGATTCTAAAAGGAATATGCGGTTTCCTCGTAAGGAGACATTTTTGGAAACTTAGGATTGAAGAAAAGAATAGGTTGCAGATTCAGTGGAGCTGAATTGTTGTGTTTTTGAAGCCCAAATCCAGTTCTGTTTTGCTATATAAATAGGATGGATTTGACCTAGAATAGGGGTTGATGTTTTACAGTTGTTATAGAGTACTAGGGTTTGTACTTTTGTGAGCCTCTCTTGTATTGCGTGAATACCTGAGTAGGACAGTTAATTGAGTTGTAATTTTCAGTCACTGCTGTGATTGAAAAGGAATTGAGAAGGGTCTCATACCTAGGAGTGTCTTAGGTAAAAATCTAGGAAGGGTAGTTTCTAGGTGCTAAGTTGTAAACGTTGGAGTTTATCTTAGAACCAATTCTACTTAGTTGATTTCATTCCTGGCTTGGTAGCCCCCAGACGTAGGTGTTGTTGATCACCGAATTGGGTTAACAATTCTTGTGTGTTGTTTTCTTTCTGTTGTTTATTCTGTTCTTCCTTAATCCTTGTGAGAAGCAGAGATCAAGTGTCACGACATCCTGTCTGACATCTTAGTGATCTGTTTAACCAGAATTTCAAAATTCATCAAACATGAAAGTTGTATAGCATGTTTGGGGCTTTTCAAAAAGTATAAGAACTCATTTATATCATTTTTGAGCTAGGAGTTTCGAAGAGAGAAAAATGGCTTTCCATACTTGAAATTTTGGCCATTTTCATCAAGATGCAAGTTGCAAATTCAAATTAATTCTGCACAATCCTTGATTACAGGTCTTGAAACTTGTAAATCTAGCCATAATTAGAAGTTTACACAAAATAATGGATCATTATCCAAGTGATTATGACTTTGTTCAAAAGTTCATTCCATTCTTGGCACAAAGTTAACACTTCCATTCTCATAAAGCCACTTTTAACACAATGTCAACCCTTCTTGAGCTTCTAACTTGTTTCTTCTGCACCAAATCTTTTCTTTATGCATAAGTAAAGTGTCTAAACTTTCCAACAACTCTCGCATGCTTGTACTATACATTGGAACCTCAAATATCATGAAATTATCCTTGAAACTCAACCAAACCAAGTGAACTATGCCATTAAAATTTTGTAGAGGAAGAAGCCTCACTCTTTACCTATAAATAGATGCTCATTCCAAGCCTCTAACACACAATAAAAACTCAGCAAAGCACCCCTCAAAAGCTCTCAAACCAGAATCTTGCATATTGCTTCCTTTTGTGCCAAGACACTCCATCTTGCACAAACTTGCAATCTGTCTTCTCTAAACCATAAACCACTCAAACAACCATTCAAACATATCACAAATCACCCCTTGAAGGTGTCCAAACCTTCAACTTCACCCCAAACCATCAAAATCAGAAAGTCAACCCTTGAAACCTCATTTCTTTGACTTTTTGCATTCTTCAAGCTAAGTCTTGATTTTGACCATTTCCAAACACTCCAACAGTTCAAACACACTCTATAAAACATCCCTAAGTTGTTCCAAACATGTTTGTTCAACTGTAACTTCATTTGGTTGAAGTTCCACTTTGGTCACTTTTGGCATTTTTGCAAGAAGGAGGTGCTTTCTGTTCCAGTGGATTTCTTTTGATTCCAAGCATCCAAAAAGGCTCTTAGTGGTATATTGGAGTTGTCCAAAGCATCAAGTTATTGCTGTAAAATGTCTTGTGGAAGTTTAAAGTTTTCTGTAGCGTGCAATTTTTGTCGGTGACGTGACCACCTTACCGCAATGGTTGGAATTTGGTGATGATTTCTTATTTATCCTATGAAGCTAGAAATGAAAGGGAAGCTATCTAAAACTAACCTTGCACACAAATGTTTTGTTTAACAAATGCTAAGAGATTGGGGGTTCCGGGTCAGGTAATACAAAGGGGAGTTGTCAATTACCCAGTGTATATATGGTATCCATAGACTTTCTTTGGCATGTTTAAATACTTTCTGGTGTTTATCTGTTATGGGTAGGGAAAGTTTCTCTTTTGGGAATGTTGAGAGAGTTTTTTTTTGTTTTCGGGTTTTTCGTTTTTTTTGTGAAGGTACTAGACCTAAAGTTTTTGTTATGCGTGCTCGATAAGATTTCGCAATCTTATGCCTACGTATTCCCGTAAAGGTAATAGGGAAATCAGAGCAATCGTAGTTCCTCCTATTTCTATGAGATGAAAGATGTTTGGTGTCTTGTTTAAAGCCCAAGATTGAAGCTAGATGAGTATTTGTGTCTTGTTCAAAGCCTAAGATTGAAGCTAAAAGGTTTGACTGAGAGAGAATTTGACATCTCCAAAGGGAGATATCTCATCTGTTCATCACAGTTGTTGGGGTAATCAATTATAAAGGGGAATTACTTTAACTGGAATGTATAGAATCCAACAATGCCATAATTTCCTTTATAAGGGAGATGTCCTGAAGGAATAAACTTTAACTCAGTGTAGAGCAATGCCATTTTTCCTTAGGAATCTTCCATGCTAAGAGAGGGACATTGGCTTGGATGTAAATAATCCAGAGGCTTGCCAATTACAACAATTAGATGAAAGAGGAGATTTACCAGGATAAATAGGGACCACAACTTGGATTTTTGAATCAACAAGTGTGCTACTTACGACAGTTATCTGGAATTAGGGTTTGTTTGATTATTGGTCTTGATATGTGATATACAGAGAAATGTCTTCCTATAGAGAGAACTCTTGATTTCCTCTGAGGGGATTATTGTGTGCCTTGATCAAAGCCCGAGGTTGAAGTTAAAACGTCGACTCTACTAGGGAGTTTTATATCTGTCTTGTACAAAGCCCAAGATTGAGGCTGAAAAGAATTGACTCTTTCAGGGAAAGTTTTGTCTGTCTTGTACAAAGCCCAAGATTGAAGCTAAAAAGATTGACTCCACTGGGGAGAATATGATCTATCTTGTACAAAGACCAAGATCGAGACTAACTTTGCTGAGGAAAAATCATTATACAAAGCCTAAGAGGAGGCTGGTTGGGGAATTTCTTATATGAAGCCTAACAGGAGGCTAGCTTCTGCTGAGGATTATTGAGATCCAGAGACAGATCCAAAGTGGGGAATCAACTCTTGCTGAGGATTGAAGAAGAGTTTAAAATATCAGATGCCCTGAGGTTCTGATTCTATTAAGGTTATATTGATGGTAAAGGTTTCAACTTTGAGTGTGAAAACCCATGGAGGTTTCAAACTCTGCTGGAGATTGATGAAGTGATCAGGGTTTTTCCTGTGCTTTTAGGAAACTTGAGGGTTTCTTTGAGATCGAAGAGGAGATGAGACTTTCCAAGTCTACTGGTATGAAGAGGTTGACACTTAGTTGGAGAATAATCTTTGTATGATGCCTAAGAGGAGGTTGATATTTTAAGGGATGAGAATCAACCCTAAAATGGTCTGATGTTTTGGAATTCTGACTCTCTGGAGGATTGAACTAGTAGAGATGACTAAGTTATGTCCTATACCTGTAGGAGGTCTTAGGGTCCTTGTACTAAGCCCAAGAGGAGGCTGAGAACTTCTAAGAAGCCTGAGGGTCCTTGTACAAAGCCTAAGATGAGGCTGGGGATGCTTTTAGGAAGCCTGTGGGTCCAAACCTGAGAAAAGTTCAAGAAAGGTTTCACCGGGAATAATCCTTTCCTTAGTGAACAATTCTAGGGTTTGAAGAAACTCAAAAGAGGTTTCACCGGGAATTAGTCCTCTTTGGGGAAATGAATTTCTTATACACACATTTCTAAGTTGTGACAGTCTTGAGAAAAGTTTCACCGGGAATAATGCCTTTCTCTGTTCCATATTGTATAAGCCCAAGAGGAGGAAAGACTGTATCTGGAATTTCCTATGGGGGAACTAGTTTTGACTATGTTAAAAAAGTAACCACTGGTTTGATCTTAAAACTAGACCTAATTGCTGGGGAAAACTCTAAGCAAGTATGTACAAGCATATTGTCACACCCTAATTTTTGACCCTAAGATTTTGTTTTTTCGTTTTGCATCGTCTGCATAGCATAGCACGCATTTCATCTCGCATAATACCCAATTTATCAGCCAGAATAAACTTGTTGGATTTACAGCCGATTCGGTCAAATTAAAAGTCAAATATGTGTAAAAATCAGTGGAAGGAGAATTTTAAAATCGAGCCTGCAAACGCCAGTGGTATTAATCTACGTTTCGCGTAGTTTAACCTGGCGTGCTCATTTAAATTTTTCGATCATTTTTCGGTCGCATTTCTGGACTGTTTTAGTTGTTTTAGCGAGTAAAATTTATTTTGAAATTTGACCAAACGCTGTATTTCTCTAATAAGTATATTTCACGCGGATCATTTTGGTGTATTCGTTTTATTTTTCTGAGCACTTTGATTCCGGTCCGATTTAATCGATTTTATTCTTAATTTTAATTAATTTTTTTTTCTTTATCAGTCAGTTTTCTTTTAATTTATGTTTTTCAATTATTTAATATATTATTTCTTTTATAATAATATTAATTTTGTTTGTTTCCTTTTTTAACAAAACTTAATTAAGAATTCTTATAAAATCATTTTTGTTTGTAACTCCATTGGTGTGAAAAACCTGTATGCATGCATTCTAACGTCTCTCTCATCTTTCCATTAATAAGCCATAAAAGGCTGCATTTAAAAAAAAAAAAGAAGTTACACTCCGCTCTCATTTTGAATGAAGTAACATGGTACACAATAGAGGCTGTAGTAATTCTTTCTCACTTTAAAATTAAAAAAAAAAACCAAAAAAATAAAAAGGAAAGCTGTTACTTAATCACCACGCGTGGACCCCATCCATGTACCTCTCCCACTTTTCTTTGGAATAATTTCTCTACCCATCACAAAAAATTGGATAGTGTACTTTCAACTAATCAATCAATGTCATATTATTTTATTATATTTAATTATTTATTTAATAGTTTAAATTTTATAACTTTCCAATGCAATTTACTCTAATTTACTCTATAAATAACTCTATCCAATTTTTTGAAATGAGTAGATTAGAATTCACCCTTTTCTTTTCTTCTTCGTTAAAACATCAACACACCTTAAATAAATAAAATACTTCACACCTCCCTCATTCAAAAAGAAAACATATTGCTGTTTGTTATCTCTCTCA
Organism: Lathyrus tuberosus; assembly: GCA_022829125.1. NCBI lineage: Eukaryota > Viridiplantae > Streptophyta > Magnoliopsida > Fabales > Fabaceae > Lathyrus > Lathyrus tuberosus. The sequence goes on from JALAZF010000233.1 coordinate 2,147,070, forward strand.
TTTTCCCTGCTAACGTAAACCACTTCCGCTCACCTTATCACCCCTATATTCACCGTGCGACCTTCAAACATAAATAAATAAATAAAACCTGTCATTTTTTCAAAGCAGCAACCCAAAAAAAAACATCCACTTCCGAAATACTCACCTCACACCATGCACAGTAACTCCCCACTTCGTGTTTCATTATCAAAACCTTAACTTCACTCCAACATCTCTCTCTTTCAATCCTTAACAACATCCTCCATGGAAGATCTTCATCACCCTTCAACAACCTTACACAACCTTAACACCTGCTACAACTCATGGTTTTAAATTGCGGTTGCGGCTGTGGATGCGGTTGCGGTTGCGGGTGTTGCGATTGCGGTCATTGCGGGTGTTGCGATGCGTATTGCGGCCGTTGCGGTGTGAATTTTTATAAGGAGATGTTTGAAATACAAAGTCCAAAAACACTTAATGTTATGTTTTTTCATTACATAATAAATAAATTGAGTTTTAGGAATCTAATATTTTGATTTTAGATGAAAATACTTGAAAAAACATGATCAAAATTATCTAATACGGTTCCAAACTTAACCGGAGACGTAATTTTCAAATCACACCGCAATTGCGGTCCAATGCGGTTGCAGAGGCAACCGCATCTGCAATATTGCGGGTGCAATTGCGGTTGCGGACCGCAATTTAAAACTATGCTACAACTTGTCATCACCCTTTAACACTGCTACTACAACAATCACATAACCAAAACTCTTCTCCTCCAATATCCACGAAACCATTACACTCTCCCTTCAAAAACCGACAACAACAACCATTATTCCGGCCAGCCACCACGTGAAGCAACACCGTCATGTTTTTCACCGACAACCACAGATCCTCCGACCACCAACGACTCAACGTTCACCTCCAAGACGCAGCACATCACAACCAGTTCTGCGACAAACTTAATATTTGAGGTTCAAGTGTTGTTTTGATTTGAATATTGTTTTTTTTTACCTTAGATTGCTGTATATTGCGTTTCTCTTTTGTCCATTATTTGATACTATGTCAGGCTTAAGATTTCCGGTTGAATTGATTTCGGCTTCGGTTAATTTTCGTTTCATGTTTAGCAATGGTTTTTTTTAATTAAACTAAGACACTAGTAATTGTTGCTTTTATTGCTGCTATCAATTTGTAAACTTGTTTGTGGATTGGTTGCTTCTCTTGTGTTTGTGATTTCATTGTAGGAACCTATTCTATTATGCTTGTTGTTGTTATGATCTCGTGTTGGTTTAGAATCATTCATTAAATTGGTGTTTTCAAGCTTATGAGTTGAGAAGTTTTGGTTTAAATTGTTTTGATGCTGAAGTTTTGGTTTAAATTGTTTTGATGCTGTTTGTATGGGTATTATCTCTACTGTACATGTATATAATTGTTTAGTGTGAATAATCTAGATTAAGGTTGAATTTATTTTCTTCTATTTATTTAATTTGGTTTGCTAATGTATCATGAGAAGGATCTAAAGCTTTTAAAGTATACTAGCAGCAAAGTTCATAATAGACACTACAGTACCTTAAGTGACCTTGCATACATCTTTGCATGCTATAGTGCTGACCGTAATAGACCGTAATAGAGTTTGAGTTTTCCATGTTTTTTTAAAATAGTTTTGTTAACTTAATTATGTTTTAACTAGTTTTTGTAATTAGAATTAGTTAGTTCAATTAATTGATGCTAATTGATTAGATTTTTTAATCTCACAAATTTACTTTATATTTTTTAGTTTTTATTATTATTTCTTTTTCTTCATTAGTTATTTGATATTATTTTAAAAATTGTTTAATTATTAATTATTTTAAATATTTTTATTTAATTAAGTTAATTAAATTATTAATTAATTTTATTAAATATTAATATTTAAATTAATTAATAATTCTTCTTAGGGCCCGATTTTATTTCGTGATTCATTTACTTCCATGTTGTGGGCCTGATTTTCCTCGATTAATTCTTGATGCTTTGTCTCGATTAATTGATGATATTTATTCATGATACTTTTCCATTGTGAATTGATTACATGCCTTGATCTTTGTTGTACATACACTGTCATTTGTTCATGCTCTCAACTTTGCTGTTTGCACTGTACATTATCTTTATGATTGTCTGTTTAAGTCCAAGGGAAAGACTTGTTGTTGACTATACAGTCATACATTGCATTTTATTCATTTGTATCATTTACCACTGTGCTTAATTCATGTTTCCCCTTTAGGTTGATCCCCTCTAGGATGTACATACTTATACTATTCATTCCCTTATCTCACGCCGCCGCGCGTTTGAGACTTACCTTTCCTTTTAACCTAACCTTTGGTTTAGAGTCTTCGTGCTCTATTTAGGTGTTCCACTGTGGACACTTCTTTCCCTGTTTTACCTAGCCTTAGGTTTGGAGTCGCCGCACTCCACGTAGGTGTTTTACCGTCAAACCCTACTTTCCCTTGGAACCTTGGCCACAGTCAAGAGTTCCTCAACCCCGTTGAGGGGAACTACGGACACTCTGATTTCTCCAGTTCATCTTGAGAATACGTAGGCATAGGATTGTGAGATCCTAGCGAGCCACCTTTTTCTTTTTCTACCTTTTCCTTTTTCCACCTTTCTATTTCTCACCCTTTTACCCCGTAGTAAGGGGAACTACGAATGCTCTGATTCCATTCCCGTCAGGATATGTAGGCACAAGATGCGATGTCTTGGCGAGAATACTTAGTGTATATACCCATAGGTCTTTACCTTAGCTCATTTTCCTTAGCAAGCAACTTTAGCATAACACAAATACTAACAAGAGGTTCCTGTAGAGTACTATAGATACTTAGGATGCTAACACCTTCCCTAGAAATAACAAACCCCCGAACCTTAGATCTCTAGTTGTGTTCCTACACATAGCGCACTTAGGGTATTTTTTCGATCTTTACCCTTTCCTTTGGGTAAATCAAAGTTCGGTGGTGAACTTCATGATTTGTTATTCAAGTTAATTAATAGCTTGATATCTGATTCTCACCGCAACACACACACACACACACACACACAAACACACACACACACACACACACACACACACACACATATATATATAGATGAAATATATAAACAAGTATGTATTGAAGGGATAGTGGAACTTACAGTTGTGCAAGCTCTAACATTGTAACCACAGCTGCATTGTTAGTTTTTCAAGAAATTGAAAAAAAGTTTTGATAAAACTTTGAATTTGAATCTAAACCAAAAAGAAAGTTGTTTTAAAAGGAAGTTTGGGGCTTATACTCAAAGAGAGGCCCAGATGAAAAACAGTGATCGCATCGTTATTTTGAAAATTATATTGGGATTTATACAATGACTGAGGCCCAAATTATTTATGTACAAAGAGGGTTGGGTCTTACACTCTATTAAAGCCCAAAAAGTGTTTGATAAGTGAAGAAAAATGGGGCTTACAACCCAAAGGGAGGCCCAGATGAAAATTGTTTTGAAAACGGCGATCGCGCCGAGATTTTTTAAAATGTATCGGGACATATACAATGGCTGAAGCCCAAAATGGTTTATTTACAAAGGGATGGGACTTACACTCTATCAAGAGGCCCAAAAGTGTTTTAAAAAGAAGAGAGAATGGGACTTATAACTCAGGGAGATGCTCAAATGAAAAACACTGATCGCACCGTCGTTTTTAAAACCGTATCGGGTTTTAAACGATGATTGAGGCCCAAAAAGTTTATGTGTGACAAGGGATGGATCTTACACTCTATTAGAGACCCAAAAGTGTTTTGAAAAATGTTTGTGAGGGTGAAAATAATAAAAACCCTAATTTGATTTAAAAATGTATTTTAATTTGAATAAAAATCATTTAAATGATCAAAATTATCAAACATGTGTGAAAAACAAGTTGTGATCTTGGACAAATGTTTGAAAAATCATGTTATATCCATAGAAATATTTGAAAATCATTTGAATTTGAAAAATCAAGAGAAATAAATATTTTTAAATGTTAAAAAACAAATAAAAATAAATTCTATACAAAAATATCAAATACATAAAATAAATAATATTTTTGTGAAATTTTTGTATAATAAAATATTTTAACATTTTTGTGAATTTTGAAAAAAAGAATCAATTCAAAAATATTAAAATTCAGAGAGAAATTAATTTTTGAATCAATTAAATAAAATCTGAAAAATTCAAATATTTAAAAATTCAAAAAAGGCGCCAAGAACAAGGGGAAGAACACGCGCGCACTCTATTTTCCCAGATTTGCAAAAGCTATGATATCTCACGGATTAGGCAATGAAATTGGATGAAACCAGCCCCAAACTTGTTAGATTTTAACTCTCGAACATGATGGTGGTGTTTAATTTCATTTATTTTAAGTGTGGAATGAGAAATACGTGATGAACACTGAAACCCTAGAATTTGGTATAAAGCTTATGAAATCTTAAACATGTAATAGATGAAGCAATTAATTGAGGGTTATCACCCTATAGACTACTAGAAACATGTTGGTAACTTGCAAATGAATTTATGATGCATGCAATAGAGAGTTTGATAGGTTCAGGCTTACTTGAACTTGCTTGTGCAAGAGACTTTCAAATTTGGAGTTGGAGGTGTTCTAGATGTGTTGTGATGACTTGAACAGCTTCACTATACCTTATGGAGTGTGTTGGGAAGCTTGGACTTGATTGGAGATGTTTGGATCACTTCACGGCATCTCAGTTGCATATGAGCTTCAAGTGGATTTGGAGCTTTGATATTTTGGTGTTACATGTGAGTTTTCAGGTCATGAATCACTCATATATGATATATGTGAGGTGTTGGCATGATTGGTTTTGATAGATTTTCTCTCAATTTGAAAACTCGATAGTGACTTCAAGAAGAAGAAAAATCTAGTTTTTGGAATGTGATTTTGAGGAAAGCATCAGCTGTGGTGCTTTGGTGTACTCCAACTGATCACAAATGAGCTCTATTTATAGTAGAGCAAGTTTGTTTTGCAAGGAATAGTGAATGGCAGCTGGTATAGCTCATTGTCCAATGGTTGCATAAAGGAATCTAAGTTTTCTCTAGCCATTGACTTGGGCCAGTCTTGCAGGCATATGGCCTTCTGATGCTTGAGTCCATCTTGACTCATTTCCAATGTTGTGGACTGATACATGCCAGCTCTATGCACTCCTTGAATGCTTCATGACAAATTTGAAAGTTTTGGATTTGCAACATTGAATTTCACATGCCTACATGATGATCTTTTGTATTGGGAGGCTTGTGGCTCATAGATCTTTTGCTTTGATATGATCTTCAATGTTTCTAGAAGGATTACAAGAATTTAAATTGCATAAATTATCCAATTCGAGCAAATGACCTATAATCTGCCTTGGGAAGAAACCAGTCTTTGAAGCCATGTTCCAAGGGTTGTAACTCCCTACTCAAATTGAATTTGGAGATGATCTCGTACTTGTTGGAAAGCTCTCATGACATACTTTAACTTTGATGTCCACCAGTGGACCTGTTTCAGCTTGGATCAAGGTGAAAAATGGCCTCAAAGTTGGTAAAAATGAAACAGATTCTGACTTGAAAATTTCACTAAGTGTTGGAAAAATTGGTCATTTTTATTTTTTGTGATTTTGATCAATCCATAACTCAAAATCCATTAGGATTTGGAATCTGATGTAGTTGACACTTTTAAAGTATGTCATATGAACTTTTATTTGAGCTTTGAATGGAAGAAAAATACCTTAGGGTTTAGGAGTTATGACCTTGCAAAGTGGGTACCAAATCCATTTTGTTCCATAACTTTGAAAAATTTAAGTTTCTTATGGTTGCCCCTTTTGCAAGAAACCTCACTTTTCTTGATTTTCTTGATGAACGATGATCAAAACCACACATTAACATTGTTTTTTTTACTTATGGGAGCCACATTTGTGAAAAAATCCAAAAATTCAAACTTGATTTTGGGCACAATTGTCTTTTTGTCAGATGAATTTCAAACTGTGTGATCCTCTATGAAATCAAGTTCTTGACCTAATTCAAACCTAATGGATGGATTCCATAGGTGTTTTAGGGTGTCGTGAATCATGTCCCAAGGTTTGGGAGCATGTCTTGGTCCAAAGTCAAAGGTATAGTTGACTTTTTCTTCAAAACCCTAATTGTGGTCCAGATTAAATTGAAACTTGTGAATCAAGCTTCTGAGATCAATCCATTGTTGTAAATGGATCAATGTGGTGTATTTGAGGTCCTCAAATCATGTCTTGAGGTCTTAGTTTATGTCTTGTCTTAAAAGTCAACTTAGGGGTGAATTAGGTCAAGAAACCCTGATTCCTGATTTTTGGTGAATGCATCCCCTGAGACTATTTTGACTTTATGATTGGATCCATGAGGTCCCTTGAAGAATTTTAGATCATGTTTTGAAGTATTCGCCACAAATTTTGACCACCAAGATTTCCCATCATTATGAGAATCATCACCACAATATGGATATACCATCATGCCTCATCAATCTCCTCAGGGATTGTTAAGCATTCTCTACAATCAAGGATTAGGGCTTTAACCCCTCTCAGAGCATTTGGACAAAGGATTAATCAAAGAATTGACATGATCTTTAACTTTTCTAGCCTCTCAAGCATCCATGAAGGATCAAGGGGTCTCCCATATCAAGAATCATGCATAAGTATGCAACATTTCAAGAGGATCAAGCCTCAGGATGCCAGTGTCACCAAATTAGGGTTTTGGTCGACCAGGGCGTCCAGATGAAACTTTCCATCTGAGAATGAGCCAATGCCTCAATGTATGGTCCCATAAACTCAAAATAATCTCAAGAGCCCATCCACAATGGCAAAATCACCTTGAAGGACCATCTATAAAAAAAATCAGGAATTAGGGTTTTGACCTAATTCAACCCTTGAGTTAACTTGTGAAGCAAAGCATGAATTGAAGCTTCAAGATGAAATTCAAAGACCTCAAATACATCATATTGATACATCTACAGGATTTGATTGACTCAAAGAGCTTGATTCATAAGCCACAAGAACTCAAAACCATCTGATCACAAATTAGGGTTTCTGAAAAAAAAGTCAACCCTACCATTGACTTTGGACCTACTCATGATCTAAAACCATGGGGAAAGGTCCAAGACATTCCTAAATACCCCTAGAGGCCATCCATGAAGTTTAATTAGGCCCAAGGATTGATTTCACAAAGGGATCACAAAATTCAAAATTTCAGCTGATGAAAAAGTCAATTGTGCCAAAACCAAGTTTGACTTTTGAGATTTTTGGTCAACCAAGGCTTCCTCAACCATAAAATAATGTTAACATGTGATTTGAATCATCATTCATCAAGAAAAATCAAATAAAGTGAGTTAACTTGTAAAAGGGGCAACCATAGAAAACTTAATTTTTTTTAAGTTATGGAAAAAAAATGGCTAGGGTACCAACTTTGCAAGGCGATATCTCCCAAACCCTAAAGCCTTTTTCTCCCACTCAAAGCTCAAATGAAAGTCCATCTGACATACTTTAAAAGTTTCAACTACAAGAGATTCCAAATCTTCATGGATTGATCAAAATCACAAAAACATGAAAATGACACTTTTTCCAACACTTAGTGAAATTTTCAAAAAGTCAGAATATGTCTTACTTTTTCCAAAATGTAGAGGCATTTTTCACTATGATCCAAGGGAATTCAGAACTAATGGTGGACATCAAAGTTAAATTACATTATGCAAGCTTTCTAAATTGGCCAAGAACTCTATCAAAATCCATTTGAGCTAGGAGTTATGGATCTTCCAAGTTGCCTTGTTGCAACTGTCTTCATGACCGAATTTGGTGCAAACTTGCACCCCACGATTCCTTAAACTGATTTTGGACACTTTCATCATTAGAATTATGTTCAATTACAACACAAATGGGTGGATGATCTGATCCATAACACAAAATGTCAAAAGACCTAGCGTTCCACGTTCAAAATCATCATGAATGGAACCTTGAAATTCAAATTTGGCATCAAGCATTAAAGTGATGCATTGAGGTGGCATGAATGAACCACAAACCAGTCTAACTGAGTTAAGATATGTCCAAAGATTAGAGTACCTAAACCTGCAAAGCCTAGTGCAAGTCAATGGCTAGAGGAGACCATTGACCAAAGAATCAAGGCATTCAATACAATATGATCCAAGCTGCCAAAGACTATTGATGCCAAAAAAAATTTGCTCTACTATAAATAAAGCTCATTTGTGCTCAAATTAAGTACACCAAAGGTCCTAAACTGATGCCTTACTCAAAATCACAATTTTCACTCCACTCGGGTTTTGAATTTGACAGTGATTCAAACCAAACCATTGGTTCACACACTTCATATATAACATATAGAAGTGATCCAAACTCTTACATAACATCTGGAACATCAGAATTGCAAAGTGCTACCTCATCTGCACAAGTTTGAAACAGGTTTGCAGTTGAGATGCCAAATTGAGTTCCAAGTCATTTCCATCCACTCTAAGCATTCAAACACATTCCTTGGCACCTAAGGAAGCTGTCCAGATCCTTGGAACACATCTACAACACCTCCAACCAAAAATTCGACCATCAGTTGCAAGAGGTAAGCCTGACACTCTCAAACTCCATAATCCATGCATCATAAATGAATCTTTGAGTTACCGTCTTGTTTCTGCATGTATATAGAGTAATAACCCTAAATCAATTGCCATGAATCAATCGTGTATGGAATTTCATATTGGTTTGTGCAAATTAGGGTTCATCTCTGTTCATCACGATTATCTCACTCCACACTTAAAATAAATGAAATTAAATACCATAGTCATGATCGTGAGTTAAAAACGAGCAAGTTTGATATTTGGATTGTGTGATTTCATCAAGTAATCAGTGAGATATCATGAATTTTGTAAATATGAAAAAATCAGAACACGCGCGTGTTCTTGGTGTGTTCTTGGCTCCATTTTTTTTGAAATTTTGAATATTTGAATTTTGTTATTTTATTTAATTGATTCAAAAATTAATTTCTCTCTGAATTTTAATGATTTTGAGTTGATTCTTTTTTTCAAAATTCACAAAAATGTTAAAATATTTTATTTTATAAAAATTTCCCTAAAATATTATTTATTTCATATATTTGATATTTTTGCAAAGAATTATTTTTTATTTGTTTTTTAACATTTAAAATATTTCTTTCCCTTGATTTTCCAAATTTAAATGATTTTTAATCATTTTATGGATAAAAAATGATTTTTGAGACATTGATCCAATATCACAATTCATTTTTTTCACATATTTGATAATCTTCAATAATTTTATTAATTTGTAATCAAAATTAATTCCATTTTTAATCAAATAAGGGTTTTGATCATTTCCATCCTCACCATTACTTTTTCAAACACTTTGGGCCTCTAATAGAGTGTAAGACCCAACCCTTGTTATACAAAAACCATTTTGGGTCTCAGTTATTGTATAAGTCCCTCTGTACTTTTCAAACCCCCGGCCCGATCGTCGCCTTTTCAACAAAATCATCTGGGCCACCCTTATGTTGTAAGACCCATCTTTATTCATTTTTTTTAAACTTTTGGGCCTCTATTAGAGTGTAAGACCCGAACCCCTTTTTAACCAAAATAATTTTGGGCCTCAGATATTGTATAAGTCCCGACACATTTTCAAAAAATCTCGGCGCGATCGCCAGTTCAAAAACAAAATAATTGGGCCTCTCCTTGAGCTATAAGTCTCATTTCTTTTCTTAAAAACACTTTTGGGCCTCTAATAGAGTGTAAGACCCAACCCCTCTTGTACAAAAATAATCTTTGGGCCCTCTAATAAAGTATAAGACCCAACATTCTTTGTAAAAACAATAACCTCGGGCCCCTGCTATGGTATAAGTCCCACAACATCTGCTATTGATACAGTCTGTTTGAATGTTATCAAATAAGTCATATGGGCATCTCTTGTTGAATAAGCCCTAAACTTCTGTTTTAAGATAACTGTTTCTTTCAATTCAAATACAAATGTATAGTTGTTATCAAAACTTTCTTCAATTTCTTGAACAACTAACATTACAACTATGGAAGCTTACTCACCTGTAAGTTTTTATCTGCTTTTATTTATATGCATTATATACATAACTGTATTGCTGGAAGCTTGCACACCTGTAAGTCCTTCTTTCATATCCTTTTGAATACTTGTCATATATCAACTGTATATATACTTGTATATCTGCTTAGATTTTTCCCCGGCAACTAAGTCTAGAATTAGGTAAAGCCAGTTGGTCACTCTTTCAACACAGTCAAAACTAGATCCCCATAGGATTACCAGATACAGTCTAGCCTTCTCTAGGGCTTAAACAATTTGGAACAAAGAGAAAGGCATTATTTCCGGTGAAACTTTTCTCAGACTGTCACTATTATAAACTGTCAAAGAAATTCAATTCCCCCAGAGAGGATTAATTCCCGGTGAAACTTCTCTTGAATTTCTTCAAACTCTAGAACTATTCACACAAGAAAGGATTAATTCCCGGTGAAACCTTTTTTGAACATTCTTAAGTTTGGACCCACATGCTTCCTAAAAGCATCCCCAGCTTTCTCTTGGGCTTTGTACAAGGACCCTCAGGCTTCTTAAAAGTTCTCATGCCTCCTCTTGGGCTTAGTACAAGGACCCAGAGACCTCTTAAAGGTATAGGACAGAACCTAGTCATCCTTTGCTAGAGCAGTCTTTCTGAGTCAAAACATCAGACCAGTTTAGGGTTGACCTACATCCCTTAACATACCAGCCTTCTCTTGGTCATCATACAAAGATCATTCACCAACTGAGAACCAATCTCTTCAATACCAGTAGACTTGGACAGTCTCATTTCCCTTTGGATTTCAATGAATCCATTTTCCTTAAAGAACAGGAAATAACCTTAATCATTTCATTAATCTCCAAATAGAGTTAAAACCAACAGGTTTCATAACTCAATCTTCAAACCTAACCTTTAATTTTCCCCAGCATGGGTCAATTACTGTTAATTCACCATTAACAAAAACCCTTCAAAGAGAAAAACTCCAATTGTTATATCTTCAGTAAAATGCCCAGCTAGGGTCAATTTACTGTCAAAATTCTCAATAGAATCAAAACCTCAAGGCATCTAATATCTCAACTCTTCTGTAATCCCCAACAAGAGTTGAATTACCTAATTTGGACCTGTCTTTGGATCTCAATAATCCTGAGCAGAAGTTAGCCTTCTCTTAGGCTTTATATAAGAAACTTCCCTAACCAGCCTCCTCTTAGGCTTTGTATAATGATAATTCCTCAGCAATATTTAGCCTCAATCTTGGGCTTTGTACAAGACAGATATAATCTCTCCTCGGCTGATTCACAACTTTTAGCCTCAATCTTGGGCTTTGTACAAGACAGATATAAAAATTCCCTAAATGGAGTCATGATCTTTTTTAGCCTCAATCTTGGGCTTTGTACAAGACAGATAATATCCAGTGGAGTCAAACCTCTTTAGCCTCGATCTTGGGCTTTGTACAAGACAAATGAAACCTTTTCCCCCAAGAGTCAATTCTCTTTCAGCCTCAATCTTGGGCTTTGTACAAGACACAAATAAACACTCTCTTGTTGAGTCAATCAATCCCCAGCCTCCTCTTAGGCTTTGTATAATGATTTCCCCAGTGGAATCCTATCAACCTCTTAGCTTCAACCTTGGACTTCAATCAAGGCACACAAAAATTAACATCCCCTCAGAGGAAATCAAAATCTCTGTAGGAAGATACTTCTCTGTATAATCACATCTCAAAACAGTCAAACAAAATAAAACCCTAATTCCAGATAACTGTTATAAGTGGCACACTTGTTGATACAAACATCCAAGCTGTCTGTCCCTCATTATCCTGGTTAAAACCTCATCTAATTACTGTAAGTGGCAAGCCTCTGGATACAAACATCCAAGCCTATGTCCCTATTTTAGCATGAATTCCTAAAGAAAAATGGCATTGCTCACACTGAGTTAAAGTTTTCTCCTTTAGGAAAAATCACCCTGTAAAGGCAATTATGGCATTGCTAGTCTCCATGCATTCTTGTTAAAGTAATTCCTCCTTTTCAAACCAGTTACCCAAACAACTGTGATAAACAGATGAGATATCTCTCTTTAGAGATGACAAATTCTCTCTAAGTCAAGCCTTTTAGCTTCAATCTTGGGCTTTGAACAAGACACAAACAAACAACCTTTTAGCTTCAATCTTGGGCTTTGAACAAGACACAAACAAACAACCTTTTAGCTTCAATCTTGGGCTTTGAACAAGACACCAGCCATCTGTTTCTTCCTTAGCATGGGAGGAACTACGATTGCTCTGATTTCCCTATACTTCATGATCGTACCTGGATCAGACAGTTACAGGTGGCCAACGACGTCCGTTGAGCTCCGGCTCCGGTGAGGTTGAAGGACGGCGGGGGGGGGGGGGGGTGTACCTGCAAGGTACTCCGACGCTCAAGTTAGGGAGTGCACAGAGGAACAGCAAATACAAAGTGTGAGAAGAGTGACTTAACCTGACCCTCTAAAGTGAGAGGGTATTTATAGAGGACCCCCAGCGCGGGGCCAACGGTTACTTGCATTGGGCTGGATTGTCAGGCCCAATCCAAGCAACTGCCAGGGCTTACGTGGCATAGTGAAGACCAGCACGTGGTCTTCGCCCTGGGGTAACCGCTCCTAGATCTCCGGAATTAGGGCAGACCGATTCCGTCGGGAGTGGGCGGTTACATGAGAACGTATCCACGTAGTACGGACCGTTAGACACTCCACGCGGGGGAGGAGCCTTCTATGTCGAGTGTCGCTCCCGGGATTTTCATCCTAGTACAAACGCGAAAGTGGCACCGAAACAGAGTCGCCAGCAATGTGTATTTATCCCATGAGAGGGAAAGGAAACACCACATAAACCTGAAGGAAAGATAGAGCATGGTCTTGCGACCAAGAGAATGGGTAAGGGAGTCGGTTACGCGAGAGGAAGGTATTAGCACCCCCTCACGTCCATCGTACCCGATGGGATCCACGCTTGCTTGTCTCAATCAAAGGGTGTAAGAAAAGAATACTGGAAGAGGAACTAGAAAAGGAATGGAAAGATAAAGAGAAACAAATGTAGGGAAAATAAAAGAAGTGCTCGCATGGGCCCTACCCCACTGCCTACGTATCTCATCGGGAGCATGAGAATCAGAGCGACGTAGTTCCCCTCAATAGGGATGGATTGTTTGTGTTTTTTAAGGAACGGCTAATGTTCTAGCTCAGGTGTTGCAGGCTCGCTGGTCCGAGTGCGTTACCATCTTGCAAGAGAACGAGTAGGAGCGTGTTCGTGCATTGAGAATGAATGAGATGAGAAAATAATTCCCGAAGGAAAAGACGTTATTGTTTGTTTTTGTCTTTTAAGAGTTTTTTCATTTGTTTGCATATGATAGTGTACCTAAATCTTAGTCATTGGAATGTGTACATTCTCACATTCCAAGATGGAATGGGTAAGAAAGCACACTAAGGGTGAAGAAGACCCCCACACTTAGTTCCAATTGTCAAGGTTCAAACACACTAGCATATTTGTGTTTATTAAGTGTTTTTGTTGATTATGAAATGAAGAAGTGTTTTTTATTTGTACCTTTAACAAGTATTGCATTTAAGTCCCTCATACAAGATCAAATGTTTAACACATTGACCCAAGATGGGCTATATGCTACACATTCTAAGATTATAAGAGAAGACCCCTTTATAATCTCTTCTTTATATGAAAGGCCTAAATGCAATTAATGCCTACCTTTATTAAGTATTTTACATTTTTCTTTGAGGTGAGAAGAGAGACTCAAGAGAGGAGAAAAGGTAAAACCTATGTGGACTAAGACTCAAACCTAATTGAAGATTAAAGGGAGTGATCCTAATGGTTTATGAGGTTTCAACCTAAAGTCTAAAGAAAGAAAGAATTAAACAATTCACTTCTAAAGTAGAAGATGAATTGTAATTCAAAAGGGAAGGTGATGAGTTATTAAAAGAAAGCACATAAGTGCTTAACAAAACACAAGATGGAATTGTAAAATATGAAGGGATAGAAGTTTGAATGTGGATTCCTTATCCACACTCAATTGCAACTTACCAAAGGCCCTACATGGTTAGTAAACATGTATAAGAAGTATAAGAAGTAAAAGAACATTTAATGCACCATAAAACTCAAGAGAATTAGATGAGAAATCAAATCCTAATGTCACAACCAGAATGTACATCACATGGAAAACAAATGATCATTATCATGCAAGTCCAAGTGGATAGGTAACAAACATCATCCATGACATTAGAACATGCTACCATAAGAAAAGGGAGAATGAAAGATGAAAAGAAATGGAAGAAACATGCCTAAATGGAACATGTAATCCAAGGATCAGAATTGAAATGAAATAAAAAATGATTCACAAACATCTCACAAGTATTCATGCATGACACATCAAAACATTTAAGAAGTGATAGAAGAAGTAGAATTGAAATGGGAGTTCAAAAGAAAACACAAGTACAAACACAACATGTTAAAGGTGCACAATGTTCAAATGAAAGTCAACATGCAAGGATGACATGTAATATGTACCAATGACCTATAATGTCAAGTGAATGGTTCACCAAATATGCAAATGATCATGCAAGTATGTACAAAAGAAATCATGTGAACATGCACAAAGATTACAATGATATGACATGTTATTATGCTTTAAAGGTATTGCATTAAACAAAAATTAGATGGCCTCATGAAAATTATGAAAACATGGTATTGAAGATCACAAATCAGAGATGAATCACATATCAAAGTAGCATGCAAGAAACCAAGGCAAAATGATTTTATACAATGCACTTAAACCAAATTGGATGCACATGCAAAGTAATGCAAAGATGAACATCAAAACATGGCATAGCAAGACCTAAAAAATAAAATAAAATCATATGACATACTTCAAGATGTTAATGACTCAATACAAAAAGAAGCAACTCAAAACAATTTTTAATGATCAAGAACAAAAATGCACAAATTTATGTATCACATTAAGCATGCACATCAAAGAAATTCAAAGAAAATTATAGAACAGGGGCAAAAAGGTCATAAAATCAAGAAATAAAAGCATGAAAAATTTTCTAAATGTTTTATTGATGCTCATGAGTTTTTGTGGAATTTTATGATGAAGTTTGGTATTTTTAAAATTCAATTATGAAACAAGTAAAAAAAATAAGAAAATAAAATGAAGTAGAAAATGACAGAGGGGTATGAACATAGTAAAATATTAGTTCTAATTGGTTTGGGCTTGTAAAAGAGGGATGCAGATAGCATTCTGGCTAAGTCCATTTTGCGCGCAGTACACAATAGTCATCATGGAGCTCAGTCAACAATAGTCAAAGACGCACAAGCCATTGGATCAAGTCAATGTCAATGTAAAAGTCAAGGTAATCTAATCAAGCATATCACATTGCTAGTACACACTAATAACCATGTACACACGCGCATGCTAACCATCAGATGAAAAAAATGAAGCACGTGACACACACCCTCTCCATTTATTCGCTGGCACCACCACCCCCCTTGGATCAAAACAAATCAACGGACACGACTTAATCTGGTATGTAAACCCTAATGAAACCTCACCGGCCGGAGAGGGACCTCCAGGCACCTTCTCCGGCCACTCTCCGGCACTGCAATCAATCAAACATTCCAGAAATTTATGCAATGCACATCAAAATGTTCAGGAAGTCACATAGAGCATGAATCTAGGCTTGTTTTTCACAAACAACACATAAACAAAGAGAATCGAAGCAAAGAAATTAGCCCTAGGTTTTGGATCTAAGCTTCTAAGAAGCTCTATCAACTAGCCAGATGGAGGAATGCTCTTAGTGAGCTCAAATCATCACAACACAAACTAAACAGAATGTAACTCGTGCCAAGAAAGTTTAGGATATTGAAACCTGAAAATGTAGGAAACTGTAGTTGAAAGAAAACCAGAGAAATGTGCTTCCTCTTTGATTTTCAACTGGCCAAATAAAGGCTCACAAATCCTTGCAAATGTTGATGAAATTCAATATGCAGTGGAAGACACTTCAATCTCTTCAATGTTACCAAGCTTCAGTGTGTTATAATGCTGCTTGATATTGAAGCTTGAAGATGGATTCAGATGAAGATGATGATGAAATCGTGTGAGAGGAAGAGAAATTTCAGAGAGAGAGCTTGCGAATTTCAGAGGAAAAATGAGAATGAAGTGTTGTTGTGAAATTATGAAGGAGATTTGGTTATATAAGTGTGGTTAAAGGGGAACTGTGATGGTTAACTGAGTGAGTTAGGGTGAGTTGGAATGGTTAAATGAGTCCACCCTAACTAACTGAGTCAAGTTAGTTAGGGGGCGAGTGATCAAGGTTGGGTTATGGTGAGGTCAAGCTCATGACACTTGTAGTGAGGATGAGAGTGAGGTTGTATTATGCAGCAGTAGCTTGTGGTGGAAGTCTTGCAAATTTCCCTTCTCATGTAAGAAGTAACAAAAATGGAAGCACGTGCAAGAATGTTTGGGCAAATGAGGAAAAGAAATCAGCTGGCGATGGTGAAGTGTTTGTGGTGTGACTGAACCAAAAACAATGTGTGAACTGCTACACATGACAGTCAATGCATCAATGCAGATGGTGATGTTTGAACATGGATTCCTTTATGACCAAGGCACGAAAATGAATCATCTTGGTGTCAATGGATTGAGGATGCATCATAGGACAATTTTGGTGTTGGACTTGAGTTGAAAAGGTACCTCAAACATGTCTAAAAATCATCATAAACAGATGGAAAAACGACTGGTGCGTGGGCGTACGAAGCAAGTCATGGCATGGCAAATGACATGCATGGAAGTTCAGCCTAATCAACCTATCTTGAGACCACTATAACTCACTCATAACTTGATCAATTCAAAATTTTCCCAACACCAATATTAAAGATGACACTACAAAGAACAACTTTGATGTTGAAAACTTTTCCATTTGAGGCTTTTATCTTGATGAAAAATGGGGGTACATTTGGCTCACCAACTGTTTGAGAAAATGACTGCGCGCGTGCCCTGAAAATCTTGGTCATGACCTAGTTTTGAACCTACTTTGCTCAAACTTTGATCAATCATATCTCACTCAATTTTTATCCAATAGAGATGTTCCACATATGGATGTGAAGCTTAAAACAAGATCTTTTGTTGTGGCCTAGTGGAATTTTCATTTGGTGCTTAAATTTTAAATGGCCTTGGCTCAAACTCTGATGCAAAATGGCCAAAACTTGCTATTTTTAGTAACCCTTCTTCTTCCAAAAATGGAAACTTTCCACCTCTTGATTTTTTCATGATTCCTTTGGAGTTTCTTGACCAAATTTTGTACATTGGACACATATAACATGAATTTTATGGATTTGGCCACAAAAAGTCAAGAGTTGACTTTTTCCTCTGATTATTTGACCTGGCCCCAATTTCCCTGATTTTTGATCTTTCTTCCAATTGAACCACTTCTAAAACCAATTGAGAGGTGATTTTCCACATACATACACTTAAGAACATATGGAATACCATGACATCAAGTTTTGTCCAAAAAATCAAAGATTCCCTGATTTAATGGGAAACCCTAGTTTTGGTGCCCACCTCCTAGGAGAGAAATGTGCAGTCTTCAATTTCAAATTCCTCAGAGTATGTTGTATATCCTCTTAAAGGATGATGAGATATACCATTTGAGGATGATTTTGGATCAATGAGCTATCTCTTTTGAGGGTTTTCCTTCAGTTTTTGAACCTCTTGCATAGTGAAAGATGCAGTGCTTCAATCTCCCCATTGGATCTCACTTCCTTGAGATTGTGGATGATCCATTGAGATGGTATGAGACATGAGAGACTCTTGGCTTGCCTTGAGGCAACTTGATTGACCTTTTTGTGCTTTGAATGATCCCTTGATTATCCACCTTCCACCTGATCACATGCCTTAATGGTGAGAGGAATGCTATGCTTCATTTTTCTATGTTAAATGCAATGCAATGCTAATGAGATGGATATGATATTGTAAATGATAATGCTATGCTATGATGCAAAAAAGGGAGAGCAAATTTTAGGGTATTACAGCTGCCCCTATTCAAACACTGTAGACCTGAATGTCTGAAAGCGAATGCTTTCATACTTTCAAGGTATATAGTGATTGAATACCAAATATAACCAAAAATTTGCTCTGGATGATGAAAAAGAAAAGGGATATAAACCCAACGCGATTGTTGGATTGAATCTTCAAGTGAAACGTTGTCGGAGAAATCTGTCTTTTGAACGACGCCAGGCGACTACTGGCTTGCCATACTGTTGATGGACTTTCATAATGTCTTTTGTACGATGCCAGGCGACTACTGGCTTGCCACACTGCTGGTGGACTTTCATAATGTCTTTTGTACGACGCCAGACGACTACTGGCTTGCCACACTGCTGGTGGACTTTAGAAATGTCTTTTTGAACGACGCCAGACGAATACTAGCTTGCCACACTACTGGTGGACTTTCACAACATCTTTTGTACGACGCCAGACGACTACTGGCTTGCCACACTGCTGGTGGACTTTAGAAATGTCTTTTTGAACGACGCCAGACGACTACTGGCTTGCCACACTGCTGGTGGACTTTCATAATGTCTTTTGTACGACGCCAGGCGACTACTGGCTTGCCACACTGCTGGTGGACTTTCATGATTACCAAATAGGCTTTGGAATCTCAAAATTGCCATCCTCGGATGGACTTTTGCAGCTTTGCCAAATTAAACTTGGACTTTGATGCTTACCAAACCGGCTCTAGAAGCTTTGTTAGATGATCACCCTACCTGCTGGAGCAACCACCTGTAATATTATCCCACAGGCTGGAATAATATGAACAAACTGTATATAATGATCATCCCACTGGCTGGAACAACCATCCTCCATACTAACCCACAGGCTGGATCAATATGAACAAACTGTATGCCAAAAATAAATTGGACTTTGGATTGTAGCTGAGCAATGCTGAGAATTACACCACCTGCTGGGTAGTGTCGTTGGCCGGCACCTTGCTAAAGGAAAGATTCTATCGATCTCTTTAAACCTTGCTGGGGAATGCCTTCTGAAAGGATTTTACAGAAGACCCATCGTCTTCAAACTCTACTGGGGATAATATATTGGGAGTATCCTTTGCTGGGGAGATAACATGCCCCCTGCATGGGATGGTCAATAACTCCGCTGGGGATTAATCTTTGACAAATTTCACATACTGAAACCTGTGGGAGATATAATACTACTGCTTGCTGGTACATCCTGCCAAGAGTAAACTCCACAAGGGATGTTACTGCTAGAAGTTTCGTCTCTTAAGAGGATTTTATAGAAAACCAAACGTTTCAAACTCTTATAAGAACCCTCTGCCTTGAACTACCCTTCACATCGTCTGCAAGGTACCGGAAGGTTGGCACTTGTTATTGACCTGGAGCATTCACTGCATTAATAACCGTTATCAACACAGAAGAATTCCATCTTCGACCGCCGTTGCCGTCACGAAACTCGGTGGGAACTCTTGAATGGAAGAATCGACTTAATAAGATACAACAGTATCAAGTCAAAGCAAATATCTGTCGATTGTGCTGAGAGATAACTTTCGTGTTGCTTGGGTCGATCGTACTCATTACCTGCAACAGAAAAAGAATATGCACATGCCCCAGGATATTGCGTGGTCTTTTGGGTCCACCATCCAAGGTTGTCAAACAAGCAAAAGTAATTTCAATTGTCTTTGTGCATGTTTTTGCAAGGCCAAGATATTTCCAAAGTAACGTTTTATTATCAAAAATCGGACGTTTTTGCAAACAAAACAGTAAAATGAAAATAAAAGCCCGTGACTGAATATTCAACTTTATTGATGAAAGGCCAAAAATTGGCGAATTTACAATCAGAAGCAAACCCCTGAAAGAGGCGATTGCCATAAAATTGAGAAAAGAAATCTATCCTAATGATAATGCGGAAATTGGATTCCAACTGATTTCTGATTTTGTTATAGCCAGTATGTACTCCAACTCTCCTGATTATCTTTGCCTTCAGAAGCTCATGATTGGACCAATTCCTCCTTTGGAATTTTGCCAGTTTGCTGAAGAGTAGAAAACGTACAGAATAATTCAGACTGCAGTCATTCGCTTTAATCCCTCTTTTGTGCGGATCGCCTTTTCAGGTTTTCAATCCACCGGGATACCCATTTTTGCCTAAGTTGCCCTTTCGGGTTTTCAACTTACCGGGTGTACAATTTTTTCAATTATATCCCTAATTTTTGCCCGAACCTTTATTCTATTTTTGGTTCACCGGGATGCCCTTTTTGCCTGGATTCTTTTTTTTTATCCAGCGAGTCTCTTTATACGAAGTATTTTTTAACTGCATCTGAATTAACAGGGGATGAAAAATCTTCACCATCCATAGTTGTCAGCAACAAGGCTCCACCTGAGAAAACCTTTTTAACCACGAATGGACCTTCATAATTAGGAGTCCATTTGCCCCTGTGATCTGTACTCGGGGGAAGTATTCTCTTGATTACCACATCCCCGACCTTGTAGACTTGGGGTCTAACCTTTTGATCGAATGCTTTCTTCATTCTGCGCTGATATAGCTGGCCATGACATACTGCTGTTAATCGCTTCTCCTCAATAAGGCTCAGCTGGTCAAATCTGGCTCGTACCCATTCAGCTTCATCCAGCTTAACGTCCATCAATACTCGGAGAGAGGGAATCTCCACTTCTATCGGTAGAACTGCCTCCATACCATATACCAGCGAGTATGGTGTTGCCCCAGTGGACGTGCGGACTGATGTTCGATACCCATGCAAAGCCAGTGGTAACATCTCATGCCAATCTTTGTACGTGACAACCATCTTCTGCACAATCTTCTTGATATTTTTGTTGGCCGCTTCGACCGCGCCGTTCATCTTCGGGCGGTACGGAGAAGAATTGTGATGTCCGATTTTGAAGTCCCGGCATAGTCCAGCCATCATCTTATTGTTCAAATTAGAACCATTATCAGTAATGATTCTTTCGGGCACTCCATATCGACAAATGATATCTCGTTTCAAGAAACGAGCCACTACTTGCTTAGTGACATTGGCGTAAGATGCTGCTTCAACCCATTTAGTGAAGTAATCAATGGCGACCAAGATGAAACGATGGCCGTTTGAAGCAGTAGGCTCAATTTTCCCGATCATATCAATGCCCCACATTGCAAATGGCCACGGAGAAGACATGATACTCAACGGATTAGGAGGAACGTGCACTTTGTCTGCATAGATCTGGCATTTGTGGCACTTGCGAGCATACTTGCAGCAATCTGACTCCATGGTCAGCCAATAATACCCTAATCTCAACAATTTCTTAGCCATCGCATGTCCTCCGGCATGGGTACCGAAAGAGCCTTCGTGCACTTCAATCATCAACAGGCCTGCCTCGTGTCTATCCACACATCTGAGCAGAACCGTGTCAAAATTCCTTTTATACAGCACACCATCTTTGTTCAAGAAGAAACTACCAGCTAGCCTTCTTAATGTCTTCTTGTCAGTGGAAGATGCCCCAGGCGGGTATTCTTGATTTTTTAAGAAGCATTTGATGTCATGGTACCAAGGCTTATCGTCAGACACTGCATCAACCTCAAACACAAAAGCAGGCCTATCAAGACGAGATACATCAATCCTGGGCACAAAGTTCCAACCATGCACTTTGATCATCGAAGAGATAGTGGCCAAGGCGTCTGCAAACTTATTCTCATCTCGGGGAACATGGTATAACTTGACGGTTGTAAAGAATGTCAGCAATCTCCTCGTATAATCTCTATACGGAATCAAATTCTGCTGATGTGTGTGCCAAGTTCCCTTTACTTGATTGATTACCAGTGCTGAATCACCAAAGATATCGAGGGTCTTGATTCGTAAATCAATAGCTTCCTCGATCCCTAATATGCAAGCTTCGTATTCTGCTTCATTGTTGGTACACCCGAAAGTTACTCGGGCAGTGAAGGGCATGTGAACACCCTCTGGCGTAATAAGGACTGCACCAACTCCGCACCCATTCATATTAACTGCCCCATCAAACATCAAACTCCATTTGGATTCAGGGTCGGGCCCCTCCTCCAGAAGTGGTTCCTCGCAGTCTTTCGCTTTGAGAAACATGATGTCCTCATCAGGGAAATTAAATCTCATGGGCTGGTAATCATCAAGAGGTTGTTGCGCAAGATAATCTGACAGTATACTTCCTTTGATTGCCTTTTGCGAAGTAAATTGAATATCGTACTCTGTCAGTACCGTCTGCCACCTTGAAACTCTGCCTGTAAGTGCTGGTTTCTCAAAAATATACTTGACCGGATCCAATTTAGAGATCAACAGGGTTGTATGTGTGAGCATGTATTGTCTCAATCGCTTGGCGGCCCATGCGAGTGCATAACATGTCTTCTCAAGCATTGAATAACGCGATTCATAATCTGTAAATTTCTTGCTCAGGTAGTAGATAGCATGTTCTTTCCTACCTGTCTCGTCGTGTTGACCGAGAACACAACCCATGGATCCTTCGAGCACTGTCAAGTACATAATCAGTGGTCTCCCTTGAACTGGAGGTATCAGAATTGGAGGTTCCTGCAAATATCTTTTTATTTTATCGAATTCATTTTGACAATCATCATTCCACCTGACCGTTTGATCTTTTCTTAGCATTTTGAATACCGGTTCGCAAGTGGCAGTTAGGTGAGATATGAACCTTGAAATGTAGTTCAATCTTCCTAGAAAGCCGCGAACTTCTTTCTTAGTACTTGGTACAGGTATATCTTGTATAGCTTTCACTTTAGCAGGATCAACCTCTATCCCTTTTTCACTGACAATGAAACCAAGCAATTTTCCAGACCGCACGCCGAAAGTACACTTGTTAGGATTCAATCTTAACCTGAATTTCCTCAGCCTCTCAAACAACTTCTTCAAGTTGATCAGATGTTCCTCTTCTGTATTTGATTTAGCAATCATGTCATCCACATAGCACTCGATCTCTTTATGAATTAGATCGTGGAATAATGTCACCATTGCTCTTTGATAAGTTGCCCCTGCGTTCTTCAACCCAAAAGGAATTACTTTGTAACAGAAGGTACCCCACGGGGTAATGAATGTCGTCTTCTCCATGTCTTCAGGCGCCATCTTTATCTGATTGTCCCGGAGAATCCATCCATAAATGAGAACACTGAAAGCTGAGCGGTATTATCAACCAGCACATCAATATGAGGGAGTGGAAAATCATCTTTAGGGCTCGCCCTGTTGAGATCTCTGTAATCCACACACATTCTGACTTTGCCATCCTTCTTCGGCACCGGTACTATATTGGCCACCCAGGGAGGATAGTTGGTTACTGCTAGAAAACCTGCATCCAGCTGGTTGTGTACTTCTTCCTTGATCTTCAAGGCCATTTCTGGTTTTGTCCGGCGCAACTTCTGCTTGACTGGTGGGCAGTCCTCTTTCAATGGTAGTCTATGCACAACTATGTCTGTATCTAAACCTGGCATATCTTGGTATGACCAAGCAAAGATGTCAACGTATTCACGTAGCATGACTATCAGCTCTTGCTTTACATCAGCTCGCAGACTCGCACCAATCTTGATCTCTTTCTTGCTTTCCTCTGACCCAATATTGATGATCTCAAGAGCTTCCTGATGAGGCTGAATAGTCTTCTTTTCCTGTTTCAACAACCTAGCCAACTCTTCCGGGAGTTCATAGTCTTCATCACTTTCTTCCTCAGCTTGATAGATCGGATTGTCGAAATCATACGTGGGTATAACAGAATCATTTTCAGAGAAATCCACAGAATCCAGTCTGCATGATTGGGTTTATGCTTTATTTTAGATTAATTTTTGCTTGAAACAAAAGAAAAGAAAGTGCATTATCATTTTTTTTAATTTTCTTTATGCAAAAATAAAATAAAGAGAGAGTAAAGGAACACAAATTTGTAAACAAAAACGTCCTTTTATTGATATTTGAACATTATATGAGAAAATATGGTGGCCCTACAAATGGATTCTCACACCTTGGGCAAAGTGTGGGATTTCATGCATTATGAAAGACAAGAATTATTACTCTGAATGGTGAACAACATGAACGATTTCTTCACTAGACCAATTTTGCAACGCCTCGCCTGGAGCCAGTGCATATACCCATCTGTCCAGATAATCTGAGCTTTCAGCGCCATCTTCTATTGCTGAGCAGGACTGGTTGGGATTGATAATTCCTCCACTGTTGAAGTTGATTGGCCCACGGAATCGGGGAACTGGCGTCCGGCCCGGCTGATATCCAATGCCAAACTTATCTTCTTTTACAAACACATCTATAGCTTTACCCCAACCTTGGGCATTTCCGCTTTCGACCACTTCTCTGGCCTGCTTGTACGACGCAATTGATGCACTCGGCCCACCTGGCACATTTGACACCACTGCTGCTGAAGCAGACTCTGGTAAATTATTGATATTCAGGGCTTCAAAAGATTGGCACAAAGTTTCATGAATCTCTCCATCCATTTCCACATATTTGAAAGTGGATAGATGACTCACGAATATATCTTCCTCGCCGCAAACAGTAACCACTTGACCCTCGAACACATACTTGAGCTTCTGATGAAGTGTGGAGGTAACTGCACCTGCTGCGTGAATCCACGGTCGGCCCAACAAACAGCTATAAGCAGGCTGAATGTCCGTAACATGAAAGATCGTCTTGAATATCTGTGGACCAACCTGTATTGGTAGTTCAACCTCCCCAAACACCGATCTTTGTGATCCATCGAAAGCTCTCACAATCAGATCGCTGGGTCTCAGAACTAATCCATCTACTTCAATTTTCATCAGGGCCTTTTTGGGTAACACATTTAGGGAAGAACCTGTGTCAACCAGCACATGCGACAAAACTGCTCCTTTGCATTCAAGTGTGATGTGCAGTGCTTTGTTGTGGTTACGTCCGTCCGGTGTCAAATCCCTGTTCGTAAATCCCAACCCGTGGCTCACATTCACATTAGAAATTACTCCCTCAAACTGATTCACTGTAATCTCTTGGGGAACGTATGCCATATTCAGAACTTTCAACAAAGCAGCTCGGTGTGCATCTGAACTCATTAACAGGGATAATATCGAAATTTTAGAGGGTGTCTGATTAAGTTGGTCAATGATCTTGTAATCACTCTTTTTGATAACCCTCATAAATTCCTCAACATCATTATCAAAATTGACTTTAGGGTCCTCTTCCTGAGCAAGCACCTTGTCATCAACAACCTGTTTTCCTTTTGCTCTTGCAGCGACTTCAGCCTCTTTATCATTCCTTAGAGTCTGGAGAGCAAACAGTCGACCACTTCTGGTGAAACCACTTGGTCCACTGACATTCTCAATGCTAGTACCAACAGTCTCTGCCTTCTGCCGACTTCCTTCTTGACGAGTACCAGTTCCATACTGCCACGGAACTGCTCTATTAGACACATAAGCAGCCGATTCAGGAACTATAATCGTAACTGGTCTCGGCCTCTCGGGCACGATGATAGTGACAGGCTCCTCAACAGGCACCTGTATCTCGACCGGATTATAGTAAATGGTAACGGCAGAAACATCCTGTTCTTTCTCTACTTTATCAAACTGAAGACTTCCCTTATCCATAAGATCCTGCAGTCCAACTCTCAACTTACTGCAACCATTAACCTGCTTTGAACAATCCTCGCAATCAGAGGCGCATCCAGGAAATACCTTTCCTTTTAACAAACTTTCTTTTACAATCAACAGCGGAGTCTTCACCAAATTAACATCAGTAATCAAATTCAACTTCTCGCCATCAAAAATGGCATTTGTACCTGCGCCTCCATGATGAGGCATTGGATTGTCACGAACATTCGGCGGCCTAGAGAAGTTGATAGCTTTTGCGTCGATCAGATCTTGAACCTTATGTTGAAAGGTCCAGCACTTTTCTATTGAATGACCTGGCGCACCAGAATGATATTCACATCGAACATTAGCATCATAACCTTGAGGCAATTTTCTGGAATCCAGCGGCTTCATAGTCCGAAGTTCAACCAACTTCTCTTTGAGCAGTTGTGGTAACAAAGCAGCATATGTCATAGGCAAAGGATCAAACTTACGGTCCCTTTGTCTATTGTTCTGAAATCGGGGTCTACCTTGCTGATCTGGCGTTTGCTGTCCAGCTGGAACCGGAATAGTTACCGCATCTACCTGATGATAGGACTGATTCCTTCCTCTACCCCCTCCTCTATACACAACGTTGGACTCCCCTTCTCTTTTCCTTGGTCCATTGGAAAAGGGTTTCTTCGAATTTGAAGCAACATCTTGAATCTTACCCAATTTCAGCAGACTTTCTATTCGTTCCCCAGCAACGACGATGTCGGCAAACCCCGTGGAAGGACATGCAGCAAGTCTATCCAAATACGTCCCTTGAAGTGTGCTCATGAACATATCAGCCATCTCACGATCACCCAAAGGTGGTTGAACTCGGGCAGCCAATTCTCTCCATCTCTGTGAGTATTGCTTAAAGCCCTCCTTGTTATCCTGAGTCATACTCTGCAATTGAGTACGATTAGGTGCCATGTCCAGATTATATTGATACTGCTTCAGAAAAGCAGCGCACAAATCTTTCCAACTCCTTATATGAACCCTGTCCAGCTTAATGTACCATTCCAGGGAAGCGCCTGACAGGCTATCCTGGAAAAAATACATCCAGAGCTTTTGGTCCTCGGTGTAAGCGACAATCTTGCGATTGTAAGCTTGCAAATGGGTTTTGGGACATGTACTGCCGTTGTACTTATCCAAAACAGGAAGCTTGAACTTGGGTGGAATTCGCACACCCTGCACGAGACCCATGTCTTCTACATCAATCCCAAGAGGATTTTGGCTCTCAATAGCCTTGAGTCTTTCATCCAGCCCTTCATACTTCCGATCATCATTGTAGAAACCCATGTCATTGTTGAATGCAGTGAACTGGTCCTCCTGACCATCCTCATTGTTATCAAGTCCCAGATGTACCCCACCAGCAGGGATTGTGCCAACAGGAGGAGTGCGCACATTGCGGTTTGGGATCTCAGTTTCCAGCCTCTGGATAGTGGTTCTCATAGCTTCTTGTCCAATCCTCATGTTTTCTTGACCGGTCCTCAGCTCTTGCTGACCTTGAGCAATCCCCTGCATGAGGTTCATGAACTGTTCCATCCTTCCCCTCAAATCGGCTAACTCTGTCTGAACCTGCTCCATTACTCTTGCTTGATTGCGTCGGGTAGAATATCGGTGGACTGGGGTATCAGCTATCGTGCCTGAAAACCAAATAAAGGTTAGCAAGCGCCTGCAAAAGGAAAACCTGTGATGCAAAAATGATATGTAAATGTAAATGCAAAGTTATGTTTGTCATTTCAAAATACTTTTCATATCCTGATTCCAATCGTAACCAAGAATTCCTGAAGACCAGGAGTCATGATTACTGAGTTTTGCCATGAAGAGATATTCATAAACATCGATCACAGATGTCTGAAGACCAGAAATAGTGATTTTGTAGTGTGCTAGTGTGCAGATATCACATCACATATATCTGAAGATCAGAAATTGTGAACAGAAGTAACCCATTTCATACAAATTCCCAAAACTTCTCAAGCACGTTTGTCGTAGTTTCAGCAACAAAATAAGAAACAGGCAATCAAATGGATTCATCAACAATTCTGATGGTAACCATTACAAATTACAAAGAAATGACAAAAAATAACTAATCTGACAGCTCTACATCCTTCAGCTTCTGACTGGAGTGCTTAATCTCTTCAAACAGGATGCGGGTACGCTGATGATGCGGCTTCTCAATCAGCTCTTTAATCACTACGTCCCTTTTTTCCAATGCATCCTCTAATGACCCCACGCGCATCAGCAAGGATTCATCTTCATTGGCTCCTTTGCGCCTCTTGATTCCAGCTTGACTTTTAACCAGTTCCAACTCTGCTGCGACATCTCCAAGCTCCTTGTTGGTGATTTTTAGCTTACCTTCAACATTTCTCACTTGTTCCTGGCTTTTGCCAAGATCTTCTCGATACTTTCTTCTTTCCACGTGCACTTTCTTCAGCTCTTCATCTTTATCTTTTAGCTGGGCCTGCAATTCGGAGTTCTCAATTCTGACCTCATCCCAAGCTTGACGGAGTTTAGCTAACGAATCCTTGCTTCGGGCCAGTGCCTGCTTCGTAGCCTTATGAGCCTGACTAGTATCATCTGCTCCCAAGGTAAGCTTCCGGAAGTATCGAGCTCTCTCATCAAAATCTTCTTCTTTGTCCGCCAGGGTTTTTTCTGCTTTCAACGCTCTCTTTTCCAACTCTTTGTTGTCAGCTAGAGCTTTCTGAAGACATCTGCTCATTCCAGAGTTCTCTATCTGCATATCTCTAACCATTTTCTTCAATTTCTCGTACTCCTCGGCCGGTACCATGGAATGTTGATCTGGACATAAGAGAACCTCTCGGGAAAAGGGTAACAACAGCTTTTTGACCCTCCTCTCAACCCAAGCATCGTAGTCAGGGTATGATCTACAGTCTCCTTTGCCGAAAGTCAATTTTCCCTCTCTTTACCTAAATTTCCAAGCATTTATTACTTCCAGTACTCTTTCATTCTTGGTCCCTACGAAAAACAGAGAAGCGCTAATCTCTTCATCAGCAGGAGGATGTCTCGAGGCATAACCAAATTGTCTAACTGCCAACACTGGGTTGTAATTAATCCCACCTCTTCTTCCAAGTAGCGGCACATTAGGAAAACTTCCACATTTGACAGTAAGCTCTACCGTCAGTAATTTGGGATCAAACCAAATAATATTATTGGCAGTCAAACCTATCAGTCTCTTGGACCACTTCATTGTTTCAGCAGTTTCTACAAACGCACCAGTCCGGGGTAAATGTTTGAAGAGCCAATGGCATAACAATTGGGTGCAACAACTAACCAAACTCCCTCTTGCCTTCTCATTTTTGTAGTGTACGGAGTGATAAAAATCCCCTAGCAGGGTAGGAATCGGATTCTTCGAGACAAACACTTTCAACGCCTGCATATCAACAAAATCAGGCTGACCGGGGAAAAGCACCAAGCCATATATACAAAGAGCTAACACAGCGTTGTAAGTAGTCCAATTGTTAGCCTTGGCAGCTTCCTGAGCTTGTCGAAAAAGAAACTCCAAGTGAAATCCTTCATCTTCTTTGAGTCTGCTTAGGCCACTTTTCACAACAAACAAGTCTAGATGCAGGACATCAGCAATTACTTCAGGGGCAAGAGCACCTTCAGAAAAATACGGTATAACAGACATGATTGGAATTCCCAAAATAAATGAGAATTCCTCCAGAGTGGGCATCAGAATGTAGTCAGGGAATAGGAAACATCTCATTGATGGCTCATAGAAATGTAAGAAAGTATGCAACCCATCCTTCTCATACTTTGTGAGTGCACAGACCATTTTAATCAGCTCTCCACACTCCTTCTGAAAAGTACTGAGAACATCAGAACCAGCCATACCTATCATCTTGTTCAATACACCCAGCTTAGGATCAGGGAATTTGTATGACACATTATTCTTCCTTTTTACCTCAGCATCTTGGGAACTCATGATTGGAATCAGACAATATGGTAAGTACCTGAAAATGACAAACATAACCTGTTATGATATGATTATGCAAATGCAAAAGGCATGTGATCAGGTATCCAGGTGTCGGTGTCTGTGTTGAACTGTGTGCACTGTGTCTCTGTACTGAATTTGGCAATATATCTGAGATGAATACTCAAACCACTGTGATAGGATACACTGTCTGTAATAATCATAGAATCACAAGTACGGTATGTAGGAGGCTGGGTTACCTGCAAACCTGTAAACATCCCACCCATACTCACATGTGGTTCCTAGAAAATAAGGCTTGTCAGCTTCGGAGGTTTGAGAAGCGATAGCACATTCAGCCCGTAGGATACAATGCTATGCAAATCAAAGAGGTCGTCCACTAATTCACCTTAGAAAATAAAGGTCATCCTATGCAAGTACCAAAGTGGGCCCTCGGGTGCGAGTGGGTTTGCCACAGAATGTGGTCTGCCACTGTCACCGCTAAAGAGAGATGTTTCCACTAAGGTCCTCATGATCGGTCACTAGAGTCGACAGCTCTCTAGATCGATATCCTGGAATACGCAAGATGCGCACGCCATGATGGGTCCCAAGATAGCCTCGTCTAGCTGTGAATTTCGTGATTACCCACGTACACAGATGGCACGTAGGTCCCACTACTCTCCACTCTAAATCTAAGTGTATACTCGAGCCTGTGTACTGAGCTCATCTCTCAGAAATCCCATCCCGCCAAACAGAAAACAGCACAGTCCAGCACAACAGTAATAATATGATATGTAATGCTAAAGAGCAGTAAATACAGTAATGTGCAGTAAGGCAATAAATAACCATACAATAAAACAGTAAATACAACACAACAATAAACACCCAATGAAAGAAAAACAGACAAGCGCTAGGATTGACTCGCTTAGGGATGGACCAGCAAGAGGTCAATCTGTCCCCAGCAGAGTCGCCAGCTGTCGCTCCCGGGATTTTCATCCTAGTACAAACGCGAAAGTGGCACCGAAACAGAGTCACCAGCAATGTGTATTTATCCCATGAGAGGGAAAGGAAACACCGCATAAACCTGAAGGAAAGGATAGAGCATGGTCTTGCGACCAAGAGAATGGGTAAGGGAGTCGGTTACGAGAGAGGAAGGTATTAGCACCCCCTCACGTCCATCGTACCCAATGGGATCCACGTTTGCTTGTCTCGATCAAAGGGTGTAAGAAAAGAATACTGGAAGAGGAACTAGAAAAGGAATGGAAAGATAAAGAGAAACAAATGTAGGGAAAATAAAAGAAGTGCTCGCATGGGCCCTACCCCACTGCCTACGTATCTCATCGGGAGCATGAGAATCAGAGCGACGTAGTTCCCCTCAATAGGGATGGATTGTTTGTGTTTTTTAAGGAACGGCTAACGTTCTAGCTCAGGTGTTGCAGGCTCGCTGGTCCGAGTGCGTTACCATCTTGTAAGAGAATGAGTAGGAGCGCGTTCGTGCGTTGAGAATGAATGAGATGAGAAAAGAATTCCCGAAGGAAAAGACGTTATTGTTTGTTTTTGTCTTTTAAGAGTTTTTTCATTTGTTTGCATATGATAGTGTACCTGAATCTTAGTCATTGGAATGTGTACATTCTCACATTCCAAGATGGAATGGGTAAGAAAGCACACTAAGGGTGAAGAAGACCCCCACACTTAGTTCCAATTGTCAAGGTTCAAACACACTAGCATATTTGTGTTTATTAAGTGTTTTTGTTGATTATGAAATGAAGAAGTGTTTTTTATTTGTACCTTCAACAAGTATTGCATTTAAGTCCCTCATACAAGATCAAATGTTTAACACATTGACCCAAGATGGGCTATATGCTACACATTCTAAGATTATAAGAGAAGACCCCTTTATAATCTCTTCTTTATATGAAAGGCCTAAATGCAATAAATGCCTACCTTTATTAAGTATTTTACATTTTTCTTTGAGGTGAGAAGAGAGACTCAAGAGAGGAGAAAAGGTAAAACCTATGTGGACTAAGACTCAAACCTAATTGAAGATTAAAGGGAGTGATCCTAATGGTTTATGAGGTTTCAACCTAAAGTCTAAAGAAAGAAAGAATTAAACAATTCACTTCTAAAGTAGAAGATGAATTGTAATTCAAAAGGGAAGGTGATGAGTTATTAAAAGAAAGCACATAAGTGCTTAACAAAACACAAGATGGAATTGTAAAAGATGAAGGGATAGAAGTTTGAATGTGGATTCCTTATCCACACTCAATTGCAACTTACCAAAGCCCCTACATGGTTAGTAAACATGTATAAGAAGTATAAGAAGTAAAAGAACATTTAATGCACCATAAAACTCAAGAGAATTAGATGAGAAATCAAATCCTAATGTCACAACCAGAATGTACATCACATGGAAAACAAATGATCATTATCATGCAAGTCCAAGTGTATAGGCAACAAACATCATCCATGACATTAAAACATGCTACCATAAGAAAAGGGAGAATGAAAGATGAAAAGAAATGGAAGAAACATGCCTAAATGGAACATGTAATCCAAGGATCAGAATTGAAATGAAATAAAAAATGATTCACAAACATCTCACAAGTATTCATGCATGACACATCAAAACATTTAAGAAGTGATAGAAGAAGTAGAATTGAAATGGGGGTTCAAAAGAAAACACAAGTACAAACACAACATGTTAAAGGTGCACAGTGTTCAAATGAAAGTCAACATGCAAGGATGACATGTAATATGTACCAATGACCTATAATGTCAAGTGAGTGGTTCACCAAATATGCAAATGATCATGCAAGTATGTACAAAAGAAATCATGTGAACATGCACAAAGATTACAATGATATGACATGTTATTATGCTTTAAAGGTATTGCATTAAACAAAAATTAGATGGCCTCATGAAAATTATGAAAACATGGTATTGAAGCTCACAAATCATAGATGAATCACATATCAAAGTAGCATGCAAGAAACCAAGGCAAAATGATTTTATACAATGCATTTAAACCAAATTGGATGCACATGCAAAGTAATGAAAAGATGAACATCAAAACATGGCATAGCAAGACCTAAAAAATAAAATAAAATCATATGACATATTTCAAGATGTTAATGACTCAATACAAAAAGAAGCAACTCAAAACAATTTTTAATGATCAAGAACAAAAATGCACAAATTTATGTATCACATTAAGCATGCACATCAAAGAAATTCAAAGAAAATTATAGAACAGGGGCAAAAAGGTCATAAAATCAAGAAATAAAAGCATGAAAATTTTTCTAAATGTTTTATTGATGCTCATGAGTTTTTGTGGAATTTTATGATGAAGTTTGGTATTTTTAAAATTCAATTATGAAACAAGTAAAAAAAATAAGAAAATAAAATGAAGTAGAAAATGACAGGGGGGTATGAACATAGTAAAATATTAGTTCTAATTGGTTTGGGCTTGTAAAAGAGGGGTGCAGATAGCATTCTGGCTAAGTCCATTTTGCGCGCAGTACACAATAGTCATCATGGAGCTCAGTCAACAATAGTCAAAGACGCACAAGCCATTGGATCAAGTCAATGTCAATGTAAAAGTCAAGGTAATCTAATCAAGCATATCACATTGCTAGTACACACTAATAACCATGTACACACGCGCATGCTAACCATCAGATGAAAAAAATGAAGCACGTGACACACACCCTCTCCATTTATTCGCTGGCACCACCACCCCCCTTGGATCAAAACAAATCAACGGACACGACTTAATCTGGTATGTAAACCCTAATGAAACCTCACCGGCCGGAGAGGGACCTCCAGTCACCTTCTCCGGCCACTCTCCGGCACTGCAATCAATCAAACATTCCAGAAATTTATGCAATGCACATCAAAATGTTCAGGAAGTCACATAGAGCATGAATCTAGGCTTGTTTTTCACAAACAACACATAAACAGAGAGAATCGAAGCAAAGAAATTAGCCCTAGGTTTTGGATCTAAGCTTCTAAGAAGCTCTATCAACTAGCCAGATGGAGGAATGCTCTTAGTGAGCTCAAATCATCACAACACAAACTAAACAGAATGTAACTCGTGCCAAGAAAGTTTAGGATATTGAAACCTGAAAATGTAGGAAACTGTAGTTGAAAGAAAACCAGAGAAATGTGCTTCCTCTTTGATTTTCAACTGGCCAAATAAAGGCTCACAAATCCTTGCAAATGTTGATGAAATTCAATATGCAGTGGAAGACACTTCAATCTCTTCAATGTTACCAAGCTTTAGTGTGTTCTAATGCTGCTTGATATTGAAGCTTGAAGATGGATTCAGATGAAGATGATGATGAAATCGTGTGAGAGGAAGAGAAATTTCAGAGAGAGAGCTTGCGAATTTCAGAGGAAAAATGAGAATGAAGTGTTGTTGTGAAATTATGAAGGAGATTTGGTTATATAAGTGTGGTTAAAGGGGAACTGTGATGGTTAACTGAGTGAGTTAGGGTGAGTTGGAATGGTTAAATGAGTCCACCCTAACTAACTGAGTCAAGTTAGTTAGGGGGCGAGTGATCAAGGTTGGGTTATGGTGAGGTCAAGCTCATGACACTTGTAGTGAGGATGAGAGTGAGGTTGTATTATGCAGCAGTAGCTTGTGGTGGAAGTTTTGCAAATTTCCCTTCTCATGTAAGAAGTAACAAAAATGGAAGCACGTGCAAGAATGTTTGGGCAAATGAGGAAAAGAAATCAGCTGGCGATGGTGAAGTGTTTGTGGTGTGACTGAACCAAAAACAATGTGTGAACTGCTACACATGACAGTCAATGCATCAATGCAGATGGTGATGTTTGAACATGGATTCCTTTATGACCAAGGCACGAAAATGAATCATCTTGGTGTCAATGGATTGAGGATGCATCATAGGACAATTTTGGTGTTGGACTTGAGTTGAAAAGGTACCGCAAACATGTCTAAAAATCATCATAAACAGATGGAAAAACGACTGGTGCGTGGGCGTACGAAGCAAGTCATGGCATGGCAAATGACATGCATGGAAGTTCAGCCTAATCAACCTATCTTGAGACCACTATAACTCACTCATAACTTGATCAATTCAAAATTTTCCCAACACCAATATTAAAGATGACACTACAAAGAACAACTTTGATGTTGAAAACTTTTCCATTTGAGGCTTTTATGTTGATGAAAAATGGGGGTACATTTGGCTCACCAACTGTTTGAGAAAATGACTGCGCGCGTGCCCTGAAAATCTTGGTCATGACCTAGTTTTGAACCTACTTTGCTCAAACTTTGATCAATCATATCTCACTCAATTTTTATCCAATAGAGATGTTCCACATATGGATGTGAAGCTTAAAACAAGATCTTTTGTTGTGGCCTGGTGGAATTTTCATTTGGTGCTTAAATTTTAAATGGCCTTGGCTCAAACTCTGATGCAAAATGGCCAAAACTTGCTATTTTTAGTAACCCTTCTTCTTCCAAAAATGGCAACTTTCCACCTCTTGATTTTTTCATGATTCCTTTGGAGTTTCTTGACCAAATTTTGTACATTGGACACATATAACATGAATTTTATGGATTTGGCCACAAAAAGTCAAGAGTTGACTTTTTCCTCTGATTATTTGACCTGGCCCCAATTTCCCTGATTTTTGATCTTTCTTCCAATTGAACCACTTCTAAAACCAATTGAGAGGTGATTTTCCACATACATACACTTAAGAACATATGGAATACCATGACATCAAGTTTTGTCCAAAAAATCAAAGATTCCCTGATTTAATGGGAAACCCTAGTTTTGGTGCCCACCTCCTAGGAGAGAAATGTGCAGTCTTCAATTTCAAATTCCTCAGAGTATGTTGTATATCCTCTTAAAGGATGAGCTATCTCTTTTGAGGGTTTTCCTTCAGTTTTTGAACCTCTTGCATAGTGAAAGATGTAGTGCTTCAATCTCCCCATTGGATCTCACTTCCTTGAGATTGTGGATGATCCATTGAGATGGTATGAGACATGAGAGACTCTTGGCTTGCCTTGAGGCAACTTGATTGACCTTTTTGTGCTTTGAATGATCCCTTGATTATCCACCTTCCACCTGATCACATGCCTTAATGGTGAGAGGAATGCTATGCTTCATTTTTCTATGTTAAATGCAATGCAATGCTAATGAGATGGATATGATATTGTAAACGATAATGCTATGCTATGATGCAAAAAAGGGAGAGAAAATTTTAGGGTATTACATCGAGGACCCATCAAGTCGTACGACGGACATGGCCTCGCGGGGGAGGAGCCATGTCTGTCGAGGAGTGATATGTGGCATTCTCGCCGGGAGAAGGCGCGTCCTCAAAAGGGGGAGGGCTTGCTGCTCGGAGGGGGGATAGCTCCTCGCAGGGGGCCATCTCCCCCTAGTGTCGAGGAGAGGAGAAGTCCAGGGAGGACTCAATGCTTCAGCCCGAAGCTATACGCCTATTTGCCCGACAGGGTGGTGGGACACTTGCCCGACACAGGTTTGACCAAGTCCCTCGTATGGGCCACCCAATGTGGGATGGGCCTGTTCGGCTGTGGGGCAAGTCCCCGGCCCAGTCCAGAACACTTCATAACAGGGAATACGTAGGCATAAGATTGCGAAATCTTATCGAGCATACTTATCAAAAACCTTAGGTCCCTGACCTTACCAAAAACATCAAAAACCCCTAAAAACAACAAAAATACTCTCTCTCTCAGACATCCACAAAGAAGAAACTTTCCCATTTCACAAACAAACACAATCAAGTATCAAAGCAGAACCTAAATTATCATCCCATGGATAACCGTGTATAGGATGGGTAATTGACAACTCCCCATTGTATAACCCGGCCCCGGACTCCCCAATCTCTGTCAAGCATTTGTTCAGTTAAACAAATGCGTGCAAGGTTAGTTTTAGACATCTTTACCTTTTCCTTCCAGCTTCACGGGATAAAATAAGAAATTAGAAAGTCGCAACCAACGTTCCTCCCATTGAGGTGAGGAAATCCCATTGCGATAAGGTGGTCGCGTCACCGAAAAAAATCGTACGCTACTGAAAAATGGCGACTCAGCTGGGGAGTCATTTTGTCTGTCTATGAGTAGGACTAGAATTCATAAGAGGTCTAGGATGTTAGTTTAGGAATCAATACTATATACTATATATACTGCTTTTCCTACTTGATATCCGTGTTTATTTTTCTGTCTATGGGAATGCGAGTGATGTCGCATCTGGAAAGTTTGAGAGAAACCATAAGATAAGTGATGGAAGAGACGGGGAACATTTATAGGGAGTCATTCCCGAATAAGTTAAACCTGGTAGACCATCTAATCAGTGGAGGTACCTGTGTGATATTATGTTGAACAACCGATTGTTGTGAAAGTAGACGATATCATAGTGTGGTGACCCGTGAAACTGAGGATTTAGTAGACATTAACCATATGGCCTTTTGGTAGTGTGGTGGCTATCGAAAATAGTCAATACGTGATACTGCACTCAATATGAGATTTCTTCTGGAATACTATAGCTCGCTCGGGTGAACCAGCTTGCTGTTGTTATCTCTAGATTAAGTCAGTGATTTTTGAGAACCTTAACTCGTTCTACAGGTACAAAAATCACCAAAATAGTACAACCTTTTGGGGATGGGTAGAGCCATGACTCCATGCTCGTGACGTTAAACCCTTGAACTCATGTTTTTTCTATGTTTTTGTGTGCTGCATTCATGCATTCATCTAAAAAACTCTTTAGAAACAAGAAAAAAATATTTTTTCAAAATTAAACTAAACGATAAATTGCAAATATCAGAAGGACTGCGTTATGGATTTCGGTAGAAGAAAGACGCACAAGTACACCCTCAAGGTTCCAAAACTAGAGAATTTAAGGAAGTTGGCAAGGATGATTACCAACCCAGAGGCTTTCAGAGCCAAGCACGGAGGACTGTTGTCTCTATTAAGGGTCCATGTAGTTGAAGGAATTATGTCTACGCTGATTCAGTTTTACGATCCGGTCTATCACTGTTTCACCTTCCCGGATTACCAACTGACACCAACCCTAGAGGAGTACTCTCACCTGATCGATTTACCAAGTACTGACCAAACTCCCTTTTCTAGACTGAAAGAAATTCTGAAGGAACAAATCATTGCAAGAGCAATCTATTTGTACGAGTCAGAGGTCAAGACTCACTTAACCACTAAAGGAGGAATCCATGGCTGACTAGCTAAGTTCCTGACAGAGAAAGCCCTATACTTTGCCAGTGTAGGAAACCTAACCGCTTTCGAGGATATCTTTGTTTTACTCACCTACGGATTATTCCTCTTTCCCAACATCGATAACTTTGTCGATATCAATGCCATTAAGATATTTCTGATTGGAAACCCTGTACCAACCTTGCTCCCAGATGCTTATCATTTCATACACTTAAGGAATTTGTACGCCGGAGGAATGATCACCTGCTGTGTACCCTTGCTTTACAAGTGGTTCATTTCCCATCTACCAAAGTCTGCTGGTTTTTCGGATCATAAGAACATTTTACGTTGGTCACAGAGAATCATGTCTCTCACCAACTCGGACATAGACAGGTCAAATAGGATTTATGAGGGTGCAGAAATCATCAACCGATGTGGAAACTTCCTTAATGTACCCCTCATAGGAACTAAAGGTGGAATTAATTATCATCCAATTTTAGCCCGCCATCAATTCGGATACCCGATGAGGCATATCCCGCAAAATGTTCATCTGGAAGGTCTTTTCTTCAAGGAAGGAGAAAATGGCAGAGCACTTAAGAAGGAAATAGTGCATGCCTGGCAACACATTCACAGGAAAGGACGAGAGTCTCTAGGAAAACCGGATTGTATCTCCTTAGAGCTTTATCTCCATTGGGTACAAACTAGAGCCCTCAAGCTTAGGATGTCTTACCCTCGTCAAGAAGTTTTTCCCCTGAAGGAATCTGCCCTTTATTTCATGTCTGAAACGGAAAAACTCTAGGTTGCTCTCAACAAAATTCAACGAGAGAAGAACTCTTGGAAGAATAAATGCAGAACTCTCAATGTGGAGTGTATCAAACTCCAGGAACTGTTAAAAGAAAAGGATGCTCTGATCGGAATATTAGAGCAACATGTTGTAGAGAATCAGGAAGATCAAAGAAATTTGCTTGCTCCTTTCATTTGGCAAAGAATTGATAACCCGACAACGGTTGAAGAACCTCGATCGAAGAAAAGGAAACTACCAGAACCTGCTTCTGAGCTCTCTTCAGAGAGGACTCAGGATCCTTTAGCTTAGATTTTCCTTTTACCAGCACTTTGTAAAATACTGTACTTTTCTTTGTAACGTATCGCAATACTTCAATTCAATAAAAAGGGGTTTCCCATCTCTGTATGATATTTGCAATTTATTTAAAGTTTCTTTTTTATTAAAGCAAAATACTAAAAAAATATGTCATTGCATTCATCATTCTCACATAACGCATTCTCTCGAGTCTCACGCGCGCGTCTCAATTCTAGAGTCAAACTGTCTCACTCGTACAATACTCGGGCGAATCGACAAAAGAAAATGGACGATCTCGAGGAAGAGAATAGAGAGCTGAGAGAAGAAATCGACGCTCTAAAGGACGATATGAAGAAACTTCATAGTGACATGCAATCCCTGGAAGCAGCTCAGGAGCAACGACAAAGGACTGTTATTTCGGAAATCACATCTACGCCCATAGTGGAAGCACATGAGATTCATCCGCGATACAACATGCCTAAGGGTCGGCCCTGGGGCATGCCTCCTAACTTTATCCCTGAAGGATACATTCCGCCGGTCTCGGAAGACTCGGAAACTGTAGCAGGAGCCACTGGTCCTGAAGGTTACAAACTTCGGGAAAGTGAGGAAGCAAGATTTACGACAGGAATTCTTGAAGGTTTTAAACTTCAGGGCTCTGAGGAACCCAGAGTCACAGCCGTAATGACCATACCACAAGCAGTGGTACACACTGTCCCGGGAGGATAAATTCCACAGACGATCTCTATTGGAAACGATGAGATGTACGAAAAAATGAACGTGTTCCAGGAACAGTTCTTGGAGATGCAAAAGGAATTACATGCCATTCACGGTCAGGATTTATTTGGAAAGGACGCCGTAGACCTCTGCATGGTCCCGAATGTCAAAATCCCGCACAAATTTAAGGTGGCCGACTTTGAGAAGTACAAAGGCAATTCTTTCCCTCAAAGTTACTTCGTGATGTACGCTCGAAAGATGTCAACTCAGACAGAAAATCAACAGCTACTGATCCACTATTTTCAAAACAGTTTAACCGGTGTCGCTCGCAGATGGTACATAGGTTTAAACCGCAATAAGATTAATACTTTTAGAGATCTCGGCGCTGCCATCGTCCAACAATACAAATATAACCTGGACATGGCTTCAGATAGAGATCAACTCAGAGCGATGTCTCAAAAAGACAAAGAGACGTTTAAGGAATACGCTCAGAGATGGCGTGAAATTGCCGCCCAAATTTGTCCACCTCTTGAGGAAAAAGAGATGACAAAGATCTTTTTGAAGACCTTAAGCTTATTCTACTATGACCGAATGGTCGCTAGTGCGCCCAGTGATTTCACCGAGATGGTAAACATGGGAGTACGCCTTGAAGAAGCAGTTCGCGAAGGAAGGTTAGCCAAAGAGGTTGAACCTTCCAGCAGTACCAAAAGATACGGTGGTGCTTTTCAGAAAAATAAGGAACAGGAGACTAGCAATATCTCCCAAGGAAAGAAAAGGCGAAGGTATCAGCCAGTAGCGGCGATAACTCCCGCTATCAACCCTATGCCAGTTCTGACTTATCAGCCTCAGGTTGCTCAAAATCAACCTAGTCAACAACAGTACCAGCAAAGGACTCAACAGCCTCTTCAGCAGGCTTGTCCTCAGTACAACAATAACAATCGTGCTACACGACGACCAGGATTTAACCCTATACCGATGTTGTACGCGGAGCTTTTGAAGTAAAGAAAAACACAAGAAAGGGGGTTTGAATTGGGGTTTTTTTTTTTAAATTAATGCAAAAGGGACACGTTTGGTTATCCTGGTTCGTTTGAACTCAAACTACTCCAGTCCACCCGCCAAGGTGATTTTGCCTCTCTCAAGCGAGGTCTTAATCCACTAATAAAAAATGATTACAAGATCACAGTGACAACCGTCAATGTCTTCTTGAGATTTGAACCACAACTTGGTTTCTCAAGGAATAAAGAGTTTACAGAGAAAAGGTGTATGAAAAATTGCATCTTGAAAGCAGTATCACCACTGTGATATTTTACAAGATTTAAAGCAATAAAAAGATTGAGGATGAATTGTATGATCGCAAGTTGTGTCTTCATCATTCCACGATCCCCTTTATATAGATGAGGATATTGATCCGTTGGAGTTTATTTTTGGATGTTGATAAAAGCCTTTTAATGTACTTTCCAAAAATATAGATCTCGTCTTTACTCCATGATTCTTGAATTGTAACGTATCAGAACATGCATTGAGATTCTAGATCATCAGAGTTTAATCAAGCAGCTTTGGTCCTGAGAGCGTGATACTAGAGTTTCGTTGGATCAGATCTTTCAATCAGATATACGTTTGCCAACGTCCTTTGCTTCAGAACTTCTTCAAATCTTCTTGGTGCAGATATTTTCCAAGATATATGCTTTGGAGTCAGAACTTCTCTACAAATCAAAAGAGATAATTTAGGGAGCATATTTGTTCTATATAAAAGAATATGTTTGTTATCATCAAAACAATTAGAGGATGTAGAATCAAACTCTTGTTCTAACAGCTTTTTCACTGTTACTGGCCAAGGGGCACGTCCAGACTAGGTCTCCTCTTGCCGTACTGGAAAATCTGCCCTTCTGGTACAAATCGGATCAAACTTGCCCTTACCATCAAGGAGGATCGGGGCATAATATCGAAAACTGTCTCAGTTTCAAATCTGACGTACAGAAACTTGTCAGGAGCGGGGTCTTATCTTTCAAAGTAACTAATCCGAATGTTCAGAAGAACCCGTTGCCATAACATGACCAGGCTGCAGTAAATTTGGTAGAAGAAGTGTTTAGCCACAGTTATCAAATTCGCGATGTACTCCAGTTGGGGACCATTTTAGTCAGGATGCATTACAGACAGAGCGGGTACGGACATGTACCACCTCACAACTATCACCAGTGTGATATCTGCTCAAAGAATAATCAAGAATGTTCTGGAGTACATTTAGCTCTACAAGAACAGATGAATCTCGGATGGATTCAAGATCACAGAATCCGAGAAGTCAACATGGCTCATGCTAATCCCAACATTGTTCAGAACCGCAACATCCTTGCGATGAATGCCAATTTGGTAGCCATGCACTCAAGGCAAAGTCAATATCATAATCTGCCACGACACGATTATGATGCCTGTCCAATCTGCTCGACAAGCAATCAGGGATGCTCTTTTGTATAAGAGGCCCTTCAACGTCAGATGGATCTCGGATGGATCCAGGACTATCAGGAAAGAAATACTCATCAAGTCAATATGGTTCAAATATTTGACATACGCTTGATGAACACCAGTCTGGTAGAACTACATGCTAAGCAAGTCAGGCTCGATTTTCTGGCTTCACATAATTATTAGGACTGTGAAGAGTGTCAAGAGGATGACCAAGGCTGTGTGCTTGTCCAAAGAACACTTCAACACTTATCAGACCATTGGTGGCTTCCAATTTACTTGGACGAAGCTACACAGAAGATCAGTATGACTGACGGAAATCCTAGTAGACATCAGAGTCAGGATGTCCGCTCGATGGAAACAGATCTGGTCAAAATGCATTGTATACAAAGCGGACGTGGTCGGGTGCCACCACATAACTATGAACGCTGTAGGGTTTGTTCAGAGAACAACCAAGGGTGTTATCTTGTACGGTTAACTCTTCAAGATCAGTTGGACCGGAAAGAGATCCGACCATGTTCAAGTTCCGGGTCGATCAACGTAATACAAGACTATCTTCCTGATCAAAGTGAAGATGTTGTCATCATTTCCAATCATGAAATGGCCGAAGATGTTTACGCCATAATTCCTCTGCTCAACGAGTTGAACATTCCTCTTGACAGTAGAAAAACTCTCAACCTCGAACCAATTGAGGCTGAGTATGATGGTCAGAGAAATCAAAGGGCTCCAGTGGTGATCCATTTGCCAGGACCATTACCGTACAGATCAGATAAGGCGATCCCTTATAAGTACGGTGCTACAACATTTGAAAATGGAAAGGAAACTCCACTACCCTTCGTCGTAAACATTGCCAACATCAGTAGAGTCACACGGAGTGGTCGGATCTTCAACAGAGGAGTTGGAGAACCTGCCAAAGAGAAAGAAACTCAGGTAGAAGCTCTGAATAAGCAAATCAGGCAGTCCAGTAGTCTCGAACTTTCAAAGAATAGCGATGAGATGCTGAAGCTCATCCAGAAAAGCGAGTACAACATTGTAGACCAATTATTGCAAACTTCATCTAGTATCTCTGTATTATTTCTCCTACTTAGTTCTGAAGCTC
Source organism: Lathyrus tuberosus (assembly GCA_022829125.1). Classification (NCBI taxonomy): domain Eukaryota; kingdom Viridiplantae; phylum Streptophyta; class Magnoliopsida; order Fabales; family Fabaceae; genus Lathyrus; species Lathyrus tuberosus. Next base: position 2,190,219 of record JALAZF010000233.1, read on the forward strand.
ACAGGGAAGCTCTGCAGAAAGTTTTAGAGCAAGCTTACGTGAAAAAAGATGTAACTGTAGGACAGTTCGACAATATCATTTCCAACATCACTTCCTGCAACAACTTAGGATTCAGTGATGAGGATCTGCCTGAAGAAGGCAAATATCATAATATGGCGCTTAACATTTCGATTAACTGTCAGGACGATGCTTTAGCCAATGTACTGGTTGACACAGGATCATATCTGAATATTATGCCAAAATCAACTCTGACACGACTATCATTTCAAGGAGCTCCGATGAGGGGCAGCGAGATCATTTTCAAAGCTTTTGACGGATCTAGAAAAACAGTTATCGACAAAGTAGATCTTCCCATAACCATCGGACCTCACACTTTCCAAGTCACTTTCCAGGTCATGGACATTCGGGCAGCATACAACTGTTTATTAGGACGACCTTGGATACACGAGGCTGGGGCAGTCACTTCGACACTTCACCAGAAGCTGAAGTTCGTCAAGAATGACAAACTCGTCACAGTCTACGGAGAACAAGCCTTAATCGTGAGCAACTTATCATCATTTTCTTGTGTAGAACCAGAGGAGGTTGTTGGGACCCAGTTCCAAGCACTTTCGGTGAGCAATGAGAATCGACCTGAGAAAGGAACGTCGATTTCCTCATACAAAGACGCTCTCGAAGTAATCAAGAGTAATAACATAAAAGGATGGGGACAACTTGTGATTCCTATGGATAACAAGACAAAGAAAGGTTTTGGTTTCTCCTCGACCTGTGCCTAGACTGCTAAGAAGGAGGAAAGTTTTCGTCCCATTCAGGATTTCTTCCTCAGCAGAGGATTCCTTCACCTAGTGTCTCAAGAAGTACACACTATCAATGAGAGTAACTCCTCCAATATGGATGAAGAGTGGAAATCATATCTCAACGAGGATGGTTATTTGTCTCAGGGAGAGACACATACACCATTTTTCTTTCCCACACAAAGTCCGAGATATATACCAAGATCAGACGTCAAGATGATGTACGGAGATTGGGATCCTGAGGGATGTCGTGCTCCACCGAACTCACTAGAAGACGATCCGATGAAAGATAATTTTGACTATGACTACTATGACCCACTGGATGACTTGCCTATCTGGCAGCCATGCCCAGTGGACTTGGGGGAAAAAGAGCCATCCCAATGAGGCATATCAATTAAGCAACATTGAAAAGAATACCTGCGTCCCCACCCAGTCATGGGATCATTACTCAGGCTATTCTGAAAACACTCATCACAACGATGAACCTGCACTGACTGCAGGACAAGAGTTCATCAATTACGCTTTTCCAGATGTCAACATCATCAAGGAAGATGACTCCTCTTCTCCCGCTGAAGTATGGGATACTTTAGGATAGCCAAGCGGCAAGATGATTTCTTAGTCAAGTATACTGCTCCTGAAAGCTCTCGTATCAAACTCGAAGATATCCAGCCAACTGGATGGGAAGATTCCCTTAAAAGTGAAAATATCATAGAAAATACAACAGAAGAGTTCGTTTACGACAACTCTGCATGGGAAGAGGATTCCAATGATCCTTCTCCGCCAGAAATCAACGTCACTTCTGAGGACAAATCAAGAAAGAAGGTGCCAGACTTTGTGATTCGTCGAGGAGTTCGTTGCCAGTGGGTTGCTGTTGGTGTCCCAAAAGTCGTCCATAAGTCTAAGTAATTGCCATCTTTAACCTTTCACCCTGCCCAGGTGAAACAGATGTTTTTATAGGGCTCACTTTTCTGTAAATGTCCCTCTTCGCTTCGTCCAGAGCGACAAAGTTTTGTTTTATAGGGCTGTAATTTCAAGAATCGACAAATCATGAATAAATAAATGTCATTCTGTAACTCCCGCATTAATTGCTGTTTTCTCTTTTAGCTTTTCAGAAAATGGTAATCCTAAAACAAACAAAAAAACAAAAAACAAGAATTTTTCAGAAAATACACTACACACGCTCTTGCATTCTCCCTATCTCTTCTAAAAACAAATCATCACACCTTGCAGATTGCTTGTTTTAAGCCCCGTTGAAATATACAATCCCATGCCTTCTCCCAACTTTGAATTCTCGGTATTTGAAGCTGAAGAAGAAGAGGACGCAGAAATTCCAGAAGAGATCTCCCGATTACTCAGACAAGAGGAAAGGTCTATTGAGCCTCACAAGGAGCCGTTGGAAACGGTAAATTTTGGTTCAAAGGAAGAGAGAAAAGAAGTCAAGATTGGAGCGCTGCTCAATCCAACAGTCAAAGAAGGCTTGATAAAACTTCTCAAAGAATTTCCCGATGTATTTGCTTGGTCCTATCAGGACATGCCAGGGTTGGATACCAGCATCGTGGAACATCATTTGCCATTAAACTCAGAATGTCCGCCACTAAAGCAAAGTTTGAGAAGAACTCACCCGAACATGGCTATCAAAATCAAAGAGGAAGTGCAGAAACAGATAGACGTTGGTTTCCTTGCCACCTCAGAGTATCCTCAATGGCTAGCTAACATAGTGCCAGTTCCGAAAAAGGACGGAAAAGTCAGAATGTGTGTAGACTACAGGGATCTAAACAGGGCAAGTCCAAAGGGTGACTTCCCCATACCACACATTGACATGCTGGTAGACAGTACAGCAAAATCCAAAGTATTCTCCTTTATGGACGGATTCTCAGGCTATAATCAGATCAAAATGGTGCCGAAAGACATGGAGAAAACTTCCTTTATCACCCCATGGGGAACCTTTTGTTACAAGGTAATGTCGTCCGACTTGAAGAATATCGGGGCAACCTATCAAAGGGCCATGACGACTCTGTTTCACGACATGATGTACAAAGAAATCGAAGTGTATGTCGATGACATGATTGCCAAATCAAAAACAGAGAAGGAACACGTTAAACATTTGTTAAAATTGTTCGAACGTCTAAGAAAATACAAGCTCCGCTTGAATCCTAACAAGTGTACATTCGGTGTCCGCTCAGGAAAGCTCCCAGGGTTCATCGTCAGCCAGAAAGGGATTGAAGTTGATCCTGACAAGGTCAAGGCTATTCAAGAAATGCCTTCACCTAAAACAAAGAAACAAGTCAGAGGATTTTTGGGAAATTTGAACTACATCTCGAGATTCATATCCCTCATGACCGCGACATGCGCGCCAATCTTCAAATTACTCAGAAAGAATCAAGACTGTGTATGGACAGAAGATTGTTAGAAAGCTTTCGACAGTATTAAGGAATATCTGTTGAACCCACCAATTTTGTCACCTCTAGTGGAAGGAAGACCACTGATCATTTACCTGACAGTCTTGGAAGACTCAATGGGATGTGTACTTGGCCAACAAGACGAAACCAAAAGAAAAGAGTTTGCCATTTACTATCTAAGCAAGAAATTCGGCGACTGTGAAACTCGGTACACTATGCTTGAGAAAACTTATTGTGTTTTGGCTTAGGCAGCTAAACGTCTTCGCCAGTACATGATTTGCCACACTACTTGGTTGGTCTCCGAAATGGATCCGATCAAGTATGTCTTTGAGAAACCTGCTCTCACGGGAAGGATTGCCCGTTGACAGATGTTACTATCAGAATACGACATCGAGTACCACACTCAGAAAGCCGTTAAAGGAAGTATTTTAGCCGATCATTTGGCTCATCAACCGATTGACGATCAGGAATCAGTCAGTTTTAACTTCCCATACAAAGATGTCATGTATATGAAAATGAAAGATTGCGATGAACCGCTACCCAGTGAAGGGCTAGAACCAGGTTCCCAATGGGGACTAATATTTGACGGAGCTGTCAACAATTATGGAAACGGAATTGGGGCAATCATTGTTACCTCTCAGGGTACCCACATTCCTTTCACCGCCAAATTGACATTCAAGTGTACGAACAACGAGGCCAAATACGAAGCATGTATCATGGGTCTCGAAGAAGCGATCGACTTAAGGATCAAGAACTTGGATGTATATGGCGACTCAGCCCTGGTTATCAATCAGATCAAAGGAGATTGGAACACATACCAATCAGGACTGATTCCTTACAAAGATTACGCGAGAAGGTTGTTACCATTCTTTAACTGAATCGAGTTTCACCATATCCCTCGTGAAGAAAATCACATGGCTGATGCATTAGCCACTCTCTCTTCCAAGATTAGTGTAGGTCAATGGAACGACATACCTAAGATTGACATCATGCGCCTAGAAAGACCCGCTTACATCTTCACAATTGAAGCTGTCATAGACAACAAACCTTGGTACCACGATATCAAGTGCTTCCTTCACAAACAAGAGCACCCACCCGGGGCATCCAGAAAAGACAGGAAAACTCTCAGGAGTCTGTAAACTTCTTTTTGAACGGTGATACACTCTATAAGAGAAACTTTGATATGGTTATGCTTCGATGCATAGACAAACCAGAAGCAAACATGTTGATGGAAGAAATTCACAAAAGATCCTTTGGCACTCAAGCCAACGGACACACAATGGCGAGAAAAATCCTGAGAGCAGGGTACTATTGGCTGACAATGAAATCCGATTGCTACAATTACATGAGAAAGTGTCACAAGTGTCAGATATACGTTGACGAAATCCATGTACCACCAACGCATCTCAAAGTTCTTTCTTCCCCATGGCCTTTTTCCATATGGGGAATCAACATGATTGGCATAATTGAACCAAAGGCTTCAAACGGACATCGGTTCATCCTGGTGGCCATTGACTACTTTACCAAGTGGGTCGAAGCAGCGTCATACGCTAATGTAACTCGACAAGTGGTAGTCTGATTTATCAAGAATAATCTCATCTACCAATATGGTGTTCCAAGCCAGATCATTATGGATAATTGATCTAACTTGAACAATAAGATGATGAAAGATTTGTGCGCTGAGTTCAAGATTGAACACCTTAACTCATCTCCCTACCGACCTAAGATGAACGGAACGGTAGAAGCAGCTAACAATAACATTAAGAAAATCGTTCAAAAGATGGTTGTAACCTACAAAGACTGGCATGAAATGCTGTCCTTTGCTCTTCACAGTTATCGCACATCTGTCTGCACTTCAACAGGGGCAACCCCTTTCTCTCTAATATATGGCATGGAGGCAGTGCTCCCCATAAAAGTAGAGATCCCATCAATCTGAGTATTGATGGAAGCTAAGCTAACAGAAGCTGAATGGTGCCAAAGCCGGCACGACGAACTGAACCTGATCGAAGAGAAATGGATAACGGCTCTATGCCATGGTCAGTTGTATCAACAGAGAATGAAGAAAGCGTTTGACAAAAAGGTCTGACCCCGTATTTTCAGAAAAGGAGACCTTGTGCTCAAGAAGATACAATCATTTCTCACTGATTCTCGGGGCAAGTGGACTCCGAATTATGACGGCCCCTATGTGGTCAAGAAAGCCTTCCCAGGCGGCGCCTTGAGACTCGCAACTATGGACGGAGAGGAATTTGCCTACCCCACGAAATGTTGATGTAGTCAAGAAATACTTCGCCTAAAATATAAAAAAACGTCTCGGTGGATTAAAAACCTGAAAGGGCGGTCCAGGCAAAAATTAGAGACATAAGCGAAAATCATCCCGGTGGATTGGAAATCTCAAAGTACAATCCATACAAAAATTAGGGATTCATGGCAAGTAACTACATCTAACACGGGTAAATTCCCTAGCGGTAATACTTTCCATCACGAAAAGACTTCCATCAAGGTCACCTTCGACAGAAGCCCAAAATGTCTAGAATTCAAAGTTGGTAGAAGGATAACGGTCGTTATGTTTTCAATGTAGCCCTCTTCCCCGTAAATTACCATTTTCTAAACTTTGTAAATACTCTATGGTATCACGCGCTCAGCTAATTTCCATTCTATCAATAAAATTTGAGCCCTCGTGCTTTTGTTTGCAACTCTTATTTGTTTTTGCTTTATAGAATAACCTTTAACATGATCAACGATTCTTGAAATAAAACAAAAATGAATTTACTTGCAAAAAATTTCTTCTGATTTTAAAATAAAGATGGCATTTCCTTTTGACTTTAAACGTTTGGAAGAACATCGACAACTTCCCCAGAAGTGATTTAACTTCAAAGTGCAGAATCAAAGTACTCCTTCTAAACCAGTGCACCTGAATGAAGGATCAACTGTTCAAACATCAGGTCCCACCTGATATCTCCGGCAGAGTTCTCACTTCCTAAGACCGATCAACAATTTCTTTCCCCCAGGGGTCTACTTCTCCTAAGCAAGGCAGTATTGCTATCTTGTACCAATGATACTTTTCATCCCCCGTAGAGGCCGAGTATCCAATCCTGTTCATTCACCAGTCTGTATGTCACGTCAGTTTCGTCAGCATAAACATACATACATCATGAATTATTAATTCATATTCATATTCATATTGTATTACTATCAATTTGGTTAGTTTCACTCCTAAGTGATAAAGTCCTCTTGTCAATCGAGTCATCAGTACTTTCCTCGTTAGGAAATGTTTTGTCTAAACAATCTCTCTACAGTTTATTTCTGGATTGGAAACCGTCCTTGACCACTTTGATAACTTGAACCTCAGAAAGACAAGAAGACGTCCAACAGACATCCTTGGAACATCCCTAGAGAAAGCCTCTCAACAAAAAACGTTCGGCAGTACATCAGTCTTTCTCCAAAGAAACTCGATGTTAATGAAGTCATCTGCACCTCAAAATTGGATCACATCACATGGAATTTCTCCGAAAGAATCTCGAAGAAAAGTATGATGTAATATCCCCAAGCAAAAAACAGTCTCCCGAGAGACTCATTTTCCCCAGTAGAGTCAACAAATGGCATCTCCAACAGAGAAGTTTGCACACCTCTACAGCTCAGACCAATGGGTTTTCACCAGCGGATCTGACATCAATTTTTACATCAAATGGCATCTCCCAGTAAAAATCGGCGAGAAGTTTGATAAAAACCGCTATGGATAGGATCCCTTGTCAAGAAAAGAAATTCGACAAGAAGAAACTGAGACTAGTTCCTTGGTGGAAGACCAGGATCGAGGGGAAGTTTATTTCAGAAAACTTAGACTAGTTCCGTGGATAAAAACCAGGATCGAGGGGAAGTTTATTTCAGAAACTGAGACCAGTTCCTTGGTCGAAGACCAGGATCGAGGGGAAGTTTATTGACAAAAGAAACTAAGACCAGTTCCGTGGCTGAAGACCCGGATCGAGGGGAAGTTTTACCTTTTCTAAGTATAAATACTTAGCAAAAGAAGATGAATGAGCAAACTGCCATTCATAACCACCGTCAAAATTTCGGGTATTCCGATATTTAATCCTCTTGCACCCTGAATGTCCGAATATCTTCGCCATTCATACCTTCGGGTTCAAGAAGATTAAATAGGGGCATCTGTCATACCCCAAATTTTGACCACCAAGATTTCCCATCATTATGAGAATCATCACCACAGTATGGATATACCATCATGCCTCATCAATCTCCTAAGGGATTGTTAAGCATTCTCTACAATCAAGGATTAGGGCTTTAACCCCTCTCAGAGCATTTGGACAAAGGATCAATCAAAGAATTGACATGATCTTCAACTTGTCTAGCCTCTCAAACATCCATAAAGGATCAAGGGGTCTCCCATATCAAGAATCATGCATAAGTATGCAACATTCCAAGAGGATCAAGCCTCAGGATCGCCAGTGTCACCAAATTAGGGTTTTGGTCGACCAGGGCCTCCAGATGAAAATTTCCATCTGAGAATGAGCCAATGCCTCAATGTATGGTCCCATAAACTCAAAAGAATCTCAAGATCCCATCCACAATGGCAAAATCACCTTGAAGGACCATCTATCAAAAAATCAGGAATTAGGGTTTTGACCTAATTCAACCCTTGAGTTAACTTGTGAAGCAAGGCATGACTTGAAGCTTCAAGATGAAATTTTGAATATTTGAATTTTTTTATTTTATTTAATTGATTCAAAAATTAATTTCTCTCTGAATTTTAATGATTTTGAGTTGATTCTTTTTTTCAAAATTCACAAAAATGTTAAAATATTCTATTTTGCAAAAATTTCCCAAAAATATTATTTATTTCATATATTTGATATTTTTGCAAAGAATTAATTTTTATTTGTATTTTAACATTTAAAATATTTCTTTCCCTTGATTTTCCAAATTTAAATGATTTTTAATCATTTTATGGATAAAAACATGATTTTTGAGACATTGATCCAATATCACAATTCATTTTTTTTCACATATTTGATAATATTCAATAATTTTATAAATTTTTAATCAAAATTAATTCCATTTTTAGTCAAATTAGGGTTTTGTTCATTTCCACCCTCACTATTACTTTTTAAAACACTTTGGGCCTCTAATAGAGTGTAAGACCCAACCCTTGTTATACAAAAACCATTTTGGGCCTCAGTTATTGTATAAGTCCCTCTGTACTTTTCAAAACCACGGAGCGATCGTCGCCTTTTCGACAAAATCATCTGGGCCTCCCTAATGTTGTAAGACCCATCTTTATTCATTTTTTTAAACTTTTGGGCCTTTATTAGAGTGTAAGACCCAAACCCCTTTTTAACCAAAATAATTTTGGGCCTCAGATATTGTAAAAGTCCCGACACATTTTCAAAAAATCTCGGCGTGATCGCCAGTTCGAAAACAAAATAATTGGGCCTCTCCTTGAGCTATAAGTACCATTTCTTTTCTTAAAAACACTTTTGGGCCTCTAATAGAGTGTAAGACCCAACCCCTCCTTGTACATAAATGATTTTGGGCCTCAGTGTATAAGACCCAATACAGTTTTCAAAATAACAGTACGATCATTGTTTTTATCTGGGCCTCTCCTTGAGTTGTAAGCCCCATCTCTTATACAAAAATAATCTTTGGGGACCTCTAATAGAGTATAAGACCCAACATTATTTGTAAAAACAATAACCTCGGGCCCCTGCTATGGTATAAGTCCCACAACATCTGCTAATAATACAGTTTGTTTCAATGTTATCAAATAAGTCATCTGGGCATCTCTTGTTGAATAAGCCCTAAACTTCTGTTTTAAGATAACTGTTTCTTTCAATTCAAATGAAAATGTATAGTTGTTATCAAAACTTTCTTCAATTTCTTGAACAACTAACATTACAGCTATAGAAGCTTGCTCACCTGTAAGTTTTTATCTGCTTTCATTTATATGCTTTATATACATGACTGTATTGCTGGAAGCTTGCACACCTGTAAGTCCTTCTTTCATATCCTTTTAAATACTTATCATATATCAACTGTATATATAATTGTATATCTTCTTAGATTTTTCCTCGGCAACTAAGTCTAGAATTAGGTAAAGCCAGTTGGTCACTCTTTCAACACAGTCAAAACTAGATCCCCATAGGATTACCAGATACAGTCTAGCCTTCTCTGGGGCTTAAACAATTTGGAACAAAGAGAAAGACATTATTTTCGGTGAAATTTTTCTCAGACTGTCACTATTAGAAACTGTCAAAGAAATTCAACTCCCCCAGAGAGAATTAATTCTCGGTGAAACTTCTCTTGAATTTCTTCAAACTCTAGAACTGTTCACACAAGAAAGGATTAATTCCCGGTGAAACCTTTCTTGAACATTCTTAAGTTTGGACGCACGGGCTTCCTAAAAGCATCCTCATTCTTCTCTTGGGCTTTGTACAAGGACCCTCGGGCTTCTTAAAAGTTCTCATGCCTCCTCTTGGGCTTAGTACAAGGACCCATAGACCTTGTAAAGGTATAGGACAGAACCTAGTCATCCTTTGCTAGAGCAGTCTTTCTGAGTCAAAACATCAGACCAGTTTAGGGTTGACCTTCATCCCTTAACATATCAGCCTTCTCTTGGGCATCATACAAAGATCATTCACCAACTAAGAACCAATCTCTTCAATACCAGTAGACTTGGACAGTCTCATTTCCCTTTGGATTTCAATGAAACCCTTTTCCTTAAAGAACAGGAAATAACCCTAATCATTCCATCAATCTCCAAACAGAGTTAAAACCAACAGGTTTCATAACTCAATCTTCAAACCTTACCTTTAATTTTCCCCAACATGGGTCAATTACTGTTAATTCACCATTAACAAAAACCCTTCAAAGAGAAAAACTCCAATTGTTATATCTTCAGTAAAATCCCCAGCTAGGGTCAATTTACTGTCAAAATTCTCAACAGAATCAGAACCTCAAGGCATCTGATATCTCAACTCTTCTGTAATCCCCAGCAAGAGTTGAATTACCAAATTTGGACCTGTCTTTGGATCTCAATAATCCTCAGTAGAAGTTAGCCTTCTCTTAGGCTTTATATAAGAAACTTCCCTAACCAGCCTCCTCTTAGGCTTTGTATAATGATAATTCCTCAGCAATCTTTAGCCTCAATCTTGGGCTTTGTACAAGACAGACATAATCTCTCCTCAGCTGAGTTACAACTTTTAGTCTCAATCTTGGGCTTTGTACAAGACAGATATAAAAATTCCCTAAATAGAGTCATAATCTTTTTTAGCCTCAATCTTGGGCTTTGTACAAGACACAAATAAACACTCTCTTGTTGAGTCAGTCAATCCCCAGCCTCCTCTTAGGATTTGTATAACGATTTCCCCAGTGGAATCCAATTAACCTCTTAGCTTTAACCTTGGGCTTCAATCAAGGCACATAAAAATCAACATCCCCTCAGAGGAAATCAAAATCTATGTAGAAAGATACTTCTCTATATAATCACATCTCAAAACAGTCAAACAAAACAAAACCCTAATTCCAAATAACTGCTGTAAGTGGCACACTTGTTGATAAAAATATCCAAGTTATTTGTCCCTCATTATCCTGGTTAAAACCTCATCTAATTGCTGTAAGTGGCAAGCCTCTGGATACAAACATCCAAGCCCATGTCCCTCTTTTAGCATGAATTCCTAAAGAAAAATGGCATTGCTCACACTGAGTTAAAGTTTTCTCCTTTAGGAAAAATCACCCTGTAAAGGCAATTATGGCATTGCTGGTCTCCATGCATTCCAGTTAAAGTAATTCCTCCTTTTCAAACCAGTTACCCAAACAACTGTGATAAACAGATGAGATATCTCTCTTTAGAGATGAAAAATTCTCTCTAAGTCAAACCTTTTAGCTTCAATCTTGGGCTTTAAATAAGACACAAACAAATAACCTTTTAGCTTCAATCTTGGGCTTTGAACAAGACACCAGACATCTGTTTCTTCCTTAGAATAGGAGGAACTACGATTCCTCTGATTTCCTTATACTTCATAACAGGGAATACGTAGGCATAAGATTTCGAAATCTTAGTGAGCATACTTATCAAAAACCTTAGGTCCCTGACCTTACCAAAAACATCGGAAAACCCGAAAAACAACAAAAATACTCTCTCTCTCAGACATCCACAAAGAAGAAACTTTCCCATTTCACAGACAAACACAATCAAGTATCAAAGCAGAACCTAAACTATCATCTCATGGATAACCATGTATAGGATGAGTAATTGACAACTCCCCATTGTATAACCCGACCCCAGACTCCCCAATCTCTGTCAAGCATTTGTTCAGTTAAACAAATGTGTGCAAGGTTAGTTTTAGATATCTTTACCTTTCCCTTCCAGCTTCATGGGATAAAATAAGAAATCAAAAAGTAGCAACCAACGTTCCTCCCACTGAGGTGAGGAAATCCCATTGCAATAAGGTGGTCGCGTCACCGACAAAAATCGTATGCTATACTCATGCCTAGAGGAAAATTTCCATCTGGAGGCCTTGGTCGACCAAAACCCTAATTTGGTGACACTGGGATCTTTAGGCTTGATCCACTTGGAATGTTGTAATCTTGTGCTTGATTCTTGATGTGGGAGTCCTCTTGATCCTTTATGGGTGTTTGAGAAGCTAGACAAGTTGAGGATCAAGTCAATTCTTGATTGATCCTTTGTCTAAGTGCTCTGAGTCGGCTCAAAACCCTAATTCTTGATTGAAGTGAATGCTCAACAATCCTTAAGAAGATTGATGAGGTATGATGGTACATCCATATTGTGGTAATGATCTTCACAATGATGGGAAATCTTGTGGTCAAAATTTGGGGTATGACAGATGCCCCTATTTAATCTTCTTGGAGCCGAAGGTGTGAATGGCGAAGGTATTCGGACATTCAGGGCGCAAGAGGATTAAATATCGGAATACCCGAAATTTTGACTGTGGTTATGAATAAAAGTTTTCTCATCCATCTTCTTTTGCTAAGCAATGTTACTTAGAAAAGGGTAAAACTTCCCCTCGATCCCGGTCTTCAGCCACGAAACTGGTCTCAGTTTCTTTTGAAATAAACTTCCCCTCGATCCTGGCCTTTTGCCACGGAACTGGTCTCAGTTTCTTTTGAAATAAACTTCCCCTCGATCCTGGCCTTCTGCCACGGAACTGGTCTCAGTTTCTTCTTGTCGAGTTTCTTTTCTTGACAAGGAATGCTATCCGTCGTAGCGGTCTTCATCAAACTTCTCGCCGAGTCTTACCGGGGAGACTCCATTTGATGGAAAAAGATTTGATGTCAGACTTGTTGGGGAGATCCATTTGTCTGAGTTGTAGAGGTGTGCAAACTTCTTTGTTGGAGATGCCATTTGTTGACTCTATTGGGGAAAACGAGTCTCTTGAGAGACCATTTTTTGTTTAGTGAGGTTACATATCACACTTTTCTTCGAGACCTTTCGAAGAAATGCCATGTGATGCAATCCAATTTTGAGATGCTGATGACCCCTTTTTTTTAAACAAACTTTTCGGGGAGAAACCGCCGTATTGCCAAGAGTCTTTGGTTGAGAGGCTTTCCTTGGGGATTTTCCTTAATCCTGGAAAGCGAAAATATTATCTTCAATGGTGAAGAGTGAGGTTCTAAAGGTGTTAATCGAATGTCATCTTGCCTTTCATAGGTTCAAGTTATCAAAGTGGTCAAGGATAGTCTCTAATCCATAAATAAACTGGGGGAGAGATTGCTTAGGCGACACTTTTCCAGACGAAGAAATAACTGACAACCTTATCGGTGAGAGGACGCTTATCACTTGGGGATGAGAATGACTAGAGTGATATTAATGCAACATATGTATGAATATGAATCAGAGGACTGGTGAATGAACACGACTGGATACTCGGCCACTGCGGGGGATAAACAGTATCATTGGTTCAAGATAGCGATCCTTTCCTGTTTAGGAGGGGTAGACCCTGCTGGGGGAGAAAGAACCATCAATTGGTCTTCAGAGGTAAGAACTCTCTCGGGGATATCAGATGAGACATTATATCTGAAATGGTTGATCCTTCATTCAGGTGTACTGGTTTAGAAGAAGTGCTTTGATTCTGCATTTTGAGGTTTAATTACTTCCGGAGAAACCATCGATGTTCCTTTTTGTGCTCAGTAGTCAAAAAGAATTTCCATCTTTATTTTAAAAGCAGAAGAAAATTTGACAAGTAAAAATTCATTTTTTTTGTTTTGTTTCAAGAATCATTGATCATGTTAAAAATATCATTCTATAAAGCAAAATAAATGAGAATTGTAAACAAAATCACTAGGGCTCAAATTTTATTGATAGAATGGTAATTAGCCAAGCGCGTGACCCTATAGAGCATTTACAAAGTTTAGAAAATGGTAATTTATAGGAAAAGGGGCTACATTGAAACATAATGACCGTTATCCTTCTACCAACTTTGAATTCTAGGCATCCTGAGCTTCTGTTGAAGATGATCTTGACTGAAGTCTTTCGACGGATTACTTGCCATGAATCCCTAATTTTTGCCTAGACTGCCTTTTGAGGTCTTCAATCTAGCGGGATGATTTACGCTTATGTCTCTAATTTTTGCCTAGATCACCCTTTCTAGTCTTCAATCCACCGAAACATGTTTTTTTTATTTAGGCGAAGTATTTCTTGACTACATCAACATTCGTGGGGTAGGTAAACTCCTCTCCATCCATAGTTGCAAGTCTCAAGGCGCCGCCTGAAAAGGCTTTCTAGACCACATAGGGGCCGTCATAATTCGGAGTCTATTTGCCCCTGGAATTAGTGAGAAATGATTGTATCTTCTTGAGCACGAGGTCTCCTTTTCTGAAGACACGGGGTCGGACCTTTTTGTCGAACGCTTTCTTCATTCTTTACTGATACAACTGACCATGGCATAAAGTTGTCATTCTCTTTTCTTCGATCAGATTCAGTTCATCGTGCCGACTTTGACACCATTCAGCCTCTGTTAGCTTGGTTCCATCAATACCCAGATTGATGGGATCTCTAATTCTATGGGGAGCACTGCCTCCATGCCATATAGTAGAGAGAAAGGGGTTGCCCCTGTTGAAGTGCGGACAGATGTGCGATAGCCGTGAAGAGCAAAGGGCAGCATCTCGTGCCAGTCTTTGTAGGTTACAACCATCTTTTGAACAATCTTCTTGATATTCTTGTTAGCCGCTTCTACCGCTCCATTCATCTTAGGCCAGTAGGGAGATGAGTCAGTACACAACTCTTTCATCATCTTGTTGTTCAAGTTGGATCCATTATCGGTAATGATCTAGCTTGGAACACCATAACGACAGATGAGATTGTTTTTGATAAATCGGACCACCACTTGTCGGGTTACATTGGTGTATGACACTGCTTCGACCCACTTGGTGAAGTCGTCGATGGCTACTAGGATGAACCGATGTCCGTTTGAAGCTCTTGGTTTAATCATACCAATCATGTTGATTCCCGATATAGAAAAAGGCCATGGAGAAGAAAGTACTTTGAGATGCGTTGGTGGTACATGAATTTTGTCTGCGTATATCTGACACTTGTGACATCTCCTCATGTACTTGTAGCAATCGGATTCCATTGTCAGCCAGTAATATCCTGCTCTCAGAATTTTTCTCGCCATTGTGTGTCTGTCGGCATGAGTGCCAAAGGATCCTTCGTGGATTTCTTTTATTAACATGTTTGCTTCGTGTCTGTCTACACATCTGAGCAAAATCATGTCGAAGTTTCTCTTATAGAGTGTATCACTATTCAGGAAGAAGTTGCCAACCAGTCTTCTGAGAGTCTTCCTGTCTTTTCTTGATGCCCCAGGTGGGTACTCTTGTCTTTGAAGGAAGCACTTAATATCGTGATACCAAGGTTTGTCCTCTATGACTATTTCAATTGTGAAAATGTAAGCGGGCCTTTCAAGGCGCATTATGTCAATTTTACGTATGTCGTTCCATTGACCTACACTACTCATGGAAGAGAGAGTGGCTAGTGTGTAACACCCCAAAATTTTCCCTCTTGTTGTTTCCTAGCTTATGTTTCATTGCATTGCATTTACACCTCATTGCATCACATAGCATGCACCTTGCATAAGGGCATGTGATCAGTGGACTCTAGAGTATTGATCATTCAAGGCAAGAGAGCAAGAGCCAAGGGTCTTCAACTAGCCTCAAAGGTCTCTTATATCATATTTCATATCTTTTGATCCCACAAGTCATTGGAAGATGGGAATTCATCAAGAAGTTGGACAGTGCATCATTTCCTAACCAAAAACAGCCCAAAATAGGGTTTTGGATTCAAGTGGTCTCCTGATGAAATTTTGGTTCAAACTTAATCTCAATGTTTTCCACATGATATTAAGTATCTAAGGATGGAAGATTGCCCATTGGTTCATTTCAGAAGAGGTTCAATTGGCCAGTTGCTTGAGAATCAAGAAATTGGGGAAAAAGTCAACTGTGCAGTGAAAAAAGTCAACTCTTGACTTTTTAAGGTCAAATTCATGAAATTCAAGTTACATGTGTTCAATGGACAAGATTTGACCAAGAAATGATGGAAGAATCATGAAAAATCAAGAAATGTACAAAGTTTCGATTTTTAGAAACTTAGGGTTTCCAAAAATGGCAAGTTTGGACCATTTTTCACTACACTTTAAGGCTTCCTTTCTTCATGATAAAAGCTTCAAAATTCAGGCCCAAGTTGAGCCAATTAAAGATCATACTCTAAGCTTCAAATCCATATAAAGAACTCTTCCATAGAGAACAAAATTGAGAGAGTTATGATCAATCAAAGTGGAGCAAAATCACGGCAAAAACCAAGTCATGGCAAGGCAAGTTCAGGTCTCCAGGCCATAATTTCATCAAACACTTGGTGTGCCAAATGTCAAGCCCATTTTCTCATTTAAGAAAGCTTCAAATGAAAAAATGTTGAACATTAAATTTGTTCACCTCAATGTCCCCTTCAACTTTGATGTTGGACATTTTTCCATTTGAACAAGTTATGAATGAGTTATAGGGGTCCAAAGTTGATGGTTTCATGCTGAAGTTCACAAGTCATGATGCCATGCCATCCTACCAAGTCACGCGCCCATGAATCCAGTTTTGTGCTTTGATGTTTGGAGCTATTTTTTATCATCTTACAAGTCTCCATTCCATCTAATTTCCATACCAAACTTGTTCTACCATGTTCCCTCTTTCCATAGCCATCAAAACCACATCATTCCATGCCTTATACATGAAGAAATTCCTCCTCAAATATCAACATTTTCACTGATTTGATTGGCATTGTTTGTTGTTGTTTCATTTAGTTTGCACCCATACACTACACACCTCCCCACTCTTTACTTCATTTGGATAAACATTCTCTTACACATGTCATGCCATACTATCCATCATACATGAAAGAAGAAAGGTGGAAAACTTGCACAACAAGCTTGCTGCGAAATCAGAAACATCACCACCATCCACTCTAAACCTCATCATGAACCTCTCCACATCATAGCCAAACTCACTAATTCGTGTTATAACTAACTGACCCAGTTAGTTAACTCAGAAACTCACTTAACTCAACTCACTTAACTCTCCTCCTAACTGTTAACCACACTAGTTAACAACTAACTCAACCTATATAAGCTCCCTTGCTCACAAAATTAACAACAACACTTCATTTTGCACGATTTCTCTCACATTCCACAAACTCTCATTCTCAAGTTCTTCTCTAAAACTCTCTTTCTCTCCGCACGATCTCATCATCATCTTCATCTATTCATCACTCTCTTCATCAATGGTTCATCAGTGAGCAAGAACAAGGAAGATTAAGTTCCATTCATCAAGTGCATTTTCAATTCAGTTGGAATTTAATTATGATTTCTTTAAGATTTCAAGATTCAATAGCATTTATTTTGCTCAGTTTAAGCTCAAGAACTTAAGGATCTCCTCTGGCTTTCTTTACATTCAAGTTTCTTCAAAGTTCAGGTTATAATTTCTCCAACTTTATTGCACGAATTCATGTTGTTTTAGCTTGTTTTTATGTTGTTTATGAAGCTTACTAGAAGCTACGATGATCCGGCTAGTTGATAGGCTCTCTAAGAGCATAGTTGCAAAATCTAGGGCAATTTTCATCTCTTCGATTCTCTTCATATGTGATTGATCTGTGAAAAATAACTGTGGATTTGCATTCTATGTAACTTCAGCTTTCGATTGGTATAAGTTTTGTTAATTTCTGGAAGTTTTGAGGTTGCAGTCGCGGGAGAGTGGCCGGAGAAGACGACCGGAGGTCCTTCTCCGGCCGGTGAGGGGTCAGTTAGGGTTTAGTGCAACTTTATATCATAGTCGTTTGATCTTTTTTAATCCAACGATTCCTAAAGTGCCATCGCATAAATGAAGAAGGTGTCACTCACGTGACTTCATTTTTTTATCTTAGATGCTAACGTGTGTGTGCGTACGTGGTAGCTATTGTGTTCGTGCATTCTGATTCGTTTAATCTTATTGCTTTTCTTGATGATTGTTTGCTGATTAATCCAATGGCTCTGATTGGAGTCAATCGTTGACTGAAGTGCATCCTATCTCACACACACACGTACCTTGGTGGGCTGAGTTAACAATTGCTTTCCACACACTCCACATTGTGAGCCCATTTATTTTCAACGTGATAATTTCTTTATCTGCACCCCCTACATGTTTTTATTTCTTTTTAATTTCTTTTGTTATATTGCTTTGTTTTTCTTTTATTAAAAATAGTAAGTGCATTAAAAAAATTCTATAAAAATTCATAAACTATTTTTACACATTAAAATAATTTTCCATATTTTTTATTTCTGACTTTATTTTATTTTGACATTATTTTCATAATTTCCGTTTAATTTCTTTTTAAAGTGCATTCTTCTTGATGCTTGGTTTATTTTTATTTTTATTGAACTAGTTATTTTCTGATTTTTTGCATGGATTTTTGTATGATCATATTACACATCTTGAGGCACTTAATTCATATTTTTTTTATTTTTAAAGTCATTTTATCATGTATTGTGGTGAGCATTTTGGTATATTCTTTTGCTTTGATTCCACGTGGTTTTGAGGACTTGGTTAAATTGGTTTATCATTGAGTTTTGCCATGAACATTTGACATGTGATTAGCTTCTGACTCATACACTTTGTGCCCTAATTCCATAATTTCTCCATGTTTATTTCTATTTTTGCCTTGATGATTGATCACATGTGCCTTTATGA
Source organism: Lathyrus tuberosus (assembly GCA_022829125.1). Lineage (NCBI taxonomy): Eukaryota > Viridiplantae > Streptophyta > Magnoliopsida > Fabales > Fabaceae > Lathyrus > Lathyrus tuberosus. The sequence continues at coordinate 2,208,637 of JALAZF010000233.1, forward strand.
GCTTCATTGTGTGCATAAGCTATTGTTTTGTGTCCTATTGCCTATGGTCTCTTGAGATGATTGATGTTACCTTTTGACACATGTTGGCTTGGATATTATAGGTCATGTGTGTCAAATTATAGGTCTTCCATGTTTCCTTTTGACATGTTTTGCAATTGATGTTCATCTTGCATTCACACTTAATTGTGCATCTATCACTTGCTCTTCTTTCACATAGTTGTGTGTATCTCATAATGGTATGCTATCTACACTCATTCTTGTATGTTACTCTACTGTATATATATCATTTCATCCATTTTCATTGACTCATAATGTCATATCATATGCATTGCAATTACACGAACATTTGAAACATGTTTCATTTTGTATGAACTTCAACTTGAGCTCTCTCTTCCTAATCTCTAAAGTGATTTGTGTATGAACCAAACTTGTTCATTTATGCATTCTCATGTCATATTAGAATAGGTATGCTACTGATTCATGTGCATTTGCATTCATAATTGTATTTCACCATCATGTGTGACTTGTCTTGTAAATAAACCCATTTGTGTGCATATTCTTCTACTTCCATCTAATATGATTTTGATGAGACACTTGTGCCACCTTGCCATGCTTGCTTTTGTGTGAGATTATGTAGTTTGTCTAGAGAATTATAGGTCTAACTTGGCTCACTCATAGGTCATGTTGGTTTGTGTTTACCTCTGATGTGTGCTTATGCATTTTTACTTGCATTTTTGACCTAACTCCACATCTAATTTCTTCTTGTGCTCTACATGATTTGTGTTTGCATTGAGTATACCATTCCACTCATGTCATGTGCATGCCATCAATTGTATGCTACTGGTCCACATGTACTCATACTCATTTCACATGTTATGCATCTTTAACATGTAAGTTTGTGCATTTAATTGAAACTTGTTTCTCTTCTTGTCATTTCTTTTCATCTTATTTCTTCTACTTGAATCATTTTATCCATGACTTGTATGATGGTTCATATGCATTGCAAGACATTTATAAATTATGTTTGCTTCTGACCTTAGCACTCCATTAAGCATAAATACATGTTTTTCTTGCATTTTTGTTCATGCTTCATCAACTAATTTCATAATGCAATTTCTTGGGTGTTTAGAGCATTGTTTGTGCATAGTTTGTTGGTGTTTGATATCTTAACCTTAGAGAATATTCTTATGGTTTAGGTTCTGACCTTGAGTGCATTTCAACCTTTAGGACTTTTGTTCTTTAGTTCTTAACTTGTTGAGTCTTTACTTGTTAGTCTTTCCTTGTTTCTTTACTTGTAAAGGTTTTGCTAACATTTTCAGGGGCTCATAGTAAGACAAGTGTGTGGATATGCTTCCACATACAACCTCTTCTCTTCCCTTTTTAAGCTTCCAATTTGTGTTTGTGATAAGCATCTAATGCTTTCTTTGTTCAATCTCTTTCATCCCCTTTGAGTTTTTAACTTAACTTCAACCTTTGAAGTAAGTTAGAACTCACTTCTCTTTTCTTTTACAACTAGGTTCCTAAACCACACTTACCCATTAGGAACATCCATGTATGATAACTTTAGGGTTTGAGTCTTAGTCTCCCTCATTAGATTTTACCTTTCTCAACCATTAGAGTCTTTCTTCTGCTCATCTCAAAACAAAAGCAAAAAACACTTAATAAAGGCATAACATGTATTGTATTTGAGCCTTTCATGTGAGAATAAGATAGTGAGGGGTCTTCTCTCACTTTCTTAGAATGTTTAGCATACGTCCCGTCTTAGGTCGATATGCGAAGCATTTGATCCTACATGAGAGACTTAAATACAATATGTGTAATACACACACCAATAATCAAAATACTTCTTTCTAAAATACAAAAACAAACAAATTCTCTTCTCATCTCCTTCATTCCATTCTTAAGGACTCGTCATGTCCGTTCTACTGCAAACAGGTAACGCCTAAGTCTCCATACAACGAGCTGCAACACCTAACTGCTGGGACGCGCACTCTGACGTTTCCACTAAAAAACACAAACAAAGCAACCCTTGTTGAGCCGAACTACGTTTACTCTGATTCTTCCTTCTCGTCTGATTGAAGATACGTAGGCACGAGATGTGATATCTCGACAAGCAACCTTTCCCCGTAGTCCGTCGAACTACGTTGACTCTGACTTTCCCATTGCACTGAGGGAATACGTAGGCCTAGGACAACGATAATGTCCTATCGAGTCACTTCTTTTTCTTTTCTTCTTCGTTTTTTCGTTCTTTCCCGTTCTCATTCCTTTTCCTTTCCAGCAGCAGCGAAGCTCCAGTCGACGACACCCTTTGATTAGAACAACAAGTGTGGATCCCATCGGGTACGATGGACGCGTGGGGGTGCTAATACCTTCCCTTCGTGTAACCGACTCCCGAACCCAGTTCTTTTGGTCGCAAGACCATGCTTTTCCTTTTTCCCTAGGTTTACGCAGTGTTTCCTTTCCCTCTCTTAGGATAAATACACATTGCTGGCGACTCTGTTTCCGCGTCACTTTCGCGTTTGTACTTGGATGAAAATCCCGGGAGCGACAGCTGGCGACTCTGCTGGGGATCGAACCCATAATCTCTGGTTCCCTAAGCGAGTCAATCCTAGCGCTTGTTTGTTTTCTTTCATTGGGTGTTTACTGTGGTGCTGTATTTTGCTGTATTTACTATTTTACTGTATTGCTATTTACTGTATTACTGCTTTACTGTACATTACTGTATTTACCGCATTTTAGCATTTTCATTTCATATACTGTATTACTATACTGTGCTGTGCTGCTTTGTCTGTTTGGCGGGATGGGGTATTCTGAGAGATAGGCCCAATACACAGGCCTGAGTGCACTTATGTTTAGCGTGTTTCATGTCCTCTCACGCTCCATTTCTGTGCGAGGAGGAATATGAAACACAATCTGGATGTGGTTCTCTCTAGAGAATTCTGCGTTATGGGTCTGCCACAATGGTAGAGCTATCTGGAAGAGCTGTTAAGTTTGGATGACCTTTTAGGATGACCCCTCTTTATTTTGAGGTGAATCAGAGGATGATCTCTTTGTATGGCGATAGCATTGTATCCTTCGGGATGAATGTGCTATTACCTCTCATTCTGAGATCCGAATTTAAGAATCCTCGCTTTCTAGTACATACATGTGAGATTGGGGGGATTGTTTACAGGTGTGCAGGAACCTTTGACCTTCAGCATACCCGGTTTCCTTATGTGTTCTAGATTTGTTACTGAATATGTGATCCTGACTGGTTCCTTATGTGTTCTGGATTTATTACCGGACCTTTGATCTTGGTTTTGTGTATTTCACCAAATTCAGACTGCAGTACAATGGGTTCAACAAAATATGTTCAACATTGATCACATGCCCTTGCATACATATCATCCTTCGCATTTTTGCATTTAACCTTCATGTTTATTCATTTGCAGGGTATACTTCCTTTTGATTTCGGTTGACAGTTCCCTTTGCAGCTATGGAGATTCCAAGAAAGTACAATGTGCATTACACGTTCTTTGACACCAAGGTGGGTCAGTTACAGAAGATGGTATCTCTTATTACTCCAGATTATGTGGGTATGTTCCGAAAGGCTCATGGAGAGATTCTGACTATGGTTGATGATTTGAATACTTTAAAGAGGAGTGTTATTCATACTTGCTTGCAGTTTTATGACCCACAGTTGAGGTGCTTCACTTTTTCGGACTTTCTGTTGGCTCCGATGATAGAAGAGTATGCCCTTCTTCTAGGTGTGCCTCTCAAATACCAGATTCCTTTTAACCCTGATATGCGTCCTCCAAAGCATGAGGAAATAGCTAAGGCTCTCCATCTGAGCGTGCATGTGGTAGAAGATAACCTCGCCACCATAGGAGGCTTATCTGGTTTTCATCTGGATTTCTTGGTTGCTAAAGCTGAAGAGTGTGTTGCTAAGGCTCAATGGGAAACAGTTTGTGCTATTCTGGCCTTGAGCATTTATGGGATTATGTTGTTTGCTGATGAGTCCAAATTTGTGGACATGAGAGCCATCCATATCTTTGTGTTGAAGAATCCTATACCTACGCTCTTGGGTGACTTGTATTATTCTGTGCATTATAAGAATGAGAAGAAACGAGGGGGATTGGTTCGATGTTGTGCACCTTTGTTTCATAAATGGCTCATGAGACACTTACCTAATTCCGAGGCTTTCTTGGATCCTCATCCTTCAATCAATTGGGCTAAAAGGCTGATTAAGTTGACGACAAAAGATATTCTTTGGTTTGATCAAAGAACGATGGGTGGGAATTTTATCAGCAGCTGCGGAAGACACTCAAATGTGCCACTCTTGGGAATAAGGGGCTGCATCAATTATAATCCTGTTATCTTAAGAAGACAGTTGGGATTTGCTTTAATAGATCCTCCGAGGGATAGCGAATTAGAAGAATCTTTCCTTTTCCCTGTGAAAGATAATCTTTTGTTGGTAAGGCAAGCGGCCGGAGCCTGGGGCAATTTGCATACAAAAGGTAAAGTTATCTTTGGCAAGTGCAATAATGTGTCTTCGTCTCAGTATGATGCATGGTTGAAAAGAAGAGTTCAGATCACTCTTTTGCCGTTCTCTATGGAAGGACCGCCAGATCCAGTTGCTGCTGAACCTGTGACCATGATAAGTGTTGTTGAATATAACAAGCTTAAGGCGGAAAAGGAGAAGGCAGTTAAGATGAATGAGAAGTTAAGCGAAGGACTCCGAAAGACACTTTGTGAAAAGCGTAAGGTTGAGCATGAAGTTCAAAAGTTAATTGAGCGCCATGAGGTAAATGAAAAAAGAATTGCTGAGGACACTGTCTATATTCGCAAGATTAAACAAAATGAGATGGCGTTAAACGAGGCGTGCAAGCGTATCAACGAGCAGTTGGCGAAATCTGAAAAATGCAGTTTCCAAAGGGCAGCAGAGATGGGATGAGTTCTCCGAGTGCCGAAGGAAGATTGAAGCAGGAATCAAGGTTGAAAATGATGATTTGAAAAGGAATTTGAAGAGTAAAGAAAGCAAATTTCTCAAGAAACTTAGTTCAGCTAACCGAGAGATTGAAGATCTGAAAGTCCGCACTGGAGTAAAGAAAATAAAAGATTTAGCTGTTAAAGATCAAATCAGGAAGCTGGAGGAAGCTGTCAAGATAAGGAGTCAGCTAATTAGGAGTCTTACAGAGCGTCCTAATGATCCCGTTACCGAAGCACTTCTCAAGGAGGTTCGGGAAGACTTGTATGGACTTAGTGTCTGAAGCATTTTCGTTATTGTTCTAAGAACTCACCATCAGGCTTGTTGATGGGTTTTCTTTTTTGTTTGTATTCATGCTTTCAGTTGTATTTATTCAGAACAAATTTGTATTTGACAGTTCCACACCTGGTTATGGGTTTTCATTTATGCTATGAGTATTTCGTTTTGGTATTATTGATTCTATGAAGTGGATCCTCCACCAGATTATACAATGGTTCACACACTCACTGGGCCGTATATAAGGGATATTATGATTCACTAATGTGCACCTCTGATGCTCTATCAATATTAGCAGTTGTAGGTGTATGTGTTACTCCATTGCGGTCAATTTGGAATCGAGGGATGGAATGCCCCAAAATGAATAAACATGACCTTGCATAGCATATATCATTTTGCATTTTGTTGCTTACTTTTCAGGTACTTGTTGCAGGGTCTCTAACCTTTATTTGGTTTCAAGCACTATAGTTGATAACCACATCCACCGGTACGCAACTCGCAGAAACCAAACTAAGATCACGGATCAGATGCAAACAGAATTGGCTGAGCTGAGGAACAGGATGGACCAGTTCATGACCTTAATGACTGGTATGGCTCAAAATAAGGAAAGATTCAGGGTAATGGTAAAGCGGCCACAGGTAGAGGTGCAGAATGGCAATGGTAATCAGACTGGCGTCAATGCAGGAGGTGACCCTCCTAGAAATAACGGGGTTCGTCAGGTTGCAGAAGATAACCAAGATGATCAGTTCACTCTGTTGGATGCTGAAGATGAGAACACTCGCAGGTTTGATGAGCTCGCTAAAAAAATCAGGTCCATTGAATCCCAAAACACTCTTGGTTTTGATGTTTTTGACTTGGGATTGGTACCCGGAGTAAGAATTCCACACAAGTTCAAGCCGCCAACATTTGACAAGTACAATGGCACTACTTGTCCTAAAACTCATCTCCAATCTTATGTGGGGAGGATAGCTGCTCATACTGACGATGAGAAATTGCGGATGTACTATTTCCAGGACAGCCTTACTGGGGCATCTCAAGAATGGTATATGAAGTTGAGCAGGACTACTGTAAGGAACTGGAAGGAGTTGGCTCATGCTTTTGTCAAGCAGTATCAATACAACATGGACATGGCTCCGAACCGTACTCAGCTGCAGAGTATGGCTCAGAATGCGAAGGTGAGTTTTAACGAATATGCTCAAAGGTGGCGCCAGTTGGCTGCCATGGTTCAACCTCCGCTGCAGGATCGAGAAATGGCTGACATGTTTATGGGTACTCTTCAGGGAACTTATCTTGATAGGTTGGCTGCCTGTCCTTCAACTGGGTTTGCAGACATTATAATCGTTGGGGAGAAGATTGAAAGTTTGTTGAAGCTTAGAAAAATACATGATGCCAGTGGTGCTAGTTCCTCAGGGGTGAGGAAGCCATTTGCTGGAGCTACCAGAAAGAGAGATGGTGAAGCCAGTGCTGTTTATAAGAATAGAGGAAGAGGAAGAGGATATCAAGATTCTTATAATCAAGTCGCTGCAGTGACCATTCCTAGTCCACAAGTTCAATCACAGCCGCAACAACAGAATGTTCAGGCACAGAATAATCAACAGCCACGAAGAGCATATCAGTAGAGACAAGCTGACAGGCGTATGGACCCTCTGCCTTTGACTTACGCAACTTTGTTACCCCAATTGTTGAAGCTTAATCTGGTGGAGCTTCGTACGATGGGCCTGGTTCCTGCTGTATTACCAAAGGGTTATGATGCCAATGCTCGCTGTGAGTTTCATTCTGGGGCTCCAGGTCATACTATTGAAAAGTGTCGGGCATTTCAGCATAAAGTACAGGATTTGATTGATGCCAAAGCAATTAATTTCTCGCCTCCACCGAATGTGCTTTAGAATCCCATGCCAGATCATAATGTGCCAAAAGTCAATGCCATTGAAGACGGGAAAGTTTTGAATTTGGTAACTGATGTGAACAAGGTGAGGACCCCGCTGAGTATTGTGAAGGCTCGGTTGTTGAAGGGGCAAGTGTTCCCTGGCTGTGAAGAAGATTGTGTTGATTGTAAGAATCAGAGTAATAGTTGTGATAAACTGCAGGCCGATATCCAAAGTTTGATGGACGAAGGATGTCTACAGTTTGATCAAGGGGACAGAAAGGACGATGATATGTCAACTGTTACCATTTATTTTACGCCAGCTGAAATTCAGGTGCCATCGCCTGCAGCTATTATTGTGCCTGATATGGTGAGTCCTATTACTATTACGGTACCAGGACCTGTTCCTTATACTAGTGAGCGGGCTATCCCATGGCACTACGGTGCAGACGTTTACTACCAAGGAGAAAAGCAAGAAGTGGAAGCTCCAGCTAGGGGTAGTTCCAGTATTGATAATGTTGGTGGTCTTGGTGGCTTCACCAGAAGTGGACGCTTGTTTTCTCCACAGACTTTGAGAACTAATGATGAAACTGAGGCAGCAGCCAAAGCTAAAGGTAAACAGGTGGCTACATAGGAGGTTGTTGTTCCTGAATCTGTGCAGAAAGGTACTTTTGAGAAAGAAGTTGAGGAATTCATGAGACTTATCAAAAAGAGTGATTATAAAGTGGTTGATCAGTTGAATCAAACGCCATAAAAAATTTCTATCTTGTCGTTGCTTATGTGTTCTGCAGCTCATCGAGAGGCACTTCTGAAGGTTTTGAATATGGCCTATGTACCTCAAGAGATTACTGTGAATCAATTGGAGTCGGCTGTTTCTAATGTCAATGCTAGCCATGGGCTAGGTTTTACAGATTTTGATTTGACTACTGAGGGTCGTAATCACAACAGGGCATTACACATCACCCTGGAGTGTAAAGGGGCGGTACTATCTCATGTGTTGGTGGACACGGGGTTTTCTCTGAACGTGTTACCAAAGAAGGCTTTAATGAAGTTAGATGCTGACGGAATTATTCTAAGACCAAGTGATTTGGTAGTGAGGGCTTTCGATGGTTCAAAACGTTCTGTTTTCGGAGAGGTAGAGCCCCCAGTAAAAATTGGTCCTCAGGTGTTTAAGTGCGTGTTCTACGTGATGGACATTCAATCCGCATATAGTTGCTTATTAGGCAGAACGTGGATTCATGCCGCTGGGGCAGTGACATCTACGTTGCACCAGAAGTTGAAATACGTGGTTGATGGTCAGGTGGTGACTGTGTGTGGAGAGGAAGACATCTTTGTAAGTCAGCTGTCTACCTTTAAGTACGTGGAAATGGATGGAGAGATCCGTGAGATGCTGAGTCAAGCATTTGAGGCAGTCAATATTGGTGATTCGACTTCACAGGCAGTATCTTCTCAGGGTGAAGAACAGGTGGGTACCTCTATTGCTTCTTACAGACAGGCAGTGGAAGTGGTCAAAGCAGGTAATGCCCAAGGCTGGGGCAGATTGATTGAAGTCTCTGCAAAGGAAGACAAGTTCGGTATAGGCTATATTCCATATCAAGCTGCTGCAATAGAACGCAAAGGGCCGATTAATTTCTACAGCGGGGGAATCATTAATCCAAATCAGATGTGTGCTGCAAGTGAAGATGACGTTGACAGTGATTGTGACCTCGACAAATGGGTGCGCCCGTGTGTACCGGGTCAAGAGCTTTGTAATTGGTCTGGTGAAGAAATTGTTCAAGTTACTCTTCAAACAGAGTAATTTTCTTTGTTTTTCTCTATTGCATGTTAAAATCTCGCGCTCTGCCTAAGGCGTGTAAATCCATTTGTAGGGCCTCATAATTGCATTTGCAAGGTTTTTTTATCATTAATAAAGGACGTTTTGCATTCAAATTTTGTGCTCCTTGTCTTTTACTTTTATTTTTGCAGAAAAAACAATAAAATGACAATGTTTTATTTTTGCTGTTTCTTTTTTCAAAAAGTCTCATTCTAAAATAAAGCATGATCCTCCATCACGCAGACTTAATCACCCGAATTTCATTGATAACGATTCTGCTATGGCCAAGTATGACTTTGATAATCCAATCTATCAAGCCGAAGAGGGGGATGAAGAAGACTGTGAAGTTCCCGAGGAATTGGCTAGATTGGTGAAGCAGGAAGAGAGGGTCATTCAACCTCACCAAGAGACAATCGAGGTTATCAACATTGGTTTCGAGGACGCCAAGAAAGAGATTAAGATTGGAGCCAATCTGCAGGCCGAGGTGAAGAAAGAGCTGATCAGTATGCTGCGGGAATATGTGGACATCTTTGCATGGTCGTATCAAGATATGCCGGGGTTAGATACAGAAATTGTTGTGCACAGGTTGCCGTTGAAAGAGGGTTGTCCTCCTGTCAAGCAAAAGCTCCGGAGAACTAAACCAGAAATGGCTCTCAAAATCAAGGAAGAGGTGCAAAAACAGTTAGATGCGGGATTCCTGGCCGTTACCAATTACCCACCATGGGTTGCAAATATCGTTCCTGTGCCGAAGAAGGATGGTAAGGTCAGAATGTGCGTTGATTACCGGGAACTAAACAGAGCAAATCCGAAAGACGACTTTCCTTTACCTCATATTGATGTACTGGTTGACAACACCACTCAGTTCTCGGTATTCTCTTTCATGGATGGCTTCTCCGGATACAACCAAATCAAGATGGCACCGGAAGACATGGAGAAGACAACGTTCATTACCCCGTAGGGTACCTTCTGTTACAAGGTGATGCCTTTTGGGTTAAAGAACATCGGGGCAACGTATCAGCGAGCTATGGTAACACTTTTATATGATCTGATTCATAAGGAAATTAAGTGTAATGTAGATGATATGATTGCCAAGTCTCGTACAGAAGAAGAGCATCTGGTCAACTTGAAGAAACTGTTTGAAAGATTGAGGAAGTTTCAACTCAGGCTGAATCCAAACAAGTGGACATTCAGAGTGTGGTCCGGTAAATTGTTGGGTTTCATCGTAAGCGAAAAAGGAATTGAGGTTAATCCCGCCAAAATAAAAGCGATACAAGAAATGCCTGTACCAAGAACAGAAAAAGAAGTACGTGGTTTCCTGGGTAGATTGAACTACATTGCACGGTTCATATCTCACCTCACAGCCACTTGTGAACCGATATTTAAGCTGTTAAGAAAAGAACAACCGGTCAGGTGGAATGACGATTTCCAAAAGGCTTTCGAGAAAATAAAAGAATACTTGCGGGAACCTCCAATTCTCATGCCTCCAGTTCTAGGGAGACCTTTGATCATGTATTTGACTGTGCTTGAAGGATCCATGGGTTGTGTTCTCGGTCAACACGATGAGACAGGTAAGAAGGAGCACGCCATCTATTATTTGAGCAAAAAATTCAATGATTGCGAATCGCGATACTCAATGCTTGAAGGACATGTTGTGCACTTGCATGGGCTGCCAAGCGATTGAGGCAATATATGCTCACTCATACAACCTTGTTAATTTCAAAGATGGACCCTGTCAAGTACATATTTGAGAAACCAGCATTGACCGGACGGGTTGCACGTTGGCAGATGGTACTGACTGAATATGATATCCAGTATACTTCTCAAAAAGCCATCAAAGGAAGTATCCTGTCAGACTATCTTGCACAACAGCCTATTGATGATTACCAACCCATGAAATTTGATTTCCCTGATGAGTACATCATGTTTCTCAAAGTCAAAGACTGCGAGGAACCACTCCCGGAGGAGGGGCCAGACCCTGAATCCAAATGGAGTTTGATGTTTAATGGGCCGTCAACATGAATGGGTGCGGAGTTGGAGCAGTTCTTATCACGCCAGAAGGTGTTCATATGTCCTTCACTGCCCGAGTAACTTTCGGATGCACCAACAATGAAGCAGAATATGAAGCTTGTATAATGGGGATTGAGGAGGCGATTAATTTGCGAATTAAGACCCTCGATATCTTCAGTGATTCAGCTTTGGTGATCAATCAAATTAATGGAGATTGGCACACTCATCAACCAAACTTGGTTCCTTACAGAGACTATGCGAGGAGGATATTGACTTTCTTTACAACAGTGAAGTTGTACCATATTCCTCGAGATGAGAATAAGTTTGCTGATGCCTTGGCCACATTGTCTTCTATGATAAAAGTGCAGAGGTGGAATCATGTACCCAAGATTGAGGTGTCTCGTCTTGACAGGTCTGCACATGTATTTGCCGTTGACGCAGTGTCTGATGATAAGTCGTGGTTTCATGATATTAAGTGCTTATTGAAGAGTCAAGAGTACCCGCTTGGGCCATCTGCCAATGATAAAAAGACTCTGAGGAGGTTGGCTGGTAGTTTCTTCCTGAATGAGGATGTGCTGTACAAACGAAACTTTGACATGGTTTTGCTCAGATGCGTGGATAGACACGAAGCAAACATGTTGATGCAAGAAGTGCATGAAGGCTCTTTCGGTACCCATGCCGGAGGACATGCAATGGCAAATAAATTGTTGAGATCAGGGTATTATTGGATGACTATGGATGCAGACTGTTGTTCATACGCCCGCAAATGCCACAAATGTCAGATTTATGCGAATAGAGTGCATGTACCTCCGAGTCCGTTGAATGTCATGTCTTCTCCTTGGCCCTTTGCAATGTGGGGCATTGATATGATAGGAAATATCGAGCCAACTGCTTCCAACGGCCATCACTTCATCTTGGTCGCTATTGATTACTTTACCAAATGGGTGGAAGCATCGTCTTATGCTAATGTCACCAAGCAGGTGGTAGCCAGATTTCTGAAAAGAGATATCATCTGTCGCTATGGAGTGCCCGAAAGAATCATTACTGATAATGGTTCTAATCTTAACAACAAAATGATGGTAGAGTTATGTCGGGACTTCAAAATTGAGCATCACAATTCTTCGCCGTACCGTCCAAAGATGAAGGGCGTTGTTGAAGCGGCCAACAAGAATATCAAGAAGATTGTGCAAAAGATGGTGGTGACCTACAAAGATTGGCATGAGATGTTACCGTTTTCCTTGCATGGGTACCGAACATCAGTAAGGACATCTACTGGGGCAACACCGTTCTCACTCGTGTATGGTATGGAGGCAATCCTACCGGTTGAAGTTGAGATTCCCTCCCTGAGAGTTATGATGGATGTCAAACTGGATGAGGCAGAATGGGTTCGCACCCGATTCAATGAGCTGAGCCTAGTTGAGGAAAAGAGACTAGCAGCTATTTGCCATGGTCAATTGTACCAACGAAGGATGAAGCGAGCATTTGATTAGAAAGTGCGACCTCGGGAGTATCAAGTCGGTGAATTGGTACTTAAAAGGATTCATCCTCCGAACACAGATCACAGGGGAAAATGGACACCAAACTATGAAGGTCCATTCGTGGTTAAAAAGGTTTTCTCTGGCGGAGCCTTAATGCTTGCAACCATGGACAGTGAAGATTTTCCATCCCCTGCAACTCAGACGCACTCAAAAAATACTTCGTATAAAGAGACCCGCTGGACAGAAAAAAGAAAAGTCCAGGCAAAAAAGGGCATCCCGGCGAACCACAAAAACAGAATAAAAAGGTTCAGACAAAAATTAGGGATATAAAATAAAAAATTGTACACCCGGTGAGTTGAAAATCCACAAGGACAACTCAGGCAAGAAAGGGTATCCCGGTGGATTGAAAACCCGAAAGGGCAATCCACGCAAAAGAGGGATTAAGCGAAGACTGTGATCTGAGTCATCTGTACTGCCTCATCGTTTCACTCAAACTGGCAATCTCCAAAGGGTAGGAATCGGTCCAATCCTCCTCCTCAGAAAGTGAAGATAATCGAAAAGTCTTGAAGACATACTGATCATAGCAGAACTGGAACTCAGTGAAATGCCGTTTTCACATTGCCATTAGGATAGTTTCTTTTCTCAATTTTCAGCAATCACCTCTTTCCAGGGATTGCTTCCTAATGTACTTGCCTATTCTGGGCCTTTCAATCAATAAAGTTGATTATTCAGTCAAAAAGCTTCTTTTTTTTGTTTTCATTTTACTGTTTTGTTTGCAAAAACGTCCGAATTTTTGATAAAAAACATTGCATTGTTGAAAACATTGAGGCTTTACAATAACATGCACAGGGAAAACATTTAAAATTGCTTTGAATGTTGATTAACTCCGAACGGGGGATTCAAACCATGCAATACCCTGGACATATGTGTGCATTTCTTTTGTTACAGGTTTACATTCAGAAGCCTAACATGAAGGCATCTTCAGCACCAAGCAGGATTAGGTGCTATCCCCCAACAAGTGGTGGTTCAGGTTTGGATTTTCTCATTTGCAGAAGTCATATCCAGCACAGGGCATACGTGCATATCCTCTGCTTGTAGGTGGCAGCCTCATACTAGGCTCAAAAACAAGATTGAAGCCTTTCTGAGATCCTGGCTTGTTTCTTCCAAACAAGTAATCACTTATCCCCATGCAGAATGTCGGGGCAATCCTGTTCAGGAAAGGGTTCACATGTCACCCTTTTGTCACAACGTTTACTGATTGAGTCCATCATTCGGTCGACAGTCGTTCACGGTGATTTGATATTGGTGAATTAATTTCGATTGGGTACTGGTGTATCTTATTAAGTCGATTCTCTCATTCAGTACTTCCAACAGCTACAAGCTTTTCTGTGTCGATAACGGTTGCAAAATTCCCCAGCGGAGTTGCTTCGCAGACCTTGCAACTAATATTCAAGAATCAGTGAGTGTCCAGGAGTTGGAAGACGCCAAATCTTCTGTAAAATCCTCTTAGGACGATTTCTTCAGATCAACCTTGTAATCTGGGGCAAAAGCGAGTTTGTGATCCTCTCAAGCATGGTGCATCGTGAAATCCCTCCGACAAGATATGTTCCAGATCTATTATCTCCAGTAGAGTAATCTACCAATTATTGCATTCTAGCTCAAGTCTCGGCATTTGTCTAAGAGTTTGAAGATGTTTGGTCTTCTATAAAATCCTTTTAAGAGACATTCCCCCAGCACGAGATGCTTTGAAGCGGTTTTCCCCAGCAGAGTCTGTTGTAAACTCATTATCTCCAATGGAGCCGCCAAACGGAAAGTTCGCCTAACATGGGGCATTGTGGCACTTATCCTAAGCTCAACAGTTTTATTCCTCAACAGATTACCGTGGATTTGCATTATGTTTTCCCAGCAGTTCTCTGGGGACTCTTTCTCAGCATGTTGCAACGGAACATCTTCCAACCAGGATTTGCGTATCCCTGACGGAGTAGCTCCAATCCTCAGCAAGATTGTATCTCTGGCAGTTGTATCCCCACAGAGTTTAACATTGAATCTTGTTAGTAATACTCCCCAGGTGAGTTATTCTTTCTCCCCGCAGAGGTTTAGCAGGTCAACATAATCTCTTCCTCAGCAGAATGTTAGTACATTCTTTCCCCAGCCGAGTCAGAAGGATGATTATCCCCGCAGAAGATCTTGGGTTTGATAGATCCCCAAGCAGAGTTAATGATGCTTTTCCTCAGCAGAACGTCATTCAGAAAACTCTCATCCCCAGCGGAGTCTTATGAGCCGAATAACCTCTTTAAGGCGGAGTCATTCAAGTGGAAACTTCTTCAACAGGATCATTACACCTCAGCGTATGCGAGCCAATTTATTTTTGGCAATTTGTGGCAAGCGTTATCCCCGGTAGAAGGGTTAATCCCCACAGAGCAATTGAAGGATCGAACAATGATCTTTTCCCCGCAGATTTGGAGTCTTCGTCCGGAAGCTCTTTTACGTTTGCATATAGTTTGCATAGCATTTTCTAAAAGCGTAGCATTCCATTGATATGGAGCATTACGGCAAAACTCAAACATAAGCATACGAAACATAAGCCAGGTTCAACCGTTTACCTACAAGCCAAAGTGATTCACAGACAAAATATTGTCATGTAACCCCAGCAAAGCTTACTACAACACTTGATCGTACGATGTTAATTCAATACCCGTCCGTATTGACCTTTAACACTCGTCCGTGTCCTTTCAGCACTCGTCCGTATTTAAACTTTTGTTTCAATACCCGTCCGTATTGACCTTTGATTCCCGTCTGTGTCCTTTCAGCACTCGTCCGTGTTTGAACTTTTGTTTCAATACCCGTCCTTATTGACCTTTGACACTCGTCCGTGTCCTTCCAACACTCGTCCATGTTTGAACTTTAGTTTCAATACTCGTCCGTATTGACCTTTGACACTCGTCCGTGTCCTTTCAGCAATCGTCCGTGTTTGAACTTTTGTTTCAATACCCGTCAGTATTGACCTTTGACACCCGTCCGTGTCCTTCCAGCACTCGTCCGTGTTTGAACTTTAGTTTCAATACCCGTCCGTATTGACCTTTGACACTCGTCCGTGTCCTTTCAGCACTCGTCCGTGTTTGAACTTTTATTTCAATACTCGTCCGTATTGACCTTTGACACTCGTCCGTGTCCTTTCAGCACTCGTTCGTGTTTGAACACTTATTTCAATACCCGTCCGTATTGACCTGTGACACTCGTCCGTGTCCTTTTAGCACCCGTCCGTGTCTGAACTTTTTATCCAATACTCATCCGTATTGACTTTTAAGATACTCGTCCGTATCTTATTAATCATCGTCCGATACTCGTCCGTATCGTCGACTTGGTCACTCGTCGTGTACCTTTGATGATTGTCCGATGCTCGTCCGTATCGTTGACCCGAACACGTGTATGTGTTCCCTTATTAATCATCATCTGATACTCGTCCGTATCGTCAACTTGGTCACTCGTCGTGTTCCTTTGATGATTGTCCGATACTCGTTCGTATCGTTGACCCGAACACTTGCGTGTGTTCCTTTTTTAATCATCATCCGATACTCGTCCGTATCGTTGACTTGGTCACTCGTCGTGTCCTTTTGATGATTGTCTGATGATCATCTGTATCATTGACCCGAACACTTGTGTGTGTTCCCTTATTAATCATCGTCCGATACTCGTCCGTATCGTCGACTTGGTCACTCGTCGTGTACCTCTGATGATTATACGATGCTCGTCCGCATCGTTGACCTTTGACACCCGTCTGTGTCCTTTCAGCACTCGTCTGTGTTTGAGCGCTTATTTCAATACTCGTCTGTATTGATCTTTGACACCCGGCCGTGTCCTTTCAGCACTCGTCCGTGTTTGAACTCTTATTTCAATACTCGTCCGTATTAACCTTTGACACCCGTTCGTGTCCTTTCAGCACCCGTCCGTGTTTTCTTTCTGTACTCGTCCGTATGGCCCTTAATAATCATTCGTATCCCTATTTCGATACACGTCGTATCAATCTATGCAATTATTTGCTGATACTTCCAGAAGGGTTTATATCCTTTTTCTTCTTCATTCAGCTTGCAAATTTTCTGGTTGTTTTGGGTATTCAATCACAATTCACCTTGATTGTCTGAATAGCCGTTGCTTTCATCCTTCTCAGGTTAACAAATGATTGAATAGGGGCAACTGTAACACCCCAAAATTTGCCCTCTTGTTGTTTCCTAGCTTATGTTTCATTGCATTGCATTTACACCTCATTGCATCACATAGCATGCACCTTGCATAAGGGCATGTGATCAGTGGACTCCAGAGTATTGATTATTCAAGGCAAGAGAGCAAGAGCCAAGGGTCTTCAACAAGCCTCAAAGGTCTCTTATATCATATTTCATATCATTTGATCCCACAAGTCATTGGAAGATGGGAATTCATCAAGAAGTTGGACAGTGCGTCATTTCCTAACCAAAAACAGCCCAAGCTAGGGTTTTGGATTCAAGTGGTCTCCTGATGAAATTTTGGTTCAAACTTGATATCAATGTTTTCTACATGATATTAAGTATCTAAGGATGAAAGATTGCCCATTGGTTCATTTCAGAAGAGGTTCAATTGGTCAGTTGCTTGAGAATCAAGAAATTGGGGAAAAAGTCAACTGTGCAGTGAAAAAAGTCAACTCCTGACTTTTTAAGGTCAAATTCATGAAATTCAAGTTACATGTGTTCAATGGACAAGATTTGACCAAGAAATGATGGAAGAATCATGAAAAATCAAGAAATGTACAAAGTTTCCATTTTTAGAAACTTAGGGTTTCCAAAAATGGCAAGTTTGGACCATTTTTCACTACACTTTAAGGCTTCCTTTCTTCATGATAAAAGCTTCAAACTTCAGGCCCAAGTTGATCCAATTAAATATCATACTCTAAGCTTCAAATCCATATAAAGAACTCTTCCATTGGATCAAAATTGAGAGAGTTATGATCAATCAAAGTGGAGCAAAATCAAGGCAAAAACCAAGTCATGGCAAGGCAAGTTCAGGCCTCCAGGCCATAATTTCATCAAACACTTGGTGTGCCAAATGTCAAGCCCATTTTCTCATTGAAGAAAGCTTCAAATGAAAAAATGTTGAACATTAAAATTATTCACCTCAATGTCCTCTTCAACTTTGATGTTGGACATTTTTCCATTTGAACAAGTTATGAATGAGTTATAGGGGTCCAAAGTTGATGGTTTCATGCTGAAGTTCACAAGTCATGATGCCATGCCAGCCTACAAAGTCACGCGCCCATGAAACCAGTTTTGTGCCTTGATGTTTGGAGCTATTTTTGATCATCTTACAAGTCTCCATTCCATCTAATTTCTATACCAAACTTGTTCTACCATGTTCCCTCTTTCCATAGCCATCAAAACCACATCATTCCATGCCTTATACATGAAGAAATTCCTCCTCAAATATCAATATTTTCACTGATTTGATTGGCATTGTTTGTTGTTGTTTCATTTGGTTTGCACCCATACACTACACACCTCCCCACTCTTTACTTCATTTGGATAAACATTCTCTTACACATGCCATGCCATACTATCCATCATACATGAAAGAAGAAAGGTGGAAAACTTGCACAACAAGCTTGCTGCGAAATCAGAAACATCACCACCATCCACTCTAAACCTCATCATGAACCTCTCCACATCATAGCCAAACTCATTAATTCGTGTTATAACTAATTGAATCAGTTAGTTAACTCAGAAACTCACTTAACTCAACTCACTTAACTCTCCTCCTAACTGTTAACCACACTAGTTAACAACTAACTCAACCTATATAAGCTCCCTTGCTCACAAAATTAATAACAACACTTCATTTTGCTCGATTTCTCTCACATTCCAAAAACTCTCATTCTCAAGTTCTTCTCTGAAACTCTCTTTCTCTCCGCACGATCTCATCATCATCTTCATATATTCATCACTCTCTTCATCAATGGTTCATCAGTGAGCAAGAACAAGGAAGATTAAGTTCCATTCATCAAGTGCATTTTCAATTCAGTTGGAATTTCATTCTGATTTCTTCAAGATTTCAAGATTCAATAGCATTTATTTTGCTCAGTTTAAGCTCAAGAACTTAAGGATCTCCTCTGGCTTTCTTTTGATTCAAGTTTCTTCAAAGTTCAGGTTATAATTTCTCTAACTTTATTGCACGAATTCATGTTGTTTTAGCTTGTTTTTCTGTTGTTTATGAAGCTTACTAGAAGCTACGATGATCCGGCTAGTTGATAGGCTCTCTAAGAGCATAGTTGCAAAATCTAGGGCAATTTTCATCTCTTCGATTCTCTTCATATGTGATTGATCTGTGAAAAATAACTGTGGATTTGCATTCTATGTAACTTCAACTTTCGATTGGTATAAGTTTTGTTAATTTCTGGAAGTTTTGAGGTTGCAGTCGCCGGAGAGTGGCCGGAGAAGACGACCGGAGGTCCTTCTCCGGCAGGTGAGGGGTCAGTTAGGGTTTAGTGCAACTTTATATCATAGCCGTTTGATCTTTTTTAATCCAACGATTCCTAAAGTGCCATCGCATAAATGAAGAAGTTTTCACTCACGTGACTTTATTTTTTATCTCAGATGCTAACGTGTGTGTGTGTACGTGGTAGCTATTGTGTTCGTGCATTCTGATTCATTTGATCTTATTGCTTTTCTTGATGATTGTTTACTGATTAATCCAATGGCTCTGATTGGAGTCAATCGTTGACTGAAGTGCATTCTATCTCACACACACACGTACCTTGGTGGGCTGAGTTAACAATTGCTTTCCACACACCCCACATTGTGAGCCCATTTATTTTCAACGTGATAATTTCTTTATCTGCACCCCCTCCATGTTTTTATTTCTTTTTAATTTCTTTTGTTATATTGCTTTGTTTTTCTTTTATTAAAAATAGTAAGTGCATTAAAAAAATTCTATGAAAATTCATAAACCATTTTTACACATTAAAATAATTTTCCATATTTTTTATTTCTGACTTTCTTTTATTTTGACATTATTTTCATAATTTCCGTTTAATTTCTTTTTAAATTGCATCCTTCTTGATGCTTGGTTTATTTTTATTTTTATTGAACTAGTTATTTTCTGATTTTTTGCATGGATTTTTGTATGATCATATTACACATCTTGAGGCACTTAATTCATATTTTTTTTATTTTTAAAGTCATTTTATCATGTATTGTGGTGAGCATTTTGGTATATTCTTTTGCTTTGATTCCATGTGGTTTTGAGGACTTGGTTAAATTGGTTTATCATTGAGTTTTGCCATGAACATTTGACATGTGATTAGCTTCTGACTCATACACTTTGTGACCTAATTCCATAATTTCTCCAAGTTTATTTCTATTTTTGCCTTGATGATTGATCACATGTGCCTTTATGAGCTTCATTGTGTGCATAAGCTATTGTTTTGTGTCCTATTGCCTATGGTCTCTTGAGATGATTGATGTTAACTTTTAACACATGTTAGCTTGGATATTATAGGTCATGTATGTCAAATTATAGGTCTTCCATGTTTCCTGAAATTCTGGTATCAGACGTGTGATGTTAAGTGCGATGTCACAACAACACACTCTGCACAATGGACAAAATAAACAGCAGAATAACACTCATGGAATTGTTCACCCAGTTCGGTCTAACTACCTATGTCTGGGGGCAACCAAGCCAGGGATGAAATTCACTACTTGTAGAATTAAATTACAGACTCAACAACCCAGTTGACAATCTCCTAATCTTAATTCCTACTAGTGACTTTCTACCTAAGAAACCACTTAGATATGAGAACACTACTCAATCCCTAAAACCTCTCGAAGAACACCCTCTTTGAGATACCTTGATTCTGCTTCACAGCTTTGATCAAGTTACACAACTCTCTTTGCTTCACAGCTTTAGAGAGGACAGAAAACAACTCACCTATTCAACCTAGAATAGTGTATACAAAACTCGTACAAAATACTTAAGACACTCAGCCTATGCTCTTGATTTTCTCTCTGTATTTCTGTACTTTTTCCTTTGGTCTTGTGCACTTTAAATAGCAACCTGAATTAGATTTGGACCAGCTACAATATCTCGCCTGATTTGTTATTTAAAACTGAATATTTAAAACAGATTTTCTCCTAAAATCTTTTCAAATCTTCAACCTTTTAAATCTCCTACAAATCTGCACCAGATCTCCTTTGCAGCGAAGAATATCTAACCCAAGATATTCGCATCCAATGAGAGAGCTTGTTCTCCACAATTCCAGCTAACACGCAAACCCTAACAACATCACAACCTGATGTTATTAATTCTGCAGATCTAATGTCACAACATCGCCATGTGACATCAGACATCCAGCTTCAGTAATAAAAATGCTTAACACAGCCCAGTGTTAAGACTCAATGTTGCAACAATACCACCTTGACATCAACATTGAACATACTTTGTTTTACCAAAATTCCAGCCAATCCAAGAACTAACAATCTCCCCCTTTAGCTAATTTTGGCTAAAACAAACTCTGCACTCTGCACCTTCAGAGACTTCAGCAGCGGAAAAACTTCAATCAATAATTTTGAAACTCCAAGCAGCAGCATTAAAACAGCTACAATCTTCAACCAGCTGCACACAATTCAATATTAGCAGCATCTACAATTCACTTCAGCATCCAGTAGCAGCAGTGAGCACTCCCCCTCAATGCAACAACCACTCCCCATAATTTCTGCATATTGTACTATAGCTAACATATTCCTTTGACAGCACCACAACTCCTTTCAACAATGTTAGACAATCATTTGACATTGACATTTGTACTTTTGGCTTTTTTTCTTTGGCTGCTTCTCCCCCTTTTTAGCCACAATTAGACAATCTTCAATCAGAAGCCCTATTAACTACAGTTAGTACACCCTAGCTCTCATTGTTAGTCTCATAATCAGCAAAAAGACATAACAAATCATAGAACAAAAATAAGGGGTGCATATACCAGCACAATATTCAAATTACAACCCGAGCACAACAGTGCAGAACAAAAAAAACTAAAGCTACTAACTAAGCAAAACATTAAAAGCCTTAATCATCTGAGCTGAGATTATCATCATCTTCATCTTCTTTTGGACTGTCATTATCAGATTCAGCATTGGCACTTACACCAGGACCATCATCAACATCCTTACTTGAGTTGGCTGCTTCACCTTCCTTTTCTGCCAATCTCAGAGTCATGATAAGTCTTTCAAAATTTTGTTTCCTTTCAGTACTAACTCTTATGACTTCATCTAACTCCTTGCAAGCCTCCTCCAGTTCTGAAATCAACCCAGTCTTGGCGGGTGACTGTTGAGATGTTGAAGCAGATGTCTTGACAATATCAGGAACATGTTTCCCTTCAAACAACTTGTAATGGATTGACAAGGCAGACTCCCTTTTGCAAACAACATCTGAATGTTGTAGAATACCAGGATGCTGAGAAAAGATAATCCCACAGATAAGAGAGGGAAAGGCAATAGGCATCTTCACAGCATTTGTAGCAGCATGCTTAATAGTCTGATCGTAGATGTAGGAGCCATAATCAAATCTTTGCTTTGTCCCAATAGCATAAATTATCTTCCCCAATCCAACAGAAATAGTGGTCTTGTGATTAGTAGGAACCCAGTTGGCAGCACCTATTCTGTGCAGAATAGCATATTTAACACTTAACAAACTGGCTAACAACTTTCCTTTTACGGGCCAAATTTTCACTTGACCTGCTGTGATTTCTTTGCACACAGTATTGTCAGTCTCTTCCACCTCTACATACTCTTTCCCATTTCTTCCTAAGTACGTATTAATAATCTCAGGAGAAAAATTAACACACTGACCTCTAACATACACCTTTCCAAAATCCACACTTCTGTTTGTAGCACCCCAAAATTTGCCCTCTCATTTCTTCATAGCATTTAGTATGAGCTTTCATTGCATTGCATTCCATTCAAGCATAGAAACATAATGCATTGCATTCTTCATAGGACATGTGATCAAGGTATTTTCCTGTGGTTTGAGCTCTCCGTATTCAGAATATTATCAGTGAGCATCAAGGACCTCTGGTTAATCATGTTTCTTTCTGCTTCAATACTTGTCTTCATTTTCAAGTTGTTCTCGGGGAATTGTTCTTGTATTGAGATTCTTGGTTATAAAGACAGGATACTTGTGGATTGAATTGCAAGTCATTGGGTCATGGACAACTGAGCTTATTGATTGAGTTTTTAAGATTCATTGAAGGTATGAGTTTGGCGGGGATTTTGAAGCTTGATGTGAATTGGACGTGTTAGGATCAGTCACGGGGATTACTTAGAAGTTAGGTCCCAAACCCATTTTTGAATGCCAATTAACCACTGCCATGTTAATATCCATATTCAAATATCCAAGACCACTTTTCTTTGTCCATTTTTAATAACCATTTTAATACCAACTTCATAAACCAATTTTTCATTATAATTCATTTGTATCCAATTATTACATATCCATTTTACTCAACATCCATATCCAAATTATCCATTTCATTTCCATTTTCATTATTCAATTTTAAGTCTAAATCCAAATTCACCAAACCACATTTTTTAGTCCAATTTCCAGGTTTTAAATCCATTACACGCTCCCAATATCCAACAATCAAAAGAATAATACATTAATCCATTCTCATAACCATTCTTCCATTCCATTTTGAAATCATTTTTGTTGGATATCCATTCATAAACTAACTTCAAATGCCCATTTTTCTAAAGGCCAAATTGTAAATATCAAATTCAATTAACTCTTCTTTCTTTATCCATTTCTTATTCAGCCTCGGACCCATCTACTGTCACCATCAATTAGAGCCATTTACATCAATTCAGTTTAATAATGTGGCAATTTTTCTGGCAGACATTCGGAAATGTTGATGTAAAGAAGGGGACTGATAACAAAATATTCATGATAGGAAAAAGAAAATAACAGCAGAAAGTTCTTAGTGGCAGATTTTATAACAGAAGCTAATATCAGAACACAAAAGAATGAATAGCAGAATTCATAATAAAAAAAAACTACTCATAACAGTTACAAACGAACACTCCTCCAACCATTTTTTTTTCCACCAACTAACATCACTCTAATCGAAAATCACTAACCATCCTAACCAAAACCATAACTGAACTCTAACAGAAATTTCTTCTTCCAATTCTTCGAACCAATCTTCAATCTCTAATCTCTCTCCATCTTTATCAATTCCCCAACTTGCAGAAACCGAAAAAACCTCTTCAATCATCATCTCTAACCTTCAATAATTTTCATCATTTCCAATTACGTTCACCAATCTTCAACCCTCAATCTTCATTATCAGCTTCGGATTCACCATCTGATACATCTTCAATCTTCACTGCAAAATCACAGAACACAATTCCGGCAAACCGCATTCAGAACACAATTTCAGCAACTTACTCGTCATCATCAACAATTGCAAGATCGGAGCTACAACAACACATTCAGAAATGAAGAAGAAGAACGCGGATTCAAAATCGATACATCGCAACAGAAGGAGAAGCGAAGAAGGAGTATAAGTGTTACCTGCGAAATCGCCGACGCCGATCGAAGATTCAACTTAGCCACGTGCAAAATTCAAGTTCTACAACCGATTCAAGAACTTGAATTCATTGCAACAACGACTTCGGATTCGCAGCAAGAAGTGGAAGAACGAATCGGACTTGAGGCATTCGTCCACGTCGTCTTTAGCTTCGATTCACAGGTGCGCTATCATTTGAATCCAAATCTGATGCATGTTAGATCTTGAATAGCGATGTACTTCTTGGACCTCCGCCGCCGTCAGCTTAAAGCCACTGCGTGGCGGAGTGATTGCTTTACCGGTGACGCCGTGTGTGAACGAGGACGCGAAGGTGACGATGAATGGAAGAAGGAGGAGCGAGCGATGAACTCTTAGAGGAGAATGATCGAGAATCAAAGGAGATGATGCCAGAATTGTGAACGGCCGGCGAGGCATGTTGAGGATTAAGAAACGACGATGGAGTTAAAAGGACGACGGCGATGGTGATGTGACGGAGACGGAGCCACGGAAGGGGATGAGATCGAGTTTTTTTGGAGAGGATGGCGATGTTGTCATGGCAGCGGAGAACATTGAAGGAGGAGGGCGGCGAAGAACATTGAGGAGTTAGTAGGTTAAAGGTTATTATGAAGGATCGTGATATTAACCCTAGAGCTACACTGATTGGGCTCCTAGGCCGATTCATTGGGCCTTTAACTGCTACTCACAGCCATGAAAATGCTATCCACACCATGTAATACTCTTTCTGCACCTTTCCCTGTTACTTGTTTTTTTAGAATTTAATGTCTTAAATTGAATCATGACGTAATTGTTTATTGTAGATTAGTTTAATAGTTTTAAAATTGAATATTGGTCTTTAGATTTTAGTTGCAGAATTCATTTTTTAGATTAGTGGATTTAAAGGTTTAATCACATTTTAGATTTAGCTTCGATCTTATTTTTTAGATTTAGGATTAACTGTGATTCGAATTAATTGGTTTTAATCTTTGTGTTTAGGATTAGATTTTATTTTTGTGAGTTGAAATTCAATCTTGGTTTAGAATGTTCAATTCATAATTTCGATTAAACCTTGCAATTAGAATTAGAGATTTCAGGAAATTAACAATTAACTTTGGTTAATGATTTAGGATAAATTAGATTAGTGTTGTTTTGAAATTTGATTTAGAATTTGATTTCGAATTAGGAACTAACTCTCAACATGTTCGAGTCGTTGGATAATTATAGATTAACTCCGATAAACTTCCGTTTAGAAACTAATTTCAATTTGATTTAGACTTTGACTTTGGATTGATGTTATTTTAGATGTTAACCATGTTTCTAGTTGACTTTTTACATGGTTTAGTGGTTGTAATTATGACTGATTAGGTTTATATTTTGCTAATGGTTTTTAAATAATTGTTTTGTTCACTAATGGCTCACTAATCGTTCTTAGCCTAATTGTTCATTAATTGTTTTTGCCTAATGGCACTAATGGTTGTGGCTATTTGTTTTTTGCTTAATTGCATTATTCATTTTTTGCTTACTAATTGTTTTTAGCTTAATCGTTCCCTATTTGTTTTTGGCTTAATTGTCCATTAGTTGCCCACTAATAGTTTTAGAAATGACTTTGAACTAATTGACATTGACCTAGTTTGAATTGATTTTGATCTTACATTGACTATGTTTTGGTTTTTATGCTAATATCAACTAATCTTTAGTAGTTTCATTTGTTAGCTTTGTTGATGGTTTTAAATAGATTTTGACAAATTGTTGTTTACATTTTGGCATTGATTTCAATTACTTCTTATTGACATTTCCTTTTGATCTTAGTTGCTCACTTTGGTTATTTCCATTTGGATTTTGACTAACCTTTGAGTTTGTTTTGTAGTGTTTTACACTTGATTAGCTAAATGTAGAAGCTGCTGTATACATAGCTGTTGTGAACAAAGGGTGCTGTAGAATGTTGATATCCTGGCTGGCTGCATATACACCCATTCTGTTCTGGAAATAGTAGCTGTTATAGACTGTTTTTACTTGTTGCTATTTTTTTACAGCTATGCAGGTGTTGGAGCGCTGTTGTTGCTGCTGTTTATGGCTTTTGGCCTTGTTTTATTGTTTTTTTGAAGAGCATTTGGTTCCATGCCTTTCACGGATCCATTCCATTTTCTAACACTTTTGTCCATTTATGCTAGGTCATTAGAAGTTGGTTGGTTTGCTTATACTTTGCTTGCGTTGCTACGGATTGATATCCGTTCGGTATCGCTTCTCTTCTCTTTTACTAATTCCGCATTTTTCCTTTTTATGCCATGAGAAGTAGGATTGGGAGTCCGTGCCACTTGGCCGACAATGATTAAAGTCCTCAAAGGAGGCTCTGCTTGTGATTGTTTAATATTGTGCCTGAAGACCTCTATGAGGCATCCCATTCCCATTCCCCCTGGCAAGACCTCCAAGAAGGCAATTGACGGAAGTTAGGGTTCGCAATCGACCCCCGTTATTCTAGTTGAGTCGTTCTTAGCTCTCATTACATGATTGAAGCTTTGAACATCACTTACTCTTGTTATCGAGTCGGAATGAGGGTTTAGCAATCAAACCCCCACGCCTTGTCTATAGCTCGGATTGACCCATGCTGATGCTTATGTGATCTGATTCACATCTTCCCCTTTCTTACTCTGCTCTCCATGGCTCTTGATACCATTGGGCGAGTACGCTTACTTCCCACAGCTAGCTTGTTTGCCTCGGTTGATATGACCCCTTGGCTAAAGCTTCCCCTTTTTACTTTGATTGTTTGACATGACTGCTTATTGACACTGTTTACTCTTTCATTGCTTTTAGTTCATTTTGTGATTGATTTATCCTGTGTTTACTTGTCTGATGACATGATCCCCTAAGGATTCCTAGCTCCATTTAATTTTTGATTAAGTTGGAGGTAGGAGAGACATTAGGATAGCAATCCATGCCTGATAACATTAGATAGCTTCCCTCCTGATCCTGACCTTAGGACCATTGATGCATGTTAACTTGTAGGACCAAGTTTCCCCCTTAGACTTTATGTGCGTCTTTCCCTTTTGTTCTCTCGCACCCATGCGATCGAGATCCTGTTTCCTGTTCACCCGTAGTACCGTGAACTACGGATGCTCTGATTCCTCTTTCTTTTCGGATTGCGGATACGTAGGCATGAGATGCGATATCTCGGCGAGCACACTAACAACTAACTTCCGTTTTTCTTACCTTTGAGTCTTTCATCTTCTCATCTCAAAGAAAACTCAAAATATCTAATAAAGGTAGGCACTTATTGCATTTAGGCCTTTCATATAAAGAAAAGATTATAAGGGGTCTTCTCTTATAATCTTAGAATGTGTAGCATATGCCCCATCTTGGGTCAATGTGTTAAACATTTGATCTTGTATGAGGGACTTAAATGCAATACTTGTTGAAGATACAGATAATAAAACACTTCTTCATTTCATAACCAACAAAAACACTTAATAAACACAAGTATGCTAGTGTGTTTGAACCTTGATAATTAGAACTAAGTGTGGGGGTCTTCTTCACCCTTAGTGTGCTTTCTTACTCATTCCATCTTGGAATGTGAGAATGTACACATTCCAATGACTAAGATTTGGATACACTATCATATGCAAACAAATGAAAAAAACTCTTAAAAGACAATAAACAAACAACAACGTCTTTCCTTCGGGAATTCTTTTCTCATCCCACTCATTCTTAGCGTACGAACGTGCTCCTTCTCGTTCTCTTGCAAGATGGTAACGCACTCGGACCAGCGAGCCTGCAACACCTGAGCTAGAACGTCAGCCGTTCCACTAAAAAACACAAACAACTTTCCCTAGGTGAGGGGAACTACGTCGCTCTGATTCTCATGTTCCCGATGAGATACGTAGGCAGTGGGGTATGGCCCATTCGAGCACTTCTTTTATTTTCCCTACATTTGTTTCTCTTTCTCATTCCATTCCTTTTCCAGTTCTTTTTCAGTATCCTTTTCTATCACCCTTTGATCGAGCAGCAAGCGTGGATCCCATCGGGTACGATGGACGCGTGGGGGTGCTAATACCTTCCTCACGCGTAACTGACTCCCGAACCCAGTTCTCTTGGTCGCAAGACCATGCTCTATCCTTTCCTTCAGGTTTATGCGGTGTTTCCTTTCCCTCTCATGGGATAAATACACATTGCTGGCGACTCTATTTCGGTGCCACTTTCGCGTTTGTACTAGGATGAAAATCTCGGGAGCGACAGCTGGCGACTCTGCTGGGAACAGGTTGACCTATTGCTGGTCCATCCTAAGCGTGTCAATCCTAGCGTTTGTTTGCTTTTATTTCATTGGGTGTTTACTGTTATATTGTATTTGCTGTTTACTGTATTTTATTACTTGTACCATATTTACAGCATGTTAGCATTTACATTTCATATATTATACTGTGTTGTACTGTTCTGTCTGTTTGGTGGGATGGGATTTCTGAGAGATAAGCCCATTACACAGGCTTGAGTATACACTTAGGATTAGAGTGAAGAGTAGTGGGACCTACATGCCGTCTGGAGTGCGTTGGGTATTCACGAAATTCACAGCCAGACGAGGCTATCTTGGGATGCATTCTGACGTGTGCGTCTTGCACATGTTAGGGTGTTGATCTAGAGAGTTGTCGACTCTGGTGACCATTCCCGAGGACTCAGTTACGGCACTCCTCCCGAGTTGTGACAGTGGCAGACCACACTTTATGGCAAACCCATTGCATATTCTCGATCCGAGGACCCAATGCTGGGAACTTGCCATAGGATGTCCTTTTGGGAAAGAGAATCAGTGGAGGCACTCCTCGATTGGCGATAGTACTGTACCCCGAGGGATGAATGTACTATTGCTTCTCGACCTCAGTGCCAGAAGCTGAGGACCTTTCGTTTTGGAGAATCAGTTGAGGCCTCCTCGATTGATGATGATGCCAAACCAGAAATGGTGAACGTATCATCATTTCTCGACCTGAGAGCCCGGGATACTGAACATCCTAGTACCCACATGTGAGAGGGGTGGGTTGTTTACAGGTTTGCAGGTAACCTTGACCTTCAACATACCCAGTATTTTGGATTTCCTATCAGTATGGACTCATCAGCCTGGTATTATGGCATTCTGATTATTCCGGCACCCTGATTATGCCGATATTCTGGCATTCCCGTATTCTGATCACGCCGGTGTTCTATTTATTCTGGTATTCTGATTATGCCTATATCCCGGAATCACGGCGTCCTGGTATCCTGACCATCCGGTATTCTGACATTTTCTTCAGAACAGACCTATGAGCTTATTCAGCCATCAACACAGCAATTATTCAGAATATGTGGAAGCTTTGATCCCATGTCTGTTGCATCTACATCATCATATTCGCATACATGTTCTTGTATTTCTAAGGGACATTAACTTTGAGACTTAATCAAAGCATAATGATCCCTTGGAAATATTCGAACATGGCATTCTGCATGGCATTCTCATACTCATATGCATAACAGGTGTTTCGGAGCAGATTTATCATTCTGACTGGGTATTCTCTTCAGAAACGGCCAACATGACTTCGTCCAACTACTCAATTTGCCACAATCAAGGTTCAGGTAGGGAAAAACTCCGAGCGGAGGTGACTGAGATGAAGACCCGGCTGGGGCATTTTATGGTGGACATTTAAGCGTTGTCACGAGGTCAGGAACTGCTGAGGGAAGAAGTCCACCAGATAAAGACTCAGATGGGCCAGGTTATGGAAATTCTGAATAAAGTGTTAAAAGACAATCAAGTGCCCGCTTTCACAGCAGAGGTTCTCACTCCTCCTATCTCTTTGGGGTATCCTCTAGACCCTGGTTTGCCTTGTGAATCCTCTCCACCGTCAGAGCTTTTTCAGCACCAACTGTTTCTTGAGGGTCTAAAGCCAGAAAATCCAGAAAAGAAGTTTGTGCCAATCCCGATGCCATACGCTCAGTTGCTTCAACTTCGGCTAATTGATTTGGTTGATGCGGGACCTCCACACACCAAGTTTCGTATGGGTTCCAATGTCCATGATAGGTGTGAATTCCATTCAGGGGTACCTGGTCATGATGTTGAAGATTGTAAGATGCTCAAATATAAGGTCCCAGGGCTCATTGATTCAGGGGCAATCGAGTTCGCTCCCATCAGCACTGTCAATCAAAGAGATGTTCCTCCGACTGCTGCTAAAGAGGTGGATATTCTTCCTTCCTCTCAGGGACCTTCCTCAATCCAGAAGCCTTGGGTTCCAAAACTACCGCATCAGCAAATCACAGATGGGATCCTCCCGGTTGCATCCCTTTATCATTAACAGAAGCAAGAAAGGGTTTTTGATCCTCTACCGATGTGTCATGCCAAATTACTTCAGCAATTGCTTCAGTTAAGATTGATTGAGCTTCGAAAGATGACTCCTCCTGCAAAGCTTCCAAAAGGATGGGATGTCAAGGCTTATTGTGATTTTCACTCAGGGGCACCAGGCCATGATATTGAGGGGTGTAGAGCATTCCAGCACCAGGTGCAAGACTTGATTAACTCAAAGGTTATCACACCAGACGGGTGGCCCATAAATTGAACTTTCTTCATCAGGTTGAGCACCCAGTTTGCAAGAACATCTTCAGAAGCAACAAGTCCAGATGGAGTCAAGCCTCCTCAACAAGGGCAATCATTTAGCTTCTTTACTGCATTATCATCTGTAGTTTTTTATGTTTGTCAAAACATTTGTGTGCATGCATGAAATCTGTTTTTCTTTTTATGTTAATCCTGATAAAGCGCGCATGTTTTTCCTGAAGTAATCCATTCGTATTCACTCATAAGTTTGTATATGTGCATTGCAATACCAATTGTCTTGCTTAAACTCTTGAGGGAGGATGATGATTTGAAAACGCAAAAATTTCTAATTGTGTGCTTTTGAACAGAACCCTGTTGAGGATGTACAGGCATTGTTTCAACTCCCCAAACACTGGAGATATAAGGGAGAGAGACCCTCGTTAACCCCTTTGAGCCTTGAAGTAGGAGTTTCTTTTCGTACGAAAAAACCCTCACATTTAACCCAGGGGCAGGGTAGGCGTCAGTTAATTTGACCGAGCGTTCAAATTTCAAAAGGAGTGTGCATCTGAGGATCCATTACCTTCTATTCCACCATCAAGAGGTCATGAGATGTGAAACCACAATGGTTATCCATCAACAATCAAAGAGTGAGGCAGTCACAACCCTTTCAACAAAGTCAAGACAAGCCAGTGTCACACGATTTGTTCGAAAAAAAAAGAGAAAAAAAAAAGAAGGAAAAAGCCCGCTAAGTTGAAACTTGAAAACAAGCAACTTAGGCAAAAGTTAGGGCATCCCGCTGGACTCCGAAATCAAAGATTCAATAGAATCAGTCCAGGCAAAAATTAGGGATAAAAAAAAAAGGGGCAAAAGAATGCGAAAGCGAAAAACAAAAGGATTACAAAAGAAAATCCTCGAGCAAGAACAAAGTCGTGTGACTACGAACAAAAGACAAAGGGGTGACTGTCACTCCAAAGCCTCATTAGGTGTCAAACCATCAGATGCATGGGTTCCTTAAAGATCACAAAATCTTTTTGAGAGATGAGCGCTCGTGCCAAATTAACTGAACGTAGGACTGGAGAAAATCACGAAGAGTGGGTGGGCACCAATAAACTTTGAGCCATAAACCATTTTTCTCAAAACCGTGAACCAGGCCACGATACAACCTTCAAAAGTCCTAATTGAAACAGGGTTATTTCGAAAGCATACTACCAAGAGATAGCGTTCCTGACTCCTATGAGTTGTGCTAAAAAATCTTTATTGGTGTTGCACGTGCATTGCATTCTTTCATTCAAAAATTAATGTCGTATCCTAACCCGTGATCCGCTCACAAAGGGTTTGCGACATCTTTTTCAGTAAAACTTCAAGATTAACATGTGTGTTGCATTAGAATTTTCATTCTCAGAATAAAACATTTTCTGCTTGCATACATTTGTTTGACATCAAAAGAAGTCTGTACATGGAAATGCAGTCCAGAAGCTTAATCTTGCCGAGTTGAGAATCCTGAAACTCCCGAAGGACAGCCACATCTAGTGGTAATTCCTCAGGAAACTTTGTTGAACGGGAGCTTTCCCAACAAGTTGTGCTAAGACGTAGTCGATCTGGGGCAATCACGTCGAACCATCTCTTTAAGGTGTAACCAATCTGAGCCAATCACGTCGAGAAATCTCTTCAGAGTCCATCTAGACTGGGGCAATGACTTCGAGATTCAATTTCCTCCAAAGGCCGGTATTCTGGGTCCTCCTCCAAAGATCAGTAGTCAGGGGCAAAACCACTTCAAGGTTCATGCTGAGGCAGGCCACCCCAAGAGCATGAGAAGTTAGTCCATCCAGATGACTGATCAGCCTTTCCAGGGTTCAGAGTATTGGGGCAGAATATCTCACGAGATTGTTCATGAATCTTCTCGAGGTGAAATCCTCTGAAAACCATATGGTCCGGGGCAGTTACGTCAAGATCCGGCGAATCTCTACAAGAGTTTGAGGACATTGAGGCATTTTGAATGTCAAGTCTTCTGTAAAATCCTCTTAAAGGGCATCCCCCAGCAAGAGATGCGGCAAAACCTTTCTCCCCAAAAAGTGGTGGTTCAGAGTTAGATTTTCTCTGTTGCAGAAGTCATATCCAGCACGGGACATACGTGCATATCCTTTGACTGCAGGTAGCAGCCTCATACTAGGCTCAAAGGCAAAATTGAAGCCTTTGCGAGATCACGGGATCATGTTCAGGGAAGGGTTCACTTGTCACCCTTTTGTCACAACTTTTACTAATTGAGTCCATCATTTGGTCGGCGGTCGGTCACGACGATTCGATATCAGTGAATTGAGTTCAACTGGGTATCGTTGTATCTCATTAAGTCGATTCTCTCATTCAGTACTCCCAACAGCTACAAGCTTTTCTGTGTCGATAACGGTTGCAAATTCTCCAGTAGAGTTGCTTCGCGGACACCGAAATTAATGGTCAATCCCCAGTGAAGTCACCAGGAGTTTGAAGATGCTTAATCTTCTGTAAAATCCTCTTATGACGTTTTCTTCAGATTAGCCGCGTAATCTGGGGCAAAAGTGAGGTTGTGACCCTCCCGAACATGGGGCATTTAAATTTCCCCGGCAGAAGATGTTCCAGATCTATTATCCCCAGTAGAGTTTGAGGACAATTGGTCTTCTATAAAATCCTCTCAAGAGACGTTCCCCAGCACGAGATGCTTGAAAGCGATTCTCCCCAGCAGAGTTTGTTATAAACTCATCATCCCCAGTGGAGTCGTCAAACGGCAAGTTCGCCTAACATGGGGCATTGTGGTACTTATCCTAAGCTTGACAGTCGTATTCCTCAGCAGACTACAATGGAGTTGCTTTGGGTTTCCCAGCAGATTTCTAGGGACTCTTTTCCAACAAGTTGCAGTGAAATGTCCTAGCCAGGATTTGCATATCCCCGGCAGAGTAGCCCTGATTCCCAACAAGATTGTATCTCTGATAGTTGCATTCCCCACAGGTTTCAGCATGTGAAATTTTTTGAAGAATAATTCCCAGCTGAATTATTTTCTCTCCCCACAGAGTCCGACATTTTGACAGTAATTTCCCCAGCAAGGTCTAAATAGATCAAGGGAATCTCTTCTTCAGCAAGGTGTCAGCATACGATATTACCCAGCCGGTGGTGTAATTCTCAGCATTGCGCATTTACAATCCAAAGTCCAATTTAATTTTGGCATACAGACAATTTGTTCATATTATTCCAGCAGGTGGGATAGTATTGCAGATGGTTGTTCCAGCAGGTGGAGTGATCATTATATACAGTTTGTTCATATTATTCCAGCAGGTGGGATAGTATTGCATATGGTTGTTCCAGTAGGTGGAGTGATCATTATATACAGTTTGTTCATATTATTCCAGCAGGTGGGATAGTATGGCAGATGGTTATTCCAGCGGGTGGGAAGATCATTATATACAGTTTGTTCATATTATTCCAGCAGGTGGGATAGTATGGCAGATGGTTATTCCAGCAGGTGGAATGATCATACAAACAGTAGTTTACATGGTTCCAGCAGGTAGGATGATGATAAACAACTATATTCTCAGCAAAGTCCAACGACAGATTGGCAAAAGTCCATCTTAGGGTGGCAAATCAGCAAAGTCCAACGACAGTTTGGCAAAGCACTCAAAGTCCAACGACAGTTTGGCAAAGCACTCAAAGTCCAACGACAGTTTGGCAAAGCATTCAAAGTCCAACGACAGTTTGGCAAAGCTTTCAAAGACAGTTTGGTAAGCGCCAAAGTCCAACGACAGTTTGGCAAAGCTTCCAACGACAGTTTGGTAAGCACCGAAGTCCAACGACAGTTTGGCAAAGCTTCCAACGACGATTTGGTAAGCACCAAAGTCCAACGACAGTTTGGCAAAGCTTCCAACGACAGTTTGGTAAGCACCAAAGTCCAACGACAGTTTGGCAAAGCTTCCAACGACAGTTTGGTAAGCACCAAAGTCCAACGACAGTTTGGCAAAGCTTCCAACGACAGTTTGGTAAGCACCAAAGTCCAACGACAGTTTGGCAAAGCTTCCAACGACGGTTTGGTAAGCACCAAAGTCCAATGACAGTTTGGCAAAGCTTCTAAAGCCGGTTTGGTAAGCACCGAAATCCAACGACAGTTTTGTAAAAGCTGCGAAAGTCTATCTGAAGATGGCAAGTTTGAGATTCCAACGCCGGTTTGGTAATCATTAAAGTCCAACGACAGATTGGCAGAAATCCAACACGAATTGGTAAACGTCCAACGACAGTTTGGCAGAAATCCAACGACAGATTGGTAGAAGTCCAACGACAGATTGGCAAAAATCCAACGACTGATTGGCAAAAGTCCAACGACAGATTGGCAGAGCAGCTAAAGTCCATCGATGGTATGGCAAGCCAGTAGTCGCCTGGCGTTGTTCAAAAAGACATTGTTGAAAGTCCATCGACGGTATGGCAAGCCAGTAGTCGTCTGGCGTCGTTCAAAAAGACATTGTTAAAGTCCACCCAAAGTGTGGCAAGCCGGTGTTATTCATCATCAGAGTTTTCTTTAAGCAGAGTTCATTTGGTGGGGTTTATATCCCTTTTCTTCTTCTCCACAGAGTGCAAATTTTCGGGTTATTCTTCGGTATTCAATCCCTCCATACCTTGAACGTCTGACAGCAATCACTATCATCCATTCAGGTCTACAGTGATTGAATAGGGGCAGCTGTAGCACCCCAAAATTTGCCCTCTCATTTCTTCATAGCATTTAGTATGAGCTTTCATTGCATTGCATTCCATTCAAGCATAGAAACATAATGCATTGCATTCTTCATAGGATATGTGATCAAGGCATTTTCCTGTGGTTTGAGCTCTCCGTATTCAGAATATTATCAGTGAGCATCAAGGACCTCTAGTTAATCATGTTTCTTTCTGCTTCAAGACTTGTCTTCATTTTCAAGTTATTCTCGGGGAATTGTTCTTGTATTGAGATTCTTGGTTATAAAGACAGGATACTTGTGGATTGAATTGCAAGTCATTGGGTCATGGACAACTGAGCTTATTGATTGAGATTTTAAGATTCATTGAAGGTATGAGTTTGGCGGGGATTTTGAAGCTTGATGTGAATTGGACGTGTTAGGATCAGTCACGGGGATTACTTAGAAGTTAGGTCCCAAACCCATTTTTGAATGCCAATTAACCATTGCCATGTTAATATCCATATTCAAATATCCAAGACCACTTTTCTTTGTCCATTTTTAATAACCATTTTAATACCAACTTCATAAACCAATTTTTCATTATAATTCATTTGTATCCAATTATTACATATCCATTTTACTCAACATCCATATCCAAATTATCCATTTCATTTCCATTTTCATTATTCAATTTTAAGTCTAAATCCAAATTCACCAAACCACATTTTTTAGTCCAATTTCCAGGTTTTAAATCCATTACACACTCCCAATATCCAACAATCAAAAGAATAATACATTAATCCATTCTCATAACCATTCTTCCATTCCATTTTGAAATCATTTTTGTTGGATATCCATTCATAAACTAACTTCAAATGCCCATTTTTCTAAAGGCCAAATTGTAAATATCAAATTCAATTAACTCTTCTTTCTTTATCCATTTCTCATTCAGCCTCGGACCCATCTACTGTCACCATCAATTAGAGCCGTTTACATCAATTCAGTTTAATAATGTGGCAATTTTTCTGGCGGACATTCGGAAATGTTGCTGTAAAGAAGGGGACTGATAACAAAATATTCATGATAGGAAAAAGAAAATAATAGCAGAAAGTTCTTAGTGGCAGATTTTATAACAGAGCTAATATTAGAACACAAAAGAATGAATAGCAGAATTCATAATAAAAAAAACTACTCATAACAGTTACAAACGAACACTCCTCCAACCATTTTTTTTTCCACCAACTAACATCACTCTAACCGAAAATCACTAACCATCCTAACCGAAACCATAACTGAACTCTAACAGAAATTTCTTCTTCCAATTCTTCGAACCAATCTTCAATCTCTAATCTCTCTCCATCTTTATCAATTCCCCAACTTGCAGAAACCGAAAAAACCTCTTCAATCATCATCTCTAACCTTCAATAATTTTCATCATTTCCAATTACGTTCACCAATCTTCAACCCTCAATCTTCATTATCAGCTTCGGATTCACCATCTGATACATCTTCAATCTTCACTGCAAAATCACAGAACACAATTCCGGCAAACCGCATTCAGAACACAATTTCAGCAACTTACTCGTCATCATCAACAATTGCAAGATCGGAGCTACAACAACACATTCAGAAACGAAGAAGAAGAACGCGGATTCAAAATCGATACATCGCAACAGAAGGAGAAGCGAAGAAGGAGTATAAGTGTTACCTGCGAAATCGCCGACGCCGATCGAAGATTCAACTTAGCCACGTGGAAAATTCAAGTTCTACAACCGGTTCAAGAACTTGAATTCATCGCAACAACGACTTCGGATTCGCAGCAAGAAGTGGAAGAACGAATCGGACTTGAGGCATTCGTCCACGTCGTCTTTAGCTTCGATTCACAGGTGCGCTATCATTTGAATCCAAATCTGATGCATGTTAGATCTTGAATAGAGATGTACTTCTTGGACCTCCGCCGCCGTCAGCTTAAAGCCACTGCGTAGCGGAGTGATTGCTTTACCGGTGACGCCGTGTGTGAACGAGGACGCGAAGGTGACGATGAATGGAAGAAGGAGGAGCGAGCGATGAACTCTTAGAGGAGAATGATCGTAGGATCAAAGGAGATGATGTCGTAATTGTGAACGGCCGGCGAGGCATGTTGAGGATTGAGAAACGACGATGGAGTTGAAAGGACGACGGCGATGGTGATGTGACGGAGACGGAGCCACAGAAGGGGATGAGATCGAGTTTTTTTCGAGAGGATGGCGATGTTGTCATGGCAGCGGAGAACATTGAAGGAGGAGGGCGGCGAAGAACATTGAGGAGTTAGTAGGTTAAAGGTTATTATGAAGGATCATGATATTAACCCTAGAGCTACACTGATTGGGCTCCTAGGCCGATTCATTGGGCCTTTAACTGCTACTCACAGCCATGAAAATGCTATCCACACCATGTAATACTCTTTCTGCACCTTTCCCTGTTACTTGTTTTTTTAGAATTTAATGTCTTAAATTGAATCATGACGTAATTGTTGATTGTAGATTAGTTTAATAGTTTTAAAATTGAATATTGGTCTTTAGATTTTAGTTGCAGAATTCATTTTTTAGATTAGTGGATTTAAAGGTTTAATCACATTTTAGATTTAGCTTCGATCTTATTTTTTAGATTTAGGATTAACTGTGATTCGAATTAATTGGTTTTAATCTTTGTGTTTAGGATTAGATTTTATTTTTGTGAGTTGAAATTCAATCTTGGTTTAGAATGTTCAATTCATAATTTCGATTAAACCTTGCAATTAGAATTAGAGATTTCAGGAAATTAACAATTAACTTTGGTTAATGATTTAGGATAAATTAGATTAGTGTTGTTTTGAAATTTGATTTAGAATTTGATTTCGAATTAGGAACTAACTCTCAACATGTTCTAGTCGTTGGATAATTATAGATTAACTCCGATAAATTTCCGTTTAGAAACTAATTTCAATTTGATTTAGACTTTGACTTTGGATTGATGTTATTTTAGATGTTAACCATGTTTCTAATTGACTTTTTACATGGTTTAGTGGTTGTAATTATGACTGATTAGGTTTATATTTTGCTAATGGTTTTTGAATAATTGTTTTGTTCACTAATGGCTCACTAATCGTTCTTAGCCTAATTGTTCATTAATTGTTTTTGCCTAATGGCACTAATGGTTGTGGCTATTTGTTTTTTGCTTAATTGCATTATTCATTTTTTGCTTACTAATTGTTTTTAGCTTAATCGTTCCCTATTTGTTTTTGGCTTAATTGTCCATTAGTTGTCCACTAATAGTTTTAGAAATGACTTTGAACTAATTGACATTGACCTAGTTTGAATTGATTTTGATCTTACATTGACTATGTTTTGGTTTTTATCCTAATATCAACTAATCTTTAGTAGTTTCATTTGTTAGCTTTGTTGATGGTTTTAAATAGATTTTGACTAATTGTTGTTTACATTTTGGCATTGATTTCAATTACTTCTTATTGACATTTCCTTTTGATCTTAGTTGCTCACTTTGGTTATTTCCATTTGGATTTTGACTAACCTTTGAGTTTGTTTTGTAGTGTTTTACACTTGATTAGCTAAATGTAGAAGCTGCTGTATACATAGCTGCTGTGAACAAAGGGTGCTGTAGAATGTTGATATCCTGGCTGGCTGCATATACACCCATTCTGTTCTGGAAATAGTAGCTGTTATAGACTGTTTTTACTTGTTGCTATTTTTTTACAGCTATGCAGGTGTTGGAGCGCTGTTGTTGCTGCTGTTTATGGCTTTTGGCCTTGTTTTATTTTTTTTTTTGAAGAGCATTTGGTTCCATGCCTTTCACGGATCCATTCCATTTTCTAACACTTTTGTCCATTTATGCTAGGTCATTAGAAGTTGGTCGGTTTGCTTATACTTTGCTTGCGTTGCTACGGATTGATATCCGTTCGGTATCGCTTCTCTTCTCTTTTACTAATTCCGCATTTTTCCTTTTTATGCCATGAGAAGTAAGATTAGGAGTCCGTGCCACTTGGCCGGCAATGATGAAAGTCCTCAAAGGAGGCTTTGCTTGTGATTGTTTAATATTGTGCCTGAAGACCTCTATGAGGCATCCCATTCCCATTCCCCCTGGCAAGACCTCCAAGAAGGCAATTGACGGAAGTTAGGGTTCGCAATCGACCCCCGTTATTCTAGTTGAGTCGTTCTTAGCTCTCATTACATGATTGAAGCTTTGAACATCACTTACTCTTGTTATCGAGTCGGAATGAGGGTTTAGCAATCAAACCCCCACGCCTTGTCTATAGCTCGCATTGACCCATGCTGATGCTTATGTGATCTGATTCACATCTTCCCCTTTCTTACTCTGCTCTCCATGGCTCTTGATACCATTGGGCGAGTACGCTTACTTCCCACAACTAGCTTGTTTGCCTAGGTTGATATGACCCCTTGGCTAAAGCTTCCCCTTTTTACTTTGATTGTTTGACATGACTGCTTATTGACAT
Source organism: Lathyrus tuberosus (assembly GCA_022829125.1). NCBI lineage: Eukaryota > Viridiplantae > Streptophyta > Magnoliopsida > Fabales > Fabaceae > Lathyrus > Lathyrus tuberosus. Next base: position 2,248,310 of record JALAZF010000233.1, read on the forward strand.
TGTTTACTCTTTCATTGCTTTTAGTTCATTTTGTGATTGATTTATCCTGTGTTTACTTGTCTGATGACATGATCCCCTAAGGATTCCTAGCTCCACTTAATTTTTGATTTAGTCGGAGGTAGGAGAGACATTAGGATAGCAATCCATGCCTGATAACATTAGATAGCTTCCCTCCTGATCCTGACCTTAGCACCATTGATGCATGTTAACTTGTAGGACCAAGTTTCCCCCTTAGACTTTATGTGCGTCTTTCCCTTTTGTTCTCTCGCACCCATGTGATCGAGATCCTGTTTCCTGTTCACCCGTAGTACCGTGAACTACGGATGCTCTGATTCCTCTTTCTTTTCGGATTGCGGATACGTAGGCATGAGATGCGATATCTCGGCGAGCACACTAACAACTAACTTCTATTTTTCTTACCTTTGAGTCTTTCATCTTCTCATCTCAAAGAAAACTCAAAATATCTAATAAAGGTAGGCACTTATTGCATTTAGGCCTTTCATATAAAGAAAAGATTATAAGGGGTCTTCTCTTATAATCTTAGAATGTGTAGCATATGCCCCATCTTGGGTCAATGTGTTAAACATTTGATCTTGTATGAGGGACTTAAATGCAATACTTGTTGAAGATACAGATAATAAAACACTTCTTCATTTCATAACCAACAAAAACACTTAATAAACACAAGTATGCTAGTGTGTTTGAACCTTCATAATTGGAACTAAGTGTGGGGGTCTTCTTCACCCTTAGTGTGCTTTCTTACTCATTCCATCTTGGAATGTGAGAATGTACACATTCCAATGACTAAGATTTGGATACACTATCATATGCAAACAAATGAAAAAAACTCTTAAAAGACAATAAACAAACAACAACGTCTTTCCTTCGGGAATTCTTTTCTCATCCCACTCATTCTTAGCGTACGAACGTGCTCCTTCTCGTTCTCTTGCAAGATGGTAACGCACTCGGACCAGCGAGCCTGCAACACCTGAGCTAGAACGTCATCCGTTCCACTAAAAAACACAAACAACTTTCCCTAGGTGAGGGGAACTACGTCGCTCTGATTCTCATGTTCCCGATGAGATACGTAGGCAGTGGGGTAGGGCCCATTCGAGCACTTCTTTTATTTTCCCTACATTTGTTTCTTTTTCTCTTTCCATTCCTTTTCCAGTTCTTTTTCAGTATCCTTTTCTATCACCCTTTGATCGAGCAGCAAGCGTGGATCCCATCGGGTACGATGGACGTGTGGGGGTGCTAATACCTTCCTCACGCGTAACCGACTCCCGAACCCAGTTCTCTTGGTCGCAAGACCATGCTCTATCCTTTCCTTCAGGTTTATTCGGTGTTTCCTTTCCCTCTCATGGGATAAATACACATTGATGGCGACTCTATTTCGGTGCCACTTTCGCGTTTGTACTAGGATGAAAATCCCGGGAGCGACACTATTGTCATTAATAGCCACAGGAATGTTTACTACAAATTCCTTGACTAACCCATCATAGCCCTTGGACAATCCAGAAACAGTCTTCATTAGCCCAGCAACTTTAATCAATTCTACAACTTCCTTGATTTCCAAAGCATCTCCACCAAGTTCTCTTTCTAGTGCCAGTCTTCTTTGATAGACAAATTTCCACATGGGTGCACTGCTAGCATAGTGGAATGAAATGTTGTCAACTGGAACATCAGGAATTTTGTCAGTAATTCTCTTCAATATTGATCTTCTAACTGGAGTGATGTCTTGAACATCGTCCTCAGCATCAAACTCAGATTCTGAATCTTCCCTCAGCTTCCTCTTTTTGGAATTTACAGCTACTTTGCTCCAAGTCTTAGTAGGCCCCACCACGGTTGATTTCTTCTTTTTGTTCTCAGGTTTCTCCTTAGGTGGAGAATCTGTAGACTTCCCTATTCTAGACCTTATTCTCTTGGCAATACCAGGAACAGCTTTTCCGATAACTTCATTGTCTGAAAGGTCAATCACATCCACCTTATCAGCATTCTTCTTTTCTCTGGGGCTAGGATCATCATCCCTAGCAGGTGATGTTCTGACATTAGGTTCAACATCAACTTCCTCTTCTACATGAGCATCTTCAACTTCAGTTTTAACTTCTGCATCTTCAATAACTGAAATAGCCAATCTGTGAAGCTTGGTTTCAGTATGCTGTATGTCATCCTTTTCAGCAGGCATTTGTCTAAGAGGTATAGATATTCCTTTCACCGACAAACCCTTATCCAAAATTTTTGTGGCAATCTGATTGAGATTTTCATCAACATCAACTCTTTCCTCAACGGCTTGAGAAGGAGGAGTGGTAGTCTTAGGAATAGAGCGGTCTCCGAACAGAATGCTAGTCACAAATGCTCTGCTATTGCTATCATCAATTTTCTTAGCAGTTGATTGATTCGAAGAAGAGTTACCTGTTGAAGCCCTCCTTGGTTGAAATTTCTCAGGTCTGCTCTCAGAAGCAGGCACTACCATAGATAGAGGAGTTATATTCAAGGCTTCATACACAGCGCCTTTGTTCGTAAAAACCCTAGATTTTTTATGAGTGGAACTTTTGGATTCAGACTTTCTAGATGAAGAAGACACTTGTTTCGACATTGTTCCTGTACGGCAACTGATGATTAGAGAGGGGTTAGGATTTCTTTTCTTAGAGGAGAAGATGTCCAGATGAAGATGGTTGTGGCGTGTGAAATCAATTATAGGGAGTGATAGTCTAAGGTATGGCGCCTGAATTTGAGTATCCCTTAAAGGCCAATCAATTATTTTCTCCCTCCAATTTAACTTTCCTTTTAAAAATTTAAAAGGATTCACATTAAGAGTACTTAACCCTAGCAGACTTTCACACTTGATGTCACAGTCTAATGTTGAAACATCAGTCTTAACATCGATAGTTGAGCTAACTTCTATAGGTATCCATAGATAACAATTATCTCTGGATCTAACTCCTTTCATGACCACCTCATCTTTTTCGTTTGTCACCAGACACTCATCCTTGGAATAGCTGACTTTGTAACCTTCATCACATAGCTGACTTATGCTAATCAGATTAGCCTTCAAACCTTGGACAAGGATCACACTATCAAGAGTAAGACCATCATGATTCTTCACTCTTCCAATTCCTTCTACTACTCCTTCTTCTCCATTGCCAAACACAACCTTATTTGCATGGCAAGGATTGAACTCCACCAACTGCTCCTTGGATCCAATCATGTGCTTTGAACATCCACTGTCAAAGTACCATGCATCCATGGCAAAATGTCCATCTGAGGTATGAGCCAATAGACATGTGACCTGAGCTTTAGGAACCCATTGTTTCACCACGTTGGGCCTGACCTCCTTCTGTCTGGGTTGAGGAGCAGAATTTGGATAACCATGAAGCTTGAAGCACGAGGACTGCATATGTCCAGACCTGCCTCAATAGAAACATTTGACTCTGTCATCTCTGAAGTGGTTAAACCTTCTGCCACTTTGATGATGATACGGTTGGTGCTGCCACCCATAATGATGTCTCCTTCTACCATAGTTAGCCTGTCTTCTATGGTGCGGTTGTCTTCTCCTGTACTGAGGATGCTGTCTCCTAGGCTGTCTCCTATGATGATGAGGCTTCCTTCTTCCATAGTAATGAGACACAACATTGTTGTACTCATATCCATATCCATACCAGTCTCCCTAATGTTGAGACATCGGATGAGACATGTTCTGTTTGAACCTGGCAGCTTGCAGCTCTTGTGATATTGGGGAGTCATATACTGACTAGCTCCCTGGGGCTGCATCTTCCTCTGATGAGGACCATTCTTTTTCTCTACATTCTGAGGCTGAACAACCTTCTTAGGGGTAGGATCCTGTCTCTTTGTTTGGGACACCTCCTCCTTTGTTCCTGAAGTGCTTGCTTCAGCAGAAACCTTTTTCTCAGCCACAAATCCTATGCCTGACTTGTCACCAGCAACCTTTTCTGTCTGAAGGATCTTCTCCAGTGTGTCTGTACCACAGTTTAGCATCCTAACAGACTTGGTCATATGATCAAGATGAGCTTTGACAAGTGAGACCTCGTTTTCCAAATCAGCTTTAGCAGTCTCAAGCTGAGCAATCTGTTGCTTGTGGCACTTGTTTTCTTGACAAATCTCAGCACATTTTAAGCACAACTCTTGATAAGTAGATGCTAACTCCTCATACGTTATTTCTCCATCACTAGAATCATCATCAGAACAATAGTTCCTGTTAAAGCTCTAACATGCTTTGCTGACTCACCTTCACTTTCACTATCAGAGTCAAACCAGGAAACTGTCATGCCCTTCTTCTTCTTTTTCAAGAAGGTGGGACACTCTTTCTTGACATGTCCATACCCTTCACACTCAAAGCACTGAACTCCTTTATCTTGGGCAGTTTTCTCTTCATCCTTCTCTTTTGACTTGCTGGTGTCAGAAGATATGTTCTTGACATTAGGCCTGGAGTTATTATTCATCCTCTTGAACACTTTGTTGAACTATCTTCCCAACATAACTATGGCCTGAGATAGATCCTCATGGGATTCAAAACTCTTTCCTTTTTCTTCTTGATCATTTGACACCAAGGCTATACTCTTTGGCTTCTTTTCAGGTTCTTCCTCATTCAACCCAAGCTCAAAAGTTTGAAGAGATCCAATGAGCTCATCAACTCTCATCTTGATGATGTCTTGTGATTCTTCAATGGCAGTTACCTTCATCTTATACTTCTTAGGAAGGGACCTAAGGATCTTCCTTAGAAGCTTCTCATCAGACATTTTTTCACCAAGAGCACCGGATGCATTGGTCAGCTCCAGAACATTCATGTGGAAGTCATGAATAGTCTCATCTTCCTTCATCTTCAGGCTTTCAAATTTTGATGTTAGAATCTGAAGTCTTGACATTTTAACTCTAGATGTACCTTCATGAGTGGCCTTCAAAATATCCCACGCTTCCTTAGCAACTTCACAGGTATTGATTAACCTGAAAATATTCTTATCCACTCCATTGAAAATTGCATTTAGAGCTTTGGAATTACCAAGGGCAAGCTCATCTTCTTCCTTGGTCCATTCTTCTTCAGGCTTTGGCTTTGAGGTGCCCTCTTTATCTTTGCCAGCATCATCTTTTTCACACACAGCAGGTGCTTTCCACTCTTTAATAATGGCCTTCCAAGCCCTGTTGTCCAAGGATTTTAAGAAAGTGGTCATCCCTGGCTTCCAATAGTCATAATTGGATCCATCCAAAATAGGGGGTATGTTGACGAATCCTCCAACTTCTTTGTCCATCTTTACACCAGAAAGTAACTTCCCTAGATCTCACCCAAAGACAGACAAGATGCCTGCTCTGATACCAATTGAAATTCTGGTATCAGACGTGTGATGTTAAGTGCGATGTCACAACAACACACTCTGCACAATGGACAAAATAAACAGTAGAATAACACACAAGGAATTGTTCACCCAGTTCGGTCTAACTACCTACGTCTGGGGGCTACCAAGCCAGGGATGAAATTCACTACTTGTAGAATTAAATTACAGACTCAGCAACCCAGTTGACAATCTCCTAATCTTAATTCCTACTAGTGACTTTCTACCTAAGAAACCACTTAGATATGAGAACACTACTCAATCCCTAAAACCTCTCGAAGAACACCCACTTTGAGATACCTTGATTCTGCTTCACAGCTTTGATCAAGTTACACAACTCTCTTTGCTTCACAGCTTTAGAGAGGACAGAAAACAACTCATGTATTCAACCTAGAATAGTGTATACAAAACTCGTACAAAATACTTAAGACACTCAGCCTATGCTCTTGATTTTCTCTCTGTATTTCTGTACTTTTTCCTTTGGTCTTGTGCGCTTTAAATAGCAACCTGAATTAGATTTGGACCAGCTACAATATCTCGCCTGATTTGTTATTTAAAACTGAATATTTAAAACAGATTTTCTCCTAAAATCTTTTCAAATCTTCAACCTTTTAAATCTCCTACAAATCTGCACCAGATCTCCTTTGCAACGAAGAATATCTAACCCAAGATATTCGCATCCAATGAGAGAGCTTGCTCTCCACAATTCTAGCTAACACGCAAACCCTAACAACATCACAACCTGATGTTATTAATTCTGCAGATCTAATGTCACAACATCGCCATGTGACATCAGACATCCAGCTTCAGCAATAAAAATGCTTAACACAGCCCAGTGTTAAGACTCAATGTTGCAACATCACCACCTTGACATCAACATTGAACATACTTTGTTTTACCAAAATTCCAGCCAATCCAAGAACTAACTTTTCCTTTTGACATGTTTTGCAATTGATGTTCATCTTGCATTCACACTTAATTGTGCATCTATCACTTTCTCTTCTTTCACATAGTTGTGTGTATCTCATAATGGTATGCCATCTACACTCATTCTTGTATGTTCCTCTATTGTATATATATCATTTCATCCATTTTCATTGACTCATAATGTCATATCATATGCATTGCAATTACATGAACATTTGAAACATGTTTCATTTTATATGAACTTCAACTTGTGCTCTCTCTTCCTAATCTCTAAAGTGATTTGTGTATGAACCAAACTTGTTCATTTGTGCATTCTCATGTCATATTAGGATAGGTATGCTACTGATTCATGTGCATTTGCATTCATAATTGTATTTCACCATCATGTGTGACTTGTCTTGTAAATAAACCCATCTGTGTGCATATTCTTCTACTTCCATCTAATATGATTTTGATGAGACACTTGTGCCACCTTGCCATGCTTGCTTTTGTGTGAGATTATGTGGTTTGTCTAGAGAATTATAGGTCCAACTTGGATCACTCATAGGTCATGTTGGTTTGTGTTTACCTTTGATGTGTGCTTATGCATTTTTACTTGCATTTTTGACCTAACTCCACATCTAATTTCTTCTTGTGCTCTACATGATTTGTGTTTGCATTGAGTATACCATTCCACTCATGTCATGTCCATGCCATCAATTGTATGCTACTGGTCCACATGTACTCATACTCATTTCACATGTTATGCATCTTTAACATGTAAGTTTGTGCATTTAATTGAAACTTGTTTCTCTTCTTGTCATTTCTTTTCATCTTATTTCTTCTACTTGAATCATTTTATCCATGACTTGTATGATGGTTCATATGCATTGCAATACATTTATAAATTATGTTTGCTTCTGACCTTAGCACTCCATTAAGCATAAATACATGTTCTTCTTGCATTTTTGTTCATGTTTCATCAACTAATTTCATAGTGCAATTTCTTGGGTGTTTAGAGCATTGTTTGTGCATAGTTTGTTGGTGTTTGATCTCTTAACCTTAGAGAATATTCTTATGGTTTAGGTTCTGACCTTGAGTGTATTTCATCCTTTAGGACTTTTGTTCTTTAGTTCTTAACTTGTTGAGTCTTTACTTGTTAGTCTTTCCTTGTTTCTTTACTTGTAAAGGTTTTGCTAACATTTTCAGGGGCTCATAGTAAGACAAGTGTGTGGATATGCTTCCACATACAACCTCTTCTCTTCCCTTTTTAAGCTTCCAATTTGTGTTTGTGATAAGCATCTAATGCTTTCTTTGTTCAATCTCTTTCATCCCCTTTGAGTTTTTAACTTAACTTCAACCTTTGAAGTAAGTTAGAACTCACTTCTCTTTTCTTTTACAGCTAGGTTCCTAAATCACACTTACCCATTAGGAACATCCATGTATGATAACTTTAGGGTTTGAGTCTTAGTCTCCCGCATTAGATTTTACCTTTCTCAACCATTTGAGTCTTTCTTCCGCTCATCTCAAAACAAAAGCAAAAAACACTTAATAAAGGCATAACATGTATTGTATTTGAGCCTTTCATGTGAGAATAAGATAGTGAGGGGTCTTCTCTCACTTTCTTAGAATGTTTAGCGGACGTCTCGTCTTGGGTCGATATGCGAAGCATTCGATCCTACATGAGAGACTAAATACAATATGTGTAATATACACACCAATAATCAAAATACTTCTTTCTAAAATACAAAAACAAACAAATTCTCTTCTCATCTCCTTCATTCCATTCTTAAGGACTCGTCATGTCCGTTCTACCGCAAACAGGTAACGCCTAAGTCTCCATATAGCGAGCTGCAACACCTAACTGCTGGGACGCGCACTCTGACGTTTCCACTAAAAAACACAAACAAAGCAACCCTTGTTGAGCCAAACTATGTTTGCTCTGATTCTTCCTTCTCGTCTGATTGAAGATACATAGGCACGAGATGCGATATCTCGACGAGCAACCTTTCCCCGTAGTCCGTCGAACTACGTTGACTCTGACTTTCTCATTGCACTGAGGGAATACGTAGGCCTAGGACAACGATAATGTCCTATCGAGTCACTTCTTTTTCTTTTCTTCTTCGTTTCTTCGTTCTTTCCCGTTCTCGTTCCTTTTCCTTTCCAGCAGCATCGAAGCTCCAGTCGACGACACCCTTTGATCGGAACAGCAAGCGTGGATCCCATCGGGTACAATGGACGCGTGTGGGTGCTAATACCTTCCCTTCGCGTAACCGACTCCCGAACCCAGTTCTTTTGGTCGCAAGACCGTGCTTTTCCTTTTCCCCTAGGTTTACGCAGTGTTTCCTTTCCCTCTCTTGGGATAAATACACATTGCTGGCGACTCTGTTTCCGCGCCACTTTCGCGTTTATACTTGGATGAAAATCCCGGGAGTGACATAGTTCATCAGCCATGTGATTTTCTTCACGAGGGATATGATGAAACTCGATTCTGTTGAAGAATGGTAATAACTTTCTCGCGTAATCTTTGTAAGGAACCAATCCCGTTTGGTATGTATTCCACTCTCCTTTGATCTGATTGATAACCAAGGCTGAGTCTCTATACACATCCAAGTTCTTTATCCTTAAGTCAATTTCTTCTTCGAGACCCATGATGCAAGCTTCGTATTCGGCCTCACTGTTTGTGCATTTGAACGTCAGTCGGGCGGTGAAAGGAATATGGGTACCCAGAGGTGTTACGATGATTTCCCCAATTCCGTTTCCATAAGTGTTTACAGCTCCGTCAAAAATTAGTCATTAGGAACCTGGTTTTGGCCCTTCACTGGGTAGCGGTTTATCGCAATCTTTCATTTTCAAGTACATGACATCTTCGTCTGGGAAGTCAAACTCGACTGATTCCTGATCTTCAATCGGTTGATGATCCAACTGATCGGCTAAAATACTTCCTTTGACGGCTTTCTGAGCATGATACTCGACGTCGTATTCTGATAACAACATCTGCCACCGGGCAATCCTTCCTGTGAGAGCAGGCTTTTCAAAGATGTACTTGATCAGATCCATTTTGGAGATTAACTAAGTAGTGTGACAAATCATGTACTGGCAAAGACGTTTAGCTGCCCAAGCCAGAGCGCAACAAGTTTTCTCGAGCATAGTGCATCGAGTTTCACAGTCCGTGAATTTCTTGCTTAAGTAGTAAATGGAAGACTCTTTTCTTTTTTCTCATCTTGTTGGCCAAGCACACAACCCATGGAGTCTTCCAAGACTGTTAGGTATATGATCAGTGGTTTTCCCTCCACTGGAAGAGACAGAATAGGTGGCTTCAACAGATATTCCTTGATACTGTCGAAAGCTTTTTAGCAGTCTTCTTTCCATATACAATTTGGCTCTTTCTGAGTAGTTTAAAGATCGGTGCGCATATCACGGTCATGAGGGATATGAACCTTGAGATGTAATTTAGATGTCCTAAAAATCCTGTGACCTGTTTTTCAGTATTCGGTGAAGGCATTTCTTGAATGGCCTTTACCTTGTCAGGATCAACCTCAATTCCTTTCTGGCAGACAATGAATCCTAAGAGCTTTCCTGAGCAAACACAGAATGTGCACTTATTGGGATTCAAGCGGAGTTTGTATTTTCTAAAACGCTCGAATAACTTTGACAGGTGTGTCACATGCTCTTCTTCTGTTTTAGATTTGGCGATCATGTCATCGACGTACACTTCGATTTCTTTGTGCATCATGTCGTGAAACAGAGTTTTCATGGCCCTTTGATAAGTTGCCCCCGCGTTCTTTAGACCGAACGACATTACCTTGTAACAAAAGGTGCCCCATGGGGTGATTAATGAAGTTTTCTCCATATCTTCCGGCGCCATTTTGATTTGATTATAGCTCGAGAATCCATCCATGAAGGAGAAGACTTTGAACTTTGTCGTGCTGTCAACCAGCATGTCAATGTGTGGCAGGGGGAAGTCATGATTTGGACTTGCTTTGTTCAGATCCCTGTAGTCTACACACATTCTGACTTTTTCGTCCTTTTTCGGAACTGGCACTATGTTAGCTAGCCATTGAGGATATTCAGAGGTGGCGAGGAAACCTGTGTCGATCTGCTTCTGCACTTCCTCTTTGATTTTGATGGCAATATCCGGATGAGTTCTTCTCAGTCTTTGGTTTACCGGAGGACATTCTGTTTTTAGTGGAAAACGATGTTCCACGATGCTGGTATCCAACCCTGGCATGTCCTGGTAGGACCAAGCAAACACATATGGAAACTCTTTGAGAAGTTTTATCAAGTCTTCTCTGACATTTGGACTAAGCAGTGCTCCAATCTTAACTTCTTTCTTTTCTTCTTCTGAACATAAATTGACCGTTTCCAACGGCTCTTTGTGATGCTCAATAGACCTTTCCTCTTGTCTGAGTAGTTGGGAGATCTATTCTGGAATTTCTTCGTCCCCTTCGTCTTTAGCTTCAAATACCGGGAATTCAAAGTTGGGAGAAGGCATTAGATCGTATGTTTCAATGGGGTTTAAAACAAGCAATCTACATGACATGATGATTCGTTTTTTAGTAAAGACAAAGAGAATGCAAGAGTGTGTGCAGTGTGTTTTCTGAAAAAATGCTTGTTTTTATTTTGGGTTGTTATAGGATTACCATTTTCTGAAAAACGAAAAGTGAAAATAGCAATAAATGCTAGAATTCAGGATGACATTATTTATTTATGATTTATCGATTCTTGAAATACAGCCCTATAAAACAAAACTTTGTCGCTTTGGGCGAAGCGAAGAGGGAAATTTGCAGAAAAGTGAGCCCTATAAAAACATCTGTTTCACCTGGGCAAGGTGAAAGGTTAAAACAAAGATGGTAATTACTTGGACTTATGGACAACTTTCGGGACATCGACAACAACCCAGTGGCGACGAACCCCTCTGTGAATCACAAAGTCTGGTATCTTCCTTCTTGGTTTGTCTTCAGAAACAACGCTGATTCCTGGTGGAGTAGGATTATTGGAGTCTTCCTCCCATGCAGAGTTGTCATAAACGAACTCTTCTGTTGTATCTTTCATAGTGTTTTCACTCTCAAGAGGATCTCCCCATCCAGTTAGCTGGATGTCCTTGTATCTGATGCGAGAGATTTAGGGAGTAGTGTATTTGACTAGGAAGTCTTACTTGCCACTTGACTGTCCCAAGGTGTCCCATATTTCTGTGGGAATAGAGGGGTCATCCTCCTCAATGACTTTGACCTCAGGAAAAGTATAGTTAATGAATTCTTGTCCTGCAATCTTTGCAGATTCATCACCATGGGGTCGGACATTTTCGAAATGTCCTGAGTAATGATTCCATGACTCGGTGGGGACATGGGTATCCCTTTCAATATTACTCAGCTAATAGGCAACGTCTGGCTGACTCTTTTGCCCCAAGTCTTTCTTGTATGGCTTCCAGATAGGCAAGTCATCCAGGGGATCATAATAGTCGTAGTCAAAGTTGTCTTTCATTAGATTTACTTCCTCTAATGAATTGGGTGGAGCACGACATCCTTCAGGATCACAATCTCCATAGATCATCCTGACGTCTGACCTTGGTATATATCTTGGGCTCTGCTTAGGAAAGAAGACTGGCATGTGCGCTTCTTTCTGAGACATATAACCGTCATCATTGAGATGATATTTCCACTCCTCATCCGCATCGGAGGAGTCACTCTCACTGATGGTGTGTACTTCTCGAGACACTGGGTGGAGGAAACCTCCGCTATGGAAGAAATCCTGAATGGGATGAAAACTTTCGTCTTTCTTAGTAGTCTAGGTACAGGTTGAAGAGAAACCAAGACCTTTCTTTGTCTTGTTATCAGTAGGAATTACAATCTGTCCCCGTCCTTTTGTGTCATTACTCTTGATTACTTCAAGAGCGTCTTTGTATGAGGAAATCGATGTCCCTCTTTCTGGTCGATTCTCATTGCTCACCGAGAGTGCTTGGAACTGGGTTCCAACAACCTCCTTTGGTTCTACACAAGAGAATGATGATAAGTTGCTCACGATTAAGGCTTTCTCTCCATACACTGTGACTAATTTGTCATTTTTGACGAACTTCAGCTTCTGGTGAAGTGTCGAAGTGACTGCCCCAACTTCGTGTATCCAAGGTCTTCCTAATAAATAGTTTTATGCTTCCCGGATGTCCATGGCCTGGAAAGTGACTTGGAAAGTGTGAGGACCGATGGTTATGGGAAGATCAACTACGCCGATAACTGTTTTTCTAGATCCATCAAAGGCTTTGACGATAATCTCACTGCCTATCATCGGAGCTCCTTGAAACGATAGTCGTATCAGAGTTAATTTTGGCATAACATTCAAAGATGATCTTGTGTCCACCAGTACACTGGCTAAAGCATCGTCTTGGCAGTTGACTGTAATGTTAAGCGCCGTGTTATGATTCTTGCCTTCTTTCGGCAGCTGGAAATCCTATGGGGGATCTAGTTTTGTTTGTATTTAAGAGTGACCAACATGGCTTTACCTAGTTCTAGACCTAGTTGCCGGGGAAAACTCTAAATAACTATACTAGTATATATATACAGTTGATATGTGACAAGTATTTAAAAATGTATGAAAGAAGACTAACCATGCGCAGCTTCCCACAATACAATTATATATATATATATATATATAACGTATATTTAAAAGAATGAAAGAAGACTAACCATGCGCAGCTTTCCACAATACAGTTATATATATTAAAGCGAGTAAATGAAAGCTGTTAAAACTTACAGGTGAGCGAGCTTCCATGTTGTATTGTTAGTTGTTCAGAGAAATTAAAGAAAGTTTTGATAACAACTGTATATTTGAACCTAAATCAAAAGGGAGTTGTTTGTGGAAAAAAATTATTGGGGCTTATACTCAAGGAGAGGCCCAAGGTTTGAACATTAATTGTACTGTTGTTTGGGATATCGTATCGGGACTTATACAACGACTGAGGCCCAAAAAGTTTCCTATACAAAGGGATGGGTCTTACAACTCAAAGAGAAGCCAAAATGTTATTTAAAGAAAAGAAATGGGACTTACAATACGAGGGTAGGCCCAGTTAAAAATAGTTTTAAAACGACGATCTCGTCGGAGTTTCTGAAACTGTATCGGGACTTATACAATACACTGAGGCCCAAAAATGGTTTTTTTACAAAAAGGGGTTAGGTCTTACACTCTATTAGAGGCCCAAAGTTTATTTTTGTACAGGAGATAGGGCTTACAACTCAGGGAGAGGCCCAAAAAGTTTATTTTAAATTGGCGATCGCGCCGAGGTTTTTTAAAACATCGTGGGTCTTATACAATGACTGAGGCCCAAACTATTTTGGTTTCAAAGAGGGATTGGGTCTTACACTCTATTAGAGGCCCAAAGATTATTTGAAAAAGTTTGTTAGGGTGAAAATCAAAGAAACCCTAATTTCATCGTTTTTTTAAAAGTAATCCTTTTAATAAAATGAATAAAATGACAAAAATACCAAATAAGTCTAAATAGACTACTTGTGATTTTTGGTTAAGGTTTGAAAAATGAATTTTTAATCACAAGATGATTTAGAACTCATTTGGTTTTGTTTTTTCAAGGTGAATATTCATTTTTAAAAGGTTTAAAAACAATAAAAATGAATTTATTTACAAAAATATCAACTATATTAAATAATTAATATAAATCTGATTTTTTTTGTGGAATAAAATATTTTAACATTTTTGTGATTTTTTGCAAAAAGAACCAATAAAAAATAATTAAAATTGAAGGAGAAATTAATTTTCCAAATCATTAAAAATATAACAAAATATATAAAAAAAATGGAAAAAAAGTGGTAAAAAGAGGATCGAGGGCGAGGGGGATTCGAACCCCGGACCTCTAGGGTGCAGCGCGCGCCTTTTACCACGGGGGTGGTGATACATCCGTGTATCAAAACCACCCCATGAATATATGAGGCATGCCTTGTTTTTGGCCTGGCCAAGGCAAGGCAAGGCAAGGTTTTGGCCAAAAATGTGAAGCTTGTAACTTTCTCATTTCTCCATGGATTGGGACAAAATTTAGGTCTATCCTGCCTAGAATTTCACAAGGAATCCAATGGTGGTGGTGGTTTTTTTCAGATGAGGCTCCTATTTCAAAACCCGATGGTGTTCTTGAAATAGGTCTATAATTGCATTTTCTATGCTACCTCTTGTTACAGGCATGAATTACATGATGAATTGGTTCAAACACAACATATATAACATGTATGAGATGTGCATGATCAGTGTACTTCAAAGCAATGCATATTTCAAAGAGTTCAAGTTGTGATGCTTACCTCTTTGGGAGCTTTTTGGGCTATCTGCCAAGTTTCTTGTGACAGAAGTAATTTGATGCTTTAGACACTCTCAATTGATCCCTTAGAAGCTTTTAGAATGGTTAGAACCAGCTGGAATCCTCAGGAATAAGTTTGAGCTCTTTCTTGCAAAAAGGGCAAAAGTGACCAATATGGCAACTCTCTTAAATGGTGTTCCAGATGTGGGGAACCATTTGGGACAGTTCAAGGATGATATTTAGAGTGTGTTTGAGGTTTTATCTGGTTTTGAAAGTGACTGAATCAAGACATGGCTTGAAAAATGCAAAAATGTCCAATTTTGGAGGTTTGAGAGGGGACTTTATGATTTTGGTGTTACAGGTCACATATGAGAGTTTGGACAGCTTAGATATGACATATTGGATGTGTTTGGATCATGAGCTATGGTGGAAATGCTCTCTAACTCAAAAACTCATAGTTACCTTGCAAAATAAGGCATTTTGGCCTAGAGAAAGGGATTTTGAGGAAAGCATCAGTTTGGTTGCTTTGGGGTACTTAAACTGAGCACAAATGAGCTCTATTTATAGTAGAGCAAGTTTATTTTGCAAGCAATAGTGAATGGTGGCTGCAGCAGGCCTTTGGCCAATTGGATCACTTTGGAATCTCAAGTCTCCTCTAGCCATTGACTAGAGGTTAGAGCACATGCCTATGGTTCTTTGGTTCAGAGCTTATCCTTGACTCATTCAGTTGGAATAGGCTCTATTCATGCCACCTTGGTGCATCCATTGAATGCTTGGAAACAAAATTGGAGCCTTGGCCTTTTTTAGGCTTTTTTAGGTTTGGCATGCTACTTGTAGATTCATGGACTTGTGAGGCTTGGAGATCAGATCGTCCCCCTTGGATTTGATCCTCAGATGTGTCCAAAATGATGACAAGGCTTGGATTTATCATATTTGATCAAATCGAGCAAAATGCATCAAATTTACCAAATCTGTCTTGAAAAATTCAGTTCATGATGCCATGTTTCAAGGGTTGTATCTCCTTGCAAAATGAAATTTGGAGATGCTCTGGTACTTGTTAGAAAGCCCTCATGGCATATTTAACTTTGATGTCCACCCCTAAACCTGGTTTAACTTGGATCAAGGTGAAAAATGCCCCTACATTTTGGAAAAAGTAAGGCAGATTTTGACAGTGAAAATTTCACTAAGTGTTGGGAAAATGTCATTTTCATGTTTTCAGCCATTTTGATCACTCCATAACTTAAAATCCATGAGGAATTGGAATGAGCTGTAGTTGAAGCTTTTAAAGTATGCCATGAGAGCTACAAATCCATCTTTGGACCATCCAAAATGGTTGCTTGGATCTCAAGTTATGATCCTTAGAAGTTGGTACCCTAGCCAGTTTGTTCCATAACTTAGAAAAATTCTAAGTTTTTATGGTTACCCCTTTTACAAGTTATACCACTTTCTTTGATTTTTCTTGATGAATGATGATTCAAATCAAGTTATGATCCTTGGAAGTTGGTACCCTAGTCAAACTTGACTTTTGTGCACAGTTGACTTTTTATCAGATAAATTCTAAACTGCGCGATCCTTTGTGAAATCAAGTCCTTGACCTAAATCAAACTTGATGGACATATTACATAGGTGTTATAGGGTGTATTGAGTCATGTCCCAAGGATTGGGAGCATGTCCTGGTCAAAAGTCAAAGGTACAGTTGACTTTTTCCCCAAAACCCTAATTGTGGTCCTGATGAAATTGAAACTTGTGGATCAAGCTTATTGGATTAATCCATTGTTGCAAATGGATAAATGTAGTATATTGGAGACCCTCAAACCATGTCTTGAGGTCTTGGCTCCTGTTTTGTCCCAAAAGTCAACTTAGGGGTGAATTAGGTCAAGAAACCCTAATTCTTAATTTTTGGTAAATGCATCCCCTGAGACTAAATTGACTTGGTGATTGGGTCCATGAGGTCCCTTGGAGTATCTAGGGTTATGCTTTGAAGCATTGGCTCATGCTCAGAGGAAAAGTTCCATCTGGAGGCCTCAATCGACCAATACCCTAATTTGGTGACACTGTCGATCTTGAGGCTTGATCCACTTGGAATGCTGCAACTTTGTGCTTGATTCCTGATGTGGGAGTCCTCTTGATCCTTTATGGATCTTTGAGAGGTTAGACAAGTTGAAGATCATGTCATTTCTTGATTGATCCTTTTTCTAAGAGATCTGAGAGGGCTTGAAACCCTAATTCTTAGATGTAGTGAATGCTCACCCATCTGTGAGGAGATTGATGAGGCATGAAGGTACATCAATATTGTGATGATGATTTGCACAATGATGGGAAATCTTAGTGGTCAAAATTTGGGGTATGAGAGTTACCAACTTGTCTTAACATGTTCAACTTGTATCCATGCTTAAATGTTCAAGTAATGCCTTAACTTGTCCACGTGATGTTTTACCTTTAACTTGTCATCTTTAAGCTTGCTCACATGTCATCCATTGTATGTTTGCATCTTCATCCACATGTTGTTGTCATAAACATGTTCTTTTGCTCAAGTATGCTTGGTTATTACCTTTACTTTCCTTAAATTGTATTCATGATTAAGTGATGTTTTAACTTATACATGTTCACTTTGAATTTTGAATGTTAAGAAATGCTTTGACTTACATTTACCTTACTTGTCCATCTTTGAAATTCCTCCATGTTAAATGATGTTTTAACTTATACATGTCAACTTTGAACTTTTTCCTCATCCATGTTTAAGTGTTGTTATAACTTTTACCTGTTCAACTTAAACCTTGTTTTCTTCTACATGTTAACTTGAACTTTGTTTTCATCCATGTTTAAGTGTTGTTATAACTTATACATGTCATACTTGAACCTTGAATCTTACCATGCTTAAGTGTTGTAATATCTTATCCATGTTTGAAATGTTTAAATTGTATTCATGATAGAGTGTTGTTACAACTTATCCTTATTTGTCTTATTCATGATTAAGTGGTGTTAGTTAATTCCAATGCATTCTTGCCTTAATTATGAACTTAAACTTATTATCTATGATGCTTTAGTATTGTTAGAACTATCCCTCATGAATGTTTAGATGTTGTAACATCTTTGTTTACCTTGGTTGTCACCATGTTATCTTGAAACTTCTTTAAACTTTGAATGTACTTGGTTGTCACCTAATCCCTCTATGACTTTGTCAAGTCTTTCTTTAAATATTGTCATATTTATCCTTATGCTTTAGTTGTAACTGATCCGCTGTCGCGCACGGATCAAAAATAAGTATTTTTAAACTGTAGTAAAGCGACAGTGGCTCGAGTCGTATCGCAAGGATTCTTATTCAAATTAACCAAAAGCAATCGATTTGGGGGGGTTATGATTTTCGTTTCGAAAATTTATGAGAAAAAGTGATTAAAAATAAGTGATTATGCAAATAAGCTAAACGATTTATCTATTGTTTCGGTTTCCCAACTTATCATTGATTCACATAATTTTCATGCCTAAGCGGATTCTAATCCCTTTTCGATAATAGTATCAATTAACAAGCGCAATTGACCCTATAAGACTTATATTCCTAAATTCCTAATTAAGCAAACGGATTAATTCTTTCGTGAATTAAGCAAACACGAAAACTTTCGCGGATTAAGCAAACGCGATAAAGTAAAGGAATATTAGGTGCAATCGAAATTAATCAATATTTGTTCTATATAATTGAATAAAGCAAACAATATATATAGCATAATATTGAAAGGGAAAGGCATTTGATTGAAAATTATAGAACCTCAAGGTTGCGGTGGAAACCGATTACAGTAGATGAATCTTAGTGATTAGTTCTCCATGGAAATTCGTCAAAAGCCAAAAAGATTATTTTTTTCGTGAATAGAAGGTGTTCTCTACAGTAACACGCTTCCTAATTTTACTTGAAAAAATGAAATCGGGTCATAACCCAACTGGGTCAAAAACAAGAAAAGAACCGGCCCAAAAAAAATGGTCCAAAACTAATTGTTTCTTATGACTAAAACTTCAACGAATTTTCCGAGGCATCTATATTCTGAATCATCTTCTTCGTCCAACATAAAAGTTGTAGATCTTTTTCTTAGCTTTCCGACGAATGGTAGAACGCCTCAATCCGATTCCTGTAGCTCCAGTTATGAATTTTTTATTGAAAGCTGCTAATGCTGAAAATAACAACGAAAATTAAATAAGGCTGAAAATAAATTAAATTATAAAAACATCATAAAATAGAAAAATAAATAAACCAAATCATAGAAATGCCTAAGTTTAAACATAGAGGAATGTGCATCAAAATTCACTGATCAAATTCCCCCACACTTGAACTTTTGCACTCCGAGCAAAATCTAGAATTTAAAAACATAAACTTCAAAGCAAAAACCAAACAGAGCATGCAATCTCAAAGGTTCTCTGGATACGAAGTGCAAGCAAACTTCTAATTCTAAGCTTCAAGAATATGACATTAGTGATTAACTCTTTTGTGACATTCAAAAAATATATGAAAAATAGATTACCAAAAAGTACATCACAAACATCAAGATCCTCACAAGATAAACTGTTTCCACTCAACTCTCAAGTGTTTAGGTTACATGTTTACACTCAAAGCACAACATGAGAGTTAGTACTATCATAAGCTTGAAAAAAAAAAACTCTAACATTCACAATTGACTTACATGCACACAAAGATCAAAAGGACTTTTATTAAGGTTGTAACGTGGCCAAGGTAAGGGTAGGATAAATCCTATGGGGTACTAGGCTAAAATAAAAGAGTTAAAAGAGAATTGAAAGAATTGCGGGAGTTGAACTACATGATACATCAATTGCTTTCAAACAACAACCTCACAACTTATTTCTCTTCTCTTTTTCCTTTTATTCTTCTCTTTTTTTTTCGGAAGGATTATGTATTGACATCCTTCTTTATTTTTTTCATTTTTTTTTCATTTTTTTTCTTTTCTGCCAACATCATAACAACATTACAACAATAATTCAAGAATAGTGCTCAACCCCACACAACTCCATACAAGACTCTCTTAATCCTTTGAATATGGTTATTTCATTATTTTTCACTTTTCGGCTTGTAATGAGTTTTAAACAATAAAGGATAATAGGCTCAAAGGGGCTTGAAAACAAGGGTAATATTATCAAGGTTGGCTTTTTGGCTAACTAGCTAAAAATAAAACAAAACAACATGCCTTTATCATTTTCGTGTGCACAAGTAAATAAAAAGATTCAACAAGAGTCAATTCAAGTTCTAGAGACTAACAAACATGTGTGAAATCACACAAGAAAAAAAGAGATGGATTTTTGATGTTATCCATTATTAGGCTCAAAATCTCACAAGGTTTAGTGATCTACCACCAATGATGTACAATTCAGAGATTAGTCCTACATATTACACTAAGAATGCACAAAAAAAATCAATGACATCACACCACAAGTCTTTTGTCAAAGAACATAGAGGAAACTCACAGTTGTAACAAAATAACCAACGAAAAAGCATGCAATTTAAATTTTTTTAATGAAAAAGAAATAAACAAAAACAAAGAAAACAAAATGAAAACCATAGGTTCCCTCCCCCACACTTAAAACAGACATTGTCCTCAATGAAAGGAACATAAATATTAAATAAGAGTGAGGGAAAGGAAAGAACACACCCGAGTATTCAAGGTGGATACGTGATCGCATAAGCATCCTTTCCCAAAGAGAGATTTCCAATTGTCTACTCTTCCAAAGTGGGGACGATTTTTAGGTAGCATCCATCGACCTTGAAATTTTTATTATTGCCTTTGCCTTTTATTTCAGGATCAAAGAACCTTCTTCTATAGGTAAAAGTGTCAAACGAACAAGTGAAAATGGCCTTCTCTTTGTCCTCTGGTGCATTGTAGATCTCATTTTTAATAGCATCCAAACTCACTAAGTTAGACCAACTTTGGGGCTGCCTCACCGTTTTTTCTTCTTCTTCAAGCAAAATCCGATGCATGCACATGGAAGGGCTAATACCTGGAATGTCTGCCAAGGTCCACCCAATCGCCTTTTTATGCCTCTTTAAGACCTGCAAGAGCTTACTTTCTTGATCGAAATCAAGGTTAGATGAAATAATAACAGGAAGCTTTTCATTTCTCTCGAAGTAGGCATATTTAAGATTTTCCGAGAGTGGTTTGAGATCTGAAGAAAGAGGTTGTTCAATGGACGAAATAGTTAGGGCAACAGGGATGTCAAGAGCCTCAGCCACACAAAACACTTCATCTATACCCTCATCCACATGAAAAACTTCAGCATGCAGGGTAGCATTTATTTCGGCACAAACAGAGCAAACATTAGTGTTAGTACATACATCACAAGAGTAGACATCTTCAAAATCAGACAATGATGGAAAATCAGCTGCAAACAAATCGGTACAAGAATCATCAACAGTTTCAGAAGGCAAATCTTTTGGTTTCACTACTGTTTTAGAAGCTTGTTGGTTTGATTCTTGAGTTTGCAGCATGACACTTATAGAGATAGCATGTTGTCCAATCTGAGTCTGCAAGGCCTGAATGCTAGAATCTGTTCGCTCCTGAAACTGGAGATCATTTATAGCCATTTGCTTGACAAGGTCCTCTAGTGAATGAAATTGATTAGTTCTTTGTTCAGCCATGTTATCAAAAAGAAAAGAAAATTAAGAAAATACTGACAATGTCCCTATTAAGAAAAAGAAAGGAAAAATAAAAAAGCGAATAAAATAAAATCTAAAAATTATGAAAATATTACTAAAAATCAAATCAAATTAGAATATATCTTTACAAAAAATTTCGGATTTTTAAAAAAATATGAAAATAGAAAATAAATGAAATAAAATAGAAAAAATAAGGAATTTGCGATTTTCAGGGTCAAAATCTTTTAGAATTTTATTCTAAATGAGTATTGTTCAGCGATTTTTTTTCTGATTTTCTGGAAAAAAATTCGGAGCAAATCGAAACAGTAGCTTCCAAATTTACCTGACAGGCTGAAACGCTTACCGCTGCACTGCAACTCTGAAAATCAACAATAAAAAACAAAAAACAAAAAACAAAAACAAAAAAATCTAACAAAACTATAAACTCAAATTCTAAAATCGGTTAAAATCTACAAGAATCCCCGGCAACGGCGCCAATTTGATCCGTTGTCGCGCACGGATCAAAAACGAGTATTTTTAAAACTGTAGTAAAGTGACAGTGGCTCGAGTCGTATCGCAAGGATTCTTATTCAAATTAACCAAAAGCAATCGATTTGGGGGGGTTATGATTTTTGTTTCGAAAAGTTATGAGAAAAAGTGATTAAAAATAAGTGATTATGCAAATAAGCTAAACGATTTATCTACTGTTTCGGTTTCCCAACTTATCATTGATTCACATAATTTTCATGCCTAAGCGGATTCTAATCCCTTTTTTATAATAGTATCAATTAACAAGCGCAATTGACCCTATAAGACTTATATTCCTAAATTCCGAATTAAGCAAACGGATTAATTCTTTCGTGAATTAAGCAAACACGAAAACTTTCGCGGATTAAGCAAACGCGATAAAGTAAAGGAATATTAGGTGCAATCGAAATTAATCAATATTTGTTCTATATAATTGAATAAAGAAAACAAGATATATAGCATAATATTGAAAGGGAAAGGCATTTGATTGAAAATTATAGAACCTCAAGGTTGCGGTGGAAACCGATTACAGTAGATGAATCTTAGTGATTAGTTCTCCATGGAAATTCATCAAAAGCCAAAAAGATTATTTTTTTCGTGAATAGAAGGTGTTCTCTACAGTAACACGCTTCCTAATTTTACTTGAAAAAATGAAATCGGGTCATAACCCAACTGGGTCAAAAACAAGAAAAGAACCGGCCCAAAAAAAATGGTCCAAAACTAATTGTTTCTTATGACTAAAACTTCAACGAATTTTCCGAGGCATCTATATTCTGAATCATCTTCTTCGTCCAACATAAAAGTTGTAGATCTTTTTCTTAGCTTTCCGACGAATGGTAGAACGCCTCAATCCGATTCCTGTAGCTCCAGTTATGAATTTTTTATTGAAAGCTGCTAATGCTGAAAATAACAACGAAAATTAAATAAGGCTGAAAATAAATTAAATTATAAAAACATCATAAAATAGAAAAATAAACAAACCAAACCATAGAAATGCCTAAGTCTAAACATAGAGGAATGTGCATCAAAATGCACGGATCAGTAACCATATGCATTACTCCTTTGTCATGTCTCATATGAATTCTCAATCAACATTATGCTTAATGTTACTTTGAATACTTGCAATTTATATCATGTTTGAATATCATACTTGTTCATACCATCCATCTACTCATACTTCTTTAGCTTTTCCAAGTTTTTTCCCCAAGTGATGTTATCTTGTTAGCTTCCATCCTTAAGTTGCCTCTTGTTCCTTAATCCAAGGGAAAGACTCTCTATTGACTCAATGTCATTGGTAGCTTAGCCATACCCAATTCCCCTTGACCTTGTTAGAGTCATTTAAGTCTTAGAGCTTAGACTTAGGGTAGAATTACAACTATTTTTACTTTGTTAAGTCAAGTAATTGTTAATACCATAACACTTACCTCCCCTTGAACCTTGGTCATAATCAAGTGTTCATTCATCCTTAGAGAGGTGAACTACAAATGCTCTAATTCCATCCTTGTAAGGATATGTAGGCACAAGACCGCGAAGGTTTAGCGAGCATACTTAGCAACAAAACCCTTAGGTTCCTATCCTCACCCACAAAACCCAAAACAATAGCAAATAATAACACAAACACTAGCAAGAGGTTCCTATAGAGTACTATAGATGCTTAGGATGCTAACACCTTCCCTAGGTATAACAAACCCCCGAACCCCACAATCTCTTAGCATTGTTGTTACATTGCAACTTAGGGTTTTATACGATCTTTTCCCTTTCCCTTGGATAAATCAAAGCTCGGTGGTGAATATTTAAAAGATTTGTGATTCAAGTTTAATAAATAGCTTGATGTCCAATTCTCACTACAACAGATGAAAATGACTTAGGAGTTGGATGTTTTTATAATGACTTATGTGGATACCAAGAGTACAAAATTAAACCTTGTTTAATTCTTGGAACGGTAACGACCACTAAGACTACAAAGCGTGCATTTTACAAACCTTAATGACTTTTTTTACTTGATTATTCTTCCTTTTGGGAAGCTGATCCTATAATGATGATCTGAGTTACATTTATTAGTGATATTTTTTTTCTCTTTCCTTCTTTTCCTTTTATTATTTTCGATGTGACAAAAGGGGGAGAAATAATAGTAAGTATTTAAGTGGAAATTGAACCCATTGAATACATGTCCTGTACATATTGGTCATTTATTTTCTTGTCATTTATTTTCTGTTACCATGCTCCAGGTGCATTTTTAACTTTCTGTACATAGATCTAAGGAAGAGCTTATAAACCTCAGACTTAGCCTATCAGACCCAGAAGGAGCTTACAAACCTCGTATTCTAGTGTTACCAAAGAAAGTTAAAAAGGGCAACATATTTTAACTCTCTTGTATATAGTGTTAAGAAAGAGCTTAGAAACCTCTGACTTAGCCTATGAGACTCAGAAGGAGCTTACAAACCTCGTATTCTGGTGTTGCCAAAAGGAGTTAAAATATAGTTATCTTGGTGTTCTTAAATATGGAACTAAGGGGGAGGTTACAAACCTCAACCTTGGAACTGTTTGACTCAGGGGGAGCTTACAAACCTCAGACCCTGATATTATTAAGAAGACTAATTTATTTTTCTTGAAAAATGGTTCTTAATGCTAGAGTAAAATAAACTCAGTTGTGAGCTATCAGACTCAGGCCGAGCTTACAAACCTCATACCTGTTATTGTAGAGAAAATTAAATGCCCAATGTTGTACCCCAAAATTTGTCCGCCCTATTTCTAACATTTAAATTATTTTTAACTTTGATTTTATAAGTTTTTTTTGGTTCAATTTTACTAACATTTTAACAGTAATTTTTATTCAAAAATGGTAACAGTTTACTTTAAATTGTTTAAATAACAAATAGTTGTTTGACCTTCATATGCTTTCAAGTGCATTTTTGTTTTGAATAAATGAATTGGCACAATTGGAAAGGAGATAAGGCTTGCAAGTGTGAGGTCGCGGGTTTGAATCTCACATGTTACATTTTGGATTTTTTTTTCTGTTATTTGTTACTAACTTTCTTTCCATTTTAAATTATTTTCAAAAAAATCACAAAAATTGTATTTTCTTATTATTTGATTTTAATTTTCGTTTTTTATTTTAAGGCATTTTTGAAAAATAATTATTTATTTGATTTTATGCACTTTTTACCAAAAAGAAGTGCAAAAATCATAATAGATACCAAAAATATTTCCTTTCTTGTGTACTCATTTCCTATTGGTCAGTTTATGTCATTTTTGTGTCATACTTAGTTTCTAATTAGTCTACTTGGTGACCAAGTAAAAATCAGATATTATATGATTTTATTCAGATGTTATTTGATCAATATGAATTAAGACTGATTATTTTTTTCCTTTTTAAACTTTTTAACCTAATTTTCTAGATCTATAAATACATGTTGTTTTACACATGAAAGGGGGACCTAAAAAAAAGAAAAAGACAATCATTCTCACTCTCTCAAAGATCAAAACCCCTCAAGATCACTCTCTCCTTTCGGCCGCCGCCCTCCGTCGTCCGTACGACCGTAAGGAACCGCCGCCGCGCGTCGTCCGTACATCGTCCGTACGACCGTACGGTCCGCCTCCTCCCTCCGTTTTGTTGCATTCTTCGCTTGCGATCTCTTTGCCAACCTTCAATCTAGGTAATTCCTCGCACATTCCTCAATTTTCTTGTGATTTGATTGTTTGGTTTAGTGAATCGATATTAAATTGAGGTTGAGGTTAAAATTGTGATATTTCTTACAGTATAAATTTTTGATAAAATGCTTAGATGAATTTTTTTTTTGATGTAAATTGATATTGTTTGATTTAGATCATTTTTGAATTCACATGGTGATAATGTCCAAATCCGGAATCGGTTGATTTGTTTGAAATTTGTTGTGGATCTTGATTTTGGGTTACTAATTGTGTTGAATTTTTGCAGTGAAGCATAAGCCAGATTATTGTGATTATAATTTTGGTTTTAGGCGTGGATTCAATTTCCATCCCATGCATTTTTGTTTTTCCATATTTTACTAACCCTTATTTTTTCATTCCATTTAGTTATTTACTTTCTTGTTTAAAACTAATCAATACAATAAACCATAAAATTAGAAATTAGGGTTTTAATTAATCACACTTTAGTTTTTTTAATTAATTTGTACATAATTAGAATTAGATTTATTTTTTATCACTAACATTAAAATCAATTCCTAAAGAATACAGAAAAGCATTAATTTAGATTTTAGGTCTTTAAAATAATTTTCCTAACATTTTTCTTCACTTATTTATTTATTTGCCTATTTAAGTCTCTAGGAAAATTGTATAGGTCGCACGGTTTTTTTTTTTTTTTGTAATAGCTGTATTTTTATTTTCCGCAAGGGTTTTCATACTTATGTATCTCTCCCAAAGCCTTTTAATAGCGTAGGATTTAATTTTCCGCACTTATATTTTACGTTTGTAAATATATAATCTGTTTAGATGTATGCTAATAGGATTGTATGGCAAGACTTAAAAACAAACGATAGATAACCCTAATTCAAAATAAATGATTGAAACCAACACACTTTGCATACATGCACCTCTAGGGTAACCTCTCTTCGTTTGCCTTACGAAATAATGGTCATCTCCCTCGAAAGTAAGGGTACTTTAGTAAAAGACGCTTACGAATAATATCATCATAGTCCCTTCGATATAAAGATCATAGTCCCTCGATGACCCTTCGAGTTGCCTACGAAAAGATGATCTTGTCCCTCAATGACCCTTCGAGTTGCCTACGAAAAAATGATCTTGTCCCTCGATGACCCTACGGAAAAATGATGATAGTCCCTTCAAATTGCTAAGGTATCCTTACATGTTGCCTTCTATGATCATTCGATGACCCTTCGTTGTCCCTTCACATCCAATAGATAGGACTACCTACCCACTAATGGTATGGATAGTACTATCTCTCAAGGAAAAATATAAGTACAAGAAATACCTTATAAATTAAGGGTAAGTAACTTTTAAATGCTTGCTCACAATTCAAAAACAAATACTTTTCACACCTCACACTTTCAAAAAAAAACAAACAATTTGTATACATTCTTACGCGAATTATTACAAAGTCAAGCCTTTACAAAAATATTTTCAAAAACAAACACTTTGTATACATTCTTACACGAATTATCACAAAGTCAACTTTTACGAAATATTTTCTAAACACACACCACATTTCAAAAAAAGCAAGTTAAAGTGAGCAAGCAATTAAGAGCCCGTAGATAACTACGGATAAAAAGGGATGCTAACACCTTCCCTTTTCATAACTTACCCCCCGAACTCAAAATCTTTTCAAAAAGGTCTTTCCTATTCTTTTCACCTTTCCTAAATAAATTGGATAAAAGAAAAGTCGGTGGCGACTCTTGCTAACCGTAACATGTTTTGCAAAAACAAAATTAAAAAGTCTGTTCTCCACCGTATTACATAACTGGCGACTCTGCTGGGGAAGATGTCTAAAAGAGGGCTTGTTCGGGTTTTACTTGTGTGAAAGATCCTACACCCGGATCTATTGATTCCTTAGGTAAGTAGCAATAGATCATAAAGACTGTACGGCGTATACCGATATGGTTAATATGATAGCTATAGTTAGTGTGACACTTTGGTTTGTACTAATATTCCTTAAGTCAGTTAAGGATAACATTAGGCTTCCGCGTGGTGTCATTAGCACTAACTTGCTTTTAGAACCTTAATTGACCCATCTTGGCCATTAGAAAGTAGTGAGATAGCCGGCTTTGGTGCAGTCCAAAGTTGGTTGATACTCGATGCTACGCTCATTGAGATTCTGATCTCGGGATGTTTTGGTTGGCAAATCAGTTGCCGTGCTAAAATAAAGCCTTTGAGAAGGATCCATGATATTGAGATTCCTTAGAACCCAGTTACTATTCTAGGACAGGTTGAACCAACTAAACTTCAGTGGGGAGGGTACTTGCCTATGGACTTCATGCAAGCTTTTAAACCTAAGGCTCTTGCGTGACTTATGTGTATTTTCCACTTACTTGCTTTAAACATGAACATAACATCATAACATTGCATTTCCATTTCAAAGACCTAGGGATTTATCTTTGTTCTTTGCCACAGGTTATGGCTTCCGCTCGCAGAAACACTATCCGAATCAACTTTGTAAGGGTACCTTCCAAGCTTAAGGAATTAGTCTCAAAGGTTCCCGAGAATTCTCAATTCACTAAAAGGCATGGTTATCTACTCGATTTGGTTACCTCAGTGTTTGAAGAAGACATGATGAGTGTTTTGTTCCAGCTCTTTGATCCTAAGCATCACTGTTTCACGTTCCCAGATTATCAGCTGGTGCCCACAATGGAAGAATTCTCTAAACTACTTGGTGTACCTATTCTTGATCAGACACCCTTCACCGGTCTAGAGAAAGTTCCAAAACCTGAAGTTATTGCAGCAGCCTTACATCTAAAGCGGTCAGACATTGTATCCAATTGGGAAACAAGAAGTGGAGTTAAAGGTCTTCTTGCTAAATTCCTGATAGAGAAAGCTCAGTTGTTTCTAGATGCTATAAGTTACTATGCTTTTGAGGAGATTGTGGCTCTATTGATCTATGGTTTGGTATTGTTCCCTAATCCGGACCAATTCATAGATGTGCACGCAATCAAAATATTTCTGACTCATAATCCTGTGCCTACTTTGCTTGGAGATATTTTGCACTCTCTTCACACTCGTACTATGAGGGCGCGAGGGACTCTCATGTGTTGCATACCTTTACTATCCAGGTGGTTTATTTTGCACCTTCCTCGATCAGTGATGAAGAATGAGCAAGGTTTGAGGTGGTCTCGAAGGATGATGTCACTTTCTCATTCAGATATCTATTGGTGTTCCCGATCTCAAGAAGACGCCACTATCATTGACCGCTGTGGGGAATTCGCAAATGTGCCACTCCTTGGCATAAGGGGAGGCATTACTTATAATCTTTCTCTAGCTCTGAGTCAATTTGGTTATGCTCGGAGGGACGGTCCTCATGATATGCTTATCCAGGGTATTGTATTCAATTACGAAAACGATCCTCAAGGTTACCGTCAAAGGTTTATACATGCTTGGGGCATGGTGAATAAGATTGATAGCAAGACTTTGGAATCGAAGAACTCCATCCCTTTGGAGCCTTACCTCAGATGGGTGCGATCTCGTGCTTAAAATCTTATAATGCCATATCTTACCGTCCTACCGATGATTGTTGAGCCTATTGTTGAAGGAGATGTTCCTTATACCATTCTTCATCCAGACATGCCTACTAACCTTAAAGAGCTACAGAAATCTTGGATCCAACTGAAGGAGGAAAGGGATACCTTTGAGACTCAGTTCTATGCTAGCGAGAAGAAAGTGTTGGGGCTGACAAGATGACTTCACGAAGAGCAGAACCTTAATGCATATTTCAACACAAAGAGGAAGCGTCCATGGGAGACTTGAGTCTTAGGTCATAAGAGTTTTACAATTTATTTCCTTGTAACCTTTTATTGTTTTTCCCTTCATTGTAAGCCCGAGAGGCAGTTATATTTTGAACTTACTAATAAGAGTCTTTGTTTCTGTTTCCTTTTGAACAAATTTAAATCCCACGAGGTCCTTGAAAACATTGCATATGCATTTACATACCATATCATTGCATAACTGGATGCCAAGACAAGTTTCTCACCTTCTCGCTGTTTATTTCAGCAAAGAAAATGGCTCTCGAACAAACCGTCAAAGATCTCCAGGCCCAGAACGCCCAATTCCAAGAGCTGATCCTGAACTTGTCCAAGGGACAAGAAGAATTGAAGGCACTCCTGACCAAGAAGAAGAAGAAAACAAGAAAATCAGTTGGCTTCATCAACATGGGTAGGAGGTTCAAAGGTCAAATGAAGAAGGCCGACGAGGTTGAAATTCCAGAGGACAATGACAATAGAGACTCTGGGAAAGAAGAAAGTAGCCACCATGGTGCTATTGGGAATTCTGATCAAGAAGAGGACTATTATTATGATTCTGCTGACGATGAGAAATACAAGTTGTTGAAAGACCGCTTGAATGCCATGGAGGTGTAGAAGATACCTGGTTTGGATTTCGAAGACTTGGGTCTGGTTTCAGGGGTTGTCATTCCTCCCAGGTTCGAGGTTCCTGCTTTTGTGCTATATGACGGTGTTTCGTGTCCGAAGCTGCATCTGAGATCTTATGTCCGAAAGATTCAGCCACATACTGCTGATAAAAAGTTGTGGATGCATTTCTTCCAAGAAAGTTTATCTGGAGCACAACTGGAGTGGTACTACCAACTTGAGAGTACCAATATTCGTACCTGGAATGATCTTACTGAAGCCTTCTACAGGCAGTATCAGTATAACTCTGATTTGGCGCCAACTCGGATGCAACTCCAAAGCATGTCCATGGGCCCTAATGAAAGTTTCAAAGAGTACGCCCAGAAATGGAGAGATCTTGCAGGCAGGGTTCAGCCTCCTTTAGCTGCCAGAGAGTTGGTTGACATGTTCATGAGCACGCTAACCGGTCCTTTCTATAGTCATCTACTTGGAAGCTCGTCATCCGGTTTCACCGAGCTGATACTGACAGGAGAATGTGTTGAAAGTGGAATTCGAAATGGTAAAATACAAGTGGCTACATCTTCAGGTACTACAAAGAAGCCACATAATGGGAAGAAATAATCTAATGTCGTATACGGCCAGAAAGGTCGCAACCAATCTGTTGGGGCAATTCTGATCTCTGCACCGGTGCCACAACAACAACAAGGTAGTCAGCGTAAGTAGGATACACCCATGAGATAGTTTACAAAGATCAACATGTCATTGGCTCAGGCGTTGCAGCATATGTTAAAGGGAGAGTTGATTACTTTGAGGGATCCTCCTAGGAATCCTAATACTTCCGCTCCTAGCTATAATCCCAATACAAGGTGTGCATACCATTCTAATAGTCCTAGACATGATACGAACAGCTGTTGGGCGCTGAAGAACAAGATTCAAGACATGATTGACGCTAAGGAGTTTGATTTTGATCCCCCTGAGACTCCTAATGTGATTACCGCTCCTATGCCGAATCATGACAAGATCGTTAGTGCTATTGATGATGGTTCTTATGTTTCTATTGTGGTTGACTTGACTGCTCCTCTATCAATTGTTAAGAAGAAGATGTTGCAAGCCGGTTTATTTTCGGGCTACGTTGAAAACTGTCATTATTGTGCATCTCAATCCAATGGTTGTGTGAAGCTGAAAGAGGGCATTCAGCGTTTGATGGACGACCGTACTATACTGTTTAAGAAGATTCCTTCTATGGAGAGCTTATGTGAAAGTTTGTCCCGAGGTCTGAAGTTTGAGGACGTATTTGTGGTTACTAATTCCAAAACTCTTGTAAGGATCACCTATAAAGGTCCTGTGAAGATTACTGTCGAGCCTAGAGTGGCTCCCCTAATTATTACTACACCCGGTCCGATTCCATATTCCTCTATCAAGGCCATCCCTTGGAATTATGGTGTTGATGTTTACATTCATGGTGTCAAGCAAGAGCCTTTGACTGATGGAACTACTGAAGTTACTAATCCCGATGTCGATAATATCGTCGGGACTAGTAAGGTTACCCGAAGTGGAAGGATTTTCTCCCCAGAAATCTCTCCGAAGACTGTTACTACTCCAGTTCGTATCTCTGCCTCCGAATCGATTACTGAGACTCGAGGCAAAGAACCGGTGGTTGAGCCTGCCCAAATGAAGACCCTGGGTGAAACTACTATTGAAGATTCCTCCATGGAGGAAGTGCTGAAAATTATCCACAAGAGTGATTACAATGTTGTTGAACAGTTGGGGCACATCCCCTCCAAGATCTCTATGTTATCTCTGTTGTTGTGCTCTGAGGCCCATACTAAGGCTTTGGTGAAGTTTTTTAAATCTGTGCATGTACCGTAAGAAATATCTGTTGACCAGTTTGAAAATTGTGTCGCTAGCCTGACAACTGATAATGGTCTAGGCTTTTCTGACGCTGATCTAACTCCCGCCAGAAGAAACCACAATAAGGCCCTGTACGTCTCTATTGAGTGTAGGGGCACTACTCTATCTCATGTATTGGTGGACACGGGTTCCTCATTGAATGTATTGCCGAAGATTGCTCTAGACAAGCTTGACTGTGAAGGGGTTGTGCTGAGACCCAGTGATGTTGTGGTGAGAGCTTTTGATGGTTCAAAGAGATTAGTGCACGGAGAGGTTGATCTTCCAATCAGAGTGGGTTCTCAAGTCTTTGTTTCTACTTTCTATGTAATGGACATTCGTCCTGCCTATTCCTGTCTGCTTGGGCGCCCTTGGATACATGGGGTAGGCGCTGTGACTTTTACCTTACATCAGAAGCTGAAGTATCTCGTGAAAGGCAAGATTGTCACCGTCTATGGTGAAGAAGAGTACATGGTTAGTCATTTAAATACTTTCAAGTATGTTGAGATGGATGGCGAATTCCTCGAGACTCCTTGTCAAACATTTGAATTGGTTCCTCAGACTGTTCCTATTGCTAAACCAGTTTCTACTGTTCCCAAGGTCACTAGAGTATCTCCTGCAATGGCTTCCCTAAAGGATACTAGAGCTGTGGTTGAAGAAGGTGGTTGCACCATTTGGGGTCAGCTTCCTGACATTCCTTACAAGCCTGAAAATTTGGTTTGGGCTTCACTTCAGAGGCACAGAGGGTTGTACGTCGTGCTCGTGCTATTCGTATCACCAACAAAGGAGTTCATAAAGATCGAGTCAACGCTGTGGAAGATGCTGATAGTGATTGTGACCTAGACAGTTGGATCTTTCCTACCATTGGCAGTGGGCTCAATAATTGGAAGACTGAAGACATTATTCCTATCTCCTTTAGTCAGGAGTAAATGCTATTTTCTGTTTTTCTTATTTTCAAAGTTTGGTTTTGTAATTTGAATAATAAAACTTTTAAGCCTTATGCCTTGCCCAGGGCACAGTGGCCCATTTGTTAGGGTTGTCATTTCATCGAATATTTTCATTCAATAAATCAATGGATGTTTTGCATTCAAATTTTGCGCTCTTTGTCTTTTCTTTTACTTTATCTTTATCAAAATAGCTATGTGTTCTTACACACACCCACGCGATAAACTGCAGATCCACATCCACCCTGGAGCCCATTGATAACGGTTCTGCTATTGTCAATTATGACTTCAAAAATCCGATCTACCAAGCCGAGGACGAAGGTGAGGAAGATTGTGAAGTGCCTAGAGAGCTTGCTAGACTATTAGAGCAAGAAGAAAAGACCATACAACCGAACGAAGAGCCAGTCGAGGTCGTAAATCTAGGTATTGAGGAGGATAAGAAAGAAATCAAGATAGGTGCTGGATTAGAAGACCGTGTCAAGAAAAGACTGATTCAGATGCTACGTGATTATGCTGAGATTTTCGCTTGGTCTTATGAAGATATGCCAGGACTTGATACCGATATCGTGGTTCACCGTTTACCGATGAAGGAAGGTTGTCCTCCGATAAAGCAGAAGGTTCGTCGTATGCGCCCTGAGATGTCTGAAAAGATCAAAGTCGAGGTTATGAAGCAGTTCAACGCATGTTTTCTAGCTGTCACATCATATCCTCAGTGGGTTGCAAATGTGGTATCAATGCCTAAGAAGGATGGTAAAGTTCGTATGTGTGTGGACTACAGGGATCTGAATAGGGCAAGCCCCAAAGATGACTTCCCTCTCCCACATATTGATGTTCTGGTAGACAACACTGCTCAGCACAAGATATTCTCATTCATGGATGGTTTCTCAGGTTATAATCAAATCAAGATGGCACCGGAAGACATGGAGAAGACTACGTTCATTACACAGTGGGGCACCTTTTGTTACAAGGTAATGCCATTTGGTTTGAAGAACGCAGGGGCAACATACCAGTGCACTATGGTTGCTTTATTCCATGATATGATCCATCACGAGATAGAGGTATACGTTGATGATATGATAGCCAAGTCTCAGAATGAAGAAGAGCACCTTGACCACCTACACAAGCTGTTTGAGAGGTTGAAGAAGTATAAGTTGAGATTGAATCCAAACAAATGCACATTTGGGGTTAGATCCGGTAAACGTTTTGGTTTCGTTGTCATTGGTAAAGGTATTGAAGTCGACCCTGCAAAGGTAAAAGCTATACAAGATATGCCCGCTCCCCGTACTGAGAGAGAAGTCAGAGGTTTCTTGGGACGTTTGAACTATATTTCTAGATTTATCTCCCATTTGACCGCTACTTGTGAGCCAATCTTCAAATTATTGAGAAAAGATCAAGTAGTGAAGTGGAACGACGAATGTCAGATAGCTTTTGATAAGATCAAGGAGTATCTCCAAGAACCTCCGATTCTGATGCTACCAGTTGAAGGAAGACCTCTAATCATGTACTTAACAGTGCTAGAGAATTCAATGGGTGTGTGTTGGGGCAACATGACGAGTCTGGTCGAAAAGAGCATGCAATATACTACCTTAGCAAAAAGTTTACCGACTGTGAAACAAGATATTCACTGCTTGAGAAAACTTGATGCGCTTTGGCATGGGTTGCTCGCCGACTAAGACAGTATATGTTGACTCATACCACTTTATTGATCTCTAAGATGGATCCTATCAAATACATATTTGAGAAACCTACTCTCTCCGAACGAATAGCAAGATGGCAGGTGGTCTTGACAGAATACAACATCCAGTACACTACGTAGAAAGCAACCAAAGGAAGTGTATTAGCTGATCATTTGGCTCATCAACCGGTGGATGACTATCAATCTATGAATTTTGAGTTCACAGATGAGAATATTATGCTTGTTACTGATTATGAAGAACCTGGACCATATGAAGGACCTGAACTGGGATCCCGATGGACTATGGTTTTTGATGGAGCTTCTAACGCACTTGGAAATGGTATTGGTGTTGTAATTATCTCTCCTAAGGGTTGCCATACGCCGTTTACTGCTAGACTTTGCTTTGACTGTACCAACAATATGGCTGAATATAAATCATGCATCTTGGGTATCAAAGCTGCCATTGATATGAGGATCAAATTCTTGAATGTATATGGGGACTCAGCCCTAGTGATCAGTCATATTAAAGGAGAATGGGACACGAAGCATCCAAATCTCATTCCTTACCGAGAACATGTGTTGACTTTGATTCCATACTTTGAAGAAATCACTTTTGAGCATATTCCACGAGAAGAGAATCAGTTGGCAGACGCGTTAGCCACCATGTCATCTATGTTCAAAGTCAGATGGGACAACGAGGCTCCTAGGATTACTATTGACAGACTAGACGAGCCGGCATACTGTTATGAAGTTGATACTGATGGGGTAGAAGAGAAAACTTGGTTCCACGAAGTGAAAAGGTATCTCGAAACTCAGGAATATCCTGAAGGGGCATCTATCAATGACAAGAAGTTTTTAAGGAGGTTCTCTACCAAGTTCTTTCTAAGTAACGGAATTTTGTACAAACGCAACCACGATTCAACCTTGCTTCGCTGTGTAGACAAGAAGGAATCAGAAAAGATTATGGAAGAGATGCATAACGGAATCTTTGGCACTCACTCCAGTGGGCATACAATGGCTAAGAATATTTTGAGAGGAGGTTACTACTGGTCTACCATGGAAACTGATTGCCATCATCACTCCAAAACTTGTTACAAGTGCCAGATCTATGCTGACAAAGTACATGTACCTCCAGTTCTGTTGAATGTTCTGACTGCTCCTTGGCCTTTTGCAATGTGGGGCATTGATATGATTGGAGAGATTAAATCTACCGCTTCCAATGGACATCATTTCATCCTTGTTGCTATCGATTACTTTACGAAGTGGGTAGAGGCAGTCTCGTTCGCTTCTGTTACCAAGAATGTTGTGGCTCGGTTCATTAATCATAATCTTATCTGTCGATATGGCATCCCTGAAAGGATTATCACAGACAATGGTACTAATCTAAACAACACTATGATCACTGAACTCTGCACGCAGTTCAAGATTAAGCATCACAATTCTTCTCCATATCGACCAAAGATGAATGACGTAGTGGAAGCTGCCAACAAGAATATTAAGAAGATCTTGCAAAAGATGACGGTGATATACAAAGATTGGCATGAGATGTTACCATTTGCTCTTCATGGTTATCGCACCTCAGTACGTACCTCAACAGGGGCAACCCCTTTCTCTCTAGTCTATGGTATGGAGGCAGTTTTACCTGTTGAAGTTCAGATTCCTTCCCTAAGGATTATGAAAGACGTAGGTTTAGATGAAGACGAATGGATTCAGACTCGACTTGACCAAATAAATTTGAGTGATGAAAAGAGGCTCGCGGTTGTTTGTCATGGCCAAATGTATCAGAAGCGTATGATCAAGGCCTTTAACAAGAAAGTCAAGCACCAAGTGTACCAGGCCGGTGATTTGGTAATAAAGCGTATCATTCTACCACAAAGTGATCCCAGGGGCAAATGGACTCCCACGTACGAAGGGCCATTTATAATCAAGAAGATATTTTCTGGCGGAGCTATGATACTTAATACTATGGACGGTGAAGATTTCCCGCACCCTGTGAACGCGGACATAATCAAAAGATACTATGCATAAAAAGAGACCCGCTAGGTTGACTGGCCTAGGCAAAAATTAGGGATATATATACAAAAGAACTGTACACCCGGCAAGTCGAAAACCTGAAAAGGCGGCTTAGGAAAAAAGGGGTATCCCGGTGGACTGAAAACCTGAAAAGGCGGTCCAGGCAAAAGTTAGGGATTAAAGCGTACGACTATGTCCTATTGGATCACTTATCTACTTCCAGCTAGTTGTGTTACCAATGTCAAGTTCAAACAGCACAGATCGGTTCAGTCACCTTTATTCCGATAGCAAGGGATGAGATGCTTGAAGATATAGGGGCAATAGCAGAATTGAAACCCGACGGGATCATTTCCACATAGTTGTTTTTCTTTGTTTATCACTTTGTACCTTTTCAATTTTACGACAATTTCCTCTTACTAGGATTTCTGTCTCCTTGTACAAAACTTCCTGTTTATAGGCCAATTTCAAAATCAATACAAGTCTATTTTCAAATTCAAAATTGCTTTTACTTTCCCTGTTTTGTTTGCGTAAACGTCCAATGGGTACTTTGAATGAACATATGCACTTGAATATGATTGATGTTTACCAAAAAAATATATATACATGAAAACAGGAATAGCATTTACTAAGGATTCTAGGAGTTGGGATAGTGTTCAAGATATCCACGAACCCCCACAGAGCCAGTTTCATGGAAATATCCCCACAGAGCAATCTCCATGGAACTATCTCTATAGAGCTATCTTCACAAGCTCATCCCCAACAGAGATGTATTCCCCGACAGAATTAGTATGCCCTCAGACAAAAATTGGGGCATCTTCCAACAATTCACTGCCATATCTTTGATAGACAGCTTGGCATGATCATAGATCCCCTAGCAGATAAAGAAGTTGATCATTTCCCCAGCATACAGCAGAAATTTCCTCAACGCAGCCTATGCAATTCTAATCCCCATCGGAGATTATTCCCTCTATGTAGTATACAGAATTCAATTCTCCAGCTGAGTTTATTTCTCTAACACTATAGAATTCTCTCCCCCAGTAGAATTTATTCAAGGATGCTATCCCCAGAAGAGTTGACACTCGTATCTGAAACCTGGTCAGATAGTGCATCAGAGAATTATCCATCTCTTTTATTCCCAGTCAGAATACATACAATCAATTTCCACAATAAAAGAACAACGGACTACCGACTCTCCTGACAGAATACTTCTATCCCCAAGCGGAAGTCAAAGATCCCCAGCAGAATATTCCCAAACAGAAAGTATGAATCCCCAGTAGAGTCATTCCAAACAGGATTTGAAGATTTATTTTCTCCATCCCCAGCAACAGTCATGGATTTATTTTCCCTAATCAGACGTTACTATTCAAAGCCACCGCTACCTTCAGCGACATTTCATACCCATACATCATTTACAATACATCATAGCATATGCATACAAAACGCATATAACATTCTCATTTATTTTAAGAGCATCATTACGCAATGCATTATATATCATGACATTGCATAAAACTAACTTGGTTTTTTCATGTTAGTTCTCAAACGGACAAATATTGTCAACAGTTTATCATCCTTCAGATACAATCAGTCAAAGATTCATTCTGATACTCCTTTGGATACAGTCAGGAGTATACTCATTCCAGTACATCTTCTAGACACGGTTCAGATACAATCAAGACACAGATTCATTCTGATACTTATTCCAGTACATCTTTTAGATACAGTCGGTCGAAGACTCATTCTAATACTAATTTCTCAGATACAGTCAGGCAAAGACTCATTCTGATATCCTTATAGATACAGTCAATATATAGACTCATTCTAGAACATCATACAGATACAATCAAGGCATAAGAATCATCCTGGCACTCCCCAGCACGTCTGCTAGATACAGTTGGACACAGACTCATTCTAGTATATTCCTCAGATACAGTCAAACCTAGACTCATTCTGATACTCCTATCAGCAGTTACTTTGGATGGCATCTATAAGACCATCTTCATCCTATCATCTTTCCGAATGGCATCTTTAAGCCCATTCAAGCAACACAATCAACCAACAAGCGTTACTTCGTGCACCCGTGAGTGCAAATTTCTGGGCACTTAAGTGATCAATCCTCTTCCACCTTCAGATCACGAATGGCAGACATGCCAATCTAACTCCTCAGGTTTAAGAAGATTGAACAGGGGCAGCTGTTGTACCCCAAAATTTACCCGCCCTATTTCTAACATTTAAATTATTTTTAACTTTGATTTTATAAGTTTTTTTTTGTTCATTTTACTAACATTTTAACAGTAATTTTTATTCAAAAATGGTAACAGTTTACTTTAAATTGTTTAAATAACAAATAGTTGTTTGACCTTCATATGCTTTCAAGTGCATTTTTGTTTCGAATAAATGAATTGGCACAATTGGAAAGGAGATAAGGCTTGCAAGTATGAGGTCGTGGGTTCGAATCTCACATGTTACATTTTGGATTTTTTTTTTCTGTTATTTGTTACTAACTTTCTTTCCATTTTAAATTATTTTCAAAAAAATCACAAAAATTGTATTTTTTTTATTATTTATTTTTAGTTTTCATTTTTTATTTTAAGGCATTTTTGAAAAATAATTATTTATTTGATTTTATGCACTTTTTACCAAAAAGGAGTGCAAAAATCATAATAGATACCAAAAGTATTTCCTTTCTTGTGTACTCATTTCCTATTGGTCAGTTTATGTCATTTTTGTGTCATACTTAGTTTCTAATTGGTCTACTTGGTGACCAAGTAAAAATCAGATACTATATGATTTTATTCAGATGTTATTTGATCAATATGAATTAAGACTGGTTATTTTTTTCCTTTTTAAACTTTTTAACCTAATTTTCTAGATCTATAAATACATGTTGTTTTACACATGAGAGGGGGACCTAAAAAAAAGAAAAAGACAATCATTCTCACTCTCTCAAAGATCAAAACCCCTCAAGATCACTCTCTCCTTCCGGCCGCCGCCCTCCGCCGTCCGTACGACCGTAAGGAACCGCCGCCGCCCTCCGCCGTCCGCACGGAACCGCCGCCGCCGCCGTTCGTACACCGTCCGTACAACCGTACGGTCCGCCTCCTCCCTCCGTTTTGTTGCATTCTTCGTTTGCGATCTCTTTGCCAACCTTCAATCTAGGTAATTCCTCGTACATTCCTCGATTTTCTTGTGATTTGATTGTTTGGTTTAGTGAATCGATATTAAATTGAGGTTGAGGTTAGAATTGTGATATTTCTTACGGTATATATTTTTGATAAAATGCTTAGATGAATTTTTTTTTGATGTAAATTGATATTGTTTGATTTAGATAATTTTTGAATTCACATGGTGATAATGTCCAAATCCGGAATCGGTTGATTTATTTGAAATTTGTTGTGGATCTTGATTTTGGGTTACTAATTGTGTTGAATTTTTGCAGTGAAGCATAAGCCAGATTGTTGTGATTATAATTTTGGTTTTAGGCGTGGATTCAATTTCCATCCCATGCATTTTTGTTTTTCCATATTTTACTAACCCTTATTTGTTCATTCCATTTAGTTATTTACTTTCTTGTTTAAAACTAATCAATACAATAAAACCATAAAATTAGAAATTAGGGTTTTAATTAATCAGACTTTAGTTTTTTAATTAATTTGTACATAATTAGAATTAGATTTATTTTTTATCACTAACATTAAAATCAATTCCTAAAGAATACAAAAAAGCATTAATTTAGATTTTAGGTCTTTAAAATAATTTTCCTAACATTTTTCTTCACTTATTTATTTATTTGCCTATTTAAGTCTCTAGGAAAATTGTATAGGTCGCACGATTTTTTTTTGTTTTTTTTGTAATAGCTGTATTTTTATTTTTCGCAAGGGTTTTCATACTTATGTATCTCTCCCAAAGCCTTGTAATAGCATAGGATTTAATTTTCCGCACTTATATTTTACGTTTGTAAATATATAATATGTTTAGATGTATGCTAATAGGATTGTATGGCAAGACTTAAAAAAGAACGATAGATAACCCTAATTCAAAATAAATGATTGAAACCAACACACTTTGCACACATGCACCTCTAGGGTAACCTCTCTTCGTTTGCCTTACGAAATAATGGTCATGTCCCTCGAAAGTAAGGGTACTTTAGCAAAAGACGCTTACGAATAATATCATCATAGTCCCTTTGATATAAAGATCATAGTCCCTCGATGACCCTTCGAGTTGCCTACGAAAAGATTATCTTGTCCCTCGATGACCCTTCGAGTTGCCTACGAAAAAATGATCTTGTCCCTCGATGATCCTACGGAAAAATGATGATAGTCCCTTCGAATTGCTAAGGTATCCTTACATGTTGCCTTCTATGACCATTCGATGACCCTTCGTTGTCCCTTCACATCCAATAGATAGGACTAGCTACCCACTAATGGTATGGATAGTACTATCTCTCAAGGAAAATGATAAGTACAAGAAAGACCTTATAAATTAAGGGTAAGTAACTTTTAAATGCTTGCTCACAACTCAAAAACAAATACTTTTCACACCTCACACATTCAAAAATATTAAAAAAAAAACAAACAATTTGTATACATTCTTACACGAATTATTACAAAGTCAAACCTTTACAAAAATATTTTCAAAAACAAACACTTTGTATACATTCTTACACGAATTATCACAAAGTCAACTTTTACGAAATATTTTCTAAACACACACCACAATTCAAAAAAAGCAAGTTAAAGTGAGCAAGCAATTAAGAGCCCGTAGATAACTACGGATGAAAAGGGGTGCTAACACCTTTCCTTTTTATAACTTACCCCCCGAACTCAAAATCTTTTCAAAAAGGTCTTTCCTGTTCTTTTCACCTTTCCTAAATAAATTGGATAAAAGAAAAGTCGGTGGCGACTCTTGCTAACCGCAACATGTTTTGCGAAAACAAAATTAAAAAGTCAGGTCTCCACCGTATTACACCCAACATTGTCCTTTAAATACTTGTGTTTGTCATCATCAAAAAGGGGGAGATTGTTAGAACAAGATTTGTTCTTGATGTTTTCTTTTTTAATTTTGATGATAACAAAATTATTAAAAGTATAATGGTTTATTTGATGTGTGTTTTATTTATGCAAGTTCTTGTACATAAATAATCAGAATTTGTTTTACTTAAGACACACTTGGAGTTGCTTCATTGCTAGCTTCTGGTGGCAGAGTCTGAAGAACAATTTCTAGTGTGGTTTGACAAAGACTCTAAACTGAAGGCCTCAACATTCAGACGAGTTTCTACACTTAGTAATTGTATATCAATATCTGGTACCATTCAGAGTTGGAGATAAAGTTATGGACTATTCGCACTATTGAAAGCAATTGTATTTGTCGCTCCCGGGATTTTCATCCAAGTACAAACGCGAAAGTGGCGCGGAAGAAAGAAAGAGAGTCGCCAACCAGGCTTTTTTATCCCAAAGAAAGGGAAAGGTAATGCTACACAAACCCGGGAGGAAGGAAAGAACAAGTTCTCACAAACCAAAGAGAAAGGGTAAGGGAGTCGGTTACGTGAAGGGAAGGTTATCGCACCCCTTCACGTCCGTCGTACTCGACGGGATCCACGCTTGCTTGTTTTGATCAAAGGGTGTAAGGAACTGGAAATCAACTGCTAACTGGAGAACTGGAAATGAAAGGTAGAAAGGAGAAAGAGGGGGGAAGGAAAGAAGTGACTCGATAGGACATTATCGTTGTCCTGGGCCTACGTATTCCCTCAGTGCAATGGGAAAGTCAGAGTCAACGTAGTTCGACGGACTACGGGGAACGGTTGCTCATCGAGATATCGCATCTCATGCCTACGTATCTTCAATCAGACGAGAAAGAAGAATCAGAGCAAATGTAGTTCAGCTCAACAAGGGTTGCTTTGTTTGTGTTTTTTAATGGAAACGTCAGAGTGCGCGTCCCAGCAGTTAGGGTTGCAGCTCGCTATATGGAGACTTAGGCGTTACTTGTTTGCGGTAGAACGGACATGACGAGTCCTTAAGGAATAGAATGAAGGAGATGAGAAGAGAATTTTTATGTTTTTGTATTTTAGAAAGAAGTATTTTGATTATTGGTGTGTATAACGCATATTGTATTTAAGTCTTTCACGTAGGATCGAATGCATCGCATATCGACCCAAGACGGGACGTATGCTAAACATTCTAAGAAAGTGAGAGAAGACCCCTCACTATCTTATTCTCACATGAAAGGATCAAATGAAATATATGTTATGCCTTTACTAAGTGTTTTTATAAAGATTATGAGATGAGAAGAGAAGACTCAAGTTGAAAAGAAAACACTAAGGGAAACTAGATGTTCCTAATGTTATCATGCAAAGGTGGTCCTAAGGTCAGGATCAAGAGGGGAGTCTACCTAATGTTGTCATGCATGGATTGCTATCCTAATGTCTCTCCTACCTCCGACTTAATCGAAAATTAAGTGGAGCTAGGAATCCTACGGGATCATGTCATCAGACAAGTAAACACATGATGAATCAATCACAAAATGAAATAGAAGCAACTAAGGAGTGAACAGTGTCAGTTAATAATAATATCACACAATCATAATAAAAGGAGAGCTTTAGCCAAGGGTCATATCAACCGAGGCAAATAAGCTAGCTGTGAGAAATAGGGGTGCTCATCCGATGGTATCGAGAACCATGGAGAGCAGAGTAAGGAAGGAAGATGTGAACCAGATCACATAAGCATCAGCATTGGTCAATGCGAGCTATAGACAATGCGTGGGGGTTTGATTGCTAAACCCTCATTCCACTTGGTCGACTCGATAACAAGAGTAGGTGATGTTCAAAGCTTCAATCATGTAATGAGAGCTAAGAACGACTCAACTAGAATAACGGGGGTCGATTGCGAACCCTACCTTCCGTCGATTGCCTCCTTGGAGGTCTTACAAGGGGAAATGGGGAATGGGATGCCTCTTTGGAGGTCTTTAGGCACAATATTAAACAAGCACAATCATGGCCTCACTTGAGGACTTTCCATACAATCCTACTTATCATGGCATCGGCTATTCCTACTTCTCATGGCATTGAAAGCAGTAAAGTGCGGAATGAGATAAAAGGGAAAAGAAACTATACCAAACGGATAACAATCCGAAGCAAAAGCAAACAAAGTAAGAAACCCGGAATACTTCAAGCACGCTAACATCGACAAACAAAGCAAGTCAGAAATCGTGTATCCGACATAAGCGTCAAAGCATGGTCGTTGTGAAAATAAATCACAACCGACATGTGGTGTGTACCAGACACAACCACACAATCCAACAGTACACCTGTAAGAAACGCAATCCAGACAATATGCAAGCAAGTATATACATCTCACAAAGTGAGACAAGATAAGTCGTGTCAGAAAAGAATTCGTATCCCACAAATAAAGTGGAACACAAAGCAAACAAACCAAAAGGTGAATCACGTCGGAATTGGATTCG
This sequence comes from Lathyrus tuberosus, assembly GCA_022829125.1. NCBI lineage: Eukaryota > Viridiplantae > Streptophyta > Magnoliopsida > Fabales > Fabaceae > Lathyrus > Lathyrus tuberosus. Next base: position 2,292,038 of record JALAZF010000233.1, read on the forward strand.
CGTCCCACAAATAAAGTGAAACACGATGCAATCACATCATCTCGGAAATTCCCTCAAAAATCCTTGCACAACTTAACAAACGAGTTAGAAACAACAAGTAAATGCAACCGGAAGTTGCACGTTCGCATCACAACCCAAAATCAAATAGAATAATGAGTATACAAGTAGTGAACATACAACGGAACACATACTTTAAAAACCGGGCAGCAAGGTTGTTGTAACACAAATCATGTGCAAAATCAAACCGGAATCAAACAAACTCAAGCACAATGATTCACAAATGACCAATAAACATAAGCACGTATCAAATCAAGGTCAAGACGCAAATTTCACACAAAACGTAGCTTAAAAGTATTAAATCGGAAAATATGCGTCGAAAATCACCGACTCGGAATGGAACGAAAATCGCATGGTTGACCGCAAACGTGCCAACGGACTCAAAAACAAACTCGGTTTGAATTAATTCCGCTCGAAAGTGGGACGTTTAGGCCGATTTCGTCGGCTGGCAGTAGCGAAACAGTAAAAAAAAAAGTTTCCCGAAATTGACTAAAAAGTTCACCAACAGCTCTGGAATCATTAACAAAGTCGAGTTACATTATTCGCATTCGTAAAAACATGATACGGTTTGAAAGTTAGCACGCAAATGAGTTAGCATCAAGAGTTAACCGAAAATTGGTAAGAACACAAGAAATGTGCAAAAAGGTGCATCAAAGTGAATTTGGCCTAAAGTTCAACACAATACAAGCCAACAATATCAAACCGGATTCTCAAGAAGTAAGCACAAGCATTATGTCGGAACCAACAATTTGACACAAAGTTAATAATCCGAAATTTGTCAAGCTTATGTCCAATCTCAAGAATCATATTAATTCTCTACAAATCTAACCAATTCCGGTTTTAATCAACATCACAATGTGAATTCAAGAATTAAATCAATGAAAACAATATCAATTCACATCATCAAAGTCTCTTAGGAATTTTCACAAACACCTAGACTACAACAATTATGATCATCCAATTTAGCAACAAAACAACATTATCATCATCACTCCATTATATCATCCACACTCAAATTCAATCACCAATAGCAACAACATCTTGATTAATGAACAACAATTATCATCAATACATATTCATCAACATTTATGCAACAACTTCAACAATCAAATAATTGTTCATCATCAACATTATCAATTAATTCATGAACACAAAAAATCAACCATTAAAGTGTCAAGAGATTACCGAATTTGAAGACCGATTTGAAGTACAAAGACGGAGAAAGATGCGCGGTTCAGCTCGCGATGGAGAGAGGAAGAGATCGCTACAAAAAAATTCACGAACCGGAGACAAAAAGAGGGAGGTCGCACGACAGTGGTTCACGGTGAAAAGATGGTCGGACCGGTGGCAAGCGGCGGCGCGAGTGGTGGTTGGCCGTGGAGAAGGATGTCGGGGAGGGGAGGAAGAGAGATGAGGGAGATCGAAGACTTTTGTGATTTTTCGGAAAAAATGTTCTTCGCGTTCTTGAGATTGTTCTTGAGATTGTTGATGAACTTGTTGAGAGAATTGAATATTTGAGGTTTTGATCTTTTTGGAGAGAGCTTTGTGAGTTTTTGGTGTTTGTGGATTATGAATGAAGTTGGAGGGAAATGAGAGAGCATTTTGAATATATAGTGTGATGGAAAAATGAGGTGAAACGGTAAAATTTCGACTTATTGGCAGCTTAAGTAAAAATAACACCTTGATCGGTACAAAATTTCGACTCTGAGCCCCTTAAGAAATTGTCCGTGACTGAATTACGGAAACAACGCAAAAAGAACGGACGTCATACGATCATAATCGAATGAGTTCAATACGTTTAAGCGGCGAGACGTCACTGCCAAAAGTCATTTTTTCAGCTTATTTGTCGTCTTCTACTCGTAAATGTGACAAGCTCGTGTCTTTCGGAGCAGAATCTCGACTCGACTTTGTCAGAAAAGTTGTAGATCTATGGGTCACTGATGTCGTGTCAAAAGATGAGCAAGATCGGATAAACGATGAGTGAGATATGAATTTTCCCGTAAAACGACTTTCAGCCTTTTTCCCGATTCAGCCCTACCGTTTTTTGCGAAATAAACCAAAACGACAATCTTCAGAGCACCGTTCAAACCCGAGCTTGTCTTTGAACTTGAGGAGGATAAAATTTGTGAACCGTAGCTTCGAGAATGGACACAGTCCGATAAAAATTGACCGAGTTACGAATTTTCCAATATCCGACAGACAGTGAACTGTGCCAAAGAATTCTTCCAGTAATTCGCACTTTCGAGGTTCTTCCGCTTGGACCTGACTCATACTGAACTTACGTCACGAAGATGGCATCGAAACAGAATTTTAGGCACCAGAACGGCATCAATCCGATAAACGAGTTGAGAGTTATGAATTTTTTAATGACCGAATCATGACGGTTCAACACTATTTTCCACTGTTTTTGCACTGTATCGACTCTGAAAACTCGCGCATTCGGAGATCTTCCTCAAAGAATCAGCCCTCGGTCCGAACACAAAAGTTGCAGATAATTTCAATATGGAACTTTTTGGCATAGGAATAGCTCAGAAATGACGACCCAATCAGAAGTTAAGCCCTTTTGAATACCACTGACGCAATTATCCAGCGAAACCGGAATTCCAGAAACAAATAATCCCCACCACTTTTCTTGATGAATTGACTTCCGAGCCGAACATAAAAGTTGCAGAGAATACCAAGACGGTTCTAACTGTTGAATATCCATCCGAAAGGAGTTTCAGAGCAAGAGTTATGAATTTTGCAAATTTGCACAGCAAACTGATTTTCTGCTCAAACTGTTCTGAATCGGCTGAAAATTTCAACTTCCTCTGAGATTCTTGACATGAAAAATTATGTTTGATAAGAGCTTTGCTGAACCGGTGATTACGTAACCCGGAGAAATACTTTGCGCATGTGCCGAGTGACGAAATAAACGTCTGTTGTAACCTGACGATGCTTGAACAGAGAACCTTGATCCCATAACCACAGAGCCAAATGATATGTATGTATGTGCCCGATGACCTAGCTAAAATTCAAATGAAGCATAAGCCACTAAAAGCTAAAAGCAAAAGGACAAATTTTGGGGTGTTACAGTATCGTCTTATCATCCAGTCAGCTCGAGTCTACAAGATTGCAAGGCTCAAGAAAAGTTGGTATGTTCTATGGATGTCTGCTCCCAACAACTCTATTAGTATAGAACATCTTAAAGACTCAAAGGCTAAACGTGTTACACATTGGATTCAAAATCTGATGTGCATCCATCTTCAACGTCTCTTGTACTATGGAGCAAAGACACTTGATCAAGTCACCTTCTAAACGGCTAGTTTCCGGAAAGCCTATATATATGGCTGAAGATTCAAGCCTGAATTTTTAATAAGGATTCTTCTGTTGAAGAAGTAGCAAGATCAAGCAATTATCAACTCTATGTAATATGCAAATTTTCTGTTTTAGGTTGTAATTGTAAAATCCTTAAGATTTCTTACTCCTGTACATATTAGAAATCTTAAGTGCTTTAGGTCTTTGTTATGGTGATCTCTCGTACCTCTGATGCTTGCATCATGTACACCTTGTTCTCTATTCTGATGAGCCTTCAGTAGATTATATTAAGTCTCCTGCTATATGCATGAGCAAAAATGTCTTGTCTCATTGGGATTTAAGCAACAAGTATTGAGCCAAGATGCTTAAGCCACGTAAGTCTCATTGCTTAAGTGATTGAGCTGTGAATGTCTTATTCAGCTAGTCTGATTGAGCAAGAAGTCTCAAGTGCGGCTTGAGCAAGGGAAGTCTCAGTCTGGATGGCCAGAAGAGGAGGTGGCTCGGCCAGAGGATGTGAGCAAAGGGAAGTCTTAGACATGTGCTATAAGCAAAGGGAAGTATCAACTAGAAGACAGATGAGCAGGTGGCTCAGTCAGATGGTGTGAGCAAGGGAAGTCTTAGACATGAGCTCTAAGCAAAGGAAGTCTCAGACAGTTGGGCTGAGCAGTTGTAAAAGTCTTATGCAAAAGCATAAGCGATTGTAATCATGAAGCGGTTATAATGAAAAGCTCTTGTGAGGCAAGGGGACTGACTGGATTACTCTCAGTTAGGGGAGGAACTAGTATAAATCTTTTGTATCTTCTGCACTTATTTTATTTACTTCTGTTGTATCCGCTGCCAAACGAACTAACTCAGAATCTAAACATCTGTTCTGATTCTGAAACTCTGATCAGAAGCTAAATAATAAGAAAATGCGAAACATGATTCAACCCCCCTTCTTGTGTACTTTTCACACCTTCACTTGTAACCTTGGACTTTTTCTTGCATTTCAAGGTACATTGATGATCATATAAACTTAAAATGATGTACTCTTGATTGTTATTTGATGAAACATGCAACGGCTTAAGGAAACTTGTTGATGAAGGCGTGGAAATAAACACATGAACCTTTGAAGTTTCTTGGGAAACAAGCTATCAAACTTTGAAATATCCTTGTTCAAATGAAGTTGAATAATGCTTGAGACTTTATGATTTGAGATTAGCAGTCATGCTTTAATGAATAACCCTTTGAAAATCAATGGTCGACCACACTTTGACTTGAGAAGATCAAACCCTAGCTGAGGAGATAATTACTTGATACTCTTAATCCCCAAACCCTACCTTGCAAAAGAAACAAAAGTGATGAGGCATATTTTTGTATTTTGATTAGGAGTTAGTGAACTATAAAGCATACAAGTACAAAAAATGATAAAAGACACAAAGAGATGCTTGATGATCTCTATAAAGGCAAACCCAAAGATGAGAAAGTTAGGCGACAACCAAGTTTGTGATCTTGATGCATTGCAAAGATGCAAATGAGGTAGGATCTTAGGGATAAAAATTACATTATGACAGTTGTACATTATGTTATTGATGATATTCTGAGTTGTAGAACATTCTGGAGGTACATCTTCGGAGTTTTTCACTGTGTAATTTTTGTGCAGGAAATTTTGGAGATACATCTCCGGAATATTTCAACGTTTTAGTTTCCTGGTTCTTCTGGAGATGAATCTCTGGAATTTCCTACCCTATATATATATATATATATATATATATATATTAATTTTCTTGCTTTTGTGTTGTTTGCGTATGCCTTACTTTAACTTACATGGACAATGGCTGGCAGACATGACAGACTGAGGCATGGCAGGGTTTCTCAGCACGCATTCGTTCGGCGGGAGCAGGGCCATTAGGTTCTGGAGGCTCTAGGTCCCTCTGGTCAGGCAGATCCGTCTACTTCTGGGGCTCGGCAATTATCCTCAAGTCACTCCACCTTCATCTTCCCGTAGGAGACATGATTCACCATCTGACACATCACTTCCATCATCCTCCCGCAGGCGTCAGGATTCACTAGTACCACCTTCTACGGATGATGTTTTTGATCCAGTCCTACATACTATTGATCATGTTGTTGATCCAGTGCCACCTCTGAAGGGTGAGGCTACTGCGGTTGCCGAGCCAGAGGCTTTTGCGAGGAGGTCTATTTGATTTTTCCTTACTGCCTCAGTATCTAGACCATAATGCCAGACATATCTTGGACAGATAGGTAGTATTAGTTGGATTCTTTATTTTTTTTTTGTTAATTTTAATTGTTGACATTGATAATTTATGTCATTGATTATTCACGACATTTATTATTCTTGACAAATTTTAGGAGCGTGATCCCGAGAAGCTTCTTAACCACAAAAGGAAGATTGTTGCATTGCCTCAGTAGGAGGCAGATTGGTTTCAGTCGGTTTTGTCCTTATCTGGCCGGAAGGACTTGTACATGACCGGTTACGCTCTGGTCAACCACGGGATGCTTAATGCATTCGTGGATATATGGCACTTTGAGACCTCGTCCTTTCATCTCCAGTATGGTAAGATGTATATCACACTCAAAGATGTCTCGTGTTTATTACATCTTCCAATCAGGGGGAGATTCCCCGATCATGGGAGGATTACCAAAGACGAGGTAGTCGAGATGATGGTAGAGCATCTAGGGGCCGATCCAAGAGAGGCGATGAAGGAGGTGGATAGGACCAGGGGTGCTCATGCTAGATTTGAGTTTCTAAGGAAGATTTATATAGTTGAGATCCAGAGAGCAGAGCAGGCTCATGGTGATGATTAGTAGGTGGCAATCAAAAGATCGCATGCTTTGAGAGCATACCTGCTTTTTTTGTTGGCATTGTGGTTTTAGTGGACAAGAATGCCACATATACTGACTTCGTCTACCTATAGTACTTCTTGGATTTCGAGCATATCCATGAGTACAACTGGGGACGGCTTGCCTGGTCTACCTATATTCAAAGTTGAGAGAGGGTTGTATGTAGAAGACGAAGCAGGTCACAGGCAGCGTGACACTACTGGTGGTGATAATTATTGGTCTTTGAATGTTTTTTTTATTTTCATTTCTTATTTGCAAAGCCATTACTGATGATTCGTGTGTTATAAACTTTTCATTTCAGGCTTGGATCCTTCAGCACTTCCTGCGCATCTCTGGTTGGGCAAATGTGCCTGAGTACACTGAGGATATGCCACGTGCTACTGCTTTTATCCCACTTAGAGGGAACTATGCGACTGATCCTTACAAAGTCTATCTTAACCATTTGGTTGCTGAGGACATGCACTTCAACATCTATGTTGATGACTGTCAGACACGGCCATTTGACGAGATAGTGTTATACTCTTGATGGTTGATCTACGGATCGCGTCTCACTGCTTCTTATCTTCTCGAGCGCATCATGTGGCAGTTCGGCTACATTCAGACCATTCCCAGACACCCTGCTATCTATGCTACTCCTGCTTTAACAAAAAAGCAGACAAAGGAGATGTTTGATGATTATGAGAGCCATCTGGTACTGAACGAGTCATAGGCTACCATAGCTGAAAGTGATTAGAGCTACGTCGAAGGGTACATCAGATAGTTCTTCAGGGTGTCACATCCGTACACGGTGCATGCTGCTCCAGGAGATCCGCTGAGACCAGCTCATCAGGAGATACTAGAGGAGGAGCAGACTCAGCTAGATCATATTGATGATGTCTTTCCTAGGCGTCGTCGCATAGTGGATATTATGCTGGCAGACATTGACGAGGGTATCTTCCCTTATGGTTCTGGTGTCAGGCGAGTCCTAGATGCCATTATGACAGAGGCACAAGGGGAATTGTTGTATTGGAGACATCGCCGAAGGACAGGGGGATTAATGGCCAAGGAGGTAGAGCAGGCAGAAGAGGTAGATGAGAGGTTGTTAGACACACACAATAGTAGTCTCTTATTATTTTGTTGCAGTATTATGGTCTATACTTTATTTTGACAGTATTACTACATTTTAGATCTCGATTATATGACATTTTTGACACATATTACTATTTTATTTTTGTATGGAATTTTTGGCCCATCTGGAATTATGTACGTCTATTTTTTTCCAATTGTACGTTATACTTCATCTGAACACATATAAACAACTCATAGCATCAAATACCTGTTTTGACACATTTCAGAGATTTATCTCCAAAATATTCACGGAGATGCATCTCTGTGACAATTCAAATGTAAATGGTTTTTGATGTATTGGATGTTTTAAACTGTTCCGGAGATGCATCTCAATATTATTTCAACGTTTATTCAGAAATAAGTGCGACTGAAGATGGATATCTGAAAATTTGGGGCATTTAAATAATTTTGCGTGGTGGCTAAGAAGTATTTAGGGTGCATTAAGAAATTCTCCCCATCTTAACTTGTTTGGGCCCGAAGTTTTGACCTACTGAACCGAAAATTTGTTTGAACCCTGTCCAATTCTGTTTTTTTCCTGGTTTGTGTGGGTTGGGCCAGTTTTCGTTTTTTATCCAGCCCTACCTATTAATGCATGCTCTTTTTTAATAGAGTGTGCTAATTAGAGTATCTATGTATATTATGTTTTTATTAACTAGCAATATACTCGTGCGTTCGTATGGATAAGTTTATTTAATACAGTATAAAATATATTTAGATACACGTGTAAATATGAAATGAAAAAAGAAATTTGGAGAAAAACTAAAAAAAATTACATTTGAAAATAAAGAATTCATCTCCCAATTTAAGACAATTGTTGGTTAAAATAAAAAGATATTGTCCTGATAGTGACCTGTGAAATGGAAAGTTAGTGGTGTGCACCATTAGTGAGTGATATTCAATTTGATACAATATAAAATATTTTTAGATATACATGTCAATTTATAATGTGTTACTTAATTGTAAATGAACAATGATCATATAAATTCAATTGTATTGAATAATTATATAAAAAAATAGATCCGTGAGATGAAGAAAGAAAAAAAAATTACATTTGAAAATAAATTTTTTGTCTCTCAAATAAAAAAAAATTTACATTTGAAAATAAATAATTCATCTCCCAATTTAAGATAATTGTTGGTTAAAATAAAAAGATATTGTCCTGATAGTGACCCGTGAAATAGAAAGTTAGTTGTGTGCACTGTTATTGAGGGCTATCCAATTTGATAAAGTACAAAATGTACTTAGATACACGTGTCAATTTCAAATGAGGTTGAAGGACGGCGGGGGGGTGTACCTGCAAGGTACTCCGACGCTCAAGTTAGGGAGTGCACAGAGTAACAGCAAATACAAGAAGAGTGAGAAAAGTGACTTAACCTGACCCTCTCAAGTGAGAGGGTATTTATAGAGAACCCCCAGCGCGGGGCCAACGGTTACCTGCATTGGGCTGGATTGTCAGGCCCAATCCAAGTAACTGCCAGGGCTTACGTGGCGTAGTGAAGACCAGCGCGTGTTCTTCGCCCTGGGGTAACCGCTCCTAGATTTTCGGGACTAGGGCAGACTGAATCCTTCGGGAGTGGAGTGGTTACGTGGTACGGACCATTAGACACTCCTCGCTGGGGAGGAGCCTTCTGTGTCGAGGACCCGTCAAGCCGTACGACGGACATGGCCTCACGGGGAGGGCCATGTCTGTCGAGGAGTGATGTGCGATATTCTCGCGGGGAGAAGCTGGTATGTCGGGGATGTACGTATCCGCCGGGGTGCGAGGTCCTCCTGCCCCTGTTGTCCCAAGTGCCAGACACTGTAAAGTGCTCGGGGGGAACGTTGGTATGCTTGCAGCAGTCAAGTGCCCCGTAGAGGGGTCTTATTGGGCCTCCCCATGCTATATGGGTTGGGCCTGCTCGACTGTTGGGCAGCCTCGGCCCAGTCCAGAACAGGAGCCCCCCAAGTCGTTGCTCTGAGGTGTCAGAGTAATGACTTAAGGGTTATTGGCATGTCGAGGATACACCAAGAGGGGAACCGAGGAGGTCGTTCATAAGCGCGAAATTCCTTCGGCCGGATGAGAGTCGGGCATCTATGCAGTTGTGTCTGATCGTATGGTCGGGGATATGAAGGGTTTTGGACTCGAAGCGTTGGGGAAAACCGAAGCGACACGCGTGGGGAGATGGGCGGCTGCATGCGTGCCACGTGTTGCCTGCCATTATTACCTAGGGAGGCTAGGGTGGCTGGCTAGGGTAGCGCACTCGAGTGCCTTATACCCCTCGAGTCTGGCGAGAACCGCTTATAAAAGCCGCTCCCCTCGCTCATTTTTCACTTTTCCGCTTCTCTCTCAAGAATCCCTCTCCTTCTCTCTCTAACCTCTTCCGTCGTAGCTCGCTGCCGTCAACCGCCGGGCACTCTCTGTCGGAAGCCTTTCCTCCTCTACGAAAGTCGTTCGCCGTCGTACCATCGCCGGAAAACTCCGTGCCGGAACCCTACACTGCCGCTTACCAAGTATTTGCTTCAAACCGGACCTTTCTTTTGCATTTTTCTTCAATTTCAACTAGTGTAGGACGTTTCCTTGGTGAATTGATGATATTCCCATGAGAAACGAAGGGATTCCTGGCGAATACGGCGGGAATCTTTAGTTGTTGAGGGAGAGAGTGCGAAGAGCTTTGCTCCCTTTTGATGAATATCTCGGGGACTAGGGAAGAACACGTCGGGGACCCTTTGAATGTCTCGGGCTCCCTAACAAATAGTATATTCGTTAGTGTGGCGGGAACACGGGGGCAGAACCTCCCGGGGAGGCGATGAACTCCCCGGTGAACATGTTGATCCTTGGCCGAGTATGTCGGGGAGCCGAGAAAGCCTTGCCCCTTCTTCGCCCGTTCGCTTGAACAGCGGTGGAGGGGTGGATTTGATGCGAACAATCGAATTCACCTTTTCCTTCTGCTTTTCAGGTAAATGGACGATTTGGCTGCGGAGGTGGCCGTAGGATATTTCGAAGAAAACGACGACCAGCCCGACTCTCCCATGCCTCACATGGCCTTTGCGCAAGAGCGCCCGCTCAAGGAGTGGGTCTGCGACGAGGCCCTGGAGATGTCGTCCATCTTCGTTTACCCAGATGAGGACGACGCTTTATGTACTGTCGAGCACAGATTAATCGGATCCGACAAATCTTGGAAGGTTTTTCGCCTCGAGGAGCACCATCGGATATGCTCACCCTACCGGGGAATGCGCGTCCCCTTATATGAATTTATGTTCGAGAAGGCGGGGTGGAGGCTGCCCTTCACGGATTTACAAGAGGGGATCTTCGACTGGTTGAAGTTGGCCCCTTCACAGATTCACCCGAACTCGTTGGCCTTCATCCGGGCCTTCGAGCTCGTATGCAAGTATTTGAAAATCGTGCCGACCGTTCGCCTCTTCTTCCGCATATTCCATCTCCAAAGGTCGTTGGCCGGTGGACGACATGGCTGGGTGTCTTTCAAGCAGAGCAAGGCACTGTTCCACACTTACTTGGATTCCATCCGGGATTTCAAGTTCCACTATTACTTTGTGAAACCGGTCACCATCGAGGCTATCTATTCACTGTACCGGAAAGTCACCCGTGAGGTCGACGGTCGTTCCGAGGAGGTGCTGGAGCCAAAGTTCCCTCTGTACTGGACGGAGGAACACTTTAAGAAGGGAGTCGACAAATACAAGACGAAGCATGTTCAGATGGAGGCCTTCGAGCGGGAAGCTTACGATAAAATCGTCGCTTTTGTTGAAAGTTTTTCCGAAGCTCAGCACGAGACGCTGGACGGCCGGCCTATAATGGGTGCAGACGGGCAGGTGAAGAAAGAACGTCGCCTGATAAATACCCGCGTTCTGCTCGAGACCTTCTCTGACGAGGAAGTGATCGAGTTGTTAGGTGGTGAAAACGTCCCCGCTTTAGGTCTTCCCCGCATCTGTGTTTCTCGCCTTGCTAACGTTTTCTTTCTTTTTGCAGGAACAATGGCCGGAGCCGAGGAGAGGCTCAAGAAGCTGAAGGCGAAGAGGGCCCGGGAAGCGCAGGCCCAGGAAGAGGCGTCGCGCTCAAAAGACCAAGAGGTTGTCCCTTCTGGGGCCCCGCCCGAGGGTGTTTCCACGGCCGCCGTGCCCGAAGGATCCAGTCAGTCTCAGCCTGCTGCCACTGTGTCGGGGACCGTGGGTGGTCGCACAACTCCTGCAGGAAGCCAATCCCCGGCTACCCAAGGGACTCCGAAGAGGCAACGCGTTGTGGAGGTCGTCGACCTGGGTGGTGAAGACAGTCCCCCGGTTCCTTCCAGCTTTGACCTTTCACCCTGTCATCAAAAACCTCACTTCTTCTCCGAGGTCACTTATCCTCGCGCCCGTCCCTCCGAGATCCAAACTGTGCTGGGGACTGCTACTGAAGTAAGGAGAAGGATGATTTTTGAGGATCTATCGGCCGTCATGCGTATCTGCTCGACTGCTATCATTCTCAATGACGAGACCCGCCCTGCTGTTGAACTTGCCCGCCTGCAGGAAAAGCTGGATACCTTGGGCGCTGAGATGCTCGGTATGCGCAAGGAACTAAAAGAGTGCCAAGATCTGAACAAAGAGCAAAGCGAGCAACAGCAGCGGGTCGAGGCCAAGCTTAAGAAAGCCGAGGAGACGGAGAAAGGCCACCTTGCCCGAATCGCTGAACTGGAGTTGGAGGAGAAGCGGCTTAAGGAAAGGATTGCCGAGTTGGAAGATGCTGTGCGGCCGGCCGAAGGGGAAACTGAGGAAGACAGGCTCTTCACCACTCGTGCAGCATTTGTGGCGCAGCTCCGGAAGCTCGAGCAAGATCTCCGGTTGTCCGAGGATGATTCTATTGAAACCGCGGGTATAGGGTTCCGCAGTGCCGTGGCTCAGCTTCGGGTTCTCAACCCTGATCTCGTCACCGAAGGGATTGACCCCGACGCTGAGGTGGTGGATGGCCAGATCGTGCATCCTCTGCGGGAGAACGACATTCATGTGCACGAGGAGCCTGACGGGACCGCAACTGAGTAGGTTTTTTATCTTTGTTTTGGTCGGCCTGCGAGTCATTTTGTTTCGCCCGGCTTGTGGGCTTAGTTGATGTACTATTTGCACAATGGTTATTTTTGCCCGGCTTGTGGCCTTATATTTGTAACTTTTTTGTACTAAGGGTTTTGCCCAATATGCGTACTTCGTAATATCTCTATTGATTTTGATCGTGTGTGATGTGTTATTTGTTATACTCTATTTTTGCCTAAGTAATAAGGCTTTGGGATTTGCTCGACTTCGACAGACCCTGACCGCGTGGAGAGCTGGTCGGGCGGCCGGAGGAGTACTCCGACCTTCAACGAGGCTAAGAGCTCGTTCGAGGTCCTAGTCTCGTGGCATGAACTTCCCATCGCGAGCTGGGTGTTATGCCCAGTTGGTATGACGAAGGTGGGCCTCGATCGAGGTATCCCCGCCAGATCAAATGTCCTCGCGCACACACAACGCGGTCTCTGATCATCGTGTTCTTATAGGGGTGTCGCGCTTGTACCCTAGCACGTCCCCGTAATCGCGGTGCTAGTGAGCCGCGGGCAGTGTTTAACTGTAATATTGTTTTAGCTTTTCAGCGTTCCATGGTCGAGCAAGTTCTTCCCCGTGCAGATTTTCGAGGAAATAGGCTCCTGTCCCCGTTTTCGCGCGGACGCGGTACGTGCCCTCCCAGTTCGCGACGAGTTTGTCTTCTCGCGAGTCTTTCTGGTTCCTTTGTAGGACGAGGGTGCCCACCTGAAAATCACGTTTAATGACTTTGTCGTTATAACGTAGTGTTATTTTTTGTTTAAGTGACGCCTCTCGGAGAGAAGCGTCCGAGAGTGTTTCCTCGACGAAGTCGAGTTCTTCCCTCAAGGCTTCATCGTTCGCGTTCCCGTCGAGGGGGGCTTCCGTCCTCCTCGAGGGTTCCCTGATCTCCACGGGGATCACTGCCTCCGTTCCATAGGTCAAACGGAAAGGGGTCTCCCCGGTCGTGGAGTGTGGGGTTGTTCGGTAGGCCCAGAGGACACTGTGTAGCTCTTCGACCCACCGTTGTTTGGCGTCGCCCAGTCATCGTCTTAATCCTCGAAGGATCACTCTGTTCGTGGCCTCAGCCTGTCCGTTCGTTTGAGGGTGCTCGGCCGACGTGAAGTGCTGCTCCGTGCCTAGTTTTGTGACGAAGTCTTGGAAGTTCCTGTCAGTGAACTGGGTTCCGTTGTCGGTGACGATGGCTTGAGGCACTCCGAACCGGGCGAGGATATTCCTTTTGTAGAAGCGTAGTATGTTGAAGGCAGTGATTTTGGCCAATGCTTCTGCTTCAATCCACTTCGTGAAGTAATCTACCCCGACGATGAGGTATTTGTTTTGATATGACCCCTGGATGAAAGGTCCGAGGATATCCATCCCCCACCATGCGAACGGCCACGGGGAGGATAGTGACGTGAGCTCGTTGGGAGGAGCGAGGTGCATGTCCCCGTGCCATTGGCATTTATCGCACTTCTTGACGTGCTCCTTAGCGTCTTGTTGCATGGTGGGCCAGTAATATCCTGCCCGGAGTGCTTTACGAGCTAGCGACCGTCCGCCGAGGTGCTGCGCGTTGATTCCCTCATGAATCTCCTGGAGTATGCCGGGAACCTTGGTCTCCTCGACACATCTGAGGAGGGGAAAAGAGAACCCTCGGCGGTATAGCTTGTCCTCGACTATGGTATACGAGCATGCCCGTCTCTTGACCATTCCTGCCTCTTTGGGATCTTCGGGCAGTTTGCCTGTCATGAGGTATTCGTATACCGGGGTCATCCAGCAGCTGCTGTCCCTTATGGCGTTGATGTCCGAACCCGTGACCGGATTATCGATACTTGGGTGGGAAAGCACTTCTTGTATGACGGACTTGTTCCCGCCTTTCTTTTTCGTGCTCGCCAATTTTGACAAGACGTCCGCTCGGGCATTATGCTCCCGGGGGATGTGAGTTACTTCCGCCGAGGTGAACTTTTTCATCTTCTCTTTTACCAAGGTTAAGTATTCTATGAGACTGTCGTTCTTGGCTTGGTATTCTCCTCGGACTTGCGAGGCTACGAGCTGAGAATCGGTGAAAAGTTTGACCTCTTTGGCGCCAAGGTCCTCGGCCAGCCTGAGTCCCGCGAGGAAGGCCTCGTATTCGGCTTGGTTGTTCGAAGTCGGGAAGGACAGTTCTAGGTACACCTCGATGAGGATGCCTTCCTCGTTTTCGAGGATGATTCCCGCCCCGCTTCCCTTCGGGCTGGATGCTCCGTCGACATAGATTGTCCATTTCTGCGACCCGTTGGTCGAGGGTTCCGGGACGGTCATCTCTGCTACAAAGTCGGCCAGCACCTGTGCCTTCAAGGTTTTCCTCCCTTCATACCGGATGTCAAATTCGGCGAGTTCCAGCGACCACCTGAGCATCCTCCCCGCCATGTCCGGTCGCCTGAGGAGCTGCCTGATAGGCTGTTCAGTCCTTACGGTGACGGTATGGGCGAGGAAGTAGTGGCGTAGTCTTCTGGCCGCGGTGACGATGCCCAGTGCGACTTTCTCGATCTGCTGATACCTGAGCTCGGGGCCTTGGAGAGCTTTGCTCGTGAAGTAAACTGGCATCTGTCCGTCCGAGGTTTCCCGAATGAGGACGACGCTGACCGCTTCGCTCGTGATCGCAAGGTACAAGAAGAGTGTTTCCCCGTTCTCAGGCCGCGAGAGTACCGGGGGTTACGATAGGACTTATTTCAAGTGTGCGAGTGCTCATTCGCATTCCGCGCTCCACTCGAACTCCGCTTTTTGCCGGAGAAGTTTGAAAAAGGGGAGTGCGTACTGTGCGGATTTGGCGACGAACCGGGAAATAGCGGTAAGCATCCCGTTCAATGATTGTATTGACTTCTTCGGGCCCGGAGTAGGGAGCTCGGAAAAGGCTCTACACTTGTCGGGGTTTGCCTCGATTCCTCGTTCCGTGAGGTAAAATCCGAGGAACTTTCCCGCCCGAACACCGAAGGTGCATTTGTCGGGGTTAAACCTCATGCGGCACCTCCTCGCCGTGTCGAACACCTTCTTGAGGTGTGCGGCGTGGTTGACTTCTTCTACAGACTTGACGATCATGTCGTCCATGTAGACTTCGAGCATGTCACCGATTTCAGTCCGGAAGACCTTGTTCATCATCCGTTGATAGGTCGCACCGGCATTCTTCAGACCGAAGGGCATTACGTTGTAATAGTAGTTGCCCGACGTGGTCATGAAGGCCGTGAGTTGCTTGTCGACCTTGTCCATGGGAATTTGGTTGTATCCTGAATAGGCGTCCATGAAAGATAGTAGTTTGTAACCTACAGAATTGTCGACAGTTGGTCGATGTTAGGCAAGGGATAACAGTCTTTCGGGCAAGCCCGGTTGAGATCAGTATAATCAACGCACATTCTCCATTTTTCATTATTTTTCTTAACATGTACAACGTTGGACAGTCATGTAGTGTATTTGGCTTCCGAAATAAAATTTGCCTCTAGGAGGTCTTTTACAGCTTTCTCAGCAGCCTCCGCTTTCTCAGGAGACTGCTTGCGCCTACGTTGTGCTACGGCCCTAGCGGCCAGATCTACCGCGAGTTGATGGAAGGCTACTTCGGGGTCGAGGCCAGGCATCTCGGACGCGCTCCACGCGAAGAGGTCAGCATTCTCCCGCAGACACGCTTTCAGCGGTTCTTTCGCCAGGTCGGGGATCCCGGGGCCGATCTTCACGTTGCGATCAGGATCGTCCCCGAGGGCCACGAGCTCGAAGTCTCCATCTGGGATGGGGCGCGCTGGGTGGAGAGGCTGCCCGCTGTTCTCCGCTTGGTGGTTGGGATCTTCGACTCTGTCTTCGTCGGGCTCGCCGGAGAACCTGCTGTCGAGGTCGACCGCGTTGACGCGCGGGAGAGGTACCTGTTCGGCGTCTCTGGGTGGCTTGGCCGCGGCCTTAGGTTTGGGACCAATGGAACTTAGGCCCTTGACGGCGGCGTCGAAGCATCTTCTGGCTGCGTCGATGTCCCCGTGCATCGTCACTACTCGTCCCCTCCTCGTGTAGTACTTTATTTTGAGGTGGACCGTCGATGGGACCGCCGTGAGTTCAGCAAGGGTGGTCCTCCCGAGGATGCAGTTGTAAAGGGATGGGCATTCAACTACCAGGAAACGGATCTTCACCTGTCGGGCCGTGTCTTCGGCCCCGAACGTAACCATTAGCTCCACGTAACCCCATGGTCTGGTGGTGGTTCCATTGAACCCCTGTAGACCTGACCCAACGTACGGGGTCAAATGCCTCTCGTCTAGCTGAAGGGTCCCGAACAAATGAGAATACATGATGTCGACCGAGCTCCCCTAATCGACTAGGATTCTTCGGACGTCAAAGTTCGCCATTTGTGCCCTGACCAGGAGGGGAATAGTGGCGTTTGGTGCTCCCCCGGGGAGTTCCTTGAGGTAGAAGGTGATGGGATTGGAGTTTCCCCGCACTTTCTCGAGGGTGGTCGCCTTCGACGATGTCGCGGATTCGAGTTCGTCAAACTTCCATTTGATCGACCCAACCGATACTTTCCCGGGATCACCTCCGAAGATAACCATTGCTTTGGGGAAGCCTTCCCAGGTACTGCGGGCCGTGACAGGGCCCTCGTCAGGGAATGTCGCCCACATGTTGCGGATTTCCTCTTCGCCCTCGATGATTGGGGGGACGAAGAAGTCCTCGGGTCGAGTGACGCAGAGGGCGACCTGAAGCTGGCTGTCGCTGAGAGGAGGTGTTGCCTCCTCGACGTTCTGTGCTTCCTTTGAGCTGGGACGAGGAGGGTCATTCTGTTGGGCATACTTCTTCAAGTGCCCTTCTTTGATGAGAATCTCAATGGCATCCTTGAGGTGGATGCAATCTTCGGTCACGTGCCCGTGGCTTCGGTGGAACCTGCAGTACTTAGATTTATCAACGTTTGGTTTGGGAGCAGCGGGCTTCGGGAAGCGAACTCCTCCTTTCACAAACTCGGAATTCTGGCAGTCTGAGAGGATCCGAGACCGGGTAGTGTTGAGCGGCGTGTACTCTGTGAAGGGGTCCTTCGTGGGGAAGTAGAGCGGCGAGGTGACGGGGGAAGACGATGTCTTCGCGGGGAAGATCGTTGTGCCCGTCCTTGCTCCAAGGCTTCGATTCTGGTGTTCTGCTGCGCGATCAACTGATTGGTCTGGTTGATCAATGCAAACAGGGCCACGGTGCTTGGGTCCGCGTTGGGCGGCGGAGCAACTGGCTGGAGAGGGGTTTGCTGGTCGTCCGTGCGGACGACGTTGTTGGTCGCATCCTGGGAGTCCGGGGAGGCGGTCTGTCCGTCTCTTATGTCGCCTTCGCCGCTGTGGAGGATGATGGCGTCCTCACGGTGGCTCCCGTTCTCCAGTTACGCGAGCACGGTGTCCAAAGCCTGGTTGACGGTCGGATTGGCCATGTTGGTGATGAATAGAGGAAGCTTTGGTTTATCGAGGA
The DNA here is from genome assembly GCA_022829125.1 of Lathyrus tuberosus. Classification (NCBI taxonomy): domain Eukaryota; kingdom Viridiplantae; phylum Streptophyta; class Magnoliopsida; order Fabales; family Fabaceae; genus Lathyrus; species Lathyrus tuberosus. The sequence goes on from JALAZF010000233.1 coordinate 2,309,807, forward strand.
GAAAACGGGGAAACTTATAAAGTCCCCACAGTCGGCGCCACTGATCGTACCTGGATCAGACAATTATTGGTGGCCAACGACGTCCGTCGAACTCCGGCTCCGGTGAGGTTGAAGGACGGCGGGGGGTGTACCTGCAAGGTACTCCGACGCTCAAGTTAGGGAGTGCACAGAGTAACAGCAAATACAAGAAGAGTGAGAAAAGTGACTTAACCTGACCCTCTCAAGTGAGAGGGTATTTATAGAGAACCCCCAGTGCGGGGCCAACGGTTACCTGCATTGGGCTGGATTGTCAGGCCCAATCCAAGTAACTGCCAGGGCTTACGTGGCGTAGTGAAGACCAGCGCGTGGTCTTCGCCCTGGGGTAACCGCTCCTAGATTTCCGGGACTAGGGCAGACCGAATCCTTCGGGAGTGGAGTGGTTACGTGGTACGGACCGTTAGACACTCCTCGCTGGGGAGGAGCCTTCTGTGTCGAGGACCCGTCAAGCCGTACGACGGACATGGCCTCGCGGGTAGGAGCCATGTCTGTCGAGGAGTGATGTGCGGTATTCTCGCAGGGAGAAGCTGGTATGTCGGGGATGTACGTATCCGCCGGGGTGCGAGGTCCTCCTGCCCCTGTTGTCCCAAGTGCCCGACACTGTAAAGTGCTCGGGGGGAACGTTGGTATGCTTGCAGCAGTCAAGTGCCCCGCAGAGGGGTCTTATTGGGCCTGCCCATGCTATATGGGTTGGGCCTGCTCGACTGTTGGGCAGCCTCGGCCCAGTCCAGAACAATTATATAAAAAAATAGATCCGTGAGATGAAGAAAGAAAAAAAAATTACATTTGAAAATAAATTTTTTGTCTCTCAAATAAAAAAAATTTACATTTGAAAATAAATAATTCATCTCCCAATTTAAGATAATTGTTGGTTAAAATAAAAAGATATTATCCTGATAGTGACCCGTGAAATAGAAAGTTAGTTGTGTGCACTGTTATTGAGGGTTATCCAATTCGATACAGTACAAAATGTATTTAGATACACGTGTCAATTTCAAATGAGTTACTTAATTATAAAATGAACAATAATCATATAAATTATGAATATTTTTTTATATATAATAATTATAAAATTATTATATTTTTATTTTAGATAAATTTTGTGTTTTAAAAATTCAACATTTTTTTGTGTTCTTCTTCATTAAATTAAAAAGAAGTTCAAATTTTGTTATTTATACTTAAAAAAATAAAATAGAAAAAAGAAAATGGAGAGAGAAAAAATTAAAATGCCTTTTAAATTTTCTTCAATAATCGTTAACTGCCTTTTAAATACTTAAATGTTGGTTATGCTTAAGAATCAAATAGTAAGATAAAAAAAGCAAGATAAAAGATGCAGAAAAGAAAAATAAATAAAAATGAATTGAAGAGTTAAAACGCTAAATGAAACAGACAGCAGAAAGATATTTCTAAAGATATAGAACATGATTTGTCAGAAATGTTCAAGACAACCAACCATCTTTACTTTAGGACCACTCAAATTTTATCATTAGAAAACAAACAATAAGAACAAATAAACAAGTAAACAAACATGAGATAATGATAAAGGCAGATTCATAGAAAATAAGAAGTTTCATATCACTACCCAACCGTCTTTACCCAACACATATTATGCAAGATAATTATCAAACATGTGAATGCAATCTGAAGCAAATAATCCACATTAAGAGTCTAAGAGTATGATAATTTATCATAAGCCATTTTTCATCAGAGGCAGTTTCCTAGCCTCAGATTAAAGCTACTTCTGACATTTGAAATGGCGCAAATATTAAGTTCAATTCAATAATCAATTCTGACAGACATTTAAAGGGACTGTCATACTTAACAATGTTTTGGACTTTTTCTATTTTATTAACACATCGACACCATTTGAAATGGCGTAGCGTAACTACATAAAATTTTGAGGTTTTACCTGATTGTCACAGGTATGAAATTAAATGCCACAAATGTCACACATTGAAAAAAACCCAAAATGTCACTTTTTTTTCCTCTTCTACGTATTTTATTATTTATTTTTGCCCCCTCCATCTTGGATGAGGACGGCTCAGACACCCAGTTGGGGTCCGCCATCCTAGATGGAGCCCTTTTTTTTAATTTTTGATTTTCTTTTAATTGATTTATATTATTTTAATATATAAAATAATAAAAATTTAATTAATAATATAATATTAATTTAAATTTTTTTTTTCAATTTTTTAAATGTTTAATAATTAATTAATTTAGAAGAATAAATATTATGTTAATATAATATGACATACTAAATATTATTAAAATGCAATTTTAAAAAAAAAATCTCATAATTAATATATAATATTCTAAATTACAAGTGGATGATGTCATAATTAAAAAAAATTAATTTCTACGATGATTCGGATCTTCGACGACGAAATGACTACCAGTTCCACATCTTGTACGAACCCGAACTCTGCGACCATGACCTAATGGTTCTATTGAAGCAGGTAGAAGGGGGTTCAAGTTGTGGACATATAGGTAGAGGTTAGAAAAACAGGGGGTTGATTAGGAAAATTTTTAAGTGCCTTGAATTTCTTAAAATTGATACGTGGAGGAAATTATTTAAATATTTGTGTGAATTTGGTAAGTTTGGGTTTGAAGGTTCTATGGTTGCAACGTAATAGTCAGCCACATCGATGGTTGATGATGGTTGATTAGTATTTGAGTAATCAAAGTTATGCGGTGGAATTGGTGTGTAGTTTTGTGGAGGACGAAGGCATGGTTGTTGTTGGGATCAGTAGGTGTAGTTTGTTGGTTGTTATGGTGTCGGATATGTGTAATTGATTGGTGTATGTTGTGTTTGTGTCTGGTAGTTTATTTGTTGGTATGAGGAATGTTATGTTTGGGTTTGGAAAGGATGAGTATATTGATTTTGTTGTTCGTATTGGTTGGATGTGGATGCTTGGGTATACTGTTGGTTGGGAGTGAATTGTGTTTGAGGGTTTGTGAAAATGTGGTCGTGGTGGAGTCGGCATATGTGATGTGGAATACTGCTGACGGGGGTCAATTAATAGTTGTTATATTGATGCGTATTGTAATGGAATACCATGTAACCAATTCAAATATTCTTGAGTTGGCTTCAATTCTCCATGAAATGCTACCCCAGTCGAACACAATTGGTGTCTATTTGCCCAAAAATCTTATTTATTTCTATTTAAAACTACGTAGTTGTACTTCCATGACTCTTGCATAGTCATGGTATGGTGTGCTTTGAGGCATTTAGAAGGGTGGGGTATTTCTTGGTGGTACCCAAAATTGCAATTTAACCCTATCTTACTGATGCATTTCAACAATCCATAAGATAGGTGTTATAGTGTAACACCCATATATAACAACATACATCAAAGCATATATATTATACATGAATCCAAGTATTTGGTACTGAAATACCATAAGTTCCTAGTTAACACATTATATACATTAATGCCCTAAATACAAAGTTCTAAAGCCTACGACATAACATATACAAGATGTCCCAAGAACGCACTAAGAACTAGATCACTACAATGATCTCAAAATAAATGCCATAGCGGAAGCCATGCCATCTCAAAAGCTACGATCCGTAAGGAAAAGTCAAACTACTTTGTCCTTACCCTTCGCCGAACCTGTAGTACCTGTGATGTAAACAACAACAGTGGGGTGAGATACATCAAATCTCAGTGAGTTTTCTATCTTATAGTCCTCTCGACTTTACAAGGTTCTAACAAGCCTAACTCAAGTCAAAAGGGAAGGGAAAAGACTTTGAGTACACACACACACTATATGGAAACATGTCGTGAGTTCATCAACTCACAATATAACTAATCGGTAACCACACCAAGGCATCCCCTGTTCCCGTCCGCTTCTACGTCTAGAAGTCGACCCGAGTCATGGATCCTGGTAACCTACTTGACATACGAATGGATTCGAGTTCTACGGGCCATAAACCGTTATGAACCGTCGCTTCACACGGGCCATAAACCGTCACAAGCATACGCTCCCAGAGCGCCATTCGTACTGCACGTGGGAATCAAACCTGCCAAGTATTCGTGCACATGTTTCAGAGGAGCTCGAGACCCATGAAACGCACTCACAAGATAACCGATTACGATTACGTGATCTCATACACAACGTGATAGTATTCGACAATCACAAGGCCATAACGCCTTATCACAACCACAAAGGTTAACACACATGTTCTATACTAGTGTTTATTCATTCTATGTCATTCCACACATTCGTACATTATTTACGGTAATAATCCTCACTCTACCTATGTCGTACTTTAATATGCATATTCACTTATAATTATGTTACACAATCAATAGGATAGGTGAGACATGTCATAATAGCATAATAGAATAATGTATAGCAATTAAAACATAATTATATCTCTTTTGGAACTTTCTCGATAATTTAATCGATCGGTAAAATCGACATATTTTACTGTCATCATAAAGGTTATTTCCACAGCTTTCTATTGATATCAAGAACATTCAAATCGGATAAACGGGTCAAAAGTTATGAATTTTAAAAGAAAAGGGAACATTTGAAAAAGTCCCAGGAGTGCCCGGCGCTTTTAAATTTTTCCCGGCGCTTTCCCTTTTGCCTCTTGCTTCACCCGACGAAGCAGAGGCGTAACAATTTTTACAAAACTTTGAAAGTTACAGGAGCGTTACAATGTTGCGCCTCCCGAGCATCGCCCGGCGAAGCAGGGGCGTTTGCCTGGAAACCGCCCGGCGAAGCAGAGGTATTTTATAATTTTGCCTGGCGGATTTTTATTTCGCCCGGCGCTTTTTACAGAATCAGCATTTTCTGCTGCGTTTTCTCTTGTTCCAAAGGGTGAAAATCCATCTCTCTCAATTCAAATCCTCTCCAAACAGCACCAACAAGCATCATAAATATTCACATGCATAATATGATCATTCAACATAGATTATACCGATTTTTAACCGTTAAATTTCATCGATTTTCAAAATTGTTCATTTTCTCCCAAAATCCAACCTAACTCTAAAAACTCAAGAAATTCTACACTAAAGCGTCTATCTAGAACCCACCTGGATTAGAAGTTGAAGATGAAGGAGATGAGATGATTTGATGAAGGATTGATGATGATTTGCTCTTGAAATCTTGAATTTCTTCTCTTTTTCCTCTTCTCCACTTTTCTCTCCTTCCTTTTCTTTCTTTCTTCTTTCTTACTTCTCTTACTATCTTTTTCTTTTATTTGGAAAATGGGAGGAAAAGAAAACATATAGTAACTATCATTAATAAATAATACTACTAAATGTCCAAAAAGTCTCTTAAGTCCAAATACTCAAATATCTCAGAGTCAGATATTATTACTTGGATTTACTCTAAGTTCAACAGTTACTCTAATTATCTCTGCAGATAATTTCTCAGAGTACACTGGGACTCAGTTGATCACAACTAATATTATCCAGAGTAAAATAAATTTACGGGGTATTACATCCTCCCCCCTTAAATAGAAATTCGCCCACCAATTTAAAACAATTACCTGAAAAGATGAGGATAAACTTCTCGCATCTCAAATTCCAATTCCCAGGTTGCATCACCCGGATGCGTCTCATCCCACTGGACCTTAACAAGAGGAATCTCTTTGTTCCTTAACACTTTAGTTTTTCTTCCTGTGATACGACTTGGTTGAGGCTCGAACGTCAAATCTGCTTCTATCTCAACTGTATCGGGTAAAATTGGCTGAAGAGGATCTGGGACAAATTTTTGAAGCTGAGACACATGAAAAACGTCGTGCATCTCTGATAGAGAAGGCGGTAAGGCTAATCTGTAAGCTACTTCACCAATTCTTCCCAAAATCTGATATGGTCCCACGTATCTCGGACTTAATTTCCGCGACCGAAACGGTCCTTTCAACCGCAATCTCAGAGTAACTTTCAAAAATACGTGATCGCCTTCTTCAAACTCTAAAGGTCTTCTTCGCTTATCCGCATAACTCTTCTGACGATCCTGTGCTTGCTTAACTTTTTCACGGATCATCCTAATCTTCTCCGTAGTCTCGTGAATAATCTCGGGTCCCAACATCCTATCTTCACCAACTTCTGCCCAACACAACGGTGTCCTACACTTTCTTCCATACAATGCCTCATAAGGCGCCATGACAATACTTGCATGATAACTATTATTATAAGAGAATTCAATCAACGGCAAAAGTTCTATCCAATTTCCTCCACTTCCAAGTACACAAGCTCTCAACATGTCTTCCATTGTTTGTATTGTCCGTTCCGTCTGGCCATCCGTTTGTGGATGATTCGATGTACTCAAACACAACTTCGTTCCCATGGCTTGTTGAAAAGCTCTCCAAAATCTCGAAGTAAACTTTGGATCTCTATCTGAAACGATACTAGTGGGAATACCATGCAACCTCACTATCTCCGAAATGAACAACTTTGCGAGATGACTCGCCTTGTAGGTAGTCTTCACAGCTAAGAAATGTGCGGATTTCGTTAACCGATCCACAATTACCCAAATCGAATCATAACCACCCTGAGTACGGGGTAGCCCAACAGCGAAGTCCATCGAGATACTATTCCATTTCCATACCGGAATTTCTAAAGGTTGCAACAAGCCACCCGGTCTTCGGTGCTCGATCTTCACTTGTTGGCACACCGCACATTCTGACACATACACCGCAATATCTCTTTTCATCCCGGACCACCAATAGTCCCTCTTTAAATCTTGATACATCTTCGAAGATCCCGGATGTATAGTAAAAGCACCCTTATGCGCTTCTTCCAAAATCCTCCTTTTTAACTCCGTGTTATCCGGAACACAAATCCTTTGGTTAAACAAAATAATTCTGTCGGTAGCTCGCTCAAAACCCGGTTGCAATAACACTTCTTGTAACTTCTCGTCTAACCCTTGCTCTTGTTGGATTTCTTCCCTAAGAGTAGAATTGATATTCAAGTTCCCCATAATCACACCATTAGGGGTTCAAACAAACTGAAGATTTAGATTTCGAAATTTTTCCAATAAAGTATACTCGAGCATCATCAACTCGGCATTATGCAACACTTTCCAGCTCAATGCATCCGCCACTTTATTCGCTTTACCCGGATGGTATTTCAACTCCAAATCATAATCTTTCAAATATTCCATCCACCTCCTTTGACGCATGTTCAACTCCTTCTGATCAAAGAGGTACTTTAAGCTCTTGTGGTCGCTAAACATTTCAAAACGTACACCGTATAGATAGTGACGCCACACCTTCAAAGTAAATACAACTGCCGCCAATTCTAAATCATGCATGGGATAATTCTCTTCATGGAATTTCAACTGTCGAGAAGCATAAGCCACCACATGTCCATCTTGCATTAACACACCGCCTAATCCCATTTTCGATGCATCATAATATACCTCATACGACTTGCTAGGATCAGGAATAATCAAAACAGGAGCGGTCGTCAATCTTTCCTTCAAATTCATAAAACTTTGCTCACAAGCCGAATCCCATTCATAAGAACAATCCTTCCGAGTAAGTCTCGTCATCGGCAAAGCTAGTTGGGAAAAGCCCTTAATAAACCTCCTATAATAACCTGCTAGTCCCAGGAAGCTTCTAACTTCAGACACATTCTTCAGTATCTCCCAATTTATCACGGCTTCAACTTTGGATGGATCAACCGCTACACCCCCCTGAGATATAACATGTCCAAGGAAATTCACCTCTGACATCCAAAATTCACACTTACTTAGCTTGGCAAAAAGTTATCTTTCCTGTAAGATGGATAAAACGATTCTTAAGTGTTCTCCGTGCTCTTGAGGATCACGAGAATAGATAAGAATATCATCAATGAAAATCACCACAAATTGGTCCAAGTAAGGTTGAAATATCCGATTCATATAATCCATGAAAACTGCCGGAGCACTCGTCACACCGAAAGGCATCGCCAAAAAATCATAATGCCCATAACGGGTTCTAAACGCAGTCTTTGATACATCCGATCTCTTCACCCGAATCTGATGATAACCCGACCGTAAATCAATCTTCGAGAACACACAAACTCCTTTCAATTGATCTAACAAATCGTCTATCCTTGGTAATGGGTATTTATTCTTGATGGTGACCTTATTCAGCTGGCGGTAATCAATACACAACCGTATTCCACCATCCTTTTTCTTTACCAACAACACTGGAGCTCCCCAGGGCGAAACACTGGGTCAAACAAAATGCTTAGCCAATAACTCTTCCAATTGATCCTTTAATTCTCTCAATTCAAGTGGTGCCATCCGATACGGAGAAACGGATATTGGAGCCGTTCCTGGTATCAGGTCAATAGAGAATCCCACTTCCCGCTCTGGAGGGAGAGAAGTGATATCCTCGGGGAAAACTTCAGGAAAGTCACAAACTACCAGAATATTCGAAACTTGACGGTTACTACCCTCGTCCTTAGTAAGAATCAAAATAACAGATTTTTCCTCCTCAAACAAGAAATTAATCATTCTAACCGTACCTTCCAAAATAGTAGTTAACACATCCTTCGGAGTGGCCTCGGTAGATGGGATGATGATTAGTTTTTCTTCACACCCGATAAATACCGAATTAGCTGAAAGCCAATCCATTCCCAGAACAACATCCACTTTCTTAAGCGGTAAACAAATCAAATCAATCTGGAAAACTCTTTCATCCACAGATAAAACACAATTTTCACACATTAAAGGTGTTTCAACCATCTCATCCATGGCAGTAGTAACCACCATGGGTGGAGACAACGGAACCGCTTGCAACCCAAGCCGCTTTACACATTGCATCGATACAAAAGAGTGTGTAGCTCCACAATCAAATAAAACAAAGCAAGGATTTCCATTCACAAAACACGTACCAGCAATCAAAGAGTTATCACCCTTAGCTTTCCTCGCATCCAAGGTATACACTCGCCCGGTATTCTTCTCTTGCATCTGATTCCTCCTTTGAGGACAATCCCTCGCCAAGTGGCCCACTTTCTGACACTGATAACACCTCACACCTTCGATACCACACCTTCCCTGATGATTCCTACCGCAAAGACGACATAAAGGAGGTGCACTAGTCCTAGAACTCTGAACTTGCTTCCCTTTGAAAGATTGTTGCCTTGCTCTAAATTATTGATTCGATCTCCCACGATCATTTTGATTCACCCTACTCAACTCTCCTTCCACTTGTACCTTCTTCACACTATGCTCCGCCACATAACACTGCCTTAACAATTCAACATAGCTAGTGAATTCCCTTTGAGACACGCTATGTGAAATTTCAGCCCTCAAACCAAAAAGAAACTGATCAATCTTCCACCTCCCATCGGGAGCATACATGGCCTGCCTAGAATAAGCAGCCATAACCTCGAACTTTTCTGCATAGGAAGCCACGGTCAAGTTACCTAGTCTCAACTGTTGAAACTCAAATTCCTTCTGAGACCTTAAGGAACTTGGAAAATATTTCTCCATAAAAGTTATCTTAAACTGCTCCCATACCTTCGGTACCTCTTGAATTGTTATTAATGCTGAAGCGCTCTCCCACCACCTCATGGCAGAACCCTTTAACAAGTGAGAAGCGAAGACCACCTTGTTTTCCTCACTACACTGAACTATTAAGAAAATCCGCTCCATACCGGAAATCCATTCATGGGCCTTTACCAGATCTAATCCTCCATGAAACTCCGGAGGATTCATACGAATGAAATCCCTAAAGGTTCCCCCTACAGCCTCGGGAACAACCACTGGAGGATGCACGCCACCAGCCATTTGCTGTACCATTTGCTGCACAAACTGATTTTGTTGCTGCTGCATCTGCTGCATGAATTGATACAAAGGGGCATTCCCTTCGTCACTTGGTGGATTTGTCCCTGCTGGAGTGGTTCTCGGTCTACCTCGGTTGTTTCTGCGTCTGTCGGCCATATTCCTGAATGTCATACAGATAGGATTAAGTTGATCAGGCTCAATACCATAAATATAACACGCAAGACCAATGGCGACACAACACATATGAAATGGAAAGAAAATACTCATACTATTTTGTGGCTAGGTCGAGGATACGACTTGCTCTAATACCAACTGTAACACCCATATATAACAACATACATCAAAGCATATATATTATACATGAATCCAAGTATTTGGTACTGAAATACCATAAGTTCCTAGTTAACACATTATATACATTAATGCCCTAAATACAAAGTTCTAAAGCCTACGACATAACATATACAAGATGTCCCAAAAATGCACTAAGAACTAGATCACTACAATGATCTCAAAATAAACGCCATAGCGGAAGCCATGCCATCTCAAAAGCTATGATCCGTAAGGAAAAGTCAAACTACTTTGTCCTTACCCTTCGCCGAACCTGCAGTACCTGTGATGTAAACAACAACAGTGGGGTGAGATACATCAAATCTTAGTGAGTTTGCTATCTTATAGTCCTCTCGGCTTTACAAGGTTCTAACAAGCCTAACTCAAGTCAAAAGGGAAGGGAAAAGACTTTGAGTACACACACACACTATATGGAAACATGTCGTGAGTTCATCAACTCACAATATCAGTAATCGGTAACCACACCAAGGCATCCCATGTTCCCGTCCGCTTCTACGTCTAGAAGTTGACCCGAGTCATGGATCCTGGTAACCTACTTGACATACGAATGGATTCGGGTTCTACGGGCCATAAACCGTTATAAACCGTCGCTTCACACGGGCCATAAACCGTCACAAGCATACGCTCTCAGAGCGCCATTCGTACTGCACGCGAAAATCAAACCTGCCAAGTAGTCGTGCACATGTTTCAGAGGAGCTCGAGACCCATGAAACGCACTCACAAGATAACCGGTTACGATTACGTGATCGTATTCGACAATCACAAGTCCATAACGCCTTATCACAACCACAAAGGTTAACACACATGTTCCATACTAGTGTTTATTCATTCTATGTCATTCCACACTTTCCTACGTTATTTACGATAATAATCCTCACTCTACCTATGTCATACTTTAACATGCATATTCACTTATAATCATGTTACACAATCAATAGGATAGGCGAGACATGTCATAATAGCATAATAGAATAATGTATAGCAATTAAAACATAATTATATCTCTTTTGAAACTTTCTCGATTATTTAATCGGTCGGTAAAATCGACATATTTTACCGTCATCATAAAGGTTATTTCCACAGCTTTCTATTGATATCAAGAACATTCAAATCGGATAAACGGGTCAAAAGTTATGAATTTTAAAAGAAAAGGGAACATTTGAAAAAGTCCCAGGAGTGCCCGACGCTTTTAAATTTTGCCCGGCGCTTTCCCTTTTGCCTCTTGCTTCGCCCGACGAAGCAGAGGCGTAACAATTTTTACAAAACTTTGAAAGTTACAGGAGCGTTACAATGCTGCGCCTCCCGAGCATCGCCTGGCGAAGCAGGGGCGCTTGCCTCGAACCGCCCGGAGAAGCAGAGGCATTTTATAATTTTGCCTGGCGGATTTTTATTTCGCCCGACGCTTTTTACAGAATCAGCATTTTCTGCTGCGTTTTCTCTTGTTCCAAAGGGTGAAAATCCATCTCTCTCAATTCAAATCCTCTCCAAATAGCACCAACAAGCATCATAAATATTCACATGCATAATATGATCATTCAACATAGATTATACCGATTTTTAACCGTTAAATTTCATCGATTTTCAAAATTGTTCATTTTCTCCCAAAATCCAACCTAACTCTAAAAACTCAAGAAACTCTACACTAAAGCATCTATCTATAACCCACCTGGATTAGAAGTTGAAGATGAAGGAGATGAGATGATTTGATGATGATTTGCTCTTGAAATCTTGAATTTCTTCTCTTTTTCCTCTTCTCCAATTTTCTCTCCTTCCTTTTCTTTCTTTCTTCTTTCTTACTTCTCTTACTATCTTTTTCTTTTATTTGGAAAATGGGAGGAAAAGAAAACATATAGTAACTATCATTAATAAATAATATTACTAAATGTCCAAAAAGTCTCTTAAGTCCAAATACTCAAATATCTCAGAGTCAGATATTATTACTTGGATTTACTCTAAGTTCAACAGTTACTCTAATTATCTCTGCAGATAATTTCTCAGAGTACACTAGGACTCAGTTGATCACAACTAATATTATCCAGAGTAAAATAAATTTACGGGGTATTACATATAGCACTCAAAATCAAGTTGCCATCATTCTCTAATGGTGGGCATCCAAGATATGGCCTCCATATAAACTGTTAATGTATAAATAATGAATGTCGGTGTAACATAAATAGTTATAGGAATTTAAAAAGAAAAAAGTAACGACACTTATATTATGTTTTCTGGTGACATGTGATCAAGGTAAAAACAGTAATCAGAGAGATGATGTCGAGGATTGTTAGAGCAATTTTTCTTCTTATTGTTGTTTGCAACCCAACTAAAAAAATAGAAAATAAATTGAAAATTTGACATATTGAAAATTTTTAAATAATAGATCAAGACGAATAAATTCAAACTTACATTGACGCATACAGGTGAGTTGGTGTGATTTCATTGATTGGTGCTAAAAATGGCATTCGTGTAAACCCCCATGCTTGGAGCAGAATAACACATGCCCTCATTCCATCAACACCAACTTCAATTGCTTTACACATTTCTCTAAATAGAAATGGCAACACAAATGATCCCCAACTATATTCACCACATTCTTATAAATCCTCAAGAAACAGTGTCCACATACTATGTACATGTTTGGCCGATTTTCCAGGGAACAAGGTAAGTGCAATGCAAAATATCATATAAGTCCTTGCATATATAATAAGTTCTTCATGTGAAGAATTTTTAGAAATGGCATTTTCTTGTAAGATTTTTCTTTTAACCAAGTGATACTTACTCGTCTATCCTCTATTTCATTTTCCGGTGGTTTTTGACCCAAAAATGCAGCCCAAGCAGATGGTTCTATCTCGGAAGGTCCTACCACAACTCTATTATTCACGCGGAGACCCAAAAGCATACTTACGTCTTCTAATGTTATTGTACATTCACCGGTATGAATTTCGGGTCTCCATCGTTCTAGTAGAGCATAGATAAAACTTGAATCAATGATGATATTTTTCAATTTAGAGACGTTCGCAAAGCCGGCGGTTTCCGAAAATGAAATTACCATAGGTGGGGCATCAACTAACTTGTGGTTTCTTGGTCTAAATTTTCTTTCGCCGTGTACCTGATGCATACATACAAAACAATAAACAAAATACCGAATACATAAAATATATGAAAATAAATATGAACAATAATTACATAAACAAAATAACGAATAATTACATAAACATGTAAATAAATAGGATAAGAAAGTAATGATAAATAAACATTTATGAAGCACTTACTAATGGATTAATGTTATTAGTTGTTCCCATGTGGTTTTCACCCATAAAAAAAGGAGTTTGAGATATGGTAGTAAAAAACTAAAGAAATTCAAGGAAGGATAATTTGCAAGAGATAGAAATTTGTAGTAATTTGTAGTGTAGAGAAAATGAAAGATGGATTGACTATTTATAGAGGAAAGAATTGATGAGAATTTAATTTTATGGTTAGAATATAGTTGGTTAGAATTTAATGTGGCACATGTGCCAAAAAGTCAATATTATCACCTACGTCACTACTCAAACTCAATGGAGAATAATATCGCTCAACCATTAACACTTCAATTCAAACAATACATCCAGTCTAGGAATAATACCGAATACATAAAATATATGAAAATAAATATGAACAATAATTACAAACAAAATAACGAATAATTACATAAACATGTAAATAAATAGAATAAGAAAGTAATGATAAATAAACATTTATGAAGCACTTACTAATGGATTAATGTTATTAGTTGTTCCCCTGTGTTTTTCACACATAAAAAAAGGAGTTTGAGACATGATAGTAAAAAACTAAAGAAATTCAAAGAAGGATAATTTGCAAGAGATAGAAATCTAGTAATTTGTAGTGTCGAGAAAATGAAAGATGGATTGACTATTTATAGAGGAAAGAATTGATGAGAATTTAATTTTATGGTTAGAATATAGTTAGTTAGAATTTAATGTGGCACATGGACCAAAAAGTCAATATTATCACCTATGTCACTACTCAAACTCAATAGAAAATAATATTTGATCGGTCACCATTTCTACTAGTTTTTGTCAATTACTCGGCATGAATCTGCGAAATCGGTAGCACTTTATTTTGTATTGTCATTGTTTTTCAAGTCAATTTTACTTGTCATATTTTATTCTCACATTTTATGATTTGTTGTTTTATTTAAATTATATTGCATTTTATGCTTTGGTTTGGTAGTTTTTGATGGCTTCAGGTCTGAGTGGATATGCCCAAAGGACTCGTGCGAAGAAAATGGAAGTTTCGGGAATTTAGAAGAGTTTTTGGAAGGAAGCAGAGGATGCCTGGACCTAAAATTAAACAATCATGGAAAAATATTGGGCAACCAAGTTTCTTATCTGTACTATGTTATAGTTCTCTTCATTAGCTTTCCGACGCTTCGAACGGGGACCAAAACAGACTTACGGATCAAAAGTTATGATCGAAACAATGTCGGTTATAAAATCCAGCAAGCTGACACGGCCGACAGTGTTGGCTGACACGGCCCGTGTCAGCATTGACGCTGATTTTCTGAATTTTTTCATATTTTCTCTATATATTAAGCTATGGGGGCGCTTTGGGTATTTCCAATCGATCTGAGTGAATTATGACGATTTAGACTAGTTTTTGAAAGGAGAAGAGATTTTGGCTTGAAAGTACAATAGAGAGAAGAGTTTTTCATGCGATCAAGTGATTCGGAGGAAGGAGATTCTTCATGAGTTCCAACAATTGAAGATCAAATTCATCCGATTACTATTGTAATGACTACTTTTTATATTGTATTTTGTTTTAATATTATGAATAGCTAAACCCCCCAATGTTAGGGGGTGTCCCTAAATTGCAATGTAATGAACCTATTTTGAATCATTCTATGAGATTATGCCTTTTTCCTTTAAGCTTTTATTTTGCAATGTTCTTAATGCTTTTTCGATCGGACCAATTGAATTTGATTCACGATTAGGATTAGGTCGGACAAACCACCCTAATGCTTTTGTAAAATAATATTGCGGTAGATATTGCTAAGGAATAAGGATACCCCGCAATAACCTTTAAAAATCTTGTCAGAACTATTGCTTGATGTTATTCTGAGATTGCTAAGGAATTAGGGTCAAGGGAGAATATCAAAAGTTTTTCTGTAAAGGAATTAAGGAAAAACACTAATAAGATTGGGTAAGCTAAGGTTTGAGGCATGTCTCTTTGAATAATAATTGGGTTTATTGCAGAGCAATTTATACACTTCTCCTAGCATAGCTTCTCATATTTGCTTAAGTCATTTTATTCATTATGCTTATTTTCTTAATTGTTATTATAATTTTCAAAACAAATAAACCCTAAAGGCATTTTTGTTTAATTGAAATAGCATCTGCATTTATAATTACACGCAGTCCTCGAGAGATCGATTCTGGGGATAACCCCAACTATTACTACATCGGTAAAAATAGTACACTTGCTATTTTATCGATCAATATCACTCAACCATTAATACTTCAATTCAAACAAAAGCTAATGTTGGTACATTTGGAAGACTAGGAATAATATTCTATTTAATGATGATATTTGTAACGTCGAGTCTATATTCCAATCTATTCTTGTATTCTCTTGGAGATGGTTACTTATTGCGTCGAATCATTGAGGTAGTTGTAGTTTGTATGAATGAACAAAGTTCCCTTTGGACTTTTTGTAGGTTAGTTGGGGTGGATATGGAGTTTTGATTGTATTTGTATTGTTGGGGTAGAGATCCCCTTAATCTCTGAAATTCTGGCATACAGATTACAGATGTCCTAACAACATGTCACAACATTGTTCTCTATATAACTTTAAAACAAGGGCAAAATAATCAAGCTGACACTATGAATATCAACAACAGAGTCACGACAGATGTTTCAACATCTGTCACAACATGTTAATCAATAAGTAAATACTGAACTGTAAATTTGTAGAATGATCAATAACACAAGATATGTTAACCCAGTTTGGTGCAATTCACCTACATCTGAGGGCTACCAAGCCAGGAAGAAGAATCCACTATCAGTAGTATAGTTTTATGTAAACAACCTCTGGTTTACATTAAACAACCTCTAGTTTACCTATCACTACCCAATGAAAACTATATCATTAGAAATCCCATCTAATTGATAAGAGAAATCTATCTCACTCCCTTAATCACTTCCTGTGATATCTAACAGTTATAGTCACAATAATTGTATCATTCTACTTGAAAGACCCCTCTTTCAATACAAAGTTCAGCCAAGCAACCTTGACTAACAATCCTACTCGGATTCTATTGGATTTGGTTCAAAGCTTCATCCAAGAATAATATACAATTCATTACCTAAAGGTTTTTAAATCTGTATAAACATCTATGTCTACCATAATGTATCTAACTGGTACAAAGGGAGACTTACAACACAAGAAAGCCATACGGCTCTCAAAACCCTAAACCCTTATTTTCTACTTTACAAGTATACAAAGGATTAGTTCTCTCTGTCTTTCAGTCCTAGGTCTAAGTCTTCCTTTTATAATCTTCATCTGTATTGGGCTTCAAATCTTCTGTCCTAGATCCACTGCTAAATGCGCCATTAATCTTGGAATGGAATTAAAATAATCTGCTATATCAGGTCAAGATGTTGAGACATTTCATTTGACATCTTTGTTCTGGGGAAGGAACATCTTGTTCAACATTATGTTTTACCAAAATTTAGTCAAATCCTTGGATCTTTCAATCTCCCCCTTTTGACAAATTTTGGCTAAAACATTCTTCAGCTCAATGGTGCATGCAGTGGGAAATCCTGAAGTTAGTGTCAAGGGAGAAGATAATTTATAGACACCCTCCTCATTCATGTTGATGTACATAAGGAAGAAGATGCACGACACTCTTCTCACCCCGTGATACAGAGTACACAGAACATGTAACTCAGATCACAAAACACGACTTGCTTCATAACTCTGATCACAAAACACAAGCTCCCAGGATGTTAGAACCCAGAATGTTAAAACATCCTTTGAGACATTTTTTCAAACCAACATCCGAAATGCACACATATAACTCATAGCAGTAAGCAGCAACATGTAACCATTTTCCCCCTTTTTAGCCAAAAATTGGCAAAAATAACCAATGCATACCCATACCCAGACTGTACTCACCCAAACACGGATAAATCCCATTAGCGCTCAACACAACAAGGAAGATGTTTTGAAACTCAAGTAGCAAGAACCTCCTTAAATACTGATGAAGCTACATAGGAAGTGACGATCCGCTGGAAGAAACAAATGACTAGTTAATGAATGTATTGACCACTGACCAAGTTAGTTTTGAAAGTTTCCAACTTAAGGAGAATCATTCAAAACACTTTGGACTGTTGCTACCGAGAGTGATAGTTCCAATAAGTGATCATGTGTAGTCAAAAGCACGCCTTTCTGACATGTACTTGAAACCATTGTCCCTTTGATTTTCTTTAGCTAAAACAGATTCTGAACAATGTCCTGACTCCCTATCAGACTTTGTCAGTTTTCTCAAGGATGAACCAAAGATCTTCTTTTACATTGACCAAGACCCCACAACAATGTTTTATTTAGCACAGACATAACCGGTTTAAAAAGGTAATCACAATCTTCTTCATTTAACTCTAAATAAACTCTTTTCATCCATAACTAATAGATTTGATCATGATATCCTCAACAGAAAACTTCCATTGATCTTGACTTCAATCTGCAAAAATAAATTCTCTCCGATAACCTAGAATGATTATCAGGATATTCCCAAGAAGCTTGTACAACTCTAATTTAATCCATTGACATCCCAATGATAGAACCAAAATCAACCTGTCAAGTCCACCCAGAACTATACCAGTAACACAATGTCACGACATCTTGTCTGACATTACACCCTCACCAAAGGTATTCTATCACAAACTGCTTGAAATCACAACCAATCTTGATAAACCACTGCACTACTACAACAACAGATCCTAGACAGAAGTCCAACTCCCCCTGTCAAAGATAACCAGTGCTCCTTTGTGAGAGGAACACTTTAAAATGAATGGAAAACATAAAACTCATCTTCATGTCTTCAAGAGATCACTCCTTATTCAACACACATACTGAACGCATTCACTCACTGCTTGATCCAGAAGCAATCTATGTACCACAATAGTATGCCCATCAATAGAAGTTCTCCCCATATCTTTTATAAATGATGCTCATTTCAACAAGAAACACCCAAAATCACCACATGATATCACATGACCAACTTCATGCTCATATAGTGAGAAAGTACCTGGATCACATCCTTGTACCCTCACTCTACATACCCTGTACAAATCCATCTTGAATTTTACAGCCATAGATATCTATGTTCCTTGAGAATAAATCCAATTGAACTTGGAATGCTTCACATTCCTCTAAGAGACATACAAAATCTTTTTGTTTGTTAGATAGCCCAAATGTCATTCACACTTGAAAAACATCAAATAATTTCTCCAGAAGTCCTCAGCTTACTTGCTTCACAAGCACCAAACTGATCCACTTATTTCTAGAGATACTTGCAGCAGAAGAAACCACCTCTCCACAAGCCTTCTGACCTCAACAAGAGTCAGACTACCAGATAGCCACCCCATAATGCAAGATAATCTTCACCTCATCATTCTCCCGTATGATAAGTTAGAACACTTCTGATTCAACTGGTGAATATCAGCTTCCACAATCTGAATTCCAAGTTCAGAAAACATGATGATGTTCTAACATCAGTGAGGACATCCGGATCATATCACAGACACCATACACAATGGTTCTTGATACAATAACAATTGGACTTACTATCTGCATAGTAATCCATCTGAAAATATCCAGAGAACATAGCTCCACCAGCTTGATCAATAAGAATTCCAGACAACTGTAGAGAGAAATAAACTCTCAAACTCCCACCAAATCATGTTTCTTAAGAGAAGACCCCTTCAATACTCAGCAGGCCAAGAGCAAAACCAGCTCCTCCTTTGGTCTTCAGCAAACATCATACTTTCTCCAAAGCAAGACATCTTAGATACACTAAGACTATGAAATGTAGCCTCTACTAGCTTCTGCAATTCCCATACACTGCATAGGTTTTTTGAAGCATTCATTCCAATCACATCTGAGAAGATCATCTTCTCTCAAGATAATATACCTTCATCCTGTGTTAATATTCCACAAACAATCTTAACACCAGATACCTTGAAGAGCATCAGCTTCAACAAATCATCCTCAGAAGAACCAAACATGCCAAAACCTGATTCTTTATGAAAGAGTAGTCAACGGCTACAAGAAATCCAGCTTTCTTTAAGAAAATAAATCTTCAAGATGTCAGAGATACTGTCCTGGACACTTATCCAGAACCTCCATGTTGAAATGGATCACATGCTCTCAGCAACTGCACTCCAATTCACCTAGATCAGAAATAAATTGATCCAAGCAATATTCATTAAGATTAAGATGTCTTCATCTTCACTTCCATCAGCACCATATTCTAGATAAATTTATTTCCATGAAACTTCCTAGTCAGATTATGTGCCTCTGCATATCATACCAGAAGAAGGTTCCCAACACTTTATGTCAACATACAAAAATTTGGTTCCCAGAGCATAAGCTACTCCCCTCCCTTGTCCAAGAGATTCACTCCTTGAATCAACAAGATTCTGCACAAACTCTGCTGATGGGATGTTTCAACATCTGGTTGAACATCAGATCCTTATCTAATGAAATCTTCACTCATGGCCTTGACTGCATCCAATTTTGAACACCACACACAAGGATAATCAATTAAATACTTGTGGATTCCACAAATAGCATTTGATCTTAAATCCTTGTTTAGAAGCCCATAAATCCATGAGATATCAACACTTTAAGAATACCAATCAAGTATTCTTTAGTGTAGGTACCTTCCTTGCCAAGCAGAATATTGAGACATCTAGACTGACACCCTTGACTCATGTTGACATAGCTGGCACAATCTTATGCATCTTCCTTGCGAAGAACCACTTCAACTGATCACGACATGGAAGGTAAAAATAAATCACCCCCAAATTCTTCAGATTGATGATCCTCGGGACCATCCTGGATCCAGAAGAGAAACCATAAGACTCCAAAATTCCATCTTTTCCAGAAACACCAAAAAAACAGTCCTCATGAAAAGAGATGCCTTTATGAGTGGACTTGAGAGAATACTCAAGTGTCTTTGACAACTTTATCATGACAAGGGTATTTACCAGTTTCATAAACCAAGAAATTGATAACCAAGACCTCTCCTTTTCTGACTTCAAAATACCTGAAGAAACCAACCTTCCAAGTACCAAGACATCAAAGGCAAACAACAACAAACAACTCTCTCCATTCCATTACTCCCTGTTGGAACGGTTAGAACTTCAACAGATGCAGGAACCTTCATGAACAGAGTCTTCAATCTAGCTTTACCAAAGTCCTTTCATCAGAAACATATGCAGCGGAACAACAACACTTCTTCAACAGGCTCCAGTCAAGATGTCAAGACATCTTAGAGGACACCTTGCAGAAAAGAACCGCAACACCTGCAACAACTAGAACATCTTCACATAAGCAAAAGAAAACCAACCAGTAGCTGCCATCCTTGATCCAATATCAATCATTCGAGATATCTAATGAATGGTATGATCGCACAAACACACACCTTGCTTAATGAGTAAGAAAGTAACTCCCAATATCTCATCCAGAAATAGACAGGATGTCTGCTCTAATAGCAATTGAAATTCTGGCATGCAGATTACAGATGTCCTAACAATATGTCACGACATTGTTCTCTGCATAACTTTAAAACAAGGGCAAAATAATCACGTGGACACTCTGAATATCAGCAACAGAGTCACGACAAATGCTTCAACATCTGTCATAACATGTTAATCAATAAGAAAATACTGAATGGTAAATTTACAGAATGATAAATAACACAAGATATGTTAACCCAGTTCGGTGCAATTCACCTACATCTGAGGGCTACCAAGCCAGGAAGAAGAATCCACTATCAGTAGTATAGTTTTATGTAAACAACCTCTGGTTTACCTATCACTACCCATCTAATTGATAAGAGAAACTTATCTCACTCTCTTAATCACTTCCTGCGATATCTAACAGTTATAGTCACAATAATTGTATCATCTTACTTGAAAGACCCCTCTTTTAATACAAAGTCCAGCCAAGCAACCTTGACTAGCAATCCAACACGGATTCTATTGGATTTGCTTCAAAGCTTCATCCAAGAACAATATACAAATCATTACCTAAAGGTTTCTGAATCTGTATAAACATCTATGTCTACCACAATGTATCAAACCGATACAAAGGGATACTAACAACACAAGAAAGTCCTACGACTCTCAAAACCCAAAACCCTTATTTTCTACTTTACAAGTATTACAAAGGATTTGTTCTCTCTGTCTTTCAGCCCTAGGTCTAAGTCTTCCTTTTATAATCTTCAGATGTCTTGGGCTTCAAATCTTCTGTTCTTGATCCACTTCTAAACGCGTCTTGAATCTTGGAACAGAATTAAAACAACCTGCTATATCAGGTCAAGATATCGAGACACATGCTGGGACATTTCATTCGACATCTTTGTTCTGGGGCAGGAACATCTTGTTCAACATTATGTTTTACCAAAATTTAGTCAAATCCTTGGAGCTTTCAATCTCTATTTAATACAAGACTTTTTGCATGCTATTCCACAAACCTGAAATTTAATGCCCATAATGCCACTGTCTGGAAAAAAAAAGCCCATAATGCCACGTTTCTTGTCTTTTAGTGGGGTTTTTTAATATTTTGTTCTGCCCACGCCATCCAAGATGGCGGACGTGGCAGACATGTAGAAGGGGTCCGCCATCTTGAATGAAGCCCCCTTTTTTTCGTTTAAAATTTTTGAAATTAGAAAAAATCATTTTAATGTTTTTCTTTAATAATTTTATTATTTAATAATATTATATTTAATAAAAATATATATATTTTTAATTTTTTTTAAATAGTTAATCAACTATTTAATTTTAGACATGTAGTTCATTTTAAATAAATAAAATTGAATACTAAATATTTTTAAAAGATGAATTAGAAAAAAAAATCTCATATATAAAATTCTAAATTACAATAGGATTATTCCATAAAAAAACTAATTTTCCTGTTCATCCAGATCTTCTTCGAGGAAATGACTACCGGTTCCACATCTTGCAGGAACCCGAATTCGGTAACCACGACCTAACTTTTCTATTGGATTAGGTGGAAGAGATGTTGAAGTTGCGGGTGGATAGGTAGTGTTTGGGAAGACTGGTGTTTGGTTAGGGTATATCTCAAATGGATCGAAATTTGAAAAAAAGTCATTTGGAAGAAAGTCGTTAAATGTTTGTGTGAATTGGGTGGGGTTTAGGGCTGTAGGTTCAATGGTTGTGACATAATAATCGGACACATCAAGGGATGATGATGGTTGATTTGTATTTGAGAAATCAAAGTTTGGATGTGGGATTGGTGTGTGGTGTCGTTGTGGTCGGTGGAATTGTTGTTGTTGGGTTTGATAGGTGTAATTTGGTTGTTGTTGCGGAGTTTGGTATGAGTAATGGGTTAGGGTATGTTGAGTTTGTGTTGGGTAGTTTTGTGGTTGGTATGATGTGTGTTGGGTTTGGGATTGGTATGGATGAGTATGTTGATTTTATTATTCGAATTGGCTGGATGTGGATGTTTGTGTGTATTGTGTTTGTGGGTATTGGAAATTTAGTCGTGGTGGGTTCGCACCTGTGGTGTGGGATAGTGTTGACGGGGGTCAGTTAAGAATTGTTCAATTGATGCGTATTGAAATGGGAGGCTATGAAACCAATCCAAATATTCTTGAGTTGGCTTCATTTCTCCCTGAAACGGTACCCCAGTCAAGCATAATTGGTGTCTATTTGCCCAAAGGTCTTGTTTAGCTCTATTTAAAACTGTGTAGGCGTACTTCCATGACTTTTGTATGTGCATGGTATGTTTCTCTTGGAGGCATTTTGAAGGGTTGGATATTTCTTGATGATACCCAAACTGCAATTTAACCCTATCAGAGTGATGCATCTCAACAATCCATAAACATAAGATAGGGGTAATAGCATTCCAAATCAAGTTATCGTCATTTTGTAATTGTGGTAATCCAAGGTATGGCCTTCATATGAACTGTAAATGTATGAATAATCATTATGAGTTCAAGCAAAATATTTATTGGAATATATAAAAAGAAATAATGGTGATAATATTATGTTGTTCGGTGGCATGCGATCTATGTTGAAACGGTAACCGATGAGGTAACGGTGAGGGTTGCGAGAGCAATTTTTCTTCTTCTTGCTGTCTGTAACCCATATAATAAATATAAGATAAAAAAGAAAATTAACATATTTAAAAATTGTAAATAATAGATGGGTTACAGACCCATATTTAAAAATTATTTACAATTTTTAAATATGCTAATTTTCTTTTTTATCTTATATTTATTAGATGGGTTACAGACCCCCAAGAAGAAGAAAAATTGCTCTCGCAACCCTCGCTATTACCTCATCGGTTACCGTTTCATCATAGATCGCATGTCACCAGACAACGTAATATTATCACCATTATTTCTTTGTATACATTACAATAAATATTTTGCTCGAACTCATACTTATTATTCATACAATTACAATTCATATGGAGGCCTTATCTTCAATTACCACCATTACAAAATGACGATCACCTGATTTGGAATGCTACTACCCCTATCTTATGTTTATGGATTGTTGAGATGCATCAGTCTGATAGGGTTAAATTACAGTTTGGGTATCATCAAGAAATACCCAACCCTACAAAATGCCTCCAAGAGCAACATAAGATGACCATGCAAGAGTCATGGCAGTACGCCTACACGGATTTATATAAAGTTGAACGTAAACTTTGGGAAAACAGACAACGATTATGCTTGACTGGGGTACAATTTCAAGGAGAAATGAAGCCAACTCAAGAATATTTGAATTGGTTTCATACCCTCCCATTTCAATTCGCATCAATGGAACAATTCTTAATTGACCCCCGTCAACGCTATCCCACACTGCAGGTGCCAAACCAACCACGACCAAATTTCCAATACCCACAAACCCAATACACACAAACATCCACATCCAGCCAATTCGAACAACAATATCAACATACTCATCCGTACCAATCCCAAACCCAACACACATCATACCAACCACCAAACTACCCAACACAAACTCAACCTACCCCAACCCATTACACCTACCAAACTCCGCAACAACAACCCAACTACACCTATCAAACCCAACAACAACAACTCCACCGACCACCACGACACCACACACCAATCCCACATCCAAACTTTGATTTCTCAAACACAAACCAACCATCATCATCCCTCGATGTGTCCGACTATTATGTCGCAACCATTGACCCTACAACCCCGAACCCCACCCAATTTTCACAAACATTTAACAACATTCCTCCAAATGACTTTTTTGAGAATTTTGAGCCATTTCAAATTTTCCCTAACCAAACTCCCGTTCTTCCTACCTCTACCAATCCGCCCATAACTTCAACCGCTCTTCCACCTAATCCAACGGAAAAATTTAGGTCGTGGTGGCTGAATTCGCATTCCTGCAAGATGTGGAACCGACAGTCATTTTCTCGAAGAAGATTCGGATGAAGAGGAAAATTAGTTTTTTTTTTGGAAGAATCCTATTGTAATTTATAATTTTATATATGATATTGTTTTTTTTTCCTAATTTGTCATTTAAAAATATTTAATATTCAATTTTATTAATTAAAAATTAATTAAATGTCTTAAATTAAATACTTGATTAAATATTTACAAAAAAAATTAAAAAAAAAATGTATTAAATATAATATTATTAAGTAACAAAACATTAAAGAAATAAAATATTATTAAACTATTAAAAAATTAAAATGATTTTTTATTGAATATAATATTATTAAATACTATTTAAATAATTAAACTATTAAAAAATTAATTAAAATGATTCTTTAATTTTTCAAAAAATTAAAACCAAACAAAAAGGGCATCATCTTATATGACAGACTCCACCTAAGGGTCTGCCACGTCCGCCATCTAGAATTGTGTTGGCTGATAACTATTAAAAAAAACTCACTTAAAAACAAAAAAGGTAGTAACATTCTCAACATTTAGACTTTTTGCTTGCCCTGCCACAAATATGAAACAAAAATCCCATAATACCACACCTTGAAAAAGAAGTCCCAAAATGCCATGTTTTTTGGCCTTTTGTGTGATTATTTTATTGTTATTCAGCCCCCTCTGTCTCAGATGGCGATGTGGCAGAGGACCTAGTGTTGGTCCGCCATCTGAGATGGAGGCCCCCTTTTTTTTCGTTTATTATTTTCTGAAATAATTTTAAATGGTTTTAAATGTTATTTTAATATTTTAATTATTAAAATAATATATAATATAAGAAATTAAAAAAAAAATTAATATTATAAATGATATTATATTTAAGTAGAATATTAATGGCTCGCTATTTTTATGGAAGTATTTAATGAAGTATTTAAATTAAGATATTTAACTAATATTTATTTAATAAAATTGAATATTAATTCATTTTAAATGACACATTAGGAAAAAAATAATATCATATATACTATTATTATTTACAAAAGGATTACAATAAGATTGTGCCAAAAAAAATTAATTTTCCTCGTCTTCTGAATCTTCGTCAAGGAAATGACTATCGGTTCCACATCTGGCAGGAATACGAATTCTGCAACCACGACCTACATTTTTCGTTGGATTAGGAGGAAGAGTGGTTGAAGTTGTGCACTGATTGGTAGAGGTAGGTATGACAGGAGTTTGGTTTGGAAAAATTTGAAACGGCTCGAAATTCTCAAAAAAATCATTTGGAGGAATTCCGCTAAATTCTTGTGATAATTGAGTGGGGTTAGGGCAGTAGGCTCGATGGTTGCGACATAATAGTCGGACACATCGAGGGATGAGGATGGTCGGTTTGTGAATGAGAAATTAAAGTTTGGTTGTGGAATTGGTGTGTGGTGTCTTGGTGGCCGGTGGAGTTGTTGTTGTTGGCTTTGATAGCTGAAGGGTGGGTGTTGTTGAGGAGTTTGGAAGGTGTAATGTGTTGGTGTAGGTTGAGTCTGTGTTTGGTAGTCTTGTGGTTGATATGACGTGGATGTGGATGTCTGATGACTTTGGAAATTATGTTGTGGATGATTTGGCACCTGTTGTGTGGGGTATCGTTCACGGGGGTCAATTAAAAATTGTTCAACTGATGCGTATTGAAATGGGAGGGTATGAAACCAATTCAAGTATTCTTGAGTTGATTTCATTTCACCCTGGAACTGTACCCTAGTCAAGCATAACCGTTGTCTGTTTTCCCAAAGTCTACATTCAGATTTATTTAGACTGGTGTAGTGGTACCTCCTTGACTCTTGCATTGTCATATTATGTTGATTTTGGAGGCATTTTGGAGGGTTGGGTATTTCTTGATAATATCCAAACTACAATTTTACCCTATCGGACTGATGCATCTCAGCAATCCAAAAACATAAGATAGGGGTGATTGCATTCCAAATCAGTTGGTCGTCAGTTTGTATTGGTGGATACTCAAGATATGGCCTCCATTTAAACTGCAAATGTATCAATATTTTTTTTTAGTTCAAGCAAAAAATTTATTGAAATAAATAAAAATAGTTAATGGTGGTGAAATTACGTTGTGTGGTAACATTTGATCTATGACGTGACGGTAACCGTTAAGGTAATGGCGAGGGTTGTTAGAGCAATTTTTCTTCCTCGCGCGGTCTGTAGCCCATCTAATAAGTAAAAGTAAAAAAAATTAGCGTAACTAACAAATATAAATAATAGAGATAAAAGAGTAAATAGAAACTTACAATGTTGCGTATGAGTATCGTAGTGTGTTTGAACTGATGGGTGCAATAAATGGCATCCTTGAAAATCCCCACGCTTGTAAAAGAATAACACAACCTCCCATTCCATCAACAGTAATATTAGCTGCTTTGCACATTTCTCTATATAAATATGCCAACACAGCTGATCCCCAACTATAAGTACCACACTTTTCCAAGTCGTTAATAAATGGAACCCACATAGAATTAATACTTTTGCCACCTTTGTCAGGGAACAACACGAGCGCAATGCATAATAATATATACTGTTTTGCATACAAACAAAGTTCATCGTGTGTTGAATTTTCGGAAATTAAGTTTTGTTTAAAAATTTGTTTAAGCCAACTTAGATTTAAACATCGACCTTTTATTACATCACTAGGTGGTTCTCCACCAAAAAAACTCAGTCCATGTTGAGTAGGGAAGCTCGGTAGGCCCCACTACCGGATTACCATTCACACGGAGACCCAAAAGCATACTTACATCTTCCAATGTTATTGTACACTCACCCGTTGAAAAGTGGAACGTATGGGTTTCGGGTCTCCATCTTTCTAGTAAAGCATATATGAAACTCGAATCAAGGGTGATATCATGCAAATGGTATACATTTGCGAAACCTGCTTGTACCAATAGGGGTAATATTAATGGTGACGCTACAAGTGGCTTGTGGTTTCGCAGTCGAAAACCTTTATCGGGTTCCTCCTAATACAACCATAAACACAATTTTGTTAAATAGACGCTTATTAAAAAATGTACAACATTGTTAATGGAAAAGGAAAGTAACAAACACTAAAAATTTATCAAAGACTTACTAGGCTACGAATGTTATTAGGAGCTCCCCTATGTTGTTCACACCATCCAAAAAAATGGAGGTTGAGCCATTGTTAAGAAGAAGTAAGAATAAGTAAGAAGAAGTAGAGAAAGATTGTTTGAATGAAGTATGGTTAGCACCATATGGCTATTTATAGAAGAAATAAAATGAATGTGGTTGGGTGGATTTAATGGTACAATAAATTTTATTGTTGAATGTGGTTGGGTAAATTAGTTGTGAAATTAAATGTTATGGTTGAATGTTGTTGGGAAAGTTAATTGTGAGAATTAGTTGGTAGAACATTCAAATTAAGAACATGGTTTAAAATTAAGAACATTTAAGACAAATGCTTTAAGAAAACTATGCTATTAATTCTTCTTGCATAGGGATAAAATTTCATCAACAGTTCTACGATGTTTAACATATAGAAAGATGTTAGCTTTACGTAGACAGTTGCACGTAGACTCAACAAATGCCTGTATGTTAGCTTTACGTACCTCTCGTCCATTTATCTCGTGCATTTAGGTACGTAAAGCTAACATACAGGCATTTAATTGGCTGGAACAAATTCCACGACACAAATGGACGAGAGGTACGTAAAGCTAACATACAGGCATTTGTTGAGTCTATGTGCAACTGTCTACGTAAAGCTAACATCTTTCTATATGTTAAACATCGTAGAACTGTTGATGAAATTTTATCCCTATGCAAGAAGAATTAATAGCATAGTTTTCTTAAAGCATTTGTCTTAAATGTTCTTAATTTTAAACCATGTTCTTAATTTGAATGTTCTACCAACTAATTCTCATAATTAACTTTCCCAACAACATTCAGCCATAACATTTAATTTCACAACTAATTTACCCAACCACATTCAACAATAAAATTTATTGTACCATTAAATCCACCCAACCACATTCATTTTATTTCTTCTATAAATAGCCATATGGTGCTAACCATACTTCATTCAAACAATCTGTCTCTACTTCTTCTTACTTATTCTTACTTCTTCTTAACAATGGCTCAACCTCCATTTTTTTTGGATGGGTGAACAACATAGGGGAGCTCCTAATAACATTCGTAGCCTAGTAAGTCTTTGATAAATTTTTAGTGTTTGTTACTTTCCTTTTCCATTAACAATGTTGTACATTTTTTAATAAGCGTCTATTTAACAAAATTGTGTTTATGGTTGTATTAGGAGGAACCCGATAAAGGTTTTCGACCGCGAAACCACAAGCCACTTGTAGCGTCACCATTAATATTACCCCTATTGGTACAAGCAGGTTTCGCAAATGTATACCATTTGCATGATATCACCCTTGATTCGAGTTTCATATATGCTTTACTAGAAAGATGGAGACCCGAAACCCATACGTTCCACTTTCCAACGGGTGAGTGTACAATAACATTGGAAGATGTAAGTATGCTTTTGGGTCTCCGTGTGAATGGTAATCCGGTAGTGGGGCCTACCGAGCTTCTCGACTCAACATGGACTGAGTTTTTCGGTGGAGAACCACCTAGTGATGTAATAAAAGGTCGATGTTTAAGTCTAAGTTGGCTTAAACGAATTTTTAAATAAAACTTAATTTTCGAAAATTCAACACACGATGAACTTTGTTTGTATGCAAAACAGTATATATTATTATGCATTGCGCTCGTGTTGTTCCCTGACAAAGGTGGCAAAAGTATTAATTTTATGTGGGTTCCATTTATTAACGACTTGGAAAAGTGTGGTACTTATAGTTGGGGATCAGCTGTGTTGGCATATTTATATAGAGAAATATGCAAAGCAGCTAATATTACTGTTGATGGAATGGGAGGTTGTGTTATTCTTTTACAATCGTGTGGATTTTCAAGGATGCCATTTATTGCACCCATCAGTTCAAACACACTACGATACCCATATGCAACATTGTAAGTTTCTATTTACTCTTCTATCTCTATTATTTATATTTGTTAGTTACGCTAATTTTTTTTCTTTTACTTATTAGATGAGCTTTAGACCGCGCGAGGAAGAAAAATTGCTCTAACAACCCTCGCCATTACCTCAACGGTTACCGTCGCGTCATAGATCAAATGTTACCACACAACGTAATTTCACCACCATTAACTATTTTTATTTATTTCAATAAATTTTTTGCTTAAACTAAAAAAAAATATTGATACAATTACAGTTTAAATGGAGGCCATATCTTGAGTATCCACCAATACAAACTGACGACCAGCTGATTTGGAATGCAACCACCCCTATCTTATGTTTTTGGATTGCTGAGATGCATCAGTCCGATAGGGTAAAATTGCAGTTTGGTTATTATCAAGAAATACCCAACCCTCCAAAATGCCTCCAAAATCAACATAATATGACAATGCAAGAGTCAAGGAGGTACCACTACACCAGTCTAAATAAATCTGAACGTAGACTTTGGGAAAACAGACAACGATTATGCTTGACTGGGGTACAGTTCCAGGGTGAAATGAAACCAACTCAAGAATACTTGAATTGGTTTCATACCCTCCCATTTCAATACGCATCAGTTGAACAATTTTTAATTGACCCACGTGAACGATACCTCACACAGCAGGTGCCAAATCATCAACAACATAATTTCCAAAATCATCAGACATCCACGTCCACGTCATATCAACCACAAGACTACCAAACACAGACTCAACCTACACCAACACATTACACCTTCCAAACTCCTCAACAACACCCACCCTTCAGCTATCAAAGCCAACAACAACAACTCCACCGGCCACCAAGACACCACACACCAATTCCACAACCAAACTTTAATTTCTCATTCACAAACCGACCATCCTCATCCCTCGATGTGTCAGACTATTATGTCGCAACCATCGAGCCTACTGTCCCCAACCCCACTCAATTATCACAAGAATTTAGCGGAATTCCTCCAAATGATTTTTTTGAGAATTTCGAGTCGTTTCAAATTTTTCTAAACCAAACTCCTGTCATACCTACCTCTACCAATCAGCCCACAACTTCAACCACTCTTCCTCCTAATCCAACGAAAAATGTAGGTCGTGGTTGCAGAATTCGTATTCCTACCAGATGTGGAACCGGCAGTCGTTTCCTTGACAAAGATTCAGATGACGAGGAAAATTATTTTTTTTTTGGCACAATTCTATTATAATCCTTTTGTAAATAATAATAGTATAGATGATATTATTTTTTTCCTAATGTGTCATTTAAAATTATTTAATATTCAATTTTATTAAATAAATACTAGTTAAATATCTTAATTTAAATACTTCATTAAATACTTCCATAAAAATAGTGAGCCATTAATATTCTACTTAAATATAATATCATTTATAATATTAAATTTTTTTTTTAATTTTTTATATTATATATTATTTTAATAATTAAAATATTAAAATAACATTTAAAACCATTTAAAATTATTTCAAAAAATAATAAACAAAAAAAAACGGGGGGCCTCCATCTCAGATGGCGGACCAACATTAGGTCCTCTGCCACATCGCCATCTGAGATGGAGGGGGCTGAATAACAATAAAATAATCCCACAAAAGGTTAAATAACATGGCATTTTAGGACTTCTTTTTCAAAGTGTGACATTATGGAATTTTTGTTTCATATTTGTGGCAGGGCAAACAAAAAGTCCAACATTTAATTTCAGTTTGTGACATTCTAGATATTTTTCTTCAGGAGTGTCGCATGTGCGTTAAAACCTCACTAAATTACGACATCATTATTATATCCCACAATGAATTCACTTATGGATGATCTAATCATTGCGACCTCTTGTTAATCACTTCAATAGAATCAAATGATGCCTCAACGACACTTAAAATCTCATTCGAGTTGAACCGTTGGTCCCTACAATGCAACATTTTACGATAATGTAAAATTTTTGCCACATTAATAATCTAATTTTAATTATATTACAATAATATTCTATTTTATTTTATTTATAATTAATATATAACTTGTTAAATATATTATATTAATTAATTAAAATTAATTATTTGAAAGACAAAATTATTAATTAATTAATTTAAAAAATATGTAATGTGCGTTTTTTTTCCGATTAGCACGTGTCAATTAGTTTAGCATGTTTCTTTGGAATTAATTTTATTTTTGTTTGAAAATGGAATATATTGAAATTTTAGTTAAAATATTTGTTAATTTAAGTATTTGGTTAAAATGCTAAAAAAAATCTAAGAAAACTCAACGACTTTAGAGTGATTGATTTGTAGGGATTAAAATGGTTTGATATATTAAATTATAACCGATATATTTTTGTTTAAGATCGGTACCATTTAATAGATATATTAATTAAATTTAAATAATTAATTTAAATGGCAGCATTTCTTTTATAATCTATATATACCTATGAGAATTAACCAAACCGTCTACACTCTACACCACCACCATAAATAAATAAGTAAACATATAAATAAATATAGATTAATTAATTAATAAAACATGACATCAATAATAGATAAAGTTATCAAAATACCCCATATTTTTGAAAAAATTCTCCAAATACTCGACGTTTCAAAATTTTTTTCAAACTGCCCCAGTTAGGGCAAGACTTTGTACATTGTCGCCAAATGAAATGGCGACACCCCTTTAAGACTATAACTCTGTCGCCAATTGTATTGGCGACTCCCTTTTGCCTTTGTACAGGGTCGCCAATTGCACTGACAACTTGATAAGCAAGGGAGTCGCCAATACAATTGGCGACAGGGTTGTAGCCTTAAAGGGGTGTCGCCATTTTATTTGGCGACAATGTACAAAGCCTTGTCTTAACTGGGGCAGTTTGGGAAATTTTTTGAAATGTAGGGTATTTGGGGAATTTTTTAAAAAATGTGAGGTATTTGGGTAAAAAATTCTCAATAATAATAATAATAGAATCATATAAATAAAATAAATACAAATAAATAAAATTAACAGTAATAGAGTATAAACAAATAAATAAATAAATATAACATAAATAATAATAAAATCTAAAAGAACTTACATTTCCTTCTCTGTATAATTGCATCTGCATCTTCCATCCATAAGAATGCTTTTGAAATAAAAATATGAAAATGAAATAGAAGAAATGAGTGTGTAAAATATAAAAAGCGAGGATTGGTATTTATAGAGTTTTGAAGGAAGAAATATACAAATGAGTCCGCCATTTCAGTTGGCGCACATATTAAATTCGACGCCATTTCAAATGGCTTACCGTACAACTTAAATTTTCAATTTAAAGCTGTTACAAAGCATACAATAATTTAATTGCAGTACAATTATTTGTTTTTCTTTTAAATGAGGTGAAGTAGACGAACGACATGCAGGATGGCGGAGCCCTGCATGACTGGCCGCACGTTTCGTTCTCAATAATCGATTCTGACAAGCTTTGAATGCATGCTTCACAGTAATTTGGACTTTCTTTGGTTTTCTAATGCTGTTATAAAGCATAGTAACATGTATGGTACTCCATTCGTCTCAAATTATAAGACGTTTTGGATTTTTCGCACAAATTAAAAAATTTAATTATTATTTTATGGAAAAGATAAATTATGTATAACTTTACAGTAATATCTCTCATAATTATATAAGAGAGAAAAATTAAAAGAGTTGAAAGAATAAATAATAATAAATATTTGGGAGTATATTAAGGAATATGTCATTTATATTGCATTGGAAATATAAGATGACTTATAATTTGGGACAAATTTTTTTAAAAAAATGATTTATAATTTAAGACGGAAGGAGTATATTTTTTTCCTGTATATCTTACGATGATAAAGATATTTCTATTTGCCATATTTTTTATTTTTTATTTATTAAATTATTGCCTTTACAACTAAATGAGAATTTTTTACTAAGATATCCAACCATCCAACAAAATACTCAATTTATTCATATTTCTGTCACAAATTCTAAATTAGTTGTGTTTTAAAAAAAAATTATATGAAGTGAGTCCGTCCGATTAATTCGTTAGTCTTTATATGGTCACACCATACTAATTAATGCGTGCTCTTTTTTCTAATAGAACGTGCTAATTAGAGTATTTATATATATACCCTCCCTTGGTTATTATTATAAAAAAAGTTTTTTAAATAATATATTTGTTTATTATTATATATCAGATATATAATTAAATTTAATAAAATTTGTTACTTACTAATAGTGATTAGAGGATGTATATTATATTTTTAATAATTAATAACATATATGTGTATCTACATGAGTAAATTTATTTAATAAGATATAAAATATATTTAAATACACGTGCAAATTTGAAATGAAAAAAAAAATTTAGAAAAAAAATCGAAACTTTTCACATTTGAAAATAAATATTTTATCTCTCAATTAAAGATAATTGTTGGTTAAAATAAAATAGATATTGTCCTAATAGTGACTAGTGAAATTGAAAGTTAGAGGTGTGCACCATTATTGAGTGATATTTAATTTAATACAATATAAATTTTTTAGATACACATGTCAATTTATAATGTACTCCCTTCGTCATAAATTATAAGACGTTTTGAGTATTTCACAATAAACTTAATTATTATTTTATAGGAAAAACAAATTATGTATGACTTTACAGTAATGTCCTTCATAATTACACATAAGAGAAATATTAAAAGAGTTGAAAGAATAAATAAGGTATATTGAAAAAAAAACGTTATTAATATTACATTGCGAATGTAAGGTGACTTATAATGTATGATAATTTTTTTTACAAAGTGACTTATAATTTGGGACGGAGGAAATATTACTTAATTGTAAAATGAACGACAATCATATAAATTCAATTGTATTGAATAATCATATAAAAAAGACCCGTGAGATGGAGAAAAAATTGTGACTCTCAAATAAAGATAATTGTTAATTAAAATAAAATAAATATTATTCTGATAGTGATACGTGAAATGAAAAGTTAGTTGTGTGCATTGTTATTCAGTGTTATCTAATTTGATACAATATAAAATATATTTGAATACACAAGTCAATTTCAAATGAGTTACTTAATTATAAAACAAACAATAATCATATAAATTATAAATATTTTTATATATAATAATTATAAAATAATTATATTTTTATTTTAGATAAATTTTGTATTTTAAAAATTCAATATTTTTCTATATATATTCTTCTTCATTAAATTAAAAAGTGATTCGAATTTTGTTATTTATACTTAAAAAGTATTATAGGAAAAAAAAATTGAGGGAGAAAAAATTAAAATGAAAATGAGAAAGTATTAGAAAACGAAATGTGGCAAAATTTTAAAATTTAAATTAAGAGAAAAAAAGGAAGAGTGAGAAAGTTAAAAGTAAAAAATGAGAAATGAATGAGATGACAAAATGAGGTAGTTTCAATTTTTTAGCATTTGTTAATTACAAATATACCTTTTGCTAGTACAATTTTTTAAAAAGAAAAGATTTATTAGGTAATTTGGTGATAATTTATTTTAATGGATAGATAGTTGATTATTTTATTTAATATATTTATCAAATTATTATTTAGTAACAAAATAAAATACTTATACAATATAATTAAAGTTGGACAACAAACGTGTGAACACTTTTTTACATTATTTGTTATTTGTTACGGCGCGGTTTATTGTAGTAATTATCAATTTCGTACAGACGAGTTTCTAACTGTCGTAGAGATCTCGTTTAATTCTTCTCAAGTGCTTGATAAGAAGTCTTCGTGTTTTGGTTATCCATAAGCCATTCTCTTAAAGTGTGGAGGCTTTATGGGTCAATGTCGCCCCTATCGTAATTTAGTTAATTGTCCATGTTTTCGTAACGTGTTTGTGTTGTTTGAGATGGTTGGGCGGTAGCAAGGTCGGTTGGGTGGTGACAATGGTGAAAATGTTTCGTTTGGATAAAAAGCAAATTGTAGTTGTGGTGTTTGGAATTTTATGTCTGTTTGAGATGTTTATTGGATGTTTTGGTATGTATATGATGGGTTGGTGGCTGGTGTTTAGTGTAACACCCCAGAATGATTATTTTATGTGCATGTGTTTATTCGTGATTTAATTCTAATTTAGTTTAATTATTATGTGTGATAATTTAATTAATTTGGGAGATGGGGGTGTGTGTGACCTTGAGGTTGGGGTGTAGAGAGTGAGTAGAGGTTTGTGGAATTTATTTAGAATAATTGGGATTTATTTTAATATATAAATTATGAAATTTATTTAATTAAAATAAATAAATTGGGAGTTTGGGCTCAATTTGTAAATTAAGAGAAATAGAGGGGGTAAAGGAGTAAGGGTAATTGTTATTAAGGGAGGAAATTATAATTATGAATTGATTGCCCTAATTATATAAGGTTAAGAGATAACCTAGGGTTATAAATTCTTATCAGTATGTGAAAAGAGGATTAGAGGCACAAGGCAGATAGAAGGTTTGAGCTTTGGAGAAAAGGGAAGAACAACCAAATAGTAGAATTTTTGCTATTGCTTGCTAGGAATTGAGGTAAGGGGGAGAATATATTCTGAAGATGAGAAAAATACACAAGAATGGGGGGGTTGAATTGTGTATGCCAAAAAATCGTTCCACTTCTAAATTTAGAACTTCAGAATCTGAACCACGCTCGTAGTCTGATGTTAGAGTTAATAACAACAGCTGAAATAAGATGACCAGAAGTAAAAGCAAGTAACACACAAAGATTATCGTGGTTCCTCTCCTCAACTGAGAGTAATTCAGTCCCCTTGCCTCAACAAGAGCTTTTCACTATAACCAAATTGATTATAATTTCTTAAGCTAACTACTAAAGACTTCCTGCTCAATTAACCTAGAAAGCGACTTCCTTGATTTAGCCAACTGCTCAAGACTTCCTGTTTAAACCCTTAGTTCAAGACTTCCTGCTCAAGTACACAGACAAGAGACTTTCTTGCTCAAGCACGCAGGAAAGAGACTTCCTCTACTTTAAACAAATATTTTAGTAGACAAGATAACTACTATACTTTTGATACACAATCAGAAGTATAATAGTTGTGAAAAAATCACAAAGTTTTTTAACCTTCCTAAGATTTTTAAGATAAATCTAAGATAAGAAATCTTAAGAGCTTATATTATAACAGTTACAGTATCAGCTCAGAGTTATGCTAAGATCTTTCAATGTGTTGTGAAGTTGTAACCTTCCCTTGAATCTTCAGCTTCCTTTTATAGAGGCAAGAGAAAGAGTCGTTGGAAAGTTCGAACAATAACAAACTTAGTGAAGAAGTATGCCAAGAGAGGCGTTGGAGACTTGCATCTAATTTGAAGCTTTATCCACTGAATAATAACATTGTCCATACCACCTTTCGAATAACTAGGTATATACCAAAAGGTAGAACAGACTGAGGAGGACACATTACCATCCTTGAGCATTGCAAAACCAAACCCTGGTTGACTCTGTCCTGAAATATGGGGCTTTGATAAGTCAAGTCTATTTTGGTGCAGTGTACATATCAACTGCTATCCGCGTCTTCAGAAACTGGGTTGTTATCAGAAGCTGGGTCATGAGACCAAAGTCTGGTGCCTTCAGAGTCTGATGAACATATTCAGATTCTGATCATCCAGAATCTGAGTATTATTGCTTCTTCACATATGTTTTCAACAAGATTAATTCATGATGGATTCTCAACTTATGATACTGCAGACTTGAACAACTATCAGCAAACCCTATTGTTCTTTAAAGATATTATTATCATCAAAACCTTTTGGCCATAAACAAATCTTTTTCCAACAATCTCCCCCTTTTTGATGATGACAAACAAATGTAATTAAGAATAATGGTTGTTGATAATCTTAACAGAGTATGATATAAGGGTATGAGGTTTGTAAGATCGTCTTTTAGCCTGATAGCTCTTAAGTTGAGATTTGTAAGCTCCCCCTAAGTCTTATCTTTTCTAATTAAATCTCTCAATTCGATGAATAATAGTACGTTTAGAAGAAATGATTTACCAAAATAATGAATAATTAGGGTTCAGGTAAATTGAAGCATTAAAAAAATACTTTTAACCTTCTTAAGTACTTCCATAAATTTCTCCCCTTTTTATCATCAACAAAAAAATAAATACAGATACTGATGACAGATAATCATAAGAACCACAATTTTCAAGATGGTCAAAGGTAAACTCTGAATGCAGAGAATCCAAGAAACGGTAAGTTCATAGGCACAAGACTCAAAAAACACAGTCTTCATGATAGAGGAGATTATATCCAGACTCTATAAAAGCAGATGTAGAGCACAACAATAAAACACACAGCTAAAAAGAATTACAAAAATGGGCAGAAATAAGAGAACATTCAAAGTGGATAAAAGGTATTTCGTAAAAGAAATCTGCAACTCAATGAGAAAGAATGCAAGGGAAGAGAGAAATAAACCAAAGAAGGAGACTGGAGAACTTACAAATGCTCAGAAAACCACAGAGGAAAGTACATCTGGAGGAGTTTCTGATAAGAGTAAGCTTCCCACAGAAGATGAAGAGTGGGATGAAGATTACAAGATATTTCTGGAGACATACACAGAAGATCAATGAAGAATCATGTAAAATTGTTTAGGAATGATCTTGTAATATCCCTTATGAATAAAGTTTCTTTTTCTCTTTAGTAATCATTAACTGCCTTTTAAATCCTTTAATGTTAGTTATGCTTATGAATCAATCAATAACATAAACAAAGCAAGATAAAAGATGCAGAAAAGCAACATTTTTTAATAAAATACACTGCAGTGTTAAAACGCAAAATTAAACAGACAATAGAAATATATTTCTAAAGATATAGAACATGATTTTTCAAAAAGATTCAAGACAACAATCTTTGCTTTAGGACCACTCAAATTTTATCTTTAGAAAAAAAACAATAAAAACAAATAAACAAGTAAATAAACATGAATGATGATAGAGGGCAGATTCACAGAAAATAAGAAGTTTCACATCACTGCCCAGCTGTATTTACCCGACAGATTCTATGCAAGATAATTATCAAACATGTGAATGCAATCTGAAGCAAATAATTCACCTCAAGAGTCTCATAGTCTAATAATTTATCAGAAGCCAATTTTCATCAGAGGAAGTTTCCTAGCCTTTAATTAAAACTACTTCTGATCAACATCAGACTTTGATACTCTGACCAGACATAAACATTATTCTTCAACATAGACCATGTTCAGATTTTTCTTGATGAAATCAAACCTTTCAATAGCCAAGGGTTTTGTAAATATGTCTGCCCATTGATGATCAGTATCAATGAACTT
Organism: Lathyrus tuberosus; assembly: GCA_022829125.1. Classification (NCBI taxonomy): domain Eukaryota; kingdom Viridiplantae; phylum Streptophyta; class Magnoliopsida; order Fabales; family Fabaceae; genus Lathyrus; species Lathyrus tuberosus. Next base: position 2,348,950 of record JALAZF010000233.1, read on the forward strand.
AATATCTATAACTCCATTATGAACATAGTCTCTTATGAAGTGATGCTTAATGCCAATATGTTTGGTTATGGAGTGTTGGACCTAATTTTTTGATAGACAGATAACAATAGTATTATCACAGAAGATAGAGATATTGTTACCATAAATTTGATAATCCTCCAACTGACACTTCATCCAAAGTAGCTATGTGTAACACTTAGCAGTAGGGATGTATTCTGCTTTTGCTGTAGAGAGAGAAATAATTGCTTGTCTCTTACTAGCCCAGGGTATTAAGTTTTCACCTATGAACTGACAGTTTCCACTAGTGGACTTTCTCTCAATTTTATCCCAAGCATAGTCACCATCACAGAATCTAGTCAGCTTATAATCTAGATATTTCTTGTAAAGAAGTCCCAGATTTGTTGTTCCTTTTAGATACCTAAAGAAGACCCTCTTAATAGAAGTTAAATGAGTTTCTCCCGGATCTGATTGAAATCTTGTACACAAGCACAAACTGAATAGAATATTAGGCCTATATGTTGTAAGATAAAGCAAGGAACTAATCATACATCTGAACAACTTTTGATCAACCCTTGAGTTGTTTTCCTCCTGGTTCAGGCTACAGGCAGGATGCATAAAAGTTTCCATAATCTTGAAATCTTCAAGACTAAACTTCTTCAAAAGCTCTTTTATATATTTGGATTGATGAACATAAGTTCCATCCTTGCCTTAATAGATTTGGATTCCCAGGAAGAATTTCAATTCTCCCATCATGCCCATCTCGAACTCAACCTGCATGATCTTAGAGAATTCTTTGCAGAAAGATGTATTATTGGAACCAAATATAATGTCATCAACATAAATCTGAACAATTAAGATTTCTTTGTTCAGAGTCTTCCTGAATAATGTAGTGTCAACCTGACCTTTTTCAAATAGGAAACTTCCCAATCTCTCATACCAAGCTATAGGAGCTTGTTTGAGGCCATATAGTGGTTTCTTGAGTTTGAACACAAAATCTGGGTGGACTGAGTCCTCAAACCCATGAGGTTGTTTGACATACACTTCTTCATAAATGACTTCGCTCAGAAAGGCACTCTTAACATCCATTTGATAAAGAATAATATTATGATTGACAAAATAAGAGAGAATAAGTCTGATTGCCTCTTGCCACAGGAGCAAAGGTTTTAGTGAAATCTATACCTTCTTGCTGATTGTAGCCTTGAGCTACCAGTCGAGCCTTATTCCTTACCATTTCTCCTTGTTTGTTCAGATTATTTTTGAACACCCACTTTGTTCCAATGATGTTCTTCTGACTTGGTCTTGGAACCAGATCCCATACATCATTCCTTTGGAACTCGTTCAGTTCTTCCTGCATGGCCACAATCCATCCATCATCTAATAAATCCTTATTCATAGAAGTTGGCTAAATCAAGGAAATGAAACCTAGCATGCAATTATCATCTTTGAAAGCTGATCTAGTTCTCAAGGGATCATCCTTATTTCCAATGATTAGATCTTCTCGATGAGAATCTTTATGTCTGAAAGACTTCTTGGGTTGAGCAAACATATCTCAACCACCTTGGGCATCTTTTGAATCCCCCACTTCAGGAAGTGATTCAGACTCATTATCAGCTTCTGGTTCAACAACTTCTGAACCACTGACTTCTGAAATTCTTACTTTCGAAGATCCAACTTCTGAATGCTCTTCAGAACCTTGCATATCTACAATACTTTCAACAGGATCTGACATATCATGGTCAGGCCTTTGTCATCAAATTTAACATGTATAAACTCTTCAACCATTTTGGTTTCAGAGTTATACACTTTGTATGCTTTAGAGCGATCATAGTATCCTAAAAAGATACCCTTTTGAGTCTTAGCATCAAATTTCTTTAAGTAGACCTTTTTGTTCAGAATGTAACAAGTACATCTAAACTGATAAAAGTAGGATATACTTGGCTTTCTTCCTTTGAATATCTCATATGATGTTTTGTTTAAAATAGGTATGATATAGATCCTATTATAAATATAACACGATGTATTAACAGCTTCTGCCCATAGATATTTAGGAAGATTATTTTCATGGATCATGGTTCTAGCCATCTCTTGTAATGATATGTTCTTTATTTCTACAACCCCCTTTTGCTGTGGAGTTCTAGGAGATGAGAACTCATGGATGATTCTATGCTCATTACAGAATATTTCAAAAGGCTTGTTTTCAAATTCACCACCATGATCACTTATGATTTTCAGAATGTTTAGTACCTTGTCAAATTGAATATGTGTACAGAATTTGCTGAATACTTTATATGATTCATCCTTGGATCTGAGGAATTTAACCCAAGTCCATCTATTGTAATCATCAACAATGACTTAACCATACTTCTTCCTATTGATTGAAGTAGTCCCCACAGGACTAAACAAGTCAATGTGAAGTTGTTCTAAGGGTTTGGAGGTTAATACAATGTTTTTTATTTGAAAGAGGTTTTGCTAATCTTTCCAACTTGACATGCTCCACACAAAGAATATGAGTAATAATCAAGATTTGGAAGCCCTTTAACAAGTTTAAGCTTGCTAAGTTTGGAGATCAACCTCCAGTTAGCATGACCTAACCTTTTGTGCTAAACCCATTTCCATCACTCACTGACATAAGGCAAACAACCTTTTAGTCAGTCAATTCAGAAAGGTTAATTTTGTAAACATTTCCATTCCTCTTACCTTTGAACATAATGGTTTATCATACTCATTGATTATAGAACAAAAGTCCTTATCAAACACAACATCATAACCACTCTCGCAAAATTGAGTTATGCTCAGTAGGTTATGCTTAAGTCCACTTACAAACCAAACATTATTAATAGAGACTAGAGAGTTACCAATAGTTCCCGTACTAATAATCTTCCTTTTTTGTCCTCCTCCAAACCCCACACTTCCTTCCTCGTTCAGAGTCAGGGTTTGAAACATAAGTTTTTCTCCCATAATATGACATGAGCAACAACTGTCCAAGTACCAAGCTTGTTGCTTTGTTTCCCCTCTTAAGCAGATTTGCAACAAAAACAATTTAGGATTTAGGTACCCATACACTTATGGGTCCTCTATGTCTAGTTTTAATAGGCTTCCTTTTATTTTAAGCCTTTTTCTGATTGTAAGGTCTATACTTATTCCAGACTTTTCTTTTATAAAAGTTTTATCTAGGGTGAGTTTTGACATCTGAACCTTTCTACACCTTTGGTTCATAGGTCTTGGGTTTTGCTTTCTTCAAAACCTTTGACTTTTGATTTCTAGGTTCAGAATTCTTTACTACCTTTGATTTTGACATCTTAGGTATTGTTTTGTTTAGAACAGAACCTTTGATTTAATAATCTTGGGTTCTTATTTTTTCAGACTCTTACCTTTATTAGAGCCAGACACAAAACAGATTTTCAGCATTGTTTGAGCACTGCTCGAAGAAGAAACATTTGAGTTCTTCAAGAGTTGAGCTCTAGAGATAGCAGAATCTTCATTGTTGCTCAGTCCTTTTTCTTTGCTCTTACTTACCCAATATACAATAGAGAAAAGCTTTGTTCTATCAAGACCTGCCATAGTACAATCTTGAAGAGCAACTTACTGCCTATTCAAGGTTATATAAAAAATTTTATTAACTTAAGTAATGTGATCTTTCTCCAAGGATTCAACTTTGTTTTGAGAGATTTTAAGTTCTTCCTTAAGAAGATCACATTCATTTTTCAAGGTTTTCACATGTCTTGTTTTATCTTGACAACGACACATAAGTTCTTGAACAAAAGAAATTAAATCAGAACGAGATAGGTTAGAAAATACCTCATCATCTCCATCAAATTCTAAATCAGAGGTTGATTCATCTTCTATATCTAACGGTGTGATGGCCATAAGAGCTAGATTTGCCTCTCCCTCGTCTTTGTCTGAATCGCCTTTATTGTCAAATACATCTCATGGTTCCATGAGAATTTTCTTGAACTTGTTTCTGAAACTTTCCTTATGAAAACTTCCTTTCTTCGATCTTTCTTTTTGTAGATCAGGACAATCATCCCTGAAATGACCAGGCTTCTTATAGTTGAAGTAGCTCTTCTGATCATCTGCATCATCTTTGGAACTAGAACCACTGAAGACATTTCTTTTACCAAAGAAATTTTTTCTTTCTTGCCAGTTGCTTGAATCTTCTGATGATAAAGGCTATCTCATCCTCATCAGAGTCACCATTAGAAACCTCTTCAAATTTTCAGACTTTGGAGGATTGTTAAGGGTCAATTTGTGCATACTTTTGATTATATTTTATGGCCCTTTAAATTGGTTTCCTTGATAATTTAGTAGAATAGCTAGTAGTTTTAGTAAATTTATGCTAATTTCCAATTTTATTGTAAATATTGTGAATTATGATCATGTTGATGCTCTTTGACAGGTCTTCTTTCTTATATTTGATGATAGGAACAATTGGTGAAGGAAAGAAGGCCTAAAAAGGGATTTTCGATGAGTTCGTGTCGGTAACTCGTGCTAAGAAAGCTTTTCAGCGCGGTTTCAGTGCACAGTTTTTGTCAATTCCAGTAGCTAAAGTCTCCAACCGCGTTAAGCGGGCTGCTACCGCGCTTAGCACGCTTTCTGGGAAATTGTCTCTAGTTTTGCTCACCCGCTTAGCGCGTGTAGCGGAAAAATCGTGAGTGTAAGTTATTGATTAACTTAACTCGAAAAGTAAGAGCCGCCACCGCATTTTTATTTTATCCAAAAAAAAGGAAAGGTAAAAGAGCGAACAAAACCAAAGAGAGTTCTAAAAAAAAGAACAAACAGAGTCTGGGTAAGGGGGTTGGTTACGTTAAGGGAAGGTATTAGCACCCAAAACGTCTATAGTACTCTATAGGAACCCTTTGAAATATCTACCGCTTTTGGTCTGAAAATGTTTGCTTGAAAAGAGATTGGGGAGATGAGAAGAGAAATTGTTTTTAAGATTTTTGTGTTTGGAGAGACTTGTCGCCTCATGCCTACGTACCCACGGAGTGCAATGTAGGATCAAAACCTCGTAGTTCGTGGTACAAAGAATGAAATTTGTTTGTTTTGGTTGATTTTAAATGTAAAGACAAGTCGTCATTTCCAAACGAATAATTTCGCTTAAAGAAATGAATCATGTCTAAACTTATGAAAAAGTTAAAGGAAAAAGTGCACAAGGGCACAAAAAGAGAGTTTAATGAGTTTGAAGTTTTTTAAAGTCTTTTGAAAATGGTATCAATATTCTTATGTAGTTTAGCATTTGTTAAGAAATGAAAAGAAAAGAGTAAAATCACTTGACAAAATCAAGGTTTGATTATGAAAGAGGTGATAGTTTGAAAAAAAGAAGGTTTGGAAAAAGGGAGAAAGTTTTGAAAATTGAAGAATAGGGTGGAGAAGAAGTGACTATCCTAAAGCATAAAATAAAAGCTAAGGATAAGAAAGATCTAACCACAAATATAGCTATCTTCACCATAAACCAAGCAAAAGCACAAGTCTTCAAAGTCTTCGAACCATAATTCCAAAGCAAAGGGAAAAGGTCCTAGTTCTAAGTCCAAGGATCCAAGAATAGCATTGAAATCCAAAGTTTTCGGACCATAATTCCAAAGCAAAGGGAAAAAGCCCTAGTTCTAAGTCCAAGGATCCAAGAATAACATTGAAGTCCAAGGTCTAGGTGCAAAACTCCATGTCCATTGCAAAGGATAGTAACCATAGTCCAAGATTAGAAGCACAAGTTTTTTAGAGGTTTTGGCCTTTATTAATGTTTTTGGTCCAAGTGGACAAAGAGAAAAAGGCATAAGCATAAACATGTGTCCAACGGACAAAGGAAAAATTACGGAAGCATAAACATATGTCCAACGGACAAAGGAAAAATAAATGCGGAAGCATAAACATGTGTCCAATGGACAAAGTAAAAAATTGCATAAATGTAAAAGAGAGATAGGGAGCGAGAAGGAATTGTAAAGAAGTTAGAAGTTAGTAATTAGTTGTTAATTGTTAGAGTAAATGATCAATAATGATTGAATAGTGTACTTAGGTCAAGGTTAATGAAGACTTGTTAGAAGATTGATAGAATCAAAGCCTCTACAACAACAAGCTTCATAGATTTTGAACCTAATACAAAAGATCAATCAACATTGAGTTGTTTTCCGATGCGGGACATAATGTTGCGCTATGTTAAGCAATCGCCAAGTAATTTACAGAGTAATTACCCTACAATGAGGTCGGTCAATAGCTCTTTGTGCTAATGCATGCTAGATGAACGATATGTAGATCGTCAACCGAAAGCAATACCGCACGAAAAGAAAATAAGGTAGTGATCTAGTCTTGATCAAAATTCAACAAAGAAATTCTATGATCCATAAGACTTTCATCGATCAAAATAAAAGAATAAATAGATGAAGAAAAAGCCAAATTAAATCACAAAATTATGTGATCTAAGGCTAAGAACAAAGGAAAATGGAAGAAAAAGGAAGAAAAGCCAAAACAGCCCTAAAAACAAGCAAAAAAACACAATTCTGCCTCTGTGCAATCGATTGCACCTGTTCAAAATCAGCAAATCAACACAAATTTTACACTGCACAATCCATTGCACCAAAGGTGCAATCGATTGTACCTGTTCAAAAAACAGAAAATCAGCATTTTAAGAGGCAAATACTTGATCAATCATTTCATCAAACATCTATTGATCATGGATTCAATTGTGCACAAATTTTAAAGTAAAACAATAGTAAAAACCTGCAATCAAACACAATTACAAGATCCAAAGGATCAAGTAATCACAAAGCAACCAAAGATCTACATGATGAATGATGGAGATGAAGCTTTAACAATGGTGTGAAATGGATTACCACTCCAAATCTGAAAATTCCTTCAAATTGCTTCAAGATCTACACTCCAAAGCTTTGATCTACTATAATTGATGAACCAAAACAAGAATGGATAAAGGTTTAGCTCAAAGTTGAACAAGATTCAATGTGAATTCTTGTTAACTTTCAAAGGAAGAAATGTGAGCTTTTTGTGAATTTTATGGTTAGGGAGAGAATTTGCAAGAGGTTTTTTGGCTCTTAAAAGCTTGAATGAATGAATGAAATGAAGGCTCTATTTAAAGAGTTTAGGGTTGGAAATTTGGTGGTTTGGAATTTGGTTTGGAAGATCAAAATTAGGCTTGGAATTTGATTTTGGAGGGAAATTAACAAAAGAGTGGTGATTAGTGACGGTGTATGGTGGGAATTAATTGTGATGAGGTAGGGGAATTATTTTTGGGTGATCTAGAATATTCTCATGTGATAAAATTGGTGCCAAATGCTTCAAAATTTGAAAATTGCTTAATTTGGCCAATTTTGCCTCTGTGCAATCGATTGCAGTACTGATGCAATCCATTGCGCCTGTACAAAAATTCAAAAAATTGGCACGAAATATGAGGGGTGCAATCGATTGCTGTTTTAGTGCAATCGATTGCATCAGTGAAAAATCGCAAAAATTGCTTTGTTTGACTGGATTGCTCCGGCTTTGGCTCGATTCTTTTGCTTGTCGAATAAGGCATGGAAATAAACACATGAACCTTGGAATTTCTTGGACAATAATCAATTAAAACTTGAGGAATCCTTGATCGGATAAAATTTGACATGATTACGGATCAACTTCGACGTTGTACAGATGAAATTCATTCGAGCTGCGGGGCTGTTGTTTTGGTATTTTTAACATGTTCTTCCCCTGAAAATGTTAGTGAAAGAAAACAAAATATTTTTGGATTTTGATTAAAGGTTATTAAACATAAACAAATAAAGCAATAAAACAACTAACAAACACACACATACTCAAAGATCCCTGCAAGGCACAATCCTATAAAACAGGGAACCAATGTGTGATCTTGTTTGTGGTATAAGATGCAAATGAGATGTGCGAAATCTTTGGGGTAAAAATTAGGGTTCAACAGCTGCCCCTATTTAAGTTTCTTCCATCAGGAGATATGAAGGTTAAAACTTCGTCTCGACAAGATTGAAGATACTTAAATACAGAAAACCACATTTTTAGCCCTAAGATGCCACAAGATGATATGAATGCAAAGAATGAAACAGACTACGGGGAAACTTGAAACAAGGGATTTACGGTAAATTGAGAGAGATGACGTGAAAAGACACACTTGGGAACACAAGCTATCTTTGGAGATCTGTCAAGGTGACAAGAAGTATCCATCAATAGTTAGAAAGAGAGGGACAAGACCTTGGGAAGACAAGTAGTGACATCAAAGAATAGCATTGGATAGAAACTACAAACGAGACAAAAGTATGCCAAAAGATGTCCAAGAATGGCATTGGACAGCAACAAGAAATTTTATGGTAAAAGCAGTAGCATCATCCAAGAATAGCATTGGATGGAGGTGAAAAGCATTCTATTGGGGGTAAGATATCCAAGAATAGCATTGGATGAAAGGAACTACAACATTCAAGAATGGCATTGAATGAAAGGAACTACAGCATTCAAGAATGGTATTGAATGGGGCAACGACAAATATCAGAGACATCCAAGAATAACATTGGATATAAACAAAATTCCATTTGAAAACTTCACTGGGGACATCCAAGAATGGCATTGGATGGTAAGGTTAAACATCAGAGACATCCAAGAATAGCATTGGACTTAGCTGGGGAAAAGGTGTCCAAGAATGGCATTGGACAAAAGGAATCTCAACATCCAAGAATGGCATTGGATGAAGTGAGAAAAGTTCTGGAAAATATATCAGAAGTATCCAAGAATGGCATTGGATAAAAATAGTTCACAATATCCAAGACTGGCATTGAATAAAGTGATTAAGGACTTTTAGGAATGGCACTGAAAGGTAAAGGTAAATCACTACATTCAAGAATGGCATTGAGTGATAGTGAGAAAGATTCATTCAGGAATGGCACTTGTTGCGGTGAGAATCGGATAACAAGATATTAATTAACTTGCATCACATTTCTTTGAATTCACAACCGACTTTGATTTATCCAAAGGAAAGGTTCAAGATCGAGAAAAACCTAGAGGGGAGAGATCTAAGGTTCGGGGGTTGGTTATGCCTAGGGAAGGTATTAGCATCCTAAACGTCCGTAGTACCCTACGGGAACCTCTTGTTTTAACTTGTTATATCTTACTCGCTTGCTAAGGGTGCTATGCTAAAGGTTGAAAGCCCTAGGGGTTTGTATCTAAGTATACTCGACAAAGCATCGCGCTTTGCGCCTACGTATCCTTACGGGAGTGGAATCAGAGTATTCGTAGTTCACCGATCTAAGGGTGAAGGAAAAGGAACCATTGACTATGGCCAAAGTTCCAAGGGAAAATGAGTATGAGCTCATTTTAGAGTTCACGATAACTCTCTAAATCTAAGTTATAAAGGGGAAAGTGAGTTCTCATGATGATGAGAATCACATGGAGTTTAATAACTCCAACCTACTTCTAAGTTGTGATTTCATTGGCTCTCATGAGGCTAAGAAATAAGGGTGAACCTAGAAGGATAAGGTAAGATGACTTCAAGAGTCAATTTAAGGTGATCTCCCTTTGGAATTTGGGGGAAAGATAATAGTTATAAAATTACTAAAAGATAAAGAGCTAATAATTCAAATATGATGATGCAAAAATAGACATGAACCAGATAATGGGATGAAACGAAGATTAAAATGTTAATTCAAAGTTAGAAATACACGTTGGACAAAGATTAAACATGATAAATGGAGATAACATGGCAAGATGCATAAACAAGTGCAATAAACATTCTTAATAATCACTCTTAATCCTATCATGAATAAAAGTCTCAAAATTAAATATTCTATCAATTTCTCTTTATATATGGAAAATAAATTCAATTTGAAAAACATAGCAAAATAAATAAAAACAACTAAATGATAAAAAGAAGGAAATGACATTTTGAGGGATTGAACTCAGGTCATTTCGTTTGCAGCCTAAAACTCATACCACTGAACCAAATCGCCCGCTTGGAAATAGAATAAAAACACACACACATATATGAAAAGAAGAGAAAAAATAGAAAAAAGCAAAAGGACTGGGGTGAGGGGGATTCGAACCCCAGTCCTAGAGGTAGCCAAGGCGTGTGAAAGTGTGTGATTGCCACTGGGGTGGCTGTTACATCCGGTATTATAATTACTTCAATAAATATATGATCTTTCCATGCGCGCATAATTCAAATAAACAAACCAATCACAACCACAGCCTGTTCACGACAACCATATCCATGTTGTGCCACTCAACATCAGCAGTATCAAACAGAATGAAACAGAAACATGATTGACCATTTAAAATCAAGAATTGTTACACATGATAAATACCAAGGAAGGGGTTTGCTCATATAATTAGACACTAAAATAACAACATTCAAATGTATAAGGCCACAACATCAAACACAATCAAAGCAATAAGTATACAGCATGTTCAAAAGAAGCTTAATGATTGGAAACAATTAACAAACAAGCAGGTCCAAATTGGCATGGCAAGTAACGTTCAGCAAGCATACTCATTTAAAATCACACAAGGGCATGTCTTGAGTGCAAATGACAAACAAACATGCATACAATGGAAAACAGTAGGGCACGGTTTGATCATGAGCTACATGTTGGCAAATAAATTGGTGCAGACAACAATACAAGCTATAAAAATAACACACCATCATAGCAACTGGTTTGAATGAAATGGAAAAAAAAACTTGAAATGCAATTAATGGGCAAAATGTAGCTACAGACCAGCATGAGATTAGTTCAAGTATGTCAAAAACATCTTCACGAATTAACATGCTCAGTGAGGAATGGCAAAGATGTTGATTGGCAAAGCAAAGAGTTTGAAATGTAAGCTAACAATGAATATGCTAGGGCATAATGATGGGTCAGTTTCAAGATTCAAGAACAGTTCAAGTATGTTGATCTATTTGCAAAAAAACAAATTTTAAAAGATAAGAGATACCCTAATATGGATCCATGATATCATAAGGTAAACATCAATAGGTAATAACATCAGTACTGACAATTAATATTGGACCAGTCATGGTACATATCAAACATGATAGTGTCATTTCAAATCAAAGATAGCTAGCAAACTGAATTACAAGCAGAAGGTCATATATTCACCCAAGTGGTACAAACATAGATTGATCATATTCTCAATGACAAGTATACAAACATCATGAGGGTTGAGAACAAACACATATAGGCAGGGATATGACAAGTTACAGGACAGTATGGCAATCAAACTCAAACAAGTGGTAACATTTAGAGATAGGCAGTAGTAAAAGACTTAATAAAAACCAATTTGGGCAATAATCAAACAAATATCTCCATCTAACATATATGAAGTCAAGATATCAGAAAGGCATAGCTTCTGAGGTTAGCAGCTTTAATAGAGTGGTTTTTGCACATACAAAATGGAATGTCAAGTGTATACAAAAATGAAATGGCAAGTTGTAGAACAATGAGGCACGTGACAGGGACAATATCAAGGCAAAACATCCAAATTCATCATTCACTCTTTAAACATATATTGCCACAAAATCATTCCAACAGGAGGTAATACAAGTCAGTGGCTAACAGTTCATACAATCCAACCTTAAACATATGATCAAACATCCACCATGACAGTAATACATACAGCTGTGAACAACACTATCAATCTCACAATATCCACAAAGATAAGGTTAAAACCATAACTGAGTACACAAACATGCTCTTATATTAGTGGTGGTAGAAAAAAGACATTCATGCTATTTAACAAGAACCATTCGACAACATCAACAAATCATTAAATCAACAATAAGGATTGCTAAACTCAAATATTCCACAACCTAAAAAACACATCAGAAATTCAAAGAGGGATAAAGGTTCACGAGTTTCTTATCTCAAAGTCTCATACATATAACATCCAAGCAGTTCAAACATCCAATATTGACAGAGTTGTACCCCAATGAGAACTTATAAATGCGGCCATTCAGTCAACAAGATTAGAGACATTACAACTTATCACAAAAGCAAACATGTATATTGTGTCAATGAATAACAACATCTATTTTAGGGAATCAAACCACAAACATATAAGCTACAACTTGAAGCATATATTGGCAAGATACATATGAAGAATAATAGCAAGATGGATATGACATAGGAGTATGTTTAAAAAAGAGGGATAGAAAACGATACCAAATGGAGTGGTATCCACTGTCTTTAAGTATGTTGATTGTTTCTCTTCCAAAGCGCTTCAAGAACACAGTTCAGATTGCTTACTCGACACCTTTGGACTTTATAAGATTTTGAGTGTTTTTTGTGAAAAATTGTTGGTGAATATATGTGTAGAAGTCAGTCTTTTTTATAGGCTGAACCAAAGGGTTTGGGTGAGTCCAAATATCAAACATGTGGAGTGCTGAGTAGGGTTTTGGAGCCAACGTCTCTTTTGAATTCAAACGGTTCACTCCTTGGAGACAAATCCGCTGCTAATGCTGTGCAACATCTCAGAATTACAGGGCCAATTAACAACTTCACGTATGGCTTCAGAGCACCTTATTTGATGTCATAAGGAGAAGTAACAAATGAGGCAAAGGTTGGGGATAGCATGGAGAAATCGCAGGCGAGGACAGTTGAATGCTTAAACTGGTAAATCTTTAGAACCAACTTTTACAAACCAAATGGTTGAGAGCTCAAAATGGAATTGCTTCTTGGAGAATTCATATTAAACAAATTGCGTGCCAAGGATTGAATTGAAGTGGGTTCTTAAACGAATTGACGAGCTTACACTTTGAATTTCTCCTTCTCCATTCTGAATTCGTAAGTATGAACGAGGAAGAAGGAACAATTTGGTTGTTTTTGGTTCTTTGTGCGCCACATGTCATTTCCTCATTAGTTGGCAAATAAGTTAAAAAGTCAACACAACCATACTCATTTCCTATTGGTTCTTAGTTAAGAAATCAATTCCAAAATAGTTTGCAATACAAACTTTGCACGTTGGGCCAACCAAATTGGGCTTATGAATAAAATGAGAAATGGTTTTCTATCCTTGTTATAGAAAGGAAATGAAATATTAGGAAAATAATAATGGTAGATTAATTAATTAGGGTTTTAGATATGGTTTAGGAGAAATAAAATGATGACAAATTGGATAAAAATGGTTGAATGAAGGGCTATTGAAATAGGTTTGGGAATTGAAGGTGATAATTGAGGGTAGATAAAGTGGGTAGAAATTTGGTCATGGAGGGGTTAGGGTTATGGAGACATCTCCTTGAAACTTCCTTGATTCAATACTCCATCCAAACTCTTGATTAATCACCTCTTTGAATCTCTTTAAGATAATACCTGATAAAAGAGATGAAACAAACACAAACAAAACCTGATAAAAGGGTTAGCTATGTAGCATGATTGACCTAATATGACATGCAAAAGATCAATGGATCTAAGGGTAAAATTTGGGGTACAACAGTTGCCCCTATTTAAATATCTTCACCGAATGGCACGAGGAACAAAGATCCTCGGGACATCAAGGTGAAAGGTATTTAAATATAGCAAACCGAAAATTTTGCCCTTAGATACAAAGACATGCAATGCTACTAATATGATGATATGATGCCATGAAAGATGCAAAAATGCAGACAAAACCGGACACCAGAGAACAAAGAGCTACCAAACACAGAAGAGCTTCACTGGGGAAGCAAGAAGGTTAGTATCCACAAGGAAGCAACTCCTCGGGGATGCAGGCTAACCAACAAAAGAGACTCACTGGGGAGACTCTGAGGCAACACCAGGGAGACTCCAAGGAGGCACTGGGGATAGAAAACAAAAGGGATTCTCCACTAGGGACAGATCCAGGGAGATGAACGACAGGTTCAAACATGACCGGACGACACTGGGGAAAAACACAATCTTACTGGGCAAGAAACCAGAAAGAAGACATGATCTCCACTGGAGATCAGCTTGAAATAAAGGATAGACACCCAAACAAAATATTTTCTGGGGATTTCTTATGCTGAAGAGTTCAAACGAGATCTTCAAGAAAAGCCAGAAAAGACAGAGACGAACTCTGCGCGCCAGATAAAAACACCTGGAGTTTAAAGGAGAGCAAGGTTAATGAGCCAATAATAGACTCTGGTAATCACAAGAGTTGGTTGAGATAAAAAAGTAATTGTCTTGTGGAGAAAAATAGTGTGAACCGGATTTGTAATTTGGTGTAGGTTCATATTTGACCTGAATGTGAGCAATACTGGCTCATGATAACCTGATGTAAGCAAATGGTTCACAATAACTGAAAATAAACAACTGGTTCACGATAACCAGAGACTGAGGTTCACAATAACCTGAGATAAAATGGTTCACGATAACCAAAAATACAGGTTCACGATAACCTGATATAAAAGGAATGGTTCACGATAACCAGAAATACAGGTTCACGATAACCTGATATAAATAACTGGCTCATGATAACCAGAGGTTTATAGTGCTAATGGTTACTGAAATATTAGGTATCCAAATGAGGTGATATAGGTGATAAAATGTTGCAGGTTAAACTTCCTAGGGAATACTGCACAAAGGGTCAAGATCTAGCGCACAGAGGTGCAAGACCGAACACAAGCAGAGCAAATACAAAGACCCAAAGACCCACCAAAGGGGAAAGGGAAAGAAAAACAAAACCACCCAAACAAACACCCAAAATGAAAAGATGCTCAATGCTATGGTATGATGCGAATGTTCAATGATATGCAAGAACGACAGACCGGGGACAAACAAAAGAAAAAAAACATCGTGTCCACCACAAGGAGTCACACTGAAATCTGAACAGATAGTCAGTCTTAAAAGTCAATCAGGGGAACATCCCTAATTTACTGGGGCAACAAACTTCTTATCAAACATCTTGCATAGATACTGGTGAGACACCCTTAGTAGTTAGCCATTGTTAAAGCATTTAAATCAGGGAGATATTGCCAATCTTCTTTTAGAGCCCAAAGTTTTCAAAACATTCCGCTTTTAAAACCATTATTAATAAATAAGTGAAGTTTTGCATAACAATGAAAATATCAAAGTGATGATAAATATCAAACAAAGGATGGCTAAAAAAAAACTGATTTCATTAGAATGGTAACTTGCCAATAGCGAAGCTCCATGGATCATTACAATTGAAAAATGGCAAGAGAAAGGATTACATCATATTCAATGTCCTACTCCCTAATGACTAAAATTCTAGAATTCTTTTCAAGCATAATATTTCTGTACAGAGTTAGCGTTCACAGGATGTGTGAGCTGTTCACCGTCCATCGTCGTGAGGAATAAAGAACCTCCTGAGAATACAGTCTTTACCACAAACGGACCCTCATAATTAGGCGCCCACTTTCCACGAGCATCCCTTTGAGATGGCAGAATCTTCTTGAGTACAAGCTCTCCTTCTCGAAATTCCCAGACACGGACCTTCTTGTCAAATGCCCTCTTCACTCTTTTCTGATACAGATGACCATGACACATAGCAGTTAGTCGCTTCTCGTCAATGAGGTTCAGTTGGTCATATCTCAATCTAACCCATTCAGCTTCGTCAAGCTTAGTTTCCATCAGGATTCTCAGAGATGGTATTTCTACTTCAATGGGGAGTACTGCATCCATTCCATATACAAGGGAAAAAGGGGTCGCCCCTGTCGAGGTTCGAACCGAAGTTCTGTATCCGTGCAGAGCAAATGGTAACATCTCGTGTCAATCCTTATAAGTTTTGACCATTTTCTGCAGGATCTTCTTGATGTTTTTATTAGCGGCCTCGACAGCTCCATTCATCTTGGGAGGGTAAGGCGAGGAATTGTGATGCTCAATCTTGAAATTATCACATAACTCTTTCATCGTCTTGTTTTTTCAGATTTATTCCATTGTCAGTGACGATCTTGTTGGGAATTCCATAACGACAAATGATATTATTCTTGATGAAACGAGCAACTACCTGCCTGGTCACATTGGTAAAAGAAGCAGCTTCAACCCATTTGGTGAAATAATCAATGGCCACTAAAATGAAACGATGACCATTAGAAGCTTTCGGCTCAATAGCTCCAATCATATCAATGCCCCACAAGGGGATGACAACACATTCAGCAAGGTAGGAGGAATGTGCATTTTGTCAGTGTAGATCTGGCACTTATGACATTTCCTGGTGTATTGGATGCAATCAGCTTCTATAGTTAACCAATAATATCCAGCCCTCAAGATTTTCTTAACCATGGCATGTCCATTGGCGTGAGTGCCAAAGGGCCCTTCGTGAATGTCGTGAATCAATAAGTCTGATTCTCGTCTATCAACACTTCTTAGCAGGACCATATCATGATTCCTCTTGTAAAGCACGTTGTTACTGAGAAAGAACTTGGATGACAATATTCGCAAAGTTTTCTTATCAAGATTGGAAGCATTGACAGGATATACTTGAGTTTTCAGATATTTCATGATGTCATGAAACCAAGGTTTCCCATATGTCTCTTCTTCAACTGCCTAGCAATAAGCGGGCCCCGTCTTGCGTTCGATACTGATGAGAGGTGCTTCATTGTGAAATCTGACTTGCCACATTGAAGCTAACATAGCTAGGGAATCAGCTATATGATTTTCAGTACGATGGACATGACGGAAAGTGATTTCATCAAAACACTTAATCAATTCCATAATGTAAGCCCGATATGGAATGATCTTTTCATCTTTGGTTTCCCATTCACCCTTGACTTGATAAATGACCAAAGCGGAATCACCCATAACTTCAAGAACATTGATTCCAAGATTAATTGCAGCTTCTAGACCCAAAATACACGCTTCGTATTCGACAATATTGTTGGTGCATCCAAAGTCCAACCTTGCTGTAAAAGGAGTATAACCACCATTGGGGTTTATCAAAACGACACCCACACCATATCCTTTGAAATTGGAAGAACCATCAAACATCATCTTCCATTTATAACTAGTCTCAAAATTCTCATTAGGGCTAGACCCTTCACAATCTTTCACTACCATAATGTCTTCATCCGGGAAGTCAAACTTGAGCAGTTCGTAATCTTCAACAGGCTGATCTACGAGGTATTCTGATAATACACTCCCTTTAATAGCTTTCTGAGGTACATACTGGATATCATATTCTGACAATAACATATGCCAACGGGCAAGTCTTCCTGTTTGAGCAGGTTTCTCGAAGATATACTTTATTGGATCCATTTTCAAGATCAACAAAGTAGTGTGACATATCAAGTACTGCCTCAAACGTTTAGCGGCCTATGCTAAGGCACACCAGGTTTTCTCGAGTAGTGAATAACGGCTTTCACTACCAACGAACTTCTTACTCAGGTAATAAATGGCATGCTCTTTGCGATCAGTTTCATCACGTTGGCCCAATACACAACCCATGGATCCCTCTAGAACAGTCATATACATAATGAGAGGTCTTCCAGGAATAGGAGGAATCAGAATAAGTGGTTCTTGCAAATAGCTTTTGAGCTTTTCAAAGGCTTGTTGACAATCAGTATTCCATTCTACAGTCTGGTCTTTGCGGAGCAGTTTGAAGATCGGTTCACAAATTGGAGTCATGTTGGAAATAAATCTGGATATATAGTTCAAATGACCCAGAAATCCTCTCACTTGTGATTCAGTTTGTGGAGCTAGCATTTCTTGAATGACTCGCACCTTGTCGGGATCTACTTCAATTCCTTTTTGGCTGACGATAAAACCGAGTAACTTCCCTGACCTGACACCAAAGGTACATTTGGCTGGATTCAACTTCAACTGATACTTCTGGAGCCTCTTAAACAACTTCAAAAGATGATCCAAATGTTCCTCCTCGCTTCGGGATTTAGCAATCATGTCATCCACATATACTTCAATTTCCTTGTGGATCATATCATGGAACAAGGTTACCATAGCTCTCTGGTAAGTTGCCCCTGCGTTCTTCAGACCAAAGGGCACAACCTTGTAGCAGTAGGTTCCCCACGGGGTGATAAATGTAGTCTTATCCATGTCAGCTGGGTCCATTCTAATCTGTTTGTAACCGGAAAAACCATCCATGAAGGAGAAAACTGCAAACTTAGTTGTGTTATCCACAAGAGTGTCAATGTGTGGTAGTGGTAAATCGTCCTTGGGACTAGCTTTGTTGAGATCTCTGTAATCTACGCACATTCGCACTTTACCATTTTTCTTCATAACTGGCACGATGTTGGCTACCCATTCTGGGTATTTTGAAACTGCCAAGAATCCTGCATCCAATTGCTTCTTAACCTCATCTCTGATTTGGAGAGCCATATCCGGTCTACTTCTTCGGAGTTTCTGCTTCACGGGTGGACATTCAGGCTTGAGTGGTAGTTTATGAACTACTATATCTGTATCCAATCCAGGCATGTCTTGATAAGACCAAGCAAACACATCTACATAATCTTCCAGAAGCAGGACTAGTCGTTGTCTGATCTCTGCCCCAAGCGTTGCCCCAATCTTGACCTCTTTCCTCTTTTCTTCAGTGCCAAGGTTGATGATGTCAACTTTTTCTTCGTGTGGCTGAAGATCCGTGTGGTCATCGGGGACCTCACAATCCTCTTCTTCCTTAGCTTGACAAATGGGTGAATCAAAGTCGATAGTGAGAGTAGGGTCATTGAATACAACGGGTTTGGGAATCATTCTACACGATGGATGGATTCATCTTATTAAAAATGCACAAACATGAATGCAAGAAGGAGAAAAATGCAGTTTTGAAAAGATTGCCATTTTTCTTAAAACGAAAGCAAGAATAAAGACAAGGAATTTAACAAAAACAAACACTTACATTGATTAATAAGATTTAAAAGCAGTGGCCCATACAAAATAATCCAAAAGCCTCGGGCAAGGCCGCGGAATTGAAAACATCAAAGCTAACAAACAAATTACTCTATCAACGGGTACAAGGTAGGTATCTCAATGGCTTCCCAGTTACTTAAAGCGGCGTCACACCGAAACACCAAGTGATTGATATCTTCATCTTCAACATCTTCAATAATTGCATGGACTTGCTGTCCCCTGCTGAAGTACACCTCTTGAATGGTCCTTAGTTTTCCTTTTGTTGAAGTAGCTTTTCCCTCAAAGGTTGGTTTGTAACCCAAACCTTGGAATTTCTCTCTTTCGGGGACTTCGACAATCTTGCCCCAACCTTCAGGTATTCCTCCTCGTAAAGCAGATTGAATGCTTTTGAAAGAAGTAAAAGATGGACAATCAGGGGCCACTGGTTCCTTGTCGTCAAGCATAACGACATTAGCTATTTCAAGAGCTTGGAAAGAAGTTTCCAAAGCATCTTCATCTGCTTCGATGTAACGAAACGAGGATAAGTTACTGACCATCTGGTCCTCTTCACCATGTATGATAACTAACTTCTCGTCGGCCACGAACTTCATCTTCTGATGTAAGGTAGAGGTTACAGCACCAGCCTCGTGGATCCAAGGTCTACCTAAAAAACAACTGTAGGCAGGATTGATATCTAAGATCTGAAAAAGGATGTTGAATGTCTGAGGGCCAATCAAGACGGGTAGCTCAATCTCTCCCATCACCGATCTTCTTGAACCATCAAAAGCTTTGACAATAAGAGAGGTGGGTCTCATTATGGGTCCTTGGTAAGACAGTTTATCAAGAGTTCTTTTTGGCAAAACGTTCAAGGATGAGCCGGTATCTATGAAAACTCTAGCCATTCTGTCCTCCTGACATTTTACTGATACATGTAAAGCAAGATTATGATTCCTTCCAGCCCGAGGTAACTCCCCGTCACTAAAGCTAAGAGTGTTACAAGCTGTAATGTTGGCGACGACATGGTTAAACTATCCAGCTGTTATATCTTGTGCTACATGTGCCTGGGCTAACACTTTCTGCAAAGCCGATCTATGAACTGGCGAATTAACTAACAGAGATAAGATCGAGATCTTGGATGGTGTCTGATGGAGCTGATCTATCACTTTGTAATCACTCTTCTTGATGATTCTTAGGAACTCTTCATCTGCTTCTTGAGAAATTACCTCCTTTCCCTTGTGTTGCGGTGAAAATCGGATAACAAGCTATTACTTAACTTGCATCATTTTCTTTTACAACTGACTTTGATTTATCCAAAGGAAAGGTTCAAGATCGAAGAAAACCTAAATTGGGGGAGATCTAAGGTTCGGGGGTTGGTTATACAAAGGGAAGGTATTAGCACCCTATGTATCCGTAGTACTCTACGGGAACCTCTTGTTTTAATTTGTGTTATGTTATGTTTGCTTGCTAAGGAAATAGAAATAGTCTCGTCTTAATCATGATTTAACCGAGAAATCGATAATCAATGATTCTTGACTTTCATCGACTAAAAAGTGAATGAAACTGAAATAAAATAAAGTGGTCTCATATTGATCAAAGTTTTGTCGCTTTAATGAGATCAACCAAACCATGAAGTTTGTTATGTCATCGACCAAAATAAAGATAATGAAACTAGAATGGAAAAAAAATAAGGTTGGTCTCGTCTTAATCAAGATTTAAATCGATAAATTGATAATCTTAGATTTTTGACTTTCATCGACCAATAAAAATAAGTAAAAAGTGGCCTCATATTAATCAAACTTATTGATTTGAAATAACCAACAAAGTTAAGATTTTTATGTCATTGGCCAAAATAAAGATAGGAAATGAGATGGAAATAAAGATTAAGTTGGTCTCGTATTTAATCAAGATTTATATCGATAAATTGATAGTCTCGATATTTAACTTTCATCGACCAATAAAAAAGGGTGGTGATGAAGCATGCTTTTTGTCTTTTTGAATTTTTATCTTATCTTTTAAACATCATTCATAATAAAACCAAACAAAAATTATAGGATATTACAATACTTTTTCCAGAAAAATATTAACATGCTAATGAACTTGATAACAGCATAGATAAATGATCATGGTACTTTGAAAATGGAGAAATAAAAGAGGTGAATGTTACCTAGTGGAGACGGTCCACTGCCTCTTCAATGACACGAGTTATGGAAAAATGAAGACGAGTCTTCTCTCCAGAAAATTTGCAAGAATAATTGAGGGAGAAAATTAAGAGAGTATTCAGCTTTTGTGTGGGGTGAACATGGTGTCCAAAATGAGAGAATGAGAGATCTTATTTATAGTGTGAATAAAGTGGGAGTGTTGATGTGGCAATCCATGTGACTTTATGAGAATGATTCTTGGCCATTGATAATTGAAGTGTAAGAATGCTTTTTGGCCATTGATAAATCCAAGTTGGCAATCCATGTGACTTTATGAGAATGATTCTTGGCCATTGATAAGTGAAGTGTAAGAATGCTTTTTGGCCATTGATAAATCCAAATTGGCAATCCATGTGAAGTGTTTGTATTGTAGTGGTCCCCACTTACCATGAAGATAAACAAAATAAAAGTAATAATAATAATAATAAAGCTTAGTAATAATAAAACTAATAATAATAAAACTAATAATAATAAAACTAATAATGATAATAAAACTAATAATAATAAAATTAATAATAATAAAATTAATAATAATAATAATAATAATAATAATAATAATAAAGAAATAATAATAATAAAACTAAAAATAATAAAAAAGATAATTGAAAATAGTTAGTAAAAAAAAGAAATAAAACAAATTAAACTCTAACGAAAAATGCATGATTATTGATATGTTTACTAAAATGCGAAAACTGAGACCAATGAAAAGGATATGCAAACGATCAGAATATCGGAGGGTAAAATTTGGGGTACAACAGTTGCCCCTATTTAAATATCTTCACCGGATGACATGAGTGATGATAGTCTTCATGAAATCATGGTGGAAGGTATTTAAATATAGATAACCGAAAATTTTGCCCTCAAACGCACTGACATGCAATGCTATGGACAAAAATGCTGACATGCAATGAACTCTAATATGATGAAAATGATGGAATGCTAAATGCAAAGGGGCAGACAAACAAAACACCAAGGATGAAGTGCAATCCACCGCAGGTGAGCTTACTGGGGAAGGATAAGGTTAACACTCACGAAAAAGACTCACTGGGGATACAGACTGTCCAACGATAGACTCACTGGGGAGACTCTATGGATGCACCGGGGATAGAAAAATAAAGAGGACATCCTACAGGCCCTCATGGGGATGGGAGCCAGAGAGGGGCTCTCCACTAGGGAAAAATCCAAGGAGATGGTCGACAGGTTTATAGGTGATCGGACGATACTGGGGAAATGAAAGTACACTCTTTACTGGGCATGGAACCAGAAAGAATACATGATCTCCCCTGGGTATCAATTTGGAATAAAAGGATAGACACCAACAAAAGATTTTCTGCGATTTTCTTATACTGAAGAGGTCAAACGGGATCTTCAAGAAAAACTAGAAAAGACAGAGAAAGACACATCCGGAAAAACATCAGATGGCAAAAAAAACCAGTCATCCAATAATGGCTGTGAATGAAGGGTACAAATCATAATATCTAATAATGGCTTTAGATGAATGTGAATAGAGACTACATTCAAGAATGGCTTTGAATGCAAAGAAACCAGTCATCCAATAATGGCTTTGAACAAAAGGTATAAATCACAATATCTAATAACGGCTTTAGATAAAGTGAACAAAGACTCTATCTGAAAAATATCAGAAAGAGAGACACATCCGGATAGGCATCAGATGGTAGAGAAACCGGACATCCAATACTGGCTTTGAATAAAAGGTATAGATCACAATATCTAATAACGGCTTTAGATAAAGTGAACAAAGACCCGATCTGGTAAAATATCAGAAAGAGACACACATCCGGAAAGGCATCGGATGGTAGAGAAACCAGACATCCAATAATGGCTTTGAATGAAAGGTATGAATCACAATATCTAATAATGGCTTTAGATAAAAGTGAACAAAGACTCGATCTGAAAAACATTAGAAAGAGAGACACATCCGGATAGGCATCAGATGATGAAAAATCGGACATCCAATAATGGATTTGAATGAGAGGTACAAATCACAATATCTAATAATGGCTTTAGATAAAAAGTGAGCAAACCGAGGTCCAAGACAACATTGGATAAGGGGGAAGAACTTTCAGGGATGGCACTGAAAGTAAAGGCAAATCACTATATTCAAGAATGGCATCAAATGATAGTGAGAAAGACATCCAGGAATGGCACTGAATGCAAAGGAGAAAGCTCGTTCAGGGATCGTACTGAATGAATAGATAAGACTTTCAGGAATGGCACTGAAAGAGATCCAAGCAAATTTGATTGTGGTTACAGAAGGTAGGCAAAACTTCCAGGAATAGCACTGGGAGAAACAAGAGGAATAAGATATCCAAGAATGGCACTGGAGATCACAAGAGACAGACATCCAGGAATGGCACTGGAGTGAAAGAATATAAAGATCTAGGAATAACACTGGAATGAGAGAAGACCAACATCTATCAATAAGATTAGATGCGCAAGAGAATGACAACATTCAGGAATGCCACTGAATGAAAAGGACAGGTAACGTTTTGGTAAGGCAAGACGTGGATAACGACACGAACTCAGGAGAAATGAAAATGAGGATGAAACACTCATGGTATGCATATGTATATGAGTTATGCAAATAATATATGATCAAATGCAAATGCAGATGTCAACGACATGGCTCAACTCTTTTGGTGAGAAGACAAGACTGGAAGACTGACTCCTCAACACAGAGATCACTGCCATTCTGCTTGGGGACTATAGATGCTATTGCTGGACACATCTCTGCCACACTGGTAAACTGTATCAATTGATGGTCCTTGTAGGAAGGATGGAAAGTTGCATGGGATTTCTTCAAATTAATTGCCCCAGATTAGCTGGCCGTTGTAGATGAACTGATCATTGCTTCAATTTGTCTGAGTCTTGACATGACTGCTTACGGTGCTCTTGGAAAGCTTGCCCTAGTATGAGTGTTGAAAAACTTCTGTATAAACCAATTTTGAGAAGTCACCATTAGACCACAAATCTTAAATTGATTCTCAACAGGATATGGAAGGAACTTACCCCTGATTGGATCACCGACCAAGTTTCTTAACTGTTTGAAAATTCCTTAAGAAGAAAGCTAGTTTGCAAACAAAAGTACTTGTACAAACATGGTAAATGCAAAATTTATGCAATTTTTGAAATCAAAGTCATTTTTGAAAGATGCAAAACAAAATGAGTCACTGGTCTGAACACGGCGGTTCAAGACGTTAAAGTGAAAGGTAAAGCACAAGGCGTGATGCCAAAACAGATGATCTGCAAAGATCTTTTGGAGTTAGTTTACACAACCTTGCTGTAGTATGCTTTCAAAATAACCTTGCTTCAGTTAGGTCTTTTGAGGGTTATAACGTGGCCTGGTTCACGGTTTAAGAAACAAAGGATAAAAGCTCAAAGTGTATTTGTGCCCACCCAATCTTCGTGATGAACTTCCAATCCTACGCTCAATTAGCTCGAACTATGCACTCAGGTTCCCATGAGTTGGGAATTGCACTGATGATAGTAATGATGATGGTTCAGAAGTAAAGGGACTTTGAAATGGCAGTCATTGCTTCTCACAACATTTTGTTTTTTTTTTGTGAGAACCTCAGTCAACTCGTTTTATCTTGGAGGATTTTGGTAACCTCTTGAATGATTTTTGTTATCCCTAACTTTTGCCTGACTGTGTCATTTGAGCTTACAGCCAGTGGGATGCCCCAATTTTTGCCTAAGTCTCCTTCATAGGTTTTGACTTAGCGGGCTTTTATTTTGATTTTTTTCACTCTCTTTTTTAGTGACTTCCTGGCTTAAGGATTACAGTGAACCATCATTGGCGTTTGACTTGAAAAACATCTTCGACACTTGCCTGCTGTGTGCGAAGGAACATTTGTGAACTTTGTCGAAAGGCGTCTTGAATGCTACTCTTGTATTTGAATGCACAATCAAGTTAACTGAGAATTACCCTGCCCCAGGTTAAGATTACGGGTTTTTATTTGTAAAGAAAAGAAACTCCTACTTCTAGGCTCAAAGGGGTTAAAGAGGGGTTAACTTCCTTATTTCTCCAGTGTTTAGGGATTGATATAATGCCTTACATCGTCAACAAAGTCTTGATATAAAAGCATACTAACAGCAATTATGGGTATAATGTTTTCATCACCCTCCCTCCAATCTTTGCATAATAAAAAAGAAAGTAGAAAAGAAATTTTTTTTTGAAAGGGAAAGCATTAAGAAGTAAATAGAAAACACAAATGAATTGAATCAAAAAGTTGCAAATGCTCATTTCATTAATTGTGAAAGTACAAACATAATTTGAAAGCAAACAACCAATACAAAATAAAGAAAGTGCAAACAACAAGAAACAAAGGTCTAGTGAATAATCAGAAACAAATATGAGTTGTCCTGTCTGAAACACTGGCTTTTAGGAAGATAGCATGCTGAAGTCGACTGAAGCTTTACTTTGTGATCTGGTAGCATTGTGCTCATAGAGAGAGTTCTCGAAAGTAGCTCGAGTAGTCTGTGGAACAGCATGGACCACAGGTCTGGGCTCGGTGAAAACAGGAGCTTGAAAGACACGCATAGCAGTCTGACCAACCATAGCAGTAGATGCGAGAGGTGGAGAATAATTGTGTGGCAAGCCAAACTCTGGCCAAGTTGAAGGTGGCATCTGAACTGGTGGAGAATCAGCGCTTGAAACTTCCTGGATGACGGTCCTTTGGGGTTGCTCTCCCCTAGCAATCAAAACTTGAATCATCTCAGTGAGTTTGGTCACGCTTGACTTAAGGTCATCGATCTCCATTCGAACCTTAGCGTTGTGTACCTCTTGCTCCGACATCTTGCGTATGTAATTAGCTCTAGTCTGGTATCGGTGTTGAGGAATCAGCTTGATGACTCACAGATGACACTGGAAGATAGAGACCACTGGAAATGAGTAGCTGGACAGGCAGACGCATGCAATGAATCATGCAAAGATGCGAATGATATGCAATGCAATGCAAACAGGATACAAAACACATCCAACAGGATCAAGGGATCGAGATCACATCATGGAGTATGGGTAAAGAACCAACCACAGGGTGTGTACTAGGGTTCTTGCATCCGTAGAGCAAGGTTTTAAAGAGTTCCCAGAGTCGACAACCCATCTTTCGGATTTTATCGAATTCCCAATTGCTCGGTAATCAATAAAATTCTCAAGAGAGTCTCATCTGAGTGTAGTATCGCGTAGCAACTATTTAGGATTACTCCCTCATAATCATCGCGCTACATCATAAATAGGCCAGGTGGGGAAAAGGGATAACTAAAGGTCATCAGTATCTCTGGCTCCTAGGTCGAAAGTAGTAACGCATTCACGATTGCTCGTTTAACATTTACCACCTCCAAGAGGGCCTCAACTGAGTGTGGACTTCAAGTTCCCTCCTTTGGGATTTCTCCCTCGAAGTTCCCTTGACTATGTCCACGGTTCCTAAACATATGTGTTCTCTCAAGTCCGGGTTAGGATTTATCTCACTCATAGATACCATGATAACAGGACAATAAAGCAAGAACAAAGATACAAGTATATAAACAAATATGACATACATAAGCATATACAAGTAAATAAGCAAACATGAATAACATAAAAACAAGATTGGCTTAACCTTCTTAGGAAAGGACCAGCAATAGGTCTAACTGAAGAATCCCCAGTGAAGTCGCCACTTCTGTTGCGGTGAAAATCGGATAACAAGCTATTACTTAACTTGCATCATTTTCTTTTACAACTGACTTTGATTTATCCAAAGGAAAGGTTCAAGATCGAAGAAAACCTAAAATGAGGGAGATCTAAGGTTCGAGGGTTGGTTATACTAAGGGAAAGTATTAGCACCCTAAGTATCCGTAGTACTCTACGGGAACCTCTGGTTTTAATTTGTGTTATGTTATGTTTGCTTGCTAAGGAAATAGAAATAGTTTCGTCTTAATCATGATTTAACCGAGAAATCGATAATCAATGATTCTTGACTTTCATCGACTAAAAAGTGAATGAAACTGAAATAAAATAAAGTGGTCTCATATTGATCAAAGTTTTGTCGCTTTATTGAGATCAACCAAACCATGAAGTTTGTTATGTCATCGACCAAAATAAAGATAATGAAACTAGAATGAAAAAAAAATAAGGTTGGTCTCGTCTTAATGAAGATTTAAATCGATAATCTTAGATTTTTGACTTTCATCGACCAATAAAAATAAGTAAAAAGTGGCCTCATATTAATCAAACTTATTGATTTGAAATAACCAACAAAGTTAAGATTTTTATATGTCATTGGCCAAAATAAAGATAGGAAATGAGATGGAAATAAAGATTAAGTTGGTCTCGTATTTAATCAAGATTTATATCGATAAATCGATAGTCTCGATATTTAACTTTCATCGACCAATAAAAAAGGGTGGTGATGAAGCATGTTTTTTGTATTTTTGAATTTTTATCTTATCTTTTAAACATCATTCATAATAAAACCAAACAAAAATTATAGGATATTACAATAATTTTTCCAGAAAAATATTAACATACTAATGAACTTGATAACAGCATAGATAAATGATCATGGTACTTTGGAAACGGAGAAATAAAAGAGGTGAATGTTACCTAGTGGAGACGGTCCACTGCCTCTTCAATGACACGAGTTATGGAAAAATGAAGACGAGCCTTCTCTCCAGAAAATTTACAAGAATAATTGAGGGAGAAAATTAAGAGAGTATTCAGCCTTTGTGTGGGGTGAACATGGTGTCCAAAATGAGAGAATGAGAGATCTTATTTATAGTGTGAATAAAGTGGGAGTGTTGATGTGGCAATCCATGTGACTTTATGAGAATGATTCTTGGTCATTGATAATTGAAGTGTAAGAATGCTTTTTGGCCATTGATAAATCCAAGCTGGCAATCCATGTGACTTTATGAGAATGATTTTTGGCCATTGATAAGTGAAGTGCAAGAATGCTTTTTGGCCATTGATAAATCCAAATTGGCAATCCATGTGAAGTGTTTGTATTGTAGTGGTCCCCACTTACCATGAAGATAAACAAAATAAAAGTAATAATAATAATAATAATAAAGCTTAGTAATAATAAAACTAATAATAATAAAACTAATAATAATAAAACTAATAATGATAATAAAACTAATAATAATAAAATTAATAATAATAATAATAATAAAGAAATAATAATAATAAAACTAAAAATAATAAAAAAGATAATTGAAAATAGTTAGTAAAAAAAAGAAATAAAACAAATTAAACTCTAACGAAAAATGCATGATTATTGATATGTTTACTAAAATGCGAAAACAGAGACCAATGAAAAGGATATGCAAACGATCAGAATATCGGAGGGTAAAATTTGGGGTACAACACCTTGTCTCTAGATAGTGTGGGATTAACAGTTTCCTTGGGTATGGTTTCTTTGAAAGAAGGAGTGTATACTCTTCCACTTCGAGTCATCTTTCCAGTTCCAACTATATTAGTTACCTCTTCAGCAGTAGTTCCCACCTCTTTCCTTGGAACTACGTCTTCAACAGCGATTCCCACCTCTTTCCTTGGAATCACGTCTTCTCGTCTTCTGCTACTCATAACATTCTCATAGACCCACGGCACGGCCTTGGTCCCTCGGAACCTAAATGGAACTGGTTGTCGGATGTCACATTGCTTGGAATGACTAATGGTGGAAGCATTAATCGCTTCAGGAGCGTTGAAAATTGGCACTTGTTTATTAAACACAGGAACCACAGATCTAGATTTGGATGTGTTGGACCTGGATACTTGCCCTTTTGTAGGTTAAATACAGGCTCAATTGCTGCAACTTTGTTTTCCTTTTCTTTGCTGAACACCTGTAGGAACCCTTCATTGATCAGATACTGAACATCATCTTGGACCAAACGGCAGCCCTTGGTACTGACATTACATTCTTTATAGTCATCATGGCAAACCTCAACTAACCCAACTTTAAACAGTCTAGCGTGAAAAGTCTTGATAGGAGTTTTGATCTTCGTCACATCCAAAACTAACACTCCATCCTTCTCATCTTCTATGGCATTAGTGGTCCCATGGGTAGGCAAAGGGTTGTTCTTCACATTCGGTTGATTATCAGCAAATGAAAGAATATTCTTCTCCATCAAAACCTTCACTACATTCTTCAACGCTAAACAGCCCTCTAAGTCATGACCAGCGTCTCCTTGATGAAAAGCACAAGTTGCATTTGGGTTGAAGAAAGGCATAGATTTCTCTGTCGGTGGTCCCAAAGGTCTAGTAACAATCAACCCTTGCTCCACTAAGGAAGGGTAAAGCTATGTATATGACATTGGTATAGGTGGAAATGCCGGTTTCCCTCTTTGCTTCTTGTGGGGAGAATTCTGCTGTGGAACCTGTGGTCTTGGTTGTTGATAATTCTGGTTTTTGGGCCACTGCTGATAAGCTGTATGTTGATATGCTGGCACTTGCTGTGCAGCTTGGTGATTAAAGGCAGGCGTAACAGCAGCTACATAAGGTTGCTGAGCATACTGCATCTGGTAGACTGGATGCTGCAAGAAGTTTGGTCTCTGCTGTTGCTGGTACATTGGTTGCTTCCATCGAGGGCTCTGGGTCTTCCCTGCCATAATGGCATTAGTTTCTCCTTCCCTCTTCTTATGAGAATGACTAGGAGACTTCTTAGTACTGACGCCAGCTGAACTACTCAGAGAACTGATTACCTTTCCACTTTTTAATCCTGCCTCTACCTTCACACCAATGGCAACAATATCAACGAAGTTTGCACTGACACTGTTGATCATCCTCTCATTAAATTCAGGCTTTACTGTGTCTACAAACCAATCAGCCAACTCTTTCTCAGTCAATGGTGGTTCGACCTGAGAAGCAGTCTCTCTCCAACATTGTACGTATTCTTTGAAAGTCTCGGTACCTTTCTGGGCCATACTCAACAAATGCCTACGGTCAGGGGCTAAATCCATATTATACTTGTAGTGTTTCACAAAAGCATTAGTCACATCCTAGAAACAATGAATCTGGGACTGGTCCAGACTTAAATACCACTTAGCAACAGCCCCCTTCAAACTGTCCTGAAAACAATGGATCATCAGCTTGTCATTGCGTACGTGCGCGGCCATTCTTCGGTAGTACATAATCAAGTGAGATTTGGGACATGTGGCCCCTGAGTACAACTCAAAACTTGGTAACTTGAACTTGGGTGGAATAACCAAATCTAAAACCAAACACATGTCTTTAATGTCAGTACTGAATGCATTACTCAACTCCATTACCTTCATCTTTCTCTGCATTGTTTCAACACTTTCTCTTAGTTTCTCGTGTGTATCATCTCCTTCTTCTGACACATCAATGTAGTCGTAGGGCTGGTGGTTTTGGAAAACCGGATGCACTTGCATTTGCACTGCTGGCGAAGCATAAGTAGGAATAGATTGAAGAGTTTCATTGACCAAAGGAACTGCCTGCTGTGTGGATAAAGGAACCGTAGCACGGATAAAATCTTCTGGCATACCCAAAGTAGGGATAACAGGGACGAAAGGAGATTCTACCATTGTGGTGACGATTTCAGAGACCACAGTGGTCTGGGTGTCCATCTTTTCTTTCATAACATTAATTGCCTCGAGGATTTGTCCCATTCCTCCTCTTATTTCATTCAATTCATTGTTGACTCTGTCCATTTCTCCGTAAGCCTCTGACATCCTGAATCGAGCTTGGGCCCGAGTGTTGTAGTTGTGTCTAGGATTCAGTGTGACGATTCTGAAGAGAACACGGTGACATAAGACGAAGACAAGGAAAGAAAATGCACATGGAGATTCAAATAAGGATGCAGATGCAAATGCAAGCTAAACCATCAAGAAACCAAAGAAATTTTGCAAATAATATAGACGATAGATTCTTGATAAAATAAAACTTCTTCATTCAAGAGTCTGGTGAACATTACATCCGGAGCAGTGCATCCTTATACTCCAAGTACATAAGCAGAAGTACATCAAAATGAAAGGGAACATTAGCAAAAGAAAAAAGAAAAAGCAGTAACACTAAGGATTGAATCTACTGTGAAATTCTGGTACCAGATATGTGATGTTACATGTGATGTCACAACAACACACTCTGCAATGGACAAAGTAAAACAATAGAAAAGGCACAAAGAATTGTTCACCCAGTTCGGTCTAACTACCTACGTCTGGGGGCTACCAAGCCAGGGATGAATTTCACTATCAGTAGAATTAATTTACAGACTCAACAACCCAGTTAACATCTCCTAAACTTAATCTCTACTTAATGAACCTTCTACCTAAGAGACCACTTAGGTATGAGAACACTACTCAATCCCTAAATCACTTCAGTGATATAATTCAAAGATCACACACTTTGAATAATACAACTTGATTCTGCTTCACAGCTTTGATCAAGAACAACTCAAAACAACACCACCAATTCACACTAGAATGGTTTACAACACAAACACGAAGACTCAAACGACTGTTAGTCTTTAGCTCTCTTTCTTCGTTGTTTTTCTTCAAAGGATTGATGCACTTTAAATAGCAATTTGATCTGGTCTTGGACCTGCTACAATATCTGACCTGATTTGTTATTTAAAACTGAATTTTCAAAACAGATTTTATCCCCAAAACCTTTTTAAATCTCAGTCTTTAAATCTCCCTACAAATCTGCATCAAATCTCTATGCAACAGAGAATATCTATCCCAAGATATTTGCATCCAATGAGATTAACAGCTCTCCCAATATCCAGCTAAAACGCAAACCCTAACAACATCACTAAACCTGATGTTATTAATCTTCTGCAGACCTGATGCCACAACACCGCATGTGACATCAGACTTCACAACTTCAACAAAATAAACACTTAACATACACCAATGTTAAGACTCAATGTTAAGACATCACCCATGTGACATCAACATTGAACAACTTTGTTTTACCAAAATTCTATCCAATCCAAGAGCCAACATACTGGTTGATGATCCTTCTCCTCCATTGATTACTCTCATCAATTTGCTGATACGCTCCTTTGTTTCCTCTCTTGCGAGAACCAATTCTCCCAACTCTTCTACCATCTTCTGCTTTGTCTTGGAAGGTGATTCGTGGTGAGGATGTGGCTTCATCATTACACGAGCTATGTCACGAGACCATTGCAAGTGAGCCTCTGTGACTGGGCATTCAACTTTCCATAATTATTTGTTAATCTGGCGCCAAGCGCGCTCCAATCGGATCTTCATTTCAAAACCCCCTGTTTCATCATAAAACATCATCTGCATATCTTCGTCATCTGGAATTCCTTCCTTCAGATGACCCAACTGACATCGTGCGAGGACAGGGTTGTAATTGATACAACCGTTTCTTCCCATGAGAGGCACATTAGGGCAATCCCCACAGCTATGAATTATGATAATTCCTTCTTCAGTTGAATCATACCATTCGATGTCGGTATGCTTCAACTCCATCAGCTTTTTGGACCAAATCTTACAGTCTTCGACCTCCCAGAAAGTCGGAGTCTTTGGCAGATAAGAAACGAACCACTTGTAAAAGAGGGCTATGCAGCAAACAATTGGACCCCAACCTCTTGTGTATCTGGTCTGTACGGAATGGTAAACATCAGCTAGCAGTGTTGGGACTGGATTATTGACTGTAAAAGCTAAATGGCTTGGGTATCCACGAAGTTCTTGGCATTTGGGAACAGAAACAATCCATATATCATCAGAGCTAGAGTTGATTCAAACAAAGCTTCACTTCCCCTGTTCTTGAAGTATAGAGCCTTTTCCATCAAGAACTGAGCAGGCAGTTCATGCTTTCATCCTTTATTAGTCAGGTTGGCTTGGATGTCAGATAATATGATTCTGGTTACTCTGGCGATGTCTCTGGCGGAAGGCATTTCTTCAATCCCAAAAAAGATGGGAGCATCTCTGACTGGAATTCCTATCATGGCTGAGAACTCCTCTAAGGTCGGCACCAACTGGAATTCAGGGAATACGAAACAGCGGTACGCGGGATGATACAACTGGACCAAAACTTCAAGAGGCCCTACAGTCACTGGTGTTTTCATCAGGGGAATGATGCATTTGTATCTGTCAGCGAAGGCTAACTGGTCTTCAACCATCTCTCCTAACCACAACAAATGCTCCACCTCTGGCAGTTCAAAGAAATAAGGCCAGACTCTTTTCCCTGTAGCATCCATTTCTACAAAATCTGCAAAACAAAATTAGTATCTTGATAGTTTAGCAGGAATGCAAGATGCAATGCAAAGTTTCATGGAATTCAGACACTCGCAAAATATCAAGAGACATCAAAAGACCTCATTTTTATTAAAATAAAAAGGTGAATTACAAAAGTTGATACACTTTCAAAAGCCCTAAACATAAAGCTACATAAAAGCTAGAAAGTCCTAAGGAAATTCTCCTAAGAGCCTTGTGTTGAGTCTTCTGATTTCTTTCTCCAGCTGATCCCTTTCTGCGACGAGGTTGTCAAGAATGGACTTCCAAGCAGGAGGCTGAATGTTGGAGGAGCTAGGATCTTCCAAGGCTTTTCTCTTCTTGCATGAAAGTAACTCTTCATTCTTGGTCTGTAGCTACTTCTGGAGTTCTAGGTTTTCTTCAATAACCACTTGATACTTGAGCTTCCAAGCTTCTTCTAACCTTTGGGCTTGTCTTAAAGAAATCTCCAGCCCTTCTTCTCTTGACATGAAGTATAAAATAGGCTCTTTCTTCAAAGTGATTGGTTCTTGCCTTTTGTATGGCATCTTTAACTCTATAGATCTTCTTCTGACCCATTGGAGATAAGGCTCCAGGGACATGCAGTTAGGTCTTCCTAACGAACTTCTTCCTCTTTTATGCTTGCTACCCCAAGCGTCCAAAATCAACTTCTTCTGTTCTTTGTTCTTGTCATATGTTTCAAAGTAAATACTTTCCACATGAACACTGAGAGGTTTGTCTTCCAAAGGATACCCTAATTGGCTTCGTGCTAATACAGGGTTGTAGTTGATTCCACCTTTAATGCCAAGAAGAGGCACATTGCCATAATTTCCATAGCTATCTATAATCTAGATTCCATCATACACCCTATTATACCAGTTAATGTCTGCATGGGAGAGTGCCATAACCTTCTGAGACCACCATCCTTTCTTGGAATCCCAGAATGCGCCTGCCTTTGGTAAATGCGAAATAAACCATCTATATAGTATGAGGACACAGTAGGTAATTTGTCCATTTCTATAAGCGTTTCTTGTATGGACTGAGTGATAGGCTTCAGCAAGCAGGGTAGGTACTGGATTTTATTTTAAGAAGATTTTGATTGCATTTAGATCCATAAAGTTGTCGATGTTTGGGAACAAGAAAAGTCCATAGATGAGCAATGCGAAAACAACTCCAAAGGCATCCCTGTTGGAGTTTTTAGCAAAATAACGAGCCTTTTCAAACAAGAACTTAGCAGTTAACCCAAAAATTCCTCCCTTAGAGATTATATTACTTTTGATGTCAACTAACTCCATATGGGTTTCCTTGGCTATTTCCTCCTCTTTAGGATCCTTCTCGAAGATAGGAAATGGGGACTCATCCTTGATAGGCAAACCAATTATCTGAGAGTATTCCTCAAGGGTGGGTAAGAGCTGATAGTCAGGGAGCGTGAAGCAGTGATACTTTGGATCATAAAACTGAAGCAAGGTTGAGAGGAGTCCTTCATCAATGGTCTTCTTCAACAACACCCACAACTTCCCATATCTGTTTATGAATCCTTCAGGATCTGTTAGCAAATCTCCCAATTTCCTTAGCTCATCCAATTTGGGGCTCTTGAAAGTGTATTTGATGGTGTTTCTTCTTGAGCTATCCATGATATCCCTCTGATATAAGAAAAGAAATCCGAGTTCCATGAAACAGATGCAACATGAATGCTTATGATGTATGAATGCAAGGCATGCAAAGACATACAAAGCACAATCAAAAGGGGAATAGGTTGAGCATGGAGCTAGGGTTCACCCTTCTCAATGGCATGTTCTATTGGTTTTCACCTGCTGAATAAGGTTCTAAGAAGTTCCCAGAGTCGGCAACCCATCTTTTGAATTTTATCGACTTTCCAGATGACTTGGTAATCAATAAAATTCTCAAGAGGATCTCGTCTGAGTGTAGTATCGCTTGACAACCAATTCAGAAATAGACTCCGTCATGGTCACCGCACTACATCCTAAAAGGCTTAGTGGGGTTTGGTAACTACGGTTCTCAATATCATGGGCTCTTAGGTTGAGAGTAGCACGTTTTCACGAACGGATTCGTTCAACATAACTAGACTCTCAAGAGGGCCTCAACTGAGTGATGGTGTTCTCAATTCAACTTTTCAGGATTCGAATCCCTCAAAGCCTCCTTGAATACCATCGTCCTATCCTAATTGCACTTAAATCCGGGTATAGGATTTATCTAACCACTCAAGAACCAAGCCAACCAAAAGATAATCAAGCATATATATACAGGCGATCAAACAAATATACATAAATATTGCAAGCAAGTATAAGTAAAACAAGCCAAAAACAAGATAGGCTTAACCCTCAAAAAACAAAAGAGATTCCCCAGTGAAGTCGCCATTTCTGTTGCGGTGAGAATCGGATAACAAGATATTAATTAACTTGCATCACATTTCTTTGAATTCACAACCGACTTTGATTTATCCAAAGGAAAGGTTCAAGATCGAGAAAAACCTAGAGGGGAGAGATCTAAGGTTCAGGGGTTGGTTACACCTAGTGAAGGTATTAGCATCCTAAACGTCCGTAGTACCCTACGGGAACCTCTTGTTTTAACTTGTTATATGTTACTCGCTTGCTAAGGGTGTTATGCTAAAGGTTGAAAGCCCTAGGGGTTTGAATCTAAGTATACTCGACAAAGCATCGCGCTTTGCGCCTACGTATCCTTACGGGAGTGGAATTATAGTATCCGTAGTTCACCGATCTAAGGGTGAAGGAAAAGGAACCATTGACTATGGCCAAAGTTCCAAGGGAAAATGAGTATAAGCTCATTTTAGAGTTCACGATAACTCTCTAAATCTAAGTTATAAAGGGGAAAGTGAGTTCTCATGATGATGAGAATCACATGGAGTTTAATAACTCCAACCTACTTCTAAGTTGTGATTTCATTGGCTCTCATGAGACTAAGAAATAAGGGTGAACCTAGAAGGATAAGGTAAGATGACTTCAAGAGTCAATTTAAGGTGATCTCCCTTTGGAATGGGGGGAAAGATAATAGTTATAAAATTACTAAAAGATAAAGAGCTAATAATTCAAATATGATGATGCAAAAATAGACATGAACCAGATAATGGGATGAAATGAAGATTAAAATGTTAATGCAAAGTTAGAAATACACGTTGGACAAAGATTAAACATGATAAATGGAGATAACATGGCAAGATGCATAAAGAAGTGCAATAAACATTCTTAATAATCACTCTTAATCCTATCATGAATAAAAGTCTCAAAATTAAATATTCTATCAATTTCTGTTTATATATGGAAAATAAATTCAATTTGAAAAACATAGCAAAAGGAATGGAGAGAAAAAGATGTAAAATGAACAAGTTATGGGAGTTTGAAAATTGAGATATAAACTTGAAAATAAATAAAAACAACTAAATGATAAAAAGAAGGAAATGGCATTTTGAGGGATTGAACTCAGGTCATTTCGTTTGCAGCCTAAAATGAGAAATGGTTTTCTATCTTTGTTATAGAAAGGAAATGAAATATTAGGAAAATAATAATGGTAGATTAATTCATTAGGGTTTTAGATATGGTTTAGGAGAAATAAAATGATGACAAATTGGATAAAATTGGTTGAATGAAGGGCTATTGAAATAGGTTTGGGAATTGAAGGTGATAACTGAGGGTAGATAAAATGGGTAGAAATTTGGTCATGGAGGGGTTAGGGTTATGGAGACATCTCCTTGAAACTTCCTTGATTCAATACTCCATCCAAACTCTTGATTAATCACCTCTTTGAATCTCTTTAAGATAATACCTGATAAAAGAGATGAAACAAACACAAACAAAACCTGATAAAAGGGTTAGCTATGCAGCATGATTGACCTAATATGACATGCAAGATATCAATGGATATAAGTGTAAAATTTGGGGTACAACAGCACTGAATAAACAGATAAAACTTTCAGGAATGGCACTGAAAGATATCCAAGAAAGTTGTTGGGGATTACAGAAGAGAGAAAAGACTTTTAGGAATAGCACTGGGAAAAACAAGAGGAACAAGGTATTCAGGAATGGCACTGGAAATCAAAAGAGACAGACATCCAGGAATGGCACTGGAGTGAAAGAATACAAAGATCCAGTAATAGCACTGGAATGGAATAAAACAAACATATAACAACAAGACAAGATACACATGGAAGCTATAATATCCAAGAATGGCACTGGAAAGAAAGAAAATAAACAAGACATCCAGGAATAGAACTGGGTGAAAAGACAGGTAAACGACAACATTCAGGAATGGCACTGAATGAAAAGGTAGGTAAAAGTTTAGGTAGGCGCCAAGTAAGTTGGACTTTGATCACAAGGTAAGATGTTGACAACAACCGGACCTTGGGAAATGCATATGAGCGCGAAGCACACTTCGAGCTATGAAAATATTTCTATGTAGGATATATGAATGATTTATGTATGCAATGCATATGATTGGGACAACCGAGATAAACTCCTTTGTGAGGGAAGAAAGGGACTCTAATTCCTCAACACAGGGAACACTGTCAACTTTGCTTGGAGAGAAGATGTTGAACACATCTCTGTCGCACTTATGAATTGTATCAGGCTGATGGTCTTTTGAGGAAAGACATCTTCAGGGTTCTTAAAGAAGACTGCCCTAAATTAATTGACTGATGAGGATAAACTGATCATGGCTTCAGTTTGACTGCTGCAGGGGAAGAATGAACTGATCATGGCTTCAATTCTTGAAATGAATGTTGAGGATAAACTGATCATGGCTTTAGTTGCTGGGGATGAACTGATCATGGCTTCAGTTCTTGAAATGACTGTTGATGATAAACTGATCATGGCTTCAGTTCTTGAAATGATTGTTGAGAAGGCTAAACTCAGTATGGGTCTTGAAAGAGATCTTCTGGTTAACCAATTCTGAGAATAACTTGCACTGAAAAACAAATCTTGAACAGGGTCTGGAAGTAATGTGCTCCTGATAGGATCACTGACCAAGTTCCTCAAATGTTTGAAATTTTCTTGATGAGGAAAGTTTGCCTGCTAATAAGAATCATTCATTCATGGTAATTTTAGTGCAAAGCTCAATGCAATTTTGAAATCAAAAATCATTTTTGAAATGATATTATTGATGTAAAGCAAATGAATCAGTTGTCAAAACACATTGGTTTAAACATTAAAAAATGAAAGATAAAGCAAAGGTAAGACATCAAAGCAAATGATTGGAAACAAACTTAGGAGTCAATTTACGCAACCTTGCTGTAGTATGCTTTCAAAAGAAACCTGGCTTCAATTAGGTCTTTTGAAGGTTGTAACGTGGTCTGGTTCACGGTTTTTTTGAAACAAAGGATATAGGCTCAAAGTTAATTTATACCCAACCCATTCTTCGTGATGATCTTCAGTCCTATGCTCAGTTAATTCAAACTATGCATTCAAGTTCCAAGTGATTTTGGAGTTGCAACACATGTTGTGATGATGGCTCAAGGACAAATGTATTTTTGAGATGGAAATCACTCTTTCTTACAACATTTTGTTGTTTTTGATGAGGACCTCAGTCAACTCGTTTTGTCTTTGAGGCTTTTGGTAACCTCTTGATTTTTCTTTTGTTATCCCTAACTTTTGCCTGAACTGTGTCATTTGAGCTTACAGTCAGCGAGATGCCCCAATTTTTGCCTAAGTCTCCTTCATAGGTTTTACCTTAGCAGGCTTTTCTTTTGATTTTTTTTATTCATTTTTTTTGAAAGATAGTGACTGCCTGGCTTAATGATTACGGTGAACCATCATTGGCTTTTGATTTGAAAGACATATTTGACACTTCTTTGATGTGTGTGAAGGAAAACTTGTGATTGCAATGATTCTCTTGTGTTTAAATACACAGTCAAATTAACTGAGAACTACCCATCCCAAGGTTAAGATTGCGGGTTTTTTGTACAGAAAGAAACTCCAACTTCTAGGCTCAAAGGGGTTGACAAGGGATTAACTTCCTTATTTCTCCAGTGTTTGGGAGTTGAAACAATGCATGTACATCATCAGTCAAGTTTTAAATTGAAAACATACAGTCCAGCAATTTCAGGTATTTCGTTTTCATCATCCTCCCTCCAATCTTTGCATAAACAAAAGCTTGAAAAAGAAAGTGAACAGGAGATATAATTTTGTTTTGTGAAAAAGAAAGCATAAAGATGAACACAGTGGATATAAATAAATTGAATCAAACATTGCAATGCTCATTTCACTGAAATTACCATGAAAGTACAAATAACGTTCAAAACTAAATAGTCAATACAATCAAAGAAAAAACAAACAGAAAGAAACAAGGCCTAGTGACTAATCAGCAACAAGGATGAGCTGTCCTGTCTGAAACACTGACTTTAGGAGATGATCAGTCTGAACTGACTCAAACTTCACTTAGCATGCTCTGGCAAAGGATTGTTGACAACATTGGGATTATCATCAACAAAAGCCAAAATCTTTGAGTTCACCAATTCTTGCACTCTAGCTTTCAATGCATAGCAACTTTCCAAGTTATACCCTGCCCCACCTCCATGGAACTCATAGTGAAGATCAGCCCTATAGCCGGCTGGGAGAGGATTTGGAGGAGGAGGTAGATCCCTCGTTGTAATCAAACCTTTCTTTACAAGACATGGATACAACTCAGTGTCGGACATCGGGATAGGATCAAAGTTAACCCTATTGCGATTCTGATTTTGTCTAACAGCCTGACGAGGAGCTTGAACTGTTTGAGCATTGACAATAGGAGCAACTGCAGCTATATATTGTTGTTGTCTGCGATGAGGTTTCCCTTCAACTGAAATAGCGTGGGTATCACCATCCTTTTTCTTTTGAAAATTCCCAGCATACTTTTTAGCACCACTAAAGGCTTCAGCATTGGCAATCTTTCCTTTCTTGATACCTTCTTCTAGTCTTTCTCCAATAGTGACTAGGTCAGCAAAACCAGATGATACACTGCCTATCATATTTTCCCAAAAGAGCGGCTGAAGAGTGTCCATGAACAATCCAGTCAATTCTTTTTCAGCCAAGGGTGGCTCCACTTGAGCAGGTAGCTCTCTCCAGCGCTGAGCATACTCCTTAAAGGATTCTTTTTCTTTCTGAGACATGTTTTGTAGTTGACGGCGATCAGGTGCCATGTCCAGATTATACTTATATTGCTTTATGAAAGCATCAGCCAAGTCTTTCCAGCTTTGGATACGGTTCTTCTCAAGTCCCATATACCATTTCATTGAAGCCCCACTCAAGCTGTCTTGGAAATAGTGAATGAGCAGTTTGTCATTTTTGGTATGAGCAGTCATCTTGCAGCAGTACATCACCAAGTGGCTTCTAGGACAGGTGTGCCCCTTGTATTTCTCAAAATCGGGAGTTTTGAATTTTGCAGGCATAACCAAGTCTGAAACCAAGCACATGTCCATTACGGCAGCACTAAAGACATCATTTCCTTCCACGACTCTTATCCTTTTGTCCAGAGTTTGCCATTGCTCTCTGACTTCTTCAATGTATCCAGGTTCTCCCTGACTTTCAGATTGTGGACCAGCAGCATGGTACCCGAAAGGAGGATTCTCAGGAATAGCTTGAGTAACAGAATGTACAACAGGCTGAGGTTCAGTGAATAATGGAGCTGAAGATACTGGCTAGACAAACACAGGATTAGTTGCAAAGGGTGGTGAGTAATTCGGAGGTAACCCAAATTCTGGCCAAGTAGAAGCTGGTTGCTGAGTCAGTGGAGGGTCAACAGTAGTAGGTAAGATTTCAGAGATCACAGTCCTTTGAGGTGATTCTCCCCTGGTAATCAGAACTTGCAGCATTTCTGTGAGCTTGATCATACCGGCCTTCAACTCATCAATTTCCATTCTGACTTCGGCGTTGTGTTGTTCTTGGTTTTCCATTCTCAATCTGACGACATCTCTAGTTCCGTAGTTGTGTTGAGGAAACAGCTTGACGGTGAACAGATAACTGGAGAAGGAGACAGTTGAAATGAGTTTCTGGGACTACTCGGAAGAATGCATATGTATGCTCATGGATGCAAGAGTACATGGATGCAACAACCACAAACAAGATCACTCGAAGCACACGGGTTCAAAGGTTCAAGTCACGAGCATGAAGTCGAGGGTAAGAAACCAACCCACAAAGGTGTGTACTAAGGTTTGTCTTCATTGTACCTGCAGAAAACAGCGGTTCTAACAGAGTGCCCAGGGTCCACAATCCACTATCAGACACACCAGCGCACCGATTTACTTAGAGGTTGGTAGTTATCCTCAAGAGAATCTAACCTGAGTGTGGCATCACGTGACAGCTAAGTCAGATATGCATCTTCATAGCTTCCGCGCCACGATCCTAAAAAGGCTAAGATGGGTTAAGGGTTACTACGGTCCTCAGTGTTATAGGCTTCTATGGAAAAAGTAATGCTTTCAACGATCGCTCGATCAACATCAGTAATTCCAAAGAGGCAACCACCGAATGGATAGATTCTCAAGTTCTGATTTTTCAGGATTCGACTCCCTCAAAGCTCCCTTGACTATACTATCCTCCTATCTCAGAGTACACTCTGGTCCGGGTATAAGACCTATATCACACACACAGAGGAACTCCCAAACAGAACAAACAATTAACAAGCAAATCAGATGAAAAACAGTAAATAAATCAAAGTAGGCTAAACCCCTCAAGGGAGTTGTCCCCAGCAGAGTCGCCACTTTTCTGTAGCGGCAAAATCCTGAGTGTAAGTTATTGATTAACTTAACTCGAAAAGCAAGAGTCGCCACCACACTTTTATTTTATCCAAAAAAAGGAAAGGAAAAATAGCACCCAAAACGTATATAGTACTCTATAGAAACCCTTTGAAATATCTACCGCTTTTGGTCTGAAAATGTTTGCTTGAAAAGAGATTGGGGAGATGAGAAGAGAAATTGTTTTTAAGATTTTTGTGTTTGGAGAGACTTGTCGCCTCATGCCTATGTACCCACGGAGTGCAATGTAGGATCAACACCTCGTAGTTCGTGGTACAAAGAATGAAATTTGTTTGTTTTGGTTGATTTTAAATGTAAAGACAAGTCGTCATTTCCAAACGAATAATTCCGCTTAAAGAAATGAATCATGTCTAAACTTATGAAAAAGTTAAAGGAAAAAGTGCACAAGGGCACAAAAAGAGCGTTTGATGTTTTTTAAAGTATTTTGAAAAAGGTGTCAATATGCTTATGTAGTTTAGCATTTGTTAAGAAATGAAAAGAAAAGAGTAAAATCACTTGACAAAGTCAAGGTTTGATTATGAAAGAGATGATAGTTTGAAAACAAGAAGGTTTGGAAAAAGGGAGAAAGTTTTAAAATTTGAAGAATGGGGTCGTAAAGAAATGACTATCCTAAAGCATAAAGTAAAAGCTAAGGATAAGAAAGATCTAACCACAAATGTAGCTATCTTCACCATAAACCAAGCAAAAGCACAAGTCTTCAAAGTCTTCGAACCATAATTCCAAAGCAAAGGGAAAAGGTCTTAGTTCTAAGTCCAAGGATCCAAGAATAGCATTGAAGTCCAAAGTCTTCGAACCATAATTCCAAAGCAAAGGGAAAAAGCCCTAGTTATAAGTCCAAGGATCCAAGAATAGAATTGAAGTCCAAGGTCTAGGTGCAAAACTCCATGTCCATTGCAAAGGATAGTAACCATAGTCCAAGATTAGAAGCACAAGTTTTTTAGAGGTTTTGGCCTTTATTAATGTTTTTGGTCCAAGTGGACAAAGAGAAAAAGGCATAAGTAGAAACATGTGTCCAACGGACAAAGGAAAAATTGCGGAAGCATAAACATGTGTCAAACGGACAAAGGAAAAATAAATACGGAAGTATAAACATGTGTCCAACGGACAAAGGAAAAAATTGCATAAAAGTAAAAGAGAGATAGGGAGCGAGAAGGAATTGTAAAGAAGTTAGAAGTTAGTACTTAGTTGTTAATTGTTAGAGTAAATTATCAATAATGATTGAATAGTATACTTAGGTCAAGGTTAATGAAGACTTGTTAGAAGATTGATAGAATCAAAGCCTCTACAACAGCAAGCTTCATAGATTTTGAACCTAATACAAAAGATCAATCAACATTGAGTTGTTTTCCGATGCGGGACATAATGTTGCGCTATGTTAAGTAATCGCCGAGTAATTTATGGAGTAATTACCCTACAATGAGGTCGGTTAATTGCTCTTTGTGCTAATGCATGCTAGATGAACGATATGTAGATCGTCAACCGAAAGCAATACCGCACGAAAAGAAAAAAAGGTAGTGATCTAGTCTTGATCAAAATTCAACAAAGGAATTCTATGATCCATAAGACTTTCATCGATCAAAATAAAAGAATAAATAGATGAAGAGAAAGCCAAATTAAATCACAAAATTATGTGATCTAAGGCTAAGAACAAAGGAAAATGGAAGAAAAAGGAAGAAAAGCCAAAACAGCCCTAAAAACAAGCAAAAAAAACACAATTCTGCCTCTGTGCAATCGATTGCACAAAAGGTGCAATCGATTGCACCTGTTCAAAATCAGCAAATCAGCACAAATTTTACACTGCACAATCCATTGCACCTGTTCAAAAAACAAAAAATCAGCATTTTAAGAGGCAAATCCTTGATCAATCATTTCATCAAACATCTATTGATCATGGATTCAATTGTGCATAAATTTTAAAGTAAAACAATAGTAAAAACCTGCAATCAAACACAATTACAAGATCCAAAGGATCAAGTAATCACAAAGCAACCAAAGATCTACATGATGAATGATGGAGATAAAGCTTTAACAATGGTGTGAAATGGATTACCACTCCAAATCTGAAAATTCCTTCAAATTGCTTCAAGATCTACACTCCAAAGCCTTGATCTACTATAATTGATGAACAAAAACAAGAATGGATGAAGGTTTAGCTCAAAGTTGAACAAGATTCAATGTGAATTCTTGTTAACTTTCAAAGGAAGAAATGTGAGCTTTTTGTGAATTTTATGGTTGGGGAGAGAATTTGCAAGAGTTTTTTTTACTCTCAAAAGCTTTAATGAATGAATGAAATGAAGGCTCTATTTAAAGAGTTTAGGCTTGGAAATTTGGTGGTTTGGAATTTGGTTTGGAAGATCAAAATTAGGCTTGGAATTTGATTTTGGAGGGAAATTAACAAAAGAGTGGTGATTAGTGAAGGTGTATGGTGGGAATTAATTGTGATGAGGTATGGGAATTATTTTTGGGTGATCTAGAATATTCTCATGTGATAAAATTGGTGCCAAATGCTTCAAATTTTGAAAATTGCTGAATTTGGCCAATTTTGCCTCTGTGCAATCGATTGCAGTGCTGATGCAATCCATTGCGCCTGTACAAAAATTCAAAAAATTGGCACGAAATGTGAGGGGTGCAATCGATTGCTATTTTAGTGCAATCAATTGCATCAGTGAAAAATGGCAAAAATTGCTTTGTTTGACTGGATTGCTCCAGCTTTGGCTCGATTCTTTTGCTTGTCGAAGAAGGCATGAAAATAAACACATGAACCTTGGAATTTTTTGGATAATAATCAAT
This sequence comes from Lathyrus tuberosus, assembly GCA_022829125.1. NCBI lineage: Eukaryota > Viridiplantae > Streptophyta > Magnoliopsida > Fabales > Fabaceae > Lathyrus > Lathyrus tuberosus. The sequence goes on from JALAZF010000233.1 coordinate 2,393,634, forward strand.
TAAAACTTGAGGAATCCTTGATCAGATAAAATTTGACATGATTACGGATCAACTTTGACGTTGTACAGATGAAATTTATTCGAGATGTGGGGCTGTTGTTTTGGTATTTTTAACCTGTTCTTCCCCTGAAAATATTAGTGAAAGAAAACAAAATATTTTTGGATTTTGATTAAAGGTTATTAAACATAACCAAATAAAGCAATAAAATAACTAACAAACACACATATACTCAAAGATCCCTGCAAGGCACAATCCTATAAAACAGGGAACCAATGTGTGATCTTGTTTGTGGTATGAGATGCAAATGAGATGTGCGGAATCTTAGGGGTAAAAATTAGGGTTCAACAGCGCGCTCCTGATGGCGCTTAGCACGGTGCCACTTACTGTACTTTGTGCATTTGCTATTAATATCTTCTTTTGGAGATATTTTGTGGAACTCTTGTACTTTACACTTTTCAGCAATTTTAGAAGATACTAGGTCAAAAACCTTAGGAACTCAAGGAGAAGTGAGAATCAAATCTTTGGAGCATCAATCCTCGATTCTTCGCCTTTGATGCTAGCAAAACTTCTTTTCTTACTTGTTGATCAAGCTACTATGGTGATGGGTAGCTAAACACTTTTGTGTCAAGATTAGAGGCAGTTAATCTTGCTTTTATGTATTTTTTTTATATTTTGTATGTGAACAAGGTTTATGATCAATAGATGATGAAGATCTTTGCTTTTAATGATGTATTTATGGTTTCAATCACTCTAGACATAGATTTTCCAAGTCTTGATCTAATTTCTTCATCTATTAACTAACAAATTCTAGACATAGATTTGAAAGTTCATATTTGCTTTGTATAAATCATTATGTTTATTGTTTCGATAGTTATTTTGAGAAATCATCTAGCGATTAAAACAATAATATTCACGGATCCGCTTTAGAAATAAACGGATTCGCGAGGATACGCGATTGAATTGATTGAAACTAAGTTCACATTCTTGATTAATTGGATACATATTAAAAGGATTAACAAAATCTAATCTTGACATGTTTTTCTTAAAACAAATCATCTTTGACCTAATTTACTCTTTGCAACAAACTTATGTTACAAAACAAAAAATCTTTTGAAAACTCTTTACTTAGAACGTTAAACTATTGAACGGTGAGAATCTATATATCTTGCATACAATCCTTGTGGATACAATAAAATACCCACCTAAAATACTTTTCAACAAGGATCTGATGGTTTTACCACCAGATCTTCCAGCAACAGATTTTAATGGTAGTGTTTTGGATTTAATCACTGGCTCGTCCCCATTCAGTTCCATTTCATGTCTCTGAAGGTTAATAAATAGACTTTCAGGGCTCATAGTATTCAGGTCTTTAGCCTCATGAATAGCTGTGACTTTGGGTATGTACTTAGTAGAAAGACTCCTCAAGATCTTCTTTATATGGTCAACAGTAGTGTAACTTTTTCTCAGGATCTGAAGGCCTGATAGAAGAGTTTGAAACCTAGAAAACATGGTTTCAATGTTCTTATCATCCTTCATCTTAAACAACTCATAATTTTGAACAAGAAGATTAGTTTCCCTTCTTTCACTTGTTGATTCCCTTCATGAGTGGAAGTCAACGATTCAAATATAGTCCTAGCTGTAAACTTATCAATGATTTTAATATATTCAGAGTGAGGTAAAATGTCAATTAGAATACCTCTTACTCTATGGTGTTTTTTGTAAACTTTCTTTTGGGCTAGTGTAAGAGTTTTTCTATCTTTCACCATACCAAAACCATTAACAATCAATTCAATTACATCCTCAAGTATGTCCCTTAACTCACCATCAAGGTCAATGATGTAAGTATACATTTTTCTCTTCCCCCACGCAAACTAAGTGGAATCACCACTGAATGAGGGTGATTTAGAATAACAATGACTTTTCTCAACAATACTATAGTCATAAGAAACGACACGACTAGACATGATAGTGTAAGTAAATTTCTCAAGATCGATTTACTGTACCACAATTAAGTATTTAGAAGAGACTGTGTTCTGATTCCAATTGAAGGTGAGAAAAATACATAAGAAAAGGGGTTAATTCTATATGCCAAAAACTCGTTCCACTTCTGAATTAAGAACTTCAAAATATGAACCACATTCAGAGTCTGATGTCAGAGTTAGAAATATCATCAGAAATAAAATGATCAGAACTAAAAGCAAGCAAAACACAAAGATTATCCTGGTTCCTCTCCTCAATTGAGAGTAGTCCAGTCCCATTGCCTCAACAAGAGATTTTCACTATAACAAAACTGATTACAATTGCTTAAGCCACCTGCTCAAGACTTCCTGCTCAAACAACCTAGAAAGAGACTTCCTTGCTTAAGCCAATTGCTCAAGACTTCATGCTTAAACCATTGGTTCAAGACTTCTTGATTAAGTACACAGACAAGAGACTTCCTTGCACAAGCACGCAGGAAAGAGGCTTCCTTTCTCAAGCATGCAAGCGAGAGACTCCCTTTACTTAAAAAAAATAGTTTAATAGACAAGATAACTACTATAATTTGATACGCAATCACATTTGTGCAATAATCACAAAGGCTTTCTAACTTTATAAAATTTCTAAGATAAATCTAAGATAAGAAATCTTAAGATCTTATGCTATAATAGTTAGAATGACAACTCAGAGTTATGCTAAAATCTTTCAATATGTTGTGATGTTGTAACCTTCCTCTGAATCATCAGCTTCCTTTTATAGAGGCAAAAGAAAATTCATTGGAGATTTTGAACAACAACAAACTTAGCGAAGAAGTATGCCAAGAGAGACGTTGGAGACTTTCATCTAGTTTAAAGCTTTATCCACTGAATAATTACATTGTCCAAAAACCTTTCGAATAACTAGGTATCTACCAAAAGGTAGAATAGACTAAGGAGGTCACATCACTATCCTTGAGCCTTTGGAAATGAAACCCTAGTTGACTCGGTCCAAAAATCTGGAGTTTTGATAAGACAAGCATGTTTCTGTGAAGTGTACGGATCAATTGCTCTCTACGTCTTCAGAAACTGAGTTGTCATCCGAAGCTGGGTCATGTGACCAAAGTCTAATGCCTTCAAAGTATGATGAACATATTCAGATTCTGATCATCCAGAATCTGAGTAGTATTGCTTCTTCACATATGCTTTCAACAGGATTAACTCAAGATAGATTCTCAGCTTATGATCATGCACACTTGAACAAATATTAGCAAACCCCATTATTTTTTAAATATACTGTTATCATCAAAACCTTTTAAGGGAATAAACAAATCTTGGTCCAACATATTCAATATTGGGTAAATGTTTAAGGGGTAGAGTTAAGGAGTCCTTAACCTCAAATATGTTTGTATGATTGTGCATGTTTGGTTCTATTTGTATGTGAATATGAAATTTAATAATCAATTGGTGTTGTATTCAGTTTTTCATGATGAAATTTGTGTATCTGTGTGTATGAGATTTTCTATTTTGATGTGTTAATATGTTTTCAACATTATTGGGTTTTGAGGGTTTTGGGTTCCTGATAAAATTGGGGAATAATTGATGATTATGCTTGCTAATTGAAAGATATAGGTTATGTGATGTTAATATGTTAATTCTCTGTTTTTTAATCGATTTGAGTACATGGAATGGAAGAGCAAAGTTACAATGTGAAATCCATAGCAGAAAATGACATTCTACACTCTACAGGTCGATGGCGGGCGCCATGGTCAATGCAGGTAACCCACCATTATCCTTAAGTAGGCGTAAATATGTTTTGGTCAGAACTTGATTTTCGAGACTCGGATTGAGCCGCGGCTCGAAGCGTTGAAAAGATAACGCACAAACCTACATCATGGTAGTGCCTTGTGAGATGAATTTTCATCTTTGAATGACATGTGATTATATGTTGTGTTGAACGATTATAAGTTGTGTTAAGTATATGCAGGATGACGAATTCTGTTATCTGCAGGTCGATGGCAGGCGCCATCGTCATGGCGAACAGGTCATCATGGGTTTTGATGTTGATGGCAGGTGACATGCCTGTGGCGGATAACTCGCCATGATACTTAATTATGCATAAAAAAACTTGTTTTGATGATGCTAAGCTACAGATTTCGACTCTTCGACTTTTATGAATTGTTTGAGCATTGTTAAGCTCTGTTAATTGTTGTTTAGAATGGTGTTTGGTATGATTTGTGATTAAATATAATTTTAATCAAATTGTGGGTCATTTTATGAGTGTTGGATATGTGTATGCTTGATGATGATGTTGTATTAACCGATGTGAGTTGTGATGATGATATGTTGTTGTATGAGCATGAATGATGTTGTTGAATTATGATGATGTTATTGTGTCAATAGATAATAGTTTGAGTAAGGGAGCTATTATCGTTGGGTAAATGCATATTTTGTTTATTGTCGGGATGGGACCTTAAACATTATGTTGTTGTTGCATTGACGTGTTGTGACATGCATTCAATGCTTCATTGTTGTTGTTGAAAGAGGCAAGTTGCAAGTCTAGAAGGATGGACTAATGACTTGTCCTGAATCTGGAAGGAATAATTTGAGGTCTAGAAGGGTGAACCTGGTTTGTATGAAGAACCTTCGTTGATTGGTACCACATGCATATGATTCTAGTTGAAGTTGAGAGTATCATTGCATAATTAAATGATGAATTTGTGATTGTTATGTATGTTGATGGATTGGGTGTGAGAACGATGTTGTGTGATTGTTGTTGAACATGTAGATGTTTGAATTCTACCTTGAAGTTTATGCCGTTAATTTATTGATGTGAATTTTCACCCCTTTTACGTTGATGTTGTCCACCATGGACATCTTGCAGATAACCAAGAGTAGGTGTCGTTGCTGTGATTAGGAAATAGCTCTTGAATTTATTTTCATTAGTTATCATTTTTGTTAGTATTCGTCATGCTCTGATTCTGTAACACTGAAGGCGAATGATGTTTTTCGTTTATTATGTTGATGTCGATGTGCTTATTTTGTTGAAGTTTAAATACTATCATGTTATGGTGTTTTAAAGTTGTTGAGAGTTGGAGCTTGAAATCCTTTTTGAAATTATTTTATGAAAGTTGAGTCTTTATAATACAATATTTGAAGTTAAATGTCTTAGTACTGCAATTTAAATGATTCCGCTGCGATGATACCCTAAGTGAAGGTGAGCATGTGATGATAGGTGTTGTATGATGTTTATTTTCCGCCGCATGTTTTCTAAATGAATATGTTTTGTTGAAGTGTTTCCGTTGGTGACACTTTAAATTGTCGAGTAATTCTTCAATTATAAGTTTCGGGGTTTAGTGTTTTACATTTAGTGGTGGGGAGATTGACAAAACTCTTGTGATTGTTGTTGATAGTATGTGGTATGCTCTTGGTTTTGTGATTGTGTGTGTGACTTGTATTGGTTTGGGATTTGGGTGTTTACCCTTTGGTAATTTTGTTGGGTTGGGAGATGAGTATAAGTTTGTTGTTGTTTTGTTGGGTGTTTGATGATGATGCTCGTTGACGTAGGTCAACTAAATATTTAGGTTTAAACATTCACCCAGTTGTAACCGATCTATACCAAAACATGTATTGAGGACTTGGTTTAGATTTGGTTGGCATTACAATGTATGTAAGGGAAAAGTTATGGTATTGCCTCCATTGACAACACTCTGCTTTGGCTTAGTCTTTCCAAGTGGGTAGTTCCATTGGTCTGAGACTATACTATTGTGATATTTTTTGAAGCGCATTGGGGGACTTAGGATGTCTTAATGCATGTCAAATTGTAATTTCACGTGATCACTATGGTGCATCTCCACAATAGTGAACATGATAATTGGTTTACATTTGATTGGCATGACATAGTCGACCATGTCAAAGTTGTGGTGGTTCCTCTATTGATGATACTTTACCTTGTTGAAGTCTTTTTTATTGTCAAAATCCCATTGGTCTAACACTTTACTTTTATCACTATGGTGCATTTCCACAGTAGTGAAGCTGATAATTGGCGTTGTTGAAGTCTAGATGTTCTGCATAGTCACCATTATTTGGATAAACATCTTGTATAGTCATATATGTCCTCTAGACAAACTTATAATTGGCGTTGCTAGTTTACTAAAAATTAATATTAAAAATATATTAAGTAATGAGCAGTTTAATAATAATACAATGTTTGGTCTAGGTATTCTATTAATGAACAATAAGAAACAACACAATGATGAATGTATTTTTTTTCGTAATTTATCTCTTAAGCGGATCACCTAGAACACAATTTAGCAAAATATAAACTCCAATACAATTGGCTATCCAATAATTAAATATTTTATATATTAAAAATAAATAAAACATATAAGTGCTATTGGGCTATTTACGTCTCATATTAAAATAAGGAGGCGACATCAAGCATATGAGTATACTTCAACATATATAGAAATGCGCCAATTACAGAAAAGTGTCCTCTTAAAATTTAGAGTGGGCGTCAAGCCACTATAACATTTTTTTTTGTTTAAAAATGAGAATTTTATACACTAATAACCCCTTTTTCCACCTTTAATCTCAATCTACCCATATCTCTCATATTTTCCAATCTATCCATGTTTGTTGAGAATAATAAAGTCAAGTATGAGTTAGAGTCCCACATTGATTATAAATGTGGAGAGTTGAGTATTTATAGTGGGAGAACTCATACACCTATCACCTTAAGGTTTTGGGTGGATATGTGGTGTCTCTCTCATTTGTGTTGCTCTTGGACCAATATTGATGTTCCTCCTCATGTTCGAACAAATGGTATCATGAGCCTTTGGTTCGAGTAAAGGAACCAACTAACTTGTATCGAAATGCCCAGGAAGTTATGTGCTATTGAAATCAAAATGCCTAGTAAGAAGTGCCTAGTAATAGGTGTCAACGGCGGTACAAGTGTATATGGATAAAAGAGATTCCACTTGAGGAGGAGTATTGTGGACTCACACTAGAGGGGGAGTGTTGAGAATAATAAAGTCAACTGTGAGTTGGAGTCCCACATTGATTATAAATGTGGAGAGTTGAGCATTTATAAGTCGGAGAACCCATACACTTATCACCTTAAGATTTTGGGTGGATATGTGGTGTCTCTCTCACTTGTGTTGCTCTTTGCCCAATATTGATGATCCACCTCATGATCCAACAACGAGAATTTTTTACACTAATAACCACTTTTTCCACCTTTAATCTCAATCTACCCATATTTCTCTCATATTTTCCAATCTACCCATGTTTCAAACAAAAAATCACATGAAAAGGAGACTTACATCCGATTGATGTAGACTTTTATCAATTTGAAGGACACACCAATCTAATTGGTTCAACTACATATCCTTTATAAGGCGTGCAAATTGGTTCTAATTGACATTTATTTATTTATTTATTATTCAATTTTTAATATTTTGGTTTTAAATAATTAATTAATATAATATATATAACAAATTATTAATTAACAAAAAATTAATTAATAAAATAACACTTACACATAACCCCTACTGATATTGGCGACGGCTACTATATTGGTTTTATTTGTTAAAGAAATGTTGTGTGATTGGGTAAGTGAGTTGTCTTGGGATTTGAGTGTATGTTTGCGATTGGGTGTGTTGGACATTTGAAAAGATGGTTGTTCATGTGGGTCAGATAACAATATTTTGGAGAGATAGCCAAATGTAATCGATCTATACCATATAATGTATTCGCCACTTGGTTTACATTCATTTGGCATGATATAGCCAGTCATGAAATATTATGGCGATTCTTCCATTGAAGACACTCTACGTTGTTGTAGTATTTCAAATTTGCATATGCCCATTGGTGAGACATTTGACTTTTGTGATGTTTTTTGAAACGCCTCGGTAGATCAGGAACATTCTGATACATGTCAAATTGAAGTTTAACTCTATCGCTATGGTGCATTTTCACTATTCTAAAACAAATAATTGGTGTCGTTGAACTCCAAATGGTTGCATCCCTTGGATTGTCACCTTGTAGACATAGATATGACCTCCAGATAAACTGATGCATAAAATTAAGTTGTTAGATTATTAAAATTTAATATAATTTAAGAAAATATTACTAGTTTAGTTTAGGAGATATACATCATTTTTTCAAAGTTAATGGATAACCCACCGATATACTATGACACAATGATGGGGGGGGGGGGGGGGGGGGGGGATTTTTGTAATTCATCCCATATGTTGACTACCTAAAACACAAATTGTAAAACATAATTATGTGAGGGAAAATATTATAAATAAAATTTATGTGTATATTTATTAAGCTAGAAACTTACTTCGTTGCATATGGAAAGTTGAATGGATGATGATTTATTGGTGCTAGTGAATGCATTCTCGATCATCCCAATGCTTGTAGAAATAGGACACATACATATAATTTATGTACATCTACCATTGCGGCTTTACACAAACCTATATATATATATATATATATATATATATATATATATATATATATATATATATATATATATATATATATATATATATATATATATAGTTTGGTTAAACATGCATAGTCCCAACTATTAAGATATTTCAGTTAATTTAAGATTTTTATGTAGAGTTTTTACCCAAGATAGTTTAATACATTTTCCTCTCCTATCATCATTTGTCAAGACACAATCCAACAGATCATCGACTATGGTCGAGTTTATGTTAGTTTGGCTTTACCTCCTTACCATTCACACTAAGACCTAACAACACGTGTACATCTTCTAGTGTGACAGTACATTCACCAGTAGGAAGATGAAGGTGTGTGTCTTAGATCTCCATCTTTCTAGGAGATTAAGAATAAACTTACTATCAACAACATAAGATGTAATATTGATAACATGTCCAAAACTGACACAGTCTAGATAAGGACGAATCATTTCGTCGTGTGGAATATATTCACGGTTTCAAATCCTAAATCTTTTTACATCCTAACATGAATGAATAAAAAAGATAATTAATGCCATGACGTAGAAAATAACATAGTTATAAAAATTAAAATATGAAACAATTTAAAAGAACTTACATAAGAGATATGTTGACGAGTATTCCTTTATTTTTATCGTCCAAACATAAAAAAGCTATTTTCACTAGTAAATCAGAAGCAAGTAAGAATGTGGAGCGTATTTTGAATTGTTTGTGTAAAAATTAAATTGTGTAAGGGTGATATACTAGTATATACTGTAGTAGATTAGAATTATGATTAAATTCTATTCCCTCCGTTTCAAAATGATTGTAGCTAAAGCAAATAAAATTTGTTTTAAAATAACCGTCATTCTCAATTTTCAATGTAAAAATGACTGCTAATTTTTCAATTATATTCTTTAATTATTACTCTTTACACTACTTCCAATGCATTAACAGGGCTAATTTAATAAAAGTGTGACATCTTATGACAATATGATTACATTTTTTAATTTATATGCAAAAACTTTAAACAAAAGTCATTTTAAAATTGATGGAGTAACATTTTGATAGAGTTAATGAAATTTTAATGTGGTTGGTTGCATTCACGCAAAACATTGACACATTTTTCTACATATATTCTATAAAACTGCCTTTGCTTCAAATGATGCATGTTATGTTTTTTTGTAGGTGTCGTTGCTGCTATTGGAGCCTGCATACAATTAATAGATGAATGCATAGAAGTTATTGGTACATGCATTAGCAGTCAAGGTTTCTTTACATACAAAATTTTATGTGATGCATGTTGGTTATTTTGGTTGTTTGAAATATGTAGCAGCACTTGAGCAAAGAAGGTGTTGATGAAGATTGCACTTGAAAACTCAAAGCGTGTGAATTTCACACTAACCTTTAGGTTCAATTCGCCCGTACCAATTATTATATTTTGGATACAATAAGGATTAACAACAAATTCCCTTCAGGATACTTTGAATACCTTAATGTGAATTGCACAAACACACTAAGCTTATCTTTTGATAATAGTTTACAGAAAATTATTTCACATACTTCACTCATGCATTAATGAAGTAAGAGATGATTTTAGAACAATTGAAATGGTGAAAAATTGATGTGAATAATTCTATTTTCGTGTGCTTTTTCTATTTTTCAAGTGTCTCTATTTATATAGAAATTGGCATCACTTGGTGAAAAGAAACACTTTTTAATTCAAATTCTGAACCTGAAATAATGAAGCAATATATCCTTTTGACATTCACTATGTTTCACAAACGTTGCCTTGGTCTGATGGCAAAACGCTAGTTCATTTGTTAGCAGGCGCACGTACGAGACGCGAGTTCGAGTCCCATTGTTGTATATTTTTTAATTTTATTTTGATTACACTTCTAGTAATTAAAGTAAACTTTATTAAAAAATTAGCCACGTTGAGAATCAAACCGGAAACCCTTGCAATGATCAAACCTTCCATACCATTAAACCACCTTAACTTAATTGATATAATTTGATTTGCATATATACTCATTACTTCTGAAATTCAAACTTTCCAAATAATATTTTTGAAATCACTTACAATCCCCCACCATTTACAAAATATAATTAAATCTCAATTTTTTGGAAATATCATGGTTTCAGATAATGGTATCTTACGATTTGAACCATTACTTAGTAAATTAAGTTTTCACTCATCCCCGAATAGACAAGTAGACAAGCTTTTAACCAATTATTCATTAGAATAAGCGTACATAATTCACACATGAAATCTCGGTACTATCAAAAGAATTATAGAAATTGACACATTTAATATGGCCATGCGTCACGTACCCTTTTCACGAGAATTTAAGAGTAAAGCCGTTTAACTCTATGAAGCGGCCCCACTTCATTCTCGTATGTGTAGACTATATTAGAAATGCACCCATAATTATGCATTCCAACAAACACATGCTATATGTTTATTAAGAGGAAAACTCAACCTTCAATCTTTTACTTATGGTCCCCAAGTACTTTTGCTCTTTGGGATGTCTTTATAATCAAGTACTTGCAATCACTCTAATAGTGTACTTTCACCATTGAACTCAAGACTTAATATTAACTAAGTGTGAGTTGAGTTTCCACTATTGGTGATCAATTAGATATAGGCTTTAGACCCATCCCTAATGATGTTTTCAACACCATGTCTTTTGTCAGATCTTTCGTCAAAGGATCTGCAAGATTATTTTCTGTTATTACGAACACAATGGAAATTACTCCATTTGAGATTAAATTCTTCACATAGCTATGTCTTATACCAATATGTCTAGATTTTCCATTATATACTTGGCTATATGCTTTTGATAGTGTGGACTGACTATCACAATGTATGGATACAGGTGCCATTGGCTTTGGCCAAATAGGTATCTCATACAATAAATTTCTTAACCATTCACCCTATTTACTCCCGACAGCTAAATCAATAAATTCTGCAGCCATGGTGGAGTCGGCAATGCAAGTCTGTTTCTTAGAACCCCAAGAAACTGCACCTCCACCAAGATTGAAGATCCATCCACTAGTAGAGGCATGATCTTCTACATATTTTACCCAACTGGCATCTGTATATCCCTCTAAAACTTAAGGATATCCACTATAAGTTAAACTATAGTTAGTTGTCCCTTTCAAGTATTTTAATACTCTATTAACAACATGCCAATGGTCTTTACTTGGATTACTTGTATACCGACTTAACCTACCAACAACATATGCAATATCAGGTCTGGTACAAGTCATGTCGTACATCAAGCATCTGATTACCTTTGAATATTTAAGTTGTGCCACTGGACACCCTTTATGTGGCTGTAAATTAACATTTTGATCATATAGGGTAGAATCTGGTTTACAATTGAAGTGATCAAATTTCTTAAGCACCTTTTCGATGTAGTGAGATTGGGATAAACCAATATTTTCACCATCTCTTATGATTTTAATTCCTAAAATCACATCTGCTTCACCCAAGTCTTTCATATCAAAAATTTTGGATAAAAAAGTTTTAGTCTTTTCTACCTCATTTAAATCAGTGCCAAAAATTAACATATCATCCACATATAAACAAATCATGACACTTTTTCCATTGCTAAATTTACTATAAATACATTTTTGGTGCCATTGTTTGGGTGCTTGTTTTAACCCATATAAAGACTTGGTTAATTTACACACTTTATGTTCTTGACCTTTGATGACAAATCCTTCAGGTTGTTTCATATACACCTCTTTATCTAACTCTCCATTTAGAAAAGCAGTTTTAACATCCATTTGATGGATCACAAGCTTATAGATGGAAGCAAATGCCAAAAGCACTCTAATTGATGTAATTCTAGCAACAAGTGCATACGTATCAAAATAATTAATACCTTCTTTTTGTGTATACCCTTTAGCGACAAGTATAGCTTTGAATTTTTCAATGGTACCATCGACTTTCATTTTTCTTTTAAAGATCCCTTTACAACCTATTGGTTTTGATCCTGGTGGGAGATCTACTAGTTTCCAGGTTTTATTACCCATAATTGAGTCCATTTCTTCTTGGATAGCTTATTTTCAAAAAGCAGAATCTTGAGATTTTATTGCCTCTTCAAATGTTTAGGATCATTCTCTAGGTTATAGCAAATTGGTCCATAACGATTTATTGAATCATTATTTCCTTCTACAAGGAACATGAAGAAGTCTGATCCATAGTTTTTCACTTTTCAGATTCTTTTACTTCTTCTAGGTTCTGAACATGCTAACATATCATTATTAGATACATTACTTTCTAGACTTTAAACATCATAATGAGCATTGTCTTTGGAATTTTGAATTGAGGTAAATCTACTTTCTTGAAAAATTGCATTTCTTGACTCAATCACGGTATTAATAGGATAGGAGTCATTGGATTCAATAACCATGAATCTATATGCTTTGCTATTTTCAGCATTTCCCAGAAATACACATTCAATTCCTCTTTCTCCCAATTTCTTTCTTTTTGGTTCAGGCACCTTTATAATTGCTCTACAACCCCAAACTTTTAAATAATTAAGATTGGGTTTTCTTTTCTTCCAAAGTTCATATGGGGTTATCTTGTTCCTTTTATTAGAAACTCTAGGCAATATATAACATGCAGTTAGCATGGCTTCACCCCCAATATCCTTTAGATAAACCAGAATAGAATAACATGGCATTTACCATTTCTTCCAACGCCCTATTTTTCCTTTCTGTTATCCCATTTTGTTGTGGAGAATATGGTGCAGTTGTTTGATGCACAATACCAGTGGACTCAAAATAATTAGGATGATAGAACTCCCCTCCCCTATCACTTCTAAAACATTTAATGAAAGTCTCATGTTGAATTACTACTTGTGCTTTAAATATTTTAAATTTGTCGAAGACTTCATCCTTAGAATGCATTAAATAAACATAACAAAATCTAGTGCAATCATCAATGAAAGTGACAAAGTACTTTTTACCACAAATGATGGGCCAACCATGTAAATCACACACCTCCGAATTAATTAAATATAACACCTTAGAACTTCTTTCAATTCCTTTAAAAGGTTTTCTTGTGATTTTACTTAACATGCAAGTAGTACATGAATTTGAATTTTTGTCAAGATTCGAAATTAAATTTGATTTTATCATATCATTTAATTTTCTAAAGTTAACATATCCTAGTCGCATATGCCATAAATCACAAGACTCAACAATATAAGCAGAAATCACATTATTATTATTAACAACATTACACATGAACATATTCTCACAAAGATAAGCCTTCCCTACAAACATACCCCATTTGGATAGAATAAATTTATCTCCCTCAAATACAGATTTGAAACCATACTTATTAAATAAAGGTACATAAATCAAGTTCTTCCTAACTTCTGGGACATAAATAACATCTTGAAGAGTGAGTGTTTTTCCAGAAGTGAAATCAATCTCGACTGATCCTTTTCCTTTGACTTGAACAGTAGAGGCATTTCCCATGTACAAAACATTACCATTTTCTTCATTGATGGTCTTGAATAATTTGTTATTTTTGCACACATGACGGGTAGCACCAGAGTCTATTCACCAAGAATCAACATCTTTTATCATGTTGATTTCAAAAATGACGGCAACAAGATTGTCTTTTGTTGCAGTTGAATTCTTGTTTTTGTTCTCTCTTTTCAAGAACTTGCACTCATTTTTAAAGTGTCCTGGTTTTCCAAAATGATAGCAATTTCCTTTCTATTTCTTTCTATTGTTATTATTTCTATTAACATTATGATTTTCATAAGATTTTCCAAAATCTCGTTTTCATTTCTTGGAAGTTTTACTTGAATTTTCTTCTTCCATTACATGCATCTTCTCATGAGCAATTTGATTTTTAGTATCACGTTGTTTATGATACTCTTCTTCTAAACGAAGGTGATTACCCAATTTCTCAAGAGATATGTCATCTTTCTTATGTTTCAAATATTTTTTTAAATCTTTCCATGATGGAGGAAGCTTATCTATTATGGAAGATACAATTATTGATTCATCCATATGCATATCACGTTGTTTGTAGTTATTGGGAATACGTTTGATTTCATACATTTGTTCCATTACAGACCTATTGTCTACCATTTTATAATTATTGAAATGAGAAACAAGAAACTTCTTACTTGTAGCATCTTCTTGCATGTATCTTAATTCTAGTTTTTCCCACAGTTCCTTTGCACAATTGCTACTTTAATAGATATCGAATAAAGAGTCTTACTTACCGTTGAGAATATGGCCCATGCAAATGTAATCATCATTGTCCTATTTTTGTCTTTCTCTCGTTTCAGCAATGGTTTCTTCTTCCCTCTCTAATGGTCTTGCAGTGTTCAGAATATACACCACTTTTAATGTTGTAAGTAGAAACTTCATCTTTTTTTGCCAACGGATAAAGTTGCCTCCATCAAACTTTTCCAATTTCAAAAAGTTGGATGTCATTTCTTTGAGTGATGCTGCCATTGATAAGTAAAAAATAATTGAACCTAAAGATTGTTAGTTATTTTGGTTGTTTGAAATATGTAGCAGCACTTGAACAAAGAAAGTGTTGATGAAGATTGCACTTGAAAACTCAAATCGTGTGAATTTCACAATAACCTTTAGGTTCAGCTCGCCCCTACCAATTATTATATTTTGGATGCAATAAGGATTAACGACGAATCCCCTTCTGGATACTTTGAATACCTTAACGTGAATTGCACAAACACACTAAGCTTATCTTTTGATAATAGTTTAATAAAAATCATTTCCTATACTTCACTCACGCATTAATGAAGTAAGAGATGATTTTAAAATAATTGAAATGGTGAAAATTTGATGTGAATACTTATATTTTTGTATGCTTTTCTGTTTTTCAAGTGTCTCTATTTATATAGAAATTGGCATCACTTGGTGAAAAGAAACACTTTTTAATTCAAATTCTGAACCTGAAATAATGAAGCAATATATCCTTTTGACATTCACATTGTTTCACAAACGTTGCCTTGGTCTGATGGCAAGGCGCTAGTTCATTTATTAGCAGGCACACGTACGAGACGCGGGTTCGAGTCCCATTGTTGTATATTTTTTAATTTTATTTTGATTACACTTCTAGTAATTAAAGTAAACTTTATTCAAAAATTAGCCAAGTTGAGAATCAAACCGGAAACCCTTGCAATGATAAAACCTTCCATACCATTAAACCACCTTAACTTAATTGATATAATTTGATTTGCATATATACTCATTATTTCTGAAATTCAAACTTTCCAAATAATATTTTGGAAATCATTTACAATGCATCACAATGTTGACAACCACTTTAGGAAGCTACCACCAATTGAAATGGAGGAGAGAGTAATCTTCAATGATTAATGGTATTTTCCTTTCCTTTCATGTGATGCTTATATGGTGTTGTAGCATCGGTATTTGTGACGCGACCACTACCGCTTTTAATGCTACTTTCTGATTTCTGTATTTATCCTATGAAGGTTAAAAGGAAGTGTAGCGTGCGATTTTTGTCGGTGACACGACCACCTTATCGCCATGGGAATTTCCTCACCGCAATGGTAGGAACTTGGGTGCTACTTTCTGATTTCTTATTTATCCCGTGAAGCTGAAAGGGAAATGGAAGCTATCTAAAACTAACCTTGCACGCAAATGTTTATTTAACTAACGCTAAGAGAGATTGGGGAGTTCGAGGTCAGGTTATACAATGGGGAGTTGTCAATTACCCATCCTACACATGGTTATCCATGGGTTAATTAGCATTAAGTTCTGCTTTCTACTTGATGGTGTTTGCCTGTGAATGGGAAAGTTTCTTCTTTGTGGGGATGTCTGAGAGAGAGAGTATTTTTGTTGTTTTTTGGGTTTTTCGATGTTTTTGGTAAGGTACTGGACCTAAGGTTTTTTATAAGTGTGCTCGCTAAGATTTCACAATCTTATGCCTATGTATTCCCATAATGATAACAGGGAAATCAGAGCAATCATAGTTCCTCCTATTCTATGGGAGAAAAAGATGTCTGGTGTCTTATTCAAAGTCCAAGATTGAAGCTAAAGGTTGAGTATTTGTGCCTTGTTCAAAGCCCAAGATTGAAGCTAAAAGGTTGTTTGACTGAGAGAGAATTTGTCATCTCTAAAGGGAGATATCTCACCTGTTATTCACAGTTGTCTGAGTGACTGGTTTTAAAGGGGAATTACTTTAACTGAAATGTATGGATTCCAGCAATGCCATAATTTCCTTTGTAGGGAATTTGTCCTGAAGGAGAAAACTTTAACTCTGTGTAGAGCAATGCCATTTTTTCTTAGGAATCTTTCATACTAAGAGAGGGACATTGGCATGGATGTAAATAATCCAGAGGCTTGCCACTTACAACAATTAGACGAAGTTTACCAGGATAAGAGATGGACTATAGCTTGGATGTTTGTATCAATAATTGTGCCACTTACAACATTTATCTAGGATTAGGGTTTGTTTTGATTGTCTTTTTTGCTGTGTGATTGTACAGAGAAATGTCTTCCTGCATAGAGATTTTGATTTCCTCTTAAGGGATGTTGATTTTTGTGTGCCTTGATCAAAGCCCAAGGTTGAAGCTAAGAGGTTGGTTGATTCCACTAGGGAGATCATTATACAAAGCCTAAGAGGAGGCTGGAAAATGACTGACCTAACAAGAGAGTGTTTATATGTGTCTTGTACAAAGCCCAAGATTGAGGCTGAATGAGAATTGACTCTTTGGGGAAAGGTTTTATCTGTCTTGTACAAAGCCCAAGATTGAGGCTAAATGGGTTTGGACTCTGTTTTGAGAGCTTTTATATTTGTCTTGTACAAAGCCCAAGATTGAGGCTAAAGATTATGACTCCACTGCGGAGGACACTTATGGGTGTCTTGTACAAAGCCCAAGATTGAGGCTAAAGATTTACTGACTCAGCTGGAGAATTGTATGGTGTCTTGTACAAAGCCAAAGATTGAGGCTAAAAGATTAACTGACTCTACTGGAGAGATATTTATGGGGTGTCTTGTATAAAGCCCAAGATTGAGGCTAAAGGATGATCATTATACAAAGCCTAAGAGGAGGTTGGTTGGGGAATTTCTTATATGAAGCCTAAAAGGAGGCTAACTTCTGTTGAGGATTATTTGAGATCCAGAGACAGGTCCAAATTGGGGGAATCAACCCTTGCTGGGATTTACAGAAGAGTTGAAATATCAGATGCCATGAGGTTCTGATTCTGTTGGGGATTTATTAATGGTAAATTAACAGCAGTTGACCCTGACTGGGGGGATTTTAAAGTGAGGGTTTAGAGATTGAGTTATGAAACTGTGGAGGTTTTAACTCTGCTTGGAGATTGATCTAGTGATCAAATTTTTTCCTGTGCTTTAGCAAGTTTGAAGGTTTCTTTGAGATCCAAGAGGAGATGAGACTGTCCAAGTCTACTAGTATGAAAAGGTTTATCTCTTGACTGGAGAATGATCTTTGTATGATGCCCAAGAGGAGGCTGATGTTTTAAGGGATGAGAATCAACCCTAAATTGGTTTGATACTTTGACTCAGGAAGACTGCTCTAACAAAGGATGACTAGGTTCTGTTCGATACCTTTAAGAGGTCTCTGGGTCCTTGTACTAAGCCCAAGAGGAGGCATGAGAACTTCTAAGAAGCCTGAGGGTTCTTGTACAAAGCCCAAGAGGAGGTTGGGGATGCTTTTAGGAAGTCTGTGGGTCCAAACTTAAGAAAAGTTCAAGAAAAGTTTCACCGGGAATACCTTTTCTTTAGTGAACATTTCTAGGGTTTTAAGAAATTCAAGAGAGGTTTCACCGGAAATTAATCCTCTCTGGGGAAAGTGAATTTCTTTGACAATTTTCTAATAGTGACAGTCTGAGAAAAGTTTCACCGGGAATAATGCCTTTCTCTGTTCCATATTGTATAAGCCCATGAGGAGGCAAGACTGTATCTGGAAATTCCTCTAGGGAACTAGTTTTGATTGTGTTGAAAGAGTGACCACTGACTTTATCTAATCTTAGACCTAATTGCCAGGGAAAACTCTAAGCGGATATACAAGTATGTATACAGTTGATATAAATAGACAAGTATTTAAAAGAAGGTAGAAGGACTTACAGGTGAGCAAGCTTCCAGCATTACAAACAAATATATATACACACACACAAGTATGTAAAAGAAAACTGTTTAAAACTTACAGGCGAGCAAGCTTCCACGACTGTATGGTTAGTTGTTCAAGAAATTGAAGAAAGTTTTGATAACAACTATCAATTTGAATTTGAATCAAAAGAGAAAGTTGTACTGAAAAGAAATTTGGGGCTTGTACTCGAAGAGAGGCCCAGATGAATTCTTTTGAAAAGGCGACGATTGCGCCGTAGTTTTGAAAAAACAGCAGAGGGATTTATACAGTGACTGAGGCCCAAATTATTGTATTTACAAAGAGGTGGGTCTTACACTCTATTAGAGACCCAAAGTTTATTTTTGTACAAGAGATGGGGCTTACAACTCAGAAAGAGGCCCAGATGAAAAACAATGATCGCACTGTTTATTTTGAAAACTGTACTTGGGCTTATACAAATGACTGAGGCCCAAATTTATTTATGTACAAAAGGGGGGTTGGGTATTACACTTTATTAGAGGTCCAAAAGTGTTTTTAAGAAAAGGAATGGGACTTACAACACAAGGGTAGGCCCAGTTGATTTTGTTTTGAACTGGCGATCGCGCCGAGATTTTTGAAAACACAGTGGGACTTATACAATGACTGAGGCCCAAAAAAGTTTGTATTTACAAAAGGGTTGGGTCTTACACTCTATTAGAGGCCCAAAAGTGTTTTTAAATTTTAAAATTAAGAAGAAACCCTAATTTTAAATTAAAATGTCATTTTTCACAGGAAATTTAAATAATAAATGATAAAAATATCAAATATATTCAAAACCAAATTGTATACTTTGAAAAATATTTTGAAAAATCATGTTTAATCACATGAAAATTTGAAATTCATTTGGAATGAAAAATCAAAGTGAGAATTTCATTTTTTAAATGTTTAAAAACAATTAAAATGAAATTAATTACAAAAATTCTAACTATATTAAATGAATAATATAAATTGGTTTTTTTTGTAAAATAAAATATTTAAACATTTTTTTGAATTTTGAGAAAAAGAACCAATTCAAAAACACAAATATTCAGAGAGAAATTAATTTTTGAATCAATTAAACAAAATATCAAAAATTCAAATATTTAAAAATTTGAAAAAGGGCGCCACGAACACTTAGTTCTTGCCCGCGCCCTCTGTTTTTCTAGATTTACGTTTTCTCCCTTTTCTTCATGATTACTCAATGGTTTTGCACGATTCAAGTATCAATCTTGTTCGTTTTTTAACAAGGATCACAACCATATAGTTTAATTGCATTTATATTAAGTATGGAGGAAGAAATTAGTGGAAAACCTCAAGAACCCTAATTTCAGCATGAACACAATGAAATTCTATACACTATTGATTCATGGCAATTGATTGAGGGTTATTACTCTACATACATCTATAAACAAGATGGTAACTCAAAAGTGCATTCATGATGCATGGATCATAGAGTTTGAAGGGTTCAGGCTTACCTATTGCAGCTGGTGATCGAGCTTGATGATGAAGGTGTTGTAAGTTGGTTCCAATGATCTGGAAAGCTTCTTTAGATGCCAAGGAGTGTGTCTGAATGCTTGGAGTGGTTTGAACTGAGCTGGAACTTGATGTGGTACCTCAACTGCAACTATGTCAAGAACTTGAGCAGTTGGCTGGTGATTTTATGAATTTGATGTTCCAGATGTTGTTTTAGTGTTTAGATCACCTACATATTATGTTTATGAGGCATTGGTATGATTGGTTTGGTATGAATCACTCTCAATCTCAAAACCCGATAGTGACTTAAGTTAGAAGGCAAATTTGGAGTAAAAGAGAGAATTTGAGGAAAACATCAGTTTGTGTGCTTTGGTGTACTCAAACTGATCACAAATGAGCTCTATTTATACTAGAGCAAGTTTGTTTTGGCTGAAATAGTGAATGGCAACTGCAGCAGGTCTTTGGCCAATTGTAGCATAAAGGTGTTCAAGTCTTCTCTAGCCATTGACTTGAGATAAGGGAGCAGGCTATGAGTCCTTTGTTGCAGGGATAAGGCTTGACTCATTCAGTTAGACTTGCCTCAGTTCATGCCACCTTGATGCATCCATTGAATGCTTGGTGCCAAATTTGAAATTTCAAAGTTTTGCATCATCAGATATCACATGCCACAATGATGATCTTTTGTCTTGAAAGGCTAGGCTTTTGGCATTTCGTGTTATGGATCAGATCATCCACTCATTTATGTTGTAATTGGGAAGAACTTGAATGATAAAAGTGCCAAAAATGAGTCTAAGGAATCGTGGGGTGCAAGTTTGCACCAAAACCTGTCTTGAAAATAGTTGCAGCAAGGCAGCTTGGGAGGTCCATAACTCCTAGCTCAAATGGAGTTTGATGGAGTTCTTGGACTTTTTGGAAAGCTTGTATAATGTACTTCAACTTTGGTTTCCAAGGCTAGTCTTAATTCAGCTTGGATCAAAGTGAAAAATGGGCTTAAAATTGGTAAAAAAAACCAAACAGATTCTGCCTAGAAATTTTTCTAAGTGTTGGATTTTTTCACACTTTTCTTGATTTTGACCACTTCATAACTTAAAATCCATGAATTTTCTGGCTATGGACCAATCCTACACTTTTGAAGTATGTGAGAAGAGCTTTCATTTGAGTGTTGGATGGAAGCAAATGGGTTTATGGTTAAGGAGTTATGACCTTGCAAAGTTGGTACCAAAACACTTTTGTTCCATAACTTAGAAAATTTTTGGTTTCTCAAGGTTGCCCCTTTTACAAGAAACCTCACTTTTCTTGAATTTTCTTGATGAATGATGATCAAAATCATAGATTAACATTATTTTTGACTTAGGGGAACCATTTTTGTAAAAAATTCCAAAAAGTCAAACTTGATTTTAGGCATAGTTGACTTTTTGTCTGATGAATTCCAAACTGTGTGATCCTCTATGAAATCAAGTCCCTGACCTACTTCAAACCTAATGGATGTATTCCATAGGTGTTTTAGGGTGTTTAGAATCATGTCCCAAGGTTTGAGAACATGTCTTTGTCAAAAGTCAAAGATACATTTGACTTTTTCTTCAAAACCCTAATTGTGATCCTGATGAAATTGAAACTTGTGAATCAAGCTTCTTTGATCAATCCATTGTTTCAAATAGATCAATGTGGTGTACTTGAGGCCCTCAAATCACATCTTGAGGTTTTGGTTCATGTCTTGCCTCAAAGGTCAACTTAGGGGTGAATTAGGTCAAGAAACCCTAATTCCTGATTTATGATGAATGCTTCCCTCGAGGCTATTTTGACTTGTTGATTGGGTCCATGAGGCCCCTTTTAGCATTTTGGGTCATGCTTTAAAGTAATGGCTCATACCCAGATGAAAATTTTCATCTGGAGGCCTTGGTCGACCAAAACCCTAATTTGGTGACACTGACAATCTTGAGGCTAGATCAGCTTGAGATGTTGCACTCTTGTGCTTGATTCTTGATATGAGAGATCTCTTGATCCTTCATGGATGTTTTAAGAGGTTAGACAAGTTGAATATCATGTTGTCGTAACCCGAAATTTGACCTCCCTCTTTTGGCCTTTTGCATAAGCATGCGCACTCGCATCGTCGGCATACGCATTCGCATTTTTCTCTATGTGTTTCTTATAGCAGGATCTGCAGGTTCTCCAAGCCCGATTAATCGAATCCTCACAAGGTCATCACATCACCAAAACAAGCCCAAAATGAAGGTTTCCATGTTTATTTATCAATACAAGAGATGGAAAATCGGAACCAGGACTTCAGCATCTTGTCTTTTGCAAATTTTGTGGAAATTTGACTGAAGTAACCGGTTAGCACATATGCTGTAACCGGTTACTCAGTGTATTTTTCACCAAAAAAAGCAAGTTTTCAAGCATGTAACCGGTTAGCACATATGCTGTAACTGGTTACTCAGTGGAAAATTTCAGTTTCTGCTGCATTTTTGGGATAGCACCATGCACTCTCCTTGGTCATTGATTCTACGGTATTCTAGCAATGTGTGGAACATTCTAGACATTTCAAGGCTATTCAATTCAATCCAAGTGCATTTATTCTAATGCTTCACTCCAAATTAAGTGCACCATGTTCCTTGTTTTACAAGCATGCCAACCTTTGGATAGGGAAATTCACATTGGGATTGTTACCGAGTTGGTTCTAACTAACAGAGTTAACCACCTTGACTCAGTGAGTCAAGCCCAACTAACTCCAACCCTAACTCCAAACCCAAAGCTAAGTCCAAAGCTAATTCCAAACCATCTCACACTCCAAACCTAAAATCTATATGTACTCGCCTTCATTCATTTTCAAGGACCTTCAACCATTTTTCACAATTCACTCTCAATTCTCTCATTTTCCTCTGCATTTTTCTGCAACTTCTACATCTTCATCTCAATTCTCATGCCAAAACCTCACCAAAAGCTCTTATTCTTGAAGGATAATCACTTTTCACATTGAAAGTGATTAATTCTTGAGCTTAACCTCCATCATTTGGCATTCTTTGGTGGGATTCCTGGAATTACATCTTATTCTACTACAATCCAAGAGTTCTACAACTTTCAATTTGGTGCAAGTTCGATTTCGGTGCATTTTCGCGTTTTCGATCGGTTTCGACGCGTTTCGTCTACAAATTAAGGATCCTCTGGTTTTCTTTGATTTTCTGCATCAAAATCTCTTTACAACACTTACCAAGCCAAATCTCCGGCTTGTAGGTTGGTGGATCTAACTAATTTTACCATTTCGCGCATTTTCGTATCGTTCGCAATGTAGTCGATAATTGTTGTGTGTGATTTGGTTTTGCATTTGTTTGATCCATGATCCTATTGTGTTAGTTGATTCTATCACTATTTATTTGTTGTTTTCAAGTTCAATTTTCATGCACAATTTCAGTTCCTAGCATGTGGTGGTTGGCATAAGTGATTATGTGTTGAAAACTACTTTTGAAAAGCTGTTTTTGCTGTTATTTTTGCCACTGTCTCAGTGGTAATCGGTTAGCAGTTATCCTGTAACCGGTTACACAGTTCAATTTTCAACAAATACACTGATTTTCAAGTATGTAACCGGTTAGCAGATATGCTGTAACCGGTTACCACTGAACAGAATGGCCAATTTTGAGTTTTTTCAAGCTTGTTTGATATCCTTTCTTCTTCTAACTTCCATGGATCAATGTGCTTCATTTTTATGGATGTCTTAAGTGTCATTTAACTTCCAATTGAAGCATGTTCATGAATTTTTGTTGCACACTTTTGATTATTCAAATTGTTCATATTTTGGCATCGTGTGAATGTAATCATTCTTGCATTTTTCTTTGATCACAAATAACATGATTTTGTGTTGCATTTTGTTGACCGCGTGGTACTGTTTTGTACTCCCTTTCTTGGTTTTGCATTAAGTTCATTCTTCATGGATGAGCTTAATCTTGTATAATAAATAATTCACACCTTTTGCCTTAACGATTTTTCATTCTCTTTGGAAAGTTGTTGCCATGGTTTTTCCCTTTGATTAATTGATCGAAACCATGTTTCGATTAGTTAATCTTCCCCTTTCCTCTCTTTAGGCTTCCTTTAGAGCTTTCTCTCTCATTCCCCCCGGTGGAGTTGGAGTTTCGCGCTGCGCCTTGCATCGGAGCACTGTACAAATTGATGCTGTTATGTTGTCCGTTTCTCCACGCAGGAGCACTGTACAACTTGGAGCTGTTGTGCCGTCCGGTTCAACTTTCGCATTACACACTGTGTGTTAGGGAAGGGATGAGAAGGGAGAATTCCTACTCTCATTCTGATTACTTCAGGTAGGGGACGAATGACCTTGTGCTTGGCTTAGTCATCTCTATCTCCAGGCGGTAATGTGATTTCTTTCCCCGGTCGAGTTGATCCTTGATCACTCTTCTCTCTTTGCAATCTCTTTCGATCCTTGATCACTCCTATCTCTTTCAATCTCTCCTTTTGATCAATCACCATCCTTCTTGGTTAAGATCATTATTCTTGAGCTAGCAATCTCTCTTTGTTCCATTACTCCTTTCTTCTTGTAATCAATCATTGCTTTTTGATTCCACTGAAGAGTCTCAATTTTCTTTCTTTGGTCCAACACAGTTTTCCTGTCGCGACCGTTTTTTCCACAGGAGTTTGCAACCTCCTCTTGGTTCTTCTCCTTTGTTTGGTTAATCACTGTCGGTCAGTTAAAACACCAATGTTTGCACTCATTCTCAGTTAACCATAGTCCGTCTGTTAAAACACTGAGTTCCTTGGGTTAATCACCTCCTCTTGGTTAATCACCCCTTTCTTCAGTTAACCACAACCTGTCTGTTAAAATACTGAACCCCTTTTTTGAGTTAATCACCTTCGCTTGGTTAATCACTCATTTTTCTCAGTTAATCATAGCTCTCCTGTTAAAACCGAATCCCTTGTAGTTGGCAACCTTTCTTGGTTTGAATACTTGCACCCTTGGGCTAGTAACCTCTTTTGGTTCAATACCCTTCTTTGTTGGTCAAGTACTGTTTGTTCAGTCATTACCAACACCCCTTTTGGGTTACGACCTTTGGTCGGTCCTACACCCGTGATTCTGGTTAATCACAGTTTTCTCTGTTAAAACCAATGTTTCTCTATTTCCACAGAGTTGCAGTCTTTTCTTTCCTCGGTTAACCACTGTTTATCAGTTAATATACCGAGGCCCCTTCAGAGTCAAACACCTCCTATCGGTTCAGCACTCTCTATCTTGGTTTATCACAGTCTGTCTGTTGACACCAGCTTCTTTTCCTCGCCAGGGTCCTACTCTCTTTCTTCGATTAACCACTACGAGCCAGTTAATATACCGATTCTCCCTTCTTTCTTGGTTATGACACCATTTCTTTTGCATCCCCAACGGATCTTTCTCTATCTCTTATTCTCTTGATTTCGACCCCATTCTTCTCTATTCTTAGTACATTTGCATTTTCTTTCCTTTACACTCTTTTCTTGGTTTTGACACCATTTCTTTGGAATCCTCAATGGAATTTCCTTCTTTCTTTTGCTCTTGGTTTCGACACCACTTCTTTCTTCTCCTTGTTTCTTTCTTGTTTTCCTTTTCCGTTTAGTTCCCCGAACTACGGAAGCTCTGATTCTGCATTCTTTTGAATGTACGATACGTAGGCACGAGACGCAATGTCTTTGCGAGCACACTTCCACCCCTCTTTCCTTCTCCCTTTCTTCTTTTCTTCTTTGTCCCCTGGTTCCAAGAACTACGGCGCTCTGACTTCGTCATTGCACTATGAGGGTACGTAGGCACGAGGATTTCGTTCCTCCGCGAGCACTTTCCTTCTTTTCTTTCTTTTTCCCCTTTCTCTATCTCCTCTTTCTTTTAGCTAGAAGCCTTTAGATAGACAACCCATCCAATCCTAGAAGCGATCGAAATGGTTCCCGTCGAGTACGACGGATGCGTTAGGTGTTAATACCTTCCTTTCACATAACTGACCCCCCGTTCCCGTTTCTCTCCCCCTTGGGTTTTATCGATATTTTCCCTGTCCTTTGGGACTAAATAAAGTTCGGTGGCGACTCTGTTGTATCTTTGAGTGTGCGATTCACTCAGGTAGAAACCAGCCATCTTCAGCTGGCGACTCTGCTGGGGAAAGATTGATCTCTTGCTGGTCCATCCCTCGAGGGGTCTCGCCTAGTTTTGTTTGCTTTTTTGCTTGTTTGGGTGTTTATCTTTCGTGCTTTACTAGCTTTATTTTACTTGCTTTAGCTTTATGTGTATTTATCGCATTTCTTTACTGCTTTGAATATTCATATGCTGCATATTCTGGATATCTATTGTTTTCTGCTGTTGTTGGGATGGGTAGATATTATTGGAGAGAAAGGTCCTAACACCGGGCCTAGTATACACATAGGCTAGAACGTGGATAGTCGTGAGGCATGCGTTTTGTGCGTTGGGATATAACGAGACCCACATCCCATATCGTGATTCGTTTGAGAATATCTCCGTCCTGTGAGAATTCACTATGGCGGGGGGTTTTTATCCTGAGTCCTATGGTTTGGGCGACCTTTCTAGGGACCACCTTGCTGTGTCTAGATCACACCTGTGAGGGGGATGGGTTTTTGCAGGAAAACAAGCCACTTCATACCCTTGTTCTCACACACGCCAGATTTCCTCACTGACACATCAGATTATGTTGCACTGACACAGATTTATGTGCAGATATCTGGATTGTTCAGATTTAATTATTCGGACAGTGCTGGCTTCTTGGTGTTGTGTTGCATATCATTTCATCATGTAAATTAATTTTTTGCATGTGCATTTCCAGGTTTTCGAGGGCTTATCTTTTGTTGACATTATCATGAAGATGAGTACTGGTCGTCGTGGTATCTTCAGTTACAAGTTTGTGGAGCCTAAGCTGGGTGTTTTGAGAGGTTTGGCATCTTTGTTGGTTGGAGATCACAGAGGGGTTTTCATAGGTACTTATGGTAATCTATTGACCATCCTCAACACTGAAGCCAACATCACTGATATTCATACTCTGGTTCAGTTCTACGACCCGCCATATAGGTGCTTCACATTTCAGGATTATCAGCAAGCACCTACACTTAAGGAGTATGCTTATATTCTGGGGGTTGAGATCCAGAAGCAGGTTCCTTATGTTTATACTAGTGGTTGTCCGAAGTTTCATCTTATTGCTGATGCGCTTTGCATCAGTAAGAAAGATGTGGAGGATAATCTCAAGACCAAAGGGAAAGGTATTCGAGGGTTTTCTTCGAAGTTCTTGGTTGACAAGGCCACTACTTTTGTTAAGGATGGAAACTAGAAGGCTTTCAACGCCGTTCTCGCTTTGCTGGTATATGGGATTGTCTTGTTTCCGAACATGGAGGATTTCGTAGATCAGGCCGCCATCAGCATTTTCTTGTCCAAGAACCCTGTTCCGACGCTTCTTGCTGATACCTACCATTCTATTCATTCTAGGAATGAAAAGAAGAAAGGAACCATTGTCTGTTGTGCTCCTTTGTTGTACCGATGGTTCATGTCTCACCTTCCACATAAGGGTCCCTTTGTTGAGAATAAGGATAATCTCAAGTGGTCTCAACGAATCATGTCTCTTACCGCTGATGATATTTCTTGGTATTCTCGGGTCTTTGACGACATTCTAATCATTCTTCATTGTGGGAAATTCTCCAATGTGCCTCTCTTGGGTACAAAGGGTAGAATTAACTACAATCCGAGAATGGCTTTCCGACAGTTGGGATACCCTATGGTTCACAAACCTGATCTTGAGGTAGTGGAAGAGTTCATCTTTCATGAAGGGGTTGACGACATGGGTTCGCTAAAAAGGTTTAGTGCCGCTTGGACTCAGATTCATCTCGAAGGAAGAGCCGATTTGGGTAAGATGAATTGCGTAGCCAAGGAAGCTTACACACGTTGGGTGAAATAGCGCGTCAAAGAGATTTTGTTGCCATTCTCTCCTGAGCCTTCCATGAATGCCAAGCTTCCTGAACTTACCATTGTTCCTCCATATGAGGTCGATCAACTCAAGCTAATTGTTGAAAAGTTAAAGAAGGAGAATGCTGATCACCGTCTCAACCTTGATAGAGTCACTTCCAAGAAAGATAGCCTACAGATTGAGCTCCATCAGAAGCGTGAGCGTATGCTCAAAGAGGTGGAGGTTGAACTGAACAAGCGTAGGAAGGTGGGTGATGCTTTGAAGAGCACATATGAGGGACTTGCTTCAAAGAAGAGACAACTCGCCGATGCTCACTATCAGGCCTACAAGGGGGAGTTGAGCTACAACAAGCAACTTGAAGAGCTTCGAGGGAAGTTATCCGAGTTCAAGGCAAAGTGGCAAAGTGAACAAGACCGTGCTAATCAGTTAGCAAAGGACTTTTCCCAATGTCAAGCTAAGCTTGACAAAGTCTTCGGTGAGATTCAGAAGCTACAAGATCAAGCACATCAGAGCCAAGAGCAGATTAGTCAGCTCAACACAGAGAACACTCACTGGGAGCATCAAAGCCATCATCTACAGAACCTCCTGGATTAGAAAGTGTCCTTTCTTCAGGATATGCTTCAGGGACCTAATCATTCTTTGCTGCGCAACCTCATGAAAGATGCGAAGTACTGGAGTGAGAGGCATGACCGTCTAGCCAGATTTACTGAGCATGCATTGGAGGACCTACCAGGGTTGTTGAGGGATGCATACGCTGATGCATTGTCGCACCGGCTTCCTTGGGCAGTTTTTCATTTCTTATCTGTGTGTAGGGTGGTATTTGATAAGATCCGTGTGGATTTTGTTGTAGCCCAAAATGCATATATTTGACTTGTATGCGACTTGTACTTCTTTCCTTTATTGCTGAATGAATGAAGATTCTTGTTCACTCTATCTTTTAGGCCTTTACTTGTATGCTTTATGATATTGTCAACAAAGATAAGTTTAAGAATTCATGGAATTTAAAAATTTTATTTTTTTTGCATGCATATCATACATTCATCTGCACACATATGCACCTCCCTTCATCCGAAACTGTTACTCATCCTTGTCCGCCTTCCTTGTAGCAAGACGACGACTCGACATCGGTATTTTACTTGCTCAAGAAAATCCAGAATCATGGCTGACTTCGAAGCTGAGAACGTTGCGTACAAGGAAACTCTGGCACAATTCCAAGGTCGGATGGATCAGTTCCAGACGAACATGGATGTCATTATGGAGCTCCTTCGTGCCCAGAGGGATGCCGCTGCTGCTACCACTGTTGTTGCAACTACTACCGATGCAACTGTTGTCACTCCTGTGACTATTCCTCCTGTTGTTATAGCTACTCCTGCTATTGTTGTTCCTTCTCCTGCTAGAGTTGAAGTGCGAGTTGAGCCTGTGAATCAGCCTGCTGTTCAACCCAGTTTGAACCAGATGCCCGCTAGTTTTCCTTGGGGCATGACTCTGAATTACACTCCTCAGATTGCAAATAATGGTAGTGCCTTCATGCCATATCAGCCTTTTGTTGCACCCATGACTAATGGGAAGGCTGCCGCATATCCGTGGATCATGCCTACTCTAGTCCCGCCTCTAGTGGTGAATGATGATCTTGAGAATCTTCATGTTCAAACTCATCAAACCGCCGTATTGGTTGACACTGAAACTCCTGATGAAGAAGAGCATGTGTATAGAGGTCCTCCTATTCATGTTCCGGTTTCGTCTAAAGTTGCTCAAACTGCTGTTCCGAATGTTCATCCTGGGATGTTCTATCCTGGGGCATCTTCCTCAGCTGCTGGGGTACCTCCTCCAAATTATCTATATGGTGTTCCGATGGGTCAGAATGCTGGTCAGATGGTTAATCCGGGTTTGGTGTATCCTTCTCAGTTTGCTACTCCGCAGGTGAATGCTCCTGCCGCTTCTCAGCTGCCAAATCCTCAGATTCTTGTCAGGCCCACTAATCAGAATAGATCGGTTGACTACAAGTTGTTGGAAAAAGAAAGGTGAAGCCAACGCTATGACAACTCAAGTTTCTCCTCAGTATCAAGGTCCCATGGCTCCCATGTCGTACTATCCATATCTATACATTACTGCTGCACAGTATCAACAACCTCCATATCAGTATCATCCGCAACAACCCGTTCAGAATGCTCAGAATCAGCAACAGAATCAACAGAACAAAAATTAGCAGAATCAGAACCGTCAGAACAACAACAATCAAGGAAACCGTAGGCGTCCAAATTTCGACAGAATTCCGGTGTCATACACTGAATTATTTCCTTATCTGGTTCACCAAGGGGCAATTGTCCCCAAGCAGATTGCGCATGCAATTCCTCCATTTGGCCCGAAGCATAACCCAAATACGTCTTGTGTCTATCATGCTGGATACATAGGACATGCAACAGAGGATTGTTTTGTTTTCAAAACCAAGGTTCAGGAACTCATTGATAAGAAAGTTCTGACTTTTGCTGAGGAAGGACCCAACATTTAGAGTAATATGTTGCCGAATCACGGTGGGCCTGCGGTTAACATGATTGAGGATAGTCCGAAGGCTGAATTGATCATGGATATTGACGAAGTAAAGACTCCGATGTCTGTGGTTTTTAAGAAATTGAAGGAACATGGGCTGTTGAAAGGGTTGCATGGTAAGTGTCAGATTTGTGACGATAATCCCAACCAGTGTCGAAGGCTGAAGGGTTGCGTCCAGATTCTGATGAACCGTGGTGAAGTTCAATTTGCCAGATCTAAACCTGTTGAGGAAGTTGCTGCTATTGAGCCGTTTACCATCGTCTATAGGAAGGTTCCTGTGGAATCCCCTAAACAGAAGAAGGTGCAACCCATCGTTGTTTGCCCGCCGAAGCCGTTTTCGTATCAGAATTCTAAGGAGGTACCTTGGAAATATGGGTCTACTGTGTTTTCTGGAGGTCAAGCGATGAGGTTTGCCGAATCCGAGATCGTGAATGTTACAGCCGGTGGAGGTATGACTCGTAGTGGACGTGTGTTCGCTCCAAAAGTCACTACAAAGCCTGTTCAAGTTCCAACTGTTGTCCATCCCAAGGAAACATTTGCAACTGCAACCCCTGCTGTTCAACAAGGGGCATCTTCCGCCACAGTTCCGGTACCGAATATCCCGTCTAAGGATGTTTCAAAGGGCAAGGAGACCCTTGATGATCAAGAGTTCCTTAAGTTGATCAAGAAGATTGACTTTAAGATTGTGGATCAGCTGGGTCAGACTCCCTAAAGGATCTCAATTTTATCCCTACTCATGAGTTCGCCTGCGCACAGATCAGCTTAGTTGAAGGTCTTGAACAGTGCCCATGTCATGCAAGATATATTCGTTGTCGAATTCGACGATGTAGTGGCCAACATAACTACAAGTCGGTATTTGGGTTTTAATGAATCAGAATTACCTCCTGAAGGAACTACCCACAATAAAGCGCTGCACATATCTGTAACCCACACAGACATCCTGTTATCTCGTGTTCTAGTGGATACTGGTTCTTCTCTCAATGTAATGCCTAAGGGCACGTTGAGTCAATTACCAGTGGAGGGGATCGAGATGAGACCAAGTGCCTTAGTTGTCAGAGCCTTTGACGGTTCTCGAAGGCAAGTCATCAGAGAAGTGAATTTACCCATCAATATTGGGCTGCATTTGTTTATCATTTCTTTCCAAGTGATGGATATCAATCCTGCATACAGTTGCCTACTGGGTCGTCCATGGATCCACACAGTAGGGGCAGTTACATCCATTTTACATCAGAAGTTGAAGTTCATGTTTGAGGATCAGCTTGTCATTGTCTGTGGTGAAGAGGATTTGATTGTAAGCGAGTTATCGTCTTTTCGATATGTCGAGACCGAAGAAGGCATAGCTGAGGTGCCGTTGCAGTGTCTCGAGTTCGAAGATGGCAGCTCTGCTTCAACTAGTCAAAGTAGATCACCACAATTGACTTTAGCATCTGCAAAGAGTGCTAGGGAGACTATCCAGAAAGGTGCTTTGTCAGGCTGGGGGCACGTGATTGATGTGGTTGAGAAGCATAATCATTTTGGATTGGGGTATCATCCTGGTCGTCAATCTGGTTCCTCTGGTCAGAAGCAATACAACTTGATCAAGTTCCATAGCGCGGGTTTCCAGCAGGGTGACATCGTGGTAGCTGCTGATGATGTTGGTCCCAGTAATCAGATTTCAAGCTTTGTGCGCAAATGTCCGCCGGGTATCAAGCTCAAAAATTGGACATCTACCGTGATTCCTGTGGTTTTCCCATATAACATGTAATGCATTTTGCTTTCTCATTCCCTCATCCTCGCCCGAGACGAATGGATAGCTTGTAAAGGGCCTCACGTTTTTGCAATATTATGTGATCAATAAATAAAAGTTTTTTGCATTCAAAATCATGCTCTATTTTCTTTCTTTATTTTACTTTTCACAAACAAATGGCAAAAGTTTCTTTTCTTTTTCACTTTTAAATAGCTCATTCTGAACATATTCATAAACATGCAGAACTAATAAAAGCATTGATAATAACATGGAAAACATCCATTGTAATTCTGGAATTCCAATTAACCAAGCCGAAGACGATGGTAAGGAGGATTGTGAATTACCAGCTGAACTGGAAAGGCTCCTTGAGCACGAGCATAGAGAGATTCAGCCACACAAAGAGCCAGTGGAAGTTGTTAATCTTGGTACTGATGAGGTCAGAAGAGAAGTCAAGGTTGGCGCATCCTTCGCTGAGCATGTACACTCCGAGTTGGTCAAGTTATTGAAAGAGTATGTTGATATCTTCGCCTGGTCCTATCAAGATATGCTTGGGTTGGATACCAATATCGTTGAACATCACTTACCACTCAAGCCCGGATGTCCTCCTGTCAAGCAGAAACTCAGGAAAACTAGACCCGACATGGCACTCAAAATCAGAGAAGAGGTAAAGAAGCAGCTTGACACAGGGTTCCTCGCCACTTTCGAGTATCCTGAATAGATTGCCAACATCATCCCAGTTCCAAAGAAGGACGGCAAAGTCAGAATGTGTGTGGATTATCGAGATCTCAACAAAGCAAGCCCGAAGGATGATTTTCCTTTGCCTCATATTGATGTCTTAGTAGACAACACTGCGCAGTTCTCTGTCTTTTCCTTCATGGATGGTTTTTCAGGATATAATCAGATCAGGATGTCCCCAACTGATATGGAGAAGACTACTTTTATCACGCCATGGGGTACATATTGCTACAAAGTCATGCCATTCAGTCTAAAGAATGCAGGGGCAACATACCAGCGTTCCGTGACAACCCTCTTTCACGACATGATACATAAAGAGATTGAGGTTTACGTGGACGATATGATTGCCAAATCCAAAACTGAGGATGATCACTTGGTTCATCTGAAGAAACTGTTTGACAGACTCCGAAAGTTTAGATTGCGGTTGAATCCTGCGAAGTGCACCTTCGGAGTTCGATCTGGTAAACTGTTGGGCTTTATTGTTAGTCGGAAGGGCATTGAAGTTGATCCTGATAAGGTTCGGGCAATTCAGAACATGCCGCCTCCCAAAACAGAAAAAGAAGTCTGTGGCTTTCTGGGCAGACTCAATTACATTTCAAGATTCATTTCTCATTTGACGGCTACCTGTGAACCAATGTTCAAGTTACTAAGAAAAAATCAATTAGTTGAATGGAATAATGATTGTCAAGAAGCATTTGACAAAATAAAACAATACTTGCAAAAGCCACCGATCTTAGTGCCACCGGTTCCCGATATACCATTAATCATGTATCTCACCGTTCTTGATGAATCAATGGGATGTGTATTGGGTCAACATGATGACACTGGCAGAAAAGAACATGCAATTTACTATCTGAGCAAGAAGTTCACTGATTGTGAGACCAAATACTCACTCTTGGAGAAAACTTGTTGTACTCTGGTCTGGGCTGATCGACGCCTAAGACAATACATGATTTGCCATACTACTTTATTGATATCCAAGATGGATCCAATAAAGTACATATTTGAAAAGCCTGCTGTCTCTGGAAGGATTGCTCGGTGGCAAATATTGTTGACTGAGTATGATATCCAACATGTTACCCAGAAAGCAATAAAAGGGAGCGTCTTGTCTGACTACCTTGCTCATAACCTGTAGAGGGTTATCAACAAATGAAGTTTGACTTTCCCGATGAGGATGTTCTGTTTATCAGAGATTATGAGATTCCAGATGCTGACATTGGACCCGAACCAGGGGCACGATGGACGCTCGCATTCGACGGTGCCTCCAATTCTAAAGGTCGTGGAATCGGGGCTATCCTCATCTCTCCAACGGGTTTTCACCTTCCCTTCACTGCTAGATTATGCTTTGCATGCACCAACAATATGGCTGAATACAAAGCATGTATCTACGGTATTAAAGTGGCAATTGACATGAGAATCAATATTCTTGAGGTCTATGGAGATTCTGCCTTGGTCATCGGTCAAGTCAGAGGGAACTTTGTGACTTGGGATTCCAAGCTGGTTCCGTACCAACAACACATAGCAAAGTTGATTCCTTACTTTGATGAGATCACTTTTCATCATATTCCCAGAGAGGAAAATCAATTAGCTGATGCTCTTGCAACTTTAGCATCCATTTTCAAGGTCAAGTGGAAGAATGAAGCTCCTCATATCCGCATTGATCACTTGAACGAACCAGTGCACTATTTAGCAATCGAGGATGAGTCTGATGACAAGCCTTGGTTCTATGACATTAAAAGATATCTGGAAAAACAGGAATATCCCGAGGGTATCACTATCACTGACAAGAAGGCTCTTACGCGGCTTTGCCCCAAATTCTTCTTAAGTTGTGGTATACTGTACAAGAGGAATTATGATTATGTGCTGCTCAGATGCGTGGATAGACACGAAGCACACACGATCATAAGGTCCATACATGAGGGCTGCGAGGGTGTACATGCTAAAGGTTCTGCTATGGCTAAGAAGATCCTTCGGGCTGGGTATTACTGGACAACAATGGAGGTAGATTATTACAACTTTGCCAAAAGATGTCACAAGTGCCAAATCTACGGAGACAAGATCCATGTGCCTCCAACTCCATTGAATGTCTTGACTGCACCTTGGCCATTCTCCATGTGGGGTATAGATATGATTGGAATGATCGAGCCGAAGGCTTCCAACGGTCATCGATTTATTCTGGTTGCTATCGATTACTTCACCAAGTGGGTTGAAGCTGCTTCTTACGCAAACGTTACACGACAAGTGGTTGCTATATTTATCAAGAAAGAGATAATCTGTCGTTATGGCATTCCTAGCAACATTATCACGGACAATGCAAGCAACCTGAATAACAACATGATGAAGGAGTTGTGTCAAGAATTTAAGATCGAGCACCACAACTATTCACTATATCGGCCCAAGATGAATGGCGCCGTCGAAGCAGCAAACAAAAACATCAAGAGGATTGTCCAGAAAATGGTCAAGACTTACAAGGATTGGCATGAAATGCTTCCCTTTGCACTGCACTTCTACTGGGGCAACTCCGTATTCGCTCGTGTATGGTATGGAGGCAGTTTTACCCATCGAAGTCGAAATTCCTTCGCTCAGAGTCATCATGGAAGCAGGTCTTGATGAAGCTGAATGGCTTTAATCCAGATACGACCAGCTGAATCTCATTGAAGAGAATCACCTTACAGCCATTTGTCATGGTCAATTGTATCAGAGACGCCTCAAACGAGCTTTTGACAAGAAAGTTCTTCCTCAAACATTCTGTGAAGGCAAACTCGTGCTCAAGAGATATTCACTTGTTCGCTCGGACCCACGAGGCAAGTGGGCTCCCAATTACGAAGGACCCTTTGTTGTCAAGAAGGCCTTCTCAGGCGGAGCCCTGATCCTCACCACAATGGATGGGGAGGAGTTGCCATCGCCCGTGAACTCCGATACAGTCAAAAAATATTATGCCTGAAAAAAATGGATAAGAGTCCGCTAGATTGACATCCGCAAGGACAATCTAGGCAAAAATGGACGTCCTGATGGACCGAAAAAAAAGAAATGTCCATGCAAAAGTTAGGGACGATGAAAAAAACAATAACAGCCCGCTAAGTTTAAAACCCGAAAGGGCGACTTAGGCAAAAATGGACATCCCGGTGGACGAAAAAAAATGTGAAAACATGTCCATCCAAAAATTAAGGATAAAGGCATTTGACTGTGAATACTTGGGCCTCTTTTCATCACGGCTGGACCTCAGACGGTAACAGAGCAGCCGAATCATCATCAACTGGTGCAATTCGTTGGAACCTAGACTTACAGTGGATGGTGGCCAATGTTGTAATCAATGCAAAGCATAATTTCCCTTTGCCATTTACATTTGTTTTTCAATTTTATTGCAAAGTTCCTCATCAAGGATTTTGCATCCTTGTACACACTTTATGTATAAAATTTTACATTTAATAAAATGCATTCTTTGTCGTCTCAAGTTATTTTCATTCCAGTATTTTGTTTGCAAAATAAACAATTATTTGCGATCACATAATACTAAAAAATGTTGAGAACAATAAAATGCTAAATCAATCGAGAAAGCATTACGCATCGCATGTGTTATTGGTAACTCCTGCAAGATAATTGGTAGTATCCTTTGGTAAGCCTAACGTCTAGCCGACAATGGAATGATTCTATGAAGAAGTCGTTGTCTCCTCAGCAGAGTCATCATTCTCCCCATCAGGTTGCCAAGGTGTTCCCCAGCAAAGACACTTTACTCACTTTTCCCCAGCAAGGGTTGTCCATCGTCTCCAATGATTTGGAAATATCTGTCACCAGCAGCAGTGGTCTCCTCAGCTGAGTCAACATGATTCGGAAACTTCTTTCCCCATGCAGAGCCAGTCTTGGTAGGAAGGATTAATTTAATTCTTTCATCCCTAACAGAGATAGCCATGGTGATTTAGAAACCTGAGATGTTCTCAGTTTCTTTCCCCGGTGGGATCATCATCCTTTGTGAACTCTCTTCTCCAACAGAGTTTGTCTTTATCTGTAGGTCCTCGCCCCGGTCAAAGGTGTCGAAGTCGTTTTGCTACGGTTTCTGCCAAACCGCATCGCTGTGCCTTATCCTGCGCCTCTGCATTGCATGATATCAAGCAACATGTAGTAACGCATACATAGCATATGCATGGATCATACTCCCTCTCTTTTTTCCTGACTTATCTGCCAACAGATTTTCAGCCAAACCTTGCACTTATCTATTCTACCTTGCACCGCTCTGTTTGTCGCCGTCGGCCAAATTCTCGAGCTACTCTTTTATTCAATCCCCTTTTACCTCGAATCATCGATAAGCTGGCGCAATTCGTACATTCAGGTCCAAGAGGATTAAATAGGGGCAGTTGTCGTAACCCGAAATTTGACCTCCCTCTTTTGGCCTTTTGCATAAGCATGCGCACTCACATCGTCAGCATACGCATTCGCATTTTTCTCT
Organism: Lathyrus tuberosus; assembly: GCA_022829125.1. NCBI lineage: Eukaryota > Viridiplantae > Streptophyta > Magnoliopsida > Fabales > Fabaceae > Lathyrus > Lathyrus tuberosus. The sequence goes on from JALAZF010000233.1 coordinate 2,431,045, forward strand.
ATGTGTTTCTTATTGCAGGATCTGCAGGTTCTCCAAGCCTGATTAATTGAATCCTCACAAGGTCATCACATCACCAAAACAAGCCTAAAATGAAGGTTTCCATGTTTATTTATCAAGACAAGAGATGGAAAATCGGAACCAGGACTTCAGCATATTGTCTTTTGCAAATTTTGTGGAAATTTGACTGAAGTAACCGGTTAGCACATATGCTGTAACCGGTTACTCAGTGTATTTTTCACCAAAAAAAGCAAGTTTTCAAGCATGTAACCAGTTAGCACATATGCTGTAACCGGTTACTCAGTGGAAAATTTCAGTTTCTGCTGCATTTTTGGGACAGCACCATGCACTCTCCTTGGTCATTGATTCTGCAGTATTCTAGCAGTGTGTGGAACATTCTAGACATTTCAAGGCTATTCAATTCAATCCAAGTGCATTTATTCTAATGATTCACTCCAAATTAAGTGCACCATGTTCCTTGTGTTACAAGCATGCCAACCTTTGGATAAGGAAATTCACATTGGGATTGTTACCGAGTTGGTTCTACCTAACCGAGTTAACCACGTTGACTCAGTGAGTCAAGCCCAACTAACTCCAACCCTAACTCCAAACCCAAAGCTAAGTCCAAAGCTAATTCCAAACCATCTCACACTCTAAACCTAAAATCTATATAAACTCGCCTTCACTCATTTTCAAGGATCTTCAACTATTTTGCACAATTCACTCTCAATTCTCTCATTCTCCTCTGCATTTTTCTGCAACTTCTACATTTCATCTCAATTCTCATCCCAAAACCTCACCAAAAGCTCTTATTCTTGAAGGATAATCACTTTTCACATTGAAAGTGATTAATTCTTGAGCTTAACCTCCATCATTTGGCATTCTTTGGTTGGATTTCTGGAATTACATCTTATTCTACTTCAATCCAAGAGTTCTATAACTTTCAATTTGGTGCAAGTTCGATTTCGGTGCATTTTCGCGTTTTTGATCGGTTTCGACGTGTTTCGTCTACAAATTAAGGATCCTCTGGTTTTCTTTGATTTTCTGCATCAAAATCTCTTTACAACACATACCAAGCCAAATCTCCGGCTTGTAGGTTGGTGGATCTAACTAATTTTACCGTTTGGCGCATTTTCGTATCGTTCGCAATGTAGTCAATAATTGTTGTGTGTGATTTGGTTTTACATTTGTTTGATCCATGATCCAATTGTGTTAGTTGATTCTATCACTGTTTATTTGTTGTTTTCAAGTTCAATTTTCGTGCACAATTTCATTTCCTAGCATGTGGTGGTTGGCATAAGTGATTATGTGTTGAAAACTACTTTTGAAAAGCTGTTTTTGCTGTTATTTTTGCCACTGTCTCAGTGGTAACCAGTTAGCAGTTATTCTGTAACCAGTTACACAGTTCAATTTTCAACAAATACGCTGATTTTCAAGTATGTAACCGGTTAGCAGATATGCTGTAACCGGTTACCACTGAACAGAATGGCCAATTTTGAGTTTTTTCAAGCTTGTTTGATATCCTTTCTTCTTCTAACTTCCATGGATCAATGTGCTTCATTTTTATGGATGTTTTAAGTGTCATTTAACTTCTGATTGAAGCATGTTCATGAACTTTTGTTGCACACTTTTGATTATTTAAATTGTTCATATTTTGGCATCGTGTGAATGTAATCATTCTTGCATTTTTCTTTGATCACAAATAACATGATTTTGTGTTGCATTTTGTTGATTGCGTGGTACTGTTTTGTACTCCCTTTCTTGGTTTTGCATTAAATTCATTCTTCATGGATGAGCTTAATCTTGTATAACAAATAATTCACACCTTTTGCCTTAACGATTTTTCATTCTCTTTGGAAAGATGTTGGCATGGTTTTTCCCTTTGATTAATTGATAGAAACCATGTTTCGATTATTTGATCTTCCCCTTTCCTCTCTTTAGGCTTCCTTTAGAGCTTTCTCTCTCATCCCCCCCCCCCCCCCCCCCCCCCCCCCCCGTGGAGTTGGAGTTTCGCGATGCGCCTTGCATCGGAGCACTGTACAAATCGACGCCGTTATGCTGTCCGTTTCTCTTCGCAGGAGCACTGTACAACTTGGAGCTGTTGTGCCGTCCGGTTCAAGTTCCGCATTACACCTTGTGTGTGTTAGGGAAGGGATGAGAAGGGGGAATTCCTACTCTCATTCTGACTACTTCAGGTAGGGGACGAATGACCCTGTGCTTGGCTTAGTCATCTCTATCTCCAGACGGTAATGTGCTTTCTTTCCCCAGTAGAGTTGATCCTTGATCACTCTTTTCTCTTTGTAATCTCTTTCAATCCTTGATCACTCCTATCTCTTTCAATCTCTCCTTTTGATCAATCACCATCCTTCTTGGTTAAGATCATTATTCTTGTGCTAGCAATCTCTCTTTGTTCCATTACTCCTTTCTTCTTGTAATTAATCATTGCTTTTTGATTCCCCTGAAGAGTCTCAATTCTCTTTCTTTGGTCCAACACAGTCTTCCTGTCGCGACCCGCTTTTTCCCCAGGAGTTCGCAACCTCCTCTTGGTTCTTCTCCTTTGTTTGGTTAATCACTGTCGGTCAGTTAAAACACCAATGTTTGCACTCCTTGTCAGTTAACCACCGTCCGTCTGTTAAAACACTGAGTTCCTTGGGTTAATCACCTCCTCTTGGTTAATCACCCTTTTCTTCAGTTAACCACAGTCTGTCTGTTAAAATACTGAACCCCCTTTTTGAGTTAATCACCTTCGCTTGGTTAATCACTCATTTTTCTCGGTTAATCATAGCTCTCATATTAAAACTGAATCCCTTGCATTTGGCAACCTTTCTTGGTTCGAATACTTGCACCCTTGGGCTAGTAACCTCTTTTGGTTCAATATCCTTCTTTGTTGGTCAAGTACTGTTTGTTCAGTCATTACCAACACCCCTTTTGGGTTACGACCTTTGGTCGGTCCTACACCCGTGATTCTGGTTAATCACAGTTTTCTCTATTAAAACCAATGCTTCTCTATTCCCATAGAGTTGCAATCTTTTCTTTCCTCGGTTAACCACTGTTTACCAGTTAATATATCGAGGTCCCTTCAGAGTCAAACACCTCCTCTCGGTTCAACACTCTCTATCTTGGTTTATCACAGTCTGTCTGTTGACACCAACTTCTTTTCCCCGCCAGGGTCCTACTCTCTTTCTTCGGTTAACCACTGCCAGCCAGTTAATATACTGATTCTCCCTTCTTTCTTGGTTATGACACCATTTCTTTTGCATCCCCAACGGATCTTTCTCTATCTCTTATTCTCTTGATTTCGACCCCATTCTTCTCTATTCTTAGTACAGTTGCATTTTCTTTCCTTTACACTCTTTTCTTGGTTTTGACACCATTTCTTTGGAATCCTCAATGGAATTTCCTTCTTTCTTTTGCTCTTGGTTTCGACACCACTTCTTTCGTCTCCTTGTTTCTTTCTTGTTTTCCTTTTCCGTTTAGTTCCCCGAACTACGGAAGCTCTGATTCTGCATTCTTTTGAATGTACGATACGTAGGCACGAGACGCAATGTCTTGGCGAGCACACTTCCATCCTTATTTCCTTCTCCCTTTCTTCTTTTCTTCTTTGTCTCCTGGTTCCAAGAACTACGGCGCTCTGACTTCCTTGTTGCACTATGAGGGTACGTAGGCACGAGGACTTCGTTCCTCCGCGAGCACTTTCCTTCTTTTCTTTATTTTTACCTTTTCTCTCTCTCCTCTTTCTTTTAGCTAGAAGCCTTTAGATAGATAACCCATCCAAGCCTAGAAGCAAGCGAAATGGTTCCCGTCGAGTACGACGGATGCGTTAGGTGCTAATACCTTCCTTTCGCATAACCGACCCCCCCGTTCCCATTTCTCTTCCCCTTGGGTTTTATCGATATTTTCCTTGTCCTTTGGGACTAAATAAAGTTCGGTGGCGACTCTGTTGTATCTATGAGTGTGTGATTCACTCAGGTAGAAACCATCCATCTTCACATGTCATTTCTTGATTGATGATTTGTTTAAATGCTCTGAGAGGGGTTAAAACCCTATTTCTTGATTGTAGTGAATGGTCAACAATCCTTGAGGAGATTGATGAGGCATGATGGTACATCCATATTGTGGAGATGACTTGCACAATGATGGGAAATATTGGTGGTCAAAAATTGGGGTATGACAGGAAGGGGAAGATATCTTAAACTAACCCTGCGTGCAAATGTTTTCCTTAACAAATACGAAGTGATCGGGGATCGGGGGTTGGTTATACAAAGGGAAGCTATTAACATCCAGAGTATCTATAGTAATCTATAGGAACCTTTATTTGCATATGTTTTACTGTTGAATTGCTTGGTTGCTTAAATCCATTTGTTGTTGATTGGGGAAAGTTTCTCCTTTAAGAATGCTGGGGAAATGTTTTTTGTTGTTTTGGGGTTTTCTACTGTTTTTGTGAAGGTACTTGACCTAAGATTTTTGATTTGTGCGATCGCTAAAATTTCGCAATCTTATGCCTACGTATTCCCATAAAGAGATCTGGGGAAATCAGAGTGATCGTAGTTCCTCCTATTCTATGGGAGGAAAATGTTTGGTGTCTTGTTCGAAGCCCAAGATTGAAGCTAAAAGAGTATTTGTGTCTTGTTTAAAGCCCAAGATTGAAGCTAAAAGAGTGTTTGTGTCTTGTTCAAAGCCCAAGATTGAAGCTAAAAGAGTGTTTGTGTCTTGTTCAAAGCCCAATATTGAATCTAAAAGAGTTTGACTGAGAGAGAATTTGTCATCTCTAAAGGGAGATATCTCACTTATTCATCACAAACATTATAGAATTGATTTATAAGGTAAGTTGCTTTAACTGGGATGTATGGAATCTAGTAATGCCACGTCTTCCTTTATAAGTTTTTGCTTGCTAAGAGAGCGACATTGACTTGGATGTGTAGAATCCAGAGGTTTGCCACTTACATCACTTAGATGAAAGAGAAATTTTAGCAATGATAAAGGAGGGACTCCAGCTTGGATTTTGAATCAACAAGTGTGCCACTTACATCAATTATTTGGAAAAAAAGGGTTTTTGATTGTTTGTTTTGAGATGTGATGCATAGAGGAAATATCCTCCTACAGAGAGAACTCCTTGTCTCATCTGTGGGGATGTTGGATTTTGTACCTTGATCAAATCCCAAGGTTGAAGCTGGAAAAGTTAAAAACTGACTCAACTGGGGAGTGTAGCGTGTGATTTTTGTCAGTGACGCGACCACCTTACCACATTGGTTGGAATTGGGTGCTACTTTCTGATTTCTTATTTATCTTATGAAGCTGGAAAGGAAAGGGAAGTTATCTAAAACTAACCTTGCACACAAATGTTTTCTTTAACAAATGCTAAGAGATTGGGGGGTCCGGGGTTAGATTATACAATGGGGAGTTGTTAATTACCCAACGTATATATGGTTATCCATAGATTGTTTGGCATGTTCTTCTATCATTAACTTACTGGTGTTTATCTGTCTTAAATTGGGAAAGTTTTTCCTTTGGGAGTGTTTAGAGAGTAATTTTTGTTGTTTTTGGTTTTTTCGATGTTTTTGGTAAGGTACTGGACCTAAAGTTTTTTATTTGTGTGCTTGCTAAGATTTCGCAATCTTATACCTACGTATTCTCGTAATGATAACAGGGAAATCATAGCAATCGTAGTTCCTCCTATTCTATGGGAGGAAAGATGTTTGGTGTCTTGTTTAAAGCCCAAGATTAAAGCTAAAGGGGTATTTGAGAGAGAATTTGTCATCACTAAAGGGAGATATCTCATCTGTTTATCACAGTCGTTTGGGTAACTGATTATAAAGGAGAATTACTTTAACTGGAATGTATGGAATCCAGCAATGCCATAATTTCCTTTATAAGGGATTTGTCCTGAAGGACGAAACTTTAACTCGGTGTAGAGCAATGCCATTTCTCCTTAGGAATCTTCCATGCTAAGAGAGGGACATTAGCTTGGATGTAAATAATCCAGAGGCTTGCCACTTATAGCAATTATATGAAGTTTACCAGGATAAAAGAGGGACCACAACTTGGATTTTTGAATCTACAAGTGTGCCACTTACAACAATTATCTGGATTTAGGGTTTGTTTTATTGTCTGTTTTGATGTGAGATGTACAGAGGAATGTCTTCCGACAGAGAGATTTTTGATTTCCTCTGAGGGGATGTTGATTTTTGTGTGCCTTGATCAAAGCCCAATGTTGAAGCTAAAAGGTTGACTCTGTTTAGGTATTTTTATATATGTCTTGTACAAAGCCCGAGATTGAGGCTAAAAAAAAGAATTGACTCTTCTGGGGAGAGTGTTTTATCTGTCTTGTATAAAGCCCAAGATTGAGGCTAAAAGAATTAACTCCACTATCGAGGTTTTATATGTGTCTTGTACAAAGCCCAAGATTGAGGCTAAAAGGTTGACTCACTCAGCAGGAGAATATTTTGTCTGTCTTGTACAAAGCCCAAGATTGAGGCTAAAAGGTTGAGGAAAAATCATTATACAAAGCCTAAGAGAAGGCTGGGGAATTTCTTATATGAAGCCTAAGAGGAGGCTAACTTCTGCTGAGGATTAATGAGATCCAGAGACAGGTCCAAATTGGGGAATCAACTCTGGCTGAGGAATGAAGAAGAGTTGAAATATCAGATGCCTTGAGGTTCTGATTTAGAGTTTATTGATAGTAATTTAACCCTAGATGGGGAATTTAGAATGAGAATTTAAATATTGAGTTTTAAAACCTATGGAGGTTTTAACTCTGTTGGAGGGCGATGAAATGATCAGGGTTTTTCTTGTGCTTTTAGGAAACTTGAGGGTTTCTTTGAAATCTAAGAGGAGATGAGACTTTCCAAGTCTACTGGTATAAAGAGAATTACTCTTAACTGGAGGATCATCTTTGTATGATGCCCCAAGAGGAGGCTGATGTTTTAAGGGATGAGAATCAACCCTAAACTGGTCTGATGTTCTGACTCTTTGGAGGATTGATCTAGCAAAAGATGACTAAGTTTTGTCCCATACCTGTAAGAGGTCTTTAGGTCCTTGTACTAAGCCCAAGAGGAGGCTGAGAACTTCTAGAAGCCTGAGGGTCCTTGTACAAAGCCCAAGAGGAGGTTGGGGATGCTTTTAGGAAGCCTGTGGGTCCAAACCTAAGAAAAGTTCAAGAAAGGTTTCACCGGGGATAATCCTTTCTTTAGTGAACAATTCTAGGGTTTGAAGAAATTCAAGAGAGGTTTCACCAAGAATTAATCCTCTCTGGGGAAATGAATTTCTTGTACAGATTCCTAGTAGTGACATTCTTGATAAAAGTTTCACCGGGAATAATGCCTTTCTCTGTTCCATATTGTATAAGCCCAAGAGGAGGCAAGACTGTATCTGGAATTTCCTATGGGGAACTAGTTTTGACTGTGTTGAAAGAGTGACCACTGGCTTGATCTAATCCTAGACCTAATTGCTGGGGAACTCTAAGCAAGCATATATATATATATATATATATATATATATATATATATATATATATATATATAAGCAAATATGTAAAAGAAGCTGGTAGAACTTACAGTTTTGCAAGCTTCCAGTATTATAAACACAACTGTATGGTTAGTTATTCAAAAAATTGAAGAAATTTTTTATAACAACTATGAATTTGAATCTAAATCAAAAGGAAAGTTGTTGTTAAAAGAAGTTTGGGGCTTATACTCAAGGAGAGGCCCAGAGGGATTTGTCATACCCCATGTTTTGACCACTAAGATTTCCCATTTATGCAAATCATTACCACAATATGGATATACCTTCAGGCCTCATCTATCTCCTCAAAGATGGTTGAGCAGTGACTACAATCAAAGAATTAGGGTTTCAAGCTCTCTCAAAGCCTTAGACAAAAGATCAATCAAGGAATGACATGATCTTCAACTTGTCTAAACTCTCAAACACCCATAAAGGATCAAGAGGACTCCCACATCAGGAATCAAGCACAAGGTTGCAACATTCCAAGTGGATTAAGCCTCAAGATCGCCAGTGTCACCAAATTAGGGTTTTGGTCGACAGAGGCCTCCAGATGAAAATTTTCATCTGGGCATGAGCCAATGTTTCACACAACAACCCAAGATACTCTAAGGGGCCTCATAAACCCAATTATCAGGTCAGTTTAACCTTAGGGGATGCATTCACCAAAAATCAGGAATTAGGGTTTCTTGACCTAATTCACCCCTAAGTTGACTTTTGGGACAAAACATGAGCCAAAACCTCAAGACATGATTTGAGGGTCTCTAATAAACTACATGTATCCATTTGCAACAATGGATTAATCCAAGAAGCCTGACTCACAAGTTTCATTTTCATCAGGACCACAATTAGGGTTTTGAGGAAAAAGTCAACTGTACCTTTGACTTTTGACCTGGACATGCTCCCAAACCTTGGGACATGATTCAATACACCCTACAACCCCTATGGAACATATCCATTAGGTTTGATTTAGGTCAAGGACTTGATTTCACCAAGGATTGCACAGTTTGGAATTCATCTGATAAAAAGTCAACTGTGCACAAAAGTCAAGTTTGACTTTTTGAATTTTTTCACAATTATGGTTCCTTGACCCTAAAACAATGTTAATATGTGATTTGAATCATCATTCATCAAGAAAAATCAAAGAAAGTGGGATAACTTGTAAAAGGGGTAACCATAAAAACTTAGAATTTTTCTAAGTTATGGAACAAAGTGGCTAGGGTACCAACTTCCAAGGATCATAACTTGAGATCCAAGCAACCATTTTGGATGGTCCAAAGATGGATTTGTAGCTCTCATGGCATACTTTAAAAGTGTCAACTACACCTCATTCAAATTCCTCATGGATTTTAAGTTATGGAGTGATCAAAATGGCTAAAAACACAAAAGTGACTTTTTTCCAACACTTAGTGAAATTTTCACTAAGTCATAATCTGCCTTATTTTTTCCAAAATGTAGAGGCATTTTTCGTTGTAATTCAAGTTGGATCAAAACCAAAGTTGGACATCATGTTAAAATAGGATATATCAGCTTTCCAAAATTTCCAAGAACTCCATCAAATTCCATCTGAGCTAGGAGTTATGACAGCTGCAATATGCCTTGATGTAAACTGTCTTGCAAGACATATTTGTGCATTATGGCTCGATTTGATCAAATTGTGCAACTCCAAGCATGGTTATCCATCTGCATACCTCAAGGGGGAACAACCAAGGGACAAACACTGATCTATCAGCCTCCAAAGTCCCAAAATCTACCATAGCCATGCCAAACCTAAAAAGCCTAAAGGAGGCCAAGACTCCAATTTTGTTTTGAAACATTTAATGGATTCTTAGAGGTGGCATGTATCAGAGCAAAGATGAACACTTCAGTTAAGCCTTATCCTTGAATCAAAGAACCATAGGCACGTGCTATAATCTCAAGTCAATGGCTAGAGGAGACTTGAGATTCTATTTGATCACAATTGGCCACAGACTTGTACCAGTTTCCGTACACTTTTGCAGCCAAAACAAACTTGTTGCACTATAAATAGACCTCGTTTGTGATCAGTTTGAGTACACCAAAGCACCCAAACTGATGTTTTCCTCAAAATAACACTCTCACTTCCAATTTTGCCTTCTAAAGCAAGTCACTATCGGGTTTTGAGTTTGAGAACAATTCCAACCAAACCAATCACACACACACCTCATAAACATCATATAGAAGTGATCCAAACACTTAAACAACATCTGGAACACCAGATTCTCAAAATCACCAGCCATCTGCACAAGCCTTTGACAGATTTGCAGTTGAGGTGCCAAATCAAGTTCCAGCTCAATTCAATCCACTCCAAGCATTCAGACACACTCCATAGCACCTAGGGAAGCTGTCCACATCATTGGAACTAAGCTGTAACACCTCTAACTCAAAACATGATCACCAGTTGCAAGAGGTAAGCCTCAACTTGGTCATCTCATGATTCATGCATATTTCCTCGCATAATAATTTTGCCATATGTTCATAATCTTGTATGGAATGTTTCCCCTCAATTAATTGCTTTGTATGAATCGTGTGTGGAATTTCTGAGCCTTCATGCAGAATTTAGGGTTCTTGAGGTTTCTCTTTGATTTCTTATTCCATGCTTAAAATAAATGAAATTAAAGACCATAGACATGATCGTGAGGTGAAAACGAGTAGATTGATATGTGGATTGTGTGATTTCATCAAGTATTCAGTGAGATTGATGAGAAAATGCAAATCAGGGCAAAACTCAGAACACGCGCGTGTTCTTGGGTGTTCTTGGCGCCCTTTTTCAAAAATTCAAATATTTGAATTTTGTGATTTTATTTAATTGATTCAAAAATTAATTTCTCTCTGAATTTTAATGATTTTGAGTTGATTCTTTTTTTAATAATTCACAAAAATGTTAAAATATTTTATTTTACAAAAATTTCCCAAAAATATTATTTATTTCATATATTTGATATTTTTGCAAAGAATTAATTATTATTTGTTTTTTAACATTTAAAATATTTTTTCCTTCTTGATTTTCCAAACTTAATTGATTTTCAATCATTTTGTGGATAAAAACATGATTTTTGAAACATTGATCTAAGATCACCATTCATTTTTCACATGTTTTCAATAATTTTTATTAATTTTTAAACAAAATTAATTCCATTTTTAGACAAAATTAGGGTTTTTGATTAATTCCACCCTCATCAATCTTTTTCAAACACTCATGGGCTTCTAATAGAGTGTAAGACCCAATCCCTCTTTGAAACCAAATTTTTGGGCCTCAGTCATTGTATAAGACCCACGGTGTTTTCAAAACCTCAACGCGATCGCCAGTTTAAAATAAACTTTGGGCCTCTAATAGAGTGTAAGACCCAACCCCTTTGTAAATAAACATTTTTGGGCCTCACATATTATATAAGTCCCTCTGTATATTTTCAAAACAACAGCGCGATCGTCGCCTTTTCAAAATCATCTGGGCTTCTCCCTGAGTTGTAAGCCCCATCTCCTGTACAAAAATGAACTTTGGGCCTCTAATAAAGTGTAAGACCCAACCCCTTTTTGTAAAAAAACCATTTTTTGGGCCTCAGTGTATTGTATAAGTCCCAATACAGCTTCAGAAACTCCGACGAGATCGTCGTGTTCAAACTATTTTTAACTGGGCCTATCCTTGTGTTGTAAGTCCCATTTCTTTTCTTTAAATAACCTTTGGGCTTCTCTTTGAGTTATAAGACCCGTCCCTTTGTACAGAAAACTTTTTGGGCCTCAGTCGTTGTATAAGTCCCGATACGATATTCAAAACAACAGTATAATCACTGTTTAAACCTTGGGCCTCTCCTTGAGTATAAGCCCCAACAATTTTTTTCACAAATAACTCCCTTTTGGTTTAGGTTCAAATATACAATTGTTATCAAAACTTTCTTTAATTTCTCTGAACAACTAATAATACAGCATGGAAGCTTGCTCACCTGTAAGTTTTAACAGCTTTCACTTACTCGTTTTAATATATTTAACTGTATTGTGGGAAGCTGTGCATGGTTAGTCTTCTTTCATTCTTTTAAATATACGTCAAATATATATATAACTGTATTGTGGGAAGCTGCGCATGGTTAGTCTTCTTTCATACCTTTTAAAATACTTGTCATATATCAACTGTATATATACTAGTATAGTTATTTAGAATTTTCCCCGACAACTAGGTCTAGAACTAGGTAAAGCCCTGTTGGTCACTCTTAAATACAAACAAAACTAGATCCCCCATAGGATTTCTAGATACAGTCTTCCCTTCTCTTGGGGTTAAACAATATGGAACAAAGAAAAAGGCAGTATTCTCGGTGAACCTTTTCTCAGACTGTCACCCCTAGAAATTGTCAAAGAAATTCTACTCCCCAGAGTTGATCTATTCTCTGTGAATACCATCTCTTGAGTTTCTTCGAACCTCAAACTTTCCTGAAATGATCTCTTCTCTGTGAATTGCATTTCTTGAACTTCTCTTGGTTTGGGACCCACAGGCTTCCTAAAAGCATCCCCGCCTCCTCTTGGGCTTTGAACAAGGACCCTTCGGCTTCTTAGAAGTTCTCATGCCTTCTCTTGGGCTTAATACATTGACCCTCACGACCTCTTAAAGGTATAAGACAGAACTTAGTCATCCTTTGCTAGAGCAGTCTTTCCAGTGTCAGACCTCAGGCCACTTTAGGGTTGATTCTCATCTCTTAATGCCCTTGCCCCCTCTTGGAGGCATCATACAAAAGATAAAACTCTTCCACACCAGTAGACTTGGACAGTCTAATCCCTTTGAGTCTCAAAGACATTCTCAAGTTCCTTACAACTATAGGAAAAAAACCCCGGGCATTCTGGATCGATCTCCAGCAGAAACCCAGCCTCTCTCAAGAGAGTTCCCCAACTAGGGTCAACACTATCTTAATTCAGAACCTCAAGGTATATGATATCTCAATTCTTCTATAATCCTCAGCAAGAGTTGATTCCCCACTTGGACCTGCCTGGGGATCTCAATTATCCCCGGCAAAAGATAGCCTCCTCTTAGGCTTTGTATAATGATCCTTTCCCTGCAGAAGCCAGCCTCCTCTTGGGCTTTGTACAAATTATTCTCCCCAGCAGAGCTAACCTTTTCAGACTCTCTCGTTGAGTCAATCACTTTTTCAGACTCTCTTGTTGAGTCAATCACCTTTTCAGACTCTCTTGTTAAGTCAACCACCTTTCCCGACTCTCTTGTTGAGTCAATCACTTTTTAGACTCTCTTGTTGAGTCAATCACCTTCTCGAACTCTCTTGTTGAGTCAACCTTTTTAGCCTCAATCTTGGGCTTTGTACAAGATAGATAAAAATACTCTCTCGTTGAGTCGATCTTTATCCAAACTTGGTATAAATATTTCCCCTAGCAGGAGCTAGCCTCTTCTCAAGTTGTGTAGAAAAACTTCTCCAGCTTGTCCAGCCTCCATCCTGGGCTTTATGCAGGACACATAAAAGCACTCTCTTGTTGAGTCAAACCCCTTTAACCTCAATCTTGGGCTTTGTACAAGACATAAATTTCCCTCTCTTGAGCTTAGGACAAATATCTTCCCTAGCAGAGTCATTTCTTCCCAGTCTTCTTCTAGGCTTTGAGGAAAGATTTTCCCCAAGAAGAGTCAAACCCATTTCAAGCCTCCTCTTAGGCTTTGTACAATGATTTTCTCAGTAAGGTCAGCCTCAAATTTTGGGCTTTGTACAAGATACCTACAAACCCTCCCCAGCGGAATCAAAATCCTTTTTAGCCTCAATCTTGGGCTTTGTACAAGACAGATAAAACACTCTCTTGTTGAGTTGGTCACTTCTAGCCTCCTTTTAGGCTTTGTATAACGAAATCCCCTAGCCGAGTCAATTAGCCTTTTAGCATCAACCTTGTGCTTTGATCAAGGCACGCAAAAATCAACAATCCTTCTTTAGAGATGACAAATTCTCTCTCAGTCATAACTTTTTAGCTTCAATCTTGGGCTTTGAACAAGACACAAATACCCTTTTAGCTTCAATCTTGGGCTTTGAACAAGACACCAAAACCTCATTTTCCTCCCTTAGAATAGGAGGAACTACGATTGCTCTGATTTCCCTGTTTCGTTTAAACGGGAATACGTAGGCATAAGATTGTGAAATCTTAGCGAGCATACTAATAAAAAACTCTAGGTCCAGTACCTTCATAGCAATCAAAACTTAGGGCTAGTACCTTACCAAAAACATCGGGAGTAACCCGAACACAAACAAAATCTCACTCACTCACTCATACTTCCCAAGAAACTTTCTCAACCCATTACCAGATAAACACCATCAATTACAAAGCGAAACCCTAAAGATAATATCATGTGGATAACCACATATAGGATGGATAATTGACAACTACCCATTGTATAACCTGACCCCGGACCCCCCAATCTCTTTTAAGCATTTGTTCAGTTAAGCATTCGCGTGCAAGGTTAGTTTTAGATAACTTCCCTTTCCCTTCCAGGTTCATGGGATAAATAAGAAATCAGAAAGTAGCACCCTTTCTCCTCGAGGAGGAAAACCCAAACTTCAGCGATAAGGTGGTCGCGTCACCGACAAAAATCGCTCGCTACAGTAAAATGGCGACTCTGCTGGGGAAGACCATTGTCTGTATAGGAATAGGATTATAGAGGTCTAGGATGTTAGGATGAATATATATAGATATCGCTTTTCCTAATTGATATCTGTGTTTATTTTTCTGCTAATGGGACTGCGGGTGATGCCGCATCTGGAAAGATTGAGTATACACCTAAGATAAGTGATGGCACTAGATAGGTGATCTTACAGGGAGTGACTCCCAAATAAGAGATCTCGGTCGACCATCGGATCAGTGGAGATACCCTTTGCGGATTCAATGCCTATACAACTTCGGTTGTTGAAAGCAGATTGTTCTGTTGGGTTATCTGAGAAGCTGAGGATTTTAGTAGACTGAAAACATGTTACTATTTTGTAGTGCGGAAGCTATCGAAAATAGTTGTCACGCGATACTACCCTCATTTGAGATTACTCTAAGATACATCAGCTCGCTCGGATGAACCAGTCTGCTGTTGTTATCCCAAGAGGGGTCAATGATTGTGAGGACAGGTACAAAAAATCACCAGTATAACCTTTGGGGATGGGTAGAGCCATGACTTCATGACACCGAACCTTTGACCCCATGTTTTTTCTATGTTTTTGTGTGTTGCATTCATGCATTCATTTCATTAAAAAATATTAAAACAATCAAATCTTCTCTTCTACTCTGTCTTTTTTCAAATTAAACTAAGACAATGATTGCAAATATCAGAGAAAGGAGATTGTGTTATGGATTTCGGTAGAAGGAAGACTCACAAGTACACCTTCAAGGTTCCAAAACTAGAGGATTTGAGAGGTCTGGCAAGGATGATCACCAACCCTGATGCTTTTAGAGCCAAGTACGGAGGACTGCTGTCTCTGTTAAGGGTCCATGTAATTGAAGGAATACTGGCTACGCTCATTCAGTTCTATGATCTGGTCTATCACTGTTTCACATTCCCGGATTATCAACTAGCACCAACGCTGGAGAAGTACTCTCACCTGACTGATTTACATATTACTGACCAAGCTCCCTTTTCTGGACTGGAAGAAATTCCAAAGGGTCAAACCATTGCAAGAGCAATCTATTTGGACGAGTCAGAAGTCAGGACTCACATGACCACTAAGGGTGGAATCCAAGGTTTTCCAGCCCAGTTTTTCATAAAGAAAGACATGTACTTTGCCAGTATAGGGAACGTGGCCGCTTTCGAGAGCATCTTTGTTTTCCTCACCTAAGGGTTATTTTTGTTTCCCAACATCGATAACTTAGTAGATATCAACGCCATTAAGATATTTTTGATTGGAAACCCTGTACCAATCTTGCTTGCAAATGCTTATCATTCTGTACATTTAAGGAATTTGTACAGCGGGGGAATGATCACCTGTTGTGTACCCCTGCTGTACAAATGGTTTATTTCCCACTTGCCCAAGTCTGCTGCATTTTGGGATCCTAAGAATACTTTATGTTGGTCGCAGAGAATCATGTCTCTTTCCAACTCTGACATAGACTGGTACAATCGAATCTATGACGGGATCAGAATCATTGACCGTTATGGAAACTTCCCTAATGTACCCCTCATAGGAACTAAAGGAGGAATCAACTATCATCCAGTTTTAGTTCGTCATCAATTTGGAAACCCGATGAGGCATGTCCCGTGTAATGCTCATCTAGAAGGTTTTTTCTTCATGGAAGGAGAAAATGACAGAGCACTAAAGACAGAAATAGTTGCATGCTTGGAAACATGTTCACAGGAAAGGAAGAGAGTCTCTAGGAAAACTGGATTGTGTCTCTGTGGAACCTTATATCCACTGAGTACAAACTAGATCTCTTAAACTGAGGATGCCTTACCCTCGTCAAGAAGTTCTTTCGTTAAAGGAATCTGCCCTTTATTTTATGTCTGATACGGAAAAACTTCAGGTTACTCTCAACAGGAGAAGAAGTCTTGGAAGAACAAGTATCGTATTCTCAATGTGGAGTGTAAGAAAATACAGCAACTGTTAAAAGAAAAATATGCTCTGATCGAGATTTTAGAACAACATGCTGTAGAAAATCAAGAAGACCAAAGGAATTTGCTCGCTCCTTTCACTTGGCAAAGGAATGGCAACCCGACAACGGCTCGAGAGCCCCGGTCAAAGAAAAGGAAAATACCATAACCAGCACCTGAGCCCTCCTCAGAGAGGACTCAGGATCCATTAGCTTAGACATTTCCTTTTACAGCACTATGTAAATTACTGTATTTCCATGTCCGCAATCTTTGAATTCAATAAAACGGGGTTTCCCCACTGTTTGATATTTGCAATCTAATTGTTGAAGTTTCTTTTGATTAAACAAAAAAAATTAAATTAATATAATCATTGCATATCATTCATCATTCTCACATAACGCATTCTTCTTATCTACGAATCTCACGTTTGTGTCTCGATTAGAGAGTCAAACTGTCTCATTCGAACAATACTCGGGCCAGTCAACAAAAGAAAATGGATAATCTTGAGGAAGAGAACAGAGAGTTGAGAGAAGAACTCGACGCTCTGAAAGAAGACTTGAGAAAGCTTCACAACGATATGCAAGCTCTGGCAGCAGCCCAGATGCAACAACAAAGGACCGTGATCTCAGAGATCACATCGACTCCCATAGTGGAAAAGTATGATCCTCGATATACCATGCCTAAAGATCGTTCCTGGGGCATGCCACTCAACTATATCCCGGAAGGATATATTCCGCCGATCACGCAAGATCCGGAAACTGCGGCAGGAACCGCTGGGCCTGAAGGTTACAAACTTCGGGAAAGCGAAGGTGCTAGGAGCATGACAGCAACTCCTGAAGGTTACAAACTTCGGGAGAGGGAAGTACCAAGAGTCACTGCCGTAATAACTATACCACCACTCGTGGTACACACTGTCCCTGAAGGACAGATTTTCCAGATACCGTCTGGTGGAAATGAAAGTATGGACGAGAGAATGAGGGAATTCCAGGAACAGTTCCTGGAGATGCAGAGGGAACTGCAAGCCATTCGCGGTCAGGATCTATTTGGAAAGGACGCCACAAACCTTTGTTTGGTCCCCAATGTGAAAGTTCTGTACAAATTCAAGGTGCCCGAATTTGAAAAGTACAAGGGTAACTCTTGCCCTCAAAGCCATTTGGTGATGTACGCTCGGAGGATGTCAACTCAGACAGAGAACCAATAACTACTGATCCACTATTTTCAAGATAGTTTAACAGGTGCCGCACTCAAATGGTACATAGGCTTGAACCGTACTAAGATCGTCACTTTCCGAGATCTTGGCGCTACCTTCGTTCAACAATATAAGTATAACCTGGACATGGCACCGGACAGAGATCAACTCTGAGCCATGTCGCAGAAGGATAAGGAAACCTTCAAGGAATACGATCAGAGATGGCGTGAAATTGCCGCCCAGATTGGTCCACCTCTTGAGGGAAAAGAGATGACAAAGATCTTCTTGAAAACCTTGAGCTCATTTTACTACGACAGAATGGTCGCCAGTGCGCCTAATGACTTCACTGAAATGGTAGGCATGGGAGTTCATCTTGAAGAAGCAGTTCGAGAAGGACGTCTGGTCAAAGATGCCGGACCATCAAGCAGTATCAAAAGATACGGTAGTGCTCTCCCTAAGAAAAAAGAGCAAGATATCGGTAATATCTCTCTCGGAAAGCAAAGGCGAGAGTGTTGTACCCCAAATTTTACCCTCCAATATTCTGATCGTTTGCATATCAATAATCATGCATTTTTTGTTAGAATTTAATTTGTTTTATTTCTTTTTTTCACTAACTATTTTCAATTATATTTTTTATTATTTTTAGTTTTATTATTATTATTTCTTTATTATTATTAATTTTATTATTATTAGTTTTATTATCATTATTAGTTTTATTATTACTAAGCTTTATTATTATTATTATTATTACTTTTATTTTGCTTATCTTCATAAAAGGAAAACTGGTGGGGACCACTACAATACAAAAACTTCACATGGATTGCCAACTTGGATTTATCAATGGCCAAAAAGCATTCTTACACTTCACTTATCAATGGCCAAGAATCATTCTCATAAAGTCACATGGATTGCCAACTTGGATTTATCAATGGCCAAAAAGCATTCTTACACTTCACTTACCAATGGCCAAGAATCATTCTCATAAAGTCACATGGATTGCCACATCAACACTCCCACTTTATTCACACTATAAATAAGATCTCTCATTCTCTCATTGGACACAAAAAATATTCACCCCACACAAAGGCTGAATACTCTCTTAATTTTCTCCCTCAATTATTCTTGCAAATTTTCTGGAGAGAAGGCTCGTCTTCATTTTTCCATAACTCGTGTCATTGAATAGGCAGTGGACCGTATCCACTAGGTAACATTCACCTATTTTATTTCTCCGTTTTCAAAGTACCATGATCATTTATCTATGCTGTTATCAAGTTCATTAGCATGTTAATATTTTTCTGGAAAAAGTATTGTAATATCCTATAATTTTTGTTTGGTTTTATTATGAATGATGTTTAAAAGATAAGATAAAAATTCAAAAAGACAAAAAACATGCTTCATCACCACCCTTTTATTATTTCATACTATTTTTATTTTATTTTCTATTTATTTCTTATTTTTGTTTCTCTAGTTTTTATTTTAGGAGCACTTTGAATTTTTAGTTTCAATTTATCATGTCATTTCTTGAATTCATAACTTTTTCTTTCGCATTTTGTTTTAATTTTTATTTTTCGCTTACGATCTTTATTTCGATTTTTAGGGCCAATGATATTACAAAATCATGACTTAGTTGATTTATGCAAAATGACTAAAAAGTCTTGATATGTATGAGGCTCATTTCTTTATTTTTGTTGGTCAATGAAAGTCGAATATCAAAAGATTATCGATCCTCCGATTAAATCTTGATCAAGACGAAACTAACTTTATTCTTCATTTCGAGTCCATTTTCTTTACTTTAGGCCGATGACATTGCACAAATCTTGACTTTGATTATTTCAAATAAATAAAGTCTTGATAAATACGAGGCCACTTTTTATTTGTTTTTATTGGTCAATGAAAGTTAAGAATCTAAGATTATCGATTTATCGATTTAAATCTTAATTTAAACGAGACCAACTTTATTTTTCATTTCGATTCCATTATCTTTATTTTGGTCGATGATATAACAAAGTTCATGGTTTGGTTGATCTCATTAAAGCGACAAAACTTTGATCAATGTGAGACCACTTTCTCTTTATTTCAGTTTCCTTCACTTTTTAGTATATGAAAGTTAAGAATCATTGATTATCGATTTCTCGGATAAATCATGATTAAGACGAGACATACTTAGTGTATATACCCTTAGGTTCTTACCTTTACCCTTAGCACATTTCCTTTAGCAAGCAAACCATAACATAACACAGATACTAACAAGAGGTTCCCGTAGAGTACTACGGATACTTAGGATGCTAATACCTTCCCTTAGTATAACCAACCCCCGAACCTTAGATCTCTAGTTGTGTTCCTACATAGCGCACTTAGGGTTTTTCGTTCTTTACCCTTTCCTTTGGATAAATCAAAGCTCGATGGTGAATTTCAAAGTTTTACGATGCAAGTTAATTAATAGCTTGTTATCCGATTCTCACCGCAATAGAAATGGCGACTTCACTGGGGATCAATTTGGAATAAGAGGATATAGCCTATCTTGTTTGTATTTGTGTTATTTATATGCTTGCTTGTACATTTGTATATTTATATCTGTATATATCTGTATACCTATTTCTGCTTGGGATCTTCTGTGTGCAGGGTACTACTTTTGAGTGGTGAGATAAGTCCTAACCCGGACTTGAGTGTACTTAGGATAGGACGATGGTATTCAAGGAGGCTTTGAGGGAGTCAAATCCTGAAAAGTTGAATTGATAACACCATCACTCAGTTGAGGCCCTCTCGAGAGTCTAGTTATGTTGAACGAATTCGTTCGTGAAAGCGTGCTACTCTCGACCTAGGAGCCCGTGATATTGAGAACCGTAGTTACCAAACCCCACTTGGCCTTTTAGATGTAGTGCGAAGACCATGATGGAGTCTATTTCTGAATTGGTTGTCACGCGATACTACACTCAGACGAGATCCTCTTGAGAATTTTATTGATTACCAAGTCATCTGGGAAATCCTTAAAATCTGAAAGATGGGTTGTCGACTCTGGGAACTTTTTGGAACCCTGTTCTACAGTTTATGAACCCTAGTACACACCCTGTGGTTGGTTCTCTACCCAGACTCCATGCTGTGATCTCGAACCCTTGATCCTGCTATGTGTGTTTTGTATCTTGTTTGCATTGCATTGCATATCATTTGCATCTTTGCATGATTCATTGCATGTGTCTGTTTATCCAGCTACTCATTTCCAGTGGTCTCTATCTTCCAGTGTCATCTGTGAGTCGTCAAGCTGATTCCTCGACACCGATACCGAACTAGAGCTAACTACAGACGAAGGATGTCAGAATAAGAGGTACACAATGCTGAGATCCGAATGGAGATCGATGACCTTAAGTCGAGCATGACTAAACTCACTGAGATGCTCCAAGTTTTGATTGCTAGGGGAGAGCCACCTCAAAGGACTGTCATCCAGGAAGTTTCAGGCGCTGATCCTCCACCAGTTCAGATGCCACCTTTAACTTGGCCAGAGTTTGGTTTGCCACACAACTACTCTCCACCGATTGCATCTACTGCTATGGTTGGTCAAAATGTTATGCCAATGTTTCAAGCTCCTGTTTTTGCCGAACCTCAACCTATAGTTCAGACTATTCGAGTTCCCTTTGAGGATCCCCGCTATGAGTACAATGCTGCTAGTGCTCAGGGTGAAGAACCTGAAGACTTTGTTGAACCTAAAATTTTCCGTGAGCAGTTTCAGACTTTAGACAAAAGACTCAAGGCTGTTGAGGGTAATGATTTCTTTAATGTGGATGCAGACAACACGTGCTTAGTATCAGACCTTGTTATACCTCCTAAGTTTACAACTCCAGATTTTGTGAAGTACAAGGGTCACTCTTGCCCAAGAGCTCATTTGGTCATGTATCTTCGCAGGATGACTGCTCATGCCAAGAATCAGAAGTTGCTTATCCATTGTTTTCAGGACAGCTTGAGTGGAGCATCACTCAAATGGTACATGGGTCTCGAGCAAAGTTCCATTCACTACTTCTAAGATCTCATAAATGCCTTCATGAAGCAATACAAGTATAACCTCGACATGGCTCCTGATCGCCGTCAACTGCAAAACATGTCTCAGAATGATAAAGAGTCTTTCAAGGAGTATGCTCAGCGCTGGAGAGAGTTGGCTTCCCAAGTTGAACCTCCCCTGGCCGAGAAGGAGTTAACCGGAATGTTCATGGATACCTTGTCCCCATTCTATTGGGAGAAGATGATTGGAAGTGTTTCCTCTAACTTCACTAATTTGGTTACTATCGGCCAATGACTCGAGGAAGGACTTAAGAAAGGGAAAGTATCTAAGGTTGTTGAATCTTCCAATGCTGTGAAGAAATCCTATGGAAACTTTCAGAGGAAAAGGGAAGATCAGACTAATGCTGTAATGGTTGAAGCGAGAAGGCCTCGTCCCCAACCTCAGTATGCTATTCACCCTACCGTTACTGCTGTTACTCCTGTGGTTGCTGCTCCACAACCAACTCAAGCTTTCCAACGTCCGGCTGCAGGACAGAACCAGTACCGTAATAGGGGTCAATTTGATCCTATTCCCATGACTTACACTGAACTTTATCCTGGTTTGGTTCAACAAGGTTTGATTACCACAAAGCCTTTGCCTCCTCCCCCAAATCCTCTTCCAGCCGGCTATAGGGTTGATCTTCATTGTGAATACCATCAAGGTGGTGCAGGCCATAACTTGGAAAGTTGCTTTGCATTGAAGGCTAGAGTACAAGAGCTGATGAGAAACAAAGTCCTCTCCTTTAAGGACAATCCCAATGTTCAAAGCAACCCTCTTCTAGGGCACGCCAAGTGAAGCTTCAGTCGACTTCAGCTCAGCTACTTTCCGAAGACGAGCCAGCCCATCCACGTTGTTGACTAGTCACTAGGCCATGTTTCTTATTGTTTGCATTTTTCTTATCTTGTACTAGCTGTTTGCTTCCAAATTATGTTTGTACTTTCAAAATTAATGAAATGAGCATTGCAATTTTTGATTCAATTCATTTGTGTTTGCTATTTACATCTTTATGCTTTCTTTTGCAAAATATTCTATCTCTTTTCCCGCTTCCTTTTGATTATGCAAAGATCGGAGGGAGGATGATGATACTTTATACTCATAATTGCTGTTGGTATGCTTTCAAATCAAAACTCTGCTGACGATGTAAGGCATTGTTTCAATCCCTAAACACTGGAGAAATAAGGAAGTTTATCCCTCGTCAAACCCTTCGAGCCTAGAAGTAGGAGTGTTCTTTCTTTACAAAAAACCCGCAATCTTAACCTGGGGCAGGGTAGTTCTCAGTTAACTTGGTTATGCATTCTAACGCGAGCGCTTCATGCGAGACACCGTTCAGCTCTCTCAAATCAAATGACAATAAGGAAAAAGAAGAGGTTTCAAAACCTTAGTAAAGACAAGAAGAGGTCTTAAAACCCCAGCAAAGACAAAAAAAGAAGTCTCAAAATCTCAGCAATAAAGGACAATCAAATGTTGTAAGGGAACAATGACAACCCAAGATGTCTAAACCATCATCGGTGCAATTCCTAACTTATGGGAACTTGAGTGCATAGTTTGAGTTAACTGAGCGTAGGACTGAAGATCATCACGAAGATTGGGTGGGCACAAATAAACTTTGAGCCTTTTTCCTTTGTTTCATAAACCGTGAACCAGGCCACATTATAACCCTCAAAATACCTAATTGAAGCGAGGTAATTTTGAAAGCATACTACAGCAAGGTTGCGTAACCTGACTCCCAAAAGATCTTTGCAGATCATCTATTTTGGGCATACACCCTGTGCTTAAACTTTTCACTTTAAATGTCTTGAACCACCGTGTTCTGACCAGTATCCCAAATACTTTGCACCTGTTTCAAAATGATTTTGATTTCAAAGTTGCATGAACTTTGCATTTACCATGTTTGTATAAATACTTTTGTTTGCAGACTAGCTTTCTTCTTAAGGGATTTTCAAACATTTGAGAAACTTGGTTGGTGATCCAATCAAGGGCAAGTTCCTTCCATATCCTGCTGAGAATCAGTTCAAGATTTGTGGTTTAATGGCGACTTCTCAAAATTGGTTTATACAGAAGTTTTTCAAGACTCTGACAGGGGCAAGCTTTCCCAGTGTACAGTAAAATAATCAGCTTTCAAGACTCAGACTGGGGCAAGCTTTCTAAGAGCACCATGAAACAGTCATTTCAGAATCAATCAAACTGAAGCAATGATCAGCTTATCTACAACAGTCAGCTAATCTGGGGCAGTTTACTTGAAGAATCCCCAAGCAGCTCTTCATCCTTCCTACGAGGATCATCAATTTGGATATAGTTTACCAGTGTGGCAATGATGTGTTCACTAGTTGCATCTCTAGTCCCAAGAGGAATGGCAGTGATCTCCGTGTGGAGGAATCGGTCTTCCAGTTTTGTCTTCTCCACAAAAGAGTCGTGTTGTGTCGTCAGCATCTTCATCTGCATAATTCATATACGTATGCATATCATGAGTGTTTCATCCTCATTTGCATTTCGCCTGAGTTCGTGTCGTTATCCACGTCTTACCTTACCAAAATGTTACCTGTCCTTTTCATTCAGTGCCATTCCTGAATGTTGTCGTTTCATGATTATCTTCTCTCATTCCAGTGCTATTCCTGGATCTTTATATTCTCTCACTCCAAGTGCCATTCCTGGATATTTTATTCCTCTTGTTTCTCCCAGTGTTATTCCTGGAAGTTTTGCCTACCTTCTGTAACCACAATCAAATTTGCTTGGATACCTTTTAGTGCTATTCCTGAAAGTCTTATCTGTTCATTCAGTGCCATTCCTGGATGTCTTTCTCACTATCATTCGATACCATTCCTGAATATAGTGATCTACCTTTACTTTCAGTGCCATTCCTGAAAGTTCACAGTCATCCAATACTTTCTTGGATATTGTGATTCCTCTTATCCAATGCTTTCTTGGATTCTTACTGTTCACATTTATCTAAAGCCATTATTAGATATTGTGATTTATACCTTTCATTCAAAGCCAGTATTGGATGTCCAGTTTCTCTACCATCTGATGCCTATCCGGATGTGTCTCTCCTTCTGATGTTTTTTCAGATCGAGTCCTTGTTCACTTTATCTAAAGCTGTTATTAGATATTGTGATTTATACCTTTCATTCAAAGCCATTATTGGATGTCTGGTTTCTCTACCATCCGATGCCTTTCCGGATGTGTCTCTCTTTCTGATATTTTCCAGATCGAGTCTTTGTTCACATGCATCTAAAGCCATTTTGTGATTTGTACCTTTCGTTCAAAGCCATTATTGGATGACTGGTTTCTTTGCATTCAATGCCATTCTTGAATGTAGTCTTTGTTCACATTCATCTAAAGCCATTATTAGATTTTGTGATTTGTACCTTTCGTTCAAAGCCATTATTAGATGACTGGTTTCTTTGCATTCAATGCCATTCTTGAATGTAGTCTCTGTTCACATTCGTCTAAAGCCATTATTAGATATTGTGATTTGTACCTTTCGTTCAAAGCCATTATTGAATGTCTGGTTTCTTTGCATCCAATGCCTTCTTGGATCCTTGCTTTGTTCACTTTTATCTAAAGCCATTATTAGATATTATGAGTTTACCTTTCATTCAAGGCCATTATTGGATGTCTGATTTCTTGACCATCTGATGTTTTTCCAGATGTGCCTTTCTCTGTCTTTTCTTGAAGATCCCGTTTGAACTCTTCAGTATAAGAAAATTCCAGAAAATCTTTTGTTGATGTCTATTCTTTTCAAATTGATCCACAGTGGAGATCATGTCTTCTTTCTGGTTCCATGCCCAGTAAAGAGTGTACTTTCATTTCCCCGGTGTCGTCCGATCACCTATAAACCTGCCATCCATCTCCTTGGACTTTTCCCCAGTGGGAAGCACCTCTCTGGCTCCCATCCTCAGTGAGGACCTATAGGAGTTCCTCTTTATTTTTCTATCCCCGGTGTTTCCTTAGGTCTCCCCAGTGAGTCTTTTGTTGGTCAGCCTGTATCCCTAGTGAATTTTCCTTGAGAATATTAACCTTCATCCTTCCCCAGTAAGCTCATCTGTGGTAGTTTGCTCTTTATCTCTGGAGTCTGTCTGCATTCTTGCACTATCATATCATCATACTAGAAGTCCATGACATGTCAGCATTTGCATGTTTGTTAGCCGTCCTTAGCATCTGCATTCCATCTAAGGGCAAAATTTTCGGTTTGCTATATTTAAATACCTTTCACCGTGATCTCTCGAGGATTTCCATCACTCATGTCATCCGGTGAAGATATTTAAATAGGGGCAACTGTTGTACCCCAAATTTTACCCTCCGATATTCTGATCGTTTGCATATCAATAATCATGCATTTTTTGTTAGAATTTAATTTGTTTTATTTCTTTTTTTCACTAACTATTTTCAATTATCTTTTTTATTATTTTTAGTTTTATTATTATTATTATTTCTTTTTTATTATTATTATTATTAATTTTATTATTATTAGTTTTATTATCATTATTACTTTTATTATTACTAAGCTTTATTATTATTATTATTACTTTTATTTTGCTTATCTTCATAAAGGAAAAGTGGTGGGGACCACTACAATACAAACACTTCACATGGATTGCCAACTTGGATTTATCAATGGCCAAAAAGCATTCTTACACTTCACTTATCAATGGCCAAGAATCATTCTCATAAAGTCACATGGATTACCAACTTGGATTTATCAATGGCCAAAAAGCATTCTTACACTTCACTTATCAATGGCCAAGAATCATTCTCATAAAGTCACATGGATTGCCACATCAACACTCCCACTTTATTCACACTATAAATAAGATCTCTCATTCTCTCATTGGACACAAAAAAGATTCACCCCACACAAAGGCTGAATACTCTCTTAATTTTCTCCCTCAATTATTCTTGCAAATTTTCTGGAGAGAAGACTCGTCTTCATTTTTCCATAACTCGTGTCATTGAAGAGGCAGTGGACCGTCTCCACTAGGTAACATTCACCTCTTTTATTTCTCCGTTTTCAAAGTACCATGATCATTTATCTATGTTGTTATCAAGTTCATTAGCATGTTAATATTTTTCTGGAAAAAGTATTGTAATATCCTATAATTTTTGTTTGGTTTTATTATGAATGATGTTTAAAAGATAAGATAAAAATTCAAAAGGACAAAAAACATGCTTCATCACCACCCTTTTATTATTTCATACTATTTTTATTTTATTTTCTAATTATTTCTTATTTTTGTTTCTCTAGTTTTTATTTTAGGAGCACTTTGAATTTTTAGTTTCAATTTATCATGTCATTTCTTGAATTCATAACTTTTTCTTTCGAATTTTGTTTTAATTTTTATTTTTCGCTTACGATCTTTATTTCGATTTTTAGGACCAATGATATTACAAAATCATGACTTAGTTGATTTATGCAAAATGACTAAAAAGTCTTGATATGTATGAGGCTCATTTCTTTATTTTTGTTGGTCAATGAAAGTCGAATATCAAAAGATTATCGATCCTCCGATTAAATCTTGATCAAGACGAAACTAACTTTATTCTTCATTTCGAGTCAATTTTCTTTACTTTAGGCCGATGACATTGCACAAATCTTGACTTTGATTATTTCAAATCAATAAAGTCTTGATAAATACGAGGCCACTTCTTATTTGTTTTTATTGGTCAATGAAAGTTAAGAATATAAGATTATCGATTTATCAATTTAAATCTTGATTTAAACGAGACCAACTTTATTTTTCATTTCGATTCCATTATCTTTATTTTGGTCGATGATATAACAAAGTTCATGGTTTGGTTGATCTCATTAAAGCAACAAAACTTTGATCAATGTGAGACCACTTTCTCTTTATTTCAGTTTCCTTCACTTTTTAGTCGATGAAAGTTAAGAATCATTGATTATCGATTTCTCGGTTAAATCATGATTAAGACGAGACATACTGCGTGTATATACCCTTAGGTTCTTACCTTTACCCTTAGCACATTTCCTTTAGCAAGCAAACCATAACATAACACAGATACTAACAAGAGGTTCCTGTAGAGTACTACGGATACTTAGGATGCTAATACCTTCCCTTAGTATAACCAACCCCCGAAACTTAGATCTCTAGCTGTGTTCCTACATAGCGCACTTAGGGTTTTTCGTTCTTTACCCTTTCCTTTGGATAAATCAAAGCTCGGTGGTGAATTTCAAAGTTTTGTGATGCAAGTTAATTAATAGCTTGTTATCCGATTCTCACCGCAACAGAGGGTACCAACCAGTAGCAGCTATAACTCCTGCTATCAACCTTGTGCCTGTTCCTACGTATCAACCTCAAGTTGCTCAAAGCCAACCGAATCAACAACAATATCAGCAAAGGACACAACAGCCTCTTCAGCAGGCTCGTCCTCCATACAACAACAACCGTACAACGCGACCACCAGGGTTCGACCCTATACCAATGTTGTATGCAGAACTATTTCCACTATTACTGGTCAAGGGGTATGTCCAAACCAGGGCTCTTCTTACAGTACCAGAGAATCTGCCCTTTTTGGTTCAAAGCAGATCAGACTTGCCCTTACCACCAAGGAGGACCAGGGCATAACATAGAAAACTGTCTCAGCTTCAAATTCGATGTACAAAAGCTTGTTAGGAGCAGGGTCTTATCCTTCAAGGATACAAATCCAAACGTTCCGACGAACCCGCTGCCTCAACACGAGAAAGTTGCAGTAAATTTGATAGAGGGAGAGTCTAACCACAGCTATCAAATTCATGATGTACTCTTATTGAGGGCCAACCTGGTCAAAATGCATCGCAGACAGAGCGGATGTGGGCATGTGCCATCTCATAACTATCACCAATGTGATATCTGCTCTAAAAACAATCAAGAATGTTCTGTGGTGCAATCAGCTCTACAAGACCAGTTGGATCTCGAATGGATCCAGGATCACCAATTCGTGAAGTCAACATGACTTACGTAAATTCCAACATCATTCAGAACTACTACATTCTGGCAATGAATGTCAACTTGGTGGCAATGCACTAAAGGGAAAGCCAACATCACAATCTGCCTCAGTACGATTACGATTCCTGTCTAATTTTCTCGGTAAACAATCAGGGATGCTCTTTTGTACAAGAGACCCTCCAGCGTCAGATGGATCTTGGATGGATTCAGGATTACTGTGATAGAAGTTAGTATCAAGTTAATATGATTCAAATTATCGATATTCTCTTGATGAATACCAGCTTGGTGGAATTACGCGTTAAGCAAGTCCAACTCGGTTTTCTGACTTCGTATAATTATCAGAACTATATGGGATGTCGTGAGAGCGACCAAGGATGCGCTCTCATTCAAAGAACTTTGCAACACTTGTTAAACCACTTGTGGCTTCCGATCTATTTAGACGAAGACACACAACAAGTCAGTATGATTAATGGGAACCCTACTAGGCATCAAAGTCCGGATGTTCGATCAATGGAAATATATCTAGTGAGGTTACACTACATACAAAGCAGACGTGGTCGGGTGCCACCACACAACTATGAATGCTGTAGAGTTTGCTCTGAAGATAATCAAGGATGTTACCTCGTGTGAGCAGCCTTTCAGAGTCAGTCTGACCACGAGGAGATTCGACTGTGTCCAAGTTTTGGGTCAACCAATTCGATACCAGACTATGTCGCTGATCGAATCAAGGACGTTGTCGTAATCTCTAATCATAAGAGGACCAAAGATGTTTGTACCATCATCCCTTTACTTGATGAATCGAAAGTTCCCAACCAGGAACTGATTGAAATTACTTACAATGGTCAGAAGAATCAGAAGGCTCCTGTAGTTATCTATCTACCGGGACCGTTACCGTATGAATCAACTAAGTTTATCCCTTATAAGTACGGTGCAACAATAATTGAGAATGGAAAGGAAATTCCATTACCCTCCGCCGTGAATATTGCAGACATCAGTCGAGTAACACAGAGCGATCAAATCTTCAACCGAGGAGTTGGAGAACCTACCGGAGAAAAGGAACCTCAAACAGAAGTTCCTGGTCAACCAGTCGGTCAATCTAGTGATCCCGACCTTTCAAAGAACAATGATGAGATGTTGAAGCTCATCCAGAAGAGCGAGTACAACATTGTTGATCAGTTGTTGCAAACTCCTTCAAAAATCTCAGTGCTATCACTTTTACTTAGTTCCGAAGCTCACAAGGAAGCTCTACAGAAAGTCTTAGAGCAAGCCTTTGTGGAATAAGATGTGTCAATAAGACAATTTGACAGCATCATCGCCAACATCACTTCCTGCAACAACTTGGGATTTAGTGATGAGGAACTGCTAGAAGAGGGCCTAAGTCACAACATGGCGCTCAATATTACAGTCAACTACCAGGACGATGCTTTAGTCGGCGTACTGGTAGACACCAGATCAGCTCTAAACGTGATGCCGAAATCCACTCTAATGCGACTATCATTCAAAGGATCTCCAATGAGAGGTAGTGAGGACATCGTCAAAGCATTTGACGGATCCCAGAAAATAGTTATCGGCGAAGTCGACCTTCCCATAACTATCGGTCCCCACACTTTCCTAGTCACTTTCCAGGTCATGGACATCCGGGCAGCATACAACTATTTGTTAGGAAGACCTTGGATACACGAGGCTGGGGCAGTCACTTCGACACTTCACCAGAAGCTAAAGTTCGTCAAGAACGACCAACTCGTCACAGTCTGCGGTGAGCGAGCCTTGATCGTGAGCAACTTATCGTTGTCCACTTGTGTAGAACCGGAAGAGGTTGTTGGAACCCAGTTCCAAGCACTTTCGGTGAGCAATGACAGTCAATCCATTACAACAAAAAGCTATTTAATAGCATTTTTTCTGCTTTTTGATAGCGCTTAAAAGTGCTATTAACCAGCCTGCTATTGTAAATATTTTCGTTTGATAGCACTTTAAAAATGCTATTATAGTACAGGTAATTAATAGCGTTTTTCAAAAAGCGCTATTATAGTACCAGTATTTAATAGTGTTTTTTCAAAAGCGCTACAGAAGTAGACATTTTGCATTTTATAATATGTATTTTGCTTTGATTTTGATAGCACTTTCAAACAAAGCGCTATTATAAGGCACGTGTTTGATAGCGCTTTTCCGTAAAAGTGCTATTATATTATGTTTCATTAATAGCCCTCTCTCTATAAAACGCTATTGTAGCACACTTTTTTTTTTACAAAATCATTCTTTTGATCAATATATATATATATATATATATATATATAAATAAAATAATGATTATAACCAACTAAAATATTTGAAAATGAAATAAAACCACTTATTCAAGAGCAAATGTGATACCATATATATCTACCACTGTCATAATTTACAGATTAATAACAATTAAAATTACATTACATATGCTGAAAAATCAGGCTTGTCTTAGAATTATACATCAACAATTGTATTAGAATTAAATTACATTAATTTACAAAATTTGTTAGCCAAGAAAACCAAGAGAATAATACATCATATATGCTGAATAAATATCAAATCTACTCACCAAAGTTAATATGGCATAGAACCCAAAGTATGTCTTAATAAATGCGCATATACATGACTAAGTGATTTGTTTAAGTTAAGTTACCTAGAAGCAAGACCTTCTTGATTTCCTCCATCTCCAACTGTTATGTACACAGGAGCTGATTTGTCAGCTACTGGATACCAGGTACCACTTGTTATGTTATAATCTATATTCGAGAGTCGTTACTGAAAGCATGACAGAAACATTGGACACATAAGAATCCAATTTGACATCACATGAGTAAAGAAGCATCTTGCCTAAGCTAGCAGCACCAAAATAACATGCAACTTCTTGTATTGTGCAAGGACCAAAAACATACCGATCTTTCATAAGCATGGACGTGGCCAGCAAAGATCACGTCAACCTTATACTTGACGAACCAGTTCTCGAAAACCACTCGCATGCTTTCACCTTCCATATAGTGAGCATTATTAGAGTTGTACATTGGCACATGCATGAGAAAAATGAGCCAAGGTGTCTTTTCTCTATCAACCCGAGTCAGCTCTTCAGCGAGCCATTCATATTGTGGTGTGTACTTCGCTGTTATGAAAGATCAAAGTGTTGTAAAAGTGTATAAAAGAAGGCAAACAACACTTTCAAATAAATACTAGGTATACTTCGATAAATATACCTACTTGTGCATGAATTGCAGAAACTAGAGCTGATGTCGTGAATGTCAACTACATTTCCCTTGAAAGAAATCAACTTGCCCTCAGGAAACAAGCGGTTTGAACTCGGAGGCATAGAACAAAAACTAGGCCAAGCAACTACAGTCCCAATGTTGAAAGAAATATTTGCACTCTGTTCTGATGTTGCAAATTTCTTGATTCTATCATCTTCTGATTCCATAATAGTATTTTCCAGAAGAGCTGTAAGGTTGACAGGTAGATAAAGACAAACATCCAAACAGACACTAGAAGAATCACCATTAGAACTCAACAGTTGCTTTTCAATTTGAACTTTAGGCAGAACCACATCTGTGACAGGAGGTGAAGAATCTTCTACGGATGCATATGCTGATTTATCATTGAAAAGAACATCATCATAAATAAATGCAAGGCTCCAGATATGTTTTCCATAATCAATAACAAATTCAGCAGTGCCACTGCTACCAAAATCAGCACCATTTGTGGTACTAAAGCAATCTTTTGCATTATGGTCTATGATATAATAACCACCAATTTGCAACAACTGAAAAGCAGTAGAAAGTGAATTAATACTCCGGTTCACATCACAAAGAGGAGCACCAAGGCAAGCTAGTTAAAGAGAATGAGAAAATTACCAGATACTTTAAAAATCTATCATATGAGAACTAAAGCAAAACATTCTTTGCAGTAGGTTTTGAATTAAACCCCGTATCTTTCCTAGGTGATGATGTAGAGCGCAACAGAGCTGGGAAAACCACATACTCCTTTTTAAGGCCTCTAAAAAATGAATATAATTGTCAAACAACATGTAAGAAAGACGAGATTAGTTACCATATGGTGAATAACTGGATAGTACAATTATATGAGTAGATGCACGCCTGATTGCGTACCAAAGGGGGCTGCTGCTATTGGACGCCAAATAAGGAGTAGTATATCGTTGAAGATAGTTCTTGAATGGAACAACTTCTCCCTGATCATGCAGATTTATTTCAAAATATTAGAGATAAGTTTGTAACCTACATAATTCTAAGAGTATGAAGTTTTCAACTTGGGCAACAGGAGAAAATTGAAGTTTTATACTAAAAGAAGCTCCACAAAGGTCAAGTTAATACAACAAATT
Source organism: Lathyrus tuberosus (assembly GCA_022829125.1). Lineage (NCBI taxonomy): Eukaryota > Viridiplantae > Streptophyta > Magnoliopsida > Fabales > Fabaceae > Lathyrus > Lathyrus tuberosus. The sequence continues at coordinate 2,463,619 of JALAZF010000233.1, forward strand.
TGAGTAACAACTAACTAGAACACATTACTGGGAGACTTAAACAGTTAAATGTATGCTGACATGTGCAATGATCATGCAAACTACTAAGAAAATGAACAAACCAGTCCAGACATTGTAGTTAAGAAAACATGCACACGTCTCTCATACTTTCCGACGCCAAAAATAGTCCAGAAAATAAATACAAAAATAAAACTTGTTTAGTACTCTACCATGTAAGGAAAGTAATCTACTTCATGGTTTCCTGTATTCCATATTCATGGCTGATATGATGTCCTCTTTTCAACGAATCGACCCCATGTATCCCACCGTAAACCAACATCACTGTACTTATACGCATCAGCATAAGACAGATCTCCAAGAAATAGAACAGCCTGTGAAACCAAACACCCACTTATAGAAATCAAGAGAGCCAGTGAAAATAAGTTAAAAATAGCTTATGGATATGGCATAAACTGTTTCTATAAGCTCTATCAAACAATGTTATGAGTACATTAGCATACGCTTCGATAACGGCATGAGAGAGTGTGTTAATGATAGTACATTAACATTAACATATCCATGTTGATCTCAGATAGTGAATTGAAAGCTTCTGGCGGCACATCCCGTAAAGTAACCTCTGATGACATGCTTTCACACATTCCATTTGTAAACATCTGAAAAAAATAACAGCATCTTTAATTGATAGTTCACTGAAGTTAATGTTTCTTCTCTATGTAGAAGCAAGCTTCACTCACATTGAGTTTTGATGAAGACAACACAACAAACTCTCTACAAAGATAATGTGCAAAAAGAAAGAGAATCAAGATGTAATAAAAGAAGCTCAAGTTCAAGAAAATACCCTAAATGTTATCAAGGTTGAACAAAGCTTCAAGGGTTCAAATGTCATGAAGATCAAAGGTTGAACAAAGGTATAACAATGTCATTTAAATGGTTATACAAGTGTTCACACATCTTACATTTTGAATATCCTTGATCCAGTACATTGCATAGTTTGTATGGAAAGTTCACTTTGATTTCTAAAACTTTTTATTGTGATTTCAACACTGTTAATCGATTAACACATGGAGTTAACCGATTAACACATTCAAAATTTAAATATTTTCAAACGTTACAGGGGTGTTAACCGATTAACCTATATGGTTAACCGATTAACACTACTACTGTAAGCGAAAATTGGTGACTTTTCATGGAAATGTGCATTGCTCTCTCATCTCTTTTCATTCCTTTACTGCATATTTCACATACCTTTTTGTAGGGGTGTTTTACTCATATTTAAACACTTCAATTTCAGTTTTAACTCTCACCTCCTAACAATTTCAAAATCAAAAATTCACTCATACTTTCATATTTTCAAAATATTGTTCAAGTGTCCATTCAGAATTTTTTGACAAGAAACTTCTGCATATCTTTCACAAAATATCATTGTTTCATCTCATTCTTGTCAAGAACACTTGTATATTTCATTTGAGTGATATTTGTTTCAAGGAGAAGATCGATCGTGAAGATTGATAGCATCATTTTCTCAAGACATCAAATTTATTATCAAGAATATTTTTCTGTTTTACCTTGTTGTCCAGGATTGTTGGAAACAAGTGAGTGTTTTGAAGAGGATTGTTCTTCATACACTTAATTACCTATAGGTTAGATAGTAAGCATCACTATTGGTGTGATTAGGCTGTATAATAATTCTAAACTATAGTGAACTCTCTTTCGTGTTGAAGGAGGAGTAGAGTACTCTCGGGCTGTGAGGGGAACCACTATAATTCTCTTGTGTCATTTTTCCTTTCCGCACTTTACTTTCCAGCACTTATCATAAAACGGAAAAATAACCAAGAACCGGTAAAAAGATCGAAGAAATTTTTAATAACCTAATTCACCCCCCCTCTTAGGCGCATTTACACTTACAATTGGCATCAGAGCAGGTGATAGGTAACCTGTTCCTATTCGATTCAGATGGCTTCCGCAAACAATGATCTTGTATTCAAAGACGGTGGTAGTAGCAACAAGCCTCCTTTGTTTTCTGGCCAATACTTCGACTTTTGGAAAATCCGTATGAAGGCACATTTAGAAGCACAAGGAAGTGATATATGGGAGGCTGTTCAAAATGGTCCTTTTATTCCTACAACGGTTTTCAACGGAGTTGGTACGCCAAAACCACAAGCATCATGGGATGAGGATGATAAGAAAAAGGTTCTCTATGACAAAAAGGCAATAAATATTTTACAAAGTGCACTTGGAATGGATGAGTTCTTTCGCGTCTCAACATGTACATCGGCCAAACAAATATGGGACACTCTTGTAGAAACTCACGAAGGAACCGCCGAAGTCAAAAGATCCAGATTGAATACTTTAAGTCAAGAGTACGAGTTATTCAAAATGCAACCAGGAGAATCCATCCTCGACTTGCAGAAGAGATTCGTGCATTTGACAAATCACTTGAATGCACTTGGCAAGACACTAACAAATGATGAACTTAATCTTAAAGTGCTTAGGTCTCTAACAAGAGAATGGCAACCCAAGGTGACGGCGATTTCCGAGAAGAAAAGTTTATCAACAATGACATTCGCTACTCTATTCGGAAAGCTTCAAGAATATGAGACGGAACTTGGACTATTGGAGAAACGTGAGAACCAAGAAAAGAAATCCAAGGGGATTGCCTTAAAAGTCGAATCCAAAGTTGTGAAGAAAGAAGATAATCTCGAAGAGGAAGAAAACTTTATGCTTCTTGTAAAAAGACTAGGAAAATACTTCAGTGCAAAAAATAATATTGGAAACTCTAGTTTCACAAGAAGAAAGAAGTCCTCAAAGAACAAAGAAAAAGAAGCAACAACATCCAACGGAGACATTATATGCTATGAATGTGGAAAACAAGGCCACATCAAACCGGAATGTCCCAAACTCGTAAAGAATCGTGACAACAAAGGAAAGAAGGATCACAAAAAGAAAGCCTACGTTGCTTGGGATGACAATGAAATAAGTTCTTCTTCGGACTCCGATAGTGATCAAAGCGCAAATCTAGCATTAATGGCATCACATCATTCCGACGATGAAGACGATGAGGTTAGTAGTAACTTTTCAATTTATAATAATGATGCTCAAGGAGCAATTGATGAACTTTTAAGTGAATGCAAAATTCTATATAAAACCATCTCATCTCAAAAGAAACAAATATCAATCTTGGAAGAAAATATTGAGAAAATGGAAAATAAGTTCAAAGATGAAAAGGAAGAATTAATCAAGAATTTTGCATGCACTAAATGTGAGTCACTTGCTTTTCAAATAGTTCAATTGAAAAGAGTCCTAGAAAGATATGAAAAAGGACAAACTGGATTGGAACATGTTCTTAGTAGTCAAAGATACTCAAATGATAAAAGTGGTCTAGGTTATTCAAGATTCTCCAAACAAACTTCTAACAAGACCATCTTTGTAAAAGCTAAAGAAGAAATTCCTTTAGAGAAAAGTGACAAGCCTAAAAAGGTTCAACAATATAACAAAAGGAAAAGAAATAATAAGAAGAAGTCTTATAATAAGAAGAAATCTTATCCCCCTAGATATAAAAGCAACTTTGAGCCAACTTGTTTCTATTGTGGTATTAAAGGTCATACTCCTAATGCATGTTATATTAGAAACTTTAGTGTCGCTCAAGGCCATTATGTATGGGTCAAGAAAGGAACTAACTTTGAAGGACCCAAGGCAATTTGGGTACCTAATAAAATGTAACTCTTTTTTGTAGGTATGCTTGAAGACCTCTTCAAATCAATGGTATCTTGATAGTGGATGTTCGAGGCACATGACGGGTGACCTAAGCAAATTTTCATATCTAACGCTTAAGGCCAAAGGATATGTTACTTATGGTGACAACAACAAAGGAAGAATCCTTGACGTCGGCATCATTGGTTCACCGCCTTCAACAACTATAGAAGATGTCCTATATGTGGAAGGTCTAAAGCATAGTCTCCTTAGCATTAGCCAATTGTGTGACCGAGGTTTCAAAGTTAACTTCACTAAAGATGAATGTTTGATTGAAAACAAAGTTACTCATGAAGTTATGCTAAAAGGTAAAAGAGTTAATAACATATTTTTAATTTCCTTAGATAACTTGTCTTTGAATGTTAGGTGTCTCTTGGCAAACAACAATGAATCATGGTTATGGCATAAGAGGTTTGCTCATATTCATATGGAGCACTTGAATAAGTTGATCAAGCATGACTTAGTCATTGGATTGTCGAAGATCAAATTCATCAAAGATGGGTTGTGTGGCGCTTGCCAAAAAGGAAAGCAAACCAAATTAACTTTCACATCCAAGAATGTGGTGTCCACAACTAGGCCACTACAATTGTTGCACATGGATCTCTTTGGTCCATCGAGAACAAAAAGCTTCAGAGGTAATGTCTATGCATTAGTTATTGTTGATGATTTCTCTAGATATACTTGGACATTGTTTTTAGTGCAGAAAAGTGATGCTTTCAAAGCCTTCAAGAAGTATGCAAAACAAATACAAAATGAGAAGTCTCTTACAATTGCCTCCATTAGAAGCGACCATGGTGGAGAATTCCAAAATGCCTCATTTGAAGAATTTTGTGAAGAACATGGAATCTCACACAATTTCTCCGCACCAAGGACTCCTCAACAAAATGGTGTCGTAGAAAGGAAGAATAGATCATTGGTGGAACTTGCAAGGACAATGCTAAGTGATTCAAATCTCCCTAAGTATTTTTGGGCGGATGCGGTGAGCACGACATGTTTTGTGAGTAACCGTGTCAATATTAGACTTATTCTTAAGAAGACCCCTTATGAACTTTTTAAAGGGAGAAAACCAAATATTTCTTTCTTTCATGTGTTCGGGTGCAAGTGCTTTGTCCTAAACAACGACAAAGACAACCTTGGTAAGTTTGACGAGAAATCCGATGAAGGTATTTTTCTCGGCTACTCTCTCTCTAGTAAGGCATTTAGAATTTATAATAAAAGAACTTTAACTATAGAAGAATATATGCATGTCAAATTTGATGAATCTAACCCCTCGAAAGAGGATATTATTGTTTGTGATAATGATGATGATCTTGTAGAAACTCGCAAAGAAGATACTTCTAAAGACTTCATTGAAAACCTAGAAGAAAAACAAGAAGAACATCATGATGAACCGATTCAACAAAAGTCGATCAATAATGATCTACCAAAAGAATGGAGAACACATAGGGATCATCCAATCGACAAAGTCATCGAAGACATAAGTCAAGGTGTAACAACAAGACTAAACCTCAAAGATGCATGCTTGAATATGGCGTTCGTTTCTTAAATAGAACCCTCCAAAGTTAATGAAGCTCTTGAAGATGATCAATGGATCATTGCCATGCAAGAAGAGTTGAACCAATTTGAAAGAAATCAAGTTTGGGAACTTGTCCCTAAACCAAACGATAAACATATCATCGGAACAAGATGGGTATTTAAGAACAAACTTGATGAAAATGGAATTATTATTCGTAACAAAGCAAGATTGGTGGCTCAAGGGTACAATCAAGAGGAAGGAATTGACTTTGAAGAAACATTTGCTCCGGTTGCATGGTTAGAAGCTATTCGTCTATTACTCGCTTATGCTTGTTCAATGAATTTTCAGTTATTTCAAATGGACGTCAAAAGCACCTTCCTAAACGGATATATCAACGAAGAAGTCTATGTCAAACAACCTCCGGGTTTTGAAGACTTTAAGCATCCTTCACATGTATACAAGTTGAAGAAAGCTCTCTATGGTTTAAAACAAGCACCAAGGGCATGGTATGATCGTCTAAGTAATTTCTTATGCGAAAAATGTTTTGAAAAAGGCAATGTAGACAAGACTCTGTTCATTAAGAGGATTAAGAATAATACCTTACTTGTTCAAGTGTATGTAGACGACATTATCTTTGGTTCAACAAACAATCAACTATGTGAAGAATTTGCTTCAATGATGCAAGGCGAGTTTGAAATGTCTATGATGGGAAAAATGAATTATTTCCTTGGATTACAAATCAAGCAACAAAAGGACGGAGTCTTCATCAACCAATCAAAGTATTGCAAAGAATTATTAAAAAGATTTGATATGGATGGATGTAAAGCTATGTCAACACCAATGGGATCCGGAACCTACATTGATCAAGACGAATCGGGAACATCGGTTGATATTACGAAGTATCGAGGTATGATTGGTTCTTAATTATATTTGACGGCAAGCCGTCCTGACATAATGTTTAGTGTGAGTTTATGTGCTCGCTTCCAAGCAAATCCAAAGGAGTCACATCTCACGGCGGTCAAAAGAATCATGAAGTATCTCAAGGGGACGACAAATGTTGGATTATGGTATCCTAAAGGTAGTGTTTGCACTTTAATTGGTTATTCTGACGCGGATTATGCAGGCTGTAAAACAGATAGAAAAAGCACGAGTGGAACATGTCACATCCTCGGAAATGCTCTAGTTTCGTGGTCTTGCAAGAAACAAGCATGTGTTGCACTTAGTACGGCCGAAGTGGAGTACATAGCAGCTGGTAGTTGCTGTGCACAAAACCTTTGGTTAAAACAACAATTAAGCGACTACGGAATTGATCTTGGCTGCATTCCTCTTCGGTGCGACAACACAAGTGCAATTAACATTACAAAGAATCCCGTCATGCACTCAAGGACCAAACACATTGACATTCGACATCATTTTCTGCGTGATCATGTGCTTAAAGGCGATGTCGAAGTGACTTTTGTTGATACTCATAACCAACTAGCAGATATCTTCACCAAACCGCTCGCAAAAGAATCATTCTACAAAATCAGGCGAGAACTCGGTATCTTGGATGAAGGTGATATCTAAACACATCTTTAAATTTTTTATTCATCAAGTTATTTTCATCAAAATTTGGCTAAAGTTACATGTTACTATGATATAGTATTAGTATATTTGTCTTGCACATGTTTTTCTAAAGTTTCATACTTGTTATCTTTTGTTATTATGCAATTTTTGACACTGTTAATCGGTTAACCCAGGGAGTTAATCGATTAACACCTGCAGCTCTTGAATTTGTGGAAATCTTGATTCTGTTAATCGATTAACCCAGGGAGTTAACCGATTAACCTGCGCTAACGTGGAATTTTTTTTAAAAAAACGTATGAGTCTATGTTTTAAGTATGTGGATTAAAGATATTGGGTGCATGTACTTTCAGTCAACATTTTCTCTTACTCCTCTTCCTCACCTTCAAACTCACCATTAAAGCTCTCTTGGAACTCATCACTTCCACCCATTCAAGTTTTGATTCAAACCTCTCATTAAAAACCCACTACAATTACTCTCCTATAAAACCTTCTCATTCTCAACTCTCTTTCAACCATTCCTCACCCAAATCCGAATATCCCTCTCTCAAAACCTAAAAGCTTCAAACTTCATCCATGGCTTCTATGAAGAAGGGAAAGGGAAAAATGCCAGCAAGCAGCTCAGCAGAACATGAGGAAGATACTCAGATGGAAACTATCAAGAAAAGGAGAATGGATTTCAAGGTCCGGGTTCGTCAACTTCTTCCGGTAAAGTATGTAAATCTCTTAGATTTTCTGGCTCCTTTCTTTGATTTTCCGAATCTATTGAAAATTCAGAAAATAGACAAATTTGTTGCTGATAAAGGTAAATGTTATACCAATCTGGTTAAAGCTTTTATGAACACCATGTCGATTAATTTGGATATGAATGAACAACATATGCTGAGAGCAGTGGTTAGAAACTGTGAGATTGTAGAGAATTCGGCAGGAATAGCTGGGACGTTGAAAATTCCATATTCCGGATATTTTCTTCGCAAAGGCGTTACATTCTCGGATGATCCTTGGGCTGAATTTAACAAGATGGAATACTACTACAACATCTGTAGATTCCCAAGAGAAGTGGTGGTTGCTGGACAACGTACAGCCCGTACGCTTCGGTATGCTTCAAATGTCTATAAACGATCGAATGTTACATTATGTTATCTGCTATGTTTTGATTCCAAAGGACTCCAACCATGCTCAAATTAGTGATCTTGAGATGCAAATGTTGTTTGCAATCAAAAATAAGATCAAGATTAATTGGGTTCTAACCATGATGTATCATTTGAAGCAACAAATTTCTTTGTCCACCCGGCTCCCATATGGTCACCTAATCTCAAGGATTTTAGAAAACACTGATTTGGACCTCAATAGGGAACCGGCTACTATTCCGAAGCAGTCCGTGAATGAAATCAACAAGACAACAATTGTAAGAAACACCGAAATCGTGGAAACAAGTCCTGGAAGTGGAGCATACAAGTATGTTGAAGCAGAATCTACTCCTACCCCCTATCCTATTCCCGAAGGTGGCATAACAAATGAATTTCTCTACATGACTATGATGAATCAACATAGAGAAACCACCCGGGCAATTGCTTCTCTTTGCAAGCTTGTGTTGGATTCACAAAGACAGCCTGAAGATGATGATGATAATGAAGATGGAAGTGAAGAAGGTGGAGAAGGGAGTGATGAGGTTTCTGATGACGATTGAAGTCTTTTCCCCATATCTGCTTTTGTTATGTCTTTTACATTTTTGTTTTATGTCCTGTAGTTCAGAATTTATGTTTTGATCCTCTAAGTTGAATTTTGTGTATCGTAATTCAAATTCTGGTTTTGCTATGACTGCGTGTTCGTTGGATTATATGTGTGTGTTTACTATGTATAAACTGTCATTGTTTGGAATCCTCTTCCTTTTTGCTAATGACAAAGGGGGAGAAGGATTGGTTTCTCTAACAGTTTTTGTGCAGAAATTTTTTACCCTCATGAATTTAGGGGGAGCTCCACTTTAGGGGGAGAATCAAAGTTAGAGAAACATCAAGTCTAAAAGTTCAAGCTTTCAATGGATTGGTTATCATCATCAAAAAGGGGGAGATTGTAGAAGCAAGCTTCACTCACATTGAGTTTTGATGAAGACAACACAACAAACTCTCTACAAAGATAATGTGCAAAAAGAAAGAGAATCAAGATGTAATAAAAGAAGCTCAAGTTCAAGAAAATACCCTAAGTGTTATCAAGGTTGAACAAAGCTTCAAGGGTTCAAATGTCATGAAGATCAAAGGTTGAACAAAGGTATAACAATGTCATTTAAATGGTTATACAAGTATTCACACATCTTGCATTTTGCATATCCTTGATCCAGTACATTGCATAGTGTGTATGGAAAGTTCACTTTGATTTCTAAAACTTTTTATTGTGATTTCAACACTGTTAATCGATTAACACATGGAGTTAACCGATTAACACATTCAAAATTTGAATATTTTCAAACGTTACAGGGGTGTTAACCGATTAACCTATATGGTTAACCGATTAACACTACTACTGTAAGTGAAAATTGGTGACTTTTCATGGAAATGTGCATTGCTCTCTCATCTCTTTTCATTCCTTTACTGCATATTTCACATACCTTTTTGTAGGGGTGTTTTACTCATATTTAAACACTTCAATTTCAGTTTTAACTCTCACCTCCTAACAATTTCAAAATCAAAAATTCACTCATACTTTCATATTTTCAAAATATTGTTCAAGTGTCCATTCAGAATTTTTTTACAAGAAACTTCTGCATATCTTTCACAAAATATCATTGTTTCATCTCATTCTTGTCAAGAACACTTGTATATTTCATTTGAGTGATATTTGTTTCAAGGAGAAGATCGATCGTGAAGATTGATAGCATCATTTTCTCAAGACATCAAATTTATTATCAAGAATATTTTTCTGTTTTACCTTGTTGTCCAGGATTGTTGGAAACAAGTGAGTGTTTTGAAGAGGATTGTTCTTCATACACTTAATTACCTATAGGTTAGATAGTAAGCATCACTATTGGTGTGATTAGGCTGTACAATAATTCTAAACTATAGTGAACTCTCTTTCGTGTTGAAGGAGGAGTGGAGTACTCTCGGGCTGTGAGGGGAACCACTATAATTCTCTTGTGTCATTTTTCCTTTCCGCACTTTACTTTCCAGCACTTATCATAAAACGGAAAAATAACCAAGAACCGATAAAAAGATTGAAGAAATTTTTAAGAACCTAATTCACCCCCCCCCCCCCCCCCTCTTAGGCGCATTTACACTTACACTCTAAAATGAAAAGGTTGATGTTTAGGTGCATAAGCATTAACATATCCATGTTGATCTCAGATAGTGAAATTGAGTTACCTTGGCAAAGGGGATACTCCATAAGTTGAGAACTATTCTGTGTACTCGCTGTACTGCCCCGATAGTTTTAACTGCCCCAGTCGCTGAACGCTGATAGGAAGTGAGGGTAATGTTGAACGATGAGATCCAATACATGGATATGTTAACTCCACATTTTTACCCGTGTCAAACAACTTGTTATCCACCTTAAAGCATTCCATAACCTCTTCACATTACTTCACAAGTGGCATCACTTGAAAATGTAGACTTAAAGCCCTAAAAAAATCAAGTTGTTCATATGGAATCTACATTATAGAAAGACACAATTGTACATCAAATAAAATAACAATCAAGTTGGCAAACTTATCATAAATAGAGTGTGGGAATGCAATATGATTGGATTGGCTCGATAACATATCCCACAGGTTGACAAACTTATCATAAATAGAATTTAATACTATAGTAAACCAGAAAAGATGAACCCTAAGTCCCACTGTTAAACTCAGCAGATCAATTTTGTTCACTCCAGAAACTAGTGTGATTGGGATGTCCACATTAAGTTTAGCTTTACTACTGTTTCCTGCTCGACTCCCTAAGAATTCGCCAATAATATCATAAACGGTTACTATTTCAATAATTCTAGAAGAACATAATTGAAATAATAAAATCCTAATGAACATTTACCAGCAAGCTTGCCATTTACGAAAGCGTGAAGGGCATGGCCAAGTGATTCAATATGAAGGATAGTTTGAGAACCGGGATCGTCCTCAAGACCAATGCTTTAAAAAAGTATAAACGAAAAGTGTTATAAATAAGAATAGAATCGTAGGTCAGATGAAATATCTTTCAAACTTAAAGGCGTAACTACCTTAACAAGTACCACAAGTAGTCACTTCTATCAACCGTGGTATTTATTTGCTCGAGTAATTCAATTTTCGACAATGAATCATCCTTCGAAATACCAACAGGTTCGGTTTTCCAACTTCATTTTGAACTAAATTTGCAATAGTTAACATTACTAAAAAAAGTACAGAAAATACTACAGTGAGGGCATGTAAATTAGCTAGATGCCTAACCTGTTGTTTAGCATATTCTTGTGCAATTTCTCCAGCCAAATTTCTGACATCAAAAGAAAACATAAGATTGAGATTGATGATATAATCAACTCTTTTCAGACAAACTCCATCACCAAAATTTAACTAGTGATCAGTTGTTTCTAATAGCAGTTCATCTTCAACAGTATAAAGCACAGACACAAATAAGAATAAAATAATTCTCACCTAACATATTCATGTCCCCATGAACCAATATCGCCCTCTGAACCTAGTAATCTGTATTTGAGACTTTCCTGGCAGATTCAATGGAAACAGTCAATATAACAGCTAGATGAAAATTGTTGTGGAATGGTTTCAAAGGAAAAAAGATTGGCTACCAGAAGAACCCAATGGAGTGTTACAGGTGTAAAGAAGAGGGAGATAGAAATGACAAAAAAGAAAAACATAATATGGGTGGCGTAATGGGAAAGAGAGAATATGTAGGAAAACAAACTATGGGAAAATCAGAGTTGAGTATTAAAAAATGTCTTTATGAAGGTACACCCCAAACTTGAACACAATTAAAGCAATATCCCAAAAAGATATTCAGTTTCTAAATACAGCAAACTCACTCGTTCTCCTTCTGCAGACATTGTAAGGGCCAAAACTCATAATATGTCTGCCAAGTACTTCTACAATAAGGAAATAAAAATTAGTTAAGCAGCACAATACCATAGTGTCACTCCAAAGCCATTCCTAAAACACACAAATAGCAATACCTTCAACTCTGATTCCGCCATAGTTTCATAATATGCCTTAAGAGTACCATAATTAGGGCGCAGAAACTTCAGTGGCTTGGGAACAGAGGTCATGGAGCTAGTTGAAGTACGAATTTCTTGTCTACAATACCACCATAGATTCCAATTTCAACATACAAACACACAATTTAATAAAAATAAGCGGATTCCCACTTGAATCAAAATTTGTTCACTTAATCACTTAAAGTAAACCCTCAACTATAAAATTAGGTTTACCTCATGCTCTCAAGTGCAATCTTCTGCAATCCCGGCTCGGAATCCCGAACCCTCTCAACATACAACTCGAGTTGTTGCTTCAAAGCCAAAACCTCATCTGACTGCAAGTATTACCACAAAAACAATCGAATTTGTTTACCAGATCTTAATAGACATGAGAACAGTAAAACGAGTAATGGAACAACAATAAAAATCGAATCCAGGCTATTCAACTTACCAGGTCTTCACTCTCGAACTTCTTCTTTGCCGCTACTTCGTCTTTGGAGGTTCCACTGGTGCTGGCATCGGTACCGGCACGATTAGCATCGGGATCCATCGGAGAAGGAGGAGTGGGAAACCCTAAAGTGGAGTTTAGGGTGAAATTAAAAGTAGATTGAACTACGAAATAGAAAAAGTGAAAATCTCGCGAGTTGAGTTTTGGTGTTCCAATATATTTGTCAAATTTGTTGAATGGCCCATTGTTTAGTGATCGAGTCTTAGTTCCATACAAAATTTAATATCTTATTGTTTAATCATCTCTATTTAAAATAGCACTTTTGATAGAGCGCTATTATAGGTGTGAAAAAATTAAGATGGTAAAGGTCTCAAGTTTGAATATCGGTGACAAGCAAAACTTGCAATTTTAATGTTTTATTTTTCTATGTCTATGATAGCGCTTTTAGTAAAAGCGCTAATAAAGATCTTTAATTATTTTCAACTTATACTAGCATTTTTGATAAAGTGCTATCATAGATTCAAACCATATTTTTTAATTTAATTTTTTTTTAATATAATAGCATTTTTTTTATTAAGCGCCATTATAGATTCAAGTTATTTTTAATCTATTATATCTTATAATAGCGCCCAAAATAAAAGAGCTATTATAAGTCTTCGAGTAAAACGAAAAGTATCCAAAATATTATGTTTTGGTTTTTTATTTTTATTTTATTATTTATTATGTATTTTATAATAAAATAGTGCTTTCCTATAAATGCTAACATAAGATAGTAAAATAATAGCGCTTTTCAAAAAGTGCTATCTTAATGAAGAATATTAATAGCATTTTAGAGAAAGTGCTATCTTAATGAAGTTTAATAATAGCGTTTTTTTACAAAGTGCTATCAAAATCACATTGCTTGCACCTTATAATAGCGCCCGACTATAAAGTGTTATTATAGATGTGTTTCTTTCCTTTTTAATAGCACTTTCTTTAAAAGCGCTATTAAATTAGGCGTTACGAAATATCAATTTTGGCGTAGTGATCAGAAAGAGGAACGTCGATTTCCTCGTACAAAGATGCTCTCGAAGTAATTAAAAGTAACAATGCAAAAGGATGGGGACAACTTGTCATTCCTACTGATAACAAAGCGAAGAAAGGTCTTGGTTTTTCTTCAAATTGTGCCCAGACTGCTACTAACGATGAGAGTCTTCATCCCATTCAAAACTTCTTCCATAGTGGAAGCTTCCTTCACCTAGTGTCTCAAGAAGTACATACCATCAACGAGGGTGAGGCCTCCGATACAGATGAAGAATATAAGTCCTATCTTAATAAGGACGGTTATATGTCTCAGGAAGAGGTGCCTACACCATTTTTCTATCCCGCACAGGGTCCGAGATATATACCAAGATCAGATGTCAAAATGATATACAGAGATTGTGATCCAGAAGGATGTCGTGCTCCACCAAATTCATTAGAGGAGGACACTCTGATGAAAGACAACTTTGACCACGACTATTATGGTCCAATGGATGGCCTGCCTATCTGGCAGCCATACCCAGGAGACTCGGGACAAGAGAGTCAACCGAACGATATATATCAGCTGAGAATCATTGAAAAGAATACCCGCGTCCCCACCGAATCATGGGATCATTACTCAGGGCATTTAGAAAATATCCAGTACAACGATGAGTTTGCAAAGATTGTAGGAAAAGAGTTCCTTAACTATGCCTTTCCTGAGGTCAACGTCATCAAAAGGGATGACTCCTCTAGTTCCAAAGAAGTGTGGGACACTTTAGGACAACCGAGTGGTAAATACGACTTCATGGTCAAGTACACCGCTCCCAAAAGCTCTCGTATCAGGCTCGAAGACATCCAGCCAACTAGATGGGGAGATATACCCGAGAGTACAAACACTGTGCAAGATACAGCTGAGGAATCCTCCTACGACAACTCTGCCTGGGAGATAGATCCCAGTGATCCTGCTCAACCAGAAATCAGCCTCATTTCTAAAGGCAAATCAAGAAGGAAAGTACCGGACTTTGTGATTCACCGAGGAGTTTGTAACACCCCACTTTCCCATTTTACAAAGTACATAAATAATAAGACAATAATCCGAGTTTACAACACAGCAGGATGTCACATCAACTAAAAACCACAAAGAAGTCTCAATTACTTTGTTCACTTTATTATTCATAAAAATAGTTTTTACAGCGGAATCATAATCCAATTCAATCAATGGCACTAAGGCCTTCACTGCAATACTCTCCACATAATAAGTGGTCTCATAAAAGGTTAATAAATAAGATACGTAACAAAATACAATGGTATAAAACATAACCAATCCCCAATATCCCGTGTTACGCATCAGAGTGACTCCTACGACTCGATCGAGCAACTCAAGCTCCACGTACTACTCAGGTACCTGCTTATCTGTACTCCCCAAGGAGCACAGACGCTACAAAAAAACAAAGGGGTGAGAATTACTTTCAATAATTTAACGGTGAAAAATACATGCTAAAGAGTAGTAATCACACAGTCACACATAAACAACACATCATCACGACACACTTGTCATTTTCAGTTATAATTCACCGAACACATAATAATACAATGCAACTCAATGACTTGACACAATGCATATGGTACCAACACACCATGGTTCATTCAATCGAACCTGATTCCTAATAGAATCCGGATAAATCACATACACTCCCACTGAGCAATGATTTATCTCCATAACAACTCCACATTGGAGCCCGGACAAATCACATACACTCCCACTGAGCAATGATTTATCTCCACCAGACACATCATGAGTGCATGACAAGAATATGCATACAATACATGTATAATAACAATTATACATCTTCACGATCCTCCTAATCACACGTGAGTTACACTCACCGTAATTCCCACTGGAATTACCCACTTGTAACACAACATCAATACACGCCGAAATATACACCAGATTACTATTATCAATCATAATGTACGATCCTCATGATCTCATGTGAATCGAACATCCACCATAATTCCTATTGGAATTACTATTCCTGCATCAACAGAAGTTATCTCATAATCACCATTCAACATACAAGTATCAATCATGCTTAGAGAAAACAACCCCAATGCCCCACCACAATTATTACACACAATTAACCTATCACGTGGTATTAATTAACTATAACTGGACTAAACCACACTAACTACAATTCATCCTATCACCCATCAATGCTAGCCAAACCTGCTCAATTAAATCCTACTGCGACTGTCACCTTGCACCAAGATTACCACACGATCCGTAACCACACGCCAAATGGCCTCGATTGTTTACTTATATAATTGATTGGTTAAACTCTCCTTTATCATTCGTACTACTATTACTAGTCTCAACATGTTCAATTATATCCCTACTAGTCTCACAAACCACAAGAAATTACATCGGACGCGAAATCGGGAAGAAATCGCAAAAACAGAAAAATTACACGCCCTGGCTGGTCATACGCGTATTGGATTGTGCATTACGCGTAAGGCCAGCTCGCTCGCCCATCAGCCCGCGTATCCAATGCGTAATGCCCATTCTGCCGCAGGGCCATACGCGTAAAGCCTGGCTGTTACGCGTAAGAGCAGAGACCAATTTTTAGCAAAAATCCATTTTTCAGATCCCTTACGCGTACTGCCACACTATTACGCATATTGCCTCCAAGCCTGTCATCTATTACGTGTATTGCCCATGTGTTACGCGTAATGGCTGGCTGGCACGCCATGCCTTACGCGTAATACCTCCTTGTTACGCGTAAGAGCAAGGACTGTGTCAAATCCTGAGTTTTTCACACCAGTCTGAATTCTGTCACTTTGATCTCACTTCTATCATCCATATCTATCCTAAATTCATCTCTACATTGATTTTAAGACTTATAATTTCATACTACCACATTCTCCTATCATTACTAACCAATTTACTATTTCTAGATCTAAATTCGTTACCCTCAACCTGCCAAAAAGCCAGATCTACAACCACAGTTCTACAACAACACCACAGAGTTCAATCATCAGAATTGCACGAATTTCAGATCTATAACAACATACACATCAACAATTTATGATCATCATTCACACAGAATCCAGAAAACAACCAGATTCGAAATAGCACATAAAACCTATGAGGGCAAGGAGCCCTCACTACCCTCTCATGTCAGAATCACTAATTATTAAACCCATTCTCCCCCCTTACCTCAAATTGCACTCCAAATTCCTGCGAAAATTGATGGAGAAGAATGCCCTAGCAGCCTTGTTCTTCCTCCTCTTGCCCTCTCTTTCTCAGTGAAAAATATTGTTATCACTGAATCTGTCCCTCAACTTTGATTAGGTCTTAATCTCCTTATTTTCCTCCCACTATCCATTTACTAATTAAATATGATTTTTAATTAATAAAATAATAATATTAATAGTGATACTAATAATTAATAATAATAATAATAATAATTCTAATAACACACCAATAATATTAATAATAATAGTAATAATAATATTAATAATCTTAGCCATATTAATAATAATAATATTCACCATACTATTGTTATTAACTATGCCCACACATAATCCAACATTACATTATCGTTATCCCGACATCTCGATTTACCGGTTCCGCTAAGGACACTACGCCTACGCGCTCAACCACACACACCCTTAACAAGGCCAAATAAATAAAATAACACACGACGATTTAATAAATTAAAATGGGGTGTTACAACTCTCCCCCACTTAAAATATTTTCGTCCTCGAAAATGTTCCTGAGGGAAGTAGTTCTGGATACGACTCTCGCATCTTACTTTCCGACTCTCCGGTCACATTCCCCCCAGTAGTTCCCTCTCGAGCTACTTTCACCAACGAACTATCCTTGCCTCTAGGTTGTTTCCCATAAGTCATTTTAGTAATCTGTTACACACACTCAGGTCCGAGTACGTCACTCCTTCCCGACTCATCCCAACATAGAAGTATCCTGCACCTCCTATCATACAATGCATCAAAGACACCGTTCCAACACTAGAACTGTAGCTAGCATAATACGTTAACTCAATCAATGGTGGATGAGTATTCCACCTACCACCGTCTTCCAATACACAATTTCCCCATAAATCTTCCAACAACTGGATAGTCCTCCCTGCCTATCCTTCAATGGAAAAATTAAGTCGAACTCAATTTTTGTTTAGATCCCAAAGCTTCTTACAAGCCTCTTCCAAAATTCTGAAGTGAGCCTCAGATCCCTATCCAACACTATGCTTGATGAGACTTCATGTGACTTTGCTAATACTCTAATATTAATCGATACAAAGATGTGTTAATTCCATCACTCAATCTGCAATTGCTCAAGTAGCATCAAAATCTCTTGCCTTATTCGACAATCCAATAATGGCTCCTCAAATACTATTCCACTTCCCTTCTGTAATTTCCAAAGGTTGTATCCAACCTGACGGTTACTGACGCTCAACTTTTGAGTCCCGACACAGTAACCAATCACACCCATCTGAGTTACATCACTCCCCATACCTGAATACCAAAATAATCTCTTAAGGTTTTTATACATCTTCGTAGCTTCTAAAATCTCAACGCACCCAACCATCCAGCTCGAAGTCTCTATCCGAATTAATCTCACCTACCAGCATTAAGTCAACTAGCTTCACGTCCAGTTTACATTTCCCCTAATCACATCAAGTAATGACTATTCACTCTTAAGCATACCCAACCTGACACTCTTCGGTGTCCACTCACAAACCATACCCAAGTCTCTAAACTATTCAATTAAATTTGTTCCTCTCATCATCAAGGTCGACACATACATCACCTTTCTACTTAAAAACATCTGCTACCACAATAGTTTTTCTCGACTGGTACTCAAACTAAATCCATAACCCTTCAAATGTCCCAAATACCTTCCCTTATCATATTCAATCCTTTCTGGTTCAATAAGTACTTCAGACTCTTGCGATTACGGAACTCTTCTAACTTTGATCCATACAAATAGTGTTTCCAAATCCTTGACACAAAAACCACTACAGCCAACTCACAATTATGAATATGATAATCTCCTTCACGCTCCCCCAATTGCCGTGAAACATAAACCACTACTTTACCATCTTGTGCCAACACTCCATCTAATCCTGCTTTAGGCGCATCGTAACATGCCACAAAAGGTTCGCTTGAACTTGGTAGAACTAACACTGGCCCTGTAGTCTGCTTCTTCTTCATCTTTCCGAAACTTTTTCTCGCACACAATCATTCCAAACAAGGCTTGACTCTTCCCATCTAACTGAGTCAATGGCATCGCCAAATCATAAATTCCCTCGATGAATCTTCAATAATAACCTACTAAGTCCAAAACACTCTTAATCTCTGTCACTGTCTTCAGAGGTTTCCACCGAAGCACTGCACTAATTTCTGATGGATCCACCACAATACACTCACCAAAAATAACTCATTCCAATAAACTCACAGTTTGCAACCAAAACTCCCAATTTAAAGCTTGTGAACAATTTGTCATCCCTCAGCACCTGCAAGGCAATCCTCAGATGCTCTGCGTGATCTTCCTCTGATTTGGAATACTCAAATTTCATCAATGCATCCCCCAACAAACAAATTTAGATGAGCATGACGATATAATTCATGTACTCCATCAATACACCCGACATGTCAGGCACTCCAAAAGGCATCACTACATTCTCGCAGTGTCCGTGACGAGTTCCTAATGCCGTTTTCTGAACCTCATCCTCTCCCACGCGAATATGATGATATCTCGGTCTTAAATCACTTTTTCTAATTACTCGTGCTCCCACAAGGTGATCCGTCAAGTCCTCACTCCTTGAAAGCATATATTTCTTCTTACCGGTTACTCCCTTCAATTGACGGTAATCAATGCACATACACATACTATCATTCTTCGTCATAACAAAAACTCAGGCGTAACCCACCACAAAACACTTGGTCGGACACGCCTTTCCTCAAGTAATTCTTCCAATTATCTCTTCTCACGGCTCTGGAGTCCACTTTCTGTACGGAGTCATTGACATCAGACTCGTACCAAGTGCTGAATCAATAGCCACTTCTACCTCATAAATACGTCTGTGATCCACTTATCTCGCCTGAAAATAAATTCAAAAAAATTCGCAAACAACAGGTAACTCAACACATGTAACTTCACTACTAACTCGCCACAACGCAAACGTTAATACACCGGGGCTTCGCCCAATAGATGTCCACCCATTCGTTCAGCACACAACGATACCAGTTCTCTACTATTACCCAACACTGGCATATCTCTAGCCATCGCCTTGTTCTCTACCCACTGAAAAGTAATCACCAACAATACCTGATTGTCCTTCCTCGGAAACATCCTTCAACTTGACCGACTGACAAGTACCTCTCTTCTACATCCTCTTCAGATAATAAAGATCTATACTGACTCAACACAACCATCCTCCACATCACATGCTATCTTAACTGCCAAGGCGCATCTATCCATTCATCTTGATTTCTGACTACTATCAACAAGAGATTGAGGGTGTTTAGTTCCCCAGTTTGTTCATAGACAGCCGACCATCCTGATGAAGTATAGACCCTTCCTTACCAACTATGATAGCACTCCTTTACTCACCAATCCATCCTTCCATAGTGGAAGAATCCTGGAGAAGCACCAGCTTCTCCCCCACTTATCTCATCCTCAACTCCTGTAAACAAACAGTTAGAAAACAAACACGTGCCGACAATGTTCTACACACGTGTCGTATACCAAGACACAAGCCATACTAGACAACCTGGCCGGACGGACCGACCTGCTCTGATACCAATTGTAACACCCCGCTTTCCCATTTTACAAAATACGTAAATAATAAGAAAATAATCAGAGTTTACAACACAACAGGATGTCACATCAACTAAAAACCACAAAGAAGTCTCAATTACTTCGTTAACTTTATTATTCATAAAAATAGTTTTTACAGCGGAATCATAATCCAATTCAATCCATGGCACTAAGGCCTTCACCGCAATACTCTCCACATAATAAGTGGTCTCATAAAAGGTTAATAAATAAGATACGTAACAAAATACAATGGTATAAAACATAACCAATCCCCAATATCCCGTGTTACGTATCAGAGCGACTCCTACGACTCGATCGAGCGACTCAAGCTCCACGTACTACTCAGGTACCTGCTTATCTATACTCCCCAAGGAGCACAGATGCCACAAAAGAAAAAAGGGGTGAGAATTACGTTCAATAATTTAACGGTGAAAAATACATGCTAAAGAGTAGTAATCACACGGTCACACATAAACAACATATCATCACGACACACTTGTCATTTTCAGTTATAATTCACCGAACACATAATAATGCAATGCGACTCAATGACTTGACACAATGCATGTGGTACCAACACACCATGGTTCATTCAATCGAACCCGATTCCTAATAGAATCCGGATAAATCACGTACACTCCCACTGAGCAATGATTTATCTCCATCACAACTCCACATTGGAGCCCGGACAAATCACATACACTCCCACTGAGCAATGATTTATCTCCACCAGACACATCATGAATGCATGACAAGAATATGCATACAATACATGTATAATAACAATTATACATCTTCACGATCCTCCTGATCACACGTGAGTTACACTCACTGTAATTCCCACTGGAATTACCCACTTGTAACACAATATCAATACACACCGAAATATACACCAGATTACTATTATCAATCATAATGTACGATCCTCATGATTTCACGTGAACCGAACGTCCACCGTAATTCCTATTGGAATTACTATTCCTGCATCAACAGAAGTTATCTCATAATCACCATTCAGCATACAAGTATCAATCATGCTTAGGGTAAACAACCCCAATGCCTCACCTCAATTATTACACACAATTAACCTATCACGCGGTATTAATTAACTATAACTGGAGTAAACCACACTAACTACAATGCATCCTATCACCCATCAATGCTAGCCAAACCTGCTCAATTAAATCCTACTGCGACTGTCACCTTGCACCAAGATTACCACACGATCCGTAACCACGCGCCAAATGGCCTCAATTGTTTACTTATATAATTGATCGGTTAAACTCTCCTTTTATCATTCGTACTACTATTACTAGTCTCAACATGTTCAATTATATCCCTACTAGTCTCACAAACCACAAGAAATTACATCAGACGCGAAATCGGGAAGAAATTACAAAACCAGAAAAATTACACTCCCTGGCTGGTCATACGCGTATTGCCTTGTGCATTACGCGTAAGGCCAGCTCGCTTGCCCATCAGCCCGCGTATCCAACGCGTAATGCCCATTCTGCCACAGGACTATACGCGTAAGGCCTGGCTGTTACGCGTAAGAGCATAGACCAATTTTCAGCAAAAATACATTTTTCAGATCCCTTACGTGTACTGCCACACTATTACGCGTATTGCCTCTAAGCCTGTCATCTATTACGTGTATTTCCCATGTGTTATGCGTAATGGTTGGCTGGCACGCAACGCCTTACGCGTAATACCTCCTTGTTACGCGTAAGAGCAGGGACTGTGTCAAATTCTGAGTTTTTCACACCAGTCCGAATTCTGTCACTTTGATCTCACTGCTATCATCCAGATCTGTCCTAAATTCATCTCTACATTGATTTTAAGACTTATAATTTCATATTACCACATTCTCCTATCATTACTAACCAATTTACTATTTCTAGATCTTAAGTTGTTACCCTTAACCTGCCACAAAGCCAGATCTACAACTACAGTTCTACAACAACAACACCATAGAGTTCAATCATCAGAATTGCACGAATTTCAAATCTATATCAACATACACATCAACAATTTATGATCATCATGCACACAAAATCCAGAAAACAACCAGATTCAAAATAGCACATAAAACCTACGAGGGTAAGGAGCCCTCACTACCCTCTCATGTCAGAATCGCCAGTTATTAAACCCATTCTCCCCCCTTACCTCGAATTGCACTCCAAATTCCTGCGAAAACTGATGGAGAAGAATGCCCTAGCAGCCTTGTTCTTCCTCCTCTTGCCCTCTCTTTCTCAGTGAAAAATATCGTTATCACTGAATTTGTCCCTCAACTTTGATTAGGTCTTAATCTCCTTATTTTCCTCCCACTATCCATTTACTAATTAAATATGATTTTTAATTAATAAAATAATAATATTAATAGTGATACTAATAATTAATAATAATAATAATAATTCTAATAACACATCAATAATATTCATAATAATATTAATAATCTTAGCCATATTAATAATAATATTCACCATACTATTGTTATTAACTATATCCACACATAATCCAACATTACATTATCGTTATCCCGACATCTCTATTTACTGGTTCCGCTAAGGACACTACGCCTACGCGCTCAACCACACACACCCTTAACAAGGCCAAATAAATCAAATAACACACGAAGATTTAATAAATTAAAATGGGGTGTTACAACTTCGCCGCCAATGGATTGCTGTCAACGTTCCGAAAGTTGTTCATAAGTTGAAGTAATTGCCGTCTTTACTTTAACCTTTCACCCTGCCTAGGTGAAACAGATGTTTTTACAGGGCTCACTTTTTGTAAATGTCCCTCTTCGCTTTGCCCAAAGCGACAGAGTTTTGTTTTATAGGGATGCAGTTTCAAGAACCGACAAGATCATAAATAAAATAAACGTCGTTCTGTAATTTCCGCATTTATTACTGTTTTCTCTTTTCGCTTTTTCAGAAAATGGTAATCCTAAAAAACAACTCAAATAATAAAAACAAGCAGTTTTCAAAAAAATACACAGCACGCACTCTTGCATTCTCTCTATCTCTTCTAAAAACAATCATCACGTTATGCATATTGCTTGTTTTAAACCCCGTTGAAACACACGATCCAACGTCTTCTCCCAATTTTGAATTCCTGGTATTTGAGGCTGAAGAAGAAGATGACGATGAAATTCCAAAGGAGATCTCCTGATTACTCATACAAGAGGAAAGGTCCATTAAACCTTACAAAGAACCGTTGGAAACGGTCAAGTTGGGTTCAGAGGAGGAGAGAAAAGAGGTCAAGATTGGGGCACTACTCAGTCCAACTGTCAAAGAAAGTTTGACAAATCTTCTCAAAGAGTTTCCCGATGTATTAACTTGGTCCTATCAGGATATGCCAGGGTTAGATACCAGCATCGCGGAACATCATCTACCATTGAGATCAGAATGTCCGCCAGTAAAACAAAGACTAAGACGGACTCACCCAGACATGGCCATCAAAATCAAAGAAGAGGTACAAAAACAGATTGACGCGGGTTTCCTCCCCACATCAGAATATCCTCAATGGCTAGCCAACATAGTACCAGTTCCGAAAAAGGACGGAAAGGTCAGAATGTGTGTAGACTATAGGGATTTGAACAAAGCAAGTCCAAAGGATGACTTTCCCTTACCGCACATAGACATACTGGTAGACAGTACAACAAAGTTCAAAGTCTTCTCCTTCATGGATGGATTCTCGGGCTTTAATCAGATAAAAATGGCGCCGAAGGATATGGAGAAAACTTCCTTCATCACCCCTGTTAGCTCCTAATTTCGACGCTACATGATTTCAGACAATTTGGCTTTAAGGGAAGATATTCTTTAAAATAATAAAGCTAAAAAAAAAAGAAGGCTTCGACTAGAAGGCCTTCGACCATGTTTGTACAATGCATGAGTCGAAGAGAATGATTTTAGGACTTCAAATATAGCTAAGTCCAAGGAGTCAAGTCGACACGGTGAAGTGGCTATGGATAATGCACTGCAGTTACAACTGAATAGTGGAGGGAAATTCCACTATTTGAATTTGAAAAGAGGACAGGTGGCGAAGATCCAGATCGTGAAGACATGCGAAGTGCCAAGTAGCGTAATCTAAGAATAAAATCGTCAAAGGGTGGTTACATTATAGTATTATAAATAGGTTAGTCCTAGAGTTAGAATAGTGTGAAAAATCATATTTGTACAAGTAACTCTATATTCACTCAAAGTATCCAGTGTGTCGAGAAACCAGTGAAGTGAGAATGTACGTGATTGTAATCACCATTATCCTTTATTGCAATGCAATTTACTTTGAAGTTTCTGTTTTAGATTCTTTACTTTGAAATCTTTTTCACAAACTTTTACCTTTCAAGTCGTTTACATTAAAAGCCTTTACTTTCAAGCGCTTACCTTCTTGCATTTTAAGATCTTTATGCATTTCTTTCCAGCATTTAACTTCAGTTTTTTCTTTATCAAACTCTTACATTCAGCCTTTTCTTTTCTTTGACGTATTGTTCGACTTAGTTATTTCTTTGATCCTTATCGCTTTCCTTTACACTTCAAACACCTTTTTATTTATGTGCATTGTTGAAAGAGCATACCTTACCAAATCGTGAAATATTCTAAATACACATACAACACATGTCCTAAGATCAATCTGATCGATCCTGTAAGTTACTAGAACTTTATTGTTTTAGAAGATCAGCGGTTGTTTACCAATTTTCAAGGTAAACAAATTGGCACGCCCAGTGGGACAGTGCTAAACGTGGATTTGGAAGTTTGTAACTTTTAAATAACTGCCAAAAGGAAGTTTTATAACTGCCTTCTTAAGTATTGTTGTTTCATTGGTCGAGATTGTGGCAAACTATCGTATGCACTTGAGAAGTGGAAAGGTAGCCAATTCAAACGAATATAGACCAAAGAGAAGAAATGTGAGGAGAATGGCATCTGGCCAAGGAAATTTGAATCCCAGTTTTGCTGGGACTAATATTCAGCCAAGCAGTTCAAGTGTTCAGAACAACACCATCAATCCTCAAGAATTACCAAGAAGTATTGTGGCGCCAACTCCAGTTCCTTCGACAGGAGGGTCAACAGCGTTAACTATGGTGACACAGCCAGCATCTTCGACAGCGGGACCAGGGGCGACATACGTGAGGCCTTACACTCAGCCAGTCTTGGAGTACATTGGCCCATCAGTGACAAATCCTCAGACTCCGCCAGGAGGAGGTTCGACGTACAGGCAGTTCCTCCCCCAGGATTTTCACAGTCTTTGCCTAGGAACCCAATTTATGGCATGCCAACGGCAATGATGCAGAATCTGCGCACTGCACCCCCAGTATATTCAGAAAATGTGATATCTTCCCCTTTGCAGGAGTTAGGTTCTGGAATTAACATGGGTCGAAACAGCCAGTCCATAAGTTTGGGATATTCTGCTCAAGGGCCCAACTTAACAAATGAGTCTGCAGCATATTTGAGGCAACAGATGGATGAGAGCAACATGCAAATGGCACATACTTTGTCCCAAACGATGGGAGAAGTTTTCCAGCCATTGATCCAGAATACTACTCAAACCAATCAAATGATGACAACCCAGATGGCACGAATAGTAGAGTTCATGGGAGTGCCAGCTCCTGTTCAACACCAAAATCAGGGAGTCGAGATGAGGGAGAATGCTCAACAAGTTAACCCAGTGAATCCAGGGTTGGTCGAACCACCTAGGGAGGAGCCTCCTAGAAATCAAATACCAATACTTGAAGAGGAGGAACCAAGGATGGTGCTAGTGAACAGAAATCAAGATGCTGATCGTGTGGTGAATCAGGTTTGACACAACAATGTAGCAGCAGAGAACAATTTGGCAGCCTTGGTCGAAAGGATAATGGCTCGAAATGGCCTGAATATGGGTTTTTCTAGGCCAAACTTTACTTCGCCTATAGTAGACTATATACTTCAAGCTGAATTGCCTCCCAGGACAAAAGTGCCAAAGTTTACTAAATTCTCAGGAGATACTACCGAATCTACCGTTGAACATGTGGCGCGCTACCTGATCAAAGCTGGCGAGATTGCGAATGATGAGACTCTGAGGTTGAAGTATTTCCCTAGTTCCCTCACTAAAAATGCGTTCACGTGGTTCACTACGTTACCATCTGGTTCGATTTGTAATTGGACCCAGTTAGAACGTTTGTTCCATGAGCAATTTTGCATGGGTCAGACGAAAATTAGTTTGAAAGAATTGGCTAGTGTGAAACGAAAGTTCAATGAGCCAATAGATGAATACTTGAATAGGTTTCGACTATTCAAGGCTAGATGCTTTACACAAGTGCCTGAGCATGAGCTTGTCGAAATGGCCGCTGGTGGCCTTGATTACTCTATCAGGAAAAAACTGGATACCCAGTATTTGAGGGATATGGCCCAGTTAGCTGACAGAGTTCGACAGCTAGAGCGTCTCAAAGACAAGAAAGCTAGGGTGAATAAGAATAAGAAGGTAGCTTACGTCGAATACCAGGAGGGTATCGACGAGTTATATGATGAATCCGTTAGGTTCGACGAAAATGAAATAGACCTTGCTGAACTTAAGAAGGGCCCTCCTTATTCTTGTAAATTATTAGTTCCTTCAAATGGAAAAAATCCTGTCGAAACCGAAAAGAATGATAGGTTCCCAAAGAAAACATACACTTTCGACATCACTAAATGTGACGAAATTTTTGATTTGTTAGTTAAGGATGGTCAAATACTAGTGCCTCCTGGTGCTAAAATACCACCTTTAGAGCAAAGAAAAAAGAGAGGTTTTTGTAAATACCATAATTACTTGGGTCATAAGACATCTCAATGTTTTCTTTTCAGGGATTTGGTGCAGAATGCTATTCAGGATGAAAGGCTCAAATTTAGGGAGAAGATTAAGACCCAGATGAAGATTGATACTAACCCCCTTGAAGTAGCTGAAGAGAACTATGCAGAGCCTGAGGAGGTCAACATGGTCGAACTGGTTGAATTGTCTAACAGCAGTTCGGATAGTGTTGGTACCAACGAAGCTCTTGGCAGAAATGCCACAGTGATGGAGGTTACTGAGGACCTTGCCAATGATGTTGTGTTTATCAGAGAGGCAGAAGAAATGGATGGCTATCAGCTTGAGCATTTGATATGTATGGCTGCTGAACATTACTTTAGTACCTCTTCTGAAGTTCAAAGGTTCGACACTGAAATTACAGTCGAGACTCATGCTGAAGTTGAAGCACCAAAATTGCAGATGGTGACAAGAGAGATTGCTGATCATTTTAGACAGATGGACGAGGCTGATGAAAGCCTTGATATTGACTTCTCTAAGATGCGTTTAAAAGATGAAGTCAACGTGAACATGGTCGAAGTTACTGACAGACAGGCCATGGATATTGATGAACAAGAGGACTGCGACAAACTGGCTTATCCCAGAGAGGATGAGACCATCATTGATTTTCTCCACAGGTGCCAGGGGAAGAACTCTGAAGTCATGTTGTGCCCTCGATGCAGTGTTATCTTCGACAAAGAAGCTGCTCATGGCCTCCAAACGGGGAAAGAGGCCAAATCTGGACGTGAGAGGAGAGCTGCTCGCTCAGAAACAATATGGCCCAAGGCCACAAGTTCCAAGGGCCAAGCAAGCTACGTTCAAGCCCAGCGGCGAAGTACCAACTGGGAGGTGGGTTAAACCCATCGAAGCAGCAGGAAAAGGGAAGCAAGGATGGAAAAGTTTTGAGGTGGCTAGAGGTTCTTTAATTGAGTATAGGAAAGAATTCAAGTCCTCCAACAAAGCTGCCTATGTGTCTGAGAATTACAAAGGGAAAAATCCCATGTCTAGGTCCCAGTGGAGGAGAGAACAGAGGCAAAGGAAGGCTCTAAGAGAAGCTCGGGCTAAAGATTTGACGGAGACTAGCACTAATGTTCTGCTAGCTAGCAACAAAGGTGTTGGCATAAGAACAACAAACCAGCTGCCAGTGGGTCAAAAGCTGTTTACTTCCAAGAAGGAAGAAGCTGAGAAATTTGCGGTTGAGACAGTTGAAGATGAAGCGTCGACCCACAATTTTGATTCAGACTCTGATGCTTCTTTGAACATCATTGTCAACGTAGTGTCAGTAACGCCAAGGGAATATGACAGAGTAACTGAAGTGGAGAATTTGGATGCCAACGCTGAGGCAGAAATGGTAGCACACCAACCTGTGTGCTATTATGTAATGAACAATCGCTGTGTCGAAGAACAAAATGCTTTCTTTGAGCGACCAACGGAGGCCATGAAGGGACACTTGAAACCTCTGTATATTACAGGGAAAGTAGATAATGTGGCTGTCAATAAGATCTTGGTGGATTGTAGGGCTACTGTCAATTTAATGCCACATTTTCTTCTAAGTAAAATTGGTAAATTCGACACTGATCTTAAACCCCACAACATGGTCCTCTCTAACTATGAAGGGAAGATTGGGACCACTCTAGGTGTCTTACAGGTTGACTTGACTGTGGGTACAGTGACAAGACCCACCTTGTTCATGGTGGTCGAAAGCAAAGCTAATTATAACCTTTTGCTAGGAAGGGAATGGATCCATGGCATTGGGGCAGTACCTTCATCAATGCACCAACGAATAACAATCTGGAGGCTTGATGGAATAGTAGAAAACATTGAAGCTGATCAAGGCTACTTTAAGGTGCCTGTTAATCATGTTGATGGTTCTGAGTTCGACAAAAATTTGGCGCATATTGCGCCTTGTACTCCAGCAGAATTCGATCTCTCCCCAGATGACCACGCATTCTGCTCATTACACTTGCACCCACTGGAGGGGTTTCGATGGGACAGAGAAGTCGTAAGAGAAGAAGGCAATGTCCCATACTATGGGCTGCCTGAGGTTGACCCCACAGGCTGGGGGAGTGAATTCAGTAACAATGACTGAATTCGACGCATTACACAGAATTTCGGCCTATGTGGCCGAATCTAAGTTACAAGCGGCTTTAGAGGCTGCACACAACTACATGGCTGTCGAAGCCAAAACTCAAATTTGTGAAGTAGGCCCTGGTAAGGACTTTGAACCTGAGCCACCTGATGGGCCTCAAATTGAAGACCAAGACCAAAGGCTTGATGCTGTGTATGATAGTGAGCCTTTAGGTTTTGAAAAGGATCCACTGTCGGATAATATTAAAATGCTGGCGCAGGATCCTTTGGAAGAAATTGACTTGGGTGAAGGGGGAATAAAAAGGCCTACTTATATTAGTGCTAATCTCAGCCCACTACTCAAAGTCTAAATAGTCCAACTATTGAAGGAATTCAAGGATTGCTTCGCTTGGGACTATGATGAAATGCCTGGTTTGAGGAGAGAGCTTGTTGAACATAAGTTGCCAATCATACCTGGGAAAAAGCCAGTCAAGCAAAATCCAAGACGGTTTGCCCCAACAATCCTTTCCAAGATCAAAGAGGAAATCGAAAGGCTACTTAGATGCAAGTTCATCCGTACAGCTAGGTATGTCGAATGGCTAGTGTAGCACCTCAAAATTTTCCTTGTTGTTTTTACCTAACTGGCTTATGTTTCTTTGCATTCCTTGCATTATCATCTTTGCATATCATTGGTTCTGGGCATGGGATCAAGGTATGGTATTTGTTTCAACTCAAGGGCAAAGGCTTTTTATGGGCTCCATGAACTTCTTACATCCTTATATGGTGGCCCAAGGGCATTTCAATGAGGGATTCTCCAAGTAGTTAGATCAAGGGTTTGTATTCTTACACTGATGACCAAAACTAGGGTTTCTTGGTTAATGGTCCTGAGCTCAAGGAATTGATTCAAAATTTTCACCAAGGTTCTTCATATGTCAAAACAAGTCTAAGGATGGATTTTGAGCCAAAAATTCATTGTGGAAGGCCTCAGATGGTTCAGTAGCCTACAGATGAAGTAATCAGTCAAACTGGTCAACTGAAAAGTCAAATTAGGGTTTTGAGAGGTCCTCATCATGGTAATCAAGTCAAGAGACCTTTATTTGGTCTATGGAAGGCTTTCATGATCACAATTTGCAAAAATCAAGCTTTGGTAAAAAGTTGCTAAATTTGGAAAGTGACTTATAATTTCAAGTTACTATTTTTGGCATATTTTCAACCAACTTCAACCAAACTTTTCATGATAAAAAATGCTTCAAACGAATTTTTTTCCCAACACCAAAGTTGTAGATCTCTTTCTCCTCTTTCCAAAGAGTGGTGGATCATGATCATACCATTTTTAGACCAAGAGTTATAAGCATTTGAAGTTCAAGAGCATTTGGTGTTCCACCATGCATACCACTTTGATACAACTTGCAAGATGCATTATAACTCATCAATATGGATTCTAATTGTCCATTTCACCTCACCACACTCCAATGCACCTCATTTAACATCATTTTGAGCCAAGAATTAAGTGAATCCGTGGATTACATGTCCATAATTCATCATTATGCAATTTTGCAAGTTCACTTGGAAATCACAATTCAGTTACTCTCCAGCCCCAAGATCAATCCAAAGGTTATCCTTGCATCCAAAGGAAAGCAGTCATGCACTTTACATGAAGAATGCACGAGCAAAATACCTCATGTGCACACATTTGCAAATTTACAAAACAGCCCAAAACTCATTGCTCTCAAGTCCCTGAAGTTTCAAACCCTAAACAGTAGCATCTACACACTATATAAGCTAACTCACACAAATTTCTCAGCAGCTACAATTCATTTTCACCACTTTTCAAAGTTTTTGCTCTCAAGTTTCTCTCTTTCGATTCTCCCAATTCTTCAAGTATCTTCCATTTTTTTTTGGTTGGTTTGTGATCAGTGAAGGATAAGGAAGAGAAATCCACCACTGTTTTGAGGTTTAAGCAAAGAATTTATCAATTGAGTTTAGATCTTCAACTTTTGGATTCAAGGATTCAGGCCAATTTGAAGGTCTAATTGCATTTATTTTGCAATTAGACGGTTTAAGGAGTTGATCTGCAGCTTATCTTGGAGTTTCTTGGTGATTTTCCAGTTCTGCAAATCTCAGGTGAGCTCCAAATTCATGGATCTGGAATTGATTTTTGTTGTGTGTTTAATGTTCATTTTGAAGTGCTGAGCTCATATATGTGTTTGGAATTGATTTTTAACGTGAATCATGGCAGGAATTTAGATCTGAAATTTTCAGATCCAAACTTGTTTCGTTCGATTCTTGAAATGTATGCATGCTAAATGATTTTGAGTGATATATTTGTGATCTATGTGAGTTGCTGGTCATTTTGATGTATGATTTGGTGTTTTTGGTTACCGCTTGAAGTTTAATGGTCGGAGAGTAGCCGGAGAAGACGACCGGCGCTTCCCCGGTCGGTGGGGGTTTAATTAGGGTTTATGATTTTCCAGATTGATTCTCGTGTGTTGGATCTTGATTATGTGATCTTAATTAAGTTGATTAGGGTTTAATGGATCTGATTAAGTCATGACCGTTTGATTTCATTTAATTAGCGAGTTTGAATGTGGACCATTGGATTGTTGACTTTGTTTTGTTTGACTGAGAATATGAGCCTGTGGATCTGGAGACTTTTTTCTGTTTGACTCAATCTATGTCGTTCGTTGTTTCTGAACGTTTGAAGGCGCTTGGGCCTCTTTTGCTATTTACACCTCCGTTTCTGAGCCCATGATCATTTGAACGCGTTTGGATTCCTTTTTGCACCCCTGGCTTCATTTCATTTCTTTTTATTTTCTATTTTCATACCATTTCATAATTAATTGTTAAAAATACTTGCATGTGCTAGAAAATTCCAAAAAAATTCATCATTCCTCCTCATTATTAAAATTAATTTTTCACATTTTATTTTAGGCTAAAATACAGTTTTGGTCCCCCTGTTTTTCAAAATTCACAGTTTTGGTCCCCCTGTTTTTTTTTTTAACAGTTTTGGTCCCCCACCCCTCACTGTTCATGTACGGACGTGTACTGTTCATGTACGGACATGTACGGACAGGTTACTGTTCATCACTTTTTTTGGGCCAAAATTGGGGTGGGGGACCAAAACTGTTAAAAAAAAAAACAGGGGGACCAAAACTGTGAATTTTGAAAAACAGGGGGACCAAAACTGTATTTTAGCCTTTATTTTATTATTTTTGCATTAAATATTAATTTTCCAAAGTATTTTTTCTCATTTGCATTTCATATTGCATATTTCATGTTGCATCTTTTATTTCTCTCATTTGAAAAGTGATTTGATTCTGATTCTTTTTGGGTTGTGTTCTTAACATGTTGAGGTATGTTTGAGATTTTTGGTATGATTTTTAGGTCCTGTTTGGATGACTTTGGATGTGTTGCTTTGAGCATGAATGTATGAAACTCTAATGATGCTTTGACCTAATTGTTGATTGACATTGGTTCTGATTCATTGTTTGTGGCTTTAATATGTTGATTATACATGTTTGAGATGCTTGAATACTGAATGACATAATTTTTGAGGCATGTTTGTTATTTCTTTGAAGCATGAGCTTTAACTTGTACAATTTGTGGATGTATGCTTCATGTTTGGTTTGCTTGATCATGAAGGCACTTGTGCCATAATTTGAGGTCTTGTTTAAGGATTGATAGCATGTTAATTGACTTCTGGTTGTGATATTTGAATCTCATCTTTGCATGTTTGATGTTTGCCTTGCACCTTAAGTCACTTGTTTCACAAGTATGAATCATGTTTCACTTCACTTCTTCTTCTTTGCTTCTTAATTGATTGTGAAAGTGTTTGTATGACTTGAGTGATTTTTGAAGATCATGTTTAGGCACATGTTTAGGGTT
Source organism: Lathyrus tuberosus (assembly GCA_022829125.1). Lineage (NCBI taxonomy): Eukaryota > Viridiplantae > Streptophyta > Magnoliopsida > Fabales > Fabaceae > Lathyrus > Lathyrus tuberosus. Next base: position 2,496,658 of record JALAZF010000233.1, read on the forward strand.
GTGTCACTTCTGGACTTGGTTTATTTTGTGGAATTTTGACTTGTTTGCTTCACATGATCACTTCCTTTCATCTCATTCCTTCTTTAATGACTTGAATGATACTTGATTGACTTCTCCCTTTTCTTTTTGACTAATTGTGCATGACTAATATTAGAGGTCAGTAGGACCATTAGGTTCTGGACTTGATGTTTGATTTACCTTAGAACTTGTTTCTTTATTGCCTTATGCTTGTTTGAGTTTCATTTTGTCATATGTGAATACTTTTAACACTTTCAGGGGCAAATGGTAAGTTGTTTGAGTGTGGATATGCTTCCACGTTTCACTTTCTTCCTTTATCTTTTAATTTTCATACTTGTGTTTGAAGTGGGCCTAGACCACTTGTATTTCACTTCTCATCTTTGTTAGACGGTGTGGCTAGTGATCGAGAGGGGGGGTGAATAGATCACCGCTTGTAAAATACGGTTTTAAAAACCTTAACAGAGTTTTTGAAATATAGCGGAAAGTTTTGGTCCCGAATCGACTTCCGTCTATTCTGAACCGCTACCAAAAAGACCAGACACGCAAGTATGATGCTGGATTTGAATTGATTGATAGAAAACGTTAACACAGAAATTTCTCGCACTAAATGCACTTATCACAAATTCTGATTCCAATGAGTAAATCACAACAAACCGTTTTGTCAAACACTTGGCGTGTATGTGTTCTATGATAAACAATAGTGATGTTTCAATAAAAGGTTTTCTTGCCACTATTGTATCACGACACGTAAAACGTACTGCGCCAATTTGTATTACAAAACAGTTACCGAAAACGTAAAGGGAGATAGAGATAGAATACGATACGCAGAGATTTGTTAAGGAAGTTCCCCACTGTCGTCCTCGCGTGTGGGTACGTCTCCCTCTCAATTTCAAAAGAAATTGAGACCTTTTCTTATCAATAGTTGTTGAATTCGTTCTTACAAAGGTTACAATACCAAGACAGAATTCTAAATCCCTAGAACTTCTTCTTCTCGTATAGAACCTCGACTTGATCAGAGCTGGATCAAGAATTCCCCGCAAGACTTGCAAACGATTCACCGGTTCCACGACCTGTTTGCGAAACAACCCCGTTTCCAAACCCTACGCTGCGGCTGAATCCGTTCTGCAATCGTGACTAACAAACCCGCAAGAACAGTCCCGTTCTTGAAGGACAAACCAGTAGGTTTTTCCTCGAAACCCCCTTCACTCTTCAACCCAGCTAGATCCTTGATCGTTCCACTGACTCCACAGCTAGATCGTTGATCGTACCACTGAACGTTATCTCGTTGATCCTTCAATCCGAAGAACAAAAATGATTGTGTGTAGTTGTTCTTGAATTGAAGAGATTGAGAAGATGATGAAGACGAAGTATCTTTCAGGTTTCTTAATGCTCAAATCAATTGCTATTTTGCAATTTTCACTTGTGAATTCATCCTTAAGCCAATACCTGCCACTTTGTATTTATACTAAACAAGACAGAACTGTTAGAATAAAAATTATGCAGAAAAACAGACTTTGGGATCGATGCCAGACACGTATGGATCGATGCCAGACAGTTTTTAACTGTTAGGGATTGATCCCAAAATCTATGAATCGATCCCTACTGAAGGTGAACTGAAAAACAGAATTTCCATTAAATCAGGGATCGATGCCAGACACGTATGGATCGATGCCAGACAGTTTTTAACTGTTAGGGATTGATCCCAAAATCCATGAATCGATCCCTACTGAAGGTGAACTGAAAAACAGAATTTCCATTAAATCAGGGATCGATACCAGGCACGTATGGATCGATGCCAACTGAAAAAATTTAATTCTTTTGATTCAAACCTTATAAAAGTGTTTCTAACAATCATTTTAAGATGAATATCAATTCCAATCATCTAGTATTGAATAAAGACAAACGCAAAGGCAAAAATCACACATATTCACATGTAGAATGAAGCACAACAAATCATACGCGCAATTTGCAATCATACAAAACAAAACCAAAATAAAGGATTGTCTCACAAACTCCCCCTTTTTGATGATGGCAAATTGATGTGTGATACTCCCCCTGAGTTTGTGCATACCATTCTGTCATGTCAACATCTTCTATACTTCTCCCCCTTTGTCAACATCAAAAAGAGGAAAGAAACAACAAAGAGAAGAACAAAGTAGCAAACCGCAGCATAAATTGATAACAAAGCTAACAATCACAAAGAAAGAAAGCTTAGAAGAATAAAATCACTCACAAAGAATGACCAATAAAGGGCAAGGAAACCATAAACAAGCAAACGGAAATAAGCATTGAAATACTAGGAAAGTATTTAAAATTATATAAGCCAAACAAATATAGTCAGAATATTCGAAAAATGAAACAACAACTCAAGCAACATGAAATGCAATGCTTATGAAACATGTTATGAAAGTGATGCTTAAGAATAGGTCTCAAATCAGATATTAATATTCAAACAATAAATGCAAAAGAATATACATAAACGAACATAGAGAATTTGTTCTAACATACACAAACACATAGATCCAAAGAGTAGTAAAGAGGATTGATATTACCTTTGTTGATGTGCCTTTGTGAAGTATAAGCTCACAACTTCTAAAACACAACTTATCAACCAAGGTGAGGCAAAAATAGAATCTAACAAGCTTAAGATAGTAATGAAGAAAGATCAAGAATCCCTAATTCACGACGAATGTTAAAGAAAGGTTCCGTTGCTAGTGGTTTAGTGAAAATATCAGCGAGTTGATTCTTAGTATCAACATGCTCAAACACAGCGTCCTCTTTCTCAACATGGTCGCGAAGAAAGTGATGCCTAATCTCTATGTGTTTAGTGCGTGAGTGTAAAACAGGATTCTTAGTAAGATTTATAGCACTGGTGTTGTCACACTTTATTGGAATGCGTTTGAGTTGAATATCGAAATCTTGTAGTTGTTGCTTCAGCCACAAGATCTGAGCGCAACAGCTACCGGCTGCAACGTACTCAGCCTCAGCAGTTGACAATGCGACAGACACCTGTTTCTTGCTATGCCAACTGACCAGAGAGTTTGAAAATAAGTGACATGTACCACTAGTACTTTTCCTATCTGATTTGCAGCCAGCAAAATCAGAATCGGAGTAACCTACTAAGTTACAATCGCTTCCTTTTGAATACCAGAGCCCATACTTAGATGTTCCATGAAGATATCTAAATATGCGCTTGACAGCTTTCAAGTGTGACTCTTTAGGATTCGATTGATATCGTGCACACATGCAGACACTAAACATGATGTCAGGTCTAGACGCAGTAAGATACAAGAGAGACCCAATCATACCTCTATACTGTTTGACATCTACACTCTTACCGTGTTCATCTTTATCTAGATATCCGTTGGTAGGCATAGGTGTGTCTATTGATTTTGAGTCGTTCATTCCAAAGCGCTTGAGCAGCTCTCTGCAGTATTTTGTTTGACTCACAGCTGTTCCCTCATCAAGCTGCTTTATTTGGAGACCGAGGAAGAAATTAAGCTCCCCCATAAGGCTCATTTCAAATTCACCCTGCATAACTTTTGAAAACTCTTCGACCAAGTGTATGTTAGTTGAACCAAAAATTATATCGTCTACATAAACTTGAACTAAAAGAATGTGTTTTCCTTTGTGCTTAATGAAGAGGGTGGTATCCACTTTACCTCTTGAATATCCATGATCAAGTAGAAATTTGCTAAGTCTTTCATACCACACCCGGGGGGCTTGCTTAAGACCGTACAAAGCTCGTTTTAATTTGTAAACATAATCTGGATATTCAGCATTCTCAAAACCAGGAGGTTGTGAGACGTATACCTCTTCATTTAGGACACCATTTAGAAACGCACTCTTTACGTCCATTTGGTAAAGCTTAAAATCTCTAGAACACGCATAAGCGAGCAAGAGACGTATAGCCTCAAGGCGAGCAACTGGAGCATAAGTTTCCTCATAGTCTATGCCCTCCTCTTGGTTATAGCCTTGTGCTACTAAACGTGCCTTGTTCCGAGTTATCACTCCACTTTCATCAAGCTTATTCCTAAAAACCCACTTAGTACCTATGATATGATGTTCTCGCGGACGCGGGACAAGTTCCCAAACGTCATTTCTTTTAAATTGATTAAGCTCTTCTTGCATGGCCATTAGCCAAAATTCATCAATCAAGGCTTCTTTGGCATTTTTAGGTTCCACTTGTGAAACAAAGGCGAAGTGAGAACAAAAATTACTTATCTTAGAACGAGTCATGACTCCCTTTGAAATGTCTCCCAAGATGTTGTCAATGGGATGGTCTTTTGAAGATTTCCAAGCTGGTGGAAGGTCATTCACATCAGCTGTCCTTTCTTCCTTATCTTTTTCATGACTAGTATCTTCCTCCTTCTCAATGGGAGCTGTCTTGGATTGATCAGTTTCCGCAACAGCTTCCTTGAGTATGTCTTCTGTAGATACACCTGCGTCATCAAAAGAAATACCTTTGCCGACATTTTTCGGATAAGACTCATCAAAGGAAACATGGACAGATTCTTCAACAGTAAGTAAACGCTTATTATACACTCTATATGCTTTACTTGATTGTGAATAACCAAGAAAAATACCTTCATCAGCTTTTGCATCAAACTTCCCAAGTTTTTCCTTACCGTTATTCAAAACAAAACACTTACAACCAAATACGTGAAGATGTGATAAGTTTGGCTTTCTTCCTTTTAAAAGCTCATAAGGGGTTTTATTTAACATAGGGAGAATTAGAATCCTGTTTAGAACATAACAGGCTGTGCTAACAGCATCAGCCCAAAAATATTTTGGCAATCCACCCTCATTTAGCATTGTTCTTGCTAGCTCTTCTAAAACGCGATTTTTGCGCTCCACAACGCCATTCTGTTGTGGAGTTCGAGGAGCTGAAAAGTTATGCTCAATACCATACTTATCACAGTACTTATCAAAGAGATAGTTTTGAAATTCTCCTCCATGATCGCTTCGAATTGTAACTATTTTAGAATTCATTTTATTTTGGGACAGTTTTGCAAAATTCTTAAAAGCAGAAAAAGTTTCATCTTTGCTATGAAGGAATATAGTCCAAGTAAATCTAGAGTAGTCATCAACAATTACAAAACCATAATAGTTTCCACCTAAGCTCTTTGTCCTAGACGGACCAAAGAGATCCATATGGAGAAGCTCAAGAGGTCGTGAAGTTGAAATTACATTTTTGGATTTAAAAGAGACCCTTGTTTGCTTTCCCATTTGGCATGCATCACATAGGTGGTCTTTTGAAAACTTTATTTTTGGAAGACCGACTACTAGATCCTTAGATACAACCTTGTTAAGCAAATCGAAATTAACATGCGCTAAACGTCTATGCCAAAGCCAAGAATCATCATTCAAGGTAACTAGACATTTAGTGCTTGTTAAAGATACATCACAAAGATCAAGCATATAGATATTGTTTACTCTAACACCCTTAAACACAACATTATTTTCATCATGTTCAATTATGCAACAAGTTTTTGTAAAAGAAACTTTGTAACCCTTGTCACACAATTGACTTATGCTTAACAGATTGTGTTTAAGTCCCTCTACAAGATTGACATCAGAAATGGTAGTGGTAGAGGGGTTACCTATACTACCTTTGCCAAGTATAGCTCCTTTGTTATTGTCTCCATAAGTAACATATCCCTTTTTCTTTGCTTTGAAGTCTATAAAAAGCGATATGTCACCGGTCATGTGCCTTGAGCAGCCGCTATCTAGGAACCATCTCCTATCTTCGGATGCAAGGCACTCTTCCTACAATATCAAAAGAGAGTGGTTGGTACCCAATTTTCATTGGGTCCAAAGGGGTAAGTGGTAACATGGTTGCCTTTTGGCTTCCATTGATAGATGCCTTTAGGAACAAGAAACCTCCTAAACTTGCATTTCTCAATGGTGTGGCCAGCACGACAACAATAATGACATAAACCATGATGATGCAATTGTTTAGTTTTGTTCATTGAATCCTTTGGAATAAAAGAGTATTTTGCATATGGAGGATTCAATGACTTCTTAAACAATCTAGTATCAACGGCGTAAGTCACCTTGGGTTGTAAAGCTTTTTCCAATTTGACTTTAAGAGTATTAACCTCTCGTTGCCAAATATGACAAGCTTCACAATACCTAACTTTACTACATCCGTTAACATCAATATCTTTTGAATTTTCTGCAATACTAGCCTTCAAGCTTTCTAAATCTTTTTCAGCTTTGTATACTTTACCTTCCAAGAATGAAAAAATTTGTTTGTCGGAAGATAATCTTTTGAAAGCATCTACAGCTTCGTTATGCAGTTTTTCAAAAGCGATTTTCAGTTCAGAAAAAGACATAGAGGAGACATTATTATAGTAGGCTTGTTTTACCTTCTTTTCTTCTTGTTTCTTCTTGTAGTAGGCATGGTCTTTGATGTGAGCCATAAGACATAGGTTTGCGGTTTCATCACTATCACTTGAACTTTGTGAGCTTGATGAATCGCTATCGCTTTCCCATGCTATATAAGCTCTCCTTTGTTTGCTGTACCGTTTAGGTGAATCCTTCCCTTTATCCTTTTTCTTCATAGGACATTCTATTTTGTAATGTCCAGATTTGCCACAATTGAAACAAGATCCTCTACCTTTATGCTTCTTGTTCTCTTCCTGTTTTGACTCACTAGATTGTCTTCTAAACTTCATGAGGTTTTTGTCGGAATGCTTGTATCCATTCCTTCGAATGAATCTATTGTATCTCCTTACAAAAAGTCCCATTTCTTCATCATCCGAATCTTTGTCACTACTTGAATCATTGTCACTTTGCTCTTTTCTTGAGGACTTAGTGCTAGAGGCCACAAGAGCAATTGGCTTCTTCTCACCCTCTTTGTCTTTCTTCTTCTCTTTCTCCTTCTTACTTTTGTTCTCATACTTTTCAAGACTTTCTAGAGCTTGCTGATGTTCTTCCAGCTTTCCAAAAAGTGTTGTAATCGTAAGAGTCGTCAAGTCGTTGGCTTCCTTGATAGCTGTCACTTTAGGTTGCCATTCCCTGCTAAGACATCTCAGAATTTTGTTAGTAGCTACCTCATTGGAAACAGGTTTTCCAAGTGCATTTAATCGATTTGTAAGATGAGTAAACCTCTTTTGCATGTCGGAGATAGATTCTCCATTTTTCATGCGAAAGAGCTCAAACTCTTGATTAAGTGTGTTAATGCGGGACTGTTTCACTTCAGTAGTACCCTCATGGGCGATTTCTAAAGCGTCCCACATCTCCTTAGCAGTCGTGCAATGGGATACTCGATAATACTCATCAACACCAAGTGCTGAAATTAGTATATTTCGAGCTTTCCAATCACTCGACCACTTTTTCTCATCTTTCTCAGTCCAATCAGCTTCTGGTTTAGGTACTATGGCGCCAGCCTCATTGGTCATGGTTATTTGAAAAGGACCATTCTCAATGGCTGTCCATACTAGCCTATCCACAGAATTTATATGAACTCGCATGCAGTCTTTCCAGTAGCCGTAGTTTTCTCCGTTAAAGACGGGAGCTCTATTGTACGCCCCCTTTGGTTCAGAATCCATATCGTTACAGGCAGCCACAGAGCACCAGCGAACCAGGCTTTGATACCACTTGTTAGACGGTGTGGCTAGTGATCGAGAGGGGGGGTGAATAGATCACCGCTTGTAAAATACGGTTTTAAAAACCTTAACAGAGTTTTTGAAATATAGCGGAAAGTTTTGGTCCCGAATCGACTTCCGTCTATTCTGAACCGCTACCAAAAAGACCAGACACGCAAGTATGATGCTGGATTTGAATTGATTGATAGAAAACGTTAACACAGAAATTTCTCGCACTAAATGCACTTATCACAAATTCTGATTCCAATGAGTAAATCACAACAAACCGTTTTGTCAAACACTTGGCGTGTATGTGTTCTATGATAAACAATAGTGATGTTTCAATAAAAGGTTTTCTTGCCACTATTGTATCACGACACGTAAAACGTACTGCGCCAATTTGTATCACAAAACAGTTAACGAAAACGTAAAGGGAGATAGAGATAGAATACGATACGCAGAGATTTGTTAAGGAAGTTCCCCACTGTCGTCCTCGCGTGTGGGTACGTCTCCCTCTCAATTTCAAAAGAAATTGAGACCTTTTCTTATCAATAGTTGCTGAATTCGTTCTTACAAAGGTTACAATACCAAGACAGAATTCTAAATCCCTAGAACTTCTTCTTCTCGTATAGAACCTCGACTTGATCAGAGCTGGATCAAGAATTCCCCGCAAGACTTGCAAACGATTCACCGGTTCCACGACCTGTTTGCGAAACAACCCCGTTTCCAAACCCTACGCTGCGGCTGAATCCGTTCTGCAATCGTGACTAACAAACCCGCAAGAACAGTCCCGTTCTTGAAGGACAAACCAGTAGGTTTTTCCTCGAAACCCCCTTCACTCTTCAACCCAGCTAGATCCTTGATCGTTCCACTGACTCCACAGCTAGATCGTTGATCGTACCACTGAACGTTATCTCGTTGATCCTTCAATCCGAAGAACAAAAATGATTGTGTGTAGTTGTTCTTGAATTGAAGAGATTGAGAAGATGATGAAGACGAAGTATCTTTCAGGTTTCTTAATGCTCAAATCAATTGCTATTTTGCAATTTTCACTTGTGAATTCATCCTTAAGCCAATACCTGCCACTTTGTATTTATACTAAACAAGACAGAACTGTTAGAATAAAAATTATGCAGAAAAACAGACTTTGGGATCGATGCCAGACACGTATGGATCGATGCCAGACAGTTTTTAACTGTTAGGGATTGATCCCAAAATCTATGAATCGATCCCTACTGAAGGTGAACTGAAAAACAGAATTTCCATTAAATCAGGGATCGATGCCAGACACGTATGGATCGATGCCAGACAGTTTTTAACTGTTAGGGATTGATCCCAAAATCCATGAATCGATCCCTACTGAAGGTGAACTGAAAAACAGAATTTCCATTAAATCAGGGATCGATACCAGGCACGTATGGATCGATGCCAACTGAAAAAATTTAATTCTTTTGATTCAAACCTTATAAAAGTGTTTCTAACAATCATTTTAAGATGAATATCAATTCCAATCATCTAGTATTGAATAAAGACAAACGCAAAGGCAAAAATCACACATATTCACATGTAGAATGAAGCACAACAAATCATACGCGCAATTTGCAATCATACAAAACAAAACCAAAATAAAGGATTGTCTCACAATCTTCCTTTTATGGAACAACTTAACTTGAGGAGTAAGTTGATTCCATTCTTCTTTCTCCTCTTTTCTCTCCTCTTCTCTTTCACTCTTTCTCTTCCCTTGAATCTCAAGACTTGTTTAAGTCTTGGATTCCTTTCCCTTTAGAGCTACCTAGTCCAACTTAATTTTTGATTAAGTTTGGAGTAGGATTAGCATTAGGTTAGGTAGTCTTTTCTCCTAAACCTCATTAACCATAGGATATCCATGCATGATAACATTAGGACTTTTAGATCCCCTTTAGAGTTTCCTTGTGTCCTCTCTCTTCTCATCTCATAAATCTTTCAAAACACTTAATAAAGGTTAATGTGTATTGCGTCCGAGCCTTAAATGTAGGAAATGAAGAACGAGGGGTCCCCCCTCCTCTTCTAGAGTGTTTAGCATACTTTCCATTTGGGTGCGACCATGCGACTCACTCGTTCCCGCATGATAGACTTTGGTGCAATACAAGTTACAACTAACTTAAAAAACACTTCTGTCTAAAAAACTCAAAACAAACAACAACGTCTTTCCTACGGGAATTCTTTTCTCATCTCACTCACTCTCAGCGTACGAACGTGCTCCTTCTCGTTCTCTTGCAAGACGGTAACGCCTAAGTCTCGATTCAGCGAGCTGCAACACCTGAGCTAGAATGTAAGTCGTTCCCTAAAAAACACAATCCACCCCTAGTGAGGGGAACTACGTCGCTCTGATTCTCATGCTCCCGATGAGATACGTAGGCAGTGGGGTAGGGCCCATGCGAGCACTTATTTTATTTTCCCTACATTTGTTCTTCGTTTCTTTTCATTCTCGTTCTTTTTGCCGGTTCAGCAACAGTGGAGCTCCAGATGACGACATCCTTTGATGCAGACAGCAAGCATGGATCCCATCGAGTACGATGGACGTGTTGGGTGCTAACACCTTCCCTTCGCGTAACCGACTCCCGTACCCATTCTCTTGGTCGCGTGACCATGCTCTTTCCCTTCTTTCAGGTTTATGCAGTGTTTCCTTTCCCTCTCTTGGGATAAATACACTTTGCTGGCGACTCTGTGTCTTTTGCGCCACTCTCGCGTTTGTACCGTTGGATGCGAATCTTTCAGGAGCAACAGCTAGCTAATATTGTACCAGTCATTAAAAAGAATGGTTCTTTAAGGGTTTGTATAGATTTTAGAGATCTAAATTCTGCAACCCCTAAAGACGAATATTCTATGCATGTGGCAGAAATGCTGATTGATTCTGCTGCAGGACATGAATATTTGAGCATGTTGGATGGTTATTCTGGTTATAACCAAATATTCATTGCTGAGGAAGATGTCCCAAAAACTGCTTTTCGATATCCAGGGGCATTAGGCACTTATGAATGGGTAGTGATGCCTTTCGGTCTAAAAAATGCTGGGGAAACTTACCAGAGAGCAATGAATTCAATCTTTCATGATTTTATTGAGAATTTTATGCAAATATATATTGATGATATTGTTGTTAAGTCCTTTTCAGGAAAAGATCATATAAGCCATCTTCGACATTCCTTTGAAAGGATAAGAAACCATTGTCTGAAAATGAATCCTCTCAAATGTGCTTTTTGTGTGCAGGCAGGGGATTTCTTAGGTTTTGTGGTCCACAAGAAGGGGATCGAAATTAACCAAAAAAAAACCAAAGCCATTATGGAAGCCAAAGCGCCATCAACAAAGAAGGAATTGCAGTCTCTCTTGGGCAAAATAAATTTCTTGAGGAGATTTATATGTAACTTAAGTGGGAAAACGCAAGCCTTTTCACCATTGCTTCGAGCTAGCAAGGATGGGTTCAACTGGGGGCAAGATCAACAGGAAGCCTTCGACAAAATCAAAGAGTACCTGAGTCACCCCCTATTCTCTCACCACCTCGTGGCAATAAGTGTATGAGATTGTACATAGTTGCGTCAGGTAGAACTTTAGGGAGCATGTTAGCTCAAGAGGATGATGATGGTGTCGAAAGAGCCGTTTATTACCTTAGTAGAGTTTTAAATGATGCAGAAACTAGATATAGCATGATTGAAAAATTATGTTTATGTTTGTATTACTCTTGTACCAAATTGAAGCATTATATAAAACCAGTTGATGTGTATGTTTCTTCTCGTTATGACGTTATTAAACATATGTTGTCCAAACCTATTTTGCATAGTCGAATTGGAAAATGGGCATTAGCATTAACTGAATATTCTTTGACTTATAAGCCTTTAAAAGTTGTTAAAGGACAAATAGTGGCAGACTTTATAGCTGACCATTCTACAAATGAGACCCCCCTGAACTATCTTGATGTGGAACCTTGGAAGTTATATTTCGACGGGTCAAGCCACAAAGATGGGACAGGCATAGAAGTACTTGTTATTTCTCCTAATAAAATTCCAACAACACTTAAGTATAAAATTGAAGGCCGTTGTTCTAACAACGAAGCTGAATATGAAGCCTTAATTGCTGGACTTGAAGTATTGTTGGAATTGGGGGCAACTCATGTTGAAATAATGGGAGATTCAGAACTGGTCATAAAACAAGTGACCAAAGAGTACAAGTGCATAAAAGAAAACTTGATTATGTACTTTGTAGTTGTGAATCGACTGTTGAAAAAATTCGACGCAGTTAGTTTTCGACACATCCCTAGGCTGGAAAACCAGGTAGCTAATGACTTGGCTCAGATTGCATCAGGGTATAAAGTTTCGAAAGACAAATTACAAGATGCAATCGAAGTCGAAGTTAGAGGAAGGGTGGTGTCAGTAGGATTAGCCCCATCAGATTTGGAAGAAACTAAGCTTGGATATGTTGACGAAGACAATTTCGCAATTCTGGAAGTTGATAGTATAACTGACAAGGATTGGAGGAAACCTATAATGGATTACCTGAAAAATCCAATAGCTTCGACAGAAAGGAAAATCAAGTATCAAGCTTTAAGTTATGTCTTGTTGGGTAATGAATTATTCAAAAAGACTCCTGAGGGAGTATTGCTTAAGTGCCTCAGTGAGGCAGAAGCATACTTAGCCCTTTCGACTGTCCATAGTGGGGCATGTGGGGCACATCAGGTAGGCCATAAAATGAAATGGTTGTTGTTTCGATAAGGCATGTATTGGCCTACCATGTTAAAAGATTGTATGGAATTTGCTAAGGGTTGTCAGGAATGTCAAGTTCATGTTGGCATTCAACATGTCTCTGCGAGTGAATTACACTCTATAGTGAAACCTTGGCCTTTTAGAGGATGGGCTTTGGATTTGGTCGGAGAGATTCAACTAGCATCATCTAAAAATCATAAGTACATTTTGGTGGGTATTGATTATTTTACCAAATGGGTCGAAGCTATCCCACTACCAAATGTTGATCAAGAAGATGTGATTGAATTTATCCAGAAGCACATCATCTATAGGTTTGGAATCCCAGAGACAATTACAACATACCAATGATCAGTCTTCACTGGTCGAAAAATGCAAGAGTTTTCGAAAGAAATAGGATTCTAGCTTGTAACGTCCACACCTTATTATGCTCAAGCTAATGGCCAAGTCGAAGCAGAAAATAAAGTAGTTATTGGGTTGATAAAAAAACATGTGGGGAAAAAGCCAAGAAATTGGCACAGGACATTGGACCAAATACTCTGGGCATGTCGAACGTCCCCTAAAGAGACAACTAATACTACCCCGTTTCGACTGGCTTTTGGTCATGATGCAGTTCTGCCTGTGGAAATTTATCTTCAATCAATAAGGATTCAAAGGCATCATGAGATTCCATCTGAGTCTTATTGGAATACGATGATTGATGAATTAGTAGACTTAGATGAAGAAAGGCTCCATGCATTAGAGTTGCTGAAAAGGCAAAAGAAGAGGGTGGAGAAGTCTTATAACAAAAAGGACAAGATTAAAACCTTTTCAGTTGGAGACCTAGTGTGGAAAGTAATCTTACCTATGGATCGAAAGACCAGAACTTTAGGGAAGTGGTCTCCTAAGTGGGAAGGTTCTTTTCAAATTATTAAGGCGTTTAGTAATAATGCTTATGAGATTCAAGAGATGGAGAGTGATTTAAGAGTCTTAAGGGTAAATGGGAAATATTTGAAAAAATATAAGTCTATTTTACAAGAAATTCATATTAAAACGTAAGTTTCATTTAGACTACAAAAGCCAAAATAGGCCATGTGGGGCCAAAATGGCATACAAAAAACAACAATTACAATAACATAAAACCCAGGAGAAAGATCATTCATAGTCCCTCCAATTAATGGAGTTGAGGAAGGCAACATAATCTTCGTCAGCTTCATCATCAGAGTTTAGTGCTTTGGAGTGATCTTTCTTGGGGACCCTCATCTTGGTTTCTCTCTTCTTGGCGCAAGATGTTGCTCCAGTTGAAGTGTTATTGAGGGCAGTAGTTGTTGCCTCAACTTTCTTTGTCTCTCCAGCCACCTTCTTGGTCATTGCTTTCTTTGAAGAAGTACTCATGCTTGCTGTAGTAGGTGCAAGATATCCCAAGAGGGAGGAGGGTTTTATAGAGGCAAGGCTTTGCAAGGATTGGCCAGTTAACGATGTAAATACGTAAAATGACACTTGGGAATAGACCATAGGGTTGCGCTATTAATATTTCTTTATGAAATAGAAACTTGTGCCGTTGGAACACTAAGTTGTTTAAAAGCTGCGCTATTTTCATGATTTCCAAGAAAGGAGACAGAATACTTTAATTACTCAGATAGCAAAGTAAAAAATATGTTTACAAGTCGAAGAGTTGATAGTAAACAGAAGAATTTAGATAAAGGCCATAGGGCATTAAGTTTGTCTGTACATGGGGCCTTAAAAGGGCCATAAAACATGATGAACAAAAAGTGGAGCTACAAACAAGAAATCATATGACAATCAGAAAGGGAGCTTCGACTTCAACTCAAGGAAGGTGACCTTGTGATTCTGAAGGCGTTTCTCACATAGAGCTTTGTTGATTTTGGCTGCTGAAAGTTCATTTTCAAGCGTTTGGGCCTTGTCAAGGAAGTCTATGGTGCGCTTCAGCTCTCTATCCATTTCAGTATCGTCGAACTCTCCCAGATCAAGGTTGCGCTTTTCAGCCTTAGAAATCTTGTTCTGCAGCTCTTCAATTTACTATTTCCAGTCATCAATGTTCTTTTGGTTCGACTCCACTTCTACCTGTCTTTTTTGTTGTCCAGTCTCTAGACTTTCGACCATAGCTTCTGATGCATGCGCTTCATCCCAAGCTGAAGCTTCCAATCCAGTTGTGATTTCAATGTTGTTCTGGATCTTGGGAAGGAGCTTGAAGTCCTCAGACATTTGATTCACTAAAGCAGTTAGCTCCAACAGGAATTCAGAAACATCTTTGCTAAGGGTCGAAAGGTCCAGTTTTTGAAGGCTGTCTTTCAGAAAGAGATGAGCAATTGGATCTGAAAGTAAGACATTGTGGATGTCTCCCTTGAAGAATTTGTCCTTGATTTTTTGAAGGATAGGGCTGGAAAAACCATCTAGAGCTGGACCCCCAGAGTTGGTCGAAGTGCTGAGACTGGTACTTGAAGAGCTGTACTTCTTCCCAAGTATCATCCTAGCATACTTTCGAGGATTCGACCATTTGAGGGCAGCCAAGGGATCTCCTGTAGGGGGTCCTCCAGCAATCTAAGTGACTATAGGTCCAGGAGTTGGAGTGTTGGCAGGACCTGGTCCAGCCACAGGTGTGTGGGTTTGATCTTGCTCAGTCCTTTCCCTCTCTTCTTCTTGTTCTTCATCTTCTTCGACTTCCTACTCTCCGACTTTGGTGGGCCTTTCTTCTGTGTCCATACCAATAGGTTTTGTTTGGTCGAAAGGTTGTTGATGAGAAACATCATCCTCTTCATGATCAGAACCATCGGTCTGGGATTGTTGAGTAGTGGTCCTGGCAGAAGAACTTTGGTTTGTTTCATCTGCTGCAGGAAGAGGAACTGTAAGAGGGATAGGTTGGTTAATTTCGCTGATTGAGCTATATCCAGATCCGAGGTCAGAGGTAGGGTGATAAGTTGGCTCACCTTGGCTATTCAGCAGAGTTGTTGTAAAGCTGAAGGAAGGTTGTGGTGGGTTAGAACCACCTACATCAGCCTGAAAAACCACAAGTAAAGGGAATAAGATTGAGAGAAGTCTTAGGGAATCCAAATATTGAATGAAGATAGTATGCATACCTATACAGCCGCAACATCAGGACTTGAGTTCGCACTCTCAGGATCGCCAGCAGTCGTTTTCGACGCAACCCTGGAGAGTTGTTTCTTGACACCACTACCAGCAGGTGTCTTCTCAAGGATTCTTGTCGCCTTTGAGGGAGATTGGGTGGTAGTTCCAGAAGCTTTGACAAGCTTCCTTTTCTTCTTAACTATTATCTCCTCAGGGGACTCATCATCAGTATCTGGAGGAACAACTGCTTGAGCACCTTTCTTGCCTTTTTTTGAAGGCGTTAGAGGTTTTCGAGCAGCCTGAAAGGTGACACAAATATCAGAGGATTGGTTACACAAAAAGACTTAGGCAAAGAACATAAAGTACCTTTGTGCCTTCAGTGTCCTTTTCGACCTTCGCAGCACCCTTCGATGAGCTGGTCTTCCTGGCCATGGCTGAAAGACAGACGATTATTACAAGGTTAATAATTGAGTGGTTAGTTAAAAAATCACAAATCAAGGGCCTCAAACCTTCATATATTTCGGATTCGACACGGACATCCTCGACCCCTATATGAAGGTGTCCTTTGAAACTGTCCAGTGTATGTTTAGTCGCAACCACCCGTTGGGCTTTCGGTTGAGACTGCTGTCGAAGGAGTTTTAAGTGCTCACCACAGACAAACCAGTCTGGAAATGGGGGGCAAGTGCCACTCCAAAATCAGCGTTAGGAAGTCGAGGGAACTTTGGAGGAAAGAGTTCAAAAGCTACCTTATAACGTTTCTCAAGGGGAACGTTTGAAGGGATTTTCAACTGATCCATTTTTTGTAGAAATTTCTCCTTCAAAGTGACAGCAGCCTCACGAACGATTCAACTAATATCATCTGGTCGATAGACAGTTTCAAAGTACTTTTGAAAGGCTTGAATCTGTTTGACATGAATGAACTTACTCTTCTTGGTCTTCTCCTACACATCAAGAAAAGCTTGGTCAAGTAAGGAAGAGAAAGCAGCAACATCAAGAAATTGCTCACTGTAGTACTTCGACCACCAGTTATGGAAGGGTTTGGTACACAAGAAGGTGGGCTGAAAATACACAGGGGAAAGGGTTGTTTTCCTAGCATTCCACCGGTCGAAAGTGACTACAACACTTCCTTCATCAAAACTGGCGGTGTGAAGGACTACATGGCCTTTCTTCCCATACACTTGGGGAAGATCTGAGCCAACCCAAATTGTCAAGAGACAAGATTTGGTTGGTAAGCAATTAAGGCTGCCAGGTCTCTCCCAAGATTCAGCCTTTCAATGATAAATCTAGGAATCAAGAAGGCTTCCCAGATCGAAACAGATTCGGCGTCGAGTTTGGTGGAAGAATCAGGGAATGGCCTAGTGAACCACTCAGGTCCACATTATCTCTCAGCAAAGGGAGCCATACTAGGTGTGAACTCATGCCTTTTTGCAAACATCATAATATAACTGGAGAAGGCTTTCTTGAGAGTTTCCCCATCGTCATTTGGCGTAAGTTTCACCAGGCGGTTACCTTCGACCCTCATCTCTTTGATTTCAGCAGAATCTTCATCGACCTGCCCTTTCCTGGGAAGGCTAGCTTCAAAGGTTGCATTGAGCCACAACTGAAGTAGCCAGAGAGGGCCATTCAAGTGAACAGTACCTTGGCTCTCCAAGTCTTTGAGTCGAGCAGCCCCTTCGCTGAGAGACTCGTAGAGGTTCGCCAGAATCAACCCACTGAGGCAAACTCCTCTATTGTTGTGAAGTTGGTTGGCCAGAGTGAGATACTTCTTGGCCACCTGCAGGGATTTTGAACAAAAAACATACCTCGATAGCCAAACGGTGAGGAAGGCAGTGTGTTCCTTATCAGTGATTTCTGCAGTATCACGTTTGTGGTGGTTGATGAAGTGGGTGTACGTGAGTTTGGAGTCAGAGATCCCTATGGTATCCTCTGTATCAGTATCAGGGTCATAAGAAATTCCATCTCGTCAAAGACCTGTAATGGAAGCAAGGTCGAAGAGTGTGGGAGTAACCATCCCACAAGGAAGATGAAAGGTGTAGTGGGTGCTATCCCAAAAGTAAAGCGATGCTGCCAGCAAGTTCAAACAATAAGGGATGTTGGTTTTCGACAGCATAAGCAGATCATAGATTCCAATAGTTTTCCAATGATCAGCTTTGACCCTTTCCATTCTGGTCATCCAAAGGTCAAAATCCTTCAAAGGATTGACAGCTATTACCAGCCTCGTACCATCATGAAGGTACCTCAGATCCATTTTCGTCAGAGTGGGTGTATTAGGAGAGGTTCCATCCTCATTAGGGTTGTTTTTTTGCCCTAAAGGTCTAGACTTACGGTAAGAAGGAAAGAACTCAGCCAGTTTTTCATAGGTGGGTTTTACATCAGCTAGGGGGCCACCTAAAGCATAGGGTTTATCATAGATAAGGAGAGGGATCATTACCTGGGATTCGTAAATCTTCCTTGTTTCTTCAAGAAGAGGTTCCGGCATGAACTGTTGGTTTTTCACCACCTTTGGTCCGGGAATGTTTGAAAATGGCGGGAGAGTTTGCTCGAACGGAGTGGTTTTACCCTTTTGGTTTTTCGTTGCTTGGGGAACGGTTTGGGAAGACGCCATTGTTGGAAGTTGAAGAGAAAACGAGAGTGTGTTCTGAGTTTTCTTGAAAGAGTTTAGAGAACAAGAAAAATAAGTTGTAGAAAAGTTTGAGAATGCGAAAGTTCGTAAAATTGGGGAAAAAGGGCATTTATAGATGTTTGGAAGATGAGGGGACTGTGAATCCATCGTTGAAATGGATACGATAGTGGGACACGTTCCTCTTTGAAATCGTTGGATGGTGGTGGTTATGGTCAGACTGTAAATTCTTAATCCCAAGAAAAGTGATGATGAAAACTATTCACGAATACGGCTAACAAGACGTTTGAAGATTTGCCATCATGACGTGACGTAACAAGCATGGTTAAAAGAAACTGAATAGTTTCCAAATCGTGGGTTGGTCAGTTAAGACCATGTTTTCCATAATCGAATGAGCAGGCGTCAAAAATTATGTTATCAAAAAATGACCTTCCTACCAACACTGGCGAAAGAACATTTTTTAGGGGCAATTTGTTAGCTCCTAATTTCGACGCTACATGATTTCAGACAATTTGGCTTTAAGGGAAGATATTCTTTAAAATAATAAAGCTAAAAAAAGAAGGCTTCGACTAGAAGGCCTTCGACCATGTTTGTGCAATGCCTGAGTCGAAGAGAATGATTTTAGGACTTCAAATATAGCTAAGTCCAAGGAGTCAAGTCGACACGGTGAAGTGGCTATGGATAATGCGCTGCAGTTACAACTGAATAGTGGAGGGAAGTTCCACTATTTGAATTTGAAAAGAGGACAGGTGGTGAAGATCCAGATCGTGAAGACATGCAAAGTGCCAAGTGGCGTAATCTAAGAATAAAACTGTCAAAGGGTGTTTACATTAGAGTATTATAAATAGGTTAGTCCTAGAGTTAGAATAGTGTGAAAAATCATATTTGTACAAGTAACTCTATATTCACTCAAAGTATCCAGTGTGTCGAGAAACCAGTGAAGTGAGAATGTACGTGATTGTAATCACCATTATCCTTTATTGCAATGCAATTTACTTTGAAGTTTCTGTTTTAGATTCTTTACTTTGAAATCTTTTTCACAAACTTTTACCTTTCAAGTCGTTTACATTAAAAGCCTTTACTTTCAAGCGTTTACCTTCTTGCATTTTAAGATCTTTATGCATTTCTTTCCAGCATTTAACTTTAGTTTTTTTCTTTATCAAACTCTTACATTCAGCCTTTTCTTTTCTTTGAAGTATTGTTCGACTTAGTTATTTCTTTGATCCTTATCGCTTTCCTTTACACTTCAAACACCTTTTTATTTATGTGCATTGTCGAAAGAGCATACCTTACCAAATCGTGAAATATTCTAAATACACATACAACATATGTCCTAGGATCAATATGATCGATCCTGTAAGTTACTAGAACTTTATTGTCTTAGAAGATCAACGGTTGTTTACCAGTTTTCAAGGTAAACAACCCCATGGGGCACTTTTTGTTACAAGGTAATGTCGTTCGGTTTAAAGAACGTCGGGGCAACCTATCAAAGGGCCATGACTACTCTGTTTCATGACATGATACACAAAGAAATCGAGGTATATGTCGATGATATGATTGCCAAATCTAAGACAGAAGAGGAGCATGTGACTGACCTGTCAACTATTCGAGCAGTTAAGAAAGTACAAACTCCGCTTGAATCCCAATAAGTGCACATTCGGTGTCTGTTCGAGGAAACTGCTAGGGTTCAACGTCATCCAGAAAGGAATTGAGGTTGATCCTGACAAGGTTAAGGCCATTCAACAAATGCCTTCTCCAAAGACTGAGAAACAAGTCAGGGGATTCCTGGGACATTTGAATTACATTTCTAGATTTATATTCCTCATGACTGCGACATGTGCACCGATCTTCAAATTACTCAAAAAGAATCAGGACTGCATTTGGACAAAAGACTGCCAAACCGCCTTCGACAGTATCAAGGAATACCTATTGAATCCACCGATTCTATCACCTCCAGTGGAAGGAAGACCACTGATCATTTACTTAACAGTCTTGGAAGACTCTATGGGTTGTGTACTTGGCCAACAAGACGAAACCAAAAGGAAAGAGTCTGCCATCTACTATTTGAGTGAGAAATTCACCGACTGCGAGACTCGGTACACTATGCTTGAGAAAACTTGTTGTGCTCTAGCTTGGGCAGCCAAACGTCTTCGCCAGTACATGATTTGTCACACTACTTGGTTAATCTCCGAAATGGATCCAATCAAGTATGTCTTTGAAAAACCTGCTCTCACGGGAAGGATAGCCCGGTGGCAGATGTTGTTATCAGAATACGACATCGAGTACCATGCTCAGAAAGCCGTCAAAGGGAATGTTTTAGCCGATCATTTGGCTCATCAGCCGATTGACGATCAAGAATCAGTCGGATTTGACTACCCAGACGAAGATGTCATGTATTTGAAAATAAAAGATTGCGTTGAACCTCTACCCAGTGAAGGGCTAGAACCAGGTTCCCAATGGGGACTTATCTTTGACGGAGCTGTTAATCATTATGGAAACGGAATTGGGGCAATCATCATAACACCTCAGCGTACCCACATACCTTTCACTGCCAGACTGACATTCAAGTGTACAAACAACGAGGCTGAATACGAAGCTTGTATCATGGGTCTCGAAGAAGCGATTGATTTAAGGATTAAGAACTTGGATGTATATGGCGACTCAGCCCTGGTTGTCAATCAGATCAAAGGAGATTGGAACATATACCAATCAGGACTGATTCCTTACAAAGACTATGTGAGAAGGTTGTTACCATTCTTCAACAGAATCGAGTTTCACCACATCCCTCGTGAAGTGAATCACATGGTTGATGCATTAGCCACTCTCTCTTCCATGATTAGTGTAGTTCAATGGAATGGCATACCAAAGATTGACATAATGCGCCTAGAAAGGCCCGCCTACATCTTCGCGATCGAAGTAGTCATAGATGACAAACCTTGGTATCACGATATCAAACGCTTCCTTCAGAAACAAGAGTACCCACCTGGGGCATCCAGAAAAGACAGAAAGACCCTCAGAAGGCTAGCAGACAACTTTTTCCTGAGTGGTGATACACTCTATAAGAGAAATTTTGACATGGTCTTGCTCCGATGCGTAGACAGACCTGAAGCAGACATGTTAATAAAAGAAATTCATGAAGGATCCTTTAGCACTCTTACCAACAGACACACAATGGCGAGAAAAATTCTAAGAGCAGGGTACTATTGGTTGACAATGGAATCCGATTTCTATAAATACATGAGGAAGTGTCACAAGTGTCAGATATACTCAGACAAAATCCATGTACCGCCAACGCATCACAAAGCACTTTCTTCCCCGTGGCCTTTTTCCATATGGGGAATCGACATGATTGGCATGATTGAACCCAAAGTTTCAAATGGACATCGGTTCATCCTGGTAGCCATTGACTATTTCACCAAGTGGGTCGAAGCAGCGTCATACGCCAATGTAACCCGACAAGTGGTGGTCCAATTTATCAAGAACAATCTCATATGCCGTTATGGTATTCCAAGCCAGATCATTACCGATAATGGATCCAACTTGAACAATAAGATGATGAAAGAGTTGTGTTCTGAGTTCAAGATTGAACATCGTAACTCATCTCCCTACCAACCCAAGATGAACGGAGCGGTAGAAGCGGCTAACAAAAATATCAAGAGGATTGTTCAGAAGATGGTTGTAACCTACAAAGATTGGCACGAGATGCTACCCTTTGCTCTTCACAATTATCGCACATCTGTCCGCACTTCAACAGGGGCAACCCCTTTCTCTCTAGTATATGGCATGGAGGCAGTGCTCCCCATAGAAGTAGAGATACCATCGATCAGGGTATTGATGGAAGCTAAGCTAACAAAGGCCAAATGGTGTCAAAGTCGACACGACGAACTGAACCTAATTGAAGAAAAGAGAATAACGGCACTATGGCATGGTCAGTTGTATCAGCAAAGAATGAAGAAAGCGTTTGACAAAAAGGTCCGACCCCGTGTCTTCAAAAAAGGAGACCTCGTGCTCAAGAAGATACAATCATTTCTCACTGATTCCCGGGGCAAGTGGACTCCAAATTATGACGGCCCCTAAGTGGTCAAGAAAGCCTTCTCAGGCGGCGCCTTGAGACTCGCAACCATGGATGGAGAGGAATTTGCCTACCCCACAAACGTCGATGTAGTCAAGAAATACTTCGCCTAAATGAAAAAAACGTCTCGGTGGATTGAAAACCTGAAAGGGCGGTCCAGGAAAAAATTAGAGACATAATTAAAAATCATCCCGGTGGATTGGAAATATCAAAGTACAATCCAGGAAAAAGTTAGGGATTAATGGCAAGTAACTACGTCCGACAAGGTTAAAGCCCTTAGCAGTCATGCCATCCATCAGGAAAACTCCAGTCAAGGTTATCTTCGACGGAATCTCAGGATGTCTAGAATTCAAAGTTGGTAGAAGGGTAGTGGGCGTTATGTTTCAATGTTGCCCTGTTCCCTTAAAATTACCATTTTCTAACTTTGTAAATACTCCATGGAATCACGCATTTGGCTGATCTCCATCCTATCAATAAAATTTGAGCCCTAGTGCTTTTGTTTATAATTCTTATTTGTTTTAGCTTTACAGAACGACATTTTAACATGATTTACGGCTCTTGAAATAAAACAAAAATGAATTTACTTGTCAAATTTTTTTCTGCTTTTCAAAATAAAGATGGCAATTTCTTTTGACTGTTGAACATCAAAAGAACATCGATCGCTTCTCCAGAAGCAATTGAGCTTCAAGGTGCAGAATCAAAGTACTCCTTCTAAACCAGTACACTGGAATGAAGGATCAACTGTGTCGGATACGAACATTCCATCCGACACCCCCGGCAGAGTTCTTATCTCCTAAGTCCGACCAACTTTTTTCCCCACAGGGACTATCTCTCCTAAGCAAGGCAGAATTACTATCTTGAACGAAGGGTGTTTCTTCGTCCCCAGCAGTGGTCGAGTATCCAGTCGTGTTCATTCACTAGTCTTTTAAGAGGCCTACCAATTAGGGAGTTAAGAGTTGTTAACCGTACCTTTACCATGCATCCATAAGCATTGCATCCATGCATATGTCATCACATTTGCATCTCATTTGCATTTCTCAGTCTTGAATCTCATCCATCCTTTGTCTGTAACCCAGCCGTTGACTTCCTGAAGCCAACATTGGACTTGAAGTAGCTCTTGAAGGATCGTGAACTTAGGAGAGCAGAGTCAGTTTGTGACAAGAGAGGATTTTGAATTGATGAAAGATCAGTTGGATCAGATTGTGGAAGCTATGACAGCCTTGGCAAAGAGGGATGACGTTATTCAGAGGACTTCTATGAACAATGTTGCTCAAGCTCAACCTATGCAGATTCCTGTTGAGACCAGTTGGCAAATCAAGAAGCTGGCAATTTGTTGGTTGTTTTGGCATTTCCTGTTGTATTTTCTTTGCAATTTTGAATTTGTATTTGCTTATAAGCTGTTGTTTTCTAAAATTGGCAAGATTAATGAAATGTTTATGCATCTTTTGATTAAGTCTATTCGTAATCACTCATTCTTTTTCTTTTATTGTCATAAAACAAAAAAAAAACAAAAAAAAATTCTTTTCCATCCACTTATCTTTATCAAACTATTATTTAAGCAAACATTGGGGAGGATGATGAAAACATTATATCCATAATTGTTGTGGTATGCTGCCAATTAAACCTTGTCGATGATGTAAGGCATTGTTTCAATCCCTAAACACTGGAGAAATAAGGAAGATAATCCATCGTTAACCAATTCGAGCTTAGAAATAGGAGTTTTCTTTCTTTACAAAAAAAAACCCGTAATCTCAACCTTAGGGTGGGTAGTTCTCAGTTTAACTTGGGTATGCATTCGAATGCAAGAGCTTCAAGCAAGACACCTGTCAACTCTCTTGAATCAAATGAACAAATGTTGTACAAGTTGTTCCCCAGAGTGATAAAGAGGAAGGACCATTAAGAAATTCTTACTCAAGGAACGAGTCGAGTCCCTTTCAAGGTAAAAGCCAAGAAAGATGGGAAGCTCATGACCTTGCCTTATACAAAAGGCTTGTATGACAACCAAAAAAGAGGAGTTCTCTAAAGCTTATACTCTGAATGTCCTAAATGACAAAAACAACCAAATGTTGTAAGGGAGTAATGACTACCCTAAGTGTCTGAATCATCATCAACTATCATCAATTCAATTCCTAGCCCGTGGGAACCTGAATGCATGGCCTGAGTTAACTGAACATAGGATTGAAGTTCATTATGGAGATGGGGTAGGGAAAAACAAACTTTGAGCCTTTATCCTTTCTTTCTTAAACCATGAACCAAGCCACGTTACAACCTTTAAAAGACCTAATTGAGGTAAGGTTATTTTGAAAGCATACTACAACAAGGTTGGATAACCTGACTCCTAATAATATTTCCTATTTGTTTATGTTAATCACTTCATCTGTCATTTCGTAAATGACTAGATCGCATTGTGTTTTGATTATTTAATCACTCCACTATTTGTTTTATCAATAAACTTTGTTTTCAAAAGCTTGCATGAATGTTTCATTGAAATTTCCAATTTTTAATAAACAATACTGTTTGCAAGACAATTCAAAATCAAAGGAATCCCAACTAATTCAATCAGCTAGGGAATTTGACTAGGTAAAAGAAGCTCAGCCTGGGGCAATCGATTTGGAGGATTTATTAATCAATCGTCCCAAGGGCTATTGAGTCAGGGGCATAACTCTTCAAAGATCAGAATATTGGGGCAAGCCTTCTTGAGGTCATCTTATGACAAGTTTGGACTCCAATGACCCACCAACAGGGTCAAGTCTGTCTCCCAGTTACCGCAGTCTGAGGACTTTGTATTGTGAATACAACTAATCAGGGGCAATCAGGTCGAGATTCGGTAAATCTCTAAAAGGTCAATTAGGCTGGGGCATCTCCTTCACAGACTAACCAGTCTGAAGGACAAGTCCGAGGACCTTGTCATGCAAATGTAGTTAAACTGGGGCAGTTACGTCGAGATTCATGAATCTCTCCAAGAGTTTGAAGATATTGAAGCATCTTGTATGCCAATTCTTATGTAAAATCCTCTTGGTATTTTCTTCTGACAAACCATGTAATCTGGGGCAGATAAGACTTGAAGAAAATCATTATGCAAGTTAGAGTGCATAACTACTTAGTTCTTGTGATATCCTTTGCTAGCTCCCCAGTAAGTTGTTACTTCAGTTGATCTTGGTAATTCTCCATGGATCTCCTTCTCCAACAAGGAAATCAGGCTCATGAAGGTAATCCTAGTGAAGTCATGACGTTATGCCTCCGAGTGGAATGTTCCTTTCCCCCAGAGAAGGTTTTAACCTTGGAGAAGAACTGTTGTTTCTGCGTGTTCATCCCTAATGATGTTCCAATCTGGTGAAGTTGGCTGGGTATCCTTGTTGAGATGTTTATTTCATCTCTAGTTTGCTTCCTTTGTCTATTTTGTCAGCATAAGCATAAACATGGCATACATGCATTCATACATATGCATGGCATACGAGCATTTCTGCTACCTTTCTGGTGTTTACCTGCTTTGTTCACTTTGGTGTTTATTCCCCAAGTGACTGGGATTGTCTATTCTTTCCAATAGGGTTGTCAGCCCTTAGGCATAAAGTGCCCATCCTTTCTAGAATTCCCCACAGAGTTTGATTCTCGTGGATGATGGTTGGTTCAATTATCTTTTCCATATTTGGATAAGATAAATCCCTATTTGAGCTCATTCCTCAATGGTTGGAGTCTCGTTTGACCGTTTCTTTCTAGCTTGTTCCTAGATTGAACTTTGGTCCCTGGTAGGTGTGGTTTCCGAACCTATTTTGAACGTGCATTTATTTTGCACGGTGTCTCGCAGGAAGAATCTTTTATAGATCCTCATTAAAGACAAAATCTATTCTCCAACAGTGTTGTGATAACAACATTTCCTCGGAATTTATACCCGACAACAAGTAGAAGTCTCCTTGAGAAGCTAGTTTTGTCATTGGTATTTTTTGCAACGATAAGTGGCAATCTCTCCCAAAAAGCTTATCTGTCTTTGGTATTTACCTAAATTATTTTTGTGTAACAAGTGGCAATCTCCTTGAGAAGCTTGTTTTATATAGCGATAAGTGGCCATCTCTCCCAAGAAGCCTATCTGTCCCTGATGTTATTCATACTTTTACAGTTACCATTGGTGTTACCCTTGTAATACCCCAAAATTTGCCCTCTTATTTATTGCCTTATAACAGTGGCTTTTGTTTCGCATTCATCTGCATATCCATTAGGTCATAACTCATTTATTCATTTGCATTGGGCTCCTGAGACGTGGGATCATGGTTTCTTATCTTCAGTGCAAGTTGGTTGATATTCATCAATTTAAGATGGTGGTTAGGGTACATGGCAAAGGCATCTTGACATGAGATCCATTTGTGGATTTATATTATGGTCATGACAAAAGTATTCTCTTAGTTGCTTATTGTTCACTACGTATAATACAAGTTAATGAGGAAGGAGACTGAAGTTGATTCGAGGTGGAGTTCATGGAGTATTTGAGTTTGAATTTGGATTGGGCAAGCGCTTTAAGATATTTGGAATTCAAGATACAAGTTCGTAAATCCGTATCCACCCTATATCATAAACCATAATCCACTTTCGATATCCATTTCAACCGTAAACCATTGTCCAATTCCTAATATCCATTTTTAGTCCAATTGTCTGATTTAATAACCATGTCCATTTGTTAAAACCATATCCACTTTTGACCATTTTCAAAGTCCATATCCAAAATTCAATTTCTATATCCATTTTAACCTCTAAGCACTCTTTGGGCCCATTGAATATCCAAATTCCATTTTTATTTACATTTAAATTCCAAAGCCCATTTGCAAATAACTTTCAAAAAAATTGCCATTACAAAAATTAATTAAACATTTTAAGAAAAATCACTCTGGTGTAGGAGTTAGGAGGTGTTTTGAGAAGCATAAATGACCTCCTGATGTTGGCAGCAACCTTTTTTGTGATTATTGGTAAAAAGAAACACGGGGTAAAACTGGGTTCGTGGAGTAGAGGTCGTTTTGGAATCTGTTTAGGAGTTTTGATAGGCTTTGGATCATGTTGGTTGCTATAATGGTCGCTTTGCAGGGTCAAGCACTACATTCAGTTGTGATGCTATAATGGGATATTACTTGATTTGGATGATTTAAGTCTGTCCACTAGTAGTGCAATGAATCTGCTTGCATAGATCTATTTTCATGAAGAGATGGTCCCAAAGATATATAAAGTTTTTAAGTTAGAAGACAAAGAAATTGAAAATGGAGCCAGCGCTTGTGGTGTTGATGCCGAAAGAAATCAGACTGAGCAACCAACCATTTTTGAAAACAGGAGGGATTCATTGTTATCAACCCAGAACATGGAGGTACTCCAAATGATACTCAGGCTGACTGATAGTAGAAAAAAAAGTACATAGCAGCCGTTACTACAACATCGCAGGGAAACTAAGAAAGCATAGCAGAGTCCATTCAAAGAGAAAATTCACAGCAAAAAGATTCCAAAAACTTTAACAAAATTGTCATATAGAGAAATTCCAACAATTCCATAGCAGAAAATTACAACAAACTATTCTAATAATTCTTCTAACCATTCTTACACCAGAAAATTAGATAACAGTTTCACAAAACCCTTAACACTTTTTTCCTAACAGAATTTTTCATTAACCGATATCAAAATTTCCTCTAACCAATTCTCCTAACCAACTAACTCTAACAGAATTTTCGGATTCTTCTAACTTCAATTTCTCCTCGATTCTTCTCTTTTCAATCTTCATCAACTGAAAAACCTTCAAGCTTCATCCACTTTCACTTTCTTCTATTCACCTTCATCTCCATAACAAACATCAGCAAATCCTTCTTCAATCTTCATTTTAATCAAAGCCTGTAGAATAACTCATCAATGCAACGCTCAAGAATTCAGCAGGGCACATAGAGGAAGATGAAGATGGATTGGAATTTAAGAACGGTGGTAAAGCATTACCTCAAGATCAGCGTTGTGTGAGCGTAGCAGGGGAAATCACAACAGTGAACTCGTGGTGTTGCGTCAATCTGAAATGTCGTCGTCGCCACGCGAATATGATTTGCAGAAGAGTTTTCCCTGGATCTTTCTCGCCATCTTCAATTAATCACCATTCAACAAACTTCAATCTTCATCAATCCACAAAACCTGATGAACTCAAGAACAACATCAACAATTCATCCATAATTATTCAACACACACTCACAGAGAAGAAAGTAGATTTCAGTAACGGTGACATTGACTTACGATTTCATTTTCGCAACAACGACACAAAAAACAATAACAACAGAAGGAGAGACTCGCGAGGAAGAAGAAAAGTGTAACAAATATTCAAACCTGTGCAGAGTCGTTGATCTTCATCCATCATCACGAGCTCACAGCTTGCTCTCCGGGTTTCTTGTTTTGCTTGCATTGCTACGGATTGTTATCCGTTTGGTATTATCCCGCATCCCTTCTAATATTCCTCGCACTTTACCGCTTTCGATGCCATGAGAAGTAGGAATAGAGATGCATGACTAGGAGTCCCTACTTTAGGTGAGCAAGGCTGTTTATTTATTTTAAAGTCCTCCAAAGAGGCTCCGATTGTGTTTGTTTAATATTGTGACTAAGACCTCCAAAGAGGCATCCCATTCCTGTATCCCCTTGTAAGACCTCCAAGAATGTAATTGACGGAAGGTAGGGTTCACAACTGACCCCCGTTATTCTAGTTGAGTCGTTCTTAGCTCTCATTACATGATTAAAGCTTTGAACATCACCTGCTCCTGTTATCGAGTTGGTCAAGTGGAAGGTAGGGTTCGCAACCGACCCCCGCTCATTGTCATTAGCTCACATCGACTGATGTTGACGCTTATGTGATCTCATTCACATCTTTTTTATTGATATACTTTGATATGTGATATCATTGTATTGTTATTTTAGCTTTTGCTTCCTCATTAGGATACCTATTCTAACATGTCTAAGTTAGATAGGTTAGAAAACATAACATAGGACTAATCCTTGCATGAAAACATTAGTTAGATTCTCCTTTGATCCTGGCCTTAGGACCATCGTTGCATGCTGACTTGTAGGACCGAGTTTCCCCTTAGACTTTCGTGAGTCTCATCTTGTCTCTCGCACCCATACGATCGACACTGTTTCCTATTCACCCATAGTAGCGTGAACTACGGATGCTCTGATTCCTCTTTCTTTTCAGATTGAGGATACGTAGGCACGAGATGCGATATCTCGGCGAGCACACTAACAACTAACTTCCCTTTTCTCTCGCACCCGTGCGATCGAGATGAATCACCTAGAGCGCACTAACAACTAACTTCCCCTTTTCTCTCGCACCCATGCGATCGAGACGTAAAACAATCAATCAAACTCTTTTCTCTCACCCAAGTGCAATCGAGACTTTTTCACCAACCAAACAAAACCGACCTTGGTAGGTCGAACTACGACTGTTCTGACTTCCTCCTTCGTGTTAGATTGAGGATACGTAGGCACAAGACGGCGATGTCTTGGCGAGCAACCTTCCCACAATCCCGTATTCCTCCGAACTACGTTGACTCTGACTTTCCCGCTCCTGAGGGAATACGTAGGCCTAGGACGACGATGTCTTATCGAGTCACTTCTTTTATTTTCCCCCCGTTTCTCCGTTTCCCGTTCTTTTCCGTTTCAGTTAGCAGTTGAGCTTCAGATAACCTACACCCTTTGATCGATAACGACAAGCGTGGATCCCATCGAGTACGATGGACGCGAGGGGGTACTAATACCTTCCTCTCGTGTAACCGACTCCCGAACCCAGGCTATGATTATGATGACCATTCATTTCCCTTTGTTGAGGTTTTCTTCGATTGTTTCCTTTCCCTGTGTCGGGATAAATAACGTTCGGTGGCGACTCTTCTATTCTTTTTCGCCGGTTGATTTTCGCAGATGCGACAGCTGGCAACTCTGCTGGGGACAGGTTGGCCTCTTGCTGGTCCATCCCTAAGCGAGTCAATCCTAGCGCCTGTTTGTTTTCGATTTTAGGGTGTTTATCTGTTTACTTTACTCTCTTTATTTATGGCATTGTTGCATGTTTACTGTTTATTACATTTACTTGCTTTTCATTTCACTGTTGCCATATATGTTGTGCTGGATTGTGCTAGATTTTTCTGTTTGGTGGGCAGGGTGTTCCGAATGATGAGCCCAGTACCAAGGCTCGAGTGTATACCTAGGCTTTAGTGTGGGCTTTTGTTGGTACGCGTGGCGTTTGACACGTGTTGCTAGCCTAAGCTCACAAACCAGATGAGATCTTTCCGAGGATGCTTGATCATTACATGCATATGTGGTGGCTAGGTGGTCCGAAGAGGATTATTGATACCTGGTGACCATTTCCTGAGGACTCAGCGTAGGCACTCCTTCAAGGAGCGGTAATGGCAGACCAGAAATGGCAAACCCATTACGTATCCTGCCGAGGACTCGAAACAGGGAACTTGCTATAAGATGACCTTATTTTTGGGGGAATCAGTGGACAACCTATTTGTTTGGAGATAGTATTGTACCCATCAGGATGAATGTACTATTGCTTCTCAAATCGAGAATCCGAAACTGAGGATCTCACGCTTTAGTACCCACATGTGAGAATGGGCGGGTGTTTACAGGTTTGCAGGTAACCGTAACCTTCATCCTACCCGGTATTCTGGTTTTCTTATCAGTGTGGACTTATCAGCCTGGTATTATAGTATTCTGATTATTCAGATATTTTGCTATCCCGGTATTCTGATTATTCCAGTATTCTGATTACTCCGATATTCTGGCATTCTGGTATTCTGATTATTCGGATATTTGGGTATTCCGGTATTCTCTCCAGAGCAGGCCTACGACCTTATTCAGTTATCAGCACAGCACAACACTTATTCACAATATATGGAAGCTGTGATCCCATGTCTTATTGCATTCATAGCATGGCTTTGCATTTTCATACTCATTGGCATAACAGGTGTTCGAGGCTTGGTTATTCTTATCCTGATCTGGTTTTCTTCAGAATTTTAGACTTTACTACTCAAGCCATTCAGAAGTTGATCATGGACCAAATGCGAACAGAGTTGAGGGAAGTACGAAGCTAAATGGAACAGTTTATGGGGGACATACAAGCTCTGATTCAAGACCAGAAAGTGCTGAAGGAGGAGGTCAATCAAATGAAGATTCAGATGAGTCTGGTTATGAAATTCGTGAGAAATGTGCACAGAAAGGATGATAATACTAGGCCTGAGGCCGCACCAGAAATTGTCGTTCCACCATTGCCTGTGGGACCTATCCCAAAGTGTGATTTACCTCACGAATTTTCTACACAACCCGGGGTTCCGGAACTTCCTCGTCAGTAGTTGTCTCCTATTTCCAAGACAGCCTCAAGGTCAAGAAGTACCCACTGAAGCCGAAGAAAGCTGACAGAATCTTTGATCCACTGCCTATGTCTTATGCCATGTTGTTTCCACAATTGCTCAAACTGAATCTGGTAGAACTTCGTACAACGGGTCCCCCTCCAGCAAAGCTCCCGGCTGGGTACGATGCAATAGCCCATTGTGATTTCCATTCTAGTGCGCCGGGGCATAATGTGGAAAAATGTAGAGCCTTTCAGCATGCGGTTCAGGATCTGATTGGTTCGAAAGCAATTGAATTCACGTCGGGCGGCATGAACGTACAAGGTGGTCCTACTCCTGTTACTGCAAAAAAAGTGAATATCCCTGTTGGCCCTCCTGAAGTTGCACCGAGTCAGGGGCATTTCTTACAGCCCATGGTTTTAGAACCTTCCCGTCCTTAATTGTTGCATGTTCCTAAGTCAAGTCTAAGGATGAAAGTGCCTGAACAAGAGGAAGGCACGAGTCGGTATCAGCAACAGAGCTATCATTTGAAGAGACAACAAAAATCCAGAAGGCATGAGAGAAAGTTTGATCCCATTACTGTTCCTCACAGTCATCTACTTGCTCGTTTACTCCAAGACTCTTTGATTCAGCTAAGGGAAGCTGCGCCTGTTCCGTATCCCCTTCCTCTAGATTATGACAAGAGTGCAAGATGCGAGTACTACTCAGGGACACAGGGGCATGCAATTGAATATTGCAAGGTGTTCAGACACAAGGTGCAAGATCTCATTGACGTTGGGGTTATCATTTTCACTGAAGACGGTCTGTACGTTAACTGAAGCTTCCCAAGTGAGCACTTGAGACTGCAAAGACGTCTCCTGAAGCAATCAGTCTAGTTGGAGCCAAGCCTCCTCAGCAATGGCGAACATTAACTTTCTTTACTGCATTTTCATTTGTAATTTTTCCTTATT
The DNA here is from genome assembly GCA_022829125.1 of Lathyrus tuberosus. Lineage (NCBI taxonomy): Eukaryota > Viridiplantae > Streptophyta > Magnoliopsida > Fabales > Fabaceae > Lathyrus > Lathyrus tuberosus. The sequence goes on from JALAZF010000233.1 coordinate 2,529,047, forward strand.
GGTTAATGTCTTTGCATGTATAAAAAATTTTGTTTGTTCTTGAATAATGATCTTAATGCAATAAGTATGTTTCTCTTGAAGAAGTTTATTCTTGTTCACTCATTTAATGTTTGTATGCACTGCGATACTAACCTTCTTGTTTAAACTCTTGGAGGGAGGATGATGAGATGAAAACGCACAGTCTTTGTTTGTATGCTTTTGGATAAAACTCTATTGATGATGTACAGGCATTGTTTCAAACCCCTAAACACCGGAGATATAAGGGAGTGAAACCTTTGTCAAACCCGTTGAGCCTAGAAGTAGGAGTTTCTTTCTGAAAATGAAAAACCTCAATCTTAACCTGGGGTAGGGTAGGTGTTAGTTAATTTGACTGAGCGTTCAAATTTCAAAAGGAATGTGCACTCGAGGATCAATTACGTTTATGGTTATCCCTCACAAACTGAAGAGTGAGACAGTCACAACCCTTCCAAGACAAACTAGTGTCACACGATTTGTTGCAAAATAAAAGAATCAAAAGGAAAAAAGAAAGAGAAAAGCCCGCTAAGTCGAAACTTGAAAACAAATGACTTAGGCAAAAGTTAGGGCATCCCGCTGGACTTCAAAATCGAAAGATTCAAAAAGAAACAGTCCAGGCAAAAATCGAGGAAATCAAAAACAAAAGAACGAAAAGCGAAAAGCATGAAAAAAGAAAAATCCTCAAGCAAAAAACAAGTCGTGTGACTACAGACACCAAAGACAAAAAGGGTGACTGTTACTCCGAAAACCGTGTGGGTTCCTTAACCATTACTCCCGCCATTAACCTTTTCGAAAAGTGAGCGCTTGTGTCGAGTTAGCTGAACTTAGGACTGGAGTACATCAAGGAGAATGGGTGGGTCAAAACAAAATTTTGAGCCTTATATCCTTTCTTTCTCAAACCGTGAACCAGGAAGCGTTACAACCCTCAAAAGTCCTAATTGAAATAGGGTTAGCCTGAAGGTATACTTCAACGAGAAACTGTTCCTGACTCCTGTGAGTTGTGCTAAAAGACCTTTGTTGGTATTGCATGTGCATGCTATTTTCCATTTAAAAATTAGGGTCGTATCTTAACCAGTGACTCGTTCACAAGTATTGGCGATTTCTTTTCGAAAAAACTTCGAGATTAACACACGTGTTGCATTATAATTCTAATTCTTGGAATAAATATTTTCTGCTTGCTTACATGTATTTGACACCAATAAGGCTTACAAAGTGAATATCGGTCGAGAATTTTGATCCCACCAAAGTGAGATGCTTGAAAACTCTGAAGGATAAGCATGACAAATGACATGTTGCCAAATGATTCTGTTGAGTGTGGGCTTCCCCCGGTAAGTCGTGTTAAGAAGTTGCCAATTCGGGGCAGTTACATTGTGAAACATATTTGAAGTTCAGCTAATCTGGGGCAATTATGTCGAGAATATGGGGCAATCAGGTCGAGATTTGTAAAATCTCTCAGAGATTATCCTGTCAGAGGCAAAGTCACTGCGAGGCTCGTACTGGCGTAGGCCACTCCAAAAGCACAAAAGGTTACTCTCTCCGGAGGACGGTTAATCAAATTCAAGGGGCAAGATATGCCAGATTTTAAAGACAAGTTCCTTTTGGGTTACGCAGCATCAGGGTACTTCCTTCTGGTCATATCACAACTGCATGGTTCACGATGATAACTAACACGTGATGACCCAAGTAGAGTTCCTCTCACCGGCAAAGATAGCTAAAGTTTCATCACTCAGCACAGCATTATGAAGATTGTGATCATTCTCCCCAGCAAGAGTTCATATTCCCGTACAGGATAAAAATGATGGGTCTATGCCTCCCCAGGAATGAGTCTGATCTTGTCCCCTAGAAGAGTTGATATCGTCAATCATTGTTCCCCAAGCAGACCTGTTGTTGGTGATGGATGTTCCCCAGCTGGTCAAAAGCCGATTGTCAGTGGCATTTTTCTTCAGCAGATTCCTGTGATGTTTCTCTAGAAGACGTTTGTTACTCATACTTCCCTGCAGAATAAAGGTGTAGTTGGGATCTTGAGCAGTTCATGACCCTGAAGATAGTTCAGTTTGTTATCCCCAGCGGAGGTGGCCTTATCTTTTCAGCATTTATGTTGCTGGAGTAGTCCTGTTGCATATCATAACATCATTGCATAATCATTTGCGTAGCATACCGTGGCATGAAGCCGTGTAAAATCGAACAGAAAATCCATAGCCCAACCTTGCTCGGCACCTTTATCTACAGCCCACTTTGCTGGCATCTTCCAAAATCCTAAAGCCTGGTCCCTATTGGCGACCACCAAAAGTCCAATCCCTATTGGCACCTCATTTCAAAATCCAATCCCCATTGGTACCCCAAAAGATCTCGCCTTCGAAAAATCAGGTTTCACTTGTCCTTGCCAGCAAAGTTCAATTAAACTTGGCACATCCTTCTTTCCTCAGTAGCCTGAGCATACGTCGGCATTTTGCATATAGCAATCATTGCATCCTCAAATCGCGTAGCATTTCCATTTCGTATGGAGCATTACGCCATAGAAAGAAAACTCAAACATATGCATCCGGAGCATAAACTAGATTTGGTACCTTGCGCGAAAGCCCGAATCAATTTTTAGTCAAGACGGTGACATACCCCCAACATACATTTCAATTAACTCATCTGCTTACCTTTCTTTTGGGTCGTAGATCATACGTCGATCTTACCCTCGATCAGTCATTGTCCATCAACCCCTTGATGACGACATTCCAAACCAGGTTTTCTTTCCGTCAAACCCCTTTGACGATGTGTTTCCCTCGGTCGGGTTTTCTTTCCGTCAAACCCCTTTGACGATGTGTTCCCTCCGGTCAGGTTTTCTTTCCGTCAAACCCCTTTGACGACGTGTTCCCTTCAGTCAGGTTTTCTTTCCGTCAAACCCCTTTGACGATGTGCTTCCTTCGGTCAGGTTTTCTTCCCGTCAACCCTTTGACGACGTGTTCCTTCGGTCAGGTCTTCTTTCTGTCAAACCCCTTTGATGATGTACTTCCTTCGGTCAAGTTTTCTTTCTGTCAAACCCCTTTGACGACGTATTTTCTTCGGTCAGATTTTCTTTCTGTCAAACCCCTTTGACGATGTGCTCCTTCGGTCAGATTTTCTTTCTGTCAAACCCCTTTGACGACGTGTTCCCTTCGGTCGGGTTTTCAGTTGTTTTCTTTCCGTCAAACCCCTTTGACGATGTGCTTCTTCAGTCATGTTTTCTTTCCGTCAAACCCCTTTGACGATGTGTTTCCTTCGGTCAGGTTTTCTTTCCGTCAAACCCCTTTGACGACGTGTTTCCTTTAGTCAGGTTTTCTTTCCGTCAAACCCCTTTTACAATCTGCTTCCTTTGGTCAGGTATTCTTCCCGTCAAACCCCTTTGACGATGTGGTCCTTCGGACAAGTCTTCTTTCCGTCAAACCTCTTTGACGACAGGTTCCCTTTGGTCGGGTTCCAGTTTTTTCTTTCTGTCAACCCCTTTGACGATGTGGTCCGTTGGGTATGTGTTCTTTCCGATGCGGTTCTGGGGTTCACTTTTCTTTCTTGGGTATGTTATATTTCCGTCAAATTCCTTTGACAAAGTCTGACTGGGCTCCAATTACATTTTCTCTCCACAGTTAGCAAATTTCGCGGTTCATTTTATATTAAATCACCTTCTACCTTGAATGTCTGAAAGCCGTTGCTATCACCCTTTCAGGTCCAAGTTGATTGAATAGGGGCAGCTGTAATACCCCAAAATTTGCCCTCTTATTTATTTCCTTATAACAATGGCTTTTGTTTCGCATTCATCTGCATATCCATTAGGTCATAACTCATTCATTCATTTGCATTGGGCTCCTGAGGCGTGGGATCATGGTTTCTTATCTTCTGTGCAACTTGGTTGATATTCATCAATTAAAGATGGTGGTTAGGGTTCATGGCAAAGGCATCTTGACATGAGATCTAGTTGTGGATTTATATTGTGGTCAGGACAAAATTATTCTCTCAGTTGCTTATTGTTCACTGCGTATAATACAAGTTAATGAGGGAGGAGATTGAAGTTGATTCGAGGTGGAGTTCATGGAGTATTTGAGTTTGAATTTGGATTGGGCAAGCGCTTTAAGATATTTGGAATTCAAGATACAAGTTCGTAAATCCGTATCCACCCCATATCATAAACCATAATCCACTTTCGAAATCCATTTCAACCGTAAACCATTGTCCAATTCCTAATATCCATTTTTAGTCCAATTGTCCGTTTTAATAACCATGTCCATTTGTTAAAACCATATCCACTTTTGACCATTTTCAAAGTCCATATCCAAAATTCAATTTCTATATCCATTTTAACCTCTAAGCACTCTTTGGGCCCATTGAATATCCAAATTCCATTTTTATTTACATTTAAATTCCAAAGCCCATTTGCAAATAACTTTCAAAAAATTTGCCATTACAAAAATTAATTAAACATTTTAAGAAAAATCACTCTGGTGTAGGAGTTAGGAGGTGTTTTGAGAAGCTTAAATGACCTCCTGATGTTGGCAGCAACCTTTTTTGTGATTATTGGTAAAAAGAAACACGGGGTAAAACTGGGTTCGTGGAGTAGAGGTCGTTTTGGAATCTGTTTAGGAGTTTTGATAGGCTTTGGATCATGTTGGTTGCTATAATGGTCGCTTTGCAGGGTCAAACACTACATTTAGTTGTGATGCTATTATGGGATATTACTTGATTTGGATTATTTAAGTCTGTCCACTAGTAGTGCAATGAATCTGCTTGCATAGATCTATTTCCATGAAGAGATAGTCCCAAAGATGTATAAAGTTTTTAAGTTGGAATACAAAGAAATTGAAAATGGAGCCAGCGCTTGTGGTGTTGATGCCGAAAGAAATCAGACTGAGCAACCAACCATTTTTGAAAATAGGAGGGATTCATTGTTATCAACCCAGAACATAGGGGTACTCCAAATGATACTCAGGCTGACTGATAGCAGAAAAAAAAAGTACATAGCAGCCGTTACTACAACATCGGGAAACTAAGAAAGCATAACAGAGTCCATTCAAAGAGAAAATTCACAGCAAAAAGATTCCAAAAACTTTAACAAAATTGTCATATAGAGAAATTCCAACAATTCCATAGCAGAAAATTACAACAAACTATTCTAATAATTCTTCTAACCATTCTTACACCAGAAAATTAGATAACAGTTTCACAAAACCCTTAACACTTTTTTCCTAACAGAATTTTTCATTAACCGATATCAAAATTTCCTCTAACCAATTCTCCTAACCAACTAACTCTAACAGAATTTTCAGATTCTTCTAACTTCAATTTCTCCTCGATTCTTCTCTTTTCAATCTTCATCAACTGAAAAACCTTCAAGCTTCATCCACTTTCACTTTCTTCTATTCACCTTCATCTCCATAACAAACATCAGCAAATCCTTCTTCAATCTTCATTCTAATCAAAACCTATAGAATAACTCATCAATGCAACGCTCAAGAATTCAGCAGGGCACATAGAGGAAGATGAAGATGGATTGGAATTTAAGAACGGTGGTAAAGCATTACCTCAAGATCAGCGTTGTGTGAGCGTAGCAGGGGAAATCGCAACAGTGAACTCGTGGTGTTGCGTCAATCTGAAATGTCGTCGTCGCCACGCGAACATGATTTGCAAAAGAGTTTTCCCTGGATCTTTCTCGCCATCTTCAATTAATCACCATTCAACAAACTTCAATCTTCATCAATCCACAAAACCTTATGAACTCAAGAATAACATCAACAATTCATCCATAATTATTCAACACACACTCACAGAGAAGAAAGTAGATTTCAGTAACGGTGACATTGACTTACGATTTCGTTTTCGCAAAAACAACACAAAAAACAATAACAACAGTAGGAGAGACTCGCGAGGAAGACGAAAAGCGTAACAAATATTCATACCTGTGCAGAGTCGTTGATCTTCATCCATCATCACGAGCTCACAGCTTGCTCTCCGGGTTTCTTGTTTTGCTTGCATTGCTATGGATTATTATCCGTTTGGTATTATCCCGCATCCCTTCTAATATTCCTCGCACTTTACCGCTTTCGATGCCATGAGAAGTAGGAATAGAGATGCATGACTAGGAGTCCCTACTTTAGGTAAGCAAGGCTGTTTATTTATTTTAAAGTCCTCCAAAGAGGCTCCGATTGTGTTTGTTTAATATTGTGCCTAAGACCTCCAAAGAGGCATCCCATTCCCGTATCCCCTTGTAAGACCTCCAAGAATGCAATTGACGGAAGGTAGGGTTCACAACTGACCCCCGTTATTCTAGTTGAGTCGTTCTTAGCTCTCATTACATGATTAAAGCTTTGAACATCACCTGCTCCTGTTATCGAGTTGGTCAAGTGGAAGGTAGGGTTCGCAACCGACCCCCGCTCATTGTCATTAGCTCACATCGACTGATGTTGACGCTTATGTGATCTCATTCACATCTTTTTTATTGATCTACTTTGATATGTGATATCATTGTATTGTTATTTTAGCTTTTGCTTCCTCATTAGGATACCTATTCTAACATGTCCAAGTTAGATAGGTTAGAAAACATAACATATGACTAATCCTTGCATGAAAACATTAGTTAGATTCTCCTTTGATCCTGACCTTAGGACCATCGTTGCATGCTGACTTGTAGGACCGAGTTTCCCCTTAGACTTTCGTGAGTCTCATCTTGTCTCTCGCACCCATACGATCGACACTGTTTCCCGTTCACCCGTAGTAGCGTGAACTACGGATGCTCTGATTCCTCTTTCTTTTCAGATTGAGGATACGTAGGCACGAGATGCGATATCTCGGCGAGCACACTAACAACTAACTTCCCTTTTCTCTCGCACCCGTGTGATCGAGATGAATCACCTAGAGCACACTAACAACTAACTTCCCCTTTTCTCTCGCACCCATGCGATCGAGACGTAAAACAATCAATCAAACTCTTTTCTCTCGCCCGAGTGCAATCGAGACTTTTTCACCAACCAAACAAAACCGACCTTGGTAGGTCAAACTACGACTCCTCTGACTTCCTCCTTCGCGTTAGATTGAGGATGCGTAGGCACAAGACGGAGATGTCTTGGCGAGCAACCTTCCCACAATCCCGTAGTCTTCCGAACTACGTTGACTCTGACTTTCCCGCTCCTGAGGGAATACGTCGGCCTAGGACGGCGATGTCCTATCGAGTCACTTTTTTTCTTTTCCCCCCGTTTCTCTGTTTCCCGTTCTTTTCCATTTCAGTTAGTAGTTGAGCTTCAGATAACCTACACCCTTTGATCGATAACGACAAGCGTGGATCCCATTGAGTACGATGGACGCGAGGGGGTGCTAATACCTTCCTCTCGTGTAACCGACTCCCGAACCCAGGCTATGGTTGCGATGACCATTCATTTCCCTTTGTTGAGGTTTTCTTCGATTGTTTCCTTTCCCTGTGTCGGGATAAATAACGTTTGGTGGCGACTCTTCTGTTCTTTTTCGCCGGTTGATTTTCGCAGATGCGACAACCTTCAATTAGTCACTTTTCATCAACCCATTTGATGTGATCCCCATTTGAGGTGTTTCTTTCCATCAACCCATTTGATGAGATCCCCATTTGAGGTGTTCTTCCCGTAAACCCTTTTTGATGATGTCAGTTGGTTTTCATTATGTCAATCCTTTGACGATGATGATGTTTTGGTGTTTGGTTTTATTCTGTCAATCCTTTGACGTGGATGATGTTTGGTGTTTGGTTTCATTCTGTTAATCCTTTGACGTGGATGATGTTTGGTGTTTGGTTTCATTCTGTCAATCCTTTGACGTGGATGATGTTTGGTGTTTGGTTTCATTCTATCAATCCTTTGACGTGGATGGTGATTGGTGATGTTTCTTGTCGTCAACCCTTTTTGACGATGTATTCCAAGCTCAAGTTGTGTACCTTCGGATATGCTTTGGTTTCTTCCTGTCAACCCTTTTGACGATGTATTCCGAGCTTAGGTTGTGTACCTTCGGATATGTTTTGGTCTCTTGCCGTCAACCCTTTTTGATGATGCATTCCGAGCTCAGGTTGTGTACCTTCGAATATGTTTTTCTTTTTTCCCGTCAACCCTTTTTGACAATGTATTTCAAGCTCAGGTTGTGTACCTTCGGATATGTTTTAGTTTCTTCTCGTCAACCCTTTTTGACGATGTATTCCGAGCTCAGGTTGTGTACCTTCGGATATGTTTTGGTTTTTTTTTGTCAACCCTTTTGACGATGTATTCCGAGCTCAGGTTATGTACCTTCGGATATGTTTTGGGCTCTTGCTGTCAACCCTTTTTGACATTATGTTCCGAGTTCAGGTTGTGTACCTTTGGACATGTTTTTGTTGTTTTGTTCCATTACCTTAGATGTGTTGCTTTCTTTCCCCAGTGGAGACCGTCTTTCGGTTCAATCTTCATTGAGGATCCTTTTCCTTCTAGGATGTCTCAGGTCAAATATGAACCTAAACTCAGGTCAAATATGAACCTAAACTCTGGTCAAGTATGAACCTAAACTAAGGTCAGATATGAACCTAAACTCAGGTCAAATATGAATCTAAACTCAGGTAAATATGAAGCTAAACTTAGGTCAGATATGAACCTAAACTCAGGTCAAATATGAACCTAAACGCATGTCAAATATGAACCTAAACTCAGGTCAAATATGAACCTAAACTCAGGTCAGATATGAACCTAAACTCAAGTCAAATATGATCCTAAACTCAGGTCAAATATGAACCTAAACTCAGGTTAGATATGAACCTAAAGTCCAATGATTGCTGGCATTGTTTGAAACACAGGTCAAATATGAACCTAAAGTCCAGTCATTACTGGCATTGTTTTAAACTCAGGTCAAATATGAACCTAAACTCAGGTCAGATATGAACCTAAAGTCCAGTAATTGCTAGCATTGTTTGAAAATCAGGTCAGATATGAACCTAAAGTCCAATAATTGCTGGCATTGTTTGAAACTCAGGTCAAAAATGAATCTAAAGTCCAGTGATTGCTAGCATTGTTTAAAACTCGGGTCAAATATGAACCTAAACTCAGGTCAAATATGAACCTAAACTCAAGTCAAATATGAACCTAAAATCAGGTCAGATATGAACCTAAATTCCAGTGATTGCTGGCATTGTTTGAAACTCAGGTCAGATATGAACCTAAAGTCAAGCGTTTATTGGCATGTTTCTTTATCTCAAGTCCAGTATTGACTGACATGTTTTTATATCGGTCTTAATCAGTATCGTACTAAGTCCAGTGTTTATTGGCAGGCCAACTCAAATTGGTGTCTAAGTCCAGTGTTTATTGGCAGGCTAGCTCAAATTGGTGTCTAAGTACAGTGTTTACTGGCGTCATTTCAAAAATTAATACTGTGAGTCTGGTGTTTACTGGAATTTTATTTCCGAGTCCAATCAATTATTAGCGCTTTAATCTTATCCCCAGCTGACGTTTGGCGATTACCAATATCCCTTTGAAAGTCTTGATGATTATCATCATATGGCGCACGCAGAGTTTGTGTTTGTCTATGTCTTCTCTGGCTTTTCTTGAAGATCCCGTCTGAACTCTTTAGTATAAGAGATCCCCAAGAAAATTTGTCATTAAGGGTCTATCTTTTGTTTAAATTGATCCCCAGTGGCGATCAAGTCTTCTTTCTGGTTTCATCCCACTAAATAGTGTGTCATCCCTTTTTTATTGTCCCCAATGTCATCCGGTCACATTTGAACCTGGTGATCAATCATTCTAGATACCTTTATTGGAGCCTATCTCTTGGTTCTACTTCCAATAAGGTTGCTTTTTCGTCTTAGAATGTCAGTCAGTCATATTTGAACTTGTTGATCCACTACTTTGGATATTCCCTAGTGGAGATCACATGTCTGAATTTTATCTCCAGTGAGGATCCTATCCTTCTAAAGTGCCACCGGTCACATATGAACCAGTTGCTCAATCACTTTAGATTCCCCCGGTTTTGCTTCAGCCTCCCTAGTGTTGTTGTCAATCCCCAATGAGTGTCTACTCATTTTGCTGCATTTATCCCTGTTTGCTTCGTTTTCATCTGCATCCTACATTTAACATTCCATCATCTCATCATGCTAGAGTTCATGGCATGTCAGCATTATAGATCAATTTTGTCCATAGCATCGCATATCATTGTATCTAAGGGCAAAATTTTCGGTTATCTATATTTAAATATCTTTTACCATGATTTCATGAGAATTATTATCACTCATGTCATCCGGTGAAGATATTTAAATATGGGTCACTGTCATACCCTAAATTTTACCCTCAGATCCTCTGATCATTGTCATATCATTCTAGGTCAGCATTTTTTTTACATTTTTAGTTAAACATTTCATTAATCATTAATCATGCACCTTTTGTCAATTTTATCATTTCATTTTAGAAATTTGTTTTATCATCTTAAGATTTATTTAGAATTGATATAGTTTTTTAATATAGTTTTTAAACTTATTTTATATAGTTCATTTTTTTTATTTAGTTTAACTTTAATTTTAGTTTAGCTTTATTATTATTTTTTATCTAGTTTGGTTTTAATTAAGTTATTTTAAATTTAGTTTGTTTAATTAGTTTAATTTATATTTTAATTTTAACTTAATTAGTTTTTTTCTTTAGTTTATTTAAAATAATTTTTCAATTAATTCTAATTTAATTTAAGTTTATTTAGTTTTTTTTACTTTAATTTATTTTATTCTATTTTAGCAAACTTGTCTACTAAGCTTTTAAACAAGCAATCGATTTTCTTTACCGTAGATTTTTTGACCAATTTTTTTTGTAATAGTACAAGGTGTCTAAGACACCAGCTGCCTGCTATGCGCCACCCTACTTCACCTTTTTTCAGTATTTTCTTTTTATATGTTACCAAATCACCTGCAAAAACTATCATCACAGACCTTCTAAACAACACGCCTTTAGACTCTCTTTTTTTGGCACATCTCTTAACCTCTTCTCCACCCATGTTCATCTCCTTTCCATACTCTCACCATAAATCTTGACCTTCTTCAACGTTTTCGGGAACATGATCTTCTCCACCTTTTCTACTACTCCATAACCAAGACTTTCTCATCCCTCCATCCAACATATGAACCTCATAAACCTCTCAAACAACACATAACCATAACTATTTCCATGTTTAAAAAACCACCAAAACCAGAACCAAACCATTATTTTACATAACAGACAAAAAAAATCACACAACTCTGCCGGAAAATCGTTCAGATTGATGTCCGTTACGGTGTCCTTAAAAGAATTACCTCTCAGTGATTCTTCTTCCTAGCCGCCATCTCCGTCCACCGTTGACGATGTTTTACTCTCATGAACAACAGCATATCTCAAATGGAATTGTTGGATAGTACAGTGAAACAAGAAAATGGAACCAGAGAGCAACAACACAAGACAAACTCTGTGCAACCTTCCAACAACGATGCGTACAATTAGACTTCAAAAATCTGCACCAATTATCAACGGCAAGCAACGATACATTGTTAACAGTGTTTCCTTCATCAACACGGCTACCCCCAACTGCCACGATAACCATACCCACAACCTTGCTCCCTCCGCCGCGGAACAACAACAACAACTCGTTGCCACAAAACCTTTCATGCCTCATAACCCATCACTAACAATGGAAGATGCTTAAACGAAGGAAAGAATCAAGAAAACAGCTCTTAAGATCTCACAAAAATCAAACACAGATGAAGTCACCGGATCCAAGATTCAAACAACAACAGCAAGAGGATCGAAAGGGGTCGCGACACCTCCGACCTTCATCAGCCGGCGCGAATCTGACGGAACCACAGTTTAAGCCTCCACGAGCTACCACTCCCTTCGACAGTGCAACTCACAACAACAAAGGTGGAGATCCCTCTCAAAATCTGACCACCACCATTGTCTAAAAACAACACACTAACCCTCCATTCGCTTCTCATTATCTACACCTCCATCACCCTTCAGAACCTCTTCTTCTCCTTCCGCCGTCAATACCCCTTTCGTTCAGATTCTACAAACCTCGCCGTCACCATAAACAAGCACTGCGAGAACAACAGAGAGACGAGAACTGAGAGAATAGACGCGGCGAGAAAGGACAATAACGACTCATCGCGCGATGCAAGGAAGAGGGGAGATTTACGGCGGAAGATGAGCGAAAGCTATGAATGAAGCTTAGAGCACCCACATCCATACTATTCATGTTGGCGGTATAAGTAGGTCTCATCTAATATAATATATTATTTCACACTTCTCAATTATTTAAACCACCTAACTATAATTTCTAAATATTCATACTACTTATCTAAAACTCTAATATAGGTCCCACAAAATTTACATTATATTTCAAATTTATATTTTATATTAATATATATAAAATGTATAATTGAAATAAATTAAATCCATTATATCAAAATGCATAGAAAAGAAAATTATATTTATATATATATATATATATATATATATATATATATATATATATATATATATATATATATATATATATATATATATATATATATATATATATATATATATATATATAAAATAAAAATATTCAAAAAATAAATAATTAAAAAATTAAAAAAATATGAAAATATATTAAATAACATACTACATGACACATAAGTTACACGAAAATACAAAAAAAATAAAATCATAAATATTAAAATAAACTATTAGCATAAAATATAATAAACGTTTAAAATAACTATTAATGTGAAATGTTAATGATACTCCAAACTAATATATTTATTAAAAGATACGGTGCTTTCTTTAAATATTGTGCCAATTAATATTACTACAAATAACTTCAATTATCAATACTACCCTGACAATAAATAGTACACATAGCCAAGATACTATCTCATAATTATGCTCTTAGGGCACATATGAATCGTGACTGAGATTAGGCCTATTTCTCCTTTTATCATTCCGTATTTTATGTTTTTTTTTTCTTTGATCATTATTTATCTTGTTTTAATATGGATGCCAAGTTGGATATTAGTCTTTTATTCAATTTTCATTAGAATTTGAAACTCCTAATTATGAAACAAAGCAGGCGCTGTATGCCATTTTTTTAAGGTGAATTTTTATCTACTCATCTCAAAAAATTAGGTAGAATTACCAATAGAGTAAATTAGAATGGGCCTTGGGCCCATATCCACTATGTTGTTTTCCAACGCCCTATGTGCTGATCCATACCTCTCTTTCATAATTTATGTTTTTTCAATTATTATTTATTTGTTTTTTTTGGAGTTTATTGATTTAGTAGTTGATTAATTGATTAGATTTTTAATTGATTAGTTGATTGTAATTTTGATTAATTATTTTGCCTTTAGTAAGTGGATTAATTTGATTATTTGATTATTTGTTTAGTTGATTTATATTTATCCATGTTCGCATCCCATATGTAAATAATTATCTCACTAACATTGCATCCAATAATTAATTTCGAATTCAAACCATTTCAAAAGTAATTTCAAACTATTGTTCATCAATCTCAAATAATTTTTAAACTATTTTCTAATCTAACCAAAAGTAATGCATAACTTTTTCTGGATTCCCGTCAGTCATGTTAATCTGTTGTGTAGTTTCATCCAGGTAGATCGGAAGCCACCAGTGGTCCAACAGGTGTTGAAGTGTTCTTCGTACAAGTGCACACCCTTGGTCGTCTTCATAGCATTCTTCACAGTCTTGATACTCGTGTGAAGCCAGAAAGTCGAGCCTGACTTGCTTAGCATGTAATTCTACAAGACTGATATTCATCAAGCGTATGTCAAAGATCTGAACCATATTGACTTGATGGTTATTTCTTTCACGGTAGTCTTGGATCCATCTGAGATCCATCTGACATTGGAGGGCCTCTTGTACAAAAGAGCATCCCTGATTGCTTATAGAGCAGACTGGACTCGTGCTATAATCGTGTCGTGGCAGATTATAGTATTGACTCTGCCTTGAATGCATCGCCACCAAATTGACGCTCATCGCAAGAATGTTGTAGTTCTAAACAATGTTGGGATGTGCATGGGCCATGTTTACTTCACGAATCGTGTGATCCTAAATCTAGCCCAGATCCATTTATTCTTGTAGAGCTGCTTGCACTACGGAACACCCCTGATTGTTCTTCGAGCAGATATCACACTGGTGATAATTGTGAGACGGCACAAGACCGTACCCGCGTTGTCTGTAATGCATCCTCGCCAAATTTGTTCTTAATAGGAGTACATTGTGAATTTGATAACTGAGGCTAAATTCTTTCTCTATTAAATTTACTGCAGTCTTCTCATGTTGCGGCAACGGGTTCGTCTGAACATTCGGATTAGTATCTTTGAAAGATAAGACCCTGTTCCTGACAAGCTTCTGTACGTCGGAGTTGAAGCTGAGACAGTTCTCAATGTTGTGCCCCGATCCTCCTTGATGGTAAGGGCAAGTTTGATCCGTTTTGAACCAAAAAGGCAGATTTTTCGGTACTGTAAGAGGAGTCCTGGTTTGGACGTGCCCCTTGGCCAATAGAAGTGGAAATAGTCTGCGTACAACATTGGTATAGGGTCAAATCCTGATGGTCGTGTCGTACGATTGTTGTGGTTGTACTGTGGACGAGTCTGCTGAAGATGTTGTTGCGTTCTTTGCTGATATTGTTGTTGACTTGGTTGGCTATGAGCAACCTGAGGTTGATAAGTCGGAGCCGGTGCAGGCTTGATAACTGGAGTTATCGCCGCTACTGGTTGATACCTTCGCCTTTGCTTTCTGAGAGAGATATTACTGATCTCTTGCTCTTTCTTCTTTTGGAAAGCACTACCGTATCTCTTAGTACTGCTAGATGGGTCTGCATCCTTGACCAATCGTCCTTCTCGGACTGCTTCTTCAAGGCGTACTCCTATGTTCACCATTTCAGTGAAGTCACTGGGCGCACTGGCGACCATTCGGTCGTAATAGAACGAGCTTAAGGTTTTCAAAAATATCTTGGTCATCTCATTTTCCTCAAGAGGGGGACAGATCTGAGCCGCAATTTCACGCCATCTCTGAGCATATTCTATAAAAGTTTCTTTGTCCCTTTGTGACGTTGCCCTGAGTTGATCTCTATCTGGTGCCATGTCCAGGTTGTATTTATACTGTTGAACGAAGGCTGCGCCGAGATCTCTGAAAGTACTGATCTTGGTGCGGTTTAAACCCATGTACCATTTGAGGGCAAGAGTTGCCTTTGTATTTTTCAAAGTCAGGCACCTTGAATTTGTGCGGTATTTTTACATTAGGGACCAAACAGAGGTCTGCGGCGTCCTTTCCGAATAAGTCTTGACTGCGAATGGCATGCAGTTCCTTCTGCATTTCCAAGAATTATTCCTGGAACTCATTCATTCTTTCGTACATGTCTTCGTTTCCACCAGGAATTGCCCGTGGAATCTGTCCTTCCGGAACAGTGTGTACCACTGGTTGTGGTATAGACATTATAACGGTGACTCTTGGCACTTCTATGCCCTGAAGTTTGTAACCTTCAGGAGTTGCTGTCATAAACCTTGCATCTTCACTTTCCCGAAGTTTGTAACCTTTAGGTCCATCAATTTCTATTACGGCTTTTGGGTCTTCAGTGACCGGTGGGATGTATCCTTCAGGTATAAAATTGACAGGCATGCCCCAGGGGTGACCCTTAGGCATGTTGTACCGAGGATGATTCTCACATGTCTCCATAATGGGCGTAGATGTGATCTCTGAGATTACAGTCTTTTGATGTCGCTGCTCCTGAGCTGCTGCCAGAGATTGCATGTCACTGTGAAGTTTTTCCAAACTTTCCTTCAGAGCGTCAATTTCTTCTCTCAGCTCTCTGTTCTCTTCCTCGAGATTGTCCATTTTCTTTTGTCGATTGGCCCGAGTATTGTATGAGTGAGACAGTTTGACTCTAGAATTATGACACAAACGTGAGACTCAAAGATAGGGAAAATGTGTTATGTGAGAATGATGAATGATATGCAATGACACATTTTTTTAGTTTTTATTTTATTCAAAAAGAAACTTCAACAAATAGATTGCAAATATCACACAGCGGGGGAGACCCCTTTTATTGAATTCGAAAGATTGCGGTATTTTACAAAGAAAAGTACAGTATTTTACAAAGTGCCGTAAGGAAAATGTCTAAACTCATGGATCCTGAGTCCTCTCTGAAGAGGGCTCAAATGCCGGTTCCTGTAGTTTCCTTTTCTTTGATCGGGGCTCTTCTACCGTTATCGGGTTGTCAATCATTTGCCAAGTGAAAGGAGTGAGCAAATCTCTTTGGTCTTCCTGACCCTCTATAGCATGTTGTTCTAATATCTCCATCAGAGCATTCTTCTCTTTTAGTAGTTCCTGAATCTTGGTACATTCCAAATTAAGGATTCGGTATTTGTTTTTTCAAGAGCTCTTTTCACGTTGAACTTTGTTGAGAGCGACCTGGAGTTTTTCCGCATTAGACATGAAATAAAGGACAACTTCCTTTAAGGGAAAAACTTCTTGACGAGGGTAAGGCATCCTCAGCTTGAGGGCTCTGGTTTGTACCAAGTGAAGATAAGGTTCCATGGAGGTACAATTTGGTCTTCCCAAAAACTCTCTGCCTTTCCTGTGAATGTGTTGCCAAGCATGCACTATTTCCTTCTTTAGTGCCCTGTCATTTTCCCCTTCCTTGAAGAAAAGACCTTTCAGATGGACATTATTTGGGATATTCTTCATCGGGTATCCAAGTTGACGGCGAGCTAAAATTGGATGATAGTTGATTCCTCCTTTAGTTCCAATGAGGGGTACGTTAGGGAAATTTCCACATCTGTCGATGATCTCTATCCCTTCATAAATCCTATTGTATCAATCTATATCAGAGTTGGTAAGAGATATAATCCTTTGTGACCAACGTAGAGAACTCTTGTGATCCCAAAAAGCAGCAGACTTGGGTAAATGGGAAATGAACTATTTGTAGAGTAAGGGTACACAGCATGTGATCATTCCTCCGCTGTACAAATTCCTTAAGTGTACAGAATGATAAGCATCTACGAGCAAGGTTGGTACGGGGTTTCCTATCAAGAATATCTTAACAGCATTGGTATCGACGAAGTTGTCAATGTTGGGAAAGAGGAATAACCCATATATGAGCAGAACAAAGACGTCTTCGAAAGCAGTTATGTTTCCTATACTAGCAAAGTACAGAGCTTTCTCCATCAGGAATTTAGCTGGTAAACCCTGGATTCCTCCTTTAGTGGTTATGTGAGTCCTAACTTCTGACTCGTCTAAAGAGATTGCTCTTGTAATGGTTTGTTCATTTGGAATTTCTTCCAGTCCAGAAAATGGAGCTCGGTCAGTGATAGGTAAATCAATCAGGTGAGAGTACTCTTCCAGTGTTGGTGCCAGTTAGTAATCCGGGAAAGTGAATCAGTGGTAAACCGGATCGTAGAACTGTATTAGCGTAGACAGGATTCCTTCAACCACATTAACCCTTAACTGAGACAACAGTCCTCCGTGCTTAGCTCTGAAAGCCTCGGGATTAGTAATCATCCTTGCCAATTTCCTTAAGTCTTCTAGTTTCAGAGCCTTGAAGGTGTACTTGTGCGTCTTTCTTCTACCGAAATCCATAACGCAATCTCTCTGATATTTGCAATTATTGTTTTAGTTTATTTTGAAAAAAAAAGATTCTTTTTTCTTGTTTAAAAAGAGTTTTTTAGATGAATGCATGAATGCAGCACACAAAAACATTTGAAAACATGGGTTCAAGGGTTCAACGTCACGAGCATGGAGTCATGGCTCTACCCACCCCCAAAGGTTGTACTATTTTGGTCCATTTTTGTACCTGTAGAACGGGTTCTAAGGTTCTCAAAGTCATTGACCCCTCCTAGGGATATCAACAGCAAGTTGATTCACTCGAGCGAGCTGTAAAATCCTAGGATGAATCTCATCTGAGTGTAGTATCGCGTATCAACTATTCCCGATAGTCCCCGCACTACCAAATGGTCATATGGTTAATGTCTACTAAGTCCTCAGGGTCATGGGTACCACACTAGGAAAGACAATGCTTTTGCGATAATCGGTTGTTCAACATCGATACTTTCGTACAGGTACCTCGACTGATTCGGTGGACTGCCAAGTTAGCTTGGTCGGGATTCACTCCCTATAAGCGTTTCCTGGATATGTCACCCCTATCTTAATGTTCTCTCAAACTTTCCACATGCGTATTAATCGCATTCCCATTTGACAGAAAAATAAACACGGGTATCAAGTAGGATGATAGTAATTATATATATATATATATATATATATATATATATATATATATATATATATATATATATATATATATATATATATATATAGAAAATGCTGAACAACCTAGACCTCTTAGGAACTCTAATCCTATATGACTCCCCAGCAGAGTCGCCATTTTTCTGTAGCATGCGATTTTTGTCGGTGATGCGACCACCTTACCACATTTGTTGGAATTGGGTGCTACTTTCTGATTTCTTATTTATCCTATGAAGCTGGAAAGGAAAGGGAAGCTATCTAAAACTAACCTTGCACGTAAATGTTTTCTTTAACAAATGCTAAGAGATTAGGGGGTTCGGGTCAGATTATACAATGGGGAGTTGTTAATTACCCAACGTATATATGGTTATCGATAGATTGTTTGGCATGTTCTTGCTCAAAGCCACATCAGAACGGTACACCAAATAACTTATGTCTTCATCTTCAGAGTCTTCGACAATTGCGTTCACTTAGAAGCCAGCACTGACGAAGACTTCTTGGATTTCTCTTGGTCGGCTCTTGTTAGGAGTTGACGCTTTGTTAGCGGTTGGTTTGTAACCCAACCCAAAGCGGTCCTTTTTTACTTGAACATTAATCACTTCACCCCAGCCTGCTGTTTTACCATGCTCAATAGAGAAAATGGCGCCTTTCAAAGATGCAAAAGATGGGAAGACCCTCTACTTAGGCTCCTCTATGTCAAACAGGACTACATTTGCAATTTCAAGCGCTTGGAAAGAAGTTTCCAGCGCATCTTCATCTGCTTTAATGTATTTGAAGGAAGAAAGATTGCTCACCATGAGATCTTCTTCTCCAAATATGGTTACCAGCTTGTTATCAACCACAAACTTCATTTTTTGATGAAGAGTAGATGTTACTGCTCCTGCGGCATGGATCCATGGTCTTCCCAACAGACATCTATAGTTGGGGTTGATATCCATCACCTGAAAAAGCTATGTCAAAAACACGGGGACCAATACGGATATGTAACTCCACTTCACCGATCACAGACCTTCTAAAACCATCAAAAGCTTTCACGACAAGAGAACTGGGCTTCAGCTCTGCTCCATCACACGCAAGTTTTGCAAGAGTCCTTTTGCGCAACACATTGAGGGATGATCATGTGTCCACAACCACCCTAGCCAAGGTATCCTCTTCACATTTAATAGAAATATGCAAGGCACGATTATGATTATTACCTTCTTTAGGAAATTCTCCTCCATCAAAGCTCAAAGTGTTACAGGTAGTGATGTTAGCTATCACATTATCAAATTGTTCAACAGTAATGTCTTGTGTCACATGAGCTTGGGCAAGAAGCTTTTGCAAAGCATTGCGGTGTGCGAGAGAGCTCATGAGGAGAGATAATATGGAAATCTTCGATGGTGTCTAATGCAACTGATCGACAATCTTGTAATCACTCCTTTTGATAATTCTGAGAAACTCTTCATCTTTATTGATGGGAATAACATCCTTGTCCTTGGAAGGGACAATAGTAGTAGCTTCTTTTTGCATTTGAGGTACCACACGGATAGGAGGGTTATAAATTCGACCACTGCGGGTCATTTTTCTTGGCCCAACTATATTCGTCAGCTCATCATTCACAACCTTCGGCCCTTGTTCTGGATTTATAGTTTTCTGATTACCATCACTCACTCCATAGTTCCAAGGCATAACTTTTGTGTTTCTGAAAGCAAAAGGTATTCGTTCAATAGATGACTTTGGCACATAAACCATTCTATTTCCTTGAACAGAAGTCACAACTGGATCTGGAAGCTTAGACACAGGCTTAGGAAGATTCAAAACAGGTTCAACCTCTTTGTAAGAGGATTCAACTCTCTTGAACACAGGAGTTGGTAGATTAAATACTGGTTCAATTACAACCACCTTATTATTTTTCACACATTTGCTTATCTGAAGCATATCTTGATTAATTAAAGCTTAGACGTCCCTTTGGACTCCTTCACAACCCTTTGACTGAATAGCACACTTGGGATAGTCTTTGTGGCATTCTTTAGCTAAATCAACTTCAAACAACTTAGCATGGAACTCTAGCAGCGGTGTTTTGATGTCTTTTACATCAAAGATCAAAACCTCATCGACCCCTTCTTCTATAGCATTGACAGATGCCCCATGGGCGAATAGAGGATTACTTTTCACATTCGGATTTGTATCATTGAAAGACAAAATCTTCTTCTCAACCAACTCCCTTACAATATGTTTTAAGGGGTAACAACCCTCAAGATCATGGCTGGGAGTGCCCTCATGAAAGGGAAATGGGCGTTAGGATTGTAATATGGTGGCAATTTTTCAGGTGGGGGACCCAATCGCCTTGGAGTTGCCAAGCCTTATTCAATGAGGAACGGATACAGGTTTGTATATGTCATAGGGATAAGGGGTATTGGTGGTCTCCCTCCATGTCTTCTATTCTGATTCTGATTATTCTGACGTTGGATAGGATTTTGTTAAGGAGCGTTGGACGCTTTCTGATGTGGAGGAAATTGTTGAAAAACAAGTTGTTGTTGATTGAAAGTGGGAGTAACAGCTGCCACATATGGCTGAGGGGCATACTGATACACCGCCTGTTGAACGAACTGTTGTTGTTGCTGACGTTGATTCTTCCAAGAGGGATTTCTTCTACAGCCAGTCATGACGACATTAGTCTCTCCTTCCTTCTTCTTTTGGAAACTGTTAGAAGGCCTTTTAACTGCATCCTTGGAACTACCCACTGAACAACTCATCTTCCCATTCTTTAGACCTAATTCTATTTTGATCCCTACAGCCACCAAATCAAAAAGGTTAGCAGTGACGCTTCCCACCATTCTCTCATAGAATTCTGGCCGCATAGTGTCAACGAACCAGTCTGCAAGCTTTTTTTCTGATAGAGGAGGCTCTACTTGAGAGGTTGTCTCTCTCCATCTTTGGGTGTATTCTTTAAAAGATTCAGAGCTTTCTGTGACATGCTGAACAACTGACTTTTATCTGGCGCAAGATCCATGTTGTAGTTGTAGTGCTTTATGAAAGCATATGAGAGGTCTTGAAAGCAACAAATTCGCGATTGGTCCAAACTCTGATACCATTTTGAGGATGCTCCCTTCAAGCTGTCTTGAAAGAAATGGATCATTAGTTTGTCATTGTCCACATGGGTTGCCATTTTGCGATAATACATGATCAAATGATTTTTAGGACAAGATGCCCCTTCCTATTTGTCAAAGATAGGTGTTTTAAACTTGGTTGGAATCACCAATCCAGACACCAAGCATATTCCAAGAGCAGCGTCTCCAAATATTTGATCCCCCTTCATAGCCCTGAGCCTTTTCTCAATCAGATCCACATTTTCTTTCAGCTTATCATGTTTCTCATCTTCGTATTTAGACCCATCAGGTATGTCATAAACTTGACGATGGTCTTCATACTAAGGTTGATTTATACGAGTGTGCACAACAGCAGGTGTAAAGGTCGGAACTACGTTGGGAACATCGGCGGTTAACAGAACTGTTTGTTGAGTGGAAACATGAACTTGTGGTTGAGGAACAAAACCATGCGGGAGTCCAAACGGGGGCAAAGTGACAGGAGTAGTAACTGACAGAGAGTCTACCACGGGGTTTGCAATCTTGGAAACAACAGTTGGCTAGGTGTCCATCTTGGCACGGATAACCTGTAGCATCTCCATGATTTGTCCAACATTACCACAGAGGTCTTCTAACTCGTTGTTGATGTGATCAATATCGTGTTGTTGATCTGCCATTCTTCTTCTGGCTTGAGCATAGGTGTTATACTGATGTGGAGGATTCAGCGTGGAAACTGGAGATGATAAGATGGAATGAGTTTTATGAAAAGAAATGCAATGTAAATGTGACAACAGATGCAGGATGCAATGCAAAAAGTTTCGCGGAACTTAAATATTTGCAAACATCAAGGATATATCAAAAAGAAACTCATTTCTTAAATCAAAAGAGGATTAGAAAATATTTATTACTTCTTACAAGAGTCCTAAACAAAAGCTAAATAAAAGCTAACAAAAGCCCTAAGGAGATTCTCCTAGCAGCCTCATGTTAAGCTTTTGGATCTGCTCCTCCATCTGAGTCTTCTCGAGAATAAACATATCCATGATCAACTTCCAAGGAGTCAACTGAGGGCTAGAGGAAAATAAATCCTCTTGCACCTTCCTCTTCTTACAAGAGAGTACTTCTTCAGTCTTTATCTGTAGTTGTCTTTGGAGTTCTGCATTTTCGTTGATGATTACTTGATACTTGTTCTTACAAGCATCTCTTTCTTGTTGCGCTTTGATTAAAGAGATCTTTAGTTTCTCTACTTCAGACATGAATATCAGAGTAGGTTATTTCTTCAAAGTCATGGGCTCTTAACGAGGATAAGGCATCTTTAGCTTGATGGCCATATCTCGGACCCATTGGAGATAGGGTTCCAAAGAAGCACAATTGGGTTTTCCCAAGTCTTTCTTTCCTTTCCTATGCAAATGGCTCCAAGCACTCAAAATCTTCTCCTTGAGCTCCTAGCTATCCTCTTCGTCTTTGAAGAAGATGCTCTCAACATGAACACTATTGGGCTTGTCTTTCAAAGGATATCATAGCTGACGACGAGCCAAGACTAGATTGTAATTGATCCCTTGTTCGGTACCAAGAAGAGATACATTAGCAAAATCCCCACGGCTATCAATGATTATAACTCTGTCATAGACACGATTATACCAATAATATCAGAGTGAGTAAGAGCCATAATCATCTGTGACCACCAACCTTTCTTGAGATCCCAAAATGAGCTTGACTTGGGCTAGTGAGAAATAAACCACTTGTACAATAATGGCACACAGCATGTGATCATCCCTCCTCTATGGAAGTTCCTTAGGTGGTCTGAGTGATAAGCATCTGCTAACAAGGTAGGTACTGGATTCTTCTTTAGGAAGATCTTGATAGCGTTGATGTCAACAAAGTCTTCAAAGCTTGGGAAGAGGAACACCCCATAGATAAGTAAGGCAAGAATAGCCTCAAATGCATCTATGCTCATGTGATCTGCATAATATTGAGCTCTCCCAATCAAAAACTCTGTAGTTAACCTAAAGACTCCTCCTTTGGTGGTCATGTTAGCTTGAATTTCAGACAATTCCAAATGTGTGGCTTTGGCAATGTTTAGCTCGTTAGGATCTTTCTCCAAGATAGGAAAATAAGACTCGTCAAGAACAAGCAACCCAACTAGATAGGAATAATCCTCTAATGTAGGCACAAGTTGGTAGTAAGGGAAGGTGAAATAATGGTAGACTGGATCATAAAATTGAAGGAGTGTAGAGAGAAGTTCATCTTCCATCTTTGTCTTCAATAGTGATAACAGCTTCCCATATTTGTTCTTGAAACCTTCTTGATATTTAACCAAAGCTCCCAATCTCCTTAGGTCATCCAAGATAGGACTCTTGAAAGTGTACTTTAAATTTTTTTCTTCTTTCATTATCCATGGTGATCCTATGATTTTTGTAAACAAGAGCTTAAGTTCCATGAAAAATTTTATGAACAATGATGGTTATGAATGCGTGTATGCACAAACATAACAAGATCACACTCAAACATGGTGTAAGGATTTCATGAAGTCAAAGGTTTTACCCTTCCCATTTGTATGTACTAAGGTTTATTGCGTACCTGCATATCGGGTTCTAACAAGTTCCCAAAGTTATCAGCCCATCTTTCTGATATTATCAATTTCCCAATTACTCGGCTGTTAATAACATTCTCAAGAGAACGTATTTTGAGTGTAGTATCGTGTATCAACTATTTTTGGTATACACCCTCATAGTCATCGCACTTCGTTCCTAGCAAGGCAAATTGGGGTTAAAGGTGACTAAAAGTTCTAAGCTTCGTAGGCTGAATCAAGAAATAATATTGTTTTCACAATCTCTTGATCAACAATACTTATTCTCAAAAGTGCCTCCATTTAGTGGTGATTTCTCAAGTTAGCTTAGTCGGGAATCAACTCCTTATAAGCCTTCTTGAATATACCACCTTCCTATCTTATTTTGCTCTCAAGTCCAAGGTCGGGACTTATCTCACCATAAGGTAACAACCCAATGGAACAACAAACAAACAAGCAAACAAAAATATAGTAAATACAAGTAAGTTAGGCTTAACTTTCTATTTATATTTTCCCCATTGAAGTCGCCATTTCTATTGTGGTGAGAATTGGATATCAAGCTATTGATTAAACTTGAATCTCAAATCTTTTAAAGATTCACCACCGAGCTTTGATTTATCCAAGGGAAAGGGTAAAGATCGTAGAAAACCCTAAGTTTGCAATGTTACAACAATGCTAAGAGATTTTGGGGGTCGGTTGGTTATATCTAGAGAATGTGTTAGCATCCTAAGCATCTATAGTATTCTATAGGAACCTCTTTCTAATATTTGTATTATCGTTTGCTATTGTTTTGTGTTTGGGTTTATGGTGAGATATGGGAACCTAAGGGTTTAGTCACTAAGTATGCTCGCCAAAACTTCGCGGTCTTGTGCCTACATATCCTTACAAGGATGGAATCAGAGCATTGTAGTTCACCTCACTAGGGATGAATGAACACTTAATTATGATCAAGGTTCAAATGGGGAGGTAAGTGCTATGTCTTAACACTTGCTTGACTTGACAAAGTCAAAAGATTTGTCTATTCTAACTTAAGTCTAAGTTACAAAACCTAATGACTCTAACAAGGTCAAAGGGAATGGGTAATGCTAAGCTATCTATGACATTGAGTCAATAGAGAGACTTTCCCTTGGATTAAGGAATAAAAGGGAAACTTAAGGATGGAAGCTAACAAGCTAACATCACTTGGGAAAACAACTTGACAAAGTTAAAAGAGGTGTGAAAAGATGGATGATATGAGCAAGTATGATATTCAAACATGATATCAATTAAAAGTATTCAAAGTAACATTCAAGCATGATGCTAATTAACAAGGTAAAGCACATGGTTACAACCAAGGCATAAGGATAAATGTGACAACATTTAAAGCAAAGACTTGACAAAGTCATATGTTTAAAATATGACTCAAGTTCAAAACAAAATGGTAACAACCAAGATAAACAAAGATGTTATAACATCTAAACAATCATGAAGTAAGTTCTAACAAGACTGAATATCATGGATGATAAGTTAAGGTTCATTATCAAAGCAAGCATGCATTAGGGTTAACTAACACCACTTAATCATGAATGCAAGACAAGTATGAATAAGTTATAGAAACACTTAATCATGAATACAATTTAAACATCTCAAACATGGATAAGTTATTACAACACTTAAGCATGACAAGATTCAACATGATATGTATAAGTTAAGACATTGCTTAGGCATGGAAGTCAACAAAATTCAAGTTGATATGTAAAAGTTATAAAAATACCTTAACATGGATGAAGTTTAAAGATGAGATAAGACATGCATAAGTCATGAATACAATCAAAGTTCAAAGCATACGTGTATAAATTAAACTTCCCTTAATCATGAATACAAGACAAGTATAAGTAAGGATAACAACCAAGCATATTTGAACAAAAGGACATGTTTATGGCAACAACATGTGGATGAATATGTAAACATACAAGGGATGACATGTGAGAATGCTTAAAGATGACATGTTTAAAGTTCAAACATCATGTGAACAAGTTAAGGCATTACTTGAACATTTAGGCATGGATACAAGTTGAACATGTTGAAACAAATAGATAACAACCAAGATATTTGATAGTAAAAATAGCAAGTGTACTATTTTAACGATGTAGTAATAAAAGGGGTTATCCCCAAAATCGATCTCTTGAGGACTGCTCGTCACTATAAGTGCAAATGCTAATTCTATTAAACAAAAGTTCCTTTTGGGGGTTTTGATTTTGAAAATAATTATAATAACAGTATATGAAATAAGCAAAATAATAAAAATGACTTTAACAAATATGAGAAAATATGCTAGGGAAAGGTGTATGAATTGCTCTGTAAGAGCCCTAAATTATTACTCAAAGAGACATGCCTCAAACCTTAATTTACTGAATCTCAATAAAATTTTTCTTTAATTCCTTAACAGAAAAACCTTTGAGATTCTCCCTTGACCCTAATTCCTTAAGAGTCAAGGAAGAACATCAATCAATAGTTCTAACAAGATTATATCAGTCACTACAGGATATCCCCATTCCGAGACAATATCTACCGTAATGTTATTACGCAAAAGAATTAGGTTGGTTTTTCAAGCCTAATCCCTAATCGTAAATCATTCCCAATTTCTCCAATCGAAAAAGCATTAAACACATTGCATAACAAAAGATTAAGGTAAAAAAGCATAGTCTCATTGAATAATTCAAAAGATATTCATTACATAACAATTCAGGGACACCCCCTAGCATTGGGGGGTTTAGCCTCTCATAGTATTCATAACAAAAACAATAAGATAAGAAATAGACATTACAATCGTTATCAGATTACTTTGATCTTCAATTGCTTCCGCGAATCGATGATCTCTGTTCTCCAGGAACTCTTGAAAGCATAAACTCTATCGTAAATTCTTTGTGAAAGTAAAAAGTCCCTTTCTTTTCCTTAAAACCTAGCCTAAGTAGTTCCAGATCAAACATAATAGTGTGCAATACCCAGAATACCCCTCAGGACACTTAACTCAGAAAATGAGAAAAATCACAAAATTGTCTCTTCCAGGCCTGCTGACACGGGCCGTGTCAGCCCTCTGACTCTCTGCGCAAATATTATTCCACTCCAGGCCTACTGACACGGGCACTCGTGTCAGCTATTTGACTTCAGGCCCACTGTAACTCTTGAAAAGGCTTTCGAAACACTCCGAACTTTTCCATTCTTCGCGTAAGTCCTCCGGGGCTTCCACCCATGATCTGAAACCAACACAAACTACCAAAACACGCATAAAGTGCACAAAATAATGAAAACTACTAAAAAATAAACCACTAACTAAATTTACAAAAGAGTGAAGAAAACAATAGAAATACTAAATAAAATGTTACCGATTTCTTGACTTTATACCGAATGAATAGATGAAAAACTCATAGGATTGGTGACCGATCACAACCCCAAACTTATCTCATTACTTGTCCTCAAGTGATGCTAGAGACAACAAGTCGGTCACCCCCAAATTACCCTAAACTTACCACAATATTGCCAAGAATTTTCGCAACTCACTTCCCACTTTCCTTTCAATGGCTTCCTTCTTACCCGACTTTTGACAACCCACCACACTTCCACATCCAAGTTCCTTTTCACCTGTCAGCTTTTTCACAATCTCACTGCATCTCTCGGGTTAAAGTGTTTATGCTCAAAAATCACAGTATGCAACGCCGACTCACAAGTTTGAATATCGTCTATTTTCATATCACACACACAACACACACTATTTGAGGACTTTCAGGTTGTAACGGGGCTGAGGGACAAGGTGTGGTAAACAAACAAAAAGGGAAAACAAACGGTTTTTAGGCTCAGACGTAGTGTTATCTCTTTCGTCACTGTGTAATTTTTTTCACTTTTCACACTCGACGGGATTGGACACAACTTTATTAGGATTCTCCAGTTCTCTCCTCTAATGAAGCTTTGAGGTTATTTTTCGATTTTTCTGAACTGGATCCTCTAATAGGTAAGTGCATTCTTTCTTTCTTTTTCTTTTTTTCTCAAGACTTTTTCATTGTCTTTTTTTTTCGAACGCACTTACTTTTATTGTGAGTGTTTCAACCCCAAACTTAGAGTTTCACACAGGTCAGAAATTGATAACACTTGTCCGAGCAGGGTAAGGAAGTGTTTCGGCTTACGGTTAACATGATATGGTAAAAACAAACAAAAGGGGAATATGGCTCAACGGGGTTAGCAAAGGATAAATTACAAGGGTTGGCTAAAAGGCTCAGGGTTAAACAAACACAAGTGCCTCAGTGTGTAGATGTGTGCATAGAAAATCCAACAGACGAATACGCAAGCTCAGAGTGACAAAGACATACCTGATACTCTCATGATGCTAAAGTGTTTGGCTTTTTAGAATCTCACCATGTTTAGTTCGCTGACAGTTTCCTAGGTCCCTTCCGTGTGATGTGATATCATTTCCGTCTCAGGTGCACAGTATTCCTGCATTAGTCCCGTGTTGGAAAGCCACGTCCAATCATCAATTTAGCAATATCAACTTCCAGGGGTTTCCTTGATATCACGTCTGGGTCATGTCTTTTCATCCACTTACTAAGAGTTTCATATTCATCTGGTACCAAAGTCCTCAATCTGTAACACACAACATTAAACACACCAAAATAAGCAAAATAACTTAAACAGAAGTGAAATAACGGAAAAATAAATCACACAAAAAGCAAATAAAATATACCCCCCCCCCACACTTGAACCAAACAATGACCTCACTGTTTTAGAACAAACATGAGAAGGGACTCACTTAGCCTCACTGAGGAGGAGGAGGAGGAGGAAAGTGCAGCATTATTTGCTGCATCATCATCTACATCTCATCCAAGATGTCATCCTGTCGGGTCTGCTCACGTCCTTGGCGCGCCTGTTCCTCCCTGATTTCACCAATTTCAGTTTGGATCCATGACCATTTGTCTGGTGCCATGGAGAATGACCATGTACCCGTCGTTGAGGTTCCCGCATGAGGAGGAACAGTTTGTTGCGGTTCTGGCTTTGTATGGAACTCTTCTTCACCTGCATTTAATTTTTCATCATCTTGCTCGTCCACCACATTGAGGACGGTACTCCCATAGATCCAGTTATCAGTATCATCAATCCCTAATCTATTAGGGTTAGGAAGGGCCATAAGGTATTGCTCAAAGCATAATAAACCATAGTAACCATCAACATAAGCAATCATCCTTTGCTGGACCAGAGCATTCATGTCCAGATGGGTCTTACCTGAGACCGGCGTGTCATTGTGTGCAGTCGGGTCATAGCCGAGGTGCTCAGCAATTTGGGTAATCATACCCCCAACAGAAATATCACCTGAAGTGGCTCGACCGACTCTCCCCAAATAATCAGCTGCAAAGGCAGCCACACTGACTGGCATCCGGTTAGCCATGGCATACAAGAAAAATAGCTCCCTCTGGGTAGCCACCCCGGTGTTGTCGCCTCGACCGAACAGTGTATAGCCTTTTTGTGCGTATCTGAAACAGGGATTTTGAATCCCTGAGGCCTTGGCCCCTTTAGCCACATACTCTGAGTGACCTGTTGTTCTGGACTGGACCAACGGCTAGAATTGGCCCAATCTGCCTCTGCTCCAGAGCGGCCCAAATTGCCTAAGTCCAATCCACAGAGGGGAAAAAGTTACCTTTCTGCCCCTCAAACCAGGCAAGGAATACAACGTTCCTTCCCGGAATTACTGTCCGTCACGCACGGCTCCATTGCTCCCCGAACAGCTATGGGCAGGTGTCCGGAACTATGCCTATGCCCGACATAACGGCTAGTTTGGGCAGTTTCCTATTCTTTGGGGAAAACGGTTATTTCGCCCCGAAAATAGGACCTTTGGCCACGCGTTGGGGGCTCTATATAAACCCTTTCGCTTGAGAGGGTCAGGTATCCAATATTCACCCTAAGAATTCATACTTTGTACTTGCCCCTTTTCTCTGACCCTTTCTTACTTGAGCATCGGAGTACCTTGCAGGTACACCCCCTCATCTCCATACGACCAGTATCCCTGACGCACTTGGCGGCCTGATTCTACAGGATCTGATCCAACCTTCATGATTAGTGGCGTCGTCTGTGGGAACCTTTGTTCTCCCCATCTTTCTTTCCTCAGAAACCGAAGATCAAAACAATTCTCAAACATCATCACGATCATGGCCTCCAAAGATCGCACCAAGGATGCTCTCCAAACCACCATCCTCCCCGTCAACAAATCTGATGTTGACGGCCAGTCATCTCTCCTCTAAGATGCCCGCTTCCTCAGGGATAGAGCCACTGTTTCTCCTTCCCCTACCCCTGCTGATCACAACAATGATCAACCTTCACTTGACGCCCAACTCGTTCATGTTCCACCCAACGCCGACCCGGCCGTGGCAGCCCTCCTGGAGGCGATCAACAAAACCAACACCCTGATCCTACAGCAAAACGAGAGGATCGGGGCGTTGGAGGAGTCCCACCGTCCTAGATCCCCTCCTACGCAGAGGAACCAGCAACGATCAAGGAGCCCGTAACCCCGGAGAGAAATCGACCGAAGACTGCGCCAAGAGCCTGAGCCTCACGCAGCCCGGAAGCGCGACCAGATCTCCTCACGTGACCAGCCCGCTCATGATCATAAAAGGACTCGGAGGAACGAGCAATCTCCATCGATCGAGTCTAATGGATGGGCCCGCTCACCTTCTCCCCGAAGGAACCGCTCACCTTCCCCGCGAAGGAACCACTCACCTTCTCTGCGAAGAAACCAGTGTCACGAGCATCCCGTTCGGTCCCCATCATACACCAGTTCTAGCAGCGATGACGAGCCTCGCGGCCCGTTGTCCCAGGAGATCTTGGCTACCCGTCTCCCAAAAGGCTTGGAGAAACCCCCATCACTTGGCACATACGACGGGACCACCGACCCCGACAAGCACATCGAGAACATCGATGCACTGTTAGACTATCGAGGCATACGGGGCGCCATCAAATGCAGACTGTTCTCGACCACGCTCCAAAAGGGAGCTATGACATGGTATAAGCAACTGCCCGAGGAGTCCATTACCTCGTAGAGACAGTTGGGCAGGATGTTCTCGCGGCACTTCACAGCATCTCGCCGCCACCCCAAAACTGAGGCCTCTCTGGGAGCCATAATCCAGGGGAAAGACGAACCTCTCCGCGCATACATCGAGAGGTTCAACAAGGAAGCAGTGCAGGTCCCAACGATAGATAAAATGAAGAAGTTTCTGCTCGAACAAGGGGTCCGCCCGGACTCCGAGTTCTCTAAAGCCATTGGCCTCGCGCCACCGAGGAACTTAGATGCCCTCCTCCTCAAAGTCCAATCTCATATTCAGTACGAAGAGAAGATTGCAGCCTGCAACGTCCGAGCATCACGCCGCCAGGAGAACGCTCGGGTCTCTAAAGGAGAAGAAGCCTCGACATCTTGTCGGGGTGAACGGAGGCACGTGGACCGTCCAAGGGACTCCCGCGACAGCAAGGGACCCTCCGGGTGCTTCCATGACTACACTCCCCTGACCGTTTCCAGGGAAAAGATTTTATCCGAATGTGCCAGTTCGGAGTTCAAACAGGCTGGGGTCCGCTTCCCCAAACAACTTCCGAACAGACCAAACGTGGACAAATCAAAATACTGCCGTTTCCACAAAATTCACGGCCATACTACGGAGGACTGCATCCATCTGAAGGATGCCATTGAGATACTGATCAGGGACGGCCACTTGAAACAGTTCGCGAAGAAGAAGGACACTCCTTGGCAAGACGTCCAGGAGTCCAAGAAGGTCGAGGAGGAGGTACCCTCCTCGGAAGACGCCAATGTACAGGTCGTTATGTCCATATCGTGACCAGAGGACTTCAACGTCCCGGACGGGCTCAGCGCCCCTGCATATTTCGCGGCCCATAGCCCGTGGGAGACATTTCCCTCCGCCATGGTCATCTATGGCGGGGGTTTCAACAAAGTCACTGTGGGCTCCGTAAAACTAAAGTTCGAACACCTGATCAACACAAGCTCCAGCAAAGTGACCACGCTTGATCGGGCACAGAAGGGCTCCGTCCCCATCCCCATCTACCGGGAGGAACTCCTCGGCAGCTCCCCGAACTCAAGCATACCTTTGCTCATCAGAGCCCAGATGGCGAACTTTGACATTCGCAGAATACTCGTCGACCAGGGCAGCTCGGTCGACATCATGTACTCCCAGCTATTTTCAACACTTCAGCTGGATGAATCGCACCTTACCCCCTACGTAGGGTCTAATTTACAGGGATTCAACGGGTCTGTGACCAAGCCGTGGGGATACGTCGAGCTGATCGTGACCATCGGATCAGCTGAAACGGCCAGATCCATCAAGGTGCAATTTCTGGTAATCGACTGCCCGTCGCTTTACCAATGCATTTTCGGAAGGCCAACTCTGGCCGAGTTGGTAGCAGTGCCCTCAACAGTCCACCTGAAGATGAAGTATTACACTTCGAAAGGGATGGTTTCCACCCTCCACGGCGATATAGAAGCTTCCCGACGGTGTTTCGAAGCAGCTACAAAGGGACTCAATGCCATTGCGCCCAAGCCTAAGGGGTCGAGCAAGCCAGCACCGCCAAACAGCTCCGAGGAGGCCAAGCCTCTGCCCCAGGTCGACTCTATCGACCTCGGCAGTCGCTTCCCCAAGGACCAACAGGAGGAACGAGCAGCTTTAGCTAGCCCGTCCACATCATCCAGCAGCAGCTCCCATCTGATGCGCCCAATCCCGGATGGCAACTTCAAGATAGTTCTATTCGGCAAAGACCCACAACGGGGAGTGAAGATCGGAGCAGACCTGCCTGACATCGCGAGGAAGCAGCTCAAAGCATACCTCTGAGAGAATGCCGACCTCTTCGCATGGAGCACCGCAGAAATTCCCGGCTTAGATCCATCCATTGCCTGTCACCAGCTGACCATCGACCCGGCCGTCAAGGCCGTAGCACAACGTAGGAGAAAGCAGTCTTTGGAGAAAACAGGGGCTGCTGAAAAAGCTGTAAAGGACCTCCTCGAGGCCAAATTTATTTCAGAAGCCAAGTACACCACTTGGATGTCCAACATTGTATTAGTTAAAATATCTAATGGAAAATGGCGCATGTGCATTGATTACACCGATCTCAATAAGGCATGCCCGAAGGATGCCTACCCCCTCCCCAATATTGATAAACTTGTTGATAATTCTGCTGGTTTTAAACTTTTATCGTTCATGGACGCCTACTCGGGCTACAATCAAATCCCAATGGCAATGTCCGACAAAAAATATACGGCCTTCATGACCGAATCGGGCAAATATTACTACAACGTAATGCCCTTCGACCTGAAGAACGCCGAAGCAACGTACCAACAAATGATGAACAAAGTGTTTCGGGGAGAAATAGGTGACATGCTCGAAGTCTACATGGACGACATGATCGTAAAATCCCACGAGGAAACCGATCATACTGCCCATTTGAGAAAGGTCTTCGAACAGGACAGGAAATACAAAATGTGTTTTAATCCGGAGAAGTGCACGTTCGGTGTCCGAGCAGGCAAATTCCTTAGCTTCTACTTAACGGAACGAGGAATCGAAGCCAATCCCGACAAATGTCGGGCATTCTCCGAGTTTCCTACGCCCAAGTCCAAAAAATCCATCCAGTCCCTCAACGGGATGCTCGCGTCACTATCTCGTTTCGTGGCCAAGTCCGCCCAACACGCCCTACCATTCTTCAAACTCCTCCGCAAAGAGGCAGCATTCGAATGGACCGAGGAGTGTGACAAGGCCCTTCTCCATCTAAAATAAGCACTCTCAGAGCCACCGGTCCTTTCTCACCCGGACAATGGCGAAACGTTGTACCTATACATGGCTGTAGCAACCGAAGCAGTGAGTGTCGCCCTCATCCGTGAGACACCTGACGGGCAGAAGCCCATTTATTTCACGAGCAAAGCGCTGCAAGGACCAGAGTTAAGATACCAACAGATAGAGAAAGTGGCACTGGCCCTCATCAACGCAGCCAGAAGATTAAGAAACTACTTCCTGGCTCACACGATCGTGGTTCGAACAGATCAGCCCATAAAGCAGCTGCTCGGACGACCAGATATGGCCGGCCGAATGCTCAAATGGTCGCTGGAACTGTCCGAATTCGACATCCAATACGAAGGCAGAAAATCCCTTAAGGACCAAGCTCTGGCCGACTTCATCGCGGAGATGACGTTCGCAGACTCCCCCGCGAGCGAAGCACGCAAATGGACCATCTTCGTCGACGGTGCCTCAAGCTCTGCAGGAAGCGACGCAAGCATCATACTGGAGAGCGACGAAGGAATTATCGTCGAGGTATCACTCACAATGTCTTTCCCAACCTCCAATAACCAGGCTGAATACGAAGCCTTCCTCGCTGGGCTACGCCTTGCCGAGGACCTAGGCGCAGAGGAAGTCGTCATTTGCACAGATTCACAACTCGTGGCCCTCCAGGTCCGGGGAGAATACCAAGCCAAAAACGATAACCTGACCGAATACTTGGCCCTGGTAAAGAAGGAAATAGTGAAGTTCACAACAGTGGAAGTGAAACACGTTCCCCGCGAACATAATGTACGAGCAGACGTGCTGTCTAAATTAGCCAGCACGAAGAAGAAAGGCGGAAACAAATCCGTCATACAGGAGGTACTTCCTCGACCCAGTATTGAGAAGGCTTCCCCGACACACGACGTACAGGTGATCGGCAACAATAACTGCTGGATAACCCTAGTCTACAATTATCTCGCCAAAGACAAACTCCCGTCCGACCCAAAAGAGGCCAGCGTAGTCAAGCGAAGAGCCTGCTCTTACGTCTTGGTCGAAGATAAACTCTACAGACGGGGATTCTCCATTCCGCTGCTCAAATGTGTCAAGGAGGAAATGGTCGCACACATCCTACGCGAAATCCACGAGGGAATCAACGCCCAACATGTCAGCGGAAGGTCCCTTGCTCGAAAGGCTCTCCGGGCAGGCTACTACTGGCCGACCATGGAAAACGACGCGAAAGAACACGTGAAGAAATGCGACAAATGCCAATGACACGGGGACATGCACCTGGCTCCGCATAACGAGCTCAAGGTTATGTCCTCCCCGTGGCCATTCGCCTGGTGGGGCCTAGACATCCTAGGACCCTTCGTGGTAGGATCAAGTCAGAACAAATATCTTATAGTGGGCGTGGAATATTTCACAAAATAGATAGAGGCAGAAGCTCTAGCCAAAATAACTGCCCTCAACATCCTGCATTTCTACAAATGAAACATCCTTGCACGTTTCGGTATTCCCCAAGCGATAGTAACGGACAACGGGACGCAATTCACGGACAGGAAGTTCCAAGACTTCGTCGTCCAACTAGGCACGAAGCAGCACTTCGCATCCGTGGAACACCCTCAAACAAATGGGCTGGCTGAAGCAGCCAACCGAGTCATCCTTCGAGGCCTCAAGTGAAGGCTGGATGAAACAAAGAAGGCATGGGTCGAGGAACTACACAGCGTACTGTGGGCATACCGCACAACTCCGCACTCAACGACCGGGGAAACACCTTTCCATTTAGCATACGGGACCGAGGCTGTAATTTCCGTCGAAGTTAATGCACCCTCTAGGTGGACAGAGCCACCCCTAGACGAGGAGATGAATGACGAATCGTTGAGAGAAGAGCTAGACCTCGTCGAGGAAATCCAAACCGAGGCAGCCCTTCGAGAAGCCTCACTAAAACAAAAAATTATCATCATGCACAACGCCAAGGTGATACGGCGAGAGTTCGACGTGGGAAGCCTTGTTCTAAGAAGAAATCACAAAGACTCTCGCGAAGGCAAACTAGCAGCCAACTGGGAAGGACCTTATCGTGTCCGAGCAAAAACGGAAAATGGGGCCTACTACCTAGAACATCTCTCTGGGGAAGAACTTGCTCGACCATGGAACGCTGAAAAGCTAAAACAATACTACAGCTAAATCCTCGGTTCGACCCATCACAATGACGAACGTCAGCTATCGACCACTATGCGTGTCTAGGTACAAGCGTCGCATACGAATAAAGTAGAACCTCGCTCAGTAACGAGTCGGGCCACTGCTCGACGGCGGTCCTCGATCGAGCATCGCTGTCGTCAAAGTACCATGACTGGCAGAACCCCAGCTCGCTATTGGACGTTCACGCCGCGAACTCAAGCCTCAAACGCGACCTGAGCTCTGCAACCCGCCAGGACATTCCCCGGCAGTTCGACCAGTTCCCCTCACTGTCGAACACATCTGCAACGAGCAAGTCCCCTAAAATATTTGCGCAAGTCAAATACTTCCAATCACGGTCAGATATCCACTTGCAACGAGCATGAATACGATACTTAGCTAAAAATAAAAGCAAGTAAATTCATACAAACAACATAATTAAACATGTGATAAGTTAACATAATAAGTGGCCGTAAGGGCCACGATTGTACTTTGTTACATGAAACGGGGGCCATGCCCCCCCCCCAAAATAAATTACACGCAATTCCACAGCACGCAGGTCGGACAGATTACAACAACATCAAAAATACAAATTTCTCACTCATCCGCATGTTCGGCAGGCTCTGGCTGGGGTCCCTGGTCCTCTGCGGGCTGATCCTCGGGGGTACCTTCAAGGAGGCCGTCGGGCACGACAATATGGACATTCTCTACACGCGCCAGGTAGTAGGTACCCTCGACAGAAAAATTGAGCTCAGGGTTCACCACTCGCAATTGAGCCACGGCATTTTTGAAAGACTCCTCCGCGACGGCAATACCATCGTCTTCGGCCAGCAGCATGTGAGCAACCAGCTCGGATCTAGTCTTCAATTCTTTCACATCGCCGACTCATCAACACCCGGGGCATTAACCGCCCTCAGCTCCCTGATCAGCTCCTCGGCAGCTTTCTTCTCTGCCGCCAGCTTGGAGTTCTCCTCCTTCAGCCTAACCGCCTCTTCTTCAGCCTTCTTCCGAGCCTCGCCGGCACTCTTGGCTTCTTCCTTGAGGGATGCCATAGAAGCCCGGGCAGCATTGAGTTCGGACTCAGTTGCAGAGTCCCCTTCAGCATAAACAACCGCCATCTCTAGCATCCTGACTAAGGCAGAAGCATCTTGGGCCACCAGCGCCCTCTTGCTCGGGCGATCCATACCTTCCAAGCGAAGAGATTCCGCCCGGGGAACAACTAAAGAGTTGCCTTCGAAAAACCTCATGTCAAGGATACAGGGAGGAAGCTCGAACTTCCCTTTCTCCGGCACCCGGGTAAGGTCCACAGTATCATTAAACCTTGGCCGCTTGGGTCGACCGATCAAAGAAAGAGGAGACCCCCGGGGAGCAGAAGTAGGAGAAGAAGAGGTCCCCGCAGCAGTTTAAACAGGAGGAGGAGCATGAGCACCAGCAAACCGGGATTTCGGAGGAGCCGCCCCGGCCTTATTCCTCGCGAGAGCATTCCTTACAACCCTGGCATGCGCCTGAGGCATCTCACCTACACAAACAAAACGCAAACACGTTAGATACGAGGAAAAGAAATAACATGAACAAAATCTAAATAACTAAGACTACCGAGCAGCTTCTCAGCGTCCGCGGGAGTCTTGCACTCCAGTAGTGCCTTAACGTTGATGAATCAACGCTCGACCCTCTGACTCCCATCTTCCTCGAAGATCGGGTTGCCCTTGCTCGTCCAGCACTCAGCAAGCCCGAAGGAGTTGACCCACTTCACCCGCGCCTCGTACGCCATGGCATCCTGCCCGCGTAGATCGCTCGGTTGGAAGACATAGTCGTTGGGCTTCTTGGCAAAATGGTCAGGTGCCCAGTGGAGGGGTAACTTGTAAAGTCTCCTCCCAATATACCTCCCCTCCTCGTCGTGCAGCTCGTTCCCGTCCTCGTCAACTTCAATCTCCCAGACATACGTATTGTTCTGGGCAGCCTCGAACACGGGCTCAACGACGTAATACTGTTCCTTGAATGTCCGGATTGACTCCAAAAATAGCTTGAACAGCTTGCGGGGCTGCTTCAAAGAAACTCAAAGAGTATCCCCCAAAGAGAGATGCTCGCATACCAACTCGAAGGTCCGTATGAAGGCCAACGAATTAGGATTCAGTTGTGTAGAAGCTAACTTCAAATGCACGAACACGGATTGTTGAAAATCAGTAAAAGGCAGCCTCATGCCCAGCTCTTTAAAGGCATACTCGTACATCGTGAAGCGGTCCCCGAAGCTCGTGCAGACCCGCTCGTCCAAGGAAGGGAAGTGCACCTTCCACTCTCCCTCCGGTCCTACCTCCGTGAAAACATCCACCAAAGATTTTGCGAAAGACGACACATGCTCGGTAGGTTTGGTCACCTCCTACTCCTCCGTGGAGAACCCGTCAACATCCTCGTCCATGTTGTCCACCTCTTCCTCCTCCCCGACATTGCTGGAAGAACTCGAAGTCTCCGAACTCAAAGCCGTCGAGCTGCTGTTATCTTCAGAGTCCGTTTCCTCCTCGGATGTATCTATAATAACTTCTCTATCTGGCCCCGTCGCCATTACAGTAACCTGAAAAGCAGAGAAGAAAGTGAATTCAACAGCAAATCAAATCCACCCATCCACTGCTAAGTCAAGTGAAAGGGCGCGCAAAGGGCTAAGGACAACGTCCCCGGCCTAAGCCCTAACATCAAAGGAAAAGCTGAAACCTCCCTGCGAGGAGACGCTCGAAACTAATCATCCCAAAGCGAGGAGCTTCCCCGCACTCACACCCAATTTCCTTTTGAAGCGTCACCGAAAATCGCAAAGCTTCACCGAAATCTGGGAATGTTCTACCGGAAAACTCATCACCCACTCGGGAAATGAACAGACACGGCGGTCACGCATACATAGCTACCGCGACATCACCGTGAACCATCCTCCTCGATGAAATGTACCACTAACTCCGGCGACATGTTAGAGGTATGAAAATGGCACAACCACCGTCCACCACCAACAATCGCCGGAGATTCACCCATTTCGTCCTCTAAAACTAGCCCTAACCGCATGCAATCTATCATTAACAACAAACAGAAGAAGAACATGCAAAGGATCGAAAAACTTACTTGGTTTAAGTATAAAAAGGTGTTGCTCGAAGCTTGACATGGTGGTCGGAGTATGCGGAAGGCTGTTACGGGCAAGAGTACTGAAGGGAGCAAAGAGAAATCAGACTGAAAAGTTCCAAATGGAACGATTTTCCCCTTTTTATATAAAGGGGCACGTGCAAACACGCGCTCGTAGGCCATAATGACTACCCACTAGCCATCATTGCCTATTAACTACTACACGGAGCTCTAGGCACGTGTGGCATCCCAACGTTTCCAATTCTGTCTGACCATTCATCTCCCCGAACACCGGGCAACAAGGTCACGACCACGAATCTCACAGACACAGGGGGCCACGAGCACATTGAGACAATCCTCTTCATCTTCAAACGACGACTCCATACTGGCCCCACGGAGCAACGAGCAGTCCTTAAGTCATCGCTCCCATGCTCAGGAGCAACGACTTGGAGGGCTCCTGTTCTGGACTGGACCAATGGCTAGAATTGGCCCATTCCGCCTCTGCTCCAGAGCGGCCCAAATTGCCTAAGTCCAATCCACAGAGGGGAAAAAGTTACCTTTCTGCCCCTCCAACCGGGCAAGGAATACAGCGTTCCTCCCCGGAATTACTGCCCGTCACGCACGGCTCCATTACTCCCCGAACAGCTATGGGCAGGTGCCCGGAACTATGCCTATGCCCGACATAACGGCTAGTTTTGGGCACCCTGCCCGACATAACGGCTAGTTTGGGTAGTTTCCTATTCTTTGGGGAAAATGGTTATTTCGCCCCGAAAATATGATCGTTGGTCACGCGTTGGGGGCTCTATATAAACCCTCTCGCTTAAGAGGGTCAGGTATCCAATATTCATCCTAAGAATTCATACTTTGTACTTGCCCCTTTTCTTTGACCCTTTCTTACTTGAGCGTCGGAGTACCTTGCAGGTACACCCCCTTCTCTCCATACGACCAGCATCCCTGACGTACTTGGCGGCCTGATTCTACAGGATCTGATCCAGCCTTCACGATCACCTGTGATTGCCATCCAGAAAGCTCCAGCATTAAAAGAGTCCGGGACGGCTTCGGGACCATCAATTGGGAGGTCGAGAATGCTTCCCAGCTGTTCCACAGACAACTCGTGGTCATTGTTGTGCAACCTGAAACTCATCATACCATAAAAATAGTAAGCAGTACCTGTCCATTTCTTTTTAAGGTTAAATTCAACAGTGCTAAAAAATTCTAGAGTAATGTGCTCATATGTCGGCGCCTTATACATCATAAATTTAAGCATCCCTAAAGTATGGAACATCTTGTTTACCTCTACAGACAGACCCAATTGAGATAAAGTTTCAGAGCACAAATACCTCATAGGCGTGATTTTGTGCTTCACATGCATAGAGTACCTCCTCTCGTGCTCATCATTGTCGAAAATGATCTCATGAGGGTTTGGCCAGCGAATGGTTCGCTTCCTGGTTCGGGATGGCTCACCAGCCGGTTGTTTGCCTCTGTCTCCACGCTTTGGGGCATAATGGGCAACCTGAAAAATCACAGAAACTAAAAACGAAAATTAACGCAAAAAGATACCGTGAGAGGGTAGAGGGCGATGAGGGGAGTAACTTTTTTGAAGGTGGTTAAGTGATTTAGTGAGCGGGTGAAGTAAAAATTGAAGCTTTGTGGTGGAGGAATAATGGATTTTTTAGGTTTTTAGAAGTTAGAAGAAGAAAAAGTTTCAAAAAGTGGTGGAAAGAGAGGGATGATGGAATTAAAAGTGTATTATTAGTGGTTAAAGAATAATAAAAATAATTTAAAACACGTGGACTCACCAGAGAAAATTGGATTAAAAAATATTTAAGCAAAATTGGGGTGCTCGCGCTGCCTGACACGGGTGGCCGTGTCAGGCTACTGACTTGCAGTTCCAAAAGTTAAAAAAAAAAATTCACCCTCCAGGCTTGCTGACACTGGCCGTGTCAACTGACACGGGCACCCGTGTCAGCCCACTAACTGTCACCAAGATCCAAAAAATTTCGCCCCTTCCTGACACGGGTCGTGTCCGGTGACACGGCCGACCGTGTCAGGCCACTGACTTTCTCAATTTTTCACCGTTTTCATATTTTTCTCGGTCATGTTGTGTAGAAACTTCCTCCCTAAACTGATTGACTATGTGAATACCTACAGAAAAAAATTAGAAACAAACAAAACAAAGAAAACGATTAGAAGTAAAATTCGTGGGTTGCCTCCCACAAAGAGCTGCGTTTAACGTCGCATGGCTCGACGGTCGTCCATCCTACCCAGGCAACGGCGCCAAAAACTTGATCGGAAAAATAGCAAGTGTACTATTTTAACGATGTAATAATAAAAGGGGTTATCCCCAAAATCGATCTCTCGAGGACTGCTCGTCACTATAAGTACAAATGCTAATTCTATTAAACAAAAATTCCTTTTGGGGGTTTTGATTTTGAAAATACTTATAATAACAGTATATAAAATAAGCAGAATAATAAAAATAACTTTAACAAATATGAGAAAATATACTAGGGAAAGGTGTATGAATTGCTCTGTAAGAGCCCTAAATTATTACTCAAAGAGGCATGCCTTAAACCTTAATTTACTGAATCTCAATAAAAATTTTCTTTAATTCCTTAACAGAAAAACCTTTGAGATTCTCCCTTGACCCTAATTCCTTAGAAGTCAAGCAAGAACATCAAGCAATAGTTCTAACAAGATTATATCAGTCACTACAGGATATCCCCATTCCTAGGCAATATCTACCGTAATGTTATTACGCAAAAGCATTAGGTTGGTTTTTCAGGCCTAATCCCTAATAGTAAATCATTCCCGATTTGTCCGAACGAAAAAGCGTTAAACACATTGCATGACAAAAGATTAAGGTAAAAAAGCATAGTCTCATTGAATAATTCAAAAGATATTCATTACATAACAATTCAGGGATACCCCCTAGCATTGGGGGGTTTAGCCTCTCATAGTATTCATAAAAAAAACAATAAGATAAGAAATAGACATTACAATCGTTATCAGATTACCTTGATCTTCAATTGCTTCCGCGAATCGATGATCTCCGTTCTCCAGGAACTCTTGTAAGCATAAACTCTATCGTAAATTCTCCAAAATACCCCTCGGGACACTTAACTCAGAAAATAAGAAAAATCACAAAATTGTCTCTTCCAGGCCTGCTGACACGGGCACCCGTGTCAGCCCCCTGACTCTCTGCGCAAATATTATTCCACTCCAGGCCTGCTGACACGGGTCGTGTCAGCTGACACGGGCACCCGTGTCAGCTCTCTGACTTCAGCCTAAATCTTCTTTTCAACCTCCCTTCCTGACACGGCCCGTGTCAGGCAACACGGTGGCCCGTGTCAGGCCCACTGTAACTCTTGAAAAGGCTTTCGAAACTGTAACGGCAAAATCGTGAGTGTAAGCTATTGATTAACTTAACTCGAAAAGCAAGAGTCGCCACCGCACTTTTATTTTATCCAAAAAAGGAAAAGAAAAAGATCGAAATAAACCTACACAAGCTCTAAACAAGAACAAGTGAAGAGAGTCTGGGTAAGGTGGGTTGGTTACGCAATGGGAAGGTGTTAGCACCCAAAACATTTGTGGTACTCCATGGGAACCCTTTGAAATATTTACGCTTTTGGTCTGAAAATTGCTTGTTTGAAAAGAGATTGAGGAGATGAGAGGAGAAATTGTTTTTAAGATTTTTGTGTTTAGAGAGACTTGTCGTATCATGCCTACGTACCCACGATGTGCAATGTAGGATCAAAACCCCGTAGTTCGTGGTACAAAGATTAAAATTTATTTGTTTTAGTTGATTTTAAATGTAAAGACAAGTCGTCATTTCCAAGCGAATAATTCCGCTTAAAGAAATGAATCATATCTAAACTTATGAAAAAGTTAAAGGAAAAAGTGCACGAGGGCACAGAAAGAGAGTGATGAGTTTGATGTTTTTTAATGTCTTTTGGAAAAGGTGTCAATATACTTATGTAGTTTAGCATTTGTTAAGAAATGAAAAGAAAAGAGTAAAATCACTTGACAAAATCGAGATTTGATTATGAAAGAGGTGATAGTTTGAAATTAAGAAAGTTTTGAAAAAGGGAGAAAGTTTTGAAAATTGAAGAATGGGTGGAGAAGAAGTGACTATCCTAAAGCATAAAGTAAAAGCTAAGGATAAGAATGATCTAACCACAAATGTAGTTGTCTTCACCATAAACCAAGCAAAACCATAAGACTTCAAAGTCTTTGAACCATAATTCCCAAGCAAAGGGAAAAGGTCCTAGTTCTAAGTCCAAGGTTCCAAGAATTGCATTGGATGTCCAAGGTCTAAGTCCAAGGGTTCAAGAATAGCATTGAAGTCCAAGGTCTAGGTGCAAAACTCCATGTCCATTGCAAAGGATAGTAACCATAGTCCAAGATTAGAAGCACAAGTTTTTTTAGAGGTTTTGGCCTTTATTAATGTTTTTTGGTCCAAGTGGACAAAGAGAAAAAGGAATAAGCATAAACATGTGTCCAACGGACAAAGGAAAAATTGCGGAAACATAAACATGTGTCCAACGGACAAAGGAAAAATATGCAGAAGCATAAACATGTGTCCAACAGACAAAGGAAAAATATGCGGAAGCATAAACATGTGTCCAACGGACAAAGGAAAAATTGCATAAAAGTAAAAGAGAGATAGAGAGCGAGAAGGAA
This sequence comes from Lathyrus tuberosus, assembly GCA_022829125.1. Lineage (NCBI taxonomy): Eukaryota > Viridiplantae > Streptophyta > Magnoliopsida > Fabales > Fabaceae > Lathyrus > Lathyrus tuberosus. The sequence goes on from JALAZF010000233.1 coordinate 2,572,662, forward strand.
TTGTAAAGAAGTTAGAAGTTAGTAATTAGTAATTAGTTGTTAGAGTAAGTGATCAATAATGATTGAATAGTGTACTTAGGTTAAGGTTAATGAAGACTTGTTAGAAGATTGATAGAATCAAAGCCTCTACAACAACAAGTTTCATAGATTTTGAACCTAATACAAAAGATCAATCAACATTGAGTTGTTTTTCGATAAGGGACATAATGTTGCGCTATGTTAAGCAATCGCCGAGTAATTTACAGAGTAATTACCCTACAATGAGGTCGGTCAATAGCTCTTTGTGCTAATGCATGCTAGATGAACGATATGTAGATCGTCATCCAAAAGCAATACTGCACGAAAAGAAAAGAAAGTAACGATCTCGTCTTGATCAAGAATTCGACAAAAAAATTCTAATGATCCATAAGACTTTCATCGATCCAAAGAAAAGAGAAATAGATGAAGAGAAAGCCAAATTAAACCACAAAAATATGTGATCTAAGGCTAAGAACAAAGGAAAGGGACGAAAATGGCAAAAAAAAAACCAAAATAGTCCCAAAAACAAGCATTTTTCACATTCTGGATGCTGGTTAATCGATTAACCAACTCACAATGTAATTAGGTTAATCGATTAACCAGTGCAAACTTGTAGTTTTTTGCGCAGAATTCAACAGTTAATCGATTAAACGATTCGTGCATGTTTTGGTTAATCGATTAACACTGTAAAAACAGCAGAAAATCAGTTTGAAAATTGCATAATCCTTGATCAATCATTTATTCAAACCCTCATGATTAAGGATGCAATTGTGCACGAAATTTTAAGTAAAACAGCAGCAAAAACCAGTAATCAACACAAATTACAAGATCCAAAGATCAAGCAAACAAGATCAACAAAGGGTCTACATTGTGGAAGATGAAATCAAGAACAACAATGGTGGAAAATGAGATTACCACTCCAAATCTGAAAATTGCTTCAAATTACTCCAAGATCCAAACTCCGAAGCCTTGATCTATAAGAATTGATGAAGAAAACAAGTTTGGATGAAGGTTTAGCTCAAAGTTGAACAAGATTCAATGTGAATTCTTGTTAGGTTTCAAAAGAAGAAAAATGTGCTTTAGTGAAATTTGTGTTTGGGAAGAGAATTTGCAAGAGGTTTGTTGGCTATCAAAAGCTTGAATGAAATTTTAGCAAGGTGAATATGACTCTCAAAAGCTTGAAGAATGAATGAAATGAAGGCTCTATTTATAGAGTTTAGGCTTGGAAAATTTGGTGGATTGGAGTTTGGTTTGGAAATGAAAATTAGGCTTAGAATTTAAATTTGGAGGGAAATTCATAAAAGAGTGGTGATTAGTGAAGGTGTATGGTAGGAAATGATCAAAGTGATGTAGGGAATCAAAATGAGATGGTCTAGAATATTCCACATGTGATCAAAATGATGAAAATTGGTGCTAATTGCTGCAGAATTTAAATTTGGCACATTTTTTTCAAAAATTGCACGTGTTAATCGATTAACCATTTCACAGTGCAATTAGGTTAATCGATTGACACAATGAAAAAATGAGAAAAATGGATTTTTGATGCGTTGTCTTGGCTCTGGCTCAATTTTTCTTGCTTGTCAAAGAAGGCATGTAAATAAACACATGAACCTTGGAGTCTCTTGAATAATAATCAATTAAATCTTGGAAACTCTTGATCAGATGAATTTTGAATTATTTGCAGATCAACTTTGACTTTGTTCATATGAAATTCATTCGAGCTGAGGGACTGTTTGATATCCTTGATTCTCTTCCTGAAAAAGTTAGTAGAGGGGAAACAAACATATTTTTGGATTTTGATTAAAGGTTAGTAAACATAAGCAAATAAAGACAAGTAAGAAAGGCACAGATGATCGGTGATCTCTGCAAGGCATAAACCCAAAGAAGAGAGGGATAAAGGAACCAAAGTATGATCTTGTTTGTGGTATAAGATACAAAATGAGATGTGAATGATATGTGGAATCTTAGGGGTCAAAAATTAGGGTCATACAGCTGCCCCTATTTAAGTCTCTTCTATCGGGAGATATGAAGATACTTAAATACAAAAAGCTATATTTTTTAGCCCTAAGATGCCACAAGATGATATGAATGCAAAGGATAAGACACCCTGCAGGGAAACTTGAAATAAAGGATTTATGGTAAATTGAGTGAGATAACGCGAAAAGACACGCCGTTAGAAAGAGAGGGACAAAACCCTGGGAAGACGAGTAGTGACATCCAAGAATGGCAATGGATAGAAACTACGAATGAGACAAAGATATGTCAAAAGATGTCCGAGAATGGCATTAGACAACAACAAGAAAGTTTCTGGTAAAAACAACAGCGGCAACCAAGAATAGCATTGGATGGAGGTGAAAAACATTCTATTGGGGATAAGATATCCAAGAATGGCATTGGATAAAAGGAACTACAACATTCAAGAATGACATTGAATGAGGCAACAACAAACATCAGAGTCATCCAAGAATAGCATTGGATATAAACAAAACTTCCATTTAAAAACTTCATTGGGGACGTCCAAGAATGGCATTGGATGACAAGGGTAAACATCAGAGATATCCAAGAATAGCATTGGACTTGGCTGGGGAAAAGGTGTTCAAGAATGGCATTGGACAAAAGAAATCACAACATCCAAGAATGGCATTGAATGAAGTGAGAAAAGTTCTAGAAAATATATCATAAGTATCCAAGAATGGCATTGGATAAAAAGAGTTCACAATATCCAAGACTGGCATTGAATAAAGTGAGCATGGACTTTCAGGAATGGCACTGAAAGGTAAAGGTAAACTCATTCAAGAATGGCACTGAATGAACAGATAAAACTTTCAGGAATGGCACTGAAAGGTAAAGGTAAACTCATTCAGGAATGGCACTGAATGAACAGATAAAACTTTCAGGAATGGCACTGAAAGGTAAAGGTAAACTCATTCAGTAATGGCACTGAATGAACAGATAAAACTTTCAGGAATGGCACTGAAAGGTAAAGGTAAATTACTACATTCAGGAATGACACTGAATGATAGTGAGAAAGACATCCAGGAATGGCACTGAATGATAGTGAGAAAGACATCCAGGAATATCACTGAATGCAAAGGAGAAAACTCATTCATGAATGGCATTGAATGAACAGATAAAACTTTCAGGAATGACACTGAAAGATATCCAAGAAAATCTGTTGGGGATTATAGAAGAGAGGCAAAACTTCCAGGAATATCACTGGGAGAAACAAGAGGAACAAGGTATCCAGGAATGGCACTGGAAATCAAAAGAGACAGACATCCAGGAATGTCACTGAAGTGAAAGAATACAAAGATCCAGGAATATCACTGGAATGGAAGAAAACAAACATCTAACAACAGCAATAGATGCATAGGGAAACAACAATATTCAGGAATGGCACTGGAAAGAAAGAAGACAGGTAAACGACAACATTCAGGAATGGCACTGAATGAGAAGTCAGGTAAAAGTTTTAGTAGGCGCCAAGTAAGTTGGACTTTGACCACAAGGTAAGATGTTGAAAGCAACAGGACCTCGAAAAATGCATATGAGCGCGAAGCACACTTCGAGCTATGAAAATATTTCAATGCAATGATATATGAATGATTTATGTATGCAATGCACATGATAGGGCAACTGAGATAGACTCTTTTGTGAGGGAATAATGGAACTCTGATTCCTCAACACAGGGAACATTGCCCACTCTGCTTGGAGAGAAGATGTTGAACACATCTCTGTCACACTTGTGAATTATATCAGGATGATGGTCTTTTGAGGAAAGACATCTTGAGGATTCTTGAAGAAGACTGCCCCAGATTGATTGACTGATGAAAATAAACCAATCATAGCTTTAGTTTGACTGCTGCAGGGGAAAATGAACTGATCATGGCTTCAATTCTTGAAATGAATGCTGAGGATAAACTGATCATGGCTTCAGTTGCTGGGGATGGACTGATCATGGCTTCAGTTCTTGAAACAAATGTTGAGAAGGCTAAACTCAGTATAGGTCTTGAAAGAGATCTTCTGGCTAACCAATTCTGAGAATAACTTGCACTGAGCAACAAATCTTGAACTGATTCACAACAGGATTTGGAGGTAATGTACCCCTGATAGGATCACTGACCAAGTTTCTCAACTGTTTGAAAATTCTTGATGAGGAAAGTTTGCCTGCAAATAAAATTATTCAAACATGGTAATTTTAATGCAAAGCTCAATGCAATTTTGAAATCAAAAAATTATTTTTGGAATGATATTATTGATGTAAAGTAAATGAATCCGTTGTCAAAACACGGCGGTTTAGACATCCAAAAATGAAAGGTATGACATCAAAGCAAATGATTGGAAACAAACATAGGAGTCAGTTTACGCAACCTTGCTATAGTATACTTTCAAAAGAAACCTGGCTTCAATTAGGTCTTTTGAAGGTTGTAACGTTGTTTGGTTCACGGTTTTTGAAACAAAGGATATTGGCTCAAAGTTTATTTGTTCCCAACCCATTATTCATGATGATCTCCAGTCCTATGCTCAGTTAGTTCAAACTTTGCATTCAGGTTCCAAATGATTTTTGGAATTGCAACACTGTTATACCAAGAAATTTTTTTGACATGCCAGTCACTTTTCTTACAACATTCTGTTGTTTTTTATGAAGACCTCGGTCAAATCATTTTGTCTTTGAGGATTTTGGCAACCTGTTGATTTTTATTTTGTTATCCCTAATTTTTGCCTGAACCGTGTCATTTGAGCTTACAGTCAGCGGGATGCCCCAATTTTGCCTAAGTCTCCTTCATAGGTTTTGACTTAGCGGGCTTTTATTTGATTTTTTTTATTCATCATTTTTTTGAAAGATAGTGACTGCCTGGCTTAATGATTATGGTGAACCATCATTGGCTTTTGATTTGAAAGACATCATTGATTTGAAAGATTGTGTGTGAAGGAAAGCTTGTGATTGCAACCTTTATTGGAAGGCGTCTTGCATGCACAGTCAAATTAACTGAGAACTACCCATCCCCAGGTTAAGATTGCGGGTTTTTTTGTATAGAAAGAAACTCCAACTTCTAGGCTCAAAGGGGTTGACAAAGGATTAACTTCCTTATCTCTCCAGTGTTTGGGAGTTGAAACAATACATGTACATCATCAGCCAAGTTTTAATTGAAAGCATACAGTTCAGCAATTTTAGGTATTTCGTTTTCATCATCCTCCCTCCAATCTTTGCATAAACAAAAGCTTGATAAAGAAAGTGAATAGGAGATATATTTTTTGTTTTGTGAAAAAGAAAGCATAAAGATGAACGCGGTGGATATAAATGAATTTAAATCAAAACATTGCAATGCTCATTTCATTGAAATTACTATAAAAGTACAAATAAAGTTCAAAAGCAAACAGTCAATACAATCAAAGAGAAATGCAAACAGAAAGAAACAAGGCCTAGTGATTAATCAGCAGCAAGGATGAGTTGTCATGTCGAAAACACTGGCTTTAGGAGATGATTCGTCTGAACTGACTCAAACTTCACTTGGCATGCTCTGGCAAAGGATTGTTGACAACATTGGGATTATCATCAAGAAAAGTCAGAATCTTTGAGTTCACCAATTCTTGTACTCTAGACTTCAATGCATAGCAACCTTCCAAGTTATGACATGCCCCACCTCGATGGAACTCACAGTGAAGATCAGCCCTATAGCCGGCTGGAAGAGGATTTGGAGGAGGAGGTAGATACCTTGTTGTAATCAAACCTTTCTTTACAAGACATGGATACAGCTCAGTGTAGGACATCGGGATAGGATCAAAGTTAACCCTATTGCGATTCTGATTTTTTCTAACAGCCTGACGAGGAGCTTGAACTGGTTGAGCATTGACAACAAGAACGACTGCAGCTACATATTGTTGTTGTCTGTGATGAGGTTTCCCTTCAACTGAAACAGCATGGGTATCGCCATCCTTTTTTTTTTTAATTCCCAGCATACTTTTTAGCACCGTTAAAGGCTTCAGAATTGGTAATCTTTCCTTTCTTGATACCTTCTTCTAGTCTTTCTCTAATAGTGACTAGGTCAGCAAAACCAGATGATACACTTCCTATCATCTTTTCCCAAAAGAGTGGCTGAAGAGTATTCATGAACAATCCAGTCAATTTTTTTTTTTGCCAATGGTGGCTCCACTTGAGCAGCTAGCTCTCTCCAGCGCTGAGCGTACTCCTTAAATGATTCTTTTTCTTTTTGAGACATATTTTTCAATTGACGGCGATCAGGTGCCATGTCCAGATTGTACTTATATTGCTTTAAGAAAGCATCAGCCAAGTCTTTCCAGCTTTGGATACGGTTCTTCTCAAGTCCCATATACCATTTCATTGAAGCCCCACTCAAGCTGTCTTGGAAACAATGAATAAACAGTTTGTCATTTTTGGCATGAGCAGTCATCTTGCGGCAGTACATCACCAAGTGGCGTCTGGGATAGGTATGCCCCTTGTATTTCTCAAAATCAGGAGTTTTGAATTTTGCAGGCATAACCAAGTCTGAAACCAAGCACATGTTCATTGCGGCAGCATTAAAGATATCACTTCCTTCCACGAATCTTATCCTTTTGTCTAGAGTTTTCCATTGCTCTCTGACTTCTTCAATGTATCCAGGTTCTCCCTGACTTTCAGATTGTGGACCAGCAGCAAGGTACACGAAATGAGGATTCTCAGGAATAGCTTGAGCAACAGAATGCACAACAGGCTGAGGTTCAGTGAATAATGGAGCTGAAGATACTGGCGAGACAAACACAGGAGTAGTTGAAAAGGGTGGCGAGTAATTCGGAGGTAACCCAAATTCTGGCCAAGTAGAAGCTGGTTGCTGGGTCAGTGGATGGTCAACAGCAGCAGGTGAAGTTTCAACAATCACAGTCCTCTGAGGTGGTTCACCTCTAGCAATCAGAACTTGCAGCATTTCTGTGAGTTTGGTCATGCTGGCCTTCAACTCATCAATTTCCATCCTGACTTCGGCGTTGTGTTGTTCTTGGTTTTCCATTCTCAGTCTGACGGCAGCTCTAGTTCTGTAGTTGTGTTGAGGAAACAACTTGATGGTGAACAGATAACTGGAGAAGGATACAGTTGAAATGAGTTTTTGAGACAACTTGGAAGAATGCAGATGTATGCTCATGGATGCAAGAGTGCATGAATGCAACAACCACAAACAAGATCACTCAAAGCACACGGGTTCAAAGGTCCGAGTCACGAGCATGAAGTTAAGGTTAAGAACCAGTCCCACAAAGGTATGTACTAAGGTTTGTCTTCATTGTACCTGCAAAAAGCAGTGGTTCTAACAGAGTGCCCAGGGTCCATAAACCACTATCAGACACACCAACGCACCGATTTGCTCGAAGGTTGGTAGTTATCATCAAGAGAATCTAACCTGAGTGTGGCATCGCGTAACAGCTAAGTCAGATTTGCATCTTCATAGCTTCCGCGCCACGATCCTAAAAAGGCTAAGATGGGTTAAAGGTTACTATGGTCCTCAGTGTTATAGGCTTCTATGGAAAAAGTAATGCCTTCACGATCGCTCGATCGACATCAGTAATTCCAAAGAGGCAACCACTGAGTGGATGGATTCTCAAGTTCTGCTTTTTCAGGATTCGACTCCTTCAAAGCTCCCTTGACTATACCATCCTCATATCTCAAAGTACGCTCTGGTCCGAGTATAGGACCTTCTCGCACATAGAGTAGCTCCCAAATAGAACAAACAAGTAACAAGTAAGTCAAACGAAAAGCAGTGAATAGATCAAAGTAGGCTGAACCCCTCAAGGGAGGTTCTCCCTAGCAGAGTTGCCACTTTTCTGTAGCGGAAAAATCGTGAGTGTAAGCTATTGATTACCTTAACTTGAAAAGCAAGAGTCGCCACCGCACTTTTATTTTATCCAAAAAAGGAAAGGAAAAAGAGCGAACAAAACCTACACAAGCTCTAAACAAGAACAAGTGAAGAGAGTCCAGGTAAGGGGGTTGGTTACGCAATGGGAAGATGTTAGCACCCAAAACATCTGTGGTACTCCATGAGAACCCTTTGAAATATTTACGCTTTTGGTCTGAAAAATTGCTTGTTTGAAAAGAGATTGAGGAGATGAGAGGAGAAATTGTTTTTAAGATTTTTGTGTTTGGAGAGACTTGTCGTCTCATGCCTACGTACCCACGATGTGCAATGTAGGATCAAAACCCTGTAGTTCGTGGTACAAAGAATGAAATTTATTTGTTTTGGTTGATTTTAAATGTAAAGACAAGTCGTCATTTCCAAGCGAATAATTCCGCTTAAAGAAATGAATCATGTCTAAACTTATGAAAAAGTTAAAGGAAAAAGTGCACGAGGGCACAGAAAGAAAGTGATGAGTTTGATGTTTTTTAATGTCTTTTGGAAAAGTTGTCAATATGCTTATGTAGTTTAGCATTTGCTAAGAAATGAAAAGAATAGAGTAAAATCACTTGACAAAGTCGAGGTTTGATTATGAAAGAGGTGATAGTTTGAAATCAAGAAAGTTTTGAAAAAGGGAGAAAGTTTTGAAAATTGAAGAATGGGTGGAGAAGAAGTGACTATCCTAAAGCATAAAGTAAAAGCTAAGGATAAGAAATATCTAACCACAAATGTAGGTGCCTTCACCATAAACCAAGCAAAAGCACAAGGCTTCAAAGTCTTTGAACCATAATTCCAAAGCAAAGGGAAAAGGTCCTAGTTCTAAGTCCAAGGTTCCAAGAATTGCATTGGATGTCCAAGGTCTAAGTCCAAGGGTTCAAGAATAGCATTGAAGTCCAAGGTCTAGGTGAAAAACTCCATGTCCATTGCAAATGATAGTAACCATAGTCCAAGATTAGAAGCACAAGTTTTTTTAGAGGTTTTGGCCTTTATTAATGTTTTTTGGTCCAAGTGGACAAAGAGAAAAAGGCATAAGCATAAACATGTGTCCAACGGATAAAGGAAAAATTGCGGAAACATAAACATGTGTCCCACGGACAAAGGAAAAATATGCGGAAGCATAAACATGTGTCCAACGGACAAAGGAAAAATATGCGGAAGCATAAACATGTGTCCAACAGACAAAGGAAAAATTGCATAAAAGTAAAAGAGAGATAGAGAGCGAGAAGGAATTGTAAAGAAGTTAGAAGTTTGTAATTAGTAATTAGTTGTTAGAGTAAGTGATCAATAATGATTGAATAGTGTACTTAGTTCAAGGTTAATGAAGACTTGTTAGAAGATTGATAGAATCAAAGCCTCTACAACAATAAGCTTCATAGATTTTAAACCTAATACAAAAGATCAATCAACATTGAGTTGTTTTCCGATAAAGGACATAATGTTGCGCTATGTTAAGCAATCGCAGAGTAATTTACGGAGTAATTACCCTACAATGAGGCCGGTCAATAGCTCTTTGTGCTAATGCATGCTAGATGAACGATATGTAGATCGTCATCCAAAAGAAATACCGTACGAAAAGAAAAGAAAGTAACGATCTCGTCTTGATCAAGAATTCGACAAAGAAATTCTAATGATCCATAAGACTTTCATCGATCCAAAGAAAAGAGAAATAGATGAACAGAAAGCCAAACTAAACCACAAAAATATGTGATCTAAGGCTAAGAACAAAGGAAAGGGAATAAAATGGCAAAAAAACCAAAACAGTCCCAAAAACAAGCATTTTTCACATTCTGGATGCTGGTTAATCGATTAACCAACTCACAGTGTAATTAGGTTAATCGATTAACCAGTGCAAACTTGCAATTTTTTGCGCAGAATTCAACTGTTAATCGATTAACCGATTCGTGCATGTTTTGGTTAATCGATTAACACTGTAAAAACAACAGAAAATCGGTTTGAAAATTGCATAATCCTTGATCAATCATTTATTCAAACACCTCGTGATTAAGGATGCAATTATGCACGAAATTTTGAGTAAAACAGCAGCAAAAACCAGTAATCAACACAAATTGCAAGATCCAAAGATCAAGCAAACAAGATCAACAAAGGAACTACATTATGGAAGATGAAATCAAGAACAACAATGGTGGAAAATGAGATTAGCACTCCAAATCTTAAAATTGCTTCAAATTACTCCAAGATCCAAACTCCAAAGCCTTGATCTATAAGAATTGAATAAGAAAACAAGTTTGGATGAAGGTTTAGCTCAAAGTTGAACAAGATTCAATGTGAATTCTTGTTAACTTTCAAAAGAAGAAAAATGAGCTTTAGTGAAATTTGTGGTTGGGAAGAGAATTTGCTAGAGGTTTGTTGGCTATCAAAAGCTTGAATGAAATTTTAGCAAGGTGAATTTGGCTCTCAAAAGCTTGAAGAATGAATGAAAATAAGGCTCTATTTATAGAGTTTAGGCTTGGAAAATTTGGTGGATTGGAGTTTGGTTTGGAAATGAAAATTAGGCTTGGAATTTAAATTTGGGGGGAAATTCATAAAAGAGTGGTGATTAGTGAAGGTGTATGGTAGGAAATGATCAAAGTGATGTAGGAAATTGAAATGAGATGGTCTAGAATATTCCACATGTGATCAAAATGATGAAAATTGGTGCTAATTGCTGTATAATTTGAATTTGGCACATTTTTTTCAAAAATTGCACGTGTTAATCGATTAACCATTTCACAGTGCAATTAGGTTAATCGATTAAGACAATGAAAAAATGAGAAAAATGGCTTTTTGATGTGTTGTCTTGGCTCTGGCTCGATTTTTCTTGCTTGTCAAAGAAGGCATGTAAATAAACACATGAACCTTGGAGTCTCTTGAATAATAATCAATTAAATCTTGGAAACTCTTGATCAGATGAATTTTGAATTATTTGCAGATCAACTTTGACTTTGTTCAGATGAAATTCATTCGAGCTGAGGGACTGTTTGATATCCTTGATTCTCTTCCTGAAAATGTTAGTAGAGGGGAAACACACATATTTTTGGATTTTGATTAAAGGTTAGTAAGCATAAGCAAATAAAGACAAGTAAGAAAGGCACGGATGCTCGGTGATCTCTGCAAGGCATAAACCCAAAGAAGAGAGGGATAAAGGAACCAAAGCATGATCTTGTTTGTGGTATAAGATGCAAAATGAGATGTAAATGATATGTGGAATCTTAGGGGTCAAAAATTAGGGTCTTACAGAAACACTCCGAACTTTTCCATTCTTCGCGTAAGTCCTCCGGGGCTTTCACCTGTGATCTGAAACCAACACAAACTACCAAAACACGCATAAAGTGCACAAAACAATGAAAACTACTAAAAATAAACCACTAACTAAATTTGCAAAAGAGCGAAGAAAACAATAGAAATACTAAATAAAATGTTACCGATTTCTTGACTTTATACCAAATGAATAGATGAAAAACTCATAGGATTGGTGACCGATCAATTTTCATATTAAGGTTCAAGCATGGTCATAAACAAGTGGAAACATCACAAAGATTCACACAAGCATACATGTATACAAAGGCATGTTTAAGACAAAAATCAAAGGTTTAAGGATACCTAAACATAGTATAACTCAAACAAAGGTATAGGTGCACATCAAAGTCATGTAAACATGGATGAGAATCACATGTTAGTGGCAAAATGACCAAGCAAAAGTTCATGGCATGATTGGAAGTTCAACATACATTTACATGTAAACATGGACTTGAAAATGCATTAAAATTAAGTTGAAACAAGGGTGTATAAGTCTACAACATCACACAAGGTTCACCTAAGTTGCAAATGGTTCATACGTGTCCAAAGATGCAAAGAAAAATAATGTATCAATCAAAAGATCCAAAGGAAACCTTATAAAAAACCTAAAAATGTAAATCACTTTAAACATGAATAAGTGTCACAAAAATAATTATTTTTGGTGAAAAATGTATACCACATGAAAGTAGACATTAGCATGAATACATGGCAAAAAGAAGGGGCCAAAAAGATGAAAGGATGAACAAGTTATGATCAAATGAAGTTTGTGAATAAAATGAAAAGGAAAAGTGCTAAAAAATAGCATTTTGCCCCAGCCAGGACTTGAACTCATGCCCTCATGCTCAACAACCCAAAACCTAGCCAACTGAGCCATGGCGTGCGTGTGACTAACAATGATTTCAGTTCATTATATTTTAAACTTATTTCAGAAATGTTAAAAAATAAAACAACTCAAAAGGGTCTGGGGCGAGGGGGATTCGAACCCCGGACCCTTCGCTCGCTAACACACACAAACCCTCCTTCTTGACCAGTGGTGTTATGCCCTCATCCGTTAACTAAACCACTTTCAATAATATATATTTTAAACACACATTAAAATGGCCAAGTCAGCACCACCTCGCCTCCACATCAGCGCCATCTCATCTTTCTCTTCTTCCTTTGCTCAGTCTTTCTTTCTCTTCTCTCTCGTGCCCTAACTCACCATCTTCATCATAATTTCAACCTCCCATATCTCTCTCATTTCTCCATCATTTTTAGTTTTGTAAAAATCAAAGTTGAAGCATTTTTCACAAGGATTCTTAATATGTCATTAACTCATCCTAAGACTAACTGTATGAATCGCAAATTAACCAACAATAGTGTAACACACATAGATTTAAACATGTTAAAACATCATATGCTCAACTCATATAATACAACCAATGCTTCAAATAGATTGTATATAGTATAAACTACATTCTTGCTTCACAAATAAAACATTAAGAATGCACGAATCTTGAAACTCAAGGAGCAAGAAGCTTAAATCTTGGAGAAGGTCCAAGGCCTCTTCAAATGGAGTTACAAAAGAGAAATGACAACCTCATTAGCTTTGTTGACCCTTAGAGAGATGACTTGAATGCTTAAATGGATTGGGAGCAGCTTCAAGAACAAAACTCGTTCCCTCTTGCAAGATGGAGTTTGAAAATGATGGATGATGTGTAGGGTGTTTCAGAACTTATTTGATGGTTGGAACAAGCTCTATGGAGGGTTTAGAGATGATTTATGAAGTTTGTTTGGAGGATGCACGTAGGTATTGAGTTTGGCTCAAGAACTTGCAAGAATAGTGTCTATTTGCAAATTATGTTGGCTATGAGAATGCAGAGGTTTTAAGGGTGAGTTCTTGTGTGTTTTGAGGCTTAATGAATCCCTCTATTTATAGGAGAAGAGTGAAGATTTGAAGTTAACCAGATTGTCAAGTTCTCAACCTTTTGGCTCGGTTGAAATGCAACTTGGTGGTTCCATGCATTTTATCATTTCCAAGCAATGTACCATGCTTCTCTAGGGTGGTTGGAAGGGTTCAGAGACCTTGCTTCTTAGTACAAACTTTTTGGAGTGCATAAGAAACATTTACAATGCTCAAGACAAGTTGACCTTGGTTAAAGTAGCTTTACAAGAATGGCATTATCAACTTTATGCCAAAAATGGAATGATCTTTGAGATAAAGCTTTAACCACTTGGACAATGCACCAAAAACATGTGTACTTATATGATTTAAACAAGATTAACAAGAAACAAGGTCTGAAAAACGAAATCATGAAGATTTGGAATGGTTTTGCAACATGAATCAACATGGTCATGACCTAAAAATCAAGTTTAGGACCTCAACTTCTTCTCTTCGAAACTCCTTGCTCACAAATGCTATGGAGGAGTTCTTGTAATTTTTTAAAAGGCCCGAACATGCTCTACAACTTTCATGTTTGACAAATTTCTTGAATCTCAAGGGATCATAGTGAAAAATGGCTCTAAAGATTGGTACTCTTGAAAAACAAAATATGCCTTAAAATTTTTCTAAGTGTTTAAAGATTTTCCCAAACTTTATGGCTCTATAACTCAAAATCTAAGAATTTTTTGGAGATGGACTCACAGTGACAAAGTTGTAGTATATTGTGAGGGCTTCAATTTGATCTTTGGAACTCAAAAATTGGATGTGTGGATTGAAAGTTATGATTCTTCAAAGTTGGCACCAAAACTAGGGTTTTTCTTCCATACTTAGAAAATTTTCACTTTCTTAACTTTGTCCCTTTTGCAAGAAACCATTCAAATCTTTATTTTTCATGCTCAAACTCATTGATCAAACATGTCTTGATGAAATTTTGCTTGATGACCTCAATTTTGACCAAAGAATTCAAAAGTCAAAGGGTTGACTTTGTCAGATAAAGCTTGTGTATCAGATGAATTTAACTATTTGATTTTCAATGATATTGCATTCTTGAATCTTTCAAACATCATGGATGGACTCCATGGATGTATTTGAGTGTCTTGAACCAAGCCCCAAGGCTTGGAATCATGCTTTAATCAAAAGTGAAAAGCACGCTTGACTTTTCAGGCAAAAACCTTAATTTGTGACCAGATGAGGTTAAGCTTCAAAGAACTTGTAATGAGATCAATTTAAACTTGATTCATGATGAAGGTAGGCCTTTTGAGTGTTTACAAGCTTGATAAGTTGATGATTATTCCAAGACATTGACTGATCATGTGAAGATCCTCTTGATTTTTCTTGAGCCAAAACCCTAATTCAGATGGAATCAAACAAGAACAAACTTGAATAATATTAGGGTTAGCAATGTAATGCTTGATGCTCCTAGAATGATGATGGAATCTAGGGTCAAAATTTGGGGTATGACAAGGTGTCTTCATCATGTGGAGATAAGTTTCTTCATTGATCAGCCTCATTCCCTTCATCTCTCTTTCCCAGATTTGTGCATATGTCGATTTAGCATTTTTCCAAATTATTTCCTTCAGCATTTTCCCAGGATATTTCTTTCTAAAATTGTTGAACAAGTGCCTGACACAGAACCTTTGCTCAACATTAGGAAAAAGTTCATCCATGGCTGGTAGTAAACCCTGCAATACAACCAACAACATCAATACAATGATTTACACATCATAACAACATAACATAAGTCAATTAATTTAATTTAACAATTTTCACATACCTTTTGTTGATCAAAAATGAATGTGTATGTGAGGCATTCATTTTTTCCTCCAAGGTCATCATTCAATAACTCCAAAAACCATGTCCAATTGCACCTATTTTCCCCTTCCACCACTGCAAATGTTATAGGTATCATTTGATCATTTGGATACCTATGTAAAGTAGCCAGAATTTTCCCTCCACATAGACCCTTAAGAAAACAAGCATCAAGTCCAATGACATGCCTAGAAAACTTGAAGCTTTCCTTACATGCTGCAAAGCATATATATACAGCCTTTTGAAATATGGTCTTTGATCATCTAAACCTTATTGAGCAAGTTCAACACCAAGCTTCATTGTGGATCATGGGTTTGCTCTTAACAACTCATGAAAATAATCATATATTCTAGTGTAATCCCCTAAGAACGACCCATCAATCATATATCTAGCTTTAAACCTTGCTCTTATTGCCTTAGTTTTGTTCACACCTACATTCCATTTCTTTTGTGCCTTTGCCTTTATATCCTTTATTTTCATCCTAGGACTGGCTTTTAATGAGTTTTGGATCCCGTTGCTCAGCCACTTGGTAGTCATCAATTTCACATTATAATCCCTAGTACAACTATGTACATCATTCACCTTCCTTAATTGCCAAGATTCTTCATTTGATAATTTGGCACACTAAGCTTCCCAATCACATCCATCCTTACATTTTACCCCCACCCTTACCTTGTCATTTTTACTGAACTTAAGATTTCTACCACTATGGACAACATATGATGTTATTGCCTCCTTGAAATCATCTTTTGAACTAAATTACACACCTACCTCCCATTGAATCAGCCATGTCCTTTTGCATCTTAAACATTGGGTGAGCCATTTTTTGAACACCACAACTATCATCACTATCACACTCACTCACTAGATCTTCACTTTCATTATCACTCCCTTTAAATTCACCTTTGTCTTCTTCCAATTTCTCTTTTTTGTTTTTTTGGATAGTCCCTCATCTCCCTCTTCATATTATTCATGTTCAACTAGATTTGCCAACTCATCTTCATCTATATCATCATATCCATTAGAAGAATCATCAAAAGCTACCTCTAGAGCATTATCATACTTGTACAACTCATCCTAACTATCATCACTACTTAGAGCATCATCCACCTCACCACCTTCCATACCAACATTTTGAGCATCCTTACCAGCATTTTCAGCCTCCAACACAACCTCATCTGCCTCCATACCAACTTTTTCAGCCTCCAACATAACCTTCTCATTCTCCATTCCAACTTTCCCAGCCTCCAACACACCCTTCTCAGCCTCCAACCCAGCTTCTTTAGACTTATCATTTTCATTGATTGTTTCTTCGTACAATTTAGGAAGCACTTCTTCAACTACATCAGGCTCCTCATTGACACTTGCACCATTTTCTACTTCTACTTCTATAGGCCCATCATAATAATCAGGCTGATCAAGTGTGTGTTGAATATAAATGTCTACACCTAAGTGAACTATGTACATATAAGATATTTCTAATGCTCTTGCATCATCAATCAATGCATTCATCCTAAATGTCGGGTCATTGTAATAGATTTTCTCAAAATCCCTATAACCTAAGTCCTTCAGTGAACCTATCAACTCAAAGTAACTCCATTTGTCTACATCTACTTTCAACTCATTAACTTTTCCTCCTTCATACACTCTAAGATCACCATCAACGAATTCACCACTATGATGAATTCTTAGTACTAGAAACTCTTCCATTTCACCTAGTCAGTTCAAAATCGAGATTATTATAAACCCTAATTTCTCAGATTGAAAACATGCAAAGCCCTAATTTAAAAAAAAAAACCCTAATTTCTCAGATAAAAAACATGCAGAACTAATACAAAGGAACAAATTTCTAACCTGTTTGCAACGATGCTTTCAAACTTTGGCTCGAACGATCACACTTTCAGGAACGATGAAATTCGCCTTCAATGTTCTTCACTGCACGATGGCTTTCTGAACCCTTGACTTTTTGAAAATGATGTTGTTCACAAAAGTGTAACATATATCATGTAAAAGTCACGTCAAAGCCACGTAAGCCATCAACCATGATATATGTTACACTTTTGTGAACAACATCATTTTCAAAAAGTCAAGGGTTCAGAAAGCCATCGTGCAGTGAAGAACATTGAAGGACAAACGTGCTCCGTTTTTAATATTTAAGGGATCGATTTGAACATTTTAAAAATTAAGGGACCAAAATAAATCCCGAAGTAAAGTTAAGGGACGGAAAAAATGTATTTTGCCTTTAAAATATTTTTAGGTGATTTTATAAAATTAAGAGTGGCTTTTCAAGAAGGTTATGTGTGTATGTGATTTGCTTAAGTAAAACCGAGATTTACATACACTAATAACTCGACACAGACACAATAAACTTTCTCACTTTCTCTCTTAGTTTGTTATTATATCATAATAAAATTTTAAATTACTAACTTTTAAAAGAAATGTTTTCAGATATATGTTATATATTTTGAAAATTTTATTATTTACATTTTACAAAGTTAAATAGTTGAAGTCAACATAATTCGAATTCACAGCATTTTATGAATAAAAGAAAATGGAAAGACACCCCAACAAGCTAATCCACCACAACTTCAATTTTAAATGAAGATGTCACGTGGTTATATTTTATTCTAGAAAAAAATTGTGACCAATTTAAGATAAGAGTTTTGTTGCTCAATTTTAAAAAATATTTTCAAAATTAAGTGAAATTTTTCATATTTTTTTAATATTAAATAATTATGTGCTTTTACCTTTTAAGTTTGTCCTCACTATCTTCGTTATAATTTTAAATTGTGTTATGCCACAACAATTACAACTAAACTATAAAATAATTTAGTCTCGCAACAGCTTTACAATTGTAATTTAATTTCAACTGCATTGGTTGCATTTTGGCACAATATAAAGGTTAGCAACACTCTTGACTAGTATCAACCTTCCTCTCAACACCAATTTGTTAAGAATACTCAATCACTTAACACACTTTGAATGACAATAGAAAGAATGAAAGAGACTTAACAATGAAAAGTTTAATCCACATGTATTAACCTCTTGTACACATAAATTACAAACCACAAATGTTCGAATTTGCAATTATTTGACCAAATCGGAAAACGAGTTTATCTGCAGTTAACAAATCACACATTCACACATTCGGAATACTAGTGATGGTTCGATCAAGATCAAACGATTTAAATTTAAGTTTGATATTTTAAATTAAAAATCAAAAATTAAAATATAAACTTTACTTTATCAAACCATCAAGTTTTGATCGAACAATCACTCGTTAATAACTTGAATACGTGAATGCGTGAATTTAGTGACTACACTGAATTCAATTTCGGAAAAATAGAATTTTGGTAAAAAAAACTACACTTTCTTAACTTCAACAAAGTTTGTTAGGATGCCACATAATTTTGCAAATATCCATGTCAATCCAAACATGAGATCACAACATATTCACTACTACAAACTACTACCTCTTATGTTTGATTCTTGAATTACAACACAATTCACAACAAAATAGTGTAAAACATCTAGTTGTTCCTTAGAAGACAAAAGGGATAATTGCCTTAACATTCTTAGGAAAATCTTCAAACTTAGAGAGATACCATCTCCTAGTAGCATAACTCCTACCCAACAAATAAAAAGTAGTGCCTATAGCAAAAGAGAATCCATACAATGTTTGTGAAATCAATGAAAAGCCATAAAACCCAATAATCTCAAAAAGATAATGAGGACATATCACAAACTCAAATAAGCCACCTTTAGGAATCTTGTATTCCTTTTCACCTTTTCCTCTTAATTTTGATAGAAGATAATGGTGGTAGAAGTTACCAGTGATGCCTACAAGAAACAATACAATTCCAGGATACAATAGATTGATTGATGGTTCTGGAAGATTCAATGTGAGGTGTTGAGCATAGATCATAGTTGCAGATGACACAAAATAACTCAGTGTGATGGGAATTGCAGACTCAAGTGCCATAAAACCACTGTATTTGTGGACAAAGAGAACCTACACAGTAAAGTAAAAACATCATTGTTCATTGAGCTGAAAATCACATAACAGAAGAATAATAAAACATTAAGCATCAGAATCACTCATTTTCAATTATCACTAGCAGTTAAACATGGAAGGTTGAACATTGTTATTATTTTATACGCATTCAAACCAAAATATGCTCCTATGTTAGTACTCTGTACTTGGTTAATAGTTACAAAATTATTCAATAAACTAACCTGTGTATCAAACTCGGCCGTTCCGGCCATTATCTCGTCAGGGAAGGGCAAAACTAAGAAAGTTGCGTCAGGCCGTGTAGTGACCGGCGGGACCGATCGCGATAATAGGATTTGATTTAGATATTATTTAATATTTAAATCATAACTAATGTATATTCATATTTTGCGAGTTCCTTAAACTATATAAGAAAATGAGGAATCCTATTAACACTCTCTTTTAACACTCATTTTTTATCAGGTGAAACACATGTGGGTCCTACCACTTTATGTAAACTCTATTTCTAAAATAAGAGATCCACATGTGTTTAACTCAATAAGAGAGAGTGAGTGTTTGAAAGAGTGTTAAAAAGACCGTGTTCTTAGCTCTCCTCAAAATGAGGAATGTTACAAACATTCAACACTCCTCTATTGTTGATACAATGGTCTCCGCAACCACATCAGATTGCAATTTCAGTGTCATTTAAAATTACACTCCGACTATATTAGATATGCATAAAACAATTCTTCTGCACACGTTTCTCCAAGTATTTTCAACAAAAAAATCAAATTTTAAAAACCCCAGAATTTAATTTATTTACAACCTCATAAAAAGCTTAACATTATGTATTTTTTAATTATGTATTTCAAACATCTTCCAATTAAAATTCACACCTCAATAACTAAAATATACAACGAAGCAACTGCAATGACCGCACTATCTGCAATTGCAACCGCATATGTGGCTGCAATTTTGTCTATAAAACAGTATTCACGCAACAACCGCAATTTGAAACCCTAAACCCTAACAGCGAAAACGATTAAAACCATACATGTGCAATTCATAACATAATTCAAAATTTATTTATCAGTTACCTCAAACACTCTCTTGAAGAAGTGAATCGTGACAGCAGATTGAAGAACCGTAGATCTAAAACCCTCATCAGGAAACACCCAAAACGACGCCGCACCGGCAAGAAGAGCAGGAGTATACAACAACAACATACCAGTTTTACTCGACAATTTCAACTGCTGCTTTTTACCACCATTGGCATTATTGTTATTATTAACGTTCCAGAATTTGGAATAGCTTAAGTGCTTTCCTCTAACTTCGCTGAAACCGGCGTTAGCGAGTGAAGCAATGCTTATAACAGACATGGCGGTGAGGAATAGAGAAGGTGGGGGTGGGAATAGGAAGCTCAGTAACGTAGATGCTGCTGCCATTGTTGTTTCGGTGGCACTGTGCTTTGGATCTGATTAGGTAATGATAAAAAAAATTGAGAGAATAAATAGTGTACGTGGAAACATGGAACCCATACCTTTTTCGGAAATATAATTATTTATGGTTGTTGTTAGTTAATTTGTGTTTGTTGGACGGTATGTGGTTTATTTATTGTATGTTGGTTGGTTGGGAGCTGTCAAAATGAGCTTTCCGGTCTTAAACGGGCCGGCTCAGAAGGGCTGAGGCTTTTTAGGTTTGGGCAAAAAAAGTCTGTTTTTAATATGAATTTGAAAATTACTACTCGAGTTCGGTCGTACATGGGTTTCGGACTATCCGACCCTACATGAATTTTTTTAATAAAAAAAATAAAAATAAAAATGTCATAATATTTATTATAAATAAAATTAAAAATTATATTATTTTAAACATAATACATTTTTAAGTATTATATTGTTTTTTATCAATACTATAATGTGTTTTTAAATACAATACTTGTATAAAATAATACTCGAATATTTAACATAATGGAAACTAATAGAATACGAGAAAAAAGTATTAATTATATTAATGTATAATATTTAAAAGAGAAATATTGAATAGAATATATATAAAATTTAGTGAGCTGAAAAAAATCAATGTGTTATTTTGGAGTAAGATAATATAAGTATTTGTATAATTTTTTAAAATTTATAGTGATATGGGCTTAATGGGCTAACCACGGCCCATATGGGCTAACCCTAATGGGTAGCAGGCTTTTTAGGGCTGGGCTAAAAAGGCCCTGAAAAATATGAGCTCTAATTTTAAGGCACAAACCTTATGATTCTGCGGGCCTGGTAGGCCGGCCCATGCGTGCTAGCCCATTTTGACGGCTCTACAACAACTAAAGGAGCATTAAAAACATGTAATTTTTTATTAAGGGTGGCAAGGTGGGCGGTCCGCCCTGTTTAGACTCGCCCAAATGTGGGGCGGGACAGAACAATTTAGGCGTCCGAGCTTAAAAATCAAGTCTGCCTCATTTACTAACGAGTTGTCGGGTTGGTAGGTCGGACCGCCAATTTTTTTTATAATTTAATTTATTAAATAATTTAAAAAATTGTTAATCATTAATAAAGAGGTCGGAAAATTTTAACAATACATTGTAAAAACTTCAACAAATCTTAATGTAAATGTCATAACTATAATACCAAAAACTTAAAACAAGCACATTAAAATCAAAAAATCAAAAATTTATTATCATAACGAGAAACAAACTCATTTGTGCAAAACTTACCTTATAACTTTAAAATCCGGCTCCAATGACAACGAGTAATAGAAAATAGAAAAGAATGTATTCTCTATGTTTTGCAACAAAGACTTTTTCTACTATAAGTGAAAATAAAGAACGAAGCAAAGACCAATTAATGTCTTCAAAATGAAGTGTTTGTGGTTATGTGAAAAATGAATATTAGGGTTTGAAGAAATGAATGTTGTTTTAAAAGTATATCTACTACATACCATATTGTTTTAATTCCAAGTAAAAAAATATTTTTAAAAGAAAATCTTGAGGGCAAAACCCGTCCCTCCCTGCGCCTCGGCCCGTTTTTAAAGTGGGTTAGGCGGGGCGGGCTAACTTAAAACACCGAGCCGAAAACCTCATCTCGGCCCGCCAAAAATTGTTGGCTAAACGGCGGGCCCAACCCATTTTGCCACCCCTAATTCTTACTTTAATATTCTTCATATTATATATATATATGGAACATATCCGATGAGAATGTCATTTTTATGTGAGAACATGAGAATGAATCTGAATCATTAGATTTTAAAATAAATGGTGAAGATTATGTGTGATATTTGTTTTTCTCTCTCCTTCATTATTAAAATAAATTATGGAGGAGAGAAAAAAAACTAACACATAATCTCCACCATTTATTTTAAAATCTAATTATTCATATTCATTCTCATATTCTCACATAAAAATGACATTCTCATATGATATGTCTTATATATATATATATATATATATATATATATATATATATATATATATATATATATATATATATATATATATATATATATATAATTTTCGTATTTACCGAATTTTAGAAATTTTTTGAGATTTTTTCAAATTTTTCTGAAGATGTCTAAATTGTTATCCGACTTTTGAAAAACAGATATAAAAAATATATTTTTTACACCTGTTTTTGAAATCATATACATTTTGATCTAATCTGTCGATTGGAATAGGTAGGTGACCGACAGCACGTCAGTAGACTTGAACGGTCAGCGAAGAAAAAAAAAGGGTACCTGCAGACACTCTGATGCTTAAGTTAGTTCGGGTGAAGAGGTGAGTAAGAAAGGGTTAGAATAGAATACCTCACCCTCCTGCAGAGGAAGGTTTTTATAGTGAGCCCCCAGCGCTGGGCCAATGGTCTCCGTTATGGACTGAGTGTTTAAGCCCACAACGGATAAATGCCAGGATTCCAACGTGGAGGTAGGGATGAGCAGCTCGTGCTCATCGATCTGGGTCAACCGCTCCGTATTCCATGGATTGTGGGTGGACTTTCCCGTTACGAAGGGCAGAACAGTTCCACGAGGCGTACTGGTCAGTTGGTGACGTGTCCTCGGGTGAGGGGCACGTGGGGGAACATGTTCTCTGCTGGCCCTAACGGGTTGGGACAGCACTTTGGTTCGTCCTCGATGTAGGACTGGATTGGGTTGTACTCGACGCTGGGTCAGCCACATGCCTAGTCCAGAACAGTAGCCCCCCAAGTCGTTGCCCTTAGGTATGGGGTCAATAACTTAGAGTCAGTCTGTGCGTCGAGGGAGAGAAAGGGACTCTGCGCGGGGAAAACCTTCATTTGGGGTTCGCGATTGTGAGCTCACGCCGTTGTGGACATTGATCGCGAGTTTGCGCTCACGGAGATGATGCTCTGCCCGTGACTCGCGGGAATTTCACCTTTGAGGCAGATGCGTCGCGCAGAGACTGTGGTCAGGAGATTAACATGTGTTTGCGTTGAGCATTTGGCTCTGCCCTCGAGTTGTCAAACTGCTCATAAATCTGCTTCAAATTTTTTGCCAGACCATGTTCATGAATAGATGCGAAAGTTCATCGCATGTAGTGTCCGACAAGGGGTGCTCGATAGGATTTGAAGGGACAATGTTCTGCCTCCTCGAGGCAACTGTCGACGGGACTTTAAGAGAGAACATTTCGTCTCCTCGGGTCGCGTGTCAGAGTCATTTAATGCATAATTATGGCCTATGAGTAGGGTTACTCATGAGCTAGGCGGCAACACGTCTACCTATGCTCCGTATTTGGTTTATAAATAGGAAAGAGTGGGGGACGAGTTGCACATTTCGCATTCACTTTTCTCTCTACTTCCCTTCGAGCTTCAGAGCGTTTCTCCGCTGTCCGTCGTTGTCACCACCACCGTCACTAACTTTCTTCAAATCAAATTCAACTACTCTTCAAATTAAGTAAGCATTCTTCATCTAATCTTCACTTTGTATGCTAGTTTTAGAACGTAGATTAGTTCTAGAATGCAGGTTATTTTAGGATGCGTGCTGGGTTCCGACGGGTGTTGGTGCTTGGTGGTGGTTTGGCCATTTCCAAACACCGGCGGTAGAAGAGTATTATGCTAGAAAAGCTTGGTTTTGAGTAGAAAACCAATCCGGCGCCACCGTTCAGGTGGTGAATAGGACTTGCGTTGGTGGAACTTATGAACTTTCCAATGAAGCTCTGTGTCAAGGAGGGCCTTCCTCGTGAAGCTTATGAGTTTATGATGAAGCTTCATGTTGAGAAGGCTCTTCCTTGTGACGTTTATGAATTTTATGATGAATATCCTTGTATTTTCAGATGACTCCTCGCGTCTAGGAGGATTTTCCTCGTGAAACTCATGGACTTTATGATGAATGTTCGTTTATTTTCTGATGAATCCTCGCATCGAGGAGGATTTTCCATGTGATTCTTGGTGGGTCGACTGAGACCTCCGTCGAGGAGAGGATCCTCGTGACTTCTTCGCTCGTCGTTGAGTAAGGGCTTTGGTTGAAAGAAGCGTCCTCGTGCCTTTCTTCGCCTTTTAACTTGATTTGCAGTAGAAGGGTGAATTTGATTTGATCGTCGAGTTCACTATTGTCCTCAGCATTTCAAGTTTTTATGGCTTGCAGCGCTGAGGGACTCCACCTGGTCGACAACATCATCGATCCTAAATAGCCTTAGGTCATGGTGGAACCACGAGAGATAGCCTCGCGTTTCGCAGATTTTCCGGAGGGCGCTTTCACAATTGTCAAGGAAGGTGGGGATGTTGAGGGAGCTTCGGAGAATTGGGAGGTCTATAGGCCTGACCGGGATGACCGGATCTGCTCGCGTTTCCTGGGGAATTGCTTTTCCATGTACGAGTACGCCTTTAAAGAGTTGGTGCTCCGGTTGCCGTTCAGCGGCCTTCAAATGGGAATTTTTTATCAGTTAGAGCTAGCCCCCTCACAGCTGCACCCAAACTCGATCGCATGCATCTGGGCCTTCGAGATTATGTGTCACTACCTCGAGATAGGCGCCACAATTCCTCTATTATTTCTCTGCTTCCACCTTCAATGACAGACTTCGCATGGGAAGCACAACTGGGTGTCCCTTAAGCAGCCAAAGAAACTGTTCAAGGCGTTCATGGACTTCGTTTATACCTTTAAGGATAGGTATTATACGATTAAGCCCGTGTCTCGAGCAGCCATCGACTCCATGTTCGAGCGCGTGTCTGTACTCGAGGAAGACGGAAGTGTGCATCTTGACGAGGATGGGAACGAGGTAACGAAGCGGGTCTCGAAGTTCAGCCTTCAATGGACTAACGCCCACTCCGAGGAGAACACGGACGATTACATCACGAAGTCTAACGAGCTAGACCCTGAGGATCAGCGTGGCTTTGATAAATTAGTGAAGTTCGTCGACGACTTTACCCCCTCTCAGTGGCAGACCAAGAACGGGGAGGTTGTCCTCGACGAGCGAGGCGAAGCCATATACAAGGCCCGGTTCATTAATACTAAGGAGCTCCTCGAGTGTAATACCGCCGAGGAAGCTAGACTGCTTTTAGGTAGTTGTTTTTCCTTTAATTTGTTTGTGTTTACTCTTTCTCGGTATATTTACCCATGTTCGTCATTTGTTGCAAGTAACATGGCGAATCTTCAAGAATGCGTGCTCAAGATGGCGATGGCCAAATAGAATGCTACGAAAGGCAAAAAGAGGGGTTTCAAGAATAGGCTCGTTAACCTCTAGACCCAGTCGAAGGTTGACTATGGCCTCGACTCTTCTTCTTCCTCGGGTGGCGACCAGTCTTCTCCTAAACAGGACAAGGACACCCCAACCAAGAAGAGGCAGCCAGTAGATGATGTCGAGAAGGTAGATCTGACTGGGGGTGTTGATAAAAAGTTTGAGCTACCTCCTTGCTTTTCGAACAGGGGGTTCTTCGAAGGGGTCATTCTCTAGTCGTGCCTCGGGCATATTCTTTGGTTGTCCTGGGCCTCAACGCGGCGGGTAGAAGAAAAGCTCTGGCTCAGGATGTGACCGCTTTGATGAGGGTCCTGGAGGTGGCCCTAGTCTTCAACGAAGAGGAGACCTGTCTTATTGTCGAGCTGGAGAAGCAATGGGCAGCGAACCGGAAGCTCGAAGCGGATGCCATCAGGTTGGAGACTACCTTTGATGACTACAAAGAGAAATATAAGATCCAGATCGGGCTTATCACTGAGCTGCGCCTAAAGAAACATGAGTTGGCTAAGTTAAATTCGTCCATGGATGCTTTGAGGCTCGAGCATGCTACTGAAAAGGAGGTCTTCAAGGACAGGATCTCCGCTTTGGAAGCTGCGGTAGCCCCCGTCGAGGACGAGGATGACGATTTGAAGGCCTTGTAAACCTGTGCTGAGCTGGTCTCCCAGATCATAGGTCTCGAACAAGATTGTGTGGATGCAATCGATATGAGCTTCGGGAACGAGGTGGCTCAACTTCGAATTGCTAACCCCGAGGTCGAGCTTGCTACTGAGGGGACCGTGTTCCTGCACAGGATGGTCGACAGTCAGATAGTTGCCCCTCCCAGCCTACTCACTGACGACGTCGAGAAAGACGAACATTTCACCAATGAAGGGGAGCATAATGTATGATTTGTATATTTTGTTGTATTTGTTCCGGCCTGCGCACTGTCGTTTGTAACATTTGGATAGTGGGCATCACCCTTTTTTGTAATATTATGACATCATCGACCTTTGTGGTCGTTATTCTAATCTTATTTCACTTTCATGATATGTTCGCACGCACCTTTGCTTGTATTCTTTTTAATCATACTTTACTTTTTGATCTGCTCGTGTATTTTTTTTTTTTTGTAACAAGATGTTCGTTTGCAAATTATTTCCACTAAGTGTTTGGAGTTTTGCACGACAGCTTTATTGCTCGACAATGAAGAGAACTCGTCGAGTGACCGGAGTTGGATTCCGTACTGACAACGGTGGGAAGATCTCGATCGGGATCTTAACACCGCGATGTGAACTTCCCATCGCGAGCTGGGTGTTCTGCCTTACTGGTACGACGATGGCGGAGCTCGGTTGAGTTTTCCCTGTCGGGCCAAGGATTTGATCGTCAAAGAGTGGAAACTTGCCTTTTTGTTTTAAGTTTGGGACGTTGTGCTTGTACCCAAGCACGCCTCCGTGGTCAGGACGTACCCTATCATCGTCGACTAGGGTATACCGACTGTTAGGCCTAACTGTAATATTGTTTCAGTTTTTCGGCATTCCATGTGTCGTAAGTCGAAAAATACGATCCTTCGCGAAATGTATCGCGGAAAAAAAATGTTCATACATAGTCGCCACTGAACTTAATTTATTCCAATGAAAGAATAGGAAAATATTGAGAAAACCTTTTTAAAATAGAAAATGGTCATCGCAACCATATCCGGGTTCAGGAGTCGGTTACACGAGGGGAAAGTGTTAGCACCCCCTCACGTCTGTTGTACTCAACGAGAACCTCTTAGTCTAATTTGTGACTTGAGTGTTAACTTATGCTTATTTGTCTTCATTGAATAATATAACATGTTTGCCAAATATTCAAGCTATGATTGCTTGTTAAGGGAAAGGGGTTGGTTTTTTATTAGGGTACTCTGTAACGCCCCGATTTTTGTTAGATTTATTTAATCGAGTCGATTTAATTATTTTGGTATTTATATTATTTTATTCTTGGTTTTTATGTGGTAAATGTGTTATGTTTATCGTTAATATGTTTTATCGCGTTTTGGGAACGTTGCGAGAAAATTGAGTGTATGGGTATTTTGGTCTTTTTGGCTTGGTTAGATATTATGTTTTTCATAAAATGGAACATAGAGAGAAAAATAGAAAGAAAAGAAGAGAAGAGAAAAGGAGAGTGAGAAGAAGAAAAAGAGGAAAACTTGGAGTGTAAGAAATCGATTCAACCGACACTTCGAAACACGATTAATCGGGTAAAGGTGCGAAACTCGGTTATTCTATGCTTGTGTATGAATATGTATGTGTGTGTTTGAATGTTCTCTTGCCTTTCCTAGTTTTTCCATTTTAGGTTGAAATGAGAAAAATGAATCGAAATCGATGTTTTCACGGTCGTAAATCGATATAAACTGTGTTGAATGATCGTATTATATGTATGAACATTGTTGATATTTGTTTTGGTTGGTTGCAAATGTCTTGGGTTGAGAAAGATGAATTTTTGGGGTTTGGAACTATGTAAAACGCAGCAGAATTTTTTTGTTTCTGGTGTAGACCATCGGGCGATGCTTTGAGCGACGGGCGACGCATGGGTTGCGTCGCTGCTCCGCCGGGCGATACCCAAGAGGCGCAGCTTGTCACGTTGCTGACTCTTTTAAGTTTTGGTTGGGGTTTTACGCCACTGCTTCGTCGGGCGATGCAGAGGCGAAGGGAGCACCGCCGGGCGAAAATAGGTACCGCCGGGCGCTCCTGGGGATTTTTCAATACTTTTGTTTTCTTTGAAAATGCATAACTTTTGATCCGTACTTCGGATCGGGACGTTCCTAGTATCGTTGGGAAGCTAATGAGATGTTATTTCTTATAAGAATGGTTTTAAGACTAGTGGCTGATTTAATTGTGTTGGGAATTGGAATAGTTTTTTTTTGTCGACTTTTACCGTCGTAATTGTGTGTAATTGATGTGTTAACATGCGATACGCTTTTGATATATAACGTATAGCTTGTGTGCTGTTATATGATGTGAATGCATGTGATGAAATGTTGTGATGATGGTTTGTGGCCTTATGGCAAATAAATGCATTGTGTTATGTTTGGTTGTATATGCATGATTATGGATGTTGGAATGGTTCACATGGTTGTATATGTGTATGCATTTGATTGTCATGAGTCATTGTATGCCAAGCATCATGATATGCATTCTTGTGATGTCGTGTTCCCTAGTGGGTGTGAGCGACGAAACGATTCCCGAGGGAATCTGCTGTAACGGTCGTGAGCCTTATACAAAGAGGACCTAAAGCGATCCATAAACGTCGTGAGCCTTATACAAAGAGGACCTAAAGCGACGGGGAACGTCGTTTGGCCAACAGGGAGTTACAATAAGTAACAAGTGATGATTCCAATAATTCTTGAGTGAATTAATGATGAGAATGATGGATGGAACGGTACCGCATTGCATTTGCATAGAGTCGTTGTATCGGTCTCTTTGCATTTGCATAAATAATGAATGGATTGATTATGTGTGGAAAATCATGAATGGATTGATTATGTGTGGAAAATTGTGAATTGATTGATTATGTGTTGAGCTTGTGATAGCATTGGTGACTTGATATGCATTTGTGATAAATGTATTGGTTATGAATGATATGTTTTATGTATAGACATATGACATGTTGTGTGGGGATGTTGCACATCACAATGATTGTATTACTTATTTATGATATGCTATATATGAATATATGTGATGTGGTGGTGTGTTTCCATATTCATAACTTTGGCGTGCATTATGGGTGAATATGTTATTATGTTGGATTATTAGAAATATGTTATGAGTCTGTGGCATGCTATATGTATTAGTATGTGAAGCTGGTGGTGAGAAGGTTGTTGTGTGCGTATTTCCTGTTATTACATAATTGTATGCAACTATATTATAATTGTGTTTCTCACCCTTCTGCTGTGGTTTGTTGCTCTATGAGGCAATTGCAGATTAGTAGGCTTGGAGGCTTTTGTGAAGATTAGTTCTCCATCCGTTTGTCAGTCTGTCTGCTCTGATACGTAACACGGGAGTCGGGGAACGCTTTTGTTATATATGTATACATTTGTTGGATCTATTTTGTATTACCTTTGTATAAATATTTTGATGTTATAAAACAATTTATTTTGTAAAACAAGTCAGTTATGGATCTTTCCGCTTTATTCCATAATTGAACTTTCCTTTTATATGGAAAAAGTTTCCCTTTTAGGTTTATTCCATTTTGTGTTATGTATCAAATTTATGAGCATCGATTGTGTTTTCTTTCTTTAAATGTGGCATCCTTGTTTCTGTCTAAGAATAATAAATTTTTATTTACTCTGATTTATTTATGTATTATTTATTCGTGATGGGAATTAGGGTGTTACATTAGTGATATCAGAGCAGGTCGGTCCGTCCGGCCAAGTTGTTGAGTCAGTGCTTTCTGGTTTTCTAATCCTTTGTCTTCAGGATTTAGAATGTGATAAGCGGGGGAAGAGCTGGTGCTTCTCCAAGTTTCTTTGGTTATGGAGTGTTGGCTCAGTGTGCCGTTGGTTGCAAGATTGTAAGTGTTGTTTGGATAGTGTTGTTCCCGGTTCCGGAGGGAATGCGGAGGTAAGGTTTATGTCAACTAAGGATTTGTGCCCTAGGTAGTTTTGTGCACAAGATGCAAGAAATACTATTATAGTTTGGTAAAGACGGTTTATGCCCCATCATGATTATCAAATGTCTATTGACAAATTGAGGAACTGATCACCCTTAATCTCTTGTTAATAGTAGACGAAATTATGTTGGATGGAATAGACGTGTCTTTCCGGCTTTGATAGTGTGTGCAATGACTTGTTTGGAATTAAGAAAATGGTTACGGATTGTTTTGTTGAGTCGATGAAGATTCTAATATCGGAAGATGAAACGGATTAGATGTTTTGGTATGTTGGTCCAGTTGGGAAGTCATTGAGAGAGAACGATTGGGTATCGTTAATGGTTTTTCTCAGAGAGTAGAGTGTGAACTCAAATTTGACGAAGGTGAGGAGTTGAGGTTTGGATCTGCTAAGTAAGTAGAAGAACTTTTAGGAAGTGAAACTCAGATGTTTGTCATGTTTGTGATGATAGTGTTCTGGAAATTGGCAGGAAAGCCACAGTGATGGGCCGTCAGTTGTGCATGGTTTTCAGATGGGTTTTTGGATGAAACATTAGTGTGTTGACTTGAAGAGGTCCAGCATGGTTGGTACGGAAAAGGATGATAGCATGAGGTTGCGTGTTAATCAGTGAGTAGTATGGAAACTTGCGGTTATGTTCGGGATAGCTTGAGTTTTGAATTGTGGCGAATTGCGAACGATTTGAAGTTCCTTGATGGTATTACTTTTGTTATGGGTTGAGATCTCGTGTCAGCAAAAATCTTGAGTAAGTTGGAACCCTGTAAGAAGAATTGATATGGAATGCGGTAACCAGAGATTGTTAAGCTATTTTGGATAAATGGTTTCGAGCTCAGAATGAATTTTGAAGGTTGTATATATTATGGTTGTGGAGTATATAAATCGTATCTTCCATACTTGTTTGGATAAGTTCGGAGTGGTATTCATTAAGGATATTCTGATCTATTACAAAATCGAAAGGAGAGTATGTAGGGTGTTTGAGAATCGAGTTGCAAGTGCTGAAAAGAAAGGAATTTTTATGCTAAGTTATTCAGTGAGAATTTTGGTTGAAAAAGGTTAGTTTTCTTGGTTTGTTATTTCAGATGAGAGTATGGTTAATGGATTCATCGGAAGTAGATGCAGTTCTACAATGAGAGGCTCTGAAGTCGGTTAAGGAGATTAGAAACTTTTGGACTTAGTTGGTTGTGACTGCAGGTTATGGAAGACTTTGCTAAGTTAGTGCTTCTGTTATCTCAGTTGACTTGCAAAGGGTGAGTCGTTTATTTTGGATGTTCGTTGTGAGTAAGTTTTGGTGAGCTGAGGTAGAGATTAACTACGACTCCAATTTTGATTATGCCTGATCCTAATAAACTGTTTATGGAATATTGGGATGCGTCCTTGATGAGTGTAGTTAGTGTGTTAATGCAAGAGGGTAAGGTTGTAGCTTATGCTTTACGACAATTGAGGATTCATAAAAGGAGCTATACTATTCAGGATTTGGAATTAGTTGTGGTGGTATTGTGTTGGAAAATTTGGAGGTATTATCTTTACGGTTCTAGGTTCGAAGTGTTTGGTAATCACGCGAATATTGAGTACATGTTTGGTCGGAAGGAATAGAGTATGAGACAACGAGGATGGTTGGAATTCCTGATTAGTTATGACTTTAGCTGGAATTATCCTATTGGTGAGGTTAGTGTCGTGTCTGATGAGTTAAGTTGAAAGTTTTTTTTTACATATGTCTGCTTTGATGGTTAAAGAGTGGGAACTTTTGGAAGAATTTAGAGATTGGAGTTTGGGGTGAAAATTGACATCTGACAGCATGAGGCTTGGTATGTTGAAGGTCACTAATGATTTTCTGTTGACCGTTAGCGAGAAACAGAGGCTGGATGTGAAATTTGTTGATTTGATGACGGTTGGAGATAAAGGTGTGAATGGTGACTTTAAAGTGGATGATAAGGGTGTTTCGAGATTCCGTGGTAGAATTTGTATTCCTGATGGTTCGGATTGAAAATGATGATTGTAGAGGAAGGACACCGGAGTAGTTTGAGTATACATCCGGGAGTTAATAAAATGTATCAAGATTTGAAGGAGATCTTTTGAGGGTCAGAGGATTAGAATTATTTGAGCAGTCAGAGACTTGTGTCTGGTGTGTAAGCTAACACAGAAGAGTGTGAGGTTGGGTATATTAAGAGTGAACAGTGATTTTTGGTGAATATGAGGAAGAGTTAGACTTTGGATATGGAATTGGTAGTTTTGATGGTTACGAGTAATCAGAGTGCGCATCGAAAGTGTGAGGTGGCACATTTCGTATATGCATGTGTGACTTGTAAGGGTTCATAGGTTGAACATTGGAAACATGTAGGAATGATGAGACCATTGGATGTTTCAGAATGGAAGTGTTAGGTGAAAGGTTTAAATATTATTCATGGGCTACTATGTAGATAGATGTTTTAGTTGTATGTTCGATTGGTGAATCGTAGCATTGTTGTCCTGATGTTGTGTGACAAGGATGTTGGTATTATGGTTATGTAGAGGTTGTTGAAACGATGTTGTGTCGTGGGACTTTAGGTTCTTGCTTTTGTTGTTACCTCATTTCTATCGTGCTGGTTCGAGTGCGAGTAGTTAATTCCTGTATGGGGGATTAAGGGAGTGTTACCTGGGTGTTGGTAACATGGTTTTCTTTGAGTCGTGAGTTAGTCGTCAAGTGCATTGTATGGGCTTTGCATCTTGTCGTTGTAGTTGTCTTCGTTGTCGTGTCGTTATTGTAGTCGTTGTTAGCGAGGTGGTTTGTCAGTTGGTGTTATTCGTGGTGTGCCTAGTGTTGGCATGTTAATGGGTTAGTCGGATGCGAGAGTCGTATCCGGAGTTGTTCGTCTCAGTTATATTTTCGAGGACGAAAATGTCTAAGTGGGGGAGAGTTGTAACGCCCCGGTTTTGTTAGATTTATTTAATCGGGTCGATTTAATTATTTTGGTCTTTATATTATTTTATTCTTGGTTTTTATGTGGTAAATGTGTTATGTTTATCGTTAATATGTTTTATCGCGTTTTGGGAACGTTGCGAGAAAATTGAGTGTAGGGGTATTTTGGTCTTTTTGGCTTGGTTAGATATTATGTTTTTCATAAAATGGAACATAGAGAGAAAAATAGAAAGAAAAGAAGATAAGAGAAAAGGAGAGTGAGAAGAAGAAAAAGAGGAAAACTTGGAGTGTAAGAAATCGATTCAACCGACACTTCGAAGCACGATTAATTGGGTAAGGATGCGAAACTCGGTTATTCTATGCTTGTGTATGAATATGTATGTGTGTGTTTGAATGTTCTCTTGCCTTTCCTAGTTTTTCCATTTTAGGTTGAAATGAGAAAAATGAATCGAAATCGATGTTTTCACGGTCGAAAATCGATATAAACTGTGTTGAATGATCGTATTATATGTATGAACATTGTTGATATTTGTTTTGGTTGGTTGGAAATGTCTTGGGTTGAGAAAGATGAATTTTTGGGGTTTGGAACTATGTAAAACGCAGCAGAATTTTTCTGTTTCTGGTGTATACCGCCGGGCGATGCTTTGAGCGTCGGGCGACGCATGGGTTGCACCGCTGCTCCGCCGGGCGATACCCAAGAGGCGCAGCTTGTCACGCTGCTGACTCTTTTAAGTTTTGGTTGGGGTTTTACGCCACTACTTCGTTGGGCGATGCAGAGGCGAAGGGAGCACCGCCGGGCAAAAATAGGTACCGCCGGGCGCTCCTGGGGATTTTTCAATTCTTTTGTTTTCTTTGAAAATGCATAACTTTTGATCTGTACTTCGGATCGGGACGTTCCTAGTATCGTTGGGAAGCTAATGAGATGATATTTCTTATAAGAATGATTTTAAGACTAGTGGCCCATTTAATTGTGTTGGGAATTGGAATAGTTTCGTTTTGTCAACTTTTACCGTCGTAATTGTGTGTAATTGATGTGTTAACATGTGATACGCTTTTGATATATATAACGTATAGCTTGTGTGCTGTTATATGATGTGAATGCATGTGATGAAATGTTGTGATGATGGTTTGTGGCCTTATGGTAAATAAATGCATTGTGTTATGTTTGGTTGTATATGCATGATTATGGATGTTGGAATGGTTCACATGGTTGTATATGTGTATGCATTTGATTGTCATGAGTCATTGTATGCCAAGCATCATGATATGCATTCTTGTGATGTCATGTTCCCTAGTGGGTGTGAGCGACGAAACGATTCTCGGGGGAATCTGCTGTAACGGTCGTGAGCCTTATAGAAAAAGGACCTAAAGCGATCCATAAACGCCGTGAGCCTTATACAAAGAGGACCTAAAGCGACGGGGAACATCGTTTGCTCGACGAGGAGTTACACTAAGTAACAAACGATGATTCCAATAATTCCTGAGTGAATTAATGATGAGAATGATGGATGGAACGGTACCACATTGCATTTGCATAGAGTCGTTGTGTCGGTCTCTTTGCATTTGCATAAATCATGAATGGATTGATTATGTGTGGAAAATCATGAATGGATTGATTATGTGTGGAAAATTGTGAATTGATTGATTATGTGTTGAGCTTGTGATAGCATTGGTGACTTGATATGCATTTGTGATAAATGTATTGGTTATGGATGATATGTTTTATGTATAGACATATGCCATGTTGTGTGGGGATGTTGCACATCACAATGATTGTATTACTTATCTATGATATGCTATATATGAATATATGTGATGTGGTGGTGTGTTTCCATATGTCATAACTTTGGCGTGCATTATGGGTGAATATGTTATTATGTTGGATTATTAGAAATATGTTATGTGTATGTGGCATGCTATATGTATTAGTATGTGAAGCTGGTGGTGAGAAGGTTGTTGTGTGCGTATTTCCTGTTATTACATAATTGTATGCAACTATATTATAATTGTGTTTCTCACCCTTCTGCTATAGTTTGTTGCTCTATGAGGCAATTGCAGATTAGTAGTCTTGGAGGCTTTTGTGAAGATTAGTTATCCATCCGTTTGTCAGTCTATCTGCTCTGATACGTAACACGGGAGTCGGGGAACGCTTTTGTTATATATGTATACATTTGTTGGATCTATTTTGTATTACCTTTGTATGGATATTTTGATGATATAAAACAATTTATTTTGTAAAACAAGTCAGTTATGGATCTTTCCGCTTTATTCCATAATTGAACTTTCCTTTTATATGGAAAAAGTTTCCCTTTTATGTTTATTCCATTTTGTGTTATGTATCAAATTTATGAGCAGGGATTGTGTTTTCTTTCTTTAAATTTGGCATCCTTGTTTCTGTCTAAGAATAAAAAAAATTTATTTACTCTGATTTATTTATGTATTATTTATTCGCTATGGGAATTGGGGTGTTACATACTCGCCAAAGATTGGGACCCTTGTGCCTACGTATTTCCTCGTGCAACGGGAAAGTCAGAGAAATTGTAGTTTGGCGCTACGGTTTGTTAGTATCTTTTATAGATGTCAATTGCTTGAACACAAGAAAGACATCTCGTACCCAAACAATTGAAAGAGAAGAATGGAAGACTCCACACCCCCTTGTTTCATCTTTAGGGAAATAATGTTAAGATATGATTAAGTATTTTAAGGAAATAGTTGTTTGAACACGAGAAAGACATCTCGCATCCAAACAAATGAGGAGAAATTTTGAAGACTCAAGACCCCTTTTTTGTTTTTGTAAAAAAAGGTTTTAGTATAATGAGGTATATTGAATTTGTTTGAGAAATCTTCAATGTTCATCGAGGTTTAAATGAGAGACGTTATGATTATTTGAAACATTTAATAAATAAACCTAATAACTAAGGTTGATGGCGATCATAAATAACCGACTTACAAGGTATGAAAGTGACTCGATGTAAATCGAGAATTGTTTGATCTTTTTGAAAATGGTTTGAGTGTATACGAATAGTAACGCGAAGGGTGCAAATTAGATCGCAAAGGCATGCAAAGCCACAAAGAGAAATTTAATTGGATCTAATTATAACAATGTTATATTGTTATTCTTAACAAAAATTGAAAAAAAATGCTACCACGTAAGCGATCATCGCAAATCGAATAAAAAATCAACAATATAATAGAATTAAATTAAATCACAAAATTTCAAATCGAAACGCGAATTGGTAAACACACAAAACACGGATTACCACTATGCTTAGCCATCGGACGTGTGTAAAATCGATACGCAATGATAAACAAATATCAATCCGCATAAAAATCGATGAAAATCAACCATTAACTTGTTACGCGTGATCATCGCAATATGGATCAAAATCGTACGGATCTAAATCTATCAAAAAGAAACGCGAGTAAAAAGTGACTTTTAAATGTGCTAAAAAACAACAATGTTTCTAACGCAAAAATTGCGATCATCGCACTCGGATCAACCCGAAATAATCAACATAAATATAAATCCTATTAACATTATATATTATATAATATAAAAAAAATAGTTTTTACAATAGATATATATATATATATATATATATATATATATATATATATATATATATATATATATAATGTAAAAAAAGTATTACATAATATATATAAAAAATGGTATCTATAAAATATACATATTATGAATTTGAAATAGTTTTTTCCATTTGATTAATATGCATGTGGTAAGAGATAATGTCATAACATTGGTCTTGAAATTCTCAATATGAAAGAAAAGACAATGGATGTATGAACAAGATAGTGAAATTCTCAGTATATACACATGTATGCACAATACCAAGAATAGTGGACATATATACAAGGGATAAGAAGAACTAAGGAGAAAAAAAGATTTGCTAAAAGAAACAGTACCGCCGCTCAATGATCCGTTTTTTTCTTCTCCTCCCCTTTTTTCGTTGTGGAAAAAAGGCCCTATTTATAGATGGATTTTAGGATTTGTAATTAAGTCTGATCCATCTATTTTAGGCAAGATTTTTAGAGATTGAGATCTGATTCAAGTCTTGGTGGGCAAGACTATGAATCTGGAAGGGAATGTGACCAGGTGTAAGATTTAATATTGAGACATTGTAATTTGGAAGAATATCTCTACCTTTTTTGTTTTATGTATTTATTTAATGCATAAAATAAAGATTTAAAAATAAACAATTAATTTTTAAAATACTCCTAAATAAAAAAAAAAAACGAAAATAGTAAGTAAATAATCGAAAAATGATCTTTTTACCCATTTTAATGAAAACACACAAAAAGGAAAATAAATACAAAAAGTAATGCAATAAGACTTGAACCTGCGACCTTATAATTAAACTTCTTACACATACCTTCTTACCAACTGTGATATCTCATTTATTCGAAATAAAAGCCACTAGAAAGCATATGAAGGGTGGATAAAATTGGGGTATGACACCCTGGTCGAGCAAGTTTTTCCCCGTGTATGTTTTCGAGGTAGTAGGCCCCATTCTCCATTTTTGCTCGGACGCTGTAGGGGCCTTCCCAGTTTGCGGCGAGTTTTCCCTTGTGGGAATCTTTGTGATTTCTTCGCAGGACTAGGTTGTCGATTTTGAATTCCCGTTTTACAACTTTGGTGTCATGTTGTAAGGTTATCTTTTCCTTAACAAGGCTTCGCGGATGGCTGCCCCCGATTAAATCTCTTCGACCAGGTCAAGCTCCTCTTTTAGTGCCTCGTCGTTTATCTTCTTCTCGAGGGGGAATTAAGTTTTCCTAGAAGGCTATCTGATCTCCACTAGGATTATTGCCTCGGTCCCGTAGGCTAATCGGAATGGAGTTTCTCCCGTGGTCGAGTGTGGTGTCGTTCTGTAGGCCCAGAGTACGTTGTGTAGCTCTTCGACCCATTTCTTTTTTTCCTCGCCCAATCTTCGTTTTAGTCCTCGTATGGTCACTCTGTTCGCGGCCTCGGTCTTCCCGTTTGTTTGTGGGTGCTTGACAAATGTGAAATGTTGTCTGGTGCCCAGTTTAGCGACGAAGTCCTGGAAACTTTTGTCGGTGAATTGCGTCCCGTTATCAGTGACAAGTGCTTGTGGTATGCCGAATCGGGCAAGTATTTTTCTCTTATAGAAATGGAGTATATTGTGTGTCGTGATTTTGGCGAGGGCCTCCGCTTCTATCCACTTTGTGAAATAGTCAACGCTGAGTATCAGGTACTTGTTCTGGTTTGACCTTGTGGTAAACTGTCCGAGGATATCCATCCTCCACCAGGCAAAGGGCCACGTGGATGAGAGAGCTTTAAGCTCGTTGGACGGTGTCAAGTGCATGTCTTCATGGCGTTGGAATTTATTATAATTTTTAACATGTTCTTTTATGTCTTGCTGCATGGTGGGTCAGCAGTATCCTGCTCGTAAGGCCTTCCGGGCGAGGGACCTTCCTTCGAGGTGTTGGGCGTTGATTCCTTCGTGGATTTCATGTAGGATGCAGGAAACCTTGGATTCCTCAGCACACTTGAGGAGAGGGATGAAGAATCCTCGTCGATATAACTTGTCCTCGACCAAGACGTAGGAGCAAGTTCTACGCGTGGTCACGTTAGCCTTTTTCTGGTCAGGTGGTAGTTCTCCTGTGGCGAGGTAGTTGTATGTCGGGTTCATCCAGCAGTTGTTGTTGCCATTGGCATTTACGTCGAGGGTCGCAGAGGGTTTCTCGATGCTCGGGTGAGAAAGTATCTCTTAGATGACAGACTTATTTCCACCCTTCTTCTTAGTGCTTGCGAGTTTTGATAGGATGTCTGCTCGTGTGTTGTGCTCGCGAGGGACGTGTTTTACCTCCGCGGAAATGAATTTTGTGATTCTCTCCCGAACCAGAAGCAAGTTCTCAGAAATATTATTGTTATTGGCTTGATACTCTCCCAATACTTGAGATGCGACGAGCTGGGAATTGGTGAAGATTTTTACCTCTTTGGCTCCCAAGTCTTTGGCCAAGCGTAGCCCTGCGAGGAAGGCTTCTTACTCTGCCTGGTTATTCAAGGTTGGAAAGGATAAGGCGAGGGAGACTTCGATTAGGATTCCCTCCTCATTTTCAAGTATGATGCTTGCTCTGCTTCCTGTCGAGTTGGATGCTCCGTCCACGAAGATGGTCCACTTATGGGCTTCGCTTGCCGGGGAGGCAGGCGTGGCCATTTCTGCCACGAAGTCAGCTATTACTTGA
The DNA here is from genome assembly GCA_022829125.1 of Lathyrus tuberosus. Taxonomy (NCBI): domain Eukaryota; kingdom Viridiplantae; phylum Streptophyta; class Magnoliopsida; order Fabales; family Fabaceae; genus Lathyrus; species Lathyrus tuberosus. The sequence continues at coordinate 2,611,987 of JALAZF010000233.1, forward strand.
GCTTTAAGGGCCTTTCTTCCCTCGTACTGGATGTCAAATTTAGAGAGTTTTAATGACCATTTGAGCATTTTGTCGGCCACGTCGGGACGGCCGATCAGCTACTTTACGGGTTGGTCAATTCGCACCACGATTGTGTAAGCTATGAAGTAGTGTCTCAATCTTCTCGCGGTATTGATGAGGGCCAGTTCCACTTTTTCAATTTGTTGGTATCTGAGTTTGGGGCCTTGTAGGGCCTTGTTGGTCAAGTATATGGGTTTCTGCCCCTCGGGAGTCTCGCGAATGAGAGTCGCGTTGAAGGCCTCGGTTGCGACGACAAGGTAAAGGTAGAGAGTCTCCCCGTTGTCCAGCCGCGAGAGGGCTAGAGGTTACAAAAGAGATCGTTTGAGGCGGAGAAGGGCTTGTTCGCACTCCTTGGTCCATTCGAATGTTTCTTCCTTACGAAGAAGTTTAAAAATGGGAAGTGCGTAGTGGGAAGATTTGGCTACGAAGCGGGATAACGAGGTGAGCATCCCGTTTAGGGATTGAATTGATTTATTCGAGTTTGGCGTCGAGAATTCGGAGAAGGCCCTACATTTGTCGGGGTTCGCCTCGATTCCTCGTTTCGTCAGATAGAAGCCGGGGAACTTACCTGCCTGAACGGCGAAGGTGCACTTTTCCAAGTTGAACCTCATCTTCCATCTCCTTGCCTGGTCGAAGACTATTTTCAGGTGGAGCGTATGGTCGGATTCCTCTTGGGATTTCATGATCATGTCGTCCATGTAGACTTCGAGCATGTCTCCAACCTCACCTCGGAAGACTTTGTTCATCATCCGCTGGTAGGTAGCGTCGGCGTTCTTCAGGCCAAAAGATATTATGTTGTAGTAGTAATTTCTCGACTCGGTCATGAAGGCTGTGTATTTTTTGTCCCCCTTTGCCATGGGGATTTAATTGTACCCTGAATACGCGTCCATAAAAGACAATAATTTGAAACCTGCAGAGTTATCAACTAGTCTATCTATGTTAGGTAATGGGTAAGCATCTTTAGGGAAAGCCCTGTTAAGATCAGTATAATCAACGCACATCCTCCATTTTCCATTAAATTTTTTAATGGGTACAACGTTTGAAAGCCAGGTTGTGTAGGGGCTTCCGAAATAAAATTTGCCTCTAAGAGGGCTTTTACAGCTTTTTCAGCAGCCTCCGCTTTTTTGGGAGACTACCTACGCCTACGTTGTACTACAACCCTAGCTGCGGGGTCAATTGTCAGCTGGTGGAAGGCCATGTCGGGGTCCAGTCCGGGCATCTCAGCAGCGCTCCACGCGAACAGGTCAACATTCTCTCTTAAGCAGGCTTTCAGCTGCTTCCTTGCGAGGTGAGGGAGGCTAGTGCCAATCTTCACTCCTTTGTTTGGGTCGCTGCTGAGTAGGATAACTTCGAACTCTCTGTCTGGAATGGGGCGCCTAGGATGGGCAGGCTCTTCATTGACATCTGGCATCAGGGAGGTATTTGCTGCTAGCCAGACTCCTTTCTCTTTCTTTTCCTGCTCCTTCAAGTTATCCTTATTGAAGCGGCTGTCTAGGTTGATCGAGTCGACGTGGGGAATTGGCTTTGGCTCCTCCAAGGTGCTGGGTCGAGCCAGCTTGCTGGCAGTTCTGGGCGGCGTATTGATAGAGTTCTGCTCAAAGCATCTCCTCGTAGCTTCTATGTCCCCGTGAAGGGTGGCGACGGGACCTTTGGTCATGTAGTACTTAATCTTCAGATGAACAGTGGATGGCACGGCAATTAGTTCGGCCAGAGTTGGTCTCCCTAGGATGCACTAGTATAGAGAAGGGCAGTCTATGACTAGGAACTAGACTTTGACCGACTTGGCGGTTTCGACCGCTCTGACCATGACAATCAATTCGACATAACCATACGACTTTGTGGTCGCGCCGTTGAAGCTCTGCAGATCGGAGCCCACGTAAGGCGTCAAATGCGTTTTATTGAGTTGCAACGCCAGGAACAACTGGGAGTACCTGATGTCGACCGAGCTCCCCTAGTCGACCAGTATGCGATAAACGTCAAATTTTTCCATTTGTGCTCTCCTGATCAAAGGGATGTTGAAGTTGGGGGATCCATCGGGGAGCTCCTCGCAGTAGAACGTGATCGGAACTGAACTTCCCCGACATTTTTCGAGAGTAGAGTTATGGCTCGAGCTTGCATCGATGAGTTATTCGAACTTCCATTTCACTGATCCTACTGTGAGCTTGTTGAATACTCCGCCAGATATGACCATGGCGGAGGGGAAGGTTTCCCACGTGTTATACGTCGAAGAGTGGAGGGGTTTTCGGCACCGTCGGAGACGTAGAAGTCCTCAGGCCAAGAGATGGATATGACGATCTATAAGTTGGCGTCGTCAGAGGCTGGCTTCTCCTCCTCAACCTTCTTCGCTTCTCGGGCTTCTTGCCGAGGAGCTTCTCTTCTCTTAGTGTACTGCTTCAGGTGTCTGTCCTTGATGTGGATTTCAATCGCATCCTTGATGTGGATTCACTCTTCGGTGACGTGTTCGTGGCTCTTGTGGAAGCAGTATTACTTGGTCTTGTCTGCAATAGGCTTGTAAGGTGTTTTCCTGGAAAAACGGACTCCAGCCTGGCAAAATTCTGAGTTCATGCACTCAGATAGGATACGGTCGCGAGAGGCGGTCATCGACATGTACTTGGAAAAACGGCCGGCAGGTCCTTTGTACTCTCGAGATTCATGGGGCTTATCCTTCTTCTTCTTCTCTCCTCCTCGGCGAGGCGCCATGGGGTCATCGTGCCTCGAAACTCTAGTGTTCTCTTGATGTCGTGAATCTCGAGCATTGCTGGCAGCTTCTTTCTCCTCGTATTGAGTATTGGCTTATGCTCTGAGGAGGAGGGCATCCAGCGACGCGGGCATCTCAATTTCGACAGCCTTGGCGAAGTCACTGTGAGGGCATAGTCCCCGCTCAAGCAAATACTTTTTCATGTCGTCGGTCATGGAGACCTAGACAACTTCTCGATTGAAACTCTCAATGTTGGCTCGGACGGATTCATCTTTCCCCTGCATGATTGCCTCGAGTGTCGCCTCGGACATTGGATGGCGACGAGAAGCGGTGAAGTGCCTCGAAAACTGCCTTCCTAGGTCCCTCCAGGAAGTGATGGACTCTTCAGCGATGCTCTTGTACCATGTCATGGCACCCTTCCTCAAGGTTGTGTGGAAAAATCTGCACTTGATAACGCCTCTGACACTGTGATAATCGAGCAGCGCATCAATGTTTTCGATGTGCTCTTCGGGATCTGTGGTTTCGTCGTATGTCTCCAGGTTCAGGGGTTTTTCCAGCCCGGCGGGAAGGGGAGCGTCCATGATTGCTCGAGATAGTGGAGTGAGGTGGTCATCTTCGTCACTCTGGAGCGGTGAACCCGGCGGAGAGTAGTCGTACTTCTCTCGCCGAGGGCTATCATCGCGGTGTGGCGGCGAGTCCCTCGGTCGACTCTTCAATTTGCACGGGGACGAATGACGATTGTCTGGCCATCCGCTCTCTTTGCTCTTCTTGGCAACTGGGGAGCGTTGGTCCTCGCGGGCAGGAGTATGGTCACGCTTCAGGGGCTGCGGCCTCTTCAACTGTAGGTGGCGGCTTGGTCGTTGTGGCGACGGGCTTCGGGAGTCATACCGTTGCTGTCTCCGCGGGGGAGAGCGTGGACAGTGGTCTTTCTCCAATGCTCCAATCCTCTCATTTTGTTGATAGATCAGCGCATTGGTCTAGTTAAGGGCCGCGACCAGGGCCGCCATGGTTGGGTCGGCGTTGGCCGACACCGAGATTGGTTGGAATTTCTCTGGCGTCTTCTCCGGAGCTTTTTGGACTTTGCGGGTCTCGACGTACTGGACGTAATTATCGGCCGCATCGTTGGAGGAGGGGGAGGCGGTGTGCCCGTCTCTCCTCCTTAGAGTGTCTTCCTCTAGGGTTGGCATATCGTTGTTGTTATCAGCGTCATGGATGGGAGATAGCATGGTTTCGTGACCGCTGTTGTCGTGTTGATCGACCATGATTGGTTTTTGAAGTTTTCTGATTTGATCTATTGGTTTCAAATAAAGAAAAAAATGGGGAAACAAGGTTCCCACAGACGGCGTCACTGATCTAACCTGTCGATCAAAATAGGTAGGTGGCCGGCAACTTGTCAGTAAACTTGAATGGTCATCAAAGAAAAAAAGGGGGTACCTGCAGCCACTCCGATACTTAAGTTAGTTCGGGTGAAGAGGTGAGTAAGAAAGGGTGAGAATAGAATACCTTACCCTCCTGCAGAGGAGGGTTTTTATAGTGAGCCCCCAGCGCTGGGCCAATGGTCTCCGTTATGGGCTGAGTGTTTAATCCCACAATGGATGACTTCCAGGATTCCTGCGTGGAGGTAGGGATGAGCAGCTCGTGCTCATCGTCCTGGGTCAACCACTCCGTACTCCACGGATAGTGGGTGGACTTGCCCGTTACGAAGGGAAGAACGGTTCCACGAGGCGTACGGGTCTGTTGGTGACGTGTCCTCGGGTGAGGGGCACGTGGGGAACATACTCCCTGCTGGCCCTAGTGGGTTGGGCTAGCACTTTGGGCCGTCCTCGACGTAGGACTGAATAGGATTGTGCTCGACGATGGGTCAGCCACATGCCCAGTCCAGAACACTTTTTAAAAAAATTTATCATTTTCAATCGAATTTTTAAAATAATCTAATGTAAAATCATATTTTTTATACTAAATTTTTAAATATGTGGTGTAATATTATAATTAATAAAATATAATTTTTTTATCGCTTTTTTTAAATATATCAAAAAACTACAAAACACATTGGAATTTTTCAAAATTTTAGTAGTGTTAATTATTTTTATCTATCGAATATGAACTGCCGAGTTTTTCAAAAATCTAGAAAATTATCAAAGATATCAAATTCATCAAAAAATTCAGTATATTAAATTCATTTTTTTAAAAATCAATAAAAATACATTTGGTCAGAAATTTCAAATGTATCATAACAAAAACCTGATAAGTTAAATTCTTTTTAAATATACTATTAGATATTTTAATTTTATTCAAAAATTTCATTTGTTCTACCGGATTTTTCGTGCGCTTTTTTTAATTAAAATTTTGTCAAAAATAATATGGATACTAACAAACAAATGCGGGATGTATGTCGGGACTGACACTAGAACAAATAACATTTTTCATGAGGAAGTTTTCACCTCGAACAATAGAAAATTGAGGTATAAAGCCAAGGAGCTCTATTTTTATTATTAAAAAAAATTCCTCGATTTCTCATAAGACCGGGGTGAAAAAACAACTCAGTACAAACTTCGATTCCCCTCTATTGCAGTTTATGATTCTATTTATTTATAAGTGTAAACAAAATGTTCTAACCCTTCGGTTTTCTAATTAACCGAGGCATAAAATAATAAGATTTTACTATAAAAGCACTCGTTAAACAGATTTTACCATAATTCTTACTAATATGAAGCTGCCCCAAGCATCATTTTTTGGGATAGATTGCAAGACAGAAAAAATCTTTTATCTTGAACAAAATATTTTTTCTGCTCTTGCTATCCATCCCAACATAATGGTGTTGATGTTGTCTTTGTTGTATTTTTGGAATAACCCTCAGTTAAAGAATGGAGCTCAACATTTGAAGAGTACTCAGTTGATAGATTGTAAGTGCAGAAAATCATTCTTGTTTCAAAAAATTTGTTTTAATGGGTATGCAACAAAATTTGGATATCCCCGAAGATTTGTTATAAACAATGTATTTTAATATTTTGTGTAAATAATGTATTTTCTAAAAATAAATAAAAGAATTATTCACCTCGGTTTTCTTCATCACCGAGGTGATACTTAAAAGGAGAAGGTATAAAACCTCGATTTTATATTAAAAGTGAGGTGGTTAATAATCATATTTTACTATAAAAACACTCCTTAAACAAAATTTACCCTAAAACTAACTTATATATAGCCGCCCTAAAGAGAGGAAATATTCACCACCGTCCACTTTGATCATGAGTTTCTACTAAAGATTTCTGAGATAGATTGCAAGTGCAAAAAATAAAAATTCTCATTGAAAAATAGATCTCTAGCATCTTGCATGGGACCTGGACATGTAAAATAAAATTTATTATTGGGAAACATATTTTACAATGTATATTTTAATATTCTTTGTAAATAATGTATTTTGAAAAAAATAGCTTATTCACCTCGGTTGTCTTCGGGGCCGAGGGGATGGTTAAGCTTTTTTTTTTTTACTATATTCATTGTTCTTAAACAAATCTTTGTCGTCCATTTAATGTTTATCAACGCTGAAAAATTTGCCATTAGTGATCCGCGTGAAAGCTAAGGGACATCCGTTATAAAAGCATGTTGAATATTGAAAATCTAACCTAAATGAAACATGAAGCGCTTGAAAGAAAAAGACGTTTGGAAAAGTTCTCTAAGATGGATTGTAAGAGCAAAAAATTACTTGAGTTTAAGGTTTGTTTTCTTAAATATTTATTTGAGCACAAAATCATATTTTTGAATATTTATTTTATTTATCTAACCCTTATTTTGTTTTCGCGTCCGAGATAAAAAAAACACTTTTTGTAATAGTGTGACAGTATAAATTCTCTCATTAGCAACATGAACTCTCTAACTACATGTTTTTTAATGCTCTTTAGTGTTGTAAAAATAACAGTTAATTATGAAACGATTTACAAAATTTAATTATTCTTCTATGCATACTTCATCATCTGTCTATCTGAAGCCTCTGAATAATTGAAGATAAGATCAAAAAAATTTACGTAAGAAAATAGTATGCAGTACAATATCAATATTCCTTCCACTACACTGATTTTGTGGGAAAATGACTATACTATTGTACCATTGTGTCTCCCATTTTCGCAAACCGTTATGCAAGAATATATCTACATTTGTGTATTCCATTTCTGCCCTCCAACAGATCTTTTCATTGCCTATATAAAGGAGTCTTTGAAGAATGGAGAAGAACTACTACACAATACACAACTTTTGGCAAAAGAGCTATCATGTAAACTTTGCATACTGTGAATATTTTGAGAGAAAGAAAAACAATCACACAAGGAATTTTTGTTCATATACTTTCATAGTAAACATTTTTGCGTGAAACTTTTTGTAATTCATTTGTGTAATCTTCTTTCTTAGAAGCATCTTGTAACACATTTTGTATCTCAACTTTTGAGTTGTATTTCCTTGAGAGACTAGGGTATAGTCAGAATTTCTCAAGAAGACATTGACAGTTAGTCTTTGTGGTTATAATCAAGTTTGATTATAGTGGATTAGGTCCTTGTGATAAGGCCAAATCACCTTGGCGGGTAAAATGGAGGTAGCTTTGTTAATAGCGAACCAGGATAAAAAAAATCGCGTTCATTATTTTTGTTCTAAGTTTTCTCCTTGTTGTTTTGGGTAGCAAAAGTTTTTCATTCTAGAGACCCAATTTAAAACCCCCTCTCTTGTGTTTCCGTTACCTTCACCTACACATGAAAATAATTGTAACATTTGGCACTTAAGACTTGGTCATCCTTCATATGACAGGTTGATTGAAATAAAGAAAACTTTTCCTTTTGTCAAAATTATGCTGTCTAATATGCCTTGTGATGTTTGCTTCTATGTCAAGCAAAAGAGATTACCATTCCCTAATAGCACTCACAAGTCTGTTTACATGTTTGACTAAGTACATATGGATATATGGGGTCCGTTATCCATCCCTTCGATAAATGGTCACAAATATTTTCTCATAGTTGTTAATGATAAAAGTCGATTTACATGGATTTTTGTCATGAAATGTAAATCAGAAACACCAAACCTTATTAGAGATTGTGTTTCTATGGTTCACACTCATTTTAATATCAACATCAAATGCATTAGATTAGATAATGATAATGAGTTTATTCTTAGAGATTTCTATAAGAAAATTGGAATTTCATATCATACTTCATGTGTTGGTACTCCTAAACAAAATGGTATAGTTGAGAGGAAGCACCAACATATACATGATATTACTAGAGCATTTATATTCCAAGCCCAACTACCTAATTTTTTTTTTGGTCTTATGCAGTTATCCATTCCATTCATATTATTAGTAGACTTACCACACCTTTCTTGCACAACAAGTCACCAGTTCAAATTCTACATCAATACTTACCTAATATTGATCTTCTTAGAGTTTTTGGTTCTCTTTGTTTTGCTTCAACCCTACAAGCCAACAGGAAGAAACATGACTCTAGATCAAAGAAATGTGTGTATCTAGGTTTGAAGATTGGTGTTAAGGAGCACATTTTATTTGACTTGCATTCCAAAGAAATTTTTTTCTCTAGAGATGTTGTTTTCTTTGATTCCCTTACAAACATTCCACCAATATCTCATAAAATTCTCATTCTTCACATTACAATTATTCCCATAAAACTGGTATATTTGAATTTCATTAATTTCAAGATTCTCAATCTCATATCACACCAGATAGTCATTGTAACACCCTAAACCCCCACGTAAAATAATACCATTATCAGAGTAAAATTCATAAAAATTCAGCACATAGGATGTTACTTTCTAACATACACCTGCTCATGCATACGACATGTAACACATACTCATTATTATAAACGGTACTACAAAATATTTATTAAAAATTCTCCTCAATAAGCAGCGGAAAACTTCTTCGAAATAATGACTAAAAATATAATGTGTTTAAACCACTTAACCAACATCAATTAACCAAAGTAATAACGGCTAATGAAGTAAATAACAACAAGCATTCCATATCCCCAGTATTACACATCAGAGCAGACGCGGACTCAAATAAAATAAAGTAGAAGACTTCATCTTCACTAACTTCGACTCTGCACTAGCCTTGATTATCTGCACGATGTCGTATAAAACATCATTCCAACAGAAGGGTGAGATTCTCAATCAACAAAAGAAATGCATAATATAAATATAAGAGCATATAATCATTACACAATTCACCCTATCATCACAACTTCAACCCAATTACAATTTCCCACACAAGCAGACAATCATATAATCCAAAACATAACACAACACAATGCAATGCAATGAGACTCACAACTCAACTCAATGTATGTGGTACCAATTCGATCCCTTTTACATGATCATAATTCCCTTCGGAATTTCCATATAAGTCCCTCACACCCCACATGGGCACACGACATCCGTGATCGCTCACACCCCACATGGGCACACGAACACCCGTAATTGCTCACACCCCACACTGGCACACGATTACCTCAACAACAACAACAACATGATTCCATTTCAAGGAATCCGGATAAGGCGCTCACACCCCACATGGGCACACGACTTACCATGCAACTTATGCAACATGATATGCATTCAACGACAACAAACAACAACGACCAATGCATGTGACTATCATACAGTCAATACATCACACCACAACTATCCAATATGCAGCATATACCTGCCAAAACATGCAACAATTGAAATCCACAACTACAACACACATTCGCAAACCCGAACTCAACATCTCGACGTTCAACACATCACAACATACACGAAAACACAATTAACGCATCGAATAGTTGGAATTCTGGAATTGAAAATAATTTTAACAGAAATTACACAAAACCAGCTTTCAAATGATTTAAAAGGCGACTGAAACAGGCCTACGGATCAAATGATATGAATTTTTAAAGTTTTAGAAAATTTTATTTGTTCCAGTGGCAGCCAAATACTGTTTCTGCTCGCCTGATGTTTGCCCAGCGAACTCACCTTCGCCCGGAGAAATTCCCATTTGCCCAGCGAAATTTCCCTTTCGCCCAAGGCTTGCCCAGCGAAGCAGAAGCGAATTTCCTCCCCCATACAAATTTCAGTAGCACCTATTTTCCACCCTTCGCTAGCCTCACAGTTCGCCAGACGACCTCCAAGCGAGATCGCTTCTCCGACGAAAATGTGCGAATCAGCAACCCTGCAGTTGCAATTCTGCACAGTCCAGACCCCAAAATTCCTTGCGAGTTCAATACCATACAGTCCAGAATGCACATAAATCACATGATTATCATACAACAATAACACACATCAATTAGAACCTCCTATAACACAAAAACCATAATCCAACAGTCAATGTACACCATTTACATGTTATCACGGACACCGACACGCAACCAAAAATAACCAAAACAACTAGAACAATTAGAGAAATGCATAGAGATGAACCTAACAATTTACACACCCTCATACATATATTATTTATCCCTTAAGTGATCAAAGAACCCCACCCTTACCTTAGTGATGATTCTTCAAATGCTCTCTAAGCCCTAGCTCTGTTCCTCTTTTCTCCAAACACGATCGTTCACAAATAATTTTGCCCCTTTCAAATTTTCTTCTTTCCTACTATAACCTTTAGACCTCTAATATGGTTTTCCTTCCTTACCCTTACTAATCCTCATGAATAGTCCATTTTGCCCTCCTTATTTTTCTACTCCTACTATCCAATTTTTAAATAAAGAAAATAATTAAACTGATTATTTTAAATCTAAATAATTCCAACTAAATTATTTAAATTAATAATTACCTAATTATTATTACTCATATAATATTATTCCAATAAATAATTACAAACTAATATTGATCATTAATTACTAACCACACCACTCATTTCTACATAATTGGTCACACACACCCAATACCTTATTCTCTATAATTCTAAGGTCACTACCTCATACTAAGGCAATCCAAACGTAACCTAACACACATAAACACATACATACACACAACATCATAAAATTTAAATTACGAGAATAAATAAAATAAATCGGAGCATTACAACTCTCCCCCACTTAAAATATTTTCGTCCTCAAAAATTTACCTTATACGAATAACTCCGGATACTACTCTCGCATCCTGCTCTCTAATTCCCAAGTCATATTTCCACAGGCAACGCCTCCCCACACTACCTTCACAAGAGTGATCTCCTTACCCCTCAATTGCTTCACTTCGCGGTCTTCAATCCGTATTGGTAAAGCCTTAACCGTAAGGTTATCCCTTACTTCTACATCATCCATCGGAATCACGTGTGACGGATCCGGAACATACTTCTGAAGTTGTGACACATGGAACACATTATGCAAATTCGACAAATTGGGTGGCAACGCCACTCTGTAGGCAACAGGTCCAACTCTTGCAGAAATCTGATATGGACCAATAAACCGAGGAGTAAGCTTTCTCGACTTCAATGCACGTCAAACGCCGGTCACCGGAGTGACTCTCAAGAACACATGATCCCCTTATTGAAACTCAAGATTTTTCCTCCTCTTATCATGGTAGCTCTTCTGCCTACTCTGCGAAGCTTTCATCTTTTCCCAAATCAACTTCACCTTTTTAGTAGTCTACTGAACAATCTCAGATCCAAGTACTACGCTCTCACCGGATTCATGCCAACACAAAGGCGTCTGACACCTCTGACCATACAAAGCTTCAAAAGGCCCCATTCCAATAACTGTTATTATAAGTGAACTCAATCAATGGCAAATGGCTATCCCAAGTACCTCCCTGTTCAAGCACACAAGCCCTCAACAAATCCTCCAAAGATTGTATAGTTCTCTCCGTCTGTCCATCCGTCTGCGGGTGATAAGTTGAACTCAATCTCAGTTTCAATCCCAAGGCTTCTTGCAAACTCCCCCAAAATATGGAAGTGAACCTTGGATCTCTATCCGACACAATACTCAACGGAACTCCATGCAACTTCACAATCACCTGAATATAAATCTCTGCCAGCCTCTGCAAAGGAAAACTGATATTAATCGGAATAAAATGTGCCGACTTTGTCAGTCTATCCACCATTACCCAAATGGCATCATGCCCTCTCAGAGTATTAGGAAACCCAGTCACAAAATCCATAGAAATGTTGTCCTACTTCCACTCTGGAATATCTAATGGTTTCATCAAACCAGCAGGTTTCTGATGTTCTACCTTCGCCTTTTGGCAAGTCAAACAAGCATATACAAACTTAGCTACATCACGCTTCAATCCAGGCCACCAAAATATCTTGTTCAAGTATTGATACATCTTTGTAGCTCCTGGATGGATACTCAAGCTACTCCTATGACTTTCTTCTAGAATAATTCTTTTCAACTCAGGATCATCAGGAATACAAATCCTATCACGGAATATCAACACACCTTGTTCATCCACTCTGAATTCATTACTTTCTGCCTGTTCATTTCCAATCATCAAATCCACCAGTTTTACATCCAACTTCTGACCCTATCTGATACTATTAAGAAATTCATTGTTGATCTTCAGTATACCCAACATCACACTATACGGTGTCTGTTCGCAAACTAAACTCATATGCAAGGTCTTCCGATTCAAATCATCAGCCACGACATTAGCTTTACCGGGATGATAGTTCAAGCCGAAATCATAATCCTTTAAGAATTCTAACCACCTCCTTTGTCTCATATTCAACTCCTTCTGATCAAACAAATGCCTTAAGCTCTTATGATCACTATACACTTCAAATCTGGAACCATAAAGATAGTGCCTCCAAATTTTCAATACGAATACCACTGCAGGTAATTCCAAATCATGATTTGGATAATTCCTCTCATGGACCCTTAAATGTCGTGAAGCATAAGTCACAACCTTACCATCCGGCATTAACACACCTCATATACCCATCAAAGAAGCGTCGCAATACACCACAAACGGTTTATTTAGTTCGGGTATGAAATTCTGGTATCAGATATGTGATGTCAAGTGCGATGTCACAACATCAATATCTGTTGTATGAACAAGGCAATAATAGTAATCAGAAAGTGCACACAGAATTTGTTCACCCAGTTCGGTCTAACAACCTACATCTGGGGGCATACCAAGCCAGGAAGGAAGTCCACTATTAGCAGTATCAAATTACAGACTCAACAAACCAGTTGACAATCCACTAACTTAATCACTACCCAATGACCCTTCTATCTAAGTCCTCCCTAGATAAGAGACTCCATCTCACTCCCAATCATCGCAATGATGTCTAGCAGTCAACATCTCAGTCACTGCATCAACAGCTTGATTTCCAAAAACTCTCCAAACACGTAGAAGACACACTCCTATAACAATACCTAGACATGACCCTCATGACTAAGAACAATACTTAGAGTTGCTTAACAGCTTCCTCTAAGAACAATGACCATCTCACAATCCGAGTGGTTCAGACATACCAACTCTCCTAGAGAGTGGTTCACAAACTCAGCCCTTAGAATTTACATGATGGCTCGCTTCTTAAACTAGGTTACAATGCTTCTATTTATAACCTATTTCCCAACTGGATTTGGGCTTTAAATCTTTGCATATTAACTGCTACAAATCTGCAGAAGATTCTGCTACTAAATAGATCTTCAATTAAATCTTCAATTAAATCTTCATATCTTTTAGCCTTAAAGACAACAACAAGACCTGCTCCAAATCTGATTGCAACTGAATATATCTTTACCAAGATATTCGCCTACAGTCTCTCACTCTCTTCAGCAGAATATCTCTCCAATAACAGAAACACGCAGCCCTAAACATCACAATCTGATGTTCTAATGTTCTGGTATAGTGATGTCAAGACATCGCATGTGACATCAGTCTTCAGAACTTTAACTCTTCAACACCTTAACATTCACTAATGTTATGACTCAATGTTAAGACAACAGACATAAGACATCAACATTGTTTTACCAAAATTCTAGTCAATCCAAGAACTAACAATCTCCCCCTTTGGCTAATTTTGGCTAAAACAATCTCTGCTAACATCAGAGAACCCAACAGTGGATAAAAATTGATAAATTTTCAACAAACTCAAATACCACTTCAACAAGCTGCACATACTCACAAACCAGCATCATGGGGCAAACTCCCCCTCAAAACAAGAACCAGCTCACAGCTGTTCACACACTCTCCCCCTCAACTACAGCACCTTGGCAATACATGGGCTACCTCTCCCCCTTTTTAGCCACAATTTGACAACCTCTGAATCTGACAACTAACATACTCAGAACAAAATCCAGACTCAATAGCTGAACAAACATTGGGGTAAATGTATACTGCTGATTCAATCCATTGACATCTTGTCCGACACCATGAAACCAGGTCTAAACTGTCAAGTACACCATGAACTTCACCAGTAACACAATGTCACGACATCTTGTCTGACATTACAATCTTGATAAACAACTTCTTCAACAAAAGATCAACTCCCCCTATCTAAGATAACCAGTGCTCCATTGCAAGATGAACACCTTAAATGAATGGAAAACATAAGACTCATCTTCATGTCTTCAAGAGCGCACCCTCTGTTCAACACACCTGCTGAACGCATTCACTTAATGCTTGATCCTCAAACAACACTAGTACATTTAACTGACAGAAGTTGCTCCTTCAACAAGAAACACCACAAAATCACCAATGATATCCCATGACACCTTTATGATCATATAGTAAGAATGTACCAGGATCACATCCAACAACCTCTTGGATTGAGACCAAAATCATCATTGATCCCTCTCATCCAGAAACCATCCATACCCTATACAAATCCACCTTGAATTTTACAGCCATAGACATTCTTGTTCCACACAATCATCCACAAGATCTGAGGAACAAATACACTGCCTTCCACTGAACTCTAAGTAAACTCCTCTTACTTAGAATTAATAACACACGTCAAGACAAGTGTGACATCTCCCATCAACAAAGACCCTCACAAAGTTTTTCCAAAACTGCATAAAATTGTCTTCAGACTTCTCCTCAGAAGCATGTGCGCACATGATACAAACAATTAGCTTCACATGGCTAGAACCATTCATGTCCACACCAACATGTCATCCAACAGCCTAATGTCATAACATGTTATCTGACATTATATCCTCATAAGATTCAACCAATCTTCACAATCTTGATCAGCATGCAATCTTCATAATATATGTACCTTTGCAGCAAAATCCATAGACAAGTACTCCCCCAGTCATGGTTAACTAATGCTCTAGATAAAGATGAACATTTTAGCACACTTGCTGAGCACATGCATTTTGGTACCATTGTCCCTTTTTCCAAAGGCGGTCGTTCCCTATCATACTCTTCATCTTCAGACTTCCAATTAATCAATACCTAATCTACTTCAGTCTTCTCTACATTCTCCATCCAAGGCAGACCTTCTACTTCATCATTCTCCCGTATGACTATGTAGACGCTCCTTAGGCATAATTTATGCACCAAACTCCTGAACCAGAGCAAAATCATCCTTCACCAAGGATATTTAACCAGATAATGTCCCAACACAAGTTATAACATTTGCCACACACCAAGATATCATCACCATGTTTCTTGATATGCTCCACCAACTGGACTTACTATTGCAAGTAATCCAAATAACTAGAGAATTAAACTCTCATCCACCTTCAAGAAGAATAATCTCCTTGAGTCTTCAACTCATCACCCTTCTGCCTAAGAGTAACTTGTTCCAAGACAATCCTCAATAATAACCAGCTGCCACACTCTGATTATCTTGATTCTTCGAATCCACTTCTGAGATCAACCAAATGCCACAGTTTGATCACCTCATTCATGAATCCTCATATGAAAACAACCAAATGCCACATTTTAACCTTTTCCACGTTTGTCAGACCTCTCACAAAGATATCTTGATCCACCAAGGAAACTTGATCTTCAAGTCACATGTTCCACTTGCTCAAAAGCAAACACACTTAGACTCCCTAAGCCATGGTCATGTAACATCTTCTCCTTCCTGCAGCTCTCGCAAGCTGCCATGAGAACGATCTTTTTGAAGCATCCTATTGTTCATTCCTGTAGATCACCCTATCATTAGCTGATGTGCCACATCACCAGCTGAGACTCCTGATGTTAAGCTAGATGTCAGACCATTATGTCATCCAACTGTTGAATTCAGCTCTACCTTCTGCCACTCAGAAGAACCTCCTCCCTTTACAGAAACAGATTTCCATGCTCTCATAGACTTGATTCAACAATCAAGTTTGAGTAGACAACCTCCATCCTGCTTAGAAACTCCAAAGACTTCAAACCTACCACATCTGAATCTTCGGAAAATAAGTAGTCCAAGACTACCCCATAGCAATACTAAAGAAAGTCACTTCCCTTAGTAGAGCCGTCAGTAGAAAGCCAGAGATAACTGTCACTTATCCTCGACCTTCACAACCAGAGCAAACACCATGCTCCAAACCACTTAGATCAGAAATAAACTGATCCAAGCTGTAACCACCAAGATTATGATGTCTTCATAGTATTCCATCTTTATCTTCAACAGCACCACCATCTGGACAAGTCATTCACAATACTTACTAGGAACAGATGTTAAGCAATAATCCCAGGTCAACACCTAGGCAACTTGTGAGCGAATGTAGAACCCCTCCCGTGATTCTCCAAACCTCTGATGAAAAGATGTTAAAACAATAGACAGAACATCCTTAATCTTGTCTTTCAAGGATAATCACTTAAATACTTGTGAATTTCACAAATAGCAATTGATCCCTGTGGTTTAACCCTTCTTCAGATTCCAGCATCTTCTGAATCTTCTTCATGACAGACCATTATGACAACCATTCATACCACAAAAGCCTTCTAGGATAGGTCAGTGTCTTGATCTTTTACTCCACCCTGAGCAAAGAACTGATATGATGTTTCAACATCAGTTCCGACATTAGTCTAAACAACATCTCCTAATCATATGAATCCACACATATCTCTTGTAGGGAACACATGAGAGTATATCAGCATCTGATCAACTTCCAAGATTAGACCAACAAAATTGCAGTAACTTGCATAACACACTCTTCCAGAAGCTTCTTCTTATCAGCACAAGGTTCAGACCTCTTGTCTAACTTAAGAGTGATAACTGCATAAACATACCATAGACAAACTGCTACTTTCAATCCTTCGCGCCATAAAACTGGAAGAGTTCATTCCAACTAATGCAGACACCAATTGACCACAGGCTGATTTACACTGCTACTGCACACAAAATCTTGGATGCATTTACCCTATAATATGGTCCTCAGACAGTTTAGCTCAACCAAGGATCAACTCATTCTCTTCTGCTATCAGGATTACTACCTTTTCTTCAACCAGCACATCTGAGATGCTATGACATTATAAACATCGTCTCAAAATTTGTTCAACTTCACAGCATCAGTGACCCTTCAAAGCAGCTACAATCTAAGAGGTCTTAGACTTAGCATTTACCATAAACTGCTAATGTGTAGCGCGATGTCGAGACATTAGAATTGACATATTAAGCTCAGCTTCTTTCTTGATGAAACTTCCTCCTCATTAGGTCACCACAACTAAGCTCAAGAGATGACTTATCAAGATCTTCACTCCCGCATGAAAGATTTGACAGTGATACTCTTTTGCTTTGGCTCTAACCTCTTCTTTCACCATCATGAAAACATAAATAAGGAATCACTGTTCTGGACAGATAGGCCTTCAATGTTTGATTTGAACTATATTCTTCTTCAAAACAAAACTGAAACTTCCATGTCATACACTATTTAATAAGATCCATTCACCTTTTGATCACTTCTTTCCCAAAACAAAGATATGACATAATCCTCAAGTATCTTTGGCATCTCTAACCAACCGGTTGAAGCTGTCTTGCATAGACTACAAAATCAGAGAATATCCTGCTGAGGAGACCAAACCCTAATGTCTTTCCAAGAGGATATCTTCCTAGAATCTCAACACCAGAGATACAAGAACCAACCAGGGTTGCAACAGATACCATGCAGCGGAACACATAACAACTCCTCAACAACCTTCAGGCACTACTCAAAAATCCTTGCACACTATCAACATAAACCACAATACTTTATCATGAATAGTCCATCCTTCACTCCAAGGGATCATCCAAATAACTCTCTTCCTTGCTCATGAACCAGAAAGTATCTTCCCTAGATCTCATCCAGAAACAGACAGGATGCCTGCTCTAATACCAATTGAAATTCTGGTATCAGATATGTGATGTCAAGTGCGATGTCACAACATCAATATCTGTTGTATGAACAAGGCAATAATAGTAATCAGAAAGTGCACACAGAATTTGTTCACCCAGTTCGGTCTAACAACCTACATCTAGGGGCATACCAAGCCAGGAAGGAAGTCCACTATTAGCAGTATCAAATTACAGACTTAACAAACCAGTTGACAATCCACTAACTTAATCACTATCCAATGACCCTTCTATCTAAGTCCTCCCTAGATAAGAGACTCCATCTCACTCCCAATCATCGCAATGATGTCTAGCAGTCAACATCTCAGTCACTGCATCAACAGCTTGATTTCCAAAAACTCTCCAAACACGTAGAAGACACACTCCTATAACAATACCTAGACATGACCCTCATGACTAAGAACAATACTTAGAGTTGCTTAACAGCTTCCTCTAAGAACAATGACCATCTCACAATCCGAGTGGTTCACACATACCAACTCTCCTAGAGAGTGGTTCACAAACTCAGCCCTTAGAATTTACATGATGGCTCGCTTCTTAAACTAGGTTACAATGCTTCTATTTATAACCTATTTCCCAACTGGATTTGGGCTATAAATCTCTGCATATTAACTGCTACAAATCTGCAGAAGATTCTGCGACTAAATAGATCTTCAATTAAATCTTCAACCAAATCTTCAATTAAATCTTCATATCTTTTAGCCTTAAAGACAGCAACAAGACCTGCTCCAAATCTGATTGCAACTGAATATATCTTTACCAAGATATTCGCCTACAATCTCTCACTCTCTTCAGCAGAATATCTCTCCAATAACAGAAACATGCAGCCCTAAACATCACAATCTGATGTTCTAATGTTCTGGTATAGTGATGTCAAGACATCGCATGTGACATCAGTCTTCAGAACTTTAACTCTTCAACACCTTAACATTCACTAATATTATGACTCAATGTTAAGACAACAGACACAAGACATCAACATTGATCAACATTGTTTTACCAAAATTCTAGCCAATCCAAGAACTAACAGGGTAGAATCAAAACTGGAGCTTTAGTCAATCTCCTCTTCAGCTCAACGAAACTCTTCTCGCAGTGAACATCCCACACAAACGCTTTACCTTTGCAAGTCAACTGAGTCAACGTAAGTGCCAACTTCAAAAAACTTTCAATAAACCTATGGTAATAACCAGCCAAGCCCAAAAAGCTTCTAATCTCAGTTACCAACTTCGGAGCCTCCCACTGTAGAACTGCATCTACCTTGGATGGATCCACAACAATAGCATCACCTAAAATAACATGACCAAGGAAACTTACCTCTCTCAACCAGAATTTGCACTTAGATAACTTAACATAGAGCTTTTTTTCTTTTAACACTTGTAACATGATCCGCAAATGCTCAGCATGTTCTTCTTCTTACTTCGAATAGATTAGAATGTCGTTAATAAAGACAACCACAAATTGATCCAAGAAAGCATGAAAAACCCGATTCATATACTCCATGAATACACCAGGTGCCTTAGTAACTCCGAACGGCATCACTACATACTCATAATGTCCATATCGGGTCCTGAAAGTCGTCTTTTGAATATCTTCATCCTTTACTCGTATCTGATGATAACCCGACCTCAAGTCAATCTTGCTAAACACACGGGCACCCACTAACTGATCCATCAAGTCATCTATTCTTGCAATGGATACTTGCTCTTAATCGTCACTTTATTCAGCTATCTGTAATCGATACATAACCTCATACTGCCATCCTTTTTCTTCACCAACAACACCGGAGCTCCCCAAGGTGATACACTTGGTCTCACAAATTTCTTTTCTAACAACTCTTCCAGTTGCTTCTTCAGCTCTGTTAATTCTGATGCCGACATCGTGTATGGTGCCATAGAAATAGGTCTGGTACCAGGGACAAGATCAATAGTAAACTCCACTTCTCTCTGGCGGTAGATCAGCAATATCATCCGAAAACACTTTAGGAAATTCACACACTACTTGCAATTCATTAATCACCGACTCACTCTCCACTGACAGGGATGCAAACAATGCAAGCACTTGAGCTTCTTCTTCTAAGAGCTCTCTCAACTCTCTAGCAGATGGAAAACCATCTTCTTCCTCTTCCTCAGAAGCAAGAAATCGCACCGACTTGTTAAAATAGTTAATATGAACATGATTGAACTCCAACCAGTTCATACCCAAGATCACATCAAGATTTCCCAACGGCAAGCAAATAAGATCCACATCAAATTCCTTACCAAAGATTGATAGTGGACAATTCAAACAAACTAGGAAAGTGGTCACCGATCCCTTTGCAGGAGTTTCGACAACCATCTCTCCCTTCATAGGAGAAACAACAAGGCCTAGCTTTATCAGACAATCAGCAGCAATAAAAGAATGAGTAGCACCAGTATCAATAATACCAATCAACGGTGTATTATTAATGTAACATATACCTCTGATCAGTCTATCATCACTTGAAGTCTGAGTCCCTGTCAAAGAGAACGTCTTTCCTCCAGTTGAAGCTTGCTTTGGCTTCTGGCAACGAGTACTAATATGGCCCTGTTCTCCACAGTTGTAACAAGTCACCACCTTAACCTTGCAGTCAGCAATCAGATGTCCTGCTTGTCCACACTTGAAGCATTTATTCACATAACTCGTGAACTCATGAACATGATGGCCTAGCTCACTACACCTGTAACACTTAAGAAGAGCAGGGGCACCTCCCCCACTCGACTTCTTGCCATCAGCGTATTTCTATTTACCCTTCTCAGCTGGAGCTGCATAAGGCTTCCCACGGTTCACCGATTGTTTTCCCCTTCTCTCGGCCAGCCCTTTAAAGTGAGCCGATCGAGCCTTGTTATCTTCCTCAAAGATCCTACAACAATCCACTAAATCTGGAAACCTTCTGATTCGCTGATAACCAATCGCCTATTTGATCTCAGGTCTCAATCCATTCTCAAACTTGACACACTTTGAGAACTCAGTAGTTGTCGCACTGTAGTGAGGATAAAACTTAGCCAGGTCTGAGAATTTGGCAGCATACTCCGTAACCGACATGTTACCCTGCTTCAATTCCAGAAACTCAATCTCTTTCTTTCCTCGGACATCTTCAGGAAAATACTTCCTCAAGAACTCCCTACTGAACACAACCCAAGTGATTACCTCTCCTATTGCTCCCAACAATAACGAGTGTTAACCCACCAGTCATCAGCCTCCTTAGCCAGCATGTGAGTACCTAACCGCACCTTCTGTGCCTCAGAACATTCCATAACCCAGAAGATTCTTTCGATCTCCTTGAGCCAAGCCTGCGCTCCATCCAGATCATATCTTCCCTTGAAGGTAGGCGGTCTATTCTTCCAAAACTCATCATTTTCACCATCATGAGGCGAGTTCTGTATCGCTTGAGCAACAACCTGCAAAGCAGTATCAATAGCATCATCGTTCCTTCCAGCCATTCTAAATCTGTTACGCATCAACAACATAACACAATGGTTAAGGAAACGACATCGACAATAATCAACTGTCACACGACAACAACTCAACAACTTGGCCGGACAGACCGACCTGCTCTAATACCACTATGTAACACCCTAAACTCCTGCGTAAAATAATACCATTATCAGAGTAAAATTCATAAAAATTCAACACATAGGATGTTACTCTCTAACATACATCTGCTCATGCATATGACGTGTAACACATACTCATTATTATAAACGGTACTACGAAATCTTTATTAAAAATTCTCCTCAATAAGCAGCGGAAAACTTCTTCGAAATAATTATTAAAAATATAATGTGTTTAAACCACGTAACCAACATCAATTAACCAAAGTAATAACGGCTAATGAAGTAAATAACAACAAGCGTTCCATATCCCCAATGTTACACATCAGAGCAGACGCCGACTCAAATAAAATAAAGTAGAAGAGTTCATCTTCACTAACTTCGACTCTACACTAGCCTTGATTATCTGCACGATGTCGTATAAAGCATCATTCCAACAGAAGGGTGAGATTCTCAATCAACAAAAGAAATGCATAATATAAATATAAGAGCATATAATCATTACACTATTCACCCTATCATCACAACATCAACCCAATTACAATTTCCCACACAAGCCGACAATCATATAATCCACAACACAACACAACACAATGTAATGCAATGAGACTCACAACTCGACTCAATGCATGTGGTACCAATTCGATCCCTTTTACATGATCATAATTCCCGTCGGAATTTCCATATGAGTCGCTCACACCCCAAATGGGCACACGACATCTGTGATCGCTCACACCCCACATGGGCACACGAACACCCTTAATCGCTCACACCCCACATGGGCACACGATTACCTCAACAACAATAACACGATTCCATTTCGAGGAATCTGGATAAGGCGCTCACACCCCACATGGGCACACGACTTACCATGCCACTTATGCAACATGATATGCATTCAACAACAACAAACAACGACGACCAATGTTTATGACTATTATACAACCAATACATCACACCACAACTGTCCAATACGCAGCATATACCTGCCAAAACATGCAACAATTGCAATCCACAGCTACAACACACATCCGCACAACCAAACTCAACATCTCGACGTTCAATACATCACAACGTACACGATGTAGCGTGCGGTTTTTTTCGATGACGCGGACACCTTACCGCGGATTTGGGTATTGGGTGCTAATTTCTGATTTATGTATTTATCCTATGAAGCTGGTTAAGGAAGGGGGAGATATTTTAAACTAACCCTGCACGCAAATGTTTTCTTTAACAAATGCTAAGAGATCGGGGATCGGGGTCTGGTTATACAAAGGGAAGCTATTAGCACCCATTGTATCTATGGTGATCCATGGAACCTTCTTTTTGCATGTATTTCTATTAACTTGAAATGCTTTCTTGTGTTTATCTGCTGTGGATTGGGAAAGTTTCTCCTTTGGGAGGACTGAGGAAATGTTTTTGTTGTTTTCGGGTTTTCTGTTGTTTTTGGGAAGGTGCTTGACCTAAAGTTTTTGGTTTGTGTGCTCGCTAAGATTTCGCAATCTTATGCCTACGTATTCCCATAAAGAGATTTGGGAAATCAGAGCAATCGTAGTTCCTCCTATTCTATGGGAGGAAAAAATATTTGGTGTCTTGTTCAAAGCCTAAGATTGAAGCTAAACGAGTATTTGTGTCTTGTTCAAAGCCCATGATTGAAGCTAAAAGGGTGATTGAGAGAGAGAGAATTTGTCATCTCTAAAGGGAGATATGTCACCTATTCATCACAAATGTTGAGAGATTGGTTATAAAGGGGAATTACTTTAACTGGGATATGTAGAATCCAGCAATGCCATAATTTCCTTTATAAGAGGGATGTCATGAAGGAAGAAAGTTTTAACTCAGTGTAGAGCAATGCTACTTTTCCCTTTATGAATATTTCATGCTAAGAGAGGGACATTGGCTTGGATGTATGGAATCCAGAGGCTTGCCACTTATAGCTATTAGATGAAAGAGAGATTTTAGCCAGGATAAAGGAGGGACTCCAGCTTGGACTTTGAATCAAACAAGTGTGCCACTTACAGCAATTATCTGGAAAAAGGTTTTGATTGTTTTGTCTTGATATGTGATGTATAGAGGATATATCTTCCTGCAGAGAGGACTCGTGGTCTCATCTGAGGGGATGTTGATTTTTGTGTGCCTTGTTTAATGCCCAAGGTTTCACTAAAGGAAAATGACTCCTCTGGGGAGGATTTTATCTGTCTTGCACAAAGCCCAAGATTGTGGCTGACAGGAGAAAGTTATTATATGAAGCCTAAGAGGAGGCTAACTTTTGCTGAGGATTATTGAAATCCAAGAGCAAGTCCAAATTGTATTGGGGGGTCTAAGGGGATTTCACTCTTGCTAAGAATCAGGGAAGAGTTGAAGTATCAGATGCCATGAGGCTCTGATTTTATTGGGGATTTGTTGATGGTACATTGACCCTGGCTGGGATATTTAAGGTGTGTTTAAACCTTGTTGGGGGTCAGAGGGGTTTAAAGATGAGTTTGAAAACCTTAGAAGTTTTAACTATGTTGGAGACTGGTGTATTGGTAAAATGATCAGGGTTTTTCCTATTCTTTGAGGAAACTTGAGGGTCCCTGTGGGAGTACCAAGGAGGAGATGAGACTTTCCAAGTCTTATCTGTATGAAGCCCCCAGGGGAGGCTGAGACTGTCCAAGTCTATCAAGAAATGGTAGGCTCTGGTGTAGAGAAGGGTCTTTGTATGATGCCCAAGAGGAGGTTGTTGGTTTAAGGGATGGAGAACAACTTCTAACTAACTGGATGCTCTGGGAATTTGACTCTCCTGGGGATTGAATTATCAGAGATGACTAATTTCTATCATATTCTTTTAGGAAGCCTTTGGGTCCTTGTACTAAGCCCAAGAGGAAGTTGGGGGAACTTTTAAGAAGCCTGTTGATCCTTGTACTAAGCCCAAGAAGAGGCTAGGGATACTTCTAGGAAGCCTGTGGGTCCAAGCCTAAGAAAAGTTCAAGAAAGGTTTCACCGGGAATTAATCCTTTCTTTGCTGAACAGTTCTAAGGTTTGAAGAAATTCAAAAGAGGTTTCACCGGGAATTAATCCTCTTTGGGGAAATGAATTTCTTATATATATATATATATATATATATATATATATATATATATATATATATATATATATATATATATATACAAGTTTTGATAGTCTTGAGAAAAGTTTCACTGGGAATAATGTCTTTCTCTGTTCCATATTAAATAAGCCCAAGAGGAGGTAGACTGTATTGAGGGAAGTTTCCTATGAGGGAACTAGTTTTGACTAAGTTTAGAAATGACCTCTGGTTTGACCTATGTGTAGACCTAACTGCTATGGAAACTCTAGACAGATATGCACAGGTATATATGCAGATGAATAAATTGACAGGTATATAAACAAATATGCATTGAATTGAAAAGATGTTGGGTCTTACACTCTGAGAAGAAGTCCAAGTGTATTGTGATTGGTTGTATGCTTTTAACTGTATGATTAGGGTTTTAAGAAATTGAAGAAAGTTTTGAGAAAAATTTAAATTTGAATTTGAATTAAAAGAAAGTTGTTTAAAAGAAAAGAAATGTTTGAGGCTTATAACTCAAAGAGAGACCCAAGTGGTCTAAGAGCAGTTTCACCGGGAATAATGCTCCTCTTAGTACCACTTTAAAACAGACAGATGATTTTGAAAATGGAGGTATGGGGCTTACAACTCAAGGAGAGGCCCATAGAAGTTGTTTATTGTTAAAAAAAACAAAGTTTATGCACAAAAGATTGGGACTTATACTATGGCAGAGGCCCAGATGACTTATTTGAAAAGAGGGATCGCACTGCAATACCGACAGACGTTGTAAGACTTATACTATGGCAGAGGCCCAAAAAATTGTTTTTGTACAAAGAGGGTTGGGTCTTACACTCTATTAGAGGCCCAAAAATGTATTTGAAAAGAAGAGTTAGGGATTATAGCTCAAGGAGATGCCCAGATGAAAAACAGCGATCACACCGTTTATTTTGAAAATCGCGTCGGAACTTCACTACAAGAAAATTGAAAAGTTGTGATGGTTAATATTGACAGATTACGGCGGTTTGAACCGCCACAATTTACTAGTCGCGGTTTTGCTTCTGTAGCGAAAACGTGTGTCGCCAGGCTATATCGTGACGATTCCTAAAACCGCCACTCCAACCGTCGTTCTATGTTGCGATGGGTAGGGAATTGTCGTAAATTGAAAATTGCGGCGGTTAAAACCGCCATAAATAATTGTTTTTGTTATCCAAAAATAAAAAACCATAGGTATTTCCAAAGGTAAATCTGCAGGAAATGTAAAATCCGCAGGTAATTCCGCAACTAATATATTTCTAAAATTAAAAAAAAAATCAAATTAACTTTTAGCACACACAAAGCATTGTTTTCATTTAAAAAAATAATCCATACGAATAATGCCAAGGTTTTATTTACATAACCTTATCAGAGAATTTATATATGGGATTTGATACATCTGACCGACTCCATTGATAATTACCAGCTTCCTTCTCAACAAAGGTTCCATACTTGCCCAATGGAACATCTACTGGACTGCTAAAAACTGAACAATTTAGAGTGTAAATACTACAGAACAATGATAAAATGAGCATCTAATGTTACTAGTATTAACTAATTACTAACTCTGTACACCATTTATCAATTTTATGAAGTCCACGTCTTATCCCTCAGTGCACGACCCTCGTACAAGGCGAGATCAAGGGAGGGTAGATTTACGCAGTCGTATCCATCTCCGGCCAATAAGCAAAAGATTTTTCCAAGATTTGAACCTGACCTCCAAGTCACAAGGCAGCAACCTTACTAATTCAACGCTTCCATGGATCAAAATACATGAAACAAAGCTGTACAGAAAGAAATGAGTTCAGAAAATCAAAGATTCGCAAAGAACGAATTGATAGATTACTACAATGACGACAACACATTTAAGTATCAAACCATGCTATCAATGCTTATTTTGACTAATTTTTCCCAAGTATATATATATTCATAGAAGTTACGCTGATGAATAATTAAAAAAAGACCTTTTTTGTTTCTTTGCCAATAACACAAGTTGGCAAATGCAAAATAACAAAAAAATTAAATTATAAATTTGAATTGAACAGCACAAATGAACTTTAGTTCATATTGTTTCAGTTATATTGCTAGTTGTCCTAATATATCAATCATGTCTAGCTATCACTTTAAAAAATTGGAAGTTTTCTGTATTCTGTAGTATATAAGTAATCAAAAATTTAGATAGACCGTATACATCCAAATCTTATATCATAACCAGCTGTTAGTATAGTGGTGTATAAGGTTAAATCTAGTGTACATAGGATCAAGTCCTTGAACTGGCATTTGTAATGAAATAAAACAATAAAAATAAAAAAATTGGAGTTGAATACTCGAACCCCCAACCTAAGATTCACAAAACGAGTTCCCAGCGCTGCGCTACTTTCTAAAGTTCACTATTATGTTCAATAATTAATACATAGCAAAAATGCACAGGCTCCTAAAATAATGCATTTGATTTACCTGAAGAAGGAAAAATTGATTAGCCTTTTGCTCCTTTAGAAAAACATACTTCTGTTCTGCATTAAAACAGGGAAGAGTGGTGCCATAGTGGGATATTATACAGCACTGAACATTACAAGGCTTTTAAATTTTGGAATCCAATCTCAGGAAAGCAATATATAAGCCCTTTATTATAGTGACCAGATTGAGTAAGGGTTTATGTATAAGCTATAAAATAAAAGTTACAAGATGTTTTCATAAGCTATCACAACAAAGAGCTTATAAAAAAGTCGAAAACAAGTGGCAATAGTTTGTTTCCATCAACTTTTCCAAACAATCTCACAAGTGATCATCCCGATACCGATAAATAAGTTTAAATAAGTCAATCCAAACAAATCCACAGCGAGATATAAGTAATGTGATGAAAGAGAGGCACAATTTAACAAGTGGCGGCGAAGACTTACGGTGAAATAGTACTCTTCCAATGAACCAGCATTCAGCAAACGGAGACACAACCAAAATCACTCTGAGCCACTGAACTGAATCTTATATCATATCCAATTCTATGCAGGCCCCCTAAAAGTGTTAATTTAGATATTCAACAGTAAAAAAGATCCTTACTTTGCCCATGTCACCAAATATGACAACTCGCTGCAATGAGTCCTGTCCGGGATAAGGCTAAGACTTCCTCGAAACTACAAAATAATAGTAGTTAGTGAATGTATTTAAGGGTGATTTAGGATGTAACATTGTTATAAGAATATAAAAAAATGAACAGTAAAACATAATTTAAATTAAAAATGAAGTTGAAGTCAAGAACAGATTGTGTTCCATGTGAACAAAGACTATAAATCTGCTTAAATATTCAGTGCCAAACGGATCAGAAAGTTATATTCACAAAACAACTTCTGAATGATCAAAGCTTAGAAGCCAAGAGTACAAATCAATTTCAATGACAAAACCCACGTAGGGATTCTTCTTACATGTTAATAGCTCACCACCGCTGAGGAACAATCATTTGCACATGTTCAAAACAGTTTCAATTAAACAAAAAAAGTTTATATTGAAGCATTGTGAGGAAAATAGTTGACATGACTAAAGTAAGAGAGACTAGTTTTTGAAGAGGTTAAAAGTTTTATTCACAAAAATAACTTTTAACTTGTCAAATCTCATAATACAAGCATAACAAATATATTTCATTAAAGAAGCATAGGGATTCTTTTAACATGTTAAAAGGCTCATCAATTGCTGAAAAATACTTACTCGTACAATCATTGGGTTAAAATAATTACAATTCTTAAATGATAACTTACAGGGTAGCATTTGGAGAGAAAAGTTTAATTAACAGAATAGAGGGCAGCTCCTGGAAAACAACTTCTCTAAACCCCCCTACTTCAAGCTCTATTGCCTGTGCCGGAGGTGAGAAAGCATATTCCTAGGAAAGAAGACCATATATGATAAATAAGTCAGCTAACAATAACCAACACTACTTCAACCATCTGGCAATAATATTTTATTTACAAACTTTGCAGTCTCTTATGCTTCAATGATGTATGGCACACAAGCAGAAAAATATTTTATAATTGGAGGCATAACAAGATAGCCTATCTCACAGAAAAGAAACAAAATTCTGGATAAGCAGGCAAAACAATTACACATGATAGCAAAAAGCTAAAAGTTGTCCTTTTCTTTGTCACATTTTGTTTCCTTAAGCATGTAACGTCTTACTCCCTTTGTTGGGGTAGAGATGAATTTGTAAAGCATAAAATGTTTCAAGTATATTGTGGAATGCAAGCACAGCAGCAAAATAACCAGAGCTGATTGATAGATAACTCATACATATCAAGGAAAAACACAAACAGTAGAATGCAACATCACCACTGTTTATGTCCAGTATCGTACCTTCAAAACAGGACGCAAATAGAACATTCCAGGAAATAAACTATCAAATAGGAATTCCCCTCCAGTCCCAGATACTGAGTTGTTTCTGTATCCATTATCACCACTCAAAGATAACAGAACTGAAGGAATAAGCTCTTTGTCATTGTCTTTGTGATGTATATGTACTGAAATCTGACCAAGCTTCTGACAACTAAAGGAATGAGGCCCAACATGTTTTAAATGATAGCCAGACTGCAAATATGAATAAAAAATTAATGAACAAAAAGTAAAAATGGTATTTTGCATTCAACACTTAAGTTTATCGTTCACCAAATGAGAGAGGTAGAGAACATTAGTTTTAGTAAAAGAAGACTACCAGTGTAGGAGGCTCAAAACACAGAAGAGTTTGAGAGAGTATAAATATAAAGAATTCTCAAGCCTTATACACAACTACACTACCTAGGCCATACTTTTAGTCAATGTGAGATTCTTAATAATCAAGGCACACTACCACATCTGGATTTTGACAATATAAAGCATGAACAAATTCGGGTGCAATAAGAGTGATCTTGACCCAATAACATATCTAAGAAAGGCAAATAAATATCCAATCTTAAAATTCTAGATTCCAAACACATGCACCAAGCACAATTGTGACATGATGATTGTAATTTTTAACTGTATTGATCGTAGTATTGCATTAGGCTTGCGAATTTTTTTTATCAAACTTTGAAAGTTTAGCTGAGAATTAGGTGATATCTTTCAAAGATGCTTTCTTTTCTTCAAGAGGTTGTTCTTAAGAATAAATTATGTCCCTAAGTTTTGGATTTCTTAACTACTCTAAAAAGCATCAAGCATGAATGTTTGAATATTAAACTCTAAGTCTAAAAAATACATAAAAAAATAATAAAGATAAAATACATAAAATAACCTGATTGAATGATTTAATATGTAAGAAAATCATAATATTTATAGAGGACTATAAAACATGAGTCTTTCTAACTTGTACTTAATTCAAAAATTAAATACAAGCTTTTCAATTTCATTTTTTAATGTTGAGTACCTTAACATGCGTCATTAAATAATTAAGAACATGCTAATAATTCTAGTTTTAAATAGATGGTAGGTTCTTTAGATGAATATATTAGCATTAAATTAAAAGTTCACATACAAACAAACATAACATGAACAACAACAATAACTAACACCTCAATAATTAAAAACATAAACATACTCAACACAAGCATCTCCAGTTTTGTAATCAGCCCAATGAGTATTAGCTTGAGCATAGCCTCTAGCAAATTTGAAGAGTCCACTCCCACCAACAACTGGGATCTCTCTAACCTTATTCAAAGCAGGATTCTTCCCCAAGATAGTGATAGTACTTCCATTATACTTTCCTTCAACGAAAGCAAAATTCATAGCCATAAGAAAATCAAGTTCAACCTGTGAAGCAGATGCACAGAAGCCTTGAGCTTTTCCAATAAGTTTGGAACTCAATTCTGGTCCTAGTGTTAAAGGGTTATCAATCATGTTAACTAAACCAAAACCAGTGGTTGAGTTTAATGTTGGTGGAACAACCATGATTGAAGATGGGTTTTTTCCACTCATAATGTCTTGCCAATAGAATCTGAAATGACTTAGCTTTTCCTTTTTGTTTAGGCCTAACAACTTGCGATCTATAGGACGAGCAAAATCGTCGTTTTGTGATGATGGTGTTTGTCTACAACTCAGTTAAAGAAACTGTTACCTATGGTGAATGAATTAAAGAAAAGAAAACAGAAATGATAGAACAATCCTCTGTAGAATTTGTCTATAAAGTTTATATTATTAATACAGAATTAACACACTAGTACATCTGAGAAAGTTTAGAGAGACAGTGATAGAATAGATATAAAGTAATTCCTATCAAAGAAATGTGAAAGTCTTGGTGTCTCCCTTCAAGAATTAGGAGAGTTTGGTCTCTCCCACCCAACCACTCAATAACCATCCCATATTCAGTTTCTCTTATTCTTTCTCTATCTATTCCTAAAATTAAACAATATAACTGCCATAGTAACTTCCCATAACTGCCACTAGAAGTCTAACATAGTCATGCTAAACTACTTTAGAGAGTTAAACTGGAAACTATTACTGACCATAAATTATGATGAGAATTAGAGGTATCAAAGCTTAAATAAAGTTGAGAAATTGCAAATAGTTTTTCCTGAAAAAGAGACTACCTTTAAAGCCTGAACAGTATAACCGACATCATTATACAGCAGACCTGCAACAAATGAGTCATCAGTGCCAGTAGTCGTTTCAAGTATTAGTTCCCCATTTTTAAGTCCAGTGACATTGCTGTCTCCGGCAGTGAAAATCCTGATATGAACACCAGAAAGAGGAGGCGACACTGTTCCCTCAATATATAAACCCAGTCGACAAGAAAATGTAGGAATATATGCTTGACAATTATCATCTGTCATTGATACCTGAGGAAATGGGTTTAGCAAATGAATCTTCAGTGATTGTCCAAGAAAAGCATTACTAAACAAACTAGTCCTTTGAGTGAATGAGCATTTTTACCGAGGTCATCTTCCTATGCATCAAAAGTGTTATAATGAGGATTATTTGGATCTCCATACTTAGTCTGTGAGTCATAGGCCTTAAGCCATTACTTCTGTCAGCACCTTTGTCAATATATGTTACTGCATAAATAACCAAATGACCCCCCCTAGGAATCAATCGAATACAAAAGTGAACAATTAGTTTTAGAATTTCTCTATGTTGATTTCTTATATAATAAATGTAGAAAAGTACACTACCTTCTGCCATTGAAATAAAAACATGAACCATCTGGATGAATAAACTGTACAAGTTTCAAATCACTTCGGCCGACTCGTCCCCCAATTTCACCATAAGTATAATTTCTTAAAGGAGCAGCTTGTGGTAGGAGGAAAGTTTATTATCTTTGAACTCGAGGACAACCGTATTTTTCATGTCAACAAGAGCATGTGTTTCTCTAATTTGAAGGGCGTATTCATTTTCCATAAGATATTCACTCACAGTGAGAAAAAGGAATAGCGGTTTAGCAACAAATCTCTGGTTTGGAGCACCGGTGTCACTGTGATATCCGACACACCTATACATTTCAACATAACTAGTATTAGTGTAGAATAAACTGTGAAGTGTCAATCATATATTTTTGATATAGTATCTAACCAGGGATCATTTATCATAAAATCCACCTTTGACTTCTTTGTTCTTCTTTGCCTCTTGAAACAGAGGAAAGTCCTTTACAACAACTTCACATTCAACATATTTCACATCATCCCATTGTTAAAGCAAAACATAAAGAACACAAAAATTCAGTAAGAAGAGAGAGAAACAAGTGATTGTTTCAAACACCATAAACAAGTCAAAATCACTTACTTTATACTCTTTCAGAAACTTTGAAATGAAAACAATATTATACAGAGGAAAATTCTTGGAAAGGGGAAATCACTTACTTGATACTATTAAAGTCAATTTGACAGAATTTCTTTTATGCTCAAATGAGCTCCATTTCAAGAAATGATTACAACGGTGTGACATACAACAAATGATAAAATAATTGAAATTGATAAAAGTAAAGTTTAGATAAACGAGGACCTGGTAAAATTATAAGAGATACCAACCGATTGATACAGATATACAAAACCCTTGTTCGTCTAAAATGAATTTATCCTTTTATAAGTAAAAATCTAAAAAGGGGAAATGAAATTATTATACCCATAAGCTCTCCTTTCCAAAGATACCTGTTTTACGACTCAACGAGTTCTGGGGAGCGATAGACGATATCGAATGATGGAGCGAAGAATATGTTTAGAGTTTAATCTATTTATGGAGGATGATTTTATGTAAATAATGATGGTGAGTGATGGGGAGGGTGTGTTTGTGACTAAAAAGGGAATAATGGTTAAAGAAGAAGACGACATGTGAACGATTTAGTAGGAGAAATAAGAATGGTGAACGATAAGGGAAGAAAAAGGGAAGGGTTTTCTGAGTGGGTGTGTTTTTGGGGAAGAAGGAGGATACCAGCAACGTGTTTGGATTGGCTTTTGGAAAATTCAGAATCAATTTTACATTTATTTTATCAAAAATAAAATTGATTCTATTTGAAACTAGAATTTGTAGCTTCTATCTTCAAAATTGATTCGGGATGACTTTTATACTAGAATTTATTATCTAACTCACTTTTATATAAATGTATCCAAACATAAATCAACTCTGCTAAACTCAATTCTATTAAAATCAATTTTACCAAAATCAATTCTGCTAGAATCAATTCTGTTCACCGTCAATTCAAATACATCAGATCAACTCACGAATCACGATACAGAGAGAAAATGTTTCAGCTTTTTTTTTTCAAAAAAATGTTTCAACTCAATTATTAAAATTACATTATTTTTAATTGGGTTATTTATATGAAACCCCTCTGTTATATGAGCGTGTTTCGTTTTACCCCCCCCCCCCCCCCACACCGTTGTCATAGGCAGATTTAGGCAACGCTTTTTTTAAAAAAACCGTTGCCAAAAGCCATTGAGGGGGAAAGCAAAATTCGCTCATATGGCAGAGGGGTTTCATATAAATAACCCCTTTTAATTTAATTTTAACTGTAATATGATGTCACTTTATATGAAGCTCTAATGCAGTAGTATTCTGAAAATAATAGCGTACATCCAAAAAACAATATTACTCTTTTGAAACAGCGGGAAAATAATGCAAGAAAAAAAGTGAAAAAATAATGGAATAAAAAAGAAGCAATTATGATTGATCAAATTAGTTGCGACAGTTTGCTCTAACGGTCGCGAGTGTGTAAAGATGATGGTTCTTTGAAACCGTCGCAATTATGTTATTTAACATGTCTAAAAAATCTGCGACAGTTAGCTCTAACTGTCGTGACAACTGTCACAATATAGGAATAAGAGCAGTTTTGTGAGAATTGTCGCAACTCATGTGTCGCAAATCTCTTTTTTTCTTGTAGTGCTTATACAATAACTGAGACCCAAATTATTTATTTTACAAAGGGATGGGTCTTACACTCTACAAAGAGATCCAAAAGTATTTTAAATGAAGTTTGAAAAATTAAAATCAAGAAAAACCCTAATTTGAATTAAAAAACATTTTTTCAAAGAAAATTAAATAAAAATAATATAAAATATCAAACATATTTAAAAATAAGTTGTGAATTTTGAAAAATGTTTTGAAAACCATGTTATGTTTATATGAAAGTGTGAATTTATTTGAATTTGAAAAATCAAGAGGAAAATTTCATTAAAAATGTTAAAAAGGGGAAAATCGTCGTTTGAAGACGAGGAGGATTGTCTCAATGTGCCCGTGACCCCCGGTGTCCGTGAAATTCATGGTCGTGACCTTGTTGCCCAGGGTTCGGGGAGACTAAAAGTCAGTCAGAATTGGAAACGTTGGGGCGCCGCGTGTGCCTAGAGCTCCGTGTAGCAGTTACTAGGAAATGATGGCTAGTTGATAGTCATCATGGCCTACGAGCGCGTGTCTGCACATGCCCCTCTGTATAAAAGGGGAAAATCCGTCTCATTTGGGACTTTTTTGCTCTGATTTCTCTTCGTCTCCTTCAGCAGTCCTGCCTGTCACCTCCGTCTGCTTACTCCGACCACCGCTCCAATCTTCGAGCAGCTACTTTCATCTTCTTAAATCAAGTAAGTTTCTGATCATGTGCTTGTTCTACTCCTTTTGGTGGTCAATGGTAGATTGCATGTGGTTAGGGCTAGGTTTAGAGGACGAAATAGGTTGATTTCCGATGATTGTTGGTGGTGGACGGTGGTTGTGCCGTTTTTTCACTTCTGACATGTCGCCGGACGTGTTAGCATGTTTTGGTGAGGAGGGCGGTTCACGGCGTCGTTGCGACGGTGATGCATGTGTAACCGCCGTGATCGTTCATCTTCTGAGCGAGTGATGAGTTTTCCGATAGAATACTCCCAGATTTCGGTGAAGTTTTGCGATTTTCGGCGAAGCTTCGAACGGAAACTGGGTATGAGTGCGGGGGAGCTCCTCGCTTGGGGATGATTTGTTTCGAGCGTCTCCTCGCGGGGAGGTTTCAGTCTTTCTTTTGATGTTAGGGCTTAGGTCGGGGACGTTGTCCTCAGCCCTTTCCGCACCCTTTCACTTGACTAGCGGTGGAATGGTGGATTTGATTTGTTGTCGAATTCACTTTCTTCTCTGCTTTTCAGGTGATCGACATGGTGACGGGGCCAAATAGAGAGATTATCTTAGATACGTCCGAGGAAGAAACAAGTTCCTCGAATAGTAGTAGTAGTTCGACGGCCTCGAGTTCCCCCAGTGAGGTCGGGGAGGAGGAAGAGTTGGACGTTATGGACAAGGACGCCGTTGAGGGTTCCGCGGAGGAATGGGAGGTGGCTGAACCTGCTGAGCACGTGTCTACCTTTGCAACGTACCTGGGGGATGTCTTCACGGAGGTTGGATCAGAGGGGGAGTGGAAGATGCACTTCCCTTCCGATGATGAGCGGGTCTGTACGGATTTCGGGGACCGCTTCACAATGTATGAATATGCTTTTAAGGAGCTGGGTCTGAGGCTGTCGTTCATCGATTTTCAGCAGTTGGTGTTCACGCACTTGAAGTTGGCTCCCACGCAACTGCACCCTAACTCGTTGGCCTTTATCCGGGCGTTCGAGCTGGTGTGCGAGTACCTCGCCATAGGGGCTACTCTTCCTCTATTCTTCACCGTCTTCCATCTCCAAAGGCAGCTGTCGGGGAGGAAGTATGGTTGAGTCTCTTTGAAGCAGTCTCGCAAATTGTTTAAACCATTTTCGGAGTCGATACAGACGTTTAAGGAACGGTACTATGTTGTCGAGCCCGTGTCCGAAGTTGCCCAGGATAGTACATATGTTTGGGAGATTGAGGTTGATGAGGATGGGAACGACCTACGCGACGAGGCGGGGAAATTTATTGGGCAGAGAATCTACAAGTTCCCCATTCATTGGGCACCTGACCATTTCGCCAAGAAGCCCAGTGACTACGTTCTCCAACCGCACGAGCTACACGGGCAGGATGTCGTGGCGTACGAGGAGTTGGTGAAGTACGTTAACTCATTCTTGCTTGCTGAGTGCTGGACGAACAAGAGTAATCCATCTTCAAGGAGCACGGTAGTCAGAGGGTTGAGTACCAGTTTATCAATGTAAGTTCCTGGATTGGCTGGAATTTTGGTAAAACAACAAGGTGTTCAATGCTGATGTCATGGTGTTGATGTTGCAGCATTGAGTCTTAGTACTGGGCTGTACTAAGTTGTGAAGGTTAAC
Source organism: Lathyrus tuberosus (assembly GCA_022829125.1). Lineage (NCBI taxonomy): Eukaryota > Viridiplantae > Streptophyta > Magnoliopsida > Fabales > Fabaceae > Lathyrus > Lathyrus tuberosus. The sequence goes on from JALAZF010000233.1 coordinate 2,648,282, forward strand.
TATGTTTGATGTCATGGGCTTGATGTCATAACATTGCACTTAACACTGGGCTGTGTTAAGGTTGCTAGTTGCTGAAGTGGATGTCTGATGTCACATAGGTGATGTTGCAACATCAAACCTGCAGAACTGGAGCTAATGACAGCATAGGCTTGTTGTTATTAGGGTCGCGTATTAGCTGGAATTGTGGAGAGTGTTGACTCGTTGGATGAGAATATCTTGGGCTAGATATTTTCTGTTACATGGGAGATTTGATTGCAGGTTTGTTGGAGAATTAAAAGGTGGAAGATTTAAAAAGATTTTGGGGATAAAATCTGTTTTAAAAGATTCAGTTTTTAATTAACAAATCTGATCAAATATTGTGACAAATCCAATCCAAATTCAAGGAGCTATATAAAGCGCACAAGACCAAGGAAGAAGGTACAGAAAACAGATTGAAGATCAAGAGCTGGAGGCTTAGAGTCTAGGGTTTGTTTAGAGTACTTGTAATCACACTATTCTAGGTTTGAATAGGTGTTGAATTTTCTGTCCTCTCTAGAAGCTGTGAAGCAATAGAGAGTTGTTGATTGATCGAAGCTAGGAAGCAAGATCAAGGGATCTCAAAGAGGTTGTTCTTTGAGTGTTTTAGGGGATTGAGTAGTGTTCTCATATCTAAGTGGTTTCTTAGGTAGAAAGCCACTAGTAGAGTATAAGTTTAGGAGATTGTCAACTGGTGTGTTGAGTCTGTAAATTATATCTACAAGTAGTGAATTTCATCCCTGGCTTGGTAGCCCCCAGACGTAGGTAGTTAGACCGAACTGGGTGAACAATTCCTTGTGTTTTCCTGTTGCTTATTCTGTCCATTATTGCAGAGTGTGTTGTTGTAACATCGCACCTTAACATCACACGTCTGGTACCAGAATTTCAATTGGTATCAGAGCAGGCATCCTGTCTGTCTTTGGGTGAGATCTAGGGAAGTTACTTTCTGGTGAAAGATGGACAAAGAGGTTGGAGGATTCGTCAACAGACCCCCTATCTTGGATGGCTCAAACTATGAGTATTGGAAGCCTAGAATGACTACTTTTTTAAAGTCATTAGACAGCAGAGCTTGGAAGGCTGTCATTAAAGAGTGGAAAGCTTCAGAGGTATGTGAGAAAGATGAGGCTGGCAAGGATAAAGAAGGCACCTCAAAGCCTAAGCCTGAAGAAGAATGGACCAAGGAAGAAGATGAGCTTGCCCTTGGGAATTCAAAAGCCCTAAATGCTATCTTCAATGGGGTTGACAAGAACATATTCAGGCTGATCAACTCATGTGAAACTGCTAAGGCTGCTTGGGATATTTTGAAGGCTACTCATGAAGGCACATCTAGAGTTAAGATGTCAAGACTTCAGCTTTTAACATCTAAGTTTGAAAACTTGAAGATGAAGGAAGAGGAAACTATTCATGACTTCCACATGAGTGTTCTTGAGCTGTCAAATGCATCCAGTGCTCTTGGTGAGAAGATGACAGAAGAGAAGCTGGTAAGAAAGATTCTTAGGTCCCTCCCTAAGAAGTATAAGATTAAGGTAACAGCCATTGAAGAATCTCAAGACATCAGCAAGATGAGAGTTGATGAGCTTATTGGATCTCTTCAAACATTTGAACTTGGGCTGAATGAGGAAGAACCAGAAAAGAAGCCCAAGAGTATAGCCTTAGTCTCCACTCCTGCAGCAGCTAAAGATGATGAGTCCCAGGAGGATCTGCCTCAGGCTATAGTTATGTTGGGAAGGCAATTCAACAAAGTGTTCAAGAAGATGAACTATAACTACAGGTCTAATGTCAAGAACATCTCCTCTGACATCAGTAAGTCAAAAGAGAAAGATTAAGAGAATACTGTCCAAGATAAAGGTGTTCAGTGCTTTGAATGTGAAGGGTATGGACATGTCAAGAAAGAGTGTCCCACATTCTTGAAGAAGCAGAATAAAGGCTTGACAATTTCCTGGTCTGACTCTGACAGTGAAAGTGAAAGTGAGTCAGCAAAGCATGTTGCAGCTTTGACAGGAATTGTTGAATCTGATGATGATAGTGATGGAGAAGTCACTTATGATGAGCTAGCTTCAACCTACAGAGAGCTGTGTTTTAAGAGTGCTGAAGTCTGTCAAGAAAACAAGTGCCACAAGGAACAGATTGCTCAACTTGAGAATGAAAAATCTAATCTGGAATATGAAGTTGTTCTAGTGAGATCCCAACTTGATCAGATGACAAAATCTGTTAGGATGCTGAACAGTGGTACAGCCACTCTTGACAAGATACTCCAGTCAGAACAGGTTGCTGGAAACAAAGCTGGGATAGGATATGTGGCCGAAGACAAAGGTACCTCAGAAGCAAGTACTTCAGGTCTAAAGAAGGAAGAGTCACAAACTGTGCCTCAACATCAGCCAAAGAGGCAGAATCTTACTCCCAAGGAAGCTGATGTTTCACAACCTAAGAAGATTGAGAAGAAGACTGGTCATAATCAGAAGAGAAAGCAACCACAAGGAGCAAGCCAGAATATGCCCCCCCAATATCATAGGAGCATGGAAGCTGCAAGGGTCAAGCAGACCAGGTCACATCCGATGTCTCAACATCAGGAAAACTGGTATGGACCTGGCCTCAACAATGTTGTGCCGTATAATTATGGAAGAAGGAAGCCTCATCACCATGGGAGACAGCCTAGAAGACAGCATCCTCAATTCAAACAGCATGTGTCTCATCAGGTGTCTCAACATCAGGGGTATGGTTACACTAATGTTGTGTCTCATTATGGAAGGAGAAAGTCCCACCATCATGGGAGACAATCCAGGAAACAGCATTCTCAGCCTCCTTATGGAAGAAGATACCAGCATAATAGAAGGCAGGCCAGTTATGGTAGGAGGAGACCACATTATGGATGGCAGCCTAAGCAATTTCATCATGGCAGAAGATTCAGAGATGAAAGGATGAGATGCTTTTATTGTGGAAGGTTTGGACATATGCAGTACTCTTGCTACAAGCTGCATGGATACCCTCAGCCTCAAAACAGATGAAGAAAGTACAGGCCCAAAGTTGTTAAACAATGGGTACCTAAGGAGAAGGTGAAGTGTCTATTGGCTCACACATTAGATGAACATTTTGCTATGGATACATGGTACTTTGACAGTGGATGTTCAAAGCACATGACTGGATCCAAGAAGCATTTGGTAGAGTTCAATCCTTGCCATGCAAATGGTGTTATTTTTGGCAATGGTGAAAAAGGAGTAGTAGAAGGAGTTGGAAGAGTGAAGAATCATGATGGCCTTACTCTTGATAATGTGCTCCTTGTTCAAGGGTTTAGTGCTAATTTAATTAGCATAAGTCAACTTTGTGATGAAGGTTACAACGTAAGCTACACCAAAGATGAATGTGTGGTAGCTGATGAGCAGAATGAGGTAGTGATGAAGGGAGTAAGATCCAAAGATAATTGCTATCAGTGGATACCTCAAGTGGACAGCTTATCTAGTGATGATGCTGTAACATCAGATGATGACATCAAGTGTGAAAGTATGGTGAAAAGTCAATCTGGGTTAATGACTTATGGTGTAGTTACTCCTAAGTTGGATGATGTGAGTAGTCAGTTATGTGAGCAAGATGAAGGAGTCAACAATGCTGATGGAAGGATCAAAAGCTGTGACCTTAAGAAGTATTGGGAGCTGAATACTTGCAAGGCCAAGAAAGATGACAACCTGACTAATGACTCCTATAGTTCAGAAGAAAAACTCCACAAGTTGACAATCCTTAGGTTGGAAGATGCAGATGCTAGAGCTGATGTTAAAACATCTCAAGTCAAGAAAGGTACTTCTAGCCTTAAAATAAAGAAGAGTGATGATGAACTAATTGCAAAAGTGGTTCCTGGGGTTGCTAAACGACTGAAATCAAGGAAGAGGAAAGATATTGAGTCACCTCCAAAGATGAGAACTGATGAGCAGAAGATCTATGTGGATGGTACTACAAAATCTAGGAGTAAAGTGTTCATCTCTTCCAGAAATAGGAAGATCAGAGATAAGTCTGATGATAATGTCCAGGATAGCTCTCAAATGAAGGAAGCCGTTGTTGTTAGAACATCTGAGAAAATTCAAAAGGCCATACTAGATAACAATCCTGTGCTTTTCATAAAATGGTGGAAGTATGTTCTGGAAAAAGAATTGGGTATGGATACTCTGGATATGGTTGAGTTTGCTAGGATATGGTTCAGAGAGGGTGTGGGAACTTATGGTATTCAGGTGTGTATGAATAAGTTGCTCTGTCTGTGTTTTATTGGGAGCTTCTTGAAGGACTTCTCTGTGCAATGAGTCTTTTGAATAGTGATGAGAAGCTGATATCCCAAAAGATGTTATAGCATCATGTTTGCTGGTGGTTAGATCTGGAAGATGATTAAGATTGGACATGTGGAGTTGAATGCTCTAGCATTTTGGTCAGAAGAAGTGGAGATTATGGTCATGTGTTTAAGCATGACTACTGTCTTTGAAGACATCACCAGTTTCAACAACTACTGGTGGATGTAAGGAAAGAGGAAGTGTGATCTCTTGAAGAGACTGGATCTCAGTAAAGCTTATAAGTAAGCTGAGAATTTGTGGAGTTTGTGACACAGTGTTGAGTTTGGATTATTTTGCTGATAGTAAATCCAGTAGTGGAGCATATGTAATACTCTGGTGTCAAGAGTATCCTTGGTGAAGGATGTCTTTGTTCTGGATCTGAAGCTTAGTGCTTACATTATATCTAAGGAGCATCTACATAGTCATACGGGAGAATGATGATGTAGAAGATTTGCCTTGGATGGAGAATGTAGAGAAGACTGAAGTGGATCAGGTAGTGATTAAAAAGTATGATAGGGAATGACCACCTTTGGAGAAAGGGACAGTGGTACCAAAATGCATGTACTCAGAAAAAGTGCTCAAAGGTTCATCTTCATCTAGAGCATTTGTTAATCATGACAGGGGGAGTACTTATCTATGGATCTTGCAGCAAAAGTGCATTTATTGTGAAGATTGCATGCTGATCAAGCTTGTGGATGATTGTGTGAAGCCTTCATAACTGGATGGATGAAGAATATGTCTGGATTTTCAAAATATGGATATTGCTGGCAGAAGAAGTATGGTTTTGTACAGGGTGTCATACGAGTTACTTGTTGAGGTTTGTCAAATTATGGCTAAAAAGGGGGAGAGTTAATAAATGCCATAAAGAGAAGAGTGTTTGCTGCTGCTAAAAAGGGGGAGAGTTAATAAATGCCATAAAGAGAAGAGTAGTTGCTGCTGCTAAAAAGAATAAGGTGTTTAGTTGAAAAAAGTGCTGATGCAGCTGTTGAAGGGGAGTGTTGGCAGTATAGATAGAGCTGCTAGTGAAGTATTCATAGCATTGAATAGTGTAGAGTGCATCAAAGCAGACATCAAGGGGGAGATGTGCTGCACATTGTGAGCTACTGAACAGCTGTGATGTTGGTTCAAGTTTTTGAGGGGGAGCACCAATTGGCTGTTGTCAATAATGAAGATGGTGCTGTAGCAGATCAAGTAATGAAGACTATATGAAGATTGTCAAACTGCTGCAAGTTGAAGTTTCAAAATATTGAAGATATTCCGCTGCTGAAGTCTCTGAAGATGCAGAGATTGTTTTAGCCAAAATTAGCCAAAGGGGGAGATTGTAAGTTCCTGGATTGGCTGGAATTTTGGTAAAACAACAAGGTGTTCAATGCTGATGTCATGGTGTTGATGTTGCAGCATTGAGTCTTAGTACTGGGATGTACTAAGTTGTGAAGGTTAACTATGTTTGATGTCATGGGCTTGATGTCATAACATTGCACTTAACACTGGGCTGTGTTAAGGTTGCTAGTTGCTGAAGTGGATGTCTGATGTCACATAGGTGATGTTGTAACATCAGACCTGCAGAACTGGAGCTAATGACAGCATGGGCTTGTTGTTATTAGGGTCGTGTATTAGCTGGAATTGTGGAGAGTGTTGACTCGTTGGATGAGAATATCTTGGGCTAGATATTTTCTGTTACATGGGAGATTTGATTGCAGGTTTGTTGGAGAATTAAAAGGTGGAAGATTTAAAAAGATTTTGGGGATAAAATCTGTTTTAAAAGATTCAGTTTTTAATTAACAAATCTGATCAAATATTGTGACAAATCCAATCCAAATTCAAGGAGCTATATAAAGCGCACAAGACCAAGGAAGAAGGTACAGAAAACAGATTGAAGATCAAGAGCTGGAGGCTTAGAGTCTAGGGTTTGTTTAGAGTACTTGTAATCACACTATTCTAGGTTTGAATAGGTGTTGAATTTTCTGTCCTCTCTAAAAGCTGTGAAGCAATAGAGAGTTGTTGATTGATCCAAGCTAGGAAGCAAGATCAAGGGATCTCAAAGAGGTTGTTCTTTTAGTGTTTTAGGGGATTGAGTAGTGTTCTCATATCTAAGTGGTTTCTTAGGTAGAAAGTCACTAGTAGAGTATAAGTTTAGGAGATTGTCAACTTGTGTGTTGAGTCTGTAAATTATATCTACAAGTAGTGAATTTCATCCCTGGCTTGGTAGCCCCCAGACGTAGGTAGTTAGACCGAACTGGGTGAACAATTCCTTGTGTTTTCCTGTTGCTTATTCTGTCCATTATTGCAGAGTGTGTTGTTGTAACATCGCACCTTAACATCACACGTCTGGTACCAGAATTTCAATCAACACCAAGGCACTGCTGAAGTGCAAGACTCCTGCGGAAGTCGAGAAGCTGCTTGGTAGTTTTAGTTATTTTAGATTTGCTCGTGTTATTTCTTTTCCTCGTAACTAATGTGTTCGACTTTCGTTTGTGCAGGTGAGATGCCTCAGGCCCATGAGAGGGTTGTGAAGAATGGCATATATTTTTCACGTTTCTTGTTTTTTTTTAATAATGAGATGACCAAAACTATTTATAGGAAAATAAAATGACCCACACAAAATAATAATAGAAATAACAGAAGACAAAATTAAGTGAAAAACACTGATTCAGGAAATCATGCGTCGACCTACAACCCCCATGCGTCGACGCATAGATGCAAATTTTTGTGTCATTTAAGTTATGCGCTTTCCCGCAGGTTTTTCTAGGTTAGCGCATGAACTGGGAGGTTAGCGCATGAACTGTGAGGGTCAGCGCATGAACTGCATTTTTTCAGGAAATTTAATTTTCTGTGCATTTTCACCTGACCAAGTTCAGAAACACATACTAGACACTACTAAAATGATAATGGACATTTATTTATGGGAAAGACAAGGTCCTATGCATCTAGACACATGAACGATAATGGTTAGACGCAATATGCCCGACACGTGAAGTGATACCGCTCAAATTACAATCTAATTTCTCACATATTTGTTGACATCATTAAAACAAAGTAGATAGGAGAATATCCCTCACATACTCCCCCTTTTTTATGATGGCAACACTTTCTTAGCTGTCATGAGATTTGTAATTTAAGAGAGAGCAAAGTGAACAAAGCTCCCCCTGTCTTTAACACTTGGTTAATCCCTGTTAAAATTTCGGCTTGTTGTTATTCTTCTCCTCCTTTGACAACATCAAAAAGAAGAAAAGAAGGTGGTCAAAATAAAACACTATAATACGTAAGGAATCATCACAGATTGGCAACATACAAACATCAACACGCATCCACATATGATACAGCTAATGTAAAATTAGGAATGGATAAATAAGGAACAAAAACATAAAAGCAATACATTCAATCCAGAAGATTTCAAACAAACGTAAGCAAAAGTCAAAGTTAAGCAACAGTAGAAAAAAAACAAACCACAAAACATAAATGAAAGCACAAATGAAATATGATGCCCTAAACTCTATGGCCATCTCCCCCTAAATGGATGACCTCTTCCCCTATAGTGTTGGCTTGGTGGTGGGAAGTCCTCTAGATGTAGGTTGAGTTCAAGCAACATGTTGTTTAGGGTTCCAAGACTATTTGCCAGGTTATGGTTTTGTTGAGTCAAGTTGGCGTCCATCTGATTGAAACGATTCATAGCGGCGTTAGCAAAATTGTTGAAGTTGGTAATGTGAGATGAAACTTGATTAGACAGATTGGTGAACCGTTTTTCCTGAGCAGTGTAGCGAGTATCTTGCAGAGCTTGAAATTCTTGATGTTCAAGAGTCAATTCGTTCAACCTAGCCAGAATTTCTTTAGAAGCCTGCGGATCATGCTGAGACGCTGGAGTTGGAGGAGCAGAATTGTCAGGTTGCTGCCATTCATAGTCCTCACCATACGTTGGAGGAACATAGGCGTTTCCAGAAACAGACCAGCAATTTTGTTGCCACTAACCCCAGCCCTGATTTTCAGAAGGTTCTTCAGGTTGATAACCCATTCATGCCTCATTGTCCTCTTCTTGCATAACCACATCTTCATCATTAACATTTTGATTAGCATTTTCTGGAACATCCTCATTATCATTTCCTTCAAGGTGAACAAGTTCATTAGGTTCAGGATGGGTGGATTGAGGTCGATAAGTAAACTTCTTCTCACGTGAATCCCAAAAGTAACCCATCATGGTAAGGGTTTTGGCAAGGAATTGTTGTTCAGCTGTAATATGAATGTGACAAATATTTGGAACAGGAATATCAAAGTGATGCAAAATGTTTGCAACAACGGATGCATAACCAAGTGCCGGAAGTTTGCTGGAGCTGCGAGAATCGAACATCCTATAAGCAAAATAATATGGCCAGTTAATTTTGATCCGATTATTTAGGATATAGATGAGATGAACCTCTGCCTGCTCAACTCTTGAGTACCCTCCTTTCTTAGGCCTCAAGATGCGACCAACAATCCATTGAAGAATTCGTTCTTCAAATTTCAGATGGCCGGTAGTGACACTTTTCAGAAATAAGCCATTTTCCATAACATCAGCTGGATATGGTTCCCGTAACATCGAATTTAGAGCAGTTTTGAACTTATAGTTTTGAACAAAAGTTTTATCAGTGACCTTTGGGAGAGTGTCATCAGTGTCCAATGCAAACAGTGTAGACCATACATCATTGGTCACTTCATATTGTGCATTATTCATAGAAAATCTAAATTCAGCCCCCTGAAATTTACCCTTGATACCACAGTAGAACAACCGAGTCAAATCTTCACTAAACCTATCATCACATTCTAGAAATTCACTAAGATTTTAAAAATTCAGAAGTTCAGAAATCTCAGGAATGTGAAAATCTGGACCCATCAGAGGATAAAAACCATGTTGTCTTATAACCGCACGGTTACAGAACAGTTGCTCAAAAGGATTAACTAGCCTTTCAGAAATTAAAAACTTAAAGGTTACCCGTTGTGAAGATAATGTGCTGGTTGTTGCTGGTTGTGAAGATGAACCTTTTGTTCCCCTTCTACTAGGATTTCTTCTTGAAGCCATGGTTGATGAAGAGTTGAAGGAAGATGAGACACTTGATTTTCACAGATAGTGAAGAGGAGATATGTGCAGCCCTTAGAAACCCTTGTATAAGTAATATAGAGAATTCACTCTTTGTGGGTTTTTGATTTTTAGGGTTTTTGATGAGGATTTAGTGGAGAGTAATAGGTATTGATGAGGTTTAATGGAGGAAGATAAGGAGAGATTGACCATAAAATCTGATGAGATGACATGCAATGAACATACATCAATGTGCAATGAAAATATGTAGTGAAAATAGGTAGTACCAGGTTGGCACACGTTTTCCAAGAGAGCAGAGATTCTGAATTCTGCGTTTATGCGTCGACCTGTGGACCGTGTGCGTCGGCGCATGATTCACGAATTTTCTTAAAAAATTGAACATTTGGTTATGCGCTATCCCGAAAGTTTTTACTAGGTCAGCGCATAAATCATGCTTCGACGCATGCACATGCAAACTTGAGCCAGAAATGAAATTTTTTTCAATTTAAGTTCCAAACAAATAAATAGACATGTACACATATAGAACAAAATATCCACATGAAAGATATGTGCTCAAAATACAATAAACATCAGGATTAGGGTACTTAATATGGCACAAAATATGATAAACATCTATAAATCGGAACGATATTACCTTGATCACCATGACGATAAGAGCCCTCACATATAGCTAAATATCTCTTTGCATTGTTAGTTAAAAGAATAAACAAGCATATATATATATATATATATATATATATATATATATATATATATATATATATATATATATATATATATATATATATATATATATATATATATATGAAGATCACTATCTTAAAAGATTATTAAGCACGATACGAGATATCGAGAATGCCAAGTTCCCTACGGATGTGAAAGAAAAGCTCTGTAGCTAACGGTTTTGTGAAAATATCAGCAAGTTGATTCTTAGTGTCAACATGCTAAAAAATAACATCACCTTTATCTACATGATCCCTAAGAAAATGATGGCGTATTTCGATATGCTTGGTGCGTGAATGCAATACGGGGTTCTTAGTTAGATTAATCGCACTAGTGTTATCGCACAAAATTGGAATATGTTCAAGTTTTAAGTTGAAATCAAGTAATTGTTGTTTAAGCCATAAGACTTGAGCACAACAACTACCGGCGGCAATGTATTCCGCCACGACTGTTGACAAAGCAACGGAAACCTATTTCTTGCTATGCCAACTCACTAAGGAATTTGCGAAAAAGTGACACGTGCCACTAGTACTTTTCCTATCCAACTTGCACCCGACAAAGTCAGAATCAGAATAACCAACTAAGGAACAAACGCTACCTTTGGAATACCACAGCCCATACTTTGGAGTACCAGACAGGTATCGAAGTATGCGCTTAACAGCTTTTAAGTGGGATTCCTTGGGATGTGTCTGATACCTTGCACACATGCATACACTAAACATTATATCGGGACGTGATGCGGTAAGATAAAGAAGAGATCCAATCATACCTCGATACTTCTTTACCTCAACATCCTTACCCTTTTCGTCACGATCAAGATTAGCACTTGTAGGCATAAGAGTGTCTATTGCTTTGTAGTTTAGCATATCAAAACGTTTTAGTAACTTAAGACAATATTTCGTTTGACTCACGAATGTGCCCTCTTCAAGTTGTTTGATTTGCAATCCGAGGAAATAGTTGAGCTCCCTCACCATGCTCATTTCAAACTCCCCCTGCATCAAACTAGAAAACTCCTTGACCAAGGTCATGTTAGTAGACCCAAATATAATATCGTCAACATAAATTTGTACCAAAATTAAGTGTTTTCCTTGACGTTTAATAAAGAGGGTTGTGTCAACCTTTCCTCTTGAATACCCTTGATCAAGTAAAAATTTGCTTAGACGTTCATACCAAGCCCTAGGGGCTTGTTTAAGTCCGTACAAAGCTCGTTTAAGTTTATAGACATGAACAGGATATTCGTGGGATTCAAAATCCGAAGGTTGGGCTACATAAACCTCTTCATTTATGTATTCGTTAAGGAACACACTGTTAACATCCATTTGGAATAATTTAAAGTTCTTTGTGCAAGCATAGGCAAGTAGAAGGCGTATGGCCTCGAGTCGGGCAACCGACGCATAAGTTTCCTCATAGTCGATTCCTTCCTCTTAGTTATTGCCTTGCGCTACAAGCCTAGCTTTGTTACGCGTTATTACTCCATTTTCATCAAGTTTATTCCTAAACACCCATCGGGTGCCGATTACTCGATGATCTCGCGGAGGGGGACAAGGTCCCAAACCTCATTTCTCCTGAATTGATTTAGTTCATCTTGCATTGATAGAAACCAATGCTCATCGAGTAACGCCTCCTTAGCATTTTTAGGTTCAACTTGGGAGACAAAAGCAGAGTAATAACAAAAGTTACTAAGTTTAGAGCGAGTGGTTACTCCCTTAGAGATATCACCGAGAATGTTGTCAATTGGATGGTCAATTGGATGGTCTTTTGAAGACTTCCTCCTCAATACGCACTGCTTCAGGCTGATCAGTTCCCTTATCAGTGTCCTTGAGTATGTCTCCAGTAGGTACACCTGCACCATGAAAAGAACTACCTTCTCCGACATTTCTCGGATAAGACTCGTCAAAGGTAACATAAACTGACTCTTCAACTACACGTAACCTTTTATTATAAATTCTATACGCTCTACTCGACTGAGAGTATCCAAGAAAAATACCCTCGTCGGCCTTGGCATCGAATTTACCAAGAGTCTCTTTCCCATTGTTTAACACAAAGCATTTGCAACCAAATACATGAAGGTGAGATATGTAACGCCCGATTTGTTTAATTGTATTTATTTATTTCATTTATGTGAATTTTGTGAAATGTGTGAATTTATTGTATTTTACCTGCTAATTGAGTTAATTGGCTAATTTCCCTGATAGGTAAAATATTTGCAATAATTTATAATTTCTTTTCAACTTTTAATTCCCGAAATATATTTCATCGCTGTTTATGTTTTATCGCATTTTGAGAGCGTTTGCGAGATATTTGAGCTGGGGGGTATTTTGGTCTTTTGGCTTGGGTATTTTTTATAAAATAGAAAATAGAGAGAAAAAGAGAGAAAATAGAAAGAAAGAAAAAGCGAAGAGAGAAAGGAAGAGAAGGGAAAAAGAGGAGAAGAGGAAAATCGAGAATTCATCCGTTTCAAGCGCGATTAATCGGGTAAGGGTGAGAAGTTTCAATTATATCTTGCTTGTGTATGTATATGTGTTGTTTGTTGTAATTGTTTTGGTTGTTTCACAACTTTTTCTCTAATTGATAAATTGATGAATAATTGTTAGAAATTGATGTTTTCGCGGTAGAAACCCGATATAAACTGCGTAGGATACTCGTTGATTATGTTGGAACATGTTTGGGTTGGTATATTGTGAATTGGAAGTGTTTAGATGAGATTTGGAGAGGAAATTGGATGATTTTCGCAGGAAAAATTATGCAGGAAAATTCTGGGTTTTCGCTGCCCATACGCGTACAGGGCAAGGCAATACGCGTATTGGGTTGGGCAATACGCGTATGGCAAGGAAGAAATTTAGTCATTACGCGTATGGGAGTGAGCAATACGCGTATGCAGTGAGGAAATACGCGTATTGGAGTTTTAGTGGGATTTTTGGGAAGGAAGTGGTCTCTGACCATACGCGTATCACTTTGGGCAATACGCGTATGAATGGGCGAGGGAGCAAGGCAATACGCGTATGGCTCAGAGCAATACGCGTATGGCCAGCAGGGGTGCAAAATGTTGTCTTTTCGCGATTCCTTTTCTTTTTACGTCCGTAACTTGTGTTCCGATTATCCATTTTGAACATTCTTGGTATCATTGGAAAACTAATAAAATGTACTTTCTTATTAAAATGGTTTTGAGATTGTTGGTCGATTTAATTATGTCGGGAATTTGAAATAGTGTCGTTTTGTCGACTTTTGTCGTTATAATTGTGTGTAATTGAGGTGTATCATGCAATGTGCTGTTGATATGGATATTGTATGTCTTGTGTGCTGTTGTGTGATGAAAATGCATGTGATGAGGTGTTGTGATGATGGTTTGTGGCCTAAGGGCAAGAAAATGCATTGTGTTGTATTTGATGATATATGCATGATTATGGATGTGTATATGTGTGCATTTGAATGTCATGAGTCATTGTATGCCAAGCATCATGATATGCATTCTTGTGATGTCGTGTGCCCTTGTGGGGTGTGAGGGACGAATCGATTCCAGAGGGAATCCGCTATAACATCATGTGCCTTATACAAAGAGGACCTAAAGCGATGATTATAGACGATCGTGTGCCTTATACAAAGAGGACCTAAAGCGATCGGATCGTGTGTCTTATACAAAGAGGACCTAAAGCGATCCATAAATGTCGTGTGCCTTATACAAAGAGGTGTGAGCGACGGGGAACATCGTTTGCCCGACGGGGAGTTACACTAAGTAACAAGCGATGGTTCCAATAGTTCCTGAGTGAACTAATGATGAGATTGACGGATGGATGGTACCCGCATTTGCATAGAGTCGTTGTGTCGGTCTCTTTGCATTAGCATAAATCATGAATGGATTGATTATGTGTGGAAAATCATGATTGGATTGATTATGTGTGGAAATTATGAATTGATTGAGTATGTGTTGAGATTTATGATTGAATTGGTGAATTGATGTGCATATGTGATAAATGCATTGGTTATGGATGATATGTGTTATGTATAGACATGTGATATGTGATGTGGTGGTGTGTTTTCATATCTTATAACGTTGGTATGCCTTATGTGCGAATATGTGATTATGTGGGTATAAGTGATATATGTTATGTATTTGTGGCATGCAATATGTATTAGTATGTGATGCTTGTGGTGAGAATAACTATGCATGTGAATTTTTATGTGTTTGCATATTATTATGCAATCTTGATTTAGTTGTTATTTCTCACCCTTCTGCTGTGGTTTGTTGCTCTATGAGGCAATTGCAGATTAGTAGTCTTGGAGGCTTTTGTGAAGATTAGTTCTCCATCCGTTTGTCTGTCTGCTCTGATACGTAACATGGGAGTCGATAACGTTTTTATTATATATGTATACATTTGTTGAATATATTTTGTATTACCTTTGTATGTATATTTTGATGTTATAAAATGATTTATTTTGTAAAACAAGGCAGTTATGGATCTTTCCGCTTTATTCCATAATTGAACTTTCCTTTTATATGGAAAAGTTCCCTTTGAGGTTATTCCATTTTGTGTTATGTATCAAAAATTTATGAGCAGGGATTGTGTTTTCTTTCTGTAAATGTGGCATCCTTGTTTCTGTCGGAAAAATAAATTTTTACTACTCTGATTTATTTATGTATTATTTATTCGCGATGGGAATTGGGGTGTTACAAGATATATTTGGCTTACGCCCTTTTAAAAGCTCATACGGTGTCTTGTTTAGAATATGTCGGATGAGCACCCTATTCAAAACATAACAATCCGTACTTATGGCGTCGGCCCAAAAGTATTTTGGTAATCCACCATCATTGATCATAGTCCTTCCAAGTTCCTCCAAAACTCTATTTTTACGTTCCACTACCCCATTTTGTTGAGGGGTACGTGGTGCGAAAAAATTATGATCAATTTCGTTGGAATCACAAAATGCTTCAAATAAATGATTTTCAAACTCACCCCCATAGTCACTTCTAATTGACCCAATGTTTATGTTTAACTTGTTCTGAGATAACTTAGCAAATCGTTCAAAGGCCGAAAAGGTATCACTCTTATTTGCTAGGAAAATGGTCCAGTAAAACCTAGAAAAATCATCGACTATAACAAACCCATAATAGTTACCACCTAGACTTTTAACCCTAGATGGTCCAAAGAGGTCCATATGGAGGAGCTCGAGGGGTCTCATAGTTGAAACGATGTTTTTAGATTTGAATGAGATCCTTGTTTGCTTCCCCATTTGACACGCATCACAAAGGTGATCCTTTGTGAATTTAATTTTAGGCAAACCGATGACTAGGTCTTTAGAGACTATTTTGTTAAGCAAATCAAAGTTGATGTGAGCCAACCATCTATGCTGTCATACCCTAAATTTTGACCACTAAGATTTCCCATCATTGGGCAAATCATCATCACAATATGGGTAAACCATCATACCTCATCAGTCTTGTAACGCCCCAGTTTTTGTTAGATTTATTTAATCGAGTCGATTTAATTATTTTTGTTTTTATATTATTTTATTCTTGACTTTTATTTGGCAATATATTATTTTTCATCGTTGTTATGTTTTATCGCGTTTTGGGAGCGTTTGTGAGATATTTGAGTATAGGGGTATTTTGGTCATTTTACTTGTTTTTCTTAAAATTAGAACTTAGAGGTTAGAAAGAGAGAGAAATAGAGAGAAAAATAGATAGAAAAGAAAGAGAAGAAGGAGAAGAGAAAGAAAAGAAGAAAAAGAGGAAAAATTTGGAGTTTAAGTAATCGATCCAACCGACATTTCAAAACACGATTAATCGGGTAAGGGTGCGAAACCCAATTATTCTATGCTTGTGTATGATTATGTATGTATGTATTTATTTGTTATTTGGTTGAAATTGAATAGAGAACTAAAACCATTACTATGTTGAGATTGTTAGAATTTGATACAATTTGGGTCGGAAATCATGTTTTAAGGTTCCTAATTGCTGAAACATGTTAGCTATATGTTGTTGTGCATTCAATTGGTAGTATGCTGATGTTTAGGTGAGATTTAGAGAGGATTTTGGACGAATTTCGTAGCAGAAATTCTGCAGAAAAAATTCTGGGTTTCGCTGCCCATACGCGTAACAGGCATGGCAATACGCGTATTGGGTTGGGCAATACGCGTATGGCTAGGGGAAATGAGGGCATTACGCGTATGGAACCCATTTTACAGGGCCCTCTACTGAAATGTGTAATGGTACGCGTAAGGGGCAAGGCATTATGCGTAGCAAGGGAGGCAATACGCATACTAGGTTTTTAGTGGAATTTTTGGGGAGAAATCAGTCTCTGCCCATACGCGTAGCACTTTGGGCAATACGCGTATGGATGGGCGAGCGAGCTGGGCAGTACGCGTATGGCCCAAGGCAATACGCGTATGACCAGAGAGGGTGCAAAATTTTCCCGATTTTGCGTCCGATGCCGTAACTTTTGACCCGTAGCTCGGATCGAGGCGTTCTTGGTACCGTTGGAAAGCTATTGAAATGTTCTTTCTTATAAAAATGGTTTTGAGATTGGTGGCCGATTTAATTATGTTGGGAATTTGGGAATGTGTTATTTTGTTGACTTTTACTGTCTTAACTGTATGTGATTGATGTGTTATCATGCAATATGCTTTTGATATATAATGTATGACTTGTGTGCGGTTGTATGATGTGATTGCATGTGATGAAATGTTGTGATGATGGTTTGTGGTCTAAGGGCAAGGAAATGCATTGTGTTGTGTTTGATTGTATATGCATGATTATGGGTGTATATGTGTATGCATTTGATTGTCATGAGTCTTTGTATGCCAAGCATCATGATATGCATTCTTGTGATGTCGTGTGCCCTAGTGGGTGTGAGCGACGAAACGATTCCAGAGGGAATCTGCTATAACGGTCGTGTGCCTTATACAAAGAGGACCTAAAGCGATGTTATAGACGATCGTGTGCCTTATACAAAGAGGACCTAAAGTGGTCAGATTGTGTGCCTTATACAAAGAGGACCTAAAGCGATCCATAAACGTCGTGTGCCTTATACAAAGAGGACCTAAAGCGACGGGGAACATCGTTTGCCCTACGGGGAGTTACACTAAGTAACAAGCGATGATTCCAATAATTCCTGAGTGAATTAAGGATGAGATGATGGATAGAACGGTACCGTATTGCATTGCATAGAGTCATTGTGCCGGTCTCTGTGCATTTGCATAAATCATGAATGGACTGATTATGTGTGGAATTATGAATGGAATGGATGAGTTTATATTTATATATATATATATATATATATATATATATATATATATATATATATATATATATATATATATATATATATATATATATATATATATATGTTGGTGATAAATGCATTGAGCAGGATTGATATGCCTTTGTGATGGATGTATGAGATATGAATTGTGTTGTTTTGTATTTGAATTATGGTGTAAGTTGTGGTGAGAATGTTTGACATGTGCATTTTTGTGTTATTATATAATTGTATGCAACTATATTATAATTGTGTTTCTCATCCTTCTGCTGTTTTAAATGCTCTATGAGGCATTGCAGATTAGATGCTGAAGGTCTTTTTGTGAAGATTATGTCTTCATTCTTTTGTCAGTCGACTCTGATATGTAGCACCGGATAGTCGGGGAGATCGTTTGTGATTATGTGTATATGTATATATTCTTTTTGGATTGTACATGTATGACTCTGTATTTGGCAGACAAACTTTTTATGTTATATATATATGAGATTTCAGTTGCAGATTTTTTGCTTTTATTCTGTATCTGAATTGTGGGTGTTAGGAACTGAGTTCCTCTATTATGTGCTACCTGATTGTTGCATATCTATATGAGCAGGTTATTGTATTCCGTCATTTTGATGTGACGCTCCTGTCTATGCCATGAATGTTTTTATTACACTCTGATTATTTGTTATTGCTTGGGGGTATAGATTGGGGGTGTTACATTAAGTGGTATCAGAGACAATTTGTGTCAGTTCGTGCCAGTCCGTGTCGGTCATTGTGACCAAGTTGTTTGTTGTGCGCCTTTGTGTTTGGGTGAGCTGTTTGTTTAACCATAGTTACTGTTATTGGATATGAACAGAATATGGCTGGTAGGAATGACGCTGCTCTTGCTGCTGCTATGCAAGTTATGGCTCAGGATGTGCGGGGTGCACCTAATGCTGGTGGGAACGATGAGTTCAGGAAGAACAAACCGCCTATCTTCAAAGGAAGATATGATCCTAATGGTGCTCAAATTTGGCTTAAGGAGATTGAGAGAATCTTTTGAGTGATGGACTGTGCTGAGGAACAGAAGGTGAGACTGGGTACTCACGTGTTGCAGGAGGAGGCTGATGATTGGTGGGTTAGCACGCGTCATGTGTGGGAAGCTGCAGGTGAAGTTGTCACTTGGGCTTTGTTTAGCAGTGCATTTTTTAGGAAGTATTTTCCTGAAGATGTTAGAGGAAAGAAAGAGATAGAGTTCTTGGAGTTGAAATAGGGTAACATGTTTGTTGCTGATTACACTGCTAAGTTTGTGGAGCTTGTTCAGTTTTATCCACATTATGCTGAAGCAACTGCGGAGTTTTCCAAATGTGTGAAGTTTGAGAACGGGTTGCGTCCTGAGATCAAGCAGGCAATTGGTTATCAAAGGATTAGGAGGTTTTCAGATTTGGTGGATTGTTGTAGAATTTATGAGGAGGATAGCAAAGCTCGTTCTACTCACTATAAGAGTGTGAACAAAAGGAAGGGAAAGCAACCATTTCGTAGTGGTCCTTATGTGACACCAACTGACAAGGGTAAGCAAAGGGCTAATTTTGATAAAAGGCCAAGTGGGGGAGGTATGTCTAATCCTCTGAGATGTTTTAGGTGTGGTGACTTAGGACATCGTCAGTTTGAATGTAAGAAGGATATGAGGAAGTGTTCCAATTGTGGAGGTTTAGGACATGTCACAGCTGATTGTAAGAGGAATGTGGTAAAGTGTTTCAACTGTGGTGAATCTGGTCATGTTAGTACGAGGTGTCCGAAACTAAAGCAAGCTTCAGCTGGAGGGAAAGTATTTGCATTGGCAGGAACTCAAACTACTAGTGCAGATCGTCTGATCAGAGGTACTTGTTTTATTAATAGTACGCCTTTAGTTGCTATTATTGATACCGGAGCGACTCATTCATTTATTTTTTTTGAGTGTGCGAAGCGTTTGAATCTTTTGTTGTCTTCGATGGGTGGAGAGATGGTTATTGATACTCCAGCAATGGGGTCGGTAACTACTTCTTTGGTTTGTTTAAGTTGTCCTTTGACCATTTATGGTAAAGATTTTGAGATGGATTTGGTGTGTCTGCCATTGGAGGGTTTAGATGTGGTTCTGGGAATAAACTGGTTGCAGTTCAATCGAGTTCATATCAATTGTTATCATAAGTTGGTAAGATTTCCTTCTCTTGAAAAAGACGAGGAATCGAGTTTCTTATCTACCAAAGAGTTGAAGAAACTTTTGGCGGATGAAGTGCAGTTGTTCGGGTTGTTCGCATCATTGATCGTGGATAGTCAAGTTGTAATTGGCGTGTTTCCAGTTGTGTGTGATTTTCCAGAGGTGTTTCCGGAGGATATTTCGGATGTGCCGCCAGAAAGAGAGGTGGAGTTTTCTATAGATCTAGTTCCTGGTACTAGACCTGTATCTATGGCACCATATCGTATGTCGGCATCTGAGTTAGTTGAGTTGAAGAAGCAGTTGAATGAATTGTTAGAAAAGAGGTTTGTGAGGCCGAGTGTATCGCCTTGGGGTGCTCCAGTTTTATTGGTGAAAAAGAAAGATGGAAGTATGCGATTATGTATTGATTATCGCCAGCTGAATAAGGTGACGATTAAGAATAAGTATCATCTTCCGAGAATTGATGATCTGATGGACCAGTTGGTAGGTGCGTGTGTGTTTAGTAAAATTGATTTGAGGTCAGGTTATCATCAGATTAGAGTGAAAGAGGAAGATATTCAGAAGACGACTTTTAGGACACGATACGGACATTATGATTATTCTGTGATGCCGTTCGGGGTTTCTAATGCGCCGGGTGTGTTTATGAAGTATATGAATCTTATTTTCCATGAGCATTTGGATCGATTTGTTGTTGTGTTTATTAATGACATCTTGATTTACTCTAAGTCTCGGGAGGAACATGCAGAGCATTTGCGTATTATATTGCAAATTTTGAAGGAAAGGATACTTTTTGCCAAGTTGTCCAAGTGTGAGTTCTGGTTGTCAGAAGTGAGTTTTCTTGGGCATGTGATTTCAGGTAATGGTATTGTTGTGGATCCATCTAAAGTAGATGCAGTTCTACAATGGGAGGCTCCTAGATCTGTTACTGAAATTAGAAGCTTTTTGGGTTTAGCTGGATATTATCGAAGATTCATTGAAGGCTTTTCCAAGTTAACACTTCCTTTGACCCAACTGACTTGTAAAGGTAAGGCGTTCATTTGGAATATTCAGTGTGAGGAAAGTTTTAGTGAGTTGAAGAGAAGATTGACTATAGCTCCGATTTTGATCTTACCGAATCCTAGTGAGTCGTTTGTTGTGTATTGCGATGCGTCTTTAATTGGTTTAGGTGGAGTGTTGATGCAAGGAGGTAAGGTTATGGCTTATGCTTCGAGGCAATTGAGGATTCATGAGAAGAATTACCCTACTCATGATTTGGAATTAGCAGCTGTGGTGTTTGTATTGAAAATCTGGAGGCATTATCTCTACGGTGCAAGATTCGAAGTCTTTAGTGATCATAAGAGTTTAAAATACTTGTTTGATCAGAAAGAGTTGAATATGAGGCAACAGAGATGGTTGGAATTTTTTAAGGACTACGATTTTAGCTTGAATTACCATCCTGGTAAAGCTAATGTGGTAGCCGATGCATTAAACCAGAAATCTTTGCATATGTCTGCTTTGATGGTTAAAGAGTGGGAACTTTTGGAAGCATTTAGAGATTTGAGTTTGGTGTGTGAATTGACATCTGACAGCGTGAGGCTTGGTATGTTAAGGGTCACTAATGATTTTCTGTTAACCGTTAGCGAGAAACAGAAGTTGGATGTGAAATTTGTTGATTTGATGACGGTTGGAGATAAAGGTGTGAATGGTGACTTTAAAGTGGATGGTAAGGGTGTTTTGAGATTCCGTGGTAGAATTTGTATTCCTGATGATTCGGAATTGAAAAAGATGATTTTTTAGGAAGGACACCAGAGTAATTTGAGTATACATCCGGGAGCTAATAAGATGTATCAAGATTTGAAGAATATCTTTTGGTGGTCCGGAATAAAGAGGGACGTGGCTCAGTTTGTTTATGCGTGTTTGACGTGTCAGAAGTCAAAGGTAGAACATCAGAAGCCTAGTGGATTATTGCAACCGTTGGATATTCCCGAGTGGAAATGGGACAGCATTTCTATGGATTTTGTGACGGGGTTGCCGAATACTCCGAAGGGATATAATGCCATTTGGGTGGTGGTGGATAGGCTGACTAAATATGCGCATTTCATTCCGATTGACATCAGTTTTTCTTTGGAGAGGTTGGCTGAGATTTATATCCGTGTGATTGTGAAGCTACATGGTGTTCCGTTGTGTATTGTTTCAGATCGAGATCCGAGGTTTACTTCTAGATTTTGGGAAAGTTTGCAAAAGGCGTTAGGTTCGAAGTTAAGATTGAGTTCTGCTTATCATCCTCAGATGGATGGTCAGACCGAGAGAACTATTCAGTCATTGGAAGATTTGTTGAGAGCTTGTGTTCTTGAGCAAGGTGGTGCTTGGGATAGTTATCCTTCGTTGGTGGAATTCACGTATAACAATAGTTTCCATTCGAGTATTGGAATGGCACCTTTTGAAGCGTTGTATGGAAGAAGATGTCGAATGTCGTTGTGTTGGCATGAATCTGGTGAGAGTTTGGTGGTTGGACCGGAGTTATTCAACAAACTACGAAAAAGGTGAAACTTATTCGTGAGAAAATGAAGGCTTCTCAGAGTAGGCAGAAGAGTTATCATGATCGAAGGAGGAAAGATCTTGAGTTTCAAGAAGGAGATCATGTATTTTTGAGAGCTACACCGGTGACGGGTGTTGGGCGTGCATTAAAGTCGAAGAAGCTTACTTCTCGATTTATTGATCCTTATCAGATATCCGCGAGAGTGGGTGTTGTGGCCTATTGGGTGGCGTTGCCACCGAGTCTTTCGAATTTGCATGATGTGTTCCATGTTTCACAGCTTCGGAAGTATGTTCTGGATCCGTCGCATGTGATTCCGATGGATGAGGTTGAGGTAAGGGAGAACCTTACGGTTGAGGCATTACCAGTGAGAATTTTGGATCGCGAGTTGAAGCAGTTAAGAGGCAAGGATATTGCGCTTGTGAAAGTAGCGTGGGGAGGCGCTGCCGAGGCCAATTTGACTTGGGAGTTGGAGAGTCGGATGCGGGAATCGTATCCGGAGTTGTTCGTCTCAGGTAATATTTTCGAGGACGAAAATTTCTAAGTGGGGGAGAGTTGTAACGCCCCTGTTTTTGTTAGATTTATTTAATCGAGTCGATTTAATTATTTTTGTTTTTATATTATTTTATTCTTGACTTTTATTTGGCAATATATTATTTTTCATCGTTGTTATGTTTTATCGCGTTTTAGGAGCGTTTGTGATATATTTGAGTGTAGGGGTATTTTGGTCATTTTACTTGTTTTTTCTTAAAATTAGAACTTAGAGGTTAGAAAGAGAGAAAAATAGAGAGAAAAGAAAGATAAGAAGGAGAAGAGAAAGAAAAGAAGAAAAAGAGGAAAAACTTGGAGTTTAAGTAATCGATCCAACCGACATTTCAAAACACGATTAATCGGGTAAGGGTGCGAAACTCGGTTATTCTATGCTTGTGTATGATTATGTATGTATGTATGTATTTGTTTGATATTTGGTTGAAATTGAATAGAGAACTAAAACCATGACTATGTTGATATTGTTAGAATTTGATACAATTTGTGTCGGAAATCATGTTTTAAGGTTCCTAATTGCTGAAACATGTTAGCTATATGTTGTTGTGCATTCAATTGGTAGTATGCTGATGTTTAGGTGAGATTTGGAGAGGATTTTGGATGAATTTTGCAGGAGAAATTCTGCAGAAAAAATTCTGGGTTTCGCTGCCCATACGCGTAACAGGCATGGCAATACACATATTGGGTTGGGCAATACGCGTATGGTTAGGGGGAAATGAGGGCATTACGCGTATGGAACCCATTTTACAGGGCCTTCTGCTGAAATGCGTAATGGTACGCGTAAGGGGCAAGGCATTACGCGTAGCAAGGGAGGCAATACGCGTACTAGGTTTTATTGGAATTTTTTGGGAGAAATCAGTCCCTGCCCATACGCGTAGCACTTTGGGCAATACGCGTATGGATTGGCGAGCGAGCTGGGCAGTACGCGTATGGCCCAAGGCAATACGCGTGTGACCAGAGAGGGTGCAGAATTTTCCCGATTTCGCGTCCGATGCCGTAACTTTTGACCCGTAGCTCGGATCGAGGCGTTCTTGGTACCGTTGGAAAGCTATTGAAATGTTATTTCTTATAAAAATGGTTTTGAGATTGGTGGCCGATTTAATTATATCGGGAATTTGGGAATGTGTCGTTTTGTCGACTTTTACCGTCTCAACTGTATGTGATTGATGTGTTATCATGCAATATTTTTTTGATATATAATGTATGACTTGTGTGCGGTTGTATGATATGATTGCATGTGATGAAATGTTGTGATGGTGGTTTGTGGCCTAAGGGCAAGGAAATGCATTGTGTTGTGTTTGATTGTATATGCATGATTATGGGTGTATATATGTATGCATTTGATTGTCATGAGTCTTTGTATGCCAAGCATCATGATATGCATTCTTGTGATGTCGTGTGCCCTGGTGGGTGTGAGCGATGAAATGATTCCAGAGGGAATCTGCTATAACAGTCGCGTGCCTTATACAAAGAGGACCTAAAGCGACATTATAGACGATCGTGTGCCTTATACAAAGAGGACCTAAAGCGGTCGGATCGTATGCCTTATACAAAGAGGACCTAAAGCGATCCATAAACGTCTTGTGTCTTAGACAAATAGGACCTAAAGAGACGGGGAACATCGTTTGCCCGACGGGGAGTTACACTAAGTAACAAGCGATGATTCCAATAATTCCTGAGTGAATTAAGGATGAGATAATGGATGGAACGGTACCGCATTGCATTGCATAGAGTCATTGTGTCGGTCTCTGTGCATTTGCATAAATCATGAATGGACTGATTATGTGTGGAATTGTGAATGGAATGAATGAGTTTATATATATATATATATATGTGTGTGTGTGTGTGTGTGTGTTGGTGATAAATGCATTGAGCAGGATTGATATGCCTTTGTGATGGATGTATGAGATATGAATTGTGTTGTTTTGTATTTGAATTATGGTGTAAGTTGTGGTGAGAATGTTTGACATGTGCAATTTTGTGTTATTATATAATTGTATGCAACTATATTATAATTGTGTTTCTCACCCTTCTGCTGTTTTGAATGCTCTATGAGGCATTGCAGATTAGATGCTGGAGGTCTTTTTGTGAAGATTATGTCTTTATTCTTTTGTCGGTCGACTCTGATATGTAGCACCGGGTAGTCGGGGAATTCGTTTGTGATTATGTGTATATGTATATGTTCTTTTTGGATTGTACATGTATGACTCTGTATTTGGCAGACAAACTTTTTATGTTATATATATATGAGATTTCAGTTGCAAATTTTCCGCTTTTATTCTGTATCTGAATTGTGGGTGTTAGGAACTGAGTTCCTCTGTTATGTGATACTTGATTGTTGCATATCTATATGAGCAGGTTATTGTATTCCGTCATTTTGATGTGACGCTCCTGTTTATGCCATGAATGTTTTTATTACACTCTGATTATTTGTTATTTCTTGGGGGTATAGATTGGAGGTGTTACAAGTCTCCCCAAAGATGGGTGAACATTCACTACTATCAAAGATTAGGGTTTCAAGCCCTCTCTGAGCTCTTAGACAAAGGATCAATCAAGAAATGACATGATCTTCAACTTGTCTAGCCTCTCAAACATCCACAAAGGATCAAGAGGACTCCCACTTCAAGGATTAAGCACAAGGCTTCTCCCTTCTAGGTGGATCAAGCCTTAAGATCGCCAGTGTCACCAAATTAGGGTTTGGTCAACCAGGGCCTCCAGATGGAAATTTTCCTCTGGGCATGAGCCAATGCTCCAAAACATAACCTATGATGCTCCAAGGGACATCATGGACCCAATCATCAAGCCAATTTAGCCTCAGGGGATGCATTCACCAAAAATCAGGAATTAGGGTTTCTTGACCTAATTCACCCCTAAGTTGACTTTTGGGACAAAACATGAGCCAAGACCTAAAAGGATGATTTGAGGGTCTCTAATACACCACATTAATCCATTTGCAATAATGGATTGATCCAAGAAGCTTGATCCACAAGTTTTAAATTCATCAGAACCAAAATTAGGGTTTCGTGAGAAAAGTCAACTGCACCTTTGACTTTTGACCAGGACATGCTCCCAAACCCTAAGACATGATTCAATACACCCTATAACACCTATGAAATCAATCCATCAAGTTTGATTTAGGTCAAGGACTTGATTTCATAGAGGATCGCACAGTTTAGAATTCATCTGACAAAAAGTCAACTGTGCACAAAAGTCAAACTTTGACTTTTTGAGATTTTTCATAATTATGGTTTTTTAACCCTAAAATGATGTTAATGTGTGATTTGAATCATCATTCATCAAGAAAAATCAAGAAAAGTGGGATAACTTGTAAAAGGGGTAACCATAAAAACTTAGAAAATTTTCTAAGTTATGGAACAAAGTGGCTAGGGTACCAACTTTGAAGGACCATAACTCCTAAACCACAAGGCCATTTTCCCCCATCCAAAGTTGAATTTGTAGCCCTCATGGCCCTCTACAAAAGCTTCAACTACATCTCATTCCAATTCATTATGGATTTTGAGTTATGGAATGGTCAAAGTGGCTGAAAACATGAAATGCCACTTTTTCCAACACTTAGTGAAATTTTCACTAAGTCAGAATCTGCCTTCACTTTTTTCCAAATGTAGGGGCATTTTTCACTTGGATCCAAAAAATATCAAAACTAATTATGATCAAACAGTTATTGTATCATATGAGGGCTTTCCAAAATGGCCAAGAACTCCATCAAATTCCACTTGAGCCATGAGATATGACAATGGCAATATACCTTGCTGAAAACTGCAAAGGCTAGGCAGAATTTTGCACTTTTGCTCGATTTGGCAAAATCAGATAATTCCAAGCCTTGTCATCACTTTTGACACATCTAAGGATCAAATCTAAAGGGAACAAACACTGATCCAAGCCTTCAAAGTGTTTGGAACAAGAAGTAGCATGCCAAACCTAGAAATCCCTAAAAGAGGGACAAGACTTCAATTTTGGATTGGAGCATTTAATAGATGCACCAAGATGGCATGGACTGACACATTTGCAACTGAATTCAGTCAAGAATGATCCAACAACTAGGGAACCACAACTTTGTGCTCTAACCTCTAGTCAATGGCTAGAGGAAACTTGAGATTCCAAAGTGCAACCATTGGCCAAACCTCTGCAGCAGTTGCCATTCACTATTGCTTGCAAAACAAACTTGCTCTACTATAAATAGAGCTCATCTGTGCTCAGTTTGAGTACACCAAAGCACTACAACACTTGCTTTCCTCAAAATCTCTTTCTCTTAGCCAAAATGCCTTCTTTAGCAAGGTAACTCTGAGTTTTTGAGTTAGGGAGCAATTCCACCACAGGCCATGATCCAAACACACCCAATATGTCATATCTAAGCTGTCCAAACTCACACAAGTGACCTGCAATCCTTAAATCTCAAAGTCACCTCTCAAAACCTCAAAATAGGCTTTTTGTGCATTTTTCAAGCCATGTCTTGATTCAGTCACTTTCCAAACCAGATAAAACCTCAAACACACTCTAAATATCATCCTTGAACTGTCCTAAATGGCTCCCAACATCTGGAACACCATTTGAGGGAGTTGCTATTTTGGCCATTTTAACCCCTTTTGCAAGAAAGGGCCAGTTTTTGTTTTAGCAGGTTCCAGCTGATTCTAATCATCCTAAAAGCTTCTAAGAGATCATTTGAGAGTGTACAAAGCATCAAACCATTTATAGAACAATAAACTTGGCAGATTGCACAAAAAACTCCAAAAGCTCAAAAAGAGGTAAGCATCATGACTTGAACTTTCCAAAATATGCATTGCTTTGAGGTCCACTGATCATGCATCTCTTCTACATGTTATATGTGTTGTGTTTGTCCCAATTTATCATGTAATTCATGCTTGTACCAAGAGATGGCATAGAAAATGCAAAATATGGTCTATTTCAAAACCACTATCGAATTTTGAGGAGGGAGCATGATCTGGAAAAAATATCACCACCATTGGATTCCTTGTGAAATTCTAGGCCAGATACACATAAATTTTGTCCCCAACCATGGAGAAATGAGAAAGTTATGGACCTTCCCGTTTCTTGCCAAAACTTGCCTTGCCCTGCCTTGGCCAGGCCTAGAAAACAAGACAAGCCTTGTGTATTTGTTGGTTTGTTTCAATCAACGGATGTATCACCACCCTAGTGGTAAGACGCGTGCCCTATAGCCTTGAGGTCGCGGGTTCAAACCCCACCCAGACCATTTTGTGTTTTCTCACATTTTTGCTATTTTTCCAATATTTTCATGTTTTATTAATTAATTGGAAAATTAATAACTCCTTCAATTTTAATTATTTTTGATTGGTTCTTTTTACAAAAAAATCACAAAAATGTTGAAATATTTTATTCCCAAAAAAAAAATAGATTTATATTATTTATTTAATATAATTAGTATTTCGGTGAATAAATGTCTTTTATTTGTTTTTAAACCTTTTAAAAATAAATATCCATTTTGGAAAATCAAAACCAAGTAGGTTTTAATTCATCTTGTGATGAAAGCCTCATTTTTCAAACCTAAAACCGAAATCACAAGTTGTTTATTCAAACTTATTTGGAATTTTTATCATTTGTATTAATTTTCTTTAAATAATTATATTAAAAAATGATGAAATTAGGGTTTTATTGATTTTCACCCTAACAAACTTTTCCGAACACTCATGGGCCTCTAATAGAGTGTAAGACCCAATCTTTTGTAAATACAAACCTATTTTGGGCCTCAAATGTTGTATAAGTCCCGTTGTATTTCAAAAGTTCGGCGCGATCATCGTCTGTTTAAAACAAACCACCCGGGCCTCTCCTCGAGCTATAAGACGCATTCAAAACCATTTTGGGCCTCTAATAGAGTGTAAGACCCAATCCCTCTTTGAAACCAAAATAGTTTGGGCCTCAGTCGTTGTATAAGACCCACGGTGTTTTCAAAACCTCGGCGCAATCGTCGCCCTTTTCAAAATAAACCCCGGGCTTCTCCTTGAGCTATAAGAACTATCTTTGTTCACTTTCAATCATTTTGGGCCTCTTGAGAGAGTGTAAGACCCATCCCCTTTGTACAGAAAACCTTTCTTGGGCCTCAGTCACTTGTATAAGTCCCTGTACAAAACGACAGTGCGATCACTGATTAAACCCTGGGCCTCTCCTTGAGCTGTAAGCCCCAATTTTCCTTTCAAAAGCACTTTATACTTTGATTTTGAATATAA
Organism: Lathyrus tuberosus; assembly: GCA_022829125.1. NCBI lineage: Eukaryota > Viridiplantae > Streptophyta > Magnoliopsida > Fabales > Fabaceae > Lathyrus > Lathyrus tuberosus. The sequence goes on from JALAZF010000233.1 coordinate 2,677,094, forward strand.
TATTGTTATCAAAGTTTTCTTTGTTGAACAACTAACAGTACAGTATGGAAGCTCTACAACCGAGTAAGTGTTTACCCGCTTTCATTTACCGCTTTCATATGTATATAACTGTATTGTGGGGCTGTTTCACTGTAAGTCTTCTTTCATAAACTCATATCGACTGTGTAATACTAGTATAGATATTTAGAGTTTCCCCGGAAACTACGTCTAGAACTAGACAAAACCTCGTCTCCTTCCCTCCGACGTTCTCCCAGATATTTCAAACATAACCTAAACCATGAGAATTTTCTTTTACAACAATTTTAGATAACTAGATCTAAGAAATCTCCCCCTTGAACAGTTCATATACAGAAGGCCAATGTTCCAAGTGAAACCCCTTCTGGAACTGTTCATCAACCTCCTCTTGGGCTTAGTGCAAGGACCCACAGGCTTCCTAAAAGCATCCCCGCCTCCTCTTGGGCATTGTACAAGGACCCGTTGGCTTCTTAGAAGTTTTCACAACCTCCTATTAGGCTTCGTATAATGATTCTTCCTCCAGGAAGATAGCCTCCTTTTGGGCTTCGTACAAATTGTCCCTTCGGCTTCTTAAAAGTTTTTCTCGCCTCCTCTTGGGCTTCGTACAAATTGTTCTGACGACCTCTTAAAGGTATAGGAACAGAAATTAGTCATCTTAATAGAACAGTCTTTCAAAGAGTCTAGATCTTTCTACCGCGAACGTACTGTTTCTTGATCTCTCTTAAGCATAGTGCAAAAGATAAAACTCTAGACTTGGACAGTCTAATCTCCTTGAGTCTCGAAGACATTCTCAAGTTCCTTTCAAAAATAGGAAGAAACACCCGTAGACTTGGGCAGTCTCAATACCCTTCGGATTCCCCGTTTCCTTAAAGAACAGGAAATAATCCCGGTCCTCAGATCAAATCCATGAGTACAACATTACCCATATAAGAACTGATTTTCTCTTTTAACCAATATACTGGACCTGTCACTCAATTGAAACAATAACCCTAGTGAAATTCTGGTACAGATGTGTGATGTCATATTGTAATGTCACAACATCGCAATCTGCTGAATAAGGCAATAATAGAAACAATAACACACTGAATTGTTCACCCAGTTCGGTTCAACAACCTACATCTGGGGGCATACCAAGCCAGGAAGGAAGTCCACTATTAGTAGTATCAAATTACAGACTCAACAAACCAGTTGACAATCTACCTAATTTAATCACTACCCAATGACCCTTCTACCTAAGTCCTCCCTAGGTAAGAGACTTCATCTCACTTCCTATCATTACTATGATGTCTAGCAGTCAACTACACCGTCACTGCATCAACAACTTGATTACCAACAACTGTACAATCATAGAAGACACCCTTCCATGACACCCTTTGGAGTTGCTTCAAAGCTTCCTCCAAGAATAATAGCAAACACAAACTCATTACCTACAGGTTTCTGAGTCACACACAGTGACCATCTCACAACCCGAGTGGTTCACTTTGACAAAGCCCTAAAGATCTACATCTTGGACCCGTGCCACTACTTAGGTTACAAGCATTCTATTTATAACATAATCCCAACTGGATTTGGGCCTTCAAATCAGATCATATCTTCTGTAACAAATCTGCTTCTAAATAGATCTTCAATCATATCTTCAATTAAATCTTCAATTATTAACTCTGAATATTCTCCATATCTTTAAGCTTTAAATGCGCAACAAACTGATCTGATTGTAACAGAATATCTCTCCCTTGATCTTCGCCTATATTCTCTGATTCTCTATAGCAGAATTTCTCATTCACACCAGAAACACGTGCAGCCCTAATCACATAACTGTCTGATGTTTTAATGTTCTGGTATAGTGATGTTAAGACATCGCATGTGACATCACTCTTCAGTACTTTAACTCTTCAGCAATAAACCAGAATGTTAGCTATACTGTTAAAAGCTCATGTTGCAACATCAATCATGACATCAACATTGTTTTAACAAAATTTCAGCCAATAACTAGAACTTACAATCTCCCCCTTTGGCTAATTTTGGCTAAAACAACTATATAACCATTACAACTTAAATCACCGCAGTAAATACAACTCTATACTACTGTCAGTAGTTAACAGTAACCACTGAACCTATCAGTAACCATCAGTGGCTACTGTGCGCAGCAATCCTGGAGAACATCTTCTAGGGAAAAGTTGAATGATGTTAAGACATCATGTCTGACACCTTTTTTTAGCAGCACAACCCACCACAATCACTTCAGGCAGCACATCAGGAGGAAGAAGTAGAAAGTCCCGAAGTTATGCACTCAGATAACAGAGATCTGGTGTACATGAGGAAGAAGATTTTAGACACTCCCCCTTGATGTAGCACATTTCTTTTTCCTTTCAACTCAGACCTGGAAACATTGTGGAAGACTCCCCCATAAAAGAAGTGTGTGTCTGTTCACCAAAGACCAATGGTGGCATGAGAGAATTCTGTACACCTTCTTTGATCAGACCCCCTGGTCAATCTGTGGCATAACATGACACGTTGAGAAGTGTCATTCTGCTAGCCCAGGTAACTCAGAACACAGGTCACAACTGTGTTCATAATTCAGGACACAAGTCACAAAGATTCAACATCAACTCAAGGATGTACCATCCTCTTCTGCTGCATCAGGAATTGTAGGTTCCAAGCAAAACCACTGCGCAACCCATATAGACCATCTCTCTCCTTTCTCCCCCTTTTTAGCCATAAATTGGCAAAGGAAATTAGGCCAATAACGCTCCATGCATAGTCTAAGCCACGTGTTTCACTTTATCCTAACACCACCGTCCAAAATACCACCCTGTTTGGCTCAAGCAAAAACATGTCTTATATCATGTTCTGACATCTCTTCAGACATTTCCTGCTGGCTCATTAACCACATCTTCTTATTTAATAGATGCAACTTCTCACAACTTCTTCTAGATTGCTTCCAATCATCAGCCAAGTACACCACTTTTGCTTTTCAGACCTCTCATGTATCGGCACTATCTTATCACACTGCACAAGTTTGATCAGTACACATGCTGCAATAGGCTATAGTAATCAGTTTTACACTCAATGCCCTTCATGATATCCCACCAATAATGCCACATTCCTCACGGGGATTATAGGTACAAGATATGCCAAGTCCAAAGGACAACAACCCATTTGATTGGAAATTTTTCAAACCAGATAAACACCTTTCTGTCCTTAGATACACCAGCTCCTAATGAAGTCTTTAATATGATAGTAGCCATGTATTTCCTGAACTACTTACCATCAAGATTAGAATCTGCCCATTCTAATCCACACTATGTCAGAACTGCCACTTCAGACTATAATGTTGCTTCTTCAAACTCCATAAGTATGGTACATACCCAAGCATAATGTTATAACAACATGTAGGACATCAGCACGAGACAAAAGACCATCCCACTTAATCAGCACCAGTAGTTATACCAGAAGGAATAACATCAGACAACTAGACAAGACCTAGCCTCATCCTACTAGGACCACTTCCATCCAGGCACCAAGCACGAAGTTCTGGTAACCAATATGTCAAGAAAAACAGGTTCCCAAGAAAAACAGATTCCCACACCAGAGACTACTCTGACTGGTCAGGCGATACAAACAATGTCATATTATCCATTATAAATATCAAACCTCCTTGCTCCTATCAGCACACCAAGGAAGGAAACATGAGTCAGTCTAACAAGAATGCAGCGAAGAGACACATGTAAGAGGACAAGAAGCCAGATCCTCAGAAGTTGAAGGACACAACACTGTCCAAAGCTGGAGCATCTTCTGGAGCAACAAGAACACGCAAGACATCCGAAACTAGGATGAAGACTATCAAGAAAAACCAAGTGCAGCTTCAAGCCTCTGATGATGAATGGGATGAAGATTGGAAGACTTTTCTTGATTCGGGGGGTTGGGATAATCTTTAGACACGTTGTTTGTTGTTTTTACTAATCTTGTAAGCTTTCATCAATGCAATAAATTTCTGTTTTATTTACACAACTGTACAAGACACTAAATCCTCATGTAAACAACTTTTCAATTTACTCTAAGTGCCAACACCAAAAGCTCCCATAATATCATTCTTCCCCTACCAAGGATAACCAGTGCACCTTTGCAAGAAGAACACATTCCATCAACACAAACCCCTACTGAGTTCTTATAGAAACGCACATTCTCCACAAACAAAGCTGTCCTTCAGACTCCTCCTCAGAAGCATGTGCACATAAGCACTTAGCTACACACGGGTAGAACCATTTATGTCCACACCATCATGCCATCCAACAGCCCAATGTCATAACATGTTATCTGACTTTATCTCCTCACAAGATTCAACCAATCTTCACAATCTTGATCAGCATGAAATCTTTACAATATATATACCTTTGCAACCAAAATCCACAGACAAGTATTCCCCTTGTCATGGTTAACAATGCTCTAGATGAGGATGAACATTTGAGCACACTTGCTGAGCACATGCATTTTGGCACCATTGTCCCTTTCTCCAAAGGCATTCATTCCTTACCTTGCTCTTCATCTCCAGACTTCCAATCAATACCTGAACTACATTTTCCATCCAAGGTAGACCTTCTACTTCATCATCCTCCCGTATGACTATGTAGACGCTCCTCAGGCATAATGCAGGCACCACGCTTCTGAACCAGAGCATAATCATCCTTCACCAAGGATATCCAACCAGATAATGTCCCAACACACATTAGAACCTCTGCCAAGACATCATCACCCTGATTCTTGATATGTTCCATCAACTGGACCATTTAATTCAACTCCAGGGCGCTTAAACCTTGAAAATACTTTCATAAAGTAAATTTTCAACCCTTCTGCCGTCCTATACTTTAATCTCAGACAAATACACAGTCTCCCGTCAATGTATATTGTCATCAGTTGACTGCACAACTCTATCCAAAGCAGACAAATATTCAACTATTGTCATGCAAGATACAACCTTATGTCTGGTCTGACATCCTTTTTCTGCAGACTTGAGGCACTGATTGATCCTTCTTTTGCTAATCCATCCCACAGATCACATTAGATTAGGTAAGTGGCTTGACCTGATACTTTACCGTGAGTATAATGTTTCAACATCACCAGTCACATGACCTAGCATACTCTCATCTTCCAAGAATCTTCAAACCTTTGATGCCATCTTTATTAGGTTACCATAACTAAGCTTAAGAGATATCTTATCAATATCTTCACTCACGCATGAAAACTTTGACAGTGATCCTCTTTAGCTTTGGCTCTACCTTCTTTTTTCACCATCAAAAGGATGAAGAAGTCACAGTGCAGAGCAGATTAGTCTTCTACTTCTGATCCTTCCAGTCACAAGGCTAACCCAGACATCAATTCCAATTGACCAAAGGTTGATTGACATATTAAGCTCAGCTTCTTTCTTGATGAATCCTCACACAGCCCAGATGCCTCCTCTTCCAAGTCAGGAGTAGGTTCCAAACAGATGTGATAAACACATTTGTTTAGCCCCCAAGCATCTGTTATGTCACAATCTCTTCACACCAAAAGACCCACAAACCAGAGATTGATCACGCAATTTCTTTAGACCTCTTTTCACCATACTTATATAAGAGTTCCTTTATGAGTGGACTTGGAATGAACAAGCTAGTTGAAGATGTCCTCATAAATCACCACATCTTCAGAGGAGAGCAGAATGATGCAGTCTTAAAACCACCAGGAATTTTCCATCAGATATATATGCAGCGGAACATACACCAGAAAACTCCTCTACTACCTTCAGGCATACAAACCCTTGCCCAACACTCCCAGTGCACTAGGTCAAACCATACAGCAACAGGCCTGATAACTTCATTCTTCACTCCAAGGGCTAATACAAAATACTCTATGAATTGACTATCTTCCTTGCTCATGAACCAGAAAGTATCTTCCCTATATCTCATCCAGAAACAGATAGGATGCCTGCTTTGATACCAATTGAAATTCTGGTACAGATGTGTGATGTCATAGTGTAATGTCACAACATCGCAATCTGCTGAACAAGGCAATAATAGAAACAATAACACACTGAATTGTTCACCCAGTTCGGTTCAACAACCTACATCTGGGGGCATACCAAGCCAGGAAGAAAGTCCACTATTAGTAGTATCAAATTACAGACTCAACAAACCAGTTGACAATCTACCTAATTTAATCACTACCCAATGACCCTTCTACCTAAGTCCTCCCTAGGTAAGAGACTCCATCTCACTTCCTATCATTACTATGATGTCTAGCAGTCAACTACACCGTCACTGCATCAACAACTTGATTACCAACAACTGTACAATCATAGAAGACGCCCTTCCATGACACCCTTTGGAGTTGCTTCAAAGCTTCCTCCAAGAACAATACCAAACACAAACTCATTACCTACAGGTTTCTGAGTCACACACAGTGACCATCTCACAACCCGAGTGGTTCACTTTGACAAAGCCCTAAAGATCTACATCTTGGACCCGTGCCACTACTTAGGTTACAAGTATTCTATTTATAACATAATCCCAACTGGATTTGGGCCTTCAAATCAGATCATATCTTCTGTAACAAATCTGCTTCTAAATAGATCTTCAATCATATCTTCAATTAAATCTTCAATTATTAACTCTGAATATTCTCCATATCTTTAAGCTTTAAATACGCAACAAACTGATCTGATTGTAACAGAATATCTCTCCCTTGATCTTCGCCTATATTCTCTGATTCTCTATAGCAGAATTTCTCATTCACACCAGAAACACGTGCAGCCCTAATCACATAACTGTCTGATGTTTTAATGTTCTGGTATAGTGATGTTAAGACATCGCATGTGACATCACTCTTCAGTACTTTAACTCTTCAGCAATAAACCAGAATGTTAGCTATACTGTTAGAAGCTCATGTTGCAACATCAATCATGATATCAACATTGTTTTAACAAAATTTTAGCCAATAACTAGAACTTACAATCTACCCCTTTGGCTAATTTTATCTAAAACAACTATATAACCATTACAACTTAAATCACCGCAGTAAATACAACTCTATACTACTGTCAGTAGTTAACAGTAACCACTGAACCTATCAGTAACCATCAGTAGCTACTGTGCGCAGCAATCCTGGAGAACATCTTCTAGGGAAAAGTTGAATGATGTTAAGACATCATGTCTGACACCTTCTTTTGGCAGCACAACCCACCACAATCACTTCAGGCAGCACATCAGGAGGAAGAAGTAGAAAGTCCCGAAGTTGTGCACTCAGATAACAGAGATCTGGTGTACATGAGGAAGAAGATTTTAGACACTCCCCCTTGATGTAGCACATTTCTTTTTCCTTTCAACTCAGACCTGGAAACATTGTGGAAGACTCCCCCATAAAAGAAGTGTGTGTCTGTTCACCAAAGACCAATGGTGGCATGAGAGAATTCTGCACACCTTCTTTGATCAGACCCCCTGGTCAATCTGTGGCATAACATGACACGTTGAGAAGTGTCATTCTGCTAGCCCAGGTAACTCAGAACACAGGTCACAACTGTGTTCATAACTCAGGACACAAGTCACAAAGATTCAACATCAACTCAAGGATGTACCATACTCTTCTGCTGCATCAGGAATTGTAGGTTCCAAGCAAAACCACTGCGCAACCCATATAGACCATCTCTCTCCTTTCTCCCCCTTTTTAGCCACAAATTGGCAAAGGAAATTAGACCAATAACGCTCCATGCACAGTCTAAGCCACGTGTTTCACTTTATCCTAACACCACCGTCCAAAATACCACCCTGTTTGGCTCAAGCAAAAACATGTCTTATATCATGTTCTGACATCTCTTCAGACATTGCCTGCTGGCTCATTAACCACATCTTCTTATTTAATAGATGCAACTTCTCACAACTTCTTCTAGATTGCTTCCAATCATCAGCCAAGTACACCACTTTTGCTTTTCAGACCTCTCCTGTATCGGCACTATCTTATCACACTGCACAAGTTTGATCAGTACACATGCTGCAATAGGCTATAGTAATAAGTTTTACACTCAACGCCCTTCATGATATCCCACCAATAATGCCACATTCCTCATGGGGATTATAGGTACAAGATATGCCAAGTCCAAAGGACAACAGCCCATTTGATTGGAAATTTTTCAAACCAGATAAACACCTTTCTGTCCTTACATACACCAGCTCCTAATGAAGTCTTCAATATGATAGTAGCCATGTATTTCCTGAACTACTTACCATCAAGATTAGAATCTGCCCATTCTAATCCACACTATGTCAGAACTGCCACTTCAGACTATAATGCTGCTTCTTCAAACTCCATAAGTATGGTACATACCCAACCATAATATTGTAACAACATGTAGGACATCAGCACGAGACAAAAGACCATCCCACTTAATCAGCACCAGTAGTTATACCAGAAGGAATAACATCAGACAACTAGACAAGACCTAGCCTCATCCTACTAGGACCACTTCCATCCAGGCACCAAGCACGAAGTTCTGGCAACCAATATGTCAAGAAAAGCAGGTTCCCAAGAAAAACAGATTCCCACACCAGAGACTACTCTGACTGGTCAGGCGATACAAACAATGTCATATTGTCCATTATAAATATCAAACCTCCTTGCTCCTATCAGCACACCAAGGAAGGAAACATGAGTCAGTCTAACAAGAATGCAGCGAAGAGACACATGCAAGAGGACAAGAAGCCAGATCCTCAGAAGTTGAAGGACACAACACTGTCCAAAGCTGGAGCATCTTCTGGAGCAACAAGAACACGCAAGACATCCGAAACTAGGATGAAGACTATCAAGAAAAACCAAGTGCAGCTTCAAGCCTCTGATGATGAATGGGATGAAGATTGGAAGACTTTTCTTGATTCGGGGGGTTGGGATAATCTTTAGACACGTTGTTTGTTGTTTTTACTAATCTTGTAAGCTTTTATCAATGCAATAAATTTCTGTTTTATTTACACAACTGTACAAGACACTAAATCCTCATGTGAACAACTTTTCAATTTACTCTAAGTGCCAACACCAAAAGCTCCCATAATATCATTCTCCCCTACCAAGGATAACCAGTGCACCTTTGCAAGAAGAACACCTTCCATCAACACAAACCCCTACTGAGTTCTTATAGAAACACACATTCTCCACAAACAAAGCTGTCCTTCAGACTCCTCCTCAGAAGCATGTGCACATAAGCACTTAGCTACACACGGGTAGAACCATTTATGTCCACACCATCATGCCATCCAACAGCCCAATGTCATAACATGTTATATGACTTTATCTCCTCACAAGATTCAACCAATCTTCACAATCTTGATCAACATGCAATCTTTACAATATATATACCTTTGCAGCCAAAATCCACAGACAAGTATTCCCCCTGTCATGGTTAACAATGCTCTAGATGAGGATGAACATTTGAGCACACTTGCTGAGCACATGCATTTTGGCACCATTGTCCCTTTCTCCAAAGGCATTCATTCCTTACCATGCTCTTCATCTTCAGACTTCCAATCAATACCTGAACTACATTTTCCATCCAAGGTAGACCTTCTACTTCATCATCCTCCCGTATGACTATGTAGACGCTCCTCAGGCATAATGTAGGCACCACGCTTCTGAACCAGAGCATAATCATCCTTCACCAAGGATATCCAACCAGATAATGTCCCAACACACGTTAGAACCTCTGCCAAGACATCATCACCCTGATTCTTGATATGTTCCATCAACTGGACCATTTGATTCAACTCCAGGGCGCTTAAACCTTGAAAATACTTTCATAAAGTAAATTTTCAACCCTTCTGCCGTCCTATACTTTAATCTCAGACAAATACACAGTCTCCCGTCAATGTATATTGTCATCAGTTGACTGCACAACTCTATCCAAAGCAGACAACTATTCAACTATTGTCATGCAAGATACAACCTTATGTCTGGTCTGACATCCTTTTTCTGCAGACTTGAGGCACTGATTGATCCTTCTTTTGCTAATCCATCCCACAGATCACATTAGATTAGGTAAGTGGCTTGACCTGATACTTTACCGTGAGTATAATGTTTCAACATCACCAGTCACATGACCCAGCATACTCTCATCTTCCAAGAATCTTCAAACCTTTGATGCCATCTTTATTAGGTTACCATAACTAAGCTTAAGAGATATCTTATCAAGATCTTCACTCCCGCATGAAAACTTTGACAGTGATCCTCTTTAGCTTTGGCTCTACCTTCTTTTTTCACCATCAAAAGGATGAAGAAGTCACAGTGCAGAGCAGATTAGTCTTCTACTTCTGATCCTTCCAGTCACAAGGCTAACCCAGACATCAATTCCAATTGACCAAAGGTTGATTGACATATTAAGCTCAGCTTCTTTCTTGATGAATCCTCACACAGCCCAGATGCCTCCTCTTCCAAGTCAGGAGTAGGTTCCAAACAGATGTGATAAACACATTTGTTTAGCCCCCAAGCATCTGTTATGTCACAATCTCTTCACACCAAAAGACCCACAAACCAGAGATTGATCACGCAATTTCTTCAGACCTCTTTTCACCATACTTATATAAGAGTTCCTTTATGAGTGGACTTGGAATGAACAAGCTAGTTGAAGATGTCCTCATAAATCACCACATCTTCAGAGGAGAGCAGAATGTTGCAGTCTTAAAACCACCAGGAATTTTCCATCAGATATATATGCAGCGGAACATACACCAGAAAACTCCTCTACTACCTTCAGGCATACAAACCCTTGCCCAACACTCCCAGTGCACTAGGTCAAACCATACAGCAACAGGCCTGATAACTTCATTCTTCACTCCAAGGGCTAATACAAAATACTCTATGAACTGACTATCTTCCTTGCTCATGAACCAGAAAGTATCTTCCCTAGATCTCATCCAGAAACAGACAGGATGCCTGCTTTGATACCAATTGAAATTCTGGTACAGATGTGTGATGTCATAGTGTAATGTCACAACATCGCAATCTGCTGAACAAGGCAATAATAGAAACAATAACACACTGAATTGTTCACCCAGTTCGGTTCAACAACCTACATCTGGGGGCATACCAAGCCAGGAAGGAAGTCCACTATTAGTAGTATCAAATTACAGACTCAACAAACCAGTTGACAATCTACCTAATTTAATCACTACCCAATGACCCTTCTACCTAAGTCCTCCCTAGGTAAGAGACTCCATCTCACTTCCTATCATTACTATGATGTCTAGCAGTCAACTACACCGTCACTGCATCAACAACTTGATTACCAACAACTGTACAATCATAGAAGACACCCTTCCATGACACCCTTTGGAGTTGCTTCAAAGCTTCCTCCAAGAACAATACCAAACACAAACTCATTACCTACAGGTTTCTGAGTCACACACAGTGACCATCTCACAACCCGAGTGGTTCACTTTGACAAAGCCCTAAAGATCTACATCTTGGACCCGTGCCACTACTTAGGTTACAAGTATTCTATTTATAACATAATCCCAACTGGATTTGGGCCTTCAAATCAGATCATATCTTCTGTAACAAATCTGCTTCTAAATAGATCTTCAATCATATCTTCAATTAAATATTCAATTATTAACTCTGAATATTCTCCATATCTTTAAGCTTTAAATGCGCAACAAACTGATCTGATTGTAACAGAATATCTCTCCCTTGATCTTCGCCTATATTCTCTGATTCTCTATAGCAGAATTTCTCATTCACACCAGAAACACGTGCAGCCCTAATCACATAACTGTCTGATGTTTTAATGTTCTGGTATAGTGATGTTAAGACATCGCATGTGACATCACTCTTCAGTACTTTAACTCTTCAGCAATAAACCAGAATGTTAGCTATACTGTTAGAAGCTCATGTTGCAACATCAATCATGACATCAACATTGTTTTAACAAAATTTCAGCCAATAACTAGAACTTACACCTAGCCTCCTCTTGGGCTTTGTACAATGATTCTCCCCAGCAGAGTTAACCTTTGCAGCCTCCATCTCGGGCTTCGTACGAGATACAAAACACTCTCTTGTTGAGTATAAAAGACTCTCTTGTTGAGTCAAACCTTTGCAGCCTCCATCTCGGGCTTCGTACGAGATACAAAATCACTCTCTTGTTGAGTATAAAAGACTCTCATTGTTGAGTCAATCCTTTTTTTAGCCTTTATCTCGGGCTTCGTACGAGATACAAATCACTCTCTTGGTGAGTATAAAAGACTCTCTTGTTGAGTCAAACCCTTTTAGCCTCCGTCTTGGGCTTCGTACAAGACACATACAAAAACACTTTCTTGGTGAGTATAAAAAGACTCTCTTGTTGAGTCGATCCTCCTTTAGCCTCTATCTCGGGCTTCGTACGAGATACAAAACACTCTCTTGTTGAGTCAACCCTTTCAGCCTCTATCTCGGGCTTCGTATGAGACACAAAAGCATCCTCTAGTTGGGTCAATAACATCCTCTTAGGCTTTGTATAAAGAAATCCCCTTTTGATTCAATTAACCTTTTAGCATCAAATCGTGCTTTAGTCACCGCATACAAACATCAACAACTCCTTTTCCCTCGTCTAATTGCTGTAAGCGGCAAGCCTCTGGATTATTTACATCCACACCACTGTCCCTCTTTTAGCATGAGAAATCCCTAAGGAAAGATGACATTACTCTAAACTGAGTTAAAGTCTTCTCCTTCAGGTTGAGAATCCCCTATAAAGGAAATTATGGCATGGCTGGATTCACATATCCCAGTTAAAGTAATTCTCCTTTATAATCAGTCACTCAACAATTGTGACAAACAGACCCCTTTAGAGATGACAAATTCTCTCTAAAGTCAACACCCTTTTAGCTTCACATCTTGGGCTTCGAACAAGATACAAATAGAACCTTCAGCTTCACATCTTGGGCTTTGAACAAGATATAAACCACCTTTAGCTTCATGTCTTGGGCTTTGAACAAGACACCAAAACACCATTTCCTCCCATAGAATAGGAGGAACTACGATCGCTCTGATTTCCCTATCTCGGGAATACGTAGGCATAAGATTGCAAAAGAATCTTAGCAAACACACTAATCAAAATACCCCAAAGTCCCCTACTTCCAGCCAATCTAGCGCCATATCCCAACCAATTCCCCATGAACAATCCCGATATTTCGTTATGAACAAAATAAGCAGAGAGAGGCCCACTAACTAAAGCCGCATCTGTAAACCAACAGTTTTGACTGTTTAACCTCAGTTTGCAAGCAGGGTTAATTGGAGACATCTATTTCCCTTCCTTCATCGGCTTCAATAGGATAAAAAATGAATCGAACTGTAGTACCAAAGCGATAGTGATTCGAAACCACAAAAACCGCGCTACATATGCCACAACCATGAACCTTCATTCATAGCGACTAGACACTTGTCTCCATTCAACGATACCTCATTTAAGTCTAGCATATAGACGTTGTTCACCCTCAAGCCCTTAAACACATTCTTTTTGTCGCTATCTTCAACTATGCAACAATCCTTTGAAAAAGATACTTTATAATTCTTGTCACATAATTGACTAATGCTTAAAAGGTTGTGTCTAAGGCCTTCCACAAGAAGTACATCAGAGATAGTAGTAGATGAGGGGTTACCTATACTACCTTTACCAAATATCTGTCCCTTGTTGTTATCTCCGTAGGTGACAAACCCCTTTTTCTTTGCCACAAAGTCGATAAAAAGAGATATGTCTCTAGTCATATGTCTCGAGCAACCACTATCCATAACCCATCTTCTTTCGGTGGTCTCAAGACTTTGTACCTACAAAAACAATCAAGGGAGAGTAGGTACCCAATTCTCATTGGGTCCTTTAAGGTGAGTGAAACTAAGACCGCACTTGGACAACCATTGGTAGATGCCTTTCGGAACAAGAAACCTTCTGAAGCGGTATTTCACAATAGTATGACCAGGCTTACAACAGTAAAGACAATTACGGTTCATTTAGAATTTACTTTTGCTATCACTATCTCGAATCACATAGGTATACTTTTGATATGGATTATTCATGCTTTCACGAAAATGTGATCGATCAATAACAAACGTAACTTTTGGCTTAAGAGCCTTGTCCAATTTGGCCTTGAGGATTCTCACCTCTCGTTGCCAAATATGACAAGTGTCACAACCCCAATTGAACCAAGAGGTAGGGTCCTCTTCAACCTGGGGTTTTGATGTGTCCACTATAGAGTTTTTGAGGGCTTCCAATTCCTTTTCGGAATCGGAAACCATCTTCTCCAAATACGTGAAAATCCTTTTATTTGAGGCTAAATGTTGAAATGCTTCCTTAGCCTCATAGTGTAACATGTCAAAAGCCTTTTGTAACTCTAAATGCGATATAGTATTAACATGATCATATTTAGAATGCTTTACCTCTTTTGCTTTGTTGTGGCGTGCCATAAGACAAAAGTTAACGAATTCACTTTCGTCACTTGAGGAATAATCTTTCTCTGACTCACTATCGCTTTCCCAAGCGATGTATGCTTGTCGAGACTTGTTGGACTTTTTGTTTGAGCGACTCTTGTCATTATCCTTATCTTTGTCTTTCTTTAGAGATGGACAATCCAGCTTGTAGTGCCCGGATTTTCCACAGTTGTAGCACGTCCCTTTTACCTTGCCATTTTTATTTCCTTTGCTTCTAGATTGCTTCCTAAACTTGACTAGATTTCTATCCGAGTGTTGAATATCGTTCTTACGAACATATCTATTATACCTCTTCACAAATAAGCCCATATCATCATTGGATTCTTCATCTTTGTCATTATTGGTTTCCTCATCACTTAGCTCTTGATGTGTGGACTTTGAACAAGAAGCCTTAAGAGCTATCGACTTCTTCTCCGTATCTTTTGCCTTCTCTTTCTTGATACTCTTTTCATGTTTATCCAAGCTAATAAGCACTTGCTCATGCTCATCGAGTTTACCAAAGAGTGTTGTGAGGTCTAGTGTAGCGAGATCGTTGGCCTCCTTGATAGCGGTGACTTTCGGTTGCCATTCCCTGTTAAGACACCTCAGAATTTTGTTAGTAGCAACCTCATTTGGAATTGGTTTACCAAGAACATGCAATTTGTTGATAATGTGAGTAAATCGTTTTTGCATATCTGCAATGGTTTCCCCTTGCTTCATGTAAAACAAATCAAACTCTTGCGTTAGTGTATTAATACGAGCCATCTTAACATCATTAGTGCCTTCGTGGGCTACTTGTAAAGCATCCCACATGGCTTTGGCCATTTCACAATGGGAGACTCGATAATACTCATCAACCCCCAAGGAGGAGATGATCATATTACGAGCCTTCCAATCATAGCTGTACTTTTTCTCGTCCCCCTTAGTCCATTGAGCTTCGGGTTTAGGAACGACAACCCCTTCCGCGTTAGTCATACTAATTTCCATGGGACCGTTTAAAATAACGTTCCAAACCTTCCGATCTATGGAATTAATATGGACGCGCATACAATCCTTCCAGTAGCTGTAATTTTCGCCTGTAAAAACTGGAGCTCTATTATAAGCCCCTTTAGGTTCGTTCTCCATGATCCAAGAAGTTTTACCGAAGCACCAGAATTAACCGGAGCTCGTGATACCACTTATTAGACGATGGCTATGGATCTAGAAGGGGGGTTGAATAGATCCTTTGAGTTTTACACACAAATGATTACTGAAAATTTAGTTTTAAAAAATTGTTTAACGGAAGCTACCACTGGATAGAACGTCTACAACGAACCTTCTACTAAAAGGATCGGATATGCACGAATATATCGAGAATGAGTATGGAAGAGAAAAATTCAGTTTGATTACTACACTTAAAAATGCAGTCAACAAAATATCGCTTGCTTGATGTTTAATCCAAACCAATGAGGTAAAATGATAAGCAACTAAAGGCAATGTGTTCGATTTTTGCTTTGAAACAAATTATCAAACACCTAGTGTGCGTAAAAGACACTAAGTGCAGGATTTCTATGGAATGTAATATAGAGCTGCTCCAAGATACAATTCAACGAATTGTATCGATTTAACAAATAGATTCTCAGCTCGAAATTACACTACGACAGAAATTTCGATAAATTGCGACTTCACAAATTCGAGCAAACTGAAATGTAAAAGAGTTAAGGGAAAGAGAGAACAAACGAGATTTAATTAGGCAGTTCCCCAATCGTCCTCGCTTTGGGTACCTCTGCCCCCAATTCCACAATTGGAATTGAGATATATATATATGTAGTTGTTGCAAATTGTTTATTACAAGAGAAAACTATGAACATCCAAACCCTCGAACGTCTTCGATCATTGATGCAGAATTTTCTCTCCCCTTGATTCAAGATGAATCAAGTCCTTCGAATATGGTTGATCCAATTACCGTCCCACGCTACTAAACCGAAAGAAGCCTCCGTTCTTCGGTTACCTTCACTCAATCAATTGCGATCTACCAAAGATTCGAACCCAAACCTCTCTTCTACGATCCTCTGATTACAACTACTAAACCGAACAATTACGCCAATTTCCGGTTACCTTCGCCCAGCCGAATCCCTGTAGAACGAGACGGTTTGTACAAAAACCCCCAAAATATATCCGATTCTTGGAGGACAAAACCAAGTGGTTTGATTCAAGAAACACCTGCCAAACTCTCAACCCAGAAGATGAAGATCATACTTCCTAAATTCTGAATGTTATCACTTCGATCAATGGGTGACACAAACAAAGATGATTATGTGTGATTGTTTGTTTACTCAATGAAGGAGATGAAGATGAAGAGAGAAATGACATATATTTTTCACGTTTCTTGTTTTTTTTTTTGAATAATGAGATGACCAAAACTATTTATAGGAAAATAAAATGACCCACTCAAAATAATAACAGAAATAACAGAAGAAAAAATTAAGTGAAAAACACTGATTCAGGAAATCATGCGTCGACCTACAATCCCCATGCGTCGATGCATAGATGCAAATTTTTGTGTCATTTAAGTTATGCGCTTTCCCGCAGGTTTTTCTAGGTTAGCGCATGAACTGCATTTTTTTCAGGAAATTCAATTTTCTGCGCATTTTCACCTGACCAAGTTCAGAAACACATACTAGACACTACTAAAATGATAATGGACATTTATTTATGGGAAAGACAAGGTCCTATGCATCTAGACACATGAACGATAATGATTAGACGCAATATGCCCGACACGTGAAGTGATACCGCTCAAATTACAATCTAATTTCTCACATATTTGTTGACATCATTAAAACAAAGTAGATAGGAGAATATCCCTCACACAAGCAACCTGGATGGTGAACTTGGTCAAAGAGATTACATGGAAGAGTCATGGAGCAATTACCATAAAGATCGACAGCATGTCAGCTATCAACTTGGCGAAGAATCCAATAGCACACGGTCGAAGCAAGCACATCGAAATGAGGTTCCATTATCTTCGAGAGCAGGTAGCAGAAGGAAAAATGAACTTGGAACACTGCAGGACTGAGAATCAGATTGCATATATCATGACGAAGGGAGTGCAGGTCGAAGTTTTCAGAAAACTAAGAGCCATGATGAATGTAGACAGCTTAGACACAATGAATTAAGTGGTGTGTTGAGTTGTAATTCCTTGTGTTGAAGCAGTTTAGCTCGACAGAAACAAGGAGCAGATGAATTGTAATAATGTGTGTGTCAAGTTGTAATAGTGTCGAAGTGTCGAAGGAGGTTCCTTCACACAGGATTTCGACTTAGGCCTATTTTAGTAATGTTAACTATTTTGGGATTTTATAATTTTGGGCATTGGTTTGGGGTGCAAGCTAACCTAAATCTATAAATAGGGAGAAACCCTTATATTTTATAACAAGACTCAGAATTGAGAGATTGTATTCACAGTTTTGTAGTTGTAAGTGAAATAACAGAATTTCCACAGTTTGTGGGCATAAAGTTTTCTGCAGAAAATTGTTCACCTTCTCCTCTAACGATTTCTTTTATTTTCTAACTCTCTTTCATTGCCATTGCGTGTTTTGTCAACATTCTTGAAATCAAGATTGAAGAGGAATTCTAAAAAAATTTTGGATTAATTCCAACAAAAATTGCAAATTTTATCCTTTAGTAGAATCAAATTCTATCTTTTTGTAGAATCAAAACACATCACTTCTGAAACAATTCTAGAGACAATCGTATAAAAAAGGAGTATTATAATATGTAGGCTGAGTCGTGGAAGGGAGGGGAGATTGTCTCCATTGGAGATGGAAATGGAGATGAGATGCAAAGAAGATATAGACATAAGCACAGACATAACACCACGGCTCATCCCACTCTCTTTCTCTCTCCACAACACCAATCTCCACACTCACTGCTCCTCATGTTTCTCTCTCATCACAACTCCCATCATTCCCAATCCCATTCCTCCACTCTACTGCTCTCCTCACTGCACCACCTCCCATTCCTCCATCCACCTCTCCTCCGCCGAACACCACATCTCTCCCTCCACCACCTCCTCCCTCCTCCGCACCGCCCTCCGCCTCCTCCTCATCTCCCACCGCACTCCCTCCTCCACTCGCCTCAACCATTTACTCACCAACCGTCATCTGCTCACGTCTCACAACGACGAACTCTCAGAAACTATCCGTATCAACGCCCTTGCAATGGCCACCGCAATAGCCAAACAAAGAAGCGACGGCGACGGCGGATTGGTTGAACCATATGACGACGCTGTTTTGGAGGAAGCTACTGATGCTCTCTGTGCGGTGCTAACGAACGCGGTGGAGGTGCACGATAACGAAGGATGCGCGTTAGGGATTGCGGTTTTTGAACATGCTTTCTCTTGGATTAATCATAGTTGTTCCCCCAATGCATGCTACCGTTTCTCTTTCGATTCTTCTTCTTTGCTTTTTCAGGAGGAATCGAAACTTCGCATAGCTCCCTTCACTGATAATTCTCAACATCCAAAAGTATGTTTCATTTTTTATGCCGTTTTTGCTTCTGTTATTTGATAAGATAGTGTAAATTGTGTTTTGCAGATAGATTGTGGGATTTTTGGTAGCAGTGGTGAATTTGCCCAAGGTTTGTGTTTTTGTTTGATTTATATTTGTTAAAGAATTGTTATGAACTTTGTTATAGTAAAACTTTCAAATTGGTTCCTAAACTATTTAACGATCACTATATCCTATTTGCTCACTGAATTATAGAAATGTAACATGTAGCTCTTAAACTATTCTCTATCTATCAAGCTAGTCTTAAATTATAACTATGGTTTTAAATAGCGGTCGAGGTGCGGTCTTTGCGGGTGTTGCAGTTGCGGTTGCTGTGATGCGATGCACATTGCGGTCGTTGCGGCGTGAATTTTGATTGAAAAGAGTTTGAAATACACATTTAAAAATATACAAATGTTCAAAATTTTTAGAAATAAAATGAGTTTTGGGTTCTAAATTTTGAGTTTTGACAAAAATACTTTCGGGACGAAGTTGTCTGATGTGGTTCCTAAGGTGGAAGTATGCTGATTTCAAATCACACCGCAATTGTGGTCCAATGCGGGTGCGGAGACTACTGCATCAGCAATATTGCGGCTGCAATTGCGGTTGTGGACCGCTAAAACCATGATTATAACTCTCCTATTTTGAAAGTATCTAGAGGAATAACTTGATGTGTTGAGAATAATTTAGAGACTATTTATTATATTTCTACAGTTTAGGGACCGAATAAGAGAGAGTGGGATAATTTAGGGACTAATTTAAAAGTTTACTTGACTTTGTTCTATATGATATGATGCTTAGTTTTGTTGGTTTTGTAAAATTTAATTAAGGGTAATGCTAACATGTTAAATGGGGTGATTTTTTGCATGAAGAAGGGCAGACGATTTGTGGTCCAAGATTGATTGTGAGAAGTATCAAGAGAATCAAAAAGGGGGAAGAGGTTACTGTAGCATATACCGACCTCTTGCAGCCAAAGGTATGTGTCAAATTAATGTTATTAGTATTAGTCTTTCATGCATGAGGTGGTCTATGTGTTGTATATATAGTTCAAAGTTTTAATAATTATTTCTATTGTTAATTTCATGATTAAGTTCATTTAACTACTAATTTGGTGTGTGGTAATAACATATAATGTTCTTACGATGTACTAGTATGCAGTATAAATGAATGTCTATGCTCTGTTTTTGACTTGATTTATTTGTTTAGACTTGAAGTTTGTGACACTCCTGTTGTACAAATGCAAGCTTCTAATCTTAAATGGAACACTGAATTTTGTTTGTTGTATCACGGTGTAAACCACTATGTTGTTTCTGTTTGTTTATTGATGCCCTTAGGTTGTAGCAATGAGCCAGTAAAAGTTATAAATGAAATTTGTTTCTTTGTCACGAATTATTAATTTAGGTTTGCCTTTATTGTAATACAAGTGCGGTTTCCCATGAATAACATATATTCTTGTATCAAAAGAAGTAATGATGCTACTGCCCAACAGCAGGGAATTGGGGATTCCTCAGGCCCACCAATCTGAATTAACTCATCTGGTGTCTAAGTTTAATGGTGTTTTTTATGAGGTCAATGGGTAGCCTCCAGCCTGCAATACAACCCATTCTATCATGTTACAACCAGGGGCTGGTCTTGTCAGTGTGTGACCCTATAGAAACTCACATTATTAAAGTGAGGAAATTGAATGGTAGGTTAGAATCATGCTCCAGCAGGGTGGTGTTATTCTTAAGAGTTCTAGTTCTTTTTATAGCTCTGTGATATTTGTAAAGATAAAGGATAATTCGTGGCTGATGTGTACGGATTATAGGGCACTTAATACGGTGACAATGCCAGACAAATACCAAATTCCTGTGTATGATGAGTTGTTGTATGAGCTTTTTTGAAGCTGGATACTTTTCTAAGTTAGACCTCAAGTTGTGGTATCATCAGATTCACATGAAAGAGGATATACACAGCGTCACATTCATAAGGGTCACTATTAATACCCTGTTATGTCTTTTAGATCGATGAATGTGTCTGTCTGCTACTGTTATGAGTGATATCTTCAAAAGCCCTTTTGCGAAGGCTTGTCTTGGTCATCTTTAATAATATTATAGTTTATAGTGGTGACTGGCACACACTGTTACAACACATGGCTTCCGTGTTACTAGTGCTTGGGTCCTGCCAAATTGAGCATCTGTATCATGCGGAATTTCACCAAGGACTAGGAGTGGCATTAGGCAGATATAAGGTGAGCAGTATGGTGGGTTGGCCCACACTACAAATGTCAATGGAGTATGTGGATTTCTGGGTCTAATGGGTTACTACCGGAAATTTATTAAGAACTATGGTAAGATAGCTAAACCACTTACTGAGGATGATGCGTTCGGTAGGGTGTGGGGGCTAATGCAACATAAGCATCCAATGTCATTTTCTTAGGAAGTCTTGTACTCTAAATTGTCCAATTCAGCTTACGACAGAATTAATTGTTGTGGGATTTGCTGTTCAAGATTGGTTGCATTATACCTATCAAAAAAAAAAAAAAAAAGATTGGTTGCATTATCTGTTGGGAAGGAAGTTAATTGTTAACTACGATAAAAAAAAAAGTTGAGGCATTTTCTCCAACAAAGAATCACAATTCCCAACCAGCAAGTATGGGTAGCAAAGCTGTTGGGCTTAGATTTTGAGGTGGTGTATAAGTTGGGAGTGGAGAATAAGGTAGCTGATGCATTGTCTAGACAGCATGAAGATTTGAGTTTGAGCTCTTTGCTTTCTTATCCAATATCGCTGCAAGGCAGGGAATTGCAGGATGAGGCGCGGCGGTGCAGGGTCCGGTGCTCAGATGCATTACTAAAGCTGACTCCACTTCTTCGGGTTTTTTTTTTCTCTCTCTCAGCAACTGAAGGATTGGTTCCCATGGGTTGAGTTATGATATAATACAATGTTCCATGGGTCTACAAGTTGTACTCCTTTTCAGCTTGTTTATGGCTGAGAACCACCTTCCTTGGTTCACTTTTTGGAGGGGCAAACACGAGTGGATGCTGTTGCTCAATGCACAAGAACACACAAAAACATTGTGCTAACCGCAGAAGAAAAAGGAGGTGAAGTTCAAGGTGGGTGAGTGGGATTTCCTCAAGCTCTGGCCAAACCGAAAGAAGGAAGGGACTGAAGATGCTGCTTAGCTGGGAATTAGTTAGTAGTGTGAGGAATATATGTGGGGGTGGTAGCAAAAAGGAGTTACTAGTTTTTCTGTTAGAATGATAAGTATGAGGCAGAGAGAGATGATATACTTCCTCTGAGGAGCTAGTGTTCTGGCTTATCCATTGTTTTACAGTGTTATTTTTCTTCCATCAATAGTACATTTCCCTTTTACATTCCTTTACCGTTTCATTCCTTCTATGCTCTATTAATCACTGTATTCATAACATGCTCTCCCTGGCAAAATATGAATTTAGAGTGTGTTTGGATGTAGGATTTTAATGAGGGAAAGTAATTTTTTTAAGGGAATTTGAAATGACTGGATCAAAATCCATTGTTTGGATAAAAAATATGGAGAATTGTTAAAATAATGTAAATTTATGGAATATTTTATTCATATTAAATTTAAGGAATTTAAAATGACACCAAAAAGTAAAGAATTTCAAATTGCTTCTTAACTCTATAATGAGTGTTAAATTGTTTATTATTAATTTTTTAAATTTTGCAAGATGGTCCTCATATTTTATGAAAATTTCAAATTCACCCACAAAATTTTAAAAAAATTGCAAATTAGTTCCTAATAATTTTCAAATTTTACAAATTGGTCCTTTTAAATTTTCAAAAATTACAAATTGGTTCCTATTTTTCATATTTTAAATTTGACCCAAAAGCTTTAAAAATTATGAAAATGGCCCCCAATTTTTTTACATTGAATCATTTTAATACTCCATCCAAACAAAAGAATTTAAAAATAAATGAATTTCAATTGAATTATTTGAATTATTTAGAATTTTAAATTCCCTAAAATTTCTCAAATTCCTCGTCCAAACACACTCTTTAGGGAATTGTTTGATCAAGTCATTTCAAATTCCCTCAAAAAATTACTTTCCCTCGTTAAAATCCTTCATCCAAATACACTCTTTAGGAAATTGTCAAAAGTTAGAATATATTGTACTCTTTTCTCACAGGAGTTTTTCCATTTCAGAATTTTTTTTTTCTTTTCCTCTGCTCTTGATTATGTTCCTTCACTTGTTTATTGATTGACTATTAAGTTTCTGGTACTAATTTATATTTGGTTTTTCCAGGCATTGAGACAATCAGAACTATGGTCAAAGTATCGGTTTATTTGTTGCTGCAAACGATGTAGTTCTCTTCCCTTCACATATGTGGATCATTCATTGCAAGTAAGACTTCTTAATTGTGTTGTTAGATTAGCTCTTTGTAATATCAATTTTCTGTTAAATATTCGTGACTGACTAAGAACTGAAACAAGTACTGTATCAATTCAGGAAATATCTGTTTTCTGTCGAGATTCATCTGGTTTGCGTTCCAATTACAAGCTCTTCAGAGACATGGCAGATAGAAGATTGACTGATTCCATTGAAGATATTATATCAGAGTACCTTTCCGTTGGTGATTCTGCGTCTTCTTGTGAGAAGCTTGAGAAGATTCTTATTCAAGGTCTGGATGAACAGCTAGAAACAAATGAAAGAAAATCACATTCTACATTCACACTGCATCCCCTTCATCACCTCTCTCTAAATTCCTATACAACACTAACTTCAGCATATAAAGTCCGCGCTAGTGATTTATTATCCGACAATTCCGAAACAGATCTTAACCAAACAGAAGCTTTTGATATGAGCAGGACTAGTGCTGCATATTCTTTGTTACTGGCAGGTGGTGGACTTCATCATCTCTTCAATTCTGAATCATCACTTATTGCATCAGTTGCTTATTTTTGGATAGGAGCTGGTGAATCTTTGTTAACTCTTACCACAAGTTCAGGATGGAGTAGATTTGTTAATTTTGACACAAAATTTGAATGCTCTAAGTGTTCATTAATGAATAGATTTAGAGCCTGTATGTTAAATGGTCAAATCAAAAGTGAAGATTTTGAGGTTGTATCAAATGAGTTTATTCATTGCGTCTCGGATAATATTCATGAAGTTTGGAGTTTCCTTGTGCATGATTGCGATTTTCTGAAATCATGTAAAGACCCTATTAATTTCAGCTGGCTAATGTCTACAAAATATTCAGGGGATGTTGCGGCTCATGATATCGAAAATGGCACACATGAGTCTGTGAATACTATCGGTGATCGTGATGAACAAGCTTACAATGATCAGACAGTAGCATTTATTTTTCAGCTTGGTGGACACTGTTTAACATATGGAGGATTATTGGCTTGTATATGTTATGGTCCCAATTCCCATTTGGTTTCTCATGTACAAAATATTCTAGATCATAAAAATTATTCATTATTTTCACCTAATGTTTGACACATGTATTACAACTTTTGAAAAATTAGATTCTTTGATCCTTTTAGGTCATCAAGATGAAGTCAATATAGATTTTATTTTTATTTTTTATTATTATTATTTTTTAAGTTTGTTTTGTTAAATACACTCAAAGGTCATTTACATCATTATAGTGACCACAAGTGTAAGGCATGGTCATAACCATTGCATCACCGAATTAAATTAGTGATTTTGTTTGAGTTTAATTTAAGATCATCAAGACTTTTTTTTTTTCTTTTAAATTAGTAAAATATTCGTGCTACTGCAAGTGTTCTGTTTGAATTTATATTACACGCCGTAATATCTATTTGTCAACTTTGAAATTTGTTTTATAAATCATAAACATTCATAAAATTACAAATATAAACTAATAATATTTATCAACACTTATGTATTGATATAATTAGTATTTTTTAAAGCAATGGAAATATGACTAACAAATTAATTATGAGAACGTAGTTATTATAAACTTGAAAATGCAATATGTTACTTATGTTATATTGTATATTGTAAAGTTGTGATTTCTTATATTAAAAGAAAATATGTTTAATCATCTCAAAATCAACCTGTAAACTAATTTAATTTTTTCATCATTGCAGCTATATATTTGACACTTATTTTTTCATCTTACAATTGCATGAAGAAATATATATGAATGATTCCAAATTTCAAAACGTAAAATCTATAATTAAGGTTGTGTTTTATGTGAGGGAAGATTTTCTCTATGTACTTTATTTTTAATGATGTCAAAACCTTCATGATTAGAACATAGTGATTTATATGAAAAACTCAATTTGAAATAGTGGTTAAGTATTGCACATATGTTTGATTATGATTAGAAATGATCTAGGTTCATTAGAGATGTCCCAACACCTTAGGAATTTCAAAATCCTGATTTTTTGCATGTTTCTAGGGTATGAGTCGACTCATCACCCTGCTTAGGTCGACCTATGCAGTCTGCGTTTGATAGTGTAGAAAACTGGGAGGTGTGCGTCGACGCACTCCCTGTTCCGGTCGACGCATGGTATGCATTTTTGCGTAGTTGTGCGCGCTGCCTTGCACAGGTCGCCTATACCTTCTGTAAAGGTCGACCGCTCGCTGATTCCTGTCAATATTTTCACTTGTATTTTCATCTTAAAATTCTGTTATCTCTACATTATTACATAGCATAGTATATATATCATGTTAGTTCATTTTTTAATAACAACAAGAAACGTGAAAGATTTTATGCCATTTCTCTCATCAACTTCATCTTCTTCTTTGAGTATTCAAACAACTACACATAACCATTTTTGTTTGTTGTGTTCATTGATTTGAAGTGATAAGGTTCAGATTTCAGGAAGTGTTATCTTCATTTCTGAGTTGAGATTTGTGGTAGGTGTTTCTTGAATAAAACCTTAGGGTTTTCTCCTCCAAGAATCAAAGGGATTTTGGGGGTTTTGCACAAGCCGCTTCGTTCTACAAGGATTCAGCCGGGCGAAGGTAACCGAAGAGATCGGTTTAGTAGTTGTAATCAGAGGATCGTAGAAGAGAGGTTTGGGTTCGAATCTTTGGTAGATTGCAATTGATCGAGTGAAAGTAATCGAAGAACGGTGTTTTCTTTCGGTTTAGTAGCGTGGGACGATAATTGAATCAACCATATTCGAAGCACTTGATTCGTCTTGAATCAAGGGAAGAGAAGGCTCTACATCAACAATTCGAAGACGTTCGAAGATTTGATTGTTCATAAGTTTTCTCTTGTATAAACACTCAATTGCAACGATAATATATATATCTCAATTCCATGTTCGGAATTGGGGGCAGAGGTACCCATAGCGAGGACGATTGGGGAACTGCCTAATCAAATCGCGCTCGTTCTCTTTCTCCTTTAACTCTTTACATTTTTCTGCATTGTTTGAATTTGCCAAGTTTTCAAGTTGTCTAAATTTCTGAGGTGTTGTAATCTAAAGCTGAAAAATCGTTTGGTTAAAGTGATATAATTCTTTGAATTGTTTCTAGGAGCAGCTTGAACTTACTAACCATAGAAATTCTGCACTTAGTGTGTTTGTACACACCAAGTGTTTGATAGTTTGTCGCAAAGCAAATTCAAACACTGTTTGTGTTTCATTATTTGCCTCATTGGTTTGGATTATACATAAACACGCTATAATTTGTTGATTGCGTTTGATTACATTAATAAAACTGAATTTTTCTCTTCCATACTCATTCGCAATATATACGCGCATATCCGATCCTTTTGGTAGAAGGTTCGTTGTAGACTTTTAATCTAGTGGTAGCTTCCATTCAAACAATTTTTTAAAATTCAATTTTGCGTGTAAAACTCGAAGGATCTATTCAACCCCCTTCTAGATCCATAGCCATAGTCTAACAAGTGGTATCACGAGCTCTGGTTAATTCTGGTGCTTCGGTAAAACTTCTTGGATCATGGCGAACGAACCTAAGGGGGCTTATAATAGAGCTCTAGTTTTTACAGGTGAAAACTATAGCTACTGGAAGGATTGTATGCGCGTCCATATTAATTCCATAGATCGGAAGGTTTGGAACGTTATTTTAAACGGTCCCATGGAAATTACTATGACTAACGCGGAAGGCGTTGTCGTTCCTAAACTCGAAGTTCAATGGACTGAGGAGGACGAGAAAAAATACAGCTATGATTAGAAGGCTCGTAATATGATCATCTCCTCCTTGGGAGTTGATGAGTATTATCGAGTCTCCCATTGTGAAACAGCCAAAGCTATGTGGGATGCCTTACAAGTAGCCCACGAAGGCACTAATGATGTTAAAATGGCTCGTATTAATACACTAACGCAAGAGTTTAATTTGTTTTACATGAAGCAAGGGGAAACCATTGCGGATATGCAAAAACGATTCACTCACATTATCAACAAATTGCATGTTCTTGGTAAACCAATTCCAAATGAGGTTTCTATTAACAAAATTCTGAGGTGTCTTAGTAGGGAATGGCAACCGAAGGTTACCGCTATCAAGGAGGCCAATGATCTTGCTACACTAGACCTCACAACACTCTTTGGTAAACTCGATGAGCATGAGCAAGTGCTCATTAGCTTGGATAAACATGAGAAGAGTATAAAGAAAGAGAAGGCAAAAGATACGGAGAAGAAGTCGATAGCTCTTAAGGCTTCTTGTTCAAAGTCCACACATCAAGAGCTAAGTGATGATGAAGCCAAAAATGACAAAGATGAAGAATCCGGTGATGATATGAGCTTATTTGTGAAGAGATACAATAGATATATTCGTAAGAATGATATTCAGCACTCGGACAGAAATCTTGTCAAGTTCAGGAAGCAATCTAGAAGTGAAGGAAATAAAAATGGCAAGGTAAAAGGGACGTGCTACAACTGTGGAAAATCCGGGCACTACAAGCCGGATTGTCCATCCCTAAAGAAAGACAAAAATAAGGATAATGACAAGAGTCGCTCAAACAAAAATTCCAACAAGTCTCGACGAGCATACATCGCTTGGGAAAGCGATAGCGAGTCGGAGAAAGATGACTCCTCAAGCGACGAAAGTGAATCCGTCAACCTTTGTCTTATGACACGTCACAACAAAGCAAAAGAGGTAAAACACTCTAAATATGAAAACTGTCAAAATATGTCTCATGCTGAATTAAAAAGAGCTTTTGATACGTTACACCACGAAGCTAAGGAAGCATTTCAACGCTTAGCTTCGAATAAAAAGATCTTTTCCTATTTGGAGAAAAAGGTTTCCGATTCCCAAAAGGAATTGGAAGATCTTAAAAACTCCATCGTGAATGTATCAAAATCTAAGATCGATGGGAATAAATATACATGGTTTTACCTTGGGGGCTGTGATACTTGTCACATTTGGCAAAGAGAGGTGAGAACCCTCAAAGCCAAGTTAGACAAGGCTCTCAAGCCTAAGATTACATTTGGTATTGATCGATCACATTATCGTGAAACAATGAATAATCCGTATCAACAATACACGTATGTGATTCGAGATAGTGATAGCAAAGGTAAACTCCAAACTAATCGTGATTGCTTATATTGTTGTAAGCTCGGTCATATTATTGCTAAGTGCCGCTTTCGGAGATTTCTTGTTCCAAAGGGCATTTATCAATGGTTGCCCAAAGGCAATTTTGGTTTCACTCACCATAAAGGACCCAATGAGAATTGGGTACCTACTCTCCCTTGATTATTTTTGTAGGTACAAAGTCTTGAGACCACCGAAGGAAGATGGGTTCTAGATAGTGGCTGCTCAAGACATATGACCGGAGACATATCTCTTTTCATCGACTTTATGGCGAAGAAAAAGGGGTTTGTCACCTACGGAGATAACAACAAG
Source organism: Lathyrus tuberosus (assembly GCA_022829125.1). NCBI lineage: Eukaryota > Viridiplantae > Streptophyta > Magnoliopsida > Fabales > Fabaceae > Lathyrus > Lathyrus tuberosus. Next base: position 2,705,883 of record JALAZF010000233.1, read on the forward strand.
GGACAGATTCTCGGCAAAGGTAGTATAGGTAACCCCTCATCTACTACTATCTCTGATGTACTTCTTGTGGAAGGCCTTAGACACAACCTCTTAAGCATTAGTCAACTATGTGACAAAAATTATAAAGTCTTTTTTTCAAAGGATTGTTGCGTAGTTGAAGATTGCGACAAAAAGAATGTGTTTAAGGGCTTGAGGGTGAATAACGTCTATATGCTAGACTTAAACGAGGTATCATTGGATGGAGACAAGTGTTCAGTCACTATGAATGAAGATTCATGGTTGTGGCATAGACGCTTGGCTCATATCAACTTTGATTTGCTTAACAAAATTGTCTCTAAAGACCTAGTCATCGGTTTGCCCAAAATTAAATTTACAAAGGATCATCTTTGCGATGCGTGCCAAATGGGGAAGCAAACAAGGATCTCATTTAAATCTAAAAACATTGTTTCAACTATGAGACCCCTTGAGCTCCTCCATATGGATCTCTTTGGACCATTTAGGGTTAAAAGCCTAGGTGGTAACTATTATGGATTTGTTATAGTCGATGATTTTTCTAGGTTTTGCTGGACAATTTTCTTAGCAAATAAGAGTGATACCTTCTCGGCCTTTGAACGATTTGCTAAGTTATCTCAAAACAAGTTAAACACAAACATTGGGTCAATCAGAAGTGACCATGGGGGTGAGTTTGAAAATCATTTATTTGAAGCATTTTGTGATTCCAATGGAATTGATCATAATTTTTCCGCACCACGTACCCCTCAACAAAATGGGGTAGTGGAACGTAAAAATAGAGTTTTGGAAGAACTTGGAAGGACTATGATCAATGATAGTGGATTACCAAAATACTTTTGGGCCGACGCCATAAGTACGACTTGTTATGTTTTGAATAGGGTGCTCATCCGACCTATTCTAAACAAGACACCGTATGAGCTTTTAAAAGGGCGTAAGCCAAATATCTCTCACCTTCATGTATTTGGTTGCAAATTCTTTGTGTTAAATAATGGAAAAGAGACTCTCGACAAATTTGATGCCAAGGCTGACGAGGGTATTTTTCTTGGATACTCTCAGTCAAGTAAAGCTTATAGAATCTATAATAAAAGGTTACGTGTAGTTGAAGAGTCAGTTCATGTTACTTTTGACGAGTCTTATCCGAGAAATGTCGGAGAAGGTAGTTCTTTTCATGGTGCAGGTGTACCTACTGAAGACATACTCAAGGACACTGATAAGGGAATTGATCAGCCTGAAGCAGTGCGTATTGGGAGGAAAAGGATCACCAACCAGTGAAAAGTGAGGATTGTAACACCCTGATTCTACCCAACGTAATTATATAATACCAGAGTATAAAATTACAACATACAGGATGTCACATTCATTTCAATTTTAACATATCATACAATCACCTGTAATTCATACATAAATAATACAACTTTCCGGATAACTGATTCGAACCTGTTCGGTCTTTAAATATAACAACTTTAACTTTCATGCAGTGGATTCATAAGTTCAACATAAAATTTTCTTAATTTTGAATTCAACAAACCAACAACTTCCAATCAACAAGTCTTTACCATTCAAATAGTTAAAGCATCTTCATCCAACATAAAACAACTTCAAATATAATCTTTTAATAAAAACAATATAAAAATTCAGCAACTTAAACATAATTCAATCAATAGGAAAAACACGCGATTATCCCCCCGAGTGCTACGTATCAGAGCGACAACCACCGACTCGAACTAATGAAGGTAGGCTTCCTTCATTCCGGATTACCTGCACGTTACCAATATAAAGGCAACGGCGAAACAAAGAAAGGGTGAGATATCCAATAATATAATCAAAAGTATGATAATTAATATATTAAAATTAGAAATCATACAAGTTTCACCACTTCACAACTAACAACCATATCACAACCAATCAACATTCATCATAACAACAAATCCATTAATACGACTCAATGCGACTCAACTTATGCATATGCATGTGGTACCATTTCGGAGTAAAACTCCAAACTTAAACATATGCCAGATTATCGAGGCAATTTTCAACTTAAACAGGTGCTATCAAGGGCCAACTGAATCAATGCCATCAAGGCCAACTTAAACAATGCAATGTATGCGACATATGAACGACATACAATCAACAACATCAACACAACAAATACAACTCAACACAACATAAACAACTTTCAATTTCGGCTATTTAAGCCTCCAACAAAACATGTCCATATTTGGGACCAAAAACCAACTCAATCAGCTGTACCTGCAAATCCACGCATTCAACTTAATTTAACAAAAATAAATACCATTCACTTATCTACTCGTATATACGAACTTCCCCAAAAATTTTCATTCGATTCCGGGCAACTAAATATACCGCTAAATTCTACCGAGCGACTAAAATTTCTACTGTTTTCAACTTCCAACATCTTTTCAACAAAATAAATTAACCACACTGCCTACTAATTATTACGAACTTCTCCAAAAATTTTCATTCGATTCCGGGCAACTAATTATACCGCTTAATTTTGCTCCCGACACTGTTTTCTGTCCAATTCTGCCAATAATTTATCTTTCTGCTACCATATATTATTTTTCTGCTACAATAGATTATGCTACTAATTTTTTTACTGTCATCAAAATCAACTATACTACCAAATTATCACTACCTGCTAGGACCTGCTACCTGCTATTAGTAATTAACTGTATAAAAAAAATCTACCAAAATCATGCTACAGCGCCTGGAAATAACATGTTCCACCAATACACGTATCCATAATATAAATATAAATTTTTTTTTTGATAGTTTTCATTCTCCATTTGGGGTACCTGTAGCGAATGGAAAATAACAGAGAGTGGAGTTCCACATCCTGTAGACCGCCCCACCCCCCACGTCCAATATATCAACCTGCTGCGACTTTCTTTTTCTTGTTTCATAAACTCTTCCATTTGCAAACACATATATAAATGTAATATCTCTATTCATTAATATAACATATCTACTTTAATTAAGTGCCATTCTCCACTTTTCAATTATTATAATATTAATTAACTAAACAAGCTTCATCCAAATGTGCTACTGCTACTGTAGCGTCTAGAAAAAGAAAATGTGGAGTCCCACCACCGCCCCACTTGGCCAATATATACATACTGCAACTCAAATTTTCTTCTACTTACTCTATCAATTAATAATGAGTCTCTATAATATACCAATTTCAATCCAATAAATACCACATAGTGAAAAATTATAAAATTCCCAATTCCCAATTCCCACATACTAACTATCATTCTCCCGATTATAAAATTCGAACCCACCCTTACCTGATTGGATCGAAGGTAGCTCGAATTTCTGAAACTGTTGAACACCGGTAGCAAATTTTTCCTCTTCTCCTCAATCCACTGTTCGCCGTGTTTCTTCTCCTTTCCCCCAATGCTCACGTTCTCCACTTTTTTTTTTTCTAACTGATACCACAAACTTAACTTCTATTTCTTTTATTTTATTTGCTTTATTAAAATAATAATATTGACTTATAATATCTAATGGGCCTAAAACATACACCCCTTAATTTACTAATTCCGACACGAAACCAAGCCCACTTAATTCGAATACTCTCCTACGACTATAATATTATTACTAATATTATTCCGCGACTATAATATTATTTCTAATATTATTTCTACGACTTACCAACTTAATATACCGACTTAACGACTTAATTCACCGCAACACCAAAATCAACCGAATAATCACAATTAATTAATTAAATATTTAATTAAATAAATAATTAAATATTCGGGGCGTTACAACTCTCCCCTACTTAGAATATTTTCGTCCTCGAAAATTTACCTGATTCAAACAACTCGGGATAGGAGTCTCGCATCTTGCTCTCCAATTCCCATGTCATGCTTTCTCCGGTAGCTCCCAACCAGACAACTTTCACCAACGTGATCTCTTTCCCTCGCAAAGTCTTCATTTCACGATCCGCGATTCGCACAGGCTTCGTCTCCACCGTGAGATTATCCCGTACTTGCACATCATCCATATTAACCACATGAGACGGATCTGAAATGTACTTCCGAAGCTGCGACACATGAAATACATCATGCAGGTTCGAAAGATTTGGCGGTAACGCCATTCGATAAGCAACCTTCCCAACTCTGTCCAAAATCTGATACAGACCAATAAAACGAGGAGTGAGCTTTTTAGACTTCAAAGCTCTCCCAACACCAGTCACAGGCGTGACTCTCAAAAACACATGATCACCCGCTTGGAATTCCAAATCCTTCTTCCGCTTGTCATGGTAACTCTTCTGTCTACTTTGAGAAGCTTTCATCTTCTCTCGGATCAACTTCACTTTCTCGGTAGTTTCTCGAACTAATTCCGGTCCAAGTACTACACTTTCACCAGATTCATGCCAACACAACGGAGTTCTACACCTCCGACCATACAGCGCTTCAAAAGGTGCCATTCCGATACTAGAATGGTGACTATTATTATAAGTGAACTCGATCAATGGAAGATAAGTATCCCACTAACCTCCCTGCTCAAGAACACAAGCTCTCAACAGATCCTCCAATGACTGAATAGTCCTCTCAGTTTGACCATCTGTTTGAGGATGATACGCCGAACTCAACCTCAGCTTAGAACCCAACGCTTCTTGTAGGCTCTTCCAAAACTCCGACGTAAACCTCGGATCTCTATCCGACACAATACACAAAGGAACACCATGCAGCTTCACAATTACACAAATATAAATCTCCGCCAACTTCGACACTGGAAAAGTGATGTTAATAAGTATAAAATGAGCCGACTTAGTAAGCCTATCAACAATTACCCATATCGAATCATGTCCTCTTAAGGTATTAGGTAACCTTGTCACAAAGTTCATAGAAATGCTGTCCCATTTCCATTCTGGAATTTCCAACGGTTGCATCAACCCTGTAGGTTTCTGATGCTCAACTTTCGATTTCTGGCAGGTTAAACACGCATACACAAATTGCGCCACATCGCGCTTCATCCCAGGCCACCAAAACAATTTCTTCAAGTCGTGATACATCTTTGTAGCTCCTGGATGAATACTCAAATTGCTCCTGTGACCTTCCTCAAGAATCATCTTTTTCATATTTGCATCGTTAGGAATACAAATCCGATCGCGGAATCTCAACACACCATGCATATCCAATTTGAAATCATTATTCTCTGACTGATCGGTTCCAACCATCGAATGTACCAATTTCACATCTAACTTCTGAGCTTCTCTGATACTGTCCAGAAAATCATTGTTAATCTTCAACATCCCCAGAGTAACACTCTGCGGCGTCACTTCGCAAACTAAACTCATATCTCTGAATTGTTCAATTAATTCCAATTCTTTAGCCATCATTGCTGACATATGCAAAGTCTTTCGGCTTAAAGCATCAGCCACTACATTAGCTTTTCCTGGGTGATAGTTCAAACCGAAATCATAATCCTTTAGTAATTCCAACCACCTGCGCTGTCTCATATTCAACTCTTTCTGATCAAACAAATATTTTAAGCTCTTATGATCACTATAAACTTTAAATCTAGAGCCATAGAGATAATGCCCCCAAATCTTAAGCACAAAAACCACTGCAGCAAGTTCCAAATCATGCGTAGGATAGTTCCTTTCATGAGTTCTCAACTGTCGAGACGCATAAGCAATTACTTTATTATTCTGCATCAGCACACCTCCTAAACCCATCAACGAAGCATCACAATAAACCACAAACGGTTCTCCTGGATTCGGTAATGTCAAAACCGGAGCCGACGTCAATCTCTTCTTCAATTCTGTAAAACTTTCTTCACACTGAACATCCCACACAAAAGCTTTACTTTTACAAGTCAATCTAGTTAACGGAAGTGCCAACTTAGAAAACCCTTCAATAAATCTTCTATAATAACCAGCTAGTCCCAGAAAACTTCTAATCTCAGTAGCCGACCTTGGAGTTTCCCATTGCAACACAGCATCTACTTTAGAAGGATCTACGGCAATACCACTACCTGAAATCACATGACCCAGAAAACTAACTTCTTTCAACCAGAACTCGCACTTGGACAGCTTCGCATACAACTGCTTGTCTTTTAAAACTTCCAACACTGTTCTCAAATGTTCCTTATGCTCTTCTTCTGACTTAGAATAAATCAGAATATCATCAATGAATACAACCACAAAACGGTCCAGATAAGTATGAAAAATGCGGTTCATGTATTCCATGAATATTCCCGGCGCATTAGTAACACCGAAAGGCATCACTGAATACTCATAATGTCCATACCGTGTTCTGAACGCCGTCTTCTGAATATCCTCGTCTTTCACTTTAATCTGATGATAGCCCGATCTCAAATCAATCTTGCTAAACACACGAGCACCCACTAACTGATCCATCAAATCATCTATTCTCGGAAGTGGATACTTGTTCTTGATTGTTACTTTATTCAGCTGTCTATAATCAACACAAAGTCTCATACTTCCATCTTTCTTCTTTACCAACAACACTGGAGCTCCCCACGGCGATACACTTGGTCTTATAAACTTCTTCTCAAGTAACTCTTCTAACTGCTTCTTTAATTCAGATAACTCGGATGCCGACATTCTGTATGACGCCATCGAAACAGGTCTAGTACCAGGTACAAGATCAATTCCGAATTCAACCTCTCTCTCAGGCGGCACACCAGGAATTTCATCAGGGAAAACTTCAGGAAATTCATTCACCACTTGCAATTCATCAATCTTTGCTTTACTCTTAATAGACAGCGTTGCCATCAATGAAAACATCTGAGCTTCCTCCTTCATCAACTTCTGCAATTCTCTGAAAGACAACAATCCAACTCCTTCCTCTTCTGGAGTAGAAAACCTCACCGACTTGCGATAACAGTTTATATGAACATAGTTATACTCTAACCAGTTCATACCTAGGATTACATCCATTCCGGTCAACGGCAAACAAACCAAATCAACATGAAAGTCTTTATCGAAGATCGATAAAGGACACCTTAAACACACAAGAGAAGTAGTCACCGATCCCTTAGCCGGAGTCTCGACGACCATTTCTCCATTCATAACAGATAACTTAAGACCCAATCTTTGAACACAATCAGCAGAAATAAAACAATGTGTAGCACCAGTATCAATAATAGTAATTAAAGGAGTACTATTAATGAAACATGTACCTCTGATAAGTCTGTCCTCATTAGCTGTCTGAGTTCCTGCTAACGCGAACACTTTTCCGGTCTGAGCTTTCTTTGGCTTCTGACACTGATTACCAATATGTCCCTCTTCACCATAATTAAAACAGACCATCTCTTTATGCTTACATTCAGACATAGTATGTCCCATCTTACCACAACGAAAACATTTCTTCACCTCTTGATTGCACGCAGTACTCTTATGGCCAGGTTTCTTGCAATTGAAACAAGTTATGCCAGCAGGAGCATCTCCCCTACTAGTCTTCTTGCCCTCAGTCGCTCTCTGTTTACCTTTTCCAGCTGGAGCATCATAAGGCTTACCACGGTTCTGCTGTTGCTTGCCTCTTCTATCACTAACAATTTTGTAGTGAGTATTGTTGTCCTCTTCATAAATTCTGCAACTATCGACCAAATCAGAAAAGACACGAATCTTCTGATACCCAATAGCCTTCTCGATTTCAGAGCGCAAACTGCTTTCAAATTTGATGCATTTAGAAAACTCAGCATCATCACCGGTATAGTACGGATAAAACTTAGCCAGCTCAACAAACTTCGCAGCATAATCAGTAACCGACATAGTTCCTTGTTTCAGCTCAAGAAACTTAATCTGCTTCTTACCACGGACATCTTCTGGATAATACTTCCTCAGAAACTCTCTTCGGAACACATCCCAAGTGATAACTTCACCTGTAGTCTCCAACCTCTGACGAGTCTCTAGCCACCAGTCATCAGCTTTGACTGCTAGCATATGAGTCCCATAACGAACCTTCTGCGCTGGAGTGCAGTCCATCACACGGAAGATCCTCTCAATCTCTTTCAACCAGTCCAATGCTCCATCAGGATCATACTTGCCCTTGAAGGTAGGCGGATTCTCTCTCTGAAATGTCGCCAAACTACGAGATCCATCATTCTCGCCAGCTTGCGGTAAATTCTGTACAGCTTGAGCCATTGCTTGCATTGCAGCAGCCATTGCAACATCGTTCCTTCCAGCCATCTCAACTTATCACTGCAACATAAACAAAAGTTAGAACCAAATAACAATACTCGATTGTTAGACAACTACGACTCGACACTTGGCCGGACGGACCAACCTGCTCTGATACCACTAATGTAACACCCTGATTCTACCCAACGTAATTATATAATATCAGAGTATAAAATTACAACATACAGGATGTCACATTCATTTCAACTTTAACATATCATACAATCACCTGTAATTCATACATAAATAATACAACTTTCCGGATAACTGATTCGAACCTGTTCGGTCTTTAAATATAACAACTTTAACTTTCATGCAGCGGATTCATAAGTTCAACATAAAATTTTCTTAATTTTGAATTCAACAAACCAACAACTTCCAATCAACAAGTGTTTACCATTCAAATATTTAAAGCATCTTCATCCAACATAAAACAACTTCAAATATAATCTTTTAATAGAAACAATATAAAAATTCAGCAACTTAAACATAATTCAATCAATAGGAAAAACACGCGATTATCCCCCCGAGTGCTACGTATCAGAGCGACAACCACCGACTCGAACTAATGAAGGTAGGCTTCCTTCATTCCGGACTACCTGCACGTTACCAATATAAAGGCAACGGCGAAACAAAGAAAGGGTGAGATATCCAATAATATAATCAAAAGTATGATAATTAATATATTAAAATTAGAAATCATACAAGTTTCACCACTTCACAACTAACAACCATATCACAACCAATCAACATTCATCATAACAACAAATCCATTAATACGACTCAATGCGACTCAACTTATGCATATGCATGTGGTACCATTTCGGAGTAAAACTCCAAACTTAAACATATGCCAGATTATCGAGGCAATTTTCAACTTAAACAGGTGCCATCAAGGGCCAACTGAATCAATGCCATCAAGGCCAACTTAAACAATGCAATGTATGCGACATATGAACGACATACAATCAACAACATCAACACAACAAATACAACTCAACACAACATAAACAACTTTCAATTTCGGCTATTTAAGCCTCCAACAAAACATGTCCATATTTGGGACCAAAAACCAACTCAATCAGCTGTACCTGCAAATCCACGTATTCAACGTAATTTAACAAAAATAAATACCATTCACTTATCTACTCGTATATACGAACTTCCCCAAAAATTTTCATTCGATTCCGGGTAACTAAATATACCGCTAAATTCTACCGAGCGACTAAAATTTCTACTGTTTTCAACTTCCAGCATCTTTTCAACAAAATAAATTAACCACACTGCCTACTAATTATTATGAACTTCTCCAAAAAATTTCATTCGATTCCGGGCAACTAATTATACCGCTTAATTTTGCTCCCGACACTGTTTTCTGTCCAATTCTGCCAATAATTTATCTTTCTGCTACCATATATTATTTTTCTGCTACAATAGATTATGCTACTAATTTTTTTACTGTCATCAAAATCAACTATACTACCAAATTATCACTACCTGCTAGGACCTGCTACCTGCTATTAGTAATTAACTGTATAAAAAAATCTACCAAAATCATGCTACAACGCTTGGAAATAACATGTTCCACCAATACACGTATCCATAATATAAATATAATTTTTTTTTGATAGTTTTCATTCCCCATTTGGGGTACCTGTAGCGAATGGAAAATAACAGAGAGTGGAGTTCCACATCCTGTAGACCGCCCCACCCCCCACGTCCAATATATCAATTTGCTGCGACTTTCTTTTTCTTGTTTCATAAACTCTTCCATTTGCAGACACATATATAAATATAATATCTCTATTCATTAATATAACATATCTACTTTAATTAAGTGCCATTCTCCACTTTTCAATTATTATAATATTAATTAACTAAACAAGCTTCATCCAAATGTGCTACTGCTACTGTAGCATCTAGAAAAAGAAAATGTGGAGTCCCACCACCGCCCCACTTGGCCAATATATACATACTGCAACTCAAATTTTCTTCTACTTACTCTATCAATTAATAATGAGTCTCTATAATATACCAATTTCAATCCAATAAATACCACATAGTGAAAAATTATAAAATTCCCAATTCCCACATACTAACTATCATTCTCCCGATTATAAAATTTGAACCCCACCCTTACCTGATTGGATCGAAGGTAGCTCGAATTTCTGAAACTGTTGAACACCGGTAGCAAATTTTTCCTCTTCTCCTCAATCCACTGTTCGCCGTGTTTCTTCTCCTTTCCCCTAATGCTCACGTTCTCCACTTTTTTTTTTCTAACTGATACCACAAACTTAACTTCTATTTCTTTTATTTTATTTGCTTTATTAAAATAATAATATTCACTTATAATATCTAATGGGCCTAAAACATACACCCCTTAATTTACTAATTCCGACACGAAACCAAGCCCACTTAATTCGAATACTCTCCTACGACTATAATATTATTACTAATATTATTTCGCGACTATAATATTATTTCTAATATTATTTCTACGACTTACCAACTTAATATACCGACTTAACGACTTAATTCACTGCAACACCAAAATCAACCGAATAATCACAATTAATTAATTAAATATTTAATTAAATAAATAATTAAATATTCGGGGCGTTACAAGGATGATCATCATGCTAAGGAAGATGAACTTCCTCCAGCTTGGAAGTCTTCAAAAGACCATCCAATTGACAACATTCTCGGTGATATCTCTAAGGGAGTAACTACTCGCTCTAAACTTAGTAACTTTTGTTATTACTCTGCTTTTGTTTCCCAAGTTAAACCTAAAAACTCTAAGGAAGCGTCACTCGATGAGCATTGGTATCTATCAATGCAAGATGAACTAAATTAATTCTGGAGAAATGAGGTTTGGGACCTTGTCCCCCCTCCGCGAGATCATCGAGTAATAGGTACCCGATGGGTGTTTATGAATAAACTTGATGAAAATGGAGTAATAACGCGTAACAAAGCTAGGCTTGTAGCGCAAGGCTATAACCAAGAGGAAGGAATCGACTATGAGGAAACTTATGCGCCGGTTGCTCGACTCGAGGCCATACGCCTTCTACTTGCCTACGCTTGCACAAAGAACTTTAAACTATTCCAAATGGATGTCAAAAGTGCATTCCTTAACGGATATATAAATGAAGAGGTTTATGTAGCCCAACCTCCAGGTTTTGAATCACACAAATATCCTGATCATGTCTATAAACTTAAGCGAGCTTTGTACGGACTTAAACAGGCCCCTAGGGCTTGGTATGAACGTCTAAGCAAATTTCTACTTGATCAAGGGTATTCAAGAGGAAAGGTTGACACAACCCTCTTTATTAAACGTCAAGGAAAACACTTAATTTTGGTACAAATTTATGTTGACGATATTATATTTGGGTCTACTAACATGACCTTGGTCAAGGAGTTTTCTAGTTTGATGCAGGGGGAGTTTGAAATGAGCATAATGGGGGAGCTCAACTATTTCCTCGGATTGCAAATCAAACAACTTGAAGAGGGCACATTCGTGAGTCAAACGAAATATTGTCTTGAGTTACTAAAACGTTTTGATATGCTGAACTGCAAAGTTATAGATACTCCTATGCCTACGAGTGTTAATCTTGATCGTGACGAAAAGGGTAAGGATGTTAAGGTAAAGAGGTATCGAGGTATGATAGGGTCTCTTCTTTATCTTACCGCATCACGTCCCGATATAATGTTTAGTGTATGCATGTGTGCGAGGTATCAAGCACATCCCAAGGAATCCCACCTAAAAGTTGTTAAACGCATACTTAGGTATCTCTCTGGTACTCCAAAGTATGGTCTGTGGTATTCCAAAGGTAGTGCTTATTCCTTAGTTGGTTATTCTGATTCCGACTTTGCCGGGTGCAAGTTGGATAGGAAAAGTACTAGTGGCACGTGTAATCTTTTCGCAAATTCCTTGGTGAGTTGGCATAGCAAGAAACAGGTTTCCGTTGCTTTGTCAACAACCGAGGCGGAATACGTTGCCGCCGGTAGTTGTTGTGCTCAAGTCCTATGGCTTAAACAACAATTGCTTGATTTTAATTTAAAACTTGAGCGTATTCCAATTTTGTGCTATAACACTAGTGCAATAAATCTAACTAAGAACCCTGTATTACATTCATGTACCAAGCATATCGAAATACGTCATCACTTCCTTAGGGATCATGTTGAGAAAGGTGATGTGATTTTTGAGCATGTTGATTCAAAAAATCAACTTGCTGACATTTTCACAAAACCTTTAGCCACCGAGCCTTTCTTTCATATCCGTAGGGAACTTGGCATTCTCGACATTTCGGATTGTGCTTAATTTCTCTATAAGATGTCGTATCCTTACTTTATCTATATGCACATTTATACTTTTGTCACTAATAATTCCAAAAGCTATTACCATATATGTAAGGTCTTGCATCATAAAAAACGATCAAGGTAATATCGTTCTCTTTCATTAGAAATTAAATGTTCCATGATTGAGTAATATTGTTATTGTTTATTGCCCATAGTATGTTCACTTTCTTCATTTGTATATTTGGTGTGCATGTTAGCTTTCTATTTAGCCAACACTACAGCTTAAATGTCACAAAAAAATAAATTTTATGATTTTTCAACAAGTTCATGGTTTGCGTCGACTCATATAGGCTTTAGGTCGACCCATAGTTGGTGCATTATTTAACTAGCAAGCGCAGGTCTGAACAGGTCGACTAAGTAGGTCGACGCATAACTTCAACTTTCAAAATTATACATTTTTCTTCAGTATGCGTCAACGCGTAAAGGTCTTAGGTCGACCGTTCGCTCGATTTCTGCTATAAATGTTTTTGTTCTCGAGTTACTGATAAAACATTTTAGGTTTTCTTTGCATCATTACCTCATTGCATCATCTCCTCCTCTTCCCTAATCTTATCTCCACCAAAACCCTAACTTCATCAATCTCACCCACAAACCTTGGGCTCCACAACTATTTTGGGAAGTTCTTCACTATTCATCCTCTTTCAACATCAAGCATCAATGGCTACACGGAGAGTCACCCGTAAAAGGGTCTCAAGAGAAACCCCTGCTCAAGCCGGTCCTTCTCAACCTCCACAAGATTCGCCGGTAACTCTTCCCTCTCTACTTTCTCCTGAAAATCTTGACTTGTTTAAGAGTATGAAGAAAAGAACTGTGATCAAACAATATGTGTATTATTGTCTTACGGTTCAACGCATGCACTTGGACGAAATCATAGAGTTATTGGATTTTCAGAATCTAAATGGCTTTTTGGAATGTGACGTCAAATATAATGAGGATCTGGTAAGGCTTTTCTATACGGGTCTCGTTGGAAAATTTGATGATTTTATGTTCAACTGCAAACTAGGGAATAAGGTTCTTACTGTCCAAAACACCACACGGCAAGATTTATTCAATTTGTCTGTAACTAATGAGAGGCCTATCCAGCACATAACTGATACTGTGCATGTAAATGGTTATGAGTATAAGAAGGCTTTAAATTCTATGCTCAGGAGACCATACTCTGATGAAGTTGTGGCGAGTAATCTCTTCCCTAAGGCAGTAACAACGGGAAAACTGGCTCCTATCCCTAGAATTCTACAGTGGATCGTTGCTCATATTCTTAGACCCAAGCAAGGCGGTTATTCTAGGGTGGATCAACCTGAGATTCAGTTAATCTACATTTTGATGAATAAGATAAAAATCAGTTGGCCTTATTACTTTGCAAGTAGGATGTATGCTCTTCGTGGATCCGGTAGAGGGACTGCACTTGGGTATGCATCCGTGATTCAAAAGTTTTTCAATAATGCTACAATAGTTGTTCCTGGTATTCCTTATAAGTCCATCACTATAAATCAAGAGTTCTGCCAGAAAACTATGACTATGATGGGCCATATGTGGGATGCTGTAGAGAAAAAGTATAAGTATATTGTGAAAACCAACACGGCTGTTCTGGAAGATTCTAGTGAAGAAGATGACGAAGACGAAGAAGAAGAAAGGGAAAATGAAGAAGGCGAGAATGAATAGAATGATGCTAACGAGAATCAAAATGACAATGCTCAATGGCACCAAATGGATACGGGGGCTGATGATAATGCTGCATGGATGTATCAAGGATCTGAAGAAAATCAAGGATGGAATTCATGGCAATCTCCAATGGAAACTGAAGTTGACCAAGGATGAAGTCAATGGAAATATAATTGTTGGACCAATCTTGGTTCCAATTATAGGCCATCAACACACGAGCTGAACTACCAAGAGTCATATTACACTCCTCCTTCACCTCCGCGTCCTCAACAAAACAATGAAGACATTCTTGAACTTATAAGGACGATGCAACTTGATCAACAGCGGTTTACCACAACTCAAGAGGAACGATTCAAGTCTTTGCAAGAAGAAATTCAAACTCATGCCAACAACTTTGAATCTTTTGCCACTAATGTGATGGAAAGATTCAACACAATGACCGAAACTTTTGCGAATCAACACCGGGCCCTTACAAACAGCTTCAATATTCTGAATCGTACAGTGTTGGAGATGACCGAGCAGTTGGATGTGCAACCTCCATCACCTCATCATACTCGACCGTTTTGCGGCAGAGGCCATTCATTTAGGGGGAGGAGGCCATGAGGAACAACATTGCATCTTGCATCATGTCATTTTGCGTTTCACTGGCTATCTCATGTTTTGTTTATGATTCTAATTGACTTTAGCCTGTTATATTTTTAGTTCTCTTGACAATGTTTCAATTTTAACTTTGTGGCTGTTATGTTGTATGTTTTGGATATCCGTTAACTTGTCTTAATTTCATATTCACTATGATTTGTTAACATCCATTAAGTGTGAATGTTTGTTAACGCTTATCATTGTAATTTGTTAGAAGATGCACTTTCAGTTGATATTTTCTATTCATGTTATTTTCTCTCTCTTTCTTTTTGATGTTGTCAAAGGGGGAGAGGACACTGGAAAAAATAACAGGTATTGAGATAATCAAACATTAGTGGATGCATAAAGTCAGGGGGAGGATACCATCTCACATCGAGTGTTTTGCCATCATCAAAAAGGGGGAGTATGTGAGGGAAGATTCTCTCTATGTACTTTATTTTTAATGATGTCAAAACCTTCATGATTAGAACATAGTGATTTATATGAAAAACTCAATTTGAAATAGTGGTTAAGTATTGCACATATGTTTGATTATGATTAGAAATGATCTAGGTTCATTATAGATGTCCCAACACCTTAGGAATTTCAAAATCCTAATTTTTTGCATGTTTCTAGGGTATGAGTCGACTCATCACCCTGCTTAGGTCGACCTATGCAGTATGCGTTTGATAGTGTAGAAAACTAGGAGGTGTGCGTCGACGCACTCCCTGTTCCGGTCGACGCATGGTATGCATTTTTGCGTAGTTGTGCGCGCTGCCTTGCACAGGTCGCCTATACCTTCTGTATAGGTCGACCGCTCGCTGATTCCTGCCAATATTTTCACTTGTATTTTCATCTTAAAATTCTGTTATCTCCACATTATTACATAGCATAGTATATAGATCATGTTAGTTCATTTTTTAATAACAACAAGAAACGTGAAAGATTTTATGCCATTTCTCTCATCAACTTCATCTTCTTCTTTGAGTATTCAAACAACAACACATAACCATTTTTGTTTGTTGTGTTCATTGATTTGAAGTGATAAGGTTCAGATTTCAGGAAGTATTATCTTTATTTCTGAGTTGAGATTTATGGTAGGTGTTTCTTGAATAAAACCTTAGGGTTTTCTCCTCTAAGAATCAAAGGGATTTTGGGGGTTTTGCACAAGCCGCTTCGTTCTACAAGGATTCAGCCGGGCGAAGGTAACCGAAGAGATCGGTTTAGTAGCTGTAATCGGAGGATCGTAGAAGAGAGGTTTGGGTTCGAATCTTTGGTAGATTGCAATTGATCGATTGAAGGTAATCGAAGAACGGTGTTTTCTTTCGGTTTAGTAGCGTGGGAGGGTAATTGAATCAACCATATTCGAAGCACTTGATTCGTCTTGAATCAAGGGAAGAGAAGGCTCTACATCAACAATTCGAAGACGTTCAAAGATTTGATTGTTCATAAGTTTTCTCTTGTATAAACACTCAATTGCAACGATAATATATATATCTCAATTCCATGTTCGGAATTGGGGGCAGAGGTACCCATAGAGAGGACGATTAGGGAACTGCCTAATCAAATCGCGTTCGTTCTCTTTCTCCTTTAACTCTTTACATTTTTCTGCATTGTTTGAATTTGCCAAGTTTTCAAGTTGTCTAAATTTCTGAGGTGTTGTAATCTAAAGCTGAAAAATCGTTTGGTTAAAGTGATACAATTCTTTGAATTGTTTCTAGGAGCAGCTTGAACTTACTAACCATAGAAATTCTGCACTTAGTGTGTTTGTACACACCAAGTGTTTGATAATTTGTCGCAAAGCAAATTCAAACACTGTTTGTGTTTCATTGTTTGCCTCATTGGTTTGGATTATACATAAACACGCTATAATTTGTTGATTGCGTTTGATTACATTAATAAAACTGATTTTTTCTCTTCCATACTCATTCGCAATATATACGCGCATATCCGATCCTTTTGGTAGAAGGTTCGTTGTAGACTTTTAATCCAGTGGTAGCTTTCATTCAAACAATTTTTTAAAATTCAATTTTGCGTGTAAAACTCGAAGGATCTATTCAACCCACCTTCTAGATCCATAGCCATAGTCTAACATTTTAAAGATGTAAAAATTTACCAACTGCAATCACACAGGTTTCGTCTGATTGATGTAGTCTGATTGATGTACAGAACACCATGATACCTGATTGATTATATATAATTTGTCAACTGAGAAATTGTATCATAGATCATAAACACTTATTCTCGTTTATAAATATATTTTTATCAACAATAATCTTTTTCTCATTTATAAAAATATATGTAACAAACAATAAATTTATTCTCGTTTATAAAAATATTTGTATTAACAATAAACTTTTTTCCCATTTTAAAAAATATTTGTATGAATAGTAGTCTTTTTTGCGTTTATAAAATTATTTGAATCAATACACTCGTTTATAGAAATATTTGTATCAACAATATATTTTTTTTCCTTTTATAAAAATAATTGTATCAACAATACACATTTTCCGTTTATAAAAATATTTGTATCAACAATACATTTTTCCCTTTCATAAAAATATTTGTACCAACAATACATTTGATTTTACCAAATCAGAAAGGGGATCAGCAGCCAGCAACACGTCATGAGCTCCAAGTTCACCGGTGGCGGGGAAGAGGAGGGGGTGTACCTGCAAGACACTCTGATGCCAAACTGAGGCTCAGAGCGAAAGAGAGCAAGTACAGAAAGTGTGAATTTAGAATACCTGACCCTCCTCTGGAGGAGGGTATTTATAATGTGCCTCCAGTGCTGGGCCAACGATTATCTGTAGTGGGTTGGATCATTAGGCCCAATACAGATAACTGTCAGGATCTACGTGGAGTAGGAAAAACCAGCACGTAGTCTTCGTCCTGGGTCAACTGCCTCATGAACTTCAGGAGGCAAAGGACCTGTTCTCGAGGGCGAAACCATCGCCCAAAAGTCGTGGGTAGTTTGCTGATGACGTCAGAAGCGTTTCCTCGCGCGGGATGGTGTATTGGGCCTGTGTTGGACCCTCCCCACGAGGAGCTTGGTTGGACCGTACCCGGCGGTGGGCCAGCCCCTGGCCCAGTCCAGAACAACATTTTTTTTTTTCGTTTTTAAAATTATTTGAATCAACAATACACTTTTTCTTGTTTATAAAAATATTTGTATCAACAATACACATTTTCTGCTTATAAAAATAAAATATTTGTATTAACAATACACTTTTTTCCGTTTATAAAAATATTTGTATCAACCATAGACTTTTTCCCGTTTATCAAAAGATTTGTATCAACAATATACTTTTTTCCGTTTATAAAAATATTTGTATCAACAATACACTTTTTCCGTTATAAAAATGTTTGTATCAACAATACATTTTTTTTCCTTTTATAAAAATAATTGTATCAACAATATATTTTTTTACTGTTTATGAAAATATTTGTATCAACAATAGTTTTTTACTATTTATAAAAATATTTCTATCAACAATACTTTCTTTTCCCGTTTATAAAAAAAATTTGTATCAACAATACAATTGTTTATAAAAATATTTGTTTCAACAATTTTTATTTCCTGTTTATAAAATTATTTGAATCAATAATACACTTATTCCTGTTTATAAAAATATTTGTATCAACAATATGTTTTTTCCTTTCATAAAATTAATTGTATCAACAATACATTTTTTTCAGTTTATAAAAATAATTGTACGCAACATTCTTTAAGATGAATTGCAAGACAAAAAATCTTCGATGCCCTTCTATCTTGAACAAAATATTTTTCTGCTCTTGCAACCTATCTCACATAATGGTGTTGATGTTGTTGTTGTATTTTCAGAATAACCTTCGTATGTTGTCAATCAAAGAAAACACTCCATAATTTATTGCTTTCCTCGGTTAAAAAACATTGAGAAATTTATTCCTAAACATTTTCCATGAAAATATTTGCTCAAGATAATGAAACATTTGAACAAATATCTGGGATGAATTACAAGTGCAGAATTTTCTTCCCATGGTTGGAAGGAATAACTTATCAGAAATTGGATTCATTCAATCAATTAAACTTGAAACAAAATGTTCATAAATGGTATACAACAAAATCTAGATAACAACAAAGTTGTATTGTTCTCCAAGAACAACCTGAAAAGATTTGTTCTCCAAGAATCAATTGTCAAAATATAGATTTGTTTAAACAATGTATTTTAATGTAAACACTCTAATTTAAAATTTTTTTTACTCCCCTCAATTTTTAACAGAAACCGAGAGGTATGTGGTGCTTGCGATGAAATATATTTTATTGTATTTTTCACTTAAAAAGAAACACATTTCACCTCGGTTTTGAGTCATAACTAGGGGGAAATATAAGTGTGTTTAATGAGTTTTTTTCACCGTCCTTAAACAAATCTTTCTCGTCCATTTAATGAGTATCAACGCTCAAGACATTGCCACTAGTGATCGCGTGAAACCTAAAAGACATTATAAAAGCATTATGAATATTAAAAATAGATAATGAAATATTTAACATGAAAACTTTGAAACTTAAAGAAGGTTGGAAAAGTCTATATGATGGATTCAAAGAGTAGGAAATAATTTGGGTTCAAAGTTTGTGTTATTAAATAATCATATAACCGAATATTTATATTATTTATCTAACCCTTTTTTTTTGTTTTTATATCAACAACAAATGCATGAAATATCTAACATTTGGTCTTCCCCAAGATAACCAACATTTATTCTTCACCGATAGCGATGATGATGAATCATATTCAAATTTTTTATATATATTTTTACTTTAATATCTGTGTAAACAATGTATTTTGTAAACAAATAAATTTATTAATATTCTATGTAAACAATGTAATGAGTATTTAAAAAAAAAGTTTATCTTTCTCATCTGCTATGACCATAAACTGAGAGGTATGTGGCTCTAGTTTTGAAAATATAAAAAGGCTATTGCTGGGGATTGAACAAATGACCATTTCAACTAGGGATGGCAATTTGGCCCATCCCCAGTGGGTACCCAGAAAATTACCCATAACGGGTAGGGTAAAAACCCGCAAAAATAGGTACGGGTACGGGCTCGGGTAATTACCCACTTAAATAAGCAGGGATGGGTGCGGGGATGGGCACCTTAGTACCCAGCCCGCCCCATACCCGCATAATATATATTTATATATTTTAATTTATATTATTATATAATAATAAATATTTATAAAATTTTATAAAAAACATCAATTTTAAACTACTACATATTTAATATACGTGATCATTTATTTCATAATTCAACAATAAAATTTTTTAAAAACTTTTTAATATTTTTAAAAACTTAAAATATTATAATATTTTATACTTGATATATTTATTTTTATTAGAAATGCGGGTAACGGGTACGGGTACGGGCACTTATATACCCATAAGGTACGGAGACGGGTGCCAATTTTGATACCTAAGCGGGTATGGGCTCGGGTACGGGGATTTTTTTCAACTGCGGGTATGGGGACGGGTACTATAGTACCCTACCCATATCCTGCCCATTGCCATCCCAAATTTCAACTTTCCTATCGGTTATTATAAAAACTGGGGGGTAAAGTGGAGTGTTTTCATGACGCCCTTTGTAACACCCTACTTCCCGACTCAATAATTAATAAATAAAATATAATTCTATCCAAGTAGGATGTCACTTCACAATCCAAGAAATATGAATGTTACTTCATTTAATAAAAAATTATAGTCAAAATAGTGGAATTAAGCAAAAGTATGACATCCATAGCCTCAACAAATCACCCACACCAAAAGTGGTTCAATAATTACTTTAAATTAAGATACGCAACAAAAAAACATTAAAAAAATAGCTCGCTCCCCGGTGTTACGTATCAGAGCAACTCCACTAGTAGACTCGACCGATATCAACATGAGGTACATCTCCAACTACTCAGGTACTTGATTCTCTGTACTTCGAGGGAGCACAGACACAACAAACACAAAAGGGGTGAGAAATTCATTCATATAATAAATGGTGTATAATAATTAAGAGAGTAGTATTTATACACATAAATCACATTCGTTCACAATCACATTCTCACCACAACAAATGCACAAGTACAACATAATTACAATGCATTGAGACCCGACAACATTACACGATGCGTGTGGTACTATTTCTCATTAATGGTTCATCATACAGACACGATTACCCCTTCAGAATCCCGAACTCCCCCTTATGAATTTCAGATAATTCTTTCGTCCCCCTTTGGACCTATGACTTATCCCCTTCAACATATCAACAATGAATGCATGGCATGGTAATAATGCAATTAATACAATAATTCTAATAATATTTAGTGATTAATAATCGATCACACAATTGCAACCATACTTAACATAATCCACCCTTATGGACTACCACCAATATAATCAAACACACGTTCCCAATCATTCAGAACACATCAAATAATTTGTAAATATGGACCTCGTCCATATTCGTCATCTCAAACACTTCTTTTCCACCTGCTACCGACCTCTGATAAAATCCTTAAAAATATTTTATCCTTGAAATAAAGTTATAGCCCTATGTTTAAGTTACCCAATGCTTCAAACCCCATCCCAAAATAATTTACGAGTTGAAAGTTATGATTAAAACCGCGCACAAAGGGGTTACTAAAAAGTTTCTATTTTTCTGAAATTTTCAACACGATTTTCATCTGCTTCAATCCCAAAAACGTCCATGAAATCATTACCCAAAATATTTATCCCTGAAACAAAGTTATAGCTCTCTGTTTTAGTTACCCAGCGCTTCAAACCCCATCCAAAACTAATTTACGAGTTGAAAGTTATGATCAAAATCACGTTACTAAAAAGTTGCTATTTTTCTGAAATTTCCAGCAAGATTTTTATCTTCTTCAACCCCACAACATACAAAATATTCTATGGTTTTAAACTCAATCATAAACATACCAATATTAATCACCACTCATATTCATGTAATCACACCAATAAATTCACAATTTCATACCCTACCATCATCATAATCATCATACCAAACCCTTAACATACAACAAACATAAAATTCAACAACCATTCAAAGTTCATCATCAACAAATATCAATTGCTATAGCCACAACAATTACAATTCATTTCTCACAATCATGACCACAAATCAACAACAATCATAACATGACATAAGACCAACCTAAGAGGGTAAGGACCCCTCATAACCCTCTCATGATTAGACACCCTTATATGAATAGTTCCCCCTATTACCTTATAATTTTTAGCTCCAAGATCTTCTACAATGGAGGTCTTCTTCTTCTCCCTACCCTTGCCTCTTGCCCTACCTATCCTTTTCCAATTCTTTCGCGTACATTCCCCATTTTCTTTTCTCTCCTCACATTCTTATAAGTAGACCAAATAAATCCCTTATTTTAATTTATTTTTAAATCTTAATTATTTTTATTATTATTATTATTACTATAATATTAAATCAAACAAAAAAATAAAATACTAATACTATATATATGTGTGTGTGTGTGTGTGTAAATATATATATATATATATATATATATATATATATATATATATATATATATATATATGTATGTGTGTGTGTGTGTGTGTGTGTGTGTGTGTGTGTATTCTAAAATCATGTTGGCCAACTATCTAATAAAATAATAATAAAATCAATATTATCTCTCTTTATTATTATTATTATTATTATTATTATCATTATTATTTTAAATAAATATTAACTTATTTATTATTACTACTAAATTAATTTAATTAAATTTAATAGTAATATTATTAAGCTCATTTTGTCCAACACCCCATACTTTTCGTTAATTATTACCACACCCCTCACTTAAAATTCTAATATTCTAGGGACACTACCCCATACCCAAGACTCCCCTACTACCTCAACCATTCAAAACACATACAATACAAGTAAATTATTCTATAGAATTAGATTTTAAATGGGGTGTTACAACTCTCCCCCACTCAGAATATTTTCGTCCTTGAAAATTTACCTGATACAAACAACTTCATATATACTTCTCGCATCCGACTCTCCAGCTCCCAAGTCATATTTCCTCCAGCACCTTCTCCCTAGACAACTTAACCTTATCAATAGTATGCTGGATAATTTCCGGTCAAAGTACAACATTTTCACCTGATTCATACCAACACAGAGGTATCCTACACCTCCGACCGTACAATGTTTCAAGCGGCGCTATTCCAATGCTAGAATGAAAACTATTATTATAAGTGAACTCGATCAATGTCAGATGACTATATGTCACACCCTAAGATTCCACCTCATTTACATCATCTTGGCATGACATCAATCATCTCATGTGTGTGTGTTTTATGTATCACTAACCTCATGGAGTTCACAAGAGTATTTACTTTGGTTTACTTTGATTGCAAGCTAGGGTTTTGACACCAAGAGCTCAAGAAGTTGGCAAATCAAGAATTAATGTGATCCTCAACCTCTCAAAATGATCAAAGGTCTCCTTACATCAATAATCAAGTGGAAGATTCCATCAATATCATTTCATCAAGCCCTAAGTCATCAGATGCACCAAATTAGGGCTTTGACCTAATTCAATCCTGGGTTGACTTTTTGAGCAAGGAATGATCCTACACCTTAAGACACGTTTCAAGGACTCCAAGGACATCATCTTAGCCCATTCATATAGTTGTATTGATCCAAGAAGCTTGATCCATTGTTAATTAAAGAAATCAAATTCACCTGGAAAAAGTCAACTATTCATCAAAGTCAAAGTTTGACTTTTGAGATTTTTGGTCAAACATGGACTCCACAAGTCAAGGATCATGAAAATAGGTGCATTTGAGCATGACTAATCAAGAAAATCAAAGAAATATTTCAAAGATCATGATTTGTGAAAATTAGGGTTTTAGAAAATTTTCTAAATTACAATATTCCATGATCAAGTGCCATACTTTTCAAGACTATAACTTCTTCCTCAAGCATCCAATGAAAACACTTGAGGACTCATTTTAAAGATGGTATTGCATACTTCAAATTGGTGAAATAATGGACCCAAAGGCATATACCAATTTAAAGTTATGGTTGATCAAAGTTGAGGTTTTCAAAGATGTGAAAATGTCAAATACTTAGAATTTTTTCTAAGTATAAATCAATGAAAGTTCAATTTTGTCGGCCAATTATCTCAATGATCCAAAGTGATTCTTTCCAAGCGATCAACTTCAAAGTTGTAGTTTGTGATCTTATCTTTCCAATGGTACCAAGAACATGAGATTATCTTGCTTGAGCATGAAGTTATGAATTTGCAAAGTAGCCATGAGAGAGCTGTTTGGTCCAAGACAGATTTTGCATCAAGATTTCTACACGAGTTTGAGACATGGTTTGTCCATTTTCCAAGCGTTTTCAGAGGATATGATCTACTAGGAACTTGTTCCTCTCCATGAAATCTTCACAATGGTACCAAATTTCTGCAAAATTGATCCTTATTCAATGAAGAAAAGCATCATTCAATGTGCTATGGTGATTGCATAATGGATCATGCATCAAAAGAACTTTATGATCTTTGCTTGTCCTTAAAGTCATGAAAAGTGATCTAAAATGTTTGGAGATGGCTTGTACTGATAGCAAAAGGTCAATTTGCAAGCCACCCTAGAAAGTATGACTCACTTGTACCTTTCAATTTACTTTATGCAAAAGCATCTTTAACAATTGGATCATGCTTCCATTTTCTTCCAACCTTTGCAACTTACATCAGATCACATTCCCTATAAATACCACACCATATCAGATACAAAAGATAACACTTTAGCCAAAAACCTCAGCATTGCAAAGCATCCTATCTTGAAGCACATTGTTCTTCATTTTCATCAAAACACCAAAACCTTCCAAAACCTGTTACAGTCACAAAACATCCAAACCATTCATCCCAACAAACCACAAATCTTCCATTGAAGCTGTCCAAACCCTCCAAAACACCAGAAACCCCTCCAACCCAAAAGGCAACCCTCTTTGGTCACCATTGTTGACCAAAGAGCCAAAACTCAAGAACTTTCAATCCTAGCCATTTCCATACATCCAAACACTTCAAACACCTCATAAACACTTCATAGAAACTTTCCAGATCATCAAATACAAACTGTAACATCACCATCACCAGAATCAAATTTGCATTTTTGACCATTTGCAACTTGATTCGAGCAGAAGAACCAAAGGCTTTCCAAGGCATTTTGATCATTCAAACACACTTCTGGGGGTCTAGTGGAGCTAAAGCAATCATCATTGTTCATCTGGAACAACTTTAAAGGTGCATTGGACATTCTCTAATAGGTAAGCTTTCTCACTTTTCAAACTCCATGATTTAGGCATCATTTATATCCATTCAAGTTACCATTATGTTGGTTATGGTGTAAGGATTAAAACCCACATGATTGTGTCCATAGATCGTGCAAAACTGATATTTAATTTTTGTTTTAGAAACTAGGATTTATCTGGTAATCACTGAAATTCTTGAGCTAGGATTTAAATAAATGAATTTGGTGAGCATGGTTGAATTCCTTGTGAAAAAATGAGTGGAATAGTATATTAGGTTGCCATGTTTGATCCTTGAATCAAAAAGTTGCAAATTCAAATTTTTGAACGTTCTTGAGGTTGAAGATGATGTTCGCGCGTGTTTCTGTTTTCAGATAATTTTTTTTTATATATTTTATGGAATCCAACACATGACAAGGCCAACTGGCCTGGCCCAGTGGCACACGTGTTTTGCTACATGGATGAGGGCATGGGTTCGAACCTAATAGCCCACATTTCTCTCTTTTTATCACTTGTTCTCTATATCTTTCTTTCCTTTTTATTTTCCTTTTTGCTTTTATTAATTATTTCTTTTCTTTTATTTTTATTTAACATTTCTTTTCCATTTAAACACCAAAATATCCAAAAATATTTTTATTAAGTTTATTTAACTTATTTATTTTTAATTTATTTAATAAATATTTCTTTAGTATTATTTTTTCTCTTATTTTAATTAAAAACTTTTAAAATCACAAAAATAGTTTATCCTTTTATTTTTAATGCTTAGAAGCTCACCTCTTAATCATGTGCTAGGTCTTGTATTCATGTGTGCAACTCATTTGAATTTGTCATTTTATTAAGTGTTTTAAGATTGTTCTTATTTGTGATATTCATGCTTTGTTCTAAGTTATTGAATTAGGGTTTGTTGCTTTGCTTGACCATTTTTTACCTAAATCATGTCTAACCTTTGGTTCCATGTTGAATGTTATCTTGTATGATCATATTGTGGTAATGATAAGGTGTTGGTCTTCAATATCATCTTGATTTTATTTTGAATACTTTGAATGGTTGAAATTGTTCTTACTTGTTTCAAAGTTTATCCATGTGTTTAGAACTTGCTTAGTTTTACATTCTTGACCTAAAATCCATGATGAAACCATGCCTTGATCTTTTGTTCTTGTGTTGGTATTTGCCTTTGTGTATACATGTTGTAGATAATGTTGTTGTGCCATGTTTACCCTAGATAATTCATGTTGAATCTTGTACTTATAAACCATGTTCTATATGTGTTTTTTCTCATATCTTGATGAGCATCTTGTTGAAACTTGTCTAATGATTTAAGAATCCATGCTTTGTTCATATTGAGAATGTTAATTTGTATCCAAGCCTGCTTTGTCAAATGTAAACCTTGTACATTTTTGTTGAATCTTGTCAACCTTGTTTGTACTATGTATCTCATGTCTATTTCCTTTGTTGAATGTTTGTTTACACTTGTATATACATGTTGCCTAAATCCAAGGGGGGGACTCATTTGTTGAACTTATGTCATTTTTCCATATGCATATTTACATCTTCTTCTACATATTTTGCTTGACTTGTAATCCCTAACTTGCTATCCTTTCGGAAGTTTCTCTTTAGGATGAATAAACTTAGTTAGTTCAATTAGGGTTTCCCTTCTCTCAAACTCAAAATCACTTTCATAGAAACCTTGACCTTAAGTCATTGACTTTTTTCAAACTTTTTTTCTTAACAAATGCTTCAAGACATCTTAAGCATATTCAAACTATTTCACAAAGACTAAAAGACACAAACTTCAATTCAAACCTTTTGCCACTTTGGCTTTTCAATTTAAAATATTTTCAAATAGATTAGACATTAGTCATCATTAGTTGAGATATAATTCTCCTACTCTATGACATTGTTGAGAAAGATGTTGATTCTTTTCCACTTGAGAGAGGTATGTGGCATACTTGTTGATTATATATCCAAGTTGGATCCTTTCTCTCAATGTGAAGCAAAGATCCCTCTTCCATATGTTTGTGGTGGTTAAATTGAGTATTCTCCTTAAGATGACAACTTCTCTCTCCTTCATTAAAATCCACCTTAACAAACCCCTTTTCAATTTATACCCTGAACTACGAGGTTTTGATCCTTCATTGGTACGTAGGCACAAAACTTTGTGTCTTGCCAAACATAAAAACAATAAAAAACACTTCTCTTCTCACCTCCCCAATCAATCTCAATAGCAAACAACTTTAACCATAACACAAATATAACAAGAGGTTCCTATAGAATACTATAGATACTTAGGGTGCTAATACCTTCCCTTAGTATAACCAACCCCCATACCTTAGATCTCTTTATTGCTTTGTCTTTGCATTGCATGTTATGGGTTATTCTTTCTTTACCCCTTCCCTTGGATAAATTAAAGATCGGTGGTGATATCTTAAGATTTGTGAATCCTAGCTGACTTAATAGCTATGGTCTCCAATTCTCACCACGACACTATCCCAAGTACCTCTTTGTTTGATTATATAAGCCCTTGACAAGTCCTCCAATGAATGAATAGTTCTTTCTGTTTGACCATCAGTCTGCGGATGATAAGCACAACTCAACCTCAACTTAGTACCCAAATCTTCCTACAAACTTCCCCCAAAATATGGATGTAAATTATGGGTCTCTATCGGAAACTATACTCGTCTGGATGCCATGTAACTTCACGATTACCCTGATATAAATCTCAGGCAACTTCTGTAATGAGAAACTGATATTTATCAGAATAAAAAGGTTTGATTTCGTCAGTCTATCAACAATCACTTATCTCACATCAAACCCTCTTGTAGTATTCGGTAATCTGGTCACGAAGTCCGTTAAAATACTATCCTATTTTCATTCTGGAATATCTAATGGTTGTATCAAACCTGAAGGTTTCTGGTTCTCTACCTTTGACTTCTGGAAAGTTAAACATGCATATACAAACTGTGCCACATCTTGCTTCATTCTTGGCCACCAAAATATTTTCTTGAGGTCCTAGGATGAATACTCAGACTGCTTCTATGAATTTCCTCTAAAATCATCCTTTTCAGCTCATAATTGTCAGGCACACATACTCTACCTCGAAACCTCAACACTCCATGCTCATCCACTTTAAAGTCACTTTCTTCGTTTGGGTTCACTAAAGACAATAAATCTACCAGCCTCACATCTAGCTTCTGATTCTCCCTAATTTCATTAAGTAATTCATTATTCACCTTTAACATACCCAACATCACACTTCCTAATGTCAATTCACAAACCATACTTAAATCTATAAACTGCTTAATGAGATCCAACTCTCTAATCATCAATGCCGACATATGTAGAGACCTTCGACTCAATCCACAACACTAGCTTTACTTGGATGATAATTTAAGCCAAACTCGTAGTCCTTCAAAAATACTAACCATCTTATATGCCTCATATTCAACTCATTTTGCTCAAACAAATACTTTAAACTCTTATGGTCGTTAAACACTTCGAATCTTGAACCATAAAGATAATGCCTCCAATTTTTCAACACAAATACCACTGCTTCTAACTCTAGATCATGAGTAGGATAATTCCTCTCATGTACCCTCAATTATTGTGAAGCATAATCCACCATTTTATTTTCTTGCATTAACACACAGCCCAAACCCATTTTAGAAGCGCCACAGTATACTACAAATGATTCTCGAGGATCTGGAAAAGTCAAAACTGGAGTTGTAGTCAGCTTCTTCTTCAACTCTCATAAGCTCTCTTCACAATGAATATCCCACACATAGGCCTGAACCTTTTGAGTCAACTAAGTTAACGAAAGGGCTAAATTTGAGAACCCTTCGATAAACTTGCGACAATAACCTGCCAACCCTAGGAAACTTCTGATCTCTGTAACCGATTTAGGAGCCTCCCATTGTAGTACTACGTATGCTTTGTATGGATCCACTGCAATGCCATTACCAGAAATAACACGCCCAAGGAAACTCACCTCTTGCAACCAAAACTAAAACTTCGATAATTTCGTGTCATACCACAAATATTACCCTTAGATTCTTTGATTTTTCGCATATCATTCTAGGTCAATCATACTGCATAACTAACCAAATTATCAGTTTTTGTTTTGCTTTGTTTCACCTGTGTGAATTAGAGTTTGCTTTAAGAGACTTCAGGAAAGCGGTTTGACCTCTCTTCCTCTACAATTTAGTATATTTTGGTTTCATCACAAAGCTCAGACCTTGCAATACAAAATCAAGGATCAGGCATGACTATTAGGTCAAGGAGGTGTGTGGTGTGGTTTAAGATTTGGTGGAAAGTTTGACCTAATCTTGGTCAAACAAGTGTTTGGTTTCAGGATCAAGTTGTCAGGCTGTGGCAAATGCAGTTTTGTTTTAAGGTGAATAACCATCAGGGACAGATTGAATTTAAATTAGGGTTTTGGTTCAGCTACAATGCGGTTCATATCTCAAATTATCTGTGGCAAAGCCGGTTTTGTTTTAAGATTCATGGAGAAATTAGGCAGGTCATTTACTCAGGATGATTTCAAGATTGCCCCAATTTCCATCATATCTCAGAGGTGTGTTCAAGGATAGTTAAGATGCAGGAGTTTGTTTCATTTTTAGTCAGGTTCAAGGTTTAATTCAGGTTTTACCAAAGTTCAAGATTTGATTTATTTCAGAGAGCAGAGGTTGATTCATTAGTGCTTCATTATTTCATCCAAAGATCCAGATCACTTCATTTCTCAGGACTCACTATGCCAAACAAGACATTAGACAACACTTTTTTAGGCCTTAGACAACGGTTAAAAGCGCTGTCTAAGGTAGCGCTGTCGTAGGTAAAGACATCGCTTTTTATTTATGAAAAAGCGCTCTCTAAAGTATACATTAGAGGGCGCTTTTTCAAGAAAAAGCGCTGTCTAATGTATGCCTATAATTTTAGTTATCAATTTTTCTATAACTTTAGAGGGCGCTTTTTAGGAAAAGCGCTTTCTAAAGTCTCCCTTTAGACAGCGCTTTTAAAGCGCTGTCTAATGTATGCCTATAATTTTAGTTATCAATTTTTCTATAACTTTAGAGGGCGCTTTTTAGGAAAAGCGCTTTCTGTTGTGAACTATAGACAGCGCTTTTTCTAGAAAGCGCTGTCTTTTCTCTACGTATAATTTTAATGATTTTTAAAAAAAATCCCATCTTAACCATTTTTTATGCAGAAACCTGTATAATTCAAGCCATTTCAATAAACCTGTATATTTCACATTTCCATTAACAATTTCTAGTATGGTTCATTAACCATTCACAAAACTATACTATCCCATTCACAAACCATTCACAAAACCATTCACAAAACTATACTATCCCATAAAATAAACCATTCACAAAACTATACATTCACATAATCCCATAAATCACATAAATAACATAAACCATTCACAAAACTATACTATCCCATAAATCATATAAACCACATAAAACTAATATCTGTGCTATACCATCCCATTCACAAACCATTCACAAAACCATTCACAAAACTATACTATCCCATAAAATAAACCATTCACAAAACTATACATTCACATAATCCCATAAATCACATAAATCACATAAATAACATAAACCATTCACAAAACTATACTATCCCATAAAATAAACCATTCACAAAACTATACATTCACATAATCCCATAATCCTATACCTTATATATATAGGATCCTTTTTTCAATAAGGTATTCGCACAATTCCTCCTTAATTTCTTGCAATTTATCCTTCGTGTAATGAGAACACGCGTATTCATCAAAGTACTACATAACAAAACAAAATATGCATGATTTAGTTAAAAATAATAAATTATATGACATATCCGATAAATATTAAAATAAATCCTAAGTTATAAATCCATGCATACCGTAATAGGAATCTCTAATTGATCCATTTGAAGGATTTCTCTCATAAACCTCAAAACGAAATACCCGCAGTCTATGCCATTACGCTGACGAGGGCACTACACATAGACAAACAAATAAGAATTAATATATAGTTGTTTTGTGTTATCAAGTAGCATCACTAATAAGCAACATTGTGAAAATTAATATACCTCCACTTTGACCCATGTAACGTTGGTTGCTTTAGCCCGTGCTACTCGAGATTCTCTTTGTGCTTGGTATACGAGTATTGATCTATAAAAGAAAAATGTAAATTTAGAACAATCTCACAGAAATAATTAAATATACAAATACACACGAATATTTCAAACAATCTCACTTACGTATCAACCACATCCTTCATATCCTGATATGTTGACCAATCAGTATCCAATGAATTTAGATAATAGACCACTTTTCTTGTAGGATTAATGGCAACCAATAACCAGTGTCCACTGTAAAATATAACAAAAGTTTAGATGGATAATTTCTACGCAAAAGATATAAATTAAAGATTAGAATGAAATTAGAATGAAAATCTTACCCATTTCCAGTATTATACGGTAAAAGAAACAAACTTTTTGTCTTGTTGGCCATAAATCTCTCAGTTAAGTGGTCTCTTACTGAAAATACATTCATACCAATTGCCGGTGCATTGACAAGGGTGCAAGAGAAGAAACGAAATTTGTTTGACAATTCCGTCCCCCGCATCAATTTTTCATACAAGCACCTTAAATAAAAACATAATAAACATTAGACTATTTTCATTGAAATGTGTAAATAAATTGTTCAACTAAATAAATAATAGATTGATCGGAGTACCAGATGTATGAATGCATAACACTGATGCCTAATTCAATATGCTTGAAAATCTGCTCCATGTCCTCTCTTCCGATTATCTCGGAATGAGGAAAACCAAAAACACCTTCGTCCATGTCTATTTGACGAATAACACCATCCATCAAATCTGACATTGCCATAAGTGTTTCTAGACACGACTAAAAGCGAGGAGGAGCTCTTTTTTCCTGCACGGTCCTAGTAGGAGCTTTTTTCTTGCTGACTTGTTGTGAACCTTGAGAAGGAACCTAACAATCATATAAGTTAGGTAAAGTAGAAAATCATGAAACTTTTGAATTCGGATAATAGAATAACACTTAAAATGTACCTCTCTTTGTGATGCAACAGACTCGTTTTGCCGCAAAACCCCTTTATTCTTAGCTGCGGGTTTTGTAGGAGTCTAACATTACCATGTAAAAAAATGTAAGTAATGGTTTAGAATGATTTTCATAATCGTTCAGATTTGACATTTGAATACTAAGAGATTCGTAATGGTTTTCAACATACCTCATCATCTATGGAAACGAGGTCTAACGGCCATGCAACAAACGAACCTATTGCATCCCGCAGCAATGTAACCTCTGAAACCGAGTCAGGTATGGGTAGTACCGCATCCGTATCTAAAGCGATATCAACCGACACTTTCAGATGTCCATGAGGGAGCGGTTGATGGTGAAGTAACTCTCCCACATGGTTATGCACTTTTCCCTTGCCAACCATGCGATAAGTCGGTAACGACAAATACAGTTGGCAAGATGAAATGCCCTGAAGCAATAATAAATATGTAATTGTTAATGTGTATAAAGGTCAATTAAAATGAATGTGTTAATTTAATTAAAATAAATATGTGCTAATTACCTCGGGAATTTTATTTTGACAATTGATACTAGCTTTGTCACTAGTATCTTTCAAACCGGAATCGCGCTTTTTCGCCTCATATCTCTCTTTATCCTTTTGCAATTCACGGACTTGCGCCTTTAGTTCCTCCAAATCCTTTTGCAATTCTCGGTTGCTGGGATTTTTTTTCTTTGGATACAAGGAAGATGGAGTCACACCAAATCCTTTACCTCTCACCCGACCGGAATACTCAGGAACATTTAGTACTCGACTAAGAATGCTCATGCAATCCTCCTCGCCTGTGGTTAAGGATTTAGATAGAGTCTCCTGAAATTCATTGACATATCGAAAATTATTAGTGGGGATTACAAATTAATTATATTTTAATAAAATTTCGATTAACTTAAAGACATAATGTTATACTTACACATTCGTCATAAATATGCTGAACATCTTCCCTAACAACTCCATCCTTACCCACACGAGCTTCCTTCCACAAAACATGTCCCGGAAGTGATGATTCTTCACTTTTCGTCTCTTCTAACTACAGATTTAGTTATATAATAAATTCATCAAGTATAACACAATAATACAATTAATAAAATCATAGCATTAATATATACGTACCAATTTTTGCTGTAACCGTGCATATCCCCAACGCCCTTTTCTGTATAGATACACGGGTTTTGATGCTCTTTGGCGATTAATGGCACTCAAATTTTGGATAAACAAGTTTAAGTCATATCAGAAAAAACTAATACAACAAGTATATAATACAATTAATAGACATGACAAGATAACATTACATTGAATTCTTTGGTTTTCCGTTTGGCTACAAACGTGCTCCATTCTTCGGGTTCAATCATGTTCGCATACAACTGTGGAAGTTCTGCTTCAACAAAATTTTTATCCGCATCCCTAAGATATTTGTTTGATAATAAGGCTCGGAACCCTCTGAGTCTCTTTCCGGCCAACTGAAGACAATATTTTTTCCAGCTTTCATCAATATTAAATGACCTCTACAAAAAAACATACACATATAAACATAAAGTGTGTTAGTATAAGTAAATTAAAGACTTATCTTATCTTAAAAATATATAAACATAAAGTGTGTTAGTATAAGTAAATTAAAGTACCTGTATCTCAGTCCATATCTTATCTTTACCAGCTTTCAACTTTGGACTCCTCCAATTATCACTGGTAATTGGAATATGCTGACGGACAAGTGAACCAATGTATGAAGACAACATTGAACCGTTAGGCTCAAATAGTTGGTTCTCATCACTCCAATGTACATCAAACTTGATCCCTTTATCTCTAGCACGGATTATATTTTTCATAATAGTTATTCCACGTTTTATTTTACTTTCTACATTCGAAGGTTCATTCTGAGCTTCATTTTCATCATGTGTCTCGTGTGTGTCGTCCTGGTTACTAGCCATTTAACCTGTAAGAAAGAAAAAAACAAAAATTAAATGACAGAAAAATTAAATTTATATAAAAGAGCAACAAATGAAAATAAATGAAAATAATGATTAACAATCCTTAAAAACAAAGGTTAAATTTTAAATAAAATAATGTTAGAAATAAAGAAATTTCAAATATTTAAGAAATAAAAATATTGGTTAATAACCTATCATAATCTAAATAAACAAACTAATTAACATAACTTAATCTTAAAAAATAATGTCTTATATATGCTAAAACAAAACAATCTTAAAATAATGTCTTATATAAACAAAACAAAACAAATATAAAACAAAACAAAACAATATTTTGTACTAATATCAAACAAAACAAGTTCTGTACAAAACAATCTCCAGACTTTAACTAATATCCATTAATATTCTGTACTAATATAAAACAAAACAAGTTTTGAGTATAATACTATGTAACAACAAAAGAGATTTCAAGAAACATACTGTGTAATATCATGTAATAACAAAAATAAAACTTCTCATGAACACCAAATCGTAAACAACAACAGAGGTTACTAACATAGCTACTTAGCTGCAACACAATCGAAGCGGTTCGCAATCGAATACGCAATACTCATGAACAAAACTTCTTATAAAACACTAACTCATAAACAACAACAGAAATGGGACATAAATATAATGTACAACAGCAACAGAACGACAACAACAACAACAGAACGACGGCAATGCTGACGGCAAGAATGAACGGCAACAACAACAACGACGGCAAGAACAATGTATGAAGCAAGAACAACAACAACAACGTACCTCTTCTTTTCGTTTTCGTCTTCTCCTTCACGAATGCAAGAATGAACGATGGTTTTCGGTGACGGCAACGTTTTTAGAACGACGGCTACGCTGACAGCAACGTTTTCAAGAACGACGACAATGAAAGCAGTTTCAGCATGCAAGAACGATTGAACGTCGCAAGGGTTTCAGCAGAAAGAACGGTCGAGAGTAGAAAATGAAAAGATGTTTCTAAAAATGATATGAAATGTGTTTTATATTTTAATTCATAAATGACCTTAGAGGGCGCTTTTCAAAAAGCGCTTTCTTAAGTGCTACCTACGAGAGCGCTTTCCTTATAAAGCGCTTTCTAAAGTGAGGAGAATTTAAGACCTATAGCAGCGCTTTCTGAAAGCGCATTCTAAGGTTAACCTATAAGAGCGCTTTTTTAAAGCGCTTTCTAAGGTAAAACCTATAGCAGCGCTTTTCAAAAAGTGCTTTCTAAGGTGGATTCTATTTAGGGCATTTAAAAGCGCTTTCTAAAGTCTGTCTTTTACAGCGCTTTTTTTTAGCGAAATTTTTTAAAGACCTATAGCAGCGCTTTGTCCAAAAAACGCTGTCTTTGGTGCGCTTTGAAAAGCCAATTTTGGCGTAGTGACTAATTCAAGATCTTGGTTGTTTCAAGTGAAAATTAGACCAAAGGTGGAAATTTAATTGATGAGATTTCTTGGCTCACATGAAAATTCAAGTTTTTGATGGTCATGTTTAAGATTTCAAGCATGTTATCATCTTGATTCGAATTCAAAGAATTGTGATTAAAAGTATGACTAAAGTCAATACGGAGGCCAAGTTATGATTTCAAACTTCAAATTCAAGAAAGTTTGTACAAATCTAGAGTTCACTTATCACAAAGAAATGCTACACAAGAAAAAAAACTTGTTCATGAAAATTTTGAAGAAAGGCTCATGATTCAAAATATGTGAAACCCAAGTTACATTTTTTACAAAAAATTCAAAGAACATTACACTATTTTCTTTGCACATTGTTACAACAAAATTTTAAAACAAAAAAAACAAGAAAAGTGCTGAACTACCCTCCCAAACTTGCTCAAAAGTTCTGCCTTTTACAAGCTACATACAAAGCTCCAAACGAGCCACAAACCTCCAAAATGCTGCTATATTCTGCAGCAAATCTCAGCCACAAGACCCCACAAAAGGCTACCAAAAAACTGTACAACTCTCCAAAACCATGCCCTTTACACAAAAATTGCCACCAACTGTCACAAGCCTTTCATGAGCAACATGCCAAAACCCTATTCAATAAACCTACACAATGTTACAAACTTATATTAGTTTTGATCAACCACAATTACATGGCCCCACAATTCAGATAACCTGCTGCGAACACAGAGACTGTATCATCCTGCTACATAATCTGCTATTCTACTATCATCCATTGTGCCAAGATCCTGCTACCTCCAGACCAAAGAACCCCACTGTCGCTCCCGGGATTTTCATCCAGGTACAAACGCGAGAGTGGCGCGGAAAAACAGAGTCACCAGCAATGTATATTTATCCCAAGAGAGGGAAAGGGAACACTGCATAAACCTTAGGAAGAGGGAAAGGAATGGTCATCGCAACCATAACCTGGGTTCGGGAGTCGGTTACGCGAGGGGAAGGTGCTAGCACCCCACGCGTCCATCGTACTCGATGGGATCCATGCTTGTTGTCTATTCTAAGGGTAAATCATACTATCATCTAGGGCTGTACTAAACGGGGAGGGGAAGACAAAGACAGACTCGGTAGGACGTCGACGTCCTAGGCCTACGTACCCCCTTTGTGTAATGGGGAATTCAGAGTCAACGTAGTTCGGACCAAGTTCTTTTGGGTTTTTTATGAGCGACGTTAAGTTCGCGTCCGGCAGTTAGGGTCGATGTCTGTTTGCGTCTCAGACGGAAGGTAACGTGCCCTTTTTGAAAATAGCCTTTAAGTTGAAGGTCCCGAAGGACAAAAAGGTTTGAAGTTGGTTTGTGTTTTTTAGGACAGAAGTGACTTAAGTTAGTTCCTAAGCTGCATTGCACCAAAGTCTAGGGCACAGGGGCGAATACTTAATGCATCGTCCCAAGACAGGACGCTCGCTAAGCACTCTAGAAAGATGAGAGGAAGCCCCTCATTTCTCATTCCCCATACTTAAGGCTCGTGCGCAATACACCTTATTATTATTAAGTGTTTTAAAGAGATTTGAGGTGAGAAGAGAGAAGACACAAGGGTAACTCTAAGGGAACTATGAGTCCTAATGTCATCATGCATGGGTGACCTACGGTTAGTGAGGTTCAACCTAAACCCTAAAGAATAAAGATAGGAGAGAAAAAGGTAAGGGTAACCATGGATACTTATCCATACCCTCAAGGAACTTACCTCGATCCTGCATAAAAGGTTAGTGAGAAACAGACATAAATACGAGCAATGAGGTGAATGAAAATCAAACGACGGTAAACAATGATAATAATGAACCAAACATGAATCAAAGAAATCAAAGAGCACCCCTAAAGCAAATGGCATGAATGCCTTTCAAACAAGGTAATCGTATAAAGTCAAAGGTGCGCCTGCAAGAAAATCTCAATTGAAAACAAACCCAATAATTAGAAAAATGATTCCTGAAATTCTCAAATTAATCCTAAGAGATCCTCAACCAGAGACAAACAATATATAAAAAATCTCTGCAAAAATTCAAAGTGTTAGCCACTCAAATAATCACACGAAAGTCAAATAAGGGAGAGG
This sequence comes from Lathyrus tuberosus, assembly GCA_022829125.1. NCBI lineage: Eukaryota > Viridiplantae > Streptophyta > Magnoliopsida > Fabales > Fabaceae > Lathyrus > Lathyrus tuberosus. The sequence continues at coordinate 2,743,594 of JALAZF010000233.1, forward strand.
GTTCAACGTGCCAAAGAGAAGGACCTAAATGCAATATGAAAAATATTTAAAAATACAAGAAAAATATTTTTAAGCACTTTAGAATGTTCATGAATGAATACAAAAGGAACGGATAAAAAATGTTTTTCGAATGCAGAGAAATAAAATAAACAAATTGTGTATGCATGGTATTGATAGTTCAAGAAGAAAATAGATTAAACAATTAATTTAAATGATAAGAATAAATTAAAAATAAAAAATAAAATTTGTAAAAATTTTATAAATCAATAAATATGATGTATGAATTTTCTGGGATTTTTTAAATGCAATTTACTAATTTTAAAAATTAAAAATGAAAACAACAAAATATCTAAATTGGATGCGCATGGGGGGTGTGGAAGGTAAAGAAAATGTATTGGAAAAGGACATGGGCTGAAGACGGGGGGTGCCAATAGGAGGCCCAACGTCTAAATCCTTCAGAAAAATAAAATAATAAAAAAAAAAGTGCATGTGTGGACTCCCATGTGCCATGCACATGTCATTTTAATGCGTTGGCGAGATTTTGGCCGTGTGATTCATCAGACTGTCCAGGGTTAGTCAAAGCGAACAAAAAGTAAACGAAATGGAATGAAGTAATTGGTGGAATATAGTAGGGACGGTGGGGTGATATACATGGGATCATCAATTAAATTTCAGAAAAAAATAAAAAGAAAAAATAGGTGGCGCGCTGGTGGCCACACGATCTGGCCAACGGACGGCCCAGATTATGCCTCTTACCTTCACCCCCCCCTTGCTGGACTGAACTTGTCGCCGCCGCCGGAGTTAGGGTTCCGGCACCCTACTCCGGCCACCTGCACTCAAAACTACACCAAAACGTGCATACGAACATACCATTCCAACCAGAAAAATGTCAGGAGTCCGAATATCCAATCAAAAAATGCAAACGACGCATGGACAAGGAGATTCGAAGAAAATACACTTAGGGTCCAAAACTTTACATCAACACAACAAGCAGTATACACGTCCAAAATCAAAACCAAATATATCATGATGATCAGCAGGCATAGCACGTCATTATACACATCAAAAAGAGAGGTTTTGTGACCACGAAAAAAACGACAAACCTGAGATGGCACGACCTTTGTTCCTGCTTTTAGCTCCAAGCGACGGTTGGTTTTCATCCCAGAGATCCCTAGGGTTGAGTTTGTGGAAGAATTTTGTGATGATACCTCCTGAGTCGTGAGCTTTGATGAAGAATCCTCCTTTAGGTTTTTCTTGAGATCTCCTCTAATTTCACGTGCATCCCATTCAACCCTAACATGAATTGGCTTATAAAGACTAGGGTTTTCTTCTGATCATGACTTGGGCCTGAATAATCCATGGTTAATTATTTTTGAATTATTTCATTTAATATTGAATTTAAACTAAATAAATCCAATAAAAATAAAATAAAATGAGGAAAAACCGAATATATGCTCTTTGGGTCGTGCATGGCTTTATGTTTATGTTTGGTTTAAGAAACTTATGGCCCATTTGTCAAAATTTGGATTTTAGGCATAGTTTGCTTTGTGCACCTCCTCAAAATTGCCCAACTTTGACTAAGCATAACTCCTTCAATTTTTATCTCCTCAATGCAAATTAATACTTTTTAGAAACCCCAAGATGTCCTCTAACCAACCCTTTTGATCCCATGTCAATTTGATCTTCCATGTTCAAGTTATGAGCTTTTGAAGAAGGTTGACTTTTGTTGACTTTCAAAATGACCTATAATGTCTTGGCTCATATCTCCCAAATGAAGCATTTCTGGCCTTGGCTTGTGAGACACAAAGTTGTAGGTAATTAAATTTCCTTCAATATGGGCTTTGGTTGAGGAATTTTTGATGAAGTATGTGGAAGTTAGGCCTGGTCAAAGTACAGTTGACTTTTCCTACAAAAACCCTAATTCAGTAATTCCTGATTCTTGATGATTCTGAAGTTTCCATGATGAATCATGATCAACCCTTGGTCAAATGATGAATTTCAACCCAAAATCTTGACGTTGACCAAAAATCTTGAGGTTTGGCTTTGCGTTGACCACATTTGACTTTTTGAACAAGTTAACCGATTTTCAATCCATTGGCCAATTGAACTTCTCCTGAATCAAATTGATGGACAACCTTTCACTCCTAGGTACTCAGGGACCCAAGGAATACCATGGAATCAAGTCTTGCCCAAAAAATCAGAAACAAACTGACTTTATAGCAAACCCTAGTCTTGGTACCCTCCGTCTAGGAGGAAATAACACAGTCTCCAAATCAAACTTCCTCTGAATATGATGTGTATCCTCTCCAACAAAGATAAGATATGCCATTTGGTGATGATAAAAACCCAAGGAGCCTGCCCATTAAAGCAATAAACCCAAAAATTTCAAACCCTAATTGATGCACTGGTTAGGAGGGAGTAATCCACTTGAAATCCCTTGCCACCTGTGAACCCCTGATGATGTAGTAGACCAGGTAAGACCTTCTTGAACTGTTTCAAGCACCTTGACCCTATGCTAATGATATGCATACATGATAATGTAAAAAATGAAATGAAACATAAGCCAGTTAGTAAAAGTAAGGAGGGCAAATTTTGGGGTGCTACACCCACGCCATACCAAAATGCTGCAAGGACTTGTAATTTCAACCCTAAGCCATAGCCAATTCTGATACAAAGCTCACCAATCAACCCACTGCCAAATATGAAAAGGACACATCGTCACAATAACACAAGGGTATGTGCTGCAAAGCTCAGAAAAGAGGTGGAGGATTTTATTTTAAAAGGGGGAGGAGAGAGCAACCAGAAAAAAATCATCCCAGAAAAAAATTTTAACTAGAGTTTCGTTTTCACTCAAAGGAAAGGAGAGGAACAAAATTGTAAAAGCATACAAACTCAAAAATCCAAGAAGAAGGACGACAGAAAAAGGGAATATAAAAAAGAAGTATAGGGGCACTCACCTGAGACCGATCGAAGAACCCTCTCTTTGTTGGTATCTCTTTCTTTTTTTGTTTCCCTATTTGTGTTCTTGTTGCGTTTTTACTCCCTGTTCATAGCTATTATACTATTGCAATCATTCCATGGTTGATGTTTGTTTTGATATACGGATTTCATCTGATTTAGGTTTGCTTGAATTTAGTTTTTGTTTTGAATCTCGTTGGATTAAAGATATAGGTTTTGGGTTTCATACCGTTTTTTCTGCGATGTTGTTCTTACCTTGTTCTTTTTTTTCAAATGATTGCTTTATTTTACTTTCTGAACAACCGTTTATTCCGTTCATTTTAGGGATAGAACCATTTTGGTTTGGGATCATGTGAACTGGGTCTCCCGACCCATATCCTTAGACCAACCCGCCTGACACTTAGTCTGGTGGGCTTATTTTTTTTTTTGCTGACCCATTGGTTTTCTATTTTACACCTTAATTTAATCCCACACTTTAATTTTAATTAGGTTTTTTTATTCTATTTAGTAATTTAGTTTTAATTAGGTTTTTATTTTAATTAGTAAATAGTTTTAACTAAGTTTTGATTTAATTAGTAAATTAGTTTTTAATTAAGTTTTGTTTTAATTTGTAAATTAGTTTCTAATTAGATTTTAATTTAATTTATTAATTAGTTTCTCAATTTTATTCTTAAATCAATCCTCGACTTTATTTTGGTTAGTTCTTGAGTCTCGATTTTTAAATTTAATTCTTGGTACTTTCGAAGCTTTTGACGCCAGTTTTGGATTAAGTATCGATCAATCTTGGTTGCCTTGATTCCAAAGGAAGGTTTCCCTTGTTGACTTATGAGTCATTTCGTAGTTTGGTTTTAGATCTTCTTCTCCCCAGTTCCTTAACCTCATTAGGTTCATCTTACCCTAAGCCTCCTTAGAGCCTTTTTCTCTCTTTAACCTAGTTTTAGGTTAGGGTTTAATTAACCCTATGTGGGTACTATCATTATAGATACTTACTTTTCTCTCTTAGCCTTATTAAAGCCATTGTGTCTTATAACTTAGAGTTAGGTTTGGAGTTTTTGAACTCTATGTGGGTACCATTATGATGTGTACTCACTTTCCCCTTTGACTTTGTTTAAAGTCAACCTCTAGATTAGTTTTTCAACTTAGACTTAGAGAGTTCTTCAACTCTATATGAGTATAATGATCATGAATACTCATTCCCCTTGGAACCTTGATCATTATCAAGAGTTCCTCACCCTTGTTGAGGTGAACTACGAATGCTCTGATTCTTTGAATCAAGATACGTAGGCACGAGATGCGACATCTTGGCGAGCATACTTAGTGTATATAACCTTAGGTCTTTACCTTAGCACCTTTTCCCTTAGCAAGCAAGCATAACATAACACAAATACAAATAAGAGGTTCCTGTAGAGTACTACAGATATCTAGGATGCTAACACCTTCCCTAGGTATAACCAACCCTCGAACCTTAGATCTCTTAGCCGTGTCTTTACATAGCGCAATTAGGGTTTTCTTCGATCTTTACCCTTTCCTTTGGATAAATCAAAGCTCGGTGGTGAATTTCATGATTTTTTATTCAAGTTAATTAATAGCTTGATATCCGATTCTCACCACAACTGAAATGACGACTTCATTGGGGAAATTTTTGTGACAAGAGGGTTAAGCCCACCTTGTTTTGTCTTTGTGTTATTTTATGTGTTTGCTTGCTTGTATATTTATATATTTCTATATCTATATATCTGTATATATCTGTCTGTGTTTGGGTTTTCTGTATGCAGGGTTGCTACTTTGAGGGGTGAGGATGTCCTATACCCAGACTGAAGTGCACCTATGATAGGAAGGTGGTACATTCAAGGAGACTTTGAGGGAGTCGATTCTCGAAAAAGTCGAATTGGGAAGCCACCACTCAGTTGAGGCCCTATTGAGAGTTAGTCACGTTGAACGAGTCTATTCGTGAGAACGTTACTACTCTCGACCTAGGAGCCCATGACACTGATGACCATTAGTCACGTTTAACCCCACTTGGCCTTTTTAGGATGTAGTGCGATGAATATGAGGGAGTCAATTCCCAAAGTAGTTGATACGCGATACTACACTCGGACGAGACTCTCTTGAGAATATTATTGACTACAGAGTCATTTGGGAAATCGATAATATCCGAAAGATGGGTTGTAGACTCTGGGAACTTTTTAGAACCCTGTTTTACAAATGACAAACCCATAGTACATACCTGTTGGGATGGGTAGACCATGGCTCCATGCTCATGACCTAAACCTAGGCCCTTTTTCTGTATATTTGTGAATATGTGAACCTGTGCTTATCTGTGATTGTGCACTCATGCATTCATAAGCATCCATTTCGTAACTGTTTCATGGAACTTAGACCTTTTGTTTGTGAATATCATAGGATTATCATGGACAGTAAGAGGAAGAACACCGTGAAGTATACTTTCAAGAGTCTTAAACTAGACGACCTAAGGAGGTTGGGAACCTTACTGACAGATCCTGAAGGATTCAAGGACATATATGGGAAGCTATGGGTTCTATTGAAGATGAAGGTTTGTGAAGGGCTCCTTTCCATTTTACTTCAGTTTTATGACCCGGATTACCATTGTTTTACCTTTCCTGATTACCAACTCTTACCCACACTTGAAGAATATTCTCAGCTAGTTAGTCTTCCTATTTTGGAAAAATCTCCATTCCCAATCTTTGAGAAAGCTTCCAAGGAAAAAGAGATAGCTAAGACCACACATTTGGAGTTAGTTGACATTCGAAACAACATGACTACCAAAGGAGGAGTATTTGGTTTGACTGCGGAATTCTTAGTTGGGAAAGCTCAGTATTATGCCAAACACCTGAGTATGGATGCATTCAAGGCCATCTTTGCCTTGCTTATCTATGGACTCTTTCTTTTTCCAAGCTTTGAGAACTTTGTATATCTTAATGCCATCAAGATCTTCTTGAAGAGGAACCCCGTACCTACCTTGTTGGCTGATGCCTATCATTCCGTTCATCTGAGGAATGCTTGCAATGGGGGACATATCACTTGTTACACTCCTTTGTTGTACAAGTGGTTCGTTTCACATTTGCCAAAGGCGAACGCATTTTGGGACCCTAAAAAGGGTTGGTGGTCAAAGAAGATTATGGCTCTCACTCACTTCGATATTGACTGGTACAACAACGTTTATGATGGGGTGATGATCACTGATAGTTGTGGAGACTTTGGGAATGTGCCTCTTCTTGGCACCAGAGAGGGAATAAGCTATAACCTAGTGTTGGTTCGTCGACAATTAGGATACCCTTTGAAGGACAAGCCTCTCGGTGTTCATGTGGAAGATATATTTTTCGAAGGGTATGGGAAGCATGAGGAGCTAAAAGGAAAAATCTTGAGAGCTTGGGGCCATAGGCACAAGAAAGGCAAGAATGATATAGGGAAGCCTAATTGCGTATCCTTGGAGCCTTATCTCCAACAGGTTCGAAAGAGGGCTATTGAGCTGAAGGTGCCCTATTCCCATCAAGAACTAATGGCCTTGAAAAAGGATCATATCCTAATTTTCATGTCAGAAGCAGAGGAGCCGAGGAGCCGAGGATTGCTTTAAACCAAGCTCAACAAACAGGAGAGGCTTGGAAGCATAAGTATCAAGTAGTTGTCGAAGAGAATCTAGAGCTCCAAAAGCAGCTACAAGCGAAGAATGAAGTACTCTCCTGCAAGAAGAGGAAGACACAAGAAGAGCCAAACACCTCTGACTCTCAGTCGACTCCGTGGAAGTTGATCATTGATAAGCTCATTATGGAAAAAGCTCAGATGGAGGAAGAGATTAGTTGGCTCAACACGAGGCTTTTAGGAGAGTCTCCTTAGGTCTTTTTGTTAGCTTTTATTTAGCTTTCTGTTTTAAGACTCTTGTGAGATGTACTGACTTTTTGTAATCCATTTTATCATTAATGAGAATGAGTCTTTTGATATTCCTTAATATTTTCAAATGACCGAGTTCCATGAAACTTTTGCATTGCATCTTGCATTTTTTTTGCTAACCCTGTCAAGGAACTGAAAATTTATTTTGCAGACATTGTAAGATGGATTTTGGAAAGAGAGGTACTTGGACGTACACCTTCATGGTTCCCAATGTTGAGCAACTAAAGGAACTAGGAGAATTGATTGAAGACCCGTTGGCTTTCTCAGAGAAATATGGAAGGATTCTTCCGCTGTTGAAGCTTCAAAGGGCTGAGGGACTATTAGAGACGCTGGTTCAGCTCTACCATCCCATTAATCATTGCTTCGTATTTCCTGATTACCAGTTGATGCCGACCTTGGAAGAATACTCTGCTTTGATGGGTCTCCCTGTCAACGATTTCCCTCCATTCTCCGGATTAAAAGATGAGCTCAGTGAGAAGGATATTGCAAGAGGGACGAGCCTATGGCTGTCTGACGTTCGAGCCAATATGACTATCAAGGGAGAACTTTCTGGTTTGCCTGCTCAGTTCTTGTTTGAGAAGGCTCGGTATTTTACTAATAGGAAGAACACTGTGCTCTTTGAGTCCACCTTCACTTTATGGGCATATGGACTGTTCCTATTTCCCAACATCGAAGACTTTGTCGACGTCAACGCCATCCAGATTTTTATGCTCAAGAATTCGGTTCCCACTCTATTAGCTGATGCTTATCATGCCATTCACTCGAAGATTCTGCGAGAAGAATGACATATCATTTGTTGTGTTGCTCTCCTTTATAGGTGGTTTATTTCGCACCTACCAAGGACCGCAACCTTCTAGGATGTGAAAGACAGTTCAATTTGGTCCAAGAGACTTATGAAGCTTACCCATTAAGATATCGAGTGGTACAATATGATATATGAGGGGATCCTTATGATTCACAGTTGTGGGGACTTCCCCAATGTGCCTCTTGTTGGCAGAAAGGTATGCATCAGTTATAACCCCATTCTCGCTCGCCGACAACTTGGTCACCCAATGGAGAAAGAACCTGATCCTAGCAACCTAACGAGACTTTTTTTTGAAGAGGGAGAAAACCCTGAGCTTATAGCCAAAATTGCGCGTGCTTGGTGTTGCATAAACAAACAAAGATGGACTACATTAGGAAACCTTGATTGTACTATCACATAAGCTTGCTTGGATTGGGCCCGTAGAACAGCTCTCATGATGAGGATGCCTTATCTGTGTCATAAGCCACCTGTAGTCCCTACGAGTGAGGAGTTGAAGATGAAGAAGGAATTGGAGGAGTTGACCCTCGACAAAGAAAGGATGCAAGAACATATTGACAAACTCATAAAGGAGCTCCGTGGAGGAGAAGGACCGTCATCAAGTGGATTAGATTCTTAGTTCCTTTTATGTTGTATTTCGGTTTTCTTATGTATTGGACTTTGGAGGTGTACCGCTTATTTTGTAAAACTCGCAAATTTACTAATGAATGAGTTACTTTAAGACGTATCCTCGATATCTACAATGTTTGCAAATTTTAATTTTGAGTTCCTTGATTGCTTTGTTTGCATTTGCATTGGCATCATTTATTCATGTCTTAACATGTGCATTCTTTCTTGTCGTGTCTCATCCCATCATCTTGTCTTCAGAACCGTCACACTGAATCTCCGACGCAGATACAACACTCGAGCCCAAGCTCTCCAAAGGATGTCTGAGCATAACGTTGAATTGGATAGGGTCAACAACGAATTGGACGATTTGCAAGGAAGCGTAGGGCAGATCGTGGAAGTCCTACAAGTAATCAATGCGAAGATGGATACTCAGACTACCGTGGTCTCCGAGATTGTCACTCCAACTGTGGAACCTTCTATAAATGTCAACACTGCTTCTGTGCCACCGTTTGGATTGCCTTATGGTTTTTTACCTCCGCCAATTGCTGTAACTACTCAACAGGCTGTTCCTGTGGGACATGAGAATCCTCAAGCTATCCAAACCTTTGCTCCACCAGCTATGCAAGCTCAAGTGCACCTCGTTTTTGACAATCCACAGCCGGTTTAGGATTTCCCTGAAGTGTCTGAAGAAGGGGACGAGCGTCATGAAAGGCTGAAAGAAAGTGTGGAAACCATTCAAAGAAAGATGAGAGCAATGGAAGGCAGTAACATCTTTAGTACTGATGCTAGAGATATGTGTTTGGTATATGGTTTAGTGATCCCACCGAAGTTCAAGACTCAAAGCTTCGACCAGTATTCAGGCGCGACGTGTCAAAAGTCGTACTAGATTATGTACTACAGAAGAATGGCAACATATGTGGATAATGATAAGCTAATGATCCACTGTTTTCAAGATAACTTGAAAGGAGCCTCTGCTAAATAGTACATGGGTTTGGACTAATCTAGAATTCACAGTTTTCAAGATCTGTCAGATTCTTTTGTGAAACATTACAAGTATAACATGGATTTGGCCCCAGACCGCAGGCAGCTTTTAAGTATGTCTCAGAACAACTCAGAGTCCTTTAAAGAATACACTCAGTGCTGGAGGGAAACAACTTCCCAAGTGGAACCTCCATTGTCCAAGAAGGAACTAGCTAATTGGTTCGTAGACATTGTGAAGCCTGAGTTTTATGAAAGGATGATTAGTAGCGTTACCGCCAATTTTGCTGACATTGTGGCAGTGGGTATGAAAGTGGAAGCCGGTTTAAAGAGTGGTAAGGTGATTAGTTCTTCAAGCAATTCAAGCAGTAATTTCCCAGTAATTTCCATAAAAAGAAAGAAGGGGAGACGAATGCAGTCATGACAGGCAGAAAGAAGAATCAAGCTTGGAAACAACCAGTTTATCAATAACAGTCTAACCCAGGTTTTGTTCAACAACTAATGTACCCTGTGTAATATGCCCCATAACCTTATGTGGCAGCTGTGACCCCAACTTTCAATCATTAAGCTTCAAATTATTAGCCCGCGCAGCAGGCCCCCGTTTATCAACAACAACCCAACTATCAACAAGCACCTAGTGCTCCAGCTTACCAACAACAACAGAGGCCACCAACCCCTCAATCAAACGCTCCCTACCGAAGACAAGTGGCAAAACCTTCATTTCCTTGTACTCTCATGACTTACACAGAGCTTTACCCTTCTTTGGTCCAACAAGGTTTGATCACCACTAGACTCTTGGGCCCATATAAGGAAAAGTCAATGCAATTTCATAACCCTAATGCCCACTGTGCATTCCACCAAGGTGCTGCCAGTCATGACATAGAAGGATGCCTTGCGCTGAAATATATTGTGAAGGGTTTAATAGAAAAGAATATTCTGTCCTTTGGGGATAATCATCCAAATGTGAAGAATAACCCATTGCCTATACATGGGACTGTAAATGTTATCGAAGAGGGAAATGACGAGGTGTTAATTATGGATGCGTCTAAGATTAAGACTCTCGTCAGGGTTTTTCATTCAAAATTGTTTGAAGCTAGTTTGGTCAAGGTTTGCCACAATGACTGTGAAGACTATGATGCTAGTGTCAGAGGATGCAAATTAGTTCAAGATGATGTTCAAGGTTTGATTAACGAAGGTTTTCTACAAGTAATCAATAAAGTGGAAAAAGAGTAAGTTGCGGTAATTGAGCCCATTTTCAATTTACCAGAACCAAGAGATAAGGTGCCCATCTTTAATGTGCCAAAGCCAGGTTTTGTGGTCCCTATCTTCAATAAACCAAAGCCAATGTTCAATACACCAGAATCTGTGGGTGCCTCTGCGGTTAATCAACCGAGGCTGACAATCATTCGACAACCTGTTCCTTTTCGTTTCAGAGATTCTAAAGTTGTGTCATGGAAATATGAAGCTACTGCGACTGACAAAGAGTCTGGAAGTGTGGTTTCAAAGAAAGAGGTGGGAACTACTAGTGAGGAAGTAACTAATATAGCTGGGGCTGGAAAGATGACCTGAAGTGGTCGAATTTATACTCCCCTCTTCAAAGGGACCACACCCAAAGAAACCATTGCTACTATGCCTGCCAAAGACAAAGAAAAAGAAGTGGTTACAAGTGATGAAGATGATGAGTTTCTAAGGATCATCAAAACAAGTGACTACAAGGTGGTGGATCAGCTTCACCAGACTCCCTCTAAAATCTCAATCTTGTCTCTGTTAATGAGTTCACCTGCTCACCGAGCTGCTTTACAGAAGTTATTAGCCCAAGCCCATGTTGCTCAAGATATCACTGCTTGCCAGTTTGACAGTATAATTGCAAATACCACTGCTTGTAACACCCTTAGCTTTAGCAAGGAGGAGTTACCTAGAGGAGGTCAAAATCACAATCTTGCTTTACATGTATCAGTGAAATGTCAAGAAGACACTTTGGCAAGAGTCCTTGTGGACACTGGCTCCTCTCTAAATGTTTTACCTAAGAGGACACTTAAAAAGTTGGATTGCAAATGGGCTTAAATGAAACCTACCTCCCTGATTGTCAAAGCTTTTGATGGCTCACAAAGATCTGTAATGGGTGAGGTTGAGCTACCAATCTTAATTGGCCCGTATGTTTTCAACATCACATTCCAAGTGTTGGACATTAATCCTGCCTACAGCTGCCTACTTGGAAGGCCATGGATCCATGAAGCTGGTGCTGTAACTTCAACATTACACCAAAATATGAAGTTCGTGATTGATGATAAGCTGGTTATCATACATGGTGAAGAGGACTTGATGATCAGTAATTTATCTTCCTTCTGCTAAATAGAGGCTGATGAGGATGTTTTGGAAACTTCTTTCTAAGCTCTTGAAATAGCCAATGCTGTCATGTTGGACATTGAAGAACCGGTGGTCCCGAGTAATCCATCTTTTGTTTCATTCAAGAGTATCCAATCTTCTATGAAAGAAGGTGTTCCCACAGGCTGGGGCAAGGTTATTGAAGTGGAAGAAAGGAAGAAGTATCAAGGGTTGGGTTACAAACCAACTCGTGGTAAAGCATCTACTTCTACAACAATGTGACCAAAGACAATCCAGGAAGTGTTCGTCAGCAAAGGATATCAGGTCAATGCCGTGATAGAATACGAGGAAGATGAAGATGTCAGCCATTTGGTGTTTCAGTGTGACGTCGCACTAGATAATTGGGAAGCTTTTGAGATCCCTATGTTGTTCCCTGTGCCAGAGTAATATGTTTGTTTTTGTTTGTTTTCAATTCCGTAGCCGTGCCCAAGGCTATCAGACTATTTTGTATGGGCCACCACTTTCAACTTTTATTAATCAATGAAGATGTTTTATTAAACTCTTTTGTTTTCATTTACCGTTATTTTGCTTTTAAGGGAAAACGACAATCTTTTTCAAAAATACCAAAAATATTCTTCCAGCATTTAATTTTGTGCATTTTAATAAAATAAGCCACTCCACCATGCAGAATAGTCCACAAACCCGTTGCATTCGATGACCCTACTTTCACCATTGATTTTGATTCACCCATCTACCAAGCTGAAGATGAGGGAGAAGAAGACTATGAAGTCCCAGATGAGTTGGCAAAAATGTGTGAGTATGAGTACACTGATCTTCAGCCACACGAGGAACAAGTTGACACCATCAATCTTGGTACTGATGAGGACAAGAAGGAAGTCAAGATTGGGGCAGCGCTAGAGGGAGAGATCAGACAACGGTTGGTAAAGCTTCTTCAAGAATATGTGGATGTGTTTGCATAGTCCTATCAGGACATGCTTGGTTTGGATACAAACATAGTAGTTTATAAATTACCACTCAAGCCTGAGTGCCCGCCAGTGAAACAGAAACTCCGAAGAAGTAGACCTGACATGGCTCTCAAGATCAGGGATGAGGTCAAGCGGGAACTTGATGTAGGATTTCTAGCAGTCTCAAAATAGCCTGAATGGGTGGCCAACATTGTGCCTGTGATGAAAAAGAATGGAAAAGTGTGAATGTGTGTGGATTATAGGGATCTTAACAAGGCAAGTCCAAAGGACGACCTCTGCCGCATATCAACACTCTCGTGGATAATACGACCTGTTTTGCAGTTTTCTCCTTTATGAATGGTTTCTCTGGTTACAACCAGATTAGAATGGATCCTGCTGACATGGACAAAACCACGTTCATCACTCCTTGGGGAACTTATTGCTACAAGGTTATGCCCTTTGGTTTGAAAAATGTAGGGGCAATATATCAAAGAGCTATGGTGACTCTTTTCCATGATATGATGCATACAAGATTGAGGTATATGTTGATGATATGATTGCTAAATCCTAGAGTGAGGAGGACCATTTGGATCACCTTCAGAAACTGTTCAAGAGACTCTGAAAATACCAATTAAGGTTGAACCCTGCCAAATGTACCTTCGATGTTAGATCAGGAAAGTTGCTCGGTTTTATCGTTAGTCAACGAGGAATTGAGGTAGACCCTGACAAAGTGCGAGCTATCTAAGAGATGCCAGCTCCACGAACTGAGTCTCAAGTAAGTGGTTTTCTTGGTCGTTTGAATTACATCTCTAGGTTTATCTCCAATATGACTCCCATTTGTTAGCCGATCTTCAAGCTGCTTCGCAAAGACCAAACTGTAGAATGGAACTCCGACTGCCAGCAGGCCTTTGAAAAAATCAAGAGTTATTTGCAAGAACCACCAATCTTGATCCCACCTATTCCGGGGAAACCCTTCTTCATGTATCCGACTGTGTTGGAAGGATCAATGGGCTATGTTTTAGGCCAATATGATGAATCTGGGCGTAAAGAGCATGCCATTTATTACTTGAGCAAGAAGTTTACTGATTGCAGAAGTCGATATTCACTTTTGGAAAAGACTTGATGTGCTTTAGAATGGGCCGCCAGGCGTTTGAGGAAATACCTGATATGTCATACTACTTTATTGATCTCAAAAATGGACCAGATAAAGTATATCTTTGAAAAGCCTGCTCAAACTAGAAGACTTCCCCGTTGGTACATGCTCTTATCAGAGTATGATATTCAGTACGTCACTCAGAAGTCTATCAAGGGAAGTGTCTTATCAGATTACCTCACAGATCAGCCTCTGGAAGGCTATCAACCCCTCAAGTTTGATTTCCCGGATGAAAACATTATGTTGATAAAGAAAAACTGTGAAAAACCAGGTCTTGATTAAGGTCCTGAACCCGGTTCCCAATGGAAAATGATGTTTGACGGTTCTTCTAACTATAGCGGGCATGGTATAGGTGTTGTGTTGATGAACCCTGATGGTGGTTATACCACGTTTACAACAAGACTCTATTTTGAGTGCACGAACAACATTGCTGAATATGAAGCGTGCATTCTAGGGTTGAAGGCAGCTATTGATCTCAGAATCAAGATTTGGAGGTCAGTGGAGATTATGCTCTGGTTATTTATCAAGTCAAAGGTGAATGGGAAACCAGAGATGAGACGTTGATCCCGTACCGTGCTTATATTGTGGAGATGATCCAATACTTTGATGAGATCACTTTCCGTCATGTTCCGCGATTAGAAAACCACATAGCTGATGCTTTAGCCATGTTAGCTTCAATTTGGAAGGTAATATTTGTTAATGAGGCGCCACTGATTAGGATCGAGCGCAAGACTGAACCAGGCTACTGCCAGTTGGTCGAAGAAGAGGTGGATGGGAAACCGTGGTTTCATGACATCAGAAAATATCTGAAGAACCAAGAATATTCCGCTAATGCTTCAACTCTTGACAAGAAGACTTTGAGGAGGTTGTCGTCCAAGTTTTTCCTCAGTAATGATGTGCTATACAAAAGGAATCACGACATGGTTTTGCTAAGATGTGTTGACAAACGAGAAGCAGACCTGTTGATTCAAGACATTCACGAAGGAGCATTTGGCACTCACACCAATGGGCATGCTATGTCTAAGAAAATCTTGAGGGCTGGATATTATTGGTTAACTATGGAGACCGATTGCATCTAGTATGCCACAAAATGTGACAAATGCCAAATTTATGTTAACAAGGTGCATGTACCTCCAACATTGTTGAATGTGTTGTCATCACCTTGGCCGTTCTCTATGTGGGGCATTGACATGATTGGGGCAATTGAGCCAAAAGCTTCTAATGGTCATCAGTTCATCTTAGTGGCTATTGACTACTTCACAAAGTGGGTTGAGGCTGCCTCCTACACCAACGTGACCAAGCAAGTGGTTGCCCGCTTCATCAAGAACCAAATTATCTGCCGTTATGGAATCCCAAATAGGATCATAATAGATAATGGAACAAATATAAACAAAAAGACAATGAAGGAGTTGTGTGATAGCTTCAAGATTGAACATCATAATTCTTCACCTTACCATCCCAAGATGAATTGAGCTGTCGAAGCTGCTAACAAAAATATCAAAAAGATCCTGTAGAAAATGGTCAAGACTTATAAGGATTGGCATGAGATGTTACCATTTGCCTTGAATGGGTATAGAACTTCGGTTTAGACTTCGACAGGGGAAACCCCTTTTTCTTTGGTGTATGGGATGGATGTTGTTCTTCCCATTGAAGTAGAGATACCATCTTTAAGAATTCTGATGGAGACCAAGCTTGATGAAGCGAAGTGGGCCCAAGAAAGATATGATCAGCTGAACCTCATCGATGAGAAACGTCTGACTGCGATGTGTCATGGTCATTTGTATCAGAAGAGGATGAAAAGGGAATTTGATAAGAAGGTCCGTGTTCGTGAATTTTGCGAAGGAGAACTCATACTTAAAAAGATCTTGCCATCTCAAAGGGATGTACGTGGAAAATGGGCACCTAATTATGAAGGCCCATTTGTGGTAAAGACTGTATTCTCAGGAGGTTCCTAAATTCTTACAATGATGGATGGTGAATAACTCTCACACCCTGTAAATGCTAACTTAGTAATAAAATATTACGCCTAAAGAGCCCGCTAAGTCAAAAACCAGAAATGGAAACTTAGGCAAGAAAAGGATATCCTGGTGGGTCATAACCTATGAAGGAGACTCAGGCAAAAGTTAGGGATTAAATTAATAAAAGAGCTCGCTAGGTTGAAAACCCGAAAGGGAGGCCTAGGCAAAAATGAGCATCCCGGTGGATTGAAAACCCGAAAGGGCGATCCAGGCAAAAGTTAGGGACAAAAGGTGTTTCAATGTGTCAGAAGGGTTGTCACCAATACCCAGGAATTTAGGCAGAAGTTCAAGCTCTCATCAGCAGCAAGACTTTGGAGGATTCTTAGTCATTAGGGATAGTAGTGGTCATTGAATACAATGTAACCTTTCTCTTATTGCCATTTCCTTTTTGTAATGTTCCGTGGAACTTTGCCATTCGCAAGTTGCCATTATAATAAAATCAGATTTTTGAACCATTCATTGTTAGATATTTATCATTCCCTTACTCTTTTCTTGTTATGCAAAAATTCATTTATTTATTAATAATGGTTTTGAAAGCGGGAAATTTTGAAATAAAAAACAAATCTTTTGTGAAAACACAATGAAAACATAATCTACTTTAGCTCTTGGGATGATTTAGTAAAATCACATGCTCTCCCAGTGATTCTTGTTGTGACGAAAGCACTGTTAAACCATCTGGCATGTAATTCCCCAATGAAGCAAGATTAGTCAGCAATGCCATTTAGATTGGACACTTTAGTGATAACTGATTACCATGATACAAAGGACTTCTCCCCAGTATCATCCACAAATGTTTATTGAATGTGGAAAGTCTTTACCTCCTCAGGTTAAAGAAGAACATTTCCTATTAGACCCCTGAGCAGTTTGTTCTCTTCAGATTCAGTGTGGCTTGTTGGAGTGGATATGTTATCCATTTTCCCTTTTCCTAGTCTCTTCGCCTCTTGTCAGAGTTGACTCTTGCATATCATTGAGCATTCACATCATACTATATCATGTGCATTTTAGCATTTGGTGTGTTTCTTTTGGGTCTTGACCTCTTTTACCTTAACATGTTCTTTGTAGGTATCTTTTTTTAGTCCGTGGATCGTCATCCGGGTCCTGCTTGCGTCCGGTTATCACCAGCATGGGTCAAATTTGATTATTATCCATGTCCCCAGGAAGTTTAGTCATTACTAGCAATCTTTGGTGAATTTCCATTTGTTGTTGACATTCGTCGCAGGTCCAATATTTATTGGTGTTGTTAGTCTGGTCTTCACCAATATTTCCCTTGATTTCTAGTTGCTACTAGTTCCCTCTTAATATTGGTTAACTAGTTATTACTAGTATTCTTGTGAGGTGTAGTTATTACTAATACCGCTGTTTGCAAGGTCGATCGTCATTGACGCCTTTAAGTTTGTTGTCTTATTTGGTTATTACCAATATCCTGGTGAAGTCCAGTAATTACTGGCATTGTTTGAACTCCAACTGTTGATGGTTTTGGAGTCCTTGGTTATTACCAATTCTCTCCCAAGTCCAGTAATTACTGGCATTGTTTGAAACCCAATCATAATTGGTCAGTCTTAACTGTATTTCCTGCTTCAAATCCAATCATATTTGGTCAGTCTTAACTGTGTTTTCTGCTTCAAATCCAATCATAATTGGTCAGTCATAACTGTCTTTTCTCTTTTGGAGGTCAATCATTATTGGTACCTTAAGTCCAGTGATTACTAGCATTGTTTGAAAATCCAATCATAATTGGTCGGTCATAACTATATGTCTTTTCTCTGTCTAAATCCAATCATAATTAGTTGGTCATAACTGTCTTTCTCTTTTCCTGATGGCTCTTAGAAGGTCATATATGAATCTTCATTCTAGAGAGTTCCCAGAAGCTTGGATGTTATTCTTATTTGAAAACTCCAATAATGTTTGTTTTGATTGATTTCTTCATAAAGAATCATCATAACCCTTTTATGGATGATCTTCTCATAAAAAGACTCATTTATTTTGTTTTTGAGGATAATCTTCTCATAAGAAGGCTCATAATCTTACCGTGTTTCCTTGGATGATCTTCTCATTAGAAAGACTCCAGTTTTGTCAATTGTATTCTACTTCTTTTAGGTCATATATGAACCTGAAGTCCAGTGATTACTGACATTGTTTGAAATCCAATCATAATTGGTCAGTCATAACTGTCTTATCTCTTTCAAAGTCCAATCATTATTGGCGCTCCTATTCAATTTTGTTTGATACTGGAAGATTGGTTATAACCTACTTTCCCTTGAAAACCCAGTAGTCACCAGCATGGACCTGTCAAGAGCTGGTTATTACCTTTTGCTTGTGGGCTAAGTCCAATTCTTTTGATGCATACAGAGTTTGTGTCTTCTCTGTCTTTTTCTGGTGTTTCTTAAAGATCCCGTTTGAACTCTTCATTTTAGGAAATTTTCAGAAAATCTTTGTGGTTGTCTCTTCTTATCAGAAGCCAACCTTTTGTTCAAATTGATCCCCAAGGGATATCATACTTCTTTCTGGTTTTATCCCCAGTAAAGAGTTTGTCTACCCTTTTTGTTCTAATGTCCTCCAGTCATATCTGAACCTGTTGATTAATCTCTCTGGACTTTCCCCAGTGGGACCATCTGTCTTGATTCTATCTCCAGTGAGGATCTTTGTTTTTAAAGTGATATCTGGTCATATTTGAACCTAATACTCGATCACTTTAGATTTCCCCAGTTGTTTCTCTTCCCCAGTGTTTGGTCATCCCCAGTGAGTTTTGCTACTTATTGTGTTGCTTTTCTCCCTGTTTTCTTTCTTTCTCTGTCTACATTTTGCATTTATCATAACATCATATCATCATGCCAGAGTTCATGGCATGTCGGCATTCACATTTGGTTTCTGTTGTCCATAGCATAGCATGTCATTGCATCTAAGGGAAATTTTTTTGGTTATCTATATTTAAATATCTTTCACCATGATTTCACGAGGATTATCATCACTCGTGTCATCCGGTGAAGATATTTAAATAGGGGCAACTGTCATACCCCAAATTTTACCCTTAGATTCTTTGATTTGTCGCATATCATTCTCGGTCAATCATATTGCATAACTAACCAAATTATTAGTTTTTGTTTTGCTTTAAGAGACTTCAGGAAAGCGATTTGACCTCTCTTCCTCTACAATTCAATATATTTTGGTTTCATCACAAAGCTCAGACCTTGCAAGACTAAATCAAGGATCAAGCATGACTATCAGGTCAAGGAGGTGTGTGGTGTGGTTTAAGATTAGTGGAAAGTTTGACCTAATCTTGGTCAAAAAAGTGTTTGGTTTCAGGATCAAGTTGTCAGGCTGTGGCAAATGCAGTTTTGTTTTAAGGTGAATAACCATCAGGGCCAGATTAAAATTAAATTAGGGTTTTGGTTCAGCTACAGTGCGGTTTATATCTCAAACCATCCGTGGCAAAGGCGGTTTGTTTTAAGATTCATGGAGAAATCAGGCAGGTCATTTACTCAGGATGATTTCAAGTTTGACCCAATCTCCATCATATCTCAGAGGTGTGTTCAAGGATAGTTAAGATTCAGGAGTTTGTTTCATTTTTAGTCAGGTTCAAGGTTTAATTCAGGTTTTGCCGAAGTTTAAGATTTGATTTATTTTAGAGAGCAGAGATTGATTCATTAGTGCTTCATTATTTCATCCGAAGATCCAGATAACTTCATTTCTCAGGACTAATTCAAGATCTTGGTTGTTTCAAGTGAAAATTAAACCCAAGGTGGAAATTTAATTGATGAGATTTCTTGGCTCACATGAAAATTCAAGTTTTTGATGGTCATGTTTAAGATTTCAAGCATGTTATCATCTTGATTCGAATTCAAAGAATTGTGATTACAAGTATGACTAAAGTCAATATGGAGGCCAAGTTGTGATTTCAAACTTCAAATTCAAGAAAGTTTGTACAAATCTAGAGTTCACTTATTACAAAGAAATGCTACACAAGAAAAAAAAAACTTGTTCATGAAAAATTTGAAGAAAGGCTCATGATTCAAAATATGTGAAACCCAAGTTACATTTTTTACAAAAAATTCAAAGACCATTACATTATTTTCTTTGCACATTGTTACAACAAAATTTCAAAACAAAAAAAAAAACAAGAAAAGTGCTGAACTACCCTCCCAAACTTGCTCAAAAGTTCTGCCTTTTACAAGCTACATACAAAGCTCCAAACGAGCCACAAACCTCCAAAATGCTGCTATATTCTGCAGCAAATCTCAGCCACAAGACCCCACAAAAGGCTACCAAAAAACAGTACAACCCTCTAAATCCATGCCCTTTACACAAAACTTGCCACCAACTGTCACAAGCCTTTCATGAGCAATATGCCAAAACCCTGTTCAACAAACCTACACAATGTTACGAACTTATATTAGTTTTGATCCACCACAATTACATGGCCCTACAATTCAGATAACCTGCTGTGAACACAGAGACTGTATCATCCTGCTACATAATCTGCTATTCTACTATCATCCATTATGCCAAGATCCTGCTACCTCCAGACCAAAGAACCCCACGCCATACCAAAATGGTGCAAGGACTTGTAACTTTAACCCAAAGCCATAGCCAATTCTGATACAAAGCTCACCAACCAACCTACTGCCAAACATGAAAAGGACACATCGTCATAATAAGACAAGGGTATGTGCTGCAAAGCTCAGAAAAGAGGTGGAAGATTTGATTTTAAAGGGGGGGGGGGGAGAGAGCAACCAGAAAAAAAATCATCCTAGAAAAAACTTTCAACCAGAGTTTCGTTTTCACTCAAAGGATAGGAGAGGAACAAAATCGTAAAAGCATACAAACTCAAAAATCCAAGAAGAAGGACGACAGAAAAGGGAATATCAAAAAGAAGTATATGGGCACTCACCTGAGACCGATCGAAGAACCCTCTCTTTGTTGGTATCTCTTTCTTTTTTTGTTTCGCTATTTGTGTACTTATTGCGTTTTTACTCCCTGTTCATAGCTATTATACTGTGGTTTGGAGTGAGAACGAAGAGGAGTAGTGAAAGGGACTCGCGGTTGCCATTTTTTCTGCGATGTTATTCTTACCTTGTTCTTTTTTCTCGAACAATTGCTTTATTTTACTTTCTGAACAACAATTCATTCCGTTCAATTTAGGGATAGAACCATTTTGGTTTGGGATCATGTGAACTGGGTCTTCCGACCCATATCCTTAGACCAACCCGCCTGGCACTTTGTCTGGTGGGCTTATTGTTGTTTTTTTGCTGACCCATTGGTTTTCTATTTTACACCTTAATTCAATCCCACACTTTAATTTTAATTAGATTTTTTTTATTCTAGTTAGTAATTTAGTTTTAATTAGGTTTTTATTTTAATTAGTAAATAGTTTTAACTAAGTTTTGATTTAATTAGTAAATTAGTTTTTGATTAACTTTGTTTTAATTTGTAAATTTGTTTCTAATTAAATTTTAATTTAATTTATTAATTAGTTTCTCAATTTTATTCTTAAATCAATCCTCGACTTTATTTTGGTTAGTTCTTGAGTCTCGATTTTTAAATTTGATTCTTGGTACTTTCGAAGCTTTTGACGCCAGTTTTGGATTAAGTATCGATCAATCTTTGTTGTCTTGATTCCAAAGGAAGGTTTCCATTGTTGACTTATGAGTCATTTCGTAGTTTGGTTTTAGACCTTCTTCTCCTCAGTTCCTTAGCCTCATTAGGTTCATCTTACCCTAAGCCTCCTTAGAGCATTTTTTCTCTCTTTAACCTAGTTTTAGGTTAGAGTTTAATTAACCCTATGTGAGTACTATCATTATAGATACTTAGTTTTCTCTCTTGGCCTTATTAGAGACATTGTGTCTTATAACTTAGAGTTAGGTTTAGAGTTTTTGAACTCTATGTGGGTACCATTATGATGTGTACTCGCTTTCCCCTTTGACTTTGTTTAAAGTCAACCTTTAGGTTAGTTTTTCAACTTAGACTTAGAGAGTTCTTCAACTCTATATGAGTATCATGATCATGAATACTCATTCCCCTTGGAACCTTGATCATTATCAAGAGTTCTTCACCCTTGTTGAGGTGAACTACGAATGCTCTGATTCTTTGAATCAAGATATGTAGGCACGAGATGCGATGTCTTGGCGAGCGTGCTTAGTGTATATAACCTTAGGTATTTACCTTAGCACTTCTTCCCTTAGCAAGTAAGCATAACATAACACAAATACAAACAAGAGGTTCCTGTATAGTACTACAGATATCTAAGATGCTAACACCTTCCCTAGGTATAACCAACCCCCGAACCTTAGATCTCTTAGCTGTGTCTTTACATAGTGCAATTAGGGTTTTCTTCGATCTTTACCCTTTCCTTTGGATAAATCAAAGCTCGGTGGTGAATTTCATGATTTGTGATTCAAGTTAATTAATAGCTTGATATCCGATTCTCACCACAATATTTCGCAAATAATTTATTCTCTTTTAACATTCGTAATACAATTCTCAAATGCTCTACAAGTTCTTCAATCGATTTAGAATAAATTAGAATATTGTCGATAAAGACTATGACAAACTAATCAAGATAAGGATGAAAAATATGATTCATATACTCCATAAACATGCCAGGTGCATTAAACACTCCGAAAGGCATCACTGAATATTCATAATGACCGTATCAAGTTCTAAATGTCGTCTTTTGAATATCTTCATCCTTAATACGGATCTGATGGTAACCTGACCTCAAATAAATTTTGCTAAACACATAAGCTCTTACCAACTGGTCCATCAAATCGTTGATTCTCAGACGTGGATACTTAATATTAATTGTCACTTTATTCAACTACCAATAATCAACACACAGTCGCACACTACCATCCTTCTTTTTAACCAACAACACTGGAGCTCCCCAAGGTGATACACTCAGTCTGATGAATTTCTTTTCTAGTAAGTCTCTCAACTGATTCTTCATTTCTACCTACTCTGATGGTGACATTCTGTATGGTGCCATAGAAACAAGTCTAGTACCAGGAATAAGATCAATAGAAAATTACATCTCTCTCTTTGGCGGTAAATTTGAAATATCATCTAGAAACACTTCTGGAAATTTATATACCACTGGTAACCCTTCAATTACTTCTTGACTCTCAATGAACAAGGAAGCAAACATTGCAAACACTTTGGCTTCATCTTTCAACAACTCTTCCAATTGACTAGCAGATATGAAAGTAACTTCTTCATCATTAGGAGCAATAAATTGTACTGACTTGTTGTAGCAATTGATATGAAAATGGTTGAATTCCAACCAGTTCATCCCCAGAAAGACATCAAGATGAATTAGTGACATACAAATTAAGTCTACACCAAAGTATCTACCATAGGTTTACAAAGGACAATTCAAACAGGTTAAAGAAGTAGTCACCGTCCCATTAGCTGGAGTATCGATAACTAGTCCATTACTCAAATTAGACACTACAAGACCCAATCTTTTCACACAGCCAGCAGAAATAAAAGAGTGTGTCGTATTCGTGTCAATAATGGTAATCAAAAGAATGTTAAGAATTTAACATGCACCTCAAATCATCCTATCAGAACCGTAGTCTGAGATCCTACCAGTGCAAACACTTTCCCTCTAGAATGAGCTTTCCTTGACTTTTCACACTTGGTGCTGATGTGACTAGGTTCCCCACAGTTGTAACAAGTTGGCATATTAGTATTGCAAACAACAATAAGGTGTACTAGCTTCCCACACTTGAAGCACTTCTTTTCATCACTTTTGCATTCATTGGCGTGATGTCCTGCACTACCACACCTGTAGCATTTGATAGGAGCGAGAGTCCCTCCCCACTTGGCTTCTTACCCTCTGAAACCATCTTCTTCCCTTTGTGATATGGAGAACTATACAATTTTCCACTATTCAACTGCTTTCCCATCTTTTCACTCATACTTTTATATTGAGCAGACGGTGCCCTGTTGTCATCATCATAAATCTTGCATTTGTTCACCAGTTCTGAAAACTGGCGAATTTGTTGATAGCCAATGCCCCTCTTGATCTCAGGACACAACCCATTCTCAAACTTAATGCATTTAAAAGTCTCTGCAGCTGCACAATTATAATGTGGACAAAATTTCAAAAATTCCTCGAACCTGACAGCATACTCAGCAACAATAGATTTCCCTTGTTTTAGCTCGAAGAACTCGATCTCTTTCTTACCACGCACATCCTCTAGAAAGTACCGCTCCAGAAATTCTCATATGAATACAACCCAAATAATTTCATCGCTTGCAGCCTCCAGTCTCTGACGCGTATTGTCCCACTAAGCATCAACTTTCTCTGCCAGCATATGCGTACCAAATTGCACCTTCTGTACTTTAGTACACGCCAAAACCTGAAAATCTTTTCAATATCCTTCAGCCAAGCCTACGCTCCATCCGGATCATACATACCTTTGAAGTTAGGTGGGTTATTCCTCTAGAACTTTCCCAAGTTACGCAACTCATCATTCCCTCCATTCTGGTTGTTCTACACAACTTGAGCCACTGCTTGCAAAGCAACAACAGTAGTACCATCATTTCTCCCAGCCATATTCTGAACAACATCAACAAATAGGGATTAGAAGAAACTTGACTTGACCGTGTTCACACACCAGTCATACACTATTGACACACTATAACACCTGGCCAGACAGACTAACCTGCTATGATACCACTATGTAACACCCTACTTCCTGACTCAATTATTAATAAATAAAATATAATTCTATCCAAGTAGAATGTCAATTCACAATCCAAGAATTCTTAATGTTACTTCATTTAATAAAAAATTATAGTCTAAACAACGGAATTAAACAAAAGTATGGCATCCATAGCCTCAATAAATCGCCCACACTAAAAATGGTTCAATAATTACTTTAAATTAAAAGATACGTAATAGAATAACTTAAAGAAAACATCCCATCCCCGGTGTTATGTATCAGAGAAACTCCACTAGTATACTTGACAGATGACAACATGAGGTATATCTCCAACTACTTAGGTACCTGATTGTCTGTACTCCGAGGGAGCATAGACACAACAAACACAAAAGAGTGAGAAATTTATTCATATAATAAACAGTGTATAATAATTAAAAGAGTAGTATTTATACACACAAATCACATTCATTCAGAATCACATTCTCATCACAACAAATGCACAAGCACAACATAATATCAATACAATGAACCTTACAACATTACATGATGCATGTGGTGCTATTTCTCATCAATGGTTCATCATATGAACTCGATTACCCCTTCGGAATCCCGAACTCCCACTTATGAGTTCCAGATAAGTCTTTCGTCCCCCTTTGGAACTATGACTTATCTCCTCCAACGTATCAACAATGAATGCATGGCATGATAATAATGCAATTAACACAACAATTATAATTGTAATTTCTGTGATTTTGAGATTGGCAGCAATTATTTTAAAACAAGTATCACAACAAGATGTTGAGCCAGATGTCTTAACATGTTGGTCAGACATCATTGATGATCATCATGATGTCGTAACATGATGTCATGACATGTTATACCAGAAGATTAGTGTTTTATGTATTTGGAAGATTTGTAATTTAAAGTGTGAGATTCTATATGATTTTAGTTCACACTCTGTCGCAATCCAAGGAGGGTTATTTTAGGAACATCTGTCTATTCCAGAAGTGAATTAGTTTCATAAAAAGGATCTTGGAGACTTTTTAGGAAACATTATATTTTGTTTCTATTTTTATGCAGAAGATTTTGCAAAAGAATTGCAGCTACTGTTTTGGAATTTGCGAGTTATTTAGCTGAAGAGCCCAAGCCCATGATGATCAAAAGCTACAAAAGGAGCAGTTCTAAACCTAATGCATTAGAGAAGCCATGTATTGAAAGAAAGAGTATTAAGGTTTAGAATTTCTTTGTTTTTTGTGATCCACTTTTATATCACATTGATATCTGAGTTGGAGTGTGTTGTTTGTGCATTTGTGAGCCATTCATGTACCTCTTAGGTGCTTGAATTGGATTAGTTTTGAGTTGTAATCACTCATAAGCTTTTAAGCAAAGAGTGAATTTTGTGTCATCGGAAGTGTGTCTTCTATTGTTCATTGTTATTAAGTTTATCATTATTGTTTGATTGAGGAAAGTGAGAGGGGTTTCATATCTAGGAGTTCCTAGGTAGAAATAGCACGGGTAATGATTAGGTGAGAAGTTGTAAACCAAAGGTTGTTTGCTGAGGCTTCAAACTAATAATATTATAGTGGATTTCCTTCCTGGCTTGGATGCCCCCAGATGTAGGTGGTGTTGCACCGAACTAGGATAACAATTAATTGTGTTATTTACGTTCAAGCATTTAATTTAACTGCGTAATTGTTGGTGTTTTCATACTCTTTCGATCCCAGTGTCGTGACATCTTACTCGACATCTGGTGTCTGTTACCAGAATTTCAATTGGCATTAGAGCATGCATCCTATCCTATTTTGGGTGAGCTCCAGGGAAGTTTTATTTTGGTACTATGGAAAAGAAAGGAGGAGGAAATGTTAACAGACCCCTAGTCTTAGATGGCACCAACTATGACTAAGGGAAGGCACGTATGGTGGTTTTCCTAAAATCTATGGATAGCAAATCCTGGAAAGTTATCATCAAGAGTTGGGAACATCCTGTTATTAAGGACAAAGATGGGAAGGAGTCCTTAAATCCATAAGAGGACTAGACTAAGGAAGAAGATGAAATAACTCTTGGAAAATCCAAAGCTCTAAATGCCCTATTCAATGATATTAACGAAAAACATGTTCAGGTTAATAATCACCTGTATTGTGGCCAAAGATGCTTGGGAAATTCTCAAGACTACTCATGAAGGCACATATAAGATGAATATGTCTAGACTTCAACTGCCTACTACCAAATTTGAAAATCTAAAGATGAAGGATGATGAAAGTATTCATGACTTTCACATGAATGTTCTTGAAATAGCTAATGACTTTAGTGCTTTAGGAGAAAATATATCAGAAGAAAAGCTGGTTAGGAAGATTCTCAGATCTCTTCCTAAGAGATTTGACATGAAGGTAACAACCATTGAAGAAGCCCAAAATGTAACGCCCCGAATATTTAATTATTTATTTAATTAAATATTTAATTAATTATTTGTGATTATTCAGTTAATTTTGTGTTGAGGAGATTTAATTGGTAAGTTGGTATTTAAGTTGGTTTAGTCGTAGAATTATATTAGAAATAATATAATTAAAATATTATTAAGTAATTTCCGAATAATTTATGAATATGTCGATTATGTGGTTAAGTCGGTAAGTTGATAGTCGAGTATAAATTAGTCGGGAAATTAATATCATAAATAATATTAGTTTTAGTAGAATATTAATTAAATTAGTTGAGTTAAATTGATTTTGTGGAAAATAGTACTATTGGGCCTACATTGGGGTTTTTAGTAGCAATTAAGGGTGTGTGAGAACTTAAGCCCAATTAGAAACTAATGCTTATAATTTTATTAAATTAAAATAAGATGAATAGAATAGAAGAAGTAGCAACCAAAAACAAAAACCTAAAGGAAAGGAGAAGAGAAAAGCTGCGACAGATTTAGGGAGGAGAAGAGGAGAAAATTGCTACCGATGGAAAAATCAAGAAATTCGAGCTACCTTCAATCCAATCAGGTAAGGGTGGGGTTCGAATTTTATAACCGGGAGAATGATAGTTAATATGTAGAAATTGGGATTTATATAATTTTTCACTATGTAGTATTTATTGGATTGAAATTGGTATATTATAGAGACCCATTATTATTTGTTAGAGCAATAACAGTATAAATATATATGTTGGGAGTGGGGGTGGGGCGGTTAGTGTAGAGGGACTACACCTCTTTTCTTTTCCATGCGTACTGTAATGTTAAAGAAGAAGAAAACTACCAAAATTTTATGATTATATATTGGACATGTGGGGCCCGCATTTGGTAGAAGAGGAAAAACAATTCCCTTTTTGTTAATCCCAGGCGGTGCATATTGGTATGCAAGGGAGTGCCTAATTGTTTTGTTTAATTAATGTATAATTATATGGTATAGTATATAAATAGTATATGATATATATAAAGTGGAACAATTCCAGTAGCAGAACATGGGTGACCGAGACAGATTGGAAATAGCAGTATTAGTAGTAGTTTTAATTTAGCAGGTCCAAAGCTGGTTTTGATGGCAGAAAAATTAGTAGCATATTATGTTGTAGCAGAAAAATAAATTAGTAGCAGAACTGGACAGAAAACAGTGTCGAGAGCAAAATTAAGCGGTATATTTAGTTGCCTGGAATCGAATGAAAATTTTTGGGGAAGTTCGTAATGATTAGTAGGCAGTGTGGTTAATTTATTTTGTTGAAAAGATGCGGGAAGTTGAAAACAGTAGGAATTTTAGTCGCCCGGTAAAAATTAAGCGGTATATTTAGTTGCCCGGAATCGAATGAAATTTTTTTGGGAAGTTCGTAATAATTAGTAGGTAGTGTGGTTGATTTTATTTTGTTGAAAAGATGCTGGAAGTTGAAAACAGTAGTAATTTTAGTCGCCCGGTAAAAATTAAGCGGTATATTTAGTTGCCCGGAATCGAATGAAAATTTTTGGGGAAGTTCGTAATGATTAGTAGGCAGTGTGGTTAATTTATTTTGTTGAAAAGATGCTGGAAGTTGAAAACAGTAGGAATTTTAGTCGCCCGGTAAAAATTAAGCGGTATATTTAGTTGCCCGGAACCGAATGAAATTTTTTGGGGAAGTTCGTATATACGAGTATATATGTAAATGGTGTTTATTTTTGTCAAATTAAGTTGAATGCGTGGATTTGCAGGTACAATTGATTGAATTGGTTTTTCGTCCCAAAATATGGACATGTTTTGTTGGAGGCTTAAATAGCCAAAATTGAAAGTTGTTTATGTTGTGCTGAGTTGTATTTGTTGTATTGATGTTGTTGGTTCTATGTTGTTCATATGTCGCATACATCGCATTGTTTAAGTTGGCCTTGACGGCATTGATTAAGTTGGCCCTTGATGGCACCTGATTAAGTTGAAATGCCTCGATAACCTGGCATATGTTTAAGTTGGGAGTTTTACTCCGATGGTACCACATGCATGTGCATAGTCGAGTCGCATCCTGTGTCGTATTATTTATGTTGTTTATGTTGAGCAAGTTGATGAAGTTGTTTTATGTTGATTAAGTCGATTAAGTTGTTTATGTGGATTATGTCGATGAAGTTGCTTATATGATTATGTTGATAAAGTTGACTATGTTGATGTTGAAGAAGTTGATTATGTTGATTATGTGATTATGTCGTAAATGTTGATGTGTGTAATAAGTTAATAAAGTATGTTTATAAATTGCGGGTGATTGGTAAGTGGTTGTTGTTGGATAGTAGTGAAATTGTATGATTCTATCTGACATATTAATTATCATACTTTTGTTATATTATTCGATATCTCACCCCTTCTGTAATGATGTTACCTATTATGGGTAATTGAGCAGGTACTCAAGATTTGCAGTTGGATGTTCGAAGTAGCTTTATGAAGTCTTTTGTTGCTGTTAGTTCGAGTTGGTGTCATGCTCTGATACGTAGCACTCGGGGGGGGGGGGGGGATGTTTTGTTTATGTCGTTGTTATTATAAGTTGATGAATAGTTGTGATTACTAGTTGTTTGAAGTTGTTCCTAAGTTGTTGTTATTACTAAATGTTGAATAATATTAATTTGAAAATTGTAATAACTGAATAAAGTTGTGAGTGAAGTTTAAGTTGACAGTTGTATGCCGAATGCTATGTATCAAATTATAAGTGAAATACAAGTAGTTTGTTGTTTTTAAGTTGAAAAATGTGACATCCTGATTTTGTTGGAAATTTTAAAGTACTCTGATTTTTATTAATATTCGATGGGTAGAATTGGGGTGTTACACAAAACATCAGCACCATGAGAGTTGATGAACTTGTGGGGTCACTTAAAACTTTTGAATTGACTCTTAATGACAGAACTGAAAAGAAGAACAAAAACATAGCTTTTGTCTCCGACACTGAAGATGAAGAGGATGAATGTGACTTGGACACTGATGAAGGGATGTCCAATGCCATTGTTCTGCTTGAAAGGCAATTCAATCAAGTGCTGAAGAGAATGGACAGAAAGTCAAGGCCTAATGTCAAGAGCATCGTATCTAACATCAGCAAGAACTATGATTCTCAAAGAAAAGCAAGAATAGAAGAAAGGTCCAATCAAAGTAAAGGGGTTCAGTGTCATGAATGTGGAAGCTTTGGACATATTAGAGCAGAATGTCCTACCTATCTCAGGAAACAACAAAAAAGGCTGTCAATTTCTTGGTCTGATGATGAAAGTGAAACTGAAGATGAATCTGCTAAACTTGTAACTGCTCTAACGGGAAGGTGGGAATATGATGTAGATTCCTGTGATGAAGAAACTCCATATGCTGAGCTGGATGCTTCTTACAAAGATTTATGCATCAGAGGTGACAAGCAGAAGGAAACTATTTCTCAACTTTAGATTGAAAAGGAAGAATATGTATCCACCATCTATGGGCTGCAAGATGAGGTAACTTTGTTGACTTCCAAACTTGTAAAGATGACATGGTCTGTAAGAATGTTGAACAAATGGTTCTGATATGTTACATGAAATTCTTCAAGTTGGAAAAAGGGCTGGTAACCTAAAAGGTATAGGATTTGATTATCAACTTCTGAAAGGAGACACCCATGTAACAAAGTTTATTTCTCCTAGAAGGAAGCATGAGCAAATGATGTCTAAAAAATGTTTCAACATCGTGCCAGACATCAGAATACTCAAGCTGAAAGCAAGGTCTTGCATTGGAGATGTCATTACTGTGGTATAATTGATCATATCAAGCCTTTATGCTTCAAGCTGTATGGCTATCCAAAAGGTCCAAAACAACCTAGTGTTAATCAAGGTATGGTTAAAACTAGAAAGAAATGGATTCCCAAATAAGTTACTACTTCACTTATTTTTCACACTTCTCTCAGAGCTTCGGCTAAAGAAGACTGGTATTTTGACAATGGATGTTCTAGACATATGAGTGGAGTAAAGAAGTTTCTGGTGGACATTAAGTCCCACTCTAATAGTTATGTCACTTTTGGTGATGGTGCCAAAGGTGAAATTAAGGGAGTTGGAAGACTAGCCTGTACTGGATTCCTTAGTCTTGATAATGTCCTCCTTGTCAAAGGTCTGACTGCTAATCTAATAAGCATAAGTCCATTATGTGATCAAGGCCTGAAAGTGAATTTCACCAAGTTTGAATGTTTGGCTACTAATGGAAAGAATGAAGTCCTAATGAGGGGGGCCATGTCTAAGGAAAACGGTTACCTATGGACACCTCAGCCATCAAACTGTTCCCCCATATGTTTGATATCCAAGGAAGAGCTGTGGCACCAAAAGCTTGGTCATTTGCATCTAAAAGCTATGAAGAAGAGTATGTCTACAGAAGCTATCAGAGGCATCCCCAAGCTCAGGATAGAGGAAGGTAGAATATGTGGTGAGTGTCAAATTGGAAAGCAAACTAAGATGTCACACCCAAAGATCCAACATCTGACTACTTCAAAGGTTTTGGAATTTCACATGGATTTAATGGGCCCTATTGAAGTTGAAAGCCATGGTGGAAAGAGGTATGCTTATGTTGTTGTTGATGATTTTTCAAGATTCACATGGGTGCATTTCATTAGAGAAAAATCATATGCTTTTGAAGTCTTTGAAGAATTATGTCAAAAGCTTCAAAGAGAAAAAGAAAGCAAGATTGTTAAGATTAGAAGGGACCATGGAAAGGAGTTTGAAAATAGAAATTTTGCTGATGTCTGCTCCTCTGAAGGTATTAGTCATGAATTCTCCTCTCCCATCACTCCTCAGCAGAATAGAGTTGTTGAACGCAAGAATAGAGCTCTTAATGAATCAGCTAGAGTCATGCTTCATGCTGTCATACCCCAAATTTTGACCACTAAGATTTCCCATCATTGTGCAAATCATCATCATAATATGGATGAACCATCATGCCTCATCAAAAGCCTCAAGGGTTGTTGAGCATTTACTACAATCAAAATTAGGGTTTCAAGCCCTCTCTGAGTGCTTAGACAAAGGATTAATCAAGGAATGACATGATCTTCAACTTGTCTAACCTCTCAAGCATTCACAATGAATCAAGAGGACTCCTACTTCAAGGATTAAGCACAAGGCTGCTCCCTTCTAGGTGGATCAAGTCTCAAGATCGACAGTGTCACCAAATTAGGGTTTTGATCGACCAGGGCCTCCAGATGGAAAATTTTCATCTGGGCACAAGCCAATGATCCAAAACATAACCTAATATACCCCATGGGACCTCATGGACCCAATCATTAAGTCAATTTTGCCTCAGGGGATGCATACATCAAAAATCAGGAATTAGGGTTTCTTGACCTAATTCACCCCTAAGTTGACTTTTGGTGTAAATCATGAACCAAGACCTCAAGAGAGGGTTTGAAGGTCTCTAATGAACTATATTGATCCATTTGGAATAATGGATTAATCCAAGGAGCTTGAGCAACAAGTCTCAATTTCATCTGCACCACAATTAGGATTTTGCGGGAAAAGTCAACTGTAACTTTGACTTTTGACTAGGACATGCTCTCAAACCCTAGGACATGATTCAATACACCCTATGACACTCATGGAACATGTCCATCAAGTTTGATTTAGGTCAAGGACATGATTTCCTGAAGATTTGCACAATTTGGAATTCATCTGATAAAAAGTCAACTGTGCCCAAAAGTCAACTTTGACTTTTTGTTATTTTTCACCAAAATGGATTTTTAACCCTAAAATGATGTTAATGTATGATTTGAATCATCATTCATCAAAGAAAATCAAGAAAAGTTGGATAACTTGTAAAAGGGGTAACCATAAAAACTTAGAAATTTTTCTAAGTTAAAAATAAAGTGACAAAGGTACCAACTTTGGAGGATCATAACTCCTAAACCACAAGGCCATTTTTTCTCATCCAAAGATGGATTTGTAGCCCTCATTACCCTCTACAAAAACTTCAACTAGACCTAAGTCTAACTCATTAAGGATTTTGAGTTATGGAGTGATCAAAATGGCTGAAAATTGAAAATGTCACTTTTTCCAACACTTAGTGAAATTTTCACTAAGTCCAAATCTGTCTTCACTTTTTGCCAAATGTAGGGGGATTTTTCACTTGGATTCAAAAGAGATCAAAACCAAATATGTTCAAACAGTTGTTGTATCATGTAAGGGCTTTCCAAAATGGCCAAGAACATTACCAAATTCCATTTGGACTATGAGTTATGACATTGGGAAGTTGCCTTGTTGAAATCTGTCAAGGCAAGGCAGAATTTGCATTTTTGCTCGATTTGCCAAAATCAGCCAAATCCAAATGCTCCTATCCACTTGGACACCTCAGAGGATTGAATTTAAAGGGGACAATCACTGAGCCAAGCCTCCAAAGTCCTTGGAACAAGAAAAAGCATGTTGAACCTAGAATGGCCAAAATAGGGACAAGACTTCAAATTTGGATTGGAGCATTCAATGGAAGCATCAAGGTGGCATGGAATGAGCCATTCTCATCTGAAATCAGTCAAGACTTATCCAAGACCAAGGGAACCACAACCCTGTGCCCTAACCTCTAGTCAATGGCTAGAGGAGACTTGGATTTCCATTGGACAACATTGGCCAAACCTCTGCTGCAGTTGCCATTCACTGTGGATCCCAAAACAAACTTGCTCTACTATAAATAGAGCTCAATTGTGATCAGTTTGAGTACACCAAAGCAATCAAACAGATGCTTTCCTCAAAACCTCTTCTTTCACCTCAAATTTGCCTTCCAAAGCAAGTAACTTTGAGTTTTTGAGCAAGAGAGCAATTCCATCACAATCAATCACACACGCACCTCATATATATCATATGTAAGCTGTGCAAACTATCACAAGTGACCTGTAATCACAAAATCACAAATTCAACTCTCAAAACCTCAAAATAGGCCTTTTGGTGCATTTTTCAAGCCATGTCTTGATTCAGTCACTTTCCAAACCAGATAAAACCTCAAACACACTCCAAATATCATCCTTGAACTGTCCCAAATGGTTCCCCCCATCTGGAACACCATTTGAGGAAGTTGCTATTTTGGTCACTTTTGACCCCTTTTTGCAAGAAAGGGACTGTTTGTGTTTTTGCAGGTACCAGCTGATTCCAACCATCCTAAAAGCATCCAAGGGATCATTTGAGGTGGTTCAAGGCATAAAACCATATCTGGAGCAAGAGGTTTGGCAGATTGCAGAAAAAACTCCAAAATTCCAAAGAAGGGTAAGCCTCTCAACTTGCCCTCACCAAAACATGTGTGCATTTGAAGTCCACTGAGTATGCATCTATTATACATGTCATATGTGTTGTGTTTGTGCCAATTGATCATGTAATTCATGCCTGTATCAAAGTGTAGCATAGAAAATGCAATTAGAGGTCATTTTCAAAACCACTATCGGGTTTTGAGGAGGGAGTGTGATCTAAAAAAACCACCACCACCATTGGATTCCTTGTGAAATTCTGGCCCAGATACATATAAATTTTGTCTCAAACCATTAAGAATTGAGAAAGTTATGACCTTCATGTTTTTGAGCCAAAACTTGCCTTGGGCAAGCCAAAACCAAGTCATACCTTGTATATTTGTTGTTTCATTTCAAACAATGGATGTATCACCACCCCAGTGGTAAAGCACGCGCCTTATATGCTTGAGGTCGTGGGTTCAAACCCCACCCATGCCATTTTGTGATTTTTCACTTTTTTGCTATTTTTCCAACTATTTTCATGTTTTGTTAATTATTTGGGAAATTAATAACTCTTTCAATTTTAATTATTTTTGATTGGTTCTTTTTGCAAAAAATCACAAAAATATTGAAATATTTTATTCCACAAAAAAATTGAGTTTATATTATTTATTTAATATAATTAGTATTTTTGTGAATAAATTCATTTTTATTTGTTTTTAAGCATTTTAAAATGAATATTCATCTTGACAAATCAAAGCCAAATGAGTTTTAATATCTCTTGTGATTTATACCTCATTTTTCAAACCTTAAACAAAAATCACGAGTGGTTTATTCAAACCTATTTGGTATTTTTCATTGATTTTCTTTAAATATTCACTTTTAAAGAATAAAATTAGGGTTTCTTTGCTTTTTCACTCAAACAAATCATTGTCAAACTTTTTGGGCCTCTAATAGAGTGTAAGACCCAACCCTTTTTTGACCAAACATTTTGGGCCTCACCTATTGTATAAGTCCCGAGACCGTAAAAAACAAACGGCACGATCGTCGCCTTTTCAAAATAACCCTGGGCCTCTCCTCGAGCTATAAGACCCATTCAAAACTCACTTGGGCCTCTATTAGAGTGTAAGACCCAACCCCCTTTTTACCAAAACATTTTGGGCCTCACTTATTATATAAGTCCCTCTGCGTTAAAAGAAAACCTCGACGCGATCGCCATTTTTAAACGAAAAATCATCTGGGCCTACCCTCGCGTTATAAGCCCCACTCTTTTTTCTTTAAAACTTTTTGGGCCTCTTGAGAGAGTGTAAGACCCATCCCTTTGTACAGAAAACCTTTTTTGGGCTACAGTCACTTGTATAAGTCCCTCTGTACAAATTCAAACAGTGCGCTCACTGATAAAACCCTGGGCCTCTCCTTGAGCTGTAAGCACCAAATCTTTCTTTTTCAAAGCACTTTCTCCTTTGATTTTGAATATACTGTTGTTTTCAATCTTTCTTTGTTGAACAACTAACCAAACAGCATAGAAGCTCTACAACCGAGTAAGTGGTTATACGCTTTCATTTACCGCTTTCATATACATATAACTGTATTGTGGGGCTGTTTCACTGTAAGTCTTCTTTCATAAACTCATATCAACTGTGTAATAATAGTATAGATATTTCTAGTTTCCCCGGCAACTACGTCTAGAACTAGGTGACGTTGTTTCGTTTATTCATAGAAATAGACAACTAGATCCCCAATAGGATCACCAGATACAGTCTTCTCTTCGGCTGTCCTCATTAGGAATTGTCAAGAAACTCTACTCCCCAAGATGAATGTATTCTCCGTGAATGGCATCTTTGAGTTTCTTCCAAATTCTCGAACTTTCCTGACTTTGATCTATTCTCGGTGAATAGCATTGCCATGAATTTCTCGGGGTTTGGGGACCCACGGGCTTCTTAAAAGCATCGGCCTCCTCTTGGGCATCGTACAAGGACCCATAGGCTTCCTAAAAGCAACCCCGTCTCCTCTTGGGCTTAGTACAAGGACCCTATGACTTCTTAGAAGTATTCACAGCCTCCTCTTAGGCTTCGTATAATGATCTCTTCCTTCGGGAATGATAGCCTCCTCTTGGGCTTAGTACAAGGACCCGTCGGCTTCTTAAAAGCTTCCAGCCTCCTCTTAGGCTTCGTACAAATTATCCCGACGACCTCCTAGAGGTATAGGAACAGAACCTAGTCATCTTCATAGAACAGTCCTTTTAAAGAGTCTACTACTGTTTCTCAAAGCATAGTACAAAAGATGAAACTCTTGACTTGGACAGTCTAATCTCCTTGAGTCTCAAAGACATTCTCAAGTGACCCCTTCGTTAAATAGGAAGGAAACCCGTAGACTCGGACAGTCTCAATACCCTTCGGATTTCCCGCTTCCTTAAAGAACAGGAATAACCCTGATCCTTGAATCAAATCCACGAGTACAATGTTGCTCATATAAGAACTGATTTTCTCTTTCAAAATCAGTATACTGGACCTGTCACTTAACTGAAACAGTAACCACAGCCTCCTCTTGGGCTTTGTACAATGATTCTCCCCAGCGGAGTCAAACAACGTTTAGCCTCTCTCTCGGGCTTTGTACGAGACACATAAGAGACTCTCTTTATTGAGTCAATCCCCCTTTCGCCTCCATCTCGGGCTTTATACGAGATACAAAAAGGTTCTTATTGAGCTAAACAAACAAACAATAGCCTCCATCTCGGGCTTCATACGAGATACAAAAAAACTCACTTGTTGAGTCAAATAGCCTTCATCTCGGGCTTTATACGAGATACCAAAAGACTCCATCGTTGAGTCAAAACCTTTTAGCCTCTCTCTCGGGCTTTGTACGAGACACATATTAGCCTCCTCTTAGGCTTTGTATAAAAAAACCACTGGTTGATCCAATCAACCTTTTAACATCAAAGCTGTGCCTCGTTCACAGTACACAAACATCAACAACTCCTTCCCTTTTCATCTAATTGCTGTAAGCGGCAAGCCTCTGGATCATCTACATCCATGCCACTGTCCCTCTTTTAGCATGAGAAATTCCTAAGGAAAGATAGCATTCCTCTACACTGAGTTAAAGTCTTCTCCTTCAGGTTAAAAATCCCCTATAAAGGAAATTATGGCATTGCTAGGATCCGTGTATCCCGGTTAAAGTAATCCTCCTTTACAACCAGTCACCCAACAGTTGTAACAAACATACCTCTTTCGAGGTGACAAATTCTCTCTAAGGTCAACACTTTTAGCTTCACATCTTGGGCTTTGAACAAGATACAAATAGACTTTTCAGCTTCACATCTTGGGCTTTGAACAAGATACAAACCACATTTCGCTTCACGTCTTGGGCTTTGAACAAGACACCAAAATACCATTTCCTCACATAGAATATGAGGAACTACGAATGCTCTGATTTCCCTATTTCGGTAAACGGGAATACGTAGGCATAAGATTGAAAGAAAAATCTTAGCGAGCACACTAAACAAAAACCCAAAATCCCATACTCTCACATTCAAAAGCATCAGTCCTAACATCCTAACCCTTGTTCCCCACTATAAGATCCTAGAAAGAAAGAAAACCGTACTGGCGAAAATACAAATAACCAGTACAAAGGCCCCCCCACATTGATAGAATCCATAACTTAACAGACCGCTGTTTAAACTCAGTATGCAAGCAGGGTTAATTGGAGACATCTATTTCCCTTCCTTTATCAGCTTTAATAGGATAAAAAACGAATCGACCTGTAGTTTAAGCTCAACCGCAGAGAGCGACCAGCGCTTAAGAACCGCGTCCAAAATCGCTCGCTACACATGCTAAGCATCATCCATGTCATTTTTGGTCTGAAGCAATGAATACTGCATGCTATATTCATAATAGGGTTACATTGAGAACTGGTACTTTATCTACACTGTATGAATTGTAGAAAGGAAGAAAACCTATGATCAAATACTTTTATGTTTTTGGAAGTGAATGCTACATTTTGGCTGATCGTGAACAAAGAAGAAAGATGGATCCCAAGAGTGATGAAGGGATATTTCTGGGCTACTCCACCAAAAGCAGAGCCTATAGAGTTTTCAACACCAAAACCAAGGTCATGATGAAATCTATTAATGTTGTGATAGATGATTCAACTATGAAGAAGAATACGGATGTCAAAGATGATGTTGAAACATCACTTCAGGTGACTGATACTTCTAAAAATGTGGCTGATGCTGATAACAACAATGAAGCTGCTGTTGTTGAGGATGATAACACTTAAGCCAACAAAGGTCCCTCTATCAGAATTCAGAAAGATCATCCCAAGGAACTCATCATAGGAAATCCTAATGAAGGGATTATCACTAGATCAAGGGAGGTGGTATCTAATTCTTGTTTTGTCTCTAAGATTGAACCCAAAAATTTGAAAGAGGCTTTAACTGATGAATTCTGGATCAATACCATGCAAGAAGAATTAGAACAATTTAAGAGGAATGAAGTTTGAGATTTAGTTCCTAGACCTGAAGGAACAAATGTCATTGGTACAAGGTGGGTCTATAAGAATAAATTCGATGAGAATGGAATTGTCACCAGAAATAAGGCCAGACTTGTGGCTCAAGGGCACACTCAAATTAAAGGAGTAGATTTTGATGAGACTTTTTCTCCAATTGCTCATCTTGAATCAATAAGATTATTGCTAGGAGTGACATGTCTACTAAAGTTCAAGCTATTTCAGATGGATGTGAAAAATGCCTTCTTGAATGAGTACTTGAATGAGGAAGTGTATGTTGAACAACCAAAAGGGTTTATTGATCCTACTTTTCCAGATCACGTGTATAAATTGAAGAAAACTCTTTATGGGCTAAATCAAGCTCTTAGGGCTTGATATGAAAGGCTGACAGAATTTCTTGTCAATAATGGGTACAAGAAAGGAGGAATAGACAAAACCTTATTTGTTAAAGAAAAGGATGGCAAACTCATGATTGCTCATATTTATGTGGATGACATTGTATTTGGTGGGATGTCAGACTAGATGATCCAACATTTTGTCAAACAGATACAATCTGAATTTGAGATGAGTCTTGTAGGTGAATTAACCTATTTTCTTGGACTTCAAGTGAGACAGATGTTTTCATCTCACAAGGTAAGTATGCCAAGAACTTAGTAAATAATTTTGGTATAAAGAATGCTAGTCACAAGAGAACTCCTGCACCTACTCATTTGAAGCTATCTAAAGATGAAAATGGTGTTAATGTGGATCAAAGTTTGTACAGAAGCATGATAGGTAGTCTGGTGTATCTCACAGCTAGTAAACCTGACATCAAATTTGCTATTGATGTTTGTGCAAGGTATAAATCTGAGCCCAAAACTAGTCACATCAATCAAGTGAAGAGGATTTTGTAGTATGTCAATGGTACAAGTGACTATGGTATGTTATATTCTCATGGTTCTGATGCTATGCTTGTTGGATGTTTCTTTTTGGGAAACAATCTTATCTCTTGGTTTAGTAAGAAGCAAAATTCTGTGTCCCTATCCACTGCAGAGGTTGAGTATATTGCAGCAGGAAGCAGCTGCTCTCAAATGATTTGGATGAAGCAGATTTTAAAAGAGTATAATATCAAGCAAGATGTTATGTCATTCTACTGTGACAACTTTAGTGCTATCAAAATTTCTAAGAATCATGTTCAACATAGCAGGACAAAGCATATTGACATCCGTCGTCATATTATTAGGGATCTTGTTGAGGACAAAATTGTTACTCTTGAACTTGTGGCCACAGAGAAGCAACTAACTAATATTTTTACCAAAGCTTTGGATTCAAATCAGTTTGAGAAGTTAAGGGGAGAACTGAGAATTTTCATTTTTGATGAATTATAGCAATTAATGTTGCTTGTGCAGAAGACAAGGAAGAGGAAGGAGCTAGTGCTGATAATTCAAATGTCTTTGTTGTTGGATAATTTATGGCTACAAAGGGGGAGTAATAATAATGGTTGTTTGGTTGGCTGTGGTAGTAGTAATTTCAGTGCTACTATTTTAAGATGGTGTATAAGGAAGAGGAACATGAGAATGACTTCTATTATTCTAAGGGTTCTTCTGACTATTCTGTTGTGATATCTTACCTTATGTCTTGACATCATGTTTTTTTTTGTTGCACCCGTATGTTTTTGCTTGTATTACAGAATTAGAAGTGTTGTGGTTGTGTTCTTGAGGGGGAGCTTTGTGAAAGGGGGAGCTGTATCTGCATCTGAATTAATGGTCATGCAATTCAAGGGGAGTTATGTTTTTTTTGGTGTTTTTGATGCATAGGTTTGCTGGTATTTATGTGATGTCTGATAAGATGTCTTGACATGATGCTTTAGTTGTTTTGGAAGTTCTTGGTTCTTGTTGTGTAAGAGTTTATTTCTCTTTGTGAGGTTCTTTTTATTTCCGCTATGTGTGCCTCTTATTTGTTTTAGTGTGCTTTTGGTTATCTTGTGTATGTTTTTTATAGTTCTTTTGGGATTGTTGTTGTTTCTCCAGTGTTTCATGAAAATCTTGTTTTAGCCAAAATTTTCCAAAGGGGGAGATTGTAAGTTCTGTGATTTTGAGATTGACAACAATTTTGTTAAAATAAGTATCATAGCAAGATGTTGAGCCAAATGTCTTGACATGTTGGTAAGACATCATTGATGATCAGCACGATCTCGTGACATGATGTCATGCCATGTTATACCAGAAGATTAGAGCTTTATGCATTTGGAAGATTTGTTACTTAAAGTGTGAGATTCTATATGATTTTAGTTCACACGCTGTCGTAATAAAAAAAGGGTTATTTTAGGAACATCTGTCTATGCCAGAAGTATATTTGTTTCATAAAAAGGATCTTGGAGACTTTTTCGGAAACATTATATTTTGTTGCTATTTTTATGCAGAAGATTCTGCATGATAATTGGGGTTACTGTTTTGGGATTTGCGAGTTATTTAGCTGAAGAGCTCAAGTCCATGCTGATCAAAGGCTATAAAAGGAGCAGTTCTAAACCTAATGCATTAGAGAAGTCGTATATTGAAAGAAAGAGTATTAGGGTTTAGTGTGTCTTTGTTATTTGTGATCCACTCTTATAACACTTTGATATCTGAGTTCGACTGTTCTCGGTGAATGGCACTTACTCTAAGATTGCTCTACAACTCGCTGACGATCCGCTTGTTGTTTTGCTTTCCTGGGAGGAGCTGATGATAATGAGTACAGGTACAAAAATCACCCTAGTATAAACCTTTGGGGATGGGTAGAGCCTTGACTTCATGACAACAACCCTTTGACCCCATGTTTTTTCTATGTTTTTGTGTGCTGCATTCATGCATTCATTTAAAAAACATTAAAACATTCAGAAAAATTTCTCTTCTAGTCTCTCTGTTTTCAAATTAAACTAAGACTGTGATTGCAAATATCAGAGAAAAGGATTGCACTAATGGATTTCGGTAGAAGGAGAACTCATAAGTACACCTTCAAGGTTCCAAAACTAGAGGATTTGAGAAGGTTGACGAGGATGATCACAAACCCTGAGGCTTTCAGAGCCAAGCACGGAGGTTTGCTACCACTGTTAAGAGTCCATGTGATTGAGGGAATCATGGATGCACTCATTCACTTTTATGATCCAGTTTATCATTGTTTCACATTCCCGGATTACCAGCTTGCACCAACGCTGGAGGAGTATTCTCATCTGATTGATCTAGACATTACAGATCGAGCTCCATTTTCTGGACTGGAAGAAATTCCAAAGAATCAGACCATTGCAATGGCAATTCAGTTGGACGAGTCTGAGGTCAGGACTCACCTAACTACTAAGGGTGGCATCCAAGGTTTGCCAGCCCGGTTCTTGACGAAGAAAGCCCTGTATTTTGCCAGTATAGGAAACGTGACTGCTTTTGAAAGCATCTTTGTCTTGCTCACCTACGGGTTATTTTTGTTTCCCAACATCAATAACTTCGTCGATATTAACTCCATTAAGGTTTTTCTCATTGGAAACCCTGTGCCGACTTTGCTCGCAGATGCGTATCATTCTATACACTTGGGAAATTTGTACAGTGGAGGGGAGATCACCTGCCGTGTACCTCTGCTTTATAAATGGTTTATCTCTCACTTGCCCAAGTCTGCTGCTTTTTGGGATTATAAGAGTGCCTTACGTTGGTCGCAGAAGATCATGTCTCTTACCAACTCTGATATAGATTGGTGTAATAGGATTTATGAGGGAATCAGGATCATTGACCGTTGTGGAAACTTCCCCAACGTAGCCCTCATAGGAACTAAGGGAGGAATCAACTACCATCCGGTATTGGTTCGCCGTCAATTTGGATACCCAATGAGACACGTCCCACTGGGTGTTCATCTGGAAGGTCTTTTCTTCAAAGAAGGAGAAAATGACAGAGCACTAAAGATGGAAATAGTGCAAGCTTGGAAACACGTTCATAAGAAAGGACGAGAGTCTCTAGGAAAACCGGACTGTGTCTCAGTGGAGCCTTATCTCCATTGGGTACAAACTAGAGCTCTCAAGCTAAAAATGCCTTATCCTAGTTATGGAATTCTTCCGCCGAGGGAATCTGTCATGTACTTCATGACTGAGACTGAAAAGTTTCAGGTTACTCTCAACAAAGTTCAACGGGAAAGAAGGTCTTGGAAGAACAAGTACCGCACCCTCGACGTAGAGTGCATCAGAATACAGCAATTACTGAAAGAGAAAGATGCTCTGATTGAAATTTTGGAGCAACATGCTGTGGAGAATCAAGATGACCAAAGGAATTTGCTCGCTCCTTTCACTTGGCAAAGGAACGACAACCCGACAACGGCCCAAGAGCCCCGGTCAAAGAAAAGGAAGATACCAGAGTCAGCACCCGATTTCTCTTCAGGGAGGACTCGGGACTCGGGCCAATCGTCAGAAAAAGATGGATGATCTTGAGGAAGAAAATAGAGAGTTGAAAGAAGAGATCGACGCTCTAAGAGAGGATATGAGAAAGCTTCGTAACGACATGCAAGCCATGGCAGAAGCTCAGCTACAACGAACTGTGATCTCAGAGATCACCTCAACGCCCATCATGGAGAAGTATGATCCTAGGTATCCAATGCCGAAAGATCGTCCCTGGGGCATGCCTGTCAACTATATCCCGGGAGGATATGTTCCGCTGATCATTGAGGATCAGGGAATCACAACAGAAGCCGCTGGGCCTGAAGGTTACAAACTTTGGGAAAGCGAAGATGCCAGGGGCATACTGAAGACTCCTGAAGGTTACAAACTTCGGGAGACGCCAAGATTCGCTACCGTAGTCACGGTACCACCCCTTGTGGTGCACACTGTCCCGGAAGGACAGATTCCACCAACACCTTCTGGTAAGAAGGAAACTATGTTCGATAGAATGGATGAATTCCAGGAACAGTTCCTGGAAATGCAGAAAGAACTGCAAGCCATTCGCGGTCAGGATCTATTTGGAAAGGACGCCGCAGACCTCTGCTTGGTCCCCAATGTGAAAGTCCCGCACAAATTTCAAGTGCCCGACTTTGAAAAATACAAGGGTAACTCTTGCCCTCAAAGCCATCTGGTGATGTACGCTCGGTGGATGTCAGCTCAGACGGAGAATCAGGACCTACTGATTCACTACTTCCAGGATAGTTTAACCGGTTCCGCACTCAAATGGTACATGGGTTTAAACCGTACTACGATCAGTACATTCAGAGATCTTGGTACTGCCTTCGTCCAACAATACAAATACAATTTGGACATGGCACCCGACAGAGATCAACTCAGATCGATGTCGCAAAAGGACAAGGAAACCTTTAAGGAGTATGCTCAAAGGTGGCGTGAAATTGCCGCTCAAATTTGTCCACCTCTTGAGGAAAAAGAGATGACAAAGATCTTCTTAAAGACCATAAGCTCATTTTACTATGACCGAATGGTTGCCAGTGCACCCAGTGATTTCACCGAGATGGTCGGCATGGGTGTACGTCTTGAGGAAGCCGTCCGAGAAGGACGTTTGGTAAAAGACACTGGATCGACGAGCGGTACTAAAAAATATGGTAGTGCTCTCCGTAAGGAAAAAAAAGCAAGATATTGGGAATATCTCTCTCGGAAAGCAAATGCGACGTTATCAACCGGTAGCAGCTGTGACTCCTGCTATCAATCCTGCGCCTATTCCTACGTATCAACCTCAGGTTGCATAAAGCCAACCTGATCAGCAAAGGACACAACAGCCTCTTCAGCTGACTCGTCCTCCATATAACAACAACCGTACAACACGGCCACCAGGATTTGATCCTATACCCGTAACGTACACAGAACTGTTTCCATTACTGCTAGCCAAGGGGCACATTTAGACTAAGTCCCCTCTTGCAGTACCGAAAAATCTGCCTTTTTGGTTTAAGGTGGATCAGACATGCCCTTATCATCAAGGAGGACCAGGGCATAACATTGAGAACTGTCTCAATTTCAAGTCCGACGTGCAAAAACTTGTTAGGAGCGGGGTCTTATCCTTCAAGGATACAAATCCCAATGTTCTTACGAACCCGCTGCCTCAACATGAGAAAGCTGCAGTCAATCTAATTGAGGAAGAGACTAACGACGTCTATCAAATTCACGATGTACT
The DNA here is from genome assembly GCA_022829125.1 of Lathyrus tuberosus. Lineage (NCBI taxonomy): Eukaryota > Viridiplantae > Streptophyta > Magnoliopsida > Fabales > Fabaceae > Lathyrus > Lathyrus tuberosus. The sequence continues at coordinate 2,788,193 of JALAZF010000233.1, forward strand.
CTTGTTGAAAACCAATCTAGTCAAGATGCATTGTAGACAGAGTGGATATGGCCATGTGCCACCTCATAATTATCACCAGTGTGATATCTGCTCTAAGAGTAACCAAGGATGTTCTGTAGTACAGGAAGCTATACAGGAACAGATGGATCTCGGATGGATCCAAGAGCACCGAGTTCGTGGAGTTAACATGGTCTACACGAATTCTAACGTCATTCAGAACCACGATATCCGTGCGATGAATGTCAACTTGGTGGCGATGCACTCAAGGCAAAGCCAGTATCATAATCTGCCGTGGCACGATTACAGTTCCTGTCTGACTTGCTCGGTAAACAAACAGGGATGCTCTTTCATACAAGAGGCCCTCCAGCGTCAGATGGATCTTGGATGGATCCAAGATTACCATGATAGGAACCCTTATCAGATTAACATGGTTCAGATCTTCGATATTCGCGTGATGAATACCAACCTGGTAGGGTTACATGCTGAACAGGTCCGACTCGGATTCTTAATATCACACGACTATCAAAGCTGTAAGGCGGGTTGCGAAAACGATCGAGGTTGTACCCTTGTCTAGGAGGCACTTCAGCACTTGTTAAATCATTGGTGGATGCCCATTTATATGGATGAAGATACTCAGCAAATTAGTATCAGTAACGAGAATCCTACTCGACGTCAGAGTCAGGATGTCCGATCAGTGGAAGCTAACCTAGTGAGGTTACATTGTATTCAAAGTGGGCGTGGCCAGGTGCCACCACACAATTATGACCGTTGTAGCGTCTGTTCGGAAAGTAACCAAGGGTGCTACCTTGTGCGAGCAGCTCTCCAGGGGCAGGTGGACCGTGGAGAAATTCGTCCATATCCGGGTTCTGGACCCACCAACTGGTCGCCGAGTTACCTGGCCGATCAAGTTAAGGATGTTGTCACAATCTCTGGTCGTCACCAGACCAGGGATGTTTTTGCCATCATCCCTCTACTTGACGAATCTAAAGTTCCTAACCGGGAACGAATCGAGACTACTTACGATGGTCAGAAGAATCAGAAGGTTCCCATAGTCATCTATCTACCAGGACCACTACTGTATGAATCAACTAAGGTTATCCCTTACAAATACGGTGCAACAACCATTGAAAATGGAAAAGAAATTCCATTACTCTCCGTCGTGAATATTGCAGACATCAGTCGTGTAACACGGAGTGGTAGAATCTTCAACCGAGGGGTTGGGGAACCTAACAAAGAAAAGGAACTTCAGACGGAAGTTCCCGATCCACCAATCGGTCAATCCAGTAATCCCGACCTTTTGAAAAATAATAATGAGATGTTGAAGCTCATCCAAAGGAGTGAATACAACATTATTGATCAACTGTTACAGACTCCTTCAAAGATCTTGGTATTATCACTGTTACTCAGTTCAGAAGCCCACAGGGAGGCTCTACAGAAAGTCTTGGAGCAAGCCTTTGTGGAACAGGATGTAACAATCAGACAGTTCGATAGTATTGTCTCTAACATCACTTCCTGCAATAATTTGGGATTTAGTGATGAGGAATTACCCGAAGAGGGTCGCCGTCATAACATGGCACTCAATATCACAGTTAACTGCCAGGACGATGCTTTAGCCAGCGTACTGGTAGACATAGGGTCAGCCCTTAATGTTATGCCGAAGTCCACTTTGATGCAATTATCATTCAAGGGCCCTCCGATGAGAATCAGCGAGGTCGTCGTCAAAGCGTTCGACGGATCCAGAAAAACAGTTATCGGCGAAGTTGATCTTCCCATAACTATTGGTCCTCACACTTTCCAAGTCACTTTCCAGGTCATGGACATCCGGGCAACATACAGTTGCTTATTAGGAAGACTTTGGATACATCAGGCTGGAGCGGTTACTTCAACCCTCCACCAAAAGCTAAAGTTCGTCAAGAACGACCAACTTGTCACGGTTTATGGGGAACAAGCCTTTCTTGTAAGCAACTTATCATCATCTACTGGTATAGAACCCGAGGAGGTTATTGGAACTCAGTTCCAAGCACTGTCGGTGAGCAAGGACCATCATTTCAAAGGAGGAACCTCGATTTCCTCATACAACGATGTTATCAAAGTGGTCGAGAGTACCAATACAACGGGATGGGGACAGCTTGTCATTCCTATTGACAATAAAACAAAGAAGGGTCTTGGTTTTTCTGCAACCTGTACCCAGACAGCTGCCAACGACGAAAGTCTTCATCCCCTTCAAAACTTCTTCCACAGTGGAGGTTTCCTTCACCCAGTGTCTCAAGCGGTACATGCTATCAATGAGGAAGATCCCTCTGACACGGATGAAGAATGGAAGTCCTATCTTAACGAGGACGGTTATATGTCTCAAGAAGAGGTGCCTATACCTTTTTGCTTTCCTACAGAGAGTCCAAGATTTATACCCAAGTCAGACGTCGAAATGATATACGGGGATTGTGATCCGGAAGGATGCCGCGCTCCACCAAATTCATTAGAGGAGGACACTCCGATGAAAGACAACTTTGACTACAACTACTATGGCCCAATGGATGGTCTGCCAATGTGGCAGCCTTACCCTGGAAACTTGGGGCAAGAAAGTCAGCCGAACAATGAAACTCAGCTGACCGTCATTGAACAGAGTACCTGTGTCCCCACCATGTCATGGGATCAACACTCAGGTCATTCAGAAACTACTCAATATGAAGATGAATTTGCAACGTTCGCCGGACTAGAATTCACCAACTATGCTTTTCCCGAGGTCAACGTCATTGAGAGGGATGACTCCTCCAATTCCAAATAAGTGTGGGGCACCTTGGGACAACCGAGTGGGAAATACGACTATATGGTCAAGTACACCGCTCCCGAAAGCTCTCGTATCAGGTTCGAAGACATCCAGCCAACTGGATGGGGAGATGTACCTGAGAGCACGAATACTATGCAAAATGCAACAGAGGAATCCTCCTACGACAATTCTGCCTGGGAGACAGATTCCAATGATCCTGCTCCACCAGAAATTAGCGTCATTTCTGAAGACAAATCAAGGAAGGTGCCAAACTTTGTGATTCACCGAGGAGTTCGCCGCCAATGGATTGCCGTCGAGGTTCCGAAGGTCGTTCACCAGTCAAAGTAATTGCCATCTTTTAACCTTTCACCCTGCCCAGGTGAAACTGATGTTTTGATAGGGCTCGCTTTCTGTAAATTTCCCTCTACGCTTCGCCCAAAGCGACAGAGTTTTGTTTTATAGGGCTATAGTTTCAAGAGTCGACTTGTTCATAAATAAAATAACGTCGTTCTGTAATTTTCGCATTAATTGCTGTTTTCTCTTTTTGCTTTTTCAGAAAATGGTAATCCTAAAAAACAATTCAATAATTAAAACAAGCAGTAATAAAATAAATACACTGCACACACTTGCATTTTCTCTATCTCTTCTAAACACGAATCATCACGTCATGCAGATTGCTTGTTTTAAACCCAGTTGAAACATACGATCCAATGCCTTCGCCCAACTTTGAGTTCCCGATATTCGAGGCTGAAGAAGAAAATGACAACGAAATTCCAGAAGAGATCTCCCGACTACTCAGACAAGAGGAAAGGTCTATTGAACCTCACAAAGAACCGTTGGAAACGGTAAACTTGGGTTCAGAGCAAGAGAGAAAAGAAATCAGGATCGGAGCACTGCTCAGTCCAATTGCCAGAGAGGGTTTGATAAAGCTGCTCAAAGAATTCCCCGATGTATTCGCTTGGTCCTATCAGGATATGCCAGGGTTGGATACCAGCATCGTGGAACATCACTTACTGTTGAGGTCAGAATGTCCGCCAGTAAAGCAAAGGTTGAGACGCACTCACCCGGACATGGCCATCAAAATCAAAGAGGAGGTACAGAAACAGATTGACGCGGGTTTCCTCGCTACATCTGAATATCCTCAATGGTTAGCCAACATCGTACCCGTTCCCAAAAAGGACGGAAAGGTCAGAATGTGTGTTGATTATAGAGATCTGAACAAGGCAAGTCCAAAGGACGACTTTCCTTTACCACACATTGACATGCTGGTTGATAGTACAGCAAAGTTCAAAGTATTCTCCTTCATGGATGGATTCTCGGGCTATAACCAAATCAAAATGGCGCCGAAAGACATGGAGAAAACTTCGTTCATTACCCCATGGGGCACCTTTTGTTACAAGGTTATGCCGTTCGGTTTGAAGAACGTCGGGGCAACCTATCAAAGGGCCATGACTACTCTGTTTCATGACATGATACACAAAGAAATCGAGGTATATGTCGATGACATGATTGCAAAATCAAAAACAGAGAGTGAGCACGTTGAACGTCTGTCCAAATTGTTCGAGCGTTTAAGAAAGTTCAAGCTCCGCTTGAATCCCAACAAGTGCACCTTCGGTGTTCGTTCAGGGAAACTCTTAGGGTTCATCGTCAGCCAGAAAGGAATTGGGGTTGATCCTTACAAGGTCAAGGCCATTCAAGAAATGCCTTCTCCTAAAATTGAAAAACAAGTTAGAGGGTTCTTGGGACGTTTGAACTACATCTCCAGATTCATATTCCTCATGACCACCACTTGTGCGCCGATCTTCAAATTACTCAAAAAGAACCAGGATTGCGTTTGGTCAGAAGATTGCCAAACCGCCTTCGACAGTATTAAGGAATACCTGTTGAATCCTCTGATTCTATCACATCTAGTGGAAGGAAGACCACTGATCATTTACCCCACTGTCCTAGAGGACTCAATGGGATGTGTACTTGGCCAACAAGACGAAACCAAATGGAAAGAGTCAGCCATTTACTATCTAAGCAAGAAATTCACCGACTGTGAAACTCGGTACACGATGCTCGAGAAAACTTGCTGTGCTTTGGCTTGGGCAGCCAAACGTCTTTGCCAATACATGATTCGTCACACTACTTGGTTAATCTCCGAAATGGATCCAATTAAGTATGTTTTCGAAAAACCTGCTCTTACGGGAAGGATTGCCCGTTGGCAGATGCTGTTATCAGAATATGACATAGAGTACCACGCTCAGAAAGCCGTTAAAGGAAGTATTTTAGCCGATCATTTGGCTCATCAACCGATTGACGATCAAGAATCAGTCAGGTTTGACTTCCTAGACGAAGATGTTATGTATCTAAAAATGAAAGACTGCGATGAACCGTTACCCAGTGAAGGGCCAGAACCAGGTTCCCAGTGGGGACTTATCTTTGATGGAGTAGTTAATCATTATGGAAACGGAATTGGGGCAATCATTGTTACCCCTCAGGGTACCCACATTCCTTTCGCTGCCAGACTTACGTTCAACTGTACGAACAATGAGGCCGAATACGAAGCTTGTATTATGGGTCTCGAGGAAGCGATTGATTTAAGGATCAAAAACTTGGATGTATACGGCGACTCAGCCCTGGTTATCAATCAGATAAAAGGAGATTGGAACACATACCAATCAAGATTGATTCCTTACAAAGACTACGCGAGAAGGTTGCTACCTTTCTTCGACAGAGTTGAGTTTCATCACATCCCTCGTGAGGAGAATCACATGGCTGATGCATTAGCCACTATCTCTTCCATGATTAGTGTAGGTCAATGGAATGACATACCTAAGATTGACATCATGCGCCTTGAACGGCCCGCCTACATCTTTACGATTGAAGCAGTCATAGACGACAAACCTTGGTATCACGATATCAAATGCTTCCTTCAGAAACAAGAGTACCCACCTGGGGCACTAAGAAAAGATAGAAAGACCCTCAGAAGATTGGCTGGAAACTTCTTCTTGAGCGGTGACACTCTCTATAAGAGAAATTTTGACATGGTTTTGCTCCGATGCGTCGACAGACCAGAAGCATACATGCTTATGAAAGAAATTCATGAAGGATCCTTTGGCACTCATGCCAATGGACACGCAATGGCGAGAAAAATTCTAAGAGCAGGGTACTATTGGTTGACAATGGAATCCGACTGCTACAAGTACATGAGGAGGTGTCACAAGTGTCAGATATACTCCGATAAAATCCATGTACCGCCAATACATCTCAAAGTTCTTTCTTCCCCGTGGCCTTTTTCCATATGGGGAATCGACATGATTGGCTTTATCGAACCTAAGGCTTCAAACGAACATCGGTTCATCCTGGTCGCCATTGACTATTTCACCAAATGGGTCGAAGCAGCGTCATTCGCCAATGTAACCCGACAAGTGGTGGTCCGATTTATCAAAAACAATATCATCTTCCGTTATGGTGTTCCGAGCCAGATCATTACTGATAATGGATCTAACTTGAATAATAAGATGATGAAAGAGTTGTGTGCAGAGTTCAAGATCGAACACCATAACTCATCCCCCTACCGACCCAAGATGAACGGAGCGGTAGAAGCGGCCAATAAGAACATCAAGAAGATCGTTCAAAAGATGGTTGTAACCTACAAAGACTGGCACGAGATGCTACCCTTTGCTCTTCACGGTTATCGAACATCTGTCCGCACTTCAACAGGGGCTACCCCTTTCTCTCTAGTGTATGGCATGGAAGCAGTGCTCCCCATAGAAGTAGAGATCCCATCAATCAGGGTATTAATGGAAGATAAGCTTACAGAAGCTAAATGGTGTCAAAGTCGACACGACGAACTGAACCTGATCGAGGAGAAGCGAATCACGACACTATACCACGGTCAGTTGTATCAATAGAGAATGAAGAGGGCGTTTGACAAAAAGGTCCGACCTCGTGTCTTCAGGAAAGGAGACCTTGTGCTCAAGAAGATACAATCATTTCTCACTGATTCTCGAGGTAAATGGACTCCAAATTATGATGGCCCCTATGTGGTCACAAATGCTTTCTCAGGCGGTGCCTTAAGACTTGCAACCATGGACGGAGAGGAATTTGCCTACCCCACGAATGTTGATGTAGTCAAGAAATACTTCGCCTAAAACTAAAAAAAAAAAAAAAAAAAAAGGGATCTCGGTGGATTGAAAACCCGAAAGGGCGGTCCATGCAAAAGTTATAGACATGGAAAAAAATCATCCCGATGGATTGGAAACATCATAGTACAATCCAGGCAAAAATTAGGGATAATGGCAAGTAACTACTTTCAACAGAGGCAAGTCCCTCAGCAGCAGCAGCAGTTACATCGTCCATCGGAGGAAAACTCCAGTCAAGGTCATCTTCGACAGAAGCTCAGGATGCCCCGAATTCAAAGTTGGTAGAAGGATAACGGTCGTTATGTTTCAACGTAGCCCTTTTCCCTGTGAATTACCATTGTCTAACTTTGTATATACTCTTTGGAATCATGCGTTTGGCTGATCTCCATCTTATCAATAAAATTTGAGCCCTTGTGCTTTTGTTTGGACTTCTTATTTGTTTTAGCTTTACAAAACGACGTTTTTAACATGATTATGATTCTTGAAATAAAACAAAAATGAATTTACTTGATAAAAATTTTTCTGCTTTTTTAAATAGAGATGGCAATTTCTGTTGACTGTTAAACATCGAAAGAACATCAATCGCGTCTCCAAAGGTGTTCGAACCTCAAAGTGCAGAATCAAAGTACTCCTTCTAGGCCCAGTACGCCTAAATGAAGGGATCAACTGTGTCAGAGACCTTGTTTCGTCTGACGCACCTCGGCCGAGTTCTTATCTCCTAAGCCCGATCGACGATATTCCCCGCAGGGACTATCTCTCCTAAGCAAGGTGGAATTGCTATCTTGAACCAGCGATATCTCTACACGCCCCGCGATGGCCGAGTATCCAGTCATGTTCATCTTTTAGTTTGTGTGTCGCGTCAGTTTTGTCCGTATATACATACATACATCATGCATTTTTGATTTGCATTCACATTCCATATTGCATTACCATCACTCTAGTAGGTCTTGTCCCCTAGTGATAACAGTCCTCTCAATCGAGTTGTCAGTTCTTGCCTCGTCAGGAAATGCTGTGTTTGGACAATCTCGCTTTCAGTGTATCTCTGGATTAGAGTCGGCACTCGACCACTTTGATAACTTGAACATCTGAAAGACCAGAGAACGTTCAATAAGCATCACTCTTCGCCATTGAAGATGATATCCTTGCTTTCCCAGATTAAGGAAAATCCCCAGAGAAAGCCTCGTAATCAGAGATTCGGTGGTACGACAGTTTTTCTCCGAAAAACCACTGATGAAAAGGTCATCGGCACCTCAAAATTGGATCCCATCATATGGCATTTCTCCGGAAAGATCCCGAGAAAAGTATGATGTAAGCCCCCAAACGAAAACAGTCTCTCAAGAGACTCGCTTTCCCCAGTAAAATCGACAAATGGCGTCTCCAAAATAGAGAAGTTTGTGTACCTCTACAACTCAGACGACTGGGTTCCCCAGCAAGTCTGACATCAAAACATTTTCTACTCAAATGGCATCTCCCCAAGAAAATTCGGCGAGAAGTTTGAGGAAAACCGCTACGAATAGCGTCCCTTGTCAATAAAGCTTATTGACAAAAGAAACTAAGACCAGTTCCTTGGTAGGAAACCAGGATCGAGGGGAAGTTTATTTCAGAAACTAAGACCAGTTCCTTGGTAGGAAACCAGGATCGAGGGGAAGTTCATCTCAAAAGAAGCTGAGACCAGTTCCTTGGTAGGAAACCAGGATCGAGGGGAAGTTGACAAAAGAAACTAAGACCAGTTCCTTGGTAGGAAACCAGGATCGAGGGGAGGTTTATTTCAGGAGAAAACTGAGACCAGCTCCTTGGCTGAAGACCAGGATCGAGGGGAAGTTTACCTTTTCTAAGCATCATTGCTTAGCTAAAGAAGATGAATGCGTAAGCTACCATTCATAACCACCATCAAAATTTCGGGTATTCCGATATTTAATCCTCTTGCACCCCGAATGCCCGAATACTTTCGTTATTCACACCTTCGGGTCCAAGAAGATTAAATAGGGGCATCTGTCATACCCCAAATTTTGACCACTAAGATTTTCCATCATTGTGTAAATCATCATCACAATATGGATGAACCATCATGCCTCATCAAAAGCCTCAAGGGTTGTTGATCATTTACTACAATCAAAATTAGGGTTTCAAGCCCTCTCTGAGTGCTTAGACAAAGGATCAATCAAGGAATGACATGATCTTCAACTTGTCCAACCTCTCAACCATTCACAATGAATCAAGAGGACTCCCACTTCAAGGATTAAGCACAAGGCTGCTCCCTTCTAGGTGGATCAAGTCTCAAGATCGACAGTGTCACCAAATTAGGGTTTTGATCGACCAGGGCCTCCAGATGGAAAATTTTCATCTGGGCACAAGCCAATGATCCAAAACATAACCTAATATACCCCATGGGACCTCATGGACCCAATCATCAAGTCAATTTTGCCTCAGGGGATGCATACATCAAAAATCAGGAATTAGGGTTTCTTGACCTAATTCACCCCTAAGTTGACTTTTGGTGTAAATCATGAACCAAGACCTCAAGAGAGGGTTTGAAGGTCTCTAATGAACTATATTGATCCATTTGGAACAATGGATTAATCCAAGGAGCTTGAGCAACAAGTCTCAATTTCATCTGCACCACAATTAGGGTTTCGCGGGAAAAGTCAACTGTAACTTTGACTTTTGACCAGGACATGCTCCCAAACCCTAGGACATGATTCAATACACCCTATGACACCCATGGAACATGTCCATCAAGTTTTATTTAGGTCAAGGACATGATTTCCTGAAGAATTGCACAGTTTGGAATTCATCTGATAAAAAGTCAACTGTGCCCAAAAGTCAACTTTGACTTTTTGTTATTTTTCACCAAAATGGATTTTTAACCCTAAAATGATGTTAATGTATGATTTGAATCATCATTCATCAAAGAAAATCAAGAAAAGTTGGATAACTTGTAAAAGGGGTAACCATAAAAACTTAGAAATTTTTCTAAGTTAAAAATAAAGTGACAAAGGTACCAACTTTGGAGGATCATAACTCCTAAACCACAAGGCCATTTTTTCTCATCCAAAGATGGATTTGTAGCCCTCATTACCCTCTAAAAAAACTTCAACTAGACCTAAGTCTAATTCATTAAGGATTTTGAGTTATGGAGTGATCAAAATGGCTGAAAATTGAAAATGTCACTTTTTCCAACACTTAGTGAAATTTTCACTAAGTCCAAATCTGTCTTCACTTTTTGCCAAATGAAGGGGAATTTTCACTTGGATTCAAAAGAGATCAAAACCAAATATGTTCAAACAGTTGTTGTATCATGTAAGGGCTTTCCAAAATGGCCAAGAACATTACCAAATTCCATTTGGACTATGAGTTATGACATTGGGAAGTTGCCTTGTTGAAATCTGTCAAGGCAAGGCAGAATTTGCATTTTTTGCTCGATTTGCCAAAATCAGCCAAATCCAAATACTCCTATCTACTTGGACACCTCAGAGGATTGAATTTAAAGGGGACAATCACTGAGCCAAGCCTCCAAAGTCCTTGGAACAAGAAAAAGTATGTTGAACCTATAATGGCCAAAATAGGGACAAGACTTCAAATTTGGATTGGAGCATTCAATGGAAGCATCAAGGTGGCATAGACTGAGCCATTCTTATCTGAAATAAGTCAAGACTTATCCAAGACTAAGGGAACCACAGCCCTGTGCCCTAACCTCTAGTCAATGGCTAGAGGAGACTTGGATTTCCATTGGACAACATTGGCCAAACCTCTGCTGCAGTTTCCATTCACTGTGGATCCCAAAACAAACTTGCTCTACTATAAATAGAGCTCAATTGTGATCAGTTTGAGTACACCAAATCCATCAAACAGATGCTTTCCTCAAAATCTCTTCTTTCACCTCAAATTTGCCTTCCAAAGCAAGTAACTTTGAGTTTTTGAGCTAGAGAGAAATTCCATCACAATTAATCACACACACACCTCATATATATCATATGTAAGCTGTGCAAACTATCACAAGTGACCTGTAATCACAAAATCACAAAGTCACCTCTCAAAACCTCAAAATAGGTCGTTTGGTGCATTTTTCAAGCCATGTCTTGATTCAGTCACTTTCCAAACCAGATAAAACCTCAAACACACTCCAAATATCATCCTTGAACTTTCCCAAATGGTTCCCCCCATCTGGAACACCATTTGAGGAAGTTGCTATTTTGGTCACTTTTGACCCCTTTTTGCAAGAAAGGGACTGTTTGTGTTTTTGCAGGTACCAGCTGATTCCAACCATCCTAAAAGCATCCAAGGGATCATTTGAGGTGGTTCAAGGCATAAAACCATATCTGGAGCAAGAGGTTTGGCAGATTGCAGAAAAAACTCCAAAATTCCAAAGAAGGGTAAGCCTCTCAACTTGCCCTCACCAAAACATGTGTGCATTTGAAGTCCACTGAGTATGCATCTATTATACACGTCATATGTGTTATGTTTGTGCCAAATGATCATGTAATTCATGCCTGTATCAAAGTGTAGCATAGAAAATGCAATTAGAGGTCATTTTCAAAACCACTATCGGGTTTTGAGGAGGGAGTGTGATCTGAAAAAACCACCACCACCATTGGATTCCTTGTGAAATTTTGGCCCAGATACATATAAATTTTGTCTCAAACCATTAAGAATTGAGAAAGTTATGACCTTCACGTTTTTTAGCCAAAACTTGCCTTGGGCAAGCCAAAACCAAGTTATACCTTGTATATTTGTTATTTCATTTCAAACAATGGATGTATCACCACCCCAGTGGTAAAGCGCGCGCCTTGTATGCTTGAGGTCGTGGGTTCAAACCCCACCCATGCCATTTTGTGATTTTTCACATTTTTGCTATTTTTCCAACTATTTTCATATTTTGTTAATTATTTGGGAAATTAATAACTCTTTCAATTTTAATTATTTTTTATTGGTTCTTTTTGCAAAAAATCACAAAAATGTTGAAATATTTTATTCCACAAAAAAATTGAGTTTATATTATTTATTTAATATAATTAGTATTTTTGTGAATAAATTCATTTTTATTTGTTTTTAAGCATTTTAAAATGAATATTCATCTTGACAAATCAAAGCCAAATGAGTTTTAATATCTCTTGTGATTTATACCTCATTTTTCAAACCTTAAACAAAAATCACGAGTGGTTTATTCAAACCTATTTGGTAATTTTCATTGATTTTCTTTAAATATTCACTTTTAAAGAATAAAATTAGGGTTTCTTTGCTTTTTCACTCAAACAAATCATTGTCAAACTTTTTGGGCCTCTAATAAAGTGTAAGACCCAACCCTTTTTTGACCAAACATTTTGGGCCTCACCTATTATATAAGTCCCGAGACCGTAAAAAACAAACGGTGCGATCATCGCCTTTTCAAAATAACCCTGGGCCTCTCCTCGAGCTATAAGACCCATTCAAAACTCACTTGGGCCTCTATTAGAGTGTAAGACCCAAACCCCTTTTTACCAAAACATTTTGGGCCTCACTTATTGTATAAGTCCCTCTGCGTTAAAAGAAAACCTCGGCGCGATCGCAATTTTTAAACAAAAAATCATCTGGGCCTACCCTCGCGTTATAAGCCCCTCTCTTTTTTATTTAAAACTTTTTGGGCCTCTTGAGAGAGTGTAAGACTCATCCCTTTGTACAGAAAACCTTTTTTGGGCTACAGTCACTTGTATAAGTCCCTCTGTACAAATTCAAACAGTGCGCTCACTGATAAAATCCTGGGCCTCTCCTTGAGCTGTAAGCCCCAAATCTTTCTTTTTCAAAGCACTTTCTCCTTTGATTTTGAATATACTGTTGTTTTCAATCTTTCTTTGTTGAACAACTAACCAAACAGCATGGAAGCTCTACAACCGAGTAAGTGGTTATACGCTTTCATTTACCGCTTTCATATACATATAACTGTATTGTGGGGCTGTTTCACTGTAAGTCTTCTTTCATAAACTCATATCAACTGTGTAATAATAGTATAGATATTTTGAGTTTCCCCGACAACTACGTCTAGAACTAGGTGACGCCGTTTCGTTTATTCGTAGAAATAGACAACTAGATCCCCAATAGGATCACCAGATACAGTCTTCTCTTCGGCTGTCCTCATTAGGAATTGTCAAGAAACTTTACTCCCCAAGATGAATGTATTCTCCGTGAATGGCATCTTTGAGTTTCTTCCAAATTCTCGAACTTTCCTGACTTTGATCTATTCTCAGTGAATAGCATTGCCTTGAATTTCTCAGGGTTTGGGGACCCACGGGCTTCTTAAAAGCATCGGCCTCCTCTGGGGCATCGTACAAGGACCCATAGGCTTCCTAAAAGCAACCCCGCCTCCTCTTGGGCTTAGTACAAGGACCCTACGGCTTCTTAGAAGTATTCACAGCCTCCTCTTAGGCTTCGTATAATGATATCTTCCTTCGGGAATGATAGCCTCCTCTTGGGCTTAGTACAAGGACCCGTCGGCTTCTTAAAAGCTTCCAGCCTCCTTTTGGGCTTCGTACAAATTGTCCCGACGACCTCCTAGAGGTATAGGAACAGAACCTAGTCATCTCCATAGAACAGTCCTTTCAAAGAGTCTACTAATGTTTCTCAAAGCATAGTACAAAAGATGAAACTCTTGACTTGGACGGTCTAATCTCCTTGAGTCTCAAAGACATTCTCAAGTGACCCCTTCGTTAAATAGGAAGGAAACCCGTAGACTCGGACAGTCTCAATACCCTTCGGATTTCCCGCTTCCTTAAAGAACAGGAATAACCCTGATCCTTGAATCAAATCCATGAGTACAGTGTTGCTCATATAAGAACTGATTTTCTCTTTCAAAATCAGTATACTGGACCTGTCACTTAACTGAAACAGTAACCACAACCTCCTCTTGGGCTTTGTACAATGATTCTCCCCAGCGGAATCAAACAACGTTTAACCTCTCTCTAGGGCTTTGTACGAGACACATAAGAGACTCTCTTTGTTGAGTCAATCCCCCTTTTGCCTCCATCTCGGGCTTTATACGAGATACAAAAAGGTTCTTATTGAGCTAAACAAACAAACAATAGCCTCCATCTCGGGTTTCGTACGAGATACAAAAAAACTCTCTTGTTGAGTCAAATAGCCTTCATCTCGGGCTTTATACGAGATACCAAAAGACTCCATCGTTGAGTCAAAACCTTTAGCCTCTCTCTCGGGCTTTGTACGAGACACATATTAGCCTCCTCTTAGGCTTTGTATAAGAAAACCACTGGTTGATCCAATCAATCTTTTAACATCAAAGCTGTGCCTCGTTCACAGTTCACAAACATCAACAACTCCTTCCCTTTTCATCTAATTGCTGTAAGCGGCAAGCCTCTGGATCATCTACATCCATGCCACTGTCCCTCTTTTAGCATGAGAAATTCCTAAGGAAAGATAGCATTGCTCTACACTGAGTTAAAGTCTTCTCCTTCAGGTTAAAAATCCCCTATAAAGGAAATTATGGCATTGCTAGGATCCGTGTATCCCGGTTAAAGTAATCCTCCTTTACAACCAGTCACCCAACAGTTGTGACAAACAGACCTCTTTAGAGGTGACAAATTCTCTCTAAGGTCAACACTTTTAGCTTCACATCTTGGGCTTTGAACAAGATACAAATAGACTTTTCAGCTTCACATCTTGGGCTTTGAACAAGATACAAACCACCTTTCGCTTCACGTCTTGGGCTTTGAACAAGACACCAAAATACCATTTCCTCCCATAGAATAGGAGGAACTACGAACGCTCTGATTTCCCTGTTTCGGTAAACAGGAATACGTAGGCATAAGATTGAAAGAAAAATCTTAGTGAGCACACAAAACAAAAACCCAAAATCCCATACTCTCACATTCAAAAGCATCAGTCCTAACATCCTAACCCTTGTTCCCCGCTATAAGATCCTAGAAAGAAAGAAAACCGTACTGGCGAAAATATAAATAACCAGTACAAAGGCCCCCCCACATTGATAGCATCCGTAACCTAACAGACCGCTGTTTAAACTCAGTATGCAAGCAGGGTTAATTGGAGACATCTATTTCCCTTCCTTCATCAGCTTTAATAGGATAAAAATGAATCGACCTGTAGTTTAAGCTCAACCGCAGAGAGCGACCAGCGCTTAAGAACCGCGTCCAAAATCGCTCGTTACACATGCTAAGCATCTTCCATGTTATTTTTTGTCTGAAGCAATGAATACTGCATGCTATATTCCTATAGAGTTTTCAACACCAAAACCAAGGTCATGATGAAATCTATTAATGTTGTGATAGATGATTCAACTATGAAGAAGAATACGGATGTCAAAGATGATGTTGAAACATCACTTCAGGTGACTGATACTTCTGAAAATGTGGCTGATGCTGATAACAACAATGAAGCTGCGGCTGTTGAGGATGATAACACTTAAGCCAACAAAGGTCCCTCTATCAGAATTCAGAAAGATCATCCCAAGGAACTCATTATAGGAAATCCTAATGAAGGGATTATCACTAGATCAAGGGAGGTGGTATCTAATTCTTGTTTTGTCTCTAAGATTGAACCCAAAAATTTGAAAGAGGCTTTAACTGATGAATTCTGGATCAATACCATGCAAGAAGAATTAGAACAATTTAAGAGGAATGAAGTTTGAGATTTAGTTCCTAGACCTGAAGGAACAAATGTCATTGGTACAAGGTGGGTCTATAAGAATAAATCCGATGAGAATGGAATTGTCACCAGAAATAAGGCCAGACTTGTGGCTCAAGGGCACACTCAAATTGAAGGAGTAGATTTTGATGAGACTTTTTCTCCAATTGCTCATCTTGAATCAATAAGATTATTGCTAGGAGTGATATGTCCACTAAAGTTCAAGCTATTTCAGATGGATGTGAAAAATGCCTTCTTGAATGAGTACTTGAATGAGGAAGTGTATGTTGAACAACCAAAAGGGTTTATTGATCCTACTTTTCTAGATCACGTGTACAAATTGAAGAAAACTCTTTATGGGCTAAATCAAGCTCTTAGGGCTTGATATGAAAGGCTGACAGAATTTCTTGTCAATAATGGGTACAAGAAAGGAGGAATAGACAAAACCTTATTTGTTAAAGAAAAGGATGGCAAACTCATGATTGCTCATATTTATGTGGAGGACATTGTATTTGGTGGGATGTCAGACTAGATGATCCAACATTTTGTCAAACAGATACAATCTGAATTTGAGATGAGTCTTGTAGGTGAATTAACCTATTTTCTTGGACTTCAAGTGAGACAGATGTTTTCATCTCACAAGGTAAGTATGCCAAGAACTTAGTAAATAATTTTGGTATAGAGAATGCTAGTCACAAGAGAACTCTTGCACCTACTCATTTGAAGCTATCTAAAGATGAAAATGGTGTTAATGTGGATCAAAGTTTGTACAGAAGCATGATAGGTAGTCTGGTGTATCTCACAGCTAGTAAACCTGACATCACATTTGCTATTGGTGTTTGTGCAAGGTATAAATCTGAGCCCAAAACTAGTCACATCAATCAAGTGAAGAGGATTTTGTAGTATGTCAATGGTACAAGTGACTATGGTATGTTATATTCTCATGGTTCTGATGCTATGCTTATTGGATGTTTCTTTTTGGGAAACAATCTTATCTCTTGGTTCAGTAAGAAGCAAAATTTTGTGTCCCTATCCACTGCAGAGGTTGAGTATATTGCAGCAGGAAGCAGCTGCTCTCAAATGATTTGGATGAAGCAGATTTTAAAAGAGTATAATATCAAGCAAGATGTTATGTCATTATACTGTGACAACTTGAGTGCTATCAAAATTTCTAAGAATCATGTTCAACATAGCAGGACAAAGCATATTGACATCCGTCGTCATATTATTAGGGATCTTGTTGAGGATAAAATTGTTACTCTTGAACTTGTGGCCACAGAGAAGCAACTAACTAATATTTTTACCAAAGCTTTGGATTCAAATCAGTTTGAGAAGTTAAGGGGAGAACTGAGAATTTTCATTTTTGATGAATTATAGCAATTAATGTTGCTTGTGCAGAAGACAAGGAAGAGGAAGGAGCTAGTGCTAATATTTCAAATGTCTTTGTTGTTGGATAATTTATGGCTACAAAGGGGGAGTAATAATAATGGTTGTTTGGTTGGTTGTGGTAGTAGTAATTTCAGTGCTACTATTTTAAGATGGTGTATAAGGAAGAGGAACATGAGAATGACTTCTATTATTCTAAGGGTTCTTCTGACTATTCTGTTGTGATGTCTTACCTTATGTCTTGACATCATGTTTTTTTTTTTTGCACCCGTATGTTTTTGCTTGTATTACAGAATTAGAAGTGTTGTGGTTGTGTTCTTGAGGGGGAGCTTTGTGAAAGGGGGAGCTGTATCTGCATCTGAATTAATGGTCATGCAATTCAAGGGGAGTTATGTTTTTTTTGGTGTTTTTGATGCATAGGTTTGCTGCTATTTATGTGATGTCTGATAAGATGTCTTGACATGATGCTTTAGTTGTTTTGGAAGTTCTTGGTTCTTGTTGTGTAAGAGTTTATTTCTCTTTGTGAGGTTATTTTTATTTCCGCTATGTGTGCCTCTTATTTGTTTTAGTGTGCTTTTGGTTATCTTGTGTATGTTTTTTATAGTTCTTTTGGGATTGTTGTTGTTTCTCCAGTGTTTCATGAAAATCTTGTTTTAGCCAAAATTTTCCAAAGGGGGAGATTGTAAGTTCTGTGATTTTGAGATTGACAACAATTTTGTTAAAATAAGTATCACAGCAAGATGTTGAGCCAAATGTCTTGACATGTTGGTAAGACATCATTGATGATCAGCACGATCTCGTGACATGATGTCATGACATGTTATACCAGACGATTAGAGCTTTATGCATTTGGAAGATTTGTTACTTAAAGTGTGAGATTCTATATGATTTTAGTTCACACGCTGTCGTAATCAAAAAAGGGTTATTTTAGGAACATCTGTCTATGCCAGAAGTATATTTGTTTCATAAAAAAGATCTTGGAGACTTTTTCGGAAACATTATATTTTGTTGCTATTTTTATGCAGAAGATTCTGCATGATAATTGGGGTTACTGTTTTGGGATTTGCGAGTTATTTAGTTGAAGAGCTCAAGTCCATGCTGATCAAAGACTATAAAAGGAGCAGTTCTAAACCTAATGCATTAGAGAAGTCGTATATTGAAAGAAAGAGTATTAGGGTTTAGTGTGTCTTTGTTATTTGTGATCCACTCTTATATCACTTTGATATCTGAGTTGGACTGTGTTGTTTGTGCATTTGTGAGCCATTCATGTACCTCTTAGGTGCGTGAATTGGACTGAATTTTGAGTTGTAATCACTCATAAGCTTTTAAGCAAAAAGTGAATTTTGTGTCATTGGAAGCGTGTCTTTTATTGTTCATTGTTATTGAGTTTATCACTGTTGTGTGATTGAGAGAAGTGAGAGGGGTCTCATATCTAGGAGTTCATAGGTAGAAATAGTACGGGTAGTGATTATGTGAGAAGTCGTAAACCAGAGGTTGTTTGCTGAGGCTTTAAACTAATACAATTATAGTGGATTTCCTTCCTGGCTTGGATACCCCCAGGTGTAGGTGATGTAGCACCGAACTGGGTTAACAGTTGATTGTGTTATATATATTCAAGCATTTAATTTAACTGCATAATTGTTGGTGTTGACATACTGTCCTGATCAGAGCCTCGTGACATCTTACTCGACATCTGGTGTCTGTTACCAGAATTTCATTAATGATATTTAGTGATCCATAATGAATCACACAATCGCAACCATACTTAATGTAATCCACCCTTATGGATTACCGCCAATATAATAAAACACACCATCCCAATCATTCACAACACATCAATTACTTTGTAAATATGAACCTCATCCATATTCGTCACCTCATACACTTCTTAAAAAATATTTTATCCATGAAACAAAGTTATAGCCCTTTGTTTAAGTTAACCAACGCTTCAAATCCCATCCCAAAATGATTTGTGAGTTGAAAGTTATGATCAAAACCGTGCACAAAGGGGTTACTAAAAAGTTGCTATTTTATGAAATTTCCAATACGATTTTCATCTCCTTCAACCCTAAAAAAGTCCATGAATTCATCACCAAAAATATTTTATCCCTGAAACAAAGTTATAGCGCTCTGTTTCATCTACCCAGCCTTTCAAACCCCACCTCAAAATGATTTACGAGTTGAAAGTTATGATCAAAACCGTGCACAAATGCGTTACTAAAAAGTTGTTGTGTTTTGAAATTTCCAACACAGTTTTCATCTTCTTCAACCCGAAAAATGTCCATGAAATCATCACAAAAAATATTCCATGGTTTTAAGCTCAATCATAAACATATCAATATCAATCACTACTCATACTCATATAATCACACTAATAAATTCACAATTTTATACCCAACCATCATCATAATCATCATCTCAAACCCTTAACATACAAAAAACATAAAATTCAGCAACAATTCAAAATTCATCATCAATAAATATCAACTGCTATATCCACAAAAATTACAATTCATTTCTCACAATCATGGTCACAAATCAACAACAGTCATAACATGACATAAGACCAACATAAGAGGGTAAGGGCCCCTCACTACCCTCTCATGATTAGATAACCTTATAGAAATAGTTCCCCCATTTACCTTAGATTTTTAAGCTCCAAGATCTTTTACAATTGTGGTTTTCTTCTTCTTCCTACCCTTGCCTCTTGCCCTAGTGTTGCGATGAGAATCGGATATTAAGCTATTAATTAACTTGAATCACAAATCATGAAGTTCACCACCGAGATTTGATTTATCCAAAGGAAAGGGTAAAGATCGCAAAAACCATAAGGGTGCTATGTAGGAACACAACTGAGAGATCTAAGGTTCGGGGGTTAGTTATACCTAGGGAAGGTGTTAGCATCCTAAGTATCTGTAGTATTCTACAGGAAACTCTTGTTAGTATTTGTGTTATGCTAATGTTTTCTTGCTAAGGGAATGTGCTAAGGTAAAGACCTAGGGGTATATACACTAAGTATGCTCGCCAATACACCGCATCTCGTGCCTACGTATCATGACGGGAATGGAATCAGATCATTCGTAGTTCCCCTCGCTACGGGGTAAAAGGGTGAGAAATAGAAAGGTGAGAAAAATAAAAGGTGGCACGCTAGGATCTCACAATCCTATGCCTATGTATTCTCAAGATGAACTTGAGAAATTAGAGCGACCGTAGTTCCCCTCAACAGGGGTGAGGAACTCTTGACTGTGGTCAAGGTTCCAAGGGAAAGTAAGTGTCTATGGCAAGACACCTACATGGAGTGCGACGACTCCAAACCTAAGGCTAGGTAAAACGGGGAAAGAAGTGTCCACGGCGAAACACCTAAATAGAGCACGACGACTCTAAACCTAAGGTTAGGTAAAACGGAAGGCAAGTCTTGATCGCGCGGCGGCGTGAGATAAGGGAATGACGGACAAGGTTATCCTAAATGACATGGCAGGCAACTGGGAAGGATCATTTCCTTTGGAATATGAGGAACAGAGGAACAAAGAGAAGAGCTCAGGAATCAAGAGTAAAATGAATAGCAACATATATACACCAAATGTAACAAGATCTAAATGAAAATCCGAACACCGGGAATTAGGGACTAATCTGTCATACCCCAAATTTTGACCACTAAGATTTCCCATCATTGTGCAAATCATCATCACAATATGGAGTAACCATCATACCTCATCAATCTCCTCAGAGATGTTTGAGCATTCACCACAATCAACTTAGGGTTTCAAGCCCTCTCTGAGCTTTAGACAAAGGATCAATCAAGGAATGACATGATCTTCAACTTGTCTAAACCTCTCAAACATCCACAATGGATCAAGAGGACTCCCAAATCAAGGATCAAGCACAAGGTTGCAACATTCCAAGTGGATTAAGCCTCAAGATCGCCAGTGTCACCAAATTAGGGTTTTGGTCGACCAGGGCCTCCATATGGAAATTTTCCTCTGGGCATGAGCCAATGCTTCAAAGCATAACCTAATATACTCCATGGAACACCATGGACCCAATCATCAAGTCAATTTAGCCTCAGGGGATGCATTCATCAAAAATCAGGAATTAGGGTTTCTTGACCTAATTCACCCCTAAGTTGACTTTTGGGACAAATCATGAGCCAAGACCTCAAGAAATGATTTGAGGGTCTCTAATAAACTACATTGATCCATTTGTACCAATGGATTGATCCAAGAAACTTGATTCACAAGTTTCAAGTTCATCAGAACCACAATTAGGGTTTCGCGGGAAAAGTCAACTGTACCTTTGACTTTACACCAAGACATGCTCCCAAACCTTGGGACATGATTCAATACACCCTACAACACCTATGAAATCAATCCATCAAGTTTTATTTAGGCCAAGGACTTGATTTCATAGAGGATCGCACAGTTTGGAATTCATCTAACAAAAAGTCAACTGTGCACAAAAGTCAACTTTAACTTTTTGAGATTTTTCACAATTATGGTTATTTAACCCTAAAATGATGTTAATGTGTGATTGGAATCATCATTCATCAAGAAAAATCAAGAAAAGTGGGATAACTTGTAAAAGGGGTAACCATAAAAAACTTAGAAATTTTCTAAGTTATGGAACAAAGTGGCTAGGGTACCAACTTTGGAGGATCATAACTCCTAAACCGCAAGGCCATTTTTCCCCATTCAAAGCTGGATTTGTAGCCCTAATGGCCCTCTACAAAAGCTTCAACTACATCTCATTCCAATTCATCATGGATTTTGAGTTATGGAATGATCAAAAGGGCTGAAAACATGAAATGCCACTTTTTCCAACACTTAGTGAAATTTTCACTAAGTCAGAATCTGTCTTGCTTTTTTTCTAAAAGTAGGGGGATTTTTCACTTGGATCCAAAAAGTATCAAGACCAACTATGATCACACACATGTTGTATCATATGAGGGCTTTCCAAAATGGCAAAGAACTCCATGAAACTCCACTTAAGCCATGAGGTATGACCATGCCAATATGCCTTGCTGCAAACTGTCATGGCAAGGCAGATTTGGGGATTTTGCTCGATTTGCTCAAATTTTGCAAAGGGAAAGCAAATCTATCCATCTGAACACCTCAAGGGGGACCAAGGAGGGACAAACACTGATCCATCAACCTCCAAAGTCCTTGGAACCAAAAGTAGCATGCCAAACCTAGAAATCCCTAAAGAGGGGACAAGACTCCAATTTTGTTTTGGAGCATTTAATGGATGCACCAAGGTGGCATGGACTGAGCCATTTCCAATTGAATTCAGTCAAGACTTATCCAAGAACTAGGGAACCAGCAGCCTGTGCTCTAACCTCTAGTCAATGGCTAGAGGAGACTTGGATTCCCATTGATCAACATTGGCCAAACTTTTGCAGCAGTTGCCATTCACTATTACAGCCAAAATAAACTTACTCTACTATAAATAGAGCTAATTTGTGCTCACTTTGAGTACACCAAAGCACTACAACACTTGCTTTCCTCAAAATCTCTTTCTCTAGGCAAAAATGCCTTCTTTAGCAAGGTAACTCGGAGTTTTTAAGTTAGAGAGCAATTCCATCACAGCTCGTGATCCAAACACATCCAATATGTCATATCTAAGTTGTCCAAACTCCCATAAGTGACCTGTAACACCAAAATCTCAAAGTCCCCTCTCAAAACCTCAAAATTGGACTTTCGTGCATTTTTCAAGCCATGTCTCGATTCAGTCACTTTCCAAACCAGATAAAACCTCAAACATACTCCAAATATCATCCTTGAACTGTCTCAAATGGTTCCACACATCTGGAACATCATTTGAGAGAGTTGCTATTTTGGCCATTTTGGCCCCTTTTGCAAGAAATGGCCAATTTCCATTCCTGAGGTTTCCAGCTGGTTCCAACCACTCTAAAAGCTTCTAAGGGATCATTTTAGGGTGTCCAAAGCATCAAAACATTTCTGGAACAAAGCACTTGGTAGATAGCCCAAACTCCAAAAAGAGGTAAGCATCACAACTTGAACTCTCTGAAACATGCCTTGCTTTGAAGTCCACTGATCATACATCTCTTATACATGTTATATGCGTTGTGTTTGCACCAATTTATCATGTAATTCATACCTGTACCAAGAGGTAGCACAGAAAATACAAAACATGGCCTATTTCAAAACCACTATCGGGTTTTGAGGAGGATTTGTTTTCTGGGAAAACCACCACCACCATTGGATTCCTTAGGAAATTCTTGGCCAGATGCATATAAATTTTGCCTCCATCCATGGAGAAATGAGAAAGTTATGGCCTTCACATTTCTAGCCAAAATCTTGCCTTGCATTGCCTTAGGCCAGGCCAAAAACAAGGCAAACCTTGTATATTTGTGGTTGTGTTTCAATACACGGATGTATCACCACCCCAGTGGTAAGGCGTGCATGTTGTACACAAGAGGTCCGAGGTTCGAATCCCCCTCGCCCCATACCCTCTTTTTGCTTTTTTTTTTTCCACTTTTTACTATTTTTCATATTGTTTCTTAATGATTTGAAAAATTAATAACTTCCTCAATTTTAATTATTTTTTATTGGTTCTTTTTGCAAAAAATACAAAAATATTGAAATATTTTATTCCATAAAAAAATAAAATTAATATTATTTATTTAATATAGTTGGTATTTTTGTGAATAAATTCATTTTTAATTGTTTTTAAACATTTAAAAGTGAATATTTATTTTGAAAATCAAAACCAAATGAGTTCTAAATCATCTTGTGATTAAAACCTCATTTTTCAAATCTTAAACAAAAATCACAAGTGGTTTATTCAAATCTATTTGGTATTTTTATTATTTTATTGATTTTCTTTAAATATTTACTTTTAAAGAAAAACAAAATTAGGGTTTCTTTGATTTCAACCCTCATCAAACTTTTTCAAAACACGTTGGGCCTCTATTAGAGTGTAAGACCCATCCCATTTGTAAATACACCACTTTTTGGGCCTCAGTCATTGTATAAGTCCCATTGTATTTTCAAAAACAACGGCGCGATCGTCGCCTTTTTAACAAAATCCTTGGGCCTCTCCTTGAGCTGTAAGCCCCATCACTGATACAAAAACACTTGGGACTCTAATAGAGTGTAAGACCCAATCCCGCTTTGAAACCAAAATAGTTTGGGCCTTAGTCATAGTATAAGTCCCAACACATTTTCAAAAATCCTGCGCGATCGCCATTTTTCAAACAGCTTAATGGGCCTCTCCTTGAGCTGTAAGCCCCACCACTTGTGCAAAAACAACTTAGTGGGTCTCTAATAGAGTGTAAGACCTAATCCTTTTTGAAACCAAACCAATTTTGGGCCTCAATTTTGGGTCTCTGTACAGTTTGCAAAACAACGGTGCAATCATCGTTAAACCTTGGGCCTCTCCTCGAGCTGTAAGCCCCAACAACGTTTCAAAGCACTTTCTCCTTTGATTTTGAATATATGTTGTTACCAAAACTTTCTTTGTTGAACAACTAACCAAACAGCATGGAAGCTCTACAACGGGTAAGTGTTTATTGTAACGCCCCGATTTGTTTAATTGTATTTATTTATTTCCTTTATGTGAATTTTGTGAAATGTGTGAATTTATTGTATTTTACCTGCTAATTGAGTTAATTGGTTAAATTCCCTGATAGGTAAAATATTTGCAATAAATTATAATTTCTTTTCAACTTTTATTTCCCGAAATATATTTCATCGCTGTTTATGTTTTATCGCATTTTGAGAGCGTTTGGGAGATATTTGAGCGTAAGGGCAAAATGGTCATTTTGGGTAGTTAGATATTTTGTTATAAAATGGGAAAAAGAGAGAAAAGAAAGAGAAAGGAAAGAAAGAAAGAAAAGAGAAAGAGAAGAGAAGGAAAAAGAGAGAAGAGGAGAAATAGGAAAAAGTGAAGAAGCTCCATTCCAAGCGCGATTAATCGGGTAAGGGTGAGAAGTTTCGATTATATTTCGATTGTGTATGTATATGTGTATGTTTTCTTGGATTGTTCATTGTGTTTATATAGTTTTCATTTTAGGTTGAAATGGTAGAAATGAGTAAAATCGATGTTTTCACGGTTAGAATTTGGAATAAGTTGTGTAGTATAGTCGGGTGAGGATAAGAATTCATCGGGAATGGTTGTTTGTGTGTTTTCGAGTGGTTTTGAGCGAGTTTGAAGTTGGGATAAATTGATAAAATTATGTTTCAAAATATTTCAAAAATGGAAAATGTGTTGGATGGCTTTTTAATAGTGAAAATATTGAAGTACGTTGAATTCTGAGATCGCAGCTTTTTACAGAATCGAAATCGGAGGTCCGGAAGGCATTTAACGATCGAAAACTGAGTTTTTAACAAAGTCTGCGCAGTGTGAGTCGACCTAAAGTACTTTTGGTCGACCTAAATAACCTTGAGTCGACCCAATACTCGACGCAAGCATACCCGCGCGTTACACAAAATTTCCAAAATGTCAGATTTTGTTTTCTTCATAACTTTTGAACCGTAAGTCCGTTTTGACCCCCGTTCGAAGCGTTGGAAAGCTAATGAAATATTCTTTTTATTAA
This sequence comes from Lathyrus tuberosus, assembly GCA_022829125.1. Lineage (NCBI taxonomy): Eukaryota > Viridiplantae > Streptophyta > Magnoliopsida > Fabales > Fabaceae > Lathyrus > Lathyrus tuberosus. Next base: position 2,813,658 of record JALAZF010000233.1, read on the forward strand.
AAATGGTTTGGAGGGTAAAAGATGATTTAATTAATTCGTGTTTTTGAGAATTAGTCGGGTTGTCGGGTTTTTATCGCGTTAAATGCGTGCGGTCGGTGTTTTACCGTGTGTTGTGCTATTGTTATATAACGTGGAGCTTTTATGTGGTTTATATGATGTTGAAGCGTGTGATACATTGTTGTGATTGTTGTGGACTTATAGCAAAATACTTTGTTGAATTGAATACAAATGTATGGTATTAATGTATGTTGTTGTGGGTAGCCTTTGTGGCGTGAATCCTAATGTTGTGAATATCATTGTATGATTGTAGGATTGTTGTGGTTGATGGTGAGTAATTCTATATGTGCATTGATATGAGTGTATATGCTAAAATGCTAATTGTTGTGGTTTGTGGATTATGATGAAATGCATTGTTTATGTGAAATTCAATGTGTGTTATTTGGTGGCCTTATGGAAAGTAAATGCATTGTTTGAATTGATTTCCAATGCATGAATATGATGAGGAGATAATTCATATTATTGATTTTTGAAGATGCATTTGATTGTCATGAGTCATTGTATGCCAAGCATCATGATATGCATCTTGTGATGTCGTGTGCCCTTGTGGGGAGTGAGTGACGAAACGATTCCAGAGGGAATCCGCTATAACATCGTGTGCCTTATACAAAGAGGTGTGAGCGATGATTATAGACGATCGTGTGCCTTATACAAAGAGGTGTGAGCGATCGGGTCGTGTGCCTTATATAAAAAGGTGTGAGCGATCCATAAACGTCGTGTGCCTTATATAAAGAGGTGTGAGTAACGGGGAACATCGTTTGCCCGATGGGGAGTTACACTAAGTAACAAGCGATGATTCCAATAGTTCCTGAGTGAACTGATGATGAGAATGATGGATGGATGGTACCGCATTGCATTGCATAGAGTCGTTGTGTCGGTCTCTGTGCATTTGCATGAATCATGAATGGATTGATTATGTGTGGAAAATCATGAATGGATTGATTATGTGTGGGAAATTGTGAATGGATGCCTTAGGTGTGGAAAATTGTGAATTGGTTGATTATGTGATGTTTGTGATAGCATTGGTGATTTGATATGCATTAGTGATAAGTGCATTGATTATGGATGGTATGTTTTATGTATAGACATATGCTATATATGAATATATGTGATGTGGTGGTGTGTTTCCATATGTCATAACTTTGGTATGCCTTATGTGTGAATATATGAGTATGTTGGTATAATCGATATATGCTATGTGTATTAGTATGTGATGCTTGTGGTGAGAATAACTATGCATGTGAATTTATATGTGTTGCATATTATTATGCAATCTTGATTTAGTTTTTATTTCTCACCCTTTTGCTGTGGTTTGTTGCTCTATGAGGCAATTGCAGATTAGTATCTTGGAGGCTTTTGTGAAGATTAGTTCTCCATCCTTTTATCGGTCTGTCTGCTCTAATACGTAACACGGGAGTCAGGGAACGCTTTTGTTATATATGTATACATTTGTTGGAACTATTTTGTATTACCTTTGTATGAATATTTTAATGTTATAAAATAATTTATTTTGTAAAACAAGTCAGTTATGTATCTTTCCGCTTTATTCCATAATTGAACTTTCCTTTTGTTGGAAAAAGTTTCCCTTTTTGGTTTATTCCATTTTGTGTTATGTATCAAATATATGAGCAGGGATTGTGTTTTCTTTCTTTAAATGTGGCATCCTTGTTTCTGTCTAAGGATAAAAATTTTATTCACTCTGGTTTATTTATGTATTATTTATCTGCGGTGGGAATTGGGGTGTTACATTAGTGGTATTAGAGCAGGTTGGTCTGTCCGGCCAAGTTGTTGAGTCTGTGTGGCATGACAGTTGAATACTGTCGATGTTGTTTGTCCCTTAGTATGTGATATGTGTGTGAAACACTGTCAGTGCTTTCTGGTTTCCTAATCCTTTGTCTTCAGGTGTGAGAATGAGATAAGTGGGGGAGAAGCTTGTACTTCTCCAAGTTGCTTCAGTTGTGGAGCGTTGGTTGCAAGAGTGCAAGTGTTGTTTGGACAGTGTTGTTCCCGATTCCTGAGGGAATGTGGAGGTAAGGTTTATGTCAACTAAGGATTTGTGCCTTAGGTAGTTTTGTGCACGGGATGCAAGAAATGCTATTATAGTTTGGTAAAGACGGTTTATGCCCCATCATGATTGTCGGCTGTCTATTGACAAATTGAGGAACTGATCACCCTTAATCTCTTATTGATAGTAGACGGAATTATGTTGGATGGAATAGACGTGTCTTTCCGGCTGGGATAGTGTGTGCCATGAATTGTTTGGAATTAAGGAAATGATTACAGATTGTTTTGGCGAGTCGATTAAGATTTTTATATCTGAAAATGAGGCGGATTCGAGGTTTTTGTATGTTGGTCCAGTTGGGAAGTCATTGAGAGAGAACGATTGGGTATCGTTAATGGTTGTTCTCAGAGAGTAGAGTGTGAACTCAAATTTGACGAAGGTGAGGATTTAAGGTTTGGATTTGCTAAGTAAGTAGAAGAACTTTTAGGAAGTGAAACTCAGATGTTTGTTATGTTTGTGATGATAGTGTTTTGGAAGTTGGCAGGAAGCCATAGTGATGGGCCGTCAGTTGTGCATGGTTTTCAGATGTGTTTTTGGATGAAACATTAGTGTGTCGACTTGAAGAGGTCCAACATGGTTGGTAAGGAAAAGGATGACAGCATGAGGTTGCGTGTTAATCAGTGAGTAGTATGGAAACTTGCGGTTGTGTTCTGGATAGCTTGAGTTTTGAATTGTGACGAATCGCGAACAATTTGAAGTTCCTTGATGGTATTACTTTTGTTATGGGTTGAGATCTCGTGTCAACAGAAACCTTGAGTGAGTTGGAACCCCGTAAGAAGAATTGATATGGAATATGGTAACCAGAGATTGTTAAGCTATTTTGGATAAATTGTTTCGGGCTCAGAATGAATTTTGAAGGTTGTATATGTTATGGTGGTGGAGTATATGAATCGTATCTTCCATACTTGTTTGGATAAGTTCATAGTGATGTTTATTGGATGATATTATTATTTATTTTAAATCAAAGGATGAGTATGTAGAGTATTTGAGGATTAGTTACAAGGGTTGAAAGAGAGGGAGTTTTCTGCTAAATTATCGAAGTGAGAATTTTGATTGAAAGATGTTAGTTTTCTTGGTTATGTTATTTCCGATAATGGTATTGTTGTGTATCTATCCAAAATAGATGCAGCTCTACATTGAGAGATTCCAAAGTCGGTTAAGGAGATTAGAAACTTTTGGGCTTAGTTGGTTGTTACTGCAGGTTATGGAAGACTTTGCTAAGTTTGTACTTCTGTTATCTCAATTGACTTACAAAGGGCGAGTCGTTTGTTTTGGATGTTCGTTGTGAGTAAGTTTTGGTGAGCTGAAGTAGAATTTGTCTACGGCTCCAGTTTTGATTCTGTGCGATCCTAATGAACCGTTTGTGAGGTATTGGGATACGGCTATGATGAGTTTATCAGTGTGTTATTGCGAGAGGGTAAAGTCATTTCTTATGCTTTACGATAATTGAGGATTCATGATTTCAAGATGGCTTCGGTTACTTTTGTGTTGAGAATCTGGAGGTATTATTTTGAGGGTTTTAGGTTCAAGGTGTTTGGTAATCACAAGGGTTTAGAGTACTTGTTTGGTGAGAAGGAATAAAGTAGGAGACAACGAGGATGGTTGGAATTCTTGATGAGTTATGACTTTAGCTAGAATTATCCTATTGGTAAAGTTAATGTCGTGCGTGATGAGCTAAGTCGAAAGTTTTTATACATGTCTATTTTGATGGTCAGAGGATTAGAATTATTTGAGCAGTTTAGAGACTTGTGTCTGGTGTGTAAGCTAACACAGCAGAGTGTGAGGTTGGGTATATTAAATGCGAACAGTGATTTTTGGTGAATATGAGAAAGAGTTAGACTTTGGGCGTGAAATTGGTAGTTTTGATGGTTACGAGTAATCAGAGTGCGCAATGGAAGCGTGATATGGCACAATTCGTATATGCGTGTGTGACTGGTAAGAGTTTAAAGGTTGAACAGTGGAAAACGGTAGGAATGATGAGACCATTGGACGTTTCAGAATGGAAGTGATAGGTGGAAGGTTTGAATATTATTCATGGGCCACTATGTAGATGGATGTTTTGGTACATGTTCGATTGAGGAATCGTAGCATTGTTGTACTGATGTTGCGTGACAAGGATGTTGGTATTGTGGTTATGTAGAGGTTGTTGAAACGATGTTGTGTCGTGGAACTTTAGGTTCTTGTCTTTGTTGTTGCCTCGTTTCTATCGTGTTGGTTCGAGTGCGACTAGCTAATTCCTGTGTGGGGAATTAGGGGAGTGTTACCTATGGTGAGGGTAACGATCTTGTTGTGTTTTGGTTCAAGAGTGAACCCGTGTGTTCGTAACTTGGGTATTCTTGGAGTCGTGAGTTGGTCGTCAAGTGCATTGTATGGGCTTTGCATCTTGTCGTTGTAGTTGTCATTGTTGTCGTGTCGTTGTTGTAGCTGCTGTTAGCAAGGTGGTTTGTCAGTTTGTGGTATTCGTGGTGTGCCTAGTGTTGGCATGTTAGTTGGTTAGTCGGATGCGAGAATCGTATCTGGAGTTATTCGTATCAGTTATATTTTCGAGGACGAAAATATCTAAGTGGGGGAGAGTTGTAACGCCCCGATTTGTTTAATTGTATTTATTTATTTCCTTTATGTGAATTTTGTGAAATGTGTGAATTTATTGTATTTTACCTGCTAATTGAGTTAATTGGTTAAATTCCCTGATAGGTAAAATATTTACAATAAATTATAATTTCTTTTCAACTTTTATTTCCCGAAATATATTTCATCGTTGTTTATGTTTTATCGCATTTTGAGAGCGTTTGGGAGATATTTGAGCGTAAGGGCAAAATGGTCATTTTGGGTAGTTAGATATTTTGTTATAAAAAGGGAAAAAAAGAGAAAAGAAAGAGAAAGGAAAGAAAGAAAGAAAATAGAAAGAGAAGAGAAGGAAAAAGAGAGAAGAGGAGAAAGAGGAAAAAGTGAAGAAGCTCCGTTCCAAGCGCGATTAATCGGGTAAGGGTGAGAAGTTTCGATTATATTTCGATTGTGTATGTATATGTGTATGTTTTCTTGGATTGTTCGGTTGTGTTCATATAGTTTTCATTTTAGTTTGAAATGGTAGAAATGAGTAGAAATCGATGTTTTCACAGTTAGAATTTGGAATAAGTTGTGTAGTATAGTCGGGTGAGGATAGGAATTCATCGGGAATGGCTGTTTGTGTGTTTTCGAGTGGTTTTGAGCGAGTTTGGAGTTGGGATAAATTGATAAAATTATGTTTCAAAATATTTCAAAAATGGAAAATGTGTTGGATGGCTTTTTAATAGTGAAAATATTGAAGTACGTTGAATTCTGAGATCGCAGCTTTTTACGGAATCGAAATCGGAGGTCCGAAAGGCATTTTACGATCGAAAACTAAGTTTTTAACAAAGTCTGTGCAGTGTGAGTCGACCTAAAGTACTTTTGGTCGACCTAAATAACCTTGAGTCGACCCAAGACTCGACGCGAGCATACCCGTGCGTTACACAAATTTTCCAAAATGTCAGATTTTGTTTTCTTCATAACTTTTGAACCGTAAGTCTGTTTTGACCCCCGTTCGAAGCGTTGGAAAGCTAATGAAATATTCTTTCTATTAAAAATGGTTTGGAGGGTAAAATATGATTTAATTAATTCGTGTTTTTGAGAATTAGTCGGTTTTTCGGGTTTTTATCGCGTTAAATGCGTGCGGTCGGTATTTTATCGCGTGTTGTGCTATTGTTATATAACGTGGAGCTTTTATGTGGTTTATATGATGTTGAAGCGCGTGATACGTTGTTGTGATTATTGTGGCCTTATGGCAAAATACTTTGTTGAATTGAATACAAATGTATGGTATTAATGTATGTTGTTGTGGGTAGCCTTTGTGGCGTGAATCCTAGTGTTGTGAATATCATTGTATGCTTGTAGGATTGTTGTGGTTGATGGTGAGTAATTCTATATGTGCATTGATATGAGTGTACATGCTAAAATGCTAATTGTTGTGGTTTGTGGATTATGATGAAATGCATTGTTTATGTGAAATTCAATGTGTGTTATTTGGTGGCCTTATGGCAAGTAAATGCATTGTTTGAATTGATTTCCAATGCATGAATATGACGAGGAGATAATTCATATTGTTGATTTGTGAAGATGCATTTGATTGTCATGAGTCATTGTATGCCAAGCATCATGATATGCATCTTGTGATGTCGTGTGCCCTTGTGGGGTGTGAGCGACGAAACGATTCCAGAGGGAATCCGCTATAACATCGTGTGCCTTATACAAAGAGGTGTGAGCGATGATTATAGACGATCATGTGCCTTATACAAAGAGGAGTGAGCGATCGGGTCGTGTGCCTTATACAAAGAGGTGTGAGTGATCCATAAACGTCGTGTGCCTTATACAAAGAGGTGTGAGCGACGGGGAACATCGTTTGCCCGACGGGGAGTTACACTAAGTAACAAGCGATGATTCCAATAGTTCCTGAGTGAACTGATGATGAGAATGATGGATGGATGGTACCGCATTGCATTGCATAGAGTCGTTGTGTCGGTCTCTGTGCATTTGTATGAATCTTGAATGGATTGATTATGTGTGGAAAATCATGAATGGATTGATTATGTGTGGGAAATTGTGAATGGATGCCTTAGGTGTGGAAAATTGTGAATTGGTTGATTATGTGATGTTTGTGATAACATTGGTGATTTGATATGCATTGGTGATAAGTGCATTGATTATGGATGGTATGTTTTATGTATAGACATATGCTATATATGAATATATGTGATGTGGTGGTGTGTTTCCATATGTCATAACTTTGGTATGCCTTATGTGTGAATATGTGAGTATGTTGGTATAATCGATATATGCTATGTGTATTATTATGTGATGTTTGTGGTGAGAATAACTATGCATGTGAATTTATATGTGTTGCATATTATTATGCAACCTTGATTTAGTTGTTATTTCTCACCCTTCTGCTGTGGTTTGTTGCTCTATGAGGCAATTGCAGATTAGTATCTTGGAGGCTTTTGTGAAGATTAGTTCTCCATCCTTTTGTCGGTCTGTCTGCTCTGATACGTAACACGGGAGTCGGGGAACGCTTTTGTTATATATGTATACATTTGTTGGAACTATTTTGTATTACCTTTGTATGAATATTTTGATGTTATAAATCAATTTATTTTGTAAAACAAGTCAGTTATGGATCTTTCCGCTTTATTCCATAATTGAAGTTTCCTTTTGTTGGAAAAAGTTTCCCTTTTTGGTTTATTCCATTTTGTGTTATGTATCAAATATATGAGCAGGGATTGTGTTTTCTTTCTTTAAATGTGGCATCCTTGTTTCTGTCTAAGGATACAAATTTTATTCACTCTTATTTATTTATGTATTATTTATCCGCGGTGGGAATTGGGGTGTTACATTTATCCGCTTTCATTTACCGCTTTCATATTGTAGCGCGAGTTTTGTGTGTGGTTGCGAAGCACTATCGCTTTTGGGTACTACAACTCGATTTATTTTTTATCCTATTGAAGCTAATGAAGGAAGGGAAATAGATGTCTCCAATTAACCCTGCTTACAAACTGAGTTTAAACAGATAACTGTTGGTTTACAGATGCTACAAAGATTGTGGGTCTCTCTTAGGTTATTTTGTTAAGAACACAGGGTCTAGACTATTGATAGGATGTTAGGACTGATGCTTTTCAATTGATGTATAAAGGTATGGGATTTTGGGTTTTTTTATTAGTGTGCTCGCTAAGATTTTTTCAATCTTATGCCTACGTATTCCCGTTTAGCGAAACTGGGAAATCAGAGCGATCGTAGTTCCTCATATTCTATGGGAGGAAAAAGGTTGTTTTGGTGTCTTGTTCAAAGCCCAAGACGTGAAGCTAAAGGTGGTTTGTATCTTGTTCAAAGCCCAAGATGTGAAGCTGAAGGGTTTTGACTTTAGAGAGAATTTGTCATCTCTAAAGGGGAGTTGTTGATGTTTGTATGCTATGAACAAGGCACATCTTTGATGCTAAAAGGTTGATTGACTCAACTGAGGTTTTCTTTATACAAAGCCTAAAAGGAGGCTATTGACCCAACGAGAGGGTGCTTTTGTATCTCGTACGAAGCCCGAGATGGCGGCTGAAGGTGATTGACTCAACAAGAGAGTGCTTTTATGTGTCTCGTACGAAGCCCGAGAGAGAGGCTAAAAGGGATTGACTCAACAAGAGAGTCCGTTGTACCCAACAAGAGAATGTTTTTGTATGTATCTTGTACGAAGCCCAAGACGGAGGCTAAAAGGGTGATTGACTCAACAAGAGAGTCTTTTATATTCAACAAGAGAGTAATTTTGTATCTCGTACGAGGCCCGAGATGGAGGCTGAAAATGGGTTTGACTCAACAAGAGAGTCTTTTACACTCAACAAGAGAGTGATTTTTATCTCGTACGAAGCCCGAGATGGAGGCTAAAAGGAGATTGACTCGACAAGAGAGTCTTTTATACTCAACAAGAGAGTGTTTTAGTATTTCATACAAAGCCCAAGAGGAGGCTAACTTTCCTGAGGAAAGGATCATTATATAAAGCCTAAGAGGAGGCTATCTGTTGGCGACTGTTTCAGTTTAGTGACAGGTCCAGTATGTTGGATAGAATAGTAAATTAGTTATTATAAAGGGAACGATTAAAGGTATTGTTGTGCTTTGGGATTGATCAGAGGATCAGGGATATTTCCTGTTCTTTAAGGAAATGGGAAATCCAAAGGGTATTGAGACTGTCCAAGTCTACGGGTGTTTTGAGAAATCAATTTTCAGATAAATGAATGATCTTTGTATAATGCCCAAAAGAAGGCTGGTATGTTAAGGGATGAAGGTCAACCCATTAACTGGTCTGACACTTGACTTAGAAAGACAGCTCTAGCAAATTGATGACTATGTTCTGTTCCTATACCTGTAGAGGTCTCTAGGTCCTTGTATTAAGCCCAAGAGAAGGCATGAGAGATTTTAAGAAACTGAACCTTGTACAACGCCCAAGAGGAGGCGATGATGCTTTTAGGAAGCCTGTGGGTCCCCAAACCCCGAGAAGTTCAAGACATGCTATTCACGGAGAATAGATCAAGCCAGGAAAGTTCGAGAATTTGGAAGAAACTCAAGAGATGCCATTTACGGAGAAAAGATCATCTCTGGGGAGTAGAGTTTCTTTGACAATTTCTAAGGGTGACAGTCTGAGAAAAGGTTCACCGAGAATACTGCCTTTCTCTTTGTTCCATATTGTTTAACCCCAAGAGAAGGGAAGACTGTATCTGGAATCCTACGGGGGATTTAGTTTTGTTTGTATTTAAGAGTGACCAACAGGGCTTTACCTAGTGTTAAACGTAGTTGCCGGGGAAAACTCTAAATAACTATACTAGTATTACATAGTGGATATTTGACAGGTATATAAAACTTTGTGAAAGAAGACTTACAGTGAGCAACCCCACAATACAATTATATATATATGAAAGCGAGTAAAGAAAACGGGTAAACACTTACTCGGTTGTAGAGCTTCCATGTTGTTTGGTTAGTTGTTCAACAAAGAAAGCTTTGATAATAATATTATATTTGAAATCAAAGGAGAAAGTGCTTTGAAAGATTTGTTGGGGTTTACAGCTCAAGGAGAGGCCCAAGGTTTTATCAGTGATTACACTGTTGTTTTGAAATTGTACAGGGACTTATACAAGTGACTGAGGCCCAAAAAGGTTTTCTGTACAAAGGGATAGGTCTTACACTCTCTCAAGAGGCCCAAAGGTTTATTTGTATACAAGTGGTGGGGCTTACCGCTCAATGAGAGGCCCACTGTTTTATTTTGAAATGGCGATCGCGCCGAGATTTTCTTTTAACGCAGGGGGACTTATACAATGTCTGAGGCCCAAAATTGTTTTGGTTAAAAGGGGGGTTGGGTCTTACACTCTATTAGAGGCCCAAAGATTCATTTTTGTACAAGTGATGGGGCTTATGCTCAAGGAGAGGCCCATTTGGTTTTGTTTGAAAACGGCAATTGTGCCGAGGTTTTTGAAAATACAATGGGTCTTATACAATGACTGAGGCCCAAAGTGGTGTATTTACAAAGGGGATGGGTCTTACACTCTAATAGAGGCCTAGTGTGATTTTAAAAGAAAAGATGGGGCTTACAACTCAAGGAGAGGCCCAAAGTTTTTCCGTTTTGAAATGGCGATCGCACCAAGATTTTTGAAAACATAGTGGGTCTTATACAATGACTGAGGCCCAAAAAAAATTTTGGTTTTCAAAGGATTGGGTCTTACACTCTATTAGAGGCCCATAGGTTTGAAAATGATTTGTGAGGGTGAAAATCAAAGAAACCCTAATTTTGTTTTCCTTTAAAAGTAAATATTTAAAGAAAATCAAATAAAATGATAAAAATACCAAATAAGTTTGAATAAACCACTTGTGTTTTTTGTTTAAGGTTTGAAAAATAAGGTTTTAATCACAAGATGAATTAAAACTCATTTGGTTTTGATTTTGAAAGTAGATATTCACTTTTAAATGTTTAAAAAACAATTAAAAAGGAAATTATTCACAAAAATACTAATTATATTAAATAAATAATATAAACTTAATTTTTTTGTGGAACAAAGTATTTCAACATTTTTGTGATTTTTTGCAAAAAGAACCAATAAAAAATAATTAAAATTGAGGGAGTTATTAATTTTTCAAATCATTAAAAATAATAAGAAAAATAAAATATGAAAAAGTGGTAAAAAAGAGGATCTGGGGCGAGGGGGATTCGAACCCCAGACCTCTTGTGTATAGGGCACACGCCTTACCACTGGGGTGGTGATACACCCGTTGATTAAAACACAACCATAAATATACAAGGCTTGCCTTGTTTTTGGCCTGGCCCAAGGCAAAGGCAAGGCAAGATTTTGGTCAGAAACGTGAAGGTCATAACTTTCTCATTTCTCCATGGATTGGGACAAAATTTAGGTCTATCCTGCCTAGAATTTCACAAGGAATCCAATGGCGGTGGTGTTTTTTTCTTCAGATCATGCTCCTATTGAAAAACCCGATAGTGGTTTTGAAATAGGCCATGATTTGCATTTTCTATGCCATCTCTTGGTACAAGCATGAATTACATGATAAATTGGTGCAAACACAACACATATAACATGTATAAGAGATGCATGATCAGTGGACATCAAAAGAAAGCATGATTCAAAGAATCCAAGTTGTGATGCTTACCTCTTTTTGGAGCTTTTGTGCAATCTGCCAAGCCACTTGTTCCAAAAATGATTTGATGCTTTGGACACCCTCAAATGATCTCTTAGAAGCTTTTAGGATGGTTGGAATCAGTTGGAAACCTCAGGAGCAAGTTTGAGCTCTTTCTTGTAGAAGGGGCAAAAGTGACCAAAATAGCAACTCTCTCAAATGGTGTTCCAGATGTATGGAACCATTTGGGACAATTCAAGGATGATATTTGGAGTGTGTTTGAGGTTTTATCTGGTTTGGAAAGTGACTGAATCAAGACATGGCTTGAAAAATGCACAAAAGGCCTATTTTGAGGTTTTGAGAGGTGACTTTGTGATTTTGGTGTTACATGTCACTTGTGAGAGTTTGGACAGCTTAGATATGATATATTGGATGTGTTTGGATCATGAGTTATGCTGGAATTGCTCTCTAACTCAAAACCTGATGGTGACTTGCCTTGGAAGGCAAATTTGGAAGTGAGAAGGAGATTTTGAGGAAAACATCTGTTTGATGGCTTTGGTGTACTTAAAATGAACACAATTGAGCTCTATTTATAGTAGAGCAAGTATGTTTTAGATGCAATAGTGAATGGCAACTGCAGCAGAGGTTTGGCCAATGTTGAGCAATGAGAATCCAAGTCTCCTCTAGCCATTGACTAGAGGTTAGGGCACAGGCTGCTGGTCCCCTTGGTCTTGGATAAGTCTTGACTGAATTCAATTGGGAAGGGCTCAGTCCATGCCACCTTGGTGCATCCATTAAATGCTCCAATCCAAAATTGGAGTCTTGTCCCTCTTTTAGGCAATTCTAGGTTTGGCATGCTATTTTTGGTTCCAAAGACTTGGGAGGCTTGGAATCAGAGTTGGTTCCTCCTTGGTCCCCCTTGAGGTGTTGAGATGGATAGAGTTGCTTGCCCTTTGCAAAATTTGGGCAAATCGAGCAAAACTCCAAAATCTGCCTTGCCATGACAGTTTGCAGCAAGGCATATTGGCATTGTCATATCTCATGGCTCAAGTAGAATTTGATGGAGTTCTTGCCATTTGGAAAGCCCTTATATGATACAACAACTGTTTGATCATAGTTGGTTTTGATACTTTTTGGATCCAAGTGAAAAATGCCCCTACATTTGGGAAAAAATGAAGGCAGATTCTGACTTAGTGAAAATTTCACCAAGTGTTGGAAAAAATGACATTTCATGTTTTTCAGCTATTTTGATCATTCCATAACTCAAAATCCATGATGAATTGGAATGAGGTGTAGTTGAAGCTTTTGTAGAGGGCCATGAGGGTTACAAATCCAGCTTTGAATGGGGAAAAATGGCCTTGTGGTTTAGGAGTTATGATCCTCCAAAGTTGGTATTCTGGCCACTTTGTTCCATAACTTAGAAAATTTCTAAGTTTTTTATGGTTACCCCTTTTACAAGTTATCCGACTTTTCTTGATTTTTCTTGATGAATGTTGATTCAAATCACACATTAACATCATTTTAGGGTCAAAGAACCATAATTGTGAAAAATCTCAAAAAGTCAAAGTTGACTTTTGTGCACAGTTGACTTTTTGTCAGATGAATTCCAAACTGTGCGATCCTCTATGAAATCAAGTCTTTGACCTAAATCAAACTTGATGGATTGATTTCATAGGTGTTATAGGGTGTATTGAATCGTGTCCTAGGGTTTGGGAGCATGTCCTGGTCAAAAGTCAAAGCTACAGTTGACTTTTCCCGCGAAACCCTAACTGTGGTTCAGATGAAATTGAAACTTGTTGCAAATGAATCAATGTAGTATATGTTAGAGGCCCTCAAATCCTCCCTTGAGGTCTTGGCTCATGTTTTGTCCCAAAAGTCAACTTAGGGGTGAATTAGGTCAAGAAACCCTAATTCCTGATTTTTAGTGAATGCATCCCCTGAAGCAAAATTGACTTGATGATTGGGTTCATGATGTCCCTTGGGGCATCATAGGTTATGTTTTGAAGCATTGGCTCATGCCCAGAGGAAAATTTCCATCTGGAGGCCTGTTCGACCAAAACCCTAATTTGGTGACACTGGCGATCTTGAGGCTTGATCCACTTAGAAGGTTGCAGCTTTGTGCTTAATCCTTGATGTGGGAGTCATCTTGATCCATTGTGGATGTTTGAGAGGTCTAGACAAGTTGAAGATCATGTCATTCCTTGATTGATCCTTTGTCTAAAGCTCTTAGAGGGCCTGAAACCCTAATTTTGATAGTAGTGAATGCTCACCCATCTTTGGGGAGACTGATGAGGCATGAAGGTTCCCCCATATTGTGATGATGATTTGCACAATGATGGGAAATCTTAGTGGTCAAAATTTGGGGTATGACACATATATAACTGTATTATGGGGCTGTTTCACTGTAAGTCTTCTTTCACAAACTTTTATATACTTGTCCAATATCCACTGTGTAATACTAGTATAGTTATTTAGAGTTTTCCTCGGCAACTACGTCTAGCACTAGGTAAAGCCCCGTTGGTCACTCTTAAATACAAACAAAAACTGAGTTCCTGACAGAGCGAACACTTTGCCTCTAGTTGCAGCTTGCTTTGGTTTCTGGCAATGAATACTGATATGACCAGGTTCTCCGTAATTAAAGCAAATCACTACCTTCTCAGTGCAATTAGCGACCAGATGTCATGTCTTACCACACTTGTAGCACTTATTCACATCGCTCTTACACTCATTGACGCGATGACCCATCTCACCACATCTATAGCACTTAGGAATAGTAGGAGCACCTCCCCCACATGGCTTCTTGCCATCCGCATATCTCGGTCTACCTTTACCAACTGGAGCTGCATAAGGCTTCCCACAGTTCATCGGTTATTTTCCTTTCCTCTCGGTCAGCCCCTTATAGTGAGTCGATCGAGCCTTGCTATCCTCCTCATAGATTCTACAACAATCCACCAAATCTGGAGATCTCCTGATTTGTTGGTAACCGATCGCCTGTTTAGTCTTAGGCCTCAAACCGTTCTCAAGTTTGACATACTTCGAGAACTCAGCAGTTGCCTCACTGTAGTGAGGGTAGAACTTAGCAAGTTCCACGAATCTGGAAGCATATTCCGTAACCGACATATTACCCTACTTCAACTCCAGAAACTCAATCTCCTTCTTACCTCGGACATCTTTAGAAAAGTATCTCCTTAGGAATTCCCTACCGAACACAGTCCAAGTGATAACTTCCCCTGTAGCTCCTAACCGTTAACGGGTGCTGACCCACCAGTCGTCGCCTCCTCAGCTAGCATGTGTGTACCTAACCGCACCTTCTATGCCTCGGGACAATCCATAACCCGGAAGATCCTCTCCATCTCTCTGAGCCAAGTCTGCGCTCCATCTGGATAGTATCTTCCCTTGAAGGTAGGCGGTTTGTTCTTCTGAAACTCGTCATTCTCACCAGCATTAGACTAATTATGCACAGCCTGAGCAACAACCTGCAAAGCAGCAACGCTGCTGACATCGTTCCTTCTAGCCATTCTCTGTTACGCATCAACAACAGTACACAATGGTTAAGGAAACAACATCGACAATAGTCAACTGTCACACAACAACGACTCAACAACTTGGCGGGACAGACCGACCTACTCTAATACCACTATGTAACACCCTAGATTTCCCCCATTATAATTTTAAATAAAACATCAGAGTAATTAAATCAAACACACGCAACTTAGGATGTTACGACCAACATACAAAATCTTCTCATCAGACTGACTATGTAATACTTATATTTTTGTATAATCATAAAAACCTGAACATGTCTGAATGTTACTTTTATTGCAGCGGAATAATAAAAATCATTTATCGTCTCATGGTATATAAAGTTATCGTGGAATCATATAATTCATCAAAACAACAACGTAATATAATAAGAGAGATGTCCACAAATCTCAAAAGAAAAATATAAATCATAAACGCGTTCCAACGACTCCCTGGTGTTACACCCAGAGCAGACGCCAACTATAAAGAAAAAGAGTAAGGAGACTCCATCTTCAACTCACATCTGAGTCCTACTATGGAGTATCTACACATTGCCCACGTGGAGGCAATATTCAAACAGAAGGGGTGAGATATCATGATAATATAAAGGAAAGCATGATAAATAGTATGCATTAGGGTATCATATGCATTGTCCCCCATTCTACAACACAGCACGCTCAACACCAACACTAAGTTATCCAAGCATAAGATAACACAACAAAAATTCAGCTAACTATCTCATATTAATCAACCAACAACACCATTATTAATTATTTCCCAACCAACATGGATATCACATAATCACAAGTCTAATTAATCACACAACACCACATATTTAGCAACATAGCAACATAGTTATTATATAATGCAATGAGACTCACACCTGACTCAATGCTTATGCATGTGGTACCAATTTTTGTGAATACTCAGGTTCACTGTTCTGATCCCCACCTCCTAGGATTAGAACCACTCACTAATCCATCACCTCCGAATCAACTACCGGCCCAATCCACACAATGGGATTTTAGGCTCACCAACAATGAACCATTTGTCCACAAATGTATGCAATTTGACTATTTATGCATACAACAACGATAACATCATCGTGCACGATAACCTAGCACCATGGTTATTGTACACCGCCCAAATCGGTCAACAAGCATAAAAATATATTTCATACAATATGGATATATATATATATATATATATATATATATATATATAATGTCATCACAATAACATCATTAAACATACTCATTTACCTCTATTAACACCACAACAACATCATTGTAACAACACTCAAGATCCGTCACTTACAACAAGACTTCTTAACGTACACAACAAGTAATAATCACATTCCTTAACATATTATGCATAAAAATATTTGGAAAACGATTCCCCTGATTATACCATGTTAAAGTTCTACTTGTTAGGTTTCCAACACTTTAAACGGTTTGTCATTTGGATGTATAGTTAAAAAGTTATGATCGAAACTGTTTCTAGCATTTTTTTCTCTGTGCCACGCAGAGGTCGACGCACATGGCATGCAAGTCGACGCGTAAGGCTTGTAGGTCGATGCATGTTGTTCTGAATTTTAAAGTATTAATTTCTGGAAGCTTCAGGTCGACACACAAGACTTTGGAGGTTAACGCACGCTGTTACGAATTTCAAAAATCACTTTTTAAAAAGCACTTTCACACCATCTTCTCATATTAGAACCTATGCTACGAAATTCCATCAACATAGACTCAATTTCATACTATATTAACATTCTAAAACTCAATTATCCCTTGTTTTACTCATGGATTAACATCATATAATTATCACTTTCCTACCTACGACTCAGACCTTCATAACTCAACAATGGAGGAAACTTATCAACAACCCAAAACAAAATTTTCACACATATAGGCACACGAAATTCATCACATATCTATATATTAAACAATATCATCATTCATTACTTCACAACATTCATATAATAGAAGAACACAACAACCCACAATGTAAGAACTTAAACCCTTATCCACTATTCAACATACTATCCCTTAGAAGATCAGAACCCCACCCTTACCTTAGATTAATGAGCTTTTCCTTCTCTAATGAAGTTCTTCCCTCTTCTTTTCCCTAGCCTATTTCACCTTCTGTTCCAATTTCACGTACGATGAAAACTGACTCCAATATTCTCCCATTCCCTTTATAAAATCCCTCAACTGTGGTTTACCTCATTTACCCTTACGCATCCTCATACAATTACTATCCTACCCTTCAAATCTCTACTCACCTAGTATTTCATTTTATTTTATTTCATTATTTATTATTATTTTTGATCCCATTTAATTAAAATAATAATAATAATAATAATAATAATTCCCAACAATTATTTAATTGAATTAATATCCACCTAATATTAAATAATTATAGAATTATCACTAATACTTCTATTTAGTTTTACTTCTCACACCACCAATCTCTATTCAAATGCTCACACTTCTCAACCCTCAAGGTCTAGTCATAAGGTTACTGCTCCACACCAAGCGTATCCTCAAACACAACAAAACACACATAATCACATTTATACACACAACTTCTCATAATTAAATTCCGAAAAATAATTTAAAATAAAACGGGGTGTTACAAGTTCCACTGCTTAAGTTTGACTTCTAAGGCATGATTCATTTGGTTCATAATGCTTTCATCATTTTTAAGTTGTTGTGGTTTCGAATTCAAATGCAAGTGACTACCGTTCTTACTTCCATCTATGGACAAACATGGTGTTGTTTAACTTTAATCAAGAACTTCAAGGGTTAATTTTCATCACAATTCAAGCTTCTATACTCATGCTTAAATGTCTCAAGCATGGTTCAAGAATAATTCCAAGGGCATAAAATTTACAAGTCCAATTCCAATTGTACAAAGAGTTCTACAAAAAAAATAATTAAGGCCCAAGTCCATTTACAACATTTCCAAAACATAAAAATAAGCTCATGATCCATGTAAAAAAGTCATAAAGTCCATGTATTTACAACCCAAGTCACAAAAAATCATGAATCAATACATAGCCACTTGAAACATAAGCCACCAATTTCAAAATGCCATTTTCCAAGCTCCAAGTCTTCACGTCATGCCCAACGAGACCCCACGCAAGCCATGAGCCAAAAGGAAACTTCAGCTGCTACTACAATTTACAAAACTCCAAGCCACCTTCAATGAACTACAAGCTTCATGCCATGAAACAAGCCAAGCTACCACATGAGCAAAGCCTCACAACCACGCCAAAGGCACGTGAAACAAATGACGTGAGCAAAAACCCCCCACAAATAGGCATGATAACGGAACGGATCGAGGACGATTTTAACCTCTCCTAAATTCAAATTCGAATTCCCAAATAATCTTTATTCTCCGTCCCATACTCAAATGGAGATGGAGAATTAAAATCCTAATCCGTCCCAAACGGATTTGGATTGAGTTCGGATATCTCCACCCCACCACCATTTATTTAGTAAAATCAATTATTTTAATAAAAATTATTTATTTTTTCCAAAATCAAACTACATTTTAAATAATAAAAAAAATCTCAAAGAACATTCATATATACATTTTAAATATTTTAAATAATTAATACAAATCAAAATATCAAAATATTGATCACATATTTAATATTTTAAATTAACAAACATAATAAAATAAACGGAGCGGGGACGGGTTCGGGGTGGTGGGTACTAGTGTTCCCATTACCCGACCCGTCCCCATATTTTTTAATGTGGAAAAACTCAAACCCAGTCAAAACAGATTTCTCCCATCAATTTTGGGCCGAGTTCGGATGGGTACCCGCAAATATGGGTTTTGTTGCGATGCCTACCCACAAATTGCAAAACGACCTGCATCGTCCACACAACATCAAAATGGAAACTTTCCAATACGCAGCAACCAAACACGCAAACAAAAATGAACTGCAAAACGAAAATACAAATTCGAAAACGGCAACAACTTTTGCATCTCATAATCACCTCAATCAGTCTATAAATAGAACCTTTCTCCTCCACCTTCATGGAAGCTCTTCCTAGCCAAATTTACTCTGCTTAAAATTCTTCAAGCCTGTTCTTCAATTTGCAAAAAACTCAAAAACACAAACCGTAAATTCACAGCAACTTCATTTCAATCTTCAATTACAAACAAAACCCAATCCAAACTTAAATCCCCACAACAACAACACGGACTCATAACGAGAAGAGAATAGTGATTTAATATTGTTCCTGTTGCATTTTCCCTGAAGGTTATTTTCTCCTCAACCTTTAATCTGATTCGGTTTGTACTATTGAGGGGGAAATTGAGCAAAATCATTGGTAGATCTGGAAAGAGCAGAGAGAGGTGAGTGTTTTGGTGTAAAGTTTGAGAGGATTCGTACTCCGCCGCCGCCGGCGATGAGCTCCGGCGCTGCGGAACTGGGGAGTTTTCCGGCGAATAAGATTTGAGAGAGAAAGATAGCACGAGACTTAGTTTCTCCACGTGATGATATGATGCTTTGCACTTTTGTATTTCGTTTTTTATTCTTGCTTGTATGTTCATGGGCCTAGCCCATATGATTTTTTTACACACACCTAATGATCCAGCGCCTGCTCCCTCCCTCATTCTTCTTTTTGTTCTTTTTATAAAAACTTCTTTTTCTTTGTTTTTATCATTTATTTTCTAAAACCTTTTTTATTTTATATTTATTTTATCTTTTTTATTAGATCTCTCTTGATCTATTATTTCCACTATTATTTTGTTCTTTTTATTTCCATCTTGATTTTTTTTTTGTCAATGAGATCTAAGGATCATGGATGATTGATGTTCAAAGAAATCAAATCTTCATCATTTCAAACATGTGGTTGAATGATTATTTGGATCATTCTCTATATTTTGTGATAGTGATAGGTTGCTTTTGATTAATCAATAGAAATTCTTGATTAAGATGAGACCTTTCTCTTTTTCTTTTT
This sequence comes from Lathyrus tuberosus, assembly GCA_022829125.1. Taxonomy (NCBI): domain Eukaryota; kingdom Viridiplantae; phylum Streptophyta; class Magnoliopsida; order Fabales; family Fabaceae; genus Lathyrus; species Lathyrus tuberosus. Next base: position 2,833,449 of record JALAZF010000233.1, read on the forward strand.
GTGTGGCGTGACTTTAGGAGAATGATCTACATATTTTTTCTCTAGCATGTTTTAACACAAACGTTGTTATTGACCGGCCTCCTATAGTATGATCTTCCTCATAGATTGTGCTACGATTTCTTAACATAGCGCTAAATTGGTTCCGATTCGAGAAAGTGATCATCCGATCAATAACCATTAACAACTAACATCTAACTTTTACATTTCCTCTATTTATCTTCTTGCTATTTACTTTCCGTCATTTACTTTTCTGCAACTTATCTCCTTGTTCATTTATCATTCATGCCTTTATCATTAGTCATCTTCATCTTTATTTATTCATCTTATTAAAAAAAAATACAAAAACATGATAAAATGATCAGAAAACCTAAAAAAACACCTAATCTTGGACTATGGTTACTATCCATAGCATCATGGAGTTTTTGGACCTTGTACATAAACCCTAGCGAAAGAGACTTGGATTGGACTTCTTTATTTTCTTTGTCTTAGCTTAGGACGCCATTGCACATCATTAATAGCTGACTCTTGGGCTTTCTTACAATGAGACTTATTCGATCAATTAATTCTAGTTGATCGTTTTAAAGACTAGCCCACTTTGCTAGTACACTCGTAGTTTATTGTTTGGGTTGTGTGTTTATTCTTATCCCCATTTGAAAAATGTACCCCCAGTCCCATGATGTTTAAAAATTTTACCGCTCTCTCTTTGTTTGCAGTTAGGTGGCCTCTAATGCAAGAATAAAATCAATTACCACTTTTCAAAAGAGAAGAAATAAGTTTGATCCAACGTCAATTATTTTTCATAAAAAACCAATTCAATAGGATTCCATCACCATCCAATTACACTCTATTGTGCATTTACCATTTGTAAGTCGATTGCCTTTTGCATCGCCATCAACATTCCCATTGACCAAAACATTTTCTTAATCTACCAAACAAACCCTTGATCCAACATCAAGTGGCTTTTTCTTAAGCAAATTCAAAACATAATAAGATACGATTAGGATTGAGCGCCACGAGCCTTAAGTGGTGGAGAAGGGGTGAGAATGAAGCTTTCCTACACTCACTCTGAGTATTTTGGAGACAAACTCATTTTGTGTAACGCCCCAGACTGCTTTCAGGATTACCGAACCAACACGGGTCTTTTCAGCATGCTTTCTCCTCACTCACACGCTTTCCGAGAAACTTCCCAGAAGGTCACCCATCCCAAAATTGCTCCAAGTCAAACACGTTTAACTATGGAGTTTTTATGGAACAGGCTACCGAAAAGAAAATGCATCTTGTTGGTATAGGTAGTACCTATTAATCCTTATAAGCATTCCATCAGCCACGCAGTCTCATACTTGCACAACCTCAGGATCCCTCTCATTCCGATGTGAATTCAATTTTTCCCTAGAAGCTGCTAGGAGTGTCTCATTTCCATGCCTCGTGCACCGACAACCACTCCCTCGCCAAGCTGATAGGAGTGTATCATTGACATGTCTCGTGCACCGACAACCACTCCCTCACCCTCAGGTGTTTACATGTAACCACTCTCCTCCCTCTTCGGCTTCGCGTGTTACATGGGGTGTGAGTGACATTATGGAAATTCCGACGGGAATCGTGATCCTGAAATAGGGACCGGGTTGTGAAATAGGAACCAATGGTACCACATGCATTAAGTCGAGTTATGAGTCTTAATGCATTGCATATTAGTTGTGTTTGTTGGTGTCTTGGATTTGTTGACATGTTGGTTGTAACTGTTGTTGTATGGTTGTATGTTTTGGAATGGGTGTTGGTGCATGAATAATCTAATGCTTGCTTAATTGCCATGCTTTCCTTTATATAATTATGACATCTCACCCCTTCTGTTTGAATGTTGGCTTTACATTGGCATCGTGCAGATACCTCGCAGTAGAGGAGTTGAAGTGAGTAGAATATGAAGTCTTCTGTTTTCCTTTTAGTGTTGGCATCTGCTCTGATGTGTAACACCGGGGTCAGGGAACATTGTGTTTTGATGTGTTTGATAGAGATTTTTGGATATCTCTAGAATATTCGTTGTTTCGAAGAAATAAATATGCCATGAAATTTGTTTATGTTGATGCTTCCGCTGTTTCAATAAAGTTTTGAGATTTCAGACATGTTGAGTTGTTATAGTTATTATAAATAATTTTTAAATAGATTGTATGTGTTACATATCTAGTTATATGAGCAGTTGTTATATGAATTGTGTGACATCCTGATTATATTTTTATGAAAATACTCTTATTTATATTTAAATTGCACGGGGTATATTTGGGGTGTTACATTAGTGGTATTATAGCAGGTTGGTTTGTCCGGCCAAGTTGTTGAGTCGTAGTGTTGTGACAGTTGAATACTGTCGATGTTGTCTTCTATCCATTGTTGTTTATGGTGGAAAAACAGAAATGGTTGGAAGGAACGATGGTGCTATTGTTGCTGCTTTGCAAACTGTTGCTCAGGCTGTTCAGAATCAGCCTAATGTTGGCGAGAATGTTGAGTTTCGTCACTTGTGAAAGTTCCAGAAGAACAATCCGCCTATTTTCAAGGGTGGGTATAATTCGGATAGAGGGCAGGTGTGGCTCAAGGAGATTGAAAGGATCTATCGAGTGATGAATTATTATGAAGAGTAGAAAGTACGGTTTGGTACTTATATGCTAGCTGAGGAGGTTGATGACCGGTGGGTCAACACTCGTCAGGTGTTGGGGACGTCAGGTGAAGTTGTTACCTGGGTTGTGTTTTGTAAGGAGTCCCTGAGGAAGTACTTTCATGAGGATGTTCGTGGGAAGAAGGAGATTGAGTTTCTGGAGCTGATGCAGGGTAATTTGTCTGTTACTAAGTATGCTGTAATACCCCATATTTTATTTTACTCTGAATAATATTAGTTTTGATCAACTGAGTTTCGATGTACTCTGAGAAATTATCTGCAAAGATAATTTGAGCAACCGATGAGCTCAGACCAGATCAAATTAATATTATCTGACTCTGAAGTTTAGCAATTGGTGCTATAGAGATGTTTTAGACATTTAGTTAGTGTTACTAACTTAAAGATATTTCTCTATATCTTTTCATTTTTCTTTCCTCTTCATTAGTAACCAAAATAGAAAAGAAAGAGAGAAGAAGTAGAGAGAAGGAAGAACAAGAAGAGTGAAAGAGAAAGAAAACCTAGAAGTTGAAGAACAACTTGGATCATCATCTCTTCTCCATCAAATCATCCCAACATCTTCTTCATCTTGATCATAGGTGAGTTCTAACCCTAAGTATAGAAACTTAGGTTAGAACTTGAATAAAAATGGTGGATTTGGATTAATGATGTTGAATATTGTTTCCATGGTGAAAACATGAAATATAATGCTTATTATGATTAGGTTGTGTGAGAAATTGATGTTTGATACTTGCTATTATGATAAACTATGTTTTGATGGGTTTCCATTGAATTTCATGTTGAAAATAACAGGTTTTTGACTTCTGGTTCAGTGGTAACCGGTTACTCAATTTGAGGTAACCGGTTATGTGCAGGAAAATTGGGATTTTTACGCAAAAATGAACTGAGTAACCAGTTACCCATTCTGAGGTAACTGGTTACCAAATTATTCCTCTAAACGTGATTTCAGTTCTATTTGAAAATTTGGCTTGAGTAACCGGTTACTCATTCTGAGGTAACCGGTTACCACTGTTGTGTTTTTGAAAAATGTCTGAAAAATTAATATCTTTTGGATCGTAATTCCGGTCGAGGCGTAGTGATAGCCGTTGGAAAGCTATGAAAGTATCCTACGTGATAAAGGTGAAAAAAATATAGTTTTCGGTACCCGATTAAATAAATTGGAGGGAACCTGAGAGTTATGTAACTTATGATTGAATTATTATATGTGATTCTATTATACAAATTGTATTAAGTTTTGTATATTCTATTGTTGTTAAGCATGATTGAGAGAATATGCATGTTAAAAATATGGAATAGGAAGAGTGAGAAAACCTTACTATGAACCTATATTAGAACCTAATAATGGGCTAGGAAATTGATGAATAATATAATGATGACGCTCGCGCATATAAGGTCGAGGCGTGTGTCCAATACCGAATGGTATGGAAAGGATAAGACATTAGTATGGAACATGTGTAAACTATGTTAAGTATTGAGAAAAGGCAAATGAGGCCTGAAGGCAAGTGTGGCCTATAAATTGTTGAATACAATTATGGTTGTATGTGAAATCACAAAATCGTAACCATTCCCCAATATGAGTCATTTCATGAGTAACGAGCTCCTCTGGAATGAATGCATGATTACTTGGTAGGTTTGATTCCCGAGTATAGTACGAATGGAACCTATATGGTAAAGAGACTTGTGATGGTGTACGGACCGCGTGAAGTAACGACTTAAGGCGATAATGTGTCCCTTAACTCCGAATCCATCTCGTATGCCAAGTAATCTACGAGGATCCATGACTCGTTCCGACTTCTAGACGTAGAAGAGGATGGGAAAAGGGGATGCCTTGATAAGGTTGTCGATAGTGATAATTTTTTAGTAACGGACTCATAAGCATGTTTCCATATAGTGTGAGAATTGTACTCAAGGTCACTTCCCTTCCCCTTTGACTTGAGATAGGGTGATAGAACCTTGTAAAGCCGAGAGAATCTATAAGATAGGGAACTCACTGAGATTTAATATCTCACCCCATGTTGTTGATTATATTACAGGTGCTTCAGGTTCCGCGAAGGGTAAGGATAAAGTCGTTTGATTATCCTTACGTATTTTGGCTTTTTGGGATGACATGGCTTCCGTTGTGGAGATTTATTTTGAGATCATTGTTTTGATCTAGTTCTTAGTGCATTGGAACATCTTGTATATATATTATGCCAAAGATTTTAGTATTTTGTATTTAGGGCATGCAATGTATACAATGTGTTAACTAGGAACTTATGGTATTTCAGTACTAAAAACTTGGATTCATGTATAATATATATTTTGATGTATGTTGTTATATGTGGGTGTTACATATGCTGCCAGATTTGTGGAACTTGCTAAGTTATATCCACATTGTAGTGAGGCGACTGCTGAGTTCTCAAAGTGTGTCAAATTTGAGAATGGTTTATGTCTTGAGATCAAGTAGGTGGTTGCATATTGAAAAATCAGGAGAATTATAGAGTTGTGGGATAGTTGTAGAATTTATAAGGAGGATAGCAAAGCCCGGTGAGCTCATTATAAGAGTCTGAGTGAGAAGAGGGGAAAGCATAATGTGAACCGCGAGAAGGCTTACAGTGCTCTAGCTGATAAAGGTAAACAAAGAGTTACTGATGGTAAAAGGCCAAGGGGGGGAGGTGCTCCTGCTTCTCTTAAGTGTTATAGATGTGGTGAGATGGGTCATCGTGTCAGTGAGTGCAAGAGTGATGTGAAGAAGTGTTACAAGTGTGGGCAGTCCAGACATCTGATTGGTGACTACAAAGTTAATGTGGTGACTTGCTACAACTGTGGAGAACCTCGACATATCATACCCGTTGCCAAGAACCAAAGCAAGCTTCGACTAGAGGAAAGGTGTTTGCTCTGCCAGGAACCCAGACTTCCAGTGATGACATGTTGATCAGAGGTATATGTTATATTAATAATACGCCTTTGATTTCTATTATTGATACTGATGTTACTCATTCTTTTATTGTTGTTGATTGTGTGAAAAGGCTTGAACTTGTTATCTCTTCTATGAAGGAAGAAATCGTTATCGAAACTCCTGTTGAGGGATCAGTGACTACTTTTATGGTGTGTTTGAATTGTCCTTTGTTAATCTTTGATAGAGATTTTGGTGATGATCTTATTTGCTTGTCATTGGGAAATCTTGAGGTTACCTTAGCAATGTACTAGTTAGAGTTTAATCTCGTTTATATCAACTGTCATAACAAGTCGGCACGGTTTCTTGCTCTTGATGATGTGAAGGAAACTGGTTTTCTGTCTGCTAGAGAGTTGAAAGAGATTTTGGAAGAGGAAGCTCAAGTGCTTGTGTTGTTTCCATATGTGTTTCCAGATGATATTTCAGATGTGCCTCTAGAGAGAGAGGCAAAGTTTGCTATTGATCTTGTCCCTGGTACTATACCTGTTTCTATGGCACCATACAAGATGTCAATGTCAAAGTTAGCAGAGTTGAAAAAGCAAATAGAAAAGTTGTTGGAAACAAAATTTGTAAGACCAAGTGTATCGCCTTTGGGAGCTCGGGTGTTATTGGTAAAGAAGAAAGATGACACTATGAGGTTGTGTGTGGATTACAAGCAATTGAATAAAGTAACAATTAAGAACAACTATCCACTTCCAAGAATAAATGACTTAATGGATCAGTTAGTGGGTGCGCGTGCGTATAGCAAAATTGACATGAGGTCGGGTTATCACCAGATTCGAGTAAAGGATGAAGATATTCAAAAGACAGCGTTCAAAACTCGGTATAGACATTATGAGTATTTGGTAATGTCATTCAGCGTTTCTAATGACCTGATATGTTTATGGAATATATGAACCGAATTTTTCACACTTATCTGGATCGATTTGTGGTGGTTTTCATTGATGATATTCTGATTTATTCTAAGTCGAAAGAAGAGCATGCTGATCATTTACGGATTGTATTGCAAGTATTGAAAGAGAAGAAGCTTTATGCGAAGTTGTTGAATTGTGAATTCTGGTTGAAAGAGGTGAGCTTTCTTGGTCATGTTATTTCAGATGATGGTATTGCTGGGGATTCTTCCAAAGTAGATGCAGTTCTACAATAAGAGGCTCTGAAGTCGGTTATAGAGATTAGAAGATTTTTGGGCTTGGCTAGTTATTATCACGAGTTTATTGAAGGCTTTTCTAAGTTTGCACTTCTATTGACTCAGTTGACTTGCAAAGGTAAAGCTTTTGTGTGGGATGTTCACTGTGAGAAGAGTTTTATTGAGCTAAAGAAAAGGTTGACTACAACTCTGATTTTGATTTTGCCTGAACCGCATGAACCATTTGTAGTGTATTGCGATGCTTCTTTGATGGGTTTAGATGGTGTGCTGATGCAAGATGGAAAGGTTGTAGCGTATGCTTCATGACAACTGATGGTTCATTAGAGAAACTATCATACTCATGATTTAGAGTTGGCTGCAGTGGTTTTTGTGTTGAAGATTTGGAGGTGTCACACCCTCATTTCCACCCTCATCATAGCCTTGCATATCGTATCATCTTCATCATCTATGTATTCCTTTAGGTCATAATCATCCATGCTTGGCTCTGGTTCTAAGGCATCTTGGGTATCATTAATCAAGAAGGAAGATTTGATTTTTCAAGGCAATGAACAAGAAGATATTCTCGAGGAAATAACTCTCCCAAGCTACAAGGTCCTCACGCACCTCAAAGTGTTTCAATAAGATCGCATGTTCACCTGGCAACTAGGGTTTCACAAGATTGAAGATTTATCATAGCATCTATCTTGTGGCTCTGGATTAGGGTTTTCTGGGCCAGGCAACCTATGGTGGAATCCTTGGACAGGGCATGCTTCCATGGTTCAACATACACCTCAAGGCATCCATACAAGCCTCTTGATTCATTAAAAGTTCATTTAAGGCTTATCGGGTCAAATGCCTGTAGGCAGTACTAATAGAGGTTCCATGGTTTTGACCTAATCTTGGTCAAGCAAGATTTTGTTTGAAGCATCAAGGTCTGGGTGCATTGATTTAAGTGGTTTATAGATGGCGTAGAGGATTGAATAAAGATCTCCTCTTTCTGATGATGCTTGCTAATGGATTGGGGTTTGCTTTGCGATCTTGTCAAGACAAGATGTTTCTCGCTGCTTAAGCCATGAATTAGGACCTCATTAATCTGTCAGATAGGATTTATGTTTTCTTGAATTTGAGATTCGGTTGAAGATTGAGGCTCTTTGATCAAGGTGGCACAGAGGATAAGTTTGTGAATTAGTTTGAACATGTGCATTACTGTTTTAGTCACTGGTTATTCGGAAGTTGATTCATATTCGTTACAATGAAATATGCGTTCAAGTGCACCATGATTCGACATTTAAAAAAAACCAAGTAAGCATGTTTCAAGGCATTGGTGTACGGATTCATCATACTTTGATCCGAGGAATGATTCAAATTGAAAAGTCCATCCATATGGATTTCTTCAAATACAAGTCATCTGGAAGCTTAAGGCATTCATCTTCATGCAACATATTTTCTAATTCAATGGAAAGACATAATTCAAGATTGCGAGTTCAAGGTCTATTCCATTCCAAATTCAAAACCTCTAAACAAGGTACTCATATGCCATTTTGTACCCAAAATCCATACATCATTTCAAAGCATGTGCTTTCATGTCAAAGCAAGTAGGAATTGTATTACAAGAAATTGTCATGAATCACCATTACATTCAGAGGTTACATAAAAAAAATGAGACAATGCCTTTTGAAGTTCATTTGTCATGATTCAAAGTTTTAGTTTGGCAAGGTTCATCTTGATTGAGTTTTCCTAACATCATCCAAGTACAAATGTGATTAGATAGGCAAATATGGCACACACATAGTGTTGCGGTGAGAATTGGATACCATAGTTATTAATGAACTAGGATCACATTTCTTTAAATATTCACCACCGTCTTTGATTTATCCAAAGGAAAGGTTCAAAAGCGAAAAAAAACCTAAAGATCTAAGGTTCGGGGGTTGGTTACGCCTAGGGAAGGTATTAGCATCCTAAACGTCCGTAGTACTCTACGGGAACCTCTCGTTAGTATTTATGTTATCTCTCATTCGCTTGCTAAGGGTGCTATGCTAAAGGTTGAACCCTAGGAGTTAGTATCTAAGTATACTCGATAAGGTATCGCACCTTACGCCTACGTATCCTCGGGAGTAGAATCAGAGTATGCGTAGTTCTGAAAAGAGGAACTTCTTGACGGGGTCAAGGTTCCAAGGGGAAGTAAAGTCTTGGGCAAGACCTTACATAGAGTGCGGCGAATCTAAAGTTGTAGGTTGGTTTAAGAGGGGCAGGATTGTAAATGTTCGCAGCGGAGCATTTACTTGGAGTTCGACGACTCCAATCCTAAGGCTAAGGTTCTAAGTGTCTACGGCGAGACGTGGAGTACAGCGACTCCGAATCCTAAGGCCAGGTTCTAAGAGTTAGCCCTATGACGGTTTAGTCAATTTTAAGGAACCTTCCTTTGGAATGTCGAGGGGACCAACTAACTTTAATTATTTATGCATACTAGCAAAGTGGGCTAGTTAAAGTGTATTGTGACCGAAGGTCGAATGCGACGCCCGAAGGTAGTCGACTTAAATGGGTATAAAAGGGGCTCGACGTTGGATCGAGAATGTTTTTATTTTTGAAAAGGTTTGAATGTGAAAATAAGCATGCATCAAGTAAAGGTAAACATAATAAGGCATAATCACAAGCAATAGAATAACATACAGGCGGACACTCAGGGATCTAATGGGAAGTGAATATAAGGGTACAGTTTATTAAGAAAATGGTTTTGATTTTGTATTTATTATTGTGAGAATTATTAAGAATTACTTTCACTTATAATTTCTTAAAAATGGTTTATTTTATTTGAGGATTATTTTTAAATGAAAAAAGTTAAATATCTTCTTAATTAAATTAAAAGATTAATTTAGTATTAAGGTTTATTAAAAGAAAAGTGATTAAGAGTTTTTTTTATTAAAGAAAAGCTTTATTTTAATGTTTTAATGAAATAGTTTTATTATAAAGATTTAACTAAAAAAATTTTTCAATATTAGTTATAAATTAAGTTAAGATAAATTTTATAAAAAAGTAATTTTAATGGTTTTTAATTATAAAAAAAATTTTGATTAATAAGTAAAAAAAGAAAAAAAAAGGTGAAAGGTTGAAAGGATCAAAACGGAGGGGTTCTCACGATCTCGACTCACTCTTCTCTCTCGCCTATGTTTCTCTTTTCTCTCTCGGAAATTAGGGTTTCGAGAACCCCAGCGGCGGCGGTATCTCGTCCTCTCCCTCTCTCTCTCCGATCAACAACACAAACAGTAAAAACCCACCCCCATAATCCCGGCCCCCATTTCACTATGTTTCGCTGGTTACATTTACATGGATAAACATAAAAAATGCAGAAATAAAAAGATGCGAGCGAAGGCGACGTCCGGAGGCGACGACGAACGGCTTCTCTTCGTCAGGGAAGATTTCCTTCTTTTTACTTCTTTCTTTCGCGAGTTTGTGGTTTGTGTTGTTGCTTTGATCTTCTTTTGCTTTGAATGTTGAGGCGATGATGAGCACTTCCGGTGTTCTGAGCCTCTGTTTGTGGGTTTGGAAATGGTTTTGGTGATTTCGCGTGTGACTGTTGATTTGTGATTTTTTTTCTCTCGTTCGTCTCTGGTTTTTCGTGTGGTTTTCTCTCTGATCTTTTTCGTTTTCTGATGAGAAAAGTGTCCCTTTTATAACCAAGGCCGATGATGATGATTTGGAAGGTTTTAAATGTGTGTTTATTGTCAATATTCCCAATTCTTACTGATTTGATTTGATTTGCTTGATTCGGAAAGTTTTTGAATATGTTTTGGACGGTTGATACGAATGATTGTGATTTGAATTTTCTGATGCCCTATTGCTGACTGTTTTCCAACGTGTCTTTAGTGAATGGTTTGGGAAAGTTTGGCTGTGCTGATATGATTTGATTCTCTAATTTGGGAAGTTTTGCTCCTGCTTTGAAAACAAATCTCACTCATGGTTTGATTTGATTTTGTATGATTTATGATGATTTGATTGCGTTTCAAATATGGAAAGTTTGGAACTGTGTTATCCTGAAATTTTCTGATACGATTTGATGTGATTTTTTGTACGATATCTTGGGAAAGGGTTGGTGTTGGCAATATCCTTTGATATTGCCCATCAATTCTTCTTGCCTTGTTCATGATTTTGTGATGAATGTCAATTTCATCTTCTTCAACGCAGTTGGATTTTCTTGTTCCTTGCCTCCTCATGCCAAAGATTGTGTCGGCTGTTCTTTGGAGACTTGCTTTGTGTGCTTGATAAACTTTACTCTTCCAATTAAACATGTATGCTTTGGAAAGATATCACATCTCGGTTCCCTTGTTTTGCAATTCATGACTAAGGACAAGGATTTTGATTGCTTCCATTTCTCCATTCCCATCAATAGACTTACTTTTATTTCACACAATTCAGCCGTGACATCCTATGGAGAATTTTGAGTAGCAGACACTGATGCTAATTCTTCCCCAGCATCATAAAACAAGACCCCTGAGTTTTACAGGTAATTTCATCCTTGCGTTCTCTTCCACATCTTTGTTGCTTGTAAGACTCATGGCAAAGAAATTTTCAATTTCGGTACTTCCTTCTGAATTTAATACAGGTTCAAGGCTTGACAAGGTGAATTGGAGATCAAGGGAGTCTTGGATAGTGAGACGACCATCAAGTTCCTATATAGCTGGTGATGTATCAGTCTGGAGCTTAATAAAGTAGTTGGTACTGAGAACCTTGATCCCTGCTACTTCAAAATACCATAAAGCCATGTAGAGTTATCAAAGCAAATTGCTCGAAATCATCAATGCCAGGTACATATTTCCTTCTATTCATTATGAAGGCTTTTTCAACATGACAGTGATGAAGTTTCTATGTGGTTTACACAAATGTCCTTTTCGCAGGTACCAGCTTGTCCTGTGAGTTTGCAGAGTTGTCTTCAAGGGCCGTTAGGCGACTTCTAGGTGGCTTCTTTAGTTCTTATGAATAGGTAAATGTAATGCACTTTGGATTAATTTCTTTCAAATTGAACTTGAATTTTCTTTGATACATTTAATGCATATTGATGGTGCTCATGTCTTGCTACGCAGTGGTTACGGCGATCACATGCTCCATTACGGGAATAGTTAAGGTAGCAACCATGTACATGGAAAATTGAGGCTTTGGTTTTCAATGTTGGTTCTAAATGATTGAGATTCTTATCTGATTTGCCTTGGATTTCAACAGGTTTGGATTGCTTGGAAAGAAGAGCAAGGCTTATCATACTGCTATCAATGTTTTGGCAAGACGGCATGATGACGACATATTGCATAGCAATGTTTGGAATGTTTTGGTTCGTGGCCTCTAATGTTCTTGGCGCATGTACATAGAAATTCTAAAGTACGCAGCAGACGAGTGTCGTCTGTATTGATCTACTGCCGTCAACCTTGTAATGATAAGTTGTAAAAAAATGCTTGTAAAGAGAGACCTTTAGATTAACATGTTTTCGCGAGCATCATTTGTAGCATACCTTCCAATCTGATTGTTCGTATATTCACTATCTTTGGTTTTGTCTTGAGTTCCCTTTTTTGCATTAATTTAGAGCCTTCATGTTTGCTCACCAAATACTATATTTTGCAAAAAAAGATCTTTCCAACAAGGCCTCATTAGATTCACGGTTAGTAATATCACCCACAGCCTGTTGGTACGCACTCATAGGATTGCAAGTGATAAGAACATTGGCCATGTTTTGAGAACCAAGATCCTTTAGAGTGAACTCATGAGAGTTTTATGGATGGTGATAGCGTGCCAATTATTGGAGAATTAATTTGACATTGACCTTGCACCTTGGCGACTTAAAGAACCATTGACATGTTTTAACCTTAAATAAGAAATCCAATGAATTTATAACAAATTTCCAATTACACCTTAATTTCAATCCTTCCTTAAAGAAATCCTTGTCGTGTAACCAAAATCCAAATTCTTCCATTTAGAACTTCAAGATTCAACTTTGAGGACAAGACCAAACTACATCACGAGGAATCCTTGAGAGTGAGGATACCACATGTAGTGTAATTTAGCACGAGATTCAAAACTCTCAAATAGCCGTGCTCAGACCAAAGGATAGAAAACTGTAACCAACCTTGTGAGAAATTTTGAGGAAACTTGAGGAAAGAACCTGTATTGAATGAGGGGCCATTTTCAAATCAGTGGGTATAAAAACTAAAGTATCTGGCGAGTCTTCTGAGAAATCTGAGGGTGAGAAGGTTCTGGTAGTGGTTTAGGTGTCTACAAGACGAGGGTACAATCATACAGGAATCTCACACAAACTTGCAGAGACCAGAGGACCTCCACAAACACACACACACAACATCACCTCAAGACTTTGAATCTTCTGCAGTAGTACCTGCGTTCACAAATGATACAAACAAGCTAAAACTAGAAAAAGAGGTTAGCTATGCACGAATGATTGACCTAAGATGATATGCAGACGAATCAATGAATCTAAGGGAAAATTTTGGGGTACAACAGTTGCCCCTATTTAAATATCTTCACCGGATGACAGGCGATGAAGATCGTCATGAGGTCATGGTGAGAGATATTTAAATATAGATAACCGAAAATTTTGCCCTTAGATGCAATGACATGCAATGCTATGGACAAAACTAAACCTAATGCTGACATGCCATGACCTCTAGCATGATGGAATGATAAAATGCAAAATGCAGACAAAACAAAAGCAAACACAGAGCGACAGACGAACACAATGAGCAACACAACTCACTGGGGACGACTAGGCCCACTAGGGAAAAGAAAACAACACTGGGGACCCCGAAGGTGACGACCCAGTAGGTTCACGCGTGACCAGTTGATATATAAGCAAGCAAGAAGACAAAGCAGGATCCATACGGCGGTAGGATCATGCAAAACAAAAAAAGATGGAGTTTTCAATAAGAAATAACATCCAACGCCTGGAAATTCCTTTAAATGAAGAGATCAAACGAGATCTTCAGGAACCATCAGGGAAAGGTACAGGGTTATTAAAACTCTCCTGTATGCCAACATAATTGGGCATCATGGGGAAAATGTCCTGATAAGAGATTGTAAGCAAAAAATGATAAATGTTCTCCAGAGAGATTGTAAGTTGTTGAGGTAAATGATAAAGGGTCTCCGGAGAGACTGCAGATGAATAAACGATAAAGGGGTCTCCGGAAAGATTGTAGATAGCTAAAATAAATAAGTAGAGGGTCTCCAGAGAGACCGTGGATAACTGAAATGAATCGTCTTCGGAAAGACTGCAAAGGCTGAAATAAAAGCATATGGTCTCCGAAAAGACCGCAGAACTGAAATAAAAGCGGATGGTCTCCGGAAAGACCGTAGATAACTGAAATAAAAGTAGATGGTCTCTGGAAAGACCGCAGAACTGAAATAAAAGTGGATGGTCTCCGGAAAGACCGTAGATAACTGAAATAAAAGCAGATGGTCTCCGGAAAGACCGTAAAGACGGGTACATAAATAAAAGATAAGTGGCCTCCGGAGAAACTGTAGATAAATCTTGATAAATAAGTGGTGGACTCCGGAGAGGCTGTAAAATGAATGATTGGACTCCGGAGAGTCTGTAGATAATCTTGGAATAAATAAATAGGTAGACTCTGGAGAGAATGCAGATAACTTAAAATGAAGGTAGACTCCGGAGAGGCTACAGATAAGATAAATGAATAGTTGTAAACAGACTTCTTGCAAGTCATAAGTGTAACAGAAGTGCACGCTCAAACCAGGGTCGGCGACCTAGAAGTCGACAGTAAAATGCCAAAAATCGAAGTTCAATCTAGGATCAAGCTAGAAGGAAATGGTCAAACAAGACCCGCCAATGAGAAAAGAACTCGAATGGGAATTTATCTTATCCAGGTATGGAAAAGGATAACTGAAATAACCATCATCCACGAGGGTTGAACTCTGTGGGGGACTTAGAAAAGATTAGCATTTTCTGCCTAAGGCTGAAGACTCTATTTGGAGAGAACAGACAACCCCAAAACTCGGTGTAAACACAACCAAAGATCAAGAAGAAGCGACAAGAAACAAACAAAAAAGCAAACACGCACGGAGGCGAATGCAAATGATGTTATGCCATGCTTATGCTCATGCTGACAAAACAAACAAAGAAAAATAAGAGGTGAAAGAAAACGATGAGGAAGCCCGTCCATCCTCTGCACGAGAGAAACAGCTGTCAAGCTCTATAGAAATCCAAAGATGGAACTCAACAGTTGAACTTCAACGTCCAAACTTCTCTGGGGAAATAGCAATCCGCTTGGGGATATAATATCATGACTTCACTTAGTGATTGTCAAGATGAATATGATTATTCGGATGAGAAAGATCCACTGAGCACGGATCAAACTTGTATTCATAGAGACTTTGATGAGGATAAAATATATATCCACTGTAACTGAAGCAAGCTGAAGTGATGGTAGATGCCATAGATGAGGCGTCACGGGGATAAATTAAATATCCACCGCTTCATTGGGGAATCTTGTATTAGTATTATAGTCGTAGACGTCAAGGTCTAGTCTTCAATGGGGATGAAATAAACATCCACTGTTGAGAATGCACCAATGAGATTCACTGGGGATCCTTAGGTCAACCTGATGCTGAAATTTTGTATAGATCTTGTCATAATTGCTTGAAAAATTGATTCATTGGGGAATCGTCATGACTTCCTAGAGTGAAAACTTGATGGTAGTCGCCATTTTCAACTGTTGGAAAAATCTTCGATTCTCGAATGCCCCCATACTGCATGGTCTACAAAATAAATCATCTCAAAAGGATTTTACAGGAGACTTGGCATCCCAACTGTTCCAATGTCTTCTAACTCTTGAGAGATTGGTAGAATCTCAACGTAACTGGCTCAAATTGCCGGTATTCGGTGTATTGAGTCTTCGGTCGTGCCCCCTCAGGGTTATTCTATTTGCGACAATTGAGGAACAACTTGCCCCAGTTCATCATGATCTTCAGGCAGTATGCCCCAGGCTGATATTTTGAAATGACTATCCTCAATAGAGTTCCATATCTCAGAGGTTGAACTTCTCATAGCTGTTTGCGAACTTCTATGGCATCAAGCAGTATTTACATGCAGAAAATGTAAATTCTGAAATTGCTAATACAACATCATGTTTGTTTTGAAGTTTATTAAAAATATTTTTGTGATTGAATTACCGATTTTATAATGCCAATACGAATTTTGAGCGTAGCTCATAGGAGTCAGGAAACATTATCTCACCGAGTATGCTTTCGAAATAAACCCTGCTTCAATAAGGTCTTTTAAGGGTTGTATCGTGGTTTGGTTCACGGTTTAAGAAACAAAGGATATAAGGCTCAAAGTTTGTTTATGCCCACCCAATCTTCGTGATATTTTACTCCATTTTTTTGCAAATTACCCTGCCCCTGGTACAACATGAGGGTTCTTTGAATTTTTTAGAGAAGAAAACTACTACTCCAAGGCTCAAAGAGGTTAACGAAGGTTTATCTCCGGTGTTTGGGACTTTGAAACAATGCCTTATATCCTTAGCAGGGTTTTCGTTCAAAAGCATACACAAGAGATGTTATGTTTTATTTCGTCATTCTCCATTCAGTATTGGCGTTATAAAAATAGTAAATAGTTTTTTTTTTAAATGAGCGAAGCGAATGGATTTCTTCGAAACAAACATTATATTGCATTAAACATTCAAAATACCAAGTCCTTACATGAAAACATGCTTTAATAATCAAAGAAAGAACAAATGCAAGCAAAATACAACTTAAATGATCTCGGGAATAATTTCTATCATTCTCTATGCCCAATCAGCGCAAAGGAATTCCGTTGACAACTGGACTTCCTCCCTTGAAGATCAGCACTTCTTTGTCAATCATCTCTTGAACTTTCTCCTGGAAGGCCCTGCACTCTTCTGTCGAATGTCTCACTGTTCCGTCATGAAAATCACAGATGACATTTAAACTGTCCCTAGGAGGGAGGGATTTCGTGGGTTTAGCTTTTATAGGTGCCATTATCGAGTTTCGGGCGAAATAATTCCACAATCGACTGTAGGTCATTGGGATTGCATCAAACTCTTTTGGAGCATGGCTCTGATGTGTTACCTGACAAGGTTGTGGTTGATAATTCAGCGCTGCCTGAGTGGCGGGAGCAATATCATCATGAATTTTCTTGCCACCTTCTGGTATGGTAGCATTATATCCATGAAGCACATAAGATGGCTTCTTCTTATCAGGAGTAATATCCATTGGTTCTGGTGAGCTGAGTATAGGTTCAATCACAACAATCTCATCCTTCTTCAACCCATTACTTACCCGTAGAATACCATCGTTAATCATCTTCTGAACGTCCTTTTGAACCAAAATACATCCCCTGGTGCTGACATCACAATCTTTACAGTCTTTATGGCAAACCTTTACAAGACCGGCTTCAAATAACTTCGAATGAACGACCTAGAGAGGGGTTTTGATCTCTGACACATCAAGAATTAAACTTTCTTCATGCACTTTATCAATAGCATTAACGTTCCCGTGAGTAGGCAAGGGATTCGTCTTAACATTCGTCTGATTGTCACCAAAAGACAGGATTTTCTTTTCCATTAACTCTCTCACGACATTCTTGAGAGCATAACAACTTTCCAGATCGTGGCCAGGTGCCCCTTCATGGAACAAACAATGAGCATTGGGATTATAATTGGGTGGAAGTGGATTGGGAGGTGGACAGCTCGAGTAGTTATCAGACCTTGTTTCACCAATGATGGGTACAACTCAGTATAACTCATGGGAATATGAGGAAATGGCAGTTTATATGGTCTTCTGTTAGGAGCATTTGGACGAGGTACAGGAGCCCTCTGTTGTTGATGATTAAGAGCGTTGGGCGCTCGTTGATAGCTTGGTTGAGCTTGGGTTGGCTGATAGGCAGGAGTCGGTTGATATGTAAGAGGCGGTAGATTAACAAACGGTTGATAAACAGGATCCGGTTGGACTGCCTGATAGGTGGGTGTGACAGCAGCTACATAAGGTTGTTGAGCAAACTGAACAGGGTAACCTTGTTGTTGATTAAAGTTTGGTTGGCGATTCCAGAGTTGACTTCTCCTTCTGCCGGTCATTACAGCATTAGTCTCACCTTCTTTCTTTTTGTGAGGACTACTGAAAGATTTCTTACTGTGGTCTTTATTGGCACTTGGACTACTAGCAGGACTAGGCATCTTTCCACTTTTCAAACCAGCTTCTATTCTTACACCCACAACAACGATGTCAGAGAAATTGGTGGTTACACTTCCAACCATCCTTTCAAAGAATTTTGGGTGAACTGTATCAACAAACCACTCGGCTAACTCTTTCTCAGACAAGGGAGGTTCTACCTGTGAAGCAATCTCCCTCCACCTCTGGGCATATTCCTTAAATGATTCAGTGTTCTTCTGTGACATGCTTAGAAGTTGTCTGCGATTGGGAGCTAAATCCATATTATACTTGTAATGCTTGACAAAAGCGTCTGACACATCCTGAAAGTACTTCACGCGAGACTGATCTAAACTCAGATACCACTTTGACGAAACACCCTTCAGACTATCTTGGAAACAATGGATCATTAGCTTATCGTTTTTGACATGAACAGCCATCTTCCGATAATACATGATTAAGTGGCTTTTAGGGCATGTGGTTCCATCATATTGGTCAAAATTCGGAGTCTTGAATTTTGGAGGAATGACCAAACCAGATACCAGACATGCTTCTCTAGCAACAGTGCCAAATACTTGATCACCTTCTACTGCCCTTAATCTCTTGTCAAGAGTATCCATATTCTCTCTGAGTTTCTCATGGTTCTCGTCCCCATCTTCAGACATGTCGGGGACATCATGAACTTGCTGATTCTCATTGAAATAAGGTTGTACACGAGTGTGCACAGCAGTTGGAGCAAATGTTGGGGTCACTTGAGGAGCTTCAGTGATTAGAGGAACGGCTTGGTGCACTTGCTGAACCACAGGACCTGCAGCAGGCGGGGGTACGAATCGAAATGGTAAGCCAGGCGGGGGTACGTTTGCAGCAGTGACAATAGTGGGTTGAGTATCTACAACAGTGTTGGTAATCTCAGAAACAACTGTGGTTTGGGTATCCATCTTTGCGCGTATAACATTCAGCACTTCCATAATCTGTCCTACATTCTCGCGTAGGTCCTCCAACTCGTTACTGACGCGATCAAGTTCCTGATTGTGTTCCATCATCCTTCTTCGAGCTTAAGCTCTAGTGTTGTATCGGTGCAGAGGATTTAGGGTGACGAAACTGAAGAGGAAATAATGGACATAAGAAAAAGGGACGAAACGTGCACATGCAGATGATATGAAATGCGGATGCGATGCAACTATCAAGGAACTAAAAATCGTATTGCATTCATTGTAGATATTGGAAATAATGCGTTTTATTAAAATTTTCCAAAAGGCCGATACACCTCCAAGGTTTTATTACATAAGCCACATAACACAAAAGGAGCTAGGAGTCTAATTGTTGGATGATGCCCCTTGTCTTCCACTGAGTTCTTCCATCAGCCTGTCGATCTGGTGTTGCATCCTTACTTTGTCCAGAGTAAGCTTCTCTATTTCAGCCTTCAACTTCAAAACTTCATCTGATTGGACAACGGGAGGCTTGGGACGGGGATAAGGCATCCTCAAGGTCAGAGCCCTTTCACGCGCCCATGCGAGACATTCTTCAGTAATTGAGCAATCAGGATTTATTGTCGCCGTCATTTCTTGTCGATTGATGCGACGCCAAGCAAACACAATTCTGGTCTTTAACCCAAGATCCTCTCCTTGATAGAGGAGAATTCTAGTCAGGTTTTCTGGATCAGGTACTTCTTCCATTGGGTGCCCCAATTGACGACGGGCGAGCACAGGGTTGTAACTGACACATCCCTTCGTACCAAGAAGAGGTACGTTGGGAAAGTCTCCACATCTATGAATCATGGGGATACCTCCGCACATCGGGTCATGCCAAACAATATCTGAGTGAGTAAGAGTGTCATACCCCAAATTTGTCCTACCTGTTTATAGTTTTCATCTGTTCATCCACTAGCCATTATTCAGAAAATATAAAAAAATATGTTGTCTTCAATTTCATCCATCTTTAAGTTTTATTCATACCTATTTTTATCCTTCATCCAATTAAGTATCTGTTTAAATCATTTCCATATCCACTGCTAATATTTACTTCAAAAACCTTTTTTTTTAGTTACCCATTAACCATCTTTTATCCATTTCCATTTTTAACCATATCTATTTTTTCAATTACCCAATTCCATTATCCAATTTCCTTATTTAAATATCCATTTATCCATCCATATATTTATCCATAATCTAAATATCCATTTATAACCATTTTCAATTATCTTTCCTATTTTCTAATCAATTTCCATATTTCAAATTCAATTCCAAAAATCCATTTTCTTTCCATAAAAATCCATTTGATTCACTACACATCATCCAATTTTATTAATCAATTCCATTTTTCTTTACCAATATATCCATAACTCATTAACCATTTTTATTCCAATTCAATTCAATTGTCAATTTTATTTCAAGCCCAAATTCAATTTTTTATTTCAGTTTCAAGGACTAAAGTTCTAATTTTCAAATTCTATCTCTTTTCAAGTTTTCAAGTGTAAATCTCAAAGTCCAAATTCAGATTTTTCTAGTTCCAAAGACCATTATACATTTTTTTTATTATTTTCTCTTTTGCCATAAAACAAAAACAAAGCCTATTGTTGTTTTCCTTTTTACTTTACATGCCCATTTTCAGACGTACAAAGTTTTGCAAGGGAATAATAATAAAGCCAAAACACAAGGACCCCACAACTGAACTTGCATCGTTGCACTTCATCTCATACGCAAGCCTCAACCAAAATTACACCAAATTGGAGCTAACAAAAGACCTGCAACACAAAGTAAGTCTGCTACAAAACCTCCCAACCTGCTATGAAAGAGACAATACACAATAGCAAAAAAATTTAAAAAAACTAAAAAAAAAACAAGGTTTGGAATCACTTAAAGGAAGAGGGAGAACGAGATACAAGGGGGCAGGATGAAAAAGTTTGAGAACAAGTGGTATGCTTTTCATCTTTGATGTTACGCACAATAACTTTCAAAAAGGTAGAATCTACTTCTTCTACATAAAACTCTACCGTCCCATGTTATTTCTTCTTCCATACAACTCCATGCTCAACTCCCTGCACTCTTCTTCTTTCCACTCCACCGAGTATCACACTTGATACTCCCTCAAACCGCACCTCCTTCCACCTTGTTTTCAAAAAACCTTAACCTCTTTCACTTAACACATATACATCCGCAATCACCCACAAACCTTCTTCAAAACCTCACACGAGATCCGCCACCAAACACCCATCACCTTCAATCATCTACACCCAAACATCAATAACTCAACTCAAAACCCATGAACTCACTGCACCCATTTTTTCTCCAAGACCTCACAGAACCTACCCAAAATTGGCCTCCTTCAATGCATTCATCAATTCCTCTAACATTCTTCGCCCACAAAAACCAAATATGAACATCAACAACAACCTCATTCGCTCATTTTTTCTCTCTCGCGGATGAACTCCCCTTTACACAAATCACTTTCCTTTAACATGTAAATAACCATTACTTACCACAAGCTTCAAGGAACCTCTGCTCAACCTTCACTTCGAAAACACAACAGCAATCTTCCCACAAACCAAACCTTCATTTCGAAACCTCCTTTTTCCTGCAACCTTCAATCAACCAAAGAAGAAGACCAAACCTAAACTACAAACAACCCAGAAACTCATCGTCTCCACTCTTCACAAAACCCATCAGAAAGTAGACGGAGAGAAGGAGAAGAAGCGTTGATCTGAGCGAAACCGAAACGAAAGATGCAGTACGAATCAAATCGAACCTAAACGAAGTGACGGTGAGAAGCTTGGATCAGCGCAGAAAGTTTGAGGAGATCGTAACGGTGTGGTCTCGCTGCTTCTGATTGGATGATTGACGGTGCCTTTTTGCGATGATGTTGATGATTGTGAACGCAGATAATCGGACCGTGAGAGACGGAAGCAGACGAGTAGGTTGATCGAGATGGTGTTGCGACTCGTTTTGTTTTATGTTTCTTTGACCACTGATACTCTTGGTTATGATGATGAGTTAGGCTGATGGTTATTCGTATGACTTGAATGCTTAGTTTTTTTAGTTTTTTATTATTTCATTTTTTAGGATAAGCATGATGTGTGGCTGTGTTGTATCGTTTTGCCTTTGTGGTCCTTGGGCTTGTTTCTTCTAAGCCCGTCATTGTTGTTGCTGGCTTATGGTGATGAATGGGCTTTAGAGCCCATAGTGATTCACACGGTTGATCTTTTCACCATTCTTATAATCATGCTGCAGTTTTAATTGGGTTTTAGATAATGTTATTTAGGTTTTGACCCTTTTGTTTATTTATTAATTAATTTTTGGATTAAACTTTTGATATTTATTCTTGAATGTTAATTTTGATTTGAATTTTTATTAATTGATCAATTTAGCAATCTTGATTTTTATCTTGTTTAATTTTGGTTTAAAGTTTTGTTTAAATATTATTTTCATTTGGGTTATCGTGATTAATTAAATTGTTAGTTTTGGTTAGAATTTTAATTAGCTCTCTTTTATTAAGTTCTTACTAACTTTTTATCTCTTGTTAGTACTTTTGATTTTGGCTCAGTTGATCTTGGACGTTGAGGATTAATTGGATTGATAATTGCGAAGTTTCTAACAATTCTTGAGCTTTTTGCATGCTTTGAAGAGGCAACGGACCTTCTCCGTTAGGTACCCTTAGAATCTCAATTTTATTTTTCATGCCTGATTATATTTCTTCCCCCACTTTGTTTGATTTTTAATCTTTGTGAGGTGTATAATTTTCATGTGGGTTTATTTCATGCTTTAATTATATGTGCTATTCATATTATACTTGTCCAAACCAAAAATCTTTTTCAAACTAATATCTTGACTTAATGTCAAGCCATTTTCATACCTTGTAAGTCGATCATTTTCACGATCGCAATCGACCTCTCAATGCCTCCTCTTGGGCTTCGTACAACGATATTTGTTTTGCACCTTATTTTGGTTTGTATGGGTGCATGTGATTAGTCTATTTTAATTACTACATGATATTATCCCCATTTGAGCAAATGTACCCCTCTCCCATAAGATTAAAATCAACCCCTTTTTTATAACAATAAACAAGCTTGATCCAACGTCAAGTATTTTCCAAATCAAATTCAATTAAGCATTCACTTGATCCATGTATCAAGTCCCTTTACCTAACTTGTAAGTTGAGCGCTTTTGCCTCGCAATCGACCTTACCTTGAACCATTAGGACCTCCTTTCCATTATTCCTCAACCATTTCGCACGTAAATTCAAACCTCGATTCATATTGAGCATTTTTCTCAAGTTAAACTAAAAATACCTAACTATACTTAAATACTATTTCATAAAAGAAGAAAACGGAGTGGAATGGAATCTTCGATTCCTCTCCTCAATTGTTTGGGCCCGAGGAATCTTTCTTAAGTTCAAGCAATTGTCTTCTTTAAAAGACTCATAACACGATTACCCATCAAACCCTTTTTACAATAAACAAAATCAAATCTTCCTTCCCTAAACACTTGGATGGAAAAGAGAGAGAGTCGGTTCTTCGACTAGCTTTCCCGATTACTTGGACCCGAGGAATCTTTCTTAAGTTCAAGTAATTGTCATCTATCTAACATACTCTAACCATATTAAAACTCTTTCACTATTAAGGATGAAAAAGAGAGAGAGCCGGTTCTTCGACTCGCTTTCCCGATTACTTGGGCCCGAGGAATCTTTCTTAAGTTCAAGTAATCGTCACCCAATCAAAATACGAACACATTAATCCAACTCCTCGCCGCCTGCGATCAAAATTCTTTTCATAAAGAACATTGTTCAAGCCATTCTTCCGCGCATATGAACTAGTGCTTCAGCCTCCTATGACGAGCCGACAAGCCAACGTTTAGCAGTTAGAATGCGACCTAAACTCTCGTTCGCCTAAAACACGTCCAAATCAAACCTTTTTCTCAATCAAATCTTAACATACTTAATTCATACTCAAACAACTTTTCATAAAAAGAACATTGTTTAATCCATTCTTCCGCGCATATGAACTAGTGCTTCAGCCTCCCATGACGAGCCGACAAGCCAATGTTTAGCAGTTAGAATGCGAATTAAACATTCGTTCGCTTAAAAAACACCAACCAAACAACCGTAGTCCCACGAACTACGAATGCTCTGACTTTCCCATTGCACGAGGGAATACGTAGGCACAAGGGTTCTCAATCCTTGCCGAGCACACTAATAAAAAAAACCACCCATTTTTCCCTTAAAAAAAATTAATCCTTTTACCTTAGAAGATAAACAAACAAACCTAGCTAACTTTCTCACGAATTGAATCAAGAGGTTCCCGTTGAGTACAACGGACGTAGAGGGTGCTAATACCTTCCCTCTTGCGTAACCGACTCCCGAACCCGAATTTGGTTGCGATGACCATTTTCTTATCCCTTTCAAAGGTTTTATCGATATTTTCCTTTCCCTCTTTTGGGATAAATAAAGTTCGGTGGCGACTCTGTTTCGAACAGTTTTTTCCGCATCCATCGCGAGGATCGTATTTTTCGAGGTACGACAAAGAGCCATGAGCTTCGCAGGCCATTCTGAACCATCTTTCACATCCCAGAAATCAGTAGACCTCGGTAGGTGCGAAATAAACCACCTATAGAGGATAGCGGTGCAACAAGTAATCTGACCTTCTCCCTTCAGAGCCTTCGAATGGATAGAGTGGTAGGCGTCGGCTAACAACGCCGGAACTGGATTTTTGAGCATAAAAATCCTTAAGGCATGGACGTCAACAAAATCTTCAACATTGGGAAATAAGAACAAACCGTAGGCCAGCAGTGCAAAGATGTGTTCGAATGCTCCAATGTTCCCTACACTAGCAAAGTGTCGAGCTTTTTCGAATAAGAATTGGGCAGGCAAACCGTCAATTCCTCCTCTAAATGTCA
This sequence comes from Lathyrus tuberosus, assembly GCA_022829125.1. Taxonomy (NCBI): domain Eukaryota; kingdom Viridiplantae; phylum Streptophyta; class Magnoliopsida; order Fabales; family Fabaceae; genus Lathyrus; species Lathyrus tuberosus. The sequence goes on from JALAZF010000233.1 coordinate 2,858,231, forward strand.
TGTGAGTTTGGATCTCCAACAACTTTATGCGGGTTGCTCTTGCGATGTCTTCCTGGCTGGACCTTCCTTCTCCACCGGAGAACGGAGGTGAATCTTCGACAGGGATCCCCAACAGAGCGGAGTATTCTTCCAGTGTAGGCAACAACTGGAAATCTTGGAAGATGAAACAATGATAGATCAAATTGTAAAGTTGAACCAACGTTTCCAAGAGACCATCGGCTACTCGAGTCTGCAACAACGGGAGGATCTTTCCATACTTCTCAGCGAACGCCTCAGGATCTTTGATCTGCCCTCCTAGTTCCCTTAGTTGTTCAACATCCGGAACTTTAAAGGTGTACGACACAACTCCCTTTTTCCGTAATCCATCGTACAATGTCTGCGATACAATATTTCAAGTTCCTTGATAGAGAGAAATGCAAAATGCAAATGCTATGCAACAAGATTCATGGAAACTTGACTATTTATAATCATCGTGGGATATAGAAAGACGCATTTTATTAATCATAAAAGTCGGTTACAAAAAATTAATGTCTGGGATACCGAAAGATGAAACCGTTAATTAAAACAAAATTTTATAAAGCGACAGCACACTTTTCAAGAATCGTAACGGAAAAGCTAAATAAAAGATAATGAAAAAAGATCTAAGGAGATTCTCCAAAAAACCTTGTGTTGAGCTTCCTGATTTCCTCTTCCTTCTGGCTATTCTCCAAGATGAGCCTGTTGATGACCGAATTCTAATGTGTTGACTGAGAGCTAGAAGAAGGTAACTCTTCTCGGGCTTTCCTCTTCTTGTAAGAAGTGATTTCTTCGTCTTTTGCTTTGAGTTGTTGTTGAAACTCTGCATTCTCCTCCACAACTATATGGTACTTGTTCTTCCAAGACTCCTCCATCTGTTGAGACTTGTCCAAAGTAATTTTCAATTTATCTGCATCAGACGAGAAGTAGAAGACCGGCTTTTCTTTTAGGACCATTGGTTCCTGGCATTTATAAGGCATCTTCAACTCGATGGCTCTTTTCCGGACCCATTGGAGATAGGGTTCTAAAGAGACACAATTAGGTTTCCCTAAGTTACTCTTATCCTTCTTGATCTTTTGCCCCCAAGCGTCCAAGACCTGTTCTCTTAACTCCTTGCTTAATTTCTCTCCTTCAAAATAAATGCTTTCCACGTGAGCACTGGCAGGTTTGTCTTTCAGAGGGAATCCTAGTTGTCTGCGGGCCAAGACTGGATTGTAGCTGATTAATCCATTAATGCTAAGGAGAGGTACATTATCGAAATTTCCACAGTTGTCTATGACGACCACCTTATCATAAACACGGTTGTACCAGTCGATGTCGGAATGAGTGAGAGACATTATCTTCTGTGACCACCACCCCTTCTTGAGATCCCAAAAGTCATGTGCTTCGGGCAAGTGTGAAATAAACCACTTGTACAACAGAGGGACACAACAAGTAATCATTCCCTTTCCACGAGCACTCCTTGAGTGAACAGAATAATAAGCTTCAGCCAACAAGGTTGGTACTGGATTCTTCTTCAGGAAAATTTTAATGGCATTGAGGTCCACAAAATTTTTGAAACTTGGGAATAAAAGAACGCCATAGATGAGCAAGGCGAAAACTGCTTCGAAAGCCTCCTTATTCTGTTGAGTGGCATAATGTCGGGCTTTGGCAACCAAAAAATCTGTAGTAAAACCGGAAGTTCCTCCTTTTGAAATAATATTGGCTTGAATGTCAGCTAAATCCAGGTGGGTATGTTTAGCGATTTCTTTTTCATCAGGTTTGTTTGCGAAGACAGGAAATGGATAATTGTCTCGAATAGGTAACCCAATTATATGAGAGTACTCTTCAAGTGTAGGTACAAGTTGATAATCTGGAAAGGTGAAGCAGTGATACAGTGGATCATAGAACTAGAGTAGGGTAGAAAGCAGTCCTTCATCAACCTTTGTATTCATCACATAAAAAAGTCTTCCATACTTCCTATTGAAACTCTCCTCATTTGTTACCAACACTTCTAACCTCCTTAGATCATCCAAGTTAGGAATCTGAAAAGTGTACTTCTTTGTGTCCCTTTACCTAACTTGTAAGTCGAGCGCTTTTGCCTCGCAATCGACCTTACCTTGAACCATTAGGACCTCCTTTCCATTAGTCCTCAACCATTTCGCACGCAAATTCAAACCTCGATTCATATTGAGCATTTTTCTCAAGTTAAACTAAAAATACCTAACTATACTTAAATACTATTTCATAAAAGAAGAAAACGGAGTGGAATGGAATCTTCGATTCCTCTCCTCAATTGTTTGGGCCCGAGGAATCTTTCTTAAGTTCAAGCAATTGTCTTCTTTAAAAGACTCATAACACGATTACCCATCAAACCCTTTTTACAATAAACAAAATCAAATCTTCTTTCCCTAAACACTTGGATGGAAAAGAGAGAGAGTCGGTTCTTCGACTAGCTTTCCCGATTACTTGGACCCGAGGAATCTTTCTTAAGTTCAAGTAATTGTCATCTATCTAACATACTCTAACCATATTAAAACTCTTTCACAATTAAGGATGAAAAAGAGAGAGAGCCGGTTCTTCGACTCGCTTTCCCGATTACTTGGGCCCGAGGAATCTTTCTTAAGTTCAAGTAATCGTCACCCAATCAAAATACGAACACATTAATCCAACTCCTCGCCACCGTGCGATCAAAATTCTTTTCATAAAGAACATTGTTCAAGCCATTCTTCCGCGCATATGAACTAGTGCTTCAGCCTCCTATGACAAGCCGACAAGCCAACGTTTAGCAGTTAGAATGCGACCTAAACTCTCGTTCGCCTAAAACACGTCCAAATCAAACCTTTTTCTCAATCAAATCTTAACATACTTAATTCATACTCAAACAACTTTTCATAAAAAGAACATTGTTTAATCCATTCTTCCGCGCATATGAACTAGTGCTTCAGCCTCCCATGACGAGCCGACAAGCCAATGTTTAGCAGTTAGAATGCGAATTAAACATTCGTTCGCTTAAAAAACACCAACCAAACAATCGTAGTCCCACGAACTACGAATGCTCTGACTTTCCCATTGCACGAGGGAATACGTAGGCACAAGGGTTCTCAATCCTTGCCGAGCACACTAATAAAAAAAACCACCCATTTTTCCCTTAAAAAAAATTAATCCTTTTACCTTAGAAGATAAACAAACAAACCTAGCTAACTTTCTCACGAATTGAATCAAGAGGTTCCCGTTGAGTACAACGGACGTAGAGGGTGCTAATACCTTCCCTCTTGCATAACCGACTCCCGAACCCGAATTTGGTTGCGATGACCATTTTCTTATCCCTTTCAAAGGTTTTATCGATATTTTCCTTTCCCTCTTTTGGGATAAATAAAGTTCGGTGGCGACTCTGTTTGGAACAGTTTTTTCCGCGTCCATCGCGAGGATCGTATTTTTCGAGGTACGACAAAGAGCCATGAGCTTCACAGGCCATTCTGAACCATCTTTCACATCCCAGAAATCAGTAGACCTCGGTAGGTGCGAAATAAACCACCTATAAAGGATAGCGGTGCAACAAGTAATCCGACCTTCTCCCTTCAGAGCCTTCGAATGGATAGAGTGGTAGGCGTCGGCTAACAACGCCGGAACTGGATTTTTGAGCATAAAAATCCTTAGGGCATGGACGTCAACAAAATCTTCAACATTGGGAAATAAGAACAAACCGTAGGCCAGCAGTGCAAAGATGTGTTCGAATGCTCCAATGTTCCCTACACTAGCAAAGTGTCGAGCTTTTTCGAATAAGAATTGGGCAGGCAAACCGTCAATTCCTCCTCTAAATGTCATGTGAGTTTGGATCTCCAACAACTTTATGCGGGTTGCTCTTGCGATGTCTTCCTGGCTGGACCTTCCTTCTCCACCGGAGAACGGAGGTGAATCTTCGACAGGGATCCCCAACAGAGCGGAGTATTCTTCCAGTGTAGGCAACAACTGGAAATCTTGGAAGATGAAACAATGATAGATCAAATTGTAAAGTTGAACCAACGTTTCCAAGAGACCATCGGCTACTCGAGTCTGCAACAACGGGAGGATCTTTCCATACTTCTCAGCGAACGCCTCAGGATCTTTGATCTGCCCTCCTAGTTCCCTTAGTTGTTCAACATCCGGAACTTTAAAGGTGTACGACACAACTCCCTTTTTCCGTAATCCATCGTACAATGTCTGCGATACAATATTTCAAGTTCCTTGATAGAGAGAAATGCAAAATGCAAATGCTATGCAACAAGATTCATGGAAACTTGACTATTTATAATCATCGTGGGATATAGAAAGACGCATTTTATTAATCATAAAAGTCGGTTACAAAAAATTAATGTCTGGGATACCGAAAGATGAAACCGTTAATTAAAACAAAATTTTATAAAGCGACAGCACACTTTTCAAGAATCGTAACGGAAAAGCTAAATAAAAGATAATGAAAAATGATCTAAGGAGATTCTCCAAAAAACCTTGTCTTGAGCTTCCTGATTTCCTCTTCCTTCTGGCTATTCTCCAAGATGAGCCTGTTGATGACCGAATTCTAATGTGTTGACTGAGAGCTAGAAGAAGGTAACTCTTCTCGGGCTTTCCTCTTCTTGTAAGAAGTGATTTCTTCGTCTTTTGCTTTGAGTTGTTGTTGAAACTCTGCATTCTCCTCCACAACTATATGGTACTTGTTCTTCCAAGACTCCTCCATCTGTTGAGACTTGTCCAAAGTAATTTTCAATTTATCTGCATCAGACGAGAAGTAGAAGACCGACTTTTCTTTTAGGACCATTGGCTCCTGGCGTTTATAAGGCATCTTCAACTCGATGGCTCTTTTTCGGACCCATTGGAGATAGGGTTCTAAAGAGACACAATTAGGTTTCCCTAAGTTACTCTTATCCTTCTTGATCTTTTGCCCCCAAGCGTCCAAGACCTGTTCTCTTAACTCCTTGCTTAATTTCTCTCCTTCAAAATAAATGCTTTCCACGTGAGCACTGGCAGGTTTGTCTTTCAGAGGGAATCCTAGTTGTCTGCGGGCCAAGACTGGATTGTAGCTGATTAATCCATTAATGCTAAGGAGAGGTACATTATCGAAATTTCCACAGTTGTCTATGACGACCACCTTATCATAAACACGGTTGTACCAGTCGATGTCGGAATGAGTGAGAGACATTATCTTCTGTGACCACCACCCCTTCTTGAGATCCCAAAAGTCATGTGCTTCGGGCAAGTGTGAAATAAACCACTTGTACAACAGAGGGACGCAACAAGTAATCATTCCCTTTCCACGAGCACTCCTTGAGTGAACAGAATAATAAGCTTCAGCCAACAAGGTTGGTACTGGATTCTTCTTCAGGAAAATTTTAATGGCATTGAGGTCCACAAAATTTTTGAAACTTGGGAATAAAAGAACGCCATAGATGAGCAAGGCGAAAACTGCTTCGAAAGCCTCCTTATTCTGTTGAGTGGCATAATGTCGGGCTTTGGCAACCAAAAAATCTGTAGTAAAACCGGAAGTTCCTCCTTTTGAAATAATATTGGCTTGAATGTCAGCTAAATCCAGGTGGGTATGTTTAGCGATTTCTTTTTCATCAGGTTTGTTTGCGAAGACAGGAAATGGATAATTGTCTCGAATAGGTAACCCAATTATATGAGAGTACTCTTCAAGTGTAGGTACAAGTTGATAATCTGGAAAGGTGAAGCAGTGATACAGTGGATCATAGAACTAGAGTAGGGTAGAAAGCAGTCCTTCATCAACCTTTGTATTCATCACATAAAAAAGTCTTCCATACTTCCTATTGAAACTCTCCTCATTTGTTACCAACACTTCTAACCTCCTTAGATCATCCAAGTTAGGAATCTGAAAAGTGTACTTCTTTGTGTCCCTTTACCTAACTTGTAAGTCGAGCGCTTTTGCCTCGCAATCGACCTTACCTTGAACCATTAGGACCTCCTTTCCATTAGTCCTCAACCATTTCGCACGCAAATTCAAACCTCGATTCATATTGAGCATTTTTCTCAAGTTAAACTAAAAATGCCTAACTATACTTAAATACTATTTCATAAAAGAAGAAAACGGAGTGGAATGGAATCTTCGATTCCTCTCCTCAATTGTTTGGGCCCGAGGAATCTTTCTTAAGTTCAAGCAATTGTCTTCTTTAAAAGACTCATAACACGATTACCCATCAAACCCTTTTTACAATAAACAAAATCAAATGTTCTTTCCCTAAACACTTGGATGGAAAAGAGAGAGAGTAGGTTCTTCGACTAGCTTTCCCGATTACTTGGACCCGAGGAATCTTTCTTAAGTTCAAGTAATTGTCATCTATCTAACATACTCTAACCATATTAAAACTCTTTCACAATTAAGGATGAAAAAGAGAGAGAGCCGGTTCTTCGACTCGCTTTCCCGATTACTTGGGCCCGAGGAATCTTTCTTAAGTTCAAGTAATCGTCACCCAATCAAAATACGAACACATTAATCCAACTCCTCGCCGCCGTGCGATCAAAATTCTTTTCATAAAGAACATTGTTCAAGCCATTCTTCCGCGCATATGAACTAGTGCTTCAGCCTCCTATGACGAGCCGACAAGCCAACGTTTAGCAGTTAGAATGCGACCTAAACTCTCGTTCGCCTAAAACACGTCCAAATCAAACCTTTTTCTCAATCAAATCTTAACATACTTAATTCATACTCAAACAACTTTTCATAAAAAGAACATTGTTTAATCCATTCTTCCGCGCATATGAACTAGTGCTTCAGCCTCCCATGACGAGCCGACAAGCCAATGTTTAGCAGTTAGAATGCGAATTAAACATTCGTTCGCTTAAAAAACACCAACCAAACAACCGTAGTCCCACGAACTACGAATGCTCTGACTTTCCCATTGCACGAGGGAATACGTAGGCATAAGGGTTCTCAATCCTTGTCGGGCACACTAATAAAAAAAACCACCCATTTTTCCCTTAAAAAAAATTAATCCTTTTACCTTAGAAGATAAACAAACAAACCTAGCTAACTTTCTCACGAATTGAATCAAGAGGTTCCCGTTGAGTACAACGGACGTAGAGGGTGCTAATACCTTCCCTCTTGCGTAACCGACTCCCGAACCCGAATTTGGTTGCGATGACCATTTTCTTATCCCTTTCAAAGGTTTTATCGATATTTTCCTTTCCCTCTTTTGGGATAAATAAAGTTCGGTGGCGACTCTGTTTCGAACAGTTTTTTTCGCGTCCATCGCGAGGATCGTATTTTTCGAGGTACGACAGATGACGACTCTGCTGGGGATATGCATTGCCCTATGCTAGAGAGAGTCAAGCCTAACTTGACTCGATTCGTGAGTGTTAGATCCGCTTGTTTGTTTATCTTCCCTTGCTTGTTTGCTTGCTTGTCTGATTATCTATTATCTACTTGCTTGCTTATTTTTTATTATATCCTATTATTATCTCTTATGACACTGTGGGAGTTCTCTGATCATTAGTGCTCTGTGAGATGGCTCTACACCCGAGTCTGAGTATAACCCTAGGATTAGGATGATGGTTGTGTAGTGTAGGCTTGCGTGGTCTCTTCCGCGTGAGTTGAAGCGAAAACCACCGCTTGGAGTAGATTCCCTTGGAGATATTATTGTTGTGGTGAATCTTTGCCATGGCGGTAATATCTTCGAGGTGGGTCGTTGATCCCAAGGACCATTAACCCAATTTACCCATGGTGGTTAGTAGTGTTAATTCTATGTGAGTTAATGCGAACACCCCAATCAGATGAGATCCCTCGAACGTATTACTTCCTGACAGTAATATTTTCGACCTCGATCTAGGATTCTAAGAACCCTACTTAGAACCCGTGTGTCGATGGTTGTGTAGTGGGCGCCTCCGAGGAATCTTTCTCGTGGGGAAGAAACGAAGACCTCACCTAGACGAGATTATTTCAAGAATATTATAGTCGGACAAATCTTTGTCGTGGCTATAATGCTTTCGAAATATATCCATAACTCTAGGCACCTACCCGATTAGAGCCTACCTGTGGGGGATCTGATGATCAGAGATATCCTATGTCTAACTCCTTCCTCAGAATCAAATGTTGTTTTGATCTTGGAACCCTGCATTGCATACTCATGACATTAGCATATCATTTTCCAAACTCATTCGATCCTCTGTCCATTTCCTGCCAGTTGATTTCCCGACGCTCATACTGAACCTGTGGTAGCCGCAAAGCATTTAAAGCAAGTTCAAGCGGAGACAAGAGGAGCATAGACAATTTGAAAGTTGCGATGGCTATGTCAGAGGATAGCTTTCAACATGTTAGGATAAAGGATTCTGACACCCCATCAGGTTTTGCTGTGTCAACTAACCCATTATTTGATCATCTACTTGGTGATCATACTCCACAAGTGAACATCCCTGCTCAGTCTCAGATGATATCTGATTCCATGGAGAAAAGGTTTTGTGCCCTTGAAGAGAAAGTTCAAGCTATGAAAGTGCGCGATACTTCTGGGCCTGATGCTGTTGATATGTGCCTAGTGCCAGACTTAGTAATTCCTCCAAAGTTCGAAGTACCCAAGTTCGAGAAGTACGCTGGTCTCAGTTGCCCAAAGCGTCATTTGGTGATGTTCTGCCGAAAGATGACTGCTCATGTCCGCGACGACAAGTTGATGATTTATTGATTTCAAGACAGTTTAAGTGGTGCATCTTTGAATTGGTACATGGATTTAGAAAGAAGCTGTATCCAATCATGGAGAGACTTATCCAATGCTTTTCTAAAGCAATATGAGTACAATTTGGACATGGCTCCCAGTCGCACGCAGCTACAAAGCCTATCTCAGAGGAGCGGTGAATCCATTAAGACCTATGCACAACGGTGGAGAGAGTTGGCAGCTAGGGTGCAACCACCACTCTCGGACAAAGAATTGATTGACATGTTCTTGGATGGTTTGCATGTTACCTATCTTGAAAGAATGACTGACAGTTCATTCTCAAGCTTCTCTGGCCTTATGATAGTAGGAGAACGCATCGAGAGTTACCTCAAAGCTAAACAAGTCCAAGAGGTTTCGAGTAATCAAGCTGGTGAGACTGAATCCTTCAGCAATCCCCAAGAGGAAGAGGATAATGAAATTGATGCAGTCATAGCAAATGTTGAGTATTCTCAAGGTGCACCAGCAAGACTTTATGGCCCTTCAGCTTCTCGGCAGTTATCATTGCCAGCGCCATATCATCCTTATGGGCAACCTGTCAATCCTAGGGCGTCGTACCAGAAACCCATGATCTCTCCTCGTGCAAATCAACGAGCCCGTGGTCGAGGATATCAGAATCATCACCAGAATCAACATAGGCCTCGAAACAACATGGAAAGAAGGACTGCTCCTCTTCACCCAGATCCTATGCCGTACAGTCAACTCTTGCCGCATCTGGTCCGAAACTCACTGGTAGAGCCTAAAGCTATCAAGCCATTGCCAAAACCATACCCGCCAGGATACGATCCCAATGCGCATTGTGGATATCATGCTAGATCAATGGGGCATTCGACTGAAGATTGCAAAGCTTTTCAAGCCAAGGTGCAACAGTTGATTGACAAGAAGTACATATCCTTCCAAGAAGGAGACTTGATTGTGCACGTCAGCTTCTCGCCCAAATAAGTTCCAAGACTTCAAGAGGCATCCCCTAAAGGCAGTGGTTCAAACAGGAAGACTTCCTCAGATACTGGCGATCATTGGACATTTATCATTTGCATTTGTAATTTCTTTATGTTAAATGCTACTTGTTTTTGAATTTTGTTGTTTTGAATGGTAATATTAATTATGTGATCGTGCATTTTCTGAATTAATCATGTCGCATTCGCTCATTTTTCTTTACTTATATATAAAAAATAAAAAATACAAAAATACAAAAAAACAAAAAAAACAAAAAAACAACAAAATTCTTCCATATACCTCTCGTCCACTTTCTTCACCAAATTGTTGTTTTAGCAAAGATTGGAGGGAGGATGATGAAAACAAGGTACCCATAATTGCTGATGGTATGCTTCCGGATGGAATCCTGCCAAGGATGTACAGGCATTGTTTCAAATCCCAAAACACTGGAGAGATAAGGAGTTAGTCTCTAGTCAACCCCTTCGAACCTAGAAGTAGGAGTTCCCTTCGGATTTCTAAACCCTTACGCTTAACCTGGGGCATGGGTAGTGTTCAGTTATCCTGATTACACATTCAAATCTCAAGATGAAACCTCATGTTATGGCAGTTGTTCTTCAATGACCAAAGACTTGGCAGTCACAACCCTTAAAAAAAAATTAAAAAAAAGGCCTGCTAAGTTAAGCACCTCAAAGGAGACTTAGGCAAGAATCAAGGCAACCCTGATGGACTCGAAAAGCAAAATCAGTCAGTGCAAACGATAGGGATTAAAAGAAAAACAAAAGAGGCCCTCAAATCCTCAAGCAAAGCAAAATAAGATTCAGTATCAAAGGGTCACTGACACCCATCAAAGCAAAATAAGGTGACTGCCATTTTGAGCATCATCACTCTTACACCGTCAAGCGTTCTTAGGAGACAGATGTGTGTCAATTTAACTGAACGTAGGACTGGAGATCATCACAAAGAAGGGGTGGGCACAAATCAAGTTTTGAGCCTTATATCCTTTGTTTCATAAACCGTGAACCAGACCACGTTACAACCCTCGAAAGACCTAATTGAGACGAGGTTTATTCTGAAAGCATACTACAGCAAGGTTGCGTAAACTGACTCCCAGAGATTTGCTAATCTTCTGAATTGGTGTCATATTCTTGCTATATCTTTCACACCAGCTAAATCAGCACCACGTTTGGACTAATGGTTCATCCGTCACACACTATCACATCATTCCAATAATGATTGATTTTTCAAAACTTGCATGAGCATCGCATTAAAATTACCATTTGTGAACGAACAATTTTGACTGCAAGTCAGTGGTTGACATCAAGGAAATTCCAACAAGGAGCAATCAAAGAGAGCTAGATCATTCAACAAAGTTAATTTGAACTAACAACACCTCATAACCCTATGGAACAGGGGCATTGACATCCGATGATTATGGAATCAGTCTGTATAGAGCAAGTCCCCGAAGCATTAGTTGATTATGGGGCAAATCATTCAAGAACAGGTTGATCAAGGTGAATTATCTTAAGACTCTACCAAACAGGGGCAGGCCACCCAGAGGTTCTTTTGATTAAGAGTAAACCCCTCCAATGTTTAATCAACACAAGTTAAGTCGCTCCAACGCTCATTCTGGGGTAAGCTACCTCAAGGGTACTTTGAAGCCAAATACTTTAAGGGTCATTCAATGAAGGAAGAATCCTTTCACGACTTGGAATTCTGGGGCAAGCCATCTCGAGATCATCTCATGGTATAGTTGTTTCCAATTTCCTATCAAGGGGAAATTCTTCATAGGCCCAGACTGGGGCAAGACGAGCTACACAGGGGCAAATTTCTCCGTTGCTTTCAATCTGCTCAAGCGAGTATCGTCAAGTGACCTTTGAGTTCAAGACGAGTGTCGGGGAATCATGCTATCACCCCACAAACAACCTTTTACCTTTCTTCTGACAAGAGACCTTGCTGCAAAGAAACACATTCATCCATTATCCTCCACTGGGGCATCCTTGGAAACCTTCACAAATCACTCATATGAATTAGTCATGTCGCTTCGCTCATTGCATAGACATGTGCATCATACCTCAAGCTTAACCTTCCATCAAGATTCGACATCTCAAAGCCTGGTATCGTCAGATTTGACACCAAAAGCCCACCTCGTTGGCAACTTCAAATTTACCCTCCAAAGTCCAACTTAGCCTGGCAATCCAAAAGACCACACTCGTTGGCACCTCCAAACCTTTTTAAGGCCCAGTTCCCGACTGGCAAATCATTTAAGGTCCAGTTCCCGCCTGGCAAATCTTTTTAAGGCCCAGTTCTCGTCTGGCAAATCACTTTTAAGGCCCAGTTCTCGTATGGAAAATTATTTAAGGCCCAGTTCTCGTCTGGCAAACATTTTTAAGGCCCAGTTCTCGTCTGGCAAACCAATTCAAGGTCCAGTTCTCGTCTGGCAAACCAATCCAAAGTCCAGTACCCGTCTGGAAAATTATTTAAGGCCCAGTTCTCATCTGGAAAATCATTTTAAGGCCCAGTTCTCGTCTGGCAAACATTTTTAAGGCCCAGTTCTCGTCTGGCAAACTAATTCAAGGTCTAGTTCTCGTCTGGCGAATATCCTTGTCATGCCAGTTCTCGTCTGGTAATCTATCCTCCAATCCAGTTCTAGTCTGGAAGATTAACCTAAAGTCCAATTTTATTTGACGCATAACCAAAAGTCCAATCCTTTATTGGCAACTACTCAAAAGCCCACACTCCTTGGCACCTTCAAATCTACCCTTTAAAGTCCAGTCTTCATTGGCAACCACTAAAAGTCCACCGTTGTTGGCATCCTCTTAACACCAAAATAACCAAAGTCCAATTTATTGGCAAACACCAAAATAACCCAAGTCCAATTTCATTTGGCAATTACCAAATCCAATCCCTAGTGATACCCTCAACAAGGAAACTTATCCCCAACGAGCCCGATCATTTGCATCGTCATATGCATGGCATGCTAGCATAACATTACATAGTCGTATCAAGCACTATCATATCGTACGTGCATTAGATTCCCTAGCAGTTGCATTTTAGTATATGTTTCAGTACATTTTGCAATACATGGCATATTCATCCCCAGCAACATAGCATAACAGGATCCAGGATCAATTCGCAAGCATCTTGGCCAGTCCTCCATCAAAGTCGGCAGTATTCTTCAAAAGAGAAGTTGATACCCCGCACGTGCTCAAGGAATTTTATTCCCCAGCAAGTCAATCTTCAGCCATGCAGTTGATATTGACAATCCCCAGCAACTGTTGCTTTTCTTACTCCCCAAGCAGAGGATATTCTAGAAAGTTTCTTGTGAGCTTTCCCCTGCAGAGCCAGCACATTTCCTCTGACAAGAATCTTGCTCAACTATCCCCCAGCAAATCTACCACAGAGATACTACTTTGGTATCATCGGAGAACCTTAACGGATAAGGGACTGCTTCGACGACCCAGAGAATCGTCTGCATTCAAAATACTACTTTGGTATCATCGGAGAACCTTAACGGATAAGGGACTGTTTCGACGACCCAGAGAATCGTCTGCATTCAAAATACAACTTTGGTATCATCAGAGAACCTTAGTGGATAAGGAACTGCTTCGACCACCCAAAGGACCTCAAGTTATTTGGTTTAGGTTGAACCCCGCTACTTTATTCTGTTAGCTCTTACTCTACAACACTTTACCTTTTGTGAGACAAATTTTTGGGACATTCTTATATCTAATTGACTTCTACCCTTAAAATGAACGCCATGCAGCCGTTCACTCTCTCGGGTTCAAGCCAATTAGATAGGGGCATCTGTCATACCCCAAATTTGTCCTACCTGTTTATAGTTTTCATCTGTTCATCCACTAGCCATTATTCAGAAAATCTAAAAAAATATGTTGTCTTCAATTTCATCCCTCTTTTAGTTTTATTCATTCCTATTTTTATCCTTCATCCAATTAAGTATCTGTTTAAATCATTTCCATATCCACTTTTAATATTTACTTCAAAAACCTTTTTTTTAGTTACCCATTAACCATCTTTTATCCATTTCCATTTTTTAACCATATCTATTTTTTCAATTACCCAATTCCATTATCCAATTTCCTTATTTAAATATCCATTTATCCATCCATATTTATCCATAATCTAAATATCAATTTATAACCATTTTCAATTATCATTCCTATTTTCTAACCAATTTCCATATTTCAAATTCAATTCCAAAAATCCATTTTCTTTCCATAAAAATCCATTTGATTCACTACACATCATCCAATTTTATTAATCAATTCCATTTTTCTTTACCAATATATCCATAACTCATTAACCATTTTTATTCCAATTCAATTCAATTGTCAATTCTATTTCAAGCCCAAATTCAATTTTTTATTTCAGTTTCAAGGACTAAAGTTCTAATTTTCAAATTCTATCTCTTTTCAAGTTTTCAAGTGTAAATCTCAAAGTCCAAATTCAGATTTTTCTAGTTCCAAAGACCATTATACATTTTTTTTATTATTTTCTCTTTTGCCATAAAACAAAAACAAAGCCTATTGTTGTTTTCCTTTTTACTTTACATGCCCATTTTCAGACGTACAAAGTTTTGCAAGGGAATAATAATAAAGCCAAAACACAAGGACCCCACAGCTGAACTTGCATCGTTGCACTTCATCTCATACGCAAGCCTAAACCAAAATTACACCAAATTGGAGCTAACAAAAGACCTGCAACACAAAGTAAGTCTGCTACAAAACCTCCTAACCTGCTGTGAAAGAGACAATACACAATAGCAAAAAAATTTAAAAAAACTAAAAAAAAAAAAAAGGTTTGGAATCACTTAAAGGAAGAGGGAGAACGAGATACAAGGGGGCAGGATGAAAAAGTTTGAGAACAAGTGGTATGCTTTTCATCTTTGATGTTACGCACAATAACTTTCAAAAAGGTAGAATCTACTTCTTCTACATAAAACTCTACCGTCCCATGTTATTTCTTCTTCCATACAACTCCATGCTCAACTCCCTGCACTCTTCTTCTTTCCACTCCACCGAGTATCACACTTGATACTCCCTCAAACCGCACCTCCTTCCACCTTGTTTTCAAAAAACCTTAACCTCTTTCACTTAACACATATACATCCGCAATCACCCATAAACCTTCTTCAAAACCTCACGAGATCCGCCACCAAACACCCATCACCTTCAATCGTCTACACCCAAACATCAACAACTCAACTCAAAACCCATGAACTCACTGCACCCATTTTTTCTCCAAGACCTCACAGAACCTACCCAAAATTGGCCTCCTTCAATGCATTCATCAATTCCTCTAACATTCTTCGCCCACAAAAACCAAATATGAACATCAACAACAACCTCATTCGCTCATTTTTTCTCTCTCGCGGATGAACTCCCCTTTACACAAATCACTTTCCTTTAACATGTAAATAACCATTACTTACCACAAGCTTCAAGGAACCTCTGCTCAACCTTCACTTCGAAAACACAACAGCAATCTTCCCACAAACCAAACCTTCATTTCGAAACCTCCTTTTTCCTGCAACCTTCAATCAACCAAAGAAGAAGACCAAACCTAAACTACAAACAACCCAGAAACTCATCGTCTCCACTCTTCACAAAACCCATCAGAAAGTAGACGGAGAGAAGGAGAAGAAGCGTTGATCTGAGCGAAACCAAAACGAAAGATGCAGTACGAATCAAATCGAACCTAAACGAAGTGACGGTGAGAAGCTTGGATCGGCGCAGAAAGTTTGAGGAGATTGTAACGGTGTGGTCTCGCTGCTTCTGATTGGACGATTGACGGTGCCTTTTTGCGATGATGTTGATGATTGTGAACGCAGATAATCGGACCGTGAGAGACGGAAGCAGACGAGTAGGTTGATCGAGATGGTGTTGCGACTCGTTTTGTTTTATGTTTCTTTGACCACTGATACTCTTGGTTATGATGATGAGTTAGGCTGATGGTTATTCGTATGACTTGAATGCTTAGTTTTTTTAGTTTTTTATTATTTCATTTTTTAGGATAAGCATGATGTGTGGCTGTGCTGTATTGTTTTGCCTTTGTGGTCCTTGGGCTTGTTTTTTCTAAGCCCGTCATTGTTGTTGCTGGCTTATGGTGATGAATGGGCTTTAGAGCCCATAGTGATTCACACGGTTGATCTTTTCACCATTCTTATAATCATGCTGCAGTTTTAATTGGGTTTTAGATAATGTTATTTAGGTTTTGACCCTTTTGTTTATTTATTAATTAATTTTTGGATTAAACTTTTGATATTTATTCTTGAATGTTAATTTTGATTTGAATTTTTATTAATTGATCAATTTAGCAATCTTGATTTTTATCTTGTTTAATTTTGGTTTAAAGTTTTGTTTAAATATTATTTTCATTTGGGTTATTGTGATTAATTAAATTGTTAGTTTTGGTTAGAATTTTAATTAGCTCTCTTTTATTAAGTTCTTACTAACTTTTTATCTCTTGTTAGTACTTTTGATTTTGGCTCAGTTGATCTTGGACGTTGAGGATTAATTGGATTGATAATTGCGAAGTTTCTAACAATTCTTGAGCTTTTTGCATGCTTTGAAGAGGCAACGGACCTTCTCCGTTAGGTACCCTTAGAATCTCAATTTTATTTTTCATGCCTGATTATATTTCTTCCCCACTTTGTTTGATTTTTAATCTTTGTGAGGTGTATAATTTTCATGTGGGTTTATTTCATGCTTTAATTATATGTGCTATTCATATTATACTTGTCCAAACCAAAAATCTTTTTCAAACTAATATCTTGACTTAATGTCAAGCCATTTTCATACCTTGTAAGTCGATCGTTTTCACGATCGCAATCGACCTCTCAATGCCTCCTCTTGGGATTCGTACAACGATATTTGTTTTGCACCTTATTTTGGTTTGTATGGGTGCATGTGATTAGTCTATTTTAATTACTACATGATATTATCCCCATTTGAGCAAATGTACCCCTCTCCCATAAGATTAAAATCAACCCCTTTTTTATAACAATAAACAAGCTTGATCCAACGTCAAGTATTTTCCAAATCAAATTCAATTAAGCACTCACTTGATCCATGTATCAAGTCCCTTTACCTAACTTGTAAGTCGAGCGCTTTTGCCTCGCAATCGACCTTACCTTGAACCATTAGGACCTCCTTTCCATTAGTCCTCAACCATTTCGCACGCAAATTCAAACCTCGATTCATATTGAGCATTTTTCTCAAGTTAAACTAAAAATACCTAACTATACTTAAATACTATTTCATAAAAGAAGAAAAGGGAGTGGAATGGAATCTTCGATTCCTCTCCTCAATTGTTTGGGCCCGAGGAATCTTTCTTAAGTTCAAACAATTGTCTTCTTTAAAAGACTCATAACACGATTACCCATCAAACCCTTTTTACAATAAACAAAATCAAATCTTCTTTCCCTAAACACTTGGATGGAAAAGAGAGAGAGTCGGTTCTTCGACTAGCTTTCCCGATTACTTGGACTCGAGGAATCTTTCTTAAGTTCAAGTAATTGTCATCTATCTAACATAATCTAACCATATTAAAACTCTTTCACAATTAAGGATGAAAAAGAGAGAGAGCCGGTTCTTCGACTCGCTTTCCCGATTACTTGGGCCCGAGGAATCTTTCTTAAGTTCAAGTAATCGTCACCCAATCAAAATACGAACACATTAATCCAACTCCTCGCCGCCGTGCGATCAAAATTCTTTTCATAAAGAACATTGTTCAAGCCATTCTTCCGCGCATATGAACTAGTGCTTCAGCCTCCTATGACGAGCCGACAAGCCAACGTTTAGCAGTTAGAATGCGACCTAAACTCTCGTTCGCCTAAAACACGTCCAAATCAAACCTTTTTCTCAATCAAATCTTAACATACTTAATTCATACTCAAACAACTTTTCATAAAAAGAACATTGTTTAATCCATTCTTCCGCGCATATGAACTAGTGCTTCAGCCTCCCCTGACGAGCCGACAAGCCAATGTTTAGCAGTTAGAATGCGAATTAAACATTCGTTCGCTTAAAAAACACCAACCAAACAACCGTAGTCCCACGAACTATGAATGCTCTGACTTTCCCATTGCACGAGGGAATACGTAGGCACAAGGGTTCTCAATCCTTGCCGAGCACACTAATAAAAAAACCACCCATTTTTCCCTTAAAAAAAATTAATCCTTTTACCTTAGAAGATAAACAAACAAACCTAGCTAACTTTCTCACGAATTGAATCAAGAGGTTCCCGTTGAGTACAACGAACTTAGAGGGTACTAATACCTTCCCTCTTGCGTAACCGACTCCCGAACCCGAATTTGGTTGCGATGACCATTTTCTTATCCCTTTCAAAGGTTTTATCGATATTTTCCTTTCCCTCTTTTGGGATAAATAAAGTTCGGTGGCGACTCTGTTTCGAACAGTTTTTTCCGCGTCCATCGCGAGGATCGTATTTTTCGAGGTACGACAAAGAGCCATGAGCTTCGCAGGCCATTCTGAACCATCTTTCATATCCCAGAAATTAGTAGACCTCGGTAGGTGCGAAATAAACCACCTATAGAGGATAGCGGTGCAACAAGTAATCCGACCTTCTCCCTTCAGAGCCTTCGAATGGATAGAGTGGTAGGCGTCGGCTAACAACGTCGGAACTGGATTTTTGAGCATAAAAATCCTTAGGGCATGGACGTCAACAAAATCTTCAACATTGGGAAATAAGAACAAACCGTAGGCCAGCAGTGCAAAGATGTGTTCGAATGCTCCAATGTTCCCTACACTAGCAAAGTGTCGAGCTTTTTCGAATAAGAATTGGGCAGGCAAACCGTCAATTTCTCCTCTAAATGTCATGTGAGTTTGGATCTCCAACAACTTTATGCGGGTTGCTCTTGCGATGTCTTCCTGGCTGGACCTTCCTTCTCCACCGGAGAACGGAGGTGAATCTTCGACAGGGATCCCCAACAGAGCGGAGTATTCTTCCAGTGTAGGCAACAACTGGAAATCTTGGAAGATGAAACAATGATAGATCAAATTGTAAAGTTGAACCAACGTTTCCAAGAGACCATCGGCTACTCGAGTCTGCAACAACGGGAGGATCTTTCCATACTTCTCAGCGAACGCCTCAGGATCTTTGATCTGCCCTCCTAGTTCCCTTAGTTGTTCAACATCCGAAACTTTAAAGGTGTACGACACAACTCCCTTTTTCCGTAATCCATCGTACAATGTCTGCGATACAATATTTCAAGTTCCTTGATAGAGAGAAATGCAAAATGCAAATGCTATGCAACAAGATTCATGGAAACTTGACTATTTATAATCATCGTGGGATATAGAAAGACGCATTTTATTAATCATAAAAGTCGGTTACAAAAAATTAATGTCTGGGATACCGAAAGATGAAACCGTTAATTAAAACAAAATTTTATAAAGCGACAGCACACTTTTCAAGAATCGTAACGGAAAAGCTAAATAAAAGATAATGAAAAAAGATCTAAGGAGATTCTCCAAAAAACCTTGTCTTGAGCTTCCTGATTTCCTCTTCCTTCTGGCTATTCTCCAAGATGAGCCTGTTGATGACCGAATTCTAATGTGTTGACTGAGAGCTAGAAGAAGGTAACTCTTCTCGGGCTTTCCTCTTCTTGTAAGAAGTGATTTCTTCGTCTTTTGCTTTGAGTTGTTGTTGAAACTCTGCATTCTCCTCCACAACTATATGGTACTTGTTCTTCCAAGACTCCTCCATCTGTTGAGACTTGTCCAAAGCAATTTTCAATTTATCTGCATCAAACGAGAAGTAGAAGACCGGCTTTTCTTTTAGGACCATTGGCTCCTGGCGTTTATAAGGCATCTTCAACTCGATGGCTCTTTTCCGGACCCATTGGAGATAGGGTTCTAAAGAGACACAATTAGGTTTCCCTAAGTTACTCTTATCCTTCTTGATCTTTTGCCCCCAAGCGTCCAAGACCTGTTCTCTTAACTCCTTGCTTAATTTCTCTCCTTCAAAATAAATGCTTTCCACGTGAGCACTGGCAGGTTTGTCTTTCAGAGGGAATCCTAGTTGTCTGCGGGCCAAGACTGGATTGTAGCTGATTAATCCATTAATGCTAAGGAGAGGAACATTACCGAAATTTCCACAGCTGTCTATGATGACCACCTTATCATAAACACGGTTGTACCAGTGGATGTCAGAATGAGTGAGAGACATTATCTTCTGTGACCACCACCCCTTCTTGAGATCCCAAAAGTCATGTGCTTCGGGCAAGTGTGAAATAAACCACTTGTATAACAGAGGGACGCAACAAGTAATCATTCCCTTTCCACGAGCACTCCTTGGGTGAACAGAATAATAAGCTTCAGTCAACAAGGTTGGTACTGGATTCTTCTTCAGGAAAATTTTAATGGCATTGAGGTCCACAAAATTTTTGAAACTTAGGAATAAAAGAACGCCATAGATGAGCAAGGCGAAAACCGCTTCGAAAGCCTCCTTATTCTGTTGAGTGGCATAATGTCGGGCTTTGGCAACCAAAAAATCTGTAGTAAAACCGGAAGTTCCTCCTTTTGAAATAATATTGGCTTGAATGTCAGCTAAATCCAGGTGGGTATGTTTAGTGATTTCTTTTTCATCAGGTTTGTTTGCGAAGACAGGAAATGGATAATTGTCTCGAATAGGTAACCCAATTATCTGAGAGTACTCTTCAAGTATAGGTACAAGTTGATAATCTGGAAAGGTGAAGCAGTGATACAGTGGATCATAGAACTAGAGTAGGGTAGAAAGCAGTCCTTCATCAACCTTTGTATTCATCACATAAAAAAGTCTTCCATACTTCCTATTGAAACTCTCCTCATTTGTTACCAACACTTCTAACCTCCTTAGATCATCCAAGTTAGGAATCTGAAAAGTGTACTTCTTTGTGTTCCTTCTTTCGGTATCCATAGTATCCCTACAATGTTTATAAATATAGTCAAGTTCCATGAGGTATGCACTGTGGTTTCAAATGTACCTGCCGAACGGGTTCTACAAAGTTCCCAGAGTCTACGATCCATCTTTCGGATATTATCGATTTTCCAAATCACTTGGTAGTCAATAATATTCTCAAGAGAATCTCGGCCGAGTGTAGTATCGCGTAGCGACTTTTGTAGAAATAAATTCCTGCATAGTCCCCGCACTACATCCTATTAGGCCAAGTTGGGTTAAAGGTAACTATGGTCCCCAGTCTCGATGGCCTTTAGTTCGAAATAATAACGTCTTCACGAATAGACTCGTTGGACAAAATTAAATTCGAGAGGGCCTAGACTGAGTGGTGAAGTCTCAATTCAACTTCTTCAGGAATCGACTCCCTCAAAGTATCCTTGAATTCTCACCGTTCCTATCTTAATTTTCACTCTAGTCCGGGTGTAGGACTTTGTCTCACCACACAAATAGTACCCAGAAAACTAACATAGATAATAAGCAAGCAAAATAAAGAGAGATAACATAGGTAAAAAAACAAGATAGGGGAAACCCTTGACAATCCCCAGTGAAGTCGCCATTTCTGTTGCGGTGAGAATTGGATACCATAGTTATTAATGAACTAGGATCACATTTCTTTAAATATTCACCACCGTCTTTGATTTATCCAAAGGAAAGGTTCAAAAGCGAAAAAAAACCTAAAGATCTAAGGTTCGGGGGTTGGTTTCGCCTAGGGAAGGTATTAGCATCCTAAACGTCCGTAGTACTCTACGGAAACCTCTCGTTAGTATTTATGTTATCTCTCATTCGCTTGCTAAGGGTGCTATGCTAAAGGTTGAACCCTAGGGGTTAGTATCTAAGTATACTCGATAAGGTATCGCACCTTACGCCTACGTATCCTCGGGAGTAGAATCAAAGTATGCGTAGTTCTGAAAAGAGGAACTTCTTGACGGGGTCAAGGTTCCAAGGGGAAGTAAAGTCTTGGGCAAGACCTTACATAGAGTGCGGCGACTCTAAAGTTGTAGGTTGGTTTAAGAGGGGCAGGATTGTAAATATTCGCGGCGGAGCATTTACTTGGAGTTCGGCGACTCCAATCCTAAGGCTAAGGTTCTAAGTGTCTACGGCGAGACGTGGAGTACGGCGACTCCGAATCCTAAGGCCGGGTTCTAAAAGTTAGCCCTATGACGATTTAGTCAATTTTAAGGAACCTTCCTTTGGAATGCCGAGGGGACCAACTAACTTTAATTATTTGTGCATACTAGCAAAGGGGGCTAGTTAAAGTGTATTGTGACCGAAGGTCGAATGTGACGCCCGAAGGTAGTCGACTTACATGGGTATAAAAGGGGCTCGACGTTGGATCGAGAAAGTTTTTATTTTTGAAAAGGTTTGAATGTGAAAATAAACATGCATCAAGTAAAGGTAAACATAATAAGGCATAATCACAAGCAATAGAATAACATACAGGCAGACACTCAGGGATCTAATGGGAAGTGAATATAAGGGTACAGTTTATTAAGAAAATGGTTTTGATTTGGTATTTATTATTGTGAGAATTATTAAGAATTACTTTCACTTATAATTTCTTAAAAATGGTTCATTTTATTTGAGAATTATTTTTAAATGAAAAAAGTTAAAGATCTTCTTAATTAAATTAAAAGATTAATTTAGTATTAAGGTTTATTAAAAGAAAAGTGATTAAGAGTTTTTTTTATTAAAGAAAAGCTTTATTTTAATGTTTTAATGAAATAGTTTTATTATAAAGATTTAACTAAAAAAAATTTTCAATATTAGTTATAAATTAAGTTAAGATAAATTTTATAAAAAAGTAATTTTAATGGTTTTTAATTATAAATTTTTTTTTGATTAATAAGTAAAAAAAAGAAAAAAAAGGTGAAAGGATCAAAATGGAGGGGTTCTCACGATCTCGACTCACTCTTCTCTCTCGCCTATGTTTCTCTTTTCTCTCTCGAAAATTAGGGTTTCGAGAACCCCAGCGGCGGCGGTATCTCGTCCTCTCCCTCTCTCTCTCCGATCAACAACACAAACAGTAAAAACCCACCCCCATAATCCCGGCCCCCATTTCACTATGTTTCGTTGGTTACATTTACATGGATAAACATAAAAAATGCAGAAATAAAAAGATGCGAGCGACGACGACGTCCGGAGGCGACGACGAACGACTTCTCTTCGTCAGGGAAGATTTCCTTCTTTTTACCTCTTTCTTTCGCGAGTTTGTGGTTTGTGTTGTTGCTTTGATCTTCTTCTGCTTTGAATGTTGAGGCGATGATGAGCACTTCCGGTGTTCTGAGCCTGTGTTTGTGGGTTTGGAAATGGTTTTGGTGATTTCGCGTGTGACTGTTGATTTGTGATTTTTTTTCTCTCGTTCGTCTCTGGTTTTTCGTGTGGTTTTCTCTCTGATCTTTTTCGTTTTCTAATGAGAAAAGTGTCCATTTTATAACCAAGGCCGATGATGATGATTTGGAAGGTTTTAAATGTGTGTTTATTGTCAATATTCCCAATTCTTACTGATTTGATTTGGTTTGCTTGATTCGGAAAATTTTTGAATATGTTTTGGACGGTTGATACAAATGATTGTGATTTGAATTTTCTGATGCCCTGTTACTGACTGTTTTCCAACGTGTCTTTAGTGAATGGTTTGGGAAAGTTTGGCTGTGCTGATATGATTTGATTCTCTAATTTGGGAAGTTTTGCTGCTGCTTTGAAAACAAATCTCACTCATGGTTTGATTTGATTTTGTATGATTTATGATTATTTGATTGCGTTTCAAATATGGAAAGTTTGGAACCGTGTTATCCTGAAATTTTCTGATACGATTTGATGTGATTTTTTGTACGATATCTTGGGAAAGGGTTGGTGTTGGCGATATCCTTTGATATTGCCCATCAATTCTTCTTGCCTTGTTCATGATTTTGTGATGAATGTCAATTTCATCTTCTTCAACGCAGTTGGATTTTCTTGTTCCTTGCCTCCTCATGCCAATGATTGTGTCGACTGTTCTTTAGAGACTTGCTTTGTGTGCTTGATAAACTTTACTCTTCCAATTAAACATGTATGCTTTGGAAAGATATCACAGTTGTCGCGGTGAAAATTAGATACCATAGTTATTAATGAACTAGGATCACATTTATTTCGACACCGACTTTGATTTATCCAAAGGAAAGGTTCAAGGTCAAAAAACCTAAAGGGGGAGATCTAAGGTTCGGGGGTTGGTTACGCCTAGGGAAGGTATTAGCATCCTAAACGTCCGTAGTACTCTACGGGAGCCTCTCGTTTTATTATGTTATTTTTATTTTTTATATTTCGCTTGCTAAGGGTACTATGCTAAAGGTTGAGAACCCTAGGGGTTAGTATCTAAGTATACTCCTTAAGGTATCGCACCTTGTGCCTACGTATCCTGACGGGAGTGGAATCAGAGTATTCGTAGTTCCCCTCAACGAGGGTGAGGAACTCTTGACTGTGGTCAAGGTTCCAGGGGGAGGTAAGTATCCATGGCAAGATACTTACATGGAGTGCGGCGACTCCAAAGTTAAAATTAATTTGAATGGAAGGTTCTAAAGATTAGTCCTATGACATGGCAGTCAATGTAGGTGTACCTTTCCTTTGGAATTGGATAAAAAGAGGAAATACTAACCTAATGCTATCACAATTAAGAAATTAAATCTATCCTAAGGGAACAAGGGAAATAGAATCATCAAAGGCATAACTTCACCAATTAATAATCAAAGTTAACATTAAAATTAACTAAAATTCTAATTAAGGTTAACTAAACATTTAAATACTCAATTAGAATTTTGAGAATTCCAATTAATCAATAAAAAAAAAGTTAATCAAAACTAAAGATTTAATTATCACCTAATAATTAACTCTAGAATTCCTATTAATCTTTTGTAAAAGGAAATGGAAACCAAATTGGCAAAATAATAAAAGATAAACCAAATTAAGGGTGGTTTTTAAGAAGAACACAAACTGGGCCTAAGACCCTCCTTAAACCCAAACAAGACTTATCTAAAAAATCTAACACAATAATAATGATGGAACTAATAATATTAATAATAAATTAAATAAATTAAACAAAGTGCATAATAAGAAATAGAAAAACAAAACAGAAATCACTCCCTACATCCAACGGTTCGACCCACCGCATTCTTTTTTCAAATTATTCATTTTTTTCTTTTTTTTTCATTTAAAAAACTAAACATGATATTATTAAGGGATACGTGGCAGCTTAAACATAAAGTTAAAACAAACTGAATAATACATCAGCCCCTATTTTCATTCACGATAACTCCACCTCAATTTTCTCCATCTCTCGATTTGCAATCTACCCTTTTTAAACCCATTTTTCAAAGCATCTAAATAAATTGAAATCAGAGCATCAAAACAACAAATTGGAACCTCATCAAGTACAGAGATCAACAAAACGAAAGCGTCAAAGTTACCGATCGTGGGAGACGCCGGCGAAAGTTGCGGGTGAAGGTGGGCAACAGAAGTGGACCAGTGGCGGTGACCGGATCTGCTTTCCGGTTTGATTCGATCCGAACAGTTCTCCGAAGACTTTCAGCATAACGATTCGTCGACGACAACTCCAGGTACTCTTCCTCGCGTGTGCGGTTGTTGTTTCAAGTTTCGAAACTGTGGCGTAATTCTTTTATTGTTGCTACGCCTGAATTGCCGTCGTTCTCGTCGCGTGAATTTGTGTCAATATTATTGCTGTGTCATTGTGAATGGTGTTTGTGAACTCTTGCTGCTTCTGATGTGAGTGTGAGTTTTTCTGCTATGAGTGTATGGGTTCTGAAAATTTTTGATGGCTCTGTGCGTGTGTGTATTTGTTTTCTCTTACTGCTGTGTATGGTTTTTGGTTCCCTCTGAAATCATGTGAATATGGTGTGTCTGAATCTTTTTCTTCACTCTTTTTCTCTTCCTTTTTTCTTCCCTTTGTGAATGACAATAGCGCCTTTTATAAGCTCACGTAACATTAAGATTACGATTTCGTATTGATGAGCGAAAATATGTTGTCGATATCGACCTTGGAAAGAGTATCATGGTTGTCTTGAATTTGTGATTTGTGTGATGAATATGAAAAAAACTTGCCACTTTGATTTATCATGTTTGATTATGTGATTCAAGAATTTCCATTTTCATCTCGCTCATATTTTGAAACCGATAATTCTTGATTCTTGCCTTGTGAATGATTTAGATTCAAAAACCTGCCATTTGCAGTTTGGCCCTGTTTGATTGTGATAAATGCTTCATGATTGTATGATTCACAAACTTTCCAATTTCATTTTGATATGCTTGTAGACAGTTTAGGAAGAAACTTGATTTTTCCCGGAACATGTTTGGACTTGGTTTTGGAAATTATGCTACTGAGTTATAATCTCTTCTTTTGAATGTGTGATTTCTAGCAACTTATTCAATTGTATTCCTTGATTGTAGGTAAATCCAACTCAATAGTGCAAACACAACATTAAGACGGAAGGACACAACACAGTGGAGCATGTCTGATATCATTGATGGTGAGGGTATGGTTGTATTTGGAAAGAATTTAATCATTCTTGATGGTTCCTAATTTGGAAAACTTTTCTTTGTCAGGTACACCTTTCATTCATCTCAATTAATAAGACTCTCTCAATTAGCTGCAGCCAATCCCAAGTTTCTGTTTATCATTCACGCACTTTTTATGATATTTCAGGTATTTTTGAAACCGTTTTCTTCAGAGAGCTGGTGGCGTTGGATGCTGAAAAGGTGGATAAGACTTTGGCAGTGAACCTGCAGACGGACTACTTCCGGAAAGACCGCCATGGCCATGGGAGGAAACACTTAATTTAGCAGACATGAGATTATGATTTTCGGGAGGCGTGGAAGAATTCCATAATGAGTGTCTGTCTTTATTTTGTCTCATTTTACTTCTTCTTCTTTTTTTTTAGCCGGCTGTTAGGGGGCAGTGGATGGTCCCTTCAGTGCAGAACTTTATTAACGCAGCTTCCAATTGTGGTGGAGGTAGAATAGAACACGTGCAAAACCTTATTGTAACAGCATCAGACATCAAGTTCATAACCACTGCTACATATGTGTCTGGATGGTTGTAAAATTAATTCGTGTAATAAGTTCTTTGTTTTCACTTGAGGAGGCTAATAACCTCTTTGTACTCATGAATCTTAAAAAATTGAATTAAGCTTGAAAGACATGGCATTTGGAGAAATCTCTTTCTATATTTTTCCTTTTTTTTAAAGAACTTAGAAAGATTAACTTGTATAGCTTGTGATGAACCTTGGTAAGATTCTTGTATCTTTGAATCCAACGTTGAATCCAACGTAAACTTTGAGTGACTTGTAATGAATCTTGCATTTGAATTTGATAATGGGGAAGATGGATCATAGTTTGAATTTAAACAAAAACAACTTGAACTTTCATGAATCTTAGGCTTTGCTTTGAGAAATTTCTTGTCTAAATCCAGTTCAAAATCCAAACATATAAACTCCAAAGAAACTCAACAAGGATCCAATCATCATGAATGTGACTAAAGTCCCTCTTGAATTGGACTTAATCTTTATTGCCCTAACAAAATCTTGTATGATAATGACTTTCGTGTACGAACCCATGGTCGGAGAAATCTTTTGAAAACGAATGTACTGCTTGTAATACAACTCACAACAAAATTCTACCTAGTTCTCAACATCAATGAACAAAACCCTGTATCTCCTTGAGGCAAGCTTCTGAGGAAACTTTGAAGAAGATCGATCTTGTATGGACCATAAGAATGAGGGCATCTCCACTGAATTCAAACATAACTTGTAAATGACTATAGCCTCAATGAGCACACACACAACCTCAATGGTCTTTGAGCCTTCTGCAGCAACACCTAATTTCACCAATGAGAGCAAACACACAAAGTCTAATACATTGGTTAGCTATGCAATGCATGATTGTCATAGAAATGTTATGCATACGATGTGAAATGAAAACAAAATCTTAGGGTCAAAAATTAGGGTATGACAGATGCCCCTATTTAAGTTTCTTCTATCCGAAGATATGGAGATTGAAATCTTCGTCTCGACGAGATAGGAGAGACTTAAATACAAACATGCACAATTTTTGGCCCTAAGATGCCATAAGTGCATATGATATGACATGAAATGATATGATATGAAATGAATGCAAACCAAATAACTTATGAGGAATGGTGTCACAGGGGATAACCGCATACGGATAAGACTGAAATACAGTTAAAGAATGGAAGACCCGACGAGGAACAACTTAGGAAAGCAAGACTCCCCGGGGAAAGATCCAAATCCACTGGGGACGAAACTCAACTCCACTGGGGAAGAGACTACCAACTGACTATCACACATGGTATCTCCAAATAAAACAAAGATGTGTATTGCCTACTACCAAGCATATGGTAGCCTAAGCAGAGGCAATAAACTTGAAAGGAAAGATGACCTACTACCAACCATGGTAGCCTAAGACAAAGGTATCTGACCAAAAAGATAGACATATTACCTACTATTAAATATATGATAGCCTAAGCAAAGGTAAGAGACTTGAAAGGAGAGATCACCTACTACCAAACACGGTAGCCTAAGCACAAGTATCCGACCCAAAAGAAAGGGGTGTTACCTACTATCAAACATATGATAGCCTAAGCAGAGGTAAACACAAAAGGAAAGATGTCCTACTACCAAACATGGTAGCCTAAGCAAAGGTATCTGACCAAAAAGATACGGTATATTACCTATTATCAAACATATGATAGCCTAAGTAAAAGTAATAGACTTGAAAATAAGGATCACCTACTGCCAACTTGTGGCAGCCTAAGCAAAGGCGTCCGACCAAAAAAAAAGAAGATATGTTACCTACTATCAAACATATGATAGCCTAAGCAGAGGTAAACACAAAAGGGAAGATGACCTACTACCAAGCTTGGTAGCCTAAGCAAAGTGAAGACATATTACCTACTATCAAACACGATAGCCTAAGCAGAGGTAATAGACTGGAAAAGAAGGATCACCTACTGCCAACTTGTGGCAGCCTAAGCAGAGGTGTCCGACCCAAAAGAAAGGTGAGTTACCTACTATCAAGCATATGATAGCCTAAGCGAGGTAATCACAAAAGGAAAGATGACCTACTACCACCATGGTAGCCTAAGCGAGGCATCTGACCAAGAAGATATGGTAATTACCTACTATCAAACATATGATAGCCTAAGCAAAGGTAATAACCAAAAGGAAAGATGACCTACTACCAAACCTGGTAGCCTAAGCAAAGGTATCTGACCAAAAAGATATGGTATATTACCTACTATCAAACAAATGATAGCCTAAGCAAAGGTAACAACCAAAATAAGCTTCTAATGATCAAAATATGATTCAGCTTCTCTTTAAGTGTTTCGTTTAGAAATAGTAGATATTTCCCCACGCCTCAAGGTTGTATGCCTCGAGTAAAGTCTTGAAATGAAAGTTACGAGGTTGTATGCCTCGAGCAAAGTTTTGAATGAAAGCTACGAGGTTGTCTGCCTCAAGCAAAGTCTTGAAATAAAAGCTACGAGGTTGTCTGCCTCGAGCAAAGTCTTGAATTCCTCCTGAAAAGGTGAATACTTGTGGGGAAGCATCTTCACATGGGGATTGGATTTTCACTGGAGATTGAAGACTTCAGCGGGAGTCCATAACTTACTGGAGATTAAAAAATATCACCGGGGATCTTCAAAAAGAGATGCAGGCCAGCTGACTTGCAAAATAATGTCTTCTCAAATAAAGAGAAAGATCATCTGAATTTTCACCAAACTTCTCGAAGAGATGCCATTTGATGGAAGTAAATTAAATAGTGGGATCACTGGGAGAATATCACTGAGGAGCAATATTGTTGTAGTTTGAAATAAAATCCTTGTAACAGGAATTCTCAAATAAAGAGAAACACTTGTAAAGTACTAAACAAACTTCTCAGACGGATACCCGGAGAGATGCCATTTGATGGAGAACGGGTTGATAATCTTGATAACTTCTGGGGATAGACAAACTGCCATTTTTCATCCTAATAGAAAATATGAGACCAAAACAAGCTGCTCAAATAAAGAGGCTGCCACTTGTCGTCTGGGTAAAAATTCCAAGATGTTATAACAACACTGCCGAAGAAATATTTGTCTTCAATGGTGATCTTTAACTAGATTCTTTCCTGGGGAGACAAAGTGCAAAATAAATGCACGCTCAATTTAGGTTCAAAATCCTAGAGAGATTTAAAAATTGTGATTGTCAAGGACTAAAGTTCAATTCAGGAAATAACTGAAGAGAAACGGTCAAGCAAGACTCTATCCAGTGAGGAATGAACTCAACTGGGGTTTATCTTTATCCAAATATGGAAAAGAAAACTAAAGCAACCATCTTCCACGAGGATCAAACTCAGTGGGGAATTAGAAAGGATGTGCTCTTTCTGCTTAGGGTTGACGACTCTACTTGGAGGGAGAAGACAAACCCAGTTCATTTGGGGATAAACGCAACCAAAGTGAAAGAACAAACAACATCACAAAATGAAAAATGCATAGATGCCATGTATCTATATGAATGAATGTATGTTGTGCTTATGCTTATGCTGACAAAACAGACAAAGAGAAGTAAGATGGAGATGAAATAAACATCTCAACATGGATACTCAGCCAAACTTCACAAGATAGATCATCACGGGGATGAATGGAAAGCCACATATGGAAACAAAGTCCTGCTTCAAGGCTTCAAACTTCTCTGAGGAAAAGAGAGCACTCTACTTGGGGATGCACATCACGACTTCACTTAGGGAATTGTTAAGATGAGTCTGGTCACTCTGTTGAGAATGAGAAAGATCCACTGGGTAAAGAATCAAACTTATGATTGGAGAGACTTCATAGGGGATAAAATAAATATCCACTGCGAACTGAAATAGTCTGAAAGGAAGTTGTAACTGGAGATGCCAGAGATGAGGCCACACAGGGATAAAACAAATATTCACTTCATTGGGGAAGCTTAAATCAAAGTAGCTGAAGATGCCAGAGTCGAAACTTCATGGGGATGAAATAAACATCCACTTTGCTGAGAAAGATTGAAGTTGTAAGAAATCCACTGAGGAGTGAAATAGCATTCACTTCGCTTGGGGAAGGTTGAAGCCAAGGAAATTTACTGGGAATTCTTAGGTCACCGACTGGGGAAATCTTGCGTCAAACCTGCCATAACTGCTTGGAGTAGAGATTCATCGGGGAATAGTTATGACCGCTGAAATAGAGCTTACTGGGGAATCATCACACAACTTGAGACAGAAGCTCTTTAGGGCATGGGTGAAGAATGATGTGCGAACAAAGTAGTTATGCATTGATGGACCGCGTGGTAGTCGCCATTTCAAACAACAGTTGTTGTGAATGGATGAAATAATCTTCGATTCTCAAATGCCCCAGATCACGTGGTTTATGAGAAGAAGTTATCTCAAGAGGATTTTACAGAAAAATTGGCACCTCCAAAATGTTCCAATGTCTTCCAACTCTTGAGAGATTCGTAGAATCTCGACATAACTGTCCCAGATCGACTGTATTATGTGGAAGTCATTCCAAGAGGATTTTACAGAAAAATTGACATCCCGAAATGTTCCAATGTCTTCCAACTCTTGAGAGACTTGTAGAATCTTGACATAACTGTCCCAGATTGACTGTATTCTGTGCAACTGAGTCTTCAAACTTGCCCCTTGGGGTCAGATTATGGAAGCAGCAACTGAGAATAACTTGCCCCTGTTCAGCGGAGTCTTCAGGAAACATGCCCCTGGGTACGATCATCTTTCTGAAATAATTTTCCATTTACTCATCAGAGTTTCAAGTCTAAAAAGACCGAGCTTATTACTGATGCTCATATGCAAGCTTCTATGATGTCAAGCAACGTTAGCAAGCAGAGAAATGTTAATTCTGAAACTGTTAATGCAACACACATGTTTGTCTTGAAGTTTTTTTTTGAAAAGATGTCGCAATAGCCTTGACCGAATCACTAGTTAGGATATGAAATTGATTTATTTTACAAAGCCAACGCAAATTTTGAGCATAGCTCATAGGAGTCGGAAAACGTTATCTCATCGAGTATGCTTTCAAAATAAACCCTGCTTCAATTAGGTCTTTTAAGGGTTGTATCGTGGCTTGGTTCACGGTTTACGAAACAAAGGATAAAGGCTCAAAGTTTATTTGTACCCACCCATTCTTCGTGATGTTCTTCGGCCCTACATTCAGTTAACCTGACACGAACACTCATCTCTCAAAAGGAGGTTTTTTTATATGGTTGAGAAACCACTGAGGCTTTGGACATGACAGTCACTCACTTATTTGCTTTTGGTGTTTGATCACACGACTCTGTTCTTTACTGAAGATTTTTCTTTGTGATCCTTTATTTTTGCTTTCACATTCTTTGTTTTATTCCCTAAATTTTGCCTGGACGAAATCTTTTGGATTTGAATTTGAAGTCCAGCGGGATGCCCTAATTTTGCCTAAGTCTCCTTCATAGGTTTTGACTTAGCGGGTTTTTCTTTTTCTTTTTGATTTATGAACAAGTCGTGTGACTCTAAGCCATTTTGAACTTTTTGAAAGGATTGTGATTGTCTCACTCTTTAGATAGTCAAGGGAAAATCATTGTGGATTTGACTTCCAGCCTCTTAACTTGTAAGGGATAAATAAAGTGGATTCTCGGATGTTCACTCCTTTTTTGAAAGTTTGGGCGCTCGATCAGCTTAACTGAACACTACCCTGCCCCAGGTTAAAATTGAGGGTTTTTTTTTTTATTTTGGAAAAGAAAACTCCTACTTCAAGGCTCAAAGGGATTAAAGAGGGTTTATCTCCCTTATATCTCCGGTGTTTGGGATTTGAAACAATGCCTTACATCCTCAGCAAGGTCTTATTCAAAAGCATACAACAAGAGATCTTGCGTTTTTGATTCGTCATCCTCCCTCCAATTCTCTGCCTAAGCAAGAGATCGGGTAGCATTGGCATTATAAAATAGGAAGAGCATTTAAAATGAGTGAAACAAATGGATTTCTTCAAGACAAACATTATTCATTGCATTAATCATTCAAAATAACAAGTTCTTACAACGCCAAAATAAATGCATTAACGAACGTAGAAAGTTACATATGAAAAACAGCAAATAAGCTTAAAATCTGACAAGACATAGCCTGAGGAACAAGTCTTTTGCATTAGTCCACCATGTGCATAGAGGGGATTACTTCTTGTTCAAGTAAGAGATAGATCTCAACTTGGGGTTCACACAATTTGAAGGATACAACTTCCTTTTGAATTATCTCTTTCACTTTCTCTTTCAAGACATAGCATTCCTCGATATCATGGTGTTGGGATACAACCAAATCTTTGACCCAACTCATCAGGCTCTTCTTGGTAGCCTTCAAGTTTGCAACTTTGTCGCGAAGTACTT
Source organism: Lathyrus tuberosus (assembly GCA_022829125.1). Taxonomy (NCBI): domain Eukaryota; kingdom Viridiplantae; phylum Streptophyta; class Magnoliopsida; order Fabales; family Fabaceae; genus Lathyrus; species Lathyrus tuberosus. Next base: position 2,891,250 of record JALAZF010000233.1, read on the forward strand.
GATTCTCCAACTCTTAGGTTTCCCTCAGATTCTTCATCGTGGTAGAAAAATTTTCCATGTTAGCTTCCAAAGCGGAAATCTCTGCTCGAAGTGTGTGGTTTTCTTGTTCCAAATGATCCATCTTCTTGGCTTGAGTACCGTGCTTATGATGACTCGACTATGGTAGAAGAAACAAAAGTGAGAACTTGGAGTGCAAAGGATGCAATGCTAATGATGTTTGCAAATGCAAATGCGTTTCAAGGAACTCAAAGGTTATGTTACAAACACCATAAAGTGGATAAAACTTTTGAGTGACTGAAAAGGTCTCATTTCATTGAATTTTTTTTTGAAGGATTACAAAATAGAGTACGATTTCCAAAATCCACGGTAAAACCTATGATGTTTGCAAGATAACTCCAAGTTCCTTGAAAGGTTAGAAATGGTGCATGAATGCATGGATTGATGAGTGAATGTATGCATACACAAATGCAATCAAAACAAAGGGCCTAGGTTTTGAGGTCATGTGCATGGAGCCAAGGCCTACCCATCCCAATAGGTGTGTGCTATGGTTTCAAATGTACCTGCCGAACGGGTTCTACAAAGTTCCCAGAGTCTACAACCCATCTTTCGGATATTATCGATTTTCCAAATCACTTGGTATTCAATAATATTCTCAAGAGAATCTCATCTGAGTGTAGTATCGCGTAGCGACTATCGCGGAAATAGACTCCCGCATAGTCCCCGCACTACCTAATAGGCCAAGTTGGGTTAAAGGTTACTACGGTCCCCAGTCCCGAGGGCCTTTAGATCGAAACCATATCGTCTTCACGAATGAACTCGTTGGACAAATATTTTATTCGAGAGGGCCTAGACTGAGTGGTGAAGTCTCAATTTACTTTTTAGGAATCGACTCCCTCAAAGCATCATTGAAGTCTCACCGTTTTCCTATCTTAATTTCACTCTAGTCCGGGTGTAGGACTTTGTCTCACCACACTAAGCTCCCAAACCTGCACAAAAAAGAAAACCAAGCAAGCAAATAATAATAATAACATAAATAAACGAGTTAGGGGAAACCCTCAATAATAAAAAACATTATAACCTCCCCAGTGAAGTCGCCATTTCTGTCGCGGTGAAAATTAGATACCATAGTTATTAATGAACTAGGATCACATTTATTTCGACACCGACTTTGATTTATCCAAAGGAAAGGTTCAAGGTCAAAAAACCTAAAGGGGGAGATCTAAGGTTCGGGGGTTGGTTACGCCTAGGGAAGGTATTAGCATCCTAAACGTCCGTAGTACTCTACGGGAGCCTCTCGTTTTATTATGTTATTTTTATTTTTTATATTTCACTTGCTAAGGGTACTATGCTAAAGGTTGAGAACCCTAGGGGTTAGTATCTAAGTATACTCCTTAAGGTATCGCACCTTGTGCCTACGTATCCTGACGGGAGTGGAATCAGAGTATTCGTAGTTCCCCTCAACGAGGGTGAGGAACTCTTGACTGTGGTCAAGGTTCCAGGGGGAGGTAAGTATCCATGGCAAGATACTTACATGGAGTGCGGCGACTCCAAAGTTAAAATTAATTTGAATGGAAGGTTCTAAAGATTAGTCCTATGACATGGCAGTCAATGTAGGTGTACCTTTCCTTTAGAATTGGATAAAAAGAGGAAATACTAACCTAATGCTATCACAATTAAGAAATTGAATCTATCCTAAGGGAACAAGGGAAATAGAATCATCAAAGGCATAACTTCACCAATTAATAATCAAATTTAACATTAAAATTAACTAAAATTCTAATTAAGGTTAACTAAACATTTAAATACTCAATTAGAATTTTGAGAATTCCAATTAATCAATAACAAAAAAAAGTTAATCAAAACTAAAGATTTAATTATCACCTAATAATTAACTCTAGAATTCCTATTAATCTTTTGTAAAAGGAAATGGAAACCAAATTGGCAAAATAATAAAAGATAAACCAAATTAAGGGTGGTTTTTAAGAAGAACACAAACTGGGCCTAAGACCCTCCTTAAATCCAAACAAGACTTATCTAAAAAATCTAACACAATAATAATGATGGAACTAATAATATTAATAATAAATTAAATAAATTAAACAAAGTGCATAATAAGAAATAGAAAAACAAAACAGAAATCACTCCCTGCATCCAACGGTTCGACCCACCGCATTCTTTTTTCAAATTATTCATTTTTTTTCTTTTTTTTCATTTAAAAAACTAAACATGATATTATGAAGGGATACGTGGCAGCTTAAACATAAAGTTAAAACAAACTGAATAATACATCAGCCCCTATTTTCATTCACGATAACTCCACCTCAATTTTTTCCATCTCTCAATTTGCAATCTACCCTTTTTAAACCCATTTTTCAAAGCATCTAAATAAATTGAAATCAGAGCATCAAAACAACAAATTGGAACCTCATCAAGTACAGAGATCAACAAAACGAAAGCATCAAAGTTACCAATCGTGGGAGACGCCGGCGAAAGTTGCGGGTGAAGGTGGGCAACAGAAGTGGACCAGTGGCGGTGACCGGATCTGCTTTCCGGTTTGATTCGATCCGAACAGTTCTCCGAAGACTTTCAGCATAATGGTTCGTCGACGACAACTCCAGGTACTCTTCCTCGCGTGTGCGGTTGTTGCTTCAAGTTTCGAAACCGTGGCGTAATTCTTTTATTGTTGCTACGCCTGAATTGTCGTCGTTCTCATCGCGTGAATTTGTGTCAATATTATTGCTGTGTCACTGTGAATGGTGTTTGTGAACTCTTGCTGCTTCTGATGTGAGTGTGAGTTTTTCTGCTATGAGTGTATGGGTTCTGAAATTTTTTGATGGCTCTGTGCGTATGTGTATTTGTTTTCTCTTACTGCTGTGTATAGTTTTTGGTTCCCTCTGAAATCATGTGAATATGGTGTGTCTGAATCTTTTTCTTCACTCTTTTTCTCTTCCTTTTTTCTTCCCTTTGTGAATGACAATAACGCCTTTTATAAGCTCACGTAACATTAAGATTACGATTTCGTATTGATGAGCGAAAATATGTTGTCGATATCGGCCTTGGAAAGAGTATCATGGCTGTCTTGAATTTGTGATTTGTGTGATGAATATGAAAAAAACCTGCCACTTTGATTTATCATGTTTGATTATGTGATTCAAGAATTTCCATTTTCATCTCGCTCATATTTTGAAACCGATAATTCTTGATTCTTGCCTTGTGAATGATTTAGATTCAAAAACCTGCCATTTGCAGTTTGGCCCTGTTTGATTGTGATAAATGCTTCATGATTGTATGATTCACAAACTTTCCAATTTCATTTTGATATGCTTGTAGACAGTTTAGGAAGAAACTTGATTTTGCCCAGAACATGTTTGGACTTGGTTTTGGAAATTATGCTACTGAGTTATAATCTCTTCTTTTGAATGTGTGATTTCTAGCAACTTATTCAATTGTATTCCTTGATTGTAGGTAAATCCAACTCAATAGTGCAAACACAACATTAAGACGGAAGGACACAACACAGTGGAGCATGTCTGATATCATTGATGGTGAGGGTATGGTTGTATTTGGAAAGAATTTAATCATTCTTGATGGTTCCTAATTTGGAAAACTTTTCTTTGTCAGGTACACCTTTCATTCATCTCAATTAATAAGACTCTCTCAATTAGCTGCAGCCAATCCCAAGTTTCTGTTTATCATTCACGCACTTTTTATGATATTTCAGGTATTTTTGAAACCGTTTTCTTCAGAGAGCTGGTGGCGTTGGATGCTGAAAAGGTGGATAAGACTTTGGCAGTGAACCTGCAGACGGACTACTTCCGGAAAGACCGCCATGGCCATCGGAGGAAACACTTAATTTAGCAGACTTGAGATTATGATTTTCGGGAGGCGTGAAAGAATTCCATAATGAGTGTCTGTCTTTATTTTGTCTCATTTTACTTCTTCTTTTTTTTTTAGCCGGCTGTTAGGGGGCAGTGGATGGTGCCTTCAGTGCAGAACTTTATTAACGCGGCTTCCAATTGTGGTGGAGGTAGAATGGAACACGTGCAAAGCCTTATTGTAACAGCATCAGACATCAAGTTCATAACCACTGCTACATATGTGTCTGGATGGTTGTAAAATTAATTCGTGTAATGAGTTCTTTGTTTTCACTTGAGGAGGCTAATAACCTCTTTGTACTCATGAATCTTAAAAATTTGAATTAAGCTTGAAAGACATGGCATTTGGAGAAATCTCTTTCTATATTTTTCCTTTTTTTAAAAGAACTTAGAAAGATTAACTTGTATAGCTTGTGATGAACCTTGGTAAGATTCTTGTATCTTTGAATCCAATGTTGAATCCAACGTAAACTTTGAGTGACTTGTAATGAATCTTGCATTTGAATTTGATAATGGGGAAGATGGATCATAGTTTGAATTTAAACAAAAACAACTTGAACTTTCATGAATCTTAGGCTTTGCTTTGAGAAATTTCTTGTCTAAATCCAGTTCAAAATCCAAACATATAAACTCCAAAGAAACTCAACAAGGATCTAATCATCATGAATGTGACTAAAGTCCCTCTTGAGTAGGACTTAATCTTTATTGCCCTAACAAAATCTTGTATGATAATGACTTTCGTGTACGAACCCATGGTCGGAGAAATCTTTTGAAAATGAATGTACTGCTTGTAATACAACTCACAACAAAATTCTACCTAGTTCTCAACATCAATGAACAAAACCCTGGATCTCCTTGAGGCAAGCTTCTGAGGAAACTTTGAAGAAGATCGATCTTGTATGGACCATAAGAATGAGGGCATCTCCACTGAATTCAAACATAACTTGCAAATGACTATAGCCTCAATGAGCACACACACAACCTCAATGGTCTTTGAGCCTTCTGCAGCAACACCTAATTTCACCAATGAGAGCAAACACACAAAGTCTAATACATTGGTTAGCTATGCAATGCATGATTGTCATAGAAATGTTATGCGTACGATGTGAAATGAAAACAAAATCTTAGGGTCAAAAATTAGGGTATGACAACAGCTCGGTTCCCTCGTTTTGCAATTCATGACTAAGGACAAGGATTTTGATTGCTTCCATTTCTCCATTCCCATCAATAGACTTACTTTTATTTCACACAATTCAGCCGTGACATCCTATGGAGAATTTTGAGTAGCAGACATTGATGCTAATTCTTCCCCAGCATCATAAAACAAGACCCCTGAGTTTTACAGGTAATTTCATCCTTGCGTTCTCTTCCACATCTTTGTTGCTTGTAAGACTCATGGCAAATAAATTTTCAATTTCGGTACTTCCTTCTGAATTTAATACAGGTTCAAGGCTTGACAAGGTGAATTGGAGATCAAGGGAGTCTTGGATAGTGAGACGGCCATCAAGTTCCTATATAGCTGGTGATGTATCAGTCTGGAGCTTAATAAAGTAGTTTGTACTGAGAACCTTGCTCCCTGCTACTTCAAAATACCATAAAGCCATGTTGAGTTCTATGTAGTTCACTGATGAAACTTGCGAAGGATTCCTTAGTGTTTATTACATGCAGCAACATTCCCTCTTTTTTCTTTGTATCATGAGAAGACTGGTAAATCTATATCTTCGTCTCCTTTGTGCTTGTAATTTACTTTTGCATTTGAGAATTTAATTGAATCTTATCAATATTTTATCCTTATATAGTCTTTGAGTCGTATGTTCACCATCAATGCTGGCTCCGGATTTAAGATGGTGTGGAGTACTGTTAAATCCTTCCTTGATCCCAAAACCACTTCCAAAATCCATGTGAATTTCTATGATTATTCTCAACAGTTCCATATAATCATTAAACCAGTTAAGAAAAAATAAACAGTTACTGAATTGTTGATCAGGTACTAGGTGACAGATATCAAAGCAAATTGCTCGAAATCATCGATGCCAGGTACATATTTCCTTCTATTCATTATGAAGGCTTTTTCAACATGACAGTGATGAAGTTTCTGTGTGGTTTACACAAATGTCCTTTTCGCAGGTACCAGCTTGTCCTGTGAGTTTGCAGAGTTGTCTTCAAGGGTCGTTAGGCGACTTCTAGGTGGCTTCTTTAGTTCTTATCAACAGGTAAATGTAATGCACTTTGGATTGATTTCTTTCAAATTGAACTTGAATTTTCTTTGATACATTTACTGCATATTGATGGTGCTCATGTCTTGCTACGCAGTGGTTACGGGGATCACATGCTCCATTACGGGAATAGTTAAGGTAGCAAGCATGTACATGGAAAATTGAGGCTTTGGTTTTCAATGTTGGTTCTAAATGATTGAGATTCTTATCTGATTTGCCTTGGATTTCAACAGGTTTGGATTGCTTGGAAAGAAGAGCAAGGCTTATCATACTGCTATCAATGTTTTGGCAAGACGGCATGATGACGACATGTTGCATAGCAATGTTTGGAATGCTTTGGTTCGTGGCCTCTAATGTTCTTGGCGCATGTACGTAGAAATTCTAGAGTACGCAGCAGACGAGTGTCGTCTGTATTGATCTACTGCCGTCAACCTTGTAATGATGAGTTGTAAAAAAATGCTTGTAAAGAGAGACCTTTAGATTAACACGTTTTTGCGAGCAGCATTTGTAGCATGCCTTCCAATCTGATTGTTCGTATATTCACTATCTTTGGTTTTGTCTTGAGTTTCCTTTTTTGCATTAATTTAGAGCCTTCATGTTTGCTCACCAAATACTATATTTTGCAAAAAAAGATCTTTCCAACAAGGCCTCATTAGATTCACGGTTAGTAATATCACCCACAACCTGTTGGTAGGCACTCATAGGATTGCAAGTGATAAGAACATTGGCCATGTTTTGAGAACCAAGATCCTTTAGAGTGAACTCATGAGAGATTTATGGATGGTGATAGCGTGCCAATTATTGGACAATTAATTTGACATTGACCTTGCACCTTGGCGACTTAAAGAACCATTGACATGTTTTAACCTTAAATAAGAAATCCAATGAATTTATAACAAATTTCCAATTACACCTTAATTTCAATCCTTCCTTAAAGAAATCCTTGTCGTGTAACCAAAATCCAAATTCTTCCATTTATAACTTCAAGATTCAACTTTGAGGACAAGACCAAACTACGTCACGAGGAATCCTTGAGAGTGAGGATACCACATGTAGTGTAATTTAGCACGAGATTCAAAACTCTCAAATAGCCGTGCTCAGACCAAAGGATAGAAAACTGTAACCAACCTTGGGAGAAATTTTGAGGAAACTTGAGGAAAGAACCTGTATTGAATGAGGGGCCATTTTCAAATCAGTGGGTATAAAAACTAAAGTATCTGGCGAGTCTTCTGAGAAATCTGAGGGCGAGAAGGTTCTGGTAGTGATTTAGGTGTCTACAAGATGAGGGTACAATCATACATGAATCTCACACAAACTTGCAGAGACTAGAGGACCTCTACAAACACACACACAACATCACCTCAAGACTTTGAATCTTCTGCAGCAGTACCTGCGTTCACAAATGATACAAACAAGTTAAAACTAGAAAAAGAGGTTAGCTATGCACGAATGATTGACCTAAGATGATATGCAGACGAATCAATGAATTTAGGGGAGAAATTTGGGGTACAACACATAGGTGTCTAAGGCATGGAATACTTGTTTACACTACAAAGTTGTTATCAAATGAACACAAGGAAACATCATGAGAGATATGAGCCAAGGCAGGTGAATTAGAAAGCCATGAAATTTCATGATCATTATCATCACGTTTCATGAATTTGAGACTACTATCAAATGTCACAAAGTAAATGTGCATGAATGATTTAAACAAGGGAGTTGTGTCATAAAAGAAATGTTATGCATGCTTAATTAAATTGTATACCAAGGATTACAAGATTAACGTTCAGCAAAACAAGCATAAAAAAAAGCAACACACACGACATCGCTTGGAAACCTATTCTATTTTGGGACCCTCCAAGTTGTTTACAAGCTGAATCTTGCCGAGGCACCTAGAATTCCAAACCAGCTGGAAATGACCGAACAAGCAACATTTAATTCGGTGTCCATTCATCACACCGATTCACACTCTGTTTAGGGTCAGCTCCATAGGAGATTTGGAACGTCCCGAGTTAGGGTGACTTTAAGGATTTGTAATGAATGTGTTTGGCTTGTGTAATGATACGCCCATATCGGTTGTCGTCACAAGCAAGAAGTGGTCACCACCTACTGAACAATGGCATACAACAATGGTTTTAGCAAACAATTATCATCATAAGCAAAGAACCATAAACCAAAAGGCAATACAAACATCTTGACATAATTCAAACAATAACCTTAGATTCATTTCATTCATAATTCACAAACCAAATTCATCATCTCCAAATTTAAATCATACCAAGACAGTTCCAAAACAAAAAAAATCAAGACCAAATCATATTTCACCATTTCAAAATCTAAACCATAAACAAACAAATTCATGTCACAATTCAGCTCATGTCATAATTCAAGACAGGGATCACAAAATAATTCGATTCAACCAAAGTCCAAATCAATTCACACAAGTTTATTTCAAAGTCAAAATTTCAAAATAGGGTCAGTAGGGACCACCTGGGAGCAAAACTCAGAATTGACAGAAAATGGAAAAGCAAGAGCAGCAAGTAACCAAGTACATCAGACTTAACACGAGAATGGAAACATGATAAAATTCATAGTAGAAAAGACACATAAACATAGCAGAAGAAGTAGAGACAAAGTTTCTTCAATTCAAAACTCTTTTTGAACATCAAGAAAGTGTCATAAGAAATACCATAATCAGGATTCAAAAGCATATTCTAAACCTAATTTTTTGTGTATATAAACAAGGCTTCATTTCAGAGAGGAGATCAGAACGACTATACACAAAAAACCCTAAATCTTGTTACACTAAAAATCTAAGGCGGTCGTTTCAAGAAGAAGAAGAAGGAGGAACGAAAGAGAGAGCTCGCACCTGCATTCTGATTCTTCAAGGGTGAGTCACTACACTTTAATCTCTATTCTCCGCGAATCTTTGTCATCCTGGCCGTTCTGTACCTTCTATTTGCGTTTTCGCCATGATTTAATGATGTTTTGGGGTTTGGGTTTCGAAAGAGGGGCGCTTCGATTGGGTAGTTTGGTTGAGATTTTGATGAAATAAATACTAGATTCGGATTCAGGACGTGATTTTGGGTGGGGTTAGTGTTTGGTTTAAGGAGAGACAAGCCACCTTCGCCGGAGAAGATGGCGGTTTCCGCCGCGAACCACCGTGGGTTCACCTTCTCCGGCGAGCTCTTCCAATTTTTCGGCGTGTGAGTTTTCAAAGAGAAAGAAGATGAGCGTGAGGGAAGGGTTGAGTGATGAAAGACTTGGCCTTTCTGAGTCTTTAATATTTTAGGTTTTTTTTTTTATTTTTCCATTTCCCCCACGTGCCTACATGTCTACCCGTTTTGGTTGGCATTAATGGACGGTGACACTTGTCACCGTCATTTTGAGAAACATCCTCATCAGCCTGGTTCAGTGTGAACCACACCATAGCCTTACCATGCACCCTCGATCACAAACCCTTGGATCCAGTTAAGATCTTTGACCCATGGATCCAACGACCATAGCTTGTCCATGGAGGTCAACATTGGTTGACCAAAACCACTGGATCCGACGCCTGGGGCCAGTTTTCTTGGGCCTAAGTTTGGTTATTAGCACCCTGCTTTTGCTTTTTTTTTCAATGCAAATCCATTGGCATTTCTTGGGTTGTTTATTTATTTATTTATTTATTTTCTATTTCTCTTTTTATTATTATTTTTGTTTAATTCATAAAAATATAAAAAAAATGTGTGTATTGTTAATTATCTTAAATAAATTTATTTAATATTAATTAATTAAACTATTAATTAATTTTATTAAATATTCATATTTAATTTAGTTAATAATTTTGTGTGTTGTTTAGTTTGTTTTAATTGTGTAATGATTGATTATTTAGTTTGGTTGTGTGATTTTCTCGTGCGATATGTTTATACCATGATAATAATTGATTAATCTCTTATTTACACTTTTAAAACCACTTTCAAAAATAAATTCTCGATTCAACGTCGAGCCATTTTTCACCCTTGTAAGTCGACTGCCTCGTGCGTCGCCACCGACCTTATCCTAGTCAATTAGGGCCTCTAGCCCATTTAGTTCAATTCCTTTAACCGATTTGAATGCAAACTCAAACCTTGATCCATTAGAGTATAAGGTTCTCTTTGTATTGAACTAAAGAGAGAGGATTGGGTGAAGACCTCTTCCTCTTCGAGTATTAGGATACTCACTTTAGAGTGTGTGGTCTCGATACTCGTCTTTCAATACGAAGACATAACTATATTCGCCGCGTAACTTCAACAATAAACCTTTTGAGATAAAGAATTAGGTACTACCCGCAAGGGCTTACTATCTGAAGACCTATTTCATCCTTAAATAGCTCACCCTCACATTCCATTTCTTTCTCTATATTCACTCTTAGCTAAAAACCTTGGTTTTGTACCAAGTGCATTTTCAAACTTTTTCTTTATAACTTAGATGGTCGTGAAGTGGTTAGGCGAAGGCCTTCTCCTATCCCGGGTGCTTCACATTACCTTTAGGGTTCACTGTCGTAAAGCACTTACCATCTAAAACCAAAACACCTTAAATAGAAGAATAAAGTTCTCTTTGTATTGAATTAAAGAGAGAGGATTGGGTGAAGACCTCTTCCTCTTCGAGTATTAGGATGCTCACTTTAGAGTGTGTGGTCTCGATATTCGTCTTTCAATACAAAGACATAACCGTATTTGCCACACCATTTTCAAAATAGACCTTTTGAGATAAAGAATTAGGTACTACCCGAAGGGGTTCCTATCCAAGGACTTATTTCACCCCTAAAATCAACCTTCACAAATCAAATGTGACACCTTGCCTTGATGGCGAAAATAAACCTTTTCAAAAAGGACATGTTAGGTAACGCATAAGACTCCAAGAGCGAGCTGTAAAACACCTAACTGCTAGAACCCGAACGATAACATCGTCCATAAAAAACACCAACAAACCGTAGGCCGAACTACGAACGCTATGATTCTTCACTTTTTTTGAAGTGAAGATACATAGGCACAAGATTGCGATGATCTTGGCGAGCCACATTTTATCCACCTTTTATCCACCTTCTATCCATCTCCCGTAGTCCTCCGAACTACGTGGACTCTGACTTTCCCATTAGGGAATACGTAGGCATAGGACCGCGAAGTCCTATCGAGTCTCCTTTTGTTTACACCCTTTTCTTTTCCTTTTCCCCTTATTCTTTTCTCAATCTTTGTTTCTTCCCCTTTATCTCTTCCTTCTTAGAACACTCATAGAAAGCAATATCCTTTAGCAAACATCCTTACATATAGACAAGCGAATGGTTCCCATCGAGTACGATGGATGTTGGGGGTGCTAATACCTTACCTCCGCATAACCGGCTTCCGAACCCATAATTTAGTTGCGAGACCATCTTATCCTTCCTTCTTGGGGTTTTCTCGATGTTTTCCCTTCCCCTCATGGGATAAATAAAGTTTGATGGCGACTCTCCGTTTCTTCCTCTTTTCACCTCTAGTCGACTATTTTTCGAGTAGTGGCAGCTGGCGACTCTACTGGGGACATGGTTACCCTAAGCAAGCCAAGCCTAGTTTGTTTGTCGTATGTGCGGATTATTTGCTTTTATTGCTTTATTGCTTTATTGCTTTATTATTTGTGTTCCTCTTATCTGTTGGGTTTATTGGGGATGGTTTGTGAGGAGAAAGACCTTCTACCCGAGCTTTTCAAGTATACACTAAGCTAGGAGGTGGTTGCTTACTAATTTGCGAGACTTAGGACTCGTCGAGTTGGTTTGACTTCCACCTCTCAGATGAGGCCCCTTTGGGAATGATTATGTCTTACGATTAGTCGTAATGGTATCTTTGTTTCCGACCTGGGAGTCCGTGATTCTGAGGACCTTTGGAACCATACTCCAAAGGTTATTAAGGCATAACTCTGTGCTCATCCTTTGAAGGGATTACCGTCTTACGAATCATTGTTATGATGGAAAACTTTTAAGGGTTAGTGCATGGGAACTTGTTTGAAAGCCCGTGGAATACCTTGTTATAAACCAATAGATTGACTACCCGAGGCGAGAGATATCTTGTTGTGTTGTCCTGCAGAATCTGCGACCTTGATACCTGTGGCGTGAACCTCTGATCTTTGATCACATGCCTTATTGCACTCATAACATTGCATTTGCATAAGCATCTTCGCATCATTTTGCATATCATTCTCCACCCAAGAACAACAGAGCTCATCCATCCTTTGTCCATAACCCGCAGTTGACTTCCCAACGCTCGTATTGGACTTAAAGAAAGCAGAGGTTGATCATGGAGAAGATTCAAGCAGACTTGATGAAGGTCAGAAGCCAGATGGGGCAGTTCATGGTGGACATACAAGTATTGTCCCAGGATCATAAAATGCTGAGGGAGGAAGTCCATCAACTGAAGACTCAGATGGGTCTGATCATGGAGGTCATGAGAACTATGCTAAGAAAAGAAGGTAATCATGCGCCTGAGGCTGCAATAGAGATTGTTGCTCCTCCCTTGCCAGTGAGATCTCTCCCATACTGTGATTTACCTCGCGGATCTTCTTCATAACCTGGACTTCCAAAGCACCCCAATTAACGACCATTACCTGTTCCTCAGTTAGGTAAGAGGAACCGAGCGCAAAGTCAGAATTAGTATCCAGATCAGCGGGAAAACTCTACCCAACGGGGATAGAACAAACCAAGGAGGCCAGGGAAGCATTTTAATCTCATTACTATGTTATACAGTCGACTCCTCCCCATCTTGCTCAGTAGCTCACTTGTCCAGCTAAGGGAACTTGGACCTCCTCCAACACCTCTTCCTCCGGGCTATGATGCGAATGCCAGATGTGTCTTCTATTCTGGAGCGCCTGGGCACATGATCGAGGATTGTAAAGCCTTGAAGTACCAAGTACAAAAGATGATTGAGTCCAGATTGATCTTATTTACGCCTCAAGGCCTTCAAATTAACGTCAATCCTTCATCTGGTCAGGAGGGCTCATCAGTCTCTGTCATGGAAGAAGCTGTTAAGAGTAGGTGTGAAGAAGGTTATCATACTGGTCTCAATGAGCAAGAAGGCTAGCCTAACAACAAATCAAGAAAGAGAAGCCCAGTCCCCAAGGCTAGCAATTTTTAGATCTTGTCATTTCATTGCATTTGTAGTTTCTTTCTTGTTAGGTGCTACTTGTTTTTAGACATTGTTGCTTTCTAATGGTTTTGTTAGTGTAATGAACATGCTTTTTGGACAAATCCATTCGTATCCACTCATCTTTTCTCATATATTGCGAAAAAATCACAAAAAATTTCCTCCACATTTCACTCCCTTTATCAACTGTTGTTTTAGCAAAGATTGGAGGGAGGATGATGAAAATGAAATACTCATAATTGCTAATAGTATGCTTTCGGATAAAATCCCGCTGATGATGTACAGGCATTATTTCAAATCCCCTAAACACTGGAGAGATAAGGAGTTAGTCCCTAGTCAACCTCTTCGAGCCTAGAAGTAGGAGTTTCCTTCGGATTTCTAAACCCTTATGCTTAACCTGGGGCGTGGGTAGTGTTCAGTTATCCTGATTACACATTCGAATTTCAAGATGAAACCTCTTGTTATGGCGGTTATTCTTCAAAGACCAAAGACTTGGCAGTCACGACCCTTCAAAAAAAAAAAAAAAGAGCCCGCTAAGTCCACCACCCCAAAGAGGAAACTTAGGTAAAATTAGGGCAATCCCGATGGACTCGAAAAGTGAAGTCGGTCCATGCAAAAGTTAGGGATCAAAAAATAAATAAAGCAAAAGAGGCCTCAAATCCTCAGCAAAAGCAAAACCCGATTCAGTGGCCACCAAAATGGATTAGAAAGGTCACTGACATCCACGAAAACAAAATAAGGTGACTGCCATTCCAAGCAAATTCACCCTTACACTGTCAACCCTTTTGGAAGATAAATGCGTGTAGTATGACTGATCGTAGGACTGGAGTTCATCACGAAGAAGGGGTGGGTACAAATCAAAATTTGAGCCTAATATCCTTTGTTTTAATAACCGTGAACCAGACCACGTTACAACCCTTAAAAGACCTAATTGAGGCGGGGTTTATTCTGAAAACTTACTACAGCAAGGTTGTGTAAACTGACTCCCGCATATTTACTAATCTTCAGCATTGGTGTCATATTCTTGCTATATCTTTCACACTCTAGTAAATCAACATTGTGTTTGGACTAATGGTCCACTCATCACACACTTTCACATCATTCCAATAAGTGATTTCCTTCAAAACCTGAATGAATGTCACATTAAAATTACCATTTCTAAGTGAACAATTTTAACTGCAAGAAAGTACTTGACATCAAAAGATTCCAACAAAGTGCAATAAAAGAGAAACTTGATCATTTGTTGGTGCTGACTAAAATCAAGACCTTCTCATAACCTTGTAAATCGGGGGCAGAACTTTCAAGAGTGAGTTGAGCAGAGAATCATCTCAAGACTCCGCCAGCCAAGGGTAGGCTACCCAGAGATTCTTGTGACTGAGGGCAAGTCCCTCCAAGGCTCAACAAGCGCAAATTAAGTCGCTTTAACGCTCATTCTGGGGCGAGTTCTTCAAACGTCTCAAATAATGGTTGATTCAGACACTGATGCAAATCATCTCAGGACGTGTCATGGTATAATCACCCCCAAAGTTTTCGTTCGAGGAGGATTCATTTGGAAACCCTATAGACTGGGACAGATGAATTGCAAAAGGGACAGTTTTCCTTTACACTTTCAAGATTGGTCAGGCAAACCCTGTCAGACACCAGTAAATGTTGAGTTTGCAACAAGTGTCAAAATGCCTTGGGGCAGAGCAAAAGCGCAACCAACATGCATTAGTCAAGTCGCTATGCTCATCTGTCGTTTGCCAAGCCATCACAGGCTCTTAATTAGAAGTAAGGTTCCCTTAGGAGCAAGCGCAACTCCTGTAAATGACCAAACTTAGGGCATCCACATTTGTCGTCCAATCGTAGTATTGTCAAATTTTGAGTGTCGGGAAGTTAAGTTCATTCCCCATCCAACCTAAGCCCAACCTTCCTTGGCACTTCCAACCTAAGCCCAACCTCCCTTGGCACCCCGATACCAAAATCCACCTTTGACTAGTACCCTTCACCTTACATATCTACTTTTCCCCAGCAAGCCCAACCACTCTTTGGCACCTTAACCAAAGCCCAACCATGTCTTGGCACCCAAACCAAAGCCCAACCGTGCTTGGCATGACCTTCACTCCATATCCTCATATCCCCAGCATTTTGCATACATTTCTCCATCATTTGCACGCTTGTTTAGCCAGTTCCTGTAGAGGGTAGGGCATTCCTGTGGACTTTGTCTTCCCCATCACTTACTACTACCAACTCCTTTTGTGCCTTTTGCATAAGATATTTCCTTACCTTACCTTTCGTAAGGGATTTCATTGCCTTACGCGTGAAATCTTACTCCCTCACTTTCCTTTCGTAAACGTTCTCGCTACCTTATGTACGCGACAGAACTTTGTATTGGGTATTTACGATCAATTTGGATGCTTGATGCCTATGTGGCCAAGAACTAAATGGTCGCTACTCAGAGAATGTTACCTCCGCCGTTGTGCCTGTGAGGTCAATGATGTTCTGATACCCTTTGTAAGTTCCCTCTGCCTTTCGCAATAGAGTGGTTATTACCCTTTACTCCCCTTTTGTAAGTCCATTCCGTGTCTCCTTACCTTTTGTAAGGGATTTCATCGCCTTACGCGTGAAATCTTATCCATTCGCTTTCCTTTCGTAAGCGTTCTCGCTGCCTTACGCACGCGACAGAACTTTGTATTGGGTATTTACGATAAATTTGGATGCTTGATGCCTATGTGGCCAAGAACTAAATGGTCGCTACTCAGAGAATGTCACCTCCACCGTTGTGCCTGCGAGGTCAATGATGTTCTGATACCCTTTGCAAGTTCCCTCTGCCTTTCGCAATAGAGTGGTTATTACCCTTTACTCCCCTTTTGTAAGTCCATTCCATGTCTCCTTACCTTTCGTAAGGGATTTCATCGCCTTACGCGTGAAATCTTATCCATTCGCTTTCATTTCGTAAGCGTTCTCGCTGCCTTACGCATGCGCCAGAACTTTGTATTAGGTATCTTCGATCGATTTGAATGCTTGATGCCTATGTGGCTAAGAACTGAATGGTCGCTACCCAGAGAATATCACCTCCGCCGTTACGCCTGTGAGGTCAATGATGTTCTGGTACCGTATGCAAGTTCCCTCTGCCATTTGCATGAGGATGGTTATTGCCCTCAAATTACCTTTTGTAAGTCTTTCATGAAGTATCTCCTCCCCGCCTTTTGCATAGGAGTCACCTTACATTTTGAAAGGGATTTCATTTCCTTTTGCGTGAAATCTTATCCCTCCGCTTTCTTTTTGTAAGCGTGCTCGCTGCCTTTTGCATGGGACGAAACTTTGTTTTAGGTATCTTCGATCGATTTGGACGTTTGATGCCTGTGTGGCCAAGAACTGAATGGTCACCATACTCAAAGAATGTCATCTCCGCCGTTGTGCCTGTGAGGTCAAATGATGTTCTGATACCCAATGAAAGTTCCCTCTGCATTTTGCACGAGGATGGTTATTGCCCTCAACTTACCTTTTGTAAGTCTTTCATGAAGTATCTTTTCCTTGCCTTCCACAATGGATTCAACTTACCCTTTGTAAATCTTCCCGTGCCTTTTGCACAGGCTCTTTTTAGCTTACCTTTTGTAAGTATCCTCTCTACCTTTTGTGGAAGGAGCATCTTTCTCCTAACCTTTTGTTCTGGAGTCCTCTCTACCTTTTGTAGAAGGAATTTTTCTCCGAGCCTTGTGTTCTGGAGCCGTTTCTGCTAATGCAGAAAATAGTACGACAGTGTTCTCCCAAGGGAGTCTCCTCTACCTTTTGTAGAAAGAGTTTATCATTTCTCCAAACCTTTTGTTCTGGAATCCCCTCTACCTTTCATAGAAGGAATTATTCTCCTAACCTTTTGTTCAGGATTTCTCTCTGCCTTTTACAGAAGGAATGTTTTTCTCCAAACCTTTTGTTCTGGAGTCCTCTCTACCTTTCGTAGAAGGAATTTTTCTCTTAACCTTTTGCTATGGAGTCCTTTATGCCTTTTGCAGAAGGAAATACGATCGTCTTCTCCCAAGGGAGTCTCATCTACCTTTTGTAGAAAGAGTTTATCATTTCTCCAAACCTTTTGTTCTGGAGTCCTCTCTACCTTTTGTAGAAGGAGTTATTCTCCTAACCTTTTGTTCAGGAGTCATCTCTGCCTTTTGCAGAAGGAACGTTTTTCTCCAAACCTTTTGTTGTGGAGTCCTCTCTACCTTTTGTAGAAGGAATTATTCTCCTAACCTTTTGTTCAGGAGTCCTCTCTGCCTTTTACAGAAGGAACATCTTTCTCCAAACCTTTTGTTGTGGAGTCATCTCTACCTTTTGTAGAAGGAATTATTCTCCTAACCTTTTATTCAGGAGTCCTCTCTGCCTTTTACAGAAGGAACATCTTTCTCCAAACCGTTTGTTGTGGAGTTCTCTCTACCTTTTGTAGAAGGAATTATTCTCCTAACCTTTTGTTCAGGAGTCCTCTCTGCCTTTTGCAGAAGGAACATCTTTCTCCAAACCTTTTGTTATGGAGTCCTCTCTACCTTTTGTAGAAGGAATTATTCTCCTATCCTTTTGTTCAGGAATCCTCTCTGCCTTTTGCAGAAGGAACATATTTCTCCAAACCTTTTGTTATGGAGTCCTCTCTACCTTTTGTAGAAGGAATTATTCTCCTATCCTTTTGTTCAGGAGTCCTCTCTGCCTTTTACAGAAGGAACATCTTTCTCCAAACCTTTTGTTGTGGAGTCCTCTCTACCTTTTGTAGAAGGAATTATTCTCCTAACCTTTTGTTCAGGAGTCCTCTCTGCCTTTTGCAGAAGGAATATCTTTCTCCAAACCTTTTGTTGTGGAGTCCTCTCTACCTTTTGTAGAAGTAATTATTCTCCTAACCTTTTGTCCAGGAGTCCTCTCTGCCTTTTGCAGAAGGAGCAACTTTCTCCAAACCTTTTGTTGTGGAGTCCTCTCTACCTTTTGTAGAAGGAATTATTCTCCTAACCTTTTTTTCAGGAGTCCTCTTTGCCTTTTGCAGAAGGAACATCTTTCTCCAAACCTTATGTTGTGGAGTCCTCTCTACCTTTTGTAGAAGGAATTATTCTCCTATCCTTTTTGTTCAGGAGTCCTCTCTGCCTTTTGCAGAAGGAGCATCTTTCTCCAAACCTTTTGTTGTGGATTCCTCTCTACCTTTCGCAGAAGGAAATACGACAGTCTTCTCCTAAGGGAGTCTCATCTACCTTTTGCAGAAAGAGTTTATTATTTCTCAAACCTTTTGTTCTGGAGTCCTCTCTACCTTTTGTAGAAGGAGTTATTCTCCTAACCTTTTGTTCAGGAGTCCTCTCTGCCTTTTGCAGAAGAAACGTTTTTCTCCAAACCTTTTGTTCTGGAGTCCTCTCTACCTTTTGTAGAAGGAAACATTTTCTCCTAACCTTTTGTTCATGAGCCCCCCTTGCCTTTTGTAAGAGGAAAACCAATTCCTAGAGTCGTCTCTACCTTTTGTAGAAGGAATATCTCACAATCTTTTATCCTAGAGTCCTCTCTACCTTTTGTAGAAGGAATATCTCTCGTAACTCTTTATTTTAGAGTCCTCCCTACCTTTTGTAGAAGGAATATCTCTCGTAACTCTTTATTCTAGAGTCCTCTCTACCTTTTGTAGAAGGAATATCTCCCAACCAGATACAGTTGCATATTACAAGGCATCTCTCTGCCTATTACAGAAGAGGTTCCTGATTATAGATGTACTATTGCCACATCCTCTTGGAATTCTGCAGGGATATCGCCCTTCCGAGACTGACAAAGTACTCATGTTCATTTCTCATTGTACCTCAAGCATTTTCATATCCCTCATGACCAACTATCTTTTTCCACTAGCAGATGCCTTTTTAAGTCATCCCACTGATTCATCGCCTTTCATTCCACTCCTTTTCCGACTGAAAATTCTAGGTATTCTTATATTTAATCTCCTTGTACCTTGATTTTAAGAAAGCTTTAGCCACACTCACCCTCAAGTCCAAGAAGATTAAATAGGGGAATCTGTCACACCCTCATTTCCACCCTCATCATAGCCTTGCATATCATATCATCTTCATCATCTATGCATTCCTTTAGGTCATAATCATCCATGCTTGGCTCTGGTTCTAAGGCATCTTGGGTATCATCAATCAAGAAGGAAGATTTGATTTTTCAAGGCAATGAACAAGAATATATTCTCGAGGAAATGACTCTCCCAAGCTACAAGGTCCTCATGCACCTCAAAGTGTTTCAATAAGATTACATGTTCACCTGGAAACTAGGGTTTCAGAAGATTGAAGATTGATCATAGCATCTATCTTGTGGCTCTGGATTAGGGTTTTTTGGGCCAGGCAACCTATAGTGGAATCCTTGGACAGGGCATGCTTCCATGGTTCAACATACACCTCAAAGCATCCATACAAGCCTCTTGATTCATTACAAGTTCATTTAAGGCTTATCAGGTCAAATGCATGTAGGAAGTACTAATAGAGGTTCCATGGTTTTGACCTAATCTTGGTCAAGCAAGATTTTGTTTGAACCATCAAGGTCTGGATGCGTTGATTTAAGTGGTTTATAGATGGCGTAGAGGATTGAATCAAGATCTCCTCTTTCTAATGATGCTTGCTAATGGATTGGGGTTTGCTTTGCAATCTTGTCAAGACAAGATGTTTCTCGCTGCTTAAGCCATGAATTAGGACCTCATTAATCTGTCAGATAGGATTTGTGTTTTCTTGAATTTGAGATTCGGTTGAAGATTGAGGTTCTTTGATCAAGGTGGCACGGAGGATAAGTTTGTGAATTGGTTTGAACATGTGCATTACTGTTTCAGTCACTGGTTATTCCGAAGTTGATTCGTATTCCTTACAATGAAATATGCGTTCAAGTGCACCATGATTCGACATTTTTAAAAAAACCAAGTAAGCATGTTTCAAGGCATTGGTGTACGGATTCATCATACTTTGATCCGAGGAATGATTCAAATTGAAAAGTCCATCCATGTGGATTTCTTTAAATACAAGTCATCTGGAAACTTAAGGCATTCATCTTCATACAACATATTTTCTAATTCAATGGAAAGACATAATTCAAGATTGCGAGTTCAAGGTCTATTCCATTCCAAATTCAAAACCTCCAAACAAGGTACTCACATGCCATTTTGTTCCCAAAATCCATACATCATTTCAAAGCATATGCTTTCATGTCAAAGCAAGTAGGAATTGTATTACAAGAAATTGTCATGAATCACCATTCCATTCAGAGGTTACATAAAAAAATGAGACAATGCCTTTTGAAGTTCATTTGTCATGATTCAAAGTTTTAGTTTCGTAAGGTTCATCTTGATTGAGTTTTCCTAACATCATCCAAGTACAAATGTGATTAGATAGGAAAATATGGCACACACATAGGTGTCTAACGCATGGAATACTTGTTTACACTACAAAGTTGTTATCAAATGAACACAAGGAAACATCATGAGAGATATGAGCCAAGGTAGGTGAATTAGAAGGCCATGCAATTTCATGATCATTATCGTCATGTTTCATGAATTTGAGACTACTAACAAATGTCACAAAGTAAATATGCATGAATGATTTAAACAAGGGAGTTGTGTCATAAAAGCAATGTTATGTAGGCTTAATTAAATTGTACACCAAGGATTACAAGATTAATGTTCAGCAAAACAAGCAAAAAAAAAAGAAACACACACGACAGCGCTTGGAAACCTATTCTATTTTGGGACCCTCCAAGTTGTTTACAAGTTGAATCTTGCTGAGGCACCTAGAATTCCAAACCAGCTGGAAATGATCGAACAAGCAACATTTAATTCGGTGTCCATTCATCACATAGGTTCACACTCTGATTAGGGTAAGCTCCATAGGAGATTTGGAACATCCCGAGTTAGGGTGACTTTGAGGATTTGCAATGAATGTGTTTGGCCTGTGTAATGATACGACCATATCGGTTGTCGTCACAAGTAAGAAGTGGTCATCACCTGCTGAACAATGGCATACAACAATGGTTTTAGCAAACAATTATTATCATAAGGAAAGAACCATAAACCAAAAGGCAATACAAATATCTTGATATAATTCAAACCATAACCATAGATTTATTTCATTCATAATTCACAAACCAAATTCATCATCTCCAAATTTAAATCATACCAAGACAATTCCAAAACAAAAAAATCAAGACCAAATCATATTTCACCATTTCAAAATCTAAACCATAAACAAACAAATTCATGTCACAATTCAGCTCATGTCATAATTCAAGACAGGGATCACAAAACAATGCGATTCAACCAAAGTCCAAATCAATTCACACAAGTTTATTTCAAAGTCAGAATTTCAGAATAGGGTCAGTAGGGACCACCTGGGAGCAAAACTCAGACTTGACAGAAAATGGCAAAACAAAAGCAGCAAGTAACCAAGTACATCAGACTTAACATGAGAATGGAAACAGGACAAAATTCACAGTAGAAAAGACACATAAACATAGCAGAAGACGCAGAGACAAAGTTTCATCAATTCGGAACTCTTTTTGAACATCAAGAAAGTTTCACAAGAAATACCATAATCAGGATTCAAAAGCATATTCTAAACCTAATTTTTTGTGTATATAAACAAGGCTTCATTTCAGAGAGGAGATCAGAACGGCTATACACAAAAAACCTAAATCTTGTTACACTAAAAATCTAAGGTGGTCGTTTCAAGAAGAAGAAGAAGGAGGGACGAAAGAGAGAGCTCGCACCTGCATTTTGATTCTTCAAGGGTGAGTCACTACACTTTAATCTCTTTTCTCCGCGAATCTTTGTCATCCTGGCCGTTCTGTACCTTCTATTTGCGTTTTCGCCATGATTTAATGATGTTTTGGGGTTAGGGTTTCGAAAGAGGGGCGCTTTGATTGGGTAATTTGGTTGATATTTTGATGAAATAAATACTAGAATCAGATTCAGGACGTGATTTTGGGTGGGGTTAGTGTTTGGTTTAAGGAGAGACAAGCCACCTTCGCCGGAGAAGATGGCGGTTTCTGCCGCGAACCACCGTGGGTTCACCTTCTCCGGCGAGCTCTTCCAATTTTCCGGCGTGTGAGTTTTCAGAGAGAAAGAAGATGAGCGTGAGGGAAGGGTTGAGTGATGAAAGACTTGGCTTTTCTGAGTCTTTAATATTTCAGGTTTTTTTATTTTTCCTTTTCCCCACATGCCTACATGTCTACCCGTTTTGGTTGGCAATAATGGACGGTGACACTTGTCACCGTCATTTTGAAAACATCCTCATCAGCCTGGTTCAGTGTGATCCACACCATTGCCTTACCATGCACCCTCGATCACAAACCCTTGGTCCGGTCAAGATCTTTAACCCATGGATCCAACGGCCATAGCTTGTCCATGGAGGTCAACACTGGTTGACCAGAACCACTGGATTCGACACCTGGGGCCAGTTTTCTTGGGCCTAAGTTTGGTTATTTGCACCCTGCTTTTTCTTTTTTTTCAATGCAAATCCATATGCATTTCTTTGGTTGTTTTTATTTATTTATTTATTTTCTATTTCTCTTTTTATTATTATTTTTGTTTAATTCATAAAAATATAAAAAAAAATGTGTGTATTGTTAATTATTTTAAATATATTTATTTAATATTAATTAATTTTATTAAATATTCATATTTAATTCAGTTAATAATTTTGTGTGTTGTTTAGTTTGTTTTAATTGTGTAATGATCGATTATTTATTTTGGTTGTGTGATTTTCTCGTGTGATATGTTTATACCATGATAATAATTGATTAATCTCTTATTTACACTTTTAAAACCATTTTCAAAAATAAATTCTCGATTCAAAGTCGAGCCATTTTTTACCCTTGTAAGTCGACTGCCTCGTGCGTCGCCACCGACTTTATCCTAGTCAATTAGGGCCTCCAGCCCATTTAGTTTAATTCCTTTAACCGTTTCGAATGCAAACTCAAACCTTGATCCATTAGAGTATAAGGTTCTCTTTGTATTAAACTAAAGAGAGAGGATTGGGTGAAGACCTCTTGCTCTTCGAGTATTAGGTTACTCACTTTAGAGTGTGTGGTCTCGATACTCGTCTTTCAATACGAAGACTTAATTATATTCGCCGCGCAACTTCAACAATAAACCTTTTGAGATAAAGAATTGGGTACTACCCGCAAGGGGTTACTATCCAAAGACTTATTTCATCCTTAAATAGCTTACCCTCACATTCCATTTCTTTCTCTGTATTCACCTCTTAGCTAAAAACTTGGTTTTGTACCAAGTGCATTTTCAAACTTTTTCTTTATAAACTTAGATGGTCGTGGAGTGGTTAGGCGAAGGCCTTCTCCTATCCCGAGTGCTTCACATTACCTTTAGGGTTCACTGTCGTAAAGAACTTAAATAGAAGAATAAAGTTCTCTTTGTATTGAATTAAAGAGAGAGGATTGGGTGAAGACCTCTTCCTCTTCGAGTATTAGGATGCTCACTTTAGAGTGTGTGGTCTCGATACTCGTTTTTCAATACAAAGACATAACCGTATTCGCCACACCATTTTCAAAATAGCCCTTTTGAGATAAAGAATTGGGTACTACCCGAAGGGGTTCCTATCCAAGGACTTATTTCACCCCTAAAATCAATCTTCACAAATCAAATGTGACACCTTGCCTTGATGGCGAAAATTAACCTTTTCAAAAAGGACATGTTACGTCCGTTCTACCGCAAATAGGTAACGCATAAGACTCCAAGAGCGAGTTGTAAAACTCCGAACTGCTAGAACCCAAACGATAACATCGTCCATAAAAACACCAACAAACCATAGGCCAAACTACGGACGCTCTGATTCTTCACTTTTTTTTCAGTGAAGATACGTAGGCACAAGATTGCGATGATCTTGGTGAGCCACCTTTTATCCACCTTTTATCCACCTTCTATCCACCTTCTATCCATCTCCCATAGTCCTCCGAACTACGTGGACTCTGACTTTCCCATTAGGGAATACGTAGGCATAGGACCGCGAAGTCCTATCGAGTCTCCTTTTATTTACACTCTTTTCTTTTCCTTTTCCCCTTATTCTTTTCTCAATCTTTGTTTCTTCCCCTTTATCTCTTCCTTCTTAGAACACTCATAGAAAGCAATATCCTTTAGCAAACATCCTTACACATAGACAAGCGAATGGTTCCCATCGAGTACGATGGATGTAGGGGGTGCTAATACCTTCCCTTCGCATAACCGGCTTCCGAACCTGTAATTTGGTTGCGAGACCATCTAATCCTTCCTTCTTGGGGTTTTCTCGATGTTTTCTCTTCCCCTCATGGGATAAATAAAGTTCGATAGTGACTCTCTGTTTCTTCCTCTTTTCGCCTCCGGTTGACTATTTTTCGAGTAGCGACAGGAGGCATTATCTCTATGGTTCCAGATTTGAGGTATATAGTGATCATAAGAGCTTGAAGTATCTTTTTGATCAGAAAGAGTTGAATATGAGGTAGAGAAAATGGTTGGAATTTTTGAAAGATTATGACTTTGGCTTGAATTATCATCCTAATAAAGCTAACGTCATGGCTGATGCTTTGAGTCGAAAGTCTTTGCATATGTCTGCTATGATGGTTAAAGAGTTAGAATTGATTAATCAGTTCAGAGACTTAAGTTTGGTTTATGAGATAACACCGCTGAGTGTTATGTTAGGAATGTTGAAGATCAACAATGATTTTCTTAATAATATCAAAGAGATTCAGAAGTTGGAGGTGAAGCTGGTGGACTTGATGGTTGGAAGTAATCAAACTGAGGATGGTGACTTTAAAGTGGATGAGCAAGGTGTGCTGAGGTTTCGTGATAGGATTTGTATTCCGGATGATTCTGAGTTGAAAAGAATGATTCTATAGGAAAGTCATAAAAGTAGCTTGTGTATGCTTGGAATCACTTGAAACCCTCTGATGGATGATATTTAGGTAAGGGTAACCTTACAGTTGAGGCTTTGCCTTTGAGTATTGAAGATCGTGAGGTGAAGTAGCTGGGAGGCAACGAGATTGCTCTCGTTAATGTGGTGTGGGGAGGCTCTGCCAGTGGAAGTATGACTTGGGAGTTGGAGAGTAGGATGCATGAAGCATATCCTGAGTTGTTTGGATCAGGTAAATTTTCAAGGACGAAAATATTCTAAGTGAAGGAGAGTTATAACGCCCCGACTTATTTTATTTGATTTTTGTAGTTTAATTATGTGTTGTTGTGAATATATATGTTGTTAGACGATAGGCTTCGATCTAGAGGGGTCAATAGATTGAAAATTTTACAACCAAAAACTTTTGGTAAAAATCTGTTTTCAAAATAAGGTGCAGCAGAAAAACGACCCGGATCGAATCGTCTAACCAAACCTACTATCGAAAAGTAATACGTGTAACGTAATCCAAATAGAGTGATAAAGAACGTAAATGTTCAACAATGATCAAGCTATGAATCAATTAAATTCAATTCTAAACATAATCTGTATATCCAATGAACCAAAACGCAAGCAAAATACACACAAGCAATTTATCGAACACTTGATGTGCGATTGATAACAATTGGAATTGTAGTTTGTTTTGTTGACGTTAAAACTTAATTATGACAATCAAAGTGATTGTGATTATATCAACAACAACAACATTTTTAAGAGATAGTAGAAAATAATTTCCAATCAAATTGATCAAACAACGACGAACTCGGTAAATGGCGTAATCAACAATAAAAGAAATAAAGAGATGAAGAAAGAGAGAGAGAGAGAGAGAGAGAGAGAGAGAGAGAGAGAGAGAGAGAGAGAGAGAGAGAGAGAGAGAAAGACCAAGATTTGTTTAGGTAATTCCCTAATCAGCCTCGCTATGGGTACGTCTGCCCTCAATTCACAATCAACTTGAGATAGTGCTATTAACTTTTTCGTTGTAAAAATGTTTATAGAAGAGATGAAGAATGAAAACCCCAAAAGCCCTATTATTTTGTGTTGATTCTTCCACCTCCAACCCTTGATCAAAGCTTGATCAAGTGACCAACAATGCGGCTACAATCCTCAGATTATCCTGAGCACGCAACTTATTGAAACCCGAGATTCCCAAACACAGTTCACTGTCTCGTGCTACTCCCCTGCAAGGAAACTACCTTGTCCCAAGGGTTTCACTCGGTCGAATCTATGTTGATGTGATCTCGTCCAAAACCTTCAAATTAACCTGATCTTGAAGGAAAACCCCACCTTGGTTTTCTTATGTGAAACACACAAAGCCCCCAACCCAATATTCTCGGTTGCACCAAACCTAATTGGACGTTATCAACCCTAATCTAGATGGTCACCCAATCAAAAAATGATTATGCGTAGTTCAATTGTGTGTATGCATAGAAGAAAGGATGAAGATGATGAGAAACTTTGTAATCTGGTTTCATTTAGGTTTTATTCACTAGGAAACCTTGCCTAGAAGAAGATGCATGTATGAATATATATATAGGTAAATGAGGAAAATAGACAAAAGGATGCAAGAAAAATAAGACGCAAAAAGAATTTTTCAAGTTTTAACTTGCATAGGTCGGTCTATGAAGGTCATAGGTCGGCCTATGAAGGTGTTCAGACCAGAGTCGCAGGGAGGTTTATTATCCTTTTCAAAAAGATTATTTGATTAAAGAAGAAGCTGAACCATATTCTGATAGTGGAAGCTTGTTATTATTCAATTGTCAGAGTTGTGATCTTATCCCTGATATAGTGGCAATCCTTTCCCAACAGAGTTGCAACCTTTTCCCAAGTAATTCATCTTTTGTGGTATCATTCACCACAAAACTCAGTGTCTTGCATTCATATCATGTCATAAGCATATTTGCAGTATCTTAGGGCCACAAATTGTGCATTTTGTATTTAAATCTCTCCAATAACGTCAAGACGAAGATTTCAATCTTCATATCTCCGAATAGAAGAAACTTAAATAGGTGCATCTGTCATACCGTAATTTTTACCCCTAGGATCCCACCTTCATTTGCATCATTTGCATAACATCAAACACTTTTTGAGAGTGTCTTTTATGCATTGCTAACTCCATGAAAATACAAAAAATATCTCTTGCTTGCTTTGTTTATAAGTTAGGGTTTTGCATCAAGAAGTTCAAAAGATTGGTCAATCAAGGTTTTTAACATCTCAAGTTCCTCCACTTATTCATGGTGATCAAGAGATTCCCTTCATCAATAATCAAGTTATACGTGACCCCTAACTTTTTCTCTCTTTTTCTTTACTTACTCTTCGATCTTCAGATGAAACTAAACCTTTAGCTGACAACCATGTCGAGGGACCTTTTGGTGCGAGAGAGACGAAGCATCTAGAAGAACCCAGAAAGAAGGTACTTTTACTTCTTATACTTCTTATATTTCCAGATTTGACAAAGAGATCCTGAATCCCCAGCTTCCAAACCCAAGAAAAAGAAAACGAAGATTTCTGCTGCCACAAAGACTACTACTTCCCCTGGTCAGGTATCATTGTCAAATTTTGTCATTTCTTGTTACCTTTTAGCATCCCACTTATTCGACCATTTCTCTAGGGTATCCCACAACTCTCTCTGGTTCTGGTCGAGGACGTAAGTTCAGAGGACTCTGGCGAACCTCTCATCTTCTCAAGGTCGAGGACGAAAGCTTCTTCAAATATTGACGCCCCTAGTTGCCGAAGACATCATTCCACCCCAAAAAAATCCCATCGATAAAGTTAATGATTCCAAGGTAGACACCAATTCTCCTTGTAACTTATTTGTCATCTTTCTTTCTGCATTCTCTTAGGATTATTTCCTTCTTCTTTCAGAAAAATCCTAAAGTGAACGATGATCCAGAAGGGACTCCCACAAGTATCTTTCGATCCACCCCATCTGCTTCACTTTCACACATACATTGGTCAGATTTCCTTGACTCTAGCATTTCGACCATTCAAACTGTCTCACAACCAATGAACACAACAACCACTGCTGCACAACCTCATCCTGTGGTGATTATAGATGTTGAATCTAACCCAATTGATGTCATGGAAGAAGTGGACAACAACATTATGTCTGTTCAAGAAAATATTTCTCCAACTAGCTCTCAAGCTGACAAACCCACAGACAATGAAAACCATGCTACTCCCCACATTGAAGTCCCCAATCTAGGATGACGCACATGACTCCATGTCAAACATTTCTCTCAACCAAACAGAAATCTTATCTCTTAAGAGAAAAAATCCAACCGAGGCTCTAAAAAGACTGCAGAAGTTGTGCAGGCTGTCCATGGATTCCATGTCGGCTCCGTCCTCTGATTCCTCGTTGGATGATACAGGTAAGGATTCCGTCTATCTTCTTGTTCAACAACTGAAAGCTAACCTCTTTGAATCTGACCTTCTTGCTGCTATCGAAGAAGATGCTCTCCTTGGAAACGACATTAGGAAACTGCTAGCTGAACTCAACAAATAGCGGGCGTCCGATGTCTTGCTCAAATTTCTCTTTGAGTTGGATCCTTCTTCGATCAAGTATTCAAAGATGTTGATCTCAAGCACTCGACCACATCCAAACTTCAAGGAGTAAAGGACTCCATTGCGGCAGCTTGGGAAGCAAGCGATTCATCTGATAAAAAGGTTTATCAACTCGAAGCCCAACTCCAAGAATACAACAATAAGACCGCTTCAATTGAGGAAAAGATCGCTCTGCGTCATGCCGAGATGTTGACTCTCCAAAGAGATTGACGACTTAGAGAAAGAGAAGCCTGAGTTGGATTCAGGGCAGTCACTCCCTACCCATGAGATTATTGATCTTGAAGCCACCAAAGGAGTCGAGCACGCTGAGACCGCGCTTAATCTAGGACTTGAGACTTCCCCTTTGGAAGAACTGTTTGACTGCCTTCGTACTAGGCTCGACCTTTCTAAAACCAAGTTGGAAGAATTCAAAGCACAGTTCCCCATCTGATTTGTATTTCTTTTGATCTAACTTTTGTTACTCTTCGCTTATTGTAATGTCTATGCCCACTTTTGTAATGACTTTGCCATTTTGGCACCTCAATGCCATCGTGGCAATTTTATTTCGTTCAGCACATTACTATTTAATTTGAATTTCTTGTACCATGGGTATATATTGTATAAGGTACTTACCATTTACTCTTAGAATTCTTTTGTTCATTGCTAATTCTTCGATTTCGTAGGCGTTATTAGAAAATACTTGTAGTATTCGAAATGGCCCCTCCCAATTTGAGGACCACTTGCCAAGAGCTTGATCTCTCTGATCCATAGGCAAGATGACTTTCTAAATGTAATCTCCATTTGAAAATGCCTTGGACTTAACCTTTTTATTATAGGCCTTGGCCACTCATTCTTTTTGTCTTATTAACATATCTAACATTGCTAGTCGTTCTTCGGCCAAATCAACCATCTCGTCCAACATCATTCCTTAATATTGGTCTGATGGGATCTCATGTTGATGTTGAACCTGGAATGGTTGCAAATAAATCTCCACAAGCAGGAAACGTACGACAACCCAATAGGACTTGGTCTAATGTTTGATGCCAATTCTTTGGCTTCTTCCCAACATGCTTGTTGATCAAGCTGATAACGGTTTTATTAGCAGCTTCGATCTTCCCATTTGCCTGAGCATAGTAGGGAGTTTAGGTTAACAATTTAATTCCCATTTATGATGCAAATTCCTGCATCTTTCGACCAGTAAATACTTATCCTTGGTCTATCATAATGGTCTCAAGAACTCCAAACCTGTAAATAGTTTTCTTTTCAATGAGCTCAATTATGACCTCTTGATCAGCCTTCACTAAAGGGACTACTTCGATACACTTCGTAAAGTAATCAATTCCGACCTGTTGCACCCTAAAATTTGCCCTCTGTTTTCAAAATCGATCAATCATTGTGCAACCGTCTTGTATGGTGGTTCCTGATCAATCTTCTGACACTTTCCAAGCAGTAAATAGTGTTGCTTCTGTCAACAAGGATTGTAGTTTTGACAGAAAAATCAATAGGCTCCAGCAGTAGCAATATTCAGCAGACTCAGAACTCAACTTCAACCTCTGGTGCTACAATACCTTTGCCTAGCCTTCTGCCCACGGTGTTTAGACAAGTTCCATATGATATCCAGTGATTCACTTGATCAATCATTTAGCGAAGCTAACTGCATACCAAGTTTTAAAAATAAAAATTGAGTCTACATTTATAACAGGAAAAATAGAACGCGGGTATACAAGCTAGAATAATAACTGTAGCAGGAAGTTTATGGTTTCACAGAAAGAAAATTCACTGAGGAAAAAATAATACATAGCAGGAATTAATCCATAACAGGAAAAAAGAAATTTTATAACAGAATCACAAGTATAACAGAAAAAGAATTACATAATAAGAAGAAATTCGTAATTGATTTTCATAACCATAACAAACCTTTTCTTCTACAAAAGCTTCTTCATTATTCATTCCTCAAAGTTCTTTCTCTTCATTTTTCACCCCTAATCCTTGATTCTCTATTACTATCTTCATTTTTCTTCTTCTTCGTTCTCTTCACCCTTCAACAGTTCTTCATTCTTCACAATTCTTTATCTCTTCCACAACCTTCAAACACCATCTTCTTCTTCCTCTGATCCACAACAAACGCCAAATTCTCTTCAATCTTCCTCACATCAATAACTTCACAACAATTTATGCAAGAAATCACAACTGCATAACATAGATTCAGAGCGTCAACGAATAACATTCAACGAGTCTGCAACACGCAAAGATCAAGATTCATCAAATTCTGTAATTCACACAACCACAAGATCAATACACGGTGCAATTCCCTTAAGTTACGCGAACATAACAACAACGACAAATCAGACGAAGCACAGAAGAGGAAGAAGCGGAGTCGAAGCAATATCAACAACAAAAGACTAAATTCATACCTGAACAAAGCTTCAATTTGACTTAAACATTTCGTTTCATATCGCTCCCTTCTTCTTGTGCATATCTGGATTTGTAACCTAGGTCGCGTTTGAGATTGTATCTGATTTAAGTTTTGAGACGAAAGTTGAAGCAGGTCGTAGTGAGTTTTAAGCCGTAGGGGACAGAGCGATCGTTAGCAATGTGAAAGCTCCGCTGCTACTGGCTTGAAGCCATGGCGCGGTGGAGACGGTCACTGAAAGCGGCAAAGAATGTTGCTGGCGGCGTGATTTATTGAGAGAGGAATGAACGTGTTGAGAAGAAGAGCTTCTCGCGGCTGAGTAAATGGAGAAGAGAGAAGAACATTGAGATTGCATAGGCGAAGAAGAAGAAGAGCTTTGAGAGAGAGAATGGAATCCCTGTATTGAGGAAATGAATTGATTCATGCTGAGTGTTCTCATATACTTAGGTTTTCTACTCTACTGCCTTTCCAAACGCGGTTTGGGCCTCGTACTCCAGGGAACTACTGTTTGCACACCTCCCAATCACTACTGCACCCCTAATTTCTAATTTGTTTTGTTTTTAATTAGAGAATGGTTCAATTTTTGTCTTAATTAGATTTTGAATTTTAATTAGTTTAAATTGTTTTAATTATATTTTTAGATTAGAAGTTAATCTTGATTTTAATTAGATATTTTTAGTGATTAACTTTTGCTTTTAATTTTAATTTATTATCAATTAACTTTTAATCTTTAGTTTTAGATTAACTTTTGATTTTAGTCTTGATTAAATTTTGTTCCTAATTTTGATTAAAATTTTGTTTTGATAAAATTTTGGTGATACTTGTGAATATTTCTTGATGGAATCTTGTGAATTTCCTAATTGTTTTGTCATGATTTTGATTCCTATCTTGATTAGATGTTGATAAATTCTTGATGATACTTACCTTGTGCTTGCTACTTTGACATAAAGTTCTCCTTGTGCCTGAGTCTTGCTTATACTTGAGCCTAGTTCTGTGATTTCTCTTTGTGATTGAGTTGTCTTGTGTTTACCTGTGTTTTGTTCACATGCTCCCTTAGGGCTCCTAGTTTAAACTTAATTTCTGATTAAGTTTGAAGTATGATAGACATTTGGCTCTCAATCCAAGCATGATACCATTAGGATAGAATTGTCTCCTAATCCTGACCTTAGGGCCATTTTGTATGATAACATCCAGGATTTCGTTTCCCTTAGACCTTCCGTGCGTCTTTTCTCCTCTTTCTCAAGACACATTCAAAACACGTAATAAATACGATGAGTATTGTGCGTCACGAGGCTTAAGTATATGGGAAATGATGAGTGGGGAGTCTCTCCTTACATCTTCTAGAGTGTTTAGCATACGTCTCGTTTGGGGGCGATCTTGCGACACATTCGCTCATATGTCATAGACTTTAGTGCAATACGAATCTCAAACAAATTCAACTCACTTCTATTAAAACTCACAAACAAATGTAAATCATTTTATTCTTCAGGATTGTTTGTCAAACTTGTTCAGAAAGAGCATGTTACTTCCGTTCTACCGCAAACAGGCCTCGACCTTAACTGATGGAATGCGAACTTAGCATCGCTCATAAAAAGCACTTAACGATTGGTAGCCCCGAACTAAGAACACTCTGATTTCCTTATTCTCGTCTGAATGAGGATACGTAGGCACAAGACGGCGAAGTCTTGGCGAGCAACCTTCCCTTTCACCCGTAGTCCTCCGAACTACATTGACTCTGACTTTCCCATTGCACAAGGGAATACGTAGGCCTAGGACGACGAAGTCCTATCGAGTCTCCTTTTTGTTTTTCTCCTTGTCATTTCCGTTTAGCAAGTAGGCTTTAGATAAACACACCCTTTGATTAGAACAACAAGAGTGGATCCCGTTGAGTACAACGGAAACGAGGGGGGTGCTAATACCTTCCTCTCGCGTAATTGACTCCTGAACTCAGGATTTGGTTGTGAGACTGTGTCTTCTCCCTTTTTGAGGTTTCTTCGATCGTTTCCTTTCCCCGTCGAGATAAATAACGTTTGGTGGCGACTCTGTTTTTCTGTCGGTTATTTTTCGCGTTGCGATAGCTGGCGACTCTGCTGGGGACCCCGGTTCCCTATGTGAGTCAATCCTAGCGCTTGTCTATTTCTTGTCATTGGGTGTTTATCTTTGCGTATTTATTTGCTTTATCTGTTGTGTATTATTGCATTTTACTGCATTTATTGCATTTGATTATTGCTGTCATACTATTTTGTTGCTGCTGTGCTGTTAGGTGGGATTGATCTATGAGAGATAACCCACTACCAAGACTTGAGTACATACATACGATTAGAGTGGATAGTATTGTGTCTTGCATGGCGTCTGGCCAAGTTTAGTTGACACGAGACCCATATTTAACCAAATTTTCTTTGGAGATATTCTATCCTGTGTGTCTGGTGGAGATGATAGGGTGTTAACTTAGAGAGCTTATGACTCTGGAAACCGTTCATGGGAAATCAATTGAGGCCTCCTTGAGGGGTGATAATGCCAAACCAGAAATGGTAAACATATTATCATTTCTCGACCTGAGAGCCCGTGAGACTGAGGACCTGCTAGGATGCCTCTGTCCAAGAATAGAACCCACATGTGAGAGGGGATGAGTTTTGCGGGAAACCTTGACTTTTAACCTACCTGGTTTTTTGGTTTTCTCCTCAATATGGACTTATGAGCCTGATATTCCGGTTATTCTAGTATTCTAGAATTCTCGTCAGAGTAGAATTTTGAGCCTGTGTCGTTAGCAGCACATCAATTATTCAGAACATGTGGAAGCCTTAATCCCATGTCTCTGCATCCATATCATCATAACATGTTTGCATTCTGACATACATGCTCTTTTATTTCCAAGGATCTTAACTTTGGGTCTCGTAGTTGAGTTGTCCATCTATTTCTTGTGGTTCTTTTGTGGAAAACTTGAATCAAAGCAGAAGGATTCCTTGGAAATAATCGAACATGGCATTTGCATATACTCATGCATACATGTATTCATAGCAGGTATTCTAGGATGAAGATTCTTATTCTGACTTGGTTTTCTCTTCAGAATTGTAAACCTGACTTCTCACCACTACGTAACTCGAAGCAACTAGAGGCGGATCATGGATCAGGTACAATCAGAATTGTTGGAAGTCAGAACTTGCATGGAACAATTCATGGAAGTGATTCAAGGTATGGCTCAGCGTCAAGAGGAATTAAGGGCGCTTATCCACAGGCTTGTTGTTGTTATCCTAGAGGCTCACTCTAACTTCCATATAAAAGCTCACCATAACCCTAAAATCACGTACACAATTCATTGCTGCAAGAATCATATCAGAATTCCCTCATTTTCTCTCCAAAATCTCTCTATTCGAAGCTCCAATTTCCTTCAATTTCTCTACAGTTTTTGGATTGATTCATCATCACTGAAGCATCAGGAAACTATTTGAGGCATTTGTTTGAAGCTTGCAAGCTAAATCAAGAGCCAACATAGCTACTCCGTTAGGTAAAATTTTCTCAACTTATTCCATCCATGTTAAGCATGCTTTGAGCTCTTAATTAGTTGTACTGAAGTCCTACTTCGGTGTATGCAAGTTGTGTGTTATTGTTGTGTTGATTTATTCACATTTCAGTTTGTGATGCAAATCTTCGTGCTCAATTTTCTTGATGTTTAAGCCTTTTAAAATGAAAACAAATTCCAGATTCTTAATCCTCGTGACTTGCTCTTTAATTTGATGTATGAGTTCATCGTGTTTGATTAAGTTTACATAACCTCCGGTGATGCTCGCTTGAGAAGATGACCGGAGCTAGGGCTCTGACATCTGTGTATCCTGGCTGATGTGTTCCAGTTGACCTGTTGACTCTGCTTGCGTGGATCCAGATGGAGCTGAGGTGTTTGCCAACGCATTTAATGAAACGACGCCTTTTGATATTTTTGGAGGTTTTGTGTGTGTTTCTGATTCACATGGACTGAGCTTGGTCACATTTGATATTTACACCCCTAGTATATTAAGCCCAACACGCTGACAATTGAATCATGTTCATTCTGTTATTGCTTCCTCACCCCCCCCCCCCCTTTGGCTTGTTATTTTGTCTTATTTTATTTCTTTTCCATTTTCAATTTGATTTTATTTTTAATAGCAAAAATCATGATAAAAATTCACAAAATTACTTTTCTGATTAATTGATGTCTTGAGATAATTTTGTTTTTTTTTTAATTTTATTTTTCAATTTATTTTCATATTTTATTTGGATTTAATTTGAGAAGTGGTTTTCCATTTTTGTCCTTAACTAGGGTTTGGTGTTTTGATGCTCTTTGCTATGCCTTCTTGATCCAATCTTTTTCACATGTTTTGAAATTTAAATGATGATGGTTTGGGTTCCATTTTGATGCTTTGATGATGGATTTTTGGTTTCTTTTCAATTGGTTTTATTTGATCCTCGACTTATGCTCGATTAGTGACCTTCATGATCTTGTTTGACTTGATTTGGTGTTTCATTTATGCAATCTATTTGGTATATTTTTCATGAAGAATCTTGATTGTTTTAACTTGATTGTGAGCTTTGAATTCACATTTTTTGGTTATTTATCTATTTTTAGTTGAATTTCCAAGTTGATGATGTTTTGATCTTGCTCTTTTGATGTTCTGGACCTAGTTTCTTGAGTGGGTCTCTTGTATGTTTCAATTGATGCTTGTTGACTATTGTATGCTTTAATTAACATGTTTGAGGGTTTAATATTCATGTTTAGATGTCCATATTGTGATCACTTTGTTTTACTTATCTCATATGACCACTTGTTTCTTTGTATGGATGCTTTGAGTACTTTCTTGTGCATGATCTTGAACTCGTTCCTTCTTGAATTTTCTTGATATCTTGGAATTGAATGTGATCATGAAATGGTGTGAGATCTGACTATAATTAATTCTCATCTTGTTGAACTCATTTTTATTTAGTGTGGTGCTTAATGGTGTTCAATTATGATTCTAAAACAAGTTTTCTTGTGCACTTCCTTGTTTGTCTTCATCTATTCTCTTGAACTTGAAAGTGTGAACACTTTAATCATGGTGCATAGAGTTTGAAAATGTGTATGATTTATTGTGTGCTTGATTCACCTATGATGTATTGATTCATTTGATAAACATGCTTTTACTTTAACCTTGGCGTGACACTTGTGCATTGATGTTGATTCCTCTCATATTGTGTTGCTTTGACATCCTCCTTCTCTTGAGATCTTTTCTTCTCCTTTGGATTTTGAATTCATATTTGTTATTTGAGATTGAGTTGTATAATGTTTACTTGTGCTTGATCACATGCTCCTTTAGGGCTCCTATTTTGAACTTAATTTTTTATTAGGTTCAAAGTAGGATAGACATTAGACTCTCAATCCTTTGTATGACAACATTAGGGTAGTCCCTTCTAACCTCAATCTTAGGTCCATCATTTGTATGATAACATTAGGTAGACTTCCCTTCTCATCCTCAACTATAGGGCCATATTGCATGACAACATCTAGGTGAGCCCCCTTTAGATTTTTTCCCCTTTGAGTCTTTTTTCTCCTCTCAAAACAAAATCAAAACACTTAATCAATATGATGTGCATTGTGCGCCACAAGCCTTAAGCACATGGGAAAAGATGGGCGGATAAATTTCTAACCTCATCTTAGGGTACTTTGTGCGCAAGATGCTGATCGTTAGTGCGAAGTATTCGATCCTATGTCATAGACTTTAGTGCGATGCGCATTTCAAACAAAGTTAATCCACTTCTGTTAAAACTCATAAACAAACTGCAAACCATTTTATCCTTCAGGATTGTTTGTCAAACCTTTTTTCAGAAAGGGTGTGTTATTGTCGTTCTACCGCAAACAAGCATCAACCCTAACTGCTGGAACGTGAACTTAACCACGCTCATAAAAAACACTTAACCAATCTGTGGTCGTACCCACAAACTACAGATGCTCTGACTTCTTCATTCCCGTTCGAATGAGGATACATAGGCACAAAACGAAGAAGTCTTGGCGAGCAACCTTCTCCCATCCACCTGTAGTCCTCCGAACTACGTTGACTCTGACTTTCCCATTGCACGAGGGAATACGTAGGCCTAGGACGATGAAGTCCTACCGAGTCTCCTTTTGTTTTTCTCTTTTTTGTTTTTGTTAGCAACAAAGCTTTAGATAAACACACCCTTGATTAGAACAACAAGCGTGGATCCCATTGAGTACAACTGACACGAGGGGATGCTGATGCCTCCCTCTCGCGTAATCGACTCCCGAACCCAAAACTTGGTTGCGATGACCATGTCTTCTCCCTTTTGAGGTTTTCTTCGGTCGTTTCCTTTCTCCCGCCGGGATAAATAACGTTCGGTGGCGACTCTGTTTTTCGCCGGTTGTTTTTCGCGTTGCAACAGTCAGCTATCAACTTGGCGAAGAATCCAATAGCACATGGACGAAACAAGCACATCAAAATGAGGTTCATTATCTTTGAGAGAAGGTAGCAGAAGGGAAGATGAACTTGAAACACTGCAGATTTGAGAATCAGATTGCAGACATCATGACAAAGGGAGTGCCAGTCGAAGTGTTCAAGAAGTTAAGGCATATGATTAATGTAGATAGCTTAGAAACAATGAATTAGGTGGTGTGTTAAATATGTAATTCTTTGTTTTAGAAATATTAGATTTGATTTAGAAAGATTAGATTAGATATTTTTGGGCTTTTATAGTTTGAGTTTTAGCTTGAGATGCAAGTTAATCTAAATCTATAAATAGGGAGAAACTTTTATCATTGTAATCATCAAGTTTGATAATCATGATTTTGCAGTTACAAAGTGATAATAAAATTCCACAGTTGTGGGCAGAGAGAAACTCTGCAGAAAATTCATCTTATTCTCCAACGCTATTGTTTTCTTTCTTCCAAACCTTTTCTTTTCATTGTCATTGTATGATTGTTAACAATCTTGAGATCAAGATTGAATATAAATTCTCCATAGGTTGTGGTTGAATTCCAACAAAAAACTGTCTTTGAGAAACTTTTTTCATCGATTGTACCAACTCATCAAGAGAATAAATAGTTAATTTTTAATTAAAAAACAAAAATATAAAAACACATATTTAAATAAGTTATACTTTGATCCAGTATTCAACCATCTAAAAGCTAGTTAGAAAATATTGCAAATTATAACACTAAATGCATAAGGATTAAAAGTCATAAGGATAAGTAGGGACGCAAGAGTTTTTAAGTCTTAAAGAAAATCATTCATGGCCTACCAAGAAAACTACACATAAACCTAAAGTTAACATAATAATTCAATTAAAGATTATAAATAGGATACAAGTCCCCCACAACTTTCCCATTCCATCATAAACTCATTTCTTTTTTTCATCTTTTATTAGTTACTCATTCCTTGATTCAATCATCATGGCTGAGGAGAAGCACCACCACCTTTTCCACCATGAAGATAAGTCTGGTTATGTTGAAGAGGTTGACTATAGAAAAGAGGAGAAGCACTACAAACATCATGAGCACCTTGGTGAGCTTGGAACGGCAGCAGCTGGTGTCTATGCCTTGGTAATAATATTTTTTATTTTTGATATAAATTTTCTACATCATTGGCGCAGTTTATTGTCGTTTATATTATATTTCTTTATAAATTTTAGGTTTAATATTTTTTAGGCTTGTATCTTAACTTTGAGTTTTATTTTGGTTCTTTAATTTAAAAAAACTCATTTTAATCTTTTAACTCTTCAAAACGTTTCATATTAATTTTTTTGTCTAATTAGCGACGAATTTAACGACTAATTTTCGAATTTTTCCATTGTTATTAGAAAAAAATTACTAATATAAAACGTTTCATAAGTTCAAGGATCAATATGGATCATTTTTAAGTTAAAGAATCAAAATGAATTCCGAAGTTAACATACGACACCGACAAAAATATTTTATAATATATTTTGTATTAAGCATTTCTTTATTTTAAATATTTGAAAGAGGTGAAATTATAAAATAAATTAAAAATTGAATAATTGATTTATAATAACATGGTGTTCAACATGTTTGAATTTCATTTAGCACGATAAGCATGAGTCAAAGAAAGACCTTGAACATGCTCACAAGCACAAGATAGAGGAGGAGATTGCAGCGGCGGCCGCCGTGGGATCTGGTGGTTTTACCTACCATGAACACCATGAGAAAAAAGAAGCTAAGAAAGAAGATGAAGAAGCTCATGGAAAGAAGCACCACCATATATTTTGATGAACATGATAATTATAATCATAATCAAGCTCAGAAAGATCACATAGGGTTTGTTATGTGATATTTGCAGGGTATTTAAATAAAGTTTGAGCTATGGTTTGGAGAGTGTTTGATTCTCTATAGTTTGTCATTTATTTGCATAAATATAAAATGTATATTGTGTTTGACTATGTAATATTCATGTTATAATTATGTCTAAACAATTTGTGATGTGTGTAAAGAAAAGTTTGAACGGTAAATCAAAGAGTGTGATCTAGTGATGAAAATATAAGTTTCTAATTTATAGATTTTGGAATCGAATTTTATTGATGTTTCTGAGTTATTCATGTTAGAGGAATTTTATATTAGGGAACATTGAATATTAGGCCGAGACACTATATATTCACCCAAAACTTAAACTTAGTAGGTGTACGGGATCTCCCATTTATAAATGTCCAATGTAAAACTATTATCCATACCACTTACACTTGTTATATTATTCCCAACAATTCAGACCTTTTATGAAAACGATCAAAGAGTTTACTTAAATTTATGATAAAATTCATAGCATCTCCTACTAACTGTTGATTTCTTAATTTAAAGTTCTTTTTGCATGAAAGTGAATAATATTCGTGCAATGGATTTAAATTGCCGTTGTAATCGTGAATGCGGTTGTGGTAGTGGGTGTATCTTGCGGCTATTGTGATTATGGATGTTGTGATTACGGTCATTATAGTTGCGATTATTGTGATTGCGGCGTTTGCAACATAAAATTTAATTAGACGGTCATTGTAGTTGCGATTATTGTGATTGCGGCATTTGCAACATAAATTTTGATTAGGATGTGTTTGAAATATATCACTAAAACATTTGATGTTAAGATTTTTCCTTACATAAATACATAGAGTTTTTAAGTTATGAAATTTTGATGAAAATATTTTTAAAAAATGAATAAATTGTCTGATGAAATTGCAATTGTCGATTTGATACATGGTTTTAATTCACACACCACTTGTAGCTTAATACGGTTATATAAATTATCGCATCTGAAATATTGGAGCAGCAATTACAATTACGAACGATAATTTAAAACTATAATTTGTTTACCGATGCCAATGGAACTTTATTTCAAAAAGATAAATGTTAGACTATTCTCTGAGTTTCTAACGTCTTCTATTCTTTAAAAAAAGGATCTGATTAGGATGTGAGACCTCAATAGATCTCTCACCCAGTGAGATCATTTCGGGGTGGTTTTAAATTTCGCAAATAATTTTCTGAAATTTAAAACTGCTGCAAAATAGTTAAAAACACAAGAAAAATATACTGAAATTAAAAAAAAAAGTGAATGTTGATCACCCACCCTAGATAGCACCTTTAAACAAAGGGAAAAAAAAACCATCATTCTAAGTTATATTAAACAAAAGTTTGAATGGTAGTTATTGTGTCTTGTCAACTAAAAAAAATAGTTTGATAGGTACTTTCATATCACTCCAACTTTGTCCCTCCCCAGATAAACTTATACACCCTATACATTTTTTTCCTTCAAATATATATATATATATATATATATATATATATATATATATATAGGGTTATGCTAATGCACACCCATGTAGGTGTGCATTAGCAACATACACCTTAGTGTATTTTTGTGTCCCTCCCCAGATAAACTTATACACCCTATACTTTTTTTTCCTTCAAATTTATTCATATATATATATATATATATATAGGGTTATGCTAATGCACACCCATGTAGGTGTGCATTAGCAACATACACCTTAGTGTATTTTTGTGTCCGGCCCACCAATTTTGGGTGGGACTCACATTAGAAAGATGAAGAAAAAAAAAATAGAAAGAAAATAGATGTAGTGTATTTTTTTGTGGGACCCACCAATTTAGGGTGTATGTTAGCATTTCCCGATTATTTAGAAACTCTCGGTCAAAAAAACAACTTCCATTTTAACTTGTTTTCTGTGTGAAAAGTAAGGTTACATACAGGCACAATGTCTGAAGAATTTATGAAAATCTAGATAATCCAAAAGATCACAAAAAGATTTAGAAAGAGTTAACATTGTTTGGGATGATAATAACATAGACTCCTTAGATGAATCTGAAAATTGTATAATAAACTTACCTATATCCCATAACAAACTACAAAGAAAATAAGATAAACTATATAACTTCTGGATCTTCATATAATAAGTTATCCCTCTTCTATAAAAACTTAATTAATAAGTCAAATAAATTTAAAAAATCTTGTTTCTGTCTCTAAATCTACTATTTCTTCTCATGAAAAAGAAAATAAAAATTTATTAAAAGATATAGATTGCCTTAGAGAAAATTCAATACTCTTTTTCCCACTCTTTTAGTTCTTTTGGGCATTCTAGCAACTCTATCAAATGTTAAAAATAGAGTCTTTTAAAAATGGACTCTGTTTCGAGTTATTCGCACCATTTATGAAAACGATCGAAGTGCTTACTTAGATTTATGATAAAATTCAGTGCATCTGCTGCTAACTAACCTTGATTTTTTAATTTACACTTTTACTTTTATGAAAGTGAATAATATTTGTGCAATGGATTTTATATTTTAATATTTTATAATAGTAGTAGTTTATTTTATATTTTAATAAATTAGTTGTTATTTTAATATTTCTAAAATGTTTTTAGAGTTTTAGGATTATGTCACATGTATGGTTATGATGTATTAAGAGTTCTATATTAAGTGTAGTATTCCTTTGAGATGAGGAATCAAGAAAATTAAATGAAGTTTATTTTATCTCTTTTATCTTCTAGTTTCTTAGTCTAGATTTAATTATGCATTTTTCTCATAGTTTGTTAGGATTTTGATCTAGCATCCTATCAATTGGTGTTTTCATTCTTGAGCATCAAGACCTCTTATGGCATACCCATCTTCCTCATGTTTCACCACTCCATTTTATCATCCCAACACCACCATTGTTACACCCTCATTCCCTTCTTTTCCATGAGAAATTTTTTCACCTTATTTCTCAAATACTCATGTTACAACTCCATCACCATGCTTATATTTTAATCATGGGTATACACCTCATTATTCATACTACTACAACAATTTTCACATACAACAACAACAACCAACAAACACCTCCTCCATAATTGGTAAAAAATATCATACCCATTCTAGTAATAGAAAAGATTTTGAGAAACATTTACAAGTGTTTCATCTCTGTTTTAAAAAAACATCTAAAAAAATTTCTCAAAAGCTTTCTCACTCATAAAAAAATAAAATAAAAAAGTTTCAAAAAGTTATCCTTGAAACAAATCAAGAACAACATTCAGAAAAAGACGAAAAAATTGAAGAAGAAAGAGTTTTAGAACCGGTTCACGAATCATTATTCTTTATAGAGAAAAGTGTTAGTGTAGATGCAAATTTCTCAAACACTGTTGATAAGTTTGACAGACTTGAGCATGAAACATCTCCAGGGGAACTCCAGGAAAAAGAAGAAATTGAAAATCCTCCAGATTCACTCCAATCTCCTCTGATGACAACTCCGGCAACACTCCTGGTGTCATTTCCAGCGAAATTTCTAATTCCGACAATGTCTCAGGCGGTATGTCCGACTCCAGCAATGTTTGCGTCGACAATTCTGACGTCTTATCGGGTGAAAATTTCGGCGACTTCCCCGATGAAATTTCCGACCTCTTCATCGGAAGAAACAAATCCACCCCTAAAAAAGAGAACATCGCCATCGACAAAAGCAGATCTATCATCAGAAAAAAGAAGTGTGTTGTTGGAAAAAAATAGTTTCACCGCCGGAAAAAACAACAATGTTGCCACCACAACCAAAGTCAGTAAAGTCATCACCTTTCTCACGACCACCACTTATCAATTCTCGGTCGCGACCACCGCCTGAACCACCTCCAAAATCTTCAGATTTTCATTTTCATAATAATTTTAATATTCTTCATTATTTTGATTTCTGTTAGGGGAGATTTTTCAATAGGGAGCATTGAACATTGTGGGAATTCTTTTTCTAGAGCAACAACTTTGTGAGACACACACCACATACTCACCCAAAATCTTAAGGTGATAGTTGTGTGGGTTCTCCCACATATAAATGCTTAAGTCACCACATTCATATCTAATGTGGTATTATTATCCACAATACTCACACTTGTTAATACTTAACACTCCCCCTCAAGTGTGAGTCTATCCATAATGCTTCCCCTTTAGCGGAAGCTTCAACTGTGCAAGTGCACTTTCTGCTGTGTGTTTCTTACTCAACACCCTTGTACCTCCGTTGACACTCTTCAACGGGACACCTCCTAACCACCACCAGTGGGGAGTACTTTCGATACAAGTAAGTCGTTCCTTAACTCGAACCAAGCTCTGATACCACTGTTAGGGGAGATTTTTCACTAGGGAGCATTGAACATTGTGGGATTTCTTTTTCTAGAGCAGTGAGAGACACACCACATACTCATCCAAAACCTTAAGGTGATAGGTGTGTGGGTTCTCTCACTTATAAATGCTCAAGTCACCACATTCCTATCCAATGTGGGACTATTATCCACAATACTCACACTTGTTAATACTTAACAATTTCTGTTTATTTTGTTTGAAAAAAACAAAAGAAAAGAAGAAACAGAAAAAAAAATAAATTAAAAACAAGGAAGAAAGAAGTAGAAAGGGAAGAGAAAGAGAAGAAGAAGAAAAAAAAACGTGAAAATGAGAGAGATAAAGAAGTGAAAAAGAAATTAATAAAATGTGGGTGGGTAGCAATTGATTGATGATAATCTAAAGGTTGGAAATGAAAAGTTGTGGTTTTTTTGTCTCATTGTAGTTGGTGGGGTCAGCGAGGCAATGGGTGAGGAGGAAATGATATATTTTGTTTTTCGACGCCGTAAAGAAAACAAAATGGGTTAGATAAGAGACAATGAATTGATGTGGTGTAAATGTGGTTTTAGGTGGGTGGTCCCACGTGAGAAAAAAAAATGGAGTCATCTTCACAAATTTATTATCCATCAAAATATCAAAATGCTTAATCTCTCTTACCAACTACCCACCACCAAATATAAACAACATTTATTTTTCATTTTATTTTCTATTTCAAAAATATAAATATTATTAGAACCTTGAGGACAAGGTTCAAGTGAATATGGCGACAATGATAAAAGGTTATAATAGTAATAGTTTATTTTATATTTTGATAAATTAGTTGTTATTTTAATATTTCTAGAATGTTTTTAGAGTTTTAGGATTATGTCATATGTATGGTTATGATGTATTAAGAGTTCTATATTAAGTGTATTATTCCTTTGGGATGAGGAATCAAGAAAATCAAATGAAGCTTATTTTATCTCTTTTATCTTCTAGTTTCTTAGTCTAGATTTAATTATGCATTTTTCTCATAGTTTGTTAGGATTTTGATCTAGCAACCTATCAATAATATTTGTGCAATGGATTTAAATTGCAATTTTAAT
Organism: Lathyrus tuberosus; assembly: GCA_022829125.1. Classification (NCBI taxonomy): domain Eukaryota; kingdom Viridiplantae; phylum Streptophyta; class Magnoliopsida; order Fabales; family Fabaceae; genus Lathyrus; species Lathyrus tuberosus. The sequence goes on from JALAZF010000233.1 coordinate 2,936,016, forward strand.
TGTAAATGTAGTTGCGGTTGTGAGTATATATTGTGGTTAATGTAATTGTGGATATCACGGTTACATCATTGCAATTATGGTTGTTGCTATTGTGGCTTTGGAATGCAAATTTTAATTAGGGTGTATTTGAATTACATCCTAAAAAAATACTTGATGTTAAGATTTTTCCTTAAATGAATACATTGAGTTTGAGTTCTGAAATTTTGATGAAAATATTTTTAAAAAATGGACTAAATTATCTTATGTGAATTCTAGTTTTTTTTTTATAAGCCAAGTATAATATTAAAAATAAAGGTACTAGGGTATTCCAACCACAATACAACCGACAACCAAAATAGATTATATCGTTGTTTAAAAAAAGTCTAAAGAATACATATGCCACTCGTAAAAATTACAACACATTATGTCCTTGGATAGATTTAAAATCCACCACCAAGAGAAGTATTTGATTCTCACCACTATTAACTCAGAAGCATCTACCTCATCATTAAAGAGTATTTGATTTCTCCCCCACCAAACACACCAACAAACTACCAGCCACAAACTAGTAGCAGACTTTTTTGAAACCTTTCCTATAAGATTATGATTCCATGACAGCAAATGATTTCATAATGATGTTTCACAACCTCTCTCTTATCCAACCATTCATAAACATTTTTTTTAAACTTTCCTAATCTTAGGACAAGACATGAAAAGATGACTTACAATCTCCAATTGACCAAAGCAAAATACACATACAATATCGTGCGAATTTGATATGATACCTCGTCGAAAAAATCTGATGTGAATTCTATTGGCGATTGAATGCATGGTTTTAATTCACACTACAACTATAGCTTAATGTGGTCATAGAAATTATTTCATTTTCAATATATAGTTGCAAACTACAATTTAAAACCATAATTCGTGTTCTGATGCGAAAGAAACTTTATCCAAAGAAGATAAATGTTAGACTTTTTTCAAGTTTCTAACCGTCTTCTATTATTTAAACAAGCGTTTGACTAGGGTGAAAGATCTCAATTTCTTTTTTTTTTCAATTATTTAGAGGACCCGTAATTTTTTAGTATTTATTTCGTGAAGGTTTAAAACCGTCGCTATATAGTTGAAAAAAAAAATTGTGGAGGTTTAAAAATGCCGCTAAATTTGTTGAAAATTGAATAAAAAACCAAAAAAAAAGTTGAATGTAGGTCTCCCGACCTGTACAGCACCTTTAAACAAAGGGGAAAAAATCTATCATTCTAAGTTATATTAAAAAAAAATTGAATGGTAATAATTGTGTCTTGTCAACTAATTAAAAAAATTAATTTGATAGGTTACTTTCTTATCACTCCAACTAGTAGGATATCCGTACATTCGCACGGGTATCGGTCTGGTTTTTAATTGATTGGAAAAAAAATAGTTGGAAAAAATGAAAATAGGAAATAAATTTGAAAAACAAAACAAAGAATTTGAAATTATAAGAGAAAAATATTGACGGCATAAAATAATTAAAAGATATTTAATGGGGAATGGAAAAAAATGTGAACACAAATTGAGTTAAGTTGTAAAGTAAAATGTAATAAATTTATTAGAAAAAGTGGATGATGGAAAAAAAATAAAAAAAAAAAATAGTTGCATAAGTGGAAAAAGGGGGAAAAAGTAAAGTAAAATAAAAAATAAGACACAATATTGAAAACATTAGTGAAAAGTGGTTAACAAATATAACATGTGTAGTGGATAATTTTGGCAAAATAGGAATTAAATAATAAAGTATTATATCTATCATAAACAGGCGCAGTAGATATTTTTGAAAGAACAAAGAGAATAATATGAATGCATAACGTGTGAAGTGAGTGAATAATGAAACGTTTCAATAGACGTGTAAACCTATACAATATCCAATGTGGGTTGCGAACCGAATGAAACTGTTATTTAGAATGTCTCCTTAAATATTTGTGGTTGGGGTTATTCCTTCACATTTTGTGCTTATTTTCTCATAAGAAGAAAGAAATTTCGTCTAAAGGGTTTGCAATGGAAGGTGATTGAGCGTCAAACATTATGTATGGGTATTACCAAATCATTTGCATGTTTCAGATTAAGTGTTATTTAGGGAAAAATCATTTAAATTCGTTGATTATTTTTGCATATCTTATAAAAAATGGCTTAGAGAGAAGGGAATCATTGATGAGATGCTGTGCTTTCTAGTTGCAGAAATGAGCGCAAAAAAAGCTGAAGTTATTGATCTAACTACTGAGGAGGTTGTTGAAGATGTTAATAGAGCGGATGATGCTATGAATTTTACCGTAAGGTACGAAAACAAACTTTAGATGACATGCATGTAGTAACAAACGCATAAAACAGAGGTAGAAACATTCATTTGGTTTAAATCTGTGGTAGTGTATGGTATTTTGAAGTTTTTGTCATGTATAAAGCTCCGATTTAATGATATTGTAAATTCATTTGCAGATCCATACCCAAAGCTTCATTTGGTCTACAACATGTGTATCTAACTGAATGCAATAGGCGTTGTGTTTCTGAAGATGATGATTTATCTCTCCTAAAAACAGGAAGGTAAATTTGTCCTTAATTTCAATGAAATCATAAAGCATGGTTTGTCAGTATATGTTAAAATGTATGTAGCATTTGCTGAAACCTCTGTTGTGTTGTGTATTAAGTTTTTTTGAGAGTGTGTATAATTTGTTGAAATTTATTTATGATATGGTTATAGTTTTGTGTTGTTGTGTAAACATTATGTTGAAAGTATGTAAAATTTGCTGAAAGTTATATGTTGCTTTGTATCTATGTTGTGTATGTATACTTTTTTGATGTTGTTGTGAAAATTATATGTTGCTGAAACTTATGTATGATATGTTGATTGAACCGTCAGTTTATGTTAGTGGAAGTATGTAAGATGTACTGAAACACATATGTTGTTATGTAAAGTTTGTTTATTCTGTATAACTAGGTCCACTGATATGACAGTGTTAGACGGAGGAAAGACAAATTTGCGTGAAGAAAGGAAAGTGACGGATGTTCAAGAATCACCTGTGAAAGTCGCAGGAAATTTTCATGCAAATGCAAGTGATGCTGATGATGATGAAGAAGAGTGTGATGATGAAGAATCTGACGACGAAGTGTATTGGGAAAGGGACGTTATATATGGATAAAAAGTTATGAAAAATGTCGCGGTAAGTTTGATTTGGTGTAGTATAGGCATATTGTTATACCCCAAATTTTACCCCTTAGATGTCATAACATCTTGCACTTGCATTTAGGGTTCAATCATCTATGCATTGTTAACTAACCACTATATCTTGCTAGTTGTTTCTTTATGTGAAAGCTAGGGTTGGCACAAAAGAGGACAAGATCAATGAGCCAGGCCCTCGCATGTTTCAGGGTCTCCTAAGACACTCCTTGGCTCCATACAACCATCACAAGTGTTCACTAGTTGATTGAGAGTGGTATGTGAAGTCATCTGTTAAAAAAAGCCAACTGAGGCTCCAAAGTGCAACTATATAGTCTTGTAGGCTCATCATGAAGTTCTCAGATCATATGCCATGATCTCATGAGATTTGGTCAAGAGAAGTCAAAGAGAAACCATCTGATCAAGAGTTACAAGAATTACGGTTTTAACCTAAAGAATCACTAAGGCATCTTGTTGTGATCACTCAATGTCTTTACTGATTCATCAATCAATTGAGCCCATATGCATTCAAGAGATCTTATTCAATAAGAAATCAAGTGTATTTGGCTCCTTTCACAAGTACAATGAGCCACAAGTTCATCATGTCCCAGACTAGGGTTTTGTCAGGAAAAGTCAACCATTGCCTTTGACTTTGATCAAGGCGTGATCCCAAGCCTTGAGACACGATTGATGCGTCCGCAAGCGCATGGATTTATCGAAGTAATATAAAAGATTGTCGAACCCACAGAGACCAATGTCAACCTACCGTAATCTATCGTTAATTTGTAAAGCTAAGGCTAATGAACGATCGACGAAGGCGAAACTAAGAGTAAAACTGAATTTGAACTTTAGAAAATATGAAAGAAAGGAGAGAGCCCGATATGTGTATTCTGTGTACCTCAGGCACTCTGTAATTGGTTGGCATTAATTTATGTATGTTCCGTAGAAAATATTGGCTTAAAGACTCCGCCTCACACTCTCGCGTTATTGACTAAAGCCACATCTCCTAACCACAGGATTTTGCTCTCGCTCGCCCGCTTTAATTAGAAAACGTATTTTGAAAATCAATTAGATCCTAATCGATACCTAAAGCGCTCTCGCTATTTTTAGGATCAATGCCCCGTTCCCACTATCTGGTTCGACCCCCACACTCTCGCAATGCCGGCTCTAACCTTTACTTGCTTCTCACTCTCGTGACGAAACAGTACTAAATAACCTCTCACTCTCGTGACGAAGTTATTTAAATTAAACTTGGAAACAAAGACCAAAACAGAATTTATTATAAGTTAATGCTAATTTAATTACCGAGTCCCGTCGGAGCGACAGTCCTCACATACCGGACTCTAAACATTTAGTCGGACATGGAATTAAATGAAGACAACATAAACATTATAATTGAATTTGAAAACATCATGATAATTAATTTAGGAAAGCGATAAACAATAATAACAAGCAATGCGATAAAGAACCTGTAAAGACTTGAAGTAAATTGCGGGACTTGGAATAAATGCAGAACTGAAACGACTTTTATTAATGGCGACAAGATTGATGATCCAAGAATTACATAAATTGTAGGCCTAAATAATAATGGTGTAGTAGTTCCTCGGTGTGAGAAACTACCACTTTTACAAAGGTAATATCTGCCTAAAACTATGAAAATAAATTCTACAGCGCTTTCGCGCATAAAAACTTGGATGATTTCAAATGTAAAGAAAACTACTATATATAGAGGGACATTTCGTTCTGTAACTTCCATGGAGCATAAGTGAGTGGTGGAGAAAGTGGGAATAGTGGGAAGTTGGAGAAGTCTCCGGGAAATTGGTTGAACGTGTGTAACTGTGAAAATCTGAACTTCTGATGCTTCGTGTCCACGCCTGTGCACAACGTATTAAATCTATTTTGGATCCATGACGATCGTGATGTTTCTGTGACGCTCGTGATGAATTTTGTGTCTGCCACGGTCGTGGTGGACCTGCCACGGTCGTCACACCAGCAGAATTTAGATTCTGCTGTTTTCTGCTCTTTTCTGCATCTTTTCTTCCTTGTTTTGCTTCTTTTCTCCACTTTGCATACTTTTAACTTGTAAATAGAAATACCTGCAAAAACACTTGAATACTTGTGGAATAATCGGAAATTATACGGAAACGATATAATAATTGAATGTAAATCAAGGCAAAAATACGATACATTTTCGTGTTATCAAACACCCCCACACTTAAACCTTTGCTTGTCCTCAAGCAAACCATGACTCGTAAGAAAAATAGTGCATACGGATACTCATCCTAGGCTACCAACTCTACTTCGGTTGAGTTTGTGTCATAGGTACTAGCTTACACACTAAGGATATCGTAACAACACAATTCCGCTTTTGCGGTCATCAACCTCCCTCATATACAAACCAATCCGAATCATGTCATTATACCTAAACCTAACTAACTCATCCTTCTGTCATCCCTTTTCATTCTGGCGCAATCACATTAAGCCCGTTATCCTTTCACACTCATGGTAGGATAACCTGTTAGTGACTATGATCTCATTATTATTATCAATTTTTTTTTCTTTTGCACATTGGCTTAAATATCAATAAAATAAAGAAGTTTGCACCGTTGGGCTAAATGATCGGGTGAGGATCACCTAACTTAGAAGGAGCATTTCTTTTCATTCATTTTTTTTTCTTTTCAATTTACCATTTAAACATGAGATCATACACTTATTTGCATCGGCTTCCTACTTAGTGCGTGCTTAGGATGGTGCTGACTGCTAAATAAACTAATTAGGGACTACTAAAGGGGTGAGAACTTAAGGCTACGACATAACAAGTACTCAAATCGATTTCCATAATAGGGAGGCTCACGGTGTTAAGACAATATCGATTTTGCTGAATTTTTCCCACGACTCACAATCTAACCTTAATTTCGTCTGTAACCTAAGATTTTCAAAAGAAACCCTATTTTTAACGCAAAAATTTTCAAATTATTTGGTGTGGCTCAAGGGAGTGGGAAATCGATAAACACAAAATCGCATATAAAGACTTGACAGCACATGCAAAGACGCAACGAAAATAGAAAAAAAAATTTAAAATCGTGCTAGAAAGCAATAAATCTAACTAAAATGCGTTAAAATGAAAGCGGTAGAGTTCCTCCCCCACACTTAAACCAAACATTGTCCTTAATGTTTTGATAAAAGGTGGTAAAGGAAAGATAGAACCTGTATGACTGCCAATGCGTGCTACCATAGCCAAATTCACTCTGATTCTTCCCTTGCTGTCCTTGCCTTTGCTGACCACTTCTACTCCGGTGTCTTGTACTACGAGATATCTGAATTTGCTGAAACTTCACTTTCTTGAAGCCGCTCATTATATGGCATGTTTCTGAAGGAAGTACCTTCTCCTATCATACTCATCATCGGTGTCACCACCAGCAGCGACATTCGTTCGTGGGCACCAACTCATCTTAAGGGATTGTCATCAAGAGATCGTTCACCTAAATGTAGCTGAGACGTGACAAGCGATACAATTCTTTATTTTCTGCAAACACAAACAATGAAAGGAAAACATTTAAATTAAAAACTTGTGGGTTTCCTCCCACGCAAAGCTTTGTTTAACATCGATAGCTCGACGGATGGAAGTGTTAATTTTCGGTTTCCATGGCCATTTATCAAGCCATCTCACATATCCCTCACCTTTCCTTTTCTTCCTTCTGTGGGGTGCTTCATTCTTTTGAACTTGTGGTGGCGGTTCTGGATCTATCCTAAGTATTATTTTTTCAAGTTTGGGCTTAGTTATTTGATCCATCACCTCAAAGTTGAACCTTACCCTCTTAGCAGTAATGATTTCCTTAGTTTGGTCTTCAAATTTTCTCTTTTTATGCAAGACCTCAGACAAGGGTGCGTGGATAATTTTCCATACATGCACATATGTTTTGGAGTCTGCAAACTTATACGGGAAAGGATGTGGTGGGGTATATGGAAGGTGATCAACAATTCGTGCTTCATTCTCTACCTCTTCGATAACCTCGTTTGTGGATGGTGTTGGTGAATTTGTCTCAATCTCAAATCTTTTCTCACCATAACTCTCATCAACCTCATTATCACTCTCCTCAGGATTTTCGAGTTGTTCTTCACTGCTGGTTGTTATAACATACGCATTCTCCTTAGGGGAGGGACCTATAGGTGTCAGTGCAAGCAGTAAGGTTTGGGTATCCAATGCCTCAGTGTGAGTCACAAGGGACTCGACCATGGTGTTCAGCCGCCTAAGGGTCTCATGATTATCGAGATGTTGTATTTTAAGCTCTTCATTCTGGATAGTTTGTGCGTCCACAAAGTGCTCCATCATAGATTCTAGTCTAGCATTGGTTGATGTTTCAATGAAATCCTCCATTAATGTTTCGAGGTTGGACTGAACGAATTCTTGCGGTTCTTCAAAATATTGAGAGTGGTGATTTGGGAGGAAATGAGATAGCGTCGCATGGAAATCTTCCATTAGTATTTTGAGATTGGAATTGTACGATTCTTGGGGTTCCTCAAAATTTTGGGAATGGTAATCATAGGAAAAATTTGGTTGCGGTTCCTCAAAATATTGGGAATATTGCGATTGATAATTGTAGAAAAAATTTGGGTGCGGCTCCTCAAGATATTGTGAGTGGTTATCATAGAGAAAATTTGGGTGATACATAGTTTTTAATTTTTAAAATTTTTTATTATTATATTTTTTTTTATAGGAGTGCCTTAGTCTATACGGTGCAACAACGGAATCACAATATTGACTGTTGGTCCCCGGCAACGGCGGCAAAAATTTGATGCGTCCGCAAGCGCACGGATTTATCAAAGTAATATAAAAGATTGTCGAACCCACAAAGACCAATGTCAACCTACCGTAATCTATCGTTACTTTGTAAAGCTAAGGCTAATGAACGATCGACGAAGGGGAAACTAAGACTAAAACTGAATTTGAACTTTAGAAAATATGAAAGAAATGAGAGAGACCGATATGTGGATTCCGTGTACCTCAGGCACTCTATAATTGGTTGGCATTAATTTACGTATGTTCCGTAGAAAATATTGGCTTAAAGACTCTGCCTCACACTCTCACGTTATTGACTAAAGCCACATCTCCTAACCACAGGATTTTGCTCTCGCTCGCCCTCTTTAATTAGAAAACGTATTTTGAAAATCAATTAGATCCTAATCGATACCTAAAGCGCTCTCGCTGTTTTTAGGATCAATACCCCGTTCCCACTATCTGGTTCGACCCCCACGCTCTCGCAGTGCCGGCTCTAACCTTTACTTGCTTCTCACTCTCGTGACAAAACAGTGTTAAATAACCTCTCACTCTCATGACGAAGTTATTTAAATTAAACTTGGAAACAAAGACCAAAACAGAATTTATTATAAGTTAACGCTAATTTAATTACCGAGTCCCGTCGGAGCGACGGTCCTCACATACCGGACTCTAAACATTTAGTCAGACATGGAATTAAATGAAGATAACATAAAATTATAATTGAATTTGAAAACATCATGATAATTAATTTAGGAAAGCGATAAACAATAATAACAAGCAATGCGATAACGAACCTGTAAAGACTTGAAGTAAATTGCGGGACTTGGAATAAATGCAGAACTGAAACGACTTTTATTAATGGCGACAAGATTGATGATCCAAGAATTACATAAATTATAGGCCTAAATAATAATGGTGTAGTAGTTCCTCGATGTAAGAAACTACCACTTTTACAAAGGTAATATCTGCCTAAAACTATGAAAATAAATTCTACAGCGCTTTCGCGTATAAAAACTTGGATGATTTTAAATGTAAAGAAAACTAGTATATATAGAGGGACATTTCGTTCTGTAACTTCCATGGAGCATAAGTGAGTGGTGGAGAAAGTGGGAATAGTGGGAAGTTGGAGAAGTCTCTGGGAAATTGGTTGAACGTGTGTAACTGTGAAAATCTGAACTTCTGATGCTTCGTGTCCACGTCTGTGCACAACGTATTAAATCTGTTTTGGATCCATGACGATCGTGATGTTTCTGTGACGCTCGTGATGAATTTTGTGTCTGCCACGGTCGTCACACCAGCAGAATTTGGATTCTGCTGTTTTCTGCTCTTTTCTGCATCTTTTCTTCCTTGCTTTGCTTCTTTTCTCCACTTTGCATACTTTTAACTTGGAAATAGAAATACCTGCAAAAACACTTGAATACTTGTGGAATAATCGGAAATTATACGGAAATGATATAATAATTGAATGTAAATCAAGGAAAAAATACGATACATTTTCGTGTTATCAACGATTCCATATGTTAATGAAAATCCTTAGAGGTCATCCATTGGCATTTGGAGAGATGGAGGAAGCAAGATCATCAGAGATCATCCAGTGGAGTTCCTGAAGAAAATTAGGGTTTTGACTAAAAAGTAAAGCCTTTGACTTTTGAGATTTTGATCCAAAATGAAGTATTCAAGCCATAATCCATCATTACATGCTTAATTTTTGAGTTAGAGCATGAGAAGTCATGTTTTGAGAGGTTTCTTGCCAAAAGGGAAAGGTTTGGTTCTTAAAATTTTCTAAGTATGAAAAGTTCACTCCTTGTGCAAACTTTGAAAGGCCATAACTTCTAAACCACACATCCAAATTTTGTGACTCAAAGCTCAAATTGAAGATCTTACCATGAACTTCAAAGTGTATTAGATGACCCTTCTTCAAAAAAGGCTTGATTTTTAAGTTATGAGACTTGGAGGATAAGACATCTTTATGACTTGGTGAAATTTTGATCTTTTTGCCCTAGTTTTGGACACAACTTCATGGCCATTTTTCACATTGTTCCAAATTTCAAATCCAAAACTTTGGACATGAAAGTTGTTCCTTGTTCTTCAAGCTTCCCAAGTATGTGTAGAACTCCCCATTTGGATGATTCAATCTCAAGATATGTTGCTTCAAAGTTTGATGTTTCAAATTGGAAAAGTTTCATAACTTAGAAATTTGTCTAAGTTCTCTTGGACAACATGTTTCACATGATTTCATGGCATTTTATCTCATAGTTACAAGCTTCAAATCTAAATGCTTTCCACATAAAAATTGTTCTATCATATTCCTACTTTACATAGAACCAAAAATCTCGCAAGTTGGATGAATGGTCACCAAGATATTGGGCACTAAAGTGGTCACGATGAAATGTTGTGTACACTTAGGAAATTGTGGTTTTTCACCTCCTTGCTATACCAAACTTCATTACAATTTTCCACATGTTTCTATGTTGCATCTCAACTTTTCAACAACAGGAGAATTACTCTACTCCAAGCCATGTTTCAGAAGGGCCAAGAACCAAGTCATTTGATTCATTAGACTTGATGTTGTCATGTGGTAAATGTAGCGTGCGATTTTTGTCGGTGACGTGACCACCTTATCACAAATTAGATTTCCTCACCTCAGTGGGAGGAACGTTGGGTGCTACTTTCTGATTTCTTATTTATCTCGTGAAGCTGGAAGGGAAAGGGAAGGCTATCTAAAACTAACCTTGCACGCATTTGTTTAACTGAACAAACGCTTGACAAAGATTGGGGAGTTTGGGGTCAGGTTATACAATGGGGAGTTGTCAATTACCCATCCTATTCATGGTTATCCATGAGATGATAGTTTAGGTTCTGCTTTCATACTTGATTATGTTTATCTGTGAATGGGAACGTTTCTTCTTTGTGGGAATGTCTGAGAGAGAGAGAGAGAGAGAGAGAGAGAGGGGGTATTTTGTTGTTTTTCAGGTTTTCTGATGTTTTTGGTAAGGTACTGGACCTAAGGTTTTTGATTAGTGTTCTCACTAAGATTTCGCAATCTTATGCCTACGTATTCCCTGTTATGAAGTATAGGGAAATCAGAGCGATCGTAGTTCCTCATATTCTAAGGAAGGAAAAGATGTCTGGTGTCTTGTTTAAAGCCCAAGATTGAAGCTAAAGGGTTGTTTGTTTGTGTCTTATTCAAAGCCCAAGATTGAAGCTAAAAGGTATGTCTGAGAGAGAATTTGTCATCTCTAAAGGGAGATATCTCATCTGTTTATCACAGTTGTTTGGGTGATTGGTTTTATAAAGGAGGATTTACTTTAACTGGAATACATGGAGACCAGCAATGCCATAATTTCCTTTATGAGGGGATTTATCCCGAAGGAGAAAACTTTAACTCAGTGTGAGCAATGCCATTTTTCCTTAGCAATTCATGCTAAGAGAGGGAAATTGGCTTGGATGTTTGTATCCAGAGGCTTGCCACTTACAACAATTAGATGAAGGGTTTTAACCAGGATAATGAGGGACTACAGCTTGGATGTTTGTATCAACAAGTGTGCCACTTACAACAGTTATCTGGGATTAGGGTTTGTTTTGATTGAGTGTTTTGATGTGTGATACAGAGAAATGTCTTCCTGCATAGAGATTTTGATTTCCTCTGAGGGGATGTTGATTTTTGCGTACCTTGATTAAAGCCCAAGGTTGAAGGTAAGAGGTTGATTAGATTCCAATGGGGAAATCGTTATACAAAGCCTAAGAGGAGGCTGAGAAATATTGACTCAACAAGAGAGTATTTATTTGTGTCTTGTACAAAGCCCAAGATTGAGGCTAAAAGTGAATTGACTCTTTTGGGAAAAAGGTTTTATCTGTCTTGTACAAAGCCCAAGATTGAGGCTAAAGAGGTTTGACTCCGCTGAAGATTATCTGTCTTGTACAAAGCCCAAGATTGAGGCTGAAAGTGATGATTGACTCAACTGGAGAATTTTTTAGTGTCTTGTACAAAGCCCAAGATTGAGGCTAAAAGGGTTGACTCTTGTTTAGGGAGTGTTTAATATATGTCTTGTACAAAGCCTAAGATTGAGGCTGAAAAAGGTTATGACTCCACTACGGAGGACACTTTTGGGTGTCTTGTACAAAGCCCAAGATTGAGGTTGAAGACCCTGACTGACTCTATTGGAGAGATATTTAGGGGGTGTCTTGTACAAAGCCCAAGATTGAGGCTGACTGCTGAGGAAGAATCATTATACAAAGCCTAAGAGGAGGATGGTTAGGTAATTCCTTATATGAAGCCTAAGAGGAGGCTAACTTCTGCTGAGGATTATTGAGATCCAAAGACAGGTCCAAATTTGGGGAATTCAACTCTTGTTGGGGATTACAGAAGAGTTGAGATATCAGATACCTTGAGGTTCTGATTCTATTGAGGATTTTTACAGTAAATTGACCCATGTTGGGGAAAATTTAAGGGAAGGTTTAAAGATTGAGTTGCGAAACCTGTTGAGGTTTCAACTTTGTTTGGAGATCTGATGGAATGATCAGGGTTATTTCCTGTTCTTTAAGGAAAAAGTTTCAGTGAAATCTAAAGGTAAATGAGACTGTCCAAGTCTACTGGTATGAAGAGAGTGGTTCTGAGATGATGAATGATCTTTGTATAATGCCCAAGAGAAGACTGGTATGTTAAGGGATGAGAATCAACCCTAAACTGGTCTGATGTTTTGACTCAGAAAGACTACTCTAACAAAGGATGACTAGGTTATGTCCTATACCTTTAAGAGGTCTCAGGGTCTTTGTACTAAGCCCAATAGGAGGCATGAGAACTTCTAAGAAGCCTGAGGGTCCTTGTAGAAAGCCCAAGAGGAGGCTGGGGATGCTTTTAGGAAGCCTGTGGGTCCAAACTTAAGAATGTTTAAGAAAGGTTTCACCAGGAATTAATCCTTTCTTTAGTGAACAATTCTAGAGTTTGAAGAAATTCAAGAGAAGTTTCACCAGGAATTAATCCTCTCTGGGGGAATTAAATTTCTTTGACAATTTCTAATAGTGACAGTCTGAGAAAAGTTTCACCGAAATAATGCCTTTCTCTTTGTTCCACATTGTTTAAGCCCAAGAGAAGGCAGAACTGTATCTGGAAATTCCTATGGGGAACTAGTTTTGACTGTATTGAAAGAGTGATCAACTGACTTTACCTAATTCTAGACTTAGTTGTCGGGGAAAACTCTAAGCAGATATACAAGTATATATACAGTTGATATATGAAATATATTTAAAAGGATATGAAAGAAGGGCTTACAGGTGTGCAAGCTTCCAGCAATACAGTTATATATATATAAAGCATGTAAATGAAAGCCAATAAAAACTTACAAGTGAGCAAGCTTCCATAGTTGTATGGTTAGTTGTTCAAAGAAATTGAAGAAAGTTTTGATAACAACTATACATTTGAAATTAATCAAAGAAGAAAGTTGTTTTGAAAAGAAGCTTGGGGCTTATTCAACAAGAGATGCCCAGATGACTTATTTGATAACATTGATCAGACTGTAATATTAACAGATGTTGTGGGACTTATACTATAGCAGTGACCCAAGGTTATTGTATTTACAAAGAGGACTGGGTCTTACACTCTATTAGAGGCCCAAAGATTTATTTTTGTACAAAAGATGTGGGGCTTGCAACTAGGGAGAGGCCCAAGTGAAAACAATGATTGCACTGTTCTTTTGGAAACTGTATCAGAAATTATACAAATGACTGAGGCCCAAATTTATTTATGTTCAAATGGGGGTTGGGGCTTACACTCTATTAGAGGTCCAAAAGTGTTGTAAAAGAAAAAGAAATGGGACTTATAGCTCAAGGAGAGGCCCAGGTTATTTTGCTTTGAAATGGCGATCGCGCCGAGATTTTTGAAATCGCAGTGGGTCTTATACAATGACTGAGGCCCAAAATGGTTTTGGTTAAAAAGGGACTGGGTCTTACACTCTATTAGAGGCCCAAAAGTGGTTTTTGAAAAAGATTGGTGAGGGTGAAATTAATCAAAACCCTAATTTGATTGAAAAATACATTTTTATTTAAATAAAAATCATTTAAAATAATCAAAATTACCAAACATGTGTAAAAAACAAGTTATGATCTAGGATAAATGTTTGAAAAATCATGTTTTATCCCTAGAATGATTTAAAAATCATTTGAGTTTGAAAAATCAAGAAAAAAGAAATATTTTCAATTGTTTAAAACAAATAAAATAAATTCTTTATGAAAATATTAATATATAAAATAAATAATATTTTTTTGTGAAATTTTGGCAAAATAAAATATTAAACCATTTTTATGAATTTTGAAAAAAAGAATTGATTCAAAAAGATAAAAATTCAGAGAGAAATTAATTTTTCAAATCATTTAAGAATATAATATGAAAAAAAATAAAGAAATTGGACAAGTGATAAAAAATTGGTCATGGGTGGGGATTGAACCCACGACCTCTCGCCCTCCAACTCACAAAACACGCCCTTGCCAACTGAGCCAGCGTGTGCTGGTGATAACTAAACCAAACCAACACATAATATATGAAAAATGCGTGGCAAAATTAAACTTCGCGCCAGACTTCATATTCTTCCTTGAGCCAAAGGCGAGAAGCCTCCTATCTCACTCGTTTCTCAATCATTTCACATGATCCAAATATGAAAATCATGCATTTTTGAACAAGGAATGCAATGGCAATACACGATTTTGTTTAAATTAATTGAATCAAGAGATAGCATGGTAAAACCAGATGAACCCTAAAAATTGCAAGAATTTAATGAAATCTCATACAAGAATTATAAACAGCAATTGATTGAGGGTAAATGATCTATAAACAATCAGAAACACAATGGTAATCACAAAACATGTTTATGATGCATGGTTCAATGAGTTTGGAAGTTTGAGGCTTACCTCTGCAGGTGAGAATCGAATCCTAGCTTGGAGGTGTTGCAGATGAGTTCCTATGATTTGGACAACTTCCTTGTGACTCAAGGGATGTGTTTGAATGCTTAGTTTGGATTGAAATGAGCTGGAACTGATTGTAGCACCTCAAGTGCAACTCTGTCAAGAACTTGAGCAACTGGCTGATGATTTGATGAATTTGATGTTCCAGATATTGGTTCAGTGTTTAGATCACCTACATATGATGTTTATGAGGTGTGTGAATCATTGGTTTGGTTGGAATCACTCTCAAACTTAAAACACGATAGTAACTTGAGTTAGAAGGAAAAATGGGAGCGAGAAAGAGATTTTGAGTAAAGCCTCAGTTTGGGGGCTTTGGTGTACTTGAATTGAGCACAAACGAGCTCTATTTATAGTAGATCAAATTTGTTTTTGGCATCAATAGTGTTTGGCAGCTTGGATCAGATTGTATTGAATGCCTTGATTCTTTGGTCAATGGTCTCCTCTAGCCATTGACTTGCACCAGGCTTTACAGGTTTAGGTCCTCTGATTTTTGGATACATCTTGACTCAGTTAGACTGGTTTGTGGTTCATTTATGCCACCTCAATGCATCACTTTAATGCTTGATTCCAAATTTGAATTTCAAGGTTCCTTTCATGATGAGTTTGCACATGGAAGGCTAGGTCTTTTGGAATTTTGTGTTATGGATCACATTGGTGTTGTAATTGAACAAAATTTCAATGATCAAAGTGTCCAAAATCATTTTAAAGAATCGTGGGGTGCAAGTTTGCTCCAAATTCTGTCATGAAAACAGTTGCAACAAGGTAACCTGGAAGATCCATAACTCCTAGCTTAAATGGAGTTTGATGGAGTTCTTGGTCAATTAGAGAGCTTGCATAATGTACTTTAACATTGATGTCCACCATTGGTTCTGAATTAACTTGAATCATAGTGAAAAATGCCTCTACATTTTGGAAAAAGTAAGACAGATTCTGACTTTTTGAAAATTTCACTAAGTGTTGGAAAAATGTCATTTTCATGTTTATGTGATTTTGATCAATCCATAACTCATAATCCTTGAAGATTTGGAATCTCTTACAGTTGACCCTTTTAAATTATGTTAGATGTACTTTCATTTAAGCTTTGAATGAGAGAAAAAGGCTTTAGGGTTTGGGAGATATGACCTTGCAAAGTTGGTATAAAACCACTTTTGTTCCATAACTTAGAAAAATTTTGGTTTCTCTAAGTTGCCCCTTTTGCAAGTTAACTCACTTTCTTTGATTTTTCTTGATGAATGATGACTCAAACCACATATTAACATCATTTTAGGGTTGAGGAAGCCTTGGTTGACCAAAAATGTCAAAAGTCAAACTTGGTTTTGGCACAGTTGACTTTTTCATCGGATGAAAATTTTGAATTTTGTGATCCTTTTGTGAAATCAATCCTTGGGTCTAATTAAACTTCATGGATGGCCTCTAAGGGTATTTAGGAATGTCTTGGACCCTTCCCCAAGGTTTGAGATCATGGGTAGGTCAACAGTCAATGGTAGGGTTGACTTTTTCATCAGAAACCCTAATTTGTGACCAGATGGTTTTGAGTTCTTGTGGCTTATGAATCAAGCTATTTTAGTCAATCAAATCTTGTAGATATATCAATATGATGTATTTGAGGTCCTTGAAGTTCATCTTGAAGCTTCAAGTCATGCCTTACTTCACAAGTTAACTCAAGGGTTGAATTAGGTTAAAACCCTAATTCTTGATTTTTTTATAGATGGTCTTTCAAGGTGATTTTGCCATTGTGGATGGGCTCTTGAGATTCCTTTGAGCTTATTGGACCAAATATTGAGGTAATGGCTCATTCCCAGATGGAAATTTCATCTGGAGGCCTTGGTCGACCAAAACCCTAATTTGGTGACATTGGCGATCCTGAGGTTTGATTCACTTGGAATGCTGCATACTTATGCTTGATTCTTGATAATGGAGACCCCTTGATCCTTCATGGATGTTTGAGAGACTAGAAAAGTTGAAGATCATGTCAATTCTTTAATTGATCCTTTGTCTGAGTGCTCTAAGAGGGCTCAAAAACCTTAGTTCTTGATTGTAGTGAATATTCAATAATCCTTGAGGAGATTGATGAGGTGTGATGGTACATTCATATTGTGGTGATGATTCTCACAATGATGGTAAATCTTGGTGGTCAAAATTTGGGGTGTGATAGATGCCCCTATTTAATCTTCTTGGACCCGAAGGTGTGAATGACAAAGATATTCGGACATTCAGGGTGCAAGAGGATTAAATATCGAAATACCCGAAATTTTGACAGCGTCTATGAATGAAAGTTTGCTCAATCACCTTCTTTTGCTAAGCGTTGATACTTAGAAAAGGTAAAACTTCCCCTCGATCCAGGTTTTCTGCCATGGAATTGGTCTAAGTTTCTCTTGTCATTAAACTTCCCATCGATCCTAGTTTTCAACCAAGGAGCTGGTCTCAGTTTCTGAAATAAACTTCCCCTCGATCCTGGTCTTTAGCTAAGGAACTGGCCTTAGTTTCTTCTTGTCAAGTTCCTTTTCTTGACAAGGGATGCTATTCGTAGCGGTCTTCATCAAACTTCTCGCCGAACTATACTGGGGATATGCCATTTGATGGAAAGATGTCTTTATTTCAGATATGCTGGGGAAACCCATTGGTCTGAGCCGTAGAGGTGTGCAAACTTCTCTGTTTGGAGATGCCATTTGTTGACTCTACTATGGAAAATGAGTCTCTTGGGAGACTACTTTTTCTCGGGATATCACACTTTCTTTCGGGATTCTCACGGAGAAATGCTATGTGGCGTAATCCGATTTTGAAGTGCTGATGACTTCATTAACATTGGGTTTCTTTAGAGAAAGGCCGATGTATTGTTGAGAGTCTTTGTTTAAGATGCTTTCTCTGGGGATTTTCCTTAATCCGGGAAAGCAAAGGTATCATCTTCAATGGTGAAGAGTGATGTTTTTAAGGTGTCCGTTGATAGTCTTCTTGTCTTTCAGGGGTTCAAGTTATCAAAGTAGTCAATGACGGGCTCCAATACAGAAATAAACTGGGGAAGAGATTACTCAGACAAAACATTTCCTGACGAGGAAAGTACTGACGACTTGACTGACATGAGGACTTTATCACTTTGGAGTGAGATTGACCAGATGATAGTGATGTAATATGAATATGAATATGAATCAATTATGCATGATGTATGTATGTTTATGCTGTAAAAATTGATGCCACATACAGACCAGTGAATGAACAGGATTGGATACTCGGCCACTGCGGGGAATGAAAAGTACCATTGTTCAAGATAACAATACTGCCTTGCTCAGAAGAAGTAGACCCCGCGGGGAGAAAATGTTGATCGGTCTTAGGAGGTAAGAACTCTGTCAGGGATATCAGGTGGGACCTGATACTTGAAACAATTGATCTTTCAGTCAGGTGCACTGGTTTAGAAGGAGTACTTTGATTCTGTACTTTGAAGTTAAATCACTTCCAGGGAAGCTGTCGTTGTTTTTTCGGACGTTTAAAGTCAAAAGGAAATGCCATCTTTATTTTAAACGCAAAAGAAAAGTTTTACAAGTAAATTCATTTTTGTTTCATTTTAAGAATCGTTGATCATGTTAAATGTCATTCTATAAAGCAAAAACAAATAAGAGTTGCAAACAAAGGCACAAGGACTCAAATTTTATTGATAGAATGGTAATCAGCCAAGCGCATGATACCATAGAGTATTTACAAAGTTTAGAAAATGGTAATTTATGGGAAAAGGGCTACATTAACACATAACGACCGTTATCCTTCTACCAACTTTGAACTCTAGACATTCTAGGCTTCTGTCGAAGATGACCTTGATTGAAGTCTTTTTCTGACGGGAAGTATTACCGCTGGGGGATTTACCCGGGTTAGATGTAGTTACTTGCCACGAATCCCTAATTTTTGCCTGGATTGTACTTTTGATGTTTCCAATCCATCAGGATGATTTTCAGATTATGTCCCTAATTTTTGCCTGGACCGCCCTTTTGGGTTTTCAATCCACCGAGACATTTTTTTTAGTTTAGGCGAAGTATTTCTTGACTACATCAACATTCGTGGGGTAGGCAAATTCCTCCCCGTCCATGGTTGCGAGTCTCAAGGCACCGCCTGAGAAGTTTTTCTTGACCACATAGGGGCCGTCATAATTCGGAGTCCATTTGCCCCGGGAATCAGTGAGAAATAATTGTATCTTCTTGAGCACAAGTTCTCCTTTTCTGAAGATACGGGGTCAGACCTTTTTGTCGAACGCTTTCTTCATTCTCTGTTGATACAACTGACCATGGCATAGAGCCGTTATTCACTTCTCTTCTATCAGATTCAGTTCGTCGTGCTGGCTTTGGCACCATTCAGCTTCTGTTAGCTTAGCCTCCATCAATACCCAAATCGATGGGATCTCTACTTCTATGGGGAGTACTGCCTCCATGCCATATACTAGAGAGAAAGGGGTTGCCCCTATTGAAGTGCGGACAGATGTGCGATAACCGTGAAGAGCAAAGGGTAGCATCTCGTGCCAGTCTTTGTAGGTTACAACCATCTTTTGAACGATTTTCTTAATGTTCTTGTTAGTTGCTTCTACCGTGCCGTTCATCTTAGGTCGGTAGGGAGATGAGTTATGGTGTTCGATCTTGAACTCAACGCACAACTCTTTCATCATCTTATTATTCAAGTTAGATCCATTATCAGTAATGATCTGGTTTGGAACACCATAACGGTAGATGAGATTGTTTTTGATAAATTGGACGACCACTTGTCGGGTTACATTAGCGTATGACGCTGCTTTGACCCACTTGGTGAAGTAGTCAATGGCGACCAGAATAAACCGATGTCCGTTTGAAGCCTTTGGTTCAATCATGCCAATCATGTCGATTCCCCATATGGAAAAAAGGCCACGGGGAAGAAAGAACTTTGAGATGCATTGGCGGTACATGGATTTTGTCAGCGTATATCTGACACTTGTGACACTTCCTCATGTACTTATAGCAATCAGATTCCATTGTCAACCAATAGTACCCTGCTCTTAGGATTTTTCTCGCCATTGTGTGTCCGTTGGCATGAGTGCCAAAGGACCCTTCATGAATCTCTTTCATCAACATGTTTGCTTCTGGTCTGTCTACGCATCAGAGTAGAACCATGTCGAAGTTTCGCTTATAGAGTGTATCACCATTCAGGAAGAAGTTTCCAGATAGTCTACTGAGAGTTTTCCTGTCTTTTAGGGATGCCCCAAGTGGATACTCTTATTTTTGAAGGAAGCACTTGATATCGTGATACCAAGGTTTGTCGTCTACGACTGCTTCGATTGTGAAAATGTAAGTGGGCCTTTCAAGTCGCATTACGTCAATCTTAGGTACATCGTTCCATTGATCTACACTAATCATGGAAGAGAGAGTGGCTAATGCATCAGCCATGTGATTTTCTTCACGAGGAATGTGATGAAACTCGATTCTGTTGAAGAATGGTAACAACCTTCTCGCGTAATCTTTGTAAGGAATCAACCCGGATTGGTATATGTTCCAATCTCCTTTGATCTGATTGATAACCAGGGATGAGTTGCCGTATACATCCAAGTTCTTGATCCTTAAGTCAATAGCTTCCTCGAGACCCATGATACATGCTTCGTATTTGGCCTCGTTGTTCGTATACTTGAATGTCAGTCTGGCAGTGAAAGGAATGTGGGTACCCTGAGGGGTAACAATGATTGCCCCAATTCCGTTTCCGTAATTGTTGACAGCTTCGTCAAAAATTAGTCCCCATTGGGAACCTGGTTCTGGCCCTTCACTGGGTAGCTGTTCATCGCAATCTTTCATTTTCAGATACATGACATCTTCGTCTGGGAAGTCAAATTAGACTGATTCCTGATCGTCAATCGGCTGATGAGCCAAATGATCGGCTAAAATACTCCCTTTGACGGCTTTCTTAGCATGGTACTCGATGTCGTATTCTAATAGAAACATCTGCCAACGGCCAATCCTTCTCGTGATAGCAGGTTTTTCAAAGACATACTTGATCGGATCCATTTTGGAGATTAACCAAGTAGTGTGACAAATCATGTACTGGCGAAGATGTTTAGCTGCCCAAGCTAAAGCGCAACAAGTTTTCTCAAGCATTGTGTACCAAGTTTCACAGTCGGTGAATTTCTTGTTTAAATAGTAAATGGCAGACTCTTTTCTCTTGGTTTCGTCTTGTTGGCCAAGTACACAACCCATCGAGTCTTCCAAGACTGTCAGGTAAATGATCAGTGGTCTTCCTTCCACTGGAGGTGATAAAATTGGCGGATTCAACAGATATTCCTTGATACTGTCGAAAGCTTTCTGGAAATCTTCTGTCCATACACAGTCTTGATTGTTTTTGAGTAGTTTGAAGATTGGTGCGCATGTCGTGGTCATGAGGGATATGAATCTCGAGATGTAATTCAGACGTCCCAAAAATCCTCTATTTTAGGTGAAGACATTTCTTGAATGGCCTTGACCTTGTAAGAATCAACTTCAATCCCTTTATGGCTGACGATGAACCTTAGAGCTTTCCTGAGCGGACACTGAATGTACACTTGTTAGGATTCAAGCGGGGTTTGTATTTTCTTATATGTTCGAACAATTTGGACAAATGTTCAACGTGTTCCTTCTATATTTTTGATTTGGCAATCATATCAGCGACATAAACTTCGATTTCTTTGTGCATCATGTCGTGAAACAGAGTCGTCATGGCCCTTTGATAGGTTGCCTCGGCATTCTTCAGACCGAACGGAATTACCTTGTAACAAAAGGTGCCCCATGGGGTGATAAAGGAAGTTTTCTCCATGTCTTTCGGCATCATTTTAATTTGATTATAGCCCGAGAATCCGTCCATGAAGGAGAATACTTTGAACTTTGTTGTACTGTCTACCAGCATGTCAATGTGAGGTAAGGGAAAGTCGCCCTTTGGACTTGCCCTGTTCAGATCCATGTAGTCTACACACATCCTGACTTTTCTGTCCTTTTTCGGAACTGGCACTATGTTAGCTAGCCATTGAGGATATTCTGAGGTTGCAAGGAAACCAACGTCTATCTGTTTCTGCACTTCCTCTTTGATTTTGATAGCCATGTCCGGATGAGTTCTTCTCAACCTTTGCTTTACTGGCGGACATTCTGATTTTAATGGCAAATGATGTTCAACGATGCGGGTATCCAACCCTGGCATGTCCTGATAGGACCAGGCAAATACATCTGGAAACTCTTTGAGAAGTTTTATTAAGTCTTCTTTGACTGTCGGATTGAGCACTGCCCCGATCTTGACTTCTTTCCATTCTTCCTCTGAACCCAAGTTTACCGTTTCCAACGGCTCTTTGTATGGCTCAATAGACCTTTCCTCTTGGCTGAGTAGTCGGGAGATCTCTTCTGGAATTTCTATGTCCTCTTCTTCTTCAAATTCAAATACCGGGAATTCAAAGTTGGGAGAAGGCATTGGATCGTATGTTTCAATGGGGTTTAAAACAAGCAATCTGCAAGGCGTGATGATTTGTTTTTTAGAAGAGATAGAGAGAAATGAAAGAGTGTGTGCAGTGTATTTTCTGAAAAAATGATTATTTTTATGTTGAGTTTGTTTTAGGATTACCATTTTCTAAAAAGCGAAAAGAGAAAACAGCAATAAATGTGGGAGTTACAGAATGACATTTATTTATTCGTGATTTTGCTGATTCTTGAAATTACAGCCCTATAAAACAAAACTCTGTCGCTTTGGGCGAAGCGAAGAGGGATATTTACAGAAAGTGAGACCTATAAAAACATCCGTTTCACCTGGGCAGGGTGAAAGGTTAAAACAAAGATGGCAATTACTTAGACTTATGGACGACTTTCGCGACATTGACAGCAACCCATTGACGACGAACTCCTCGGCAGATCACAAAGTCTGGCACCTTCTTTCTTGATCGATCCTCAGAAATGACGCTGATTTCTGGCGGAGCAGGATCATTGGAGTCTTCTTCCCATGCAGAGTTGTCGTAAACAAACTCTTATGTTGTATCTTCTATGGTATTTTCACTCTCAAGGGAATCTCCCCATCCAGTTGGCTGGATATCTTCGAGTTTGATACGAGAGCTTTCAGGAGCAGTATACTTGACTAAGGAGTCGTACTTGCCGCTTGGCTGTCCTAAAGTATCCCACACTTCAGCGGGAAAAGAGGAGCCATCTTCCTCGATGACGTTGACCTCTGGAAAAGCGTAATTGATGCACTCTTGTCCTGCAGTCTGTGTAGGTTCATCGTAGTGCTGGGTATTTTCTGAATAGCCTGAGTAATGATCCCATGAATGGGTGGGGACGCATGTATTTTTTTCAATGTTGCTTAACTGATATCCCTCGTTGGGCTGACTCTTTTGCCCCAAGTCCACTGGGTATGGCTGCCAGATAGGCAAGTCATCAAGTGGGTCATAATAGTCATAGTCAAAGTTATCTTTCATTGGTTCGTCTTCCAATGAGTTAGGTGGAGCACGGCATCCCTCGGGATCACAATCTCCGTACATCATCTTGACGTCCGATCTTGGTATATATCTCGGACTTTGCGCTGGAAAGCAAAATGGAGTATGTGCCTCTCCCTGAGATAGATAACTGTCCTCGTTGAGATATGATTTCCACTCTTCATCCATAATGAAGGAGTTACTCTCATTGATAATGTGTACTTCTTGAGACACTGGGTGAAGGAATCCTCCGCTAAGGAAGAAATCCTGAATGGGACAAAAATTTTCATCTTTCTTAGCAGTCTGGGCACAAGTTGAAGAGAAACTAAGACCTTTCTTTGTCTTGTTATCTGTTGGAATCACAAGTAGTCCCCATCCTTTTATGTCGTTACTCTTGATTACTTCAAGAGCGTCCTTGTAAGAGGAAATCGACGTTCCTTTCTCAGGTCGATTCTCATTGCTCACCGAAAGTGCTTGGAACTGGGTTCCAACAACCTCCTATGGTTCTACACAGGAGAAAGATGACAAGTTGCTCACGATTAAGGCTTGCTCTCCATAGACTGTGACTAGCTTGTCATTCTTGACGAACTTCAGCTTCTGGTGAAGTGTCGAAGTGACTGCCCCAGCCTCGTGTATCCAAGGTCTTCCTAATAACAGCTGTATACTACTCGGATGTCCATGACCTGGAAAGTGACTTGAAAAGTGTGAGGACCGATGGTTATGGGAAGATCGACCTCGCCGATAACTATTTTTCTGGATCTGTCAAAAGCTTTGACAATGATCTCACTACCCCTCATCGGAGCTCCTTGAAATAATAGTCGTGTTAGAGTTGATTTTGGCATAACATTCAGAGATGATCCTGTGTCAACCAGTACGCTGGCTAAAGCATCGTCTTGGCAGTTGATTGTAATGTTAAGCGCCATGTTGTGATTTTTGCCTTCTTTCAAAAATTCCTCATCACTGAATCCTAAGTTGTTGCAGGAAGTGATGATGGAAATGATATTGTCGAACTGTCCTACAGTTACATCTTGTTCCACGTAGGCTTTCTCTAAAACTTTCTACAGGGCTTCCCTATGAGCTTCAGAACAGAGTAGGAGAGATAATATAGAGATTCTGGATGGAGTTTGCAACAGTTGGTCTACAATGTTGTACTCACTTTTCTGGATAAGCTTCAGCATCTCATCGTTGTTCTTTGAAAGTTCGGGACTACTGGACTGCCTGATTTGCTGATTTGGAACTTTCGTTTGCGATTTCTTTTCTTTGGTGGGTTCTCTAACTCCTCTGTTGAAGATCCAACTGCTCTGTGTCACTCGACTGTTGTCGACAATGTTTACGACGGAGGGTAATAGAGTTTCCTTTCCATTTTCGATTGTTGTTGCACCGTATTTGTAATGGATAGCCTTATCTGATTAGTACGGTAATGGTCCTGGTAAATAGATCACCGCTGGAGCCTTTTGATTCTTCTGACCATCATAGGCAGCTTCAATTGATTCGAGGTTGAGAATCTTTCTACTGTCAAGAGGAATTTTCGACTCGTTGAGCAGAGGAATTATGACGCAAACGTCTTCAGCCATTTCATGATTGGGAATGATGACAACATCTTCACTTTGATCAGGAAGATAGTCTTGTATCACATTGATCGACCCATAACTTGAACATGGTCAGCTCTCATTTCGGTCCAGCTGATTTTGAAGAGCCGTCCACACAAGATAACAGTCTTGGTTGTTCTCTGAACAAACCCTACATCGTTCATAATTATGTGGTGGCACCCGGCCACGCCCACTTTATATACAATGCATTTTGACCAGATTTGTTTCCATCGAGCGGACATCTTGACTCTGATGTCTGTTTGGATTTCTGTCAGTCATACTGATATGTTGTGTAGCTTCGTCCAAATAAATTGGAAGCCACCAGTGGTCCAATAAGTGTTGAAGTGTTCTCTGGACAAGCGCACAACCTTGGTCGTCCTCTTAACACTCTTCGCAGTCCTGATAATCATGTGAAGCCAGAAAACCGAGCCTGACTTGCTTAGCATGTAGTTCTACCAGACTGGTGTTCATCAAGCATATGTCGAATATCTGAACCATGTTGACTTGATGGTTATTTCTTTCCTAGTAATCCTGGATCCATCCAAGATCCATTTTTCGTTGAAGGGACTCTTGTATGAAAGAGCATCCCTGATTGCTTGTTGAGCAGATCGGACAGGCATCATAATCGTGTCGCGGTAGATTATGACATTGACTTTGCCTTGAGTGCATGGCTACCAAATTGACATTCATTGCAAGGATGTTGTGGTTCTGAACAATGTTGGGATTAGCATGAGCCATGTTAACTTCTCGGATTCTGTGATCTTGAATCCATCCGAGATTCACCTATTCTTGTAGAGCTAATTACACTACGGAACATCCTTAATTATTCTTTGAACAGATATCACACTGGTGATAGTTATGAGGTGGTACACGACCGTACCCGCTCTGTCTGCAATGCATCTTGACCAAGTTGGTCCTAAACTGGAGTACATCGTGAATTTGATAACTGCGGCTAAATTCTTCTTCTATCAAATTTACTGCAGCCTTGTCATGTTGTGGCAACAGGTTCGTCTGAACATTCGGATTAGTATCTTTAAAAGATAAGACTCTGTTCCTGACAAGTTTCTGTACGTTAGATTTGAAACTGAGACAGTTTTCGATATTGTGCCCCGATCCTCCTTGATGGTAAGGGCAAGTTTGGTCCGCTTTAAACCAAAAGGGCAGATTTTCTGGTACTGCAAGAGGAGACCTGGTCTGGACGTGCCCCTTGGCCAGTAACAGTGGAAAAAGTTCCGCGTACAACATTGGTGTAAGGTCAAACCCTGGTGGTTATGTTGTACGATTGTTATTGTTGTATTGTGGACGAGCCTGTCGAAGAGGCTGTTGAGTCCTTTGCTGGTACTGTTGTTGACTAGGTTGACTTGGAGCAACCTGAGGTTGATAAGCCGGAATCGGCACAGGGTTAATAGCGGGAGTTATTGCCGGTACTGTTTGATATCTCCGCCTCTATTTTCCTTGGGAGATATTACTGATCTCCTGTTCCTTCTTTTCCTGAAAAGCACTACCGTATCTTTTGGTACTGCTGGATGGTTCAACCTCTTTGGCTAAACGTCCTTCTCGAACTACCTCTTCAAGGCATACTCCCATGTTTACCATCTCGGTGAAATCACTGGGCGCACTGGCGACCATTCGATCGTAATAGAATGAGCTTAAGGTTTGTAGAAAGATCTTTGTCATCTCTTTTTCCTCAAGAGGTGGACAAATCTGGGCGGAAATTTCACGCCATCTCCGAGTGTATTCCTTAAACGTCTCTTTGTCTTTTTGTGACATCACTCTGAGTTGATCTCTATCGGGTGCCATGTCCAGGTTATACTTGTATTGTTGGACGAAGGCAGCGCCGAGATCTCTGAAATTATTGATCTTGGTGCGGTTTAAACCCATGTACCATCTGAGAGCAGCACCGGTTAAACTGTCCTAAAAATAGTGGATCAGTAGTTGTTGATTTTCTGTCTGAGTAGACATTTTACGAGCGTACATCACCAAATGACTTTGAGGGCAAGAATTGCCTTTGTACTTTTCAAACTCGGGCACTTTAAACTTGTGCGGGATTTTGACATTCGGGACCAAGCTGAGGTCCGCGACGTCCTTTCCGAATAAATCCGACCGCGAATGGCATACAATTCCTTTTGCATCTCCAATAATTGTTCCTGGAACACGTTCATTTTTTCATACATCTCTTCATTTACACCAGAGATTGTCTGTGGAATCTGTCCTCCCTGAACAGTGTGTACCACTGCTTGTGGTATGGTCATTACAGTTGTGACTCTGGGTTCCTCAGAGCCTTGAAGTTTGTAACCTTCAGGAATTCCTGTCGTAAACCTTGCGTCCTCACTTTCCCGAAGTTTGTAACCTTAAGGACCAGTGGCTACCACACTACCAAAAGGCTATATGGTTAATGTCTACTAAATCCTCAGTTTCACAGGTCACCGCACTATGATATCATCTACTTTCACAACTATCGGTTATTCAGCATAGTATCACACAGGTACCTCCACTGATTCGATGGTCCACCAGGTTCATCTTATTCGGGAATCACTCCTATAAATGTTCCCCGTCTTTGCCATCACTTATCTTATGGTTTCTCTCAAACTTTCCAGATGCGACATTACTCGCATTCCCATTGACAGAAAAATAAACACGGATATCAAGTAGGAAAAGGAATATATATAGTATATATAGTATAATTCCTAAATCTAACATCCTAGACCTCTTATGATTTCTAGTCCTAGTTTGGTTCCCCAGCAGAGTCACCATTTTTCTGTAGCGTGCGATTTTTGTCAGTGACGCGTCCACCTTATCGCAAATTGGATTTCCTCACCTCAGTGGGAGGAACGTTGGGTGCTACTTTCTGATTTCTTATTTATCCAGTGAAGCTGGAAGGGAAAGGGAAAGCTATCTAAAACTAACCTTACACGTATTTGTTTAATTGAACAAATGCTTGACAGAGATTGGGGAGTCCGGGGTCAGGTTATACAATGGGGAGTTGTCAATTACCCATCCTATACATGGTTATCCATGAGATGATAGTTTAGGTTCTGCTTTCATACTTGATTGTGTTTATCTGTGAATGGGAAAGTTTCTTCTTTGTGGGAATGTCTGAGAGAGAGAGAGGGTATTTTGTTATTTTTTGGGTTTTCTGATGTTTTTGGTAAGGTACTGGACCTAAGGTTTTTGATTAGTGTGCTCGCTAAGATTTCATAATCTTAAGCCTACGTATTCCCTGTTATGAAGTATAGGGAAATCAGAGCGATCGTAGTTCCTCCTATTCTAAGGAAGGAAAAGATGTCTGGTGTCTTGTTTAAAGCCCAAGATTGAAGCTAAAGGGTTGTTTGGTTGTGTCTTGTTCAAAGCCCAAGATTGAAGCTAAAAGGTTTGACTGAGAGAGAATTTATCATCTCTAAAGGGAGATATCTCATCTGTTTATCACAGTTGTTTGGGTGATTGGTTTTATAAAGGAGGACTTACTTTAACTAGAATACATGGAGACCAGCAATGCCATAATTACCTTTATGAGGGGATTTATCCTAAAGGAGAAAACTTTAACTCAGTGTGAGCAATGCCATTTTTCCTTAGGAATTTATGCTAAGAGAGGGACATTGGCTTGGATGTTTGTATCCAGAGGCTTGCCACTTACAACAATTAGATGAAGGGTTTTAACCAGAATAATGAAGGACTACAACTTGGATGTTTGTATCAACAAGTGTGCCACTTACAGTAGTTATCTGGGATTAGGGTTTGTTTTGATTGAGTGTTTTGATGTGTGATACAGAGGAATGTCTTCCTGCAGAGAGATTTTGATTTCCTCTGAGGGGATGTTGATTTTTGTGTGCCTTGATTAAATCCCAAGGTTGAAGCTAAGAGGTTGATTGGATTCCACTGGGGAAATCATTATACAAAGCCTAAGAGGAGGCTGGGAAATATTGACTCAACAAGAGAGTATTTATCTGTGTCTTGTACAAAGTCCAAGATTGAGGCTAAAAGAGAATTGAATATTTTGGGAAAAAGGTTTTATCTGTCTTGTACAAAGCCCAAGATTTAGGCTAAAGAGGTTTGACTCCGCTGGAGATTATCTGTCTTGTACAAAGCCCAAGATTGAGGCTGAAAGTGATGATTGACTCAACTAGATAATTTTTTAGTGTCTTATACAAAGCCCGAGATTGAGGCTAAAAGGGTTGACTCTTGTTTAGGGAGTGTTTAATATCCGTCTTGTACAAAGCCCAAGATTGAGGCTGAAAAAGGTTATGACTCCACTGTGGAGGACACTTTTGGGTGTCTTGTACAAAGCCTAAGATTGAGGCTGAAGACCCTGACTGACTCTATTGGAGAGATATTTAGGGGGTGTCTTGTACAAAGCCCAAGATTAAGGCTGACTGCTGAGGAAGAATCATTATACAAAGCCTAAGAGGAGGCTGGTTGGGGAATTTCTTATATGAAGCCTAAGAGGAGGCTAACTTCTGCTGAGGATTATTGAGATCCAGAGACAGGTCCAAATTTGGGGAATTTAACTCTTGTTGGGGATTACAGAAGAGTTGAGATATCAGATACCTTGAGGTTCTGATTCTATTGAGGATTTTTACAGTAAATTGACCCATGTTGGGGAAAATTTAAAGGAAGGTTTAAAGATTGAGTTGCGAAACCTGTTGAGGTTTCAACTATGTTTGGAGATCTGATGGAATGATCAGGGTTATTTCCTGTTCTTTAAGGAAAAAGTTTCAGTGAAATCTAAAGGTAAATGAGACTGTCCAAGTCTATTGGTATGAAGAGAGTGGTTCTCAGATGGTTAATGATCTTTGTATAATGCCCAAGAGAAGGCTGGTATGTTAAGGGATGAGAATCAACCATAAACTGGTCTGATGTTTTGACTCAGAAAGACTGCTCTAACAAAGGATGACTAGGTTATGTCCTATACCTTTAAGAGGTCTCTGGGTCCTTGTACTAAGCCCAAGAGGAGGCATGAGAACTTCTAAGAAGCTTGAGGGTCCTTGTACAAAGCCCAAGAGGAGGCTGGGGATGCTTTTAGGAAGCCTGTGGGTCCAAACTTAGGAATGTTCAAGAAAGGTTTCACCGGGAATTAATCCTTTCTTTAGTGAACAGTTCTAGAGTTTGAAAAAATTCAAGAGAAGTTTCACCGAGAATTAATCCTCTCTGGGGGAATTGAATTTCTTTGACAATTTCTAATAGTGACAGTCTGAGAAAAGTTTCACCGGGAATAATGCCTTTCCCTTTGTTCCATATTGTTTAAGCCCAAGAGAAGGCAAGACTGTATCTGGAAATTCCTATGGGGGACTAGTTTTGGCTGTATTGAAATAGTGATCAACTGGCTTTTCCTAATTCTAGACTTAGTTGTCGGGGAAAACTCTAAGCAGATATACAAGTATATATACAGTTGATACATGACAAGTATTTAAAAGGATATGAAAGAAGAACTTACAGGTGTGCAAGCTTCCAGCAATACAGTTATATATATAAAGCATGTAAATGAAAGCCAATAAAAACTTACAGGTGAGCAAGCTTCCATAGCTGTATGGTTAGTTGTTCAAAGAAATTGAAGACAGTTTTGATAACAACTATACATTTGAAATTAAATCAAAGAAGAAAGTTGTTTTGAAAAGAAGCTTGGGGCTTATTCAACAAGAGATGCCCAGATGACTTATTTGATAACATTGATCAGACTGTAATATTAACAGATGTTGTGGGACTTATACTATAGTAGTGGCCCAAGGTTATTGTATTTACAAAGAGGATTGGGTCTTACACTCTATTAGAGGCCCAAAGATTTATTTTTGTACAAAAGATGTGCGGCTTACAACTCAGGGAGAGGCCCAAGTGAAAACAATGATTGCACTATTATTTTGGAAACTGTATCAGGACTTTTACAAATGACTAAGGCCCAAATTTATTTATGTACAAAAGGGGGTTGGGTCTTACACTATATTAGAAGCCCAAAAGTGTTTTAAAAGAAAAAGAAATGGGACTTATAGCTCAAGGAGAGGCCCAGGTTATTTTGCTTTGAAATGGCGATCGCGCCGAGATTTTTGAAATTGTAGTGGGTCTTATACAATGACTGTGGCCCAAAATGGTTTTGGTTAAAACGAGATTGGGTCTTACACTCTAATAGAGGCCCAAAAGTGGTTTTTGAAAAAGATTGATGAGGGTGAAATTAATCAAAACCCTAATTTGATTGAAAAATACATTTTTATTTAAATAAAAATCATTTAAAATAATTAAAATTACCAAACATATGTAAAAAAACAAGTTATGATCTAGGATAAATGTTTGAAAAATCATGTTTTATCCCTAGAATGATTTAAAAATTATTTGAGTTTGAAAAATCAAGAAAAAAGAAATATTTTCAATTGTTTAAAAACAAATAAAATAAATTCTTTATGAAAATATTAAATGTATAAAATAAGTACTATTTTTTTGTGAAATTTTGGCAAAATAAAATATTTTACCATTTTTATGAATTTTGAAAAAAAGAAATGATTCAAAAAGATAAAAATTCAGAGAGAAATTAATTTTTCAAATCATTTAAGAAAATAATATGAAAAAAATAAAGAAATTGGACAGGTGATAAAAAATTGGTCATGGGTGGGGATTGAACCCACGACCTCTCTCCCTCCAACTCACAAAACACGCCCTTGCCAACTGAGCCAGCGTGTGCTGGTGATAACTAAACCAAACCAACACAAATATATGAAAAATGCGTGGCAAACTTAAACTTCGTACCAGACTTTATCTTCTTCCTTGGGCCAAAGGCGTGAAGCCTCCTATCTCACTCGTTACTCAATCATTTCACATGATCCAAATATGAAAATCATACGTTTTTGAACAAGGAATACAATGGCAATACACGATTTTGTTTAAATTAATTGAATCAAGAGATAGCATGGTAAAACGAGATGAACCCTAAAAATTGCAAGAACTTAATGAAATCTCATACAAGAATTATAAACAGCAATTGATTGAGGGTAAATGATCTATAAACAATCAGAAACACAGTGGTAATCACAAAACATGTTTATGATGCATGGTTCAATGAGTTTGGAAGTTTGAGGGTTACCTCTGCAGGTGAGAATCGAATCCTAGCTTAGAGGTGTTGCAGATGAGTTCCTATGATTTGGAGAACTTCCTTGTGCCTCAAGGGATGTGTTTGAATGGTTAGGTTGGATTGAAATGAGCTGGAACTGATTGTAGCACCTCAAGTGCAACTCTGTCAAGAACTTGAGCAACTGGCTGATGATTTGATGAATTTGATGTTCCAGATGTTGGTTCAGTGTTTAGATCATCTACATATGATGTTTATGAGGTGCGTGAATCATTGGTTTGGTTGGAATCACTCTCAAACTTAAAACCCGATAGTAACTTGAGTTAGAAGGCAAAATGGGAGTGAGAAAGAGATTTTGAGTAAAGCCTCAGTTTGGGGGCTTTGGTGTACTTGAATTGAGCACAAATGAGCTCTATTTATAGTAGAGCAAATTTTTTTTGGCCTCAATAGTGTTTGGCAGCTTGGATCAGATTGTATTGAATGCCTTGATTCTTTGGTCAATGGTCTCCTCTAGCCATTGACTTGCACCAGGCTTTGCAGGTTTAGGTCCTCTGATTTTTGGATACATCTTGACTCAGTTAGACTGGTTTGTGGTTCATTCATGCCACCTCAATGCATCACTTTAATGCTTAATTCCAAATTTGAATTTCAAGGTTCCTTTCATGATGAGTTTGCACATGGAAGGCTAGGTCTTTTGGCATTTTGCGTTATGAATGAGATCATCCACCCATTAGTGTTGTAATTGAACAGAATTTCAATGATCAAAGTGTCCAAAATCAGTTTAAAGAATCGTGGGGTGCAAGTTTGCACCAAATTCTGTCATGGAAACAGTTGCAACACGGCAACTTGAAAGATCCATAACTCCTAGCTCAAATGGAGTTTGATGGAGTTCTTGGTCAATTTAGAAAGCTTGCATAATGTACTTTAACATTGATGTCCACCATTGGTTCTGAATTCCCTTGGATCATAGTGAAAAATGCCTCTACATTTTGGAAAAAGTAAGACAGATTCTGACTTTTTGAAAATTTCACTAAGTGTTGGAAAAAGTGTCATTTTCATGTTTTTGTGATTTTGATCAATCCATAACTCATAAACCATGAAGATTTGGAATCTCTTGTAGTTGACACTTTTAAAGTGTGTCATATGGACTTTCATTTGAGCTTTTAATGGGAGAAAAAGGCTTTAGGGTTTGGGAGACATGGCCTTGCAAAGTTGGTATAAAACCAGTTTTGTTCCATAACCTAGAAAAATGTTGATTTCTCTAAGTTGCCCTTTTTGCAAGTTAACTCACTTTATTTGATTTTTATTGATGAATGATGACTCAAACCACATATTAACATCATTTTAGGGTTGAGGAAGGCGTGGTTGACCAAAAATTTCAAAAGTCAAACTTGGTTTTGGCACAGTTGACTTTTTCATCAGATGAAATTTTGAATTTTGTGATCCTTCTGTGAAATCAATCCTTGGGTCTAATTAAGATTCATGGATGGCCTCTAGGGGTATTTAGGAATGTCTTGGACCCTTCCCCAAGGTTTGAGATCATGGGTAGGTCAACAGTCAATGGTAGGGTTGACTTTTTCATCAAAAACCCTAATTTGTGACCAGATGGTTTTGAGTTCTTGTGGCTTATGAATCAAGCTATTTGAGTCAATCAAATCTTGTAGATATATCAATATGATGTATTTGAGGTCCTTGAAGTTCATCTTGAAGCTTCAAGTCATGCCTTACTTCACAAGTTAACTCAAGGGTTGAATTAGGCCAAAACCCTAATTCCTGATTTTTTGATAGACGGTCTTTCAAGGTGATTTTACCATTGTGGATGGGCTCTTGAGATTCCTTTGAGCTTATTGGACCAAATATTGAGGTAATTGCTCATGCCCAGATGCAAATTTTCATCTGGAGGCCTTGGTTGACCAAAACCCTAATTTTGTGACAGTGGCGATCCTGAGGTTTGATTCACTTGGAATGCTGCATACTTATGCTTGATTCTTGATATGGGAGACCCCTTGATCCTTCATGGATGTTTGAGAGACTAGAAAAGTTGAAGGTCATGTCAATTCTTTGATTGATCTTTTGTCTGAGTGCTCTAAGAGGGCTCAAAAACCTTAGTTTTTTATTGTAGTGAATATTCAACAATCCTTGAGGAGATTGATGAGGTATAATGGTACATCCATATTGTGGTGATGATTCTCACAATGATGGGAAATCTTGGTGGTCAAAATTTGGGGTATGACAGTAAAGTGCCTAGCATGACTTAGTTTCATTACAAACCTTGTGTCATTTTTGAACCAAATATGAACCAAAGATATTTCAAGTACACTCTGATCTTTTCTCACCAGTTCCCAACACCACCTTTGCCCCAAAACCCGTGCAAGAAAGGCTCCAAAGTACAACTAATTTGTACTTCACAAATTGACACACAAAAGCTAAAAGTATAAACCATCATGTAAGCTTATCTTGCAACATAACCTCTGGTCCTTCTTAAGTTTTATTTTCTGACTTGAACTCAAAGACAAGTAGTAGTTGATTTCACTTGGCTCAATATGGATGAAGATAAGAGCCATACTTGTAGGATCCTACCTTACCATTTTTCTCTTCAAGACAAAGCCAATAACTAATGTGTTTTAATGCCATTAACCAACTTCTCTGGCTATAAAAGGAGGCTCATCCTCTTTGTTCAAAACAACACATCATAACATCCATTCACTACAAACACATCATACAAGAGAGAGAACTCGTGAGCCATAAGGAGAAGACCATAAGCTGCACATTCTACTCAAGTTCATACACATCATCATCAGCAAAGGGAAGAAGTTGAGTTATTGGATTCCATAGCTTCCAAGTGAAGAAGCAGTGGACTGACTCCACTTGGTAAGACTCTTCCATACCTTCATACTTTCATGTTTAATGTTATATTGTTTCTAAATGATAGCATGTTGTCATACACTACACATATATTGATATGAGAGGGTAGCATGTTTGTCTGTTTAAAGCTTTAAGCATACATCACAATGTAATGTGTTTGGTTTCAGTTTGAATGTTCTACTTCCACGTGGTTTTTCTCCATGTTTAGGTTGTTGTTTGGAGTTATTTAGAGTTTGATATTGTTATATGTTCTGAACACTACAAAATGGTGTTTTGTTTCATGGATTTTTGGTTGAGGAAGGAGTTTGGAAATGGATGTGGAAAAGAATGGTTTTCCATGGTGTTTTCTGGTTTGCACGATAGTTTTTAGGTTTTCTTTCACGTTGCATGGAAGAAGGAGATGCGTGGTCGTGTAGGATTGGTTGGGACACACTTTTGTCGTTTAGTA
The DNA here is from genome assembly GCA_022829125.1 of Lathyrus tuberosus. Lineage (NCBI taxonomy): Eukaryota > Viridiplantae > Streptophyta > Magnoliopsida > Fabales > Fabaceae > Lathyrus > Lathyrus tuberosus. The sequence goes on from JALAZF010000233.1 coordinate 2,971,282, forward strand.
ACTTAACAATAGGTGACCGGTTGATTAAATGTCACATGATTTTTCTTTGTACACGTCCATTAATTAATCTGTTGGCTGATGCATTGTTTTTTAGTTAGACCATGGGCCTTGCCTGTTTCGCTATCAGCACCCCAGGCCAATAGGCCCATACGCATATACAACTCAGACTTAGTTCATTTTCAGTTTACTAATGCACCCCTGTTTTGATTCATGTCAAATGTTTTATTTTTATTTTTTGTCCATTTCAATTTTGCTTTATTAAAAATAGCTTCTTTTGATTAAAAATTCCCAAAAAAAATCATACTCGCATTTTAATGTTTAAATTAATTTTCTAAATTTTTGTTTTTATTTTCACCTTATTTTAATATTTATTTTAATTTTGTGAACTTAAGAACATATTTTGTACCTAGTTTTTGAACTTCTTTTGAAAAATACCTCTTCTCTTTTATCTTTTTGAGTTGGTTTTCTAGAGTCTCCTAGGACATATTAGAGAGATGTATGAGGCTAATTGTTGACCTTATTGAGGTCTTTTTTTTAGGTTTTAGTTGCCTCGTTTAACCTTCGATTCTTAGGCTCGATGCCTTTGACACTTCACCTTGAAGTTTTGTTTTGAAAGGGCTATTTTACCCATATTTTTATGACACTCCACACACTCATTTGTAAATGTTTGAACTTGAATTTAAGCTTTGGTGTTAGACTTGTGTGTCCACTTTCCTAAATGTTTGAACACCCCTCCAATGTAACAACCCTTGTTTTTAACTTGTTTTGACCTAATTCTTTATGGCACTTATTAAAGTGTTTTGCAAGATGAATTTGTGTTGAAAGTTTATTTTACTCATAATTTCATGGTTCATGAGTACTTTGTCTTGCTTATTTGGTCACTTACTCATATTCATGTTGTTGTGAACTATTTCATTATACTTTGCCATGCTTATACATGGATGTTTATCTCAATATTGTGATGTTGTTCATACTTAATTGATACTATTATCCTTCTTGAATGTTTATCCCCTTAAGTTCTTGAACTCTTATCCCTTATTACACATACTTTTAATCCCCTTTCAACACTTGTCTTTACAAGAAGTTGTCTTCCCATCCTTCCAAAGGAAAGTCTCTCTCTATTGACCTCAAAGTCATAGATATCTCATTACCATCTTGGCCTCATCAGAGCCATCTTCCACCCTTGACCTCAAAGTCATAGGTAGCCATCTTCAACCCTTGACCTCAAAGTCATAGGTAACCATCCTCCACCATTGACCTCGTAGTCATAGGTAGCCTTATCAACCTTTAGCCTCATTAGAGCCACCTCCCCTCTTGACCTCAAAGTCATAGAGCCTTATCCTCATTAGAGCCACTTTCATCACAACTTAGAGTTAGGTTAGAATTCTTAAACTCTATGTGATTCTCATCATTATGAGTATTCACTTTCCCCTATAACTTAGAATTAGAGAGTTCTTTAACTCTATATGAGTGTTATAGTCATTCCCCTTGGAACTTTGACCATAGTCAATGGTTCCTCACCCTTAGTGAGGTGAACTACGGTTGCTCTGATTCCATCCTTATTAGGATACGTAGGCACAAGATGCGACGTCTTGGCGAGCATACTTAGTGTACATACCATTAGGTCTTTACCTTTAGAATTTAGGTCTTTACCTTAACCTTAGCATAGATCCCTTGGCAAGCAAACATTAGTATAACACAATACAAACAAGAGGTTCTTGTATAGTACTACAGATATCTAGGATGCTAACACCTTTCCTAGGTATAACCAACCCCCGATCCCTGATCTCTTAGTTGTGTCTTTACATAGCGCAATTAGGGTTTTCTTCGATCTTTACCATTTCCTTTGGATAAATCAAAGCTCAGTGGTGAATTTAAAAGATGTGTGATTCAAGTTAATTAATAGCTTGATACCCTATTCTCACCACAACACATATAAATTAGTAATGTAACACTTTTGATAACAATATTACAACATTTCCCCAAAAATGTTACAAAGACTTGTTTAGGGTGGAACCAGAAGGCTATAGAGTTGGTTGACGCGGACACAAGCAAGCTCTACCGTGCGAAGTTTCATTATGCTTGGCGTAACAAAAAGATTGTAAAGACTGAGAAGTTCATCTGCAAGGGTTGATATCAATTCGCCAATCATAGGCGGCTGCGGAGGGGTGATAAGCTAGGGTTCAACATAACTAATCCAGTGTATCGGCTTTACATCTCCGTCTTAAACATATAAACATAGTTTATTTGGTAATGTTTTGGTGATGGATGTTGGTTAAGTATGAATGTTATTTTGTGGCATGCTTTTTGTGGTAGTGTTGAATACCTATTGTGGTTGTCATATATTTTGGAATATGGCATGTATAAGTATGTTTTAGTATTGTAACTAAGTAATGCAACTCAGAATAAAAATACTTTTTATTTGATATGTACTATGATACTTGGTTATTAAAAAATAGTTGTTTTTTAATGTATGTTGGGATTAAAAGTAATATACATAAATACCAGTTTAAAAAATACAGCATATGATATTCAATTGTTGAAATATATTGAAATTTTTGTTCGTATGCGCTGAACACCGACAAAAGATTTATTGCCTTGAAGTCAAAATGAAAAATTGATTTAGTAGAGTTAGCTTTGAAAATAACTATAGATTTCATTCCAAAATAACATAGCTAAAAAGTTAATAAGTTTAGTAGTGAGTAAAACTGAATATAACAAAAAATTGCATTCCAAAAAAAAGTTGAAGTATATGTTTAGTTACAAAAGTTGCAATGAAACTGCGGAAGTGGATTACAATTTATTGTGTCACACAAAACACTGGCATCCAACATATATTAAGATAAGTAGCAGCAGTGGATATGTTTTGTTTCTAATTCCTATCATTGAAACAAAAGTATGGGGTTGTTGTAGTAAGATGAGTAGTAGTGATTGGTAATTTGTGTTGCTTCTAAAGTGATGTTGTAATTGAAAAAAAGTGTCAGTATAAGTAAAAATTTAGAAAAATGTATATGCAAGGTTAGGAAATTATTATAAAACAAATGAAATGTGCCAATTATTACAAAATATTTGTTAATAAGATTGCACCAAAAATAGTATTCAAATTAGTAAGTCAGAATGTTGAAGAAGCATCATATAATAAGAATGTTGATGCAATCTTTAGTATTGTATTAAACAACAATTGTATGATGTTCAAAAGGCAAATAGACATACCGGCAATACGTTGCTGAAGACTTCCTTGTAGACGACGTTAGCACTGGAAGACTTTGGTTTGTTGTTTTCGCAGTGTATCAAGATCTTGATACCATTCTTGCTAGTTACTCTTGAGATAGCCACGTACAGTTGGCTATGACTGAAGAGATCTTTTGGGATATAAAGTCCAACCCAATCCAATGATTGTCTTTGAGACTTGTTAATCATCATGGCGTACGATACAATGATTGGAAATTGTCTCTTGTTTAGTTTGAAAGGCCATGTGGATTGGGATGGGTAAAGATCCATTCATGATATACATATGACTCTTACATGTCCCTTCCCACCCATATTTTCAGCCTCAAGAACATGATTGGCCATTTTGGTAATAGTTAGTCTTGTCCCATTGCACAAACATTCAGCTTGATCGATGTTTCTCATAAGCATAATTGGTGTCCTTATCTTTAATTTGATGTGGTGGTTAGGAAACCCGGAAGTTCTTAGAGAACTGAGGACTTCCATAATGCTATTATCATGAATTTCGGATTGATCAACTGAGTTGGAGCTATAATAATCCTTGGACTCGCCTATAAAATCTGAAGAAAGTAAATAATTAGATTAAACACATTAAGAGGTATTGTTTTAGTAGTAGGAAAAAATATGTTTAAGTTGTTGAAATACTCTAGTAAATATACCTGGCATGGTATCTAGAATATGATTATTTATTTTATCAACCACCTCAATAGTTGATGCAAAAAATGCCCCACTTTTCAAGTAGTCCTAACTTGTATAATTTTCCAGGAAAGAAGGATAGGTGCTTTCCACAATTGCAATAATAGGTTCATCAAATTTTTGAATTAGTATTTCAGTTGGAATGTCAATGTCAGCATAACCATCATTAGGTTTGGATATCGTACCTTCACCTAATTTTAAAAGCCATTTTGAAAACTCAGCAATGTCAAGCGATTCTTGAGTAGTTCGACCGCCTTGTAGGCGCATATTTCGTGTTAAAGTTAAGACCTCACATGAATCCAAAATGTAAAATGCATTGATGGTTGAGTGAAAAATGTCGGATCGAGTTCCTCTTGGGATGATCGACAAAATCTGTCTGAAATCTCCACCAAAAACAACCACTTTACCTCCGAAAACTACGTTGGATATGCCATGTTTACTCATGACATCCGTTAATGTTTTGTTAAAAGCCTCAAAGCAGAATTTGTTTGCCATTGGGGCCTCATCCTAAATAATAAACTTGGTTTGTCGAAGTAGTTCAGCGTGGTCATCACCAAAGTCAATTTTGCATGTTGAATTTTCTATAGTTGAGACATGTATTTTAAACTTAGAATGAGCAGTCCTTCCATCGAACAATAAAAGAGATGCAATCCCACTTGAAGCAATCGTCAAAACTATTTCATGCTTTGATCTCAATGAAGTTTCAAGTGTTTTCCACATATATGTTTTACCCGTACCTCTGTAGCCAGGTAGGAAAAACACTCCTCCTTTCTAGTTTGTAACAACCAGCATGATTTTGTCAAAAATATTTTGTTGTTCATCTTATAAACAATATGAAACCACCATAAACTTTAGTAGTTTGAATCCTAACATATAAATTAGAAATAAGATAAACGATTGTGATACCTGTAAGTGCATTGAAAAGAGCATTGAACTTAGTTTTCATGACGGAAATGTCGTAACTTCTCTCTTCATAGATAAGTCTGTTACCAAGTTGTTAAAGAACATATCCATAAGGATATGGAATTGGCTTGAATTCTCCTAAACTCCTGCGGTTCGCTTGAAGTAATGTTTCAATCTCAATCAAAGTCAAGTTTTATAATTCATTATCTTGCATTATCAGGTATGCAAAAGGAGTATAAAAAGTGTCTCATGAGTTTTCACATTATAGTTAGCAGGTGCAGTGTATCATTAATTGTAAGTAACATAGTAAGGTGAAACCGAGAGTTAGATAAACCTTGGTTATTTGCAAGCTGTCGCTGTTTGTGCAAAATACCATCCGCCAAGAAGGTCTAAGTTTGGTTCCATACATGTGCGGGTCTGTTTATAGTTCCAAACAACAGGATAACCACAAACAACTTTCATAGAAAATGGCCAGGTCCCCACTGATTTGCATCTTTAATGGCTCCAACATATTCCCTATCATATTTAAGGAAACCCGTCGCAAAGAATGCATCACGAAAAGAGTCATATTGTATTCCCCCACCTTACGAATGTCTTCATAATTTTTTGGTCCTTTTACAATCGTCAGCATCATCCTCAGATAAAACAGTTCTCCTGTAGTCGGTGGAACTCAAATCAAGTGGTCAATGGTAAAACCTTTTTTACGTGACTTCCATAATCTTTTCCTTTTGACGTAAACAAATCTGCTCACAAATTGTGCATATGTTAAAAGTTGAGCTTCCTCAAATTGTGTATTTGCAATTAACCATGAACTGAACATAGATACTATTACGCTTTCCTTTTCCAACATATTTTCCATCCTTTCGAAATCAGTATAGTACACAGTCTTTTCACCTATAAGATGGTAAAACATGCGTTCTACAATAGGTTTTCTCCCATGAATTTTGTAAGAAAAGATCCGTCAACATGCCTCACTTGGTGAAACATACCTATAATCAGGATATATCTTAATCTCATCAATTACATTCTGGCCATTTGAAGATGAATTTGATGCAGGAACAACTGTTGTCGTGATTCTGTCATATCCCTTGTGGATGTATTTGAAAAGGCACTTGATTGAGTTACTTTGGTTACACCACTCCATGTTGATGTGAGCCTCATATTTCAGGAGTAATCTTGTGTTGCATGGTATGACATGTCTATTATCCAATGAAACACTAGATTTCAGAATTTTATGTGTTTGAGAACTTCGTTTGTATAACGGATAACCGTTGTTATCAACAATGGTCTCTTCATTGAATTTTTTGGGAAAAAACTTAGAGCATCTTCTATTCTTAATGCATGGGGAAGTAAGTCTAGCTAAACCGCAAGGTGCGTGCAACATGTGTGATTCTACTAATTGATATAACCTTGGATGCAGAGCCGAATCTGGGATTTCTGCTGAGATGATGTTGTCAATGTCTCGCGCTGTAGGATACTTACTTTGTGGGTGTAAGAAAAAAGAATGTGTGCATATGGCAAGCCCTTTTCTGGAATTCAATTGTATACATGTCTGAAACACACATAAATGAAGCGTTAAAAGAAATCGTAAGTGACTAAAATAATACAAAGTAGTATGAAACTATAGTCGGCTTACATGCCAAAACTTTACCAAGTACATGTCGTTTGGTCAGGTCTATGATAATTTCATCAAATTTGATCTTGAATACCTTAGAAAAAATATCAGGTATGTCATGTGGCTTTAAATTATCCTTGGACAATAGTTGTGTAATCTCAGGCTAGTTCGGGTTGCACGTAAACGTAATAAATAAACCAGGAAAGCCAAGTGCACTAGAGATAGCTATACCATCAAAGTATAGTTGATCCATGTAACGTTTCCCCCTACAAATGAAGAAGGCAAAACAACTCTCCGACCTGTCTTGTTTTGTTGGTTTTGTTTACAGCGTCACGATTCTCATTAAGCTATTTATACTTTCCAACTCTTAGTTTAAATCGGTTCGTCCTCAACCAATTAAGACGCTCCGTTTCCATCATTGTGTATCCATCTACCAAGAATTGTTGGAAGAGTCTTTTGGAATGCAGCAGTGTCTTGGCCTCATCTGTCTATTGGTGCAAATAGAAGCATAACCAATCTTTGATGGTTTGACGATTCTGCTTCGTAACAACCTTTTGATGTATAAATTTGTGGAGTATGTTAGGCCTATATCCATCTTCACCATACGAAAAAATTAATGGGTATTGATATGCCAAGTAACTTAAATGGAATTCGTCAATCCTTTGTAATTGACCATCACGTTGTTGCACTATTATGTCTCTTTTAGAAGCTGAATCTATATCCCCGACTATAAGAGCTGCAACCTCAGACACAATAGGGAAGTTATACACGCGGCCGTCTATGGATCTTTCAGAGACAAGTCGTATCTTCAAATCTTGATATGTGTTATTTTTCAACATGTCTCTTGCCATTCAAAAAGCCTTTGCATGAGGGTTATTTGCATCCAACATGAACTTGAGTGTTGCAACTATTTATTTGTCAATTTGTTTATTGTCGCAGTCATAAAAATAGATAATTGAAATGTTAACATGAATAGTAATGGAAATGGTGTTTCAGTAGTAGGAATGAAATAGTTGGTTACCTAAAGCACTCCATTCAGTTCACAACATCATTGTCTGTGTCGTGAATATACAATTGTGCATATTTAGTGGGTTGTCCTAGCTTAAGCAGCAAAGTTCCAATTTGATGGCATGTTTAACTATGCAGTCGTAGAGTAGGTGGACCCCGACCACCCTTTTTATTGGATGTATCAAATTTCATTCCCAGGGATGTGAAATAAAACATTGCATTATAGGTTCAAATGTTGTTTTGGAAATTCTTAGCATAGTTACAGTTATGATCAAACAGAAGTTTGTGTAAAGCAGGAGGTGGAGGCTGAAGCATTGGAAGTCCAATTTTTCCTCCCTTGCAATATAGTGTGAACTTTGGAACAGTTCAGTGTATTGACTTGCGTTTCTGTTCTTGATACCACATATCTGCTTGACAATGTTGGCATTCCCATAAAGGGTCTCCTATATCTGAATAAACTGAAATTGAATAAAACAGTGCAACAAAACCAGACAGTCATTCGTAAAAAAAGATATATATATATATATATATATATATAGATAAGGTGTCAACCTTGCGCGTAAGAACTTCCTAATGGAACGGAGTTTTGATCTTCATCATCATTAGAGTTGTGTTCAAAGGCACCGTCTTCATCAGAATTTCACGAATTGTCGGTATTGGAGTTTCCTGCTTCTGTAATGATGGAAGGCTTTGGAGTTAGTGTTCCATCACAAAATGAAGATGTAGAATGTAGACTCCTCCGTTGTGGCTCATTATTACCGGTGATATGAGAAGGTTTCACTGTGTTGAAAACATTGATAAGATTCACTCTTGATGGTATAGGAGTTATTGCCCTTTTAAACGTGTTTCTTTCGTAGTGATGACGATCAGATGAATCAGTATGTATTGTGTTTGTAAAATATGTAGAAGGTGGTGTTGTTTGATGAGCACGGATGGTTGATCCAGGAGTGAAATTTTGTGTAGTATCTTGTAGATAAACATTCTCCTTATTGCAAGGAAGTTGGTTGTTTCTTTTGTTTAACAGACAAAGCTTTCTTTGATTCCTTGCAAGAGATAAAGTTGTTTTGTTGTTGTCAATTTTTTATTGTTCCATTTGATGTGCGTTTAAATGTGACTGAAGAAATAGTAAAACATGAATATGAATAAACAATCGAAAACCACAGTATAAAATGTAACGGAGGCAGTAATGTGACAAAGGAAAAAATAATTGTGTATTGGCCATTACCATTTTATGTATGCATATCTAAGTTTTTTCTAATAGCAACATGTTGACCAAATATATATTTGTTTACATGTGTTGCTTAATGTTCTGCATGAGTTGAAATGCAGATGATGTATTAGCCTTTATCACGTGTTGCATTGCGTTGTAAGTTGGTGAATAATGAGAGTTGATAAAAGTATATTACCAAGACTTGTTTTGGTTTGTATGAAGTGGTGCAAAGAAGTTGTGTTTAGAAATGAGTTGTGAAAAGTTCATTGGGTGTTTCTTGGAAAAAGTAATTTAATAGAGGCATTATAAAAGTAGTTTGAGTTGACAAAGGAAAATATTAACAGTACCAATCTGTATTGATAGGAGTGTGGTAATAAATAATGAACAAAAGTGTATAAAATATTATTTAAAACACTGGTGAAGTGATGTGTTAAGTAGAAAATCATTATTATATGACATTTTGCAGTGTACATGTAGATTATCATAGCTATATGTTGTTTCACTATAAGTAGAGGCCTCTCATTATAAAGTCAGCCACACATGTGGTTTTGTGGAAAAGGTATATTAAATATGATTTCTATAATATAGACTACTTATTGTTTGACAGAATATATCATGGAGACCTGTAATAAATAGGTTATTTATGTAGTAAAATGTATCATTCCATAGAACCACAAAAAAGCATTTTTGAACCGTATATATATATATATATATATATAGGTTTAATTTAGTAGTATTGACTTGAAATAGTAACTTAACGAGAGTAATATGTACAAAAAACATACAAATAGAATTAATGATTCAAAAACAAAGGGATACACAAAACATTCTTTTTACAGCAGGAAATAGTAGTTGAAAAAAAATAACAATGCTGAAAAAAAACAATACTATAAAATAAAGAAAAACAGAACATTCTACATCAGCAGCAGACATCCAAAACATTGCATTTCCCACTTCTAAAGCATTATTTCTCCAATTTTATAAGCTTCTTTAGTTTGGTGAATGAATGTTCACAGTCTTCCAATTCCTTTGTAGGAGTAGAGTCACTTGATACATCTGTGGCCACCCTCTTTGATCCTGAATTTGGCGTAACCGGATCTGGTATATGGTTGGAGGTAAAATCAATTTCGTGAAATCTATATGTAAGAATTGTAAGCAAATTGAAGTCAACAAAACAAACTATCGAATAGCAAATATAAATTGAAGGAGAAGTTGTGTAAAGTTACTGTTACTAAATCCTACTCCGGTGATGCAATATGTTCATCAACGCTTTCTCTATTCTACATAGAATGAAAACAACAATTTAACATAATTATACACAATTGATATATGTCCATAAAGAATAATAGAGACTATGAGATAAAGGAAACCTGTAGCGCATCATCTATTACGGGAGACATTGAAGGTGTCTAATTTAGAATGCAAGAAAAACGGTATGTTAAAAATCAATTAGTAGATATGTAGAAGAAATATATAACATTCGAATAGTTATACCGATTTTGGAGCAATTGACAGTAAAAGTTGCTTCACGACATTTTCATCCTGATATATGGACATAACTGATGCATTTGCCCATGATGGTTGCCATTTCACCTTGAATGACAGCTTCTTACCAACTAAAGCATCAAATGCTAAGGGATATTCAAGAGGGCCGGTGACTCCATCCTAATTGGAAAGGGGTAAAAAACATTAAACTATAAAGAGTTGTGAGCACTCACAAACCCATAATACAAACGTCGCACGACATCCACCACTTACCACTTCAAGCAGAATCTTATACCTATTTATACAAGTAGATTAGGACAATATATTAAAGTAAATCACTAAAATTTAAATCAGAAACGTAAATGAAATTATTACCTATAAATTTCAGTTTCAGTGTTATGGTCAGCACCACAGATGTAAGGTGCTTTATGTCCCTTAGCAACCCTTGGACATTCATGACATGCCTGGTAATACCAACCCCCTTGGGATGGTCTTCATTTGTCAGTCATTGCTACAGTAACACATTGAGCGATCTGTGGGCAAGGTCAAATATAAATATGAGATAAACATGAGTATAATAAATGAATAGAAATAAATAAACAATTAAAACGAACCCGAAAGAGTAGGTGTTACATCTTTAAGTTGAATAATCTGAGTCAGAGGAAGAACTACAACCTTATACATAAATTTTTTGTAAGGTGTAAGTTGAGAACTCCCTGAAGTATGAGGCCAGTTATGTGACTGTGATGTCAAACTTTGACACGATCCTTGATTGGCTTCCATTTTTGGGATCCTATGTTCAAAAACACATGAAAGGAACAACATCATTGAAAGAAATGTACACAATATGTTAACTGAGTAATACATGTTGTGTAGTAAATGCAAGAACGGAGGACCTTTTAAGGAAATCCTTAATATCAGGTAAGTCTTGATTGATGTGCAACTTAGTTACATTGAATGTGTTTGAAACACACAAAGGATACTTTCCTACATGGTAATGAAACAATAAATTAATGGTGATGTTATGAATGAATTCTAACCATAGCTTTAAAAATAATAAAAGTATCCTATATCCTCCTCTTTAACTTTTGCAAATTGCAAAATGAGAATTGTTGGTAACGAACCATCCTTCACATTTTCCATGTATTCATCGAACTACAAAGCATAACCTTCCCACAAAGTACAATGAACCTTGTTGTTACTGCCAATATAGATAAGAAGATGGTTACAACAAAATAAAAGGCTGAAGACAGAACAATATAAGTTATAAATGTGTCTTAGTTTTCCAAACATACCCCAAGTCTTTCAAAATTAAATTAATTTGTTGTTTTTTAGACCCGCTTTGTAATTGTGTGTATCCAATTTCTGTGACCATCCCAATAACATCTACAACATACCGTTGGGTAAACAAAAAACATGTTATAAGACAAAATGATATAACATAATTGAATATATTTTTTCAACATATGTGTCTAAACACACCTATTAAAAGATCCCTTATCCATTTTCCACATATAATATCAGCAAACGGTGTGAACTTCATTATTTTTGGAGGTATGTCGTGCTTATTTTTGTCGCAAACAGAGGTACCACCAGTGAAAACCAAGACATATTTGTGGTCAGAGGGCTTGAAAAAAAGTTCATTCAAGATGACTTGGAAATTTGCAATGGTATAAGTGTTATTGACGGATAAAACAGATTCAAATGCTTGTTTAAATATTTGTGGTTGGGGTTGCTCCTTCATATTTTGTGCTTAGTTTCTCATAAGAAGAAAGAACTTTTGTCTGAAAGGTTTGCAATGGAAGGTGACAGAGCCTCAAAAATTGCGTTTGAGTATTACCAAATCATTTGCATGTTTAAGATAAAGTGTTATTTAGGGAAATTGTTTGAATCCGTTGATTATTTGTGCAAATCGTATAAAAAATGTCTTAGAGAGAAGGAAAACATTGATGATAAGTTGTGCTTGCTGGTTGTGGAAGCAAAGATGATCTTCTAAAATGGAAAGGAGCACAAGAAAAGGTCAAAGTTGTTGATCTGACTACTGAGGAGGTTGTTAAAGATGTTGACAGAGCGGACGGTGTTGTGAAGTTCAGTGTAAGGTACGAAAATAAACTTTAGACGACATGCATGTAGTAACAAACACATAAAACTGAATGTATCTAACTGAATGCAAGGGGAGTTGTATTTTTGAAGATGATGATTTATCTCTCCCAAAAACAGGAAGGTAAATTTGTCTTTAATTTCAATGAAATCATAAAGCATGGTTTGTCAGTATATGTTAAAATGTATGTAGCATTTGCTGAAACCTCTGTTGTGTTGTGTAAAAAATTTTGTTGAGAGTATGTATTATTTGTTGAAACTTATTTATGATATGGTTATAGTTTTATGTTGTTGTGTAAACATTATGATGAAAGTATGTAAAATTTGCTGAAAGTTATATGTAGTTGTGTATGTAAATTTTTTTGATGTTGTTGTGAAAATTATATGTTGCTGAAACTTATGTATGATATATTGATAGAACTGTGAGTTTATGTTAGTGGAAGTATGTAAGATGTCCTGAAATGCATATGTTGTTATGTAAAGTTTGTTTATTATGCATATATAGGTCCACTGATTTTACAGTGTTAGACGGAGGAAAGACAAATGTGCCTGAAGAAACGAAAATGACGGATGTTCAAGAACCATCGGTGAAAGTCACAGGAAATGTTCATGCAAACGCAAGTGCTTCTGATGACGATGAAGAGGAGTCTGACGATGAAGAATCTAACGATGAAGAGTATTGGGAAAGGGACGTTAGATATGGATACAAAGTTATGAAAAATGCTAGGTAAGTTTGAATGTTGAAAGTATGTCTGATTTGGCGTAGTATATGCATATAAATTAGTAATGTAACACTTTTGATAACAATGTTACAGCATTTCCCCAAAAATGTTACAAAGTCTTACTTAGGGTGGAACTAGAAGGCTATAAAGTTAGTTGACACGGACACCAATAGGCTCTACCGTGCGAAGGTTCATTATGCTCGTCGTAATAAAAAGATTTTGAAGACTAAGAAGTTCATCAGTAAGGGTTGGTATCAATTCGCCAAGTATAGGCGGCTGCAGAGGGGTGATAACCTAGGGCTTAACGTAACTAAATCAGCTCATCGACTTTACGTCTCCATCTTAAACAAATGACCATAGTTTTTTTGGTAGTGGTTGGGTGATGGATGTTGCTTAAGTATGAATGTTATTTTGTGGCATGCTTTATGTGGCAGTGTTGAATACCTATTGTGGTTGCCGTATATTTTGGAATGTGGCATGTATAAGTATGTTTTATTACTGTAACTGAGTAATGTAACTCAGAACAACAATACTTTTATTTGATATGTACTATGAAACTTGGTTATTATAAAATAGTTGCTTTTTAATGTATGTTGGAATTGAAAGTAATATACATAAATACCAGCTTAAAAAAATATAGCATATGATATTCAATTGTTGGAAATGTATTGAAATATTTGTTTGTATGCGCTGAACACCGACAAAAGATTTATTGCCATGAAGTCAAAATGAAAATTTGATTTGGTAGAGTTAGCTTTGAAAATAACAGTAGATTTCATTCCAAAATAACATAACTAAAAAGTTAATAAGTTTAGTAGTGAGTAAAATTGAATATAATAGACAATTGTATTCCAAAAAAAAGTTAAAGTATATGTATAGTTACAAAAGTTGCAATGGAACAGCAGAAGTGGATTACAATTTACTATGTCACACAAAACACTGGCATCCACATCTATTAAGATGAGTAGCCGCAGTGGATACGTTTTGTTTTTAATTCATGTAATTGAAACAAAAGTATGCGGTTGTTGTAGTAAGATGAGTAGCAGTGATTGGTAATTTGTGTCACTTCTTAAGTGATGTTGTAATTAAAAAAAATAGTGTCAGTATAAGCAAAAATATAGAAAAACGCATATGCATGGTGTCATACCCCAAATTTTGACCACTAAGATTTCCCATCATTGTGAAAATCATCATCACAATATGGAGGAACCATCATACCTCATCAGTCTCCCCAAAGATGGGTGAGCATCCACTACAATCAAATTTAGGGTTTCCAGCCCTCTCAGAGATTTTAGACAAAGGATCAATCAAGAAATGACATGATCTTCAAATTGTATAGCCTCTCAAATATCCACAAGGGATCAAGAGGACTCACACTTCAAGGATTAAGCACAAGGCTGCTCCCTTCCAGGTGGATCAAGCCTCAAGATAGCCAGTGTCACCAAATTAGGGTTTGGTCGACCAGGGCCTTCAGATGGAAATTTTCCTCTGGGCATGAGCCAATGCTTTAAAGCATATCCTAAAATACTCCATGGAACCTCATGGGCCCAAGCATCAAGTCAATTTGGCCTCAGGGGATGCATACATCAAAAATTAGGAATTAGGGTTTCTTGACCTAATTCACCCCTAAGTTGACTTTTGGGACAAATCATGAGCCAAGACCTCAAGAGAGGATTTGAGGGTCTCCAACATACCACATTGATCCATTTATAACAATGGATTGATCCAAGAAGCTTGAGCAGCAAGTCTCAATTTCATCAGTACCACAGTTAGGGTTTCGCGAGAAAAGTCAACTGTAGCTTTGACTTTTGACCAGGACATGCTCCCAAACCCTAGGACATGATTCAATATACCCTATAACACCCATGGAACATGTACATCAAGTTTGATTTAGGTCAAGGACATGATTTCCTAAAGGATCGCACAGTTTGGAATTCATCTGATAAAAAGTCAACTGTGCACAAAAGTCAACTTTAACTTTTTGAGATTTTTCACAAAAATGGTTTTTTAACCCTAAAATGATGTTAATGTATGATTTGAATCATCATTCATCAAGAAAAATCAAGAAAAGTGGGATAACTTGTAAAAGGGGTAACCATAAAAACTTAGAAAATTTTCTAAGTTATGAACAAAGTGGCATGGGTACCAACTTTGGAGGATCATAACTCCTAAACCACAAAGCCATTTTTCCCCATCCAAAGCTTGATTTGTAGATCTCATTACCCTTTACAAAAGCTTAAAACTGACCTCCCTCCAAATTCCTCATGGATTTTGAGTTATGGAATGATCAAAATCACAAAAAGTGAAAATGTCACTTTTTTCCAACACTTAGTGAAATTTTCACTAAGTCAGAATCTGCCTTCACTTTTTTCCAAATGTAGGGGGATTTTTCACTTGGATCCAAAAGGTATCAAAATCAAATATGATCAAACAGTTGTTGTATCATATGAGGGCTTTCCAAAAATGGCCAAGAACATCACCAAATTCCACTTGGGCCAAGAGATATGATAATGGCAATATGCCTTGCTGAAAACTGCCAAGGCTAGGTAGAATTTTGCATTTTTGCTCGATTTGGAAAAATCAGATAATTCCAAGCCTTGTCATCACTTTGGACACATCTGAGGATCAAATCTAAAGGGGATAAACACTGAGCCAAGCCTCCAAAGTCCTTGGAACAAGAAGTAGCATGCCAAACTTAGAATTGCCTAAAAGAGGGACAAGACTCCAATTTTGGATTGAAGCATTCAATACATACACCAAGGTGGCATGGACTGAGCCATTTGCAACTGAATTCAGTCAAGACTTATCCAAGACCAAGGGAACCACAACCCTGTGCCTTAACCTCTAGTCAATGGCTAGAGGAGACTTGGATTCCAAAGTGCAACCATTGGCCAAACCTCTGCTGCAGTTGCCATTCACCATTGATCCCAAAACAAACTTGCTCTACTATAAATAGAGCTCATTTGTGCTCAGTTTGAGTACACAAAAGCCATCAAACAGATGCTTTCCTCAAAATCCCTCTCTTTAGGCCAAAATGCTTTCTTTAGCAAGGTAACTCTAAGTTTTTGAGTTAGAGAGCATTTTCATCACAACTCATGATCCTAACACCTCATAAACATCATATGTAGGTGATCCAAACTATCAAAAGTGACCTGTAACACCAAAATCACAAAGTCACCTCTCAAAACCTCAAAATAGGCCTTTTGTGCATTTTTCAAGCCATGTCTTGATTCAGTCACTTTCGAAACCAGATAAAACCTCAAACACACTCAAAATAACATCCTTGAACTATCCCAAATGGTTCCCCCCATCTGGAACACCATTTGAGAGAGTTGATATTTTGGTCATTTTAACCCCTTTTGCAAGAAAGGGCCAATTTGTGTTTTTGCAGGTTCCAGTTGATTCCAACCATCCTCAAAGTTTCTAAGGGATCATTTGAGAGTGTCCAAAGCATCAAACCATTTCTGGAACAAGAAGTTTGGCAGATTACACAGAAAACTCCAAAAGCTCAAAAAGAGGTAAGCATCATGACTTGAACTTTCCAAAATATGAATTGCTTTGAAGTCCATTGATCATACACACCTCATACATGTTATATATGTTATGTTTAGACCAATTCATGATGTAATTCATGCCTGTATCAAAGTGTAGCATAGCAAATGCAATTATAGGCCTTTTTCAAAACCAATATCGGGTTTTGAGGAGGGAGTATGATCTGAAAAAATACCACCACCATTGGATTCCTTGTGAAATTCTAGGCCAGATGCATATAAATTTTGTCCCCAAACATTGAGAAATGAGAAAGTTATGGACCTTCCCGTTTCTTGGCAAAACTTGCCTTGCCTTGACCAGGCCTAGAAAATAAGGCATGCCTTGTATATTTGTGGTTTCACTTCAAGCAATGGATGTATCACCGCCCCAGTGGTAAGGCGCGCGCCCTATAACCTTGAGGTCGTGGGTTCAAACCCCACCCATGCCATTTTGTGTTTTCTCACATTTTTGCTATTTTTTCCAATATTTTTATGTTTTATTAATTAATTGGAAAATTAATAACTCTTTCAATTTTAATTATTTTTTATTGGTTCTTTTTGTAAAAAATCACAAAAATGTTGAAATATTTTATTCCACAAAAAAATTAAATTTATATGATTTATTTAATATAATTAGTATTTTTGTGAATAAATTCCTTTTTAATGTTTTTAAACATTTTAAAAGTGAATATTTACTTTGAAAATAAAAACCAAGTGAGTTTTAATTCACCTTGTGATTAATCCCTCATTTCTCAAACCTTAAACAAAAATCACAAATGGTTTATTCAAACTTATTTGGTATTTTATTTGATTTTCTTTAAATATTTACTTTTAAAGAATAACAAATTAGGGTTTCTTTGATTTTCACCCTCATCAAACAATTTCAAACACTTTTGGGCCTATAATAGAGTGTAAGACTTAATCCTTTGTAAATACAAACCTTGGGCCTCTCCTCGAGCTATAAGACCCATTCAAAAAAAAAACCTTGGGCCTCTCATCGAGCTATAAGACCCATTCAAAATCTTTTGGGCCTCTATTAGAGTGTAAGACCCAACCCCCTTTGAAAACCAAACCATTTTGGGCCTCAATGCATTGTATAAGACCCATCGCGTTTTCAAAAATCTCGGCGCAAACGCCATTTTCAAACAAATGACCCTGGGCCTCTCCTTGAGCTGTAAGTCCCACCACTTGTACAAAAATAAATCTTTTGGGCCTCTATTAGAGTATAAGACCCAATCCCCTTTTAACCAAAACTGTTTGGGCCTCAGACATTGTATAAGTCTCCCTGCGTTAAAAGGAAACCTCTGCGTGATCGCCAATAAAAAAAAACCAATCATCTGGGCCTACCCTCGTGTTGTAAGCCCCGTTCTTTTTCTTTAAACACTTGGGCCTCTTGAGAGAGTGCAAGACCCATCCCCTTGTACAAAAAATTTCTTAGGCCTCAGTCACTTGTATAAGTCCCTCTGTACAAAACGACAGTGCGATCACTGATAAACCTTGGGCCTCTCCTTGAGCTGTAAGCCCCAACATCTTTTCAAAATACTTTCTCCTTTAATTTTGAATATACTGTTGTTTTTAATCTTTCTTTGTTGAACAACTAACCAAACAACATGGAAGCTCTACAACCGAGTAAGTGTTTATATGCTTTCTTTATCCGCTTTCATATACATATAAATTGTATTGTGGGGCTGTTTCGTTGTAAGTCCTCTTTCATAACCTCATATCAACTATGTAATACTAGTATAGATATTTAGAGTTTCCCCGGCAACTACGTCTAGCACTAAGCCCTGTTGATCACTCTTAAATAGACAAAACTAGATCCCCTATAGGATTACCAGACACAGTCTTCCCTCCTCTTGGGGTTAAACAATATGGAGACGTGAAAGGCAGCATTCTCGGTGAACCCTTTCTCAGACTGTCACTCTTAGAAATTGTCAAAGAAACTCTACTCCCCAGAGATGATCTTTTCTCCATGAATGGCATCTCTTGAGTTTCTTCCAAATTATTGGACTTTCCTGGCTTGATCTATTCTCTGTGAATAACCTGTCTTGAATTTCTCGGGGTTTGGGGACCCATTGGCTTCTTAAAAGTATCCCCGCCTCCTCTTGGGCGTTGTGCAAGGACCCTACGGCTTCTTAGAAGTATTCACAGCCTCCTCTTAGGCTTCATATAAGGATTCTTCCTTCGGGAAGAGAGCCTCCTCTTAGGCTTCGTACAAATTATCCCTCGGCTTCTTAAAAGTTTCCAGCCTCCTCTTGGGCTTCGTACAAATTGTCCCGACGACCTCCTAGGGGTGTAGGAACAGAAATTAGTCATCTTAATAGAACAGTCTTTCAAAGAGTCTAGATCTTTCTACCGTGAACGTACTACTACTGTTTCTTTAAGCATAGTACAAAAGATAAAACTCTAGACTTGGACAGTCTAATCTCCTTGAGTCTCGAAGGCATTCTCAAGTAGCGAAAAACACCAGTAGACTCGGACAGTCTCCAATACCCTCTGGATTCCCCATTTCCTTAAAGAACAGGAAATAACCCTGATCCTCTGATCAATCCCAAAGCATAGCCTTACCTTTAATCAGTCTCTTTATAAGAATTGATTTTCTCTTTTAACCAACCTACTGGACCTGTCACTCAACTAAAACAGCAATCCTTTTAGCCTCTATCTTGGGCTTCGTACGAGATATAAAAAGACTCTCTTGTTGAGTCAATAATCCTTTTAGCCTCTATCTCGGGCTTTGTACGAGATACAAAAGACTCTCTTGTTGAGTCAATAATCCTTTTAGCCTCCCTCTCGGGCTTCGTACGAGATATAAAAACACTCTCTTGTTGAGTATAAAAGACTCTCTTATTGAGTCAACCTTTAGCCTCTGTCTTGGGCTTCATACAAGACACATCTAAAAACACTCTCTCGTTGAGTCAACCTTTAGCCTCCCTCTCGGGCTTCGTACGAGACACATAAAAATAGCTTCTTGTTGGGCTAATAGTCTCCTCTTAGGCTTTGTATAAGAAAAAACCCGGTTGACTCAATCAACCTTTTAGCATCAAAACTGTACCTCGTTCACAGGATACAAACATCAACAACTCCTTTCATCTAATTGTTGTAAGCGGCAAGCCTTTGGATTATTTACATCCACGCCACTGTCCCTCTTTTAGCATGAGAAATTCCTAAGGAAAGATAGCATTGCTCTAAACTGAGTTAAAGTCTTCTCCTTCAGGTTAAAACCCCCTATAAAGGAAATTATGGCACAGCTAGGATTCACATATCCCGGTTAAAGTAACCCTCCTTTATAGTCAGTCACCCAACAGTTGTGTCAAACAGACCCCCTTTAGAGATGACAAATTCTCTCTGAAGACTACACCTTTTCAGCTTCACATCTTGGGCTTTAAACAAGATACAAATCACCTTTAGCTTCACGTCTTGGGCTTTGAACAAGACACCAAAACGACCTTTTTCCTCCCATAGAATAGGAGGAACTACGATCGCTCTGATTTCCCTGTTTCAGTAAATGGGAATACGTAGGCATAGGATTGAAAGAAAAATCTTAGCGAGCACACTAATCCAAAGCTCCAAATCTCGCACCTTCACATATCAATCGAAAAGCATCAGTCTTAACCTCCCACCAATCGCCCGGTCACTATTTTAACAAAATAACCTAAGAGAGACCCACAATCTTTGTAGCATCTGTGAACCAACAGTCATCTGTTCAAACTCAGTTTGCAAGCAGGGTTAATTGGAGACATCTATTTCCCTTCCTTCATCAGCTTCAATAGGATAAAAAATGAGTCGAGTTGTAGTACCCCAAAGCGATAGTGCTTCGCAACCATGCAAAAAATTCGCGCTACAGAAAAAATGGCGACTCCACTGGGGACAACGAGATCTTGTTCTCTTCCCATCTTTTAAGAAGAAACCTTAAAAAGTACCACAGAAAAGTGGCGCCCACCGTGGGGCTCTTTTCTTTTCTTTCTTTCTTTGGGGATTTCACTGGGATAGGATTTTTGTTGACTTCACTAGGATCTTAGGTCAAAAACCTGTAAAGTTGGGAAGATACCACAGAATGGCGACTCCGCCGGGGAGCCATTTTTGTCAGGAACATAGGATTCATAGCTCTTTAAAGTCTAGGACTTTAGGACAAATATATATACTGCTTTTCCTAATTGATATCTGTGTTTATTTTTCTGCTAAAGGGAATGCGTGTGATGCCGCATGTGGAAAGATTGAGTATACACCTAGGAAAAACCTCTTTTAGTAGTGCGGAAACTATTGGAAATGGTTGTCACGCAATACTACCCTCTTCTGATGGTTCTTCGAAAAACATCACCTAGCACGGTTCCCGGCCCGCTAGTGTTTTCTCGACAAGAACTGATGATTTTGAGAGACATGTACAAAAATCACTAGTATAAACCTTTGGGGGGGGGGGGGGGTAGAGCCTTGACTGCCCATGTTTTTTCTATGTTTTTGTGTGCTGTGTGATGCCCCCAATCTATACCCCCAAATAATCATGCATTTAAAGCAATAAAAGAAAAATTCGAAATTTGATCAGAGTATATTTAAAAACATGGCATAGACGGGGAAATCACATTAATTTGTAATCAAACATACATACAACACCTGCCCATAAAGATATGCAACAGTGGGGTAGCAATCAACAGAGGAAACTTCGTTCCTTACACCCACACTTCAGAAATTAGAATTAAAGCGGAAAATCTAAAATCTGATTAATATACATCATGCAAAAAGTTTGTCAAACATCCAGTTATACATGTACAAGCCAAAATATAATATATACATAATACATAATAATCGCCCACGGCCTCCCTAACTACCCGGTGTCACATATCAGAGCCGACCGACAAAAAGGGTGAAGACACAAAGCTTCACAAAAGACCTCCAGCAACTCTAATCTGCAATGCCTCATAGAGCATTATAAAACGAGCAGAAGGGTGAGAAAAACAACCATAATATAAATGCATATAATTATATATATCCACATAAAAATACACATATAAAGTATTCTCACCCCAACTATCAAATGCTAACACATAAAGCATATACCGATTATATTCACATAATCACATATTCACTCATAATACATATGTTTATACACGAAACACATCATCCATAATTCCATGCATGTAACACGAATGCACATCAATTCACCAATACCATCACAAATTCCACACATAATCAAACAATCAGACTATGCTTCATACAAATGCACAGAGACCGACACAACGACTCTATGCAAATGCCATGCGGTACCGACTCTAAATATTTCTCATCACTAGTTCACTCAGGAACTCTGCTGGAACCATCGCTCGTTACATTACTGTAACTCCCCGTCGGGCCTACGATGTTCACCTGTCGCTTGCAGTCCTCCTTGCATGAGGCTCACGATGTTTATGGATCGCTTGCAGTCCTTCTTATCTAAGGCTCACGATCCGATCGCTTGCAGTCCTCCTTACATGAGGCTCACGATCATCTATAACTACCGTTTTCAGTCCTTCTTACATAAGGCTCACGATGTTATAGCAGATTCTCTCAGGAATCAAACCGCCACTCAGGACGTCACAACAATGCGTATCATGATGCTTGGCATACAAGAACTCATGACAAACAATGCATTTTCACACATATTCATTTCATCGATAAAATCACACTTTGTACTTATGCCCAAAACAATGCATTTAATTTCCATACAGTCATAAATCATCACAACATCATCTAAGCACATACATTTACGTCATACAACAGCACCTTGTCCAATACACCCCAATTGCGTACAAGTATAACGACAAAAGTCGACCACCGACACTATTCCCGACTTTCCGACATAATTTAATCGGCTAACAATTCCAAAATCATCATAACAATAAAGTACTGCTCAATAGCTACGCAACGATACCAAGAATGTAAAAATCGGACAAACGGATCAAAAGTTACGGACTAAACAAGAAAAGACATCGCAAAAAAACACATTCTGCACCCTTGCTGGCCATACGCGTATTGCCCTCAGCCATACGCGTATTGCCCTACCCCATACGCGTATTGCCTATTTTCCTTCATTGCCATACGCGTATTGCCCTCAGCCATACGCGTATTGCCCTACCCCATACGCGTATTGCACTGTACCATACGCGTATGGGCAGCGAAACCCAGAATTTTTCCTGCTGCGTTGCTGTTACGAATTTCACACCCAAAACCCTCCAAATCATCATCCAAACTCAGAAAAAATACCAATTTGATGTACAACAACATATATCTATCATGTATCAACAACAAGAAACCAGAAAACATCATTTCCGCCACGATTAAATCGAATTCTAACACTTTCTACCAAAAATGGGTTTTGAAGTATTTTTCATATAATTCAACAAAACAACAAACAAACACATACATAATCATACACATATATAAGATAATTGAATTTCGCACCCTTACCCGATTAATCGATTCCTAGAACTTGATTTTCTTTGATTTCCTCTTTTTCTCTCTTTTTCTCCTTTCCTCTTCTTTTCTTCTCTTCTTCTTCTTCTCTTACTATTTTTCTTTCTTTTTTCTATTTCTATTTTTTTTTTCTTTCTTTTACTAACTTAATAAAATACACCCAAATGCCCAAAATACCCCTACACTCAATTTCCTCGCAAATGACCCCAAAACGCGATAAAACATATTCACGATGAAAAATAACATATTTTCACATAAAAGTCAAAAATAAAATAAAATAATAATAAAATAATCAAAAACGACTCAATTAAATAAAAATACTAAAACTGGGGCGTTACATGCTGCATTCATGCATTCATCTAAAAAACATTACATCAAAGAAAAACTTCTCTTCTAGTCTCTCTTTTTCAAATTAAACTAAGACAATGATTGCAAATGTCAGAGAAAAAGATTGCGCTCATGAACTTCGGTAGAAGGAGAACTCATAAGAATACCTTCAGGGTTCCAAAACTAGAAGATTTGAGAGGATTAGTGAGGATGATCACTAACCCTGAAGCTTTCAGAGCTAAGTACGGAGGTCTGCTACCTCTGTTAAGAGTCCATGTGATTGAAGGAATCATGGAGGCACTCATTCAGTTTTACGATTCGGTCTATCACTGTTTCACATTCCCGGATTACCAGCTCGCACCAACGCTGGAGGAGTATTCTCCCCTAACCGATCTACACATTACTGATCGAGCTCCATTTTCTGGACTGGAAGAAATTCCAAAGGATCAGACCATTGCAAGAGCAATCTATTTGGATGAGTCAGAAATCAAGACTCACATGACCACCAAGGGTGGGCTCCCAGGTTTGCCAGCCCAGTTCCTGACAAAGAAGGCTCTGTACTTTGCTAGTATAGGGAACATGACTGCTTTTGAAAGCATCTTTGTCTTACTCACCTACGGGTTATTTCTATTTCCCAACATTAATAGCTTCGTCGATATCAACGCCATTAAGGTTTTTCTCATTGGAAACCCTGTGCCAACTTTGCTCGCGGACGCGTATTATTCTGTACACTTAGGAAATTTGTACAGCGAAGGGATGATCACATGCTGTGTACCCCTGCTATACAAATGGTTTATCTCTCATTTACCTAAGTCTGCTGCTTTTTGGGATCATAAGAGTGCCTTGCGTTGGTCGCAGAAAATCATGTCCCTTACCAACTTTGATATAGATTAGTGTAATAGGATTTATGACAGGATCAGGATCATTGACCGTTGTGGAAACTTCCCCAACGTACCCCTCATAGGAACTAAGGGAGGAATCAGCTACCATCTAGTATTGGTTCGTCGTCAATTTGGATACCCGATAAGGTATGTCCCGCGTAATGCTCATCTGGAGGGCCTTTTCTTCAAGGAAGGAGAAAATGACAGGGCACTAAAGACGAAAATAATGCACGCTTGGAAACATGTTCATAAGAAAGGACGAGAGTCTCTAGGAAAATCGGACTGTGTCTCGATGGAGCCTTATCTCCACTGGGTACAAACTAGAGCTCTCAAGCTAAAGATGCCTTATCCTCGTCACGAAGTTCTTCTGCCGAGGGAATCTGTCATGTACTTCATGACTGAAACGGAAAAACTTCAGGTTACTCTCAACAAAGTTCAACATGAGAGGAGGTCTTGGTAGAACAAGTACCGCATTGTCAATGTGGAGTGTACCAAAATACAGCAACTGCTGAAAGATAAGGATGCTCTAATTGAGATTTTGGAGCAACATGATGTAGAAAGTCAGGATGACCAAAGGAATTTGCTCGCTCCTTTCACTTGGCAAAGGAATGACAACCCGACAACGGCCCAAGAGCCCTGGTCAAAGAAAAGGAAAGCACCTGAACCAGCACTTGAGCTCTCTTCAGAGAGGACTCAGGATCCATTAGTTTAGATTTCCTTTTTCAGCACCTTGTAATCTACTATATTTCTATTTTCGCAATCCTTTGAATTCAATAAAACGGGGTTTCCCCACTGTTTGATATTTGCAATCTAATTATCGAAGTTTATTTTGATTAAACCAAAAACAAAACAATTAATATAATCATTGCATTCATCATTCTCACGTCACGTATTCTTCTTACCTACGAATCTCACGTTTGTGTCTCGGTTCTAGAGTCAAACTGTCTCATTCGTACAATACTCGGGCCAATCGTCAGAAAAAGATGGATGATCTCGAGGAAGAGAACAGAGAGTTGAGAGAAGAGATCGACACTCTGAGAGCGGATATGAGAAAGCTTCATAACGACATGCAAGCCATGGCAGAAGCTCAGTTACAAAGGACTGTGATCTCGAAGATCACCTCAACGCCCATAGTGGAGAAGTCCGATCCTAGGTACAAAATGCCAAAAGATCGTCCCTGGGGCATGCCACTTAACTATATTCCGGAAGGATATGTTCCACCGATCAATGAGGATCAGGGAACCGCAACAGGAACCGCTGGGCCTGAAGGTTACAAACTTCGGGAAAGCGAAGATGCCAGAGGCATGATAGCAACTCCTGAAGGTTACAAACTTTGGGAGGCACCGAGAGTCTCGGCCATAATGACTATACCACCGCCCGTGGTACACACTGTCCCGGAAGGACATATTCCACAGATACCTTCTGGTGGAAACGACAACATGTTCGAAAGAATGAATGAGTTCCAGGAACAGTTCCTGGGAATGCAGAAAGAACTGCAGGCCCTTCGCGGTCAGGATTTATTTGGAAAGGACGCCGCGGACCTCTATTTGGTCCCTAATGTGAAAGTCCCGCACAAATTCCAAGTGCCCGACTTTGAAAAGTACAAGGGTAACTCTTGCCCTCAGAGTCACTTGGTGATGTACGCTCGGCGAATGTCAGCTCAGACAGAGAATCAGGATTTACTGATTCACTACTTTCAGGATAGTTTAACCGGTGCCGCCCAAAAATGGTACATGGGTTTAAACCGTGCTACGATTAGCACTTTCAGAGATCTTGGCACCGCCTTCGTCCAACAATATAAATACAATCTGGACATGGCACCCGACAGAGATCAACTCACATCAATGTCACAAAAGGACAAAGAAACCTTTAAGGAATACGCTCAGAGATGGCGTGAAATTGCCGCTCAAATTTGTCCACCTCTTGAGGAAAAAGAGATGACAAAGATCGTCTTAAAGACCTTAAGCTCATTTTATTACGACAGAATGGTTGCCAGTGCGCCCAGTGACTTCACCGAGATGGTCGGTATGGGAGTTCGTCTTAAGGAAGTCGTCCGAGAAGGACGTTTAGTCAAAGACACCGGATCATCAAGTAGTACAAAGCGATACGGTAGAGCTCTCCCTAAGAAAAAAGAGCAAGATATTGGGAATATCTCTCTCGGAAAGCAAAGGAGACGTTATCAGCCAGTAGCGGCTGTGACTCCTGCTATCAATCCTGCGCCTATTTCTACGTATCAATCTTAGGTTGCGCAGAGCCAACCTAATCAGCAAAGGACTCAAAAGCCTCTTCAGCAGGCTCGTCCTCCATACAATAACAACCGTACAAAGCGGCCACCAGGATTTGATCCTATACCCGTATTATACGCAGAACTATTTCCGTTACTATTGGCTAAGGGGCATGTCCAGACTAAGTCCCCTCTTACAGTACCGGAAAATCCGCCTTTTTGGTTTAAGGTGGATCAGACTTGCCCTTACCATCAAGGATGACCAGGGCATAACATAGAGAACTGTCTCAGTTTCAAATCCGACGTGCAAAAGCTTGTTAGGAGTGGGGTCTTATCTTTTAAAGATACGAATCCGAATGTTCTCACAAACCCGCTGCCTCAACACGAGAAAGCTACAGTTAATTTGATAGAGGGAGAGACTGACAACGTCTATCAAGTTCATGATGTACTCTTGTTAAGGACCAATCTGGTCAAGATGCATTGTAGACAGAGTAGATATGGCCATGTGCCACCTCATAACTATCACCAGTGTGATATCTGCTCTAAAAGCAATTGAGGATGTTCTGTGGTGCAATAAGCTCTACAGGAACAGATGGATCTCGCATGGATCCAAGAGCACCGAGTTCGTGGAGTCAACATGACGTATACGAATTCTAACATCATTCAGAACCATGACATCCATGCAATGAATGTCAACTTGGTGGCAATGCACTCAAGGCAAAGCCAGTATCATAATCTGTCGCGGCACGATTACAGTTCCTGTCTGACTTGCTCGGTAAACAAACAGGGATGCTCTTTTGTACAAGAGGCCCTCCAGCGTCAGATGGATCTTGGATGGATCCAGGACTACCATGATAGGAATCCCTATCAGATCAACATGATTCAAATCTTCGATATTCGCTTGATGAAAACCAGCCTGGTGGAGTTACATGCTAAACAGGTCCAGCTCGGGTTCCTGGTATCACATGATTATCAGAGTTGTAGGGCAGGTTGCGAAAACGATCAAGGTTGTGCCCTTGTCCAGGAAACCCTTCAGCACTTGTTGAACCACTGGTGGCTTCCAATCTATATGGATGAAGACACCCAGCAAATTAGTATTACCAACGGGAACCCTACTCGGCATCAAAGTCGGGACGTTCGATCTGTGGAAACTGACCTATTGAGGTTACATTGTATTCAAAGCGGGTGTGGCCAGGTGCCACCACACAACTATGAATGTTTTAGAGTCTGTTTGGAAAGTAACCAAGGATGTTACCTTGTGCGAGCAGCTCTTCAGGGTCAGGTGGATCGTAGAGAGATTTGCCCATATCCGGGTTCTGGACCAATCAACTGGGCGCTGGACTACCTCGCTGATCAAATTGAGAACGTTGTCGTAATCTCTGATCTTCAGAGGACTAGGGATGTTTGTGCCATCATCCCTCTACTTGACGAATCGAGAGTTCCCAACCAAGAGCGGGTCGAAATTGCTTACGATGGTCGGAAAAATCAGAAGGCTCCCATAGTCATCTATCTACCGGGACCATTACCGTATGAATCAACTAAGGCTATCCCTTACAAATACGGTGCAATAACAGTCAAGAATGGAAAGGAAATTCCATTACCCTCCATCGTGAATATTACAGACATCAGTCGAGTAACACGGAGTGGTCGAATCTTCAACCGAGGAGTTGGAGAATTTAACAAAGAAAAGGAACCTCAGACAGAAGTTGCTAATCCACCGGTCGGTCAATCCAGTAATCCTGACCTTTCGAAAAACAACGATGAGATGTTGAAGCTCATCCAAAGGAGTGAATACAACATTGTTGATCAGCTATTACAAACTCCTTCAAAGATCTCTGTGTTGTCACTTTTACTCAGTTCAGAAGCGCACAGGGAGGCTCTACAGAAAGTCTTGGAGCAAGCCTTTGTAGAATAGGATGTAACAATCAGACAGTTTGATAGCATTGTCTCTAACATCACTTCCTACAATAACTTGGGATTTAGTGATGAGGAATTACCTGAAGAGGGTCGCCGTCATAACATGGCGCTCAATATCACGGTCAGCTGCCAGGGCGATGCTTTAGCCAGCGTAATGGTAGACACAGGGTCAACCCTGAATGTTATGCCGAAGTCCACTTTGATGCAATTATCCTTCAAAGGACCCCCGATGAGAACCAATGAGGTCGTCGTCAAAGCATTTAATGGGTCCAGAAAAACGGTTATCGGCGAAGTCGACCTTCCCATAACTATTGGTCCTCATACTTTCCAAGTCGCTTTCCAGGTCATGGACATCCGTGCAACGTACAGTTGTTTATTAGGAAGACCTTGGATACATCAGGCTGGGGCGGTCACCTCGACCCTCCACCAAAAGTTAAAGTTCATCCAGAACAACCAACTCGTCACGGTCTGTGGAGAATAAGCCTTGCTCATGAGTAACTTATCATCATCTACTTATGTAGAACTCGAGGAGGTTATTGGGACTCAGTCCCAAGCGCTTTCGGTGAGCAAGGACAATCAATCCGAAGGGGGAACTTCCATTTCCTCATACAAAGATGCTATCAAAGCGGTCGAGAGTACCAATACCACAGGATGGGGACAACTAGTCATTCCTACTGACAATAAAACAAATAAGGGTCTTGGTTTTTCTGCAACCTGTACCCAGACAGCTACTACCAGCAATGAAAGTCTTCATCCCATTCAAGACTTCTTCCACAGTGGAGGTTTCCTTCACCCAATGCCTCAAGAAGTGCATACCATCAATAAAGATGATTCCTCTGATATGGAGGAAGAATGAGAGTCCTATCTTAACAAGGACGGATATACGTCTCAGGAAGAGGTGCCTACGCCCTTTTGCTTTCCTACACAGAGTCTGAGATTTATACCGAGGTCAGATGTCGAAATGATATACGGAGATTGTGATCCTGAAGGATGCCGTGCTCCGCCAAATTCATTAGAGGAAGACACTCTGATGAAGGA
This sequence comes from Lathyrus tuberosus, assembly GCA_022829125.1. Classification (NCBI taxonomy): domain Eukaryota; kingdom Viridiplantae; phylum Streptophyta; class Magnoliopsida; order Fabales; family Fabaceae; genus Lathyrus; species Lathyrus tuberosus. Next base: position 3,000,610 of record JALAZF010000233.1, read on the forward strand.
CAACTTTGACCACAACTATTATGGCCCGGTGGATGGCCTGCCAATGTGGCAGCCGTATCCAGGAGACTTGGGGCAAGGAAATCAGCCGAACAATGAAAATTAGCTGAGCATCGTTAAAAAGAATACCTGCGTCCCTACCATGTCATGGGATCAACAATCAGGTCATTCAGAAAACGTCCGGTATGACGATGAATTTGCAACGTTTGTAGGACTTGAATTCATCAACTATGCTTTTCCAGAGGTCAACGTCATCGAGAAGGATGACTCATCCAGTTCCAAAGAAGTGTGGAACACCCTGGGACAACCAAGTGGGAAATACGACTACATGGTCAAGTAAACTGCTCCCGAAAGCTCTCGTATCAGGCTCGAAGACATCCAGCCAACTGGATGGGGAGATCTACCTGAGAGCACCAATGCTATGCAAAATGCAACAGAGGAATCCTCCTACAACAACTCTGCCTGGGAGATAGATTCCAATGATCCTACTCCACCAGAAATCAACGTTATTTCTGAAGACAAATCAAGGAAGGTGCCAGACTTTTTGATTCACTGAGGAGTTCGCCGCCAATGGGTTGCTGTCGATGTTCCGAAGATTGTTCATAAGTCAAAGTAATTACCGTCTTTAACCTTTCACCCTGCCCAGGTGAAACGGATGTTTTGATAGGGCTCACTTTCTGTAAATTTCCCTCTTCGCTTTGCCCAAAGCGACATAGTTTTGTTTTATAGGCTGTAATTTCAAGAATCGACTTGTTCATTAATAAAATAACGTCGTTCTGTAATGTCCACATTAATTGCTGTTTTCTCTTCTTGTTTTTTTAGAAAATGGTAATCCTAAAAAACAACTCAATAATAAAAACAAGCAGTAAAAGAAATACACTGCACACACTCTTGCATTTCCTCTATCTCTTCTAAACACAAATCATACCGTCATGCAGATTGCTTGTTTTAAACCCCGTTGAAACATACGATCTGATGCCTTCTCCCAACTTTGAGTTCCCGGTATTTGAGGCTGAAGAAGAAAATGACGACGAAATTCCAGAAGAGATCTCCCGATTACTTAGACAGGAGGAAAGGTCCATTGAACCTCATAAAGAGCCGTTGGAAACAGTAAACTTAGGTTCAGAAAAAGAGAGAAAAGAAATCAGGATTGGGGCACTGCTCAGTCCAACTGCTAGAGAGGGTTTAGTAAAGCTTCTCAAATAATTCCCCGATGTATTCGCTTGGTCCTATCAGGATATGCCAGGGTTGGATACCAGCATCGTGGAACATCATTTACCGTTGGGGTCGGAATGTCCGCCAGTAAAACAAAGGTTGAGATGGACTCACCAGGACATGGCCATCAAAATAAAAAAGGAGGTACAGAAACAGATTGACGCGGGTTTCCTCGCCACATCAGAATATCCTCAATGGTTAGCCAACATCGTACCCGTTCCAAAAAAGGATGGAAAAGTCAGAATGTGTGTGGATTACAGAGATCTAAACAAGGCTAGTCCAAAGGAAGACTTTCCTTTACCACACATTGACATGCTGGATGACAGTACAACAAAGTTCAAAGTTTTCTTATTCATGGATGGATCCTCGGGCTATAACCAGATCAAAATGGCGCCGAAAGACATGGAGAAAACTTCGTTCATTACCCCATGGGGTACCTTTTGTTACAAGGTAATGCCGTTCGGTATGAAGAACGCCGGGGCAACCTATCAAAGGGCCATGACTACTCTGTTTCATGACATGATACACAAAGAAATCGAGGTATATGTCGATGATATGATTGCTAAATCTAAGACAGAAGAGGAGCATGTGACCCATCTGTCAAAGCTATTCGAGCGGTTGAGAAAGTACAAACTCCGTTTGAATCCCAACAAATGCACCTTCGGTGTCAGTTCGGGAAAACTTTTAGGGTTCATCGTCAGCCAGAAAGGAATTGAGGTTGATCCTGACAAGGTCAAGGCCATTCGAGAAATGCCTTCTCCAAAAACTGAAAAACAAGTCAGAGGATTCCTGGGAAGTTTGAACTACATCTCCAGATTCATATTCCTCATGACCGCGACATGTTCGTCAATTTTCAAATTACTCAAAAAGAATCAGGACTGCATTTGGACAGAAGATTGCCAAATCGCCTTCGACAGTATTAAGGAATACCTGTTGAACCCTCCGATTTTATCACCTCCAGTGGAAGGAAGGCCGCTGATTATCTACCTCACCGTCCTGGAAGACTCCATGGGCTGTGTACTTGGCCAATAAGACGAAACCAAATGGAAAGAGTCTGCCATCTACTATTTGAGCAAGAAATTCACCGACTGCGAGACACGGTATACTATGCTTGAGAAAACTTGTTGCGCTTTGGCTTGGGTAACCAAACGTCTGTGCCAGTACATGATTCGTCACACTACTTAGTTGATTTCCGCGATGGATCCAATCAAGTATGTCTTTGAAAAACCTGCTCTCACGGGAAGGATTGCCCGTTGGCAGATGTTGCTATCAGAATATGACATAGAGTACCATGCTCAAAAAGTCGTTAAGGGGAGCATTTTAGCCGACCATTTGGCTCATTAACCGATTGACGATCAAGAATCAATCGGGTTTGACTTCCTAGACGAAGATGTCATGTATTTGAAAATGAAGGATTGTGATGAGCCGCTACCCAGTGAAGGGCCAGAACCAGGTTCCCAATGGGGACTTATCTTTGACGGAGCTGTCAATCATTACGGAAATGGAATTGGGGCAATCATTGTCACCCCTCAGGGTACCCACATTCCTTTCACCGCCAGACTGACACTCAAGTGCACAAACAACGAGGCCGAATACGAAGCTTGTATTATGGGTCTCGAGGAAGCGATTGACTTAAGGATTAAGAACTTGGATGTATACGGCGACTCAACCCTGGTTATCAATCAGATTAAAGGAGATTGAAACACATACCAATCAGGATTGATTCCTTACAAAGACTAAGCAAGAAGGTTGCTACCCTTCTTCAACAGAGTTGAGTTTCATCACATCCCTCGTGAGAAGAATCACCTGGCTGATGCATTAGCCACTCTCTCTTCCATGATTAGTGTAGGTCAATGGAATGACATACCTAAGATCGACATAATGCGCCTTGAACGGCCCACTTACATCTTCACGATTGAAGCAATCATAGACGACAAACCTTGGTATCACGATATAAAATGCTTCCTTTAGAAACAAGAGTACCCACCTGGGGCACTAAGGAATGACAGGAAAACCCTCAGAAGGCTGGCAGGCAGTTTCTTCCTGAGCGGTGATACACTCTATAAGAGAAATTTTGACATGGTCTTGCTTCGATGTGTAGACAGACCAGAAGCAGACATGCTGATAAAAGAAATTCACGAAGGGTCCTTTGGCACTCATGCCAACGGACACACAATGGCGAGAAAAATTCTGAGAGCAGGGTACTATTGGTTGACAATGGAATCCGACTGCTACAAGTACATGAGGAAGTGTCACAAGTGTCAGATATACTCCGACAAAATTCATGTACCTCCAACACATCTTAAAGTTCTTTCTTCCCCATGGCCTTTTTCCATATGGGGAATCGACATGATTGGCTTGATTGAGCCTAAAGCTACAAACGGACATCGGTTCATTCTGGTAGCCATTGATTACTTCACTAAGTGGGTCGAAGCAGCGTCATATGCTAATGTAACCCGACAAGTGGTGGTCCGATTTATCAAAAACAATATCATCTGCCGTTATGGTGTTTCGAGCCAGATCATTACAGATAATGGATCTAACTTGAACAATAAGATGATGAAAGAGTTGTGCGCAGAGTTCAAGATCGAACACCATAACTCATCTCCCTACCGACCAAAGATGAACGAAGCGGTAGAAGCGGCTAACAAGAACATCAAGAAGATTGTTCAAAAGATGGTTGTAACCTACAAAGATTGGCACGAGATGCTACCCTTTGCTCTTCACGATTATCGCACATCTATCCGCACATCAACAGGAGCAACCCCTTTCTCTCTAGTATATGGCATGGAAGCAGTGCTTCCCATAGAAGTAGAGATCCCATCAATCCGGGTATTGATGGAAGCTAAGCTTACAGAAGCTGAATGGTGTCAAAGTCGACACGACGAACTCAACCTGATCGAAGAGAAACGTATAAAGGCACTATCCCACGGTCAGTTATATCAGCAAAGAATGGAGATGGGGTTTGACAAAAAGGTTCGACCTCGCGTCTTCAGGAAAGGAGACCTTGTGCTCAAAAAGATACAATCATTTCTCACTGATTCCCGGGGAAAATGGACTCCGAATTATGACGGCCCCTATGTGGTCAAGAAAACTTTCTCAGGCGGTGCCTTGGACTTGCAACCGTGGACGGAGAGGAATTTTCCTACCCCACGAATGTTGATGTAGTCAAGAAATACTTCGCCTAAAAAAAACATCTCGGTGGATTGAAAACCCGAAAGGGCGGTCCAGGAAAAAATTATAGACATGATCAAAAATCATCCCGGTGGATTGGAAATCTCAAAGTACAATCCAAGCAAAAATTAGGGATAATGGAAAGTAACTACTTTCGACAAAGGGGCAAGTCCCTCAGCAGCAGTTACATCATCCGTTAGGAAAGCTCCAGTTAAGGTCATCATCGACAGAAGCTCAGGATGTCCAGAATTCAAAGTTGGTAGAAGGATAGTGGTCGTTATGTTTCAACGTAGCCCCTTTTCCTTGTAAATTACCATTTTCAAACTTTGTAAATGCTCTATGGAATCACGCGTTTGGCTGATTTCCATCCTATCAATAAAATTTGAGCCCTTGTACTTTTATTTGCAATTCATATTTGTTTTAGCTTTACAGAATGATGTTTTTAATATGATCAATGATTCTTGAAACGAAACAAAAATGAATTTACTTGTTAAAATTGTTCTACTTTTAAAAATAAAGATGGCAATTTATTTTGACGGTTGAACATCGAAAGAACATTGATCGCTTCTCCAAAGGTGTTCGAGACTCAAAGTGCAGAATCAAAGTACTCCTTCTAAACCAGTATGCTTGACTGAAGGATCAGCTATGTCAGATGCGAATGCTCCATCTGACCTCTTCGGCCGAGTTCCCATCTTCTAAGCCCGACTAGCGTCGCTCCCAACAGGGACTGTTTCTCCTAAGCAAAGCGGGATTTCTATCTTGAACCAGCGATACTTCTTCGCCCCGCGATGGCCGAGTATCTAGTCATGTTTATCTATTAGTCTATATGGCGCGTCAGTTTTGTCAGCATATACATACATACATCATGCATTATTGATTTGCATTCACATTCATATTGCATCACTATCACTCTAGTCGGTATTGTCCCCTAGTGATAACAGTCCTCTCAATCGAGTTGTCAGTTCTTTCCTCGTCAGGAAAGGTTGCGTCTGAACAATCTCTCTCCTCCAGTTTAGTTCTGGATCAGAATTGGCCCTTGACCACTTTGATAACTTGAACCTCTAAAAGACCAGAGAACCTTCAACCGATGTCACTCTTCGCCATTGAAGATGATATTTTCGCTTTCCCGGATTAAGGAAAATCCCTAAAGGAAGCCTCTTAAGCAGAGATTCGGCAATACAACAGTTTTTCTCTGAAAAAAACCGCTGATGAAAAGGTCATCAGCACCTCAAAATTGGATCACATCATATGGCATTTCTCCGGGAAGATCCCGAGAAAAGTATGATGCAATATCCTCAAGCGTGAAAGCAGTCTCTCAAGAGACTCATTTTCCCCAGTAGAGTCGGCAAATGGCGTCTCCAAATAGAGAAGTTTGTACACCTCTACAACTCAGACGACTGGGTTCCCCAGCAACTCTAACATCAAAACTTTTTCTATCAAATGGCATCTCTCCAGGAAAATTTGGCGAGAAGTTTGAGGAAAATTGCTACGAATAACGTCCCTTGTCAAAAAGTTTATTGACAAAAGAAACTAAGACCAGTTCCTTGGTAGGAAACTAGGATCGAGGGGAAGTTTACATCAGAAACTAAGACCAGTTCCTTGGTAGGAAACCAGGATCGAGGGGAAGTTTACATCAGAAACTAAGACCAGTTCCTTGGTGGGAAACCAGGATCGAGGGGAAGTTTACATCAGAAACTAAGACCAGTTCCTTGGTCGGAAACCAGGATCAAGGGGAAGTTTACATCAGAAACTAAGACCAGTTCCTTGGTGGGAAACCACGATCGAGGGGAAGTTTATTTCAGAAACTAAGACCAGTTCCTTGGTAGGAAACCAGGATCGAGGGGAAGTTTTTAACCTTTTATAAGCATCATTGCTTCGCAAAAAAAGAAGGATGCGCAAGCTACCATTTTTAACCACCATCAAAATTTCGGGTATTCCGATATTTAATCCTCTTGCACCCCGAATGCCCGAATACCTTCGCCATTCACACCTTCGGGTCCAAGAAGAGTAAATAGGGGCATCTGTCATACCCCAAATTTTGACCACTAAGATTTCCTATCATTGTGAAAATCATCATCACAATATGGAGGAACCATCATACCTCATCAGTCTCCCCAAAGATGGGTGAGCATCCACTACAATCAAATTTAGGGTTTCCAGCCCTCTCAGAGCTTTTAGACAAAGGATCAATCAAGAAATGACATGATATTTAACTTGTCTAGCCTCTCAAATATCCACAAGGGATCAATAGGACTCCCACTTCAAGGATTAAGCACAAGGCTGCTCCCTTCCAGGTGGATCAAGCCTCAAGATCGCCAGTGTCACCAAATTAGGGTTTGGTCGACCAAGGCCTCCAGATGGAAATTTTCCTCTGGGCATGAGCCAATGCTTCAAAGCATATCCTAAAATACTCCATGGAACCTCATGGGCCCAAGCATCAAGTCAATTTGACCTCAGGGGATGCATACATCAAAAATCAGGAATTAGGGTTTCTTGACCTAATTCACTCCCAAGTTGACTTTTAGGACAAATCATGAGCCAAGACCTCAAGAGAGGATTTTAGGGTCTCCAACATACCACATTGATCCATTTGTAACAATGGATTGATCCAGGAAGCTTGAGCAGCAAGTCTCAATTTCATCAGTACCACAATTAGGGTTTCGCGAGAAAAGTCAACTGTAGTTTTGACTTTTGACCAGGACATGCTCCCAAACCCTAGGACATGATTCAATATACCCTATAACACCCATGGAACATGTCCATCAAGTTTAATTTAGGTCAAGGACATGATTTCCTAAAGGATCGCACAGTTTGGAATTCATCTGATAAAAAGTCAACTGTGCACAAAAGTCAACTTTGACTTTTTGATATTTTTCACAAAAATGGTTTTTTAACCCTAAAATGATGTTAATGTATGATTTGAATCATCATTCATCAAGAAAAATCAAGAAAAGTGGGATAACTTTTAAAAGGGGTAACCATAAAAACTTAGAAAATTTTCTAAGTTATGAGCAAAGTGGCAAGGGTACCAACTTTGGAGGATCATAACTCCTAAACCACAAACCCATTTTTCCCCATCCAAAGCTTGATTTGTAGATCTCATTACCATCTACAAAAGCTTAAAACTGACCTCCCTCCAAATTCCTCATGGATTTTGAGTTATGGAATGATCAAAATCACAAAAAGTGAAAATGTCACTTTTTTCCAACACTTAGTGAAATTTTCACTAAGTCAGAATCTGCCTTCACTTTTTTCCAAATGTAGGGGGATTTTTCACTTAGATCCAAAAGGTATCAAAACCAAATATGATCAAACAGTTGTTGTATCATATGAGGGCTTTCCAAAATGGCCAAGAACATCACCAAATTCCACTTGGTCCAAGAGATATGATAATGGCAATATGCCTTGCTGAAAACTGCCAAGGCTAGGCAGAATTTTGCATTTTTGCTCGATTTGGAAAAATTAGATAATTCCAAGCCTTGCCATCACTTTGGACACATCTGAGGATCAAATCTAAAGGGGACAAACACTGAGCCAAGCCTCCAAAGTCCTTGGAACAAGAAGTAGCATGCCAAACCTAGAATTGCCTAAAAGAGGGACAAGACTCCAATTTTGGATTGGAGCATTCAATGCATACACCAAGGTGGCATGGACTGAGCCATTTACAACTGAATTCAGTCAAGACTTATCCAAGACCAAGGGAACCACAACCCTGTGCCCTAACCTCTAGTCAATGGCTAGAGGAGACTTGGATTCCAAAGTGCAACCATTGGCCAAACCTCTGTTGCAGTTTCCATTCACTATTGATCCCAAAACAAACTTGCTCTACTATAAATAGAGCTCATTTGTGCTCAGTTTGAGTACACCAAAGCCATCAAACAGATGCTTTCCTCAAAATCCCTCTCTTTAGGCCAAAATGCCTTCTTTAGCAAGGTAACTCTGAGTTTTTGAGTTAGAGAGCATTTCCATCACAACTCATGATCATAACACCTCATAAACATCATATGTAGGTGATCCAAACTATCAAAAGTGACCTGTAACACCAAAATCACAAAGTCACCTCTCAAAACCTCAAAATAGGCCTTTTGTGCATTTTTCAAGCCATGTCTTGATTCAGTCACTTTCCAAACCAGATAAAACCTCAAACACACTCCAAATAACATCCTTGAACTGTCCCAAATGGTTCCCCCCATCTGGAACACCATTTGAGAGAGTTGATATTTTGGTTATTTTAACCCCTTTTGCAAGAAAGAGCCAGTTTGTGTTTTTGCAGGTTCCAGTTGATTCCAACCATCCTCAAAGCTTCTAAGGGATCATTTGAGAGTGTCCAAAGCATCAAACCATTTCTGGAACAAGAAGTTTGGCATATTGCACAGAAAACTCCAAAAGCTCAAAAAGAGGTAAGCATCATGACTTGAACTTTCCAAAATATGCATTGCGTTGAAGTCCACTAATCATACACACCTCATACATGTTATATATGTTGTGTTTGAACCAATTCATCATGTAATTCATGACTGTATCAAAGTGTAGCATAGAAAATGCAATTATAGGCCTTTTTCAAAACCACTATCGGGCTTTGAGGAGGGAGTATGATCTGAAAAAAATACCACCACCATTGGATTCCTTGTGAAATTCTAGGCCAGATGCATATAAATTTTGTCCCCAAACATTGAGAAATGAGAAAGTTATGGACCTTCCCGTTTCTTGGCAAAACTTGCCTTGCCTTGCCTTGACCAGGCCTAGAAAACAAGGCATGCCTTGTATATTTGTGGTTTCACTTCAAGCAATGGATGTATCACCACCCCAGTGGTAAGGTGCGCGCCCTATAACCTTGAGGTCGTGGGTTCAAACCCCACCCATGCCATTTTGTGTTTTCTCACATTTTTGCTATTTTTTCCAATATTTTTATGTTTTATTAATTAATTGGAAAATTAATAACTCTTTCAATTTTAATTATTTTTTATTGGTTCTTTTTGCAAAAAATCACAAAAATGTTGAAATATTTTATTCCACAAAAAAATTAAGTTTATATTATTTATTTAATATAATTAGTATTTTTGTGAATAAATTCCTTTTTAATGTTTTTAAACATTTTAAAAGTGAATATTTACTTTTAAAATCAAAACCAAGTGAGTTTTAATTCACCTTGTGATTAATCCCTCATTTCTAAAACCTTAAACAAAAATCACAAATGGTTTATTCAAACTTATTTGGTATTTTATTTGATTTTCTTTAAATATTTACTTTTAAAGAATAACAAATTAGGGTTTCTTTGATTTTCACCCTCATCAAACAATTTCAAACACTTTTGGGCCTCTAATAGAGTGTAAGACCCAATCCTTTGTAAATACAAACCTATTTTGGGCCTCACTTATTGTATAAGTCCCGTTGTATTTCAAAAAGTTCGACGCGATCATCGTCCGTTGAAAAACAAACCTTGGGCCTCTCCTCGAGCTATAAGACCCATTCAAAATCTTTTGGGTCTCTATTAGAGTGTAAGACCCAACCCCCTTTGAAAACCAAACCATTTTGGGCCTCAATGCATTGTATAAGACCCATCGCGTTTTCAAAAATCTCGGCGTAAACGCCATTTTCAAACAAATGACCCTGGGCCTCTCCTTGAGCTGTAAGCCCCACCACTTGTACAAAAATAAATCTTTTGGGCCTCTATTAGAGTATAAGACCCAATCTCCTTTTAACCAAAACTTTTTGGGTCTCAGACATTGTATAAGTCCCCCTGCGTTAAAAGAAAACTTCGGCGCGATCGCCAATAAAAAAAACCAATCATCTGGGCCTACCCTCGTGTTGTAAGCCCCATTCTTTTTCTTTAAACACTTGGGCCTCTTGAGAGAGTGTAAGACCCATCCCCTTGTACAGAAAATTTCTTGGGCCTTAGTCACTTGTATAAGTCCCTTTGTACAAAACGACAGTGCGATCACTGATAAACCTTGGGCCTCTCCTTGAGCTGTAAGCCCCAACATCTTTTCAAAATACTTTCTCCTTTAATTTTGAATATACTGTTGTTTTCAATCTTTCTTTGTTGAACAACTAACCAAATAGCATGGAAGCTCTACAACCGAGTAAGTGTTTATATGCTTTCTTTATCCTCTTTCATATACATATAAATTGTATTGTGGGGTTGTTTCGCTGTAAGTCTTCTTTCATAACCTCATATCAATTGTGTAATACTAGTATAGATATTTAGAGTTTCCCCGACAACTACGTCTAGCACTAACCCCTGTTGGTCACTCTTAAATAGACAAAACTAGATCCCCCATAGGATTACCAAACACAGTCTTCCCTCCTCTTGGGGTTAAAGAATATGGAGATGTGAAAGGCAGCATTCTCGGTGAACCCTTTCTCAGACTGTCACTCTTAGAAATTGTCAAAGAAACTCTACTCCCAAGAGATGATCTTTTCTCCGTGAATGGCATCTCTTGAGTTTCTTCCAAATTCTCGGAATTTCCTGGCTTGATCTATTCTCTGTGAATAGTCTGTCTTGAATTTCTTGGGGTTTGGGGACCCACAGGCTTCTTAAAAGCATCCCCTCCTCCTCTTGGGCATTGTGCAAGGACCCTACGGCTTCTTAGAAGTATTCACAGCCTCCTCTTAGGCTTTGTATAAGGATTCTTCCTTCGGGAAGAGAGCCTCCTCTTGGGCTTCGTACAAATTGTCCCTCGGCTTCTTAAATGTTTCCAGCCTCCTCTTGGGCTTCGTACAAATTGTCCCGACGACCTCCTAGAGGTGTAGGAACAGAAATTAGTCATCTTAATAGAACAGTCTTTCAAAGAGTCTAGATCTTTCTACCGTGAACGTACTACTACTGTTTCTTTAAGCATAGTACAAAAGATAAAACTCTAGACTTGGACAGTCTAATCTCCTTGAGTCTCGAAGGCATTCTCAAGTAGGGAAAAAACACCAGTAGACTCAGACAGTCTCCAATACCCTCTGGATTCCCCATTTCCTTAAAGAACAAGAAATAACCCTGATCCTCTGATCAATCTCAAAGCATAGCCTTACCTTTAATCAGTCTCTTTATAAGAACTGATTTTCTCTTTTAACCAACCTACTGGACCTGTCACTCAACTGAAACAACAATCCTTTTAGCCTCTATCTCGGGCTTCGTACGAGATACAAAAAAGACTCTCTTGTTGAGTCAATAATCCTTTTAGCCTCTATCTCGGGCTTTGTACGAGATACAAAAAGACTCTCTTGTTGAGTCAATAATCCTTTTACCCTCCCTCTCGGGCTTCGTATGAGATACAAAAACACTCTCTTGTTGATTCAACCTTTAGCCTCTGTCTTGGGCTTCATACAAGACACATCTAAAAACACTCTCTCGTTGAGTCAGCCTTTAGCCTCCCTCTCGGGCTTCGTACGAGACACATAAAAACACCCTCTTGTTGGGCCAATAGCCTCCTCTTAGGCTTTGTATAAGAAAAAACCCGGTCGAGTCAATCAACCTTTTAGCATCAAAATTGTGCCTCATTCACAGGATACAAACATCAATAACTCCTTTAATCTAATTGCTGTAAGTGGCAAGCCTCTAGATTATTTACATCCACGCCACTATCCCTCTTTTAGCATGAGAAATTCCTAAGGAAAGATAACATTGCTCTAAACTGAGTTAAAGTCTTCTCCTTCAGGTTAAAACCCCCTATAAAGGAAATTATGGCACAGCTAGGATTCACATATCCCGGTTAAAGTAACCCTCCTTTATAGTCAGTCACCCAACATTTGTGACAAACAGACCCCCTTTAGAGATGACAAATTCTCTCTGAAGACAACACCTTTTCAGCTTCACATCTTGGGCTTTGACCAAGATACAAATCACCTTTAGCTTCACGTCTTGGGCTTTGAACAAGACACCAAAACGACCTTTTTCCTCCCATAGAATAGGAGGAATTACGATCGCTCTGATTTCCCTGTTTTAGTAAACGGGAATACGTAGGCATAAGATTGAAAGAAAAATCTTAGCGAGCACACTAATCCAAAGCCCCAAATCCCGCACCTTCACATATCAATCGAAAAGCATCAGTCTTAACCTCCCACCAATCGCCCGAGCACTATTTTAACAAAATAACCTAAGAGAGACCCACAATCTTTGTAGCATCTATGAACCAACAGTCATCTGTTCAAACTCAGTTTGCAAGCAGGGTTAATTGGAGACATCTATTTCCCTTCCTTCATCAGCTTCAATAGGATAAAAAATGAATCGAGCTGTAGTACCCCAAAGCGATAGTGCTTCGCAACCACGCAAAAAAATTGCGCTACACATGGTTTGGAGATTATTATAAAAAAATGAAATGTGCCAATTATTACAAAATATTTTTTAATAAGATTGCACCAAAAATAGTATTCAAATTAGTAAGTCAAAATGATGAAGAAGCATCATATAATAAGAATGTTGATGCAATATTTAGTATTGTATTAAACAACAATTGTATGATGTTTAAAAGGAAAATAGACGTATCGGTTATACGTTGCTAAAGACTTCCTTGTAGACGACGTTAGCAATGGAAGGCTTTGGTTTGTTGTTTTAGTCGTGTATCAAGATTTTGATATTGTTCTTGCTACTTACTCTTGAGATAGCCACGTACAGTTTGCCATGACTAAAGAGATCTTTTGGGAAATAGAGTCCAACCCAATCCAATGATTATCCTTGAGACTTATTAATCGTCATGGCTTATAATACAATGATTGGAAATTGTCTCCTATTTAGTTTGAAAGGCCATGTAGTTTGGGATAGGGAAAGATCCATTTGTGGTATGTATATGACTCTTCCACGGCCTTTCCCACCCATATTTTCAGCCTCAAGAACATGATTGGCCATTTTGGTAACAATTAGTCTTGTTCCATTTCACAAACCTTCAACTTTATCGATGTTTCTCATAAGCATAATTGGTGTCCCTATCTTTAATTTGATGTGGTGGTAGGGGAACTCGGAAGTCCTTTGAGAACTAAGGAACTTCGGACGGAGGACTTCCATAATACCATTATCATGAATTTCAGATCGATCAACTGGGTTGGAGCTATAATAATCCTTGGACTCACCTATAATATGCGAAGAAAGTAAATAATTAGATTAAACACACCAAGAGGTACTACTTTAGTAGTAGGAACAAATATGTTTAAGTTGTTGAAATACTCTTGTAAATATACTTGGCATGATATCTAGAATATGATAATTTATTTGATCAACCACCTCAATAGTTGATGCCAAAATTGACCTACTTTTCAAGTAGTCATAACTTGTATAATTTTCCAGGAAAGAAGGATATATAGGTGATTTCCACAATTGCAACAATAGGGTCATCAAATTGTTGAATTAGTATTTCAGGTGGAATGTCAATGTTAGCATAAGCATCATTAGGTTCAGATATCCTACCTTCACCTAATTTTAAAAGCCATTTTGAAAACTCAGCAATGTCAAGCGATTCTTGAGTAGTTCGACTGCCTCGCATGAATCCCAAATGTAAGATGAATTGATGGTTGAGTGAACAATGTCGGATCGATATTGTATTGGCGATGTACGTTCACTAAATGACAACATATTTCCATAAGTAGTAGTATTAGTGTGGTTGAAATGAAATCAAACCACAATCATGGTAGAAAATAGTTGGAATTAGACTCAAAATGCCCGAATTTTGCTGACATGGCATTGTTGGGAAGAAGGGTGTTTTTGTGATTTCCAGCATTACAAAATTTCTTATATTATAGATTTTGTGCCTCCCTATATAAACTCATACACCCTTTATTTTATTTCTAATATATATCATTTTTTTAGGTTAGAGCCATACTTTCTTACTAACCTCTAATAGCATTTATCATTTTTTTAAATGTATATGTTATAATCGGTTACGCAAAGTTGAAAAACAATAATTGTTTTTAAAATTTATCTGCAATATTAAAAAAAAAACTCTACCTCTATTGCAATCTCCACAAACTCCATGTCTCTTTCAAATATATCTCATGCGCTAATACATGTCATTGCCTCTCATTTATCATTTTCAAAAACATCTTTAGTAGCCATCAACTCCAAATAACCCATTTATAACACCACAAAAATTGGAAGTAAACTGTTGTGAAAAATGATGCCTTGGAAACAAAGTATAAACTGTTTCTTTATGATCAAGATACACACAAGGGTTAGGGTTAACGTAAAAACAAGAAGAACAACAAGGGTTGGATATAACTGCTATTCTTTACTTTCTCTATTAATCAGATTACAAGTACTCAAGAATAACAAATAACCCTCTCACCCTAATTAGGATTTGTCACACTTAAGATGAGAGACTAGTATGCTATTTATAATAAAACCTAACATACTAAACTAATGGGCTTTTTAACAATTACCCATTACAAGCTAACTTAACTAATTGGATCCTTAACACAAGGCCCAATTCGATAACTCATACTATAACACAATTCGACTACATCATGTATGTCTTCGATAACAGCATGTGATCAGACTTCGACGACATGCTAAACCTTTGTCAACAATACTAGAGTTTGATCCAATATCTCACAAATATCCACCTTGGAACAAACTCTATAACATCAAGAAACAAACTAGCTTTCTTCATGCAGCTTTATCAACTGCATACAATGAAAAACTTACAACTGGGTAACATCTTGCTGATCATATCAGCAACATTATGATCTATCGAAACCTTCAGAACTTGGACTTCTCCACGCTCGATTACCCCTCTGACAAAATGCAACCTCACATTGATGTTCTTAGTTCGCTCATGATAGGCTGAATTCTTTGACAGGTGTATTACAATTTGACTATCACATTTGACATTGATAACTCAACCTTGAAGTTTCAGTTCCGTTGCAAAACTTTCAAGCCACAATGCTTCCTTCACAACTTCAGTTAGGGCGATATATTTCGCTTCAGTGGTTGATAAGGAAACAACCTTCTGAAGTGTTGCTTTCCAATTGATTGTTGTGTCAAACATAGTGAACACATATCGAGAAATAGATTTTCTGGATACCATACAACCTGCATAATCAGAGTCGACATATCTTTCGATTGTTGCTTTACTATCTTCATCCAAGGCTCCACCATAAATTAGGACTCTGTTCAGAGACCTATTTATGTACCTTAGAATCCACTTCAATGCTTTCCAGTGAGTCTTTCCAAGATTCGCCATGTACCTTCTTACAAGACTTACTGCATATGCTATGTCAGGTATAGTACAGACCATATCATACATCAAAGAACCCACTATATTAGAATATGTAATGCTATTCATATAAGCTCTTTCGAAATCGGTATTGGGAAACTGATCTATACTCAGATTTAATTGAGGGTTTGTCGGAGTTACAACAGGCTTTGAATTCGACATACCATAATTTTCGAGAATCTTTGGTATGTATGCCTCTTGAGATAAGCATAATTTCGACTGCTTTATATCTCTTTGGATGTCAATCCCAAGAATTCTAGACGCAACTCCCAGATCCTTCATGTCAAACTCCTTATTGAGTTTAGCCTTCACCCTCATTACATCTTCGAAATTGTTGCTTGCTATTAGAATATCATCCACATAAAGCAACAAAATAAAAAATGAATTACCAGGTCGAAATCTGAAGTAAACACAGTGGTCGAACTGACTTCTAATGAAACTTATGCGTGCCATGAACTTGTCAAATATCTTGTTCCCTTGTCAAGGAGATTGTTTCAGTCCATATAAAGATCTCTTCAGTTTGCACATATAATCTTCCTTCCCCCTTTCGACATACCCTTCAGGTTGCCTCATCAGGATTGTTTCATATAGATCACCATACAAGAATGCAGTCTTCACATCCATCTGTTCTATTTCAAGGTCGAACTGTGCCACCGTGGCAAGAAAAATTCGAATGGATTTGTGATTCACAACAGGAGAGAACACATCATTGAATTCGACACCTTCTTTTTGAGTGAAACCCCTAGCAACCAATCTTGCCTTGTATCTCTTCGACGCCACTCCTTCGATTCCTTCCTTAACTTTGAAAATCCATTTATAGCTGACTAACCTAGCTCCAGCAGGTTTCTTGATCAGTTCCCAGGTGTTGTTATCATGAAGATATTTCATCTCATCATCCATGGCCTTCAGCCATTCATTCTTGTTTCGACTCCTCATAACTTCCTTATAGTCTCTAGGTTCTTCTTCAAGAACCTTAGTTGCAAAGATTAAGGCATAAGTTATAAGATCTGCATACCCAAGTCTCTGAGGTGGCTTGATGACTCTCCTTAACCTATCTCTTGCTAATAGGTAGCCATTATCAGTCCCATCATCTTCGACAACAGCTTCTGCTTCTTCTTCGACTTCATCTGGGATACGCAATTCAGCATCAACATGCTCCACCTCAACAGGAATCTCTCCCAGTTTTAGCTCTTCGTCAACATCACTAGTTTACTTGAAGGTCATCTCAGCTTCATTGAAAACTACATCTCGACTGATGATACACCTCCTGTGACCTGGCTCTAGGCACCATAGCATATAAGATTTGACTCCTTCAGGGCATCCCATGAACGTGCATTTCAGAGCTCTAGGTTCGACCTTGTCTTACCTAATGTGAGCATCGGCCACACAGCCAAATACTCTCATTTTATCGAGATCTGGCGGATGTCCCGACCAAAATTCTTCACGTGTCTTCATATCTAACGCAGTCGAAGAACATCTGTTTATCAAATATGTTGTTATCGAAACAACCTCAACCTAAAACACCTTCTTTAACCCAGCACTAGTCAACTTGCATCTAACTCTTTCCAAAATAGTTCAATTAAACCTTTCTGCAAAACCATTTTTTGTGGAGTACCTACAGTATTTTTGTGCCTTGCAATACTTGAGGCAGCACAAATGCTGTCGAACGCCTCATTGCAAAATTCAAGGCCATTGTCGGTTCTCAACCTCTTGACCTTTCTGCCAATCTGATTTTCGACCAGAGTCTTCCAACCTTTGAAATTCTCAAATGTTTCATCCTTAGTCTTTTGGATGAATACCCATAACTTTTTGGAATAATCATCGACTATGGATAGAAAATACCTTGCTCCTGAATGTGATGGACACCTTGCAGGCCCCCAAAGATCAGCATGGATGTAATCAAGGGATCCATGTGTTCTTTGTTTGCCTTTGTTGAACTTCACTCTTCAAGATTTTCCAAGTATATAGAGTTCACCAAACTTCAGCTTTTCGACTTTGTCTCCACCAAACAGATTTTGTTTCCCCAAATCGACCAGACCCCTTTCACTGACATGGCCCAATCTCATGTGCCAAATTTTGTCTTCGACAAAGGTTTCGGGGATGCAACATTTGTCGAACCACTTAAAACTTCATCCTCAAGGGTATACAATCCTTGTTTCTTCACGCCTCTCAAGATTTCCCTCGACCCCTTCATGACTCTTAGGATACTTTTCTCTCCTTGAAAAACATATCCCTTCTTGTCGAATTCACCAAGAGAAATCAAATTTCTATTCAAATCAGGTACATACCTGACTTCAGTCAATAACCTTATTGACTCATCATGGAGCTTGAGTCTCACAGATCCAATATCAGCAATTTTGCAAGCTTTGTTGCTTCCCAAAAGCACTGATCCACCATCTTGATCACATAGCTCCTCGAACAATTCTCTGTTTGGAGTCATATGCCAAGTGCAACCTGAATCCATAATCCACTATTTTCTTGAGTCGCCACTTGAAACCACAAGAACATCATATGATTCGAAATCATATTGAACAATGGGTGCATTTCCAACATGATCTTTCATGCGTTCAGGGCACACTTTTCTTGTGTGACCCTCCTTCTTACAGTGATAGCATCGAATACCAGATGCCTCACCACTATAATACTTCTGCTAACTTTTACCTTTCTTCTTGTCGAACTTACCATCCTTTCACAAGAATTTTCCCCTAACGGCCAAACCTTCACCAACCGTCGAAGGTTTATGCTCCTTTTGTTCGTTCAAGTCCTTAGAATACAAGACTGGTCGAACTTCTTCAAAGCTCAGAGACTCCCTTCCATACAGGAATTTTTATTTTAAGTGAGCATGTGTTCTGGGGAAAGCGCACAACAGTAACAATGCTTGATCTTCATCATCGATCTTCACATCAATATTTTCAAGATCAAGAATCACCTTGTTGAACATATCCAACTGCTCAGCCAACACTTTGTCTTCACTCATCTTGAATGAATACAAAGCTAGCTTCAGGTAGAGTCGATTCACCAGAGATTTGGTCACGTACAAAATTTCAAGTTTCAACCATAACCCCCATGTCGTAGTCTCCTTTGATACCTATCGGGGAACCTTATCACCAAGGCTCAACAATATTGCGTTGTGGCCTTTCTCTATCATGGTCGTTTTTTATTTTTCACTTAACGCAACGTCCATGGCTATTTCTCCCTTCAATGCTTCCAAACAACCCTGCTGAACCAGTAGGGTTTTCATCTTCAAGTGCCATGGACCGGAATCGTTCACTTCTGTGAACTTTTCAATCTCATACTTTGTTGAAGGAATCTTCCTCCATGCTCACCGCACCAATTTGTTCTGAAAAGCAATGCCTTGGAAACAAAGTATAAATTGTTTCTTTATGATCAAGAAACACACAAGGGTTAGGGTTAACGTAAAAACAAGAACAACAAGGATTGGATATAACTGTTATTCTTCACTTTCTCTATTAATCAGATTACAAGTACTCAAGAATAACAAATAACCCTCTCACCCTAATTAGGATTTGTCACACTTAAGATGAGAGACTAGTATGCTATTTATAATAAAACCTAACATACTAAACTAATGGGCTTTTTAACAATTACACATTACAGGCTAACTTAGGGTACAAGCTAGCTTAACCAATTGGATCCTTAGCACAAGGCCCAATTCGACAACTACATACTAGAACACAATTTGACTACAGCATGTAGTTCTTCGACAACAGCATGTGATCAGACTTCGACGACATGCTAAAGCTTTGTCAACAATACTAAAGTTCAATCGAATATCTCACACAAAAAACCCATTTATGGAGTTCAAAAAAAAGCATATGAGAAGAAAAACATGAGGGAGGAATCTAGAACTATCACTAATTAGTGTTTAACTATTAAGCTAAAACATAGAAAATAAAATAACATTTTCAATATTCATACCCCTTAAAATGCAAAATACATTTTAATTATAAGTCATCGTTAAGGGGTATTTAGAAACTATTGGGCCAGATTCATTCGGAGGAAATAATAATAATAATAATAATAATAATAATAATAATAATAATAATAAATGCTAAATAATTATTTAGGGATGCAATCTCTCAATAAAAAAATTATCTGTAATTTTAATTTGTTTTTGGTATGCTAAGAAAGGTCATATAAAGACACAATATTTGAAGAATCTATAAAAATCAAGAAGATACAAACGACAAAAACAAATTAAGAAAGAGTTTACATTATTTGGGATGATAATAAGGTAGACGCCTTTAATAAATCTGAAAAAGAGAAATAAATTGACAAACCATGATGAAAATAAGATAAACCTAATTACACTTATGAACGAAATCGATATTAATGCAATAAACCTAATTACATGCGATTATAAGAAGCAAATAAACCTAACGTGTAACTATACCTAACGTGTAACCACTGGAGACTAGATCAATGCTTTCGTCCTCGTTTGCATCTGATCTAGTCTCCAGTGGTTACCCATTGATTTTTTTTCTTCTATTATCATTTTGACAAATTTTATAGAGTTGTTTAGCACAACAAATCCTGATTTACTTGCACATAGTATTTGGCACTGAGTTTTTGCAAAATCTTCACTTGAAATTGATTTAAATCTTCTAGCTCCAAGAATGCTACTCCAAGTCTTGGTTCTTTAGTGATATTTACTCGATCCTACCAGTATATTGAGTCTTGGTCTGTCTGAATATGAGAAAAACTCCAATTTAGTTTGTAGGCTTCCACACAACTCTACCAAATTTATTATGGATATAATAACCTCCTTTTCTCTACTGAATTTTTAACCCCAAGTATAACCACACGTAGAGCTACAAACCACTAAAATCCTCGAGAATTATTCAAAGAAAATATTAGTAAAAGAACGGTCCTCCTCACATATCTCACACCCTAAGATGACGCAAGAGGTTGAAGATGAAAATATTTTGTTTGCAAAACTCAAAACAAGATTAAAAACTCTTTTGAAAAGTGAGAGATCAAATATGCTGTGAATTATAATTTTAAAAAGGATGTGTATGATTATAGACATTGTGAATGGGTTTTTTGAGATAGTTTATATATGTGTTATAGATATAGTACATAAATGAGAGAAAAATGTTATTTTATTTGAGTTATAAGAAAAAAGTATGAGATGAGTTAAAAGATCAAGTGATTTGAATCAAGACCCAAGAATCAAGAAAAACTGACTTGGTGATTCAAGTCATGTTTTTGTTATTCAAATCATATGATTCGATTTTAGAAACCCACTGATTTGAATCACATTCATGGTACCAAAATCTATAAACTGCTATTTGTGTTCGACTAAGTTAAGCACTCAATGATTTGAACCAAACATATTTGATTTAAGTCATGAATTGACGTGATTCAAATCACACTAATAGAAGAAAATCCTAGATTTCAAAAATGTGGTTAATTCGAGTTAGGATATCTGCGATTTGAATCATGACAGAGAAGAAGCAATAATTAACCATTTTGTTACTCTAATTCCAATCATGTAAGCTGGTGATTCAAATCAAACTACCAGAACCTTAACTTTTGCAAAACATGAAGTGTTTTTTAGAATCCAAACTTGTCATGACTTCAACCATTGTTAAATGAGGTTCTTGATTCAAAAATTTGATAAATTGACTTAAAGCTTATTGCTCGGACTATAATCAAACAATTGGGTTTATGTATGCCTAAAAATGGATTAAGAACTCAACCATGAGATACACAATCATGTGAGGAGACTCAATAACGATAGAAATAAAACCAAAAGTTAAATGACAAGCAACAAAACATAAACCATTAGAAGGAAGAGACAACTTCTGAAGTATGGTCGTATGACATGTTTCAACATGCCTATATGTGTGTATCTTTATGTATCTCATCTCTTTTATTTTACATATGCTATATGTTTGGGTTTTATCTCTTGCTTATCTTCTTCTTTTCTTTTTCTTTTTCTTCTTCTTCTTCTCCCACATTTTTATAATGACAAATAGGGCGAAGTATACTCTTAGGGAGAATAAAGTATACTCTTTTTTCTATGAGCGGGAGCTTAACAATTCCAATTTTTTTATCTATATTTTTCCAGCTTAAAACCTTCTTGAGAGACGTGTTATCATCATCAAAAAGGGAGATAATGTAGTTCTATGTGATGTGCATGTAATGTCTTCTAAAGTTTTTGATGATGACATCTGAATAAGAAACAAGAAAACAAAAGTATCGTCAAACAAGAAGCAAGCACAAGATAAATTATTTAAAGTTCAAATTAAAAGAAGAAAGCAATGTTAAATCAAGTATTTGAAAGGAACTGAAGTTATGAAGTAGTGAAAGATCGCCTGATCACACACTAGGTGTTTTATTTTATTGTCTGATTAATTAACTGTAAATGAAGCAAGAGTGTGTCTTGTTGTCTTGTAGTACTAAAGAGACACTACTACAAATAACACATTTCATGACTAAGTTTTCATCTGAGATATTGAAAAATCGAGGTCAAATGACCTGAAATGCACCATCTTTTTTAAAACTTAATCTTTTGCCTCAATTTTTCCAAAAACCAACATAAAAAGTTTCTCTAGGTTTGAGCTTGGATTCCCAGCTCTTGCAATTTTATGTTTTATTCAGAACTAACAATGAGCTTTTATTTTTTATAGTTTTCACATCAGATATGCTCCATCGGTTTTTTAATAAAACTGAGATAAAAACTCTCTTAACATTTTTTATTCCGTTAGACTTAATGTTAAGTCTCATTCACTTTATGCGCCCTAGCTAAGGAACGATACTGAAACACTATTCTTCTCCAACAAACGAAACTAAAACACCATTATTCTCTAAGGAGAAAGGAAGCTCGTACCTCAAAACAACACTTAGAGTCTCTCATCACATTTCTGGTATGTACAAATTATCCATTACTATTGTTGTTATTGTTGTTGTTGTTGTTTCCATTGTTGTTGTTGTTGGTGTTGTTGATGATGTTGTTGCCTCATTATTGTTGTTGTTATTATGGTTTTTAGACTTATACGGTTCATTTTTCTTGGTTGTGTACTATTTTTATTTTATTTTCAGAACCTGTATGTGATTATGGACTGTAATTGGAAGAAAGCCAATAGATTAAGTAAAGAGTATGAAAATGGAGTGATTCACTTTCTTGAATTCGTGGAAAAAAATCTTCCTAACGATAATGGGATTTTTTGGTGTCCTTATAAAAATTTTATGAAATACGAAAAAACATCCAAGTGTTGTTATACTCAATCATTTAGGTTGTGATGAAATTATTCAAAATTACACGAAATGAGTATGTCATGGTTGTCATACCCCAAATTTTGACCACTAGGATTTCCCATCATTATGAGAATCCTTACCATAATGTGGATATACCATCATGCATCATCAATCTCCTCAAAGATAGTTGAGCATTCACTATAATCAAGAATCATGCATACACATAGCATACTCATCTTCATACCAACATCATTTAACAGTCAACATGCATTCATCTAAACATACATCATTGCACCAATAAAACATACATCATTTCAGGGGTCTTCTGACCATTTGGACAAAAGATCAATCAAGTAATGACTTGATCTTCAACTTTTCTAACCCCTCAAACATCCATGAAGGATCAAGGGGTCTCCCATACCAAGAATCATGCATAGTTATGCAACATTCCAAGAGGATCAAGCCTCAGGATCACCAGTGTCACCAAATTAGAGTTTGGTCGACCAAGGCCTCCAGATGAAAATTTTCACCTGGGCATGAGCCAATACCTCAATATATGGCCCAATAAACTCAAAATAATCTCAAGAGCCCATCCACAATGGCAAAGTCACCTTGAGGGACCATCTATCAAAAAAATCAGGAATTAGGGTTTTGACCTAAATCAACCCTTGAGTTAACTTGTGAAGCAAGACATGACTTGAAACTTCAAGATGAACTTTAAGGACCTCAAAAACATCACATTGACATGTCTACAAGATTTTATTGACTCAAATAGCTCAAATCATAAGCCACAAGAACTCAGAGCCATCTGATCACAAACTAGGGTTTCTGATGAAAAAGGCTACCCTACCATTGACTGTTGACCTACCCTTGTTCTCAAACCTTGGGGAAGGGTCCAAGACATTCCTAAATACCCCTTGAGTCCATACATGAAGTTTAATTAGGCCTAAGGATTGATTTCACCAAAGGATCACAAAGTCAAAGTTTCATCTGATGAAAAGTCAACTGTACAAAAATCCAAGTTTGACTTTTTGAAATTTTGGTCAACCAAGGTTTCCTTAACCCTAAAATGATGTTAATGTGTGATTTGAATCATCATTCATCAAGAAAAATCAAATAAAGTGAGTTAACTTGTAAAAGGGGTAATCTTAGAAACTTAGAAATTTTCAAAGTTATGGAACAAAGTGGCTAGGGTACCAACTTTGCAAGGCCATATCTCCTAAACCACAAGACCTTTTTCTCCCATTCAAAGCTCAGATTGTAGTCCATCTTACATACTTCAAATATGTCAACTACAAGAGATTCCAATTCCTTGTGGATTTTGAGTTATTGGTGGAGCAAAATCAGAAAAACAAGGATTTGACATGTTTTCTAACACAGTGAAATTTTTACTAAGTCAGAATCTGTTTCACTTTTTCCAAAATGTTGAGGCATTTTTCAACCAAATGCAATATGTTTCAAAATCAAAGTTGGAAATCACATTAAAGTAGGATGCATCAGCTTTCCAAATTGTCCAAGAACACCTTCAAACTCCCTCTGAGCTAGGAATTGTGAACCTCACAAGTTGCCTTGCTGCAAACTGTTTTCATGGCAGCATTAGGCAGATTTTGCACATTTCTTATGCCACACGAGTTATTTGTCCAATTTTGTCATCTTGCCAAGCCTTGTCATCTTCAAGGATCAGATTGAAGCAAAGATCTTTGAGCCACCAGCCTTGCAAGTCAAAAATATCATCATTGGCATGTGACATTCAAAGTCCAAAAATCCAAAACTTTCAAGTTTGTCATGAGACATTTAAAGGATGCATGGAGCTGGCATGTATCAGTCCATGATCAACCAAATGAGTCAAGCCTTATCCCTGCAACAGAAGACCATAGGCATGTGCTCTAATCTCAAGTCAATGGCTAGAGGAGACTTGAGATTCCCTTTGATCCACATTGGTCACAACCCTGTACAAGTTGCCATTCATTATTGCAGCCAAAACAACCTTGCTCTACTAAAAATAGAGCTCATTTGTGATCAGTTCAAGTACACCAAAGCCCCCAAACTGAGGCTTTATTTAAAATTACACTTTCACTCCAAAAATACCTTCTAATGCAAGTGACCATCGGGTTTTGAGTTAAAGTGTGTTTCCAACCAAACCAATCACACACACACCTCACAAACATCATATGTGAGCTGATCAAACACTAAACCAACATCTGGAACACCAAATTCACAAAATCATCATCCATTTGCTCAAGCTTTTAGCAGAGTTGCAGTTAGGGTGCCACAATTGGTTCCACCTCATTTCAAATCAATCCAAGCATTCAAACACTTCCTTTGAGGTACAAGGAAGTTGTCTAAATCATTGGAACTCATTTGTAACACCTCCAATCCAGAATTCAATTCTCACTTGCAGAGGTAAGACTTGAACTCTCAAACTCAATGAGTCATGCATCATAAACATGTTTTCTTGTTACCATTGTGTTTCTGAATATTTGTAGATCATTTACCCTCAATCAATTGTTGTTTACAGTTCGTGTATAGGATTTTATTAAGTTCATTCCAATTTTAGGGTTCTTCAGGTTGTATCATGATATGTTCTGATTCAATTAATTTCAATAAAATTGGGTATTGCCATTGTGTTCCTCATCTGAAAATACACAATTTTCATATTTGGATCATGTGAAATGGTTGAGAGATGAGTGAGATATGAGCCTTCACGTATCTGAGCTTGAGGTTGAAGATGTCCATGGCGCCATGTTTCAAAATCCAACTTGTTTTACTATATAATTTTCACTTGCCATATTATTCTTGAATTGGCATTGCGCCCAAGTGGTTGATCAACTGGTTTGTGTGTATTGGCGAGCGAAATGTCTGGGGTTCGAATCCCCCTCGCCCCAGACCTCTTTTTTATCACTTGTTTCTTTTTTATTTTTCATATTATTTTTATTAATAATTTGAAAAAATAATTTCTTATTCAATTTTAATCATTTTTTGTTGGTTCTTTTTCTAAAAAATTACAAAAATATTAAAGTATTTTATTCTACAAAAAAATTAGATTTATATTATTTATTTATTATAGTTGGTATTTTTGTGAATAAATTCATTTTTATTGTTTTTTTAAACATTTAAAAAGTGAATTCTTATCTTGAAAATCAAAATCAAATGAGTTCTAAATCATCTTGTGATTAAAACCTCATTTTTCAAACCTTAACCAAAAATCTCAAGGAGTTTATTTGAGCTTATTTGGTGTTTTTATCATTTTTTAATTAATTTTCTTTAAAGGATTACTTTAAAAAAAATGAAATTAGGGTTTCTTTGATTTTTGATCCTTATCAAACATTTCAAAACACTTTTGGGCCTCTAATAGAGTGTAAGTCCCATCCCTTTGTAAAGAAACCAATTTGGGCCTCACACATTGTATAAGTCCCTCTGTACATTTTCAAAGTTTGGCGCGATCATCGCCTTTTTAACAAAATCAACAGGGCTTCTCCTTGAGCTATAAGTCCCATCTTTATTCATTTTCAAACTTTTTGGTCCTCTAATAGAGTGTAAGACCCAATCCCTTTTCAACCAAAATAATTTTGGGCCTCCTTCATTGCATAAGTCCCACTGTATTTTCAAAAACCTCGGCGCGATCGCCAGTTCAAAATCAAATAACCTGGGCCTCTCCTTGAGCTATAAGTCCCATTACTTTTCTTTAAAACACTTTTGGGCCTCTAATAGAGTGTAAGACCCAACCCCCTTTGTACATAAATAAATTTTGGGCCTCAGTCATTGTATAAGACCCGATCCAGTTTTAAAAATAAACAGTGCGATCATTGTTTTCATCTGGGCCACTCCTTGAGTTGTAAGTCCCATACTTTATACAAAAATAATCTTTGGGCTCTCTCTTAGAGTATAAGACCCAACTCTCTTTGTAAATACTTTGTTAATCATACAGTCTGTATTCAAATAAATCATCAGGGCATCTCTTGTTGAATAAGCCCCAACTTTTCTGTTTTGAAATAACTGTTATCAAAACTTGTTTCAATTTCTTTGAACAACTAACATTACAGCATGGAAGCTTGCTCACCTATAAGTTTTTATCTGCTTTCATTTACATGCTTTTCATATATATAACTGTATTGTGGGAAGCTGCTCACCTGTAAGTCCTTCTTTCATATCCTTTTAAATACTTGTCATATATCAACTGTATATATACTTGTATATCTGTCTAGAGTTTTCCCCAACAACTAAGTCTAGAATTAGGTAAAGCCAGTTGTTTACTCTCTCAATACAGTCAAACATAGATCCCCCATAAGATTCCAGATACAGTCTTGCCTTCTCTTGGGCTTAAACAATATGGAACAAAGAGAAAGGCAGTATTCTCGGTGAACCTTTTCTCAGACTGTCACCATTAGAAATTATCAAAGAAATTCAATTCCCACAGAGAGGATTAATTCCCGGTGAAACTTCTCTTGAATTTCTTCAAACTCTAGAACTGTTCACACAAGGAAGGATTAATTTCCGATGAAACCTTTCTTGAACATTCTTAAGTTTGGACCCACAGGCTTCCTAAAAGCATCCCCAGTATCCTCTTGGGCTTTATACAAGGACCCTCCGGCTTCTTAGAAGTTCTCAGCCTCCTCTTGGGCTTAATACAAGAACCCAGAGACTTCCTACAGGTATAGGAACAAAACCTAGTCATCATTTGCTAGAGCAGTCTTTCTGAGTCAAAACAACAGGCCAGTTCAGGGTTGACCTTAATCCCTTAACTAACCAGCCTTCTCTTGGGCATAATACAAAGATCATTCACATTCAGAGAACCAATTTCTCAATACCAGTAGACTTAGACAGTATCATACCTTTTGGATTTCCCATTTTCTTAAAGAACAGGAAAATAACCCTGATCATCTGATCAAATCTCCAAACAGAAGTAAAACCAACAGTTTTAATACCTTAAACCTTACCTTTAATTTTCCCCATCATTGGGTCAATTACTGTAAACTCACCAAAAACCCTCACCAGAGGAAAGAATTCTCAACTGTCACATTTTCAGTTAAATCCCCATCTTGGGTCATTTCACTGTCACAATCCTCATCAGAACCTCAAGGTCTTTGATATCTTAACTCTTCTGTAAACCCCAACAAGAGTTAATCACCAATATGGACCTGTCTCTGGATTTCAATAATCCTCAGCAGAAGTCAACATCCTCTTAGGCTTTGTATAAAGATTTCTTTCTTTGTTTTCCCCCAGCAAAGATAGCCTCCTCTTAGGCTTTATATAAGGAATTTCCCCAGCAGAACTAGCCTCCTCTTAGGCTTTGTATAATGATTTTTCCCTGCAGAACTAGCCTCCTCTTAGGCTTTATATAATGATCATCCCTCAGCAGTCAGCCTCCTCTTAGGCTTTGTATAATGATAAACACCTCAGCTGAGTCCCCACTTTTAGCCTCAATCTTGGGCTTTTTACAAGACACCCCCTAAAAAATCTCTACAGTAGAGTCATTCATCCTTTTTTGCCTCAATCTTGGGCTTTGTACAAGACAAATAATAACACTCCCTAAATAGAGTCAGCCTCAATCTTGGGCTTTGTACAAGACATATATTCTCCAACTGAGTCACTTTTAGCCTTAATCTTGGGCTTTGTACAAGACACATATAAATATCTCCCTAGTGGAGTCATCTTTCTTTAGCCTCAATCTTGGGCTTTGTACAAGACAAATTAAATATTTTCCCCAAAGAGTCAAATCTCTCCCAGCCTCAATCTTGGGCTTTGTACAAGACACCAAATAAACACTCTCTTGTTGAGTCAGTCAAATCTCCAACCTCCTCTTAGGCTTTGTATAATGATTTTCCCCAGTGGAATCCAATCAACCTCTTAGCTTCAACATTGGGCTTCAATCAAGGCACACAAAAATCAACACCCCCTCAGAGGAAATCAAAATCTCTACAGGAAGATATTTTCTCTGTTTAATCACATCAAACCGGTTAATTAAAACAAAACCCTAATTCCAGATAACTGCCGTAAGTGGCACACTTGTTGATACAAACATCCAAGCTGTCTGTCCATCATTATCCTGGTTAAAACCTCATCTAATTGTTGTAAGTGGCAAGCCTCTGGATACAAACATCCAAGCCCATGTCCCTCTTTTAGCATGAATTACTAAGGAAAAATGACATTGCTCAACACTGAGTTAAAGTTTTCTCCTTTAGGATAAACCACCTGTAAAGGATATTATGGCATTGCTAGTCTCCATGCATTCCAGTTAAAGTAATTCTCCTCTATAATCAAACCAGTTACTCAAACAACTGTGATTAACAGATGAGATATCTCTCTTTAGAGATGACAAATTCTCTCTCAGTCAAAACCTTTTAGCTTCAATCTAGGGCTTTGAACAAGACACAAACAAACAACCTTTTAGCTTCAGTCTTGAGCTTTGAACAAGACACCAGACATCTGTTTCTTCCTTAGAATAGGAGGAACTACGATCGCTCTGATTTCCCTATACTCTATAACAGGGAATACGTAGGCATAAGATTGTGATAATCTTAGCGAGCACACTAAACAAAAAACCTTAGGTCCCTGACCTTACCAAAAACATCGAAAACCCAGAAAAACAACAAAACTCTCTCTCAGACATTCCACCAAGACAAACTTTTCCCATTTCACAGACAAACACAACCAAGTATCAAAGCTGATCCTAAAACTATCATCTCATGGATAACCATGTACAGGATGGGTAATTGACAACTCCCCATTGTATAACCTGACCCCGGACTCCCAAATCCCTGTCAAGCGTTTGTTCAATTAAACAAATGCATGCAAAGTTTGTTTTAGATAACTTTCCCTTTCCCTTCCAGCTTCACGGGATAAATAAGTAATCAGAAAGTAGCACCCAAAGTTTCCTCCCATTGAGGTGAGGAAATCCCAATTTCAGCGATAAGGTGGTCGTGTCACCGACAAAAATCGCTAGCTACAGAAAAATGGCGACTCTGCCGGGGAGTCATTGTTTCTGACTAGGATATAGAACTAGCTTTCTAAGAGGTCTAGGATGTTAGTTTTAGGACCAATAATATATATATATATATATATCGCTTTCCTACTTGATATCCGTGTTTATTTTTCTGTCAATGGGACTGCGAGTGATGTCGCATCTGGTAAGTTTGAGAGAAACCATAAGATAAGTGATGGCATAGACGGAGGGTCTTATAGGGAGTGAGTCCCGAATAAGCGAACCTGGTAGACCATCTAATCAGCGGAGGTACCCGTGTGTTACTATGCTGAACGACCTATGGTTGTGAAAGCAGACGATTTCATCGTGCGGTGACCCGGGAAACTGAGGATTTAGTATATTTTAAACTGTGTCCTTTTGGTAGTGCGGTGGCTATCGGGAATAGTTAATATGCAATAACTACACTCAATCTGAGATTTCTTATGGGATACTATAGCTCGCTCAGGTGAACCAGCTTGCTGTTTTATTGTCTGGATTAAATCAGTGATTTTTGAGACCTTACCCGTTCTACAGGTATAAAAATCACCAAATAGATCAACCTTTTGGGGATGGGTAGAGCCATGACTCCATGCTCGTGACGCTGAACCCTTGAACCCGTGTTTTTTCTATGTTTTTGTGTACTGCATTCATGCATTCATCTAAAAAACTTTCAAACAAGAAAAAAATCATTTCTCTTCTTATCCCTCTCTTTTCTCAAAATTAAACTAAACAATAATTTACAAATATCAGAGGGATTTCATTATGGATTTCGGTAGAAGAAAGACGCACAAGTACACCTTCAAGGTTCCAAAACTGGAGGATTTAAGGAAGTTGGCTAGGATGATTACCAACCCAGAGGCTTTCAGAGCCAAGCACGGAGGGCTGTTATCTCTATTAAGGATCCATGTAGTTGAAGGAATTTTGTCCGCGCTGATTCAGTTTTACGACCCGGTCTATCACTGTTTCACCTTCCCGGATTACCAACTTACACCAACCCTAGAGGAGTACTCTCACCTGATCGATTTATCGATTACTGACCAAACTCCCTTTTCTGGACTGGAAGAAATTCCAAAGGAACAAATCATTGTAAGAGCAATTTATTTGGACGAGTCAGAGGTCAGGACTCATTTAACCACCAAAGGAGGAATCCAGGGCTTACCAGCTAAGTTCCTGATGGAGAAAGCCCTATACTTTGCCAGTGTAGGAAACCTAACCACTTTCGAGGATATCTTTGTGCTACTCACCTACGAATTATTCCTCTTTCCCAACATCGACAACTTCGTCGATATCAATGCCATTAAGATATTCTTGATTGGAAACCCTGTACCTACCCTGCTCGCAGATGCTTATCATTCCGTACACTTAAGGAATTTGTACACCGGAGGGATGATCACATGTTGTGTACCCTTGCTTTACAAGTGGTTCATTTCCCATCTACCCAAGTCTACTGCTTTTTGGGATCATAAGAACACTTTACGTTGGTCGCAGAGAATCATGTCTCTTACCAACTCTGACATAGACTGGTCAAATAGGATTTATGAGGGTGTAGAAATCATCGATCACTGTGGAAACTTCCCTAACGTACCTCTCATAGGAACTAAAGGTGGAATTAACTATCATCCAGTTCTAGCCCGTCGATGAGACATGTCTCACGGAATATTCATCTGGAAGGTCTTTTCTTCAAAGATGGAGAAAATGACAGAGCACTTAAGAAGGAAATAGTGCATGCCTGGAAACACATTCACAGAAAAGGACCAGAGTCTCTAGGAAAACTGGATTGTACCTCTTTGGAGCCTTATCTCCACTGGGTGCAAACTAGAGCTCTCAAGCTGAGGATGTCTTACCCTCGTCAAGAAGTTTTTCCGTTACAGGAATTTGTCCTGTATTTTATGTCTAATATGGAAAAACTCCAGGTCGCTCTTAACAAAATTCAGCGAGAGAGGAACTCTTGGAAAAACAAGTACATGACTCTCAACGTGGAGTGTGTCAAACTCCAGGAACTTTTAAAAGAAAAGAATGCTCTAATCGGAATATTAGAGCAACGTGTTGAGGAGAGTCGGGAAGATCAAAAGAACCTACTCACTCCTTTCATCTGGCAAAGAAATGATAACCCGACAACGGTTGAACAACCTCGATCTAAGAAAAGGAAGCTACCAAAACCTGCTTCTGAGCTCTCTTCAGAGAGGACTCAGAACCCTTAAGCTTAGTTGTAAAATACTGTACTTTTCTTTGTAACGTATCGCAATCCTTCAAATTCAATAAAACGGGGTTCTCCCCTCTCTGTATGATATTTGCAATTTATTCAAAGTTTCTTTTTTATTAACACTAAAAAACAAAAAATATATATCATTGCATTCATCATTCTCACATAATGCATTCTCTTGAGTCTCACGTCTATGTCTCGATTCTAGAATCAAACTGTCTCACTCGTACAATACTCGGGTGAATCGACAAAAGAAAATGGATGTTCTCGAGGAATAGAATAGAGAGCTAAGAGAAGAAATCGACGCTCTAAAGGACGATCTAAAGAAACTGCATAGTGATATGCAATCCCTGACAACAGCTCAGGAGCAACGTCAAAGGACTGTGATTTTGGAAATGATCTCTACACCGATAGTGAAGAAGTCACTTGAGGTACATCTGTGGTACAACATACCTCCGAGTCGGCCCTGGGGCATGCCACATAACTTTATTCCTGAAGGATACATTCCACCGGTCTCGGACGACCCAGACATTGTAGTAGGAGCCACTGGGCCTGAAGGTTACAAACTTCGGGAAAGTGAGGACGCAAGATTTACGACAGGAATTCCTGAAGATTACAAACTTCAGGGCTCTGAGGAATCCAGAGTCACAGCGGTAATGACCATACCACAAGCAGTGGTACACACTGTCCCGGGAGGACAGATTCCACAGACGGTTTCTGTTGGAAACGAGGAGATGTATGAAAAGATGAACGTGTTCTAGGAACAGTTCTTAGAGATGCAAAAGGAATTGCATGCTATTCGCGGTCAGGATTTATTTGGAAAGGACGCCGCCGACCTTTGCTTGGTCCTGAACAGGGCCGTCTTTGAGGGCGTGCAAAGCGGGCTACCGCACAGGGCCCAAAATTTTCCAGAATTAAATCGTGGCTAAAAAGTGCCTCACAAAATATTTCTTATGATTTAAACATAACAAAATAAGATCCATATTTATTTTTCCGTAATCAAACCATGACAAACCTACACAGGGCCTCCAAAATTTTGTGATGGCCCTGGTCCCGAATGTCAAAATTCCGCACAAATTTAAGGTGCCCGACTTTGAGAAGTACAAAGGCAACTCTTGCCCTCAAAGTCACTTGGTGATGTATGCTCGCAAAATGTCAACTCAGATAGAAAATTAACAGCTACTGATCCACTATTTTCAGGATAGTTTAACCGGTGCCGCTCTCAAATGGTACATGGGTTTAAACCGCACTAAGATCAACACTTTCAGAGATCTTGGCGCTGCCTTCGTCCAACTGTACAAGTATAACCTGGACATGGCACCTGACAGAGATCAACTCAGAATGATGTCTCAGAAAGACAAAGATACGTTTAAGGAATACGCTCAGAGATGGCGTGAATTTGCCGCCCAGATTTGTCCACCTCTTGAGGAAAAAGAGATGACAAAGATCTTTTGAAAACCTTAAGCTCATTCTACTATGACCGGATGGTCGCCAGTGAGCCCAGTGATTTCACCAAGATGGTAAATATGGGAGTATGCCTCGAGGAGGCAGTTCGCGAAGGACGGTTAGCCAAAGAGGCTGAACCCTCCAGCAGTACCAAAAGGTACAATACTGCTTTTCAAAAAAAGAAGGAACAGGAGATCAGTAATATCTCCCAAGGAAAAAAAGGCGACGGTACCAACCAGTAGCGGCGGTAACTCCTGCTATTAACCATGCGCCAGTTCCGACTTATCAACCTCAGGTTGCTCATAATCAACCTAATCAACAACAGTATCAACAAAGGACTCAACAACCTCTTCAGCAGGCTCATCCTCAATACAACAATAACAACCGCGCAGCGCGATCACCAGGGTTTGACCCTATACCCATGTTGTACGCGGAACTTTTTCCACAGTTACTGACCAAGGGGCACGTCCAGACCATGCCTCCTCTTGCCATACCGAAAAATTTGCCATTTTGGTTCAAAGCAGACCAAACTTGCCCTTACCATCAAGGAGGATCGGGGCACAATATCGAAAATTGTCTCCGTTTCAAATCTGATGTACAGAGACTTGTCAGGAACAGGGTCTTATCTTTTAAAGATACTAATCTGAATGTTCAGACGAACCCATTGCCACAGCATGACAAGGCTGCAGTAAATCTGATAGAGGAGGAATTTATCTGCAGTTATCAGACTCACGATGTACTCCAATTGGGGACCAATCTGGTCAGGATGTATTGCATACAGAGCGGGTACGGTCACGTACCACCTCACAACTATCACCAGTGTGATATCTGCTCTAAGAATAACCAAGGATGTTCGATAGTGCAGTTAGCTCTACAAGAATAGATGAATCTCAGATGGATTCAAGATCACAGAATCCGAGAAGTCAACATGGCTCATGCTAATCCCAACATTATTCAGAACCGCAATATTCTTGCGATGAATGTCAATTTGGTAGCTATGCACTCTAGGAAAAGTCAATAGAATAATCTGCTGCGACACGATTATGATGCCTGTCCTATCTGCTCAACAAGCAATCAGGGATGCTCATTCATACAAGAGGCCCTTCAACGTCAGATGGATCTCAGATGGATCCAGGACTATCAGGAAAGAAATACTCATCAAGTCAATATGGTTCAGATATTCGACATATGCTTGATGAACACCAGTCTGGTAGAACTTCATGCTAAGCAAGTCAGGCTCGGGTTTCTGGTTTCACATGATTATCAGGACTGCGAAGAGTGTCAAGAGGATGACCAAGGCTGTGTCCTTGTTCAAAGAACACTTCAACACTTATTAGACCACTGATGGCTTCCAGTTTATTTGGACGAAGCTACGCAGAAAGTCAGTATGACTGATGGAAATCCTAGTAGACATTAGAGTCAGGATGCATTGTATACAAAGCGGACGTGGCCGGGTTCCACCACATAACTATGAATGCTGTAGGGTTTTTTTTAGAACAACCAAGGCTGTTATCTTGTGTGGTCAACTCTTCAAAATCAGCTGGACCGAAAAGAGATTCGACCGTGTTCAAGTGCCAAGTCGATCAACGCGATACAAGACTATCTTCCTGATCCAAGTGAAGATGTTGTCATCATTTCCAATACTGAAATGGACAAAGATGTTTGCGCCATAATCCCTCTGCTCAACGAGTCGAAAGTTCCTCTTGACAGTAGGAAGATTCTCAACCTTAAACCAATTGAGGCTGAGTATGATGGTCAGAAAAATCAGAAGGTTCCAGTGGTGATTTACTTACCAGGACCATTACCGTACGAGTCATCTAAGGCGATCCCTTATAAATACGATGCTACAACATTTGAAAATGGAAAAGAAACTCCATTACCCTCTGTCATAAACATTGCCAACATCAGTCGAGTCACGCGGAGCGGTCGAATCTTCAACCGAGGAGTTGGAGAACCTGCCAAAGAGAAAGAAACTCAGGCAGAAGTTCCGAATCAGCAAATCGGGCAGTCTAGTATTCCCGAACTTTCAAAGAACAACGATGAGATGTTGAAGCTCATCTAGAGGAGCGAGTACAACATTGTAGACCAATTGTTGCAAACACCGTCCAGAATCTGTGTATTATCTCTCCTACTTAGTTCCGAAGCTCATAGGGAAGCTCTGCAGAAAGTCTTAGAGCAAGCCTACATGGAACAGGATGTAACTGTAGGACAGTTCGATAGTGTCATTTCAAATATCACTTCTTGCAACAACGCAGGATTCAGTGATGAGGAATTGCCGGAAGAAGGCAAAAATCATAACATGGCGCTTAACATTACAGTCAACTGTCAGGACGATGCTTTAGCCAGTGTACTGGTTGACACATGATCATCTCTAAATGTTATGCCAAAGTCGACTCTAACAAGACTATCATTTCAAGGAGCTCCGATGAGGGGCAGTGAGATCATCGTCAAAGCTTTTGACGGATCCAAAAAAATAGTTATCGGCGAAGTAGATCTTCCCATAACCATTGGTCCCCATACTTTTCAAGTCACTTTCCAGGTCATGGACATCCGGGCAGCTTACAGCTATTTATTAGGAAGACCTTGGATACACGACGCTGGGGCAGTTACTTCGACACTTCACCAAAAGCTGAAGTTCGTCAAGAATGACAAACTCGTCACAGTCTACGAAGAGCAAGCTTTAATAGTAAGCAATTTATCATCTTTCTCCTGTGTAGAACTAGAGGAGGTAGTTGGAACTCAGTTCTAAGCTCTTTTGGTGAGCAATGAGAATCTACCTGAGAAAGGAACGTCGATTTCGTCATACAAAGACGCACTTGAAGTAATCAAGAGTAACAACACAAAAGGATGGGGACAACTTGTGATTCCCACCGATAACAAGAAAAGAAAGGTTTAGGATTCTCCTCAACCTGTGCCCAGACTGCTAAGAAAGACGAAAGCTTTTGTCCTATTAAGAATTTCTTCCTCAGCAGAGGATTCCTTCACCCAGTGTCTCAAGAAGTACACACTATCAATGAGAGTAACTCCTTCGATATGGATGAAGAGTGGAAATCATATCTCAACGAGGATGGTTATTTGTCTCAGGGAGAGACACCTACACCATTTTTTTTCCACACAGAGTCCAAGATTCATACAGAGATCAGAGGTCAAAATGATGTACGGAGATTGTGATCCTGAGGGATGTCGTGCTCCACCTAACTCATTGGAAGATGATCCGATGTAGGATAACTTTGACTATGACTATTTTGACCCACTGGCTGACTTGCCTATCTAGCAGCCTTACCCAGAGGACTTGGGGCAAAAGAGTCAGCCCAACGAGGCATATCAATTAAGCAACATTAAAAAGAATACCTGTGTCCCTACCCAGTCATGGGATCAATACTCAGGCTATTCAGAGAACGCTCATCACAACGATGAACCTGCACAGACTGCAGGACAAGAGTTCATCAATTACGCTTTTCCAGAGGTCAACGTCGTCGAGGAAGATGACTCCTCTTTCCCCACAGAAGTTTGGGACACTTTAGGATAGCCAAGCAGAAAGTATGACTTCTTAATCAAGTATACTGCTCCTGAAAGCTCTCGTATCAAACTCGAAGATATCCAACCAACTGGATGGGGAGACTCCCCTAAGAACGAGGAAATTATGAAAAATACAACAGAAGAGTTCGTTTACGACAACTCTACCTGGGAAGAGGATTCCAATAATCCTGATTCGCTAGAAATCAGCGTCATTTCTGAGGACAAACCAAGAAAGAAGGTTCCTAACTTTGTGATTCACCGAGGAGTTCGTCGCCAATGGGTTGCTGTCGATGTTCCGAAAGTCGTCCATAAGTCTAAGTAATTGCTATCTTTATTTTGACCTTTCACCCTACCCAGGTGAAACGGGTGTTTTTATAGGGCTCGCTTTTCTGTAAATATCCCTTTTCGCTTCGCCCAAAGCGACAGAGTTTTGTTTTATAGGGCTGTAATTTCAAGAATCAAAAAATCAAGAATAAATAAAATTTCATTCTGTAATTCCCGCATAAATTGTTGTTTTCTCTTTTCGCTTTTTCGAAAATGGTAATTTTAAAACAAACTCAATAATAAAAACAAGCATTTTTTCAATACACTGCACACCACGCTTGCATTCTCTCTATCTCTTCTAAAAACAAATCATCACGCCTTGCAGATTGCATGTTTTAAACTCCGTTGAAACATACGATTCCATGCCTTCTCCCAACTTTGAATTCCTGGTATTTAAAGCTGAAGAAGAAGAGGACGCAGAAATTCCAGAAGAGATCTCCCGATTACTCAGACAAGAGGAGAGGTCTATTGAGCCTCACAAGGAGCCGTTGGAAACGGTAAATTTGGGTTTAGAGGAAGAGAGAAAAGAAATCAAGATTGGAGCACTGCTCGATCCGACAGTCAAAGAAGACTTGATCAAACTTCTCAAAGAATTTCCCGATGTATTTGCTTGGTCCTATCAGGACATGCCAGGGTTGGATACCAGCATCGTGGAACATCATTTGCCGTTAAAATCAGAATGTCCGCCAGTAAATCAAAGGATGAGAAGGACTCGTCCAGACATAGCTATCAAAATCAAAGAGGAAGTGAAGAAACAGATAGACGCTGATTTCCTTGCCACCTCAGAATATCCTCAATTGCTAGCTAACATAGTGCCAGTTCTGAAAAAGGACGAAAAAGTCAGAATGTGTGTAGATTACAGAGATTTGAACAGGGAAAGTCCAAAGGACGACTTCTCATTACCACACATTGACATGCTAGTAGACAGTAAACCAAATTCAATGTATTCTCCTTTATGGACGGATTCTCGGGCTATAATCAAATTAAAATGGCACCGAAAGACATGGAGAAAACTTCCTTTATTACCCCCATGGGGCACCTTTTGTTACAAGGCGATGTCGTTCGGTTTGAAGAACGTTGGGGCAACCTATCAAAGGGCCATGATGACTCTGTTTCATGACATGATGCACAAAGAGATCGAGGTGTATGTCAATGATATGATTGCCAAATCAAAAACAGAGAAGGAACACGTTGAACATTTATTGAAATTGTTCGAACGTCTAAGAAAATACAAATTACGCTTGAACCCTAACAAGTGTACATTCGGTGTTCGCTCAGGAAAGCTCCTAGGGTTCATCGTCAGCCAGAAAGGGATTGAAGTTGATCCTGACAAGGTCAAGGCCATTCAAGAAATGCCTTCATCTAAAACAGAGAAACAAGTCATAGGATTTCTCGGACGACTGAATTACATCTCGAGGTTCATATCCCTCATGACCGCGACTTGCGCAACAATTTTCAAACTACTCAAAAAGAATCAAAGCTGTGAGTGGACAGAAGATTGTCAAAAAGCTTTCGACAGTATTAAGGAATACTTGTTGAACCCACCAATTTTATCACCTCCAGTGAAAGGAAGACCACTGATCATTTACCTGACAGTCTTGGAAGACTCGATGGGATGTGTACTTGGCCAACAAGACGAAACCAAAAGGAAAGAGTTTGCCATTTACTATTTAAGCAAGAAATTCACCGACTGTGAAACTCGGTACACTATGCTTGAGAAAACTTGATGCACTTTAGCTTGGGCAGCTAAACGTCTTCGCCAGTACATGATTTTCCACACTACTTGGTTGGTCTCCGAGATGGATCCAATTAAGTACATCTTTGAGAAACCTGCTCTTACGGGAAGGATTGCCCATTGGCAGATGTTACTATCAGAATACGACATTGAGTACCACGCTCAGAAAGCCGTTAAAGGAAGTATTTTAGCCGATCATTTGGCTCATCAACCGATTGACGATCAGGAATCAGTCGTGTTTGACTTCCCAGACGAAGATGTCATGTATCTGAAAATGAAAGATTGCGATGAACCGCTACCCAGTGAAGGGCCAAAACCAGGATCCCAATAGGGATTAATTTTTTACGGAGCTGTCAACACTTACAGAAACGGAATTGGGGCAATCGCTGTTACCCCTCAAGGTACCCACATTCCTTTCACTGCCAGATTAACATTCAAGTGTACAAATAACGAGGCCGAATACGAAGCATGTATCATGAGTCTC
The DNA here is from genome assembly GCA_022829125.1 of Lathyrus tuberosus. Taxonomy (NCBI): domain Eukaryota; kingdom Viridiplantae; phylum Streptophyta; class Magnoliopsida; order Fabales; family Fabaceae; genus Lathyrus; species Lathyrus tuberosus. Next base: position 3,040,087 of record JALAZF010000233.1, read on the forward strand.
GAGGAAGCGATCGACTTAAGGATCAAAAACTTGGATGTTTATGGCGACTCAGCCCTGGTTATCAATCAGATCAAAGGATATTGGAACACATACCAATCAGGACTGATTCCTTACAAAGATTACGCGAGAAGGTTGTTACCATTCTTCGATAGAGTCGAGTTTCACCACATCCCTCGTGAAGAAAATCACATGGCTGATGCATTAGCCACCCTCTCTTCCATGATTAGTTGATAAGTGCAAAATGTACCTATTTTTGTATATAAGTTTTGTTGCACTTATGTTATTTTGTGTTAAAATTGGTTGAATAAACCCCATTTTATGTGTAAATACGTTTACTTTACGTTTTCGTGTATATTGCATTTTATTGTAAATATCATTGAGTTTAATTGATTTTATCTCATTTTTGTAGGTATTCAAGCAATAAGATTTTGCCATTGTTGTAAAGAGCATTGAATAAGCTTTCCAACGCTTCCGACCGTGCGTCAATCCGAGTTACGGTTCAAAAGTTATGAAGAAAACAAGTTCTGGTTTGCTGTCATGTTCACTGGGCGAACTGGAGGCGAGCGTATTCGCTGGGGAGTTCGCAAAGCGAACTCTGGGGCGAATGAAAAGTTCCCGGAAGCGTGAAAAACACGATTTTGGCAGTAGATAAGGCGGTACCCATTTTTTCCTATAAAGTCACATTTTTAGATTTTTTTAGGTTATGTTTTGGGGTATTTGTTCCCAATTCATCAAACCTTCATTTTTGGTAGTTTAGAGCTTAGAAAAGCTTCAATGGAGGTTGCAAATCGACGATTGAGGGCGGATGATTCTTGGATCGTGATTGACACCGCGAGAGATTTTGATTCCTCTTCTCTCTTCCCTTTGTAGTTTCCATTTGTTGTGAGTTTGTATGTAAGTTTACCTTGATTATATGTATATTTATTGCTCATGGTGTTGTATAAAACTCATTTTACAAATTAATGTTGATGATTGCTTTCTTTATTTGGGTTTGAGTTGCGGTAGACATATCCTCTTTGAATCCGGATTTAGGATGAACATCTATTAGGTTCTAGATTCTAGAGATAGATTTAGGCTTAATATTCACTTGGGTATCGATTCTTAATGCTTTCGTGTGGTCGAGTTGCATGAGACATCATCGATGAGGCGATGCGGTTGTTCTCTCAACTTTGCGTTAGACATAACCTTTGTTGTGAGCGATACGTGATAATGTTGACAAGTGATTTAGGTTGCATACAACTGGGTAAGTTTAAGTATTTGATAGGGTAGATGAAATGTAAACTCGAGAGTTCTCTACTCTTCAAGAATGAATTCTTTTTCTGTTCATAAGTTTTATTTCCCGCATTTACTTTAAACCAATTTTAAACCCCAAACTCATTAACATTGATATTGTTGAACGGCAGTTCAATAGCCAATCTCTGTGGACTCGATAAATTCCCGGAAAAATACTTCCAAATCTTTTTTATGCTTGCCGCTATTCCGCATTAACAAAATGGCGCCGTTGTCGGGGATTGGTTTTTATTGAACTCGTATTGCGATAGTTTCTTTGTTTTTGATTTTTGTAGATATCGTATATATTGTATATTTTCACTTGTTTATATTGATACTTGTATATTTTAACATTTGTTCAAGTGTTAGGTTAGGACACTTGCTTTTGGTTTGCACGGTGAGGCATCACCATGGCATGAATGAAGGAAGTTACTAGCTAAGCACAGTAAAGGCGTCGAGCTTATGACGTAAAATAAGCATGTTGTATTATTCTCTTTTGTTGTTGTTTAGCTTAGGTAGTGTGGTGAACTTTTATTAAACAAGTTGTACTCGGATTGTTCGTAAAATTCTTAAATCCTCACTTTACAACTTGTTTAATGCATTTTCACCCGGTCATTTAGTTTGTTTATATTAATGGTCTTTGTGTTTGTCAATGAGCTTGTTTTGAGTAGCTTGAGGTAATTTATGGTGATGTTCCAAGTTTGATTGTTTCAACTTGCGGATGTATGGTAACGATATTGTTATGTTTTGTACATGTCCAAGGTATGTGTTTATCGCTTTCTTGACTTTAGCATACTCATGATACTTAGGCTTTTTACAAACTTCTATTCCATTCATTATTTTCTATACTTATTCATATGTGAATCACTTTAGTTTCCACCTTTTTTGTGAGGAAGCCTTCTATTGTTCATATATGCGCGGAGTACCAACATTCTTGTTTTAACTGGATTTTATTATGCTTAATCTTTTGTTTGTGTTGATTATATGAAAGCATGAAAGGATCAAGGCATTTTGTTTCATTTTGAGCACAACTAACTTAGCCAAATAGTCAATTCACCTTGTGAGTGTGTGATCATTTGTAACCCCTTTGTGCCTTTTTATCATTATACATGTTGTTTGAACTTAATACTCGTCTATGAGTATTGAATTCACTTTTTGTATGGATTTTGATTGATTGTTTTTTTCTTGAACCCTCAACTTTGTGTTGTTGTATGAATATTTGCCTTGCCTTGGAAAGTAGGGAGTATTCACATGATGATGTGGTTGAATTCAAGTTGGAGAGAGAATGGTTGTTTACTAATTGGTTGGTTTCTATGAGGTTGAAAAAGAAAAGAAAAAAAGAGAAAAATATGAAAAAGAAAAAGAAAAAAAAAGAAAGAAAAGAAAATCCTTGTGAAAGGAAACAAAAAGAGTTCAAATAATTGTGCTAAATAAGTATTGTATTTTGTGTAACACTTAGGATTTTGGAAGAAGTTGATTGGAATTTTATGTTTGAGTCTTTGTGAGTTGATCACTCCCTTAGGTTTAGGCAAATTTTTGTTTCAATTACCTTTAGAAATTACCCCTTGTTTGTTTTCCCGACCACGTTACAACCTTGAAAGCCCTTATGATTCTTGCCTTTTTATGTTCAATGTGAATTTTTGGATGGATGCATAATTTAGTCTTTTGTTTGCAAGATTGTTGTGTGAGTGAAAAGTACCTCATTTTGTGTTTTTCATCTACCGGTGATTGTTTTTGCTAGGTGTGATTCATGTTGGAACTTGTGTTGTTTTAGAATGTTTGGCATGATTTTTGTATTTTGCATTTGTTTCGTGACTATGTTGTCGTTGTAGTTTAGTTGTAAGTATTTACTTTGTGTGTACCGTTTTTCATTTGAACCATTCATTTGCCCATTTTTCAAACCCTGTTGATTCGTGATTCTTTGGTTATTGCTTTTGTTTCTTTGAGTCGCTTGATTCTTGTTTGAGGACAAACTATTATGTAAGTTGGGGAGAGTTGATAAGTGCAAAATGTACCTATTTTTGTATATAAGTTTTGTTACACTTATCGTTACTTTGTGTTAAAATTGGTTGAATAAACCCCACTTTATGTGTAAATACGTTTACTTTACGTTTTCGTGTGTATATTGCGTTTTCTTGTAAATATCATTGAGTTTAATTGATTTTATCTCATTTTTGTAGGTATTCAAGCAATAATATTTTGCCATTGTTGTAAAGAGCATTGAATAAGCTTTCCAACGCTTCCGACCGTGCGTCAATCCGAGTTACGGTTCAAAAGTTATGAAGAAAATAAGTTCTAGTTTGCTGTTATGTTCGCTGGGCGAACTGGAGGCGAGCGTATTCGCTGGGGAGTTCGCCAAGCGAACTCTGGGGCGAATGAAAAGTGCCTGGAAGCATGAAAAACACAATTTTGGCAGTAGCTAAGGCGGTATATGTTTGCTAGGCGAACCCTGGAACCCATTTTTTCCTATAAAGTCACATTTTCAGATTTTCTTAGGTTATGTTTTGGGGTATTTGTTCCCAATTCATCAAACCTTCATTTTTGGTAGTTTAGAGCTTAGAAAAGCTTCAATGGAGGTTGCAAATCGATGATTGAGGGCGGATGATTCTTGGATCGTGATTGACACCGCGAGAGATTTTGATTCCTCTTCTCTCTTCCCTTTGTAGTTTCCATTTGTTGTGAGTTTGTATGTAAGTTTACCTTGATTATATGTATATTTATTGCTCATGGTGTTGTATAAAACTCATTTTACAAATTAATGTTGATGATTTCTTTCTTTATTTGGGTTTGAGTTGCGGTAGACATATCCTCTTTGAATCCGGATTTAGGATGAACATCTATTAGGTTCTAGATTCTAGAGATAGATTTAGGCTTAATATTCACTTGGGTATCGATTCTTAATGCTTTCGTGTGGTCGAGTTGCATGAGACATCATCGATGAGGCGATGCGGTTGTTTTCTCAACTTTGCGTTAGACATAACCTTTGTTGTGAGCGATACGTGATAATGTTGACGAGTGATTTAGGTTGCGTACAACTGGGTATTAAGTGAAGTATTTGATAGGGTAGATGAAATGTAAACTCGAGAATTCTCTACTCTCCAAGAATGAATTCTTTTTCTGTTCATAAGTTTTATTTCCCGCATTTACTTTAAACCAATTTTAAACCCCAAACTCATTAACATTGATATTGTCGAACGACAATTCAATAGCCAATCTCTGTGGACACGATAAATTCCCGAAAAAATACTTCCAAATATTTTTGTTGCTTGCCTCTATTCCACATCAACATTAGTGTAGGTTAATGGAACGACGTACCTAAGATTGACGTGATGCACCTAGAAAGGCCCGCTTACATCTTCACAATCGAAGCTGTCGTATACGACAAACCTTGGTACCACGATACCAAGTGCTTCCTTCAGACACAGGAATACCCACCTGGGGCATCGAGAAAAGACAGAAAAACTCTCAGGAGACTGTCTGGAAACTTTTTTTTGAACGGTGATACACTCTATAAGAGAAACTTCAACATGGTTCTGCTTTGCTGCATAGACAAACTAGAAGCAAACGTGTTGATGAAAGAGATTCACGAAGGATCCTTTGGCACTCATGCCAACCGACATACAATGGCGAGAAAAATCTTAAGAGCAGGGTACTATTGGTTGAAAATGGAATCCGACTGCTACAAGTACCTGCGAAAATGTCACAAGTGTCAGATATACGCTGATAAAATCCATGTACCGCCAACGTATCTCAAAGTTCTTTCTTCCCCGTGGCCTTTTTCCATATGGGGAATCGATATGATTGGCATGATTGAACCTAAGGCTTCAAACGGACATCATTTCATTCTAGTTGCCATTGACTACTTTACCAAGTGGGTCGAAGCAGCGTTGTACGCTAATGTAACCCGACAGGTGGTAGTCTGCTTTATCAAAAACAATCTCATCTGCCTTTATGGTGTTCCAAGCTAGATCATTACTGGCAATGGATCGAACTTGAACAATAAGGTGATGAAAGAGTTGTGTGCTGAGTATAAGATCGAACACCATAACTCATCTCCCTACCGACCTAAGATGAACGGCGCAGTAGAAGCGGCTAATAAGAACATTAAAAAAATGGTTCAGAAGATGGTTGTAACCTACAAAGACTGGAACGAAATGCTCCCCTTTGCTCTTCATGGTTATCGCACATCTGTCCGCACTTCAACAGGGGCAACCCCTTTCTCTTTAGTATATGGCATGGAGGCTGTACTCCCCATAAAAGTAGAGATCCCATCAATCAGGGTATTGATGGAAGCTAAGCTAACAGAAGCTGAGTGGTGCCAAAGCAAGCACGACGAATTGAACCTGATCGAAGAAAAACGAATAACGGCTCTATGCCATGGTCAGCTGTATCAACAAAGAATGAAAAAGGCGTTTGACAAAAAGGTCTGAACCCGCGTCTTCAGAGAAGGAGACCTGGTGCTAAAAAAGATACAATCATTCCTCTCTGACTCTCGGGGCAAATGGACTCCGAATTATGACGGCCCCTATGTGGTCAAGAAAGCCTTCTCAGGCGGTGCCTTGAGACTCGCAACCATGGATGGAGAGGAATTTGCCTGCCCCACGAATGTTGATGTAGTCAAGAAATACTTCGCCTAAAATAAAAAAAAACGCCTCGGTGGATTGAAAACCTGAAAGGGCGGTCCAGGCAAAAGTTAGAGACATAATCCAAAAATCATCCCGGTGGATTGGAAATATCAAAGTACAATCCAGGCAAAAATTAGGGATTCATGGCAAGTAACTACATTCAACACAGGTAAATTCCCCAGCAGTATTACTTTCCATCAGGAAAAGACTTTCGTCAGGGTCATCTTCGACAGAAGCCCAGAATGTCCCGAATTCAAAGTTGGTAGAAGGATAACGGTCGTTATGTTTAAATGTAGCCCTTTTCCCATAAATTACCATTTTAAAACTTTGCAAATACTCTACGGTATCACGCGCTTGGCTGATTACCATCCTATCAATAAAATTTGAGCCCTTGTGCTTTTGTTTGCAACTCTTATTTATTTTTGCTTTATAGAATGACATTTAACATGCTCAACGATTCTTGAAATAAAACAAAAATGAATTTACTTGCAAAAATTTTCTGCTTTTAAAAATGAGGATGGCATTTCCTTTTGACTTTAAACATCTGAAAGCACATCGACAACTTCCCCAGAAGTGATTCAACTTCAAAGTGCAGATTCAAAGTACTCCTTCTCAACCAGTTCACCTGACTGAAGGATCAACAATTTCTTCCACCCGGCAGAGTGCTTACCTCCTAATACCGATCAACAATCTCTTTCTCCCCCGCGGAGTCTACTTCTCCTAAGTAAAGCAGTATTGCTATCTTGAACCATTGGTACCTTTCATTCCCCGCAGCGGTCGAATATCTAATCCAGTTCATTCACTAGTCTGTATGTCGTGTCTGTTTTGTCAGCATAAATATACATACATCATGCATTATCGATTCATATTCATGTTCATATTGCATCACTATCACTCTGGTCAGTTTCACTCCCAAGTGATAAAGTCCTCTCGTCGGTTGAGTCGTCAGTACTTTCCTCGTCAGGAAATGTTTTGTCTGAACACTCTCTCTCCGATTTACTTCTAGATTGAAATCGTCCTCGACTACTTTGATAACTTGAACCTCTAAAGGAAAAGAAAACGTCTAACGGACATCCTTTGGAACATCACTCTCCATCTTTGGAGATGATATCTTTGCTTTCCCGGATTAAGGAAGATCCCCAGAGAAAACCTCTTAACCAATGACTCTCGACAATACATCGGTCTTTCTCCAAAGAAACTCGATGTTAATAAAGTCATCTGCACCTTAAATTTGGGCCACGTCACATGGCGTTTCTTCGTGAGAATTCTGGAGAAAAGTGTGATATCCCCAAGCAAAAAGCAGTCTCTCAGAAGACTCGTTTTCCCCAGTAGAGTCAACAAATTGCATCTCCAATAGAGAAGTTTGCACACCTCTACAACTCAGACCCGTGGGATTTCCCCAGCAGGTCTGACATCAAATTTTCCATCAAATGGCATCTCCCACTAAAACTCAGTGAGAAGTTTGATAAAAAAAACCGCTATGGATAGCATCCCTTGTCAAGAAAAAAGAAACTCGACAAGAAGAAACTGAGACCAGTTCCTTGGTAGGAAACCAGGATCGAGGGGAAGTTTTTTCAGAAACTGAGACCAGTTCCTTGGTAGGAAACCAGGATCGAGGGGAAGTTTATTGACAAAAGAAACTGAGACCAGTTCCTTGGTAGGAAACCAGGATCGAGGGGAAGTTTTACCTTTTCTAAATATTAACGCTTAGCAAAAGAAGATGAATGAGTAAACCGCCATTAGGGATGGCAACGCGTCGGGTCGGGTGCGGGTTTCACACTACCCAAACCCACACCCGAAATCACCACCTGAACCCGAACCCAAAGGCTATTCGGGTGGCAAAATAACACCCACGCCCACAACCGCTGGGTTCGGGTTTTTCATCCTAAACCCGAACCCGTAGCAAAAACACAAAAATATAATAGCAACACTAAAATTTGAAACACAAGAATTCCATCAAGGTCTCTCAAATAAATTAAGGAATTAAATTACAACTTTCCATCAAGTTTGGTAACATTATAATTAAAATTAAGGTCTTCAACATCTTGACATTACAATTAAAATTAAAGTCTACATATATATATATAGGGGCACTTATGTAATTTCATGTCTAAGCGGGTGTGGTTTCGGGTTTCGGGTGCAGGTTTCACACTACCCAAACCTGCACCCGAAATATCGGGTGGCACCCGAACCCAGTCAACTCGGGTTTTCACCCGTTGACTCGGGTTTGGGTGCGGGTGGGCCCCACGGGTTTGGGTCTGCCTGCCATCCCTAACCGCCATTCATAGACACCGCCAAAATTTCGGGTATTTCGATATTTAATCCTCTTGCACCCTAAATGTCCGAATATCTTCGCCATTCACACCTTCGTGCCCAAGAAGATTAAATAGGGGCATCTGTCATACCCCAAATTCTGACCTCTAGGATTTCCCATCATTATGAGAATCCTTACCATAATATGGATATACCATCATGCCTCATCAATCTCCTCAAAGATAGTTGAGCATTCACTATAATCAAGAATTAGGGTTTACATCCCTCTCTGATCATTTGGACAAAAGATCAATCAAGTAATGGCTTGATCTTCAACTCGTATAACCCCTCAAACATCCATGAAGGATCAAGGAGTCTCCCATACCAAGAATCATGCATAGTTATGCAACATTCCAAGAGGATCAAGCCTCAGGATCGCCAGTGTCACCAAATTAGGGTTTGGTCGACCAAGGCCTCCAGATGAAAATTTTCATCTGGGCATGAGCCAATACCTCAATATATGGTCCAATAAGCTCAAAATAATCTCAAGATCCCATCCACAATGGCAAAGTCACCTTGAGGGACCATCTATCAAAAAAATTAGGAATTAGGGTTTTGACCTAATTCAACCCTTGAGTTAACTTGTGAAGCAAGACATGACTTGAAACTTCAAAATGAACTTTAAGGACCTGAAATACATCACATTGACATGTCTACAAGATTTTATTGACTCAAAGAGCTCAAATCATAAGCCACAAGAACTCAGAGCCATCTGATCACAAGCTAGGGTTTTTAATGAAAAAGTCAACCTTACCATTGACTGTTGACCTACCCTTGTTCTCAAACCTTGTGGAAGGGTCCAAGACATTCCTAAATACCCCTTGAGGCCATCTATGAAGTTTAATTAGGCCTAAGGATTGATTTCACCAAAGGATCACAAAGTCAAAGTTTCATCTGATGAAAAGTCAACTATACAAAAATCCAAGTTTGATTGTTTGAAATTTTGGTCAACCAAGGTTTCCTTAACCCTAAAATGATGTTAATGTGTGATTTGAATCATCATTCATCAAGAAAAATCAAAGAAAGTGAATTAACTTGTAAAAGGGGTCATCTTAGAAACTTAGAATTTTTCAAAGTTATGGAACAAAGTGGTTAGGGTACCAACTTTGCAAGGCCATATATCCTAAACCACAAGGCCTTTTTCTCCCATTCAAAGCTCAGATTGTAGTCCATCTTACATACTTCAAATATGTCAAATACAAGAGATTCCAATTCCTTATGGATTTTGAGTTATTGGTGGAGCAAAATCAGAAAAACAAGGATTTGACATGTTTTCTAACACTTAGTGAAATTTTTACTAAGTCAGAATCTGTTTCACTTTTTCCTAAATGTTGAGTCATTTTTCAACCAAATGCAATATGCTTCAAAACCAAAGTTGGACATCACATTAAAGTAGGATACATCAGCTTTCCAAATTGTCCAAGAACACCCTCAAACTCCCTCTGAGCTAGGAATTGTGAACCTCACAAGTTGCCTTGCTGCAAACTGTTTTCATGGCAGCATTAGGCAGATTTTGCACATTTCTTGTGCCACACGAGTTATTTGTCCAATTTTATCATCTTCAAGGATTATATTGAAGCAAAGATCTCTGAGCTACCAGCCTTGCAAGTCCAAAATATCATCATTGGGATGTGACATTCAAAGTCCAAAAATCCAAAACTTTCAAGTTTGTCATGAGACATTTAAAGGATGCATAGAGCTGGCATGTATCAGTCCATGATCAACCAAATGAGTCAAGCCTTATCCCTGCAACAGAAGACCATAGGCTTGTGCTCTAATCTCAAGTCAATGGCTAAATTAGACTTGAGATTCCCTTTGATCCACATTGGTCACAGCCCTGTACAAGTTGCCATTCACTATTGCAGCCAAAACAAACTTGCTCTACTATAAATAGAGCTCATTTGTGATCAGTTCAAGTACACCAAAGCCCCCAAACTGAGGCTTTACTCAAAATTACACTTTCACTCCAAAAATACCTTCTAATGTAAGTTACAATCGGGTTTTGAGTTAGAGTGTGTTTCCAACCAAACCAATCACACACACACCTCACAAACATCATATGTGAGCTGATCAAACACTAAACCAACATCTGGAACACCAAATTCACAAAATCATCATCCATTTGCTCAAGCTTTTAGCAGAGTTGCAGTTAGGGTACCACAGTCGGTTCCAGCTCATTTCAAATCAATCCAAGCATTCAAACACTTCCTTTGAGGTACAAGGAAGCTGTCCAAATCATTGGAACTCATCTGTACAACCTCCAAACCAGAATTCGATTCTCACTTGCAGAGGTAAAACTTGAACTCTCAAACTCAATGAATCATGCATCATAAACATGTTTTCTTGTTACCATTGTGTTTCTGAATGTTTGTAGATCATTTACCCTCAATCTATTGTTGTTTACAGGTTGTGTATAGGATTTTATTAAGTTCATGCCAATTTTAGGGTTCTTCAAGTTGTATCATGATATGTTCTGATTCAATTAATTTCAATAAAATTGGGTATTTCGATTGTGTTCCTCATCTAAAAATACACAATTTTCATATTTGGATCATGTGAAATGGTTGAGAGATGAGTGAGATATGAGCCTTCACGTATCTGAGCTTGAGGTTGAAGATGGTCATGGCGCCATGTTTCAAAAATCCAACTTGTTTTACTATATAATTTTTTCTTTCCATATTATTCTTGAATTGGCATTGTGCCCCAGTGGTTGATCAACTAGTTTGTGTGTATTGGCGAGCGAAAGGTCTGGGGTTCGAATCCCCTTCGCTCCAGACCTCTTTTTTATCACTTGTTTCTTTTTTATTTTTCATATTATTTTTATTAATGATTTGAAAAATTAATTTCTTATTCAATTTTAATCATTTTTTATTGGTTCTTTTTCTATAAAATCACAAAAATATTAAAATATTTTATTCTATAAAAAAATCAGATTTATATTATTTATTTAATATAGTTGGTATTTTTGTGAATAAATTCACTTTTATTGTTTTTTTAAACATTTAAAAAGTGAATTCTTATCTTGAAAATCAAAATAAAATGAGTTCTAAATCATCTTGTGATTAAAACCTCATTTTTCAAACCTTAACCAAAAATCACAAGGAGTTTATTTGAACTTATTTGGTGTTTTTATCATTTTTTTATTAATTTTCTTTAAAGGATTACTTTAAAAAAAATGGAATTAGGGTTTCTTTGATTTTTGATCCTTATCAAACATTTCAAAACACTTTTGGGCCTCTAATAGAGTGTAAGTCTCATCCCTTTGTAAATAAACCAATTTGAGCCTCACACATTGTATAAGTCCCTCTGTACATTTCCAAAGATTGGCGCGATCATCGCCTTTTTAACAAAATCAACTGGGCTTCTCCTTGAGCTATAAGTCCCATCTTTATTCATTTTCAAACTTTTTGGGCCTATAATAGAGTGTAAGACCCAATCCCTTTTCAACCAAAATAATTTTGGGCCTCCTTCAATGTATAAGTCCCACTGTATTTTCAAAAACCTCGGCGCAATCGCAAGTTAAAAATCAAATAACCTGGGCCTCTCCTTGAGCTATAAGTCCCATTACTTTTCTTAAAAACACTTTTGGGCCTCTAATAGAGTGTAAGACCCAACCCCCCTTTGTACATAAATAAATTTTGGGCCTCAGTCATTGTATAAGACCCGATCCAGTTTTCAAAATAAACATTGCGATCATTGTTTTCATCTGGGCCACTCCTTGAGTTGTAAGTCCCATACTTTGTACAAAAATAATCTTTGGGCTCTCTCTTAGAGTATAAGACCCAACTCTCTTTGTAAATACTCTGTTAATCATACAGTTTGTATTCAAATAAATCATCAGGGCATCTCTTGTTGAATAAGCCCCAACTTTTCTGTTTTGAAATAACTATTATCAAAACTTGTTTCAATTTCTTTGAACAACTAACATTACAGCATGGAAGCTTGCTCACCTGTAAGTTTTTATCTGCTTTCATTTACATTTTATTCATATATATAACTGTATTGTGGGAAGTTGCTCACCTGTAAGTCCTTCTTTCATATCCTTTTAAATACTTGTCATATATCAACTGTATATGTACTTGTATATCTGTTTAGAGTTTTCCCCAGCAACTAAGTCTAGAATTAGGTAAAGCCAGTTGTTTACTCTCTCAATACAGTCAAACATAGATCCCCCATAGGATTCCAGATGCAGTCTTGCCTTCTCTTGGGCTTAAACAATATAGAACAAAGAGAAAGGCAGTATTCTCGGTGAACCTTTTCTCAGACTGTCACTATTAGAAATTGTCAAAGAAATTCAATTTCCACAGAGAGGATTAATTCCCGGTGAAACTTCTCTTGAATTTCTTCAAACTCTAGAACTGTTCACACAAGGAAGGATTAATTCCCGGTGAAACCTTTCTTGAACATTCTTAAGTTTGGACCCACAGGCTTCCTAAAAGCATCCCCAGCCTCCTCTTGGGCTTTGTACAAGGACCCTCCGGCTTCTTAGAAGTTTTCAGCTTCCTCTTGGGCTTAGTACAAGGACCCAGAGACCTCCTACAGGTATAGGAATAAAACCTAGTCATCATTTGCTAGAGCAGTCTTTCTGAGTCAAAACAACAGACCAGTTCAGGGTTGACCTTAATCCCTTAACTTACCAGCCTTCTCTTGGGCATAATAAAAAGACCATTCACATTCAGAGAACCAATTTCTCAATACCAGTAGACTTGTACAGTCTCATACCCTTTGGATTTCCCATTTTCTTAAAGAACAGGAAAATAACCCTGATCATCTGATCAAATCTCCAAACAGAAATAAAACCAACAGTTTTCATAACTTAAACCTTTCCTTTAATTTTCCACATCATTGGGTCAATTACTGTAAACTCACCAATAACCCTTACCAGAGGAAAGAATTCTCAACTGTCACATTTTCAATTGAATCCCTAGCATGGGTCATTTCACTGTCACAATCCTCATCAGAACCTCAAGGTCTCTGATATCTTAACTCTTCTATAAACCCCAGCAAGAGTTAATCACCAATATGGACCTGTCTCTGGATTTCAATAATCCTCAGCAGAAGTCAGCCTCCTCTTAGGCTTTGTATAAAGATTTCTATCTTTGTTTTCCCCCAGCAAAGATAGCCTCCTCTTAGGCTTTATATAAGGAATTTCCCCAGCAAAACTAGCCTCCTCTTAGGCTTTATATAATGATTTTTCCCTGCAGAACTAGCCCCCTCTTAGGCTTTGTATAATGATCATCCCTCAGCAGTCAGCCTCCTCTCAGGCTTTGTATAATGATAAACACCTCAATTGAGTCCCCACTTTTAGCCTCAATCTTAGGCTTTGTACAAGACACCCCCTCAAAAATCTCTACAGTAGAGTCAGTCATCCTTTTTTGCCTCAATCTTGGGCTTTGTACAAGATAGATAATAACACTCCCTAAATAGAGTCAGCCTCAATCTTGGGTTTTGTACAAGACAGATATTCTCCAACTAAGTCACTTTTAGCCTTAATCTTGGGCTTTGTACAAGACACATATAAATATCTCCCCAGTGGAGTCATCTTTCTTTAGCCTCAATCTTGGGCTTAATACAAGACAGATAAAATCTTTTCCCTAAAGAGTCAAATCTCTCTCAGCCTCAATCTTGGGCTTTGTACAAGACACCAAATAAACACTCTCTTGTTGAGTCAGTTAAATCTCCAGCCTCCTCTTAGGCTTTGTATAATGATTTTCCCCAGTGGAATCCAATCAACCTCTTAGCTTCAACCTTGGGCTTCAATCAAGGCACACAAAAATCAACACCCCCTCAGAGGAAATCAAAATCTCTGCAGGAAGATATTTTCTCTGTTTAATCACATCAAAACATTCAATCAAAACAAAACCCTAAATCCAGATAACTGCTGTAAGTGGCACACTTGTTGATACAAACATCCAAGCTGTCTGTCCATCATTATCCTGGTTAAAACCTCATCTAATTGCTGTAAGTGGCAAGCCTCTGGATACAAGCATCCAAGCCCATGTCCCTCTTTTAGCATGAATTCCTAAGGAAAAATGGCATTGCTCAACACTGAGTTAAAGTTTTCTCCTTCAGGATAAACCACCTGTAAAGGCAATTATGGCATTGCTGGTCTCCATGCATTCCAGTTAAAGTAATTCTCCTTTATAATCAAACTAGTTACTCAAACAACTGTGATTAACAGATGAGATATCTCTCTTTAGAGATGACAAATTCTCTCTCAGTCAAAACCTTTTAGCTTCAATCTTGGGCTTTGAACAAGACATAAACAAACAACCTTTTAGCTTCAATCTTGGGCTTTGAACAAGACACCAGACATCTGTTTCTTCCTTAGAATAGGAGGAATTACGATCGCTCTGATTTCCCTATACTCCATAACAGGGAATACGTAGGCATAAGATTGCAATAATCTTAGCGAGCACACTAAACAAAAAACCTTAGGTCCCTGACCTTACCAAAAACATCGGAAAACCCGAAAAACAACAAAACTCTCTCTCAGACATTCCACCAAGACAAAATTTTCCCATTTCACAGGCAAACACAATCAAGTATCAAATCTGATCCTAATACTATCATCTCGTGGATAACCATGTATAGGATGGGTAATTGACAACTCCCCATTGTATAACCTGACCCCGGACTCCCCAATCTATGTCAAGCGTTTGTTCAGTTAAACAAATGCGTGCAAGGTTTGTTTTAGATAACTTTCCCTTTCCCTTCTAGCTTCATGGGATAAATAAGTAATCAGAAAGTAACACCCAATGTTTCCTCCCATTGAGGTGAGGAAAGCCCAATTTCAGCGATAAGGTGGTCGCGTCCCCGACAAAAATTGCTAGCTACAATGGTGAAGTGACAAAAAAAGATACCTCTGTCACATACAGTTGAAGATGATGATGATTTTATGAATGATACTCTAGAAAACATGATTCATGATATTGGAGTAGATGCTTTCAAGAAAGCTAATGTGGTAGATGCTTTGCAAAGAGACGTGGAAGAGACGTTGTATCCGGGATGAAAAAGTTTTATAAGATTGTTAGTTGTGTTTAAACTATTTAATCTTAAGGAAAGAGGTGGGTGGAAAGATAGAAATTTCACTGAATTTCTTGAATTCTTGAAAGAAATGCTTTCAGAAGGTAACACGGCGTCGAACCGTAGTTATGAGGCCAAGAAATTATGTCCAATGGGTGTGGACTATTTCAAAATACATGCATGTCGTAATGATTTCATATTATATAGGAAAGAGTAAGGAAACTTAAAGGAGTTCCCGAGATATGGGGAGTTACGCTACAAGCAGAAGGAAAATAGTGTTGAAGACGATGATGGTGTAACTAGAAATGGTGTTCCTTCCAAGGTAATGTGGTAGCTACTGATAATTCAAAGGTTCAAGAGATTGTTTACTAAGGTAAATGATGCAAATAATATTAGATGGCATGCAGATGTAAGAGTGTGTGATGGAAAAGATTGACATGTAGCTGATTCATTGCAATCGAAGAAATTTGATTCCTTGTTTCCAGATTTTATCCTTGAACTGAGGAACCTTAGGCTTGAACTTGCTATCGACGGAATGTACCCATTTTGTAATTTGAGTACTAACCATACATCATGGCTTGATCTTCTCATAATTTAGAACATATCTCCATGGTTGTGCATAAATAGCAAATATATGATTGTATTGATGATGATTTCGGGTCCAAAACAACTAGGAAATGACATAGATGGTTATTTAACTCCATAGATTGAAGATTGAAGATTTTAGTGGGAGGAAGTCGTAATGTTGACGATACATATACAGGTGATAACTTTAAGTTGCGTGCTATGTTGTTTGCACAATAAGTGACTTTCCTGCATATGGTAATTTGTCTAGGTACATCATCAAGGGACATAAAGCGTGTCCTATATTTGAATTCGGTACATGCCACCACCAATTACAAAATGGAAAAAATAGTGTTTATCTTGGGCATTGAAAATTTTTAAGACCTAACATCCATATCGTAGATTGCGGAAGGCTTGTAATGGGGATCATGAGTTTGATATCTCTTCAAAACCCTTAACCAGGAAAGAAGTTTATAAAAGATAACAACACTTTAATTTTGTCTTTAGAAATAAACAAAAAGGGCTTGTGAAGGTATCCGATAGTTCTTTAACATTATGGTTCACTTAGTTATTTATCTAGTAAGGGAGATTAGAATTTTTGGTCTAGTTTATTTACGGTGAAGGTATCCGATAGAGCGATACATGAAGATCTTTAAAGGATATACATAGAATCGTCATCGTCCAGAGGCTTCAATTGTGGAACTGTACATCACAAAAAGAAGTTATTGAGTTTCGTACAAACTATTTGTCAGAAGCAAACTCTATAGGAGTTCCTGAGTCTCGTCATGATGGAAGATATGATGGTAGATGTACTCAAGGTTTAAATGTTAAGACTTTTGTTCGAGATGTAGTTCTTCAAGCACATTTGTACATATTGAATAACATGGATGAAGTTTAACCTTACTAGACCGCTCACTAAAGACTTATAAAGGAAAAATTCCCCCTAATAAATGAAAGATGGCTGTTGACATAGCATAACAAAACTTTCATAACTTAGTTTAATAAAAGTGTTTCTAAAGAGAGTAGTGGCATCAGAGACAATTAAATGGTTGTCATGTATGCCTAAGTTTCATTCTATACAAAATCAAAGGATGATCATGGTATCATGCAAAATAATGGGGTTATGATTGAAGCTGAATCCATGTACTTCTCTAGTTCAAAAGATAACAATCTCGTACTAGCATCTAAAGCATACTTTGAGGGTCATTTAGGTTATTTTGGAGATTGATTAATTTTTTTAAAGTTCCTTTATTTAAGTGCAAGTGAATTGACAGTAACACTGATGTAGAAACCGATGAATTGGGATTCACACGAGTTGATCTTCGAAAGGAAACTTATAAGAACGAACCATTCATCATGGCAACCCAAGCAAAACAAGTTTTTTATGTCACTAATCCTTATAACACTAGATGGTCATACTGATGAAAATAAATATCTTCCAGAGGCTTCCTCATACTACTGATGAAAATAAAGATTTTAACTATGAGCCCCATTGTTTCTCAACACATGTACTTCATTCATTAGAAGAAAATTATTCAGATGATGTGCATGTTATTTGTCTTGACCATAAATAGGGGTTATGGGAAAACTAGTCAGTAAATATTTTATATCACTTAGTCATTTTTAATTATTCATTTTACTCATTTTTATTTCTTTTACTGAAGATTTAATGTTATTGATGATTATCCTAATTGGTTTCAAATGTTGTCCAAATTATAGGTGCTTAACACCTGTGAAAAATCTTAGCATAGAACTTTTGGACAACCTACACTACTACAAAATACGCCTTCGGTAACACTAATTCTACTACGGTTATGCATTCCACTGTGGTAAAACTACAAACTAGATGCGCCTGATATATATATATATATATATATATATATATATATATATATATATATATATATATATATATATATATATATATAGTTATTTAATCACGATTGCAATAATCAACCGTGGTGATAAAGTAATAGTTACAAGCTTCAAATCCTAACAACTGCATTTTTTCCATTTTTCCTATTACAAAAAGCGCGTGTCACTTAAGTTCATAAATAAATAAAAAATTGAACACTATTTAACCACGGTTTTTGTCTATAACCGTTGTAATAATATCTATATTTTACTGCAGTTGTAAATATCAACTATGATTAAATTTTTTCCTGATAAATTTAAAAATATACAGATTCATTATTTCCTTCATAACATGTCCTAAGCTAACTAGTGATTCAGCAAACCAGCGAAGCAGAGAAGACAACGATAGCGATCGCAAAATCTTCATCTTCACAATCTTCATTCATTTGAATCTTCATTCTTGATATTCTTCACTATCTTCATTCTTGGTTTCCTTAAAGCACGGTATTTTTCGTGCAAACTTCACTCTCTTCCTCATCTTCCTAATTCTTGATAATCTTCACCATTTTCACTCTCTTTTTTGATTTTGAAGCTCATATGCTTTTTCATACGCTTAAAATTTAGAGTTGTATTATTGTACTAAATACGCTTTAAATTCACTCTCTTGTTAATTGCGAGAATATAAATAAATTTACGAAGGATGAGATATTCCATCACCTATGTTGTGATGGTATATGTCAAAATTATACATTATGGACGTGGCATGTGAGGTTGAAAAAAAATCGAAACCCTACGTCACAAGTCACGATGTTGATGAATATGAATATATGGATGACTGTCTAGAAGATATGTTCCGTGATATTAGAGAATCTTCTTTTAAGAAAGCCCATATTTTGATACTTTATGTAGTGATAAGGATACCCCTTTATATAAGGGGTGCACAAGTTTTACACGATTGTCTATGGTTTTAAAATTGTTTAATCTTAAAGCAAAAAATTGGTGGTCAGATAAAAGTTTCATGGAATTGCTTAATTTTCTAAAACAAATGCTACCAGAAGATAACAATTTGCCTGATCGTTGTTATGATGCCAAGATGATATTGTGTCCATTCGGTTTGAAGTATATCAAAATACATGCATGCCCTAATGACTGCATATTATACAGGAAAAAGTATGAAAATTTTGATCAATGTCAGGAATGTAGGGTGTCGCGTTACAAGTTAAAGGACAACAATGGTGATGACAATGACAATGACAATGTTAGTAGGAAGAGGCCTCCTGGTAAAGTGTTATGGTACTTGCCAATAATTTCAAGATTCAAGAGACTTTTTGCTAATGCGGATGACGCAGAGAATATTAGATGGCATGCATATGAAAGAAAATGTGATGGAAACATATGCCATGTAGTTGATTCTTTGCAATGGAAGAAAATTGATTCGTTGTTTCCAGATTTTGGCACTGAGCCAAGAAACCTTATGCTTGGGCTTGCCACCGATGGAATGAACCCCTTTGGTAATATGAGTACTAACCATTCTTCGTGGCTTGTTCTTCTCATGATTTACAACATATCTCCTTAGTTGTGCATGAAGCGTAAGTATATGTTGTTAAGTATGACGATTTCTGGACCACGACAACCTGGAAATGACATAGATTTTATCTAAGTCCATTAATTGAAGATCTACGACTTTTTTGGGAGGAAGGCGTTGAAGTTGATGATGCATTTTCAGGTGAAAAGTTTAAGATGCGTGCAATGTTATTTTGCACAATCAACGACTTTCCAGCATATGGTAATTTGGCTGGATATAGTGTCAAAGGACACAAAGTGTGTCCTATTTGTAAATCTGATACATGTTTTCACCAACTTGAGTTTGGAAAAAAGATTGTTCACCTTAGGCATCGCAAATTTCTAAAATCCGATCATTCTAATCGTAGATTGTGAAAGGCTTTTAATGGAAAGTAGGAGTTTGATATCGCTCCTAAACCTTTAATTGGGGATGAAGTTTATGAATGACAGAAACACATTAATGTTGTCCTTGGAAAGAGAGGAAAAGAAAAAGGGCAAGTTGTTGATAAACATATATGGAAAAAGAGGTTTGTGTTTTATGATCTTCCAAATTGGTCAAGTCTCGATGTAAGACATTGTCTCGATGTGATGCATGTGGAGAAAAATGTGTGTGATGGTTTGATTGGAACACTTCTAAACATTCCAGACAAGACTAAAGATGGTAAGTAATATCCTCTCGATATGGAGGCGATGGGTATACGAAAACAATTGGCTCCAATAGAAAATTGGAAAAGAACTTATCTGCCTCTGGCTTGTTACACTCTATGTAAAAAGGAAAATAAAAGTTTTTGCGAGTGTTTGCATGGTATCAAAGTTCCCCAAGGTTACTCATCAAACTCCAAGAAACTTGTATCAATGAAAGATCTTAAGTTAATTGGTTTGAAATCTCATGATTGTCATGTCTTGATGCAACAACCTCTACTAGTGGCTATTTGTGGCATCCTACCAAAAAATGTGAGAGTAACTATCACCAGATTCTGTTTCTTCTTCAATTCCATATGTAATAAAGTTATTGATTTAAAAAAAAAACTAGATGA
Source organism: Lathyrus tuberosus (assembly GCA_022829125.1). Taxonomy (NCBI): domain Eukaryota; kingdom Viridiplantae; phylum Streptophyta; class Magnoliopsida; order Fabales; family Fabaceae; genus Lathyrus; species Lathyrus tuberosus. The sequence goes on from JALAZF010000233.1 coordinate 3,060,338, forward strand.
ATTAGAAGATGAAACTGCCATAATCCTGTGTCAATTGGAGATGTATTTTCCTCTATCATTTTTTGAAATTATGGTTCACTTACTTGTTTATCTAGTTAGAGAAATCAGAATTTGTGGTCCAGTTTATTTAAGGTGGATGTACCCAATAGAGCGATACATGAAGATCTTTAAAGGATATACAAAGAATCATCATTGACCGAAAGCTTTGATTGTTGAAAGGTACATCATAGAAGAAGGTATTGAGTTTTGTACAAAATCTTTGTCTGAAGCAGAGTCTATAGGAATTCCAAAGTCTCATCATGTTGACACTGAAGGTAGAGGTATTCAAGGTTTAAATGTTAAGTCAATGGCCCGGGATGTAGTTATTCAGGCACATTTCTATATATTGAATAATCTTGATGATGTTCAACCTTATGTGGCTACTCACAAAAGACATTTGAAGAAAAGATATCCACGAATGAGTGATAGTTTGTTGTTGATCGAGCATAACAAGAAACTCCTAGATTGGTTTAATAAAAGGATACCAAAAGATTATAGTGCATCCGAGACAATTAAATGGTTGTCGTTCATGCCAAAATTCCATGTGATAACTTGGACTGCATATGACATTGGTCATTATACCTTTTATACAAAATCAAAAGATGGTCGTAGTACAATGCAAAATAGTGGGGTTATGGTTGAGGCAGAATCCATGTATTTTTCTAGTTTAAAAGATAAGAATCCAATATTGGCATCTAGTGCGTTCTATAGTGTCAATGAGGAGATTTGAGAGATGGATTATGTTATCCTCATAGTGCCTTTATTTAAATGCAAGTGGATTCCCAATAATATTAATGGTGTACAAACTGATGACTTAGGATTCACCCGGGTTAACCTTGGCAAGGAAAATTATATGACCTAACCATTCATCATGGCTTCACAAGTAAAACAAGTTTTCTATGTGACCGACCCTTCGAACACATTGGGGAAATGGCCAATCGTTCTCTGAGGAAAAGACATTCCTAGTAGTGATGAAAGTTTAGATATTCCTTTTATTCCTTATTACATAACAAAAGTGTCTACCACTTATGATGAAGTTGATAGAGATGATGTGCATGTTATTCGTATCAATCATAATGAAGGCATATGGGAAAATTAACAAGTAATTAGTATTTTATTCTTTATTCATAATTTAATTAATGTAAGTCATTATTTCTAAATATATTTACTAACAAGTATGATTATTTGAAATTGTAGGTGTTTAAAGTAAATACACCAAGAGACAAGACATCAAGAGACAAGACACCAAGAGAAAGACACCAAGAGACTATAACAAACAATTATGTGATGTTATATAAAGTTTGTAGGTTGTTTTGTGCCATTTTTCATTTTATGTAATACATATACAATATTTGGCTCTTAATCCAATGTATGGATTTAATCGATGTAATACAATACAATTCTTCATTATAATACAATTGTTGTTTCTGTTCTGACACTACTACAAAACACGCAAACAACAACGCCCAAGTCACCACGGTTCTTCCAAAAACCGTGGTAATATCTCTAAACTCATGCGCTAACTTTATATTATATTTTTTAAGTAAAAATCTATAGGGTATAATAACGGTTGTATGTATAACCAATATGATAGAATCAATCTTTCATAGGTTCGAACCTCGGTTGTGGCAAAAAAAAATCATTTAAGGTTAAGGCGCTCCTTTCTTTTTTATTTATTTTTAAACAAGGGATATCACTACGGTTATTATGGGTAACTGTCATGATATAGTATGCTATTATTTTAAAATATAAAATATAATTACGGTTATAGTTTTAAACCGTAACGAAAAGTGATACTTTTTTATATATAAATGAAACTATCTGTAGCCCAGTTCATAACTGTTGTTTCTCTATAAAGAAAACCCTAATATAACCCTCTCCTCTCATGAATCTTAACCAATATTGTTACAAGTGAATGGAGAAAAGAAGCTTAAAGGATATCTAACGGGAGCAACGTCTGGCGCAAACTCCTACGGCGACAAAGATGGTATGTTCTCTTGCTCTCTTCTTTCTAATCTTCTTCTGGATGTTGTTGATGTTTAGAATTTAGGATTATTGTTTTAGGGTTTAGTTTCAGGATGCTGCGGAAAACATTATGTTATTGATGTTTTAGGGTTAAGTTTGATTTTTGTTGTGTTTCCTTGTAGATATATGGTGATGATGGTGGTAGCAAGCGTATGGTGGTAGCAAGCATATACTATGGTGAAGTTTCATATGGTTTTTGTTGCCATGAAGAAAAATATAAGAAGTATGAAGTTATTGTATAAAATTCATCCACCTTATATTTCTTCTACATGGCATCACAAACTAGATGAACTTGATATATCTTGATTTGTTACAGTTCCACGATTATTTTCAATAAGAGGTACGTTATTGACTCAATGTATCTTGATTTGTTACAGTCTCACTTGGGATTTTGTTGCTTAAATAATGTAAGCTTTTTTATTGTGTTGCATGGATTTGTTGTATGCTATTGTTGTTGACATATGTTCTCAAAACAAGAACAAAACATTGTTAAGTCACAAGATAGAGGCTTCTTGTGACTTAGCAATATTTTGTTCTTTAAATTCTTATACAGGTTGACAAGTTTAGTTTATTATATACTATGTATATTGTTTTTTTCAATAACCTTTTAATGAAAATGCAATCATTTATATTGACATAGAAACTTATATTCTGAAAATTAAGATGTATTTGAAAACCAACCTATATCAATCAATATTTTTCGAATCGTATCCGTCTCATTCAGCACATTTTATGTTCCTTAACACATAATATGTGGTTCAATGGTATGTTTGCTTCAATTCATCGATATTTACAATCATGTTGATAAGCGATGATGATGAGGTAAACTATAATAAAAGATATCGATGCATTGAAGGAATTAGACCATTGAACCGTGTGTGTTAAAGAACATAAAATGTGTTTAAGTTGGTTTTCAAGAATAGTTTAATTTTCAGATTATATATTTCTTTTCCAATTTGAATGGTTGTATTTCTTTAAATAGGTGTATGGTAAACCAAGCAATATACATTGCTATATAATAAACTATGGGTACTTTCCACGACGGTTGTCTACATTAACCATGATCTAATGTAATTTATTTGCTATTGTCGGGTTTTGAACCCAGTACCTTATGTATCACAACGGTTGTTAAGCATAACCGTCGTGATATACCGCGCGCTTTCCAGAATACAACAACGGTCATAGGGCCGTGATTATACGTAGCGCATTTACCACAACACTCTACATAACAACGCATTGATCTGCGTTATTATATGTATTTTTCAACCGTTGTTAAAGGGGTTTTCTGTAGTAGTGTGATATGGTTAAAAAAATGCAAGTTAAAAAATGGAAAAATTTCAAAATGCAGAAAAATTATTTTAAAAAAGCATATTATTTAACGACGGTTGTAATATATAACTGTGGTTGTATAGCGAACGCTGTTCAGAATAATATATTACACCAAAAGATGCTCCGGTGAGAATCGAACCTGGGACCTTTATATATTACAATGGTTAGTTAACGCAATCGTGATCATATATAGCGTGCTTTCAGGTTTTCTACAACGATCATAAGACCGTGATTGTAAGTAGCGCATATACAACCACACCCTACGTAACAATGGCAGGTCACGCGTGATGTTATTCCTTTTCCAACCGTTGTTGTATATGTTTTCCATAGTAGTGCTACAAGATTTTTCATTTTGGTTATAGCTTTTGTTGGTTAATAATTTGTTTTATTTTTGTTGTAAAATTATAAGGTGTGTGCCATTTTGGCTTTACATTTGGCGTAAACAATTAAAATTTTTGGTACAATGCTTATGTTTGAGAAATTGGCAAAATGTACAAGTTTCTATTTCGAAAATCTGCAAAATATGGTTATATATTCTGTGATATGGTTCTGTAATACAGGTACAAACAAAGTATAAAAAACATAATGTTATCCCCTCGGTTTTTACTTATAACTGAGGTAAAAATATTGCACAATTACCTCGGTTTTAAACAAAATCGATATTTAATATTGGGCGCGCCATCCAGTTTTTACCCCTCGGTTATTTAAAAACTGAGGGGTAAAGTGACCATTTTTCATGACACCCTTCGTTACCTCGCTTCTGTAGCTGAGGTTAAATGCATTTTGCGTCCGAGGTTAAATGTGTTTTTTGTAGTTGTGAGAGGCATATAAGCACTAAGACATTTTGAAAATCTTTATCTTTTTTTAAAATTCTTTAAACCAATACTGACAAGAACTTAATCAATCAAGAGGCTTTCTAATCAATAAAGAAATAAAACTCATATGCCTAATCGATTAGGCCTTAAATTAATCAATTAACGCAAGTAGTGTCTCCTAATCGATTAGTTAAGCTTGCTAATCAATTAAATAATTTCCTATTTTTCTTTGTTAACCTAATAAATTAGTTAAGTATTATAATCGATTAGGAAGTGTCAAAGCCTATTAATTGTTTCATTTTTTATCCAAACATTTTCTATATAAAGGAGAACATTACTCACTTATAATACGCCAATTTTTAGGATAATCACTATTTATTCTCTCTTGTCCTCAATCTTTCATAGGTGTTATTCACTCGTCGTTGCCTTAATTCTAAGAGAGTGAAAAGGTTCATATGAGAGTTGTGGTGTCTTTCTGTTGTGCTGAATTGGTTTATTATAGAGCTTACTTCTATTGTGATTTTGTAATAGATTTGAAGGTTGTAAGATAAAACTCCAAAAGTTTCGGTTTAAGGTTATTGACCTTTATCTTGTGAAAAAGCTTAAGTTGGTGTAAGGTTGTTGGGTTGATCGTGTGCAAAAGGTCAAGTTTTTGTAAGGTTGTTAGAATGATCCTATGCAAAATCTCAAAGTTGTTTTTGGTGGAAATCTCAAGAGGAAATTCTTTGGGATTGGAGTAGGCCACATGGTTTAAGGATGAACTACGATAATCTCTAGTGTGATCTTTCTTATCATATCTCTTTATATCTATATCATTTATCTTTTTTTTTATGCTTATTCTCTGCTTCTAATATAAATCATTTTAAAAACCAAACGTTGTTTGTAAAAAGTGTTTGAAATTTGAATATCACAATTCACCCAAGTCATTTATTCAATACCAATAACAATAATGAAGTCTCAAATAATGTCCCCAAAGAGGAAATTTTTGAACATGCGATTCACTACACAAGAAGGGGATGAATTATGGAGTTTTGAAAATCATTAATTTACAACAAAATCATTTTCAAAATCAAAGCTTCAAAACAGTTTTATCCAAAACGTTTGGATAAGTATGTAGCGAAAATTCAATGTAAATAAATTAAGTGGAAAATAAAAGAGATAAAGGAAGAGAGAATGACACTAGAGAATTATGGCGGTTTGGTCTAATGAAGTGACAAACTCTTCTCTTCAAGAATTGATTTTGAGAGTATCCATTATTGCTTGAGTGCTTTTAGAAAGTTAACCCCACGAACCCCTTTATACATTGAAATGAAGTTGTAGGCTAACTTCCGACCAAACAACGAATTAAGGCTTGAAGCGGTTAGCCTCCAAACAAAACAAAAAATAGAGCTTCGAGTGGTTAGTCTCTAAGCTAAACGAAGATTTTTCACAGGCTAATCTCAAAACAAGATGAAGTTTTGAGTTGGTTATCCTTCGAACCAAATAGAGGATTTACACGGGTTGGCCGAACCGAACTAAGATTTTTATTGGGATGATCTCAAACCTACTATTATTTTAACTAGGTTGAACTTAGAAACTGAATGACATTTTACACCAGGCTGATTTCGAACCAAATGAGCTTTTGATCTGACTGAGCTCAAGAATCGTTGTGAATATTTTTCACTAGTTGATCTTCACGAACCCAAAAAAGAGTTTTTTTTTCAATGGCGGAACTCATAAACCAAACAGAGATTTATATTAATTCCCCAAATAACAAACAAAGAGATTTTACAATGATTTATCTCCCAGCCAAAATAATCACTTCCTATGAAAGAATTATTTACTCAAGAGAAAATTTGATTCTTGGTAAATTTATAGTTAAACCCTCACCTAGAATAATATTCTCCACTAAACTCGCTCTCAAAGCACTATGGTTAAAATATGTGAGAAAATTAGAAATGATTTAGAGAGATTATGAGATAAATGAAAATTGATTTACATTTTCTGGATGATTTAAATGATAAATAAATTTTCTATTTATATGCCAAAAAATTGTGTAAATTTGGAAACAATTCATTGTCCAATTAAATGACCTAATCAATTAGCTAATTGATTAGACAGTGCCAATAATTTATTATTGCTACCTAAATTGGAAGGTTAATTAAGATAGATAGTTGTAACCAATCTTTAAGAGATTGTCATAATCAATTATAGAATTGATTATGCATCATCTAATCGATTAGGCTGCAAAATTTAATCAATTATATAACTTAGAAAAGAATCTCAATTAAGCAGACAATCCCCTAATCAACTAGTTAAGCTTTTAATTTTTTGTTTGGCTATTTTAATTAAAAAGTGAGAGACTTGTCAAAATTTGTAGTGTGTGTGATTTAACGATAATACATACAAAAACACCCTTGTGTTTGTACAATACATTGATCACTCAAACGAACATGATTAGACGAACTTTCACACTTCCTCTCTTTCACACTCTGAAGTTCCAAATGTTGAAATTATCTTTTACTTTTACAAGAGTCTTGAGTCTTCTTAATGAGGTTTGATGTATTTGCATATTAGTTTTCGTCATTTGAGATGTTTTAACTCATCGGTAATCATAAACCCTGAGTCTTCACTTTAGATTCATTGGACTAAAGTGTTGACTTTAAACAAACAATCTTTAGCTTGATTTAGAAGGATAACATGATCTTGATCTACCACCTTCTGCTTCTTTGACTGCTTGAGCTAACTCTAGAGTTTTTTTACTTCAAGTATTGTCATCCTCAAAACCACTTCAAGTGTTGTTATCATCAAAACCTTGTCATCATCAAAGCTAGGTAGTTGCTTCTTGAATCTTGCTATTCATGATCTTTATTATCTTGGATCACTTCTTAATTATACATGCAAGCAAATAGATCCATACAAATTAATTAAGTAAGCAATTTGAGGGATGTGGAAAAAAGTAGAATGAAAACAAATTAATACAGAATGATCCTCTTTTATAAGTACACCTGATCAAACATAAGATTTTCGAATGGCACCACTGAGTAGCAATGACTCAAGGAAACTAGCCATAATTCGACTTAAGACTAGGAGGAATTATTTTAGGCTAGGCTGCGACCTAGCTTGCTTGATATTAGGTCACCAAGTTTAATGAGGTACAATGGACCAGGAGATGATCACGTCCTACCTATAAGCATACCTAATCAAAGCTTTCAAATGCCTAAGGATTGTCAAATGATAAAGTCTGCAAGATCCCCTAAGACCTTCCCTCTAAAGAAACTATCGCTAAGGAACATTCTAGGACCTCTAACCCAAGAGATTCTCACCCCTTAGGAGTTCATCTTATTCGTTATGATTAACTATTTGCAGGTTGGCAGATGACAGGACCTGTGAGATCTTCTGACACATATCCTTAAAGTCAGGTGTCCTCAAAGAAGGTTGTAGGGCCTTTAAACCTTATATGACAACTATAACTTCTTACAAATTACTTAAGATGAGGCACACATTATTTTAAACCCTAAACCTCCCATTGTGAGACACAATATACCCTAAACCACCATTTCAAAGTTCATTATTACGATCATCATCGTGATCAACACTTGAAAAGTAAAGATAGTTCATAATCAATATACGTGTGATTCATTGATATGAAAGGTGAAAATTAAAACAACAAAAAATTAGGTTTTGGATTCATTATTAATCATAAGAATGATGAGGTATGTTAAGCTTTAGAAATGATTGATATATTTTTTAGAATGACTAAGTGTTATGATTAATTGGTATATATTTACATTTTTTTTAACCCTTACTTCAACTATTTTAAGCAAGTTTAACTTTCCTCTCGCCTAAAAATGATTGATATATAATCAATATTTAATCTAAGGCTAACCATTTCTCTTCTCTCTCTCTGATTGAAAAAGAGAGAAAATTAATGTAAAAAAATCGAATAATTTACATTGTCTAGTTTCAAATTTGGGCCAAAATAATATTTATCTTTATTATATCAAGCGTGCAACACAAGCTATCATTAATTTCTTATAAGTTCAAGCCATTACTATTTAACAAAAAAATACAATAGATACAAAGCCTTTAAGCAGCCTCAAATTTTCTACCGACACCACCCACAAGAGCTACTTGAGGAAGAAAAGAATATATACTCTTCCCATATCTGAAACTATTTTGAGACTAAAGCATTTTAGAAGCATCAATTTTCAACACATCATGTTTCTGTTTGTTAGTCATTTATAATTTTAATATTTTACCCTTTTGCACCATTTTTTAATCCTTGTTTTTCTAAGAAAATAATTTAGCAACGAAATTGATGGAGCTAGAATTAGGACTCAAAATCACTAAAACTAAAGATGATATTGATTCTATATCTGAGTATCAACTTATGAAGGATGCAGGACCAGTTTTTCATTCTAGAGAAACCAACACCATGTTCATCCTCATTGCCAATCTCAAAGGTCAATTTTTTCTATATTCTATCTTTTTTTTCTTCTACTTTTAAATTTATTTTTGATCCAATAAAATTGATAAATTTTGATTTTAATTCCTGCAAATTTACATTAGTAGTTTTTTAGAGCGGTAAGTAGTTCAATTTAATCAGAAAACCGAACCGAATCATAGTAAAATGTCATTGTCATCTGAATCGAACAAAACCATTTCAATTTATTCAAAATTGAAATGAAATAAAATTATTTGTTTTGTATATCGAAATTCCAAACTACAATTTTTCCTTAACTCTAGTAGCTTTTTTTAATTATTTTTGTTAGCACTTTTTAGTTTCAATTTCGGTGTGGTTCTGTTTTAATTTCGATTCAGTTTATTTGTCATTTGATTTGGCTCTGTAACTATTTATGTAACAACTTGATTGTTTTAACTTCAATTCGACGGCTTTATCTTATATTTTATTTTGGATTTTATCTTTTATTGGTAAAATATTCATGCAAACACAGGTTATAAGAAAAATAACATTGACATCAAGATTAGTAAAGATGGGAGTAAGATATCAATTATCGGAAAGAAACCAATTCAAGAAATGGTGATGATGGGATGGGTAATGCAAAGGAAAGTGGTTGATGTTAAAGGTTTCAATAAGGTTTTCAAAATTCCTCATGGTGTGAATTTGGATAAGATCAAAGCAAATTACAACGAAGAGGAATGGATGATGAATATTGTCATGCCAAAATTGGTAAAAGGGATTTGCGGTCTTAAGATTGAGGAATTTAAGGAACAACAGAAAAGTGAAATTGATCAAGTATCTAGTAGTGTTGGTGAGACAAGCCAAAAAGGGTCAAAAGATTGTGAATTTCAACATATGGAAGGAAGTGAAAATGCTATAGAGAAGATGCTTGATGATACCAACAAGATCACAACACAAAAAGAAGTTAGAGGATCTAAGTTAAGATTTGAAGATGGAAATGATGAGGTTAATAGGAACATAAGAGAAAATGAAAAATGTAAGTTGAGGATTGAAGATAGTAAGATAAAAGATACAAGAGAAAATGCTGGGAAGGAAACATATGAAACATTGAAGACATTAGAAAATATGGAGAAGATGCCTAATGAAACCAACAAGGATGTAAATGAAGAAACAATAGAAAAAGAAGTTGGAGATACTAAATTGAGAATTGAAAATGGAAGTGGAGAGAGTGCGAGAGAAAAGGGTGGCAAAGAAGAATATGATGTGACGAAGAAATCAGAACGAGATCAAGGTGTTGGTGTATTCATCTCAAAAAAATTTGAAGATGCGAGCAAAGATAAAAAGTCCGAAGATCAAAAGATGGATAGTGGAAGTTCTAACAAGAGGCATGATGATGTAAATAGAGACATAATTGGAGGAACAATGAAAGAAGAAGAAAAAGAAGAATCTAACTTGAGGAGTGAAGATAGTAAGGTAAAAGATATTGGTAAAGGTATCTCACATAACACTATAGATACAAGCCAAAGAGTTTTTGAAGAGTCTATGATTCAACAAAGTGGAGAGTCAAAACAAAATGAGTCTAAAGAACATTTTGTAGAAAGTGAGAAAGAAAATAGCATGAAACCATTTGAAGCAATGAAGGTGTTAGAAGTTGAACAAAATGTAGTTGATCATATTCCTAGTAACATAGGTTGTATAAACCAAAATGAATTTGAAGAGTCTAGGATTCCACAAATGGAAAAAACTACAACCACTAAAGGGAAAATGAATAGAGGGGGATATGAAAAGTTACCTTTCGAAGCTAATCAAGGTTTTCAAAAGGAAATGATGAAGCCTAAGATGGAAACTAAAGATAGAGATCAAGAATGTGGTTTAGAAAAGCTTGGTGGTAAGGATAGCTTTGATGATGGAATGGTGATTATAAAGAAAGAGTTCCCTAAGAACTTACCTAAAAGCACTTCAAAGGAAAGTGGGGGATTGACTGTTGAAATGATGCAAGAAACCAAATTTGTGAACGGAAAAATGGTGAGCAAAGAGGTTGAATGTTTTAAGGAGAAGGGCGAAGGTGAAAGGATTGAAAGGATGCATGTCGAAGAAAAGAAAGGAAATAATAAAAGAGAGAAAATGCAAGAGGAAATTGAAGAGAGTGGGAAAGGGATTAAGGAAAGTGTTCAAGAACAATTTGCAAGGATAGAAGGAAGTAAACGATTCGGTTTTGAGAACAAGGATGAACAAAACGAGGTCATCAAAGAAGCATTAGTTGAAAATGAAAGTTTAAAAGTGAAAGGGGGTGAATACAAAGAGAGAACTAAGGAAATACACCAAGATGTGGAAGATACAGTTGAGAATGGTATGGTGAAGTTGAAAGGAGAGGGATCTATAAATATGGGTGAGAATGGACTTAAGGAAAGTGGTCACCAAAAGTTTATGGGGATCGAAGGAAGTAAAGGACTCAATTTTGCGAACGAAGAAGAGCAAAGTGAAATTATCAATAATGCATTAGTTGAAGATGAAAGTTTAATGATGGAAGGAGGTGACAGCAAGGAGAAAAGTAAGGAAATAGTACAAAATGAGGAAGATAAAAATAAACATGGTGAACCAAATGAGCTTTTTGAAGGAGAGAATGTAAATAATGGAATATTTGATGGAAGAAAAAAACAAAAGTTTCAAGAGATTGAACAAACAGAAGATGAAGATGTCAATGAAGAGGGTGTAAATATTGAAAAGCATATGAAGAAAGTGAATAAAGAGAAATATGAGAAGGTACAAAATGAAGAAAATGAAGGTTTCAAGAAAAATATAACAAAGGAAAAAGATGAATGTTTTTTGAAAGAAGAGATGATTGAAGAAAGATCAAAAGCAAGCAATGCTGCAAAGGAAGTTTTTCCAATGAAAATGTTAGATTCACCAGTTGATACAAGAGAAGGACTAAAGAATACAAGGATTGAGAAAACAAAAGGTATTAAAGAAACTGTGAAAGAAAGTAGCATGGAACCATTTGAAACATTGAAGATATCAAAACTTGAACCTTTGGAAGCCAATGATGATGATCACAAGGATTTCATAAAGCCTAAGAGGGAAACAAAAGATAAAGAACCAAATGGGAAAAAGCCTAATAAAGAAGGATTTGATGCAAAGACAACTAATAATGAAGAGTTTCCTAAGAATTTACCTAAAAGTACTCATGAGGAAAGTGAAGGGTTGAATGTTCTAAAAATGCAAGAAACCAAAGATGTCAAAGAATATATGGTCAAAAGAAAGGGCAAAGAGATTGAATATTTTAGGGAGAAGGATGAAGGTGATAGACTCAAAATGATGGATGTGGAAGCAAAGAAAATCAGTAATACCAAAGAAACAATGCAAGAGGAAATTGAAAAGATTGAGAATGGTATCAAGGGAGGTGGACAACAACAGGCTGTCAAGATCGAAGGAAGTAAAGGATTCAATGTTGAAAAGGAGGAAGAAGAAGAAGAATCCAAGAAAAGAAGTAAGTCAAAAGAACAAGATGAGGAAAGTATCTCACATAACATTGTAGATTCAGGCCAAAGAGTTTTCGAAGAGGCTTTGATTCAACAAAGTGGAGAGTCAAAACAAAAGGAAATTGGAGGATCGAAGTGTGACTCTAAAGAAAGACTTAAAGAAGTTTTGAAAGAAAGTAGTATGGAACAAAATGAAGTTGGAGAACCTAGAGTTCCACAAATGGAGAAAGCTAAAACCACTAAAGGGAGGAAGAAGGGAGGAATGGATTCTGAAAAGGCGCCTTTTGAACTCAATGAAGATGTTCAAAAAGCCATGTTTGGAGATGCCATCCAAAAGGAAGTCGTAAAAACAAATGAAGAGTTTCCTAAAAAATTTCCTAACAGTAGTTTTGATGAAAGTGAAGGATTGAATGTTCAAAAGATTCAAGAATCCAAAAATGTGAAAGAAGAAATGGTGGACAAAGAGATTGAATATTTTGAGGAAAAAGGTGAAGGTGAAAGATTCAAAAGGATGCATGTGAAAACAAAGAAAGAAAATACAAAAGAGACAATGCATGAGGAAATTGAAAAGAATGAGAATGAATTTAAGGAAAGTGGTCAACAAGATGCAAAGGAGAACACTAAAAAAGAAACGGATGAAGTCTCAAAGAATGTGACTAAAGAGTTGAAACAGAAAGTTGGAGAGATCGATGAAAGTAGAGGAGTCAATGATGCAAAGGAGGAAGAACAAATAGAGGTTAGTAAAAAATCATTCGTTGAAAGTGAAAGTTTGATGGAAAAGATGGAAGGAAAAGAATCCAAGGAGAGAACAAAGGCTAAAAGAGTTCAAGATGAGGATGATAAAATTGAATTTGGTATAGTAAAGTTGAAAGGAGAGGGACCTACAAAGATCCAAGCTGATGGAAGAAGTTTTCAAGAGAAGGAGGAAAGTAAAGGTGTCAACGAAAAGAGTGAACAAACCGAAAAGTTTGGGAAGAAAGTTAATAATAAGATACAAAATCAAGAAGATGAAGAAGACAGAGACTTCAAGAAAGGTGTACCAAAAGAAAAAGATGAATGTTATTTTCCAGACGATGTGAGTGAAAGAAGATATCAAGATACCAAGGGTGCAAAAGAAGATTTTCCAATGAAAATGGTAGGTTCACAAATTGATACAAAAGAGGAACTAAAGGATAGAAATATTGAGAAAAGAAAAGGTCTCAAAGATAATGAAAAAGTTGTACCATTTGGGAAGAAAGTAAGGTTTGAAGAAAAAGAATTCAAGGAGACAACTAAGGCAGTGGTTACAGACGGCGAGGAAGTTAAAAATGATTATGGTATAGTGAAGTTGAAAGGAGAAGGATCAACAAAGATCACACACAATTTTCAAGAGAAAGAGGAAATTGAAAATGTCAATGAAAAAGGTGAAAAATCTGAGTTCGTGAAGAAAGTGTATGAGAAGATACAAAATGAAAAAGATGAAGGTTTCAAGAAAAACACAATAAAGAAAAGAGATGAATGTTTTTTGCAAGAAGAGATAAGTAAAGGAAGACCAAAAGCAAGTAAGGCTACAAATGAGCCATTTGAGGACAGAATCAAGAAAGAAAATAGAAATGAAAAACTTGATCATGTTGATGAGTTGATTCAGAAAGAGAATGTTGGTATTGGAATAGTTGATGGAAGAAAAACACAAGAGTTTCAAGTGATGAATCAAACTCAAGATGCCAAGGAAAAAGATGCAAATAGTGAAAAGACTATGAAGAAAATGAATGGAAACAAAGGAGAGAGTGAAAAAGTTGAACAAGTGGAAGCAGATGAAGGTTTGCGGAATGAAGAGGAACGAAGCTTTGGCGAGTCTATAACAAAAAAAGAAGATCGTCAAGAGTCCGAGATTGAAAGAATAAGAACTCCCGAGAGAGAAATTCAATCAGTAGTAAGTATGGGATTTAAGGAGTTCGATTACAAGAACACGGAGGACAAGAAACAGTTGACAAAAGTGTTGGATACTAAACTCGAAAGCAATGACAGATACGAATTAAAAGATGAAAGTATGAACCAAGAAGTTTTTAGTCCAAAGAAACCAAAAGAAGTAGGAGAAAATCACACTCGTAGCATAGAAGAATTTGAAACTATGGAAGATCGAGTCGTTGAAACAATATCTGTACCAAGGTTTCGATCTAAAGTTGAAGAAAAAGATATCGAAAAAGTAGGGGAAACAATTCAAGAGAAAACGGATGAGCCTAAGAAGAAGAAAATCGATGATGGGGAGCAAGAAAACGAGGCAAGAGATGATGCAAAAGTAGAGACTAAAGAAAAAGATAGGTTCAAAGAATGCAAAACAACTCAAAATGTTAATGATGAGAAGTGCAAGATAGATGGTGAAATTGCAAAATCTGGTATTGAAAAGGATGACAAGAAAAAATGGATTCATGAAACAATGGAAACAGCACGGGAGAAAAAACGTTCGGTAAAATTTGCAGTTGGTGAGAAAGAAGATGAAGAAGAAGAAGAATCATTGGATGAAAGGCTAAAGAATGATATTGCAGAAATGAAGAGTAATAGAGACTATGAACAACATGAGTATGGAGCAGAAGTGATTAAAGCACCGAAAACCACGGCATATGAAGGAGCTAAACCGTCAAAGTTGCCAAGGAAAAGGGTTAATCAACAATCAAAAGATGAAATAAACAGAAAATCAGAATGTGTTATTGAAGAACATGAAGCAACAAAAGAATTTTCACCAAAGTTAAACATTGTGCGAGCGGAAAAAATTGATGTGCAAGATAAGAATGGATTTCAAACACCAAAGAATGTTGAAGAAGAAAAAGTTATGAAGAAAAGTGAGGTTGCAAAGAGTGAAGAAGAAAAGGCGAAAGAAATAGTAACTACACAGTTTGAGATGGCTAGTGTACCCAAAGCAACGATTTCGAAAGAAGAAGGAACACAAGTTACAGCTACTCATTCAAAAGAAAAACAAAGAGTTGAACTAAAAGGTGAGGTTGATAAGCTACAAGAAAACCAAATTCCATCTCCAAAAGAACCATTTCATTCCATAGAGAGCACTACAGCATTAGAAGTGGTAGCAGATAAAGAGGCTCAACAATTTGAAGTTGAAGGAAGAGCAAAACCAAAGGAAAATGTATCAAGAATGAATGTGCAAGACTCAACAAAAAGTAAACCAGGCCAAGGTGTTGAACATTGCATAAATAAAGATGAAGAAGCAGAACATGGAATAGAGGAACATAAAGAAAGTACAGATGAAACAAGTGGAGGGAAAAAGGACAATGCAAAAATATCAAAGACTATTGAAGAAGAAAAAATTCTCAAGAAAAGGGAAGAACCAAAGGTTGCAAAGAGTGAAGAAGAAAAGAAGCCTAAAATGAAGGAAACAACTCCACAGTTTGACTTGGCTAGTGGATCCAAAAGGGTATCAGAAGAAGTGCATGAACATCAAAGAAAATCAGAAGAATCCACTTCTAACTTTGACAATGAAATTCCAAAGGTAGAAGAATTAAGAAAAGAAGAGGTACAAAAGAACAATCATGAACTAGAAGCAACCATTTCTAAAGAAGATGCAACACAAGGTAAAGCTACTCATGCAAAAGAAAAAGTGATTCAACAATCAAAAGTTCCAACCTCATTATGTACTCAACAACAACAAGTTGAAGGAGAAGAAAAAGCAAAGAAAAATGAACTTGAACAATGCATAAACAAAGATGGAGAAGCAAAACATGAAATAGAAGAAATTGAAGAAGAAAAAGAAAATGAACAAGTGTATGAGGAACAGAAAGAAAGTAAAGATGAAACATGTGGAGAGAAAAAAGACAATGCAAAAATATCAAAGAAATTGTTAGTTCCATTGGCTATAGCAGGATCAGCATTACTTGCTACTACAGTATTTATCTTTGTTAGGCATAGAAGATCTAGAAAAATGTAAAATTTGAGATCACTAAAATCTAGTTATCCATTTTTTTAGTTACTCAACATTGAAGACTCAATAGATAGCCACATGAGTATCTGACAGTTAGGCTTTAATATTTGTCTATTAATACTCAATGTATCAATCTTTAACACACACTTCAATCAATACAGATTTGATTTTAGTTGCTACCAGCTTTTACTTATGTTTTATCTTAGTCAATTAGTTATATTCATCAAAGTGCGACTTGAATTTTCTTGAATGTTTTTTTAGTAGTTAAGAAACCTACAACTAAAAATATCTTTTTAGCATAGGCGCTTGCAGAAAACTAAATCTTTAGTAGCTTTTGGATATATATATGACTCAAAGGTTTTAAATGTAAAAATAAATAAATATGTGGTAGTTTTATTGAAGAAAATTTGACTTCGACTTAAGTGAAACCTCGTCAGATGTTAAATGCGAACATCACTCATCTGCGAAGCTGCATAAAGGGATATTACCATTAGTAGACTGAATGATGGCAAAGTGATTCGTTTTTCAACTACAGGGTTATATTTTCATGAATAATCAGAAATTCTCAACAAAATTTGTTAATATTAATAGAAACACAAGTAAATCATAAGTTGATGAAGAGAAAAACATTACTGAGTCATGTGCGTGCAGTAAAAACTGTCGCTGAGAATGCAAGTCTTGAAGGATCGACACTCCATGCTCCTCTGTTTCCAACATTATTCTTCTACTTGTCCTTGATTCTCTCACCAGACTTGTTCAACTTCTCAGTTGAAAACATTAACCTGTCTCTTCGATCAGCTGATACCTACTTATACCATATTAGCAATTCGCACTATGCGCCAGATTTGGTGGTGAAAATGCATGAGAAGTTATTATTCAAAAATGTAGGTTAGTGCAACCGAAGTGGTAAGAGTCCTGCATTGATTCCAAGAATGAAAACAATAATATATAATTAAGAAAGCAATCATCAAACTCTATATGGCCTAGTAGTAGTACCTACCTTCCATGAACTACTTTAATACCACCATCTTTAGTAGATGGCCATAAATCCATAGACCACTTGTTGTTCTTGATTTTCTACATAAATTAGGTGTTTCAGGTTCATTTGGGCTTTAGACCTGAAGGCATTAC
Organism: Lathyrus tuberosus; assembly: GCA_022829125.1. Lineage (NCBI taxonomy): Eukaryota > Viridiplantae > Streptophyta > Magnoliopsida > Fabales > Fabaceae > Lathyrus > Lathyrus tuberosus. Next base: position 3,077,471 of record JALAZF010000233.1, read on the forward strand.
TCCATTTAGATCCAAAGAAGCTTTTAAGTCAGCCTATGAAAAACATCACATGGAAATTATCAGTGATAAAGGCATAGTAGTGGTGTTTTTATTATTTACATTGGTGCACTGGAAGATTAGTTTAGGAATTATAGATATAAGATTATAGTTTTCATTTGGATATCGCTTGTATAATTGAGGAACTATGAATCTCCATTCAGCAGTGTTCAGAAGAGCCTGATCGGGTAGTTCATCGACTATAATTATTTAAGAATGAGTCGAAAAAATGGCAATTATACGAATGTCTGTCAACTTCGATTATAGTGAAGATCCAAACAGAAACTTACCTCAATGATGACATGCATGTCAAATTCTTTAGTGTTTAGTCCAATTCCTTCATAGGAAACTTGGCTATTAGACCATCCAATTTGGTAATAAATTGAGGTTTGATATCTCAATGGCAGACTTCAATACAACAATGAATATGAGGTAAATGCCCTAAAGATCTGCAAGATAACAACAAAATCATTACAATCACAAGGTAAAAGCTGAATAAAGAAGAGTGAATAGAATACCTGGTAAAGATAAAATGATAAAACCACACCATATGAAATTGTCACCATATCCAGTAGTATCTCATAGTTATTAACAATGGTAAGATACTTGCCAATCACTAGGCATAAAAAAACAAACATGTTGGACAAAGAAAACTAGTCATATGCTAGTCATTGTAAATAGATTCTAGTCAGCAGGAAGTTGAACAAGCATATAATATTAAACCATATTTTCTGGTTTAGTTAGATGGTTATTGGCAGTTAGGGTCAGTTGCTATTTTATAGGAAAGTTTGTTATTTTCTCTTGTTTGCATTCCAAGCTTTCTATATATATGGCATTGCCTTTCTCATGTAATTCAAGTTAATCTATGCAAATATACACAAATCATATTATGGTATCGGTAGTGTGAACAATATTCATTTTCACTATTCACTATCTTCTTCATTCCATTCATGAACTTCCTCACCTGTTTCATCATGGTGGATAGCGATAAAGACGACTCATCCGTCACCACAAACAAGAACAACAATGACAAGAACCCTGCTCTCGATCATTCAAGTCCATACTTCCTACATCCTGCTGAAAATCCAGGCACGATTCTTGTCTCACCTCCATTATCGGAGAACAACTATGTATCTTGGAGTAGATCCATGAAGCGAGGTCTTCTCAGCAAGAACAAGAACAAATTTATCAATCGAAAGATAACAGCTCCAGACAAAACCAGCCCTTTATTCGATACTTGGGAACGCTGTAATAATATTGTGCTGACATGGATCTCTGCGTCTCTTTCTCCTGACTTCGCGCAAAGCACAATCTATGTCGACAATGATGCTCAACTCTGGAAAGATCTCCACCATCGTTTTTCAAAAACTGATCATTTCAGATTATTTGATCTTCTCCAACACATTCATTCTATGCGCCAAGGAGAGAAATCGGTAACGGCGTACCTTAATGAACTCAAAACACATTGGGAAGACCTGGAAACTCCAGAGTTCTTCCAACCTGCACCTGCGGTGCTCATGCTACCCTCAAGAAACAACACGACATGGAGTACGTTATGTGTTTCTTGAAAGGTTTAAATGAAAATTACAACACCATCAAGTCTAAAATTCTCATGATCGAGCCTCTCCCTGATGTTTCGAAAGTTTTCTCAAGATCTTGCAACAAGAACGTCAAATATCTTCTTCTTGTTTATCTGATACTTCCAACGTTCTCTTGGCTCAATCTCAACACATGAATCCCAATTGGTTCAACCCCAAGCAAAGCAAAGGGCGTGGAAAACCCTCTTCCTACACCAAATCTCCAAGTAACTCCAAAGTGTGGTCATTCTGTGGTAAGACAGGTCATGTTGTTGATACCTGCTACTTCAAACATGGTTTTCCACCAGGTTTTCGTTTCAAAGACAAGGCTGGCTTCACCAACAATGTTGCCACTGATTTTGCACACCAGCAACCATCATCCCCCGATGCAACTCCTCAAGAAGACAAAGTGGAGATTTCTTCAACAATGTACAACAAATTGGCAGCTCTCCTTAATCAAGTTGATACCTCAACATCATCTGATTCTCATGCCATTAACACTTCTTCATCAGGTTTGCACCAAACTTTCATCCATCATAATGTAAGTTCCCCTCACAACAGTTGGATAATTGACACAGGTGTAACAAACCATATTTACTATTCCTTAAATCTCTTTTACTCTTATCATTTTATTAATCCTATCACTATCAAATTACCTAATGGTTTTGACATTGCTTCAACAATATGTAGTACTGTTGCATTAAAAGAGAATTTAACCCTTCATCATGTCTTGTATATTCCTACATTTACATGCAATCTAATATCTGCACATCAATTATCTGCTAATAATACATGTCATCTTATTTTTAATCACTATTCTTGCACAATTCAGGCACTACCTTCGCTGAAGATGATTCGGCATACTAAAGTGTATAACCATTTGTATAACCTGACACAACCTCCTTATATTCTCCTTGCTTACCACACTGATACATCTTCTGATGCATGTAATAATAATGTTTCTATCAAGATTAGTCTTTGGCACCATAGGCTGGGCCACCCTTCAAACAATATATTGAAAGTTATCCAACAAAGTTTTTCTAATGTTAATGATAATTCGAAATTTATATGTGATTGTTGCCACTATGCTAAACAAACCAAATTATCTTTTCCTTTGAGCACTATTAAATCTTCTACAACATTTGAACTAATTCACATGGATATATGTGGGCCTTTCTCTCCTTCATCTATCCATGGTCATGCTTATTTTCTAACAGTTGTTGATGATTACTCAAGACATACTTGGATTTTCCTTATGAAATCCAAAAGTGAAGCAAGACCACTAATTATACAATTCTTCGACATGGTTCAAATTCAATTCAACACTTCTGTCAAACATATCTGATCTGACAATGGAAAAGAGTTTCTCATGCATGACTACTACAAAAACAAAGGTATCATCCAACAACAGTCATGCATCGAGACACCACAACAAAACGCAGTGGCTCAACGCAAACACATGCACATTTTGAACGTTGCTCGAGCCATCATGTTTCACTCACACCTCCCAAAGATCTTATGGCATTTTGCTGTCAATCATGTTGTATTTCTCATCAACCGGCTTCCTTCTCCAGTTACTCATGCCAAATCTCCCGATGAGCTTTTACATGGAACAACACCTGACTACAACATCATTAAAGTATTTGGTTTTCTTGTTTTTGCCTCCACAATCATGAAGGGCCAACAAAAATTGGACCCTCGTGCTTCTAAGTGCATCTTCCTTTGTTACAAACAAGGTATTAAAGGTTTTATTGTGATGAACCTATCCACACGTGAGATTTCCATCAACCACAATGTCTCGTTTTATGTACAAGTGTTTACTTTTGTTCCGCCTCCCAACATCAACTCTCCTACTCCATCCAAATTTTTTATTACAATTTTCCTTTTTTAGACACACCAGATGAACCTTTGCATCATTTTGCACCTTTTAAACCCGACAGTTCCTCATCTCATACACCAACAAATTCTTCTTCCTGTCATATCCTAATTTTTTACCCCAAGATTCTGTTTTGTGTTTCGCATCATCTGCATGGCATATCACGCATCTCATCTGTCATACGGTCTGTGTGTGCGTGTTTGTTGTGACTAACCAGTTTATGCAGGTGCAATACTTTCGAGTGTAGATTCTTAGTCAAGTATTTCAAGATGTGATCGTTGGATTCTGATGCAAATGGTCCTAGGCTTTTCTACTGGTCATTTGCCTCAGGATTTCTCAAAATCCTCAATGTATATCTCAATATCAGGGTTTATTATTCATGGTATTTGAGCTTGGTCAATTGAAGATGGAATGTCAGGGTTTTCATGCCAGGGTTTCTTTCCTTAATCATCTTCAAGGATTCTTCAAGGCATTACTATTATGTTCCTCATCGAGTCAAGGTGTCTTTGTGATTCAAAATGCAAGATGTAAGGCGAAGATTCGTAGTACTCAAGGCATTGCCCTCTTTTCAAATACTTATTACTAGTGATGCAAGTTAGGTTGTTCATTAAGAATATGAGTAGGTGATAAGTTCAAGATCATCCATATGGGTCATTTTGGAATCTAAATTACAATGGCATGCATCATTTCAAGTTTTCAAAGCGAAAATGTTCGTCATAATTGTCCATGATTGCAAGGCATGATCATTTTGGTCATCAAATTCTTAAAGCCGCTCATGTTTAGAATTTTAAAGTTAGGTTGAGAGGGCGAGGTGTTTTTACGATGAATTTTTGTAGAGCACCCATTCGAGTGATTGGTTGGTGTTTGAGTCCAAATTATTCAAATAGTTTGACTCAAAATTCCTAGTCGTTCGATTTATTAAGAACTGATACACTAAGGTTGGAAAGTTCGGGAATTTTCTCAGAAATAAAGGTACAAGCCACAAGACATATGGGTTCAAGGCATTCGTGTTGTTTTCAAATTCATCGAGTCGTCTTTAGTCTATGCAAGTTCAGTTTCCATTCACCATTATTCAAAGCATACCAAGTTCATATTTGGAGCTCAATTTTATTCAAAAGATTCAAGATTGCAAGTTCAATTGAGCTCATTTTAAGAGTCAAACTCAAATTAATCCTAAAGCATTGTTCCATTTTTTTACAAGTCAAATTATTATAGAGACTAAACATTTCTATGATACAAACTGCATAGGCTTCCCTTAAATCTTTGTACTCACTATTTATAGTAAAACGAGAATATCTTTGGTGAAAACAAGATAAAGCCTGTCAATTCCTGTGGTATGCATTCACGTCCTCAAGCTTTTGATGAGGTCCACCCATTGCCCTCACGACTAATACTTGAAATTCTCACTTATCTCGCCTGTAATCACCCATGTGTGGTAAAAATGTTGCTTCAGCTTAGGCTCCATCATCCTGCATCATTCAGGGCCTAATATTCACGTAAGGATCCTAGGAAATCATAGTAGCCGTTCCATGAAAAAGAAGTTGCTGGCAGTCATTGATCTTAAGTACAAGCTGATTGATTTTGGTAAGGCAATATAGGTGTCCTGAGGTTCTTCTTGGATCTAAGTACTCCGCTCGAGCACACCCTGCCAACACTTTTTTGATTCCGCAAACTTGCTGAAAGATACAGAATGTGTTACAATCGGGATTATGAGATTCGTCATTGGAAACATTCACAAAAAAAATCAAGAATTAAAATAAAAAATGGAAGTTCACTTATCACAAAATAATACAAGATTGGAAAGTCTATACAAACGCACGAATCATGGCCATCAAGAAAGGAACGAACCAAAAACCGCAAATCTAACCTTTTCCTAATTCCAAGTTCTAGTGACGACGGCATCCTAGCTGTGTTATTACCAATTCAAGGATGTTCATCAAATCTTAATTGAAACATACAAGTTACCATCTTTTCGTTTCAAAGTTACAAATGTTAGATGTAATTCAGGTTTTGTCGAAGTCGAAGGACATATAGGTTTGGCGAAGTCGAAATGTTGTATAGTTGTAGTGTTGTAAGTCTGTTGTATTCGACAGAGTTGAATATAGCTGATAAAGACTTCAGTCGAAATGTTAGTTTAAAGGGTCTTTTACTTTGTATTTTTATAGACAACAGCTTCATAATAAAATTTTACAAAGTTTTCAAACCCTAATCTCTTCTTATTTTCTTTCTCTTCTCTTCTTCTTCTTTCTCTCAAACATTCATCTTTCTTGGAACCCAGTTCCAACAATTGGTATCAACGAGCCCGGTTGCGATTCAGAGAGAATCTAATGGCAAACGGAACAACAACGTCCACACAATTCCCAGCGAACCTACCGGTTTTCAAAGGGAAAACTACCAACGGTGGGTGGCGCAGATGAGGGTTATCTTCAGATTTCAAGATGTGGTTGAAATCGTGAATGATGGTGTAACGGAATTGGGGGCAAATGCTACTGATGAACAGAAAGCTGCGTACAAGGATCAAAGGAAGAAAGATGGTAAAGCGTTGTTCTTGATTCACCAGTGTGTGGATCCGAATGTGTTTGAGAAAATTATTGAAGAGGAATCTGCAAAAGGAGTGTGGGATAAGTTAAAGAACTTGTATGGAGGTGATGAGAAACTGAAGAGGGTGAAGCTGCAAACCTTGAGAAAACAATACGAAATGATTCAAATGAAGGAAGATGAATCAGTTTCGGAGTTCTTTTCAAGATTGGTGATGCTGACGAACCAGATGAAGTCTTGTGGAGAAACAATCACAGATTTGCAGAAGATTGAGAAGGTACTAAGATCTCTGACTGCAAATTTTGATTACATTGTGGTGTCAATTGAAGAGTCCAAGAATCTCGCTGAGATGAAGGTTGAAGAACTACAGGCTTCGTTAGAAGCTCATGAGATGAGATTGAAACAAAGAGATTCAGAAAGAGAAAAGGTATCGGACCAAGCACTACAAGCAAAATTCACAAAGAAATCTGAGAGGGTGAAGCAGGGAAGGAATCTTGCTAGTGATGAGAAGTCAAGCAAGAGTTCAAAGAATCATGATGATTCGACAAAGAAAGGCATGAGCAACAAGTATTCTGGAAAGAAAGTTGACATGAAAGACGTGCAGTGTTACAATTGTCAAAGTTTTGGTCATTATGCTCGAGACTGTCGAAAGAAGAAGGAAGCACGAGCAAAAGAAAGTGACAAAGCGCAGTATGCACAGGCAGAAGATAGTGATTCTGAAGGTGTGCTACTAATGGCAGACACTGTTAGGTGCGGATTTGGCCTAAAATTGGCATATCTTTCTTTGCACTTTTTCATCTCTTTTCTCATGTTTTCATGGTTTTTATCCATGATTGTTGTTGTTCTTCTACACATTGAGAATATACCTTTGGTGCTTGTAATGTGTGTGTTATTGTGCAGGAAATGCACTAAATGATCAAAGTTTGAAGACACAAAGAAATGGTGCAAGCTGCTAAAGTATTGAAGTTGCAACAGCAGGATTCGCCTCGCGAGTGCTGGTGAGCTCCTAGCGAAGGTTCGCCTAGCGAACGTTGGCGAGTGTCCCAGCGAAGGGGTGGCAGAAAGTTTCAGTAGGAAAAGTCCCTAAATTCGCTGGGCGAATGTTTTGGCGAACGCTCGCTTCGCGAGTGTTTTGTTCGCTTCGCGAATGCACGTGAAATTTCAGGGGCGGTTTGACTGTTTGAGGCACGTGATGTGCCTATTTTTTAACCATTCGCCTAGCGAATGAATTGGTTCGCCTAGCGAACCTTCAAATTTCTGAATTGTATAAATACAATTTTTACACTTTTTAGGTTATGTTTTCTGGTATTGTTCTGATATTGTTGTAATTTTGGGATCAGAACTTGATATCTCTTTCATTTCCAAGGGAGAAAAGGTAGGATCTTTGATTTCTTGTTGGAGAGGGATGTAATCTTTTGATACCTATTGTATTTCCTCTAATGTATGTATGTGATTTGAATTCTGATTTTCTATTGTTGTTGTCTTTGGTTGATTATTTATGGTCTTGACAAAACCTTTACAAATCTTTGATCTTAGATTTTCATCTATCAATGAACAAGCTTTTGACATGGTTTTGTGAGTTGATATTCATTTTATCTTTTGTTGTATTGTGTTGATTAAGTAGCATGGGTAGCATGAGTAGGATCGATACGGTATCGCGAGGATGCGTGATAGTAGTGGTGAATAAGGATATTCACATTCATTGGACAAATTAGTTGAATACATGTAAAAAGGGTTAAGCGTGTGTACTTATTTTGATCTTGCTTAAATACGAAGAAATCATTTATTTGGTATGGATGTTATAGTAATATCTGTTAGGACTGAACTCTAGAGATAGATTTAGGATTAACACTTGCGTGAGTATCTACTCTTAAAGCTCTGTGTTGGTTTTGTTGCGTGAGACATCACTGATGAGACAATACAGTTGGCCTCTCGACGTTGCGTTAGACATAACCTCTGTTGTGAGTGATACGCGAGGATATTTGGCGAATGATTGCTTTGTGTTTGCTTGATTAGAAGAATGCATGTGTTATCAATTGATGAGATCCAATTCCAACAAGGCCCCGTTTATGATTCTGTCTTTACTTTATATTTTCCGTCTTTATATTTTCCGCATTTGCTTTTAGTTCGTCTTTAAACCAGAACTTTTGATCCATGAGTTTAGAAATATAGAAACCGTTGAATGGCATTCTTTCCCTCGCACTGATCCCTGTGGAGAACGATAAATTGGGTTACTTATTATTATTTGCTTGCTGCTATTTCTGCACCAACAGACACTCAGTCGAATGATGATGAAACAAATTTGTGGTACCTTGATTCAGGTTGCAGCAACCACATGGCTGGTAATAAGAACTGGTTCACGAAGCTTGATGAATCAGTTAAGAAGGTGATAAAGTTTGCAGATGGTAGACGTGTCACATCAGGTAGAAGAGGAAACATATCTGTAATGAAGAGAGATGGTAGAAAAGCCAGCATTACTGATGTGTTGTATGTGCCTTCTATGACAAGTAACTTGATAAGTATAGGTCAATTACTTGCCAAAGGACATAATATGAAGCTGGAGAATAATCAAATGAAGGTGTATCATGCTGATGGTAGGTTGATACTGAAAGCACCATTGGCTGATAACAAGACTTTTAAAGTTCAGATTAACATGATTAATCATGAATGTCTTGCGTCAACTACAGAAGAGGAAAAGAATTGGCTATGGCATCATAGATATGGGCATCTAAACTTCATGAGTTTGGGTATGCTGAATCAGAAGAAGATGGTGTATGGTTTACCTCAGGTGAAGGAACCAAATCATGTGTGTGAAGAATGCTGCAAAGAAAAGCAAGCTAGAAAAGCATTCAAACATGATCTGCCAATTAAGTCGAAAGGAAAGTTGGAACTTGTTCATTCTGACGTATGTGGACCTTTTGAAGTTAGGTCGAATGGTGGAAAGCGTTACTTCTTAACTTTCATTGATGAATTCACCAGATATATGTGGATTTATGTGATCGAAAGTAAGAGTGAAGTATTCACAAAGTTCAAGAAGTTTAAGTTGCTTGTCGAAAAGCAAAGTAGCTACAAGCTAAAGAAACTGAGAACTGATGGTGGTGGTGAATATATCTCTCGAGAGTTTGCTAGATTTTGTGAAGAGGAAGGTATAGAGCATGAGGTTATTACACCCTATACACCTCAACATAATGGGATAGCTAAGAGAAAGAATAGAAGTATACTGAATATGAGGAGAAGTATGTTGAAGGCTAAAGAGGTGCCAAAGAGATTTTGGGCTGAAGCAGCTTCGACAGCAGTATACATTCTGAATAGATGTCCAACGAAGAAGTTAGTCGAGAAGACTCCTTATGAAGCTTGGACAGGTGAGAAGCCAAATGTAAGTCATTTTAGAGTTTTTGGATCAATATGTTTCAGGCATGTTCCTGAGCAATTGAGAACAAAACTAGATGATCGAAGTCAAACCATGGTGCTCATAGGTTATCATTCGACTAGTGCATATAGACTATATTCACCAGAAGATGATAAATTTGTGATTAGTCGAGATGTTTTGGTAGATGAAAATCAAAAATGGGAGTGGAGTCATGAGTCAGTTCGACAGGATACTGGTCGACAGATGAAAGAAACAGTTCCGACGGTGTTTGAAGAAGACCAACAAACTGAGACCACGACAAGTCGAAATGAAGAACCTCCTGAGCAGAATGTCAAAAGATCAACTAGAACAAGAGCAGAGTCGACAAGGTTAGCTGGATATGAGAGATTTCCAGATAATGCAATCGATGCAGATGGTGACTTAATAGAAGAAGCAACGATGATGGCTGAAGCAGAACCAATTAACTTGGATGAAGCCATGAATGATTCGAATTGGTGTGAAGCCATGAAGGAGGAACTCAGGGCAATTGAAAAGAACAATACCTGGGAACTTGTCGAAAAAAGCCAGCAAGAAGCCTATTGATGTGAAATGGGTTTACAAGCTGAAACGAAGTCCAAATGGTGAAATTGCCAAGCATAAGGCAAGACTAGTGGCAAGAGGATTTCTGCAGAAACCTGGTATTGATTTCGACGAAGTCTATGCGCCAGTGGCTAGGTTGGAAACAATCAGGATTGTTGTTTCGACAGCAGCATATAGAGGATGGAAGATACATCAGTTGGATGTAAAATCAGCATTTTTGAATGGACCTTTGGAGGAAGAAGTATATGCCAGTCAACCACCAAAATTTGAGGTTAAAGGGTAGGAGTCGAAGGTGTACAGATTGAGGAAGGCTCTCTATGGATTGAAGCAAGCCCCAAGGGTTTGGAACAAAAGAATAGATAGTTTCCTAATCGAAGCAGGGTTCACAAAGTGTGTGTCTGAGCATGGAGTTTACATAAATGATGTTGACAATGATAGTCGAATCATTTTATGCCTGTACGTTGATGATTTTCTAATTACAGGTGCAAGTGAAGCTGAGATAAAAAAAGTTAAGTCGAAGCTAATGCAAGAGTTCGAAATGTCCGACCTAGGGAATTTGTCATATTTCTTAGGAATGGAATTCAAAGACACAGCTAAAGGTGTGTTCCTGCACCAGAAGAAGTATGCTAAAGATATTTTGACGAGGCTCAAGATGACTGACTGTAAAGCTGCAACAACTCCATTGGAAACAGGAGCAAAGTTGAAGAAGGTAACTGATGATGAGTTTGTAAGTTTGACACTGTACAAACAAATTATTGGATCCTTGAGGTATCTTTGCAATACAAGACCTGACATTTGTCAATGTGTCGGATTGTTAAGTCGATTTATGGAGAAACCCCAAGAATGTCATCTTATTGCAGTAAAGAGAGTACTGAGATACATTAAGGGTACGATTGATCATGGTGTGCTGATGCCATGTCGAAATAGCTCCAAGTCGAAAGATGTGGAGGTATATGGTTATACTGATTCAGATTTCAGTGGAGACCAAGATGAGAAGAAAAGTACTGCAGGCTATATTTTCATGATCGAAGGAGCTCCAATTTATTGGAGTTCGAGAAAACAAAGCATTGTGGCTTTGTCATCATGTGAAGCTGAGTATGTAGCTGCATCGTATGCAGCATGTCAGGCAGCATGGATAGATATGTTGCTCGAAGAACTCAAGATCAAGGAACCTGGGAAGATGAAATTGTTTGTAGACAACAAGTCAGCTATTGATCTTGCCAATCATCCTATGTGTCATGGTCGAAGTAAGCACATAGAAAGAAGGTATCATTTTCTCAGGGATCAAGTGAACAGAGGGAAGCTGGATCTTGAATATTGCAAGACTGAAGTTCAACTAGCTGACATACTTACCAAACCTTTGAAGAAAATCAGATTCGACGAGTTAAAGAAGAGCATTGGGATGAGAAGTCTCGAAAACATGAATTAGTTAGTGTGTTAGATGTAATTCAGATTTTGTCGAAGTCGAAGGACATATAGGTTTGGCGAAGTCAAAATATTGTATAGTTGTAGTGTTGTAAGTCAGCTGTATTCGACAGAGTCGAATATAGCTGATAAAGACTTCAGTCGAAATGTTAGTTTGTGGGCCTGGGCTTTGATAGCCTATATAAAGGGCCTTTTACTTTGTATTTTTATAGACAACAGCTTTGTCACTCCCAGGGTTTTCATCCAGGTACAAACGCGAGTGTGGCGCGGGAAACAGAGTCGCCAGCCGTGTAAATTTATCCCAAGAGAGGGAAAGGGAACACCGCATAAACCTGAGGAAGGGGGAAAGGAATGGTCGTCGCAACCATAACCTAGGTTCGGGAGTCGGTTACGCGAGGGGAAGGTGCTAGCACCCCACGCGTCCATCGTACTCGATGGGATCCACGCTTGTTGTCTATTCTAAGGGTGAGTTATCCTATCATCAATGGTTGTACTAAGACGGGGGAGGGGAAAAACTAAGACAGACTCGGTAGGACGTCGACGTCCTAGGCCTACGTACTCCCTTTGTGCAATGGGAAATTCAGAGTCAACGTAGTTCAGACCAAGTTCTTTTTGTGTTTTTTATGAGCGGCGCTAAGTTCGCGTCCGGCAGTTAGGGTCGATGCCTGTTTGCGACTCAGACAGAAAGTAACGCGCCCTTTCTGAAAATAGCCTTTAATTTGACAATCCCGAAGGACAAAAAGGTTTGAAGTTTGTTTGTGTTTTTTAAGACAGAAGTGACTTGAGTTAGTTCATAGCTTGCATTGCACCAAAGTCTAGGGCACAGGGACGAATACTTAACGAATCGTCCCAAGACAGGACGCTCGCTAAGCACTTTAGAAAGATGAGAGGAAGCCCCTCATTTCTCATTCCCCACGCTTAAGGCTCGTGCGCTATACACTTTATCCTTATTAAGTGTTTTCAAGAAGTTTTGAGATGAGAAGAGAGAAGACACAAAGGAAACTTTAAAGGGAAACTAAGAGTCCTAATGTTATCATGCATGGGTGACCTACGGATAGTGAGGTTTGACGACAACCTAAGCCTAAAGAAAAGAAAAGACGATGGACAGAAAGAGTGAGAGTGGACATGGATAACTATCCACACCCTCAAATAACTTACCTCAGCCTCTGCATAAAAGGTTAGTACAAAACAGACATAAGTAAAAGAAATGAGACAAATGGAACCCAAGCAATGACATATAATGGCAATCAAGTGGCCTACAGTGATTCAAACATGAATTATGAAGTCAAAGACACAATCCCAAAGAGTGGCACAAGTGCCTTTTCAAACAAGTAATCAGACATGATCCAGGTTGTGCATACAAGAATATCTCAAATGAAAGCAATCAAACAATTAGATAAACACGTTCTAAAATCACCAAATTAATTATCAACATATCTCAACCAGAAGCAAACAACATGTCCAAAATTCATACCAAAATTCAAAATAAAAGTCACTCAAACAATTATGCAAAATTCAGACAGGAAACATGATTCAACATGCAAAAAAGGAGGACTAAAATGCAATATGAAATGATTTTAAAAATGAGAGAAAAATATTTTAATGCAATTCAGTGTGTTGATGAATGAATGCAAAAAGAATGGGCTCTAAATGTTATGTATACTGTGAGAACAAAATTCTACAATGCAACATGTGCAAAATAAAACAAATTCAAAAAGAAATTAAACAATTAAATAAAAAATAAAAATAAAGAAATAACATGGGGGGTGCGTTTAGTAGCCCAAATACGTTGAAAAAAAACATAGGCTAAAGAGGGGGGTGCGAACAGCAAGGCCCATAACTTAAATCCATCAGGAAAAAAAAAAAAGTGGAGCACGCGTGGACTCAGTCAACGGTCATATTCAATCACCACCAATGGATTAATCCTACGCCTACCAACAGTCAATGCAAACACCAAAGTAATCATGATCAACATGCCAGATCAGTCAACCACCATAATTAATATACACGCGCACGCACACAAATATTTAGAACACCATACAACTCTCACGTGACCAGCATGTGGCCTTTTTAATGTGCTGTCCAAGTTATAGCCGTCTGATCACATCAATGCTTTACATTAAGTCAAACAATAAAAAATAATACATGATGAGAAGTTGAGATTGAGGGTGCACAACAACTATCGAGAATGGACACACACGTAAACCAATTAAATAAAACCAAAAATTAGAACACATGGCAGCATATGGACCGTACGATCAAGAGAATAAATGGCTATGATTTCGTCCCTTACCTCCAGCCTCTCCCTTCGCCGGAACCCTCACCAGCCGCCGGAGCTAGGGTTCCGGCCGCCCTCTCCGGCCACCTGCAACAAATATTTTTCTAGAAAACGCAAAGGGGTACACCATTCTGACCATAATTTCGTCAAGATCTCAAATATCACATCAAAATTCACAAATAACCAACGCATAAGGAAAAACGAAGAGAACAAGCTAGGGTTCACAAACTTTAAACACACGATACCATCAAACCACACGTCCAATTTCAAAAATAAATATATCAGAATGATCAGTGGGCATCACACATCAATATGCACGTCAAAAGTTTGAGTTTTATGATCATCAAAAATATCACTAACCTGAGATGGTACAACACGTATCTTCACTGATAGCTTCAAAGGATGGTTGGTTTGTGCCCTGTGGATCCCCAGAAAGAAGGTTGTGGAAGAACTTTTCGAAAAAACCTTGTGGATTGTGAGTTATGAAGAAATCAAGAATTAGGGTTGAAACTTGAACTCCCCTCCAAAATCACGTGTTCTCCCCTCTAACCCTAGCATGAATTATCTTAAACGGGCTAGGTTAATCCACTGATCAGCATTTGGGCCTTGGTAATTCTTTGTTTAATGAGTTTTGGATGTTTTTAGAAAATTGCATTATGTGAGATACACCCTCTTCCATGCATGTACACCCAAATATTTCATGATGGATCACTTAAGTTTCAATTGCTAATCACACCTGAATTTGATTTGGGCCTTGAGATGTCTTGGTTCATGAGTTTTCAATAATTTGGCAATTTTGAATAATGGAAAATAAGTAATGAATACACCATGGATCCACTTGATTCAAAGGCCAACAATGCTCCTTAGGGATTGTACTTTGAGGTTAGAATATGCCTTGAAGCAATGGAATTAATTATAGGTCACTATGCCCCAAAAATGCAAAAGTTGTGAAAATGGAACCCTAAAAACCACGTTGCCTTCTTTTGATCATAACTTGAGTTTCACAAATGATATGGAGACCCACAAGTACTTGTTGGAAAGAGGAGAAAAAGCTATTAAACTTTCATGTTTGAGGAAAATTCATTTGAAGCTTCTTTGATGATGAAAAGTCAAGTTGAATATAGTGTAAGAACTTGCCCAAAAAGGAAACTTTCAAATTATAGGTCATTTCCATATTTAGCAACTTTTGTACCAACCCTTGATTCTTGATAAATGGTATGAAATTTGACTCTTGAAGACCATATGAGGATGTGAAACCTTGAAAACCTTGAAGAGAACCTCAAAATTTCACAGTTGACTCCCCTCTCACTGTTGACTTTTCCCTAATTCTCCTGATTCCCAATCCATTGGCCAATTGAATCTCTCCTGAACCAAACTGATGGACAACCTCCCATCCCTAGATACTTAGGGACCCAAGGAATACCATGGAATCAAGTCTTGCCCAAAAAATCAGAAATAAACTGACTTTATAGCAAACCCTAATTTTGGTACCCTCAGTCTAGGAGGAAATAACACAGTCTCCAAATCCAAATTCCTCTGAATATGATGTGTATCCTCTCCAACAAGGATAAGATATGCCATTTGGTGATGATAAAAACCCAAGAAGCTTGCCCATTGGAGCAATAAACCCAAGAATCTCAAAACCCTAATTTCTGCACTGGTTAGGAGAGTGATCCACCTGAGCTCTCTTAGACAACACAAGGGCTCTTGCTTGACCCTTTGAAGAGCTGCCTCAGGCACCTTGACCTCATGCTAAGAACCAATTATATGCACACATGATAATGCAAAATGAGATGAAACATAAGTCAGTTAGTACTAAAGTAAGGAGGGCAAATTTTGGGGTGCTACAGCTGCCCCTATTCAATCAACTTGGTCCTGAGGGTATGATAGCGACGGCTTTCAGACAATCAGGATGTACGGAGATTGAATACAAAAGAACCCAGAAATTTGCAATCCTCAAAGGAGGGATGACTCCACTGGAGAATCAGCCATAAATGTTGTACTGTCACAACACGGACGAGTGCTAGCTATGCTGGGTATAAAGTGAAACAAACTCTCCCAGGTTATGTCATCTCTGCTGATAAAGAGAACTGACAAAATAAATCTTCAAAAGATTGTTATCCTTGCTGACAAAGAGAACTAGCAAAATAAATGTCATCCCTGCTGATAAAGGGAACTGACGAAGAAAATCTTCAGAGGATTGCTATCTCTGCTGATAAAGAGAACTAGAAAAATAAATGCCATCCCTGCTGATAAAGGGAACCGACGAAAGAAAATCTTCAAAGGATTGCTATCTCTGCTGATAAATAGAACTAGCAAACAAATGCCATCCCTGCTGATAAAGGGAACTGGCGAAAGAGAATTTTCAAAGGATTGATATCTCTGCTGATAAAGAGAACTAGCAACATAAATGCCATCCCTGCTGATAAAGGGAACTGATGCAAGAAAATCTTCAAAAGATTGCCATCTCTGCTGATAAAGAGAGCTAGCAAAACAAATGCCATCCCTGCTGATAAAGGGAACTGACGAAAGAAAGTCTTCAAAAGATTGCTATCTCTGCTGATGAAGAGAACTAGCAAAACAAATGCCATCCTTGCTGATAAAGGGAACTGACGCAAGAAAATCTTCAAAAGATTTCCATCTCTGCTGATAAAGAGAACTAGCAAAACAAATGCCATCCCTGTTGATAAAGGGAACTGACGCAAGAAAATCTTCAAAAGATTGCCATCTCTGCTGATAAAGAGAACTAGCAAAACAAATGCCATCCCTGCTGATAAAGGGAATTGACACAAGGAAATCTTCAAAAGATTGCCATCTCTACTGATAAAGAGAACTAGCAAAACAAATGCCATCCCTGCTGATAAAGGGAACTGACGAAAGAAAATCTTCAAAAGATTGTCATCTCTGCTGATAAAGAGAACTAGCAAAACAAATGCCATCCCTGCTGATAAAGGGAACTGACGAAAGAAAATCTTCAAAAGATTGCCATCTCTGCTGATAGAGAGAACTAGCAAAACAAATGCCATCCCTACTGATAAAGGGAAACTGGCCAGCAAAATATGTCAAGCAAGAACTGACTACCAGGTGAGAACGGGATTTCACAAAAGAGAAGGGCCAAACAAAGGCAAACTCCCAACCGTCTCCACTGGCAAGATGATTCCGCTAGGGAAGGAGAAGTCTAAATAAAAGACTCTGCCGGGGAGCACAAGTATGAGGAATACATCCCTCCAAAATCTCCTGAGTTATTCCATCTCTGCTGGGAAAGAGAACTGGCAAGGAACGCATCAACCCTGGCTTATGCTTCAAATGCAAATGTTTGAATTGTGGCGTAATGCTCCATACGAAATGGAAATGCTATGCGTTTGAGGATGCAATGCAAATGCTTATGATATGCAAAAGGGCCCCTCCAGCAAAATAAATGCCGGAGAGAAAAGATCAATTCAGCTGGGGATGACAAAAATAAATTGTCCTCTGAATCCAGGAACTCTGCTGTGAAGGATCACACTGACCGACTCTTTGGATCCATAACTTTTACCGGGGATGAAATCCAAAAGCATATGCACTCTGCCGGGGATTACACATGTCCTGAACCTGAGATTCCTCCTCTGCTGGGGGAGTTGAGAAAGAAAGCCGATAACAGAACCGGAAGTCTGTTACTGAGGATTGCTAATAACCAATGGGCTTAGAACTTGCTGGGGGATGCCAGCCCATAATACCACCTTGCTTGGGGAAAACAGTCCATAATACCATCCTGCTTAGGGATACTACTGAACTTAGCCTGCTGATGGGGAGAATGCCTTTACTCTCACTTTGCTTGGGATTAGAATATGACATCGTCGGTGAGAGCATGCTTCCTGACTGGATGGGGATGGTGAACACCCTGATTCTGTGGGGAAATAACGTCTTGATCCGGAGAAAATACTTCCCAAGTCTCCTGCTGGGGAAGGTCTGCTCTGCTGAGGAAAGTGCAATCTCAATGCTGGGGAAAGCAAACTGCTGGGGAAATACAATCCTGTTGCCCTGCAACCTGACTTGTCTTTATGGACATAAGCGGCTCTTTGAACTTTTCACTTACCCCAGACCACCAGGTCTAATGGAAGAAATCAAGAGGATTTTATAGAAGATCAGGTGCTCGCACTGCCCCAGGGTCTTCAAACTCTTGGAGAGGTTTATCATATCTCGACGTAACTGCCCCAGTCTTCATAATCTGAATTTCGGAGAGATTTCTCGACGTGACTGCCCCAGATTAGCTACATCCTAACATGACTTACTGGGGAGAGCCCCTTCTACACTGAGTCTCTTGGCAGCGTGCCCTTTGATATGATTGTCCTTCAGAGTTTTCAAGCATCCCAACTTGGCGTGATCGAGCTTCTCGACTGTCGTTCATCGTGTAAGCTTCTTGGATATCAAACACCTGCAAGCAGAAAATGTTTATTATGAGAATGACAGTTTTAATGCAACACCCATGTTAACCTTGAAGCTTTATTGAAAATGCGTCGCCAAGCTTTGTGAACGAATCACTGGCCGGGATGCGACCTTGATTTTTGAATGGCAAAACAATGCGCACATGCAATACCAATAAATCTTATTAGCACAACTCACAGGAGTCAGGAAAGCTATCCTGTTGAAGTATGCTTTCAGAATAAACCCTTTTTCAATTAGGACTTTTAAGGATTGTAACATGGTTTGGTTCGCGGTTTCAGAAAAAGGATTTATGGCTCAAAATTTATCGGTGCCCACCCACTCTCCGTGATGTTCTCCAGTCCTATGTTCAGTTAATCTGACCCAAACGCTCATCTCTCAAAAGGTTTATGATCTTTAAGGGACCTACGCCACTAATGGTTTGGTACCTAAGGGAGTTTTGGAATGACAGTCACCCCCTTTTTGTCTTTTGTGTTTGTAATCACACGAATTTGTTCTTATCGAGGATTTTCTTTTGTAACGCTTTTCGCTTTTCGCTTTTTCTTTCTTTTGCCTTTTTGATCCCTAATTTTTGCCTGGACTGACTCTTTTGAGTTTTTTCGATGTTGAAGTCCAGCGGGATGCCCTGACTTTTGCCTAAGTCACTTGTTTACAAGGTTCGACCTAACGGGCTTTCTTTTTTTATTCCCCTTTTTGAACAAAGCGTGTGACACTAGTTGTCTTACTTGCTTGAAACGGTTGTGACTGCCTCACTCCTTGATTGTTGAAGGATAACCATTGTGGTTCCACATCTCTTGACCTCTTGATGGTGGGATAGAAGGTAATGGATCCTCAGATGCACATTCTCCTTGAAATTTGAACGCTAGGTCAAACTAACTGACGCCTACCCTGCCCCTGGGTTAAGTATGAGGGTTTTTTTCGAAAGAAGCTCCTACTTCAAGGCTCAAAAGGGTTAACGAAGGTTTATCTCCTTATCTCTCCAGTGTTTAGGGGTTTGAAACAATGCCTGTACATCCTCAACAGGGTTCTATCCTTGAACATACAACCAGAGATTTTGCGTTTTCGTCTCATCTTCCTCCCTCAAGAATTCTAAACAAGAAAATTGGTATTGCAGTGCATATAAACATTTAAGAGTGAAGACGAGTGGATTACTTCAAGAAACATACTCATTGCATTAATATCATCATAAAAAACAAACAAGTCTTACATGCATACGATGCTTTAACAAGAAATGAAAAACTACAAATGAAAATGCGGTAAAGAAGCTGAAGATTTCCATTGCTGAGGAAGCTTAATTCTGCCTACGTACTTGCAGATTGAGTGTTCATTTGATAAAGGAGGCTTCCATTGATGTACATATCATCTTCAGTGAATACAATGATCTCTGAGTCTACCAGGTCTTGCACCTTGTGCTGGAATGCATTACACTTATCAATTGTATGCCCAAACATTCCCTAGTGGAACTTGCACCTAGCAGTCATGTCGTAATCCAGAGGAATATGGTACGGTATCGGTGCGGTACTCCTCGTTTGAATCAGAGAGTTCTTGAGCAGACGAGCAAACAGCTGACTATAAGGGATAGGAATAGGATCAAATATCCTCTTGGGCCCTCTTGGTCTCGGTTGCCCCTGCTGCTGATAACTCTGCTGTCGGTGCTGATTTGGGCGCCCCACCTGCGCTTGCACTTTCCTTTCCACATTTGGCTGAGGCACAAACAAAGGTTGCTGACTTAGAGCTTCTGTAGCAAAAGGTTGTGGAGAAAGTCCATGACATAAGGTGGATCCTGCAAAGAGGGGAGGAGTCTTCACTTCTTTTGCAACACTTGGGGTAAAATCACCTTGTATATTCACGCCGCCCGACGTGAACTCAATTGCCCCTGCATCAATCAAATCCTGGACTTGGTGTTGAAAGGCCCTACATTTCTCCACAGTATGCCCTGGTGCCCCAGAATGGAAATCACAATGGGCTCTTGCATCATAGCCTGGTGGAGGATTACCGGTGAGAGGAGCCAAAGTCCTTTTCTGTATCAGTTGCAACTGAAGGAGATGCTGAAATAGTTGAGAATATGGCATAGGGAGCGGATGAAAAACTCTTTCAGACTTCTTCTGTCTCTGTGTACACTTTTTGCCCTTGGGCTTCTCTTGGGAGCCAAGACCTAGCTGCTGTTGGGAAAATTCTGGAACTTCCACTTGTGGAAGAGATTCACGAGGTGATCCACGATTTAAATCAAATTCCAAAGAGATGGGAGGAGTAAGGATCTCTGTTGTGGAAGCGGGCACAGGACTGTCTTCCTTCTTCAACACCCTATTCAAAATTTCCATGGTCAAACCCATCTGAGTCTTCATCTGACTGACCTCCTCCCTTAGCATCTTCTGGTCTTGCATGAGAGTTTGCATATTCCCCATAAGCTGCCCCATCTGGCCTCGCATTTCCCTCAACTCAGCTTGAACTTGCTCCATGATCAACTCTTGAATGGCCTGAGGAGTTAAGTCTGTAATTCTGAGATTGGAACAAGATAAGAATACCGGAGATAAACACCTGCCGTGCAAAATGATTATGCAAAATGATTATGAATATGCAAATGCAAATGAACATGTTTGAATATTCGCAGGGCGATCCACCCCTTGATTCCAGTTTAACAATAAGATAGAACGGAACTTCTGCTCATATATTAAGAAAACCAAATGTCAACAATCACAAATCCAAGATAACAAGTCTGAACACATAGATCCCAACCAACAAGTCTGGCGGTGGTCCAAATAATGAAAGAAAATAGAAAACTACGGCATGTCATCAAAGTCTACAAGTGTCAATCCCCCCATCCATTATGCTTTCTGCTCCAGTCTTGAATTTCCTTGAACAACTTTTTGGTGTCTGGATGCTTCGGTCTCTGAATTAGCTCTTGAATGCGAACGTCTCTCCTATGCATGATTCCTTCTAAGTATCGGCAATGCAGCTCCCAAGCGTCTTCTCCAGAAACACCATCCATGCTAGGACCCTCATTTCTAGATCTCTTCACTTCAGCTTGGATCTTCAGTTCCTCTATGGAGGCTATGGCTTCATTGAGTCGACCCTCGACTGCTTGTCTCTTGAATACCCCTGACAGGATCTCAGCGTCTTTTTTCTTGAGCGTCAACTTCAGCTGATCAATCTGAGCTAGATAATCGTCTTCCTTTCTCTTATTCTCAGCCATTGCAGTTTCTCGGTGATCATTGAGCCTGTGAATTTTCAACAAAGCCTTGTCTAATCCCTCCTTCTTAGACTCGAGAACCTTACTGATACCATCCAAAGCTTGTTTCATCCTTTGTCTGGATGTGACCATGTCAGCTAGCTCATTTTCTGCCTTAGCGAGAAGCTCTGTCTTCAACTTGGCGATATGAACAGCTTCACCCTACTCATGTTTCAACTGATAAATCTCCCTTAATAGCTCACTATTTTCTTCTCGCAGCTTTTCCTTTTCAGCCCACAACTTGTTAAACTTCTCTATCTCAACTGTGGTAGGAGGCTTAATCAGTAAGGGGTAAGATGGTGGTTCTACTGGGAAGGGAAGAAGCTCCTCTTCTGCTCTCTTCTTAATCCATTCTTTATAGGAAGGGAAAGCCCGGTTGTTACATTTCCCGAATGAAGTTTTTCCCTTCTTGGTCACCTGCTTCCAAGCATTCACAATCTTCCTTATCATCTCTTGATCCTCAGTACCATTGAAGAATAAGGACTCTCTGACATCTCGCTCTTCAGGTGGACCTTTCAAAGGATAACCAAACTGCCTGATAACAAGGGAATGATTATAGTTAATTCCACCTCTTCTCCCTATCAAGGGCACATTAGGGAATTCTCCGCACTTGCAAATAATCTCCATTCCTAGCAAGTCACGGTTGAACCAGACAATGTTGTCAGCAGTCAAGCCCATTAACCTCTTTGACCACTTCAGAGAATCTTTCGTATCAACGAAGGCGCCAGCTTCGGGGAGATGACTCAGAAACCAAGTAGATAAGAGTGGTGCACAGCAACTCACAGTTCTTCCACGCCTATTTTCATTCTTGTAGTGGACTGAGTGATACACGTCACCTAGCAAGGTAGGTATAGGATTCTTTGAAATAAATATTCTGACAGCATGCATATCCACCAGATCAGGAACATTGGGAAACAGGACAATCCCATAGATGCACATAGCCAGAATAGCTTGGAAAGCAGTCCAATTCTTCTCTTTAACATGTATGCAAGCTTGATCAAACAAGAACTTCAATAAGAAACCCTTAGCTCCTTGTTTTTCCTCAATATTACTGCTCAGAACGGATTCACCAATATGAAGAGCAACAGCCATTTCTTTTATCCCGGGGTGTTCTTCAGAAAAGAATACTATGTCATGCTTGATGGGGATTCCCAAAATAAATGAGAACTCCTCCAACGTTGGGGCTAAGACGTAGTCTGGGAAAGTGAAGCAATGCAAAGACGGATCGTAAAACTAAAGAAGTGTATGAATGGCATCCTTCTCATACTTGGAGATATTGTAGACAAACTTCAGAAGTCTCCTATACCCTCCACTGAACTCTGTACGAACTCCGGGACCAGCCATACTAATCAGCTTGCAAATCAACGTCAAGGTCGGATCTGGGAACGAATAGGCAACATTCTTCTTTCTCTAGACATCCATGCCAAGGTAACCTCAGAAAACCGGAATCAAGAGTAAGATGCAAGCCCTGAAAAATGTCAAACATGTCAGAATGTAAGAAAAATGATATGCTCATGCAAACATGGGATCAAGGCAACACTGTTGGATGTGCTGTGCTGTTAACTGAACGAGAACCACAAC
Organism: Lathyrus tuberosus; assembly: GCA_022829125.1. Lineage (NCBI taxonomy): Eukaryota > Viridiplantae > Streptophyta > Magnoliopsida > Fabales > Fabaceae > Lathyrus > Lathyrus tuberosus. The sequence continues at coordinate 3,100,382 of JALAZF010000233.1, forward strand.
CCAGAAAACCAGAATTCCAAAATACCGAACCAATGAGATAACCAAGAACCCAGATAATCAAACATTGATGAGAAATCCAGAAAAATCGGGTAGGTTGAAGGTTTCGGTTACCTGCAAACACCCATCCCCTCTCACGTGTGGGTACTAGGATGTTCAGTATCTCGGGCTCTCAGGTCGAGAAATGATGATACGTTCACCATTTCTGGTTTGACATCATCATCAATCGAGGAGGCCTCAACTGATTCTCCAAAACGGAAGGTCCTCAGCTTCTGGAACTGAGGTCAAGAAACAATAGTACATTCATCCCTCGGGGTACAGTACTATCGTCAATCGAGGAGTGCCTCCACTGATTCTCTTCAAAAGATAAGGGCCATCCTATGCGAGTTCCAAAGTGGGCCCTCGGGTGCGAATGGGTTTGCCACAGCATGTGGTCTGCCACTGTCATCACTAAAGAGGGATGTTTCCACTAAGGTCCTCGATGATCGGTCACTAGAGTCGACAGCTCTCTAGATCAATACCCTAACATGCATAAGACACACACGTTAGAATGCATCCCAAGATAGCCTCGTCTGGTTGTGAATTTCGTGAACACGCAAACGTACCAAGCGGGCACGTAGGTCCCACTACTCTCCACTCTAGTCCTAGGGTGTACTCAAGCCTGGGTATTGGGCTTATCTCTCAGAACAACCCAACCTGCAAAACAGAAACAGCCAGCACAACCCAACAATATCCAGTATGACAGTAATAAAAATGAAATGCAATGCAGAAAATGCGGTAAAAATAAAATACAACAAATAAATCAAAACAAAAACAAAAACACCCAAAGAGAACAAAGACAAGCAAGCGCTAGGATTGACTCGCTTAGGGATGGACCAGCATAGGTCAACCAGATTCCCTAGTAGAGTCGCCAGCTGTCGCTCCCAGGATTTTCATCGTGGTACAAACACGAGAGTGGCGCGGGAAACAGAGTCGCCAGCCGTGTAAATTTATCCCAAGAGAGGGAAAGGGAACACCGCATAAACCTGAGGAAGGGGGAAAGGAATGGTCGTCGCAACCATAACCTGGGTTCGGGAGTCGGTTACGCGAGGGGAAGGTGCTAGCACCCCATGCGTCCATCGTACTCGATGGGATCCACGCTTGTTGTCTATTCTAAGGGTGAGTTATCCTATCATCTATGGATATACTAAGACGGGGGAGGGGAAAAACTAAGACAGACTCAGTAGGATGTCGACGTCCTAGGCCTACGTACTCCCTTTGTGCAATGGGAAATTCAGAGTCAACGTAGTTCGGACCAAGTTCTTTTTGTGTTTTTTTATGAGCGACGCTAAGTTCGCGTCCGGCAGTTAGGGTCGATGCCTGTTTGCGACTCAGACGGAAAGTAACGTGCCCTTTCTGAAAATAGCCTTTAATTTGACAATCCCGAAGGACAAAAAGGTTTGAAGTTTGTTTGTGTTTTTTAAGACAGAAGTGACTTGAGTTAGTTCATAACTTGCATTGCACCAAAGTCTAGGGCACAGGGACGAATACTTAACGAATCGTCCCAAGACAGGACGCTCGCTAAGCACTCTAGAAAGATGAGAGGAAGCCCCTCATTTCTCATTCCCTACGCTTAAGGCTCGTGCGCAATACACTTTATCCGTATTAAGTGTTTTCAAGAAGTTTTGAGATGAGAAGAGAAAAGACACAAAGGAAACTCTAAAGGGAAACTAAGAGTCCTAATGTTATCATGCATGGGTGACCTATGGTTAGTGAGGTTTGACGACAACCTAAGCCTAAAGAAAAGAAAAGACGAGGGACAGAAAGAGTGAGAGTGGACATGGATAACTATCTACACCCTCAAATAACTTACCTCAGCCTCTACATAAAAGGTTAGTACAAAACAGACATAAGTAAAAGAAATGAGACAAATGGAACCCAAGCAATGACATATAATGGCAATCAAGTGACCTACCATGATTCAAACATGAATTATGAAGTCAAAGACACAATCCCAAAGAGTGGCACAAGTGCCTTTTCAAACAAGTAATCAGACATGATCCAGGTTGTGCATACAAGAAGATCTCAAATGAAAGCAATCAAACAATTAGATAAACACGTTCTAAAATCACCAAATTAATTATCAACATATCTCAACCAGAAGCAAACAACATGTCCAAAATTCATGCCAAAATTCAAAATAAAAGTCACTCAAACAATTATACAAAATTCAGACAGGAAACATGATTCAACATGCAAAAAAGGAGGACTAAAATGCAATATGAAATGATTTTAAAAATGAGAGAAAAATATTTTAATGCAATCCAGTGTGTTGATGAATGAATGCAAAAAGAATGGGCTCTAAATGTTATGTATACTGTGAGAACAAAATTCTACAATGCAACATGTGCAAAATAAAACAAATTCAAAAAGAAATTAAACAATTAAATAATTCAGATGATAAAAATAAAATAAAAATATAAAATAAAATTTTTGAAAATTTTATAAAATTATAAATATGATGCATGAATTTTTTGGGAATTTTTTAATGCAATTAACTATTTTTAAAAAATTTGAAATGAAATGCAAACAATTAAATAAAAAATAAAAATAAAGAAATAACATGGGGGGGTGCATTTAGTAGCCCAAATACGTTGAAAAAGAACATGGGCTAAAGAGGGGGGTGCGAACAGCAAGGCCCATAACTTAAATCCATCAGAAAAAAATAAAAAATAAAAAAAGTGGAGCACGCGTGGACTCAGTCAACGGTCATATTCAATCACCACCAATGGATTAATCCTACGCCTACCAACAGTCAATGCAAACACCAAAGTAATCATGATCAACATGCCAGATCAGTCAACCACCGTAATTAATATACACGCGCACGCACACAAATATTTAGAACACCATACAACTCCCACGTGACCAGCATGTGGCCTTTTTAATGTGCTGTCCAAGTTATAGCCGTCTGATCACATCAATGCTTTACATTAAGTCAAAAAATAAAAAATAATACATGATGAGAAGTTGAGATTGAGGGTGCACAACAACTATCGAGAATGGACACACACGTAAACCAATTAAATAAAACCAAAAATTAGAAAACATGGCAGCATATGGACCGTACGATCAAGAGAATAAATGGCTATGATTTCGTCCCTTACCTCCAGCCTCTCCCTTCGCCGGAACCCTCACCAGCCGCTGGAGCTAGGGTTCCGGCCGCCCTCTCCGGCCACCTGCAACAAATATTTTTCCAGAAAACGCAAAGGGGTACACCATTCTGACCAGAATTTCGTCAGGATCTCAAATATCACATCAAAATTCACAAATAACCAACGCATAAGGAAAAATGAAGAGAACAAGCTAGGGTTCATAAACTTTAAACACACGATACCATCAAACCACACGTCCAATTTCAAAAATAAATATATCAGAATGATCAGTGGGCATCACACATCAATATGCACGTCAAAAGTTTGAGTTTTATGATCATCAAAAATATCACTAACCTGAGATGGTGCAACACGTATCTTCACTGATAGCTTTAAAGGATGGTTGGTTTGTGCCCTGTGGATCCCTAGAAAGAAGGTTGTGGAAGAACTTTTCGAAAAAACCTTGTGGATTTTGAGTTATGAAGAAATCAAGAATTAGGGTTGAAACTTGAACTCCCCTCCAAAATCACGTGTTCTCCCCTCTAACCCTAGCATGAATTATCTTAAATAGGCTAGGTTAATCCACTGATCAGCATTTGGGCCTTGGTAATTATTTGTTTAATGAGTTTTGGATGTTTTTAGAAAATTGCATTATGTGAGATACACCTTCTTCCATGCATGTACACCCAAATATTTCATGATGGATCACTTAAGTTTCAATTGCTAATCACACCTGAATTTGATTTGGGCCTTGAGATGTCTTGGTTCATGAGTTTTCAATAATTTGGCAATTTTGAATAATGGAAAATAAGTAATGAATACACCATGGATCCACTTGATTCAAAGGCCAACAATGATCCTTAGGGATTATACTTTGAGGTTAGAATGTGCCTTGAAGCAATGGAATTAATTATAGGTCACTATGCCCCAAAAATGCAAAAGTTGTGAAAATGGAACCTTAAAAACCACTTTGCCTTCTTTTGATCATAACTTGAGTTTCACAAATGATATGGAGACCCACTAGTACTTGCTGGAAAGAGGAGAAAAATATCTTCAACTTTGATGTTTAAGGAAAATTCATTTGAAGCTTATTTGATGATGAAAAGTCAAGTTGAATGTAGTGTAAGAACTTGCCCAAAAAGGAAACTTTCAAATTATAGGTCATTTCCATATTTAGCAACTTTTGTACCAACCCTTGATTCTTGATAAATGGTATGAAATTTGACTCTTGAAGACCATATGAGGATGTGAAACCTTGAAAACCTTGAAGAGAACCTCAAAATTTCACAGTTGACTCCCCTCTCACTGTTGACTTTTCCCCAATTCTCCTGATTCCCAATCCATTGGCCAATTGAATCTCTCCTGAACCAAACTGATGGATAACCTCCCATCCCTAGATACTTAGGGACCCAAGGAATACCATGGAATCAAGTCTTTCCCAAAAAATCAGAAATAAACTGACTTTATAGCAAACCCTAATTTTGGTACCCTCAGTCTAGGAGGAAATAACACCGTCTCCAAATCCAAATTCCTCTGAATATGATGTGTATCCTCTCCAACAAAGATAAGATATGCCATTTGGTGATGATAAAAACCCAAGAAGCTTGCCCATTGTGTAGCGAGCGATTTTGGACGCGGTTCTTAAGCGCTGGTCGCTCTCTGCGGTTGAGCTTAAAACTACAGGTCGATTCATTTTTTATCCTATTGTGAGCTGAATAAGGAAGGGAAATAGATGTCTCCAATTAACCCTGCTTGCATACTGAGTTTAAACAGCGGTCTGTTAGGTTACGGATGCTATCAATGTGGGGGGGCCTTTGTACTGGTTATTCGTATTTCGCCAATACGGTTCTTTCTTTCTTTTTTCTAGGCAAAGGGTTTCTGGAGGGGAATAAGGATTAGGATGTTAGGACTGATGCTTTTGAATTACTGCTTTTAATTGATGGAGATATGGGATTTGGGTTGTTGGTTGATTGCGCTCGCTAAGATCTTTTCTTTCGATCTTATGCCTACGTATTCCCGTTTACCGAAACAGGGAAATCAGAGCGTTCGTAGTTCCTCCTATTCTATGGGAGGAAATTGGTTTTTGGTGTCTTGTTCAAAGCCCAAGACGTGAAGCGAAAGGTGATTTGTATCTTGTTCAAAGCCCAAGATGTGAAGCTAAAAGACCTCGACTTTAGAGAGAATTTGTCATCTCTAAAGAGGGGAGAAGGAGAATTATTTTAACTGGGATACGCGGATCCGAGCAATGCCATAATTTCCGAAGAAAGGGTTTTAACCTGAAGGAGAAGACTTTAACTCAGTGTAGAGCAATGCCATCTTTCCTTAGGAATTTATCATGCTAAAAGAGGGACAGTGACATGGATATAGATGATCCAGAGGCTTGCCGCTTACAGCGATTAGATGAAGGGAAAGGAGTTGTTGATGTTTGTGTACTGTGAACGAGGCACAGCTTTGATGCTAAAAGGTTGATTGGATCAACCATTGGTTTTCTTATACAAAGCCTAAGAGGAGGCTAATTTCCGCTAGGAAAATCATTATACAAAGCCTAAGAGGAGGCTATTTTGTGTCTCGTACAAAGCCCGAGAGAGAGGCTAAAGGTTTTTGACCCAGTGGGGCATATCGTTATACAAAGCCTAAGAGGAGGCTAGCAAAGAGTTCGACTCTTGCTTAAGGGATTTATATCTCGTACGAGGCCCGAGATGGAGGCAAAAAAAAGGGTGATTGACTCAACGAGGGAATCTTTTGTGTCTCATACAAAGCCTGAGAGAGAGGCTAAAAGGTTGTTTTGACTCCACTGGGGAGAATTTTGGTATCTCGTACGAAGCCCGAGATGGAGGCTATTGTAACTGTTTCAGTTGAGTGACAGATCCAATATACTGATTTAAAAGAGAAAATCAGTTCTTATATGAGTAACACTGTACACAGGGATTTAATTTGAGGATTAGGGATATGTCCTTTTCTTTGAGGAAACGGGAAATCCAAAGGGTATTGAGACTATCCGAGTCTGCGGGTTTCCTTCCTATTTAACGAAGGGTGCTTGAGAATGTCTTTGAGACTCAAGGAAGTTGGACTGTCCGTGTTTAGAGTTTTATCTTTTGTACTATGCTTCGAGAAACAGTAGTAGACTCTATGAAAGGACTGTTCTATGAGGATGACTAGGTTCTGTTCCTATACCTCTAGGAGGTCGTCGGGACAATTTGTACGAAGCCCAAGAGGAGGCTGGAATCTTTTAAGAAGCCGACGGGTCCTTGTACGAAGCCCAAGAGGAGGCTATCATTCCCGGAGGAAGAGATCATTATACGAAGCCTAAGAGGAGGCTGTGAATACTTCTAAGAAGCCGTAGGGTCCTTGAATAATGCCTAAGAGGAGGCCGATGCTTTTAAGAAGCCCGTGGGTCTATCATCTCCTTTCCATTAGGAGAGATAACTCTTTTAAAGATGAAGACCACTGGTAAACGTGCGAGGTTTACTATCCAGCGACTTTTAGCTTTTAAAGAGGGTTCCTTAGTTAAGGTCCAAGATTATGACCGTAGTGGGTACCCAAACCCCGAGACATTCAAGGCAAGCTATCCACAAGGAATAGATCAAGTCAGGAAAGTTCGAGAATTTGGAAGAAACTCAAAGATGCCATTCACGGAGAATACATTCATCTTGGGGAGTAGAGCTTCTTAATGATTCCTAAGGAGGACAGCCGAAGAGAAGACTGTATCTGGTGCTCCTATTGGGGATCTAGGCGTCTATTTCTACGAATAAGTGAAACGGCGTCACCTAGTTCTAGACGTAACTGCCAGGGAAACTCGAAATATCTATACTATTATTACACAGTAGATATGAGTTTATGAAAGTAGACTTACAGTGAGCAGCCCCACAATACAGTTATATATATGAAAGCAGTAAATGAAAGCGATAACCACTTACTCGGTTGGAGTGCTTCCATGCTGTTTGGTTAGTTGTTCAACAAAGAAAGATTAAAAACAATAGTATATTCAAAATCAAAGGAGAAAGTGTTTTGAAAAAGAAATATTTGGGGCTTACAGCTCAAGGAAAGGCCCAGGGTTTTATCAGTGAGCGCACTGTTTGAATTTGTACAGAGGGACTTATACAAGTGACTGGAGCCCAAAAATGGTTTTCTGTACAAAGGGATGGGTCTTACACTCTCTCAAGAGGCCCAAAAAGGTTTAAAGAAAAGAGTGGGGCTTATAACACGAGGGTAGGCCCAGATGGTTTTTATTTTTAAACGGGCGACGATCGCGCCGTTTACTTGTACAGAGGGACTTATACAATGAGTGAGGCCCAAAAAGTTTTTGTACAAGGGGGGATGGGTCTTACACTCTCCAAAGAGGCCCAAAGAGTTTTGAAGAAAAATAAATGGGTCTTACTACTCGAGGGTAGGCCCAGATGATTTTTGAAAAGGCGACGATCGCGCCGTTTGTTTTTTTGACGGTATCGGGACTTATACAATAAGTGAGGCCCAAAGATGATTTGGTCAAAAAAAGGATTGGGTCTTACACTCTAATAGAGGCCTAAAATGTTTGAAAAATGATTTATGAGGGTTGAATTAATCCAAAACCCTAATTTGTTTCCAAAAAATGTATTTAATTGAATAAAAATTCAATTAAATTGATCAAAAATTGTTTTACACATGGGAAACAAATTGTGATCTTGGATTAATGCTTCAAAAATTAAGTATTGACCTACAAAACAAATAGAAAGCATTAAAAGTTGCAAAATCATTGTGGAAATAATATTTCAAATGTTAAAAACAATTAAAATATTAATTCTTTGCAAAAATATCAATTATATAAAATAAATAATATTTTTGGGATTTTTTGGGTAAAATAAAATATTTTAACATTTTTGTGAATTATTGCAAAAAGAACCAATAAAAAATGATAAAAATTAAAGGAGTTATTAATTTTTCAAATCATTAAAAATAATAGTATGAAAAATAATAAAATAAAAAAGTGATAAAAAGAAGTCTGGGGCGAGGGGGATTTGAACCCAGACCTCTCGCTTGCTAATACTCACAAAACCAACTGATGAACCGCTGGGGCGCAATGCCAATTCATTAAATATATGGCAAGTGAAAATTATATAGAGAACTTGGTTGGTTTTCTGAAAATGACGCCATGGCCATCTCCTTCCCCGAGCTCGTGCATGAAGCACCCTATCTCACTCATCTCTCAACCATTGGACATGATTCAAACACCAAACTCGTGCATTTTTTCACAATGAACAAGATGGCAATACCCAATTTTATTCATTTTTAGTGTGGAGTGAAATAATCATGATGAACACAGATGAACCCTAATTTGCAAAAGCAATCGTGCAAGCATGGTTATGAGGTCTATGATCAAATTTATTGAGGCAAAACAATCAGCATATGATGGTAATCAAATGGCAAAATTATCATGCGAGGAAATATGCATGGATCATGGAGTTTGAGTTTGAAGCTCACCTAGATGCAAGCTGAAATGGAACTTTGCCCAGATGGTGTTCCAGTCATGAATTGATGATCCCTACAGCTTCAATGGATGTTATGGAGTGTGTTGCAAGCTTTGGAAAACTTTGAAATTCTCTGGATCAAGCTGGAGACCTCCACCTGCAAAACTGAAGCAAAATGGCTTGGTTGAAGAGTGATTTTGAGCTGGGAGTGTTACAGATGTTGTTTAAGCACTTGGACACCTCAAATACATCATATGTGATATGTTTGAGCAATTGGAATTGATTGCTTATGGCTGCAACTCAAAACCCGGTAGTGGTTACTCAAAAACAAGAAAACTTGAAGTTCAAGAAAGAATGAGAGAAAACAGTGCTGTAACTGGCTTTGGGGTGAGTTGAGTGATCCATTGAGACCTCTATTTATAGGTGATCAACTCTTGTCTTGGAGGAATAGTGAATGGCAGCTGGATCAGATCACATTTTCTTGGATTGGCTTGGCATAAATGCCTCTTGCACTAGGCATAACAGCTGCTCCAAATAGATCAGCTATGCCTTGACTGAAATCACATTCTTCAGATGTTTTTAATGTTGTTTAATCAGAGAACTTGACTGAGGAGAGTGAGAATCTTGACAATGCACTATTCCACATAAATGCATTTTGAATTCAAGGCAAAAAGTGCCAAAGTGGATGAATTTCAAGTTGGAAGGTTCTTTGGCTTTTTGACTCAGATTTATCAGTTGGATTAGATGCAATGTGATTGGTTTAAACACAAGTGGCATGCTGATCCTCAGTCTTTGGCTCAAAATCGTGTGAGATAAGCAAACATGCAAACTGATTTTTCCAAAACAGCTTGCAGCAGCATGACTTTGGGCATGGATTTCTCATGGCTTGAGTTGAATCAATTCATGCTGTTGAGCCCTTTGAATTCTTAGCAACATATGCAACAACATTGATGTTTAACTTTGGGACTGATCCAGCTTGCATCTATGTGCAAAAATCCCACAAGTTTTGGTGTTTCAACAAAATTCTGTTTTAGGCAGAATTTTTCTAAGTGTTGGAAAATGGTATTTTTTCACATTTTCAGCCACTTTGGCTCACTCATAGCTCAAAATCCATAAGGAATTGGAGTTAGGCCTAGTTGAAGTTTTTGTAGAGGGCAGTGAGATCTACAAATCAAGCTTTGGATGGAAAAAATTGGCCTTGTGGTTTAGGAGTTATGGTCCTCCAAAGTTGGTACCTTTGCCACTTTATTTTTAACTTAGAAAAATTTCTAAGTTTTATGGTTACCCCTTTTACAAGTTATCTCACTTTTCTTGATTTTTCTTGATGAATGATGATTCAAATCATACATTAACATCATTTTAGGGTTAAAAATCCATTTTGGTGAAAAATCTCAAAAAGTCAAAGTTGACTTTTGTGCACAGTTGACTTTTTATCAGATGAATTCCAAACTGTGCAATTCTTCAGGAAATCATGTCCTTGACCTAAATCAAACTTGATGGACATGTTCCATGGGTGTCATAGGGTATATTCAATCATGTATTAGGGTTTGGGAGCATGTCTTGGTCAAAAGTCAAAGTTACAGTTGACTTTTCCCTTAAAACCCTAATTGTGGTGCAGATGAAAATGAAACTTGTTGCTCAAGCTTCTTGGATCAATCCATTGTTCCAAATGGATCAATATGGTGTACTAGAGACCCTCAAATCATGTCTTGAGGTCTTGGCTCATGGTTTGTCCCAAAAGTCAACTTAGGGGTGAATTAGGTCAAGAAACCCTATGAATGCATCCCCTGAGGCAAAATTGACTTGATGCATGGGTCCATGAGGTTCCATGAAGTATATTAGGTCATGTTTTGGATCATTGCCTTATGCCCAGATGAAAATTTCCATCTGGAGGCCCTGGTTGACCAAAACCCTAATTTGGTGACACTGTCGATCTTGAGACTTGATCCACCTAGAAGGGAGCAGCCTTGTGCTTAATCCTTGAAGTGGGAGTCCTTTTTGATCCATTGTGGATGTTTGAGAGATTAGACAAGTTGAAGATCATGTCATTTCTTGATTGATCCTTTGTCTAAAGCTCAGAGAGGGCTTGAAACCCTAATTTTGATTGTATTGGATGCTCACCCATCTTTGGGGAGACTGATGAAGCATAAAGGTACATCCATATTGTGATGATGATTTTCACAATGATGGGAAATCTAAGTGGTCAAAATTTGGGGTATTACACATTGGAGCAATAAACCCAAGAATCTCAAAACCCTAATTTCTGCACTGGTTAAGAGAGTGATCTACCTGAGCTCTCTTGGACAACACAAGGGCTCTTACTTGACCCTTTGAAGAGCTACCTCAGGCACCTTGACCCCATGCTAAGAACCAATGATATGCACACATGATAATGCAAAATGAGATGAAACATAAGCCAGTTAGTACTAAAGTAAGGAGGGCAAATTTTGGGGTACTACAAGCTTCATAATAAAATTTTACAAAGTTTTTAAACCCTAATCTCTTCTTATTTTCTTTCTCTTCTCTTCTTCTTCTTTCTCTCAAACATTCATCTTTCTTGGAACCCAGTTCCAACAACAAGGTGCAATTCGAAAATTCAATAATGTTGTCATGCTGCCATCTGATTAAAGAACCAAGATGATAAAAACAACCTCATTCTTAACAACGGCAACAATCTCAGTTTTCGATCCAAATTCATGTTCCTAGTTACTAAATCAACAACAGAGGATTCCTTAAGTTAGAAAAAACAACGGTTTCAAGACGAAATGGAGTTTCATAGTACCTGAATCGGTCTTCGTCCTTTTGCATCTCCTGAGGACACCTCCAAAGAGACGTTGTTGTCACTGGTTCCTGCAAGATTTAGCTAAGATGAAACCTCAAGAAATTCATGAATAGGTCTTGTATGTCAATGTTTGGCAAGTGAGTTAGCTTGGTTGGATATGCGGCATTTGGTTCTCATGAATGGCCTACAGAATTTTTGTTATGAGAACAAAGTAAAGTTAGAAAAGAAGAAGATAGTAAAAAGGCATTGGTAGAATATTGGAATAAAACCTTCGATGTTATGCCTATTCCACACATGGTAAATGGTTTGAATTTGCATTCAATAGCAACAAATCAAGGAAAGAGATCACGAACAATTATGGCAATCTTTAAGTTTCAAATATGATTAATTCAAAAATGGAAACGACATCAAATTATCCACACAACATTATTCCATTCCCGAAATAGTTTGCATAGAATCGGTATCAAATCAACTTGGCAAATTGAATATGAAAAGGAAAGTTATGGATAGTTTTGATCACGTACAAACACAGGAAAATTAGAAACATGTTCCAGACAAAATCGTCATTATCAATTACAATTTTCAGACACAATCAAACAACCATCATATATGGTATCAAACATGCTCAAGACAATCTTGAATTCTTTCCAAAACACACGCAACATGTCGGAGTAAAAACGGAAAGCATTCATCATCAGACAATCACATAAAACTCAGCAGCATATTTTCACATTCAATTCGATATCAAGAATTTAATTCATCCGAATTATAAAAGAGGTAGCAAAGTGATCACAAAGGCATTCAGAGATTGATACAAAAAATTAAATACACACACCCGCATTGCAAACACGCATAGACAAAGTTCTGCCACATCCAAACAAACCTTTATTGCTATAATACTTATACAAGGAAAAGTAACAAGGAGAGGAGGAGAGAGAAGAAGTCGTACCTGTGCCGTCGCCGGAATCAGCTCTTCTGGTAACGATTTCGCTATGTCTTCTTTTCTATTATACTTGATTAGCCTTGAACTCCTTTGAATTGTTGATGTTTATGTTGGAATTTGGGTTAGGGTTTATACTCTGAGTGGTGATTTTGCGGGTTTGTGGGGCGATTTAGTGAAATCTAAGAGCGAATTCGCGTTTAGGAAGTAGAATTTGGGATAGTTGAGGTGTTTAATCAGAATTTGGGAACTCTCACGGCGGCGGTGCCGCGATGTTCATCATGGCCGCCGCGATGTTCTTGACCGTCGCCATGAGTATTCTTTCTGGCCGCCGCGTTTAATTCATATTTCTGGGATTGTCTTTGTTATTGTGTGTTAAAGTAGGAGAGAGAGATGCAACGATGAAAGAGAGAAACGGATTATGAAATGGAGTTCTCTTGTTTGATTTACATGTTTATGTCACTTGTTGATTCCATGCGCACAACCCCTGGTACCATACCGTGCACACGCGTCATCATCCCTAGGGTTGGAGTCTTATGTTGACTCCATAAAGATTTAAAGCCCCTGATTGCCCTTGTAGGTCAACCTTTGGCCAAGGTTCACGTGAACCCCTCCTTGTCTGCGTCTCTGTAGCGTGCGATTTTTGTCGGTGACGCGACCACCTTACCGCATTGGTTGGAATTTGGTGTTACTTTCTGATTTCTTATTTATTCTATGAAGCTGGAAAGGAAAGGGAAGCTATCTAAAACTAACCTTGCACGCAAATGTTTTCTTAACAAATGCTAAGAGATTGGGGGGTCCGGGATCAGGTTATACGATGGGGAGTTGTCAATTACCCATCTTATATATGGTTATCCATAGATTGTTTGGCATTTTCTTCTGTTATCTACTTACTGGTGTTTATCTGTCGTGGGTTTATAAAGTTTCTTCTTTGGGAATGTTTGAGAGAGTGTTTTTGTTGATTTTTGGGTTTTTCGATGTTTTTGGTAAAGGTACTGGACCTAAGGTTTTTGCTTAGTGTGCTCGCTAAGATTTCGTAATCTTATGCATACGTATTCCCGTTAAAGAAAACAGGGAAATTAGAGCAATCGTAGTTCCTCATATTCTATGGGAGGAAAATGATGTTTGGTGTCTTGTTCAAAGCCCAAGATTGAAGCTAAAAGTTTTGAATGAGAGAGAATTTGTCACCTCTTAGGGGAGATATCTCATTTGTTTATCACAGTTGTTGGGTGACTGATTATAAAAGAGAATTACTTTAACTGGAATGTATGGAATCCAGCAATGTCATAATTTCCTTTATAAGGGATTTGTCCTGAAGGAGAAAACTTTAACTCAGTGTAAAGCAATGTCATTTTCCTTAGGAATCTTTCATGCTAAGAGAGGGACATTGGCTTGGATGTAAATAATCTAGAGGCTTGTCACTTACAGCAATTAAATGAAAGAAAGGGGTTTACCAGGATAAGAGATGGACTACAGCTTGGATTTTTGAATCAATAAGTGTGTTATTTACAGCAGTTATCGGGGATTAGGGTTTGTTTTGATTGTCTGTTTTGATGTGTGATGTACAGAGAAATGTCTTCCAACAGAGAGATTTTGATTTCCTCTGAGGGAATGTTGATTTTTGTGTGCCTAGATCAAAGTCCAAGGTTGAAGCTAAAGGGTTGACTCTGTTTAGGGAGTTTTATTTCTGTCTTGTACAAAGCCTAAGATTGAGGCTGAAAAGAGACTGACTCTTTTGGGGAAATCATTATACAAAGCCTAAGAGGAGGCTAGAAGGAATTGACTCTTCCGGGGAAATATTTTGTCTGTCTTGTACAAAACCCAAGATTGAGGCTAAAAGAATTGACTCCACTGGGGGAGAGGTTTAATCTGTCTTGTACAAAGCCCAAGATTGAGGCTAAAAGGTTAACTGACTCAGTTGGAGAATATTTATATGTCTCTTGTACAAAGCCCAAGATTGAGGCTAAAACTGCTGAGGGAAAATCATTATACAAAGCCTAAGAGGAGGCTGGTTGGGGAATTTCTTATATGAAGCCTAAGAGGAGGCTAAACTTCTGTTGAGATTATTGATATCCAGAGATAGGTCCAAATTGGGGAATCAACTCTTGCTGAGGATTGCAGAAGAGTTGAAATATCAGAGACCACGAGGTTCTGAGTTTTTTGAGGGTTTACTGGTAGTAACTTGACCCTAGCTGGGGAAATTTAAAGTAAGGGTTTAAAGATTGAGTTTTGAAACCTGTGGAGGTCTTAACTCTGCTGGTGATTGATTAGGGTTTTTCCTGTGCTTTTAGTAAACTTGAGGGTTTCTTTGAGATCCAAAAGGAGGTGAGACTGTCCAAGTCTAGTGGTATGAAAAGGTTTATCTTTGTATGATGCCCAAAAGGAGGCTGATGTTTTAAGGTATGAGAATCAATCCTAAACTCATATGATATTTTGACTCTTTGGGGGATTGTTCTAACAAAAGATGACTAGGTTTTGTCCTATACCTGTAGGAGGTAGAGGAGGCTGAGAACTTCTAAGAAGCCTGAGGGTCCTTGTACAAAGCCCAAGAGGAGGATGGGGATGCTTTTAGGAAGCACATGGGTCCAAACCTAAGAAAAGTTCAAGAAAGGTTTCACCGGGAATAATCTTTTCTTTAGTGAACAGTTCTAGGGTTTGAAGAAATTCAAGAGAGGTTTCACCGATAATTAATCCTCTATGGAGAAATGAATTTCTTAGACAAATTTCTAGTAGTGACAGTCTTAAGAAAAGTTTTACCTGGAATAATGCCTTTCTATGTTCCATATTGTATAAGCCCAAGAGGAGGCAAGACTGTATCTGGAATTTCCTATGGGGGAGCTAGTTTTGACTGTGTTGAAAGAGTGACCACTAGTTTGATCTAATCCTAGACCTAATTGCCGGGGAAAACTCTAAGCAAGTATATACAAGCATATATATACAGATGAAATATATAAACAAGTATGTAAAAGAAAGCTGGTAGAACTTACAGGTGAGTAAGCTTCCAGTGTTACAAACACAGTTGTATGGTTAGTTATTCAGGAGTTGAAGAAAGTTTTGATAATAATTTTTGAATCTAAATCAAAAGGAAAGTTGTTTTAAAAGGAAGTTTGGGGCTTATACTCAAGGAGAGGCCCAGATGAATTCTTTTGAAAAGGTGACGACCGTGTCGTAGTTTTGAAAACAACGGAGGAACTTAGACAATGACTGATGCCCAAATTTATTGTATTTACAAAAGAGGTGGGTCTTACACTCTATTAGAGGCCCAAGGTTTATTTTTATACAAGAGATGGGGCTTACAACTCAAGCAGAGGCCCAGATGAAAAACAGCGATTGCACTGTTATTTTGAAAAACTGTACTGGGACTTTTACAATGACTGAGGCCCAAATTATTTATGTACAAAGGGGGGTAGGGTCTTACACTCTATTAGAGGCCCAAAATGTTTAAAAAAGAAGAAAAATGGGACTTACAACACAAGGGGAGGCTCAGGTTAAAATTGTTTGAAAACGGCGATTGTAATACCCTTTTCTACCCCACAAATATTGCAGCAGAAATAACATAATATCAGAGTAAAATCAGAATCACCTCAAAGGGTGCACATTTCTCAATAAAATTTAAATAAAACAATTGCTCCGTCAACAACGGGTTTTCCTCAAATTTAAATAGCAGCGGAACTCAATAATTCAAAATCGAAAGGTTTTCAATAAAAGCCATAATCCTTCAAAAATAACAACAAAATAACAACTCAACATGGTTCGACTCAACCAACCCGATGTTACATTATCAGAACAAGACCCTCTACATCGACCAAAAGTAAAATAAACTCCAGAAGTCCTCGAAGGCATCCACTGCTAAGCCTGATCACCTGCACGTTACCAACGTGGAGGCAACATTCAAATAGGCAGGGTGAGTAATCACAATTCATTATAATCAATATAAAAACAGGATATGCATAAAATAGCTTCATTATCATATACAACATCATCAGGGACATCATAAGGGAAAACATCAAAAATCACGATATCACAAATCACATCAATGCCAAATAAATGCAATGCACAACAAGACTCATGCATGTGGTACCAATTCGTCAAAGTCGATGGACACTAGGCCATCACCCTCCAAAGATCCCTGTCAATAAGATCGATTCTACACAAGAACCGGAGCACGTCAAAATTACCTCACATCCACACAATGGGATTGAAGCCACCATAGACCGAAGTATGGAATGCTATGAATGCATGATACACAACATCACTATCATCATCATCATCAATAAAAGTCATTACGTGTATCATCATTCATCAAAATCTCATGTTAATCATATCATCATTTATTCATCAAAACATCATGAAATCATTATCTCATAATCGTCAGTATAATCATGGTAATTCATCAGAATAATCACGGCTCAAAACAACAAGACAGAACAAGAATCATAAAACAAATTCGCGAACAGCAGGCGTTCGCTAGGAAGTTTACTTTGCGAACTCGTTCGCTTTGGTGTTCGCTTAGCGAGCTCCCAGCGAACCCCAAAATTCCATACAAAAACGGAGGAACCTCATTCTGTCTCCCTTGCTACCTCTATTCACCTAGCGAAGTTATTCGCTGGAAAGTTCGTTGTGCGAACTAAAAGTCATAATTAAAATTTCATCCCAGTATCTCAAACAGCGTCATCGCGCATTCGCTGCGCTATTCGCCCAGCGAGTCTGGGGCGAACATTCGCTTTGCGAAGGATTCCTTCGCTTTTTAAGGTCGCGATTTCTTGCAATCGCTGCTACACATCAGTAGCATATCAGACCCCAAAAACCTTACGGGTTCAGCTTTATTTACCCCCAAAAACATCCCCAAAACATCCCTAAGGCATTATGGCAATAAAGGCACAAAACCTACGACTATTAGGTCGATTTATCACACTATCCTAAACCTAAAAATCTCATAAACCTTCACAATTTCAACCCTTCATTTTCATCATCAATCCACAAAAATAACACCTTAATCATCAATTTACTCATAAACCCATAAACCCACATAAACCTCAAAAATCCGCTTTAAACACATTAAATTCCTATATCGAAAATAATGAAAGGCAATACTCCCCATACCTTAGATTGTCGATTCCAAGCTTTCTTTCTTGAGTTCTTGGAAACCTTCTCGAATCCTAGGCTTTTCCCTCTTTCCTCAAAGCTTTTGCCTTTTCCTTCTTTTCACGGTCTTACAAAATGAATCTTATTCCTCTCAAATTCTTCTTTTTGTTAAACCTAACCCTTGGGCTTCAAAAATGGGCTTTCCCAATATTACCCTCACTAACTCCTCCTTAAAAGTCAAATTTACCCTTAATCCTTCTAATATTATTTAAATAAATAATAATACAATATATTCCATATTATATACTATTATTTAAATAAATAACCAAAGCTCCACAAAATACCAACGTCAACACAAACCACCAAAATTCACAAAAATTCACGAATATTATATTTAAATAAATTAAATAAATATTCTTACAGATTTGGGGTGTTACAACTCTCCCCCACTTAAAGAATTTTCGCCCTCGAAAATTACCTCAAGGAAATAGAGTCGGATACGACTCCCTCATCTGACCCTCACGTTCCCAAGTCCAACTTTCGCCAGCTGGTCCACCCCACAACACCTTCACCAAAGCTATGTCTTTACCCCGTAGTTGTTTCATCTCTCGACCATCAATCCGCACAGGTAATGCTTCCACTGTCAGGTTATCGCTCACGTGTACATCATCCATCTGAATCACATGCGATAGATCCGAAATGTACTTCCTCAACTGAGACACATGGAACACTTCATGCAAATTTGCAAGTGACGGTGGTAAAGCAACTTGATAGGCTACATATCCTATCCTCTGCAAGATTTGATATGGACCAACAAAAAATGGAGTGAACTTCCTAGACTTCAAAGCTCGACCCACCCCAGTCACTGGCGTCACCCTCAAAAACACGTGATCTCCCTCTTGGAATTCAAGTGTCTTCCTCCTCTTATCATGGTAGCTCTTCTGGCGACTATGTGACACTCTCATCCTTTCTTGGGTCATCTTAATCTTCTCAGTCATCTCTTGCACAATCTCAGGTCCGAGTACAGCACTCTCGCCCGACTCATACCAACACAAAGGAGTCCTACACCTTCACCCATACAAAGCTTCATAGGGCACCATTCCAATAGTAGCATGAAAATTGTTATTGTATGTGAATTTAATCAACAGTAAATGGCTATCCCAAGATCCTCCGTGATCTAACACATAAGCCCTCAGCAAATCCTCTAAAGATTGGATAGTCCTTTCTGTCTGACCGTCCGTCTGCGGATGATAGGCAAAACTCATTCTCAACTTAGTACCCAAAGCATCTTGTAAACTCTTCCAGAACCTCGATGTAAATCTCGGATCTCTATCCTACACAATACTCGAAGGTATCCCATGCAACTTCACAATCTCCTCAATGTACATTTCGGCTAACTTCTGCATAGAATGATTAAACTTCATTGGCAAGAAATGAGTCGATTCAGTTAACTTATCCACGATCACCTAAATTAAATCATTCCCTTTTGCCGTCCTCGGCAACCCTGACACAAAGTCCATGGAAATGCTATCCCATTTCCATTTTGGAATATTCAATGACTGCATCATACCTAAAGGCTTCTGATGCTCAATCTTCAACTTCTGACACGTCAAGCACGCATAAATGAACTCTGCAATATCCTTCTTCATACCCGGCCACCAAAATAACTTTTTCAAATCCTAGTACATCTTCGTAGCACCGGGATGAATGCTCAACCTACTTCAATGTCCTTCTTCTAGAATGCTCTTCTTGATTTCTGGAACATATGGAACACATACCCTATCCCGAAATCTCATCACACCATTCTCATCAATCTGGAAGTCACCTCTGTTATCTTGGTTAATTAAAGTCAACTGGTCAACCAACTTTAAATCAGATTGCTAGCCCACTCTGATTTCCTCCAGAATACCACTAGTCAACTTCAACATTCCCAACTTCACACTGTCAGAGGTCTCTTCACATACCAAACTCAAATCTCGAAATTGCTCAATTAATTCCAATTCTTTCACCATAAACATCGACATATGCAATGATTTCCTGCTCAATGCATCAACCACTACATTTGCTTTGCCCAGATGATAACTCAAATCAAAATCGAAATTCTTCAACAGCTCTAACCACCTCATCTGCCTCATATTCAATTCTTTCTGATCAAATAAGTACTTCAGACTTTTATGATCACTGAACACTTCAAACTTAGAGACAAAAAGGTAATGTCTCCAAATCTTCAACACAAACACCACATCGGCCAATTCCAAGTCATGTGTAGGATAATTCCTCTCATGAACTCGCAATTGTCTCGAAGCATAGGCAATAACTTATCCACTCTGCATCAATACTCCACCATGACCCATCTTCGACGCATCACAATACACCACAAAAGATTTGCTCGGATTTGGCAAATCAACACTGGAGCGGTTGTCAACCTCTTCTTCAATTCCATAAAACTCTCTTCGCAAGCTACATCCCACACAAAAGCTTGACCCTTTCGAGTCAACTGAGTCAAAGGTAATTCCAACTTACAAAAACCTTCGATAAACTTGCGGTAATAACCCGCCAATCCCAGAAAACTTCGTATCTCGGTAGCAAAATTCGGAGTCTCCCACTGTAACACAACATCAATCTTAGAGGGATCAACAACAATCCCACCACTTGAAATCACATGGCCAAGGAAACTCACTTCCTTCAACCAAAACTCACACTTGGACAACTTTGCATACAACTTATTCTCCTTCATTACTTGCAACACAGTTCTCAAATGCTCAGCATGTTCTTCTTCAGATCTAGAATATATCAAGATATCATCGATAAACACTACCATAAACTTATCCAAATACCCATGAAAAATCTTATTCATGTACTCCATGAACACACCAGGTGCATTGGATACACCAAACGACATCACAGTGTATTCATAGTGACCATACCTCATCCTGAAAGCCGTCTTCGGGATATCATCAGGCTTAACACGAATCTGATGATAACCAGACATCAAATCAATATTACTGAACACACAAGCGCCTACCAGCTGATCCATCAAATCATCAATTCTCGGGAGCGGATACTTATTCTTGATAGTCACCTTATTCAACTGCCGATAATCAACACACAACCTCATGCTACCATCTTTCTTCTTTATTAGCAACACAGGGAACCCCACGGAGAAACACTCGGTCAAACAAACTTCTTCTCAAGAAATTCTTCCAGTTGTTTCTTCAATTCACTTAACTCAGAAGCTGGCATCCGATAAGGAGCCATCGACACTGGACTCGTACCTGGTATTAAGTCCACTGCAAACTCTACTTCACGTTCTGGAGGTAAATCACTGATGTCATCTCGAAACACATCTGGAAATTCACACACAACACGTAATTCGACACTTGCAGGTTCACGATCAATCTGCAACGATGCAAATATTGCAAACACCAGAGCTTCGTCTTCCATAAGTTCATCTACTTGCCTAGCAGACAAGAACATCAACTCTCCACTATCACCAAACTCAGGAAACTCCACAGTCTTATTATAATAGTTGATGTGAACATGGTTGAACTCCAACCAATTCATTCCAAAGATTACATCAATCTGGTGCAAGGGTAAGCACACCAAATCCATCACAAGACTCTTCCTAAAAATCGTCAAAGGACATCTCAAACACACAAGGGTAGTAGTAGCAGAACCATTAGCTGAAGTTTCTATTACCACATTCCCATTCATATCAGACAACTTCAGACCCAATCTATTAGTACATTTAAGCGAGATAAAAGAATGAGTAGCACCATTATCAATAATAGCAACCAACTCAATATTATTAATAAAACAAGTACCTCGAATCAGGTTGTCCTTCTCTGACACTTCTGCACCACTCAAAGCAAACACTCTGCCACTGGTCTAAGCAGCAGTAGCAGTCTTCTT
The DNA here is from genome assembly GCA_022829125.1 of Lathyrus tuberosus. Taxonomy (NCBI): domain Eukaryota; kingdom Viridiplantae; phylum Streptophyta; class Magnoliopsida; order Fabales; family Fabaceae; genus Lathyrus; species Lathyrus tuberosus. The sequence continues at coordinate 3,121,676 of JALAZF010000233.1, forward strand.
CAATTTGTGACACTGGGTACTGATGTGACATTTCTCACCACAATTAAAATAGGTTGGACCATCATCTTTGCAGTCAGTAGCTCTATGACCCTTCTTGTCACATCTATAGCACCTCAACACACTATTGGTGCACACATTAGCATGGTGGCCTTGCTCTCCGCACTTATAACACTTCCCAGAAGCGGGAGCTGCTCCACCACTTGTCTTTTTCCCATATGAATCCTTATGCTTCCCTTTGTCAGCTGAAGTCGTATAAGGCTTCCCCCTATACTGCCATTTCTTCTCACTCAACTGCTTGTAGTGAGCAGATCTAGCTCGGCTATCCTCATCGTAAATCCTACTATTATCCACCAGTTCAGCATACTTGCGGATCTGTTGATACCCAATACCCTGCTTAATTTTCGGTCTCAGCCCATTCTCGAACTTGAGACACTTGGACATCTCAGCATCAACACGGTTATAGTGCGAACATAACTTCACTAGTGCCTCGAACTTCGTGGCATACTCCACCACACTCATGTCACCTTGCTTCAGCTCAAGGAATTCCACTTCTCTCTTGACACGAGCATCCTCTGGAAAATACTTCCCCAGAAACTCCTGCTTAAACACAGCCCAGGTTATCACAGTTCCAACATCTGCGAGTCTCTGACGGGTGTTATCCCACAAATCCTAGGCCTCTTCTGTCAGCAAATGCGTTCCAAACTGAACTTGTTGCTCACCAGTACACCCCATCACCCGGAAGATCTTCTCGATTGCCTTCAGCCACTTGTGTGCACTTGCTGGATCATGAGTACCCTCAAAGGTCAGTGGATTCTTCCTCTGAAACTTCCCCAAAGCACGAAACTCATCCGAAACTCCTCCATTCTGATTGTTCTGAGCCATTACTTGAGCAATTGACTCCAATGCATCAGCAATAGCACGATCATTTCTTCCAGCCATCCTGCACACCACCAACAAGGTTATAAGAAACAAAAAATTAACAGTGTACACACACTCGTCGACTAACAGGGGATTGGCATCAAGTAAAATCTGGTCGGACGGACCAACCTGCTCTGATACCACTAATGTAACACCCTTTTCTACCCTACAAATATTGCAGCAGAAATAACATAATATCAGAGTAAAATCAGAACCACCTCAAAAGGTGCACATTTCTCAATAAAATTCAAATAAAATAATTGCTCCGTAAACAATGAGTTTTCCTCAAATTAAATCAAAAGGGCATCAAATAGCAGCGAAACTCAATAATTCAAAATTGAAAGGTTTTCAATAAAAGCCATAATCCTTCAAAATAACAACAAAATAACAACTCAACATGTTTCGACTCAATGACCCAACCCGATGTTACATTATCAGAGCAAGACCCTCTACATCGACCAAAAGCAAAATAAACTCCAAGAGTCCTCGAAGGCATCCACAGCTAAGCCTGATCACATGCACGTTACCCACGTAGAGGCAACCTTCAAACAGGCAGGGTGAGTAATCACAATTCATTATAATCAATATAAAAACAAGATATGCATAAAATGGCGTCATTATCATATACAATATCATCAGGGACATCATAAGGGAAAACATCAAAAATCACGATCTCACAAATCACATCAATGCCAAATAAATGCAATGCACAACAAGACTCATGCATGTGGTACTAATTCGTCAAAGTCGATGGACACTAGACCATCACCCTCCAAAGATCCCTGTCAATAGGATCGATTCTACACAAGAACCGGAGCACGTCAAAATTACCTCACATCCATACAATGTGATTGAAGCCACCATCGACTGAAGTCTGGAATGCTATGAATGCATAATACACAACATCACTATCATCATCATCAATAAAAGTCATTACGTGCATCATCATTCATCAAAATCTCATGTTAATCATATCATCATTTATTCATCAAAACATCATGAAATCATCATCTCATAATCGTCAATATAATCATGGTAATTCATCAGAATAATCATGGCTCAAAACATCAAGACAACACAAGAATTATAAAACAAATTCGCGAACAGCATGCGTGCGCTAGGAAGTTCGCTTTGCGAACTCGTTCGCTTTGGTGTTCGCCTAGCGAGCTGCCAGCGAACCCCAAAATTCCATACAAAAATGGAGGAACCCCATTTTGTCTCCCTCGCTACCTCTATTCACCTAGCGAAGTTATTCGCTGGAAAGTTCGTTGTGCGAACTAAAAGTCATAATTAAAATTTCATCCCAGTATCTCAAACAGCGTCATCGCGCATTCGCTGCGTTGTTCGCCCAGCGAGTATGGGGCGAACATTCGCTTTGCGAAGGATTCCTTCACTTTACGAGGTTGCGATTTCCTGCAATCGCTGCTACGCATCAGTAGCATATCAGACCCCAAAAACCTTACGGGTTCTGCCTCATTTACCCCAAAAACATCCCCAAAACATCCCTAAGGCATTATGGCAACAAAGTCACAAAACCTACGACTATTAGGTCAATTTATCACACTATCCTAAACCTAAAAATCTCATAAACCTTCATAATTCCAACCCTTCAAATCATCAATTTACTCATAAACCCACAAATCCACATAAGCCTCAAAAATCCACTTTAAACACATCGAATTCCTATATCGAAAACAATGAAATGCAATACTCCCCATACCTTAGATTGTCGATTCCAAGCTTTCTTTCTTGAGTTCTTGGAAACCTTCTCGAATCCTAGGTTTTTCCCTCTTTCCTCAGAGCTCTGGCCTTTTCCTTCTTTTCACTGTCTAACAAAATGAATCCTATTCCTCTCAAATTCTCGTTTTTGTTAAACCTAACCCTTGGGCTTCAAAAATGGGCTTTCCCAATATTACCCTCACTAACTCCTCCTTAAAAGTTCAATTTACCCTTAATCCTTCTAATATTATTTAAATAAATAATAATACAATATATTCCATATTATATACTATTATTTATATAAATAACCAAAGCTCCACAAAATACCAACTTCAACACAAACCACCAAAATTCACAAAAATTCACCAATATTAAATTTAAATAAATATTCTTGTAGATTTGGGGTATTACAGCGATCGCACATGAAAGATTGAAATTCATTTGGAATGAAAAGATCAAAGTGAGAATTTTATTTTAAAATGTTCAAAATAAATAAAAATGAAATTAATTACAAAAAATCTAACTATATTGAATAAATAATATAAATTGGATTTTTTTTTTGTAAAATAAAATAATTTAACATTTTTGTGACTTTTTAAAAAAAGAACCAATAAAAAATGAGAGAGTAATTAATTTTTGAAATCAATTAAATAAAATATCAAAAATTCAAATATGTAAAGATTTGAAAAAGGGCGCCAAGAACAAGAGTTCTTGTCCGCGTACCCTGTTTTGCCCAGATTTGCGTTTTCTCACTTTTCTCTCTGATTACTCAATGATTTTACACGATTCAAACACCAATCTTGCTCGTTTTTAAACAAGGATCACAACCATATAGATTAATTGCATTTATATTAAGTATGGAGTGAGAAATCAGAGGATGAACTCAAGAACCCTAGTCTCAGCATGAACACTATGAAATTCCATACATGATTCATACATAGCAATTGATTGAGGGTTATCACTCTATATACATGCAGGAACAAGATGGTAACTCAAAAATTCATTTATGATGCATGTAATATGGAGTTTGAAGGCTTCAGGCTTACCTCTTGCAGCCGGTGATCGAATTTGATGTTCGAGGTGTTACAGATGTTGCGTAATGATCTGGATAGCTTCAATGGACCTCAAGTAATGTGTTTGAAAGCTTGGAATAGATTGAATCAGCCCAAAACTTGTTATGGCATCTCAACTGCAAACAGACCAAAAGCTTGAGCAAATGGATGGTGATTTTGTGATTTTGATGTTCTAGATGTGTTTCAGGGTTATGGATCACTCATATATGATGTATATGAGGTGTTGGCATGATTGGTTTAGTTTGAATTACTTCCTATTTCAAAATTCGATAGTGACTTGAAATAGAAGGCAAATCTGGTTTTTTGAGAGTGATTTTGAGGAAAGCATCAGTTTGTGTGCTTTGGTGTACTCAAACTGATCACAAATGAGCTCCATTTATATTAGAGCAAGTTTGTTTTTCAAGCAATAATGAATGGAAACTGGTACAGGTCTTTGGCCAATGGTTGCATAAAGGAATCCAAGTCTTCTATAGTTATTGACTTGGCTCAGTGCAACAGGTTATTGTAGCTTTGGTTCAAATATAAGGCTTGACTCAATTTAGTTAGCAATGTCTTGATGCTTGCCACCCTGTGAATCCATTGAATGCATTGAAACAAAATTGGAATCTTTGATATTTTTATCCTTTTTATTAGACACATAGCTACATGTAGATCCTTGGACTTGGGAGGCTTGTGGATCAGACATAGTCCCTTAGATGTTATCCCTTGAGGTGTCCAAATGGATAACAAGACTTGTAATTGTCTGATTTAGCTAATTCGAGCAAATGACCCATAATCTGCCTTGGGAAGAAACCAGTTTTTGATGCCATGTTCCAAGGGTTGTAACTCCCTACTCAAATTGAATTTGGAGATAATCTGGTACTTGTTGGAAAGCTCTCATGACATACTTTAACTTTGATGTTCACAAATGGACCTGGTTCAGCTTGGATCAAGGTGAAAAATGGCCTCAAAGTTTGGAAAAATTGAAACAGATTCTGACTTGTAGAAAATTTCACTAAGTGTTGGAAAAAGTGGTCATTTCCACTTTTTGTGATTTTGATCAATCCATAACTCAAAATCCATGAGGATTTGGAATCTTTTGTAGTTGACACTTTTGAAGTATTTCATGTGAACTTTCATTTGAGCTTTGGATTGAAGAAAAAGGCCTTAGGGTTTGGGAGTTATGACCTTGCAAAGTTGGTACCAAACCCATTTTGTTCCATAACTTAGAAAAATTTAAGTTTTCTAAGGTTGCCCCTTTTGCAAGTTACCTCATTTTTCTTGATGAGTGATGATCAAAACCATATATTAACATTGTTTTGGACTTAGGGGAACCATATTTGTGAAAAATTCCAAAAAGTCAAACTTGATTTTGGGCACAGTTGACTTTTTGTCAGATGAAATCCAAACTGTGTGATCCTTTGTGGAATCAAGTTTTTGACCCAATTCAAACCTAATGGATGGATTCCATAGGTGTTTTAAGGTGTATTGAATCATGTCCCAAGGTTTGGGAGCATGTCTTGGTCCAAAGTCAAAGACACAATTGACTTTTTCTTCAAAACCCTAATTGTGGTCTAGATGAAATTGAAACTTGTGAATCAAGATTCTTGGATTAATCCATTATTGTAAATGGATCAATGTGGTGTATTTGAGGCCCTCAAATCAAGTCTTGAGGTCTTGGTTCATGCCTTGCCTCAAAAGTAAACTTAGAGGTGAATTAGGTCAAGAAACCCTAATTCCTGATTTTTTATGAATGCATCCCCTGAGGCTATTTTGACTTGATGATGGGACTCATAAGGTTACTTGGAGTATCTTGGGTTATTCTTTGAAGCATTGGCTCATGCCCAGAGGAAAAATTTCATCTGGAGGCCTTGGTCGACCAAAACCCTAATTTGGTGTCACTGGCGATTTGAGGCTTGATCCACTTGGAATGTTGCAACTTTGTGCTTGATTCTTGATATGGGAGTCCTCTTGATCCTTTATGGGTGTTTGAGAGGCTAGACAAGTTGAAGATAATGTCATTTCTTGATTGATCATTTGTCTAAGTGCTCTGAGAGGGCTCAAAACCCTAATTCTTGGTTATAGTGAAAGCTCGACAATTCTTGATGAAATTGATGAGGCATGATGGCACATCCATATTGTGGTAATGATTCTCACAATGATGGGAAATCTTGGTGGTCAAATTTTGGGGTATGACAGATGCCCCTATTTAATTTTCTTGGACCCGAAGGTGTGAATGGCGAAGGTATTCGGACATTCAGGGTGCAAGAGGATTAAATATCAGAATACCCGAAATTTTTACGGTGGTTATGAATGGAAGTTTGCTCATCCATATTCTTTTCCTAAGCAATGTTTCTTAGAAAAAGGTAAAACTTCCCCTCGATCCTGGTCTTCAGCCATAGAACTGGTCTCAGTTTCTGAAATAAACTTCCCCTCGATCCTGGTTTTTAGCCACGGAACTGATCTCAGTTTCTGAAATAAACTTCCCCTCGATCCTGGTTTTCAGCCACGAAACTGGTCTCAGTTTCTAAAATAAACTTCCCCTCGATCCTAGTTTTCAGCACGGAACTGGTGTTAGTTTCTTCTTGTCGAGTTTCTTTTCTTGACAAGGAATGCTATTTGTAGCGATCTTCATCAAACTTCTCACCGAGTTCTACTGGGGTGACGCCATTTGATGGAAAAAGTTTGAGGTCAGACTTGTTGGGGTTACCCATTTGTCTGAGTCGTAAAGGTGTGCAAACTTCTCTGTCGGAGATGCCATTTGTTGACTCTACTGGGGAAAATGAGTCTCTTGAGAGACTGCTTTTTTCTTGGGGATATTACATCATACTTTTCTTCGAGATCATTTCGGAGAAATGCCATGTGATGCGATCTAATTTTGAGGTGCTGATGACTTTATTAACATCGAATTTCTTGGGAGAAAAACTGATGTATGGCCATGAGTCTTTTGTTGAGAGGCTTTCTCTGGGGATTTTCCTTAATCCGGGAAAGCAAAAATACCATCTTCAATAGTGAAGAGTGATGTTCCAAAGGTGTCTGTCGAATGTCTTATTGCCCTTCAGAAGTTCAATTTACCAAAGTGGTCGAGGACAGTCTGCAATCCAGAAATAAACTGGGGAGAAATTGCTCAGACGATACATTTCCTAACGAGGAAAGAACTCAAATTGGGATTTTGTCTTATCCGACGCGGAAAGGACATCTAACAACTTGATTGACAAGAGGACTTTATCACTTGGGAATGAGTATGACCAGAGCGACAACAATGCAAGATAGATATGAATATGAATCAATTATGCATGATGTATGTATGTTTATGCTGACAAAACTGACGCGACATACAAACTAGTGAATGAACACGACTGGATCCTTCATTCAAGTGCACTGGTTTAGAAGGAGTACTTTGATTAAGCACTGTGAGGTTCAGTCACCTTCGGAGAAGCTGTCGATGTTCTTTTTGATGTTCAAAGTCAAACGGAATTGCCATCTTTATTTTAAAAGTAGAAAAATTTTGACAAGTAAATTTATTTTTGTTTTATTTCAAGAATCCTTGATCATGTTAAAATGCCATTCTGTAAAGCAAAAATAAATGAGAGTTGCAAACAAAAGCACTAGGGCTCAAATTTTATTGATAGAATGGTAATCAGCCAAGCGCGTGATACCATTGAGCAATACAAAGTTTAGAAAACGGTAATTTAAAGGAAAAGGGGCTACATTGAAACATAACGACCGCTATCCTTCTACCAACTTTGAATTCTGGACATTCTGGGCTTCTGTCGAAGGTGACCTTGACAGAATTTTTCCTGATGGATGGCATTATCGCTGGGGATTTAACCTTGTCGGACGTAGTTACTTGCCATGAATTCCTAACTTTTGCCTAGATTGCCTTTTGAGGTTTTCAATCCATCAGGACAATTTTTGCTTATGTGTCTAATTTTTGTCTGGATCGCCCTTCCGGGTTTTCAATCCATCGAGAAGTTTTTTTTTATTTAGGCGAAGTATTTCTTGACTACATCAACATTCATGGGGTAGGTAAACTCCTCTCCATCCATGGTTGCAAGTCTCAAGGCGCCGCCTGAGAAGGCTCTCTTGACCACATAAGGGCCGTCATAATTCGGAGTCCATTTGCCTTGGGAATCATTGAGGAATGATTGTATCTTTTTTAGCACGAGGTCTCATTTCCTGAAGACATGGGGTCAGACCTTTTTGTCAAAGGCCTTCTTCATTCTCTGCTGATATAACTGACTATGGGCCATGTTGACGTTCATCGCCACCAAATTGACGTTCATCGCAAGAATGTTGCAGTTCTGAACAATGTTGGGATGTGTATGGGCCATGTTGACCTCACAGATTCTGTGATCCTGAATCCATCCCAGATCCATCTGTTCTTGTAGAGCTGATTACACTACGGAACACCCCTGATTATTATTTGAGCATATATCACACTGGTGATAATTGTGAGATGGCACATGACCGTACCTGCTCTGTCTGCAATGCATCCTGACCAGATTAGTTCCTAATAGAAATACATAGTGAATTTGATAACTGCGGCTAGGTTCTTCCTCTATTAAATTTACTGCAGCCTTCTCATGTTGCGGCAACGGGTTCGTCTGAACATTCGGATTAGTATCTTTGAAGGATAAAACCTCGTTCCTGACAAGCTTTTGTACATCAAACTTGAAGCTGAGACAGTTCTCAAATGTTGTTCCCTGATTCTCATTGATGGTAAGGGCAAGTTTGATCTGCTTTAAATCAAAAAGGTGGATTTTCTGGTACTGTAAGAGGAGACCTGGTTTGGACGTGCCTCTTGTGTAGCGAGCGATTTTGGACATGGTTCTTAAGCACTGTCGCTCTGGGGTACTACAGGTCAATTCATTTTTTATCCTATTAAGCTGACTAAGGAAGGGAAATAGATGTCTCTAATTAACCATGCTTGCATACTAAGTTTAAACAGATGACTGTTGGTTTACAGGTGCGGTTTAGATTGTGGGCCTCTGTCTGCTTATTTTGGTAAGAACACAGTGTTTAGGCTATTGGTAGGATGTTTAAGACTGATGCTTTTCGATTGATGTATGAAGGTACGGGATTTTGGTTTTTTTGATTAGTGTGCTCGCTAAGATTCTTTTGCAATCTTATGCCTACGTATTCCCGTTTAATGAAACAGGGAAATCAGAGCGATCGTAGTTCTTCCTATTCTAAGGGAGGAAAAAGGTTGTTTTGGTGTCTTGTTCAAAGCCCACGGCGTGAAGCCAAATATGGTTTGTATCTTGTTTAAAGCCCAAGATGTGAAGCTGAAGGGTCTATTTGTATCTTGTTCGAAGCCCAATATGTGAAGCTAAAGGGGTTTCGGCTTTAGAGAGAATTTGTCATCTCTAAAGAGGGGTGTTTGTCACAACTGTTGGGTGACTGATTATAAATGAGAATTACTTTAACTGGGATATGTGAATCCAGTAATGCCATAATTTCCTTTATAGGGGATTTTTAACCTAAAGAAAAAGATTTTAACTCAGTTTAGAGCAATGTCATCTTTCCTTAGGAATTTCTCATGCTAAAAGAGGGACAGTGGCGTGGATGTAAATAATCCAGAGGCTTGCTGCTTACAGCAATTAGATGAAGGAAAAGGAGTTGTCGATGTTTGTATACTGTGAGCGAGGCAGAGATTTTGATTCTAAAAGGTTGATTGACTTAACCGGGGTTTTCCTTATACAAAGAATAAGAGGAGGTTATTGACCCAACAAGAGGGTGTTTTTATGTGTCTCGTACGAAGCCCGAGAGAGAGGCTAAAAGGGGTTGACTTAACAAGAGAGTGCTAACAAGTGACTGACTCAACAAGAGAGTGCTTTTATATGTGTCTTGTACGAAGCCCGAGACGGAGGCTAAAAGGTTTTGACTCCACATGAGGGTCTTTTATACTCAACAAGAGAGTGTTTTTGTATCTCGTACGAAGCCCGAGATGGAGGCTAAAAGTGGGTGACTCAACAAGAGAGTCTTTTATACTCAATAAGAGAGTGTTTTTGTATCTCGTACGAAGCCCGAGATGGAGGCTAAAAGTGTGTGACTCAATAAGAGAGTCTGAAAAGGTTAGCTCCCTTGGGGAGAATCATTTGTACAAAGCCCAAGAGGAGGCTATTGTGCTGGGGACTGTTTCAGTTTAGTGACAGGTCCATTATGTTGGATAAAAGAGAAAATCAGTTCTTATGAAGGGAATGATTAAAGGTATTATTGTGCTTTGGAATTGATCAGAGGATCAGGGTTATTTCCTGTTCTTTAAGGAAATGGAAAATACAAAGGGGTATTGAGACTGTCCAAGTCTACTGGTATTTTGAGAAATCGATTCTCAGGTAGTGAAATGATCTTAGTATAATGCCCAAGAGAAGGCTGGTATGTTAAGGGATGAAGGTCAACCCATTAACAGGTCTGACACTTGACTCAGAAAGACAGCTCTAGCAAATTGATGACTATGTTCTGTTCCTATACCTGTAGAGGTCTCTGGGTCCTTGTACTAAGCCCAAGAGAGGGCATGAGAGCTTTTATGAAGCCGAAGGGTTCTTGTACAACGCCCAAGAGGAAGCGGGGATGCTTTTAAGAAGCCTGTGGGTCCCCAAACCCCGAGAAGTTCAAGGCATGCCATTCACCGAGAATAGATCAAGCCAGGAAAGTCCAAGAATTTGGAAGAAACTTAAGAGATGCCATTCACGGAGAAAAGATAATCTTTGGGGAGTAGAGTCTCTTTGACGATTTCTAAGGGTGATAGTCTGAGAAAGGGTTCACCGAGAATGTTGCCTTTCATGTCTCCATATTGTTTAACCCCAAGAGGAGGAAAGACTGTGTCTGGTAATCCTATGGGGATCTAGTTTTGTTTGTATTTAAGAGTAACCAATAGGGCTTTACCTAGTGTTAGACGTAGTTTTCGGGGAAAACTTTATATAACTATACTAGTATTACACAGTGGATATATGACGAGTATATAAAAGTTTGTGAAAGAAGACTTACAGTGAGCAGCCCCACAATACATTTATATATATATGAAAGCGGATAAACAAAGCGGGTAAACACTTACTCGGTTGTAGAGCTTCCATGTTGTTTGGTTAGTTGTTCAACAAAGAAAGCTTTGATAACAATATTATATTCAAAATCATAGGAGAAAGTGCTTTGAAAAGATTGCTGGGGCTTACAGCTCAAGGAGAGGCCCAAGGTTTTATCAGTGATTGCACTGTTGTTTTGTACATTGTACAGGGACTTATACAAGTGACTGAGGCCCAAAAAGGTTTTCTGTACAAAGGGATGAGTCTTACACTCTCTCAAGAGGCCCAAAGGTTTAAAGAAAAAGAATGGGGCTTATAACACGAGGGTAGGCCCAAAGGATTTGTTTTAAAAGGCGACGACCGCGCCGAACTTTTTGATGGTATCGGGAATTATACAATACACTGAGACCCAAATTATTTTGGTTTTAAAAAAGGGTTGGGTCTTACACTCTACTAGAGGCCCAATTATTTTTAAAGAATGAGGCTTATAACACGAGGGTAGGCCCAAAGGATTTGATTTTTGAACTGGCGATCGCGCGAGATTTTCTTTTAACGCAGAGGGACTTATACAATATCGGAGGCCCAAAATTGTTTTGGCTAAAGGGGGATTGGGTCTTACACTCTATTAGAGGCCCAAAAGAGTTTTCAGAAAAATAATTGGGACTTATAGCTCGAGGAGAGGCCCAGTTGATTTTTTTTGTTAAAAAGGCGACGATCGTGCCGTTGTTTTTGAAAATACAGTGGGTCTTATACAATGACTGAGGCCCAAAAGGTGGTGTATTTACGAAAGGGGTTGGGTCTTACACTCTATTAGAGGCCCTTAAGAGTTTGAAAAAGTTTGATAAGGGTTGAATTAATCAAAAACCCTAATTTGTTTCCAAAATGTATTTTAATTGAATAAAAATTCAATTAAAATGATCAAAATTGTTAAACATGTGGAAAACAAATTGTGATCTTGGATTAATGTTTCAAAAATCAGGTTTTGATCCACAAAATGATTGGAAATCACTAAAACTTAAAAAATCAAGAAAGAGAAAATATTTTAAATGTCAAAAACAATTAAAATATTAATTCTTTACAAAAATATCAAGTATATGAAATAAATAAGATTTTGGGGATTTTTTGGGAAAATAAAATATTTTAACATTTTTTTTGAATTATTAAAAAAAGAATCAACTCAAAATCATTTAAATTCAGAGAGAAAATAATTTTTGAATCAATTAAATAAAATCACAAAATTCAAATATTCAAATTTTCAAAAAAAGGCGCCAAGAACAAGGGCAAGAACACGCGCCACCCTCTGTTTCTGCAGATTTTCATTTTCTATCCAATCTCACTGAATACTTGATTATATCATGCAATCTATATATCAATCTACTCGTTTCAACCTCACGATCATGTATACGGTCTTTAATTTCATTTATTTTAAACATGGAATAAGAAATCAAAGAGAAACCTCAAGAACCCTAAAATTTGCATGAAGGTTCAGAAATTCCATACACGATTCAAACAATGCAATTGATTGAGGGAAAACACTCCATGCATGATTATGAACATATGGCCAAATTATTGTGCAGCAAAAAATGCATGGAGCATAGAGTTAGAAGAGCTCATAATTACCTCTTGCAGCTGGTGATCGTGTTTTGTGTTAGAAGTGTTACAGCTTTGTTCCAAGGATATGGACAGCTTCCCTAGGTGTTATAGAGTGTGTTTGGGTTCTTGGAGTGGATTGATTTAAGCTGGAACTTGATTTGGCACCTCAACTGCAAATCTGTCAAAGGCTTGAGCAGTTGGCTGGTGATTTTGTGATTTTGGTGTTCCAGATGTTATGTGAGTATTTGGATCACTTCTATATAATGTTTATGAGGTGTGTGTGTGATTGGTTTGGTTGGAATAGCTCTCAAACCTAAAACCCGATAGTGACTTGCTTTGGAAGGCAATTTGGGAGTGAAAGAAGAGATTTTGAGGAAAGCATCTGTTTGATGGCTTTGGTGTACTCAAACTGATCACAATTGAGCTCTATTTATAGTAGAGCAAGTTTGTTTTGCAAGGAATAGTGAATGGCAACTGCTGCATAGGTTTGGCCAATGTTGATCAATGAGAATCCAAGTCTCTTCTAGCCATTGACTAGAGGTTAGGGCACAGGCTGCTGGTCCCCTTGGTCTTCGATAAGTCTTGACTGAATTCAGTTGGAAATGGCTCAGTCCATGCCACCTTGGTGTATGCATTGAATGCTCCAATCCAAAATTGGAGTCTTGTCCCTCTTTTAGGCATTTCTAGGTTTAGCATGCTACTTTTGGTTCCAAAGACTTGGGAGGCTTGGGATCAGAGTTGGTTCCTCCTTGGTCCCCCCTTGAGGTGTTCAGATGGATAGAGTTGCTTGCCCTTTTCAAAATTTGAGCAAATCAGCAAAACTCCAAAATCTGCCTTGCCATGACAGTTTGCAGTAAGGCATATTGGCATTGTCATATCTCATGGCTCAAGTGGACTTTGATGGAGTTCTTGGCCATTTTGGAAAGCCCTCATATGATACAACAACTATTTGATCATAATTGGTTTTGATACTTTTTGGATCCAAGTGAAAAATTCCCCTACATTTGGAAAAAAGTGAAACAGATTCTGACTTAGTGAAAATTTCACTAAGTGTTGGAAAAAGTGGCATTTCATGTTTTCAGCCATTTTGATCATTCCATAACTCAAAATCCATGATGAATTGGAATGAGGTGTAGTTGAAGCTTTTGTAGAGTGTAGCAAGACTTACAAATCCAACTTTGGATGGAAAAAATGGCCTTATGGTTTAGGAGTTATGATCCTCCAAAGTTGGTACCCTATCCACTTTGTTTCATAACTTAGAAAAATTTCTAAGTTTTTATGGTTACCCCTTTTACAAGTTATCTCACTTTTCTTGATTTTTCTTGATGAATGATGATTCCAATCACACATTAACATTATTTTAGGGTTAAAGAACCATAATTATGAAAAATCTCAAAAAGTCAAAGTTTGACTTTTGTGCACAGTTGACTTTTTGTCAGATGAATTCCAAACTGTGCGATCCTCTATGAAATCAAGTCCTTGACCTAAATCAAGCTTGATGGGTTCATTTCGTAGGTGTTATAGGGCGTATTAAATCATGTCCTAGGGTTTGGGAGCATGTCTTGGTCAAAAGTCACAAGTACAGTTGAGTTTTCCCGCGAAACCCTAACTGTGGTTCAGATGAAATTGAAACTTGTTGCGCAAGCTTCTTGGATCAATCCATTGTTGCAAATGGATCAATGTGGTTTATTATAGACCCTCAAATCCTCTCTTGAGGTCTTGGTTCATGATTTATCCCAAAAGTCAACTTAGGGGTGAATTAGGTCAAGAAACCCTAATTCCTTATTTTTTTATGAGTGCATCCCCTGAAGCAAAATTGACTTGATAATTGGGTCTATGATGTCCCTTGGAGTATCATATGTTATGCTTTGAAGCACTGGCTCATGCCCAGAGGAAAATTTCCATCTGGAGGCCCTGGTCGACCAAACCCTAATTTTGGTGACACTGGTGATCTTGAGGCTTAATCCACTTGGAATGTTGCAGCTTTGTGCTTAATCCTTGAAGTGGGAGTCCCCTTGATCCTTTGTAGATGTTTGAGAGGTTATACAAGTTGAAGATCATGTCATTCCTTGATTGATCCTTTGTCTAAGAACTCTAAGAGGGCCTGAAACCCTAAATTGTTTGTAGTGAGTGCTCACCCACTTTGGGGAGACTGATGGTTCATCCATATTGTGATGATGATTTGCACAATGATGGGAAATCTTAGTAGTCAAATTTTGGGGTATGACAGATGCCCCTATTTAATATTCTTGGACCCGAAGGTGTGAATGGCGAAGGTATTTGGCCATTCGGGGTGCAAGAGGATTAAATATCGGAATACCCGAAATTTTGATGGTGGTTATGAATGGCAGTCTGCTCATCCATCTTCTTTTGCTAAGAAATGATGCTTAGAAAAGGTAAACTTCCCCTCGATCATGGTTTCCTACCAAGGAACTGGTCTCAGTTTCTGAAACAAACTTCCCCTCGATCCTGGTTTCCTACCAAGGAACTGGTCTTAGTTTCTGAGATGAACTTCCCCTCGATCCCGGTTTCCTACCAAGGAACTTGTCTTAGTTTCTGATACAAACTTCCCCTCGATCCTGGTTTCCTACCAAGGAACTGGTCTAAGTTTCTGAAATAAACTTCCCCTCGATCCTGGTTTCCTACCAAGGAACTGGTCTTAGTTTCTGAAATAAACTTCCCCTCGATCCTGGTTTCCTACCAAGGAACTGGTCTAAGTTTCTGAAATAAGCTTCCCCTCGATCCTAGTTTCCTACCAAGGAAATGGTCTCAGTTTCTTTTGCCAATAAACTTTCTTGACAAGGGACGCTATTCGTAGCGGTTTTCCTCAAACTTCTCGCCGAATTTTCCTGGGAAGATGCCATTTGATAGAAAAAATTTTGATGTCAGACTTGCTGGGGAACCCAGTTGTCTGAGTTGTAGAGGTGTACAAACTTCTCTGTTGGAGATGCCATTTGTTGACTCTATCTGGGGAAAACGATTCTCTTGAGAGACTGCTTCCGCTTGGAGATATTACATAATACTTTTCTCGAAGATCTTCTCGGAGAAATGCCATATGATGTGATCCAATTTTGAGGTGCTGATGACCTTATTAACATCGACTCTCCGAAGAGCAAAATCAATGTGTTGCTGAAATTCTTTAGTTGTGAGGCTTTCTCTGGGGATTTTCCTTAATCCGGGAAAGCGAAGATATCATCTTCAATGGCGAAGAGTGACATTTGTCGAAAGTTTCTTTGGTTCTTCAGAGGTTTAAGTTATCAAAGTGGTCAAGGGCCAACTCCAATCCAGAAATAAACTGGAGGCGAGGTTGCTCAGACGCGACATTTCTTGACGAGGAAATAACTGACAACTCGATTGAGAGGACTTTTATCACTAGGGGATAAGACCGACTAGAGTGATAGTGATGCAATATGAATATGAATGTAAATCAATAATGCATGATGTATGTATGTTTATACTGACAAAACTGACACGACATACAGACTAATGGATGAACACGATTGGATACTCGACCACGGTGGGGAGATAAAAAGTATCGCTGGTTCACAATAGCAATTCTGCCTTGCTTAGGAGAAGTAGTCCCTGCGGGGGAACAACCGTTGGTCGGGCTTAGGAGGTAAGAACTCTGCCAAAGATGTCAGATGGAGTATTTACGTCTGACATAACTGATCATTCGTTTAGGAGCACTGATTTAGAAGGAGTACTTTGATTCTGCACTTTGAAGCTTAACCGCCTTTGGGAGAAGCAATCGATATTCTTTCGATGTTCAACAGTCAAAAGAATTTGCCATCTTTATTAAAAGCATAAAAATTTTTACAAGTAAATTCATTTTTGTTTTATTTCAAGAACCGTTGATCATGTTAAAATGTCGTTCTGTAAAGCTAAAACAAATAAGAATTGCAAACAAAAGCACAAGGGCTCAAATTTTATTAATAGGATGGAAATCAGCCAAACACGTGATTCCCTGGAGTATTTATAAAGTTTGAAAATGGTAATTTAAGGGAAAAAGGGCTACATTGAAACATAACAACCACTATCCTTCTACCAACTTTGAATTCTGGACATCCTGAGCTTCTGCCGAAGATGACCTTGACTGGAGTTTTCTTTCGATGGATGGCACTACTGCTGCTGAGGTGAAGTGATCAGACGTAGTTACTTGCCATTATCCCTAACTTTTGCCTGGATTGTACTTTGAGATTTCCTATCCACCAGGATGATATTTGATTATGTATCTAATTTTTTCCTGGACCGCCCTTTCGAGTTTTCAATCCACCGAGACGTTTTTTTTTTTTTAGTTTAGGCGAAGTTTTTCTTGACTACATCAACATTTGTGGGGTAGGCAAATTCCTCTCCGTCCATGGTTGCAAGTCTCAAGGCACCGTCTGAGAAAGCTCTCTTGACCACATAGGGGCCATTATAATTCGGAGTCCATTTACCCCAAGAATAAGTGAGAAATAATTGTATCTTCTTGAGCACGAGGTCTCCTTTCCTGAAGACGCGAGGTCGGATCTTTTTGTCGAATGCCTTCTTCATTCTCTACTGATACAACTGACCATGGCATAGTGTCGTTATCCATTTTTCCTCGATCAGATTCAGCTCATCGTGTCAGCTTTGACACCATTCAGCTTCTGTGAGTTTAGCTTCCATCAATACCCGGATTGACGGGGTCTTTACTTCTATAGGGAGCACTGCTTCCATGCCATATACTAGAGAGAAAGGGGTTGCCCCTGTTGAAGTGCGGACAGATGTGCGATAACCGTGAAGAACAAAAGGTAGCATTTCGTGCCAGACTTTGTAGGTTACAACCGTCTTTTGAACAATCTTCTTGATGTTCTTGTTAGCCGCTTCTACTGCTTCGTTCATCTTGGGTCGGTAGGGAGATGAGTTATGGTGTTTGATCTTGAACTCAGCGCATAACTCTTTCATCATCTTATTGTTCAAGTTGGATCCATTATCCGTAATAATCTGGCCCGAAACACCATAACGGCAGATGAGATTGTTTTTGATAAAGCGGATCACCACTTGTCGGGTTACATTGGCGTACGACGCTGCTTCGACCCACTTGGTGAAGTAATCAATGGCTACCAGGATGAACTGATGTCTGTTCGAAGCTTTGGGTTCAATCATGCCAATCATGTCGATTCCCCATATGGAAAAAGGCCATGGGGAAGAGAGAATTTTGAGATGTGTTGGCGGTACATGGATCTTGTCTGAGTATATCTGACACTTGTGACATCTCCCCATGTACTTGTAGCAATCGAATTCCATGGTCAACCAGTAGTACCCTGCACTCAGAATTTTTCTTGCCATTGTGTGTTCGTTGGCATAAGTGCCAAAGGATCCTTCGTGAATTTCTTTTATCAGCATGTCTGCTTCTGGTCTGTCTACGCATCAGAGCCAGACCATGTCAAAGTTTCTCTTATAAAGTGTATCACCGCTCAGGAAAAAGTTGCCTGCCAGCCTTCTGAGGGTTTTTCTGTCCTTCCTTAGCACCCCAGGTGGGTACTCTTATTTCTGAAGAAAGCATTTGATATCGTGATACCAAGGTTTATCGTCTATGACTGCTTTAATCGTGAAGATGTAAGCGGGCCATTCAAGGTGCATTATGTCGATCTTAGGTAAGTCGGTTCATTGACCTACACTAATCATGGAAGAGAGGGTGGCTAAGGCATCAGCCATGTGATTCTCTTCACGAGGAATATGATGAAACTCGATTCTGTCGAAGAATGGTAACAACCTTCTCGCATAGTCTTTGTAAGGAATCAATCCAGATTGGTATATGTTCCAATCTCCTTTGATCTGATTGATGACCAAAGCGGAGTCGCCATATACATCCAAGTTCTTGACCCTTAAATTAATTGCTTCCTCGAGACCCATAATACAAGCTTCGTATTCGGCCTCATTGTTTGTACACTTGAATGTAAGTCTGGCGGTGAAAGGAATGTGGGTGCCCTGAGGTGTTATGATGATTGCCCCAATTCCATCTCCCTAATGATTGACAGCTCCGTCAAATATTAGTCCCCACTGGGAACCTGGTTCTGGCCCTTCATTGGGTAGCGGTTCATCGCAATCTTTCATTTTCAAATACATGACATCTTCGTCTGGGAAGTCAAACCCGATTGATTCCTGATCGTCAATCGGTTGATGAGCCAAATGATCGGCTAAAATATTCCTTTAACGGCTTTCTGAGCGTGGTATTCGATGTCGTATTCTGATAACAACATCTGCCAATGGGCGATTCTTCCCTTGAGAGCAGGTTTTTCAAAGACATACTTGATTGGATCCATTTCGGAGGTTAACCAAGTAGTGTGACGAATCATATACTGGCGAAGACGCTTGGCTGCCCAAGCCAAAGCGCAGCAATTTTTCTTAAGCATGGTGTACCGAGTCTCGCAGTCAGTGAATTTCTTGCTCAGATAGTAAATGGCAGACTCTTTTCTTTTGGTTTCATCTTGTTGGCCAAGTACACAGCCCATGGAGTCCTCTAGGACTGTGAGGTAGATGATCAGTGGTCTTCCTTCCACTGGAGGTGATAGAATCGGTGGGTTCAACAGGTATTCCTTGATACTGTCGAAGGTGGTTTGGCAGTCCTCTGTCTAAATGTCGTCCTGATTCTTTTTGAGTAATTTGAAAATCGGCGCACATGTCGCGGTCATGAGGATTATGAATCTGGAGATGTAGTTCAAACGTCCCAGGAATCCTCTTACTTGTTTTTCAGTTTTCGGAGAAGGCATTTCTTGAATGGCCTTGACCTTGTCAGGATCAACCTCAATTACTTTTTGGCTGACGATGAACCCCAAAAGTTTCCCTGAACGGACACCGAAGGTGCACTTGTTGGGATTTAAGCGGAGTTTGTACTTTCTCAACCGCTTGAATAGTTTTGACAGGTGGGTCACATGCTTCTCTTATGCCTTAGATTTGGCAATCATGTCATCGATATATACCTCGATTTCCTTGTGTATCATGTCATGAAACAGAGTAGTCATGGCCCTTTGATAGGTTGCCCCGACGTTCTTCAAACCGAACGACATTACCTTGTAACAAAAGGTACCCCATGGGGTAATGAACGAAGTTTTCTCCATATCTTTCGGCACCATTTTTATTTGATTATAGCCCGAGAACCCATCCATGAAGGAGAAAACTTTGAACTTTGTTGTACTGTCTACCAGCATGTCAATGTGTGGTAAAGGAAAGTCGTCCTTTGGACTAGCCTTGTTTAGACCCCTGTAATCGACACACATTCTAACCTTTCCGTCCTTTTTAGGAATAGGTACGATGTTGGCTAACCATTGAGGATATTCTGATGTGGCAAGGAAACCCGCGTCAATCTGTTTCTGTACTTCCTCTTTGATTTTGATGGCCATGTCTGGATGAGTCTGTCTTAATCTTTGTTTTACTGGCGGATATTCTGGTCTTAACGGTAGATGATGTTCCGCGATGCTGGCATCCAACCCTGGCATGTCCTGATAGGACCAAGCGAACACATCGAGAAACTCTTTGAGAAGCTTTATCAAACTTTCTTTGACAGTCGGACTGAGTAGGGCCCCAATCTTGATTTCTTTTCTCTCTTTTTCTGAACCCACGTTGATCATTTCCAATGGCTCTTTGTGAGGTTCGATGGACCTTTCCTCCTATCTGAGTAGTTGGGAGATCTCTTCTGGAATTTTGTCGTCAACTTCTTCTTCACCCCCAAATACCGGGAACTCAAAGTTGGGAGAAGGCATCAGATCGTATGTTTCAATGGAGTTTAAAATAAGCAATCTGCATGACGTGATGAAATGTGTTTAGAAGAGATAGAGAGAATGCAAGAGTGTGCGTAGTGTTTTTTTTAGAACTACTTGCTTTTATGATTAATTTGTTTTTTAGGATTACCATTTTCGGAAAAAGCAAAAAGAAAATGGCAATTAATGCAGAAATTACAGAACGACATTATTTTATTTATGAACAAGTCGATTCTTGAAACTACAGCCCTATAAAACAAAACTTTATCGCTTTGGGCGAAGCGAATAGGGAAATTTACAGAAAGTAAGCCCTATCAAAACATCCGTTTCACCTGGGCAGGGTGAAAGGTTAAAGATGGCAATTACTTTGACTTATGAACAATCTTCGGAACATCGACAACAACCCATTGGCGGCGAACCCCTCGGTGAATCACAAAGTCTGGTACTTTCCTTGATTTATCTTCAGAAATAACGTTGATTTCTGGCAGAGCAGGATCATTGGAATCTGTCTCCCAGGCAGAGTTGTCGTAGGAGGATTCCTCTGTTGTATTTTGCATAGTATTTGTGCTCTCAGGAAAATCTCCCCATCCAGTTGGCTGGATGTCTTCGACCCTGATACGAGAACTCTCAGGAGCGGTGTATTTAACCATGAAGTCGTATTTTCCACTTGGTTGTCCTAAGGTGTCCCACATTTCTTTGGAACTTGAGGGGTCATCTCTCTCGATGACATTGACCTCGGGAAAAGCATAGTTGATGAATTCTAGTCCGGCAAGCTTTTCAAATTCATCGTCATACTGGATAGGTTCTGAATGACCTGAGTGTTGATCCCATGACATGGTGGGGACACGGGTATTCTTTTCAATGACGCTCAACTGATTTTCATTGTTCGGCTGATTTTCTTGCCCCAAGTCTCCTGGGTACGGCTGCCAGATAGGCAGGCCATCCATTGGGCCATAATAGTCATGGTCAAAGTTGTATTTCATTGGAGTGTCTTCCTCTAATGAATTTGCCAGAGCACGGCATCCTTCTGGATCATAACCTCCATATATCATTTCGACGTCTGACCTGGGTATAAATCTCTGACTTTGTGCGGGATAGCAAAATGGCGTAGGCACCTCTTCCTGAGACATATAACCATCCTTGTTAAGATAGGACTTCCATTCCTCATCCGTATTGGAGGGATCCTCCTCGTTGATGGTATAGACTGCTTGAGACACTGGGTGAAGGAAACCTCCACTGTGGAAGAAGTCCTGAATGGGATGAGACTTTCATCGTTAGCAGCTGTCTGGGTGCAGGTTGCAGAAAAACCAAGACCCTTCTTTGTTTTGTTATCAGTGGGAATGACAAGTTGTCCCCATCCTTTTGTATTGTTATTTTTTATTACTTCGAGAGCATCTCTGTACGAGGAAATCGGGGTTCCTTTCTCTGATTGATTCTCATTGCTCACCGAAAGTGCTTGGAACTGAGTTCCAACAACCTCCTCGGGTTCTACAAAAGTAGATAATGACAAGTTACTCACGAGAAAGGCTTGTTCTCCACAAACCGTGACGAGTTGATCGTTCTTGACGAACTTCAGTTTCTGGTGCAGCATCGAAGTGATTGCCTCAGCCTGGTGTATCCAAGGCCTTCCTAATAAACAGTTGTACGCTGCCCGGACGTCCATGACCTGGAAAGTGATTAGGAAAGTGTGAGGACCGATAGTTATGGGAAGGTCGACTTCGCCGATAACTGCTTTCTGAGATCCGTCAAATGCTTTGACGATGACCTCACTGCCCCTTATCGGGGATCCTTTGAATGATAGTCGCATTAAAGTGGACTTTGGCATAACGTTGATGGCTGATCCAGTGTCTACCAGTACGCTGGCCAAAGCATCGTCCTGGCAGTTAATTGTGATATTGAGCGCCATGTTGTGGCTTTTGTCCCCCTCTGGCAAATCCTCATCACTGAATCCTAAGTTGTTGCAGGAAGTGATGTTAGAGATGATGCTATCGAACTGTCGTATTGACACATCCTGTTCCACAAAGGCCTGCTCGAAGACTTTCTGTAGAGCCTCTCTGTGGGCTTCGGAACTGAGTAAAAGTGATAGCACTGAGATCTTTGAAGGAGTTTGTAACAGCTGATCAACAATGTTGTATTCGCTCCTTTGGATGAGCTTCAACATCTCATCATTGTTTTTCAAAAGGTCGGGATTACTGGATTGACCGACTGGTGGATTGGGAACTTCCGTTTAAAGTTCCTTTTCTTTGTTAGGTTCTCCAACTCCTCGGTTGAAGATTCGACCGTTCCGTGTTACTCGATTGATGTCTGTAATATTCACGACAGAGGGTAATGGAATTTCCTTTCCATTCTCAATTATCGTTGCACCGTATTTGTAAGGGATCGCCTTAGCTGATTCATACGGTAATGGTCCCGGCAGATAGATAACTACAGGAGCCTTCTGATTTTTCTGACTGTCGTAAGTAACTTCAGTCAGTTCCTTGCTAAGAACCTTTGATTCGTCCAGTAGAGGGATGATGGTACAAACATCCTTGTTCCTCTCAGGGTCAGAGATTACAACCACGTCTCTGACTTGATTTGCGAAGTAGTCTGGCGTCTAGTCAATGGACCCTGAAGCTAGGTATGGGTGAATCTCCCTGCGATCCAACTGACTTTGAAGAGCTGCTTGCATGAGGTAACATCCTTGGTTATTTTCTGAGCAGACTCTAGAACGTTCATAGTTGTGTGGTGGCACCTGGCCACGCCCGCTTTGAATGTAGTGTAACCTCACTAGATCTATTTCCGTAGATCGGACATCCTGACTTCGATGCCGAGTAGGGTTCCCATCAACCACATTGATTTGTTGCGTGTCTTCATCCATACAGATTGGAAGCCACCAGTGGTTTAACAAGTGTTGTAAAGTTCTTTGAACGAGAGCGCACCCTTGGTTATTCTCACAACATACTTTGTAGTTCGGATAATCATGCGAGGTGAGAAAACTAATTTGGACCTGCCTGGCATGTAACTCCACCAAGCTGGTATTCATCAGACGAATATTAAAGATTTGGATCATGTTGATTTGGTAAGGATTTCTATCATGGTAGTCCTGGATCCACCCAAGATCCATCTGGCGCTGGAGGGCCTCTTGTACAAAAGAGCATCCCTATTTGTTTACCGAGCAAGTCAGACAGGAATTGTAATCATGCCGTGGCAGATTATGATACTGGCTCTGCCTTGAGTGCATCGCCACCAAGTTGACATTCATTGCACAAATGTCGTGGTTCTGAATGACGTTGGAATTCGTATATGTCATGTTGACTCCACGAACTCGATGCTCTTGGATCCATCCGAGATCCAATTGTTCCTGTAGAGCTGATTGCACCACAAAATTTCCCTGATTGTTTTTAGAGCAGATATCACACTGGTGATAATTATGAGGTGGCACATGGCCATATCCACTCTGTCTACAATGCATCTTGACCAGATTGGTCCTCAATAAGAGTACATCGTGAATTTGATAGATGTTGTTAGACTTTCCCTCTATCAAATTGACTGCAACTTTCTCATGTTGAGGCAGCGGGTTTGTGAGAACATTAGAATTCATATCCTTGAAAGAGAATACTCTGCTCCTAACAAGCTTTTGCACATCGTATTTGAAGCTGAGACAGTTTTCTATGTTATGTCCTGGTCCTCCTTGATGGTAAGGACAAGTCTGATCCACTTTGAACCAGAAAGGCGGATTTTCTGATACTGTAAGAGGAGACTTAGTTTGGACATTCCCCTTGACTAGTAATAATGGAAGCAACTCCGCGTACAACATGGGTATAGGGTCGAACCCTGGTGGTCGCGTTGTACGGTTGTTGTTGTACGGAGGACGAGTCTGCTGAAGAGACTGTTGTGTCCTTTGCTGAAATTGCTGTTGATTTGGTTTGCTCTGCGCAACCTGAGGTTGATACGTATGAACAGGTGTGGGATTGATAGCAGGAGTTACAGTTGCTACTGGTTGATATCGTCGCCTTTGCTTTCCGAGAGAGATATTCCTAATATCTTGCTCTTTTTTCTTAGGGAGAGCACTACCGTATCGTTTTGTACTACTTGATGATCTAGCGTCTTTAACCAAACGTCCTTCCCGGACCGCTTCCTCAAGACGAACCCCCATGCCCATTATCTCGGTGAAGTCACTGGGCACACTGGCGACCATTCTGTCGTAGTAAAATGAGCTTAAGGTCTTTAAGAAGATATTTGTCATCTCTTTTTCCTCAAGAGGTGGAGAAATCTGAGCGGCAATTTCACACCATCTCTGAGTGTAGTCCTTAAAGGTTTCCTTGTCCTTTTGTGACATCGATCTGAGTTGATCTCTGTCTGGTGCCATGTCCATATTATATTTGTATTGTTGGATGAAAGCAGCACCAAGATCTCTGAATGTGCCAATCGTAGCGCGGTTTAAACCCATGTACCATTTTAATGCGGCACCAGTTAAACTATCCTGAAAGTAGTGAATTAGTAGCTATTGGTTCTTTCTCTGAGCTGACATTCGCCGAGCGTACATCACTAAATGGCTCTGAGGGCAAGAGTTACCCTTGTACTTTTCAAAGTCGGGCACTTGGAACTTCTGTGGAACTTTCACATTGGGGACCAAGCAAAGGTCTGTGGCATCCTTTCCAAATAGATCCTGACCGCGAAGGGCCTGCAGTTCTTTCTGCATCTCCAGGAACTGTTCCTAGAACTCATTCATCCTGTCGAACATGTCATCGTTTCCACCAGAGGGTATCTGTGGAATCTGTCCTTCTGGAACAGTGTGTACCACAGGTGGTGGTATAGTCATTATGGCCGAGACTCTCGGTGCCTCCCGAAGTTTGTAACCTTCAGGAGTTGCTGTCATGCCCCTGGCATCTTCGCTTTCCCGAAGTTTGTAACCTTCAGGCCCAGCGGTTCTTGCTGCGGTTCCCTGATCCTCAGCAATCGGCGGAACATATCCTTCCGGGATATAGTTAAGTGGCATGCCCCAGGGACGATCTTTCGGCATTTTGTACCTAGGATCATACTTCTCCACTATGGGCGTAGATGTGATCTACGAGATCACAGTCCTTTGTTGTTGCATCAGAGATTCTACTAGAGCTTGCATGTCGTTATGAAGCTTTCTCAGATCCTCTTTCAGAGTGTCGATCTCTTCTCTCAACTCTCTGTTCTCTTCCTCAAGATCATCCATCTTTTTCTGACGATTGGCCCGAGTATTGTACGAATGAGACAGTTTGACTCTAGAATCGAGACGCAAACGTGAGATTCGTAGGTAAGAAGAATGTGTTTATGAGAATGATGAATGCAATGATTATTAATTATTTTTGTTTATTCAAAGTAAACTTCGACAATTAGATTGCAAATATCAAACAGTGAGGAAACCCCGTTTTATTGAATTCAAAGGATTGTGGAAATGGAAATACAGTAGATTACAAAGTGCTGGAAAAGGAAATATAAACTAATGGATCCTGAGTCCTCTCTGAAGAGAGCTCAAGTGCTGGTTTGGGTGCTTTCCTTTTCTTTTACCGGGGCTCTTGGGCCGTTGTCGGGTTGTCATTCCTTTGCCAAGTGAAAGGAGCGAGCAAATTCCTTTGGTCATCCTGATTTTCTACAGCATGTTGCTCTAGAATCTCAATCAGGACATCTTTTTCTCTTAACAGTTGCTGTATTTTCTTGCACTCCACATTGAGAATACGGTACTTGTTCCTCCAAAACCTCTTCTCCTGTTGAACTTTGCTGAGAGTAACCTAAAGTTTTTCCATCTCAGACATGAAATAAAGGGCAGAGTCCTTAATGGAAAAACTTCCTGACGAGGGTAAGGCATCCTCAGCTTAAGAGCTCTAGTTTGTACCCAGTGGAGATAAGGCTCCACTGAGACACAGTCTGGTTTTCCTAGAGACTCTCGTCCTTTCCTATGAACGTGTTTCCAAGCGTGCATTATTTCCGTCTTTAGTGCCCTGTCATTTTCTCCTTCCTTGAAGAAAAGACCTTCCAGATGAGCATTCCGTGGGACGTGCCTTATCAGGTATCCGAATTGACGAAGAATGAGAATTGGATGATAGTTTATTCCCCCCTTAGTTCCTATAAGGGGTACATTTGGGAAATTTCCACAATGGTCAATGATCCTGATCCCGTCATAGATTCGATTGTACCAATCGATGTCAGAGTTAGTAAGAGACATGATTCTCTGCGACCAACGTAAAGTATTCTTTTGATCCCAAAATGCAGCAGACTTGGGCAAATGGGAAGTGAACCATTTGTATGGCAGGGGTACACAACACGTGATCATTCCTCTGCTGTATAAATTCCTTAAATGTACCGAATGATACGCATCTGCGAGTAAGGTCGGTACGGGGTTTCCGATCAGGAAAATCTTAATGGCGTTGATATCTACAAAGTTATCGATGTTGGGGAACAAGAATAACCCGTAGGTGATCAAAACAAAGATGCTCTCGAAAGCGGCCACGTTCCCTATATTAGCAAAGTACAGGGCTTTCTTTGTTTAGAACTGGGCTGGCAACCCTTGGATTCCACCCTTAGTGGTCATGTGAGTCCTGACTTCTGACTCATCCAAATAAATTGCTCTTACAATGGTTTGATCCTTTGGAATCTCTTCCAATCCAGAAAAGGGAGCTTGATTAGTAATATATAAACCAGTTAGGTGAGAATACTCCTCCAGCGTTGGTTCAAGCTGATAATTTAGGAATGTGAAACAGTGATAGACCGGATCGTAGAACTGGATTAGCATGGACAGGATTCCTTCAATTACATGGACCCTTAATAAGGATAGCAGTCCTCCATACTTGGCTCTGAAAGCCTCGTGGTTGGTGATCATTCTCGCCAAAACTCTCAAATCCTCTAACTTTGGAACCTTGAAGGTGTACTTATGAGTTTTCCTTCTACCGAAATCCATTAGCGCAATCTCCTTTCTCTGACATTTGCAATCATTGTCTCAGTTTAATTTGAAAAAGAGAGACTAGAAGAGAAGATTTTTTTTTTTAATGTTTTTTAGATGAATGTATGAATGCAGCACCCAAAAACATAGAAAAAACATGGGGTTAAAGGGTCGGTGTCATAAAGTCAAGGCTCTACCCCCCCCCCCCCAAAGGTTTATACTGGTGATTTTTTATACCTGTCCGCAAAATCATTGACCCCTCTGGGATAACAACAACAAGCGGATCGCCAGCGAGCTGATGTATCCTAGAGTGATCTCAGATGAGGGTAGTATCGCGTGACAACTATTTCCGATAGCTTCCGCACTACAAAATCGTTTAAGTATACTAAAAACCTCAGCTTCTCAGATAACCCAGTCGACCACACTACTTTCAACAACCGAAGTCGTATAGGCAATGTATCTGCAAAGGGAGTCTCCACTGAGTTTGATGGTCGATCGGGGGCTCTTAACTGGAATTCACTCCCAGTAAGATTACCCGCATTACCATCACCTATCTTAGGTGTATACTCAATCTTTCCACATGCGGCATCACACGCATTCCCATTAGCAGAAAAATAAACACAGATATAATTTAGGAAAAGCAGTATATATTTGTCTTAATCATCCTAGACCTATAGTCTTATGATCCTATACATACAATGACTCCCCCAGTAGAGTCGTCATTTTTGTGACATGAATTTAGGGTTTCAACCAGAGAGATAAGAGGGACAGGATGCCCTGCGGGGCCCCACGGTGGGCACCATTTTTCTGTAGCGAGCGATTTTGGACGTGGTTCTTAAGCACTGTCGCTCTGGGGTACTAAAGGGCGATTCATTTTTTATCCTATTAAGCTGACTAAGGAAAGGAAATAGATGTCTCCAATTAACCATGCTTGCATACTGAGTTTAAACAGATGACTGTTGGTTTACAGATGCGGTTTAGATTGTGGGCATCTCTCTGCTTATTTTGTTAAGAACACAATGTTTAGGCTATTGGTAGGATGTTTAAGACTGATGCTTTTCAATTGATGTATGAAGGTACGGGATTTTGGTTTTTTTTATTAGTGTGCTCGCTAAGATTCTTTTGCAATCTTATGCTTACGTATTCCCATTTAACGAAACAGGGAAATCAGAGCGATCATAGTTCCTCCTATTCTATGGGAGGAAAAAGGTTGTTTTGGTGTCTTGTTCAAAGCCCAAGATGTGAAGCCAAATGTGGTTTGTATCTTGTTCAAAGCCCAAGATGTGAAGCTGAAGGGTCTATTTGTATCTTGTTCGAAGCCCAAGATGTGAAGCTAAAGGGGTTTCGGCTTTAGAGAGAATTTGTCATCTCTAAAGAGGGGTGTTTGTCACAACTGTTGGGTGACTGATTATAAAGGAGAATTACTTTAACTGGGATATGTGAATCCAGCAATGCCATAATTTCCTTTATAGGGGATTTTTAACCTGAAGGAGAAGATTTTAACTCAGTTTAGAGCAATGTCATCTTTCCTTAGGAATTTCTCATGCTAAAAGAGGGACAGTGGCATGGATGTAAATAATCCAGAGGCTTGCCGCTTACAGCAATTAGATGAAGGAAAAGGAGTTGTCAATGTTTGTATACTGTGAACGAGACACAGATTTTGATGCTAAAAGGTTGATTGACTTAACCGGGGTTTTCCTTATACAAAGCCTAAGAGGAGGCTATTGACCCAACAAGAGGGTGTTTTTATGTGTCTTGTACGAAGCCCGAGAGAGAGGCTAAAAGGGGTTGACTCAACAAGAAAGTGCTAACAAGTGACTGACTCAACAAAAGAGTGCTTTTATATGTGTCTTGTATGAAGCCCGAGACGGAGGCTAAAAGGTTTTGAATCCACATGAGGGTCTTTTATACTCAACAAGAGAGTGTTTTTGTATCTCGTACGAAGCCCGAGATGGAGGCTAAAAGTGGGTGACTCAACAAGAGAGTATTTTATACTCAACAAGATAGTGTTTTTGTATCTCGTACGAAGCCCGAGATGGAGGCTAAAAGTGTGTGACTCAACATGAGAGTCTGAAAAGGTTAGCTCCCTTGGAGAGAATTATTTGTACAAAGTCCAAGAGGAGGCTATTGTGCTGGGGACTGTTTCAGTTTAGTCACAGGTCCAATATGTTGGATAAAAGAGAAAATCAGTTCTTATGAAGGGAACGATTAAAGGTATTGTTGTGCTTTGGAATTGATCAGAGGATCAGGGTTATTTCCTGTTCTTTAAGGAAATGGAAAATCCAAAGGGGTATTGAGACTGTCCAAGTCTACTGGTGTTTTGAGAAATCGATTCTCAGGTAGTGAAATGATCTTTGTATAATGCCCAAGAGAAGGCTGGTATGTTAAGGGATGAAGGCCAACCCATTAACAGGTCTGACACTTGACTCAGAAAGACAGCTCTAGCAAATTGATGACTAGGTTCTGTTCCTATACCTGTAGAGGTCTCTGGGTCGTTGTACTAAGCCCAAGAGAAGGCATGCGAGCTTTTAAGAAGCCGAAGAGACCTTGTACAACGCCCAAGAGGAGGCGGGTATGCTTTTAAGAAGCCTGTGGGTCCCTAAACCCCAAGAAGTTCAAGACATGCCATTCACTGAGAATAGATCAAGCCAGGAAAGTCCGAGAATTCAGAAGAAACTCAAGAGATGTCATTCACGGAGAAAATATCATCTCTGGGGAGTAGAGTCTCTTTGACAATTTCTAAGGGTGACAGTCTGAGAAAGGGTTCACCGAGAATGCTGCCTTTCACGTCTCCATATTGTTTAACCCCAAGAGGAGGGAAGATTGTGTCTGGTAATCCTATGGGGATCTAGTTTTGTTTGTATTTAAGAGTGATCAACAGGGCTTTACCTAGTGCTAGACGTAGTTGTCGGGGAAAACTCTAAATAACTATACCAGTATTACACAGTGGATATATGATGAGTATATAAAAGTTTGTGAAAGAAGACTTATAGTGAGCAGCCCCACAATACAGTTATATATATGAAAACGGATAAACAAAGCGGGTAAACACTTACTCGGTTGTAGAGCTTCCATGCTGTTTGGTTAGTTGTTCAACAAAGAAAGCTTTGATAACAATATTATATTCAAAATCAAAGGAGAAAGTGCTTTGAAAAGATTGTTGGGGCTTACAGCTCATGGAGAGGCCCAAGGTTTCATCAGTGATTGCACTGTCATTTTGTACATTATACAGGGACTTATACAAGTGACTGAGGCCCAAAAAGGTTTTCTGTACAAAGGGACGGGTCTTACACTCTCTCAAGAGGCCCAAAGGTTTAAAGAAAAAGAATGGGGCTTATAACACGAGGGTAGGCCCAAAGATTTGTTTTAAAAGGCGACGATCGCGCCGAACTTTTTGATGGTATCGGGACTTATACAATACACTGAGGCCCAAATTATTTTGGTTTTCAAAAAGGGTTGGGTCTTACACTCTACTAGAGGCCCAATGATTTTTAAAGAATGGGGCTTATAACACGAGGGTAGGTCCAAAGGGTTTGATTTTTGAACTGGCGATCGCGCCGAGATTTTCTTTTAACGCAGAGAGACTTATACAATATCTGAGGCCCAAAATTGTTTTGGCTAAAAGGGGATTGGGTCTTACACTCTATTAGAGGCCCAAAAGAGTTTTCAGAAAAAGAATTGGGACTTATAGCTCGAGGAGAGGCCCAGTTGATTTTTTTTGTTAAAAAGGTGACGATCGCGCCGTTTTTTTTTTAAAATACAGTGGGTCTTATACAATGACTGAGGTCTAAAAGGTGGTGTATTTACAAAATGGGTTGGGTCTTACACTCTATTAGAGGCCCAAAAGAGTTTGAAAAAGTTTGATGAGGGTTGAATTAATCAAAAACCCTAATTTGTTTCCAAAATGTATTTTAATTGAATAAAAATTCAATTAAAATGATAAAAAATGTTAAACATGTGGAAAACAAATTGTGATCTTTGATCTTTGATTAATATTTCAAAAATCAGGTTTTGATCCACAAAATGATTGGAAATCACTAAAACTTGAAAAATCAAGAAAGAGAAAATATTTTAAATGTCAAAAACAATTAAAATATTAATTCTTTACAAAAATATCAAGTATATGAAATAAATAATATTTTTGGGATTTTTTGGGAAAATAAAATATTTTAACATTTTTGTGAATTATTAAAAAAATAATCAACTCAAAATCATTAAAATTCAGAGAGAAATTAATTTTTGAATCAATTAAATAAAATCACAAAATTCAAATATTCAAATTTTCAAAAAAAGGCGCCAAGAACAAGGGCAAGAACACGCGCCACCCTCTGTTTCTGCAGATTTGCATTTTCTATCCAATCTCACTGAATACTTGATTATATCATGCAATCTATATATAAATCTACTCGTTTCAACCTCACGATCATGTTTATGGTCTTTAATTTCATTTATTTTAAACATGGAATAAGAAATCAAAGAGAAACCTCAAGAACCCTAAAATTTGCATGAAGGTTCAGAAATTTCATACATGATTCAAACAATGCAATTGATTGAGGGAAAACACTCCATGCTTGATTATGAACATATGGCCAAATTATTGTGCAGCAAAAAATGCATGGATCATAGAGTTAGAAGAGCTTATGCTTACCTCTTGCAACTGGTGATCGTGTTTTGTGTTCGAGGTGTTACAGCTTGGTTCCAAGGATATGGACAACTTCCCTAGGTGTTATGGAGTGTGTCTGGGTGCTTGGAGTGGATTGATTTGAGCTGGAACTTGATTTGGAACCTCAATTGCAAATCTGTCAAAGGCTTGAGCAGTTGGCTGGTATTTTGTGATTTTGGTGTTCCAGATGTTATGCAAGTGTTTGGATCACTTCTATATGATGTTTATGAGGTGTCTGTGTGATTGGTTTAGTTGGAATAGCTCTCAAACTCAAAACCCGATAGTGACTTGCTTTGGAAGGCAATTTGGGAGTGAAAGAAGAGATTTTGAGGAAAGCATCTGTTTGATGGCTTTGGTGTACTCAAACTGATCACAATTGAGCTCTATTTATTGTAGAGCAAGTTTGTTTTGCAAGGAATAGTGAATGGTAACTGTTGCATAGGTTTAGCCAATGTTGATCAATGAGAATCCAAGTTTCCTCTAGCCATTAACTAGAGGTTAGGGCACAGGCTGCTGGTCCCCTTGGTCTTGGATAAGTCTTGACTGAATTCAGTTAGAAATGGCTCAGTCCATGCCACATTGGTGTATGCATTGAATGCTCCAATCCAAAATTAGAGTCCTGTCCCTCTTTTAGGAATTTCTAGGTTTGGCATGCTATTTTTGGTTCCAAAGACTTAGGAGGCTTGGGATCAGAGTTGGTTCCTCCTTGGTCCCCCCTTAAGGTGTTCAGATGGATAGAGTTGCTTGCCCTTTGCAAAATTTGAGCAAATCGAGCAAAACTCCAAAATCTGCCTTGCCATGACAGTTTGCAGCAAGGCATATTGGCATTGTCATATCTCATGGCTCAAGTGGACTTTGATGGAGTTTTTGGCCATTTTGGAAAGCCCTCATATGATACAACAACTGTTTGATCATAATTGGTTTTGATACTTTTTGGATCCAAGTGAAAAATGCCCCTACATTTGGAAAAAGGTGAAACAGATTCTGACTTAGTGAAAATTTCACTAAGTGTTGGAAAAAGTGGCATTTCATTTTTTCAGCCATTTTGATCATTCCATAACTCAAAATCCATGATGAATTGGAATGAGGTGTAGTTGAAGCTTTAGTAGAGTGTAGCAAGACCTACAAATCCATCTTTGGATGGGAAAAATGGCCTTATGGTTTAGGAGTTATGATCCTCCAAAGTTGGTACCCTAACCACTTTGTTCCATAACTTAGAAAAATTTCTAAGTTTTTATGGTTACCCCTTTTACAAGTTATCTCACTTTTCTTGATTTTTCTTGATGAATGATGATTCTAATCACACATTAACATCATTTTAGGGTTAAAGAACCATAATTATGAAAAATCTCAAAAGTCAAAGTTTGACTTTTGTGCACAGTTGACTTTTTGTCAGATGAATTCTAAACTGTGCGATCCTCTATGAAATCAAGTCCTTGACCTAAATCAAACTTGATGGATTGATTTCATAGGTGTTATAGGGTGTATTGAATCATGTCCTAGGGTTTGGGAGCATATCTTGGTCAAAAGTCACAGGTACAGTTGACTTTTCCCGCGAAACCCTAACTGTGGTTCAGATGAAATTGAAACTTGTTGCTCGAGCTTCTTGGATCAATCCATTGTTGCAAATGGATCAATGTGGTTTATTAGAGACCCTCAAATCCTCTCTTGAGGTCTTGGCTCATGATTTTTCCCAAAAGTCAACTTAGGGGTGAATTAGGTCAAGAAACCCTAATTCCTTATTTTTTATGAGTGCATCCCCTGAAGCAAAATTGACATGATAATTGGGTCCATGATGTCCCTTGGAGCATCATAGGTTATGCTTTGAAGCATTGGCTCATGCCCAGAGGAAAATTTCCATCTGGAGGCCATGGTCGACCAAACCCTAATTTTGGTGACACTGGTGATCTTGAGGCTTAATCCACTTGGAATGTTGCAGCTTTGTGCTTAATCCTTGAAGTGGGAGTCCCCTTGATCCTTTGTAGATGTTTGAGAGGTTAGACAAGTTGAAGATCATGTCATTCCTTGATTGATCCTTTGTCTAAGAACTCTGAGAGGGCCTGAAACCCTAAATTGTTTGTAGTGAGTGCTCACCCATCTTTGGGGAGACTAATGGTTCATCCATATTGTGATGATGATTTGCACAATTATGGGAAATCTTAGTGGTCAAAATTTGGGGTATGACACCTTGGCCATTAGAATGCCAGTAGAAGTGGAAATAGTTCTGTGTACAACATCGGTATAGGGTCTAACCCTGATGGTCGCGTCGTACGATTGTTGTTGTTGTATTGTGGATGAGCCTGCTGAAGAGGCTGTTTATTTGGTTGGCTTTGAGCAACCTGAGGTTGATAAGTCAGAGCCGGCGCTGGGTTGATAGCGGGAGTTATTGCCACTACTGGTTGATACCTTCGCCTTTGCTTTCCCAGAGAGATATTACTGATCTCCTGTTCTTTCTTTTTTTGTAAAGTGCTACCGTATCTCTTAGTACTGCTAGATGGCTCTGCATCTTTGCTTAATTGTCCTTCTCGGAGTGCCTCTTCAAGGTGTACTCCCATGTTCACCATTTCAGTGAAATCACTGGGCGCACTTGCAACCATTTGGTCGTAAAAGAATGAGCTCAAGGTTTTCAGAAAGATCTTTGTCATCTCTTTTTCCTTAAGAGGAGGACAGATCTAGGTGGAAATTTCACGCAATCTCTGAGCATATTCTTTAAAAGTTTCTTTGTCCTTCTGCGACATTGCTCTGAGCTGATCCCTATCCGGTGCCATGTCCAAATTGTATTTATACTGCTAAACAAAGGCTGCCCCAAGATCTCTGAAAGTACTGATCTTAGTACGGTTTAAACCCATGTACCATTTGAGTACGACACCGGTTAAACTGTCTTGGAAGTAATGGATCAGTAGCTGTTGATTTTCTGTCTGAGTAGACATTTTTTGAGCGTACATCACCAATTGACTTTGAGGGCAAGAGTTGTCTTTGTATTTTTCAAAGTTAGGCACCTTGAATTTGTGCAGTATCTTTACATTAGGGACCAAACAGAGGTCAGCGGCGTCCTTTCCGAATAAGTCTTGACCGTGAATGGCATGCAGTTCCTTATGCATCTCCAAGAATTATTCTTGGAACTCATTCATCCTTTCGTACATGTCTTCGTTTCCACCAGAGATTGCTTGTGGAATCTGTCTTTCCGGGACAGTGTGTACCATTGGTTGTGGTATAGACATTATAGCGGTGACTCTTGGTGCTTCTATGCCCTGAAGTTTGTAACCTTCAGGAGTTGCTGTCGTAACCCTTGCATCTTCAATTTCCCGAAGTTTGTAACCTTCAGGTCCAATGGCTCCTGCCATGGTTTCTGGGTCTTCAGTGACCGGCAGTGTATATCCTTCAGGGAAAAAGTTGAGAGGCATGCCCCAGGGGCGCCCTTTAGGCATGTTGTACCGAGGATGATTCTCATGTGTCTCCTTAATGGGCGTAGATGTGATCTCAGAGATTACAGTCTTTTGATGTCGCTGCTCTTGAGCCGCTGTCAGGGATTGCATGTCACTATGAAGTTTTTCCAAACTTTCCTTCAGAGCGTCGATTTCTTCTCTCAGCTCTCTATTCTCTTCCTCGAGATCATCCATTTTCTTCTGTCGATTGGCCTGAGTATTGTATGAGTGAGACAGTATGACTCTAGAATTGTGACATGTACGTGAGACTCAAAGATAAGAAAAACATGTTATGCGAGAATGATGAATGATATGCAATGACATATTTTTTTATTTTTTGTTTTAATAAAAAATAAACTTCAACAAATAGATTACAAATATCATACAGTGGGGTGATACCCTTTTTATTGAATTCGAAAGATTGCACTATTTTACAAGGAAAAGTACAGTATTTTACAAAGTGTTGTAAGGAAAATGGCTAGGCTCATGGATCCTGAGTCCTCTCTGAAGAAAGCTCAGATGCCGGTTCCGGTAGTTTCCTTTTCTTTGATCGGGGTTGTTCAACTGTTTTCGGGTTGTCAGTCCTTTGCCAAGTAAAAGGAGCGAGCTGTTAGACTATGGCTATGGATCTAGAAGGGGGTTGAATAGATCCTTCGAGTTTTACACGCAAATGGTTACCAAAAATTAGTTTCAAAAATTGTTTTAACGGAAGCAACCACTGAATCACAAGTCTACAATGAACCTTCTACTAAAAGGATCGGATATGCACGAATATATCGAGAATGAGTATGGAAGAGAAAAATTCAGTTAGATTACTACAACACAAATGCAATCAATAACGTATTGCTTACTTGATGTTTAATCCAAACCAACGAGGCAAAACGATAAGCAAATGAAAAACAAATGCGTTTGATTTTGCTTTGAAACAAATTATCAAACACTTGGTGTGCGTAAACACACTAAGTGAAGAATTTCTATGGAAGGTAAATTTAAGCTGCTCCTAGATACAATTCAAGGAATTGTATCAATTTTTAACAAAATAGTTTATCAGCTTGAGATTACGCTACCTCGGAAATTTTGATACGTTGAGACTTTGTAAATTCGAATAAACAGAAATGTAAAAGAGTTAAGGGAAAGAGAGAACAAACGAGATTTGATTAGGCAGTTCTCCAATCGTCCTCGCTTTAGGTACCTCTGTCCCCAATTCCACAATTGGAATTGAGATATATATATATATATATATATATATATATATATATATGTAGCTGTTGCAAATTGTTTATTACAAGAGAAGAACAATGAACATCTAAACCCTCAAACGTCTTCGATCGTTGATGCAGAGTCTTCTCTCCCCTTGATTCAAGATGAATCAAGTCCTTCGAATATGGTTGATCCAATTACCGTCCCACACTACTAAACCGAAAGAAACCACAATTCTTCGGTTACCTTCACTCGATCAATTGCGATCTACTAAAAATTCGAACCCAAACCTCTCTTCTACGATCCTCCGATTACAGCTACTAAACCGAACAATTGCTCCAATCTTTGGTTACCTTCGCCTGGCTGAATCCCTGTAGAATGAAACGGTTTGTGCAAAAACCCCCAAA
This sequence comes from Lathyrus tuberosus, assembly GCA_022829125.1. Lineage (NCBI taxonomy): Eukaryota > Viridiplantae > Streptophyta > Magnoliopsida > Fabales > Fabaceae > Lathyrus > Lathyrus tuberosus. Next base: position 3,158,285 of record JALAZF010000233.1, read on the forward strand.
ATCTTCCCCGATTCTTGGAGGAGAAAACCTAGGGTTTTATTCAAGAAACACCTACCAAAATATCAACTCAGAAATGAAGATCACGCGCTTCCAAAATCTGAACGTTATCACCTTGAAACAATGAACAACTCAAACAAAGATTGTTATGTGTAATTGTTTGTTCACTCAATGTTGAAGATGAAGATGAAGAGAAATGGCAATGTAATTTCACGTTTCTTGTTTTTTCAGAAAAAAAATGAGCTAAAATGATATATATATATATATATATATATATATATATATATATATATAAATATATATATATTATCCTTGACAATACAATGGAAATAACAGAATTTTAAAATGAATAACATAACAAAAATCAGGTGACATACAGCGAACGGTCGACCTATACAGATGGTATAGTCGACCTGAGCAAGGCAGCGCGCTCACTGCGCAAAACTACATGTTATACGTCGACCGAACCAGGCCATGAGTCGACTCATAGCTCCCAGTTTTGGACAAACACAAATGCAGAAGGTGTGAGTCGACTGGAGGGTCGACGCGAGCACTCCCGCTGGTTGTACTAACATATGCTACATGTTTAGGTCGACCTATACAGGGTTGTGAGTCGACTCACACCCATGGAACATGCAAAAATCACATTTTTGACTTTCCTAAAGGTGTTAAACCATATCTAATGAACCTAGACCATTACTAATCATGATCAAACACTCTTAGACCACTTAATGAGCATTTCATATGACGTTTTTCAAGTGAATCTATATATTTTAATCATGATATTTTTGACATCATTAAAATCAAGTACATATAGAGAATCTTCCCTCACATACTCCCCCTTTTTTATGATGGAAAAACGGTCATATGTCCTCCCCCTGACTTTATGCATCCACTATTGTTTGATCATCTCAATACCTGTTATGTCCGTGTTCTTCAATACCTGTTATGTCCGTGTTCTTCTCCCCCTTTGACAACATCAAAAAGAGAGAAAGATAAAGTGTCAAGAATAGAAATCGAGAGCTGCATTTTGAACACAATTGCAACAGATACCATTAACGCACATTCACGTATAATGCAAGTTAATGAATAACTAAATAAAATAAAAACACTTAATAAGCACAAATTTGATTAATAGTACATTGTCACTATATAGAACAGCCATAAGGAACAATAAAACAGTACGAACATAAGGCACACATAGCTAAAATCAACATATTGGAGTCATAGACCTAAACAGTGCAAGAAACAAAGCATGAAAAGACATGATGTGAGATGTAAGGATGATTCTCATGGCCTCCTCCCCCTAAATGAGTGGCCCCTCCCGTGAAACTGGTGAGGATGATGAGGTGGTGGAGGTTGCATATCCATCTGTTCAGTCAACTCCAACACGGTTTGATTAAGGATGTTGAAGCTGTTTGTGAGAGCACGGTGCTGATTTGTAGAAGTCTCAGCCATAGTGTTTAATCTACCCATCACATTAGTAGCAAAAACGTCAAAGTTGGTGGTGTGATTCTGAAATTCCTCATGCAAGGATTGAAACCTTTCCTCTTGAGCTGTGGCAAACCTCTGTTGGTCAAGTTGCATAGTCCTCATCAGTTTAAGAATATCCTCATGGTTTTGTTGAGGATGCGGAGGTGATGGAGGAGTGTAATAGGAGTCTTGGTGATCAAAGCCTTGCATGGATGGCATATAGTTAGAGCCAAGAGCGGTCCAGCCATTATATTGCCATTGACCCCAGCCTTGATCAACTTCATCTTCCATAGGAGAAGATTGAGGCATGTAGTTTCCTGTCTATTGCCATTGGTTCCATTCTGGGGCTTCCTCAGACACCATAGCAGACGAGTTAGGCATCCAAGCACTATTGTCTTCAACACCAATATCCATTTGTTATTGTTGATCATTATCCCCTTATTCCTCTTCAGCATCGCTTTGTTCCTTCTCAACTTCTTCTTCATCTTCGTCGTCCTCGTCTTCTTCTTCCTCATCGTTTTCATCAGATTCTTCTTCCAATACAGCAGTGTTTGCTTTCACCACATACTTATACCTTTTATCTTTGACATCCCAAACATGACCCATCATAGTTAATGTTTTCTGACTGAATTCTTGATTGATAGTGATAGATTTGTACAGAATATCTGGAATAACTATTCTAGCATGGTTGAGTACCTTTTGAATGAATGATGCATAGGATAACGCAGTTCCCCTACCGGAGTCACGAAGAGAATACATTCTACTTGCAATATAATAGGGCCAGCTAATCCTTATTTTATTCTTCAAAACGTACATCAACTGAACCTCAGGTTGATCCACCCTAGAGTAACCTCCTATCTTTGGTCTAAGAATGTGAGAAACAATCCACTGCAAAATCCTTGCAAAAGGATTCAGTTTCCTTGTTGTCACAGTTTTGGGAAAGAGACTGCTAGCCACAACCTGATCCGAGTATGGTCTCTTCAACATAGAGTTCAGTGCTTGTTTAAAATCATAGTCTTTAACATGATCAGTATCAGTTATATGCTGAGTAGATTGAGCATTGGTCACAAACATACGGAACAAATCTCTCCAAATAGTTTCATCAACAGCGACAGTCTTATCCCCTAGTTTGCAGTTAAACATGTAATCCTCAAAATTTCCAACTAAACCAGAATAGAAGATTTAAACCAAATCTTCATTGTACTTAGTGTCACATGATAAAAACCCATTGAAATTCTGAAAATCCAATAAGTCTAAGATTTCTGCTATGTGCATGCGTTCAACAGTACCGCGATAGCAAACGAATTTCTTGATAATATACCGTTTGCTCAATTTTTCTTCATATAAATCAGCATACTTATCAGAGAGAAGAGATGAAAGTGTTACCGGTTGATTTGAAGGAGGTTGAGAAGTACCCGTTTGAGATGAAGACTCTCTTGTGACTCTTTTTCGAGAAGTTCTTCGAGAAGCCATTGGTAGTGATGTGAGAAAGAGATGAATAGTGATGAATTTGTTCAATTTTTGTTAACCCCAAATGTTGTTTGTAGGAAAGGTGAAGTTAGGGTTTGTGTAGAGAGGAGTTAGAGGAGAGGAGGAGATGAGATAATGTGTTGGAACAATGCATATGTTATGTTTATGCCACATAGAAAATCAAAAAAATATAAAAAGGAATTAAATGAGTCAAAAACGCACAGTGACCAAGAAATTTTTTGCAGCTTTTTAGCAAACGGTCGACCTATAGGTCTGTGTGCGTCGACGCACACTGTAGTGTTTCTTATAATTTTGAAAATTTGAGCTATGTGTTGACCTATGGGTCGACCTGAGCATTCCCGGCCAGACACATTAACAATGCAACAAGAGTGAGTTGACCAGAAGCATTAGTGAGTCGACTCAAACAGTAAAAATTTCAAAAAAATCAAATTTTTGTGACATTTAAGCTATGATATATAATAAATAGAAAGCCAACACAAACATCAAACATCTAAATGGATAAAGTGGGCTTAATATGTGCAACAAACATCAATGTAATCACTCAACATGGTACATTTAATTAGAGAGAATTTTTGAAACAGAACAATATTACCTTGATCACTATTGACGATGAGAGCCCTCACATATAGCTAAATATTTCTTCGCATTGTTAGTTAAAAGAATAAACAAGCATGTATATATGTGAAGATCACTATCTTAAAGGATTATTAAACACGATCCGAGATATCGAGAATGCCAAGTTCCCTACGGATGTGAAAGAAAGGCTTTGTTGTAACACCCCAATTCCCATCGCGAATAAATAATACATAATTAAATCAGAGTGAATAAAAAAAATTCGACGGAAATAAGGATGTCACATTTGAGAAAAACGTAATCCACCTGCTTATAATCTTGATACATAACACAAAATGGAATAAATAATAACAGGAAACCTTTTCCAACAAAAGGAAAGTTCAATTATGGAATAAAGTAGAACGATCCATAATTGACTCGTTTTTCAAAATAAGTTGTTTCATAACATCGAAATATACGTACACATTATCAAAATATATATAAACATAAATAATAAAAGCGTTTCCCCCGACTCCCGTGTTACGTATCAGAGCAGACACCAAAGATCTAAGCAAAATGAAGATCTAACCCTTCCACTTGCCTCCACGCCTCTACAACGGCTAATCTGCACTATGCCATAAAAGCATATTCCAACAGAAGGGTGAGAAATAACGAACTATAACAAGATTGCATCATAATATGTAAACATAAAATTCACGTATATTATTCAACTCACCCACACACCACATGTTAACACATATAGCATACAAAGATATCATATATTCATATACACAAATCATGATATACATATATATATAAACATACACCAGCACATCACATATATTCATATTCACCTATATGACTTATATGTCTCACACCAAAACACAACATATATTCATATTCACAGATATGACATATATGTAACACACAGTCCCGATATACTTGTTGCTTCCATTTACAATCCACCAAACACATAATAATCACCATCATGACACACTTGTCATTGTCCATCATAATTCAATAAACACAGACATAATAATGCAATGTGACTAAATGACACAATGCAATGCAACTCAATAACACAATGAAATGTTTATATCGTAACAGCCAGGCCGGGACTCCCCCATAGACACCATGCATTGTTACACACAGACACTGACACAGTGCACGTGCATGTGGTACCACCACATCATAGTTCATTCAATCGAACCCGATTCCCACTGGAATCTGGATAAATCACATACACTCCACTGAGTAGTGATTTATCTCCTGGTACCACCCAAACTTGGTTCATTCAATCGAACCCGATTCCCAATGGAATCCGGATAAACCACATACACTCCACTGAGCAGGGATTTATCTCCATCACGACTCCACATTGGAGCCCGGACAAGACTAGGCACCCATCATGGATTCTCACCTAGCTGTCTCCACCAGACACATCATGAAATGTATGACATAGATTACACACCAAACACATGTATAATATCAATTATACATCTACACGATCCTCATGATCCCACGTGAGATACATACTCACCGTAATACACACTAGTATTACCACAACTGTCAAATCAATTCATCATAATACACACAATGAACTACTCGCCTCATACATTGATATTCATTTATACAATGTAGTTTAACATAAGGCCACAAACAACCACAACCATTATCACATTCACAAAATACAATTCACTAGGATTCACACCACAAAGGCTACCCACAACAACATCAATATGATATCATACGTCGAAATTCATTTATTCAATACCTTTATGCCATAAGGTCATCATTCAATAACCATATTCAATATCAAGATTCAACATCATATAAATAGCCTAAAAGCTCCACATTTATATGACAATAGCATAATACACGAGAAAATACCGACCACACGCATTTTACGCGATAAGAAAATCCGACAACACGAGTATTTCTCAAAAACACAAATTAATTAAATCATATTTTACCCTCCAAACTATTTTTAATAGAAATAATATCTCATTAGCTTTCCAACGCTTCGGACCGTGCGTCAATCCGAGTTACGGATCTCAAGTTACGACGAAAATACGAAAACAATGTTTTGTTGTCTCTAGTCAGTTTCGCCTGGCGAATCCCTGGCGAAGCAGACTCGCCTCTAGCTCGCCTGGCGAATCTGGACGAACCAAAACTCTCCCAAAACGTGTTTGGGACCTAAAAATCATCAAAACCTTCAACCTATGTGATATTATCGCACCCCATGACCCAAAATAACATGTTATAACACATTTAGACATGCATTTCATCAATTTCCACTCAATTTACCATTTCTATCAAATGTTAAAACCCTAACATTTTCAATCAAAATCAAACCAAACAAACACATACATATACATATACAAGCATGATATAATTGGAACTTCTCACTCTTACCCGATTAATCGTGATTGAAACGGAGGTTTCTTCAATTTTCCTCTTTCTCTTCTTCTCTCTTTTCCTTCTCTTCTTTCTCTTCTTTTTCTTCTTTTCCCCTCTTTTCTTACTAACATATATATATATATATATATATATATATATATATATATATATATATATATATATATATATATATATATATATAATCCAATATTATATAATATAATCCGATAGGGTAAAACATCTCCAATTGATATTTGTCATCTCAACCCAATTGATCAATTATTAGAGTTACCTTAAATACTCTCTTGAACTAACAATTATTAATTCGTCTCTTTAATAAAATAATTGATATCTTCAGAGTTCTCTAGTTGCTCTCTATCTCATCCAAAATATTTTTCTTTCTTCCTTTCCTCCCACTAACCATAATAATAATAATAATAATTATTATTATTATTATAGTACTAATGTTAGACACAATAATAATAATATTCCTCACACTACTATTATTAAATATGTCCCCACATTATTCATTATTACTTTATTATTATCCCAACATCTCTATTTATTTCCGATCCGTTAAGGACAATACGCCTACGCTCTCAACTACACACACCCTGCCAAACAAATAAAATAACACACGACAATTAATTAAATTAAAATGGGGTGTTACAACTCTCCCCCACTTAAAATATTTTCGTCCTCGAAAATATAACTGAGACGAACAACTCCGGATTTGACTCTCGCATCCGACTAACCAACTACCCTGCCAACACTAGGCACACCACGAATAACACAAACTGATAACCCACCTTGCTAACAGCAACTACAACAACGACAAGATGCAATGCCCATACAATGCACTTGACAACTAACTCACGACTCAAAGAATACCCAAGTTACGAACACGTAGGTTCACTCTAGAACCAGAACACAATGAAATCGTTACCCTCACCATAGGTAACACTCCCCTAGTTCCCCATATAGGAATTAGCTACTCGCACTCGAACCATCACGATGGAAACAAGGCAACAACAAAAACAAGAACATAAAGTTCCACGACACAACATTATTACAACAATGCTACGATTCACCAATCGAACATATAACCAAAACATCCATCTACATAGTAGCCCGTGAGTAATATTTAAACCTTTCACCTAACACTTCCATTCTGAAACGTCCAATGGTCTCATCATTCCTACATGTTTCCAATGCTCCACCTATGAACTCTTACAAGTCACACACGCATATACGAAATGTGTCACATCACGCTTTCGATGCGCACTCTGATTACTCGCAACAATCAAATCTATCAATTTCATATCCAACTTCTGACTCTCTCTAATATTCACCAGAAAAATCATAGTTCATTTCTAATATACCCAACCTCACACTTTACTGTGCTATTTCACGCATCAGACACAAGTCTCTGAACTGCTCAAATAATTCTAATCCTCTGACCATCAAAACAGACAGGTATAACAACTTCTGACTTAACTTCACCAATAGGATAATTCCAACTAAAGTCATAACTCATCAGGAATTCCAACCATCCTCGTTCACTACTATGAAAAACCCATTTAACAACGATTAGAAATGACATATAATGACGGGGGCGAAGGCGTTGTTATGTAGAGTGTTGTTGTATATGAGCTACGTACAATGACGGTCCGGGTAGCGTTGTTGTATTCCAGTATGCGCGTACCATTTCACGACGGTTAGTTTAGTCAACCGTTGTGATATACTAAACTGTGATCTGGTTTGATTCTCAGCAACAACATTTTTTATTTATATTAGAGTTTGACATACAACTACGGATAGGTTTATAACCGCTGCCAAAAACAGACTGTTTTAAATATAAAATTTATCTGCTTATCAAATTATTCCCATAATTTATCCTGTCAAAACAGCTTCTGTTTACATGCATCAGAGAATATGCATCAAACACAATTTATCTGCTTATCAAATTATTCCCATAATTATTCCCATAATTTATCCTGTCAAACACAATATGTGCATCAAACACAACTCATCCTATATTTTATCCTTATAAATGAATCAGAAAATTTACATCAAAAGAAATTTACATCAAAAGCTAAATGATTCAGAGAATTAAACTGCTAACATTGTTTAAATCAAAAGCCAATATTATTGATTTCATTATGTGCATCAAAAGCCAAAACTATTGTTCACATTATGTGCATCAAAAGTAAAAAATATGTGCAACAAAAAATGTTGCTGATATATCATACAGCAGGAGCAGAACCCTTAAGCTCATTGTGGATATACGCCCAACGTTTACGAAGATCCACAAAGTCCTCAAGGGGGAATGGGGTTTCGTCGTTAAACATCTACATAAGAGCAAAAAATTGAAGATCATGCATGATAATAATTCAATAGTCAACTTATATATTAATATATGTAAACATTTTATGGCATATATTACCGTATCCCATGAATCAACAGTGCCGGCAAGGACGATGTTTAACATGTGTTTCATGATAAAATACCCACACTCGTAACTCCCGCGTTGTTTCCTCGTCTACAAATTACATGAATATAAAAACATGAATACAACCACACATGCATGAATGTAAATGAAATAAACAGGTAATCGGGCCACTTACTTTAGGAGCAAGGTATGTGGGCTTTTTTCTAACATTATTCAATATATTAACTTGCTCCACAATACTGCACATTGAAAATTGAATTAAACATATTACATGATAAACTAATTACAATTAATGCCAAAGAAAATGATATTAAACAAAGACACTTACGTTAATACAAGATCTTTCATTGGTTTATGGAGTGGATCGTGCAAGGAACACAGTAATGTCACCGTATTTGTCCAAAACGATATTACGAGCAATTGCCAATGACCACTGAATGAACACGAGAATATATATATATATATATATATATATATATATATATTATTAGTTGTTACTAAAACAAAACTAAATTACAACAATACTAACCTACATAGGAATGGTGCAAGGTAACATTCTTTTCCTCTGTCATTTAGCCGGCTTTTCAAGTACTTTTCTCTGATATTTTTTCATTATACGCCCAAGCAATAAAACTTGGGTCCAAGATTCCATAGGTACTTGATTTATTCAATTTTATACAAACACGGTGAATGTACCTAAATGGTCAAAGAAAATGAATAAATTAAGGGAGAAAATACAAAAAATTATAATGTTCTATAATGACATGTATATTCGACTATATACTTACGTGCACTAAACTTGCAAAATAGATATGTCAAGCCACTTATATCCTGCGAGAAAATCCCTCACGTTTTCAGGAGTGTAATACACTAAATGCAATTTTGGGCAATGTTCTAGTGGGAGAGATTGCGCAAGGTCTGTTGTTGAAATGGAGTAGTATAAACTTGTTATTTCATTTGGACTAGGGTCCAATATCCCATTTCGGTTATCTACAGGTGGGGGAGGGGCTGTACAATTACTCCCTTTTGTAGAAGCGTGATTTACGACACTTCTACTTGGAGTTTGATCATCACCAACGCAACGACGGTCTTCATTAGTTCGTTGTTCGAGGCTTTCACTTAATCTCTACATCATAACATTCAATTAGAACATAACACAAAAATAAGCACAATATATTCAATTAGAACATATAATATATATCATACAAAAATAAGTGCGATTTACGACACATACCGAATACATCTCTTGTAACCTTTCCACTTCTTTCTCCCTTTTTTCCCTCTCCTCCTCAAACAGCCTCCTTTGCTCCGCCAATTGCTTCTCAACATTATCAATCTTTTGTCGTTGAGCAAGAAATTCAGCGGTTTTGGTGCTTCTTCTTTGAGATCCAAAGTATGACCTCAAGCCAACACCATCTCCAACACCACGGACACGGCCTCCATGCTCAGCTATTCCGATAGCTTCGACTAATATGTTATGTCGTGCTTCCGAAACAAATGTGCCTTCACGGGCCGCCACAACCAAATTATCCTACACAACATGAGTAACTTACATAAGCAAACGCATTTAAATAACAACTCATGAGCAACTTACATAAGCAAACGCATTTAAACAAAACATATACTTACAATTTTCTCAGCAACTACTCTTGAAGCCTCAAAGGTGTACTCTCCATTAGGTCTTAATCGAGCCCTCTTCCATTTCTCATGTCTTGAAGGTGGAGATGGAATGTCACTATCTCCTCCTTCTTGTAGTTTTTCCTGCAGGATCCTCTTCTCAAGTTTCCTGTAACCCCCACGAGACAATCTATGGGGGTACATGTTTTTCGCCTTGTTCTGAATTCCTACTTCGCTTTTAGCCTGTTATTAACATAGTGAAAAATGTGTATGATTAGTATCTATAACTCATTAGCATAACATTATAGGTTACATAAGACTAGTACTAACCTTCAATTCCTCTGAACGGCATTTCTTCGCAAACTTGTGCCACACCTTCTTCGATAAAAAAACTATATCGAATCCATGGAGGTTGAAGACCGCTCTTAGGCTTCGTAATGTAGTCAGCCATGAGCCGTGACTTAAATCCCCTCCAACGAACACTGGCATAAGTTATCCACTTTCTTTTCAATTTTGAGTCATCGGGAAACTCAAAATTCAACTACATTAAATCAATATATAAGTATGAATTAGAAACTATAGGTAGTGATATCAAATATATGAAAATTATAATATGAAATACCTTAACGTCTCTCCATATGCTATCTTTGACATTAACATCCACTTCTCTCCAATCATCAATCAGTATACTGACTTTGCTACGTGCAAGGAACGCAACATAACTCTTAAAAGTAGCATAATGTGGACAATCCACTAATCTGTAGTGCGAATCAAACTCGATCGGAATTTTTGCACCAGATGAGTTGCGGACTGATGTGAATTGGGGCATCATTGTGACACCTCTTTGTGATCTTTTTGTTTGACTTTTAGTTGTTTGAGTTTCATTGGCTAACCTTTCATTTGTTTGAGTTTCTTCGCTGGTTTCTGATGAAGAACTCGACAAGGTCGACATCTAAGTTCAAAAACAACAACAACAACAACAACATGAACAACAATGGCAAAAGAGTTTACTGTAGATGCATGGGGAAAATATTTTACATACCCTAAATGTGACGACGAAGTAAACGATGTTGGTGTTGGTGTTGTTGTTGTCTTCCTTCCTTACGACAAGGACGGTGTTGTTGTTATCTTCCTTCTCGACGGTGACGATGATGACGACGGTGTTGGTATGTGGGTAATCTTCTATTTTCTTCATGATCGTGACGATGATGACGAAAATGACAACAAATGGATACTGATGATGCAAGCTTTGGTGGAATCGTGTATTGAACGTTAGGGTTTAGGGTTGAAATCGTGTAACGCTTCGTCTGGTTTCTATTTTCAAAGGAAAAAAGGATACTGAAGAGACAATGAAACTAGCTAGGTTGGAGAATATTGAAAAGCTACTGCGACGGTCAAGAATTTACATCGTTATGATATATTATTTACATAATGAAATTTCATATTAAAGCGCCAGAGTTATTTTTAGAATTAAAAATTAAAAAAACATACAAAATGTATCACAACGGTGTATATAAACAACCGTAGTCATAACTTTTAATTTTTTTAATTAAAAGTAAATAAAAAAGTAAAGGCGCGCTTTAACATAAAAGGAATAATATATATGAATGCGCTGAGGTTCGAACACATGAAAGCTTGAAGGTATCACCACGGTTGATTTATCAACCGTTGTTATATACAGATAATCACCACGGTTGGTTTAACAACCGTTGTCAATAAACAAATAAAATACAACCGCACCTTGGTTTAGATATGTCACAACGGTGTAGGGATGAAGCGTTGTGAGCATGGCGTCGTTGTTTACGCGTTTTGTAGTAGTGGTTGTCTCATACTCTATTATTTCTGACCAAACAGGTACTCAATATTCCTGTGATTACTAAACACTTCGAACTCAAAACCATAAAAATAATACCTCCAGATTCTCAACACAAAAGTAACTGCCACCATCTTGAAATCATGAATCCTTAATCGTTGTAAAGTATAAGCCACGACTTTACCATCTTGCATTAACCACTGACTAAAATCATCATAGACGCATCCCAATACCTCACAAACGGTTTATCAGGATCACGCAGAATCAAAACTGGAGCCGTAGACAAATTCTACTTTAACCCTCTCCAATTTTCCTAACAATGAACATCCAAAGCAAACGACTTACCCTGTGCACGTCAACTGAAGTAACGAAAATGCTAACTTGGAAAAGCCTTCCATAACTTCCAGTAATAACCGACGAAAGTCCAAAAAGCTTCTAATCACCTTAACCGACTTCGGAGCCTCTCGTTGTAGAACTGCATCTACTTCCGATGGATCCATAACAAGACCATCATCAGAAATCACATATCCAAGAAAACTAACCTTTTTCAACCCAAAATTCTCACTTGAATAACTTATCATAAAAAAATTCCTTTCTTTTCAACACTCGCAACTCGATTCTCAACCACCCTACATACTCTCCTTCTGATTTTATAATAGATCGAACATCCCTAATGAACACCACTCCGAACTTATCCAATTAAATATGGAAGATACGATTCATATACTCCACAAACATTCAAGATGCATTACTAACACCGAACAAAATCATTGTACATTATAATGCCCAACCAAATTCCAAAAGATATAAATTCTTAAAGTTTTTGTAAAATTTTCACTGGGTACCCGGTTACTCTGCTACAGAATTGAATAAAACCTGTCTTTATGACATAAACCCAAACCGAACCTCATCCAAACTTGTCCAGCCTTACATACAAGCTTAACCGAGTAAATCACAACCTATTCCGATGATAACAAACCTAACCAGTCACATGAAATCGATCAAAGCCTCAACTCACAAAATTCAGCACTCTTATCAAACGTTCCAAACAGTTGCAATTTCAATCAAACTCAACCAAACCATTCCAATCATCCATCCTTCTTGTTACTAACAATACTGAAGCTCTCTAAGGTGACACACTTGGTCTCACAAATCTCTTTTCCAGTAAATCTTCCAACTGCTCTTACAGTCCGGGTAATTCTAACGCTAACATCCAATATTCCATCCGAAAACACACCTGGAAATCACGCACAACCGGCAAACAACGACACACCAAGCCAACGCTCCACAACTGAAGCAACTTGGAGAAGCACCAGCTTCTCCCCCACTTAACTCATTCTCAATCTTGAAGACGAAAGATTAGAAAACCAGAAAGCACTGGCAGTGTTTCACACACATATCATGTACTAAGGAACAAACAACATCGACAATATTCAACTGTCATGCCACACCGACTCAACAACTTGGTCGGACGGACCGACCAGCTCTGATGCCAATTGTAACACCCCAATTCACATCGCGAATAAATAATACATAATTAAATCAGAGTGAATAAAAAAAATTTTGACAGAAATAAGGATGTCACATTTGAGAAAAACGTAATCCACCTGCTTATAATCTTGATACATAATACAAAATGGAATAAATAATACCAGGAAACCTTTTCCAACAAAAGGAAAGTTCAATTATGGAATAAAGCGACTCATTTTTCAAAATAGGTTGTTTCATAACATCGAAATATACGTACACGTTATCAAAATATATATAAACATAAATAACAAAAGCGTTTCCCCCGACTCCCGTGTTACGTATCAGAGCAGACACCAAAGATCTAAGCAAAATGAAGACCTAACCCTTCCACTTGCCTCCACGCCTCTACAGCGGCTAATCTGCACTATGCCATAAAAGCATATTCCAGCAGAAGGGTGATAAATAACAATTATAACAAGATTGCATCATAATATGTAAACATAAAATTCACGTATATTATTCAACTCACCCACACACCACATGTTAACACATATAGCATACAAAGATATCATATATTCATATACACAAATCATGATATACATATATATATAAACACACACCAACACATCACATATATTCATATTCACCGATATGACTTATATGTCTCACACCAAAACACAACATATATTCATATTCACATATATAACATATATGTAACACACAGTCCCGACATACTTGTTGCTTCCATTTACAATCCACCAAACACATAATAATCACCATCATGACACACTTGTCATTGTCCATCATAATTCAATAAACAAGACATAATAATGCAATGTGACTCAATGACACAATGTAATGCAACTCAATAACATAATGAAATGTTTATATCGTAACAGCCAGGCCGGGACTCCCCACAGACGCCATGCAATGTTACACACAAACACTGACACAGGGCACGTGCACGTGGTACCACCACATCATAGTTCATTCAATCGAACCAGATTCCCACTGGAATCTGGATAAATCACATACACTCCACTGAGTAGTGATTTATCTCCTGGTACCACCCAAACTTGGTTCATTCAATCAAACCCGATTCCCAATGGAATCCGAATAAACCACATACACTCCACTGAGCAGGGATTTATCTCCATCACGACTCCACATTGGAGCCCGGACAAGACTAGGCACCCATCATGGATTCTCCCCTAACTGTCTCCACCAGACACATCATGTAATGTAAGACACAGATTACACACCAAACACATGTATAATATCAATTATACATCTACACGATCCTCATGATCACACGTGAAATACATATTCACCGTAATACACACTAGTATTACCACAACTGTCAAATCAATTCATCATAATACACACAATGAACTACTCACTTCATACATTGATATTCATTTATACAATGTAGTTTACCATAAGGCCACAAACAACCACAACCATTATCACGTGCACAAAATACAATTCACTTGGATTCACACCACAAAGGCTACCCACAGCAACATCAATACGATATCATACGTCGAAATTCATTTATTCAATACCTTTATGCCACAAGCCCATCATTCAATAACCACATTCGATATCAAGATTCAACATCATATAAATAGCCTAAAAGCTCCACATTTATATGACAATAGCATAATACACGACAAAATACCGACCACACGCATTTTACGCGATAAGAAAATCCGACAGCACGACTATTTCTCAAAAACACAAATTAATTAAATCATCTTTTACCCTCTAAACTATTTTTAATAGAAATAATATCTCATTAGATTTCCAACGCTTCCGACTGTGCGTCAATCCGAGTTACGGATCTCAAGTTACGACGAAAATACGAAAACAATGTTTTGCTGTCTCCAGTCAGTTTCGCCTGGCGAATCCCTGGCGAAGCAGGCTCGCCTCTAGCTCGCCTGGCGAATCTGAACGAACCAGAACTCTCCCAAAACGTGTTTGGGACCTAAAAATCATCAAAACCTTCAACCTATGTGATATTATCGCAACCCATGACCCAAAATAACATGTTATAACACATTTAGACATGCATTTCATCAATTTCCACTCAATTTACCATTTCTATCAAATGTTAAAACCCTAACATTTTTAATCAAAATCAAACCAAACAAACACATACATATATATATATATACAAGCATGATATAATTGAAACTTCTCACCCTTACCCAATTAATCGCGATTGAAACGGAGGTTTCTTCAATTTTCCTCTTTCTCTTCTTCTCTCTTTTCCTTCTCTTCTTTCTCTTCTTTTTCTTCCTTTTCTTCTTTTCCCCTCTTTTCTTACTAACAAATATATATATATATATAATCCAATATTATACAATATAATCCGATAGGGTAAAACATCTTCAATTGATATTTGTCATCTCAACCCAATTGATCATAAATACTCTCTTGAACTAACAATTATTAATTCGTCTCTTTAATAAAATAATTGATCTTTTCAGAGTTCTCTAGTTGCTCTCTATCTTAGCCAAAATATTATTCTTTCTTCCTTTCCTCCCACTAACCATAATAATAATAATAATACTAATGCTAGACACAATAATAATAATATTCCTCACACTACTATTATTAAATATGTCCCCACATTATTCATTATTACTTTATTATTATCCCAACATCTCTATTTATTTCCGATCCGTTAAGGACACTATGCCTATGCCCTCAACTACACACACCCTAAACAGCAAAACAAATAAAATAACACACGACGATTAAATAAATTAAAATGGGGTGTTACAACTTTCCCCCACTTAAAATATTTTTTTCCTCGAAAATATAACTGAGACGAACAACTCCGGATACGACTCTCGCATCCGACTAACCAACTACCCTGCCAACACTAGGCACACCACGAATAACACAAACTGACAACCCACCTTGCTAACAACAACTACAACAACGACAAGATGCAATGCCCATACAATGCACTTGACGACTAACTCACGACTCAAAGAATACCCAAATTACAAACACGTAGGTTCACTCTAGAACCAGAACACAATGAAATCGTTACCCTCACCATAGGTAACACTCCCCTAATTCCCCACATAAGAATTAGCTACTCGCACTCGAACCATCACGATGGAAATGGGGCAACAACAAAAACAAGAACATAAAGTTCCACGACACAACATTATTACAACAATGCTACGATTCACCAATCAAACATATAACCAAAACATCCATCTACATAGTAGCCCATGAGTAATATTTAAACCTTTCACCTAACACTTCCATTCTGAAACATCCAATGGTCTCATCATTCCTACATGTTTCCAATGCTCCACCTATGAACTCTTACAAGTCACACACGCATATACGAAATATTTGTGCCACATCACGCTTTCGATGCACACTCTGATTACTCGCGACAATCAAATCTACCAATTTTATATCCAACTTCTGACTCTCTCTAATATTCACCAGAAAAATCATAGTTCATATCTAATATACTCAACCTCACACTCTACTGTGCTATTTCACGCATCAGACACAAGTCTCTGAACTGCTCAAATAATTCTAATCCTCTGACCATCAAAACAGACAGGTATAGCAACTTTCGACTTAACTTCACCAATAGGATAATTCCAACTAAAGTCATAACTCATCAGGAATTCCAACCATCCTCGTTGTCTCATACTCTATTATTTCCGACCAAACAGGTACTCAATATTCCTGTGATTACTAAACACTTCGAACTCAAAACCATAAAAATAATACCTCCAGATTCTCAACACAAAAGTAACCGCCACCATCTTGAAATCATGAATCCTCAATCTTTGTAAAGCATAAGCCACGACTTTACCATCTCGCATTAACCACTGACTAAACTCATCATAGACGCATCCCAATACCTCACAAACGGTTTATCAGGATCACGCAGAATCAAAACTAGAGTCGTAGACAAATTCTACTTTAACCTTCTCCAACTTTCCTCACAATGAACATCCAAAGCAAACGACTTACCCTTTGCACGTCAACTGAAGTAACGAAAATGCTAACTTGGAAAAGCCTTCCATAACCTCCGGCAATAACCGACGAAAGTCCAAAAAGCTTCTAATTACCTTAACCGACTTCGGAGCCTCTTGTGTAGAACTGCATCTACTTTCGATGGATCCATAACAAGACCATCATCAGAAATCACATATCCAAGAAAACTAACCTTTTTCAACCCAAAATTATCACTTGAATAACTTATCATAAAAAAATTCCTTTATTTTCAACACTCGCAACTTGATTCTCAACCACCCTACATACTCTCCTTCTGATTTTATAATAGATCAAAACATCCCTAATGAACATCACTCCGAACTTATCCAATTAAATATGGAAGATACGATTCATATACTCCACAAACATTCCAAACGCATTACTAACACCGAACAACATCACTGTACATTGTAATGCCCAACCAAATTCCACAAGATATAAATTCTTAAAGTTTTTGTAAAATTTTCACTGGGTACCCGGTTACTCTGCTACAGAATTGAATAAAACCTGTCTTTATGACATAAACCCAAACCGAACCTCATCCAAACTTGTCCAGACTCACATACAAGCTTAACCGAGTAAATAAAAACTTATTTCGATGATAACAAACCTAACCAGTCACATGAAATCGATCAAAGCCTCAACTCACAAAATTCACCACTCTTATCAAACGTTCCAAACAGTTGCAATTTCAATCAAACTCAACCAAACCATTCCAATCATCCATCCTTCTTGTTACTAACAATACTGAAGCTCTCTAAGGTGACACACTTGGTCTCACAAATCTCTTTTCCAGTAAATCTTCCAACTACTCTTATAGTCTGAGTAATTCTAATGCTAACATCCAATATTCCATCCGAAAACACACCTGGAAATCACGCACAACTGGCAAACAACGACACACCAAGCCAACGCTCCACAACTGAAGCAACTTGGAGAAGCACCAGCTTATCCCCCACTTAACTCATTCTCAATCCTGAAGACTAAAGATTAGAAAACCAGAAAGCACTGACAGTGTTTCACACACATATCATGTACTAAGGAATAAACAACATCGACAGTATTCAACTGTCATGCCACACCGACTCAACAACTTGGCCGGACGGACCGACCAGCTCTGATACCAATTGTAACACCCCAATTCCCATCGCGAATAAATAAGACATAATTAAATCAGAGTGAATAAAAAAAAATTACGACGGAAATAAGGATGTCACATTTGAGAAAAACGTAATCCACCTGCTTATAATCTTGATACATAACACAAAATGGAATAAATAATAACAGGAAACCTTTTCCAACAAAAGGAAAGTTCAATTATGGAATAAAGCGGAACGGTCCATAATTGACTCGTTTTTCAAAATAAGTTGTTTCATAACATCAAAATATATGTACACGTTATCAAAATATATATAAACATAAATAACAAAAGCGTTTCCCCCGACTCCCGTGTTACGTATCAGAGCTGACACCAAAGATCTAAGCAAAATGAAGATCTAACCCTTCCACTTGCCTCCACGCCTCTACAGTGATTAATCTGCACTATGCCATAAAAGCATATTCCAGCAGAAGGGTGAGAAATAACAATTATAACAAGATTGCATCATAATATGTAAATATAAAATTCACGATTATTATTCAACTCACCCACACACCACATGTTAACACATATAGCATACAAAGATATCATATATTCATATACACAAATCATGATATACATATATATATATATATATATATATATATATATATATATATATATATATATATATATATATATATACACACCAGCACATCACATATATTCATATTCATCGATATGACTTATATGTCTCGCACCAAAACACAACATATATTCATATTCACAAATATGACATATATGCAACACACAGTCCCGACATACTTGTCGCTTCCATTTACAATCCACCAAACACATAATAATCACCATCATGACACATTTGTCATTGTCCATCATAATTCAATAAACACAGACATAATAATGCAATGTGACTCAATGACACAATGCAATGCAACACAATAACACAATGAAATGTTTATATCGTAACATCCAGGCCGGGACTCCCCCACAGACACCATGCACTGTTACACACAGACACTAACACAGTGCCCGTGCACGTGGTACCACCATATCATAGTTCATTCAATCGAACCTGATTCCCACTAGAATTCGGATAAATCACATACACTCCACTGAGTAGTGATTTATCTCCTGGTACCACCCAAACTTGGTTCATTCAATCGAACCCGATTCCCAATGGAATCTGGATAAACCACATACACTCCACTGAGCAGGGATTTATCTCCATCACGACTCCACATTGGAGCCCGGACAAGACTAGGCACCCATAATGGATTCTCACCTAACTGTCTCCACCAGACACATCATGAAATATATGACACAGATTACACACCAAACACATGTATAATATCAATTATACATCTACACGATCCTCATGATCACACGTGAGATACATACTCACTATAATACACACTAGTATTACCACAACTGTCAAATCAATTCATCATAATACACACAATGAACTACTCACCTAATACATTGATATTCATTTATACAATGTAGTTTACCATAATGCCACAAACAACCACAACCATTATCACATGCACAAAATACAATTCACTTGGATTCACGCCACAAAGGCTACCCACAGCAACATCAATACGATATCATATGTCGAAATTCATTTATTCAATACCTTTATGCCACAAGGCCATCATTCAATAACCACATTCGATATCAAGATTCAACATCATATAAATAGCCTAAAAGCTCCACATTTATATGACAATAGCATAATACACGACAAAATACCAACCACACGCATTTTACGCGATAAGAAAATCCGACAACACGAATATTTCTCAAAAACACGAATTAATTAAATCATATTTTACCCTCCAAACCATTTTTAATAGAAATAATATCTCATTAGCTTTCCAACGCTTCCGACCGTGTGTCAATCCGAGTTACGAATCTCAATGTTTTGCTGTCTCTAGTCAGTTTTGCCTGGCGAATCCCTGGCGAAGCAGGCTCGCCTCTAGCTCGCCTGGCGAATCTGGACGAACCAGAACTCTCCCAAAATGTGTTTGGGGCCTAAAAATCATCAAAACCTTCAACCTGTGTGATATTATCGCACCCTATGACCCAAAATAACATGTTATAACACATTTAGACATGCATTTCTTCAATTTCCACTCAATTTACCATTTCTATCAAATGTTAAAACCCTAACATTTTCAATCAAAATCAAACCAAACAAACACATACATATACATATACAAGCATGATATAATTGGAACTTCTCACCCTTACCCGATTAATCGCGATTGAAACGGAGGTTTCTTCAATTTTCCTCTTTCTCTTCTTCTCTCTTTTCCTTCCCTTCTTTCTCTTGTTTTTCTTCTTTTTCTTCTTTTCCCCTCTTTTCTTACTAACAAATATATATATATAATCCAATATTATATAATATAATCCGATAGGGTAAAACATCTCCAATTGATATTTGTCATCTCAGCCCAATTGATCAATTATTAGAGTTACCTTAAATACTCTCTTGAACTAACAATTATTAATTCATCTCTTTAATAAAATAATTGATCTCTTCAGAGTTCTCTAGTTGCTCTTTATCTCAGCCAAAATATTCTTCTTTCTTCCTTTCCTCCCACTAACCATAATAATAATAATAATAATAATAATGTTAGACACAATAATAATAATAATCCTCACACTACTATTATTAAATATGTCCCCACATTATTCATTATTACTTTATTATTATCCCAACATCTCTATTTATTTCCGATCCGTCAAGGACACTACGCCTACGCGCTCAACTACACACACCCTAAACAGCCAAACAAATAAAATAACACCTGTCGATTAATTAAATTAAAATGGGGTGTTACATCTGTAGCTAATGGTTTTGTAAAAATATCAGCAAGTTGATTTTTAGTGTCAACGTGCTCAAAAATCACATCACCTTTCTCTACATGATCCCTAAGAAAATGATGGCGTATTTCGATATGTTTGGTGCGTGAATGCAATACGGGGTTCTTAGTTAGATTAATCGCACTAGTGTTATCGTACAAAATTGGAATACGCTCAAGTTTTAAATTGAAATCAAGCAATTATTGTTTAAGCCATAGGACTTGAGCACAACAACTACCGGCGGCAACGTATTCCGCCTCGGCTGTTGACAAAGCAACGGAAACCTGTTTCTTGCTATGACAACTCACCAAGGAATTTGCGAAAAGGTGACACGTGCCACTAGTACTTTTCCTATCCAACTTGCACCTGGAAAAGTCAGAATCGGAGTAGCCAACTAATGAATAAACACTACCTTTGGAATACAACGGCCCATACTTTGGAGTACCTAAGAGGTATCGAAGTATGCGCTTAACTGCCTTTAGGTGGGATTCCTTGGGATGTGCCTGATACCTCGCACACATGCGTACACTAAACATTATATCAGGACATGATGCGGTAAGATAAAGAGGAGATCCAATCATACCTCGATACTTCTTTACCTCAACATCCTTACCATTTTCGTCACGATCAAGATTGGCACTTATAAGCATAGAAGTGTCTATTGCTTTGCATTTTAGCATATCAAAACGTTTAAGTAACTCAAGACTTTATTTCGTTTGACTCACGAATGTGCCCTCTTCAAGTTGTTTGATTTGCAATCTGAAGAAATAGTTGAGCTCCCCCGTCATGCTCATTTCAAACTCCCCCTGCATCAAACTAGAAAACTCCTTGACCAAGGTCATGTTAGTATACCCAAATATAATATCGTCAACATAAATTTGTACCAGTATTAAGTGTTTTCTTTGACGTTTAATAAAGAGGATTGTGTCAACCTTTCCTCTTGAATACCCTTGATCAAGTAGGAATTTGCTTAGACGTTCATACCAAGCCCTAGGGGCTTTTTTAAGTCCGTACAAAGCTTGCTTAAGTTTATAGACATGATCAGGATATTCATGGGATTCAAAACCAGAGGTTGGGCTACATAAACCTCTTCATTTATGTATCCATTAAGGAACGCACTTTTAACATCCATTTGGAATAATTTGAAGTTCTTTGTGCAAGCAGAGGCAAGTAGAAGGCGTATAGCCTCGAGTCGGGCAACCGGCGCATAAGTTTCCTCATAGTCGATTCCTTCCTCTTGGTTATAGCCTTGCGCTACAAGTCGTGCTTTATTTCGTGTTATTACTCCATTTTCATCAAGTTTATTCCAAAACACCCATCAGGTGCCGATTACTCGATGATCTCGCGGAGGGGGGACTAGGTCCCAAACCTCATTTCTCCTGAATTAGTTTAACTCATCTTGCATTGATAGAAACCAATGCTCATCTAGTAACGCCTCCTTTGCATTTTTAGGTTCAACTTGGGAGACAAAAACTGAGTAATAACAAAAGTTACTAAGTTTAGAGCGAGTGGTTACTCCCTTAGAGATATCACTGATGATATTGTCGATTGGATGGTCTTTGGAAGACTTCCATGCTGGAGGAAGTTCATCTTTATCAGAATGATGATCATCCTCACTTTTCACTGGTTGGTGATCCTTTTCCTCCTCAATACGCACTGCTTCAGGCTGATCAGTTCCCTTATCAGTTTCCTTGAGTATGTCTTCAGTAGGTACACCTGCACCATGAAAAGAACTACCTTCTCTGACATTTCTCGGATAAGACTCATCAAAAGTAACGTGTACCGACTCTTCAACAACAAGTAACCTCTTATCGTAAACCCTCAAGCCTTTAAACACCTCCTTTTTATCACTATTTTCAATTATGCAATAATCCTTAGAAAAAGATACTTTATAGTTCTTGTCACATAGTTGACTAATGCTTAAAAGGATATGTTTAAGACCTTTCACAAGAGACACAATAGAGATAGTAGTAGATGAGGGGTTACCTACACTACCTTTGCCAAGTATTTGTCCCTTGTTGTTGTCTCCGTAGGTAACAAACCTCTTTTTCTTCGCCACAAAGTCGATGAAAAGAGATATGTCTCCTGTCATATGTCTCGAGAAGCCACTATCAAGAACCCATATTCTTTTCGTGGTCTCAAGACTTTGTACCTACATAATCAATCAAGGGAAATCGGTACCCAATTCTCTTTGGGTCCTTTAGGGTGAGTGAAACCAAGATCGCACTTGGGCAACCATTTATAAATGCCTTTTGGAACAAGAAATCTTCTAAAATGACATTTAGCAATAGTATGACCATGCTTGCAACAATATAGGCAATTACGGTTCATTTGGAGTTTACCTTTGCTATCTCTATCTCGAATCACATACGTATACTTTTGATACGGATTGTTCATACTTTCTCGATAATGTGATCGATTAATAACAAACATAATTTTAGGCTTAAGAGCCTTGTCTAATTTGGCCTTAAGGGTTCTCACCTCTTTTTGCCAAATATGGAAAGTATCGCAGCCCCCAAACTTGAACCATGGAGACTCATTCTCGTCAATCTTAGCTTTTGATGCATCCACCATGGAGTTTTTAAGATCTTTCAATTCCTTTTTGGAATCGAAAACCTTTTTCTCCAAGTATTTAAAAATCTTTTTGTTCGAAGCTAAGCGTTGAAAAGCTTCCTTAGCCTCGTGGTGCAACATATCAAAAGCCTTTTGTAATTCTAAATGAGACATAGTAATAGAATGATTATATTTAGAGTGTTTTACCTCTTTCTTCTTGTTATGACGTGCCATAACACAAAGATTGATGGCTTCACTTTCGTCACTTGAGTTGTCATCTTTTTTCGACTCGCTATCGCTCCAAGCGATGTATGCTCGTCTAGATTTATTTGAATTTTTGTGTTGACGACTCTTATCATTATCCTTGTCTTTCTTGAGTGATGGACAGTCCGGCTTGTAATGCCCAGACTTTCCACAATTGAAACAAGACCCTCTCGACTTGTCACTCTTGTTGCCTTCATTTCTAGCTTGCCTTCTAAATTTGACTAGATTTTTATCCGAATGTTGAATCTCATTCTTCTGAAAATACCTATTGTATCTCTTCACAAATAGACTCATATCATCATCGGAGTCATCATCTCCGTCATTGTTGGTTTCATCATCACTTTTCTATTTAGATGTGGACTTTAAACAAGAAGTCTTAAGAGCAATCAACTTCTTTTCCATATCTTTCATTTTCTCCTTCTTTATACTCTTTTCATGTTTATCCAAGCTATTGAGCACTTGCTCATGCTCATCAAGTTTACCAAAAAGTGTTGTGAGGTCTAGAGTGGCAAGATTGTTGGCCTCCTTGATAGCGGTGACCTTCGGTTGTCATTCCCTGTTTAAACACCTCAAAATCTTGTTAGTAGCAACCTCATTTGGAATTGGTTTACCAAGAACATGCAATTTGTTGATAATGTGAGTAAATTGTTTTTGCATATCCGCAATGGTTTCCCCTTGCTTCATGTAAAACAAATCAAACTCTTGCGTTAGTGTGTTAATACGAGCCAACTTAACATCATTAGTGCCTTCGTGAGCTACTTGTAAAGCATCCCACATGGCTTTGGTCGTTTCACAATGGGAGACTCGATAACACTCGTCAACTCCCAATGAAGAGATGATTATATTACGAGCCTTTCAATCATAGCTGTACTTTTTCTTGTCCTCCTCATTCCATTGAGCTTCGGGTTTAGGAATGACAATGCCTTCCGCATTTGTCATAGTAATTTCCATGGGACCATTTAAAACAACGTTCCAAACCTTCCGATCTATGGAATTTATATGAACGCGCATACAATCCTTCCAGTAGCTGTAATTTTTGCCTATAAAAATTGGAGCTCTATTATAATCCCCTTTAGGTTCGTTCGCCATGATCCAAGAAGTTTTACCGAAGCACCAGAATTAACCGGAGCTCGTGATACCACTTGTTAGACTATGGCTATGGATCTAGACGGGGGTTGAATAGATCCTTCGAGTTTTACACGCAAATGGTTACCAAAAATTAGTTTTAAAAATTGTTTTAACGGAAGCAACCACTGAATCATAAGTCTACAATGAACCTTCTACTAAAAGGATCGGATATGCACGAATATGTCGAGAATGAGTATGGAAGAGAAAAATTCAGTTAAATTACTACAACACAAACACAATCAACAACGTATTGCTTACTTGATGTTTAATCCAAACCAACGAGGCAAAACGATAAGCAAATGAAAAACAAATGCATTCGATTTTGCTTTGAAACAAATTATCAAAGACTTGGTGTGCGTAAACACACTAAGTGCAGAATTTCTATGGAAGGTAAATTTAAGCTGCTCCTAGATACAATTCAAGGAATTGTATCAATTTTTAACAAAACAGTTTATCAGCTTGAGATTACACTACCTCAGAAATTTTGATACATTGAGACTTTGCAAATTCGAATAAACAGAAATGTAAAAGAGTTAAGGGAAAGAGAGAACAAACGAGATTTGATTAGGCAGTTCCCCAATCGTCCTCTGCCCCCAATTCCACAATTGGAATTGAGATATATATATATATATATATATATATATATATATATATATATATATATATATATATATATATATATATATATATATATATATATATATATATATATATATGTGGTTGTTGCAAATTATTTATTACAAGAGAAGAACAATGAACATCCAAACCCTCGAACGTCTTCGATCTTTGATGCAGAGTCTTCTCTCCCCTTGATTCAAGACGAATCAAGTCCTTCAAATATGGTTGATCCAATTACCGTCCCACGCTACCAAACCGAAAGAAACCACAATTCTTCGGTTAGCTTCACTCGATCAATTGCGATCTACCAAAAATTCGAACCCAAACCTCTCTTCTACGATCCTCCAATTACAGCTATTAAATCGAACAATTGCTCTAATCTTCGGTTACCTTCTCCCGGCTGAATCCATGTAAAACGAAACGGTTTATGCAAAAACCCCCCAAAATCTTCCCGATTCTTGGAGGAGAAAACCTAGGGTTTTATTCAAGAAACACCTACCAAAATCTCAACTCAGAAATGAAGATCACGTGCTTCCAAAATATGAACATTATCACCTTGAAACAATGAACAACTCAAACAAAGATTGTTATGTGTAATTGTTTGTTCACTCAATGTTGAAGATGAAGATGAAGAGAAATGGCAATGTAATTTCACGTTTCTTGTTTTTTCAGAAAAAAATGATCTAAAATGATATATATACTATCCTTGACAATACAATGGAAATAACATAATTTTAAAATGAATAACATAACAAAAATCAGGTGACATACAGCGAACGGTCGACCTATACAGATGGTATAGTCGACCTGAGCAAGGCAGCGCGCTCACTGCGCAAAACTGCATGTTATGTGTCGACCGAACCAGGCCATGAATCGACTCATAGCTCCCAGTTTTGGACAAACACAAATGCAGAAGGTGTGAGTCGACAGGAGGGTCGACGCAAGCACTCCCGCTGGTTGTACTAACATATGCTACATGTTTAGGTTGACCTATACAGGGTTGTGAGTCGACTCACACCCTTGGAACATGCAAAAATCACATTTTTGACTTTCCTAAAGGTGTTAAACCATATCTAATGAACCTAGACCATTACTAATCATGATCAAACACTCTTAGACCACTTAATGAGCATTTCATATGACATTTTTCACGTGAATCTCTATATTCTAATCATGATAGTTTTGACATCATTAAAATCAAGTACATAGAGAGAATCTTCCCTCACACGAGCAAATTTCTTCGGTCTTCTCTACTTTCTACAGCATGTTGCTCTAATATCTCAATCAGAGCATCCTTCTCCTTTAACAGTTCCTGAATCTTGGTACACTTTAAATTGAGGATTTGGTATTTGTTTTTCCAAGAACGCTTCTCACGTTGAACTTTGTTGGGAGTGACCTGGCGTTTTTCCGTATCAGACATGAAATAAAGGACATATTTCTTTAATGGAAAAACTTCTTGGCAAGGGTAAGGCATCCACAGCTTGAGGGCTCTAGTTTGCACCTAGTGGAGATAAGGTTTCATAGAGATACAGTTTGGTCTTCCTAGAGATTCTCTGCCTTTCTTGTGAATATGTTGCCAGGTATGCACTATTTCTTTCTTTAGTGCCCTGTCATTTTCCCCTTCCTCGAAGAAAAGACCTTCCAGATGAACATTATGTGGGATATTCTTCATCGGGTATCCGAGTTGACAGCGAGCTAGAATTGGATGATAGTTGATTCCTCCTTTAGTTCCAATGAGGGGTACGTTAGGGAAATTTCCACATCTGTCGATGATCTCTATCCCTTCATAAATCCTATTGTACCAATCTATGTCAAAGTTGGTAAGGGACATAATCCTTTGTGACCAACGTAGAGTACTCTTGTGATCCCAAAAAGCAGCAGACTTGGGCAAATGGGAAATGAACCATTTGTAGAATAAGGGTACACAACATGTGATTATTCCTCCGTTGTACAAATTTCTTAAGTGTACAGAATGATAAGCATCTGTGAGCAAGGTTGGTACGGGGTTCCCAATCAGAAATATCTTAACAAAATTGGTATCGACGAAGTTGTCGATGTTGGAAAAAGGAATAACCCATATATGAGCAGGACAAAGATATCTTTGAAATTAGTTATGTTTCCTATACTAGCAAAGTATAGAGCTTTATCTATCAGGAATTTAGCTGGTAAACCCTGGATTCCTCCTTTAGTGGTTATGTGAGTCCTAACTTCTGACTCGTCCAAAGAGATTGCTCTTGCAATGGTTTGTTCCTTTGGAATTTCTTCCAGTCCAGAAAATGGAGCTTGTTTAGTGATAGGTATCTCAATCAGATGAGAGTACTCTTCTAGTGTTGGTGCCAGTTGGTAATCCGGAAATGTGAAGCAATGATAAACCGGATCGTAGAATTGAATTAACATAGACAGGATTCCTTCAACTGTGTGGACCCTTAATAGAGATAACAGTCCTCTGTGCTTAGCTCTGAAAGCCTCGGGATTGGTAATCACCCTTACCAACCTCCTTAAATCCTCTAGTTTTGGAGCCTTGAAGGTGTACTTGTGCGTCTTTCTTCTACCGTAATCCATAACGCAACCTCTCTAATATTTGCAATTATTGTTTAGTTTATTTTGAAAAAAAAGGTTTTTTTTGTTAAGAGTTTTTTAGATGAATGCATGAATGCAGCACACAAAAACATTTGAAAACATGGGTTCAAGGGAAGCTACTTTATGATTTCTTATTTATCCTATGAAGCTGGAAAGGAAAGAGAAGCTATCTAAAACTAACCTTGCACGTAAATATTTTCTTTAACAAATGCTAAGAGATTGGGGGGTCCGGGGTCAGGTTATACGATGGGGAGTTGTCAATTACCCATCCTATATATGGTTATCCATAGATTGTTTGGCATTTTCTTTGGTTATCTACTTACTGGTGTTTATCTGTTGTGGGTTGGGAAAGTTTCTTCTTTGGGAATGTTTGAGAGAGTATTTTTGTTGATTTTTGGGTTTTTCAATGTTTTTGTTAAGGCACTGGACCTAAGGTTTTTGATTAGTGTGCTCGCTAAGATTTCGCAATCTTATGCCTACGTATTCCCGTTAAAGAAAACAGGGAAATCAGAGTAATCATAGTTCCTCCTATTCTATGGGAGGAAAATGATGTTTGAAGTCTTGTTCAAAGCCCAAGATTGAAGCTAAAGGTTATTTGTGTCTTGTTCAAAGCCCAAGATTGAAGCTAAAGGGTATTTGTGTCTTGTTCAAAGCCCAAGATTGAAGCTAAAGGTTTTGACTGAGAGATAATTTGTCATCTCTAAGGGGAGATATCTCATTTGTTTATCACAGTTGTTGGGTGACTGATTATAAAGGAGAATTACTTTAACTGGAATGTATGGAATCCTGCAATGCCATAATTTCCTTTATAAGGGACTTGTCCTGAAGGAGAAAACTTTAACTCGGTGTAGAGCAATGCCATTTTTCCTTAGGAATCTTTCATGCTAAGATAGGGACATTGGCTTGGATGTAAATAATCTAGAGGCTTGCCACTTACAGCAATTAGATGAAAGAAAGGGGTTTACCATGATAAGAGATGGACTATAGCTTGGATTTTTTTAATCAACAAGTGTGTCATTTACAGCAGTTATCGAGGATTAGGGTTTGTTTTGATTGTCCATTTTGATGTGTGATGTACAGAGAAATGTCTTCCTACAGAGAGATTTTGATTTCCTCTGAGGGGATGTTGATTTTTGTGTGCCTTGATCAAAGCCCGAGGTTGAAGCTAAAGGGTTGACTCTGTTTAGGGAGTTTTATTTCTGTCTTGAACAAAGCCCAAGATTGAGGTTGAAAAGAGACTGAATCTTTTGGGGAGATCATTATACAAAGCCTAAGAGGGGGCTAGAAGGAATTGACTCTTCCGGGGAAATATTTTGCCTGTCTTGTACAAAGCCCAAGATTGAGGCTAAAAGAATTGACTCCATTGGGGGAGAGGTTTTATCTGTCTTGTACAAAGCCCAAGATTGAGGCTAAAAGGTTAATTGACTCAGCTAGAGAATATTTATATGTGTCTTGTACAAAGCCCAAGATTGAGGCTAAAACTGCTGAGGGAAAATCATTATACAAAGCCTAAGAGGAGGCTGGTTGGGGAACTTCTTATATGAAGCCTAAGAGGAGGCTAAACTTCTGCTGAGGATTATTGATATCCAAAGACAGGTCCAAATTGGGGAATCAAATCTTGCTGAGGATTGAAGAAGAGTTGAAATATCAGAGACCATGAGGTTCTGAGTTTTCTGAGGGTTTATTGGTAGTAACTTGATCCTAGTTGGGGAAATTTAAAGTAAGGGTTTAAAGATTGAGTTTTGAAACCTGCGGAGGTCTTAACTCTGCTGGTGATTGATCAGGGTTTTTCCTGTGCTTTTAGGAAACTTGAGGGTTTCTTTGAGATCCAAAAGAAGGTGTGACTGTCCAAGTCTACTGGTATGAAAAGGTTTATCTTTATATGATGCCCAAGAGGATGCTGATGTTTTAAGGGATGAGAATCAACCCTAAACTGATTTGATATGTTTTGACTCTTTGGAGGACTGTTCTAACAAAAGATGACTAGGTTCAGTCCTATACTTGTAGGAGGTCTTTGGGCCCTTGTACTAAGCCCAAGAGGAGGTTTAGAACTTCTAAGAAGCCTGAGGGTCCTTGTACAAAGCCCAAGAGGAGGCTGGGGATGCTTTTAGGAAGCCTGTGGGTCCAAACCTAAGAAAATTTCAAGAAAGATTTCACCGGGAATAATCCTTTCTTTAGTGAATAGTTATAGGGTTTGAAGAAATTCAAGAGAGGTTTCACCGGAAATTAATCCTCTCTGGGGAAATGAATTTCTTAAACAAATTTCTAGTAGTGACAGTCTTGAGAAAAGTTTCATCGAGAATAATGTCTTTCTCTGTTCCATATTATATAAGCCCAAGAGGAGGCAAGAGTGTATCTGGAATTTCCTATGGGGGAACTAGCTTTGACTGTGTTGAAAGAGTGACCACTGGTTTGATCTAATCCTAGACCTAATTTCTGGGGAAAACTCTAAGCAAGTATATACAAGCATATATATATACAGATGAAATATATAAACAAGTATGTAAAAGAAAGCTGGTAGAACTTACAGGTGAGCAAGCTTCCAATGTTACAAACACAGCTGTATGGTTAGTTATTCAGGAATTGAAGAAAATTTTTATAAAATTTTTTTAATCTAAATCAAAAGGAAAGTTGTTTTAAAAGGAAGTTTGAGGCTTATACTCAAGGAGAGGCCCAAATGAATTCTTTTGAAAAGGTGACGATCGCGTCGTAGTTTTGAAAACAACAGAGGGACTTAGAAAATGACTGAGGCCCAAATTTATTGTATTTATAAAAGAGGTGGGTCTTACACTCTATTAGAGGCCCAAGGTTTACTTTAATACAAGAGATGGGGCTTACAACTCAAGGAGAGGCCCAGATGAAAAAATGCGATTGCACTGTTATTTTTAAAAACTGTACCGGGACTTATACAATGACTGAGGCCCAAATTATTTATGTACAAAGGAGGGTTGGGTCTTACACTCTATTAGAGGCCCAAAAATGTTTGAAAAAGAAGAAAAATGGGACTTACAACACAAGGGGAGACCCAAGTTAAAATTGTTTGAAAACGGCGATCGCGTCGAGATTTTTAAAATCGTAACGGGACTTATACAAAGGGATGGCTCTTAAACTCTATCAAGAGGCCCAAAAATTTATGTGAAGTTTGAAAAATCAAAATTTAGAGGAAACCCTAATTTTGAATTTAAAAGATATAATTTTCAAAGGAAATTAAATAAAAAATGATATAAAATATCAAATATATTTAAAAACAAGTTGTAAAATTTGAAAAATATTTTGAAAAATCATGTTTAATCACATGAAAGATTGAAATTCATTTGGAATGAAAAGATCAAAGTGGGAATTTCATTTTAAAATGTTCAAAACAACTAAAAATGAAATTAATTACAAAAAATTCTAACTATATTAAATAAATAATATAATTTGGATTTTTTTGTAAAATAAAATAATTTAACATTTTTGTGACTTTTTAAAAAAAGAACCAATAAAAAATGATAAAAAATGACAGAGAAATTAATTTTTTAAATCAATTAAATAAAATGTCAAAAATTCAAATATTTAAAAATTTGAAAAAGGGCGCCAAGAACAAGAGTTCTTGCCCGCTTGCCCTGTTTTGCCAAGATTTGCGTTTTCTCACTTTTCTCTTTGATTACTCAATGATTTTGCACGATTCAAACACTAATCTTGCTCGTTTTTTAACAATGATCACAACCATATAGATTAATTGCATTTATATTAAGTATGGAGTGAGAAATCAGAGGATGAACTCAAGAACCCTAGTTTCAGCATGAACACTATGAAATTCCATACACGATTCATACATAGCAATTGATTGAGGGTTATCACTCTATATACATGCAGGAACAAGATGGTAACTCAAAAATTCATTTATGATGCATGTAATATGGAGGTTGAAGGCTTCAGGATTACCTCTTGTAGCTGGTGATCAAATTTGATGTTGGAGGTGTTACAGATGTTGTGTAATGAATTGGATAGCTTCAATAGACCTCAAGTAATGTGTTTGAAAGCTTGGAATGGATTGAATCAGCCCAGAACTTGTTGTGGCACCTCAACTGCAAATAGACCAAAAGCTTGAACAAATGGATGGTGATTTTGTGATTCTGATGTTCCAGATGTGTTTCAAGGTCATGGATCACTCATATATGATGTATATGAGGTGTTGGCATGATTGTTTTGGTTTGAATTACTTCCTATTTCAAAATTCGATAGTGACTTGAAATAGAAGGCAAATCTAGTTTTTTGAGAGTGATTTTGAGGAAAGCATCAGTTTTGTGCTTTGGTGTACTCAAACTGATCACAAATGAGCTCTATTTATAGTAGAGCAAGTTTGTTTTTCAAGCAATAGTGAATGGCAACTGGTACAGGTCTTTGGCCAATAGTTGCATAAAGGAATCCAAGTCATCTATAGCCATTGACTTGGCTCAGTGCAGCAGGTTATTGTAGCTTTAGTTCAAAGATAAGGCTTGACTCAATTCAGTTAGCAATGTCTTGATGCTTGCCACCTTGTGAATCCATTAAATGCATTAAAACAAAATTAGAATCTTTGAGATTTTTAGCCTTTTTATGAGACACATAGCTACATGTAGATCCTTGGACTTGGGAGGCTTGTGGATCAGAGATTATTCCTTAGATGTTATCCATTGAGGTGTCCAAATGGATAACAAGACTTGTAATTGTCTGATTTAGCTAATTCGAGCAAATGACCCATAATCTGCCTTGGGAAGAAACCAGTTTTTGATGCCATGTTCCAAGGGTTGTAACTCCATACTCAAATTGAATTTGGAGATGATCTGGTACTTGTTGGAAAGCTCTCATGACATACTTTAACTTTGATGTTCACAAATGGACCTGGTTCAGCTTGGATCAAGGTGAAAAATGGTCTCAAATTTTGGAAAAAGTGAAACAGATTATGACTTGTTGAAAATTTCACTAAGTGTTGGAAAAAGTGGTAATTTCCACTTTTTGTGATAATCATCAATCCATAACTCAAAATCCATGAGGATTTGGAATCTTTTGTAGTTGACACTTTTGAATTATGTCATGTGAACTTTCATTTGAGATTTGGATGGAAGAAAAAGGCCTTAGGGTTTGGGAGTTATGACCTTGCAAAGTTGGTACCAAAACTATTTTGTTCCATAACTTAGAAAAATTTAAGTTTTCTAAGGTTGCCCCTTTTACAAGTTACCTCGCTTTTCTTAATTTTTCTTGATGAATGATGATCAAAACCATATATTAACATTTTTTTGGACTTAGGGGAACCATATTTGTGAAAATTTCCAAAAAGTCAAACTTGATTTTGGGCACAGTTGACTTTTTTTCAGATGAAATCCAAACTGTGTGATCCTTTGTGCAATCAAGTTTTTAACCCAATTCAAACCTAATGGATGGATTCCATACGTGTTTTAAGGTGTATTGAATCATGTCCCAAGGTTTGGGAGCATGTCTTGGTCCAAAGTCAAAGGCACAGTTGACTTTTTCTTCAAAGCCCTAATTGTGGTCTAGATGAAATTGAAACTTGTGAATCAAGCTTCTTGGATCAATCCATTGTTGTAAATGGATCAATGTGGTGTATTTGAGGCCCTCAAATCATGTCTTGAGGTCTTGGTTCATGCCTTGCCTCAAAAGTTAACTTAGGGGTGAATTAGGTCAAGAAACCCTAATTTCTGATTTTTTATGAATGCATCCCCTGAGGCTATTTTGACTTGATGATGGGACTCATAAGGTTCCTTGGAGTATCTTGGGTTATGCTTTGAAGCATTGGCTCATGCACAGGGGAAAAATTTCATCTGGAGGCCTTGGTCGACTAAAACCCTAATTTGGTGACACTGGCAATCTTGAGGCTTGATCCACTTGGAATGTTGAAACTTTGTGCTTGATTCTTGATATGGGAGTCCTCTTGATCCTGTATGGGTGTTTAAGAGGCTAGAAAAGTTGAAGATCATGTCATTTCTTGATTGATCCTTTGTCTAAGTGCTCTAAGAGGGCTCAAAACCCTAATTCTTGGTTGTAGTGAAAGCTCAACAATCCTTGAGGAAATTGATGAGGCATGATGGCACATCTATATTGTGGTAATGATTCTCACAATGATGGGAAATCTTGGTGGTCAAAATTTGGGGTATGACAGTCTTCACTTTTTTTTCTTCTACTTTTTATTTAATTTTGGTTTTATTTCTTATAACTTATTCTATTTTAATCTTAATATAAATAATAAAATAAAAATCTTTTCATTTCATTTTAAAAAAAAATAAAATAAAAATATTCAACCATGACTTTAGCTTTAATATTTGACGCTTTTATCTATACACTTATAATAATATGATTGCATGTATCTGTGTCCAAGGGGAGGACTTGAGTTTGACAATTATGTCATATTGTAGCGAGCGATTTTGGACGCGGTTCTTAAGCGCTGTCTCTCTTTGGGGTTTACTACAGGTCGATTCATTTTTATCCTATTGTGAGCTGACTAAGGAAGGGAAATAGATGTCTCCAATTAACCCTGCTTGCATACTGAGTTTAAACAGCGGTCTGTTAGGTTACGGATAATATATGGTAATGGGGCCTTTCTTTCTTCTTACTTTATTAAGGTGGAAAACTGGGACTATTCATGGGGAATTTGTCAGATTGGGTGGAGATAGGGGACTTTAGATTTTTGGATTAGTGTGCTCGCTAAGATTTTTCTTTCAATCTTATGCCTACGTATTCCCGTTTACCGAAACAGGGAAATCAGAGTGTTCGTAGTTCCTCCTATTCTATGGGAGGAAATGGGTGTTTTGGTGTCTTGTTCAAAGCCCAAGACGTGAAGCTAAAAGGGTGATTTGTATCTTGTTCAAAGCCCAAGATGTGAAGCTGAAGGTGGTTTGTATCTTGTTCAAAGCCCAAGATGTGAAGCTGAAAGGTGTTGTCTTTAGAGAGAATTTGTCATCTCTAAAGAGGGTCTGTTTGTCACAACTGTTTATAAAGGAGAATTACTTTAACCGGGATATGTGAATCCGACAATGCCATAATTTCCTTTATAGGGGGTTCCAACCTGAAGGAGAAGACTTTAACTCAGTGTAGAGCAATGTTATCTTTCCTTAGGAATTTTTCATGCTAAAAGAGGGACAGTGGCATGGATGTAAATAATCCAGAGGCTTGCCGCTTACAGCGATTAGATGAAGGGGAAGGAGTTGTTGATGTTTGTGTACTGTGAACGAGGCATAGCTTTGATGCTAAAAGGTTGATTGGCTCAACCTGGGTTTTCTTATACAAAGCCTAAGAGGAGGCTATTGGCCCAACAAGAGGGAGCTTTTATGTGTCTCGTACGAAGTCTGAGAGAGAGGCTAAAAGGGTTGACTCAACAGGAGAATCTTTTATACTCAACAAGAGAGTGATTTTGTATCTCGTACGAAGGCCGAGATGGAGGCTAAAGATGGTGACTCACTAAGAGAATCTTTTATACTCAACAAGAGAGTGAATTTGTATATCGTACGAAGCCCAAGATGGAGGCTAAAAGGTGATTGACTCAACAAGAGAGTCTTTTATACTCAATAAGAGAGTGTTTTTGTATCTCGTACGAAGCCCGAGATGGAGGCTAAAGGGGTTTGACTCAATAAGAGAGTCTTTTATACTCAACAAGAGAGTGTTTTTGTATCTCGTACGAAGCCCGATATGGAGGCTAAATGGGAGATTGGCTCAACAAGAGAGCCTTTTATACTCAACAAGAGAGTGTTTTGGTATCTCGTACGAAGCCCGAGATGGAGGCTAAAAGGTTTGACTCAATAAGAGAGTCTTTGTATCTCGTACGAATCCCGAGATAGAGGCTAAAAGGGTACTGTTTCAGTTGAGTGACAGGTCCAGTATGTTGGTTCAATGAGAAAATCAGTTCTTATATGAGTAACACTGCACTTATGGATTTGATCTGAGAATCGGGATTGCTTCCTGTTCTTTAAGGAAATGAGGAATCCAAAGGGTATTGAGACTGTCCAAGTCTACGGGTGTCTTCCTATTTTTGAAAGGGGCTTGAGAATGTCTTTGAGACTCAAGGAAATTAGACTGTCCAAGTCTAGAGTTTTATCTTTTGTACTATGCTTAAAGAAACTGTAGTAGTACGTTTACAGTAGAAAGATATAGACTCTTTGAAAGATTGTTCTATTAAGATGACTAATTTCTGTTCCTTTACCTCTAGGAGGTCGTCGGGACAATTTGTACGAAGCCCAAGAGGAGGCTGGAAACTTTTAAAAAGCCGAGGGACAATTTGTACGAAGCCCAAGAGGAGGCTATCATTCCCGAAGGAAGAAATCATTTATACGAAGCCTAAGAGGAGGCTATGAATACTTCTAAGAAGCCGATGGGTCCTTGTACAACGCCCAAGAGGAGTCGGGGATGCTTTTAAGAAGCTTGTGGGTCCCCAAACCCCGAGAAGTTCAAGACAGGCTATTCACAAAGAATAGATCAAGCCAGGAAAGTTTGAGAATTTGGAATAAACTCAAGGGATGCAATTCACGGAGAAGCGATCATCTTTGGGGAGTAGAGTTTCTTGACAATTCCTAAGGAGGACAGCCGAAGAGAAGACTGTATCTGGTGCTCCTATGGGGAACTAGTATTGTCTATTTCTAATAATGATCGAAACGACTTTACCTAGTGCTAGACGTAGTTTCTGGGGAAACTCTAAATATCTATACTATTATTACACAGTCGATATGAGTTTATGAAATAAGACTTATAGCGAAACAGCCCCACAATACAGTTATATGTATATGAAAGCGGTAAATGAAAGCATATAAACACTTACTCGGTTGTAGAGCTTCCATGCTATTTGGTTAGTTGTTCAACAAAGAAAGATTAAAAACAGCAGTATATTTCAAAATCAAAGGAGAAAAAGCTTTGAAAGGAAAGATTGGGGCTTACAGCTTAAGGAGAGGCCCAAGTTTTTAGTAGTGATTGCACTGTGATATAAGTTTGTACAGTGGGACTTATACAAGTGACTGAGGCCCAAAATGTTTTCTATACAAGGGGAATGGGTCTTACACTCTCTCAAGAGTCCCAAAAAAAGATTTAGAGAAAAGAAACGGGTCTTACTACTCGAGGGTAGGCCCAGATGATTTTGTTTAAAAAATGGCGATCGCGCCGAGGTTTTAGAATGTACAGAGGGACTTATACAATAAGTGAGGCCCCAAAATGGGTTATGTAAAAAAGGGGGTTGGGACTTACACGCTATTAGAGGCCCAAGTGAGTTTTAAGAAAAGAAATGGGTCTTACTACTCGAGGGTAGGCCCAATGGTTAATTTTGAAAAGGGCGACGATCGCGCCGAGGTTTTGGAAACACCGTGGGACTTATACAAGTGATTGAGGCCCAAAATTTTGGTATTTACAAAGGAATTGGGTCTTACACTCTATTAGAGGCCCAAAGGTTTAAAAATGAAAAGAAATGGGACTTATAGCTCAAGGAGAAGCCCAATGGTCTTTTTTGTTAAAAGGCGACGATCGCGCCGAACTTTGTAAATATACAGAGGGACTTATACAATATCTGAGGCCCAAAATATTTTATTTACAAAAGGGATGAGACTTACACTCTATTAGATGCCCAAAGTGTATTTTAGGAAAAGAAATGGGGCTTACAACACGAGGGGAGGCCCAGATGATTTTCAGTTTGAAAATGGCGATCGCGCCGAGATTTTTAACGTATCGGGACTTATACAATAACTGAGGCCCAAAATATTTTTGTACAAAAAGGGTTGGGTCTTACACTCTATTAGAGGCCCAAAGGTTTTTGAAAAAAGATTTGTTAGGGTGAAAAATAAAGAAACCCCAATTTCATTTTTTAAAGGCATTTTTCAAAGAAAAATCAAGTAAAAAATGATAAAAATATCAAATAAAATCATTAATCATGTTATAAACAATGATTAAGGTTTATGAAAAAGTATTTTATCCACATGAATATTTAAAATCATTTTGGTTTTAAAAATCAAGAAAAAGAAATCATTTTAAAAGCATTTAAAACAATTTAAAACAATATTTTTAAATATATTAAAAATAATCTAAAAATAATATTTTTTTGTGATTTTTTGTGGATTAAAATATTATGGGGTATGAATTGGAAAATGATGATTTTTGCTATGTACAAGAATTGGTTGAGTTTTGAAAATAAAATAAGAAAAAGAGGAAAGATGTCACAACATCATCTTCGACATCTCTTATGGGGCAAAAAACCAGTACTGAAACTTTAGTTTTTAACACTTTTTTTATCAAATTTCAAACACTCATAACTCTCTCAATTTTTAACGGAATTAAAATCCGGAAGTACCTATCTTGACCAATTTTTCGCAAGGAATCCAATGGTATTACACATACACACTGAAACTCGACTTACAAAACACGCGAATCAAAAAACCAGAACTGCACTTAATTTAGAACATCGTTTCTCGTCAAATTTCCAACACACGTAACTCTCTCGATTTTTAACGGAATTAAGATCCGAAAGAGCCTATCTTGACCAATTTTTCGCAAGGAATCCAATGGTATTACTCATGCATACTGAAACTTAATGTACATAACACACAAATTAAAAAACCAGAACTGGACCGTTAATTTGACGTCGTTTCGCGTCAAATTTCCAACACACGTAACTCTCTCGATTTTTAACGGAATTAAGATCCGAAAGAGCCTATCTTGACCGATTTTTCGCAAGGAATACAATGGTATTACTCATGCAAACTGAAACTTAATGTACAGACCACACAAATCGAAAAACCAGAACTGGACCGTTAATTCGACGTCGTTTCGCGCCAAACTTCCAACGCGCATAACTCTCTTAATTTTTATCGGAATCAAAATCCGTAAAAACCTATCTTGACCAATTTTTTACAAGGAATCCAATAGTACCACACATACACTCTGAAACTCAACATACAGAACACACGACGCAAAAAACCAGAACTGGACTGTGATTTTAAAACAACATAAACTCCACATATAAACATGTTAAAATGCAAACAGTAGAAGGATCACATCATACACATTAAGGACTACATTTTTGCTTCAAGAATTGTTCAATATGATGCATGTATGTGGACAACAAAGGAAAGCATGATTCAAAGAATTCAAGTTGTGAATTTTACCTCTTTTTTGGAGATTTTGTGCAACCTACCAAGTGCTTTGTTCCAGAAATGATTTGATGCTTTGGGCACCCTCAAATGACCTCTTAGAAGCTTTTAGGATGGTTGGAATCAGGTGGAAACCTCTGGAGCAAGTTTGAGCACTTTCTTGCAAAATGGGCAAAAGTGGCCAAAATGCCAACTCTCTCAAATGGTGTTCCAGA
This sequence comes from Lathyrus tuberosus, assembly GCA_022829125.1. Taxonomy (NCBI): domain Eukaryota; kingdom Viridiplantae; phylum Streptophyta; class Magnoliopsida; order Fabales; family Fabaceae; genus Lathyrus; species Lathyrus tuberosus. The sequence goes on from JALAZF010000233.1 coordinate 3,198,015, forward strand.
TGTGTGCACCATTTGGGATAGTTCAAGGATGATATTTGGAGTGTGTTTGAGGTTTTATCTGATTTGGAAAGTGACTGAATCAAGACATGGCTTGAAAAATGCAAAAAAGTCCAATTTTGAGGTTTTGAGAGGTGACTTTGTGATGTTGGTGTTATAGGTCACTTGTGAGAGTTTGGATCACCTACATATGATGTTTATGAGGTGTTAGGATCATGAGCTGTGATGGAAATGCTCTCTAACTCAAAAACTCAAAATTTCCTTACTAAAGAAGGCATTTTGGAGTGAAAGAGAGAATTTGAGGAAAGCATTTGTTTGATGGTTTTGGTGTACTCAAACTGAGCACAAATGAGCTCTATTTATAGTAGAGCAAGTTTGTTTTGCAAGAAATAGTGAATGGTGGCTACAGCAGAGATTTGGCAAATGTTGGCCAATGAAAATCCAAGTCTCCTCTAGCCATTGACTAGAGGTTAGAGCACAGGCCTTTGGTTCCCTAGTTGTTGGATGAATCTTGTCTGAATTCAGTTAGAGGAAGCTTAGTTCATGCCACCTCTAAGCATCCATTAAATGCTCCAAACCAAAATTGGAGTCTTGTCCCTCTTTTAGGGATTTCTAGGTTTTGGCATGCTAGTTTTGGTTCCTTGGACTTGGGAGGCTCATGGATCAGATCATCCCCTTTAGATTTGATCCTTAGATGTGTCCAAAATGATGACAAGGCTTGAAAATTCGTGTGGCACAAGAAATGTGCAAATCTGCCCTGAAAAATTCAGTTGCAGCAAGCCTTTTTGTAAAATCCATAACTCCCTGCTCGAGTATGCTACATGGACGTTCTAGGACTTTCTGGAAAGCTGAGATGACGTACTTCAACTTTGATGTTTGGCCCTAGACCTGGTTCAAATTGGATCATGGAGAAAAACAGCCTTGAAGTTGGTACTTCATGCTGAAATTACAAGGCAGATTTTGGCTAAGTGCTGAAAAATGTCAATTTTAGGTTTTTAGCCATTTTGATCCAACCATAACTCAAAATCCATGATGAATTGGGATGAGGTGTAGTTGACACTTTTGTAGAGGGCCATGAGGGCTACAAATCAAGCTTTGGATGAGGAAAATGGCTTTGTGGTTTAGGAGTTATGATCCTTCAAAGTTGGTACCCTTGCCACTTTATTTCAAAACTTAGAAAATTTTCTAAGTTTTTATGGTTACCCCTTTTTCAAGTTATCCCACTTTTCTTGATTTTTCTTGATGAATGATGATTCCAATCACACATTAACATCATTTTAAGGTAAGAAAACCATTTTTATGAAAAATCTCAAAAAGTCAAAGTTTGACTTTTGTGCACAGTTGACTTTTTATCAGATGAATTCCAAACTGTGCGATCCTTTATGAAATCAAGCCCTTGGCCTAAATCAAACTTGATGGACATGTTCCATAGGTGTTATAGGGTGTATTGAATCGTGTCCCAAGGTTTGGGAGCATGCCTGGGTCAAAAGTCAAAGGTACAGTTGACTTTTCCCACGAAACCCTAATTGTGGTTCAGATGAAATTGAAACTTGTTGCTCAAGCTTCTTGGATCAATTCATTGTTGCAAATGGATCAATGTGGTGTGTTAGGGATCCTTAAATCCTCTCTTGAGGCCTTGGCTCGTGTTTTTTCCCAAAAGCCAACTTAGGGGTGAATTAGGTCAAGAAACCCTAATTCCAGATTTCTGGTAAATGCATCCCCTGAGGCTAAATTGACTTGATGACGGGGTTTATGATGTTCCATGGAGCGTATTAGGATATTATTTGAATAATTGGCTCATGCCCAGAGGAAAATTTCCATCTGGAGGCCCTAGTCGACCAAACCCTAATTTGGTGACACTGGCGATCCTGAGGCTTGATCCACCTAGAAGGGAGCAGCCTTGTGCTTAATCCTTGAAGTGGGAGTCCTCTTGATACATTGTGGATATTTGAGAGGCTAGACAAGTTAAAGATCATGTAATTTCTTGATTGATCCTTTGTCTAAGAGCTCTGAGAGGGTTTGAAACCCTAGTTCTGATCGTAGTGAGTGTTCTCACATCTTTGGGGAAACTAATGAGGTACAAAGGTACATCCATATTGTGCTGATGATTTGCACCATGATGGGGAATCTTAGTGGTCAAAATTTGGGGTATGACACATATTCATTTCATGTCATTTGCATTTCTCCTCTTCCTCTTTGTGGCTTCTATGCCCTTTTTAAGTTGAATACCTCAGATAATTTCTCTTAGGATATTTAGATAACTTACAATTAGGTCCCCTTTTCTCCTATGAGAGAATTAGACTTAAGTCATCCCTAGCTGAGATGTGATTCTCCTACCCCGTGACATAGTTGAGAAGGGTGTAGATTCTTTTACACTTAGGGGAGGTATGTGGCATACTCGTCGATTCTATATCCGAGTTGGAGCCCTTTCTCCTAATGTGAAGCAAAGGTCCATCTTCTGCATGTTTGCGGTGGTTTAAGTAGAGTATTCTCCTTAAGATGACGACTTGTCTCTTCTCCTAAAACACAAACAAACTTTATTTACCCTTATTGAGTGGAACTACGAATTCTCTAATTCCATTCCCGTTGGGATACGTAGGAACAAGATGCGATGTCTTGACGAGCATACTTATAAATAACACCGTAGGTCTCCCTTTTGTTTTCACCCTTAGCCAACAGATAACAAAATAACAAATAACACAATTAAAACAAGAGGTTCCTGTAGAGTACAACAGATACTTAGGATGCTAGCTGTAACGCCTCAGTTTCAGTTAGTTTTATTTAATCGAGTCGATTTGATTATTTTATTATTATATTATTTTATTTTTTACTTTTATTTGATAATATATTATTTTTCGTCGTGAATATGTTTTATCGCGTTTTGGGAACGTTTGCCAGATATTTGAGTGTAGGGGTATTTTGGTCATTTCACTTTATTTTTCTTAAGTTAGTAAGAATAGAAATAGAAAGAGAGAAAATTAGAGAGAAAGAAAAAGAGAAGAAGGAAAAGGGAAAGAAAAGAGAAGAGAAAGGAGAAAAGAGAGAAAAACTTGGAAAAGAAGAAAATCGATCAACCGACTTTTCAAACACGATTAAATCGGGTAAGGGTGCGAAACTCGATTATGTTATACTTGTGTATGATTATGTATGTTTGTAATTGGTTGTTTTTGAGTTGAAATTGAATGTAGAACAAAAACCATATTATGTTGAAATTGTTAGAATTCGATTAAATTATGTCGGGAATCATGTTTTCAGGTCCCTTATTGTTGATACATGTTAGATATATGTTGTTGTGCTATCTATTGGCAATTTTCTGGTGTTTAGATGGAAAATCGGAGTGGGTTTTGGATAGTTTCGCAGAAAAAAATTCTGCAGAAAAATTCTGGGTTTCCACTGTCGTTACGCGTATCAGGCATGTCCATACGCGTATTGGCTTGGGCAATACGCGTATGGGAGGTGTATTTGAGGGCAATACGCGTAATGAATTTCATTTTTCTCGGCCATCTGCTGAAACGCGTAATGGTACGCGTAAGATTTTGGGCAATACGCGTATGGCTTAGGGCAATACGCGTATGACCAGCAAGTGTACAAAATGTTGTGTTTTTGCGATTCCTTTTCTTTGTACTTCCGTAACGTGTGTTCCGATTATCCATTTTGAACATTCTTGGTATCGTTGGAAAGCTATTGAGCTGTACTTTCTTATTAAAATGGTTTTGAGGTTGTTGGCCGATTTAATTATGTCGGGAATTTGAAATAGTGTCATTTTGTCGACTTTTGTCGTTGTAATTATGTGTAATTGATGTGTATCATGCAGTGTTCTGTTGTGTGATGAAAATGTATGTGATGAAATGTTGCGATGATGAATTGTGGCCTAAGGGCAAGAAAATACAATGTGTTGTATTTGATGATATATGGATGTGTATATGTGTGCATTTGAATGTCATGAGTCATTGTATGCCAAGCATCATGATATGTATTCTTGTGATGTCGTGTGCCCTTGTGGGGTGTGAGCGACGAATCGATTCCAGAGGGAATCCGCTATAACATCGTGAGCCTTATATCGAGAGGACCTAAAGTGATGATTATAGACGATCGTGCGCCTTATACAAAGAGGACTTAATCGGATTGTGAGCCTTATACAACGAGGACCTAAAGCAATCTATAAACGTCGTGAGCCTTATACCAAGAGGACCTAAAGCGACGGGGAACATCGTTTGCCCGACGGGGAGTTACACTAAGTAGCAAGTGATGGTTCCAATAGTTCCTGAGTGAACTAGTGATGAGATTGACGGATGGATGGTACCCGCATTTGCATAGAGTCGTTGTGTCAGTCTCTTTGCATTTGCATAAATCATGAATGGATTAATTTTGTGTGGAATTGTGAATGGAATTAATGAGTTGAGATATATATATATATATATGTTGTTGATAAATGCATTTATTTGATTATATATGCCTTGGTGATGGATATATGATGATATGCATTGTGTTGTTTTGTGTTTGAATTCTGGTATAAGTTATGGTGAGAATATTACATGTGTATTTTGGTGTTATTATATAATTGTATGCAATTATATTATGGTTGTGTTTCTCACCCTTCTGCCATTTTGAATGCTCTATGAGGCATTGCAGATTAGATGCTGGAGGTCTTTTTGTGAAGCTTAGGTCTTCATTCTTTTGTCGGTCGGCTCTGATATGTAGCACCGGGTAGTCGGGAAGATCGTTGTGATTTATGTGTATATATATATATATATATCTTTTGGATTGTATATGTATGGATCTGTGTATGACAGACAAACTTTTTATGTGATATATATATATATATATATATATATATATATATATATATATATATATATATATATATATGAGATTCAGTTGCAGATTTTCCGCTTTTATTCTGTATCTGAATTATGGGTAGTAGGAACTAAGTTCCTCTGTTATTTGCTACCTGATTGTTGCATATCTTTATGAGCAGGTTTATTGTGTTTTGTCTCAATTGATGTGACGCATTCGTCTATGCCATGAATGTTTAATTATACTCTGATGAAATTTTTATCGCTTTATTTAATTGGGGGTATAGATTGGGGGTGTTACATTAAGTGGTATCAGAACCAGTCCGTGTCAGTTTGTGTCAGTCCTTGTTGGTTGTTGTGTTTGAGTGAGCTGTTTGTTTAACCATAGTTGCTGTTATTAGAAATGAACAGAATATGGCTGGTAGGAATGATGCTGCTTTGGCTGCTGCTATGCAAGCTATGGCTCGGGTTGTGCAGGGTGCACCTAATGCTGGTGAGAATGATAAGTTTAGGAAGAACAAACCGCCTGTCTTCAAAGGGAGACATGATCCTGATGGTGCACAGATTTGGCTTAGGAGATTGAAAGAATCTTTCGAGTAATGGACTGTGCTGAGGAAAATAAGGTGAGACTGGGTACTCACATGTTGCAGGAAGAGGCTGATGATTGGTGGGTTAGTACTCGTCATGTGTTGGAAGCTGCAGAGGAGGAAGTCACTTGGGCTGTGTTTAGCATTGAGTTTCTGAGGAAGTATTTTCCTGAAGATGTAAGAGGAAAGAAAGAGATAGAGTTCTTGGAGTTGAAACAAGGTAATATGTCTGTTGTTGATTACACTGCTAAGTTTGTGGAACTTGTACAGTTTTATCCACATTATGCTGAAGCTACTGCAGAGTTTTCTAAGTGTGTGAAGTTTGAGAACGGATTGCGTCCTGAGATTAAGCAGGCAATTGGTTATCAAAGGATTAGGAGGTTTTCGGACTTGGTGGATTGTTGTAGGATTTATGAGGAAGATAACAAAGCTCGTTCTACTCACTATAAGAGTGTGAACGAAAGGAAAGGGAAGCAACCGTTCTGTGGTGGTCCTTATGTGACACCAGCTGATAAGGGTAAACAAAGAGGTAGTTTTGAGAAAAGGCCAAGTGGGGGAGGAATGTCTAATTCTCCGAGATGTTTTAGGTGTGGTGACTTAGGACATCGTCAGTTTGAGTGTAGGAAAGATATGAGGAAGTGTTCTAATTGTGGAGGTATAGGACATGAAACAGCTGAGTGCAAGAGGAAGAATGTGGTGAAGTGTTTCAACTGTGGTGAACCTGACCATATTAGTACGAAGTGTCCGAAACCAAAGCAAGCTCCAACTGGTGGGAAAGTTTTTGCATTGGCAGGGACTCAGACTATAAGTGCAGACCGTCTGATCAGAGGTACTTATTTTATTAATAGTATGCCTTTAGTTGCTATTATTGATACTGGAGCGACTCATTCGTTTATTTTGTATGAGTGCGCGAAACGTTTGAGTCTTGTGTTGTCTTCGATGGGTGAAGAGATGGTTATTGATACTCCAGCAATGGGGTCAGTAACTACTTCTTTGGTTTGTTTAAGTTTTCCTTTGACCATTTATGGTAAAGATTTTGAGATGGATTTGGTGTGTTTGCCATTGGAGGGTTTAGATGTGGTTCTGGGTATGAATTGGTTGCAATTCAATCGAGTGCATATTCGTTGTTATCATAAGTTGGTAAGATTTCCTTCTCTTGAAGAAGAAGAAGAATCGAGTTTCTTATCTACCAAAGAGTTGAAGAAACTTTTGGCGGAGGAAGCTCAGTTGTTTGGGTTGTTTGCATCGTTGACAGTGGATAGTCAAGTTGTACTTGATGTGTTTCCTGTTGTGTGTGAATTTCCAGAGGTGTTTCCTGAGGATATTTCAAATGTGCCTCCAGAGAGAGAGGTGGAGTTTTCTATAGATCTAATTCCTGGTACTAGACCTGTATCTATGGCACCTTATCGTATGTCGGCATCTGAGTTGGTTGAGTTAAAGAAGCAGTTGCATGAATTGTTAGAAAAGAGGTTTGTGAGGCCAAGTGTGTCGCCTTGGGGTGCTCCAGTTTGATTGGTGAAAAAGAAGGATGGAAGTATGCGATTGTGTATTGACTATCGCCAGCTGAATAAGGTGACGATTAAGAATAAGTATCCTCTTCCGATAATTGATGATTTGATGGACCAGTTGGTAGGTGCTTGTGTGTTTAGTAAGATTGATTTGGGATCAGGTTATCATCAAATTAGATTGAAAGAGGAAGATATTCAGAAGAAGGCTTTTAGGACACGATACGGTCATTACGAATATTCTGTGATGTCGTTCGGGGTTTCTAATGCGCCGGGTGTGTTTATGGAGTATATGAATCATATTTTCCATGAGCATTTGGATCGATTTGTTGTTGTGTTTATTGATGACATTTTGATTTATTCTAAGTCCCAGGAGGAACATGCGGAACATTTGCGTGTTGTGTTGCGAATTTTGAAGGAAAGGAAACTTTTTGCCAAGTTGTCCAAGTGTGAGTTCTGGTTGTCAGAAGTGAGTTTTCTTGGGCATGTGATTTCAGGTAATGGTATTGCTGTGGATCCATCTAAAGTAGATGCAGTTCTACAATGGGAGGCTCCTAGATCTGTTACTGAAATTAGTAGCTTTTTGGGTTTAGCTGGTTATTATCGGAGGTTCATTGAAGGCTTTTCTAAGTTACAACTTCCTTTGACCCAGTTGACTTGTAAGGGTAAGGCATTCATTTGGGATATTCAGTGTGAGGAAAGTTTTAATAAGCTGAAGAGAAGATTGACTACAGCTCCGATTTTGATCTTACCGAATCCTAGTGAACCGTTTGTGGTGTATTCTGATGCGTCTTTAATTGGTTTAGGAGGAGTGTTGATGCAAGAAGGTAAGGTTATGGCTTATGCTTCGAGGCAATTGAGGATTCATGAGAAAAATTATCCTACTCATGATTTGGAATTAGCGGCCGTGGTTTTTGTGTTGAAAATTTGGAGGCATTATCTCTACGGTGCAAGATTTGAAGTCTTCAGTGATCATAAAAGTTTGAAATACTTGTTTGATCAGAAAGAGTTGAATATGAGGCAACGGAGATGGTTGGAATTTTTGAAGGACTACGACTTTGGCTTGAATTACCATCTTGGTAAAGCTAATGTGGTAGCTGATCCGTTAAGCTGGAAATCATTGCATATGCCCGCTTTGATGGTTAAAGAGTGGGAACTTTTGGAATCGTTTAGAGATTTGAGTTTGGTGTGTGAATTGACGTCTGATAGTGTGAGGCTTGGTATGTTAAAGGTTACTAATGATTTTCTGTTGACTGTTAGCGAGAAACAGAAGTTGGATGTGAAATTTGTGGATTTGATGACGGTTGGTGAGCAAAGTGTGAATGGTGACTTTAAAGTGGATGATAAGGGTGTTTTGAGATTTTGGGGTAGGATTTGTATTCCTGATGATTCGGACTTGAAAAAGATGATTTTAGAGGAAGGACACCGGAGTAGTTTGAGTATACATCCAGGAGCTAATAAGATGTATCAAGATTTGAAGAAGATCATTTGGTGGTCTGGATTAAAGAGGGATGTGGCTCAGTTTGTTTATGCGTGTTTGACGTGTCAGAAGTCTAATGTGGAACATCATAAGCCTAGTGGATTGTTGCAACCGTTGGATATTCCCGAGTGGAAATGGGACAACATTTCTATGGATTTTGTGACAGGGTTGCCAAATACACAGAGGGGGCATAATTCCATTTGGGTGATTGTGGATAGGCTGACTAAATCGGCGCATTTCATTTCGATTGACATCAATTTTTCTTTGGAGAGGTTGTCTAAGATTTATATCAGTGTGATTGTGAAATTACATGGTGTTCCGTTGAGTATTGTTTCAGATCGAGATCCGAGGTTTACTTCCATATTTTGGGAAAGTTTGCAAAAGGCCTTAGGTTCTAAGTTGAGATTGAGTTCTGCTTATCATCCCCAGACGGATGGTCAGACCGAGAGAACTATTTAGTCGTTGGAAGACTTGCTGAGAGCTTGTGTTCTTGAGCAAGGTGGTGCTTGGGATAGTTATCTTGCGTTGGTTGAATTCACTTATAATAACAGTTTCCATTCGAGTATTGGAATGGCACCTTTTGAAGCGTTGTATGGAAGGAGATGTCGAACGCCTCTGTGTTGGCATGAATCTGGTGAGAGTTCGATGGTTGGGCCGGAGTTGGTGCAACAGACTATGGAAAAGGTGAAACTTATTCGTGAGAAAATGAAGGCTTCTCAGAGTAGGCAAAAGAGTTATCATGATCGAAGGAGGAAAGATCTTGAGTTTCAAGAGGGCGATCATGTATTTTTCAGAGTTACACCGGTGACGGGTGTTGGTCGTGCATTGAAGTCGAAGAAGCTTACTTCCCAGTTTATTGGTCCTTACCAAATATCCGCGATAGTGGGTGTTGTGGCTTATCGGGTGGCGTTGCCGCCGAGTCTTTCGAATTTGCATGATGTGTTCCACGTTCACAGCTTCGGAAGTATGTTCCGGATCCGTCGCATGTGATTCCAAGGGATGAGGTTGAGGTAAGGGAGAACCTTACGGTTGAGGCATTGCCAGTGAGGATTTTGGATCGCGAGTTGAAGCGGTTAAGAGGCAAGGATATTGCGCTTGTGAAAGTAGCGTGGGGAGGCGCTGCTGAGGGAAATTTAACTTGGGAGTTGGAGAGTCGTATCCGGAGTTGTTCGTCTCAGGTAATATTTTCGAGGACGAAAATTTCTAAGTGGGGGAGAGTTGTAACGCCCCAGTTTTAGTTAGTTTTATTTAATCGAGTCGATTTGATTATTTTATTATTATATTATTTTATTTTTAACTTTTATTTGATAATATATTATTTTTTGTCGTGAATATGTTTTATCGCGTTTTGGGAACGTTTGCCAGATATTTGAGTGTAGGGGTATTTTGGTCATTTCACTTTATTTTTCTTAAGTTAGTAAGAATAGAAATAGAAAGAGAGAAAATTAGAGAGAAAGAAAAAGAGAAGAAGGAAAAGGGAAAGAAAATAGAAGAGAAAGGAGAAAAGAGAGAAAAACTTGGAAAAGAAGAAAATCGATCAACCGACTTTTCAAACACGATTAAATCGGGTAAGGGTGCGAAACTCGATTATGTTATACTTGTGTATGATTATGTATGTTTGTAATTGGTTGTTTTTGAGTTGAAATTGAATGTAGAACAAAAACCATATTATGTTGAAATTGTTAGAATTTGATTAAATTGTGTCGGGAATCATGTTTTCAGGTCCCTTATTGTTGATACATGTTAGATATATGTTGTTGTGCTATCTATTGGCAATTTTATGGTGTTTAGATGGAAAATGGGAGTGGGTTTTGGATAGTTTTGCAGAAAAAAATTCTGCAGAAAAATTATGGGTTTCCACTGCCGTTACGCGTATCAGGCATGTCCATACGCGTATTGGCTTGGGCAATACGCGTATGGGAGGTGCATTTGAGGGCAATACGCGTAATGAATTTCATTTTTCTCGGTCATCTGCTGAAATGCGTAATGGTACGCGTAAGATTTTGGGCAATACGCGTATGGCTTAGGGCAATACGCGTATGGCCAGCAAGTGTACAAAATGATGTGTTTTTGCAATTCCTTTTCTTTGTACTTCCGTAACGTGTGTTCCGATTATCCGTTTTGAACATTCTTGGTATCGTTGGAAAGCTATTGAGCTATACTTTCTTATTAAAATGGTTTTGAGGTTTTTGGCCAATTTAATTATGTCGAGAATTTGAAATAGTATCATTTTGTCGACTTTTGTCGTTGTAATTATGTGTAATTGATGTGTATCATGCAGTGTGCTGTTGTGTGATGAAAATATATGTGATGAAATGTTGCGATGATGAATTGTGGCCTAAGGGCAAGAAAATACAATGTGTTGTATTTGATGATATATGCATGATTATGGATGTGTATATGTGTGCATTTGAATGTCACGAGTCATTGTATGCCAAGCATCATGATATGCATTCTTGTGATGTCGTGTGCCCTTGTGGGGTGTGAGCGACGAATCGATTCCAGAGGGAATCCGCTATAACATCGTGAGCCTTATATTGAGAGGACCTAAAGCGATGATTATAGACGATCGTGCGCCTTATACAAATAAGACCTAAAGTGATCGGATTGTGAGCCTTATACAAAGAGGACCTAAAGCAATCCATAAACGTCGTGAGCCTTATACCAAGAGGACCTAAAGCGACGGGGAACATCGTTTGCCCGACGGGGAGTTACACTAAGTAACAAGCGATAGTTCCAATAGTTCCTGAGTGAACTAGTGATGAGATTGACGGATGGATGGTACCGCATTTGCATAGAGTCGTTGTGTCGGTCTCTTTGCATTTGCATAAATCATGAATGGATTGATTTTGTGTGGAATTGTGAATGGAATTGATGAGTTGAGATATATATATATATATATATATATATATATATATATATATATATGTTGTTGATAAATGCATTTATTTGATTATATATGCCTTGGTGATGGATATATGATGATGTGCATTGTGTTGTTTTGTGTTTGAATTCTGGTATAAGTTGTGGTGAGAATATTACATGTGTATTTTGGTTTTATTATATAATTGTATGCAATTATATTATGATTGTGTTTCTCACCCTTCTGCTATTTTGAATGCTCTATGAGGCATTGCAGATTTGATGCTGGAGGTCTTTTTGTGAAGCTTAGGTCTTTATTCTTTTGTCGGTTGGCTCTGATATGTAGTACCGGGTAGTCGGGGAGATCGTTGTGATTTATGTGTATATGTATATATATATATATATATATATATCTTTTGGATTGTATATGTATGGATCTGTGTATGACAGACAAACTTTTTATGTGATATATATATATATATATATGAGATTCAGTTGTAGATTTTCTGCTTTTATTCTGTATCTGAATTGTGGGTAGTAGGAACTAAGTTCCTCTGTTATTTGCTACCTGATTGTTGCATATCTTTATGAGCAGGTTTATTGTGTTTTGTCTCAATTGATGTAACGCCTTCGTCTATGCCATGAATGTTTAATTATACTCTGATGAAATTTTTATCGCTTTATTTAATTGGGGGTATAGATTAGGGGTGTTACACTAGCATCTTCCCTATGTATAACCAACCCCCGAACTTTAGATTCTCTTTTGCTTTTCATTGCATACTTTTGGGTCCATTCGTTCTTTTTCTCTTCCCTTTGATAAATTAAAAACCGTTGGTGAATTATGATTTGTGATTCAAGTTAATTAATAGCTTGGTATCCAATTCTCACCACGAAACTTCCCCTTCCACATCTCTTGATATAACCACTCCCACCACCAATCCTCCATCTCTTGACAACATCATTCCTCCCCCTACACCATTTGTTCCACATACACCATATGTTCCCTATCGTGTCTCCACCTATATCATTAAAAAACCAAAACACCTTGTAGACTTTGTCTGCAACACCATCTCTTCTTCCCAACACTAGTATGCACCCATCACACTATATCCTATTCACCATTACACCAACATCAATCATCTTCCACCTGATCCTCTCATTAGTTTCAATCTATTATAACTGGCAGCGAACCAAACACATTTAAACAAGCTTCCCAACATGATTGTTAGAAGCAAGCCATGCTTGTCGAAATTCAAGCCCTTCAGCGGAACAACACTTGGGTCATGAATCTTTTACCTCCTAACAAGAAAACCATAGGTTGTAGATGGATTTATAAAATTAAACACCATGCTGATGGTACGATAGAACGATACAAGGCACGACTCATTGCAAAAGGATACACACGGACTGAAGGAATTGATTACATAGACACATTTTCACCAGTTTCCAAAATGACCACAGACCGACTCCTCTTATCCCTTACTGCTTCTCAGAACTGGCATCTCGTTCAATTGGATGTTAACAACACTTTTTTAGATGGTGAACACGACGAAGATGTGTACATGACACCTCCTCCTGGAATAAATCCTTATGATCCTATCTTTGTTTGCAAACTTCAGAAGTCTCTTTATGGACTCAAACAAGCAAGTAGGCAGTGGTTCTCCAAACTCTCTTCCTTACTCTTTTTCTTGTAGCACATCTGACCATTCTCTCTTCACCCATTTTCATGATGGTAAATGCATCATTCTCCTCATCTATGGTGATTATCTCATTCTGTCTGGCAACAACATTGTTGAAATACATTATCTTAAGCACATCCTCGACACTCATTTCAAAATTAAAGACCTTGGGACCTCCATTTTTTCCTTGGCCTCGAAGTTATTCATTCACCAGATGGCATCTCTATTTGTCAACGCAAATATGCCTTACAGTTACTCCAAGACACCATTCTCCTTGCTGCTAAACCTTGTCCTACTCCCATGATAAAGACTCATAAATACACCAAGGATGTAACTCCCCACCAACTGATGCAACAACTTTTCGCAGGCTCATTGATCGCTTAATTTATCTTTGCACTACTCGCCTAGATCTGAGTTTCAATGTTCAACAACTCAGCCAATTCATATCATCTCCTACGTCTCTTCACCTCCAGGCTTCTTATAGGATTCTACGCTACATCAAAAACTCACCATCCCAAGGATTGTTTTACCCATCTTCTTCTACCTTGCAGCTGAAAGCTTTCAATGATTATGATTGGGCTTTTTGCAATGATACTCGTCGCTCCATCACCGGCTTCTGCATTTTCTTCTGAGATTCTCTCATCTCATGGAAATCCAAAAAGCAACAAACTGTTTCTCGATCTTCCTCAGAGGCAGAATATCGTGCCCTCGCATCCACAATCTATGAAATACAATGGCACACATATCTTCTCAAGGACCTACATGTAAACTTTATTTCACCCATTATTTTATATTGCGACAATCAATCTGCCATACACATTGCAACCAACACTATTTTCCAGGAACGAACAAAACATATTGAAATTGATTGTCGTGTTGTTCGTGAGAAACTGGTTTCGCCGGGCGAAGCTCCTATCCCCACTCGCTAAAGTATTACAACTTGCAAATATTCTAATAAAACCTCTTGATCTACATCTTTTCCTTCTCATCCTTTTCAAGCTATGCATATTTTCCACCTCATTATGCACACAACAACTAGAAGTTGAAGGAGAAGAAAAAACAAAGAAAAATGAACTTGAACAATGCATAAACAAAGAACAAGCAATAAAACATGGAATAGAAGAAATTGAAGAAGAAGAAAAAGACTATGAACAAGTGTACGAGGAACAGAAAGAAAGTAAAGATGAAACATGTGAAGGGAAAAAGGACCATGCAAAAATATCAAAGAAATTGTTGGTTCCATTGGTTATGGCAGGATCAACATCACTTGCTACTATGGTATTTATCTTTGTTAAGCATAGAAGATCTAGAAAAATGTAAAATTTGAGATCATTAAAATCTAGTTACTTATTTTTTACTAGTTAATCACTTATTGTTCCACAAATATTTCGGTCAGATAATTTTGATTCTTTAACTTATTAAATGGAAAATAAGTCAATTAATCAAATAAGAAAGCCATAATTTGACCATATCTTACTGCATGAGATACTGTAATGACGTTCACTTTTTTCCACAACTTCTATTGATTGCTATTATAAAGTAAAATTGAATTTTTTTCATTCAATAGTTGATGTTTATAGTTTATATATAAATCAAATATATTTATATATAAATCAAATATATTTGTTGAATGGATTAAAAAAGATTACGTTTATCATAACTAGCGTTCACGTATCCATCTGTCCGCTTTCTTTAATAATGACGCGCATAAAATATAAATCATATTATTATTTTAATTTTATTTTAATTTTATTTTAAATTATTAATTATTAATAAAATAACTAAAGAGAAGTTAAGATAACTGCCGTTATAAAAAAGAGAAGATTTTAAAAGAAACTAAAAAGGGTATATTTGGAATAGAAAAAGCTACACCAAATTTATGTTTTGCATTTATATATTAGTATAGATTTTAAATTATTAATTATTAATAAAATAATTAAAGAGAAGTTAAAAAGAGAAGTTAAAATTTTAAAAGAAACTAAAAAAGATATATTTAGAAGAGATGACTACACCAAATTTATGTTTTACCTTTATATATTAGTATAGATAATGATAGGAGAACGTATGTGATTTGACTCAATTGATTTATAATCTCTTATTAAAATGTGATGTTCCAAAAAAGTCTAGATTTGAATTTTAATTGAAATAATAATTAATCATGTTTTACTTACTTTAAGACGGATCATAAGAAATCTCTTATGAATTAAGAAGAAAAGAAAGACCACATCAAAATAATTTACATAGTTTAAAATGATAGGTCAATTTACATAGTTTAAAATGATAGGTCAATAATTTGAATGCGAGAAAAACACAAAATCGGAGGTGAATTGTGTAAGATTTTTACATTTTTTTAATAACAAAATAATAAAGTGTTGACCAAATGCTTAAAAACATAACATGGATAAATTGTAATATTTGGATTTATAAAAACTTTAAAAAAAAACTATTTAGGTTAGAAAAGAAAAGAGAATAAAAAAATATAAAGAGATAGAGAGAGAAAGATCACACCAAAGATTATGTTAGACCGTCTTACACCACATAATTTACTTTAGTCACTAAGAATTTTCTCTTTAGATTTTCATTAAAACAAATTTGAGATTTTACGCAAGTTTTATTCTGCGCGGAAACTATAATTGATGTTGATTGATCATGTTGGACTCTTGAAGCGGTATTGTTGATCTTTGATACAGTGTCGCGGGGTGGACCTGTAAGATTCGAACTCCAACACACAAGGCGGTTATAGAGTCCAAGATGAGTGGAGTGAAAAATAGAGATAAAAAAATGTACCTTGAATCTCATGTATCTCGATTATATAAGTTGAATAATTTTGATTTGGTTTTGAATGTTTGTGTTGGATACTTCAATTTCGCCCGCATTGAGCTTTTGGTCGACCTAAAATAGTTGCCCACAAGACTTGTTGGTGTTTCCTCAGCTGGGAAGTCTTTCAAATTTGCAGTTGATATCTTGTCATCAATTTGACCATAAGGAGAAGTGGGAAGGCCACTGAGCAGTTATAAAAGTAATGTGGAACAAGCACATTAAATGTATTTCCTATCATTGAGAAGTTTCGTCAATTTCTCGAGCACATGGCTTTAGACTTGTAGGTTAGGGTATGGAGTTTTTCTCTAGAGCATTCGAGTGCACTTAAGTTGTGAAAAAGATAAAGTGGGAAAACAAGTTCGGTTGTGTTCGTCTAAGTGGCCAGTGTCTTGTATATTTTTGAAAATACTATGGAAAAATCACATAGAATAAACACCTTTAAGAAGCCTCTGATATTTTATTTAAACCACCTAAAAATATTTTTATAGTCTAACTAACTGATTAGGAGAATGTCTGACTGATTCAAAACCTTTTTCCAACTAAATAATTGATTAGATAAACAATAACCTAATCAATTATGTTTTCCTTGATTGAATCTAAAATCAAATAGGACACTCTCTTAATGATTGATAATAACTAAATATCAAAATCTTCCATTTGTTTCTTGAACAATCGATTATTGAAGGTCAATAATCGATTTTCCTAACCGATTATGCCATTGATTTTCCCCATGGTTTGTTTTCAAATTTATACCATGTCTTGGCCTATAAATAGAGAGTTTCTCTATCACTTTTCAACATCCATAAAAATGAGCTTTGATATTATTACTTTCATTTCTCTTATAATTTTTGCTAAATCTCTTGTTTTTCTCACATATATTTAGCCATAGTGCTTCAAGAGTATTGTGGATTCTTAGTGAGGATTGTTGTTCTGGGTGAAGGCTTAATTGTAATTTAACAAGAGTGTATTATCTCTTCTGTAAAACATTCTTCCATAGGAAGTTGTTTTGGTTGCAAGACAAACCATTAAAAGTTGTTGTATGTTTTGGGATTGTCTTAGGAAATCTCTGTTTGGTCAGTTAGTTTCGTCAAGAAGAGAAAGCTCTCTTTTCGTTTGTGAAGATCAACCAATAAAACCTCCACAACAGTTCTTAAGTTCAACCTAGTTAAAAACTCTATCAGTTTGAGATTAGCTTGGTTAAAAACTTAACTTGGTTCATGAGTTCAGCCTAGTAAGACTCAATGTGTTTTAGAATAGTCCGTACAAAATCTCAATTCGGTTCATGGCCATCCTGTGTAAAACCCCATTTGGTTCAGAGGATAGTCAACTCATAATTCCATTTTAGTTCGAGATCATTCCGCGGAAAATCTATTTGTTTTGGAGGATAATCACTTTAAACCTTGTTTGTTGTTTGGTTGGAAGTTAGCCTTAAAACTTCATTTCCTTGTATAAGGAGGTTCATGGTCATATCTATTTAAAGACTTTTAAGTTTATTGGATACTTTAACACCCTAAAAATCCCCCGCATAAATTAAATAAAAATTAGAGTAAAATAAAACACAAACATTATTTAGGATGCTACAAACTCAAGAACATTTTGCGGTGTCAGCTCACAGACCAAACTCAAGTTTCTGAACTACTCAATCAATTCCAACTCTCTAACCATCATAGCATAAATATGCAAAGACTTCTGACTTAAAGCATCAGCCACGACATTAGCTTTACCGGGATGATAATTCAAGTCAAAGTCATAATCCTTCAGAAATTCTAACCATCTTCTCGGCCTCATATTCAATTCCTTCTGATAAAATAGATACTTCAAACTCTTGTGATCACTAAACACCTCAAATTTAGAACCAAAGAGATAATGTATCCATATCTTCAATACAAACACCACTGCAATCAACTCCAAATCATGAGTATGATAATTTCTCTCATGAACCCTCAGTTGTCGTGTAGCATAAGCCACAACCTTACCATCTTGCATCAACACACAACCTAAACCATCAAAGACACATCACAATACACCACAAACGGTTCATTTGGTTCAGGCAGAATCAAAACTGGAGTTGTGGTCAATCTCTTCTTCAACTCAATGAAACTCTTCTCACAGTGAATATCCCACACAAATGCTTTACCTTTGCAAGTCAACGAAAGTGCTAACTTAGAAAAGACTTCAATAAAGCTTATTCTCTTTTAACACTTGCAACACGATTCACAAATGCTCAACATGCTCTTCCCCTAACTTAGAATAGATCAAAATGTCATCAATAAAAACCACTACCAACTGATCCAGATAAGTGTGAAAGATTCTATTCATATACTCCATAAACACACCAGGTGCATTAGAAACGCCGAACGACATCACCAAATACTCATAATGCCCATATTGAGTCCAGAAATCTGTCTTCTAAATATCTTCGTCCTTTACTCGAACCTGATGATAACCCGACCTCAAGTCAATTTTGCTAAACACACGTGCACCCACCAACTGATCCATCAAGTCATTTATTCTCGGAAGTGGATACTTGTTCTTAATCGTCACTTTATTCAATTATCGGTAATCCACACACAACCTCATACTAACATCTTTCTTCTTTACCAACAACACCGGAGCTCCCCAAGTCGACACACTTGGTTTTAGAAATTTCTCTTCCAAAAGCTTTTTCAATTATCTAACAGATAAGAAACTAACTTCTTTCTCATCATCAGGAGCAAGAAACCACACTGATTTATTATAACAGTTGATATGAACATGATGGAACTCCAACTAGTTCATTTCAAGAATAACATCAACTTGTTATAATGAAAGGCAAACTGTGCCCATCCTTAGGAAACACGTCAGGATACTCAACACATCATTGGCCCATCTCCAACCAAAACATTGCCTTCCCCTTCACCAGGAAATAAACAACGAGAACACCTGACCGCTTTCCCTCAAGGATCGCGCCATTTTGCCAACCGAAACTATCCTCGAATCTGACCTCCATCCGGGTTCAGGAAAGACACAACATTCTCAAAATAGCTAAACTCGACAACACTGCACCCTCGCATGCAATAACATGATGTTCCAGCTCTCGGCTGTCGGAACATCCAAGAGAAGCAAACTCTTCTCCCCCACTTGTTTCATTCCCAACCAGCAAATGGAAATCAAAACAAGTATCGACAGTGTTCTCACCCACATGTCGCATACTAGGGAACAAACCTAATTAAGCAACCTAGTCAGACCGACCGACCTGCTCTGATATCACTATGTAGCACCCTAAAAATCCTCGCGTAAATTTAATAAAAATCAGAGTAAAATAAAACACAGACATTATTTAGGATGCTACAAATCAACGACACATGCTCATACATTAAGATATGTAACACATGCATCCTTTAAAAATTATTAATAGTAATAATAAAAATAATAATAATAATAACAAATCATGTCTGAAAATTAACTTTATTAAAGTAGCGGAATATCAACATCAACTAATTATTCAGGACATAATCATGTTTTCAAAATTAACATAAATAACCACAACTCAAGAGACATCCGAAAATTTCCAACCAACATAAAATACATGAAACGTTCCATAACCCCGGTGTTACACATCAGAGAAAACGCCGACACTAAAATATAAAGGAAGACTTCATCTTCCACTCACAACAACTCCTCTATTGCGGGTTATCTGCACGATGCCCGTGTAAAGGTAATATTCAAACAGAAGAGGTGAGATATCATAATTATATAAAGGAAAACATGATAATAAGCAAGCATCTGATTATTACATGCATAATCACCCATTCCACAATATATATCCACACAATCAATACAACCACTATTTAAACACAACAACAAATGCAACCATGAAGCAATGCAATGAGACTCTCAACTCGACTCAATGCATGTTGTACCATCCAGTTCCCTTTTGAATGTGATTCCTATTTTAGAATCACAATTCCCATTGGAATTTCCATTATGTCGCTCACACCTCATCGGGATCACGACCTCCACGATCGCTCACACCCCACCGAGCATATGATCACCTCAACAACAACAACAATAACAACAACACGATTCTACAACTAGAATTCAGATAAGACAGTCACACCCCACCGGGCACACGCCTTATCACACAGCTCGACCTCATGAATGCATGCAACATATTATACATGCAACAACAACATCAAGTACAACGAACAACACCTCCAAAGTCAATGTACTCCGCCAATACTGGCCACCATGCACCAACAGAGTATGCTATAAAAGTCCAGCAACATCAACACACAGCATAATAAGCAACAACAAATGCATGTACGATTATGTAACACCACCACATAAACATTATAATGCATTTCACACCACTTCACAAAAATTATTTAGTTTCTGGTGCAAAAACCATTTTAGAATAAAGATCGTCACGTCCGCTTACTCACGCTTCGAATGACACTTAAATCGGACACCCGGAACTAAAGTTATGAATTTTCAAAGATTTTTCAAAATAGCTCCCAGTGTAACCGGTTACTCCAAATGAGGTAACCAGGTACACCCCTTATAACCATACACCCTTCGCTAGGGTTTTATGGTGTAATCGGTTACGACAATCAAAGTAATCGGTTACACCCTCATAGGATGCCCTAAGAACGCAACACAAACATGGAGTAAGCGGTTACCATAAACAAGGAAATTGATTGCCCCCTCACAAAATTGCCCAAAAATTCCTTTTTAAAGCAGTATAATCGGTTACACCCTAAATGGTAACCGATTACACTGTGCGCAGAAGCATTTTTCTGTAACTTTTCAAAATGAAAAATCACTTATAATCCAACCCTAAACCCCATTTTTCTTACAAATCAATTGTACTATATTTTACTACGAAAATTCACTTTTCAAAGGTTTCAAACCCCAATTTCTTTCCCCCAAAAATGTTCATAACATTGTTCCGACTCTGACTAGTAACCACACACAACAACACAACATCGACATCATGCAACCCTGTCAATTATATGATTCCAACAACAACAAATGCAATAATTCACCATTCCAACATCAGTCACAACATCAACATACCACACATAATTCATCAAGCAATTAATCAATCCAACAATTACCAATTATCACAATGATCATGAATATAGAGAAGAAAATCACAAACCATACATGGCATAATCTACCCACCATCATCATATTAACCCTTAGATAATTAAAACCTCACCCTTACCTTAGAATTCTTGCAAAAGCTTCTTCTACCTCAACAATGGATTCTTCTCTTCTTCCTAACTCTCCCTTCCTTGCTCTAGCTCTCTTCTCAAACTTTCCTTTTGTTTTACGTATCTGGAAACTTCTAATTCTCAACTTCCCTTTTCTATTATTTTATTATAGGATTAATACACATTTTAACTCTTGCCATTTGGGGCGAATTCGAAAAAGGACTCTGTAAAAAAAACACAGATTTCGTCCTTGCCATTTGAAGATTATTTCATTTTGCCCCTTCAGTGCATACAGTCAGCAGAATATGTGACGTGGCACTGCTTTATTAGCTTTTTTTATTTTTTAATATGACGTGTCAGCTTTGTTGGAATTTTTATATTTTTTCTTGGCTTAATTGCAATTTTGGTCCCCATATTTTTATTTTTTTTTAGTTTTGATCCCCCTATTTTAAAATTCGGAATTTGTGTCCCCCTATTTTCAGTTTTTGAGTTTTGGTCCCCCTATTTTAAAATTTGAAATTTTGTTCCCTCCATTTTTTTTTTTTGAGTTTTGGTCCCCTTATTTTCATATTTTTAAACTTTTGGTCCCCTTATTAAATTAGTTCCAAATTGGAAAGTGGACAAAAATCCAAAACAAAACTTAAAATAGGGGAGCAAAACTAAACAAAAATGAAAATAGAGGGACCAAAATTCTGGATTTTAAAATAGGGGGACCAAAACTAAAAAAAACTAAAAATGGAGAGACAAAAATTTCAAATTTTAAAATAGGGGGACAAAAACTCAAAAAAAATGAAAACATAAGGACCAAAATTGCAATTAAGCCTATTTTCTTTTTATTTTAAATACACGCGTGACATTTTTATTATTATTTTATTGATTGCATGTTGAAATGTTAAAATAGCAAAACGTGGCATTTTTCCATGACATTTTGGTTGCAAAGGGACACTTCTTCCACTAGGCTAGCATGTCAAATATATATATATATATATATATATATATATATATATATATATATATATATATATATATATATATATATATATATATATATATATATATATATTACAACATGCATATATTTTACAACATGTAATGCATATGTTACATGTAATATATTTATTTGTTTGCTTCAATTTAAATTATATATTTATAACATATAAATATAATGAATGTGTAATATAAAAATGTTACATAAAATATTTTTTTTTTACATTTCATATATTTAAATTACAGTAACATACAAACATGTAAAATAAATTACATTTTTATTAAATATTTAAAAAATATTAAATAAATTTTATAGCGTTAAAGGTTAAAATATATAAAAAAAATATTTAATTAATAACGTTAAAAAATATTTATATTCAATTGAAATAAACTAAAATAAATCAAAAATATTAATTGACATAAAATAAATAAAATAAAATAAAATATATATTTAAATATATTAAACTGAAATTAAAAATGTTAAATAAATTTTATAACGTTAAATGTTAAAATATATTAAAAAAATATTTAATTAATAACGTTAAAAAATATTTATATTCAACTGAAATTAACTAAAATAAATAAAAAATATGAATTAACATAAATAAAATAAAATAAAATAAAATAAAATATATATTTAAATATATTAAACTGAAATTAAAAATGTTAAATAAATTTTATAACGTTAAATGTTAAAATATATTAAAAAATATTTAATTAATAACGTTAAATAATATTTATATTCAACTGAAATTAACTAAAATAAATAAAAATAATAATAATTAACATAAAATAAATAAAATAAAATAAAATATATGTTTAAATATATTAAACTGAAATTAAACATATTAAACTGAAATAAAATATATATTTAAATATATTAAATTGAATAATATAAATAAATAAAATATTTATTTAAATATATTATTAACATGTTAATTTATCAAAACGTTTAAAAAATTAGTTTAGTTTAATTTAGTTTATATTAATATTAGTTAAAACGTTAATATTAATTTAATTTAGTTTATTAAAACGTTAATATTAATTTATAAATAAAATATTAAAATAAAATTTAGTTTATTAAATTGTTTGAAATGTTGTAATTAAATAAAATTTAGTTTAGTTTATATTAAATGTTAAATATTAAATATTAAATAAATAAACAAATCATAAACACTTTAACATGCAACTAAATTTAGTTTAGTTTAGTTCAGTTAGATTAAGTTTAGTTTATATTATATATAATTGATTTAAATCATAAACAATAAACGCATAGTAGCCTAGTGGTAGGGCAAGCTTCTTGCATGCACTAAGACATGGGTTTAATACTTGGTGTGTCCATTTTTTATCTTTTAACATTTTCAACATTCAAATTATAAAATAATAATAAAAATGTCACGCGTGTATTTAAAATAAAAATATAAAATATAAAAAAATTCCAATAAAACTGACACGTCATATTAAAAAATAAAAAAAAAATAAAAAAGCCAACAAAGCAGCGCCACGTCACAGATTCTGCTGACTATGTGCACTGAAGGGCCAAAATGAAAGAATGTTTAAATGGCAAAGACGGAATATGTGTTTGTTTTTACAAGGTCCTTTTTCGAATTCGCCCCAAATGGTAGGGGCTAAAATGTGTATTAACCCTTTATTATATTATTATTATAACTTAATCCAACTAATTAAATAATAATAATAATAATAATAATAATAATAATAATAATAATAATAATAATTCCAACAATTACTTAATTTAAATAATACCCACCTCATATTATTTAAATGAATATTTACCAACTAATATAATTTAGTTAGTTTTACTCAACGCACCACCAATCTCTACTCTATTGCTCACACCCCCAACATCTTGAAGTCTATTCTTAAGGCCACTACCCCACACTAAGGTAGCTCAACCACACCAATAATACAACACAATTACAATAACACATAATTAAATTACGGAAAATGAATAAAATAAGTTGGGGCGTTACAGATACTCTTAAGAATAGTTCTTGGGGAAAAAGTAGCAAAATTCGGTATGAACCTGTATAAATCCCTAGTGTATCTATATATCCCTTATCTCTTATCTTTATTGTATTTCCACATGTTTTTTGTTGCTCTTTTACTCATTTGTTTTCAAAATATTTTTGAACTTTTATTTTACAAATGATTTTATTTTAAATCAATGTTTTTCAATCCTCCAAAATTCAACCCTCCCCCTTTCTTGTGTATGGAGTCACGTGTCCAATAAATATTTGACTAAAAAATGAAATGGTTCATGGTTCATTTTAATGTTTTAATCGATGAACCTTAGCAAGCAATCAATTAATACATTTAAGAAAGTGGCAATCCTAATCCAAAAAAGGAAAACCTATAACGATTACATGTTTTAATCTAATAAAAGTTCTCCTAGTCGATTAATTAAGAAGTTATTTACCTTTCTCTAATCAATTAGAACATGTCTTTAATGGAGTAGGAAGTGTAAAGATTTTCCCAATTGATTAGGAATACTTCTTAATCAGTTTTCATACAAGCCTTGATATTTTTCAAGTTTTTATAAAAAGATAGGGTTTTAAAAGCTTCTGTGTGTGTGTGATTTCCATAGTTCGTCAAGACTTACTCTTGACTTTTTACATTTTAACTGATCATGTACACACACGTTGTACAATGGACTACGCGGGCTTTCACACTTCTTCTCATTCATAACTATAGAGTTTCATGTTCCTTTTTCTTGATGCAATATTGACTTAGCACTTTAATTGGAACTTGAGTATTCTAAATCACGAGGCTTGATAAAGCTTCTTTGATTGAAGAAATCATCAGAGATTTCCTGACAAAAGATCATCAAAGACATTCATTGAATGTTGTTTAAACTTAGGTGTTGTCGTCCTTAAATTTGGCTTGACATCTTTATCTTTAAGAAAACACCTTAATCATCGTTCCTTCACTTAGGGGTATAATAACTTAATTGTACCAAAAAATAATAACACCAAAATATTAATATAATGTATTCCTAATAAATATAACTTAATGACTAATCAGCTCTGATCACTATAATATTGTAATATCTACTACATTTAAGGTCTCCTACATAGTAACCAAAACTAATTAACATCATGATAAATGTAAAAATAACGATAATTTCTTTTCAAAGAAAAGACAAGTTAAATTACTATTAAAAAACATCGTGAAGCTAAATTGACCCTCTTGGGTTTGAGGAAGCTCATAAGATGGAGGTGTTGAACAAGATACATTATCGATAAAACCACTTGTTAATGCATTTTCGTAAAATGAATATGTAAATTTAAAATAAGTGATACTACATGTAAATTTGAAACAAATGATTTGCACATCGACCAAAATACCATAAATACTTGACTGCATGGCTTTCCTCTAGACATGACATTTTTTTTTTTGTAGTTTGACGTTCAACCCAACTCTTAAGTCACTTTTGTTTCTTAAAACCATGTCATTTCTTGAATACCTTCAGTTGTATAAAATCATGACTTAGAAATGTCAGATTTTCACTAATATGTCAGTCATTGTATATGTTATGTGATCAAAGTTCCATTATTTTCTTATGCGTAACTTCTACACGTTCATCAACGATTATGAGGTACTCTTTGTAGGTAATGCATAGTTTTGTGGTAAACAAGTGTAATATTATCGTATATACATAAAATGGTTATGCTTAAAGGACTCTAGTAAGCTTTCTTCCATCATCACTTAATCCCTAAAACACCAAGATGTATAAGCAAAAGCAAATCTAGGTTCCAAAGAGAGATTTCAGGAAGGCAGTACTACTGAATGCAGCAACTCAAGCAAATCAAAGCAAGGCAGAAGCTGAAGATCCTGCAAGCAAGCAGACAACTTCAGAAGTGCTCTCCTCTTCAACATCCTTTGTGAAGACACACAGAAGAAAGAAGTCTTCTGGATCCAGACGCATAAACAAACTGAGGAAGGATGATTTGGAGTTTGCTAAGGAAGAATGGCAAGATTTTTTAGACAATCTAGACATGTCAGATGATCCTAGGGAGTTCCTTAGGACACATCCATTAGACTAAAAAGATCTAATTGCTTGTAATAGCTTCCTTTTTATTAATAAAATAAGTTGCAAACATTTGAGTTTTTTTATCTATTTCAGATTCTCAGTGAAAAACAAGAATAAATATTAATTAGTTAAAACTGAACACAAGCATGAACAAACTCGGAATTTATTAATAAGATGCTTAATACAAATATTTCAACAACAATACAAATCATAACTATGTAGAAATCTAACATCAAAATCTTTCATAGGTAGATTCAAACTTGTCTCTCCAGATCTTAGAAAAACTTGCCTCAGAACTTATGTTAACCCCTTGCTGAACAAGTATTTCAGAAATAACTCGCCCAAAAGGTATGGAGAAGGTCTTTCCCTTTTTAAAAGAAGAAATAGACCTCTTCAGATGGTCAAACATAACTTAAGGAAGATCAATCTTCAAATCTGAATTAAGAAGTAGAAGCAGATCTTTTTCAATAGGGTCCACTTGGTCTAAATCTCTATCTTTAAGCAGTAAGTTTGAATTCAAAATCTGACCCCAAATAACAACATCAGGAAGAAGATTAGAGACCATTAATGTATTAGATTGATCTACAAAGATATGCCAAGTAGGAAGATAGTGTTCCCAAACAAGAGTTCATGGGATTTCTCCAATTTCCTCACAATTGATCACATTTGCAATCGCTTTAGAGGTTACTGTTATAGAAACACAGTTACTTTAGACAAAATAACATACTCAGAATTCAGCTCAATAATGGAGAAATTGATCTAAAACTCTTTGACAAGACTTGGATAAGTGAAACCACAGAGCATCTCAAAGTATCCATTCCGCCTTTATTTAGACACAGTCTCCCAGAAGTTGAAACCAATCTTAAGCAACTCGTCAAAATCCATAAACTTTTCATTGATGGCAATAAGCTGATTCAAAGGAGAACAAACTGAAGAACTCGTCTCAGGATTGGTTTGGTCAGAACACAAACAAGAGGAAAAGAAGAAAGAGAAGAAGAAGAAGAAGAAGAAGAAGAAAGAAAAGAAAATGAACAAGAATCTTACAGAAATAAGAATCTTGTCAGAAAAAGGACACAATGATGTTTCACAGGACAAGGAATAGTAACAGTAAGTACTAAAAGAGAAAACATCATTACCCAAAGGTTCTTTATCCAGCAGATATTTCAATTCCATCAAATGAGTTTCACCTTTATGAAAGTTTAAGTATTATAAAAGTTTTTAGAAAACTTTTTACTTAAACTGCTAAGACAACCAGAAAAAATATTCTTCTGAATCTCAGAAACTGACAACTTTCAAAATCTATCAACCATAAGAGTCTATTGAGTCTAGACTTAGACAAAGATATCATCTATCAGTAACAAGTCTCTAAGATTCTATTCAGAACTAGCACTTTATCTTAAAACAAGAGTCCTGAGTGATAGATGAATATTGAATTGTCTTCTTTAAATAACTAATAAGCAACAATATCAACACAAAAGTGAGAAAACTATTTTCATACATGTGATCATCATCTGGCTTGATAAGACATTCAGTATAGACAAACACAACAAAGTTCCCTCTTATATCTAAACAAATGTTTCATTGAATCAAAAGATAAGCCAAAAAAGAACAAACATACCATACTCTTTTTTTTTGCCAGACTCGATTCAGTATTCAGACTTGACCAATAGAGTCTGAGCACAACTTTAAGTGGATTATGATTCAATGGCTGTCTAACCACTGATTCCACTACTCTCACCAAATTCAATACCTCCAGTACTTGAATCTGGGATGTTGGCTCTTCTTCCAATCAATGTTGTAAACAACCTTGTGGAAGATGCCTCTGCTTCTTTCCTTGATATCTGTAGCAGATACATTATGATACTCATATTTCTATAAGACCATACATGTAAGTACAAATAGACTCTTCTATGCCTTATATCTCAATCTAATAACAGATCATAAGTCACTCCAGAGTATAAGTCTAGAATGAGATATGATAGGAACAAAATCGTGTTCTAAGCAATGTCAATAATCTCATTATCTTGGAATAAATCTTTTGACTTTGAAATCATTGACAAGCTCAGAACCAGATAGTGTAAGCTATCAGAGATTGACATAAAGCAGGTCAGAGTACTGTCTTAGTACGACTAACAGAGCTCAAAGAGAAATTGAAGATTTCTCATAGAAATGTCTTTTAAAACAACTTCCACGATGGTCCTCAACGAAGAAGTAATGGAGTTTCTTAAGATAACACCTTAAAGAACAAACTCTATATAATCAAATATTTTGAAACAAGATAGCTTTAACAACATCACTTGATTTTCAATACTTAATTTTTTTATTTTAGATCACAGATGCTTCTTTTAATCTGCATCATACACTAATATCAGCTTCAAACGATTAAACATTGAAGAGCATCTGATATTAGGTTCTGGTAGAATTTTCTTCTTGCTTTCAGATTTGGGAAATCAGTTGAAATATAAATATTTCAGAAGCTCTTGAAGTTACTCTTCTATCAACAGATATCACAATCCATTCAGCCAATATGGAAGTCCTTCTGACAAGAAACCTAAGTTTCTCATCATTAGTCATTCTAAAGAACTTAAGCTAAAAATAGAAGGTGATCTGTTGAATTATTTTTCATCATCCAACTTCATTTTTTTCCTTTGAAGACTGCAAGACAAACCTTCAGAACACTGCAGATTTAAAATGTAAACATAAAAACTGTGACTTTAGATTTAAATCAAGGAACAATCTTCTCAGAATTTTCTTGAAAATATTATATGAAGTGTAACTACTTCAAGCTTCAAAAACTGATCCCCACAAACCCAAGCACAAGACTTCAAAGATAGTCCAAGCATCAGACATATCAATGATATTGATATACTCAAAAGTGAGATAGTGCATCTACTAGAATGCAACTACCTCTAAAGATATTCAATATGCATCTCCTGGGTTGGTGAAAGAGATTTTCAAGATGACCATCTTTAACACCATCAACTTCTATAGTAATACCTTTTTCAAGAATATTCTATAGACCTTCAACAACCCTTTATCAAGTTCAATGAGTTAAAAATATGTTTATCTTTTCCATCATTTAAATTCAATAGAATTACCCATTTGAATATGGTAGAAAAAGTCGTATGATATTTTTCATGTGGCACTTGATTCCTTCTTGAAGAAGAAATATACTTTTCTTATTGGATCAATATCTGCACCACTGTTAAGTGTTAAGCACATACCATGCTCTGATACAAATTAAAGGTGTGAAAAGTACACCAAAAGGGGGCGTTGAATTGTGTTTCACATTTTCTTATTATTTAGCTTCTGATCAGAGTTTCAGAATCAGAACTGATGTTCAGATTCTGAGTTAATTCGTTTGGAAGTGGATACAACAGAAGTAAATAAAATAATAGCAGAAGACACAAAATATTTATATTGGTTCCTCCCCTAACTGAGAGTAGTCTCGTCCCCTTGCCAAGCAAGAGCTTTTCATTATAACCACTTCATGATTACAATCGCTTATGCTTCTACATAAGACTTTTACAATTGCTCGGACCAACTGTCTGAGACTTCCCTTGCTTAGAGCACATTTCTAAGACTTACCCTTTGCTAACACCATCTGACTGAGCCACCTGCTCATATGTCTTCTAGTTGAGATTTCCCTTTGCTTAGAACACACATCTAAGACTTCCTTTGCTCACATCCTCTGGCCGAGCCACCTGCTCTTCTGGCCATCCAGACTAAGACTTCCCTTGCTCAAGCTGCACTCGAGACTTCTTGCTCTCGCCCCTCAGACAGAGACTTTCACACTTGCTCAATCAGACTAGCTGAATAAGACTTTCATAGCTCAAGCACTTAAGCAATGAGACTTACGTGGCTTAAGCATCTTGGCTTAAGACTTGTTGCTTGAATCCCAACGAGACAAAACTTTTTGCTCAAGCACATAGCAGGAGACTTAATCTAAACTATTGAAGGCTCAGCAAAATAGAGAACAAGGTGTACATGATGCAAGCATCAGAGGTACGAGAGATCACCATAACAAAGACCTAAAGCACTTAAGATTTCTAATATATACAGGGGTAAGAAATCTTAAGGCTTTTACAATTACAAACTAAAACAGAAAATCTGCATATTACATAAAGTTGATAATTGCTTGATCTTGCTACTCCTTCAACAGAAGAATCCTTGTTAAAATTCAAGCTTGAATCTTCAGCTATATATATAGCCTTTCCAAAAAATAGCCGTTGAGAATGTGACTTCATCAAGTATCTTTGCTTTTGCTCCATAGTACAAGAGACGTTGAATATGGATGCACAATAGATTTTGAATTCGGTGTGTAACACGTTTAACCTTTGAGTCTTCAAGAGGTTCTGTACTAATAGAGCCGTTGAGAGCAGATATCCATAGTACGTACCAGCTTTTCTTGAGCCATGCAATCTTGTAGACTCGAGCTGATAGGCTGATAAGACAATACAGATTGCTTTCAGTAGTACGGATAGTTCACAACTTTATCACCAACTCTGAATGGTATCAGATGCTGATATACAATTATTAAGTGTAGAAACTCGTCTGAATGCTGAGGCCTTCAGTTCAGAGTCTTTGTCAAACCACACTAGAAATTGTTCTTCAGACTCTGCCACCAGAAGTTAGCAATGAAGCAACTCCAAGTGTGCCTAAGTAAAACAGATTATGATTATTTATGTACAAGAACAAGAACATGAATAAATAAAACACACATCAAATAAACCATTGGTCTTTTAATACTTTTGTTATCATCAAAACTAAAAGAGAAAATGTCAAGAACAAATCTTGTTCTAACATATTCGAGTTATCTCCTCAACCCTAGAGTTGAGTTATTTATAAAGGTTCTTGCGCCTGGATTTGGGGATTCTTGGGATGTAATAACCGCTCTAGTTTGACCAGAGAAGATGTTTATTATCAATTTTCTAGGGAATCATGACCAAAACCTCATATAGATGCGGTTATAGACTATGCACACATAACTCCCCCACGTCTTTCATCAGGGCGAGTAGCTAGCGGAGTGAATGGTTATATCTGAGTGTCATATTCTAGGACAATCACCTTATAAGACTTGGCCCAATATCGTCTTGTCATGAGCATTTTTAAATATATCACTGCTCATATCATTCATTGACTTCCCGTCAATATTTGTTGATGTCATAATTTATCATACTACCAAGTAAAGAACTTGAAAAATTGAATAACATAGATAAATAATAGAATGAGTAGTTATATTAAACAAAACATACATCTATAACTATATATAAAGGGGATACATCATTTTGGAGTGGCCTATTTTACTTCCTAAAATACCCTTTATTTATTTTTATTTCTTAATTACCCTCAACTTCCACTCAAATAACACTGTGTAATGTAGACAAAAACTGTTTTTTTAATGTTGATAACCAATAGAAAAGTTTAAAAAATATAAACTGCCATGTTTATGAATATTTTAATATTACCTTTCAATACCACCCATGTTTATCCCAAAACAAAATAAATTTCTCAACTCTCATTTCATTTAATACAGGATTCATACAAGTTTCATTCTCTTATTCTTACCACTCATTTCATTTAATATAGGATGCATATGTGTTTCATTCTCTATTTCTTACAACTGATACAACATAGAATCTGGAAAAGGGAAAGTTGCACTATCAGAACTAATTCTTAATTTTCCTTCATTATTGCATAGAAATTTATATTCCTTTCATTTTTAATTCTTTTTTCTTTTCCTTTGATACATGAAATTTATTTCTTTTTGGTCGATGCAATAAAAAATTATTCATTGAATCTTCTCATGATCTTATTCAAATTTGATGAGATATTCATATTGCTGTTAGACGTCAGGACATCGCTCTTAAATAATATTATTCAAACTAATCAAATTTTTTATAAATATACACAATATGTATATTATATTATTTAATTTTTCTAATATATACCATCAATTTCTTTCTTTAAATGGTTAATTTAATTATGCTAATTGTTTTATTTTGAAGACAACTTTTCCTGCCGTTTCATTTTCCTTAGATTTAGAATTTCCACATTTGATTATTTAATACACACATCACGTTTAAGACTCTCTCTCTTTCTCTCTCCCAGTTTGTTAGTTTTTCCACGTATTTAGCAAAATAACTACTATTAATTTTTATTTTGAATTTTGTATACAATTATTTTTCTTTTTCTATTAAATCTTTTAACTTTTAATAAAAAATTTCTTCAAATAGAGCAATGGACAAATAAAGATGGAGAACATAGAAAAATAGAAAGGCTTTTGATTCAAGGTAGTTTTTAATAATTATTAGTTAATTACTAAAATAATTTTGATTTCAAGTACTTTCTTTTGTATAGTCAAAATTTAATTTATACTATATTTTTGTAATTGAATTTTTTATATATTTTAGCAGTGGCTTTTATTTATAAATGGTTTTATTTTTATGATACTTCATTTGAGTTGATATCCATTTTTTTCACCCAGTATTTCACATTTTTAAAAGAGAAAGAAAATATTCAAATCCGTTGTAAAAGTATATAATAAGTAATATAATTTTTATATTTTTCAATATATATCTTTTAGAATAGGATAAAATTGATATTATGAAATCATAAAACATATGCATATGCTATTGGTATTATTTATGTAATATTTACCAATGTTCAAGTCACTATGATTTAAAGTTCTTAGTTGTATGATAGTAATGGTTGGAATTTATTTTAAATAGTAATGGTTTTAATTTTTTAGGCGTGTTTACTAAAAAACAAACAAATAAGATATATTACCAAGTTTACACACAAAAATATTCGTTTATATTTTGACGCGTTAGCGAACTAAAAAAAGCGGACAAACGGGCACGGGAGTGTCCGTTTGAACGCTAGTACATACATAAAATTAGAAAATAAATACAATATGTTTCTTTGTTTTGTCTAATTGATAAAAAGGAAAAACCACAACAACTAAAAAACAACTTGGATGAAAAAATTGAAAAAGAGTTAAAAGACAGCAACTTAAAATATTCTGTTTCTTGCTTTACAATTTTCTTAAGGTTTTATGTTTCTTTCCCTTAAAATCAACAAATCAAGAAGGAGTCGGAAGCTTATTATACACTGATAGTAACAAAGAAATAAATGATTACTTCAACCAACAAGGAGCTAGCTGAAAGCTTATTATGTTAAATTATTTATTCAACCAATATATAAATACTGTTCAAAAATAAACTCATCACAAAATAGAGACACTGATGAAAGCAAGAGAAAATAATCTATCGGTATTAGTTAACAAAGGCGACGTGACACCATACATTAATAGACTCTACAAGAGAGTTAGCACTCACACTCGCGTTACTAATAAAGGCTTATTCATGATCGTATACGTATAGATAAAATAAACTATAGTGCTTACTAGTTACTATACCTATATATATAAACTAAAGTGCTTACTAGTTACTATGTAGTAAAGTATCCTTATACTCTTCAACAAGACCTTAAAAAAATAGTGTATTTAAAAGTTATACAAAACATTATTACGATTAAATTGTATTTAAACAATTATTCTTTTTACTTTTTCATAACTAAATTTCGATTACTTGCACATGTAAGTCTTTCAATTAAAATTAAGACTGATCTAATTCTCTTATAATAATTTTTAAAATTAAGAAGATTTAAACAAAAATACAATTTTTTTTAACGCTTTAAATTTGATTAAATATTTAAATATATTTTCATCATTCAATTTTATGTTATTTTTTATAAAATTTATATTAAAATAACTTTAAATTTTAATTGTCAACAATTTTAATTGTCTTTTTCTCACCGAGTATCCCTACTGGTTAATCTTACAGTTATTCTCTCTTTTTCATTCTCTTTCTAATTTCATTCTCAACAACCGTTATTAAACGCGGTCCAATTATCCCCAATATAACAACAACCCATTTCCAAATTCTTCTCATTCTCACTTTGATTTCTCTATCAAGTTTCTCACTTTCCACTTTCTCCTCAATCCATTCCTCAATTCCTTCCTGGGTTTTCAATCAATTTCAAGTTTTCATTCCTCTGTTTCACCAATTTCAAAACCCTAAAATTCCCAAGTGAAAGCTTAATTTTCTGTTCCCGGAGTGTTAAATCACTCATTCTCGGAAATTTTCTGAAATTTTCCATCTGGGTATTTTAATTTACTGAAAAAGTTTTCAAATTTGACAGAAAATTTCCATTTTCTGTTAAATTTGATAACTGGGTCAGTGATTGTTTTATGTTTATACTATAAAGAAGCTTCTGTGATATTTGTGTTAAGCAACAATGCGTTTTACAACAGAATATCTAGGTTCTTCAATTCTGAATCTACGTAGTACTCAAGTTCACTCTATGGAAAATTCAAGCTTAGACCAAGAGCTTAATTTGTTTCAGAAACATGTTACTGAAAGGTTCAATGAACTATCTTCAGTTTCCAACAATGATTTGTTGTCACTTTCTTGGGTTAGGAAGCTTCTAGATACATTCCTTTGTTGCCAAGAGGAATTTAGAATGATTCTTCATAACCATAGATCGAAAGTGTGTAAACCACCTTTGGATCGTTTGGTGAATGAGTTTTATGAGAGGAGTGTGAAGGCATTGGATATATGCAATGCTATTAGTGATGGTGTTGAAATAGTTAGACAGTGGGAGAAGCTATTGGAGATTGTTCATTGTGCTTTGGATCATAAAAGAATCATTAGTGAAGGCAAATTTCGACGCGCTAAGAAAGCTCTTGTTGATTTGGCTATTGGTATGCTTGATGATAGTAATGAAGATTCTAGTAATGTTTTTTCATTTGCATCTAGAAATAAGTCATTTGGTAGAAACAATGTTGATAGAGATCGTCATGATCGACGCGATTCATCTGCATTTGGTCAATTTAGATTGCTTTCGTCGAGTGTATCAAGCAATTGGTCAGCTATTAGACAATTACAAGCAATTGGGAACAATCTTGTTGCTTCAAATGGTATTGCATTGACTGTATATACAATGAATACAATTTTGTTGTTTACAATGTGGTCACTCGTGGCTGCAATTCCTTGTCAAGATAGGGGACTACATCTTAACTTTTCAATTCCTCGGCAACTATCATGGGCGGCTCCGGTAACGTTGCTCCACGAGCGTATTTTGGAGGAATCAAAGAAGACGGAGATGAAGAACTCATGTGGTCTTTTGAAGGAGATTCAGAAGATTGAAAAGTGTACTAGGGTGATGAATGATTTGGCTGATTCTTTGCAGTTTCCTTTGAGTAAAGAGAAAGAAGATGAAGTTAGAGTTAAAGTGGAAGATGTTGTGAATGTTTGTGAAGGTTTGAAGGATGGATTGGATCCTTTGGAAAGACAAATTAGGGAAGTGTTTCATAGAATTGTTCGCGGTAGAATGGAAGGGCTTGATTCTATGTATAGATATTAGATAGTAACAAAACATCATCAATGATTTTAGATAAGATTTGAACTATGTCTAGTAAAATTGCAAAGTTAGGTTGATATCTGAATCAAGTTGATAGTGTGATTTGTGATTTACTAAGAAAAGTGACAATTGTGGATAAGAAAACAACCACAAAAGATGAATTGGATTTGTAAAGTGTGGTTTACTATTAACAGATACATTCAATGTTTAGAGTTTAGATTTTGAATTAGGCTTTTATAATCTATGCTAATTCTCTTCGTGATTATGTATGGATGCATTTTCTTGTGTGACTTTGTTGGAAGTTTTTTTCATGGTGGTGTTCACTACATTTCATATAGTGATTTCTTATGAAAACTCTAAAATGTCTTTTCTATTTTCTGATTCTGATCTTTAGATGCATTCATTCTTCAACAAAAATCACTACACTTTATGACTGATGCACTTTATTTTTGTCACAAAATTAGTTCGGATTCCAATCTTTGTATCATAGACAGGATTCCAATATTTGAATTTGCCATTTGACAATGTGTTCACCCTTTGTCAATAAGATAGAAGAAATTTGACATCCTATTATATATCAGTCTCACAATAAACCATATACATTTGTCATTCAATAATAAAATCTATATATATATATATATATATATATATATATATATATATATATATATATATATATATATATATATATATATATAATGAGGGGGGTATGCCTCCGTGGAGGTTAATGTGAAATTGGTGTTTAAAAAATTAAATGTGAGAGAGAACCTTATTAAAGGTTGACCATGAATAGTAAAAAAGTCAAATTTTGAATAGTAACTTATCATGTGGAAGTTTAAAAATAATGTGTAAATAAGGGGATTATGCCCTTGACCTGGTAGAGAGGTCATCTTTTATTGAGAGAATTAAGACATAAACTTCAGAATATTCTTTTAAAATTACATATTTGTGGTAATTTAATAAAGGATGATTTGCAGGATCACTATTCATGATTTGCAAATGTACGGCCTTAAGTTCTTGTTCTAATCTTTTATGAATCTGTCTGAGATTTTTTAAGCAATTTCTATTTATGACTTCTGTCATTCAAAATAGAGATTATCCTCTGGATAGAGTGTAAAGATCTTTTTTAATTATTGTAATCATGGTTTCAAACATATTAATATGTCTAATAATTTCAAATCTTCTTACTATTAAATCCATATAATCATGGTTATTTAATCTGTATTCAATCATTCTAAGTTCTTGTTTTAAATTCTTAACATAATTTCTATAATCTTTTAATTCTAATTTTTCTTTGGTTAAATCCATTTCAGAGTATAAAATTATCCTGAAAAATAATTTTAAGCGGAATTTAAAATAATACTACTACGTGGGAGCAAATGAATGAGCAATAATATGAGGAGGCTCGGCCTTCCAATGTTATGATGCAATAAATAATGAAGAAATATAAGGAAAGAATAATTAATCAGTTTCATATGCATCTTTTTCATAATTTATTTCATTATCAAAATCATCGGGATTATAATTTCTAAAACTCATTGTGACTAATGGGTTAATTTGTCTAGGGTTTCTCATCCTATAATTTATCCTTGAGGAGTATCCATAGAAATGAGCGTCGAAATATCCTAGATAATATGAATTAGTTGTGAATTTATTTAACTCTCTAATTTTGCATCTTAATTCATGTTCTTCAAAATCTTGTTCAATTGTTACTTGAATTTCTTGTAAAAAAATTTTCTCTTGAAAATAAGCAAATTTTAATTTTTTGATAATGATTTTCATTAAATCTGGGTATGGAAATTTTTTGAATAAACATAATATTTTTTCATCAAATTCTTGGATAGTAATGATGTCAGATATTTTGCTGTTTGAATTTGGTTCAGAATACTCTACTCCAAAATTATTAGTGAAAAATTTTTGTGTTGTAAAATTTGAATTTGGGTAATAATTTTCTAGTTCCATAAAATTTTATTTATTTTCTTAAAATTTTCCTTCAAAATTATTTGACAAAATATTCCTTCTTCTTAATGTTCTTTTGAGTTATATGATCTAAAAATTACTTATACATGATAATCTAAGTTTAGTTTTTAGTTTACTGAAAATCTTTTTAGGATAATGATCTAATATTAACTTAGGCGTGATAATCTAAATTTAATTTTAAGGTTATTGAAAATCTTACGCTCAACTTCTAGTATCTCACCTTGTCATCCCTCACCTACTACCACAGAGTTCTTCCAGAGACATCTCTGCGTCAAAAACCTAAGATCTAAGAATCTTCATCCTAAGCGGTAGTCTCCTTTTGATTTCCCTAAACGGATTATCTTCTTAGATTATAACGGTTTCATTCGGCTCAAACAGGACTTACGTCTTTTGATAGTAAAATAGCGAAGATAAACAATAAACATAAATTTAAACTCAGATTATAAAGCTTAAGTCTTTAAGAGATTATGCCTATTAGATTAACAATAAATCTTAAACTAAACTAAGATTATAGAGCTAAGTCATAATTAGATCATACCTCTTTGGAACAATTAAGAAGTCAGAATATGGTTTAGTGTGAAAGCATAATTTTGTAAAGAAAATAATTTAAATGCAAAATTACTTTCATATATTAGAGAGAGGTTAGGTTGTTCTTCTTGCTGGTGGTTTGTACATGTGTTGTGGTTTTTCCGTGTTTTTTTACAAATGAGAGAGCTTCCTTATATACAAGAGAGGAAGACTCTAGACACCACTACGTGTAAAGCAAGAGAATCAGACTACATCCTTGAGCACTATTTGCTTTAGGACTAAGTAGTTAGTGGACAAACTACTTTACAAAAAGTAAACAAAAAGAAGATAAAGTAAAGCATTATTTGCTTTACAGCTAAAAGGGAAAGAAAAAGCTACAATTGATAAGATTCCTTATCTGTCAGGAATCCAATTTTCCATTAATCTCGCCTTTCTTGATGTCGGCAATAATTTCATGTCTGATAGTGATCACATGACTCACATGGTTATGGGTCAATCATGATCGTTGATCTATCTTGAGATGATCCGGAGGAACCAGGTCTCTTAGTATGGCTTGTATTCCTTCGTTTGTAGGCTTCCACCAATTTGGGTCTTGAATGCTTGACTTCAAAGGTGAAAAAGCAATGTTTTGCTATTTCAGAATTGGTGTAAATCTTGTCGGACTTGTCTTCCCTAAGCAAATTCCTTTCTTCCATTTTGTCTTTAGACCAACCAAAGTCTTCAGATATTAATTTTGCTCTTGCGAGTTCAATCTGTTGGGACATGTCTTCTAATTTAATGGTTTTGGGACCTGAATTTTGTACTTGAAATTCTTCATACTCCATGTCAAATTCATTAAAATGAATCCAAATCATGTGCACACAAGGATAATTTTTCTGAAAATCTGGATATAAAGAAGTAATTTCTAATTTGGCCTTTTGTGGAAATTCTGATGTGACTACCTCCATAGTGTCTGCCAAGAATGGTGGTAGGTATGGTATGAAATCATATAACGGAGGAATGTTAATGGTGCTTAATAATCCATGTTTGAGTAAATTGGTAAGAGTTACGTTGTAGTCTCTTACTTTAAATGGTTTAAAGGTAGGTAGAGAAATTCTGGCCTTCCTTATTGCTGAATCAAGTTGACAAAAACATTCACCATCTTGATTTTCTGGGCAACTTTCAAACATACTTTGGCATGATTTGTAGTTGTTAAATACAAAACTCCATTCTGTTGAAATTCCGTTGTGAATTATCTTGTTGTTGCAAATTTGGGCTAATGTGTCTTGCAATAAAATGAATGTTGACAAATTTATTTCTTCTTCAGAAATTTTCGGTTGAGCTGGTATAACTGGTTTTCCCAGAATTAATAATTTTGTATCGGCCTTTTGGACCTTTGTGTTAATCAATGTATCACTAAAGGACTTTTGCTCCTTTGGTGGAATTTG
This sequence comes from Lathyrus tuberosus, assembly GCA_022829125.1. Classification (NCBI taxonomy): domain Eukaryota; kingdom Viridiplantae; phylum Streptophyta; class Magnoliopsida; order Fabales; family Fabaceae; genus Lathyrus; species Lathyrus tuberosus. Next base: position 3,237,338 of record JALAZF010000233.1, read on the forward strand.
AGGTCTTAGAGAAATCTCTTTCCCTTTACCATTATCATTTGTGTTTTGCAAAAAATTACAGGAATTTCAGACATTACATACATTACCAGGAGGGTAAAACATTACATACATATGTATATGTATATATATATATATATATATATATATATATATATATATATATATATATATGTATATGTATATACATATATATGTATGTATACATATATATATATATATATATATATATATATATATATATATATATATATATATATATATATATATGTATATGTATATATGTATACATATATATATATATATATATATATATATATATATATATATATATATATATAATGTCATAATCAATCAAAGTAAATGTTTGTGCTAAGATGGCTTGTAAAGTTGCCATATGAGAGGTGCCATCAACTAACTTACCTCTAGTTATGACATCTCTACCAACAGCCATAATGCGGTAACATGTAATTAACACATCAACGACATAGTCCACCCTCACATGCTCTTCCTCTAAGATCTCCTGATGAGCTCATTGTAACGCCTCAGACTGCTTTCAGGATTATCGGCTAAACCCACAAACCAACACAAGTCTTTTCAGCATGATTTGTCCTCACTTGCACGCTTTTCGAAAAACTTCTCAGAAGGTCACCCATCCAGAAATTGCTCCAAGTCAAGCACACTTAACTATGGAGTTCTTATGAACGGGCTACCGAAAAGAAGATACATCTTGTTGGTGGTATATGTAGTACCAATTAATCCTTACTAACCTTTATCCAACCATGCAGTCCCATACCTACACAGCCTCATGATCTCTTTCATTCTGATGTCATGCCTCGTGCACCGACAATCACTCCCTCGCCCTCAGGTGTTACATGTAACCACTCTCCGCCCTCTTCGGCCTCGTGTATTACATTAATCTCAGAGGATCTCTCTCTACATCTGGTGTCATGAAAGGATGTGACACTCTATAAAATCATTGGATGTAGACGTATACCGTACTCCATGGAAGAAAATTTGACACACATTGTACATTCTCTAGGTATACTTAGGATATATCCAAACTGAAACAGGACTGCTTCAGGTAGATGGGGGTACATATGTTGAGACCCAAAGACTAGCCATCAAATTAATATCATCTACTACGATGTAGTCAAGAGAAACATGAAATGACTTGGTCGCCTAATTCCCTCTGAGCGGGATTATTGAGCACGTATGTGGCAAGGCTCTCAGAGTAATTATCCACATATGTTCGACGATAAGACATGGAAAATATTGGTAGATCCATGCCTAAAAATGGTTCAAATGAAATATTATTAAAAGAATAGTGTAGCATAGGTATTATGACATTATTTTTAGTAAAGGTGCAAACAAATTACCGTAAATAGACAGTTGTATCCATTAAACTGTCGAGTCTTCCACATACTACCTTCAACTAGTTTGGAGTAGAGGTACACCAAATAAGAACCCCCCCTCCCCCAACTATACTCGTGGATCATATCCAAGTTAATAAAATATATGAGGTAGATAACATCAACATGGGTTACACTTTTGTCCACAACAATGGACGTGTCGACCAAAACTAAGAGGTATGACCTCAATGCAAACACTTTTGGGTATGCAACCCTAAAATCATCATCATCATCCTCCACAACTGCAACGAGGTGGTACTTATTCATATCCACCAAGAATAAGAACCTAGCATGACATCCTTTGGTGTCATCTAACTCCTATTGAACTTTTCTTAGGCCAGCACCCAATTATGTCTAGTGCCTCACATCTTGTGGTTCTGGAGTAATTTAATAATTTCTCCCCATATGAGTACATGAAGGTGGCATGAGACATCATCAAGTGTGATGAACATCTCACCTATCATAATATGAAATGACGACATTTATGCATGTCATCTCTCCACAAAAGCAGAAAATAAACCATAGTTAGTATAACCATAGCCATCCTTGCATAAATCATGCAACCTAGATAGTTGCATGACATATTGGAACTATGGCTCATTAGGTTGTTCCAGCCTTGTAACCTCTCTACCGTGGTTTATCCACTTCTGAGGCAAAGACGAGCTTCAAGGGCAGCAGCACACACGTGAATTCACGAAGATGGTATCAGAGACCCGTGAACCCATAAAGACGATCCCTCACCAAAAAAAAGAAGTCTCTCCAATAAAAAACCATGAGGGTCTAGCTTTCTCCCTACTGACAGAAGTATGTTGGGACACTCTACCATGTCTCAAACTTTCTTGGTCGTCATACATTTTATCTGCAATCAAATAAGCTCAACAGAGATATCTCATAACATGAAATAGACACAAGATGTCAAACAAAAAAATCAAATAGCATGAAATTCGGATTTCAATCCCTGGATTAAAGGTTTGGATTGTACAATCTAGACTCCATGCGAACCAGAACCAGAACAGAGCATGAACCTTATAAGCTATAGTCCTTAAAAACTCAATGTAAGATAGTTTAGAGCAAGCACAACAAACATTTCTATTGCATTTAAGCCTAAACTATAATATGTATATTTTATTTAGATAATGCATGCATTTGAAATTTCAAAAAAGGAAAGATAATGGGCAACTTACCAATGCGTAGAAGAAGAGCTTCAAATAAGTGCAATGCAGTAGTGTAGAGACATGACAAGCTTCAATGCAACAAATAGAAGCCATGAAAAGGCTTGAAAATGAAGAGAAATTGTTATATAATTGCTTTTGAGCACACTCTCTTTGTTTTCTCTATTTTTTATCTTTTGCAGAAACGGAAATGTGTGAAAGGAATGGGAAAAGCACGAGTTTACTTAAACAACAATGTTCGAATTCCAATCTTCAGATGAAAACCGTACTTTAGAATCCTGCGGGATTGGGAAACACTATTTTTTGGTGAGATTTGAGTGACTTGCACAAGGTTGAAGATGAACGGAAATGGTAGTCTGAGCACCAAGCTTCTAGTGTTTGGTGGCAAGAACTGGAATCATTGGATGATTCAGATGCGTGTGTTGTTTGGCGCTTAAAATGATCTTGATCTCGTCAACGATGGTTACATTTCAGTTGCACTTCCAGAAAATGCAACTGATGCGTAGAGAAATGCTCAGCGTGATCTGAGGAAGAAAGATCAAAAGGCGTTGTTTTACATTCATCAGTGCGTGGATGTGAACATGTTTGAGAAAATCGTTGATTCGACGACATCGAAGGCTGCATAGGACACACTGGTTAGGTGTTACGGTGGTGACACATCAGTGAAGAAGGTGAAGCTTCAGTCTCTACGAAATCTGTATAAGAATCTTAACATGAAGAACAATGATAAGGTATCTGAGTACATCTCCAGAGTGATTCTGATCACGAATGAGATGAAAGCTTATGGAGAAACCCTTTTTGAATAAGTAATCATTGATAAGGTATTAAAATCCCTTACTCCTCAGTTTAATTAAATTGTGGTAGCAATCGGACATTCTAAGGATTTAAACACCATGAGAATTGAAGAGTTGTAAAACAGTCTATAAGCATAAGAGTTGCGTCTGACTGAGAGAACTTTTGAAAGAGAAGTAGAGCAGCAGACTCTAAAAGAAGCTTCTGGTATGAAGCATTAGAAGCAGTCTTGGTCAGAAGCCAGGAGAAGATCTAATGGTGTTTAGAACTCAGAAACCTCAACTTCTGATAGGCAGAAGAATGCTCAAAAGGGAAAAGAGAGGTATGACAAGAAGAAGATCCAGTGCTACTGTTGTAAGAAGTTTGGCCACTCTGCTACTGATTGTTGGTCAAACAAGGAAAGGAAGTCAAAAGAAGAAAACGTAGCCAGAAGAGATTTTGATAATGAATTTGTGCTACTGATGGTTTCTGAATCTGATGCTATGAATTTGACAGACTGGTGGTATATGGACACTGGCTGCTCAAATCATCTTACTGGAAATAAGAAATGGCTGGTTGACTTTAACTCTGGAAAGAGGACAAAGATCAAATGTGCTGATGATAAATACCTCAACGCTGAAGGTATGGGAAATGTCATAGTCGTTCTGAACAATGGGAAAACAACACTGATTTAGAATGTGTGGTATGTACCTGGCATGAAAAGCATTTTCATGAGTGTAGGGCAACTAATTGAGAAAGGTTTTTCAGTTACCATGAAGGAAAATCTTTTGAAGTTGCGTGACTGTAATCAGAAGCTCATTATGGAGTCAGAACAGGGAAGGAATAAAACATTTAAGGTGAATGTCAGAACTGCAGACTCTGAATGCCTTAGTGCAACAAGTGTTATGAAGGAATGTGGGTTGTGGCACAGAAGATTTGGTCATCTGAATTTCAGAAGCTTAGGGCATATGAATTTGAAGAAGTTGGTACATGGAATTCCTACAATTAAGAAGCCTGAGAAGTCATGAATAGTGTGCATGAAAGGAAAATAACCAAGATTGCCATTTGCATCAGAAGTAGCTTCAAGAGCAAAGCATGCCTTGGGAGTAGTGCATTCGGATGTGTGTGATCCATTTCCAGTAGCATCGATTAGAGGGAACAAATACTTCGTGTAATTTGTTGATCAATTCACAAGGATGACATGGGTATCCCTTATAAAGTTCAAACACGAGGTGTTTTATGAATTCAATAAATTCAAAATGAAGATTGAGAATCAGAGTGGTCAGACTCTGAAGATTCTCAGTATCGATGATGGAGGTGAGTATAACTCCACTGAGTTCAGAAAGTTCTGTGAGGAGAATGGAATTGAGTGAGGTTACTGCTCCTTATACTCCTCAACACAATGGTCTTATTGAGAGTAGAAATCGTACTTTGCTTGATATGACGAGAAGCATGCTGAAGGAGAAGAAGCTTCCTCACACCTTATGGGGAGAAGTTGTTGCCACCGCAGTATATGTACGCAACAGATATCCAACGAAGAAACTGAAGGAAATAGTTCCTATTCAGAAGTGGACTGGAGACAAGCAAAGTGTTAGCCATCTAAAGGTGTTTGGTTTTGTATGTTACAAACACGTTGCATAAGCCAGAAGACAAAAGTTGGATGATAGAAGCAAAGTGATGTTACTGGTGGGGTACCACAGTACAGGTGCATACAAGCTTTATTATCCAGAAACTAATAAAGTTGAATTCAGTAAAGACGTCATTGTAAATGAATTAGAAGCTTGGGATTGGAATAATTCTCAATCCAACTCTGGTGTGAGAACTTCTGAAGAAAAGTCAGAATTAGAAGTTTATGAAGATGAGTTATAAGCTGGAGAAGATTTTGAAGATGGAGTAGACTCTGAAGGAGAGTCTAACTCTGATGGTGATTCTGACTCTGAAGGAGACTCAGAAGGTGAAGATGATTATGATTATGATTCTGATTCTGGAGGTGATTCAGATTCTGGGAATATTCCAGACTCTGGAGGTGGTCAAGGTTCTGGAGGAGGTCAACCTTCTGAAGATAGAACTTTTGGGGTTCCAACATTCGAAGGACATTCAGAACGAGGTCAGAGGCCACAGAGAGTCAGAAACATACCAAGAAGGTTTTCAGAGTATGACATGTTACGAGATACTGAAATAGACTCAGAGGGAGAGGTTATTCGGTGTGCCATGGTAGTAGACTATGAACCAGTAAGTACAGAAGACACCCTCTAAAAGAAAGTTTGGTTGAAGGCCATGAAAGAAGAACTTGAGGTTATTGAAAGAAACAAGACTTGGAAGTTAACTAAGCTTCCAAAGGACAAGAAATCCATCAGCGTCAGATGGATTTTCAAGGTGAATCTAAAGCCAGATGAATCAATTGGCAAACACAGAGCAAGGTTAGTAGCAAGAGGATTTCTACAAAAACCTGGGTTGGATTATTGTGAAGTGTTTGCACCTGTAGCGAGACATGAAACAATCAAACTGGTGATTGAAATAGCTGCTAATAGGAATTGGCTTCAGATGCATTTAGATGTGAAATCAGCATTTCTGAACGGTCTATTACAAGAAGAGGTATATGTGTCACGACCTCCTGGATTTGTTAAAAGGAATCAATAAGGGATGGTGTACATATTACATAAATCTTTGTATGGATTGAAGTAAGTGCCCAGAGCTTGAAATCTGAAGATTGATTCATTTTTCAAGGAGCAGGGGTTTCAGAAATGTGAGATGGAGTACGGTGTTTATGTTCAGCATACCTCTGAAGGCAATATGATTATGGTGTGTCTGTATTGATGATATATTGCTGACAGGGAGTTCTAAAAAAGAGATAGTCAAGTTTAAGAATGTGCCGATGAATAAGTTTGAAATGAGTGACCTCGAAAAAATGACATGTTTTCTAGGGATGAAGTTTATGTACTCTGAGAAGGGTATCATCTTACATCAGCTGAAGTATGAACTTGAGCTTTTGAAGATATTTAAGCTGCAAATTGTAAGGCTACTGTCACACCTTCAGAAACCAATCGCAAATTGGATTCTGATTGTGAAGGTGAGGATGTGGATGTTACAACATTCAAACAGTTGGTTGGTTCTCTGAGGTTTCTGTGTAATACTAAACCTGATATCTGTTATGCAGTTGGAATGGTTAGTAGGTTCACGAGTAAATCTAAGTGGTCCCATTATCAAGCGAGTGTCAGGATTCTAAGGTATTTCAAGGGAACTCTGAAGTATGAAGTGTTATTCTCTTCTGGAAGAAAGACTAATTCAGAGCTGATGAGTTACTCAAACTCTGATTGGTGTGGAGATAGAGTTGACAGAAGAAGTACTTCTGAATATTTGTTTAAGTTTCTGGGAGGTTCTATTTCTTGGTGTTCTAAGAAACAACCTGTTGTTGCACTGTCAACGTGTGAAGCTGGGTACATCGCAGATGCTGTATCTGCATGTCAAACTGTATGGCTTCTGAATTTGCTGCAGGATCTGAAGATCAAAGTACACAAGCCTCTGAAGTCGATGATTGATAACAAGTCTGCAATCAATCTTACCAAGAACCCAATTCTGCACGGGAGAAGCAAGCATATTGAGACAAAGTATCATTTTCTGAGAAGTCAAGTCTAGAATGGAGTGCTAGAAGTTGTGCGCTGTAGTACCCAAAAGCAGCTGGTAGATGTTCTGACGAAGGTGATCAAGACGGATCAATTTCTCCACTTAAGGGATGAAATTTGTGTTGTTAGTTTTGATTAGGAAATCCTAAATTAAGGGATGATATTTAAGAATAATTTAGTATTTTAGTATGTTGTCTATGTGACCCTAGTATTTGTATATAAATAGACTAGTGGTAACTGTCATTTATTTCATCATATCGTTTTTGTACCTGTCATTACAAAGCAATAAATATTCTCTCATTCTTTTTGTTTTCATCTTGTTGTGCACTAAAAGTATTTAAACTAAATATATCTTACCACCTATATTGGAAATATATCTTACCACAAATATTGGAGTCGCTTATGACAATAGGCACATATTATCCACCAACGATCCTTGAAATTGTCTCAACAAAATTAACAACTGCTTGGAGTGCATTAGAGTTCGGCCACTCTATAAGTACGAGTTTCACCCCTAGTATGATCACACAGCTGGTCCACTCATCTACTATATGTCAACACACTATTAAAGAATCTTTGCAGGAATATCACCTTGCGTCTAAAGAAACAATGAAGTTAAGAGACTAAGAGCATTCACATTCATCACTTTGGTTCATTAAATGGGACCCACACAATTTTTTATATTATATTACACTATTACATTTTTTAACCAACCCAATTACATTTTTCAAATATCCATATAACTCATCAAAAACTCTAAAATGGGTCCACCAAATCCTATAATATACCCTATAGTTATATTAAATAAATAAAAAAATTGAAACAAGTGATGCTATTTATCCATGTTGGCAGTTAAAAACGTTCTCTGGCTGACAAACAGTTACAAACTAAGTAATGTTATTTTTTCTCAATTACCCATCATACTCTGACATGGAACCTTGAAAAAAGTGTAGAAACGTTACTTTTCCACCGATAATCACGCTCTAAGAGGATATCCCTACAATACGAGCAATAACACAAAGCATGCATCACATGCTAGTGATTCATTCATTAAGTTCAAACATGAACAAATTAATTTATACAAAGAACAATTTAATAATCGTACACAAACTATATACATTAGTTATATCAACTTCCTTCATTTCTAATCATAAGATCATCTTAAAATTTTATTTTTAAATATAAAATCATCTACAATTTTCTAAATATATTTATTATTCTTATTTTAAATATATCATGAGTCTAAAAATAATGCATTCTCAATGTAAAACAATTTCTAATCAAAATTCTTATATTTTCCATGCCATTTTAATTTTTAAAAAAATAAAAATATGTTTTATCGTAATACATGTTTTTCATTAGTTAATAATATAAAAAATTTACACTGTCAATATATATATATATATATATATATATATATATATATATATATATATATATATATATATATATATATATATATATATATTTTCATATATCATTTATTAATATCACAAATTTGTCACAAATATGTATATATAAATGATATATCAACAATTGCTTCAATATTTTTTAATATGCTTAATCATAAGATCTTATTGAATAAATATATTTTTATTAAAAATGAGAGAATTAAGTGTTACGTTTAAAAATAATTATTTAAAAAAAATATATTATTCTCATATTTTAATATAAAAATAATAATTATTCGTTCAATTGTATCATTTAATTATTACTATCCATATTATTTTTATCATATTAATTGTACATCAACTTTAAAAGCGAGTAATTAATTAGGGAGTGAGTGAGAGATATTGATCTTTGTGGAGGGTGATAGGGTCATTGATTTAGGGACGGATAAGGTTTGTGTTAAGGAGTTGGGGGACTTTGACGAATGACAATACACGTGAATTAGAAAATGTCTCATTTGAGAAGTTAATAAAGTTCGTTAAATGTCACTTTCACACCCTTCTTCTTTCTTCTTCTAGTGGTTATTTATGATCAATAATTAGTGCTAGGGTCAAATGTCAATAATGGTGGGGAAGCAAGAATGCAACTAAGTCTATGTTTGTGTCAAATTTGTTTTTATTTATCATTTTTAGAGTTTAATATAATATTAATTATTAATTTATCAATAATACTATTTTTTATTGCAAGCAGAATGATAAAATCTGAGTTGGTATATATAGAGTAAAAACGGCGACAAAAATGTGTATGGAGTAATATTAATAATAGAAAATACTAATGAAATTGTTATAATAATACACTTTAAAGTTCTAAAAAAAAAGTAATTTTTTTAAAAAATTATAAATTAAATATAAATAACATTAAATTACATGATTGAACACAATATACAAATTACAATCTTTTGTTTATTTCTAAATAGAGTTTAATAAACCGTCAGTGTTTTAAAATATTACATCTTCGTACAATAAAAATTATAGTTTTCTAAATCATTTAAATTGTTTTAAAATATGAATATGAACCGATAAAATACACGTTGTTTATTAGATAACGATGTAAAATTGTTTTATGCTATCAATATTACATTTTCTGTTCTCTCTTCTAAATAAAATAAGGAGCATTGCTGAAAATTCACAACATTCCTATGATGTGTAAAATCATTTCTCATAATTTTAATAGATGAATCATAGATCTCATAAAAAAGGACCTAAAAAAACATGAGTAATACCAGATTCTCCGTGACATACCACTCTACGTATAAAACAAGTAGTATCCTTGTGACGATATATGTTAGTGGTAGCCAAGGATGGCCCGATCACTAAATATTGAACCATGCCATACATGTGCACGTAAACAATGATGATGATACAATCACACATCACCAATTAACTTGAAATGAGTTTGTTACATGTTAGTTGGTTGATTAAAAGTTAGTTACACTCTCATGGTTACACTATGGTGTGCTAGGATATAGGTTTCTTATGGTGTAAGTAACCATACTTGTATATATATCTTAGCTTGTAACAACTTCTTCTTCAATGAGAATTCTTCTTTTCAATGTTCATTTTGATCTTCTTAATATAGTATCAAGATCTAATCAATGAACACACTTCTTCTTTCTCATTCATTCTTCATATTACAACTGTTTGTTTCTTTCTTCTTCTTCTTCATTATCTCAATTGATCTTTCTCATCACATTGCACCATTGTTGATACTTTGATTATCATTCTTTGTTCTGCAATTTTCTTGCTTGCTTACCACTGTTGATTTTCTTGAATTTTTCTTACAAATTCTCATCATCTTCCTCATCAATCCAACATAGCTCCGTGTTTAGCACCAAACTCTCAACTTGATCTTGATTATATCTACTATATTCACCCGAGTGAAGACCCTAATTCAGTCACCATCAATCCCAATATCTATGGTTCTAACTACCTCAAATGGAGCAAATCCATGAAACATGTATTGGGTGCGAAGAACAAACTAAAGTTCATTGATGGATCCACTGAAATTCTTAATGAAGATCATTTCAACTTTGATCAATGGCAACGGTGTAATCACCTCACCCTTTCCTGGTTCATTAATTCGGTTAATGAACAAATTGCTTCAACAATTCTCTTTCATGAACATGTTATTAATGCTTGGAATGATTTACATGAACGATTTTCTAAGGTTGATCGTATTCGCATTCTTACCTTGTGTGCCTCCATCAATAATTTGAAACAAAACTCCAGATCAATTATGGAGTACTTTCTTGAGCTCAAATGCCTTTGGGAACAACTTAATTCCCATAGACCTCTTCCAATATGCACTTGTGCTCACAGGTGTCGATACAATGCAGTTCGTAACGCTCAAGAACACAGACTTGAAGAATAAGCTATCCAGTTTCTTACTGGTTTGGATGCTACTTTCTCTGCTGTTAGGACTCAAGTTTTGATTATGGATCCTTTACCATCCATAAATCGAATTTACTCTCTTGTGGTTCAATAAAAGAGTCACCACAAGAATCTCACACCTGTTGATGATTAATCTATTTCCATCAATGCTGCTCAAAGATCAAATTTCTGGCATAAAGGTGGATCTCATAACTCCAAAAGTGCTATTAGGGTGTGTACCTTTTGCAACAGGACTGGTCATATGTTGATTTCTGCTATCAAAAGTATGGTCATCCCAACTTTAACAAGAACAAATCATCTGTCAATGCAAGCCAATTGGGGAATCCCCAACCTGAAATCACACCAAATGCCTCTAATTCCAGCAACCAAATGCCAATTTCTCAAGCTCAATATGATCAACTCATTAGTTTACTTCAAAATGCCACACCTATCTATACTTCCACAACAAATCAGGAGTTAACTAGCCACATTACAAATGGTGAAACCTCAGATACCATTTGCAACATTACTTATCATACAACCACTACTAGAAAAATGACATTTGGTTAAATGATTTTACATCAGGTATTTATTTCCACTGATGTAAAAATAACGCGATGGCAGTTTCGTAAATAATTAAAAATTTTGTTATAAGGGATTTCACATCGGGCATTAATTCCAACCGATGTAAAAGCTTCGTAAAAAATAAGGGATTTAGGGATTTCACATCAGGTATTTATTTCCACTGATGTAAAAAATAACACGGTGGCAGTTTTGTAAATAAATAAAAATTTTGTTATAAGGGATTTTATATCGGGCATTAATTTCAACCGATGCAAAGGCTTATTATTTGGGCCCTTATATCGGTCCATTTAATTACCCGATGTGAAAACTTCTCATAACTCCAAAAGTGCTATTAGGGTGTGTACCTTTTGCAACAGGATTGGTCATATGTTGATTTCTGCTATCAAAAGTATGGTCATCCCAACTTTAACAAGAACAAATCATCTGTCAATGCAAGCCAATTGGGGAATCCCCCACCTGAAATCACACCAAATGCCTCTAATTCCAGCAACCAAATGCCAATTTCTCAAGCTCAATATGATCAACTCATTAGTTTACTTCAAAATGCCACACCTATCTCTACTTCCACAAAAAATCAGGAGTTAACTAGCCACATTACAAATGGTGAAACCTCAGATACCATTTGCAACATTACTTATCATACAAATCTTTCTCATGCATGGATTTTAGATTCTAGTGCCAACGATCATGTATGTTCATCTTTACATTTATTTAGTTCATACTATCAAATTAAACCTATAAAGATCACCGTTCCCAATGGCAATTGTACAATTTTTCAATATGCTAGCAATGTTAGTTTCGCACCCGTTCTATATCTTAACCATGTCTTATATGCACCGGACTTTAAACTTAATCTGATATCCATCTCATAATTGTGTCATAAATTGAAATGTTCAGCCCAATTTTCTGTTGATCATTGTTTATTGTAGGAAATGAGTATCGTGAGGATGATTGGTTTGGGTATTAAAGAGAATGGGTTGTATATCTTGCAACTAATGGACACTCATTCTGAAAATTCCAGCTTCCCTCACCAATTCAAGAGCCTAACACCAGCCAATACATGCCATGCTAATGATTCTTTTCCTTTACCACACATCCAAAATATTGTCATTCCTAAGTCAGCCCTATGGATTTTCGTGTAGGACATGTTTCCCCCAAAAGAATAGCTCAAATTTCAAAAATGTATTCATCATTTGATGTTCATGCTACCTGTGATATTTTCCATTTGGTCAAACAAACAAAGTTGCCTTATCATTCAAGTTACTCTATTGCTTCTCATAAATTTGACCTTTTACATTTTGATATTTGGGGTCCTTTATCAACCCAATCTATCCACAATCATAGATATTTTTTAACCATTTTAGATGACCACACAAGATTTGTATGGATTTTACTTTTAAAATCTAAAGCTGAGGTATCCATACAAGTTCAAAACTTCATTACCATGATCATTAATCAATTTCAAATTACACCTAAAACTGTTAGGTCAGATAATGGTCATGAGTTCTTGTTACACCAGTTTTCTGCCTCCAAAGGCATTATGCATCACATGTCATATGTTGAAAATCCCCAACAAAATGGTCGGGTAGAAAGAAAACACCAACACCTTTTGAATGTAGGCAGAGCTATCCTATACCAGTCTAAGTTACCAAACTCTTATTGGTCATATGCCATTCTCTTTGCTACATTCATTATTAACAAAGTGCCAACACATATCCTTCATGACAAATCACCTTACCAAATACTTCATAACAACATTCCTGACCTTGCTATATTCAGAGTGTTTGGCTTTCTATGTTATGCTTCCACACTTCAAGCTCATAGGAAAAAGTTAGACCCTAGAGCAAGAAAATCCATCTTCCTTGGTAACAAACCTGGTATGAAAGGATACATACTACTTGACTTTCATACCTCTGAAGTATTTGTATCTAGAAATGTTATCTTTCATGAACACATTTTACCTTATCAACCCAAAAACCATACCTTAAATACTTCATGGTCTTACTTTCCCTCTAAATCAGACAAACACTCCAATGACCAACTTACCACAACACCTCATAATGACCCTACCTCTAACATCACACCTACAGTTATCCTTATCCAAAACCAACCTCCTCAACCAGTTGAACCACACACTGCTCCCATCATTGATAATTTACCTATTCCAATACCTATTGCCTCTGTCCAGCCAATTAGAATACCAACCCCTACTACTGATGACCCTCCCCCTAGAACCTCTTCTAGAATGAGACATCATCCCTCTTATCTGCAAGACTATATCTGCAGTTATCTTACTACCTCAAGTTAAGCTTCCAAAGGTATTATTGATCCCATTTCTCTTTCTCATGCATCCTTTTCTTCTGCACATTCTTATTACGCATTGTCCTTGGTTTCTAACACTGAACCTAGAACATATAATGAGGCATCCAAACATGAATACTGGAGATAAGCAATGCAGCTTGAGCTTTCAGCACTTGAGAAAACTGGCACTTGGAAGATTGTTAACCTTCCACCAAATGTCAAACCTATAGGCTGCAGATGGGTTTACAAGATTAAATACCTTACTGATGTTTCATTGACAGATTTAAGGCAAGATTAGTAGCTAAGGGATATAATCAAATTAAGGGTCTTGATTATTTTGACACCTATTCACCAGTTGCCAAAATCACTATTGTGAGAACTATAATTTCTTTACCTTCTTGTAAACAATGCATTCTTGCATGAAGACATTGAAGAAAATGTGTACATGATCATTCCTCCTGGAGTTTCCACAAGTGAGACTAATCAAGTTTTTAAGCTTGTTAAATCCTTATATAGACTTAAGCAAGCTAGCAGAAGATGGTATGGCAAACTTACTTCATTTCTCCTTGAGCATCACTACAAACCGGCCAACTCAGACTACTCTCTCTTTGTCAAAACCAACACATCTTCCATCACAATCCTACTAGTCTATGTTGATGATGTGATAGTAAAGGCAATAATATCCATGAATTTCACAGGATCAAAACAACCTTGGACAACACTTTCAAGATCAAAGAGTTAGGTAAGCTCAAGTATTTTCTAGGTATTGAAGTTCCTAATTCCAATAAAGGCATCCTTCTATACCAAAGAAAATATTGCCTTGATCTGCTAGAAGAATCAGGTTTTCTTGACTCCAAACCTGTCTCCACTCCCTCTGATCCTACACTGAAATTGCACAAAGATTATAGAACTCCCTATCATGATATCCTATCCTATAGAAGACTAACAGGGAGGCTGGTATACCTCAATGCAACAAGGCCAGATATTACATTTTGCACCCAACAATTAAGTCAATTTCTGGCTTCTCTTACAAACACCCACTTCAAGGCAGCCTACAGAATTCTAAACTACCCCAAATCTTATCCAGCTTGAGGCATTCTTATACCTAGAGACTCCTCATTGTAGCTACATGGATATTCTGATGCTGATTGGGCTGGTTGTATTAACACACGCATGTCCATCTTTGGCCAATGTTTCTTTCTTGGTCATTCCCTCATCTCATGGCACACTAAGAAATAACTAATTGTATCGTGTTCCTCCTTTAAAGCTGAGTATCGGGCCCTTGCAGCAACCACATGCGAACTACAATGGATCCTTTACCTCATGAAAGACTTACACATTACATGCACCAAAACACCAATCATCTATTTCGACAACCAATGCTCTTCACATTGCCTTAAATCCTGTTTTTCATGAACTAACGAAGCACTTGGAAATTGGTTGCCACATTGTTATAGAAAAGCAAATTCAAGGAGTCTTAAAGCTTCTTCCTGTCAAGTCCAAGGTGTTAGAACAAGGTTTGGTTCTGCAATAATACCTCTTTGAGTTTTGATGATAACAAACAAGTATATTTGTATGAACAATTTTGGTATTCTAATGTTTGTTATTTTTGAGAATTTAACAAACAGGTTCTGCTTCTGATAAATAGCGTGGCTAAGTTATTAGAAGATAATTAGTTCGCTCATGCGCTACACATGTTCTGCTGAATAGTAACATTTGCTTCAGAAGACTCTGAAGTTGTATAACTCTGATACGAAGACTTAAGAAAACAAGTTCTGAAGATCTGAAGACAGAGGTTCCGATGAATAAGTCCAGATGCTGAAGACTTAGGAAAACAAGTTCTGAAGATCTGAAGATAGAGGTTCTGATGAACAAAGTCCAGATGCTGAAGACTTATGATTCTAAAGACAACGGGTTCTGAAGACTAAGTGTTGAAGACTCTGAAGATGCAGACTCTGAAGACTTGAAGCTCTTAAGACCCAGGCTACATTTTCTCTCTTCTAACTCATGCTCGTAGAAGCCTCTGAAGTCTGGAAGTTGTGAAGACCAAGCAACGTTGTACAATAGTACAACAGTACAAGGACGCTTTGTTCCACTACCGTAAAGGACGGACGCAAAACGTACTCTTTGTCACCCACGATTATTCAAGCTGCCATAATTCTGAAATGTCAGAAATATCCTTCAACGGTCATATTATGCATGGCTATATAAAGGCTTGAAGACTTCAAGAATGGTTAATGCAATTTTCACTGTTCATACGCTTTATTGTTGATATCATTCTTAAGTCAATTTGTGCTAAGAGTTGTTTACATTCAGCTTGTGTAGAAGCAATTTTCTGTAAACGTTGTATTTACAAACAGATTGTTTGTGTTCCCTATTGGACCAGTTGGGTCAGAATTTTTAGGGAGACTAAGGCAGTGTGTCTTAGGGTAGTTAGTCACGAGCAGTTGGCTTGTGCAGTGTATTCCTTAAGAGACCAGTTGGGTCAAAATTCTTAAGAATCCTAGGACTAGAGAGTCTTAGAGGTTGTTGTTAGTCACCAGCAGTTGGCTTGTACATTTGTAATAAGTTTGGTTATAGTGGATTAAGTCCTCGTTTGAGAGAGGCAAAATCACATTGGCGGGTGGACTAAACTAGCTTGAGGATTTCTTAAGTGAACTAGTATAAACATACTATGTTCTTTCTTTTCAGTGCTCTTGCATTATTATCAAGTAAGGATTATTGGTAAAGGGGATTATTTTTGAGAAATATTTTTATTTTGAAAACCCAATTCAAACCCCCCCTTTCTTGTGTTTTTCGCACCTTCAGTTGGCATCAGAGCTCCGGTTCTGAGGAGATAAAAATTTTGAATTTTAATCAAACATCTAACAGTGTTCAGTACCGATCCAAGTGTGAAAAACAATGGCTACTCCAGCTACTAATGTCACTTCTGATAATAATGAAAGAGACTCATATAGTGTAAAACCTCCCATCTTTGATGGTGAGAAATTTGACTATTGGAAAGACATAACCGAAAGCTACTTTCTGGGATTTGATATGGATCCATGGGATTTTGTAGTTGATGGCTACAAACATCCAGTAGATGGTGAAGGCAAAAAGATTGCCAAAAGCTCATTTATAGATGCTTAAAAGAAAGACTACAAGAATCATTACAGAGCGAGAACGATTATGCTAAACGCTATCTCATATACAGAGTATAAAAAGATTACAGATAGAGAAACTGCAAAGTCTATTTTTGGCTCTCTTCAGATGACTCATGAAGGCAATGCTCAAGTCAAGGAAACAAAGGCTCTGGCCCTAATCCAGAAGTATGAGGCCTTCAGAATGGAAGACGATGAATCCATGGAAACTATGTTTTCAAGATTCCAGATGCTTGTTGCAGGACTAAGAGTTCTGGACAAAGGTTACTCTACTGCTGATCATGTCAAGAAGATTATCAGAAGTCTGACTGTAAAATGGAGACCAATGGTAACTGCTTTGAAAATGGCAAAGGATCTGACAAACACGAGTCTTGAGGAACTGATTAGTTCTTTAAGAAGTCATGAGATAGAACTTCAAGAAGATGAACCTCAGAGAAAAGGTAAGTCTGCTGCTCTAAAGTCTAAGCTTGAAAAGAAAAAGGCTCACCAAGCAGAGGAGAACTCAGAGGAATCAGAAGAAGATTCAGACGAAGATGAACTATCTCTCATATCAAGAAAGATAAACCAGTTGTGGAAACACAGAAAGAGCAAGTTCAGAAGAAGAGGTTGATCTGAGTCTACATTTGGTCAAAGGAAAGCTTCTGAAAAAGAAGTTATCTGTTACAAATGTAATGAGTCTGGACATTATAGAAACGAGTGTCCAAAGCTCAAAAAAGATAGAAAACCTAAGAAGGTTTTCAAAGCCAAAAAGGGTCTTATGGCAACATGGGACGATTCAGAGTCAGAAGAAGAATACTCTGATGAAGAACATGCTAACGTGACACTCATGGCAAAGACCAGCACGAGTGAAGCCTTATCAGAGGATCATCTGACACCTGATGAAGAGTCAGACTCTGATGATGATAAAGAGGTACTTTCTTCCTTATCTTGTTCTGAACTTGAATTAGGTTTATCAGAACTTATGAAAAGGTATCAACTTCTTCTAAGTAAACACAAAGTTCTGAAAAAGACTTTTGTGGTTGCTTCTGACAACTTTACTAAGAGCGAGCCAAATATTTCTGATTTAAATGAAAAAATTTTCTCTTTAGAAAAGTCTAATGCTGCTCTAAAAAGTAAAGTTTCCAAGCTAGAAGAAGATATTACCTCTAACACATATGTTACTAATGAAGTAATCAGATATGATAGAGCTTTTCAGTAATTCCTTGCTAAAAGCATAGATAGAAGCAATATGGCTTCAATGATCTGTGGAGTTAGCAGAAATGGAAGTAGAGGTCTGGGATATTCAGGACCATCAAAACCATTTGATGAAACTCTGAGTATTAAACTAGCACCAAACTAAAATGTTCTGACCTAGAAGGTTTTGATTCTGGTGCATCACAATCACAGACACAAAAGAAAACTTCTAAATATAAATATCATGCACAAATTCCACTTGATTATCGTGTTGCACGAAGATCCAAAGGGGTAAGAACCTCTGGAAAAACTAACAAGGAAGGACCCAGAAAATGGGTACCTAAGAGTAAGATAATCTATGTTTCAGATATCCTTGATGGAGCAACTGAAACACCAGTCATGGTACCTGGACAGTGGATACTCGGGACACATGACGGGAGAAAGGCGTATGTTCCACGATTTGGAACTTAAGTTTGGAGGCGTCGTTGGTTTCGGAGGAAACCAGAAGGGAAAGATCATTAGCTCCGGAACTATTGGTAATGGTAAACTTCCTTCCATCAATAATGTTCTTTAGTTGAGGGTCTAATGCATAACTTGTTGTCAATTAGCCAACTTAGCGACAATGGTTATGACGTTATATTTAATCAAACATCCTGTAAGGCTGTTAGTCAGAAGGATGGGTCAGTTTTGTTCAATGGTAAGAGGAAAAAAAATACTTACAAAATTAAACTCTCAGATTTGAAAAATCAGAATGTAAAATGTCTTTTGTCTGTTAATGAAGAGCAATGGGTCTGGCACAGACGGTTGGGTCATGTTAGCTTAAGAAGAATTTCTCAGCTGAACAAGCTAGGACTTCTTAGGGGATTGCCCAATCTGAAGTATTCCTCAGATGCTCTTTGTGAAGCATGTCAGAAAGACAAGTTTTCAAAAACTTCCTCTAAAGCTAAAACTATTGTTTCTACCTCCAAACCATTAGAATTTCTTCACATTGACTTATTTGGACCAGTGTAAACTGCTTCAGTCAATGGAAAGAAATATGGACTAGTCATCGTTGATGATTACAGTCGTTGGACATGGGTAAAATTCCTAAGACACAAGGATGAGTCACATTCTGTGTTTGCTTCCTTCTGCACCCAAGTGTAAAATGAAAAGAATTGCAAAATTGTCAGAGTCAGAAGTGATCATGGTGGAGAATTTGAAAACAAAGGTTTTGAAAAGCTTTTTGATTCTTATGGCATATCTCATGATTTCTCATGTCCTAGAACTCCACAACAGAATGGGGTTGTAGAAAGAAAGAATAGAACACTGCAAGAAATGGCTCGCACCATGATCCAAGAAACTGACATGGCTAAGCACTTTTGGGCAGAGGCAGTCAACACATCATGCTATATTCAAAATAGAATCTCTATAAGACCTATATTGGGTAAGATTCCCTATGAATTGTGGAAGAATAGAAAGCCCAACATTTCCTATTTTCATCCTTTTGGATGTGTTTGTTTTATGTTAAACACTAAAGACAATCTAGGCAAGTTTGATCCCAAAGCACATAAGTGTCTGTTGTTAGGATATTCTGAACGCTCAAAAGGCTACAAAATCTATAACACAAAATAAAAAATTATGGAAGAATCAATTCATGTCAGATTCGATGATAAGCTTGACTCTGAAAAGTCAAAGCTAGTTGAAAAGTTTGCAGATTTGGAGATCAGCTTTTCAGAACCTAAGAAAAAGCCAGAAGAACCCAAAGATTTAGAAGCCCCTACTTCTGACATTGTTGTTGCTCCCATTGATCCTTCACAACAAAAGAAAAGCAGAATTGCAACTTCACATCCTGAAGAATTGATTCTGGGAAACAAGGATGCTCCTATCAGAACCAGATCAATATTCAAACCTTCTGAAGAAACACTTCTGGGTTTGGTATCCTTAATTGAACCAACATTTGTTGATGAAGCTTTATTAGACAAAGATTGGATTCTGGCAATGGAAGAAGAACTTAACCAGTTTTCAAAGAACGGTGTTTGGGATCTTGTTCAGAAACCTAAAGGTGTCCACGTCATTGGAACAAAGTGGGTATTCAGAAACAAGCTCAATGAAAAGGGTGAGGTTGTCAGGAACAAGGCTCGACTGGTTGCACAAGGTTATAGTCAACAAGAAGGAATAGACTATACAGAAACCTTTGCTCCAGTCGCCAGGTTAGTAGCTATATGCTTATTAATCTCCTTTTCTGTAAATCATAACATTATTTTATATCAGATGGACGTTAAGAGTGCATTCTTGAATGGTAATATTTCAGAAGAAGTTTATGTCAAACAACCTCCAGGATTTGAAAAACCCTGAGAAGTTAGATTTTGTTTTTACATAAAAAGTATCTCTATGGTCTGAAACAAGCTCCCAGAGCTTGGTATGACAGATTGAGTAGTTTTCTTTTAGAAAATAACTTCACCGGAGGCAAGGTTGAAACTACCCTCTTCTGTAAAATGTTCAAAAATGATATGCTTATAGTTCAAATTTATGTTGATGATATTATTTTAGGTTATGTTAATCCCTCTCTTTGTGAAGAATTTTCTAAGCTAATGCAGGCAGAATTCGAAATGAGTCTGATGGGTGAATTGAAGTTCTTCCTAGGAATTCAAATTGACCAAAGATCTGAGGCTACTTACATTCATCAAAGTAAGTATACCAAAGAACTTCTGAAGAAATTCAATATGATGGATTGTAAAATAGATAAGACTCTAATGCATCCTACATGTATTCTGGAGAAGGAAGAGGTAAGTGGAAAGGTTTGTCAGAAGCTCTATCGTGGTATGATAGGCTCTCTTCTATACTTAACTGCTTCTAGACCTGATATTCTCTTCAGTGTCCATCTATGTGCTAGATTTCAATCAGATCCAAGAGAATCTCATTTAACTGATGTTAAAAGAATTCTAAGGTATCTGAAAGGAACTACTAACCTTGGCTTGATGTATGAGAAAACATCAGAGTACTCTCTTTCTGTCTATCGTGATGCAGACTATTCAGGAGATAGATTGGAGAGAAAAAGTACGTTTGGAAACTGTCAGTTTCTTGGGAAGAATCTGATCTCGTGGTCAAGTAAGAGGCAATCGACAATTGCTCTCTCAACAGCAGAAGCAGAGTATATATTTGCATCTATATGCAGTACGCAAATGCTGTGGATGAAGAACCAGTTATAAGATTATCAAATACATGAGAGTAACATTCATATCTTCTGTGATAATACTGCTGCTATCTGTTTAAGTAAGAATCCAATCTTACATTCTAGGGCTAAACACATAGAAATTAAACATCATTTCATTAGAGACTAAGTTCAGAAGGGAATTTTATGTTTAAAATTTATAGATACAGACCATCAATGGGCTGATATTTTTACAAAACCCTTGGCTGAAGATAGATTTTTATTTATTCTGAAGCATCTGAAAATGGACTTTTGTCCAGAGTAAGATTACCTCAGAATCAGATGTGTATAGTTAGATTTGAAGATTTTGGATTTTCATTTAAACTCAGAAGCATCTGTTTTGACCTCAGTCATCAGAAGATACTTTGTCAGAAGTGTCTCTGATCAGAAGGAAACCTTTTGGTTCTCCAGACTCTAAGGATATCAATACGTGTCACTTAATTAAAGGGTGATTAACGTGTGAGCAGTACTTTCTTGGAATTAGTTAAATCATGATTATGTTCATTTAATAATCCCCATTATTATGTTTAAATTTTTCACGGCTATTCAACTTTTCTCCACTAACACCTATATACTCGCTCACATCACTTCACTTCATCCCACACGTCTTTCATAGAAACCCTAAAACCCTTTCAGTTCTCTGCAACTCCACTATCTTCTTCAATGGCAAAATCATCTCAAACTATCTCCAAAGCTAAAATACTTGAATATCAGTGTACTATTCCTGAAAAATGTCAAATTTCTCTCGACACACCTGTTGATAAACTTCAAGTTCTTAATGAATTCATGGTTTACTTCAAAAACCTCAAGGAAAATGGATGTGATCTTACTCATACAGTCACTTCTCAAGGATGGGATGGTTACTTTAAGAGACTGCAAGGATCCTCACTTCCAACCTTGGTCAAAGAATTCTGGATTCATGCGATCACTAGTAGACATGTCATTATCTCTACTGTGTTTGGAAGACGAATCATCATCACAGAAAAGACCATCAGTGACTTGATTTCTTATGATGGAAATGGACTAAGAATAGTCAATATTCAAACCAACAAGCAAAGAGAGGCTAAGGTCACAACTGCTATCTTCAAAGAAGGAACTGATCTCGAATCTAAAAAGGATCCACCTTCATCACTCTTGAAAGATACCTTAAGAGTTTGGTTCAAGATCATGTTGGGAACTATGTATCATCATCCTTCCTCTCATTCTTCAGATTACATAAGTCTGTCACATAAGTATGTTCTATACGTTCTGTTGAAAGGGAAGAAAATACATCTACCTTGCATTTTGTTCAACTTTTTGACGGAGTCTATAATCAACTCAAGAGCTGGTTCCATTGAGAAAGGAAATCATATTCCTTATGGCAGATTATTGTCTGATATATTCATTGAATCAAGCTTAGTCGAAGACTTACTAGTTGCTGGGTTCACTAAGGAACTACAAAAATCTTCTAGACGACCTTTTTGGGCACAAAACTTAAAGAATATGAAGCTGATTTCAAAGATCAACCGCCAACCTACATTTCCAAACCAGTTTGATCTTGACTTTGTGAGATTTTAAATCTCCGGATTTCCACCTTTTTCAAATGACTATAATCCAGAAGAACTAGCAAAATACTTTGCTAAGTATGACAAGGAGGAATCATTAGATGCATTGATTGATCTGGATAATCTACCAGATACCCTCCCTGAAATTGTTCAGAAACGAGGGAAAGGGAAGAAAAAGAAAAGTGATGATGATGAAAGACCATCCTCAAAGAAGATAAAGATGACATCTACATCTACTTCCTCTGCTCCAAATCAAAGTAAGTCCTTTGAACTGTCTTCTGACATTGCATCTGGTTCATTACTTCTAATTTCATCAACCCAACCATTTTTATCCACCAGTCCACCAATATTCTCTACCGTTGTCACCACCTCTCCAATACCCGATTCTAAAATCATCACTACTCCTCCTCCATTATTACAGTTGACCCCACCAAGGCTTGAAATTATCTCACCTTCACCAACTTCAAAACCTACTACAAAATCCATACTCAATAGTCCTGCAATTTCTCTAGGCAATGATATCATCATCATTGATGATTCTGTTGAAGATGATCTAGCACTATCTAAAAATCAAACCTCTGACCTACCTTTTAATCTTGATGAAGAAATATATGTTTTTAAGAACAATGTGATTACAAGGCTCAAGACACTTTCTGATGAATCAAATTCTAGTGAAAATCCATCTGATTTGGGTGCTTCATGGGATATGTTCAATCAGTGGATGGCTGAGGAATTTCAGAAGTTTCAAGATCGTTGTGTTCAGACAAAGGGTTAATTTGTTCAAGAAGCTGAGAAGAGGGTGCAAGAAAAGAAGGAAGCCGAAGATAAGCTAGCTGCAGAAAAGGAACTGGCTGAAAGATTAGCTGCAGAGGCTAATACTCAAGCAGAAGAAGCCACAATTGTCACAACTGTCAACACCTCTGCACCTGCTTCCTTTTCTGAATCTGTCCTTGAGCGTTTAGAACTTGCAATTGATGAAGTCAAAAAGGATCAACAGACAATAAAGGACGAACAGACGAGGTTCAGAGAAAGCTTTAATGAGCAGAAGATTGTCAATGACTCTCTCTAGAATATGCTTCGACAAATTTTGAACAAGTTATCCCCAAACCCTTCAACCTCTGGAACCTGGGAACTTAGTGTCGCACCCTAATTTTTGACCCTAAGATCCCCGCTTTTCTCTTGCATAACATATTAGGTCAATCATCCGTGCATAACTAACTGCTTTATCTAGTTTTGTCTGTTGGTTTCTCTTTGAGTACAGGTGCTGCTGCAGAAGGCTCAAAGACTTGAAGGTTGTGTTGTGTGTGTGTTCGTGGAGGTTCCCTGGCCCTTGCAAGATGTGTGTGAATTCCTGTGAGATTGTACCCTTTCCCTCTCTGGTCCCTAAACCACTACCAAGCCTTTTCCCCCTCTGTAAACTCCTCAGATTCAAGAGAGGTGTTGCCCTTTGGAAAGTTCAATTTGGAAGAAGTAGAGGTTTGAAGTCCAAATATGCAATCTCAAGCCCATGATTGTCGTAAATTTACAAGATCAAGTTTCAAAACTCATTATCTAAGAATGAATCTCCAAATTCAGAATCCAATTTCAAAATTTCGAATACAAGTCTATTATGAAATGACAAGGATTATTCAACATGCAAGGCATGGGAGACATTTTTTTTAGGGGATGCATATGTTCATTTAAAATGAATAACTTTTATCGGAGTTAAGATCAAGAGAGTTTTTCTGGTTTTTAGTTGGAATTTATCACCAAGGTTAAATTCTAATTTAAAGAAAATTATAGGCATACAAGGCTTTGTTTGAGTTCAATTCTATTATGAATCCCTAAGTGCAAAGTCATGTCCAACATGAGAGTTCAAGGACCATTCTTTAAGGAGCTAACTTGAAGACATATAAGATGCAGGACTAGATCTTTTTTTGTTTAGTCCAAGAGAGTCCTTAGTTCCATAAGTTCACAATTTGAATACAAGGCACGTTACCAAATTATCATGAAGTTCAAAATTCAATTACCTAAAACTAAACCCAAAGTGTTAGACTTCCTTTTTCAAACCCAAGGCATGGTGTGCAATTTCCCTTTGTTTCTAAATATTCTTGACAAATAGCAAAGCTCATACCAATACAAGTGCAAGAAGCCAATCTCTTAACATGTGATTTACTACAAATTAAATCAGAGGGTGAGAACTTTAGAGATTTGCAAAGACTTTTTCTTTTGTGCAAAGCCAAGCCATTTAAAAATCAAGGTCATAAGGTTTAAGAATTTTACCTCTAATCCATGCCAGGATTGTCAAATGAAAGTAAAGATCTTCACAAGTTTTAATTCGAAATATATTTTGAAATTGGCCAAAGGAAATTGGAGGATTAGAAAACTTTATTATGGTACAACCAAATTCAATGTTCAGACAACATATTGTAGTGTGCTTTACACTTGATAAAACCTAAATTCCAAACCGTAATCTTATGGACGATGATGGACTACAACATCAATAAAGTCACTACCACAAAGCATATAAAAGAAAGAGATCTCTGGCTTTCTTTTCCCTTTCGTACGACCATTCAAGAACCCTTTTTTCACTGCCATAAAAGTTGTACTTCGAGACTTCATGGGGACTTCACTTTAATTACAGCAGGGGCCCCATCCAAAGCCAGCATGTCCAATGCATTAAAGGTCAAATTAGGAGGCTTTTAACTAGCATAATCAATTCATATTTATTCAATAGCAGCCTTTCAGAAACACACTAACCAACGACTCAAAGAATCAAAAGGGAGATCAGCTATCATCATCAGCATCAAATCACGGGTTATTGAGTTTGTCTCAAAAACTGACTAAATTGGAAACTTATTTACAGCAAAGGATCAAGAGCAGTTATTAGATTTCAAAGTATAATCCAACATGTTTAAACAACATTCAACTCCATTCCAGAATGGTTCACGACTTGCTCCAATGAAAAGGGAAAGCAAATCAAAGAGTGTTCAGACATGTCCCAACAGAAACGGAATCCTCATCACTACACAAAGACAGCAGTATTTCGCATTCAAAACAGAAATCAAGAATTGATTATAGTTGGAGTCTCTAATACACGTTTCAAAATCCAATAAGACAAAGCATCAAATAACATAATAACTTTCCAAAATCAAAACAATAGGCCTCAGAGTATTTTTCAAGTCAGACATAATTGTCATCACTTTCAGAAGCAATCATGGGCAACATCACAATAAAGGACATCACCAGCATCAAAACTTCCCAAAACAGAATTGAACAAGAATCAACGGGGCAACATTTTGAAATCACGTTTCCAATATAGCATTCAAAGTTTTCCAAAACAGGTTATCATCATAGGCCTATATAAGAATATAATTTCCTCAAGAACAGTGACGAAAAAAAAGAGGAGCACAACCATCACATAACGCACTCAATCGATCCATAAGCATACCGAAAATCCAAACACCACCATACCAGTATACTAAACAACCATCAGTTTCACGCAACGATTCATCAAATCACACCATTAACCATATCAGTACACAAACCATTCAAACTCACATAAGCCAATCATAAACGTCATACCAGAAAACCTTTCCTCAATCAAACCAGAAACACCATTTACCAACAATCACACCATAAAGGAGGAGGAAAACAGTGAGAAATTCACCAGAAAATCCGTGACATCAAGATAGCAACACCCACATCATTCAAATCCAGTCAACAAACAAAGTCAGTAAAGCAACCAACAACGTCAATAATTCGAAGCAGCAACAAGACGATTCCAAATACAAAACCGATCCACACCAGAGGTTGCAACGAACACACATACACACGGTAAAGAAAAACGCAGAAAAAGAAAAGATAGATGACTCATCTTTGAGTGAAGATCCTTGAAGGCTCGATCGCGTCCTTTCATCTCCAACCGTCGGCGCCTCTTTCCTTTTTTCTCTTGCTCTAATCATTGTATCTTGTAATCTTCAATTGTTAATGAGAATTGGGGTTAGGGTTTGCTGGGGGTGGGGTTTTTTTTTAGCTTGTTTTGTTTGATCGAGTGAGTAGAATGGCGTGCGACCGATAGGGAGTATTCGCAAAGGGAGATGACGGAGAGAGAATGGTGGGAGACGTTGCGAGAGATGGAGAGATTGACGAGAGAGAGAAAGCACCCCCCATTTTCTTGTGTTTTCTTTTTCTTTGTTTTTTTTCAGTTAGTTTTAATAAGTGAAAACCTTTTAATAATCAATTAACTTTTCGCAAAAAAAAAACTAAAACTTTTTTGTTAATTAAGTTTAAAACCCTCTATTAGTTTGTTAATTTAGGACTTTTATAACATTTCAATTTAGAACCTCTTTAACAATAATTAATTTAACTTTTATGTAAATTAATCTTTTTTTTATAAAATTAAAACTCTTTCAATTAATCGTTTTCCTTTTTGTAAAAGAATTAAACCTTTTCTTTAATAAATTCAGAATTAATTAAATCTAGAGTTTTTATAATAACTAATTCAAAACTTTTTTCCTAATAACAGTTAAAACTAAAATTCTCTTATAAAGTAAAACTTCCCTAGCCGCCTCATAATAATAATAGTAATGATCTCAAGTAAAACAATTAAGTTCAAAAACCAACTTTTAGATCGTCCCCGATTAGAAACCTCTCGTTTAGTCATAAGTTCGTGAGCGTCCGATTGTTTTGCCTTATCTGCTTGATTGTGTTTTTTTATCTGATTTATGTTTCTGCTTCAAACCCTTTTCAAAAACAATAAAAATCCTCGATCCAACGTCGAGCCTCTTTTCTACCTATATAAGTCGATTGCCTTAGGGCATCGCATTCGACCTATTGATCACTGGACACAAGTCTAGCATCACTTTGCTAGCACATTCGCCTAAATAACAATAAATCAATCGCATTAATATCCAAGGGAAAATCCTATGCATAATAACCACGTTATTGTGCATGGTGCATATCATTTGCATTTCATAATCGATACCTTAAGATAAGTCAATTAGACAACTTAGGATAGACTTCCTAGGTTAGCCCCCCTTAATTTTGATTTTTTAAATCAAACTTTAGGCCACCTAATTCTCCACACAAGAGAATTAGATGTTAATCATCTCAAAGAAGGGACATACAATCCCATACCCCACAAAATACAAACATTTTCAAAACTGTGGTAGTTTTCTTAAGATGATGGCTCATCTTCCTCTCCTAAACCTTTAAACAAATTTAGTATCCTTAATAAGGAACTACAAGTGCTCTGATTCCCTCCTGACAGGATATGTAGGCACAAGATGCGATATCTTGTCGAGCACACCTAGGATTAATAATAATAAATTACCTACCCTTAAACCCATAACAAAACAGATAACAAATAACATAAAATAAAATCAAGAGGTTCCTGTAGAGTACTACAGATATCTAGGATGCTAACACCTTCCCTAGGTATAACCAACCCCCGAACTTAGAATCTTAGTGCATTTGCATTGCATTGTGGGAATTCGGTTTTTTCTCCCTTCCCTTGGATAAAATCAAAGACCGGTGGTGACATTAAAAATGCGATCCTAGTTAACAAATAACTATGGTATCCAATTTTTACCGCGACACTTAGGCACTTCTGATTGTAGGATTTTGATATTTTGCTCTGGGCCTTAGGTTTTTGTTTTAATTGATCTTTATGGTATTAATGAAAGTTTTGCTTTTTGATTATGACAAAAAGGGGGAGAAATATAATATGAACGTAACATTTTGATCCACATAATCAAATTCTGAAAAAAAAATAAACTGCTTACATTCTAACCAATAAACTTCTGTTGTTGTTAGAGTTGTTCTCATGTTTTCTCTTTCATGAAATATGAAATCTGAATAGTTTTGGCAATCAAAGTGTTTGACTCTGAGAGTTCAAGATCTAAATTGGAACAATTGACTTCTGGAAACCGAGTAAAGACTCTAAAGATCTCAATATCTGACTTATTGCAATCAGGGGGAGTTCACCCAGAAGATTCGCAAGTCAGGATATTTGAGCTCATCCAGTCTGAGACTCAGGGGGAGATTCACATCTGAAGGATAAGTATTCCTTAACTTTCACACTCTGATTATATCTTATGATGTGTACAAAATTGTGTCATCAAAATACATAATTTTGTCATCATCAAAAAGGGGGAGATTATTAGAACAAGGTTTGGTTCTGTAATAATACCTCTGAGTTTTGATGATAATAAACAAGTATGTTTGTATGAACAATTTTGGTATTCTAATGTTTGTTATTTTTGAGAATATAACAAACAGGTTCTAATTCTGATATATAGCATGGCTAAGTTATTAGAAGCGAATTAGTTCGCTTCTGCGCTACACATGTTCTGCTGAACAATAGCATTTGCTTCAGAAGACTCTGAAGTTGTATGACTCTGATACGAAGACTTAAGAAAACAAGTTCTGAAGATCTGAAGACAGAGGTTCTGATGAATAAGTCCAGATGTTGAAGACTTAGGAAAACAAGTTCTGAAGATCTGAAGACAGAGGTTCTGATGAACAAAGTCCAGACCTGAAGACTTATGATTCTAAAGACAACGGGTTCTGAAGACCAAGTGCTGAAGACTCTGAAGATGCAGACTCTGAAGACTTGAAGCTCTTAAGACCCAGGCTACATTTTCTCTCTTCTAACTCCTGCTCGTAGAAGCCTCTGAAGTTTGGAAGTTGTGAAGACCAATCAACGTGGTACAATAGTACAACAGTACAAGGACGCTTTGTTCCACTACCGGAAAGGACGGACGCAAAACATACTCTTTGTCTCCCACGATTATTCAAGCTGCCATAATTCTGAAATGTCAGAAATATCCTTCAACGGTCATATTATGCATGGCTATATAAAGGTTTGAAGACTTCAAGAATGGTTAACGCAATTTTCACTGTTCATACGCTTTATTGTTGATATCATTCTTAAGTCAATTTGTGCTAAGAGTTGTTTACATTCAGCTTGTGTAGAAGCAATTTTATGTAAACGTTGTATTTACAAACAGATTGTTTGTGTTCCCTATTGGACCAGTTGGGTCAGAATTTTTAGGGAGACTTAGGTAGTGTGTCTTATGGTAGTTAGTCACTAGCAGTTGGCTTGTGCAGTGTATTCCTTAAGAGACCAGTTGGGTCAGAATTCTTAAGAAGTTTAGGACTAGAGAGTCTTAGAGGTTGTTGTTAGTTACCAGCAGTTGGCTTGTGCATTTGTAATCAGTTTGGTTATAGTGGATTAAGTCCTCGCTTGAGAGAGGCAAAATCACCTTGGCGGGTGGACTAGACTATCTGTTATGTTTGCTTGGGTTGTTACTTAGTGTGGTGAGACAAAGTCCTACACCCGGACTAGAGTGAAATTAAGATAG
This sequence comes from Lathyrus tuberosus, assembly GCA_022829125.1. NCBI lineage: Eukaryota > Viridiplantae > Streptophyta > Magnoliopsida > Fabales > Fabaceae > Lathyrus > Lathyrus tuberosus. The sequence goes on from JALAZF010000233.1 coordinate 3,267,410, forward strand.
GAAAACGGTGAGACTTCAATGATACTTTAAGGGAGTCGATTCCTGAAAAAGTAAATTGAGACTTCACCACTCAGTCTAGGCCCTCTCGAATAAAATATTTGTCCAACGAGTTCATTCGTGAAGACGGTATGGTTTCGATCTAAAGGCCCTCGGGACTGGGGACCGTAGTTACCTTTAACCCAACTTGGCCTATTAGGGCGTAGTGCGGGGACTATGCGGGAGTCTATTTCTGCGATAGTTGCTACGCGATACTACACTCAGACGAGATTCTCTTGAGAATATTATTGACTACCAAGTGATCTGGAAAATCGATAATATCCGAAAGATGGATTATAGACTCTAGGAACTATTTAGAACCCGTTCGGCAGGTACATTTGAAACCATAGTACACACCTATTGGGATGGTTAGACCTTGGCTCCACGCTCGACCTTTCAAACCCAGGACTTTTTGTCTGTTTGATTGCTTGTGTGTGCTTTGTGCTTTGTGCTTTGTTTGTTTGCATCACTGCATTCATAAGCATCATATCATAAAGATTCATGGAACTTAGTCTTGTTTATAAACATCGTAAGGATATCATGGACTCTAAAAAAAAAGAACGTTGAAGTACCTTTACAAGAGTCATAACGTGGACGATCTAAGGGTATTGGAGACCTTATTAACGGATAAAGAAAGGTTCAAGACCTTATATGTGGAAGCCCTTGTTGATAAGGAAATACTATCTACCCTACTCCAGTCCATCACTGTTGGTGATAATTCTTGAAGAATATTCTCAGCTAATGGAGTTACTTATTCAAGACAAGGATCCATTTACTATCTTCGACGAATGTCCGAGCTCATATGACTACAAAAGGAGAAATTTTGGGAAGAAGTTACTCTAGTCCTTAATCAATACCTTGGAAGCTCAATTGGAAGAAGAAGTCAAACGAAGACAGTTGGAAGAGTCTCCTTAGATCCATCATCATTAGCTTTTATTTAGCTTTTCCGTTATGACTCTTGGAAAGTATACCGACGCGTTGTAAACAATTTTGTAATAAATCAATCTTTTAATATTCCAATACCAATAGTTGCAACCATTTTAATTAAAAAAAATGAGTCTTTTGATAGTCTTTGATGATTATAAATAGCCGAGTTCCATGAATCTTGTTGCATCATACGCATCATTCGCATTTGCATCCCTTTGCCTTCCAGGTTCTCATTCGTGTCTCTCTTCTCAGACTCTGAATCATCGATACGATACTCGAGCCAGTCGCAAGAAAAGAATGGATCAACTCGAGCAGGAAAACAAAGCACTTCGGGAAGAGGTTTCAACACTGAAAGGAAATATGGAGAAGATCAATGGGATGATGGAAACATTGATGGCTGCTCAGAATCAGTCATCACATAATGTACCAGAGCAAGGAACTATAATGATATCTGCACCGATCCCAGTGGTTCCCACTACAAGTGAAGTTCAGTATTCTATGCCTTTTGGTTTCCCGTGGGGAATGCCTCCTAATTTCACTCCAGCAGGATACCACCCACCGGCGTCTCAGGTCCCTGTTACAACTGCTGTATTGACTGTGCCACCACCCGTGGTCAATGTTACTCCTTTCCAACTAAAAGAGCCTGTGTTCCATGCTACTCCTAGTGAAAGTATTGGAATAGAAGAACGAATGGATGATTTCCGAGACCAATTTCTAGAAATGAAGAAAGAAATCAAGGCCCTTCGTGGGAAAGAGCTGTTTAGGAAGAGTGCCTCTGAGCTATGCTTGGTTCCTAATGTTAAGGTTCCTCCAAAGTTCAAGCTCCCTGATTTGGAAAAGTATAAAGGAAATTCTTGCCCGCATAGCCACATAGTTATGTATGCCCGGAAAATGTCTGCTCATAAGGAAAATGATCCCCTATTGATACATTACTTCCAGGATAGTTTGACTGGTGCAACCCTCAAGTGGTATATGGGACTAGATAGTTCAAAGGTCCGCAGTTTTAATGACCTCTGTGATGCTTTTATTAAGCAATACAAATATAATGTCGACATGGCACCAGATAGAGACCAGTTGAGAGCCATGGCCCATAAAGAAAGAGAGAGTTTTAAAGAGTACGCCCAGCGTTGGCGTGAATTAGCTGCTCAAGTTACGCCACCTCTGGAAGAAAAAGAGATGACAAAAATTTTTCTGAAAACACTGAGCCCGTTCTTTTACGAGAGAATGGTGGCAAGCGCTCCAAGTGATTTCACCGAGATGGTGAATATGGGGATGCGCTTGGAAGAGGGCGTCCACGAAGGAAGACTAGCTAAGGAAGGGAATACTTCCAACAGTGTCAAAAAGTATGGAAGTAATTTTGGAAAGAAAAAGGAACAAGAAGTAAACGTTGTGCATCAAGGACAACCAAAAAGAAGAAGGTATCAGCGACCTCAACATATCGCTGTTATATCTCCCGTCACCAACACTACTGCTCATAAATCACAGGCTCGTCTATCATTCAATATTCAAAACCGTGTTCAAAGACAGTTTGATCCGATTCCGATGACCTATGCGAAATTGTATCCATATCTGATACAAAGGAATATGGTGCAGACACGAGCTCCGCCAGCCATACCAAAGGATCTCCCGTGGTGGTATAAGCCAGAGGCTCGTTGTGCTTTCCATCAAGGTGCGCCCGGACACGACATCGAAGACTGTTTTCCTTTGAAACACGAAGTACAAAGGCTAATGCGACACGGTGTCTTGTCTTTTGATAACTCTGGACCTAATGTGAAAACCATAAGCTCAGACTGAGACAGTCTCCTCAAAGCTTTAGTCAATTTACTGTTCTTTGCATGTAATGCTCTTTGTTTGTTAATGCATTTGTTATTTGCGTGTAAGAACTTGTTATTTTGAACAATTGATGCAATGAATAATGTTTGTCTTGAAGAAATCCATTCGTTTCACTCATTTTTAAATGCTTTTTCTATTTTTATAATGCCAATGCTGCCCAATCTCTTGCCTCGGCAGAGAACTGAATGGAGGATGATGAAATCAAACGCAAGATCTCTCGTAGTATGCTTTTGAATAAAACTCTGCTGGTGATATAAGGCATTGTTTCAAGATCCTAAACACCGAAGATATAAGGAGATAGACCCTCGTTAACCCTTTTGAGCCTCTGAAGTAGTAGTTTTCTTCTTCCAACTCAAAAACCCTCATTCTTAACCTGGGGCAGGGAAATTTTCCAGTTAACAAAAATGGAGTAAAATATCACGAAGATTGGGTGGGCACAAATAAACTTTGAGCCTTATATCCTTTGTTTTTTAGCCGTGAACCAAACCACGATACAACCCTCAAAAGACCTAATTGAAGCAGGGTTTATTTCAAAAGCATACTCATTGAGATATTGTTTCCTGACTCCTATGAGCTATGCTCAAATTTGTCTTGGCATTATAAAATCGGCAATTCAACCACCAAAACCTTTTTTAATAAAATTTTTCAAGACAAACTTATGTTGCATTATCAGTTTCAGAATTAACATTTTCCTGCTTGCTAACACTACTTGACATCATAGAAACTAGCATACGAGCATCAGCGATAAACTCAATCCTTTGAGACCCGTGACTCCGATGAGTAAATGGCGAATCATTTCAAAAGGATGACCATATCCAGAGACACGTCACCTGAAGACTTTGTTGAGCAGGGGCAAGTTGTTTCCCAGTTATTGTTCCACAGTCTGAAAAACAAATTTTGAAGACTCAAGATACCGTCAATCTGGGGCAGTTACGTCGAGATTTGATAAATCTCTCCAAGTGTGAAGACTATAGAACACCGTCAATCTGGGGCAGTTACGTCGAGATTTGGTAAATCTCTCCACAGTCTGAAAAACAAGTTTGAATCTCTCCAAGAGTTTGAAAACTTTGGAACAGTTGGACGCCATTTTTCTGTAAAATCCTCTTGGAATGACTTCTTCTTATAAACCAAGTGATCTGGGGCATTTGAGAAGTGAAGATTGCTTCTCATCCACAACAATTGTTGTTCAAAATGGCGACTACCATGCAGGTTATCAATACAGAGTTACGACAGCCTCTGTAATCCATGTCTCAAAGAGTTTTTATCCTGAGTAATGTGATGACTCCCCAGTAAGTCTTTGCTCCAGGTGGTCACAACTATTCCCCGGTGGATCTCTATTTCAAGAAGCTATGGCACGTTTGACGCAAGAGTTCTCCAGTCAGCAACCTAAGAATCCTCAGTGAATTTCTTTGGTTTCAACCTTCCCCAGCGAAGCGAGTTTTTATTTCACTCCTCATTGGACTTTCTCAGTGCCTCAATCTTCTCTAGCGAAGGTGGATGTTTATTTCATCCCCACGAAGTTTTATCTCCGACATTTCAACTATTATCAATTCAAGCTTCCCCAATGAAGTGGATGTTTATTTTATCCAGTTACAACTTTCATTCAGACTACTTCAGTCCACAGCGGATATTTATTTTATCCCCCATGGAGTCTTTTCGATCATGAGTTTGGTTCGTTCCCAGTGAATCTTCTCATCCCCAATGGAATCAGAAGGTTCATCCTGACAATCCTAAGTGAAGTCACGATGTTCATCCCAAGTGGAGTGCTCTCTTTTCCCCAGAGAAGCTTTGAAGTGGGATTTGTTTCCATATATGGCTTCCTATTCATCCCCAGTGATGCTTCTTATATTGCGAAGATTGGCTGAGTATCCGTATCGAGATGCTTGTTTTCATCTCCAGTTTGCTTCTTATCTTGTTTTGTCAGCATAAGCATAAGCATAGCATGGCATCCTTGCATGTAGATTCATGGCATGTGTGCATTCTGCATCTCGCATTCTGTGTTTGTTTGTTTGTTCTTTCACTTTGGTTGCGCTTATCTCCAAGTGATCTGGGTTTTGTCTGCTCCCTCCAAGTAGAGCCGTCAGCCCTAGGCAGAAAAACACATCCTTTCTAATTCCCCACTGAGTTCGATCCTCGTGGAAGATGGTTGCTTTAGTTTTCTTTTCCATTTTGGATAAAGATAAACCCCGTTGAGCTCAGTCCTCAATGGATGGAGTCTTGTTTGACCGTTTTTTTCCAGTTATTTACTGGATTGAACTTTCGTCCCTGACAATCACGATTTCAGATATTTCTGAACTTTTGAACCCAGATCGAGCGGGCATTTATTTTGCCCCTTGTCTCCCCAGGAAGAGTTTATTTGAAGATCTCTATGGAAGACATAAATTATTTCTCCAACAAGTAGCCGCTCTTTATTTGAGAAGTATAGTTATCAGGTTTCCTAGTTGGATGACAAATGGCAGTCACCTCAAGGCAGTTTGTCTATCCCCAGGAGATAATCTTTTCTTTATGGACTACCCAATAAATCGGTAGCGGATGATCTTTTTCGCTGACTACCCAGTAAATCGGTAGCAGATGATATTTTCTTTGCTGACTACCCAGTAAATCGGTAGCAGATAATCCTTTTTTGTTGACTACCCAGTAAACCGGTAGCATGTGATCTTTTCTTTGCTGACTACCCAGTAAATCGGTAGCAGGTAACATTTTACTACCCAATAAATCGGTAGCCAGTGATATTTTTCAACCCAGTAAATCGGTAGCGGATAATATTTTTCTACCCAGTAAACCGATAGCAAGTAATATTTCCTTTACAGACTACCCAGTAAATCGGTAGCAGACAATCTTTTTCTTTGCCGACTACCCAGTAAATCGGTAGCAGGTAATATTTTCTTTATGGACTACCCAGTAAACCGGTAGCAGATGATCCTTTCTTTGTGAACTACCCAGTAAACCGGTAGTACATATTCCATCCCCAAAGAAGAAACTGAGACCAGTCCGTGGCTTATGACCCGAGACGAGGGGAAGTTTATTTTTACCCTTTTCAAGTGAAAGACTTGATTAAAGAAGAACTGAGACCAGTCTGTGGCTTATGACCCGAGACGAGGGGAAGTTTATTTTTACCCTTTTCAAGTGAATTACTTGATTAAAGAAGAAACTGAGACCAGTCCGTGGCTTATGACCCGAGACTAGGGGAGGTTTATTTTTACCCTTTTCAAGTGGATTTTGGCTCGAGGCAAACAACCTCGCAGCATACATTTCAAGATTTTGGCCCGAGGCTGACAACCTCGCAGCATTTTATTTCAAGACGTTGCAACATCCAGTTAATTAAGGAGCTTAACCATACTGGGAGACATATTTGCTTGTTATCTTTGCAATATACATTATCGCTTTCATTGAGGAAACACCCTACTGATCAATGTGCATTGTGATTGTCAGTGGGTAGTCTCTTTCCCCCCAGTGGAGTTAGATTTTTCCCCGTGGGGTCTTATCTCGCTGAGTCGCCCTCGTCGGGTCCTTCTTTCTTTGTGTTGCAACTCCTGTTATCCCCTGTGACTTTATTCCTCACAGGATCTTTGTCTTGCATTTCGTATCATTTCATTTTAGATCATGTTCATTTTGTGGTATCTTAGGGCCAAAAATCGTGCATGTTTGTATTTAAGTCTCTCCTATCTCGTCGAGACGAAGATTTCAATCTCCATATCTCCGAATAGGAGAAACTTAAATAGGGGCATCTGTCGCACCCTAATTTTTGACCCTAAGATCCCCGCTTTTCTCTTGCATAACATATTAGGTCAATCATCCGTGCATAACTAACTGCTTTATCTAGTTTTGTCTGTTGGTTTCTCTTTGAGTACAGGTGCTGCTGCAGAAGGCTCAAAGACTTGAAGGCTGTGTTGTGTGTGTGTTCGTGGAGGTTCCTTGGCCCTTGCAAGATGTGTGTGAATTCCTGTGATATTGTGCCCTTTCCCTCTCTGGTCCCTAAACCACTACCAAGCGTTTTCCCCCTCTGTAAACTCCTCAGATTCAAGAGAGGTGTTGCCCTTTGGAAAGTTCAATTTGGAAGTAGAGGTTTGAAGTCCAAATATGCAATCTCAAGCCCATGATTGTCGCAAGTTTACAAGATCAAGTTTCAAAACTCATTATCTAAGAATGAATCTCCAAATTCAGAATCCAATTTCAAAATTTCGAATACAAGTCTATTATGAAATGACAAGGATTATTCAACATGCAAGGCATGGGAGACATTTTTTTTAGGGGATGCATATGTTCATTTAAAATGAATAACTTTTATCGGAGTTAAGATCAAGAGAGTTTTTCTGGTTTTTAGTTGGAATTTATCACCAAGGTTAAATTTTAATTTAAAGAAAATTCTAGGCATACAAGGCTTTGTTTGAGTTCAATTCTATTATGAATCCCTAAGTGCAAAGTCATGTCCAACATGAGAGTTCAAGGACCATTCTTTAAGGAGCTAACTTGAAGACATATAAGATGCAGGACGAGATCTTTTTTTTTTAGTCCAAGAGAGTCCTTAGTTCTATAAGTTCACAATTTGAATACAAGGCATGTTACCAAATTATCATGAAGTTCAAAATTCAATTACCTAAAACTAAACCCAAAGTGTTAGACTTCCTTTTTCAAACCCAAGGCATGGTGTGCAATTTCCCTTTGTTTCTAAATATTCTTGACAAACAGCAAAGCTCATACCAATACAAGTGCAAGAAGCCAATCTCTTAACATGTGATTTACTACAAATTAAATCAGAGGGTGAGAACTTTAGAGATTTGCAAAGACTTTTTCTTTTGTACAAAGCCAAGCCATTTAAAAATCAAGGTTACAAGGTTTAAGAATTTTACCTCTAATCCATGCCAGGATTGTCAAATGAAAGTAAAGATCTTCACAAGTTTTAATTCGAAATATATTTTGAAATTGGCCAAAGGAAATTGGAGGATTAGAAAACTTTATTATGGTACAACCAAATTCAATGTTCAGACAATATATTGTAGTGTGCTTTACACTTGATAAAACCTAAATTCCAAACCGTAATCTTATGGACGATGATGGACTACAACATCAATAAAGTCACTACCACAAAGCATATAAAAGAAAGAGATCTTTGGCTTTCTTTTCCCTTTCGTACGACCATTCAAGAACACTTTTTTCACTGCCATAAAAGTTGTACTTGGAGACTTCATGGGGACTTCACTTCAATTACAGCAGGGGCCCCATCCAAAGCCAGCCTGTCCAATGCATTAAAGGTCAAATTAGGAGGCTTTTAACTAGCATAATCAATTCATTTTTATTCAATAGCAGCCTTTCAGAAACACACTAACAAACGACTCAAAGAATCAAAAGGGAGATCAGCTATCATCATCAGCATCAAATCACAGGTTATTGAGTTTGTCTCAAAAACTGACTAAATTGGAAACTTATTTACAGCAAAGGTTCAAGAGCAGTTATTAGATTTCAAAGTATAATCCAACATGTTTAAACAACATTCAACTCCATTCCAGAATGGTTCACGACTTGCTCCAATGAAAAGGGAAAGCAAATCAAAGAGTGTTCAGACATGTCCCAACAGAAACGGAATCCTCATCACTACACAAAGACAACAGTATTTCGCATTCAAAACAGAAATCAAGAATTGATTATAGTTGGAGTCTCTAATACACGTTTCAAAATCCAATAAGACAAAGCATCAAATAACATAATAACTTTCCAAAATCAAAACAATAGGCCTCAGAGTATTTTTCAAGTCAGACATAATTGTCATCACTTTCAGAAGCAATCATGGGCAACATCACAATAAAGGACATCACCAGCATCAAAACTTCCCAAAACAGAATTGAACAAGAATCAACGGGGCAACATTTTGAAATCACGTTTCCAATATAGCATTCAAAGTTTTCCAAAACAGGTTATCATCATAGGCCTATATAAGAATATAATTTCCTCAAGAACAGGGACGAAAAAAAAGAGGAGCACAACCATCACATAACGCACTCAATCGATCCATAAGCATACCGAAATCCAAACACCACCATACCAGTATACTAAACAACCATCAGTTTCACGCAACGATTCATCAAATCACACCATTAACCATATCAGTACACAAACCATTCAAACTCACATAAGCCAATCATAAACGTCATACCAGAAAACCTTTCCTCAATCAAACCAGAAACACCATTTACCAACAATCACACCATAAAGGAGGAGGAAAACAGTGAGAAATTCACCAGAAAATCCGTGACATCAAGATAGCAACACCCACATCATTCAAATCCAGTCAACAAACAAAGTCAGTAAAGCAACCAACAACGTCAATAATTCGAAGCAGCAACAAGACGATTCCAAATACAAAACCGATCCACACCAGAGGTTGCAACGAACACACATACACACGGTAAAGAAAAACGCAGAAAAAGAAAAGATAGATGACTCATCTTTGAGTGAAGATCCTTGAAGGCTCGATCGCGTCCTTTCATCTCCAACCGTCGGCGCCTCTTTCCTTTTTTCTCTTGCTCTAATCATTGTATCTTGTAATCTTCAATTGTTAATGAGAATTGGGGTTAGGGTTTGCTGGGGGTGGGTTTTTTTTTTAGCTTGTTTTGTCTGATCGAGTGAGTAGAATGGCGTGCGACCGATAGGGAGTATTCGCAGAGGGAGATGACAGAGAGAGAATGGTGAGAGGCGTTGCGAGAGATGGAGAGATTGACGAGAGAGAGAAAGCGCCCCCCATTTTCTTGTGTTTTCGTTTTCTTTGTTTTTTTTTCAGTTAGTTTTAATAAGTGAAAACCTTTTAATAATCAATTAACATTTCGCAAAAAAAAAAACTAAAACTTTTTTGTTAATTAAGTTTAAAACCCTCTATTAGTTTGTTAATTTAGGACTTTTATAACATTTCAATTTAGAACCTCTTTAACAATAATTAATTTAACTTTTATGTAAATTTATCTTTTTTTTTATAAAATTAAAACTCTTTCAATTAATCGTTTTCCTTTTTGTAAAAGAATTAAACCTTTTCTTTAATAAATTCAGAATTAATTAAATCTAGAGTTTTTATAATAACTAATTCAAAACTTTTTTCCTAATAACAGTTAAAACTAAAATTCTCTTATAAAGTAAAACTTCCCTAGCCGCCTCATAATAATAATAGTAATGATCTCAAGTAAAACAATTAAGTTCAAAAACCAACTTTTAGATCGTCCCCGATTAGAAACCTCTCGTTTAGTCATAAGTTCGTGAGCGTCCGATTGTTTTGCCTTATCTGCTTGATTGTGTTTTTTTATCTGATTTATGTTTCTGCTTCAAACCCTTTTCAAAAACAATAAAAATCCTCGATCCAACGTCGAGCCTCTTTTCTACCTATATAAGTCGATTGCCTTAGGGCATCGCATTCGACCTATTGATCATTGGACACAAGTCTAGCATCACTTTGCTAGCACATTCGCCTAAATAACAATAAATCAATCGCATTAATATCCAAGGGAAAATCCTATGCATAATAACCACGTTATTGTGCATGGTGCATATCATTTACATTTCATAATCGATACCTTAAGATAAGTCAATTAGACAACTTAGGATAGACTTCCTAGGTTAGTCCCCCTTAATTTTGATTTTTTAAATCAAACTTTAGCCCACCTAATTCTCCACACAAGAGAATTAGATGTTAATCATCTCAAAGAAGGGACATACAATCCCATACCCCACAAAATACAAACATTTTCAAAACTGTGGTAGTTTTCTTAAGATGATGGCTCACCTTCCTCTCCTAAACCTTTTAAACAAATTTAGTATCCTTAATAAGGAACTACAAGTGCTCTGATTCCCTCCTGACAGGATATTTAGGCACAAGATGCGATATCTTGTCGAGCACACCTAGGATTAATAATAATAAATTACCTACCCTTAAACCCTTAACAAAACAGATAACAAATAACATAAAATAAAATCAAGAGGTTCCTGTAGAGTACTACAGATATCTAGGATGCTAACACCTTCCCTAGGTATAACCAACCCCCAAACTTAGAATCTTAGTGCATTTGCATTGCATTGTGGGAATTCGGTTTTTTCTCCCTTCCCTTGGATAAAATCAAAGACCGGTGGTGACATTAAAAATGCGATCCTAGTTAACAAATAACTATGGTATCCAATTTTCACCGCGACACTTAGGCACTTCTGATCGTAGGATTTTGATATTTTGCTTTGGGCCTTAGGTTTTTGTTTTAATTGATCTTTATGGTATTAATGAAAGTTTTGCTTTTTGATTATGACAAAAAGGGGGAGAAATATAATATGAACGTAACATTTTAATCCACATAATCAAATTCTAAAAAAAAAAAAATAAACTGCTTACATTCTAACCAATAAACTTATGTTTTTGTTAGAGTTGTTCTCATGTTTTCTCTTTCATGAAATATGAAATCTGAATAGTTTTGGCAATCAAAGTGTTTGACTCTGAGAGTTCAAGATCTAAATTGGAACAATTGACTTCTGGAAACCGAGTAAAGACTCTAAAGATCTCAATATCTGACTTATTGCAATCAGGGGGAGTTCACCCAGAAGATTCGCAAGTCAGGATATTTGAGCTCATCCAGTCTGAGACTCAGGGGGAGATTCATATCTGAAGGATAAGTATTCCTTAACTTTCACACTCTGATTATATCTTATGATGTGTACAAAATTGTGTCATCAAAATACATAATTTTGTCATCATCAAAAAGGGGGAGATTATTAGAACAAGGTTTGGTTCTGTAATAATACCTCTGAGTTTTGATGATAACAAACAAGTATGTTTGTATGAACAATTTTGGTATTCTAATGTTTGTTATTTTTGAGAATATAACAAACAGGTTCTAATTCTGATATATAGCGTGGCTAAGTTATTAGAAGCGAATTAGTTCGCTTCTGCGCTACACATGTTCTGCTGAACAGTAGCATTTGCTTCAGAAGACTCTAAAGTTGTATGACTCTGATACGAAGACTTAAGAAAACAAGTTCTGAAGATCTGAAGACAGAGGTTCTGATGAATAAGTCCAGATGTTGAAGACTTAGGAAAACAAGTTCTGAAGATCTGAAGACAGAGGTTCTGATGAACAAAGTCCAGATCCTGAAGACTTATGATTCTAAAGACAACGGGTTCTGAAGACCAAGTGCTGAAGACTCTGAAGATGCAGACTCTGAAGACTTGAAGCTCTTAAGACCCAGGCTACATTTTCTCTCTTCTAACTTCTGCTCATAGAAGCCTCTGAAGTCTGGAAGTTGTGAAGACCAATCAACGTGGTACAATAGTACAACAGTACAAGGACGCTTTGTTCCACTACCGTAAAGGACAGACGCAAAACGTACTCTTTATCTCCACGATTATTCAAGCTGCCATAATTCTGAAATGTCAGAAATATCCTTCAACAGTCATATTATGCATGGCTATATAAAGGCTTGAAGACTTCAAGAATGGTTAACGCAATTTTCACTGTTCATACGCTTTATTGTTGGTATCATTCTTAAGTCAATTTGTGCTAAGAGTTGTTTACATTCAGCTTGTGTAGAAGCAATTTTCTATAAACGTTGTATTTACAAACAGATTGTTTGTGTTCCCTATTGGACCAGTTGGGTCAGAATTTTTAGGGAGGCTAAGGTAGTGTGTCTTATGGTAGTTAGTCACGAGCAGTTGGCTTGTGCAGTGTATTCCTTAAGAGACCAGTTGGGTCAGAATTCTTAAGAAGTTTAGGACTAGAGAGTCTTAGAGGTTGTTGTTAGTCACCAGCAGTTGGCTTGTGCATTTGTAATCAGTTTGGTTATAGTGGATTAAGTCCTCGCTTGAGAGAGGCAAAATCACCTTGGCGGGTGGACTAGACTAGCTTGAGGATTTCTCAAGTGAACTAGTATAAACATATTGTGTTCTTTCTTTTCAGTGCTCTTGCATTATTATCAAGTAAGGATTATTGGTAAAGGGGATTATTTTTAAGAAATATTTTTATTTTGAAAACCCAATTCAACCCCCCCCCCCCCCCCCCCCCCCTTTCTTGTGTTTTTCACACCTTCACAAGGACCAACTTGCAAACCTTTTCACTAAGCCTCTCCATCCTCAACCTTTTCATGCACTATTGGTCAAGATGAAGTTGATAAACATCTATCAACCTTCATCTTGTAGGGGGATATTGAACCATGCCATACATGCACATGTAAACAATGATGATGATACAATCACACATCACCAATTAACTTGAAATGAGTTTGTTACATGTTAGTTAGTTGATTAGAAGTTAGTTACACCATCATAGTTACACTATGATGTGCTAGGATATAGGTTTCTTATGGTATAAGTAACCATACACACACACACACACACACATATATATAAACTAAAAGCCTAATATACATGTAGCGGGAAAATTTAAGATTAAGTTATTGATTAACTTAACTCGCAAAATATGAGTCGTCACCACACTTTTATTTTTCCAAAGGAAAAGGAAAAGAGCAAAAAAACCTAAAGAAGTTTTAAAATAAAAACTAATAAAAAAACAGAGACAAAGGTAAGGGGGTTGATTACGTAAAGGGAATGTGTTAGCACCCAAAATATCTATAGTACTCTATAGGAACCTCTTGAAAATCTAGTGTTTGGCTTAAAAGGTGTTGTTTGCAAAAGATTGGTGAGGTGAGAAGAGTAGTTTTTTATAATTTTGTGTTTGACAAGACTTCTTGAGTCTCGTGCCTACGTACTCACAAAGTGCAATGGAGGATCAAAACCTCATAGTTCGTGGTACAAATAAAAAAATGGTTTGTTATGATTCATTTTAAATGAAAAGACAACTTGTCATTTTAAGGAGAAAACTTCAACTAATCACCCACAAGTATGTGAAAATGGACCTTTGCATCACCATGAGAAGAGCTCCAACTTGGATAATATCAACAAATATGCCACTAACTCTCTATAGTGGAAAAGAATCAACTCATTTCAAACAATACTATGATGATAGAAGGATCACATCTCAACTATGAAAATGACTCATGTCTAAACTTTATATGAAAAGTTTTAAAAGTAAAAAGTGCACAAAAGACGCAAAATGGTTTGAATGAGTTTTATCTTTTTTAAGTCTTTTGAAAATGGTTTTAATATGCTTAATATTGATTAGCATTTATTAAGAAAATGAGTTTGAAAATGCATTTGATCAAGTCAAGGTTTATTAAGAAAGTGGTTCAAGTTTGAAAACAAGGTTTTGAAAAAGGGAGAAGATTTTGAAAATCTATGAAGTGGAGGAGATGAAGAGACTACCCTAAAGCATAAAATAAAAGCTAAGGAAGGAAAGATCTAACCAAGATACCAAGCTATCTCATCCTTTTGATCCAAGAAAATAAACAACCAGATAAGCTGAAATAACCAAGCAACTGATGAAAGCCAAGTATCCAAGCCAAGTCTTCAAAGAGGTCAACTCAAGGTCAAAGTATCAGATAAGATCCAAGGTCTCAAGTCACAACTCCAAAGCATAGGGCAAAGAACCTAATTCTATGTCCAAAAATCCAAATTCATGCAAGGGATAGTAATCAATAGTCCAAGAAAACAATTAAGGTCTTTTAATGGTTTAAGCCTTTATTAATGTCTTAAGAAAGCGAAAAAGAGAGTCCAACCGGACAAAGAGAAAAAGGAATAAACATAATAGGATGAAAATATGATATGAAATGATGAGCATAAAATAAAGAGCAAGAAATAAAGAGCATAAAGATAAAAGTTCATAAAAATAAATGGCATAAAATAAAAGTTAATACAATTAAAGTCAGTGTTAGTGTTAAAGCTAATGAAGAAGACATTTTGTCATTTAAAGTAGATCACTCAACTAATCAACCCAACAAGTATGAGAACTTTGCATCATCCTTTGAGAAGGGCTCCAACTTGGATAAAATCAACAAGTATGCCACTAGATCTCTTAGGTGGAAAAGAATCAACACACTATGAAGAAAGGAGAATTACATCTAAACCAGAAATGACTCATATATAAAATTTGACCAAATTATCACTATCAAATTAGAGGCATATTTAGTGATATGTTAAGCAATCGTAGCACAATCTATAAGGAAGATCGTACTATGGGAGACCGGTCAATAACAATTTATGTACCATACATGTTAGAGATATGATATAAAGATCATACTCCTAAAATATGTAGCACAAGTAAAAACAAGTTGGATCTAGACCTAAGTCAAGGTAAGATGGATCCATTACATCAATCAACCCCTCATGGCACTTAGGACAAACTTACGCATCAATCTAAAGTACCTCAATTGATCCAATGATCAATCAAATGGTAGATTTGAAATGATGAAAGTTCATCAAGCACCACTCAAGATCTCATGAACAAGATGGCCTACACATCCTCCAGTTGATCCAAAGAAAGGTGAAAAAGAAAAAGAAAGGGATGAAGAAGAGAGGATCAAACAAGATAGCAAAACCAAATTGGATCCAAGTGATGATCAAGTTATCATCAAAATCAATCATCCATTTTGGTGGATTAGGGTTTTCACCCCATCAACACCCAAGGTCTGTTAGACAACGACAATTGATCTAGAATGGGGGGTTAAATAGATCACTACTTTTTAATGGAGAGTCGGTGCTTAAATTTGATTTTAAAAAATTGTTTACGGAAGCGGCCAAGGACTATATCGTCTAAACGAACCGGTTACCGAAAGGACCAGATATGCGTAAGCCAAATGGAACGTTAGGCTCGATAAGAAAATTGAATCACAACTTGTACTATTAATCAATTTACCAACGACACTCAATATTATGCAATCTCCAATGACCAATAAAAAATTAAACCAAATTGACAATTTATCAAACACCTTGTAAGCATTCAATTTATCAAGCACTTGGAGTGCGAAACACTCCAAGCTATAATTTCTATGTAAGTTAGTGCAAAATTTTAACCAAGCACAATCCAAAATGATTGTGCAATGTTTTCAAATTAGTTTTTCTGCACTATACTATAACAGAATTTTTATCGATCAATTGAATAATCACAAGTGTAAACAGTTCGAAAATTAAAAAGATAGGAAAAGAGAAACGACACCAAGTTTGTTTAGGTATTTCCCCTTTCGTCCTTGCTTCGGGTACGTCTGCCCCTAATTCTAAATCTAGAATTGAGATATCTATAATCTTGTTTGCAAATTATTTTTAAAGAGAAGCCTTAGCTATCACACACTCAAGAAACTCTGTTGATGCTGATACTATGTCTTCTTTTCCCTTGATTCAAGACCAATCAAGTCCCTCAAACTTGTTGAATAAACCTCCGGTTGACGCTACTAGATCGACATAACCCACCATTCTTCGAGCGCCTTCGCTCGGCTGATTCCAATTCACACACTGTTCGATCCCAAACCTATGTTACACAATCCTCCGGTTGACGCTACTAGATCGACAGAACCCATCGTTCTTCGATCACCTTCGCTCGGCTGAATTCAATGCACACAAAGATCTGAACTAAAAACCCCAAATCCAATTGATCTTGGAGGAAAAAACCCTAGAGGTTTTATTCAAGAAAAAACCCACTGAAAAACTCACCCCAAACAAGATACACTTCTATGTTTGGACGTTATCACCTCATGATGCAAAAGATCATTAAAAATGGTTATGTGTATTTGTTGAGATAATGCAAGAATGAGGATGAAGATGATGAGAGAAAACTTTCAGTGTGAATCTTTCACTTTTCTTGTTGTTATGTAAATTATGAGAAACAAAGTATATATATGATGTTATGACCAACTACCAAAAGTAACAGCTTTTTGAAACTTAGAAAAACCAGAAAAATGACCCTCATTTAGCGAAGAGTCGACCAAAATTTTATGAGGGTCAGCCTGCGCTGACCCGTGGGCAAGACTGTGCAAGTTTGAGTACCATGCGTCGACCGCCACGGGGTCATGCATCGACGCATGGCTGATGAAAATACACAATAAAGAAATGGCTCCAGTATGCGTCGACCGGTGGGTCGGCATGAGCTAACCCATGGGAAATGCAACAAAATCAACATTTCATGAGTCGACCAAAGCATGGTTTAGGTCTACTCAAACTACGAAAACTCCCAAAAATTAGTTTTTGCACATGTTTTCATCTACTTAGGCCAAGTTAATGCATACATATGACACATAGCATGATCACACACATATAACAGATGTATAAGACTCTTCCTATATGTTTGGACACATGATTATTGATTGTTTATGCATTTTGAAATACGAATGCCGACTATGATGAGATGATACCGTCCAAATTACATACTACGAGCTAGTACATGTTTTGACATCATTAAAATAAAGATCGAGTGTAAGACATATTGCCCTCACAAGATCCATCAAGTTTGATGAAACTTGTGACCAAATCAACCAAGATCCAAGGCCAACAGAAGTCAACACAAGTCAAACAAATATAAAATGCACTAATATGAATTAAAATGCATCAAAATGAATTTTAAAATGAATTTTAAAATGAAAATACAGATGAAAATGCAAATGATGCTTCAAATCAAATCACAAATGGTCAAAAAAAAGTATGTAAGTCAGAAACAAGTCAAGAATGATATATAAAGTTTTTGAGAATTTTAAAATACATAAAACTATTTTTAAACTAATTAAAATGCTTCAAAGATGAGAAAAATCATGAAAAATAGAAAATGATGAAAATAAAATATAAAAAATATAAATTCAAAAGGAGAAAAATAAAAGAGAAATTTATAAATTATTTTGGGATTTTTTTGGAGTTAAAATGAATTTTCTATGAATTTTAGAAAGAAAATGCAATTAAAATAAAAATCAGAAAAAGAAAATAAAAAGGAAAAAAGGAGGAGCGTAGGATCTGACTACATTAATTGACGTGGCAGATCCAATGCTCCTCAGATGATGGTGCACGGTGGAAAATAACAAAGAAAATATGCTGGATCACATTTGAAATAAACCAATCAAAACTTAACAAACTGCAAATGTGGATAACACTCAGGTCACCACCTTCACCACTACGGTCATCTTCTCCGGTGAGATGCTCACTGAAGATTGCTAAGTGGTAAAGTTAGGGCACAATAGTACCATCATTGCAACCGTCTCATCAAGGCAAACTCAACGTCATACTCCATTTTCATTTATTGAAAGAGAATAGAGAGAATTGCAGAGAAAACTCAATGAAATGAAAATCACGAAAAAAAGAATTAAATGATGAATACAAACAATCAACAACAACTAGGTTAGGGGAAATAATCAGAAGGAAAAATACTACATTGTGGTAACTTGTTTGATTGAAAATGGAGCCTAAAACTACCTTGCCCAAAAACGATCGGAGGAGCTCTGAAACTAGATTTGGCTGGAGTGATTCAGGGACTCTTAGAGCTTGGGGATTGTTGCAGAAGCTTCAGAGGAGTACGATGGAGCTAATTGAATCAAGAAATTGAGTTGAAATAAGCTAGAAATCAAAACACGATAACTCAATTTCTGGAAAAATTTGAGAGTGGAGCAGGGGTTTTCTTGCTATCAAAAGCTTGAGAAATTATTGGAATGAGATCTTTATTTATAGGAGATGGTGATGGAATTCTGAGAGGGGTGGAATGATCCAGAATAAAGTGTAATTGTGTGCACCCTCCAAGTGAAAAAAAGTGTGATTCCACGTGCTTCAAAACTCAGCCAAATGATGCGTTTTAGGATTCAATTAACTTCAGGGAACTTCACTAATCATGTTTAGCTCCAAAATGCATGGTAATTTGGCATGTAAACAAGTTTTGGTTGAGGTAAAAACTCTGATCAGGGTGAAAACTTCAGCTCCAAGTAACCATGTTCAACTCAATGGGGCATCTTATACACGAGGCTTTTTGATTTAATTCTTTTTGCAATTGGTTAACATCATAAAAAATATCACAATGTGCCAAGAAAGGTTTCATTTGGACGCTTTAGCAAAAAGTTATGTCATGTTGAAGTTGACACAAAAATCTGACAAACCAAACTTGAAATATTCTAAGTCCAAATGACTGAAAAATGACCTATAATGTATCAATGAATTCCATGGTCTTCCAAACTCAGTTTGACTTTGATCATTGAAGCAATATTGTAGAAGATATCACAAATTATATTGTGCAAAAAGAATGTGCTCCAAATGTTGAAAATTGAGGAAGTTGTGATTCTTGAAAGTTGAGAAAAAGTCACTTGAAAATAGGCAAAATTTCAATAAGTCCATAAATGACCTATAATGTCTTCAAACTTTTGATGATCCTCCAAGAATAATTGGCTCTTATCATGTAAAGAGAAGTTGAAAAGGATGTTGAGAAGAGTCATATGAAAAAATAAGCAATAAAAAATATTGAGAATTGAAGGAGTTGTGATCTTTGGAACTTTGACTTGAAATGTTGACTTTTTAGGTCAAACCATCTTGAATTAACTTGTGATCTTGGACTTTTATTGCATTTCATGGTACATGGATGATCATATGAACTCAAAATAATGTGTCCATGAATTTCCTTTGATTAAATTAACCAAAAATTGAGGTAACTTGTTGATGAAGGCATGGAAATATACACATAAATCTTTGACTTTTCTTGAGAGACAAGCTAGTAAACCTTGGGATATCTTTTATCAAAATGAGATTGAATGATGATTGAAACTTTTTACTTTGAAATTAAAATCCATGGTTTGATGAGATAGCCCTTGGGAATCAATGTTTCACCATATTTTAATCTTAAGGGAGCAAAACCCTAGCTGATGAATCATGTTTGGTGTTCTTGATATATCACCCTACCTTGCAAAGAAACAAAAGGATACAAGACATATTTTTGGTATTTTGGTTAGTGGTTAGTGAAGCATAAAGCATATAAACATAATAGAAAAAGACACACAAAGAGGTGGTTGATGATCTCTACAAAATCAAACACAAAGATGAAAGGGTAAGAAAGCAACCAAACTTGTGATCTTGTTTGTATGCAAAAATGCAAAAAGAGGATGGGATTTTAGGGTTAAAAATTAAGGTATAATAATACATACTTTTTTAACATTATAAAAAAATAAAACAAAATCAATACCATATATACTCATAAAAATAAAATACTGTTAATAATAAATATACTGTTTAAATTTTTTAACGTTATAAAAAACTAAAACTAAATTAATATCCTATTAAATAATAAATCACAAAAAAACATTATATACACTTAAACTAACACATATAAACCATAACAACCCAATATTTGTAAGAAAAAATTGGAAATGAAGTGTGTACTTTATAATAACAATGAACCATTAATCAAAAGTTTGATACTTGAATAGAGAAGATGACTGGATTTTTTGTGAGCTTCTGCAAAAATTTTGTGTTATTTGTAGAAGAAGAAGCACCTGAATCTTGGAAATGAAAAATTGGATATGAATGCAGTACTGCTGATAAAAGGGAAAGCAGATTAATAAATAGACTCAGTTTCCATGTGACCGTTGTAGTGCTTTGGAATCTGAACATGTTAGTTTGATGAGTTATTTTTACCTCATAATGCATGTGCATGTTGCAGTGTGATAAGAACGTCGGAATGCATCTTATGATTGGGTGCAAGACACATCGCAATGCATGTGACAATTGTTGAGTGTTTTCCACCTCACAACCTTTTGACTAGACTCTGCAAAAGTCTGCATTGAACTGACTTGTCTTAACGTTCAGATTTTGAATTTTAAAAATTTATTTGCGAGGCGAATAACACCTCTCAATTATTGTTTCAAAAAATTTCATTTCTCTCTAGATTACTTACTAGGTGATATATTTAAAAAATTATTATTTTTTATTTGGATAAATGGGTTGCAAGGTGATTGTCATTCAGCAACTACCAATTTTTTGCGAGGTGAAATTCACCCAGCAAAATTACCCAACTAATATTAATTTTTCTTATAGTGGATGTAATGTGATTTCTAATTTAAATATTAAAATAAGATTTAATTTTCTATTCAACATAATTTAAATATTTGATTTTTTAAGATGTTCTAAGAAATTTTAACGATTGAAAATTTTTAGATCTAATTTAAAACTACGGTAAGTCGATAGTTATATATTTAAGTTTTTATCAATGTTGAATTATCTACAAATGAACTACCTTAGAAATAGAATATGAAATTCTCTTTCTTACAAAATTCTTATGGTGGTAATACTCCTACTATTAAGTGTTATCATTGTAAGAAAGAGGGTCATACAAGAAAAGTATGCCCTGATCGAATGAACAATCATGGTGGAAAGGATAAGGGTAATGTAGCCATTATGCAATATGGTTATGAATTATGTGATGTCCTGGTGGTTTCAAGTAGTGAATCTAGCAAGGATTGGATTATGGATTCAGGGTGTACTTGACACATGACTCCAAATAAATACGTGTTTGAAGAATTGTGTGATCAAGATGGTGGATTAGTGCTTCTGGGAAACAAAAAAGCTTGCAAACTTGCAGGTATTGGATCTGTGAGATTTAAGCTCCATGATGAGTCAATAAGGCAATTGACTGGTGTTAGGTATGTTCCTGATCTTAAGAGGAATTTGATTTCTCTTGGTGAATTTGACAAGAAAGGATATGTTTTCAAAGGAGAGCAAAGCATCCTAAGGATAATGAAGTGGTCAAAGGAAGTTTTGAGAGGTGTGAAGAAACAAGGCTTGTATATCCTTGAGGCCGAGGTTGTAAGTGGTTCAGCAGATGTGGCGTCCATGAAACTTGTGTTGAAGACTGAGCTATGACACAAGAGACTTGGCCATGTCAGTGAAAGAGACTTGGTCGAATTGTCGAAACAAAATCTGTTGGGTGGTGATAAGGTCGAAAAACTAGGGTTTTCTGAACCTTGTGTATTTGGTAAATCCTGTAGAATGAAGTTTAACAAAGGTAAACAAAGAACATATGGATCCCTTGATTACATATATGTTGATCTTTGGGGACCTGCATGGAATCCTTCACACTCAGGTGCAAAGTATTTTTTATCCATAGTTGATGATTACTCCCAAAAGTTATGGATATTCATCCAGAAGACTAAGGATGAAAATTTTGAAAATTTCAAAAGTTGGAAGACTCTGGTCGAAAACCAAACAGGCAGGAAGGTCAAGAGGTTAAGTACCGACAATTGTCTTGAATTTTGCAATGAGGCTTTCGATAACTATTGTGTTGCGTATGGTATTGCAAGGCACATAACTATTGCAGGGACTCCCCAATAAAATGGTTGGATGAAAGGTTTAATTGAACCATTATGGAAAGGGTGAGGTGCATGTTGGTAAGTGCAGGATTAAAGAAGGTGTTTTGGGTAGAAGCTGTTGTGACTGCAGCATACTTGATAAATAGGTTTCCCTCGACAGTCTTGGGAATGAAGACACTTAAAGAAGTCTGGTCGGGAAATCCACCTAGTCTCGACAGACTTAGAGTATTTGGTTGTTTAGCCTATGCTCATATTAGGTAAGACAAGGTAGAACCTATAGCTCTGAGATGTATGTTCCTTGGATACCCCGAAGGAGTCAAAGCTTATAGGTTGTGGTGCCTAAAGCCAGGTCACAGAAGGTGTATCACAACTCAAGATGTTGTTTTCAATGAAGAAGAAGCAAAAGTTGTTGTCAAAGATAAGGAGACTGATAATGACTACCTGCTGGAAAGAGACACATCGAGAAGAGTCATCAAGCCACCTCAGAGACTTGGTTATGCAAATCTCATAGCTTATGCCTTAATCTCTGTAAGTGATGTTCTTGACGAAGAACCTAGAGACTATAAGGAATTTATGAGAAGCCGAGATAAGACTGAATGGCTGAAAGCCATGGATGATGAGATGAAATCTCTCCATGATAATTACACTTGGGTGATGATCGAGAAACCTACAGGGGCCATGTTAGTCAGCTGTAAGTGGATCTTCAAAGTCAAGGAAGGAATCGAAGGAGTGATGTTAAAGAATTTTAAGGCAAGGTTGGTTGCTAGGGGGTTCACTCAGAAAGAAAGTATCAAATTCAATGATGTGTTCTCACCTGTTGTAAAGCATACATCCATTATAATGTTGTTAGCCATGGTGGCATAGTTTGTTCTAGAACTTAAACAGATGGATGTGAAGACATCCTTCCTGTATGGTGATCTAGATGAAAAAATCCTGATGAGGCAACCTGAAGGGTATACAGAAAAGGGAAAGGAATATTATGTGTACAAGATGAATAGGTCCTTGTATGGCCTGAAACAATCTCTTTGACAATGGAATAGGAGATTCGACAAGTTCATGGCACACATTGCTTTCACTAGGAGCTAGTTCAACCACTGTGTTTATTTCAGATTTTGATCTGGAAATTCACTTGTTATTTTGTTGCTTTATGTGGATGACATCCTCATAGCAAGAAACATTGTCGAAGATGTTATGAAGGTGAAGGCTGAACATGATAAAGAGTTCGATATGAAGGATTTGGGAGCAGCCTCTAGAATTCTTGGCATTGACATCTGGAGAGATAGAAAACAGACGAGATTATGCTTATCTCAAGAGACATACTTGAAGAAGATTCTCGACAAGTTTGGTATGTCAAATTTAAATCCTGTTATAACACCGACTAATCCTCAGTACAAGCTAAGTACGACTCAAAGTCCTAATACTGAAGTCGAAAGAGCCTATATGAATAGCACTCTATATGCTAGTATAGTAGGTTCTTCAATGTATGTTATAGTTTGTATGAGGGCAGACATAACATACGGAGTGAGCCTTGTAAGCAAGTATATGGCCAATCCTGGGATGGCGCACTGGGAAGCATTATATTGGATTCTTAGGTACATCAATGGGTCTCTGAGCAGAGTCCTGATTTATGGTGGAGCCTGTGGTGATGATAGCAAGGTCGAAATCGAAGGATTTTTCGACTCTGATAATGCAAGCTGTATGGATTCTTGGAAATATATTTTTGGATATGTGTTCACTATGTTTGGCATAACAATCAGTTGGAAAACAACACTTCAGAAGGTTATTTCCTTATCAACCACTGAAGCGGAATATATCGCCCTCACTGAAGCTGTGAAAGAAGCATTGTGGCTTGAAGGTTTTGCTAAAGAGCGGGAACTTCAAGGTCGAGTTATCACTGTTAAATGTGATATTCAAAGTGCAATACACTTGTCGAATAATTCGGCCTATCATAAGCGAACCAAGCACATCGATGTGACCATACTACGTAAATATCAATTAACAACGGTTGGGAAATGTATATAATGACGCAGGCGCAGGCGTTGTTATGTAGAGTGTTGTTGTAAATGGATACTTATAATCACGGGCCATTAACCATTGTAATTACCTGGAAACAGAGTGCCTTATCACAACGGTTCGTTATAACGAATCGTTGTGATAAATATAATGCTCCTAGATTTGATTCCCAGCTGCGCTGTTTTGATATTTCTTTTTTCTGTGCAGCGCGCGAGATATTATTACGGTTATATTTTTTATCCGTCGTTATATAGTCTGCAGACACAAATATACAACCACGACTTTGTTTTATAACTGCAGTCAAAACTTCCTATGTTTTAAATATGCATTCCTCAGCAATTCAAATTCATACCATTATTGTACCTGTAACCATTTTAAATATGCATTTCTCAGCAATTCAAATTCATTCCATTTTTTTAACACGTAACCATTTTAACCATAACAAATAAGCTAACATTATTCATTTGTAAGTATTGTAACTATTATAACCATAAAATACAGCTAACATTGTAACATTGTAAGTATTTGTAAGTATACATTCTGTAAGTATTGTAACTATTATAACCATATTTACACCAAACACTATATTCATGTCATCAATACAGAAAAGTATTATTCACATCATCTCTACAGAAAAGTGATATTCACATCATCAATCAGCAGGACCCTTAAGAACATTGTGGATATATGCCCAACGTTTACGAAGATCTATGAAGTCCTCAACGGGGAATGGGGTTTTGTCGTTAAACATCTACATAAGAAAGAGGCAATAACATGTATGATAATTGATCGTGAATGCTGGATCAGATCCTGTAGAATCAGGCCGCCAAGTGCGTCAGGGATGTTGGTCGTATGGAGAGAAGGGGGGTGTACCTGCAAGGTACTCCGACGCTCAAGTAAGAAAGGGTCAGAGAAAAGGAGCAAGTACAAAGTATGAATTCTTAGGGCGAATATTGGATACCTGACCCTCTCAAGCGAGAGGGTTTATATAGAGCCCCCAGCGCATGGCCAACGGTCCTATTTTCAGGGCGAAATAACCATTTTCCCGAAAGAATATGTAACTGCCCAAACTAGCCGTTATGTCGGGCAGAGTGCCCAAAACTAGTCGTTATGTCGGGAATAAGCATGGTTTCGGGCACCTGCCCTTAGCTGTTCGGGGAGCGATGAGGCCGTGCGTAACGGACAGTAATTCTGGGGAGGAACGTTGCATTTCTTGCCCGGTTGGAGGGGCAGAAAGGTAAATTTTGCCCCTCTGTGGATTGGACTTAGGCAATTTGGGCCGCTCTGGAGTAGAAGCGGATTGGGCCAATTCTAGCCATTGGTCCAGTCCAGAACAGGAGCCCCCCAAGTCGTTGCTCCCAAGCATGGGAGTGATGACTTAAGGATTGCTCGTTGATCTGGGGAGCCAGTATGGAGTTGTCGTTTGAAGACGAGGAGGATTGTCTCAAAGTGTTCGTGACCCCCAGATGTTCGTGAGATTCATGGTCGTGACGTCGTTGCCCGGTGTTCGGGGAGGCTAACGTTCAGACGGAATTGGAAACGTTGGGACGCCACGTGTACCTAGAGCTATGTGTAGCAGTTAATAGGCAATGATGGCTAGTGGATAGTCATAATGGCCTACGGGCGCGTGTTTGCATGTGCCCATTTGTATAAAAGGGGGGAAATCGTTCCATTTGGAACTTTTCAGTCCGATTTCTCTTCGCTTCCTTCAAGCTTTTGCCCGACACCGTTTTCTGCTTCTCCGACCACCGTTACAAGCTTCCGAGCAGCACTTTCTTCTACTCAAAACCAGTAAGTGTTCTGATCCTTTGCTTATTCTACTTCTGTTAGTTGTTGATGGTAGATTGCATGCGATTAGGGTTAGCTTTAGAGGACAAAATGAGTGAGTCTCTGGCGATTGTTGGTGGTGGACGGTGGTTGTGCCATTTTTCTACTTCTAACATGTCATCGGAGTTGGTAGTATGTTTTGGTTAGGAGGGCGGTTGAGGGCGTCGTCACGATGGCGACGCTTGTGTAACCGTCGTGACTTTTTGTCTTCTGGGCGGATGATGAGTTTTCCAGTAGAACGCTCCTAGATTCCGGTGAAGCTTTGCGATTTCCAGCGAAGCTTCAAACGAAAACTGGGTATGAGTGCGGGGAAGCTCCTCGCTAGGGGATGATTTGTTTCGAGCGTCTCCTCGCGGGGAGGTTCCAACTCCATATTTGATGTTAGGGCTTAGGCCGGGGACCTTGTCCTCAGCCCTTTGCGCGCCCTTTCACTTGACTTAGCGGTGGAAGGGTGGATTTGATTTGTTGTCGAATTCACTTTCTTCTCTGCTTTTCAGGTGATCGACATGGCGACGGGGCCAGATAGAGAAGTTATTTTAGACACCTCAGAGGAAGAAACAGGATCCTCAGACAAGACTAGCTCGGCGGCTTCGAGCTCGGCGTCTTCGAGCTCCCCAAGTGATGTCGGGGAAGAAGAAGAGGGTTTGGACGATATGGACGAGGATGTTGCTGATGATCCCGCGGAGGAATGGGAGGTGGCCGAGCCCGCTGAGCACGTGTCAAACCTTGTGGGGGACGTTTTTACTGAAGTCGGGCCGGAAGGAGAGTGGAAGGTGCACTTCCCTTCCGAGGACGAGCTGGGCTTGAGGCTGACATTCACCGATTTCCAGCAGTCAGTGTTCGAGCATTTGAGGTTGGCCCCCACGCAGCTGCATCCGAACTCTCTGGCCTTTATACGGGCATTTGAGTTGGTGTGCGAATGTCTTGCTATAGGGACTACTCTCCCTCTGTTCTTCACTGTCTTCCATCTTCAGCGACAACTGTCGGGGAGGAAGTACGGCTGGGTTTCATTGAAGTAGCCCCACAAGCTGTTCAAGCCTTTTTCAGAGTCAATAAGGACGTTCAAGGAACGTTATTATGTCATTGAACCCTTGTCTGAAGCTGCTCAGGACAACACACACGTCTGGGAGATAGAGGTTGACGAGGATGGGAACGAGTTGCACGACGAGGAGGGGAGGTATATTGGGCGGAGACTATACAAGTTCCCCATCCACTGGTCACCCGACCACTTCACCAAGAAGCCCAGTGATTATGTCTTCCAACCGATCGAGCTACTCGGGTAGGACGCCGCGGCGTATGAGGCGCTGGTGAACTGGGTCAACTCCTTCCGATTCGCTGAGTTCTGGACGAGCAAGAGCAGTCCGATCTTCGAGGAGGACGGGAGCCAGAGAGTTAAGCGTAGATTCATCAATATTAAGGCACTGCTGGAGTACAAGACTCCTCAGGACGTCGCGAAGCTGCTCGGTAGTCTTAGTTGCTTAATTTTGTTTGTGTCATTTCTTTTCCTCATATCTAACATGCTCGTATTTTGTCTGTGCAGGTGAGATGCCTCAGGCCCACGACAGAGTTGTGAGGAATGCCCTTGCAAGGAACAAGATTGGGGCGGCTCCTCCGAAATCCCGGTTTGCTGGTGCTCGTGCTCCTCCTCCTGTTCAAACTGCTGCGGGGACCTCTTCTTCTCCTACTTCTGCTCCCCAGGGGTCTCCCCTTCCTTTGGCTGGTCGACCCAAGCGGCAAAGGTTTAATGATGTTGTGGACCTTACCCGGGCGTCGGAGAAGGGGAAGTTCGAGCTTCCTCCTTGCATTCATAACCGGAAGTTCTTCGAGGGGAACTCTCTGATTGTGCCTCGGGCGGAGTCTCTTCGCTTAGAAAGCATGGATCGCCCGAGCAAGAGGGCGTTGGTGGCCCATGACGCTTCTTCCTTGGTCAGGATGTTGGAGATGGCAGCTGTGTACGCCGAAGGGGATTCAGCGACTGAGGCCGAACTTACTGCTGCCCGTGCTACCATGACGTCCCTCAAGGAAGAAGCTAAGGGTGCCGACGATGCTCGGAAGAAAGCTGAGGAGGAGGTAGCTCGTTTGAAGGAGGAGAACTCGACGCTGGCGGCGGAGAAGAAGTCTGCCGAGGAGTTGATCCAGCGGCTGAAGGCGGCCAATGCCCCGGGTGACGATGAGCCGGAGGATGTGAAGGCATTAAAGACGAGATCCGAGCTGGTTGCCCATTTACTGACGGCCGAGGATGATAGCATTATTGTCGCGGAGGAGTCTTTTGGGAATGCCGTGGCCCAACTGTGGGTGGTGAACCCTGGGCTCGATTTTTCTGTCGAGGGTACCCACTACCTGGAGCATGTTGAGGACGGTCGCATTGTCATGCCCGACGGTCTCCTTGAAGGTATCCCCGAGGATCAGCCCGCCGAGGACCAGGGATCTCAGCCAGAGCCAGCCGAGCATGCAGACGAGTGAGGAGCTTGTATTTTTTAATGTTGTTGTAATCGGTCCGGCCTGCGTGTCGTGGAATTATTGTAATTTATTTTCTTTTCGGGGGGGCATGGCCCCTGCTTGATGTAACTAAGTACAATTGTGGCCCTTGTGGTCACCCATTATGTTAACGTATTATATTTCTGGCTTCGTCGTCTGCATGATTATACTTGCGTTTATTTTTGCTAAGTGTTGTATGCATGCTCGCTGTGAATGTATGTCCGCCCGCGATAGGGGGTATTTGACTTGTGCGAATATTTTGGGGGGATTGCTCGTAATAGATGTGTTCGACAGTGAGGGGAACTGGTCGAACTGTCGGGGAATGACCTGGAGGGGTGCGGAGCTCAGGTCGCATTTGAGGCCTGAGTTCGCGGCGTGAACGTCCCATCGCGAGCTGGGGTTCTGCCAATCATGGTACTTTGACGACGGTGATGCTCGATCGAGGACCACTGTCGAGCATTTGCCCGGCTCGTTACTAAGCGGGGTTATGCTTTAATCGTATGCGACGCTTGTACCTAGACGTGCATAGTGGTCAGTATCGGACGTTCGTCGTTGCGACGGGTCGAACCGAGAATTTAGCTGTAATATTGTTTTAGCTTTTCGGTGTTCCATGGTCGAGCAAGTTCTTCCCCAGAGAGATGTTCCAGGTAGTAGGCCCCATTTTTCGTTTTTCCTCGGACACGATAGGGCCCTTCCCAGTTGGCTGCTAGTTTGCCTTCGTGAGAGTCTTTGTGGTTTCTTCTTAGAACGAGGCTTCCCACATCGAACTCTCGCAGTATCACCTTGGCATTATGCCTGATGGTAATTTTTTGTTTTACTGAGGCTTCGCGAAGGGCTGCCCCGGTTCGGATTTCCTCGACGAGGTCTAGCTCTTCTCTCAATGATTCGTCGTTCATCTCCTCGTCTAGGGGCGACTCTGTCCGCCTAGAGGGCACGTGAACTTCGACGGGAATTACAGTCTCGGTCCCGTATGCTAAACGGAAAGGTGTTTTCCTAGTCGTTGAGTGCGGAGTTGTGCGGTACGCTGTGCAGTTCCTCGACCCATGCCTTATTTGTTTCGTCCAGCTTTCGCTTGAGGCCTCGAAGGATGACTCGGTTGGCTGCTTCGGCCTGCCCGTTTGTTTGAGGGTGCTCCACGGATGCGAAGTGCTGCTTCGTGCCCAGTTGGGCGATGAAGTCCTGGAACTTCCTATCCGTGAATTGCGTCCCGTTGTCCGTTACTATTGCTTGGGGAATACCGAAACGTACGAGGATGTTTCGTTTGTAAAAACGCAGGATGGTGAGGGCAGTTATTTTGGCTAGAGCTTCTACCTCTATCCATTTTGTGAAATAGTCTACGCCCACTATGAGATATTTGTTCTGACTTGATCCTACCACGAAGGGTCCTAGGATGTCTAGGCCCCACCAGGCGAATGGCCACGGGGAGGACATAACCTTTAGCTCGTTAGGCGGAGCCAGGTGCATGTCCCCGTGCCGTTGGCATTTGTCGCATTTCTTCACGTGTTCTTTCGCATTGTTTTGCATGGTCGGCAGTAATATCCTGTACGGAGAGCCTTTCGAGCAAGGGACCTTCCGCCGAGATGTTGGGCATTGATTCCTTCGTGGATTTCGCGCAGGATGTGTGCGACCATTTCCTCCTCGACACATTTGAGCAGCGGAATGGAGAATCCCCGTCTGTAGAGTTTATCTGCGACCAGGACATAAGAGCAGGCTCTTCGCCTGACTATGCTGGCCTCCTTTGGGTCGGACGAGAGTTCATCTTTGGCGAGATAGTTGTAGAATGGGGTCATCCAACAGTTGTTGTCGCCGATCACCTGCACGTCGAGTGTCGCGGAGGCCTTCTCGATGCTGGGTCGAGGAAGTACTTCTTGTATGACGGATTTGTTTCTGCCTTTCTTCTTCGTGCTGGCTAGTTTGGATAGCACGTCTGCTCGTACGTTATGTTCGCGGGGAACGTGTTTCACTTCCACTGTTGTGAACTTCGCCATTTCCTTCTTTACCAGGGCCAAGTATTCGGTCAGGTTGTCGTTTTTGGCTTGGTATTCTCCCCGGACCTGGAGGGCCACGAGTTGTGAATCTGTGCAGATGACGACTTCCTCTGCGCCTAGGTCCTCGGCGAGGCGTAGCCCAGCGAGGAAGGCTTCGTATTCAGCCTGGTTATTGGAGGTTGGGAAAGACAGTGTGAGTGATACCTCTACGATAATTCCTTTGTCGCTCTCCAGTATGATTCCCGCGCAACTTCCTGCAGAGCTTGAGGCACCGTCGACGAAGATGGTCCATTTGCGTGCTTCGCTCGCGGGGGATTCTGCGAACGTCATCTCCGCGATGAAGTCAGCCAGAGCTTGGGTCTTGAGGGCTTTTCTGTCTTCGTATTGGATGTCGAATTCAGACAGTTCCAGCGACCATTTGAGTATTTGGCCGATCATATCTGGTCGTCCGAGCAGCTGCTTTATGGGTTGATCTGTTCGAACCATGATCGTGTGAGCCAGGAAGTAGTGTCTCAACCTCCTGGCCGCGTTGATGAGGGTCAGCGCCACCTTCTCTATCTGTTGGTATCTTAACTCTGGTCCTTTCAGCGCTTTGCTCGTGAAATAGATGGGCTTCTGCCCGTCAGGTGTCTCGCGGATGAGAGCGACACTCACTGCTTCTGATGCTACAACCAGGTATAGGTACAACGTTTCGCCGTTGTCTGGGCGAGAGAGGACCAGCGGCTCCGAGAGTGCCCGTTTTAGATGGAGAAGGGCCTTGTCACACTCCTCGGTCCATTCGAATGCTGCCTCTTTGCGGAGGAGTTTGAAGAATGGTAGGGCGTGCTGGGCGGACTTGGCCACGAAACGAGATAGTGACGCGAGCATCCCGTTGAGGGACTGGATGGATTTTTTGGACTTGGACGTAGGAAACTCGGAGAATGCCCGGTATTTGTCGGTGTTGGCTTCGATTCCTTGTTCTGTCAAGTAGAAGGCGAGGAATTTGCCTGCCCGGACACCGAACGTGCACTTCTCCGGATTAAAATGCATTTTGTATTTCCTGGCCTGTTCGAAGACCTTCCTCAAATGGGTGGTATGATCGGTTTCCTCGTGGGATTTTACGATTATGTCGTCCATGTAGACTTCGAGCATGTCGCTTATTTCTCCCCGAAACACTTTGTTCATCATTCGTTGGTACGTTGCTCCGGTGTTCTTCAGGCCGAAGGGCATTACGTTGTAGTAATAGTTGCCCGATTCGGTCATGAAGGAAGTATATTTTTTGTCAGACATTGCCATTGGGATTTGATTGTAGCCCGAGTAGGCGTCCATGAACGATAAAAGTTTAAAACCAGCAGAATTATCAACAAGTTTATCAATATTGGGGAGGGGATAGGCATCCTTCGGGCATGCCTTATTGAGATCGGTATAATCAATGCACATGCGCCATTTTCCATTAGATTTTTTAACTAATACAACGTTGGACAGCCAAGTTGTGTACTTGGCTTTCGAAATAAATTTGGCCTCGAGGAGGTCCTTTACAGCTTTTTCAGCAGCCTCCGTTTTCTCCAGAGACTGCTTCCTCCTACGTTGTGCTACGGCCTTGACGGCCGGGTCGATGGTCAGCTGGTGACAAGCGATGGATGGATCCAAGCAGGGCATTTCTGCGGCGCTCCATGCGAAGAGGTCGGCATTCTCTCGGAGGCATGCTTTGAGCTGCTTCCTCGCGATGTCAGGCAGGTCTGCTCCGATCTTCACTCCCCGTTGGGGGTCTTCTCCGAACAGAACTATCTCGAAGCTGCCATCCGGGATTGGGCGCATCGGATGGGAGCTGCTGCTGGACGACGTGGACGGGCTGGCTGAAGTTGTTCGTTCCTCCTGTTGGTCCTCGGGGAAGCGACTGTCGAGGTCGATAGAGTCGACCTGGGGCAGGGGCTTGGCCTCCTCGGAGCTGCTTGGCAGTGCTGGCTTGCTCGACACTTTAGGATTAGGCGCAATGGTGTTGATTCCCTTTGTATCTGCTTCGAAACACCGTCGGGTAGCTTCTATAACACCGTGGAGGGTGGCGACCATCCCTTTCGAAGTGTAATACTTTATCTTCAGGTGGACGGTTGAGGGCACCGCTACCAACTCGGCTAGAGTTGGCCTTCCGAAAATGCATTGGTAGAGCGACAGGCAGTCGATTACCAGAAATTGCACCTTGATGGATCTGGCTGTTTCAGTTGAACCGAAGGTCACGATCAGCTCGACGTATCCCCACGGCTTGGTTACAGACCCGTTGAATCCCTGTAAATCGGACACTACGTATGGGGTAAGGTGTGATTCGTTCAGCTGAAGTGTTGAGAACAGCTGGGAGTACATGATGTCGACCGAGCTGCCCTGGTCGACGAGTATCCTGCGGACGTCGAAGTTCGCCATCCAGGCTCTGACGAGCAATGGTATGGTTGAGTTCGGGGAGCCGCCGAGGAGTTCCTCCCGGTAGAAGGAGATGGGGACGGAGCCCTTGTGTTCCTGATCAAGCATGGTCACTTTGCTGGAGCTTGTGTTGATCAGGTGTTCGAACTTCCGTTTCACGGAGCCCACAGTGACTTTGTTGAAACCCCAGCCAGAGATGACCATGGCGGATGGAAATGTCTCCCATGGGCTGTGGGCTGTGAAATATGCAGGGCGCTGAGCCCGTCAGGGACGTTGAAGTCCTCGGGTCACGATATGGACATAGCGACCTGTATGTTGGCGTCTTCCGAGGAGGGTACCTCTTTCTCGACCTTCTTGGACTCCTGGGCATCCTGCCGATGAGTGTCCTTCTTCTTCGCGAACTGCTTCAGGTGACCATCCCTGATCAGTATTTCAATGGTGTCCTTCAGATGGATGCAGTCCTCCGTAGTATGGCCGTGACTTTTGTGGAAACGGCAGTATTTTGATTTGTCCACGTTTGGTCTGTTCGGAAGCTGTTTGGGGAAGCGGACCCCAGCCTGTTTGAACTCCGAATTGGTACATTCGGACAAGATCTTTTCCCTGGAAACGGTCAGGGGAGTGTAGTCATGGAACCGCCCGGAGGGGCCCTTGCTGTCACGGGAATCACGAGGACGGTCCTCGCGCCTCCGTTCACCTCGACGAGATGTCGAAGCTTCTTCTCCTCTGGACGCCCGAGCGTTCTCCTGATGGCGCGATGCTCAGACGTTGCTGGCCGCAACCTTTTCTTCATACTGAATGTGTGATTGGGCTTTGAGGATGAGGGCGTCTAAGTTCCTCGGTGGCGCGAGGCCAATGGCTTTAGAAAACTCGGAGCCTGGGCGGAGCCCCCGCTCGAGCAAAAACTTCTTCATTTCGTCCGTCGTCGGGACCTGCACTGCTTCTTTGTTGAACCTCTCAATATATGCGCGGAGAGGTTCGTCTTTACCCTGGATTATGGCTCCCAGAGAGGCCTCAGTTTTGGGGTGGCGGCAAGATGCTGTAAAGTGCCGCGAGAACATCCTGCCCAGCTGTCTCCACGAGGTAATGGACTCCTCGGGCAGTTGTTTATACCATGTCATTGCTCCCTTCCGAAGGGTGGTCGGGAACAGTCTGCATTTGATGGCGTCCCGTACGCCGCGGTAGTCTAGCAGCGGATCGATGTTCTCGATGTGCTCGTCGGGGTCGGTGGTCTCGTCGTACGTGCCAAGTGACCGGGGTTTCTCCAAGCCTTTTGGGAGACGGGTAGCCAAGATCTCCTGGGACAACGGGTCGCGAGGCTCGTCATCGTCACTAGAACTGGTGTATGATAGGGATCGAACGAGATGCTCGCGATGCCGGTTCCTTCGCGGAGAAGGTGAGCAGTTCCTTCGAGGAAAATATGAGCGGTTCCTTCGCGGGGAAGGTGAGCGGTTCCTTCGCGGGGAAGGTGAGCGGTCCCGTAATTTAGACTTGATCGGGGGAGATTGCTCGTTCCTCCGAGTTCTTTTTGTGGTCGTGAGCGTGCTGGTCACGCGGGGAGACCTGGTCGCGCTTCCGGGCTACGCGAGGATCAGGTTCTTGGCGCAACCTTCAGTCGATTTCTCTCCGGGGCTGCGGGCTTCTTGATCGTCGCTGGTTCCTCTGCGTATGAGGGGATCTCGGACGGTGGGACTCTTCCAGTGCCCCGATCCTCTCGTTCTACTGTAAGATCAGGGTGTTGGTTTTGTTGATCGCCTCCAGGAGGGCAGCCACGGTCGGGTCGACATTGGGCGGAACAGGAATGGGCTGGACGTCAAGTGATGGTTGATCGTTGTTGCGATCAGCAGGGGTAGGGGAAGGAGAAGCATTGGCTCTATCCCTGAGGAAACGGGCATCTTGGAGGAGAGATGACTGGCCGTCAACGTCAGATTTGTTGACGGGGAGGATGGTGGTTTGGAGAGCATCCTTGGTACGATCTTGGGAGGCCATGATCATGATGATGTTTGAGAATTATTTTGATCTTCGATTTCTGAGGAAAGAAAGATGGGGAGAACAAAATTCCCACAGACGGCGCCACTGATCGTGAATGCTGGACCAGATCCTGTAGAATCAGGTTGCCAAGTGCGTCAGGGATGCTGGTCGTATGGAGAGGAGAGGGGTGTACCTGCAAGGTACTCCGACGCTCAAGTAAGAAAGGGTCAGAGAAAAGGAGCAAGTACAAAGTATGAATTCTTAGGGCGAATATTGGATACCTGACCCTCTCAAGCGAGAGGGTTTATATAGAGCCCCCAGCGCGTGGCCAACGGTCCTATTTTCGGGGCGAAATAACCGTTTTCCCGAAAGAATAGGTAACTGTCCAAACTAGCCGTTATGTCGGGCAGGGTGTCCAAAACTAGCCGTTATGTCAGGCATAAGTGTGGTTTCGGGCACCTGCCCTTAGCTGTTCGGGGAGGGATGAGGCCGTGCTTAACGGGCAGTAATTCCGGGGAGGAACGTTGCATTCC
The DNA here is from genome assembly GCA_022829125.1 of Lathyrus tuberosus. Classification (NCBI taxonomy): domain Eukaryota; kingdom Viridiplantae; phylum Streptophyta; class Magnoliopsida; order Fabales; family Fabaceae; genus Lathyrus; species Lathyrus tuberosus. The sequence goes on from JALAZF010000233.1 coordinate 3,302,571, forward strand.
TTGCCCGGTTGGAGGGGCAGAAAGGTAACTTTTGCCCCTCTGTGGATTGGACTTAGGCAATTTGGGCTGCTCTGGAGTAGAAGCAGATTGGGCCAATTCTAGCCATTGGTCTAGTCCAGAACAATAATAATTCAATAGTCAACTTATCTGTTAATATATGTAAACATTTTATGACATGTATACCTTATCCCATGAATCAACAATGCCGGCAAGGACAATGTTTAGCATGTGTTTCATGACATAGTAACCATACTCGTAATTCTCGGGTTGTTTTCTTGTCTACAAATTTAAGAAAAAATCACATGAATACAACCACAATGAATGTAAATGAAAGAAACATAATCGTACCACTTACTTTAGGACAGATCCATCTGGGCTTTCTTCTAACATTGTTCATTATATTCACTTGTTCCACAACACTACACATTGAATTTGAATTAAAGATATTACATGATAAACTAATTACAATGTCAAAGAAAATGAATTAAGCATACACTTACGAATTAATCATATCTTTCATTTTGTTGTACAGTGTATCATGCAAGGAACACAGAAAAGTTATCGTATTCGTCCGTAATGATATGATGATCAATTGCCAATGACCACTGAATAAACAAGAGCATATATATAGGTTAATGGTATTTGCTAAAACAAAACTAAATATAGAATAAACATGAATTCCAAAAATACTTATGTGCAGAGGAATGATGCTAAGTAACATTCTTTTCCTCCCTCACTTAACTGTGTTATCAAGTACTCTCGGATAGCTTTTGATTCATTAAAAGTCCAACGAATAAAAAGTGGATCCAAGATTATGTAAGTACTATATTTATTTAACTTTATACAAAGACGATGAGTATACCTAAATGGTTAAAGAAAATGAATAAATTAGGGGTGATGTTCTATAAATGATAATATTCTATAATGGCATGTATATTCAACTATATATACTTACGTGCACCAAACTTGCAATATCCCGATGTCCAACGACTTATACCCACCAAGAAAATCCCTTACATCATCAGGATTATAATATAATAAACCCACACATGGACAATGTTCTAGTGAGAGAGGTTGCGCTTCATTTATCACCGCAACTTGCAAGTATAACATTGTGATTTCATTTGGATTAGGGTCCATTATATCATCGCGGTTACCCGCAGGAGGGATGGGCTGAACAATTACTTCTTTTTGTAGAAGCATGACGTACAACACTTCTACTAGGAGTTGGAGCGTCATCATCACCATCAACATTACGGTGATCTTCATTTGTCCGTTGTTCCAAGTTTTCACTTAATCTCTACATCATACTATTCAATTAAAACATAAAACAAAAACAAGCACAATATATATCATACATTTTCGATAAAACACTAACATATCAAGTAAAGTACATACCGAATACATCTCTTGGAACCTTTCCATATCTTTCTCCCTTTTTTCCTTCTCCTCTTCTAACATTCTCCGTTGTTCTTCTAATTGCTTCTCAAAATTTTCAATCTTTTGTCTTTGAGCAATTATTTCCGGGCTTTCGGTTATTTTTCTTTGAGACCCAAAGAATGACCTCAAGCCGACACCTTCTCCAACAGCACAGACACGCCCACCATGCTCATCTGTTCTGATAGCTTCTACTAATATATCATGTCGTGCTAGCAGAACAAATGTGTCTTCACGGGCTGCCTCAACCAACTTATCCTACAAAACATGAGAAACTTACATATATTAGTTACTAACGCATTTAATTAAAAAATAACATAAGCACCACAAATCATACTTACAATTTTTTTGGCAACTACTCTGGAAGCCTTAGAGGTGTACTCTCCATTTGGTCTTAATCGAGCCCTCTTCCATTTTTCATGTCATGAAGGTGGAGATGGGATGCGATCATCTTCGATTTCAGATTGTCTCTCAAGCATGATTTTCTTCTCAAGATTCCTATAACCCCCACGAGACAATCTATAATGGTACATGTTCTTGGCTTTATTGAGTATCCCGACTTCTCTTTTAACCTATTATGAACATAGTGAAAAAATATATGATTAGTATCTATAACTCATTAGCATAACATTATCGGTTACATGAGAATAGTAGTAACTTAAATTCCTCAGAATGATGTATCTTTGCAAACCTTTTCCATTGCTTCTTCGATATAAAACTATATCGAATCCATGGATAAGCAAGACCGCTCTTAGGCCTCCTAATGTAGTCAGCCGTGAGTTGTGCCTTAAATCCCCTCCAATGAGTACCAGCATATGATATCCACTTTCTTTTCAAATTTGAGTCATCATCGTTAAACTCAAAATTCAACTACATTTAAATCAATATATAAGTATGTATTACAAATTCTAGATATTGATATTGGCGATATATGAATATTATAGTATGTAATACCTTAACATCAGTCCATATGCTTTCTTTGACCTTATTATCAGCTTGTTTCCAATCATCAATCAATATATTGACCTTGCTACGTGCAAGGAACGAAACATAAGTCTTAAAAGTAGAGTAGTGTTGACAATCCACTACTCTGTACAAAGAATCAAACTGGATAGGAATTTTTTCACCTGATCCGTTCCGGACAGATGTGAATTGGGCATCATTGTGACGCCTCTTTATGATCTTTTCGTTTGACTTACATTTGTTTGAGTATCATTGTCAAACATCTCATTTGTTTGAGTTTCTTCGCTGGTTTCTGATGAAGAACTCAACAAGGTCGACATCTAAGTTCAAAAACAACAACAACAACATAAACAACAAGAACATAAACATCAACCACAAAATAAAACAACAACAACCACAATAATGGAAAATGAAGTTTACTGTAGATGCATGGGGAAAAATATTTTATGTACCCTAAACGTGATGACTAAGTAAATGATGTTGGTGTTGGTGATGGTGTTGTCTTCCTTCGTTTGGGGTGATGACGATGTTGTTGTTGTTTTCCTTCTAGACGGTAACAACTTGGTTGATCGTGATGGTCTTGTCAACTTGGTTGACGATGATGACGACAATGACAAATACACAGTGATGTAGGAACGATGGTGTTTGGATGAAATTGTGTAATGTTTTACAGTAATGAACGTTAGGGTTTGGGTTGAAATCGTGTATTGTTTCGTCTAGTTTCTATTTGCAATGGAAAAAAGGATACTGAAGAGACAAGCTATTTAGGAGTGTATAATATTATCACGCTACCACAACGGCCAATACTTGCAACCGTAGTGATATTTTACTTTCATGGTGAAATTTCATAAAAAAGCGCCAGAGTATTAAAAATTAAAAATTTTAAATAAAAAACAAAATATATCACAACGGTTGTAAACATTAACCGTAGTCATAAACTTTATAGTTTTTTATTTAAAAATTAATAAAAATGAAAATGCGCAACTTAACAACGGTGGAACCACTGAACCGTCGTCATAAACTTTTAAGTTTTTTATTTAAAAATAATTTAAAAAAAAAAGCGCCACTTAACATTAAAGGAATAACATATATGGGGGCCCTGAGGTTCGAACCCATGAAAGTTTGAGGTTATCACAACGGTTGGCTGCTTAACCGTTGTTATATACGAATAATTTTTAATAAAAAAAAATAATTACGATAGCGCCTTGGTTTACAGATGTTACAACGGTGTAGGGAATAAGCGTGGTGACCATGGCGTTTTTGGTTACGCGTTTTGTAGTAGTGGACGCTGCACGTCATCAAAGGGATAATCAAGCGTGAAGAAGTCCAAGTGCTGAAAGTTTCGACTGATGACAATGCTGCTGATATGATCGCCAAGACATTGCTGAGTAACAAGTTTTTCCACTGTATGTAGTTGATAAAACTGCATGATGAAAACTAATTTGTTCCCTTATTAGTGTAGATTTTGATCCAAGGTGGAGATATGTGGTATTTTGGATCCAAATCTAGTGTCGACAATGGTAGTTTTATGGTTCGACGGGAGTTGTGCATGCTGGAGTCAAAGTCTGTTCAAGCTTGTTGTCGAAATATGTTAGCTTTGTGTTTAAGTTAGCATGTCAAATTAGGCCTTTGCTTGTAAATCCAATTGTTAAGTTAACTTTTAGCCTAAGTTAGCTTAGAAGTCAATAAATAGACTAGTCCTCTCAGGTTGTTGAGAGAGGTTAATTGTTAGTATTCACTTGTAATCTTTGAATCCTTATTGAGTAATTGAATAGTAAAACAGTTTTAACCAATTTTTATTCTTCTTCCTTCTTCTCTTTCTTTAGTAAAACCTAATAGGTTTTCTTGTGTTTATTCAAGAAACTCAATCTTTTTCTCATATTTTAGTTTGTTCTTGACGACATCAATATATATATATATATATATATATATATATATATATATATATATATATATGGCTAACCTAAAAAAAATATCAAATTTAATTAAAAACTCAAATTTTAAAATGTTTAAATTAAAAATTGGTTTGGTTATAACATTTATAATTATAAATAATCTATTTATAATAAAATTTTGGGTCAAATATAATTTTAGTTCATATATAAAATATTCAGATTCTAAATTTTATGTATGATAAAGAATAAATATCATCAAAATAAAAAAATATATATATTTAACTTTAAAATTAAATATTAAATTCGTATTAAGAATATACTAGCGTCCAGACGGGCGCGAGTGTCTGTCTGTCCGCTCTTTTAATGCACACACGTAAATAGGGATGGCAATTTGGTTCATCCCTAGTGGGTACCCACAAAATTACCCACAACGGGTAGGGTAAAAATCCGCAAAAGTGGGTACGGGCACGGGCTCGGGTAATTACCCACTTAAATAAGCGGGGATGGGTGCGGGAATGGACACCTTAGTACCCACCCCGCCCCATACCTACACAATATATATTTATTTATTTTAATTTATATTATTACATAAAAATAGATGTTTATAAATTTTTTTTAAAAATATCAATTTTAAACTACTACATATTTATTATAAGTGATCATTTATTTTATAAATTAACAATAAATTTTTTTAACAACTTTCTAATGTTTTTAAAAGCTTAAAATATTATGATATTTTATACTTGATATATTTATTTTTATTAGAAATATGGGTAACGGGTACGGGTACGGCCATTTATATACCCATAGGGTACGGGGACGAGTGCTAATGTTGATACCCAAGCAAGTATGGGCTCGGGTACAGGGATTTTTTCTAACTGCGGGTATGGAGACGGGTACTATAGTACCCTACCCATACCCTGCCTATTGCCATCCCTACACGTAAAAATTTAAATGATATTTTTTTATTTAATATTAATTTTAAATGGAAGTTAGGTAGTAAGTTAATAGTAGGAAGTTAGATAGGAAGTTAATAGTAGAAGTTATTGTGTAAGTTATACATTAAAGGGTAAAATTGGTAGAAAAATAGGCTACACCAAAACACCATATTTTGCCTTTATATATGTTATAGATTATATAGATTATAGATTATAGATAAATAACTATTTTTTATCCAATAAAAATTTATGTATTGAAATTACTATCTAATTAGTAATGAAGTGTTTTTTTCCGTGAATATAAAAAGAGCAATGTTCTTTAAAGAAAAAAAAAAACGGATTTACTACTTCCATGGGTTTTAAACACAAGATCCTCAACATTTAAGCTGTAACATGGGCTATTGAGTCCGGTTGTTTTGGTTTTTTAAAAATAATAATTTTTATAGTATAGTATAATTTTGTGTAAAAAAATTATAAAGAATTTTTTTAATAAAAGTTTAAAATGAAAATTTGATTTAAATAGTTATTCTCAAAATGTGATTATAGATATTTCATCATTTTATTTTAAAAAAATTGGTTATTAAATTTCAAAAAATCACTTAATTTTAAAATTATTTCAAATAGTTTTTCATAGGGGGCATATATATATATATATATATATATATATATATATATATATATATATATATATATATATATATATATATATATATATATATATATATATATATATATATATAGTTAGAATACTACTTTTATGTGAGAATGGTAGGAATAATTATCTGCCCTTAGATTTAAAAATAAATATTTGAAATTAAAATATTCATTTAATGAACATGTGTATTTCTTTCATCATTTAATTGAATATGACATAAATGATGAAAGTGACACATATCTCAACTATTTATTTTTAAATCTAAAGGCTAATAATTATTCCTATCATTATCACATAAAAGTAGTATTCTCACTAGATATGTCATCTTCAAATTACGTATCATAAAAGTAAGATTATTATCTAAAGGCTCTAAAATTATAATGTAAAGCATAAAACAATTTAATATTACTTGACCATTAGTTGGAGCATATGTTTATGTAGAAGAACGTAAGACAATTTAGTATCAATTGTAGGAGCTAATATTAAAGCTGTTAGAGCCTCTATATTCGATTTTGAGGTGTTTTAATTTTAAACAGTTTAAAGAAGAAGCTGAATGTTTCGATCAATGTCTTCCTTATCTGAACGACGTTTCTCATCCATCTCTTGTATACTATCATTAATTTTTCTAATCTCGGCAACATGTTCTCTTTTAAGTTTTGCAATTTCTTCATTTCTTTTCAAGAGAGTCAATGTTGTTGTTCTTTTGTGGCAACACAACCTCCCAGATTATTGTTTGCCCAATACGCTTTCAAAATCTTTTGAAGAAAATTGTCCATGATTTTCAATCAAGACTTGAAGTTCGATCTAGCATACATAATATAGTAGTAGTAAATAAAAGGCAAAGGACATAACAATCAAAATACAACAACCTTAATAAAAGCTAAACTACAATATATCATAACAAAACATAAATATAAAAAAGTGATAATTGGACAAAGTTATGCAGTCCATTCACCTATACTATTCTACAAAAAACTTTTTTTTTTCAAAATATTGTTTTTAGGCCTAAGAAAAGGGTCTAGTTCGTATTACCCTGGTATCAATTGTAGGAGCTAATATTAAAGCTGTTAAAGCCTCTATATTTGATTTTGAGGTGTTTTAATTTTAAACGGTTTAAAGGAAAGCTGAATTTTTCGATCAATTTCTTCCTTAACTGGTCGACGTTTTTCATCCATCTCCTGTATCCTATCATTAACTTGTCTAATCTCTGCAACATGTTCTCTTTTAAGTTTTGCAATTTCTTCATTTCTTTTCAAGAGAGTCAATGTTGTTGTTCTTTTGTAGCAACACAACCTCCCAGATTATTGTTTGCCCAATACGCTTTCAAAATCTTTTAACGAAAGTTGTCCATTATTTTCAATCAAGACTTGAAGTTCGATCTAGCTTACATGATATAGTAGTAGTAAATAAATGGAAAAGGACATAACAATCAAAATACAACAACCTTAATAAAAGCTAAACTACAATATATCATAACAAAATAGAAATATAAAAATAGTGATAATTGGACAAAGTTATGCAGTCCATTCATCCATACTGTTCTATAAGAAACTTAGACCTAATCGATTATCCCTTTTTGTAAAGCCTCATAATCTATTATTAGGGCTTATATTCAAATAGTAACAACTCTTTTGAAAACCATCCAATTTTATACTTGATAATAGATTATTGGATTCACTTAATCGGTTATCACCCTTAAAAAATCCATAGATTTGTTTCCATATTTGAGCCACCCTTTGTCCTCTAAATGTATTATAATATCTCTCTCTCTCTCTCTCTCTCTCTCTCTCTCTCTCTCTCTCTCTCTCTCTCTCTCTCTTCTCTTAGTGTTTTTGAGAGTGAAGTTTCATATCGGAGGTATTCGAAGATTGGACTAAGGGAAACAATGTAAATTTTCTTTAGTGAGAAAATTTATTTTGGTTGTGAGTTAAAGCAAGTGAAAAAAAGACTCTTTTTTATTGTAGAGGTAAACTAGTTAAAACCTTGTGTTGGTTGGGGATGTCTCCGTAATTAAAAATATCAATTTGTTTGTGAGCTTAGTCTACTATTAAAAGCTCTTTGTTCATAGTTGAGGTCTTTGAAATTAAAACTATGTGTTGGTTGGGAAGTTAGCTATTGTAAAACTCCAATCCTTCTATAAGGAGGTTTGTGGGCAAAACCTGTTAAAACTTCATATCATAGTGGAACTCTCAAGAAGTTACTCTTTGGGAGAGGACATAAATCACTTCATTATATTGAATCTCTATATATCTCTAGTGCTTTTTTTTTATCTTCCCTTAACTCTTTATTTTTCAATTATTTATTTCTGATGCATTTCCATGAATCTGATTTTCTTATTTCCGCCACTTTTATCTTGTTTATTTTACAAACATCTTTCAAAATCATTTTTTGGTAAATAATTTGATTTGGAAATGGTTTTTTAAACACACAATTTACCTCTCAATAGATGAATGATCATTCAAAGATTCACCATCCTATGAATGTGATGATGAAGCTACATCCAGAAGTAATGTTGATGAAGCTTCATCAAGTGGAATATTTGAAGTAGCTTAATCTTATAAAAGTAAAGATGATTGAGAGACAACATCCAGAAGATTTTGTGAAGAATCAACTTCTAGAAGAATATTCAAAGATCCATCATATTAAGTCTCATATGAAGAAGAGGTAGCAACTAAGGATGAATAAATGAGATCAAAATCAAAATATTCAAATCTCTTCAAGAACATACTTAATGATACCTTTGAAGACTCATATGAAGCGATTCCTCCAAAAGAGAAATCTGAATAAGAATAACACGCGTGTCTCAAAGCTTAAAAATAATATGACACTCAAGTAACTTCTATAACTCATAATAAAATGTTTAAGCTCAGTGTTAAACTTTTTAAAGAAAATAAGAAATTAGAGAATGTCATACCCTAATTTTTACCCCTAAGATTCCACCTATCATAGTCATTTGCATCTCATTGCAATCAGAAACATGGTTTCTCCTATCTATCATCTCTAGGGTTTTGCCCTTGTACAGGAGGTCACCAGAACTCATAGTGGTTTCGTTTTGCTATATTTCTATTTATGCTTACTAACCCTATTCAAGAATCCAAAATATATGCCTGTCGTTTCATGTTCTCAGTTCAGGTGTTAGCAAAGATGAATCAGGATTTAGTCAAGGCTATTCAGTCAAGTGTGCGACTATTCATTAAGGATTAATATTCAAATAAAGTTTGACCTAATAATTAGAAAGACAAGAGGAGGGTACTCCATCCTCAAGATACTTGTGTCTTGGATCATTTTGAAAGCAAAGATGTGTCTAAGATCTGAAGATCATCTAGTGATTTTCCAAGATAATGTTTTGGGACAGGTTCAAAGTTTATCTGGCGGAATCAAGTTGCAAATAGTCGGTTCAGTACATTTGGGTCTATATTTTGAAAGTCATGTTTATGTGTGTTCGTATTTGAAGAATATTGAAAAGGGATGAAGTTGTGTGATTACGGTGACAAGGTAGTGTGATTTGGTATGGCATCAAGGCAAGGACAAGTGACTTAACTGGCGTGGTTTTTTACAATACTCGTTCAACATAGAAAAAAGATAGCACGTGCTATGTATGAAATCAAGATGCCATGAAAGTTGCATAGTTGATACAAGAATAATTTGAAAGTATCAATTGCCACAAATTGGAAGCATAAGCAGACGAGTGCCAGATGGACAAAATTTCAAAGTATAAATTGGTACAAAGTTCAAATTGCGGAAATTCGATTTTTTGACGTACAAAGAGGGCCAAGTTACAATTCGAAGCTTTTTCCGAGTTCAAGTCACGAATAAATTGTGTCCAAGTTTATTTTAAATCAAAGTGTACGGTTGAATGTTCTCTTCAAACCAAACCAAGGCATGCGATTTCAAGATATTTCAAGGTGTGCTACATGATCTCATATTCAAGAATACAATGTTATGTCATCGTGTGCTTGGATTCACAAATGGGAAAGATTTATTGATAATAAGTTTGGATTTGCAAGGTTGGGTTAATTCTAAAGCTAGTATCGATTAAGGTCAAGTCATTACCAAGCATGGCTATCAGTGCTAAAACATACAAGTGCAAAAGTTCATTACAAACTTCACAAAACACATTCTTGTAATGTTTGAAATGGGAATCTAATTACAAAAACCAAGTTGGCATAATGGACACAGTGGAATCACCACCTACATGTTTCAAGACCAACACTTTTACAAGATACTAAAGGCAAACCCTGCCATTTACAATTGGTGTACCCTGCTGTTTACAATTGGTGTGTTCCCTTTCCTATTTGCTTTGATATCACGTGAAGACAAGCTTGGAAAACTTCCTCAGCATTTGTCACGCTCACCATGAAGCATGCTTCACGAAGTCGTCGTACTGCAACAAAACACGACAACCTCACACTGTAAATGCAAAGCGGATACTAGCCACAAGCATGAGTTCATCGCCTCTTGGAATATCAACCTCAACAACTATTGGTTGCTGGCAGTAATAATGCAGTAGATCCTCAAGCAGTCCACATGCCAAATCAAACAAGAGGGGGTGAATTACGCTGTGAGCGTTGGATAGTGATTTCCGCCATCGCCGGCGTAAGGCCATGGCGCGGCGGAGGAGCGGGTGTGCGGTTGTTTTTTTCAACAAGAGAAGCTTGTGAGGGAGCGAAATGCGAGCGATCGGTTTTGGAAAAGAGATAGCCATGAGAAAGACGGAGTGAGTGTGAGAGTAGGGTAGCTGCAAGAGAATGAAAGTGAATGGTGGAACATTTTGAAGCCCACCGGGTTTTTCTTTTTATTTTTTTTATTTTTTTTATTTATTTTATTTTATTATTTTTTATATGCATCATTTGGGCCGATTATTGGACCCAAATGCCAGATTTTTTTTTATCTCATCACCATTTTTTTTTATCTTAGTTTTTTTAGATTTTTTGTTTTTTTTTTTTTAATTTTCTTGATTAATAATGTGAAATTAATGTTAATTAAATTTCTAATCTTGATTAAAAAAACACAATTGATATTGATCCATTTTGTTTAAGGGGTAATTTTAATTAGATTTCGATGTTAATTAAAGTTTTAGTAATTTCAATTAGATGTTAATTCTCGAGTAGGTAACGTTGATCAGTTTTGATCTTAATGTGGATTAAATTTGGATTCTAAGATTGATGTTAACCGTGATCTTATGCTGGGATTAATTTTGATTAAGTCGGGGGAGGTTTTGATTAATATAAGTTGGATTGATTATTGACATTAAACTTCTAACTTCGTTCTCAAGTTTGGATTAATAATTGATAATTTTTGTTTAGCTTTATTCTAACTAAATTTTGTTTTTAATTTCTATGCTAAACCTTTTCAATTTGTCTTGGTTGTATAGTTTTTTCTCGTTTGTGTCATGATTCTGATGCGTATTTCGTTCGATGATTTCTCACCATCTCCAAAGGAAAGAATTCCCTTTGTTCACTGCCATGTCATATTTAGGACAACTTAGCCTAACTAATTCCCTTATCTCACGCCGCCGTGCGATCGAGACTTTCCTTCCCTTTTATCCTAACCTTAGGATTGGAGTCGCGGTACTCTATGTGAGTGTCCTGCCATGGATATTTCCTTTCCTGTTTAACCTAGCCTTAAGTTTAGATTCGTTGCACTCTATGTAAGTGTCTTGCCACAGACACTTACCTTTCATTGGAACCTTGACCACAGTCGAGAGTTCCTCACCCTTATTGAGGGGAACTACGAATGCTCTGATTCCATTCCCGTCAGGATACGTAGACACGAGATGCGATGTCTTCGCGAGCATACTTAGAAATAACACCTTAGGTCCCCCTTTTACCTTTTTACCCTTTAGCAAACAATTAACAAATAACACAATAAAACAAGAGGTTCCTGTAGAGTACTACAGATACTTAGGATGCTAACATCTTCCCTAGGTATAACCAACCCCCGAACCTTAGATCTCTTGCATTATATTTACATTGCAATTAGGGTTTTCGATCTTTACCCTTTCCTTTGGATAATTCAAAGCTCGGTGGTGAATTTAAAGATTTGTGATTCAAGTTAACTACTAGTTTGATTTTCGATTCTCACCACAACAGGAATGTCGACTTCACTGGGGAGTAAAACATTCCCCTAATAGGGTTAAGCCCACCTTGCTTGTATAGGTGTTATTTTACATGTTTGATTGCTTGTATATCTGTACATATTTGTGTATATATATATATATATATATATATATATCAGTTTGTGCTTGGGTTTTCTGTATGCAGGGTGGTTACTTTGAGTGGTGAGGATAAGTCCTATACCCGGACTTGAGAGTACACTTATGATACGATGACGGTAAATTCAAAAGACTTTGAGGGAGTTGATTCCTGAAAAAGTTGACTTGAGAAACCATCACTCAGTGGAGGCCCTCTTGGGAGTAGTCGTTTTGAACGTGTTATTCGTGAAAACATTTCTACTTTCGACCTAGGAGCCCATGACACTGATGACCTTTAGTCACTTTTTCACCCCACTTATGCCTTGTTAGGACGTAGTGCGATGACTATGAGAGAGTAGTCTTAAAATAGTTGATACACGATACTACACTTGGACGAGACTCTCTTGAGAATATTATTGACTACCGAGTTACTTGGGAAATCGATAATGTCCCAAAGATGGGTTGTTGACTCTGGGAACTATTTAGAACCACTATTTAGAACCCTGTTCTAGGGATACAAGAACCCTAGTACACACCCTGTGGTTGGTTCTTTAACCAGACCCCATCCTGTGATCTCGAACCCTTGATCCTATTGCATGTGTTTTGCATCCTGTTTGCATTGCATTATATATCATTTGCATCTTTGCATGATTCATTGCATGTGTCTGTTTGTCCAACAACTTATTTCCAGCTTTCTTTATCTTCCAGTGTCACCTGTTCGTCATCAAGCTGATTCCTCGACACAGATATAGGACAAAGGCTAATTACAGACGCAAGATGTCAGAACAAGAAGCACACAACACAGAGATCCAAGTGGATATCAATGATCTTAAGTCAAGCATGACAAAGCTCACTGAAATGCTCCAGGTATTGATTGCTAAAGGAGAGCAACCCCAAAAGACTGTTATCCAGGCGGTTTCAAGTGCTAATCCTCAGCCTGTTCAGGTGCCACCTTTAACTTGGCCAGAGTTTGGTTTACCCCATAATTATTCTCTGTATCTTGTATCTACTGCTGTGATTGGTCAAACTTCCAGACCAATGTTTCAAGCTCCTGTTTTTGCCGAGGCTCGACCTATAATTCAGACTACTCGAGCTACTTTTGAGAACCCTCTCTATGAGTACAATGCTGCCAGTGCTCAGGGTGAAGATCGTGGAGACTTTGTTTAACCTGAGGTTGTCCGTGAACAGTTTCAGACCATAGACAAGAGACTCTGAGCTGTTGAAGGTACTGACTTCTTTAGTGTGGACGCAGATAACATGTGTCTGGTTTTTGACCTTGTTATGCCTGCCAAATTCAAAACTCCCGAGTTTGCGAAATATAAGGGTCACTCTTGTCTAATGGCTCATTTGGTCATGTACTTTCGAAAGATGGCTGCTTATACCAACAACCAGAAGCTGCTCATCCACTATTTTCAAGACAGCTTGAGATGAGCTTCACTCAAATGGTATATGAGCCTGGAGCAAAATTCCATCCACTGCTTCCAGGATCTTGCTAATGCTTTTATGAAACAGTACAAATACAACCTTGACATGGCTCCTGACCGCCGTCAACTTCAAAATATGTCTCAGAATAAGAAAGAGTCTTTCAAGGAATATGCTCAGAGTTGGAGAGAACTTGCTTCTCAAGTTTAACCTCCTTTGGCAGAGAAGGAATTGACTGGATTGTTCATTGACACCCTGTCTCCATTCTATTGGGAGAAGATGATTGGTAGTGTTTCTTCTAACTTTACTAATTTGGTAACTATTAGTCAAAGACTCGAGGAAAGACTCAAGAATGTTAAAGTGTCCAAGGCTACTAAATCTTCTAATGGTGCGAAGAAATCCTATGGGAATTTTCAAAAAAAGAGGGAAAACCAGACTAATGCTGCCATGTTTGAAATAGGAAGGCCTCATCCTAGACCTCAACATACTAATCACCCTACCATTACCACTGTTACTCATGTGGTTGCTACTCCAAGACCAGCTCAAGCTCCCCAACGTCCGGCTATTGGACATAATCAGTACCGTAGTAGGAATCAATTTGATCGTATTCCAATGACGTACACTGAACTTTATCCTGGTCTGGTTCAGAAAGGTTTGATTACCACAAAGACTCTTCCTCCTCCTCCAAATCCTCTTCCAACTGGATTCAAATCTGATCTCGACTGTGCATTCCATGAAGGTGTCGCAGGTCACAATCTGGAAAATTACTATGCACTAAAGGCTAGAGTGCGTGACTTGATTAAGGCCGGAATCCTTAGCTTTCGTGACACCAATCCTAATGTCCAGACAAATCCTCTGCCAGGGCACGCCAAGTGAAGCTTCGGTCGATTTCAGCAGACTAACTTCCTAAAAGCCAGTGTTTCAGACAGGACAACTCATCCTTGTTTCTAATTAGTCACTAGGCCATGTTTCTCGTTGTTTGCATTTTCCTTATTTGTATTAGTTGTTTGCTTTCAAATTATGTTTGTACCTTCATGTTAATGAAATTAACATTGCAAATTTTGATTCAATTCATTTTGTTCATTATTTACATCTTTATGCTTCCTTTTCAAAAATAAAAAAATAAAAAAATAAAAAAATAAAAAATTTTATCTTTTGATTATGTAAAGATTGAAGAGAGGATGATGAAAACTATTAGGTCTTTGATTGGCTACATTTTGGCTAAACCAAGTTTACAGCAAGATGTTGGATAAGATGTCCTGACATGGTTGATCAGACATCAGTACATTTGTGGTTATAATACTTAGCAAGATGTTGAGTAAGATGTTGAAGCATCTCCATCAACTGTCATGACAGTATTACTGTCATGACAGATGTCATGACATCTTGGTCTTGTACAACAGGTACTATTATTATGTGTTTCAGACAGATATCGAAGACAGATGTCATGACATCTTAGTCTGGTACAACAGGTGTTGCTGTTTTGCTGTCATGTGACTCTTAATCAAGATGTCGAAGGAGATGTCATGACATCTTTTTCTGGTACACTAGGTGCTACTGTTGTATATCTCTTGACAATTTTGTTTTGTTTTGATGAGAATATTTTGGATATGTCTCATCATTATACGCGGGTCAAGGAGATTTATTAGGAATAAAGTGCAGATATAATTGGATTTCATAAAAAGGATCTTGGAGACTTTTTAGGAAACTATTTGGAGATTTGTTCATATTTTTGTGGAGAAGATCTTGCAGCTGAATTAAAACGTGAATATTGGACCTGATTGAAGAGTCCAAGCCCATATTGCAAGAGTCTATAAATAAGGAGTTGCTAGACCTAAAATAGCAAGCACACACAACAACAAGCCGTTGGTGCAATATAAGGGTTTAGGGTTTTGAGATTCTCTTGTTTAGTTTGTAAGTCACCCATGTATCTTTTGATACTATGTGGTCGACATAGGTTGTTGTAAATTGTTCTCACTCGAAGCTTTAAAGCAAGAGTTGAGTATTGTTCTTGGTTGAAGCTTTTAAGCAAAACCAAGTATTTTTGTTAGTCAAGAGTCTTGGCTGAATATTGTTATTGGAAGGAATGTCTTTCAATTGAACAGATTGATGCAGTTGCTGGATATTGTAACTGTTAGATATCACTAGGGTGATTTAGGAATTGAGATGGGTTTCTCTTATCTAGATGGTGATTTCTAGATAGAATTATACTGGGTAGGGATTAAGTGAGGAGTTGTAAATGGGGGAGTTTAGCTCTAAATTAATACTACTAATAATGAATTCATTCCTGGCTTGGTAGCCCCCAGACGTAGGTGATTTGCACCGAACTGGGTTAACAATGTTGTGTGTTCGTTTACTTTCTGCAATCTGTAAACGTCTGTCTTGCTGGTGTTGCTGGTATTTAAAATATCAGTTTGTTTATTCTGTCCTTATTTAATATTTATGCAGAACAATGTCTTGACATGTGTTAGGACATCTGCTGTCTGCTATACCAGAATTTCAAAAACAAAATAATCATAATTGTTGTTGGTATGCTTTAAACTCAAAACTTTGCTGACGATGTAAGGCATTGTTTCAATTCCCAAACACTGGAGACATAAGGAAGATAATCCCTTGTTAAACCCTTCGAGTCTGGAAGCTAGAGTTTCTTTCTTTACAAAAAAAACCCGCAATCTTAAGCGTGGGGTGGGTAGTTCTAAATTAATTTGGTTGTGCGTTCATGCAAGACACCTTTCATAAAGGTTGCATTCTCAAAATTTCTTTCGCACACAGCAAACAAGTGTCGAAGATGTCTTTCAAATCGAAAGCCAATGATGGTTCACTGTAATCATTAAGCCAAGCATTCACAACCTTTCAACTCTTCCAAATTAAATGAATAAATGTTGTACAAGTTGTTCCCAAAGTGATAAATAAAGAAGGATCGTCAAGAAGTCCTTACTCAAAGAATGAGCCGAGTCCCTTTCGAGGAAAAAGCTAAGAAAGATGGGAAGCTCATGACTTTACCTTATACAAATAGAAATAAGAACAAGCTTGTATGACAATCAAAAGTTGTAAGGAAGCAGTGACTGCCATCTCAAGGGTCCCTTGACTTCTGAACCATCATCATTACTACTATCAGCAGTGCAATTCCTAACTTATGGGAACTTAAGTGCATAGTTTGAGTTAACTGAGCGTATGACTGAAGATCATCATGAAGATTGGGTGGGTACAAATAAACTTTGAGTCTTTATCCTTTATTTCTTAAACCGTGAACCAGGCCACGTTTCAACCCTCAAAAGACCTAACTGAAGCATGGTTATTTTGAAAGCATACTATAGCAAGGTTGCATAAACTGACTCCAAAATATCTTTGCAGATCATTTGTTTTAGCATTACACCTTTACTTTACTTTTCACTTTGATGTCTTGAGCCTCCGTGTTCTGACCAATGACTCGTATACTTTGCATCTTTAAAAAAAAATGATGTTGATTTCAAAGGTTGCATGAGCTTTGCATTTATTATGTTTGTATGAACACTTTTGTTTGCAAACTGGCTTTCTTCTCAAGGAATTTTCAAACAGTTGAGAAACTTGGTCGGTGATCCTATCATGGGGAAGTTCTTTCCAAATCCTGTTGAGAATCAGTTCAAGGTTTGTTGCTCAGTGCAAGCCCTTCTCAGAATTGGTTTATCTAGAAGATTTTTCAAGACTCGGACTGGGGCAAGCTTTCCAAGCACACAGTGAAATAGTCATTTCAGAACCTGACAAGCTGAAGCAATGATCAATTCATCTACAACAGTCAGCTAATCTAGGGCAGTTTACTTGAAGAATCCCCAAACAGATCTTTGTCCTTCCTACAAGGGTCATCAACTTGGTACAGTTTACCAGTGTGGCAGAGATGTGTTCAATAGTAGCATCTTTAGTCCCAAGCAGAATGGTATTGATGTCCATGTTGAGGAATCAATCTTCTAGCCTTATCTTCCCAAAAGAGTCAAGCCGTGTCGTCGACATTTGCATTTGCATTTGCATTTGCATTTGATCATATATTGTAGCAAAATTCATATACATATGCATGGCACGAGTGTTTCATCCTCATTTGCATTCTCCACAGGTCGTGTTGTTATCCACGTCTTACCTTGTGGTCAAAGTCCAGCTTAATTGGAACCTACCAAACAGATATTGTCGCACCTATCTGATGCTCTTCCAGATATGTATTTTTGTTCTGATGTTCTTCCAGAACTCTTTTGTGTCTATCTGACGTTCTTCCAGATACGACTTTGCATCTGGTGCTTTTCGAGATGTGTCTCTTGTTCTGATGTTCTTCCAGAACTTATTTGATGTTTTCCCAGATATTACATTGTGATTTTGATGCTTCTCCAGAATCTATCCAATGTTTTTTCGGATATATTTATCTCTCTGATGTTTTACCAGATTGAGTCTTTTGTTTTGATGTTCTTCCAGAACTTATTTGATGTTTTTCCAGATATACCCTTTTGATTTGGATGATCTTCCAGAATCTATCAGAGGTTTTGCCGGATATGTCCATCTGACATTTTTCCAGATGTGTCTTTTGTTTTGATGTTTTTCTAGAACTCCTTGTGTGTCGATCTGATGTTCCTCCAGAAACGACTTTTGTTCTGATGTTTTTCCAGATCTCCTGTATGTCTATCTGACGTTCTTCCATATACGACCTTGTTTATATGATGTTCTTCCAGATATGATGTTGCTTATCTGACGTTCTCCCAGATATGTCTTTAAAACCTTTTCCCGTACATTTAATGCTTTTCTAAATGTTTCGGATGTATCCTCATAATCGTTTCTTTTCATCTAATGCTCTTCTAGATGTCTTCAATTTATTTCTAACTATGGTTAACAGTTGTTGATTGTTTTCAAGTCTGTTTCCATTTTCCATCCAATGCTTTTCTGGATGTATTCTGGAGTTTATTCGATGTTTTTCTGAATATCTCTGGTGTGTTTTGGAGTTTATTCAACGCTCTTCTGAGTATCTCTGATGCTTTCCGGAGTTCATTCAATGCTTTTCTGAATGTCTCCAATGTTTTCATGTGTTCCAGAGTTCATTCAACGCTTTTATGGATGTCTCTAATATTTGTTCCTGATACATCTCCCTAAGTTCTCTTCACCTCATTCAATGATCTTCTGAATGTTATAACTCTTTTCCATCCAGTTCCATTCTCGGATGATGACCATTGATCCCCCCAGTGGAGCTTATTCAATGTTATTTTGAATAACTCTGACGGCTTCCTGTTTATCTCAGATAACTGTTTATGTTCCAAAGTTTATTCAACGGTCTTCTGGATAACTTTGATGGTCGTTGCTGTACTTTTCCAGAGTTTTGTTCAGTGCATTTCTAATAAAACCTCTGATGAATATTAATCTTTTTTGTAAGATCTCTTATCTTGCACTTATATCATGTCATATCATGTGTATTTTGTGGCATATTAGGGCCAAAAATTGTGCATGTTTGTATTTAAGTCTCTCTTATCTCGTCGAGGCGAAGATTTCAATCTATATATCTCCGGATAGAAGAAACTTAAATAGGGGCATCTGCCATACTCTATTTTTTACCCCTAAGATTCCACCTATCATAGTCATTTGCATCTCATTGCAATCACAAACATGATTCTCCTACCTATGATCTCTAGGGTTTTTCCCTTGTTTAGGAGGTCACCAACACTCATTATGGTTTCGTTTTTCTATATATCTATTTATGCTTAATAAGCCTATTAAAGAATCCAAAATATGTGCCTGTCGTTTCATGTTCTCAGTTCAGGTGTTAGCAAAGATGAATCAGGATTTAGTCAAGGTTATTCAGTCAAGTGTGTGACTATTCATTAAGGATTGATATTCAAATAAAGTTTGACCTAAATATTGGACAAACAAGAGGATAGTACTCCATCCCCAAGATACCTGTGTCTTGGATCATTTTGAAAGCAAAGATGTGTCTAAGATCTGAAGATCATCTAGTGATTTTCCAAGATAATGTTTTGGGACAAGTTCAAAATTTATCTGGCGGAATCAAGTTGCAAATAATCGGTTCAGTACATTTGGCTCTATAGTTTGCAAGTCATGTTTATGTGTGTCCGTATTTGAAGAATATTGCAAAGGGATGAAGTTGTGTGATTACAGTGACAAGGTAGTGTGATTTGGTATGGCATCAAGGCAAGGACAAGTGACTTAACTGGCGTGGTTTTTTACAATACTCGTTCAACATAGAAAAAAGATAGCACGTGTTACGTATGAATTCAAGATGCCATGAAAGTTGCATAGTTGATACAAGAATAATTTGAAAGTGTCAATTGCCACAATTTGGAAGGATAAGCAGACGAGTGCCAGATGGACAGAATTTCAAAGTATAAATTGGTACAAAGTTCAAATTGCGGAAATTCGATTTTTTGAAGTACAAAGAGGGCCAAGTTACAATTCGAAGCTTTTTCCGAGTTCAAGCCACGAATAAATTGTGTCCAAGTTTATTTTGAATCACAATGTACGGTTGAATGTTCTCTTTAAACCAAACCAAGGCATGTGATTTCAAGATATTTCAAGGTGTACTACATGATCTCATATTCAAGAATACAAGGCTATGTCATCGTGTGCTTGGATTCACAAATGGGCGAGCTTTATTGATAATAAGTTTGGAATTGCAAGGTTGGGTTAATTCTAAAGCTAGTATCGATTAAGGTCAAGTCATTACCAAGCATGGCTATCTGTGCTAAAACATACAAGTGCAAAAGTTCATTACAAACTTCATAAAACACATTCTTGTAATGTTTGAAATGGGAAACTAATTACAAAAACCAAGTTGGCATAATGGTCGCAGTGGAATCACCACCTACATGTTTCAAGACCAACACTTTTACAAGTTAGGAAATTATTGATGCGCATAGTTGCAAGATACTAAAGGCAAACCCTGCCATTTACAATTGGTGTACCCTACTGTTTACAATTGGTGTGTTCCCTTTCCTATTTGCTTTGATATCGCGTGAAGACAAGCTTGGAAAACTTCCTCAGCATTTGTCACACACACCATGAAGCATGCTTCGCGAAGTCGTCGTACCGCAACAAAGCACGACAACCTCACACTGTAAATGCAAAGCAGATACTAGCCACAAGCATGAGTCCATCGCCTCTTGGAATATCAACCTCACCAACTGTTGGTTGCTGGCAGTAATAATGCAGTAGACCCTCAAGCAGTCCACATGCCAAATCAAAGAAGAAATCTCATTAAAACACAATCACGAACCATCAAGACGAATTCAATTTTTTCCAATTATAACCAGACAATCATCATCAATTTTTCCAATTATAACCAGACAATCATCATCAATACATTATCAGACATGTTTGGTTAAAAAAAGGAAATTAACATCGGCATCATCATCAAGGCACATCAAACATGTTGAACCTAAAAAGGGAAAATCAGAAATATCAGCAAGAAAGATACCATCAAAATTTCAGAATACATACACACGCATCAGGGGGGAGGCAGCAGTGAGTGTTCACAAATCCACAGAACATCATACAAAAAACTATCAAGGAAAATCACCGGTTCACAACAGCAGAAAACCAACACACACAAAGCCTCAATACTTCATACTCATATTCACCCACGCACATTAATTCACACGATTTGGGGAAGATGAATTGAAGAGCACAAAATAGATAACAAAGCGCAAAGGCACGCAACTGACATTCCAAAGTCGCAAAAATTGAAACAATAACAACAGCGGCGATAACCCAAAGTTAACTATCGACGTCATACCTGAATCGAATCATCACCATTGTAAGTTTTTTTCCAGTCGATTCTGTAATTTTTGTCGTGCTGTTGTTCGTATTGGAATTTGAATTTGGAAATCGAAGCCACCGTGAGAGGAGGCCGAAATACGCAGTGAGCGTTGGAGAGTGATCTCCGCCATCGCCGGCGTAAGGCTATGGCGCGGCGGAGGAGCGGGTGTGCGGTTGTTTTTGCAACAAGAGAAGCTTATGAGGGAGCGAAATGCGAGCGATCGGTTTTGGAAAAGAGATATCCACTAGAGAGACGGAGTGAGTGAGAGAGTAGGGTAAATGCAAGAGAATGAAAGTGAATGGTGGTGGAACTGGAACATGTTGAAGCCCACCGAGTTTTTCTTTTTCTTTATTTATTTTTTTTTATTTTTTTATTTTTATTATTTTTTATATGCATCATCTGGGCCGAGCATTGGGCCCAAGTTCCAGATTTGCTTTTATCTCATCACCATTTTTTTTATCTTAGTTTTTTAGATTTTTTGTTTTTTATTTTTTATTTTCTTGATTAATATTGTGAAATTAATGTTAATTAAATTTCTAATCTTGATTAAAAAAACACAATCGATCTTGATCCATTTTGTTTAAGGGGTAATTTTAATTAGATTTCGATGTTAGTTAAATTTTTATTAATTTCAACTAGATGTTAATTCTCGAGTAGGTAACGTTGATCGGTTTTGATCTTAATGTGGATTAAATTTGGGTTCTAAGGTTGATGTTTACCGTGATCTTATTTTGGGATTAATTTTGATTAATTCGGGGGAGGTTTTGATTAATATAAGTTGGATTGATTATTGACATTAAACTTCTAACTTCGTTCTCAGGTTTGGATTAAGAATTGATAATTTTTGTTTAGCTTTATTCTAACTAAATTTTGTTTTTAATTTTTATGCTAGACATTTTCAATTTGTCTTGGTTGTATAGTTTTTTCTCGTTTGTGTCATGATTCTGATGCCTATTTCGTTTGACGATTCTCACAATCTCTAAAGGAAAGAATTCCCTCTGTTGACTCCCATGTCATATTTAGGACAACTTAGCCTAACTAATTCCCTTATCTCATGCCACCGTGCGATCGATACTTTCCTTCCCTTTTATCCTAACCTTAGGATTGGAGTCGCCGTACTTTATGTGAGTGTCCTGCCGTGGACATTTCCTTTCCCGTTTAACTTAGCCTTAGGTTTAGAGTCGCCCACTCTATGTAAGTGTCATGCCACAAACGCTTACCTTCCCTTGGAACCTTGACCACAGTCGAGAGTTCCTCACCCTTATTCAGGGGAACTACGAATGCTCTGATTCTGTTCCCGTCAGGATACGTGGGCACGGGATGCGATGTCTTGGCGAGCATACTTAGAAATAACACCCTGGGTCCCCCTTTTACCTTTTTACCCTTTAGAAAACAATTAACAAATAACACAATAAAACAAGAGGTTCCTGTAGAGTACTACAGATACTTAGGACGCTAACACCTTTCTTAGGTATAACCAACCCTCTAACCTTAGATCTCTTACATTGTATTTACATTGCAATTAGGGTTTTCGATCTTTACCATTTCCTTTGGATAAATCAAAGCTCGGTGGTGAATTTAAAGATTTGTGATTCAAGTTTACCAATAGCTTAATATCCGATTTTCACCGCAACAAAGAAGAGCATTATTGATCTTGAGGATTATGTCGAATTCTTAGAAAATAGTAATAATATTATTTGCAAAGTTATTTATAGCATAAGAAGCAAATCCTTAAAATCAGATAAATGTAATTCTTGCAATTTGTTGAAAAATGAAGCAACCACTTGGGATAAAACCAAATTCACTAAGGCGAAATATAAACTCAATTTAATTCTTTCCAGTCAAAAATCTTATTTTAATAAAAATGGTGTAGGTTATAAACCTGATAGATCGCATGATAAGAAGAAATTTAATCACCGTATTTATAAATGCAAGTTTTGTAATAAGCTCGGTCACCTTGAACCTTTTTTATGTGCTAAATTAAGAGGGTCTAAAGGGATACCTCCAGACCTCTTAAGGTGAAGGTGCTCATTGCAAATTTGATAAATTTGAGCAAAGTGTGTGTATACCATGAGTATCCAAAAAGTCTCTTGATCCATGATAATCTTTAATTAAAGTTGTTAGCATTGATGATGGTGCTTAACTGTTGTTTGTTAGAATCATGGTGGTGCTTAACAATTGCTTTTTAGCATTGATGGTGGTTTTCAATAGTTGTTTGTTAGGATTGATGTTAATGATCAATAATTTTTTTGACCTAGTTGTTCATGGGAATTGATGGTGGTGTTCTGCAATCCTGATGTTTTTGGAGTTTGAGGATCGTTGGTTATCTTGTCACTCCAAATGATTTTTAGCTAACTATAGTATCAAGTGATTCATATTGATAGAATTTTAACAATGACTCGTTGCTCCCTCCTGAGGGGGAGTGTATTTAAGGCTTCTTGAGATTTTGAGGTAAAACACTTGACAAAAATTTAAAATTGCAGTCACCGGTATCATTTTTTTTGTAATGATTTGTCCATTTGTGTGTATGTGCATTATGTGATTGATCGTGTGTTTTTCATTTGTTTGAATTTAGTTGTATTCGTTCTCCTTGACTATGTTTAGTATTGCACTTTTGAGATCCTCCTCATCTAATAAATCAATAATTAAATCCATGATACTAATCTTTTTTATCCTAGAAATTTGATTCAACTAAATATATTGAGTGTAGCTTGAATCACAAGTTAGAATACCTAAATCAAGATTATTATAAAGCTTGATTCGAATCATACAAGTTGCGATTCAAGCTATACCTTTCTATGAAAGTTAGAATTTGCCACTACCTCATTTGATTTGAATCATAAGAGTTTGTGATTCAAACCACAACACTATTTGACTCAAAGCTTAAGAAGTTTGTGATTCAAATCATGGTGTTGAATTGTGACTCGAACCATGGCATCAATCTCCTACTTTTCAACCTTTGATTCAAATCATTGTTTCTTTGATTCAAATCACAACCTCATGATTTTTGACTAAAAAAATCTAATTGTCTCTTGTTTTCTCTTGTGTGCCTTCCCAATAACACCTCATTATTTTCCCTTCATTTTGTATATCATATAATATAGAGAGTGCGTGACCATAACACATCACTTCTTGTTACACAACTTTTGTGTGATTGTTGGTGTTGAACCCTAATTTTTACCCCTAAGATTTTTTCGCATTTCATTTGCATCTTATGCCACAAACACCCTTGGATTTCTCTATATGTTGAAGCCTTCCATTCACTCTTTCTCAAGCTTTGAGAAGCCAGAAAAACTATGCAAAAATACAACCACAGCCTCAATCAATTCTTTTCCCCTTCATCAATTCATCTTCAATCATCTCATACAACTTTCCATAACTTTAAGCTTCATAACCTTCAATCACTTTCGTCCTCAATTCTTCATCACCTACAAAAATTCAATTCAACACTTCACGATTCAAACACAATACCTGCAGAACACAACAAATGTTCGCAATACAGCCTACTCTCAACGCAACAACAACGATAATTTTGTGAACAAGAGCTTGAAAAGTAGAGAATCCAGATTTATTCATACCTAAAGGTGGTTGTTCCTCTTGAATCTACTCCAAATCTCCTTTGCTTTTAGATTTTGCTTGCGAATTCGTTGAGAAATCGAGAAAGTATATTGGCGGATTTATTAGAAGGAGAAGTAACGAGAAAAATAAGGTAGAGATCATATCACTTGAGCTTCGCAGTTGCTGGCCGCGTGCTCCGGCGCGACGATGTTGTTTGACGGCGAGGTTTAGGTATCCATAGCGCAATGGAGATGATGAAGCCTCTTCTTGTTTATGATCCATTTATTTAATTTTGGTTAAAAAAAAAGATGCATTCCATGAACATTGGGCCTGGCCCGTTGGGATTTCTATAAATAGTTTTAATTTTCCTTTGAATCTTTGTTATTTTTGAAATTTTGTTTTTAAACATTTTTTTTTAAAAATCATTAAAAATATTTTTGATTTTATGTTCTTGTATTTCTATTTTGGTTAATTGTTGTTTTTGTGTGGATCATAAATGTTAGATCCACATTTCTTCATCTCTTTTCTTTTGATCGATGAAAGTCTAATGGATCTTAGAATTTCTTTGTTGAATTCTTGATCAAGACTAGATCGTTACCTATTTTCTTTTCGTGCGGTATTGCTTTCGGATGACGATTTACATATCGTTCATCTAGCATGCATTAGCACATATATCATTTTGACCGGCGTCATTGTAGGGTAATTACTACGTAAATTACTCGGTGATTGCTTAACATAGCCCTACATGTGTTCCGTATCGGAAAACAATCAAGGATGGTTGATTATTTGTCTTTTGGTTCAACACTTATGAAACTTGTTGTTAGGAGGCTTTGGTCTTATCAATCCTCTAATGAGTTTTCATTAACCTTGGCCTAAGTGCATTATTCAATCATTATTGATGACTTACTCTAACTACTAATCACTAACTTACTAACAATACTATTGTACTAACTTTGTTTACAATTCCTTCTTGCTCCATATCTCTCTTTTACTTTTATGCTCCTTTATTATCATGTTTATGCTTCCGCAATTTTTCCTTTGTCCGTTGGACACAAGTTTATGCTTCTGCAATTTTTCATTTGTTCGTTGGACACATGTTTATGCTTATGCCTTTTTCTCTTTGTCCACTTGGAATCATGGCTCGAAGACTTTGGAGCTTGCTTGTGTGGTTAGGCAATTCTTATCCTTAGCTTTTACTTTATGCTTTAGGATAGTCACTTCTTCTCCGCCCCATTCTTCAATTTTCAAAACTCTCTCCCTTTTTCAAAACTTTCTTATTTTCCAACTATCACCTATTTCATAATCAAACCTTGACTTTGTCAAGTGAATTTACTCTTTTCTTTTCATTTCTTAACAAATGCTAAACTACATAAGCATATTGACACCTTTTTCAAAGACTTTAAAAAACACCAAACTCATTCAAACTCCTTTTGTGCCCTCGTGCACTTTCTCTTTTAAAACTTTTTCATAAGTTTAGACATGATCCATTTCTTTAAGCGGAATTATTCGTTTGGAAATGACGACTTGTCTTTACACTTAAAAATCAACCAAAACAAACAAATTTCATTCTTTGTACCACGAACTACGAGGTTTTGATCCTACATTGCACTTCGTGGGTAAGTAGGCATGAGGCGACAAGTCTCTCAAAACACAAAAATCTTAAAAAACAATTTCTCTTCTCATCTCCTTAATCACTTTTCAAACAAACTTTTTCAGACCAAAAAGCGTAAATATTACAAAGGGTTCCTATAGAGTACTATAGACGTTTTGGGTGCTAACACCCTCCCTTAACGTAACCAACCCCCTTACCCAGACTCTGTTCACTTGTTCTTGTTTAGAGCTTGTGTAGGTTTTGTTCGCTCTTTTTCCTTTCCTTTTTGGATAAAATAAAAGTGCGATGGCGACTCTTGATTTATGAATTAAGTTAACCAATAGTTTACACTCACGAATTTTCCGCTACAGTTGGTAAACAAAAACAAGAGAGGAGATTGACCAATTATGAATTTAAATTTTCAATATCAGGATATTCACCAAGAACCAAAAACCCATTTTTTACCAAGAATCTTTAGAGAACCCAAGCGTGTGTTATTCATTCACCTACACTTATATCCTTGTTAATACCTAGTGATTAACCTTATAGAATATGGATCCTCTGAGAATTAGTTGTGTGTGTGAGATTCTTCAGATATTATTCATCAACTTCAACCTTTTATAAAGAAACAATTTTTATGGATATCCATCTCTAAAGATTGTGTGTGAGAGGTAGATTAAAGGTACATGATGGAATATAATGTTTTTCTTTGAAGTTTATGTTGCATGCATCATGTGGAATAATTGTTTCTTGGACATGGATATTGGCTGTGTATTATCCAGGAAGAGAAAAGTTTCTCTATACTCTATTGAAGAATCTGGTGAACGTGTAAAGGTTGTCGCAGAACAAAGTTGGGAGTTGTCCAATGATTCTTAGCTAATGGCGTCGTACCTAAAAAAATGAGAACGACCACGCGAAGCGCAATCGCACACTCACGGGATGGAAGGTGTGAAAAACGCAAGAAAAGGGGGTTTGAATTGGTTTTTCAAAATAAATCGTTTCTTGAAAATAACTTTCTCTTTAAAGCTTTACCCCTTTTCTAAAGAAAAACAACTTGGTTAAACAAAGAGATATAAACACGTTATGTTTATATTAGTTCACTTGAGAACCTCTCAAGTTAATCTAGTCCACTCGCCAAGGTGATTTCACCTCTCTCAACTTTAATCCACTATTCAACAAAATAGTACACTGCACGAGCTACACAGCTGGTGACTAACAACAACCTCTAGAACTCACACGTTCTAGACTTCTCAAGTAATCCAACCACACAGGTCTTACTTAAGGCACAACCTCTAAGACACACGTCCTAGACTTCTCAAGAGATCTAATCACTAAGACTCTCTTAAGGAATACAACTTTAAGTTCAAGTACAATGGGTTTACAGACAATTGCTTCTTATCAAGCTGATAATGTAAACTAGTTTTTTAGACCAAGAATGACTCAAGAAAGAACAGAGTTTAGAAAGTATTGTAGCAGTTCGCGTGTGTATCTTTCTTCAAGTCTTTGAGCTTCCTTTTATAGCCGAGTGAAAAGAGCCGTTGAGATGGAATCATGATAGCTAAGTAGGCTTACGGCTAGAAGCGTGAGGACAGGTACAAAGTCTTCTGCATGTTGCGCGTCCTGTCTGTGTCAGATTGTCTTGTTTGTATTTCGCACAGTCTTCAAGAATTTTTAACGTTGTAATGTCGTACAGCTGTACAGTGTGGCAGGTTTTCTTGGCTTCTCAACTTCAGAGGCTTTTTGTGAGCAAGAGTAAGAAGGGAAAACAATGCTCGGTTCTTGAGATAATCAAGTCTTCGAATCATCAGCTCTGCGCTTCCAGAATCTTCAGAACTTGTCTTCAAAACCTTATTCTCTTAATCCACTTTCTTCATATCTTCAGAGGCTTCTGATAATATTTGATTGAAGCATGAGAGTCGACTTTGGGTAGGTATTCAGAACCTTGATTAGAGAGCGTGAGGCTTCAGCATCTAGACTTCGTTCCATCAGAACCCTCGTCTTCAGATCTTCAGAACTCATACTCTTTTACTTTCGAAATAAAGTCTTTTGTGTTATCTTTGTTCAGCTCTTTTAAGTGCATAGACAAAATGTATTTCTTTAAGCATTGCGCTGATTCTCAGGAGCATAACCTATTTGCTAGGTTCTCACAAGTAACAACATTAGTTGTGCAAAATTGTTCATGCCAATACCCATTTGTTATCATCAAAACTTAGAGATAATATTGCAAAACCAAATCTTGTTCTCACAATCTCCCCCTTTTTGATGATGACAAAACTATGTATTTGATGACGCAATTTTGATATAAATATATAACACAGAGAACATGGAAAGGGTTTTTAGGATAACTTATCCTTTTTATGAAGTGCTCCCCCTGAGTATTAGATTTGATTAAGGTTCTTGCTCGGGCTCCCCCTGACTTCATTAACCTTTTTAGTATTTCTTCATCATCAGAGTTCTGAGTTATCTGCACGGAGGAAAGATACAGAAAAACAATCTAATAGAGATGATAGATTTATCTGTTAGCATGTAAGCAACATTGTTTTTCAGAGAATGACTATAGGATCAAAATTATCACATTCATATACTTCCTCCCCCTTTTTGTCATGAATCAAAAATATAAACACAAGGTAGTCCAAGGGTGAAAAACACAGAACTAAAACTTAAAAGAAAAACAGAGGTTTATTTGCTGTCAGGGGACATCTTGTCCCAAATCTTCTTCATCATGATCTGAAGATTTTCATTGACAGTATCTTGCTTGTCAAACCTTTCTCTGAAGTTCTTCTGTTCAATTCTGATTTCATCAATGGCGTCTCCCAGACGCTTGATAACAGGATCAGAGGTGGAAGCAATCATAGCACTTTCTTTAGCTCTTTTAGCTTCAGCAGCTTCTTGTGCCTTTCTAGAAGCTTGCTCTTCTGCTTCTTTAGCAGCCTTTTCTTCAGCTTCTTTCTGCTTGGCAGCCAAGAACTTGAGTACTTTGACTTTTGCTTCAGCTTCTGCTCTCTCCTTATCCTTTTCTAGTTCAGTAGTTATGGTTGTATTTGAGAAACTTACAATTCTTGTAAGTTCCATGTCCAGCCATTTTTGAAAACTTTGACAGGCACTCTCAAGTTCCATAAGCTTCATGCTTGTACAAAGTTCCGCTCTTAGCTTAGCAAACATCTCAAGTGCTTTGTCATGAAATTGACTTGTACATTCTTCAAAGGATGTTGGAGGTGGATCATTGTAGATAACCAGAGCGAGGTTGGATTTATCAGAGTTGGTTTTCGGTGGTGGTTGCTGAGATAAGTCAATCTCAGTAGCCGCAGGTTCAGGTGGTTGTTGTCGATCGGTAGGAGAGGATATTTCAAGTGTTTCCAGATTGTTATGGATTTTAGGAGAAGGAAAATCAGAAGGCTGGATTAAGGATTCAGTTATGATTTTCTGATGAAAAGCATAGGCCATTGGTGAGACAGGTATGTCTTGGTTTATGATAGGTAAGATTGTTGATGAAGAAGGAATTTGTGGGGTTTTTGAATGAGAAATTGATGGTTGTAGGTTGGATGGTTTGACACAGACTGATGGATCAGGATTGGATTTTGATGTAGTAGATAAACTTGTATTCTCGAGGATTTTTTATATTTTACTCCTCTTCTTTTTCTGAGGCTTAGAGATGATGGTAGCATGCTTTCTTTTCTTTTTAGGAGACTCAATAAGAGTTGGTTCAGAATTCAATTAATCAGTCTGCTTAGTTTGCTCTATTTGCTCCCACTCTTCTTCTTCATGCTTGATTTCACAGACATCATACCCTCGTGGTTTTACTCCATCTACGTATACAACTAATTCTTCAAGTTGGTAACTTCTGTGATAGATAGGATAACCCGACACAGTGACCCTTCGTTTACTTAAATCGTCAGAGATGGTGAAAGGATTCACCTTTACTTTATTGATTATTTTCATTTTCTTAAGAGTTATGGCATTTACTGGTTCTCCAAGGGTTGTGGTCAGATCTTCTGTGTATTTGACTTCTGTAATCAGAGTGTCTATTATACCACTTTCATAGAAAATGTCTGAGAGCATTCTTCCGAAAGGGATATATCTTGGTATATCATTTATGCATCCACCGGTTGTCCTGGTTTTTGTTACCATGTCTCTCAGATAGTAAAATAGGATAGAGGGTAGGCACATTCTTTCTTTGGTGATCAGATAGTAAAGCATGTATTTCTGGTTGGCATTGAAGAAATCTGCAACATGTGATGAAGGCTTAAGATTGATGCAGCCAAGAATGATCTTGAGCCAGATTTTTAAGTGTGCATGCAAATCTTCTCTCTTGTACTCCTTTTTGTTCAGTTGATAGTTAGCGTAGATGATTGGGTTGATCTTCTTTTCCACAAATGAAGATTTACTGTTCATCCCATAGACTCTCTTGTTCTTCATAAACTCCAGGTTGTAAAGATCGGCAATGGATTTTTCAGTGATGACGATCTTTCTTCCCAGGACATAGGAGGCAACATGGATCTTGTCACAAACAGCTTGTCTCCAAATTTTTTTTACAAGTACTTCAAAAACTGGTCCTTTGAGCCTATCAAAAAAATTGGTCTATCCTTGAGCTTCTACTTCTTTGATCAGATTAAATCCATTTTCGGCAAGATTCTGGAAATCTACATGCAGTTCTTTGAGTACAGTTAGATTCACAAGATTACAGGTGTTAGAAGCTTCTCTTTGGGTAATGTGTTCTTTGTTTATTTAAGGAGAATGAGATGAAGATGAAGCGACCATTTGGTTTGTTAGAGATATTGTTGAGGATGGCTCGGTTAAAGAAGCTGACAATCTCCTTGATAATGCTTCAAATTCTTGTGAGAACTTGACGGCTTCTTCTTGCATTGGGGTCATCATTTTGAAAAGATGAGTGATTTAGAGGAAGAGTAGAGATTTAGGGTTTTTGAGGGTTTTGGTGAGGAGTGAGAGTGATAGAATGTTTTGAAGAGTTGAAGAACATGAAGGTAGAAGAATGAATGTTTTTGGATTGTTCCTAAGAAGAATTAGAGGTAATCTAGGTTACGCGTGTTAACTATTCTCTAATGGAGTGAAAAGTTCTGGTATTTATGAGATTGTGAAGTATTTAAGTGGATAGCCACACAAGGGAATAGGTGAATAAATGTGATAAAATTGAGTCAATCTCAAGAAAAATGCTGTTCGTTTAATTTGAATAGTTAAAGTGACTTAATTTTATTTAAATCACATGCAAAAAGTAATTTTCCGAATATATGACATGTCACATATTTATTAGAACTTGAGATGCATTAAGAAAAAGGTTCTGATGATTTGAAAGTACTTTTCTTCTGACCAAACACATGAGGTTCTGAAAATGTTTTTATCTTGAACAGTACTCCATATTCGGGTGTTTTAAAATGATTAGAAATCTATCTTCAACTAAGGGTTTTGTAAAAATGTCAGCCCACTGATGGTCTGTATCAATGAATTTTAAGCATAAAGTTCCCTTCTGAACATAGTCCCTAATAAAATGATGTTTTATTTCAATGTGTTTAGCCCTAGAATGTAAAATTGGATTTTTACTTAAGCAAATAGCAGCAGTATTATCACAGAAGATAAGGATGTTACTCTCATATATCTGATAGTCTTCCAACTGATTTTTCATCCATAGGATTTGTGTGCTGCATAGGGAAGCTGATATGTATTCTGATTCAGCTGTTGAGAGAGAAATTGTAGATTGTCTCTTGCTTGACCATGAGATTAGGTTGCTTCCTAAGAACTGACAGTTCCCTGGTGTGCTCTTTCTTTCTAATCTATCTCCGGCATAATCTGTATCGCAGTAACCAGAAAGAGTATACTCTGATGTTTTCTTATACATCAGGCCAAGGTTAGTTGTTCCTTTCAGATACCTTAGAATTCACTTGACAGCGGTTAGATGTGATTCTCTTGGATCTGATTGGAATCTAGCACATAGATGTACACTGAATAATATATCAGGCCTAGAAGCAGTTAGATATAAGAGAGAACCTATCATACCATGATAGAGTTTTTGACAAACCTTAACTCCTGTTTCTTCTTTTCCCATGACACAAGTTGGATGCATTGGTGTTTTAGCAATGTTGCAATCCATCATATTGAACTTCTTCAGAAGTTCTTTTGTATACTTGGTTTGATGGATGTAAGTGGCCTCTGATCTTTAATCAATCTGAATTCTAAGGAAGAAATTCAGTTCTCCCATGAGGCTCATTTCAAATTCGTCCTACATTAACTTTGAAAATTCTTCACATAGAGAAAAGTTAGCAGAACCAAAAATAATGTCATCAACATAGATTTGAACAATAAGAATGTCATTCTTATATGTTTTGCAGAAAAGAGTTGTGTCAACCTTTCCTCTGGTGAAATTGTTTTCTAATAAAAATTTGCTCAATCTATCGTACCAAGCTCTGGGAGCTTGCTTTAAACCATAGAGTGATTTTCTAAGTTTAAAAACAAAGTCTGATTTTTCTGAATTTTCAAAACC
The DNA here is from genome assembly GCA_022829125.1 of Lathyrus tuberosus. Classification (NCBI taxonomy): domain Eukaryota; kingdom Viridiplantae; phylum Streptophyta; class Magnoliopsida; order Fabales; family Fabaceae; genus Lathyrus; species Lathyrus tuberosus. Next base: position 3,335,496 of record JALAZF010000233.1, read on the forward strand.
AGGAGGTTGTTTGACATAAACTTCTTCTGATATATAACCATTTAAGAATGCACTCTTAACATCCATTTGATATAGAGTGATGTTATGATTTACTGAAAAGGATATTAGTAAACGTATTGCTTCAAGTCTAGCAACTGGAGCAAATGTTTCGTTGTAGTCAATTCCTTATTGTTGACTGTATCCTTGAGCAATAAGTCGTGCTTTGTTTCTGATAACTTCTCCCTTTTCAATTAGCTTGTTCCTAAATACCCACTTAGTTCCTATTACATAACATTGTTAGGTTTAGGAACTAGATCCCAAACATCATTTTTGGATAACTGGTTAAGTTCTTCTTTCATAGCCAGAACCCAGTCTTTGTCCATGAGGGCTTCTTCAATTGTAGCTAGTTCTATCAATGATACTAGTCCCACAAGTGTTTCTTCTGATGGTCTAAAGGCTGATCTGGTTCTGATAGGAGCATCTTTGTTACCCAGAATTAGTTCCTCAGGATGGGATGTGGACAGTCTTCTTCTTCGTTGAGATGGGGTATTTGGAGTTACTTCAGTGGTTTCTGGTGTAGGATCTTGCTGTTCTTTAACTTCATCTGTCCTTTCCTTAGGTTCGGAGAATCTGATTTCCAAATCTACAAGTTTCTCAACTAGCTCTGACTTTTCTGAGTCAGGCTTGTCATTGAATCTAACATGAATAGATTCCTCCACAATTCTTAATTCTGTGTTGTAAACTCTGTAGCCTTTCAAGCGTTCAGAGTATCCCAACAACAGACACTTCTGTGTTTTGGAATCAAACTTGCTAAGATTCTCTTTAGTGTTAAGCATAAAACAGACACATCCAAATGGATGAAAATAAGAAATGTTGGGTAATTTATTCTTTCACAATTCATATGGAGTTTTATTTAAGATAGGTCTTATAGAGATTCTATTTTGAATATAACATGCTGTGTTAATTGCTTCTGCCCAGAAGTGCTTAGCTATGTCAGTTTCTTGGATCATGGTGCGAGCCATTTCTTGTAAAGTTCGATTCTTTCTTTCTACAACTCCGTTTTGTTGTGGAGTTCTAGGGCAAGAAAAATCGTGAGATATTCCATGTGAATAAAAAAGTTCTTCAAAGTTTTTATTTTCAAATTCTCCACCATGATCACTTCTGACTCTGACTATTTTACAATTTTTCTCATTTTGTACTTGAGTGCAGAAGGAACTAAATACAGAATGTGATTCATCCTTGTGTTTTAAGAATCTTACCCATGTCCATCTGCTGTAGTCATCAACGATGACTAGTCCATATTTCTTACCATTGAGAGAGGCCATTTTTATAGGGCCAAATAGATCAATGTGAAGAAGTTCCAAAGGTCTAGAGGTGGAAACAACATTTTTAGTTTTGAAAGAGGTTTTTTTTTTTGAAAATTTTCCTTTCTGACATGCTTCACAAAAAGCGTCTGACGAATATTTCAGATTTGGCAAGCCTCTAACAAGACCAAGCTTGTTAAGCTGAGAGATTCTTCTCAAACTGACATGGCTAAGACGTCTATGCCAGACCCATTGCTCTTCGTTTACAGAAAGAAGACATTTTACATTTTGATGTTTTAAATAAGATAATCTAATTTTGTAAGTGTTGTTTTTCCTCTTTCCATTGAATAGGACAGATCCATCCTTCTGACTTATGGCTTTACAAGACGTTTGATTAAAAATGAGATCATTGCCACTGTCGCTAAGTTGACTTATTGACAACAGATTATGCATTAGACCTTCTACTAATAAAACATTCTTAATGGAAGGAAGCTTACCATTTCCAACAGTTCCAGAGCCAATGATTCTTCCTTTCTGATTTCCTCCGAAACCGACGACGCCTCCAGGCTTAAGTTTCAGATCTTGGAACATAAGCCTTTCTCCCGTCATGTGTCGCGAGCACCCACTATTCAAGTACCATGACTGGTGTTTCAATGGAGCTATTAAGGATATCTGCAACATAGATTATCTTGTTTTTAGGTACCCATTTTGTGGGTCCTTTCACATTAGTTTTTCTGAAGGTTCTGATCCCTTTAGATTTCCTTACGTTAGCAAAATGGTGTGGATTTTGTGCATAGTGTTTATGTTTAGGATATTTCTTTAGTGTGTGTGTTTGTGTAATCCTAGTGTTTGAGCCATTTGGTTCTGAATGCTTAAGGCCAGTACCAGAGGGAATAAACTATTTGGACAGAGGTATTATTTTGATGTTTTTGGTTTCATCATATGGTTGAGATGGTCCTGAATATCCTAGACCTCAGCTGCCATTTCTACTGACTCCATAGATTAGTGAAGCCATTTTGCTTCTATCTACGCTTTTGGCAAGAAAGTTTTTAAATGCGTTATCATATTTGTCTTCTTCACTAGTGTTAGTTGAGTTTGAAATAATTTCTTCTTCTAACTTAGATAATTTACATTTCAGGACAGTGTTTGAGTTTTCTAAGACAAATATTTTCTCATTTTGTTCAGAAATGGTTTTCTTGTTTTTAGTAAGATCTTCTAAAGAAACTATAAAACTCTTTTTCAAGATTTTGAATTTGCTTTGAAGGTTTTGATATCTTTTTATAAGTTCAGTTAATCCTAATTCAAGTTCAGAACGTGATAAGGAGGAAAGTACCTCTCTTTCATTGTCGGAATCTGATAGTTCTTCCTCTGACGAGTCGCTTCTGGTTTCTGCCATGAATGCCATGTTGACCCGACCTTCATCAGCATCATCTTCAGATTCTGAATCATCCCAGGTTTCCATGAGACCCTTTTTGGCTTTCCTAGGTCTTTCTTCTTTCTTGGCCTTTGGACAGTCATTTTTGAGATGTCCAGGTTCTTTGCATTCAAAGCACGTAACGTCTTTTCCATAGTTTCTTCTTTGACCAGATGTAGATTCGAATCTTCTCCTTGGTCCTTTGAACTTGTTCCTTATGTATTTCCAAAGTTGACTTATCTTTCTTGATATGAGTGATATATCATCTTCTTCTGAATCTTCTTCAAATTCTTCCATTTCTTCTTCTGCCTGATACGCCTTCTTCTTTTCTAGCTTTGCCTTCAGTGTAATGGATTTGTTTTTCTTCTGAGGTTCATCTCCTTGAAGATCTATTTCATGACTTCTTAAAGAACTGATAAGTTCTTCCAGATTGATACTATTCAAGTCCTTTGCAAGTTTCAAGGTAGTCACCATTGGTCTCCATTTTGCCGGAAGACTTCTGATGATTTTCTTGACATGATCAGCAGTAGAATAGCCTTTGTTTAGAAATCTGAGTCCGGCAACAAGCATTTGAAACCTTGAGAACATGGTTTCAACAGACTCATCATCTTCCATTTTGAAGACTTCGTATTTTTGGATTAGCGCAAGAGCCTTCGTCTCCTTGACTGAGCATTTCCTTCATGAGTCATACGAAGAGAGTCAAAGATGGACTTTGCAATTTCTTTATTTGTGATTTTCTCACACTCGGTATAAGAAATTGCATTCAACAGAATGGTTCTTGCTTTGTGATGATTTTTGTAAGTTTTCTTCTGAGCATCTGTAAACTCACTTCTTTCAATCTTTTTACCTACAGAATCTATAGGATGACTATAGCCATCAAGTACTAGATCCCATAGATCTAGATCAAATGATAAGAAATAACTTTCAATTCTATCTTTCCAATAATCAAACTTTTCGCCATCAAAGATAGGAGGTTTTGCAGTGTAAGATTCTCTTTCAATAACATTTGGTTCAGAAGTTGTTGGTGGTGGTGTAGTAATTGTTTTTAACACTTGGATCGGTACTGAACACTGTTAAGTGCTTGATAAAAATTCAATCTTTTTATCACCTCAGAACCAGGCTCTGATACCAATTGAAGGTGTGAAAAACGCAAGAAAGGGGGGTTTGAATTGGTTTTTAAAAATAAATCGTTTCTTGAAAATAACTTTCTCTTTAAAGCTTTACCCCTTTTCTAAAGAAAAACAACTTGGTTAAACAAAGAGATATAAACACGTTATGTTTATACTAGTTCACTTGAGAACCTCTCAAGTTAATCTAGTCCACCCGCCAAGGTGATTTCGCCTCTCTCAACGAGGTCTTAATCCACTATTTACCAAAATAGTACACTACACGAGCTACACAGCTGGTGACTAACAACAACCTCTAGAACTCACACGTTCTAGACTTCTCAAGTAATCCAACCACACAGGTTTTACTTAAGGCACAACCTCTAAGACACACGTCCTAGACTTCTCAAGAGATCTAATCACTAAGACTCTCTTAAGGAATACAACTTTAAGTTCAAGTACAATGGGTTTACAGACAATTACTTCTTATCAAGCTGATAATGTAAACTAGTTTTTTAGACTAAGAATGAATCAAGAAAGAACAGAGTTCAGAAAGTATTGTAGCAGTTCGTGTGTGTATCTTTCTTCAAGTCTTTGAGCTTCCTTTTATAGCCGAGTGAAAAGAGCCGTTGAGATGGAATCATGATAGCTAAGTAGGCTTACGTCTAGAAGTGCAAGGACAGGTACAAAGTTTTCTGCATGCTGCGCGTCCTGTCTGTGTCAGATTGTCTTATTTGTATTTCGCACAGTCTTCAAGAATTTTTAACGTTGTAATGTAGTACAACTATACAGTGTGGCAGGTTTTCTTGGCTTCTCAACTTCAGAGGCTTTTTGTGAGCATGAGTAAGAAGGGAAAACAATGCTCGGTTCTTGAGATAATCAAGTCTTCGAATCATCAGCTCTGTGCTTCCAGAATCTTCAGAACTTGTCTTCAGAACCTTATTCTCTTAATCCACTTTCTTCATATCTTCAGAGGCTTCTGATAATATTTGATTGAAGCATGAGAGTCGACTTTGGGTAGGTCTTCAGAACCTTGATCAGAGAGCGTGACGCTTCAGCATCTGGACTTCGTTCCATCAGAACCCTCGTCTTCAGATCTTCAGAACTCATACTCTTTTACTTTCGAAATAAAGTCTTTTGTGTTATCTTCATTCATCTCTTTTAAGTGCATAGACAAAATGTCTTTCTTTAAGCATTGCGCTGATTCTAAAGAGCATAACATGCTTGCTAGGTTCTCACAAGTAATAACATTAGTTGTGCAAAATTGTTCATGCGAATACCCATTTGTTATCATCAAAACTTAGAGATAATATTGCATAACCAAATCTTGTTCTCACAAATTTTTTGAATAAAACCCCTAAAAGAAAGACAAGGATATGGTCACCACAACCAATATCAGGGTTCGGGAGTCGTTTACGTGAGGGGAAGGTATTAACACCCCTCACGTCCATTGTACTCAACGGGAATCGTTAGGTTAGTTGTGCATGTTAGTGTTTGCTTAAAAGTTAGGCTTATCAACTTATTAAGGGAAAAGAAAAGAGAAAAAAACCTAAAAAGGTTTTTATTATTAGGGGGCCTAACAAGATTTCGCAATCCTGCTCATACGTATCTGTCATACCCCAAATTTTGACCACTAATATTCCCATCATTATGCAAATCATCATCACAATATGGAGGAACCATCATACTTCATCAGTCTCCCAAAGATGGGTGAGCATCCACTACAATCAAAATTAGGGTTTCAAGCCCTCTCTGAGTGCTTAGACAAAGGATTAATCAAGGAATGACATGATCTTCAACTTGTATAACCTCTCAAACATCCACAATGGATCAAGAGGACTCCTACTTCAAGGATTAAGCACAAGGCTGCTCCCTTCTAGGTGGATCAAGTCTCCAGATCGACGGTGTCACCAAATTAGGGTTTTGGTCGACCAGGGCCTCCAGATGAAAAATTTCATCTGGACACAAGCCAAAGATCCAAAACACAACCTAATGTACTCCATGGAACCTCATGGACCCAATCATCAAGTCAATTTTGCCTCAGGGGATGCATTCATCAAAAATCAGGAATCAGGGTTTCTTGACCTAATTCACCCCTAAGTTGACTTTTAGGGCAAATCATGAGCCAAGACCTCAAAGGAGGGTTTGAGGGTCTCTAATAAACTATATTTATCCATTTGGGACAATGGATTAATCCAAGAAGCTTGATCAACAAGTCTCAATTTCATCTGCACCACAGTTAGGGTTTTAAGGAAAAAGTCAACTGTAGCTTTGACTTTTGACCAGGACAAGCTCCCAAGCCCTATGACATGCACCAATATACCCTATGACACCCAAGGAACATGTCCATCAAGTTTGATTTAGGTCAAGGACATGATTTCCTGAAGAATTGCACAGTTTAGAATTCATCTGATAAAAAGTCAACTGTGCACAAAAGTCAACTTTGACTTTTTGAGATTTTTCACCAAAATGGATTTTTAACCCTAAAATGATGTTAATGTATGATTTGAATCATCATTCATCAAGAAAAATCAAGAAAAGTTGGATAACTTGTAAAAGGGGTAACCATAAAAACTTAGAAAATTTTCTAAGTTAAAAATAAAGTGACAAGGGTACCAACTTTGGAGGATCATAACTCCAAAACCACAAGGCCATTTTTTCCCATCCAAAGATGGATTTGTAGCCCTCATTACCCTCTACAAAAACTTCAACTAGACCTAAGTCCAATTCATTAAGGATTTTGAGTTATGGAGTGATCAAAATGGCTGAAAAATGAAAATGTCACTTTTTCCAACACTTAGTGAAATTTTCACTAAGTCAGAATCTGCCTTCACTTTTTGCCAAATGTAGAGGGATTTTTCACTTGGATTCAAAAGAGATCAAAACCAAACATGTTCAAACAGTTGTTATATCATGTAAGGGCTTTCCAAAATGGCCGAGAACATTGCCAAATTCCATTTGGGCTATGAGTTATGACATTGGAAAGTTGCCTTGCTGAAATCTGTCAAAGGCAAGACATAATTTGCAACTTTGCTCGATTTGCCAAAATCAGCCAAATTCAAATGCTCCTATCCACTTGGACACATCTGAGGATTGAATCTAAAGGGGACAATCACTGAGCCAAGCCTCCAAAGTCCATGGAACAAGAAATAGCATGTTGAACCTAGAATGGCCAAAATAGGGACAAGACTCCAAATTTGGATTGAAACATTCAATGGAATCATCAAGGTGGCATGGACTGAGCCATTCTCATCTGAAATCAGTCAAGACTTATCCAAGACCAAGGGAACCACAACCCTGTGCCCTAACCTCTAGTCAATGGCTAGAGGAGACTTGCATTTCCATTGGCCAACATTGAACAAACACCTGCTGCAGTTGCCATTCACCGTGGATCCCAAAACAAACTTGATCTACTATAAATAGAGCTCAATTGTGATCAGTTTGAGTACACCAAAGCCATCTAACATATGCTTTCCTCAAAATCTCTTCTTTCACCTCAAACTTGCCTTCCAAAGCAAGTAATTCTGAGTTTTTGAGCTAGAGAGCAATTCTACCCAAACTAATCACACACACACCTCATATATATCATATGTAAGCTGTGCAAACCATCAAAAGTGACCTGTAATCACAACATCACAAAGTCACCTCTCAAAACCTCAAAATAGCACTTTTTTGCATTTTTCAAGCCATGTCTTGATTCAGTCACTTTCCAAACCAGATAAAACCTCAAACACACTCCAAATATCATCCTTGAACTGTCCCAAATGGTTCCCACCATCTGGAACACCATTTGAGAGAGTTGCTATTTTGGTACTTTTAACCCCTTTTGCAAGAAAGGGACAGTTTGTGTTTTTGCAGGTACCAGCTGATTCCAATCATCCTAAAAGCATCCAAGGGATCATTTGAGGTGGTTCAAAGCATAAAATCATATCTGGAGCAAGAGGGTTGGCAGATTGCAGAGAAACCTCCAAAATCCCAAAGAAGGGTAAGCCTCTCAACTTGCACTCACCAAAACATGTGTGCATTTGAAGTCCATTGATCATAAACATCTTATACATGTCATATATGTTGTGTTTGAGCTAATTCACCATGTAATCCATGCTTGTATCAAGTTGTAGCATAGAAAATGCATTTATAGGTCATTTTCAAAACCACTATCGGGTTTTGAGGAGGGAGTGTGATCTGAAAAAACCACCACCACCATTGAATTCCTTATGAAATTCTGGCCTAGATGCATATAAATTTTGTCTCAAACCATTAAGAATTGAGAAAGTTATGACCTTCACGTTTTTGAGCCAAAACTTGCCTTGGGCAAGCCAAAACCAAGGCATGACTTGTGTATTTGTTGGTTTATTTCAAACAATGGATGTATCACCACCCCAGTGGTAAGGCGCGCGCCTTGTATGCTTGAGGTCGTGGGTTCAAACCCCACCCATGCCATTTTGTGATTTTTCACATTTTTGCTATTTTTCCAACTATTTTCAAGTTTTGTTAATTAATTGGAAAATTAATAACTCTTTCAATTTTAATTATTTTTGATTGGTTCTTTTTGCAAAAAATCACAAAAATGTTGAAATATTTTATTCCACAAAAAAATTAAGTTTGTATTATTTATTTAATATAATTAGTATTTTTGTGAATAAATTCATTTTTATTTGTTTTTAAACATTTTGAAATGAATATTCGTCTTGAAAAATCAAGACCAAATGAGTTTTAATATCTCTTGTGATTTATACCTCATTTTTCAAACCTTAAACCAAAATCACAAGTGGTTTATTCAAACCTATTTGGTATTTTTCATTGATTTTCTTTAAATATTTACTTTTAAAGAATAAAATTAGGGTTTCTTTGATTTTCACTCAAAACAAATCATTGTCAAACACTCATGGGCCTCTAATAGAGTGTAAGACCCAATCCTTTTTTTGACCAAACCATTTTGGGCCTCAGTGTATTGTATAAGTCCCGATACCGTAAAAAACAAACGACGCGATCGTCGCCTTTTGAAAAATAACCTTGGGCCTCTCCTTGAGCTATAAGACCCATTCAAAACTTTTTTGGGCCTCTAATAGAGTGTAAGACCCAACCCCCTTTTAACCAAAACATTTTGGGGCCTCACTTATTGTATAAGTCCCTCTGCGTTAAAAGGAAACCTCGGCTCGATCGCCGTTTTAAACGAAAAAATCATTTGGGCCTACCCTCGTGTTATAAGCCCCACTCTTTTTCTTTAAACTTTTTGGGCCTCTTGAGAGAGTGTAAGACCCATCCCTTTGTACAGAAAAACATTTTGGGCCTCAGTCACTTGTATAAGTCCCTCTGTACAAATTCAAACAGTGCGCTCACTGATAAAACCCTGGGCCTCTCCTTGAGCTGTAAGCCCCAAATCTTTCTTTTTCAAAGCACTTTCTCCTTTGATTTTTGAATATACTGTTGTTTTTCAATTTTTCTTTGTTGAACAACTAACCAAACAACATGGAAGCTCTACAACCGAGTAAGTAGTTATTGCTTTCATTTACCGCTTTCATATACATATAACTGTATTGTGGGGCTGTTTCACTGTAAGTCTTCTTTCATAAACTCATATCGACTGTGTAATAATAGTATAGATATTTCGAGTTTCCCCGGCAACTACGTCTAGAACTAGGTGACGCCGTTTCGTTTATTCGTAGAAATAGACAACTAGATCCCCAATAGGATCACCAGATACAGTCTTCTCTTCGGCTGTCCTCATTAGAAATTGTCAAGAAACTCTATTCCCAGAGATGAATGTATTCTCCGTGAATGGCATCTTTGAGTTTCTTCCAAATTCTCGAACTTTCCTGGCTTGATCTATTCCTTGTGAATAGCCTGTCTTGAACTTCTCGGGGTTTGGGGACCCATCGGCTTCTTAAAAGCATCGGCCTCCTCTTGGGCATCGTACAAGGACCCACAGGCTTCCTAAAAGCAACCTAGCCTCCTCTTGGGCTTAGTACAAGGACCCTACGGCTTCTTAGAAGTATTCACAGCCTCCACTTAGGCTTCGTATAATGATCTCTTCCTCCGGGAATGATAGCCTTCTCTTGGGCTTAGTATAAGGATCGACCGGCTTCTTAAAAGTTTCCAGCCTCCTCTTGGGCTTCGTACAAATTGTTCTGGCGACCTCCTAGAGGTATAGGAACAAAACTTAGTCATCTGCATAGAACAGTCCTTTCAAAGAGTCTACTACTGTTTCTCAAAGCATAGTACAAGAGATGACACTCTAGACTTGGACAGTCTAACTTCCTTGAGTCTCAAAGACATTCTCAAGTGACCCCTTTGTTAAATAGGAAAGAAACCCGCAGACTCGGACAATCTCAATACCCTTTGGATTTCCCGCTTCCTTAAAGAACAGGAATAACCTGGATCCTCAGATCAAATCCTTGAGTACAATGTTGCTCATATAAGAACTGATTTTCTCTTTAAATCAGCATACTGGACCTGTCACTCAACTGAAACAGTAACCATAGCCTCCTCTTGGGCTTTGTAAAATGATCCTCCCCAGCGGAGTCAAACAACATTTAGCCTCTCTCTCGGGCTTTGTACGAGAAACATAAAAAACTCCCTCGTTGAGTCAAAACTTTTTAGCCTCTCTCTCGGGCCTTGTACGAGACACATAATAGCCTCCTCTTAGGCTTTATATAAGAAGACCACTGGTTAATCCAATTAACCTTTTAACATCAAAGCTGTGCCTCATTCACAGATACAAACATCAACAACTCCTTCCCCTTCATCTAATCGCTGTAAGTGGCAAGCCTCTGGATCATCTACATCCGTGCCACTGTCCTTCTTTTAGCATGGGAAATTCCTAAGGAAAGATAGCATTGCTCTACACTGAGTTAAAGTCTTCTTCTTCAGGTTAAAATCCCTTATAAAGGAAATTATGGCATTGCCGGATTCACAAATCCCGGTTAAAGTAATTCTCCTTTATAAACAGTTGTGACATACAACCCCCTCTTTAGAGATGACAAATTCTCTCTAAAGTTGAGACCTTTTAGCTTCATATCTTGGACTTTGAACAAGATACAAATAAACCTTTCAGCTTCACATCTTGAGCTTTGAACAAGATACAAACTACCTTTGGCTTCACGTCTTGGGCTTTGAACAAGACACCTAAAAACAACCATTTCCTCCCATAGAATAGGAGGAACTACGAACGCTCTGATTTCCCTGTTTTGGGTAAACGGGAATACGTAGGCATAAGATCGAAAGAAAAGATCTTAGCGAGCACACTAATTAAAAACCCAAAATCCCATATCTCCATCAATCAAAAGTAGTAATTCAAAAGCATCAGTCCTAACATCCTAATCCTTGTTCCCCGCCAGAAACGTTCTGCCAAGATAAAAAGAAAGAAAACAGTATTGGCGAAAATACAAATAACCAGTACAAAGGCCCCCCACATTGATAGCATTCGTAACCTAACAGACCGCTGTTTAAACTCAGTATGCAAAGCAGGGTTAATTGGAGACATCTATTTCCCTTCCTTCACCAGCTTTAATAGGATAAAAAATGAATCGACCTGTAGTTTAAGCTCAACCGCAGAGAGCGACCAGCGCTTAAGAACCGCGTCCAAAATCGCTCGCTACAGAAAAGTGGCGCCCACCGTGGGGCCGGTTCAAAGTTAGATCTAGGCACTCTCTTCCTTTTCACCTCTTGTGTGAATACCACAGATTGGGGCTTCCGCCGGGGAACCCATTTTCTGTCAGGTACTTAGGATTCATAGCTTTAAAGGTCTAGGATGTTTAGGACAAATATATATACTGCTTTTCCTAATTGCTATACGTGTTTATTTTTCTGCTAATGGGAATGCGGGTGATGCCGTATATGGAAAGATTGAGTATACACTTAAGATAAGTGATGGCGATGGGGTCGACCATCAACCTCAGTGGAGGCTGACCAATGCAACCCATTCTCTCACCTAGACAATGGGCCGATTGTTAAGTCTGAGAAGCTGAGGAGCCAAACTCTTTCGTAGTGCAGAAACTATCGGAAATAGTTGTTACGCGATACTACCCTCATTTGAGGCTGGTGATCTATTCTCGGTGAATGGCACTTACTCTAAGATTTCTCTACAACTCGCTGGCGATCCGCTTGTTGTTTTGCTTTCCTGGGAGGAGCTAATGATAATGAGTACATGTACAAAAATCACCCTAGTATAAACCTTTGGGGATGGGTAGAGCCTTGACTTCATGACAACGACCCTTTGACCCCATGTTTTTTCTATGTTTTTGTGTGCTGCATTCATGCATTCATTTAAAAAACATTAAAACATTCAAAAAATTCTTCTCTTCTAGTCTCTCTGTTTTTCAAATTAAACTAAGACTGTGATTGCAAATATCAGAGAAAAGGATTGCACTAATGGATTTCGGTAGAAGGAGAACTCATAGTTACACCTTCAAGGTTCCAAAGTTGGAGGATTTGAGAAGGTTAGCAAGGATGATCACTAACCCAGAGGCTTTCAGAGCCAAGTACGGAGGTTTGCTACCACTGTTAAGAGTCCATGTGATTGGGGGAATCATGGATGCGCTCATTCAGTTTTATGATCCAGTTTATCACTGTTTCACATTCTCGGATTACCAGCTCGCACCAACGCTGGAGGAGTATTCTCACCTGATCGATCTACACGATACAGATCGAGCTGCATTTTCTGGACTGGAAGAAATTCCAAAGAATCAGACCATTGCAAGAGCAATTCATTTGGACGAGTCTGAGGTCAAGACTCACCTAATTACTAAGGGTGGCATCCAAGGTTTGCCAGCCCAGTTCTTGACGAAGAAAGCCCTGTATTTTGCCAGTATAGGAAACATGACTGCTTTTGAAAGCATCTTTGTCTTGCTCACCTACGGGTTATTTTTGTTTCCCAACATCAATAACTTCGTCGATATTAACTCCATTAAGGTTTTTCTCATTGGAAACCCTGTGCCGACCTTGCTCGCAGATGTGTATCATTCTGTACACTTGGGAAATTTGTACAGCGGAGGGGAGATCACATGCTGTGTACCTCTGCTTTATAAATGGTTTATCTCTCACTTGCCCAAGTCTGCTGCTTTTTGGGATTATAAGAGTGCCTTACGTTGGTCGCAGAAAATCATGTCTCTTACCAACTCTGACATTGATTGGTGTAACAGGATCTATGATGGAATCAGAATCATTGATCGTTGTGGAAACTTCCCCAACGTACCCCTCATAGGAACTAAAGGAGGAATCAACTACCATCCGTTATTGGTTCGCCGTCAATTTGGATACCCGATGAGACACATCCCACTGGGTGTTCATCTGGAAGGTCTTTTCTTCAAGGAAGGAGAAAACGACAGAGCACTAAAGATGGAAATAGTGCACGCTTGGAAACAGGTTCATAAGAAAGGACGAGAGTCTCTAGGAAAACCGGACTGTGTCTTGGTGGAGCCTTATCTCCATTGGGTACAAACTAGAGCTCTCAAGCTAAAGATGCCTTATCCTCGTTACGGAATTCTTCCGCCAAAGGAGTCTGTCATGTACTTCATGACGGAAACTGAAAGGCTTCAGGTTACTCTCAACAAAGTTCAACGGGAGAGGAGGTATTGGAAGAACAAGTACCGCACTCTTGACGTAGAGTGCATCAAAATACAGTAATTACTGAAAGAGAAAGATGCTCTGATTGAAATTTTGGAGCAGCATGCTGTAGAGAATCAAGATGACCAAAGGATTTTGCTCGCTCCTTTCACCTGGCAAAGGAATGACAACCCGACAACGGCCCAAGAGCCCCGGTCAAAGAAAAGGAAGATACCAGAATCAGCACCCGATTTCTCTTCGGAGAGGACTCGGGACCCATTAGTTTAGGTTTCTGTTTCTGCACTTTGTAATCTACTGTATTTCCATTTCTGTAATCCTTTGAATTTCAATAAAAAGGGGTTTCCCCACTGTTTGATATTTACAATCTAATTTTCGAAGTTTATTTTGATTAAACCATAAACAATTAATATAATCATTGCATTCATCATTCTCACATCGCGTATTCTTCTTACCTACGAATCTCACGTTTGTGTCTCGATTCTAGAGTCAAACTGTCTCATTCGTACAATACTCGAGCCAATCGTCAGAAAAAGATGGATGATCTTAAGGAAGAAAACAGAGAGTTGAAAGAAGAGATCGACGCTCTAAGAGAGGATATGAGAAAGCTTCGTAACGACATGCAAGCCATGGCAGAAGCTCAGCTACAAAGAACTGTGATCTCAGAGATCACCTCAATGCCCATAGTGGAGAAGAATGATCCTAGGTATCAGATGCCGAAAGATCGTCCTTGGGGCATGCCTGTCAACTATATCCCAGAAGGATATGTTCTGCCGATCACTGAAGATCAGGGAATCACAACAGAAGCCGCTGGGCCTGAAGGTTACAAACTTCGGGAAAGCGAAGATGCCAGGGGCATACTGAAGACTCCTGAAGGTTATAAACTTTGAGAAACGCCAAGATTTACTGCCGTAGTCACGGTACCACCCCCTGTGGTGCACACTATCCCGGAAGGACAGATTCCACCAATACCTGCTGGTAAAAAGGAAACTATGTTCGATAGAATGGATGAATAGCAGGAACAGTTCTTGGAAATGCAGAAGGAGCTGCAAGCCATTCGCGGTCAGGATTTATTTGGAAAGGAAGCCGCAGACCTCTGTCTGGTCCCCAATGTGAAAGTTCCGCACAAATTCCAAGTGCCCGACTTTGAAAAGTACAAGGGTAACACTTGCCCTCAAAGCCATCTGGTGATGTACGCTCAGCGGATGTCAGTTCAGACGGAGAATCAGGACCTACTGATTCACTACTTCCAGGATAGTTTAACCGGTGCCGCACTCAAATGGTACATGGGTTTAAACCGTGCCACGATCAGTACATTCAGAGATCTTGGCACTGCCTTCGTCCAACAATACAAATACAATTTGGACATGGCACCCGACAGAGATCAACTCAGATCGATGTCGCAAAAGGACAAGGAAACCTTTAAGGAGTATGCTCAAAGGTGGCGTGAAATTGCCGCTCAAATTTGTCCACCTCTTGAGGAAAAAGAGATGACAAAGATCTTCTTAAAAACCTTAAGCTCATTTTACTATGACCGAATGGTTGCCAGTGCTTTCAGTGATTTCACCGAAATGGTCGGCATGGGCGTACGTCTTGAGGAAGCTGTCCGAGAAGGACGTTTGGTAAAAGACACTGGATCGACGAGCGGTACTAAAAAATACGGTAGTGCTCTCCCTAAGAAAAAAGAGCAAGATATTGAGAATATCTCTCTCGGAAAGCAAAAGCGACATTATCAACCGGTAGCAGCTGCGACTCCTGCTATCAACCCTGCGTCTATTCCTACATATCAACCTCAGGTTGCGCAAAGCCAACCTGACCAACAAAGGACATAACAGCCTCTTCAGCAAGCTCGTCCCCCATATAACAACAACCGTACAACACGGCCACCAGGATTTGATCCTATACCCGTAACGTACGCAGAGCTGTTTCCATTACTACTGGCTAAGGGGCACATTCAGACTAAATCTCCTCTTACAGTACCGAAAAATCCGCCTTTTTGGTTTAAGGTGGATCAAACATGCCCTTATCATCAAGGAGGTTCAGGGCATAACATTGAGACTTGTCTCAATTTCAAGTCCGACGTGCAAAAACTTGTTAGGAGCGGGGTCTTATCCTTCAAGGATACAAATCCTAATGTTCTCATGAACCCGCTGCCTCAGCATGAGAAAGCTGCAGTCAATTTGATAGAAGGAGAGACTGACGACGTCTATCAAATTCACGATGTACTCTTGTTGAAAACCAATTTGGTTAAGATGCATTGTAGATAGAGTAGATATGGCCATGTGCCACCTCACAACTATCATCAGTGTGATATCTGCTCTAAAGACAATCAAGGATGTTCTGTGGTGCAAGCAGCTCTACAAGAACAAATGGATCTCAGATGGATCCAAGAGCACCGATTTCGTGGAGTTAACATGGTCTACACAAACTCTAACATCATTCAGAACCACGACATCCGTGCAATGAATGTCAACTTGGTGGCGATGCACTCAAGGCAAAGCCAGTATCATAATCTGCCGTGGCACGATTACAGTTCCTGTCTGATTTGCTCGGTAAACAAATAGGGATGCTCTTTCATACAAGAGGCCCTCTAGCGTCAGATGGATCTTGGATGGATCCGAGACTACCGTGATAGGAACTCCTATCAAATCAACATGGTTCAGATCTTCGATATTCGCGTGATGAATACCAACCTGGTAGAGTTACATGCTGAGCAGGTCCGACTCGGATTCTTAATATCACATGACTATCAAAGCTGTAAAGCGGGTTGCGAATACGATCGAGGTTGTACCATTGTCCAGGAGGCACTTCAGCACTTGTTAAATCACTGGTGGATGCCAATTTATATGGATGAAGATACTCAGCAGATTAGTATCAGTAATAGAAACCCCACTCGGCGTCAAAGTCAGGATGTCCGATCAGTGGAAGCTAACCTAGTAAGGTTACATTGTATTCAAAGTGGGCGTGGCCAGGTGCCACCACACAACTACGACAGTTGTAGCGTCTGTTCGGAAAGAAACCAAGGGTGTTACCTTGTGAGAGCAGCTCTTCAGGGTCAGGTCGATCGTGGAGAAATTCATCCATATCCGGGTTCTGGACCCATCAACTGGACGCCGAACGACCTTACCGAGCAAGTTGAGGATGTTGTTACGATCTCTGGTCGTCACCAAACCAGGGATGTTTTTGCCATTATCCCTCTACTTGACGAATCTAAAGTTCCCAACCGGGAACGAATCGAGATTACTTATGATGGTCAGAGAAATCAGAGGGCTCCCATAGTCATCTATCTACCGGGACCATCACCGTATAAATCAACTAAGGCTATCCCTTACAAATACGGTGCAACAACAATTGAGAATGGAAAGGAAATTCCATTACCCTCCGTCGTGAATATTGCAGACATCAGTCGTGTAACACGGAGCGGTAAAATCTTCAACAGAGGAGTTGGAGAACTTAACAAAGGAAAGGAACTTCAGACAAAAGCTCCCGATCCACCAGTCGGTCAATCCAGTAATCCCGACCTTTCGAAAAATGATGATGAGATGCTGAAGCTCATCCAAAGGAGTGAATACAACATTGTTGATCAACTGTTACAGACTCCTTCAAAGATCTCGGTATTATCACTGTTACTCAGTTCAGAAGCCCACAGGGAGGCTGTACAGAAAGTCTTGGAGCAAGCCTTTGTGGAACAAGATGTAACAATCAGACAGTTCGATAGCATTGTCTCTAACATCACTTCCTGCAATAATTTGGGATTTAGTGATGAGGAATTACCCGAAGAGGGTCGTCGTCATAACATGACGCTCAACATTACAGTTAACTGCCAGAACGATGCTTTAGCCAGCGTACTGGTAGACACAGGGTCAGCCCTGAATGTTATCCCGAAGTCCACTTTGATGCAATTATCATTCAAGGGACCTCCGATGAGAATCAGCGAGGTTTTCGTTAAAGCGTTCGACGGATCCAGAAAAATAGTTATCGGCGAGGTTGATCTTCCCATAACTATTGGTCCTCACACTTTCCAAGTCACTTTCCAGGTCATGGACATCCGGGCAACGTACAGTTGTTTATTAGGAAGACCTTGGATACACCAGGCTGGAGTGGTTACTTCAACCCTCCACCAAAAGCTAAAGTTCGTCAAGAACGATCAACTTGTCACAGTTTGTGGGGAACAAGCCTTGCTTGTGAGTAACTTGTCATCATCTGCTGGTATAGAACCCGAGGAGGTTATTGGAACTCAGTTCCAAGCACTATCGGTGAGCAAGGACAATCAGTTTAAAGGAGGAACCTCAATTTCCTCATACAACGATGCTATCAAAGCGGTCGAGAGTACCGATACAACCGGATGGGGACAGCTTGTCATTCATATTGACAATAAAACAAAGAAGGGTCTTGGTTTTTCTGCAACCTGTACCCAGACAGCTGCCAACGATGAAAGTCTTCATCCCCTTCAAAACTTCTTCCACAGTGGAGGTTTTCTTCACCCGGTGTCTCAAGCAGTACATGCTATCAATGAGGAAGATCCCTCTGACACAGATGAAGAATGGAAGTCCTACCTTAACGGGGACGGTTATATGTCTCAGGAAGAGGTGCCTACGCCATTTTGCTATCCCGCACAGAGTCCGAGGTTTATACCAAGGTCAGATGTCGAAATGATATACGGGGATTGTGATCTGGAACGATGCCGTGCCCCGCCAAATTCATTAGAGGAGGACACTCTGATGAAAGACAACTTTGACTACAACTACTATGGCCCAATGGATGGTCTGCCAATGTGGCAACCTTATCCAGGAAACTTGGGGCAAGAAAGTCAGCCGAGTAATGAAACTCAGCTGAGCATCATTGAATAGAATACCTGTGTCCCCACCATGTCATGGGATCAACACTCAGGTCATTCAGAAACTACTCAACATGAAGATGAATTCGCAACGTTTGCAGGACTTGAATTCATTAACTATGCTTTTCCCGAGGTCAACGTCATCGAGAGGGATGACTCCTCCAGTTCCAAAGAAGTTTGGGATACCTTGGGACAAACGAGTGGAAAATACGACTATATGGTCAAGTACACTGCTCCCGAAAGCTCTCGTATCAGGCTCGAAGATATCCAGCCAACTGGATGGGGAGATACAGTTGAGAGTACAAATACTCTGCATAATGCAACAGAAGAATTCTCCTACGACAACTCTGCCTGGGAGACAGATTCCAATGATCCTGCTCCACCAGAAATCAGCGTCATTTCTGGGGACAAATCAAGGAAGGTGCCAGACTTTGTGATTCACCGAGGAGTTCGCCGCCAATGGGTTGTTGTCGAGGTTCCGAAGGTCGTTCATCAGTCAAAGTAATTGTCGTCTTTAACCTTTCACCCTGCCCAGGTGAAACAGATGTTTTGATAGGGCTCATTTTCAGTAAATATCCCTCTTCGCTTCGCCCAAAGCGACAGAGTTTTGTTTTATAGGGTTGTAGTTTCAAGAGTCGACTTGTTCATTAATAAAATAACGTCATTCTGTAATTTACGCATTAATTGCTGTTTTCTCTTTTTGATTTTTCAGAAAATGGTAATCCTAAAAAATAATTAAAAATAAAAACAAGCAGTAATAAAAATAAAACACCGCACACACTTGCATTTTCCTCTATCTCTTCTAAACACGAATCATAACGTCATGCAGATTGCTTGTTTTAAACCCAGTTGAAACATACGATCCGATGCCTTCTCCCAACTTTGAGTTCCCAATATTTGGGGCTGAAGAAGAAAATGACGACAAAATTCCAGAAGAGATCTCTCGACTACTCAAACAAGAGGAAAGGTCCATTGAACCTCACAAAGAGCCGTTGGAAACGGTAAACTTGGGTTCAGAAAAAGAGAGAAAAGAAATCAGGATTGGGGCACTACTCAGTCCGACTGCCAGAGAGGGTTTGATAAAGCTTCTCAAAGAATTTCCCGACGTGTTCGCTTGGTCCTATCAGGATATGCCAGGGTTGGATACCAGCATCGTGGAACATCACTTACCGTTGAGATCGGAATGTCCTCCAGTAAAGCAAAGGTTGAGACGAACTCACCCGGACATGGCCATCAAAATCAAAGAGGAGGTGCAGAAACAGATCGACGCGGGTTTCCTCGCTACATCAGAATATCCTCCATGGTTAGCCAACATCGTACCCGTTCCAAAAAAGGACGGAAAGGTCAGAATGTGTGTTGATTACAGGGATCTGAACAAGGCTAGTCCAAAGGACAACTTTCCTTTACCACACATTGACATGCTGGTGGACAGTACAACAAAATTCAAAATTTTCTCCTTCATGGATGGATTCTCGAGCTATAACCAGATCAAAATGGCGCCGAAAGACATGGAGAAAACTTCGTTCATTACCCCATGGGGCACCTTTTGTTACAAGGTAATTCCGTTCAGTTTAAAGAATGTCGGGGCAACCTATCAAAGGGCCATGACTACTCTGTTTCATGACATGATACACAAAGAAATCGAAGTGTATGTCGATGATATGATTGCAAAATCAAAAACAGAGAGTGAGCACGTTGAACATCTGTCAAAATTGTTCGAATGTCTAAGAAAATTCAAGCTCCGCTTGAATCCCAACAAGTGCACCTTCGGTGTCCGTTCAGGGAAACTACTAGGGTTCATCGTCAGCCAGAAAGGAATTGAGGTTGATCCTGACAAGGTCAAGGCCATTCAAGAAATGCCTTCTCCGAAAACTGAAAAACAAGTCAGAGGATTCATGGGATGTTTGAACTACATCTCCAGATTCATATTCCTCATGACCGCCACGTGTGCGCCGATTTTCAAATTACTGAAAAAGAACCAGGATTGCGTTTGGACAGAGGATTGCCAAATCGCCTTCGATATTATCAAGGAATATCTATTGAATCCTCCGATTCTATCAGCTCCAGTGGAAGGAAGACCACTGATTATTTACCTCACAGTCCTAGAGGACTCAATGGGATGTGTACTTGGCCAACAAGACGAAACTAAACGGAAAGAGTCTGCCATTTACTATCTAAGCAAGAAATTCACCGACTGTGAAACTCGGTACACGATGCTCGAGAAAACTTGCTGTGCTTTGGCTTGGGCAGCCCAACATCTTCGCCAGTACATGATTCGTCATACTACTTGGTTAATCTAAGAAATGGATCCAATCAAGTACGTTTTCGAAAAGCCTGCTCTCACGGGAAGAATTGTCCGTTGGCAGATGTTACTATCAGAATATGACATAGAGTACCATGCTCAGAAAGCCGTTAAGGGAAGTATTTTAGCCGATCATTTGGCTCATCAACCGATTGACGATCAAGAATCAATCGGGTTTGACTTCCCAGACGAAGATGTCATGTATCTAAAAATGAAAGACTGTGATGAACCGCTACCCAGTGAAGGGCCAGAACCAGGTTCCCAATGGGGACTTATCTTTGACGGAGCAGTTAATCATTATGGAAACGGAATTGGGGCAATCATTGTTACCCCTCAGGGTACCCACATTCCTTTCACCACTAGACTTACGTTCAAATATACGAATAACGAGGCCGAATACGAAGCTTGTATTATGGGTCTCGAAGAAGCGATTGATTTAAGGATCAAAAACTTGGACGTATACGGCGATTTAGCTTTGGTCATCAATTAGATAAAAGGAGATTAGAACACATACCAATCAGGATGGATTCCTTACAAAGACTACGCAAGAAGGTTGCTACCCTTCTTCAACAGAGTCGAGTTTCATCACATCCATCGTGAGGAGAATTACATGGATGATGCATTAGCCACTCTCTCTTCCATGATTAGTGTAGGTCAATGGAACGACTTACCTAAGATCGACATAATGTGCCTTGAACGGCCCGCTTACGTCTTCACGATTGAAGCAGTCATAGACGACAGACCTTGGTATCATGATATCAAATGCTTCCTTCAGAAACAAGAGTACCCACCTGGTGCATCTAGGAAAGACAGAAAGACCCTCAGAAGATTGGCTGGAAACTTCTTCCTGAGCGGTGACACTCTCTATAAGAGAAATTTTGACATGGTCTTGCTCCGATGCGTAGACAGACCAGAAGCAGAAATGCTGATGAAAGAAATTCATGAAGGATCCTTTGGCACTCATGCCAACGGACATACAATGGCGAGAAAAATTCTAAGAGCAGGGTACTATTGGTTGACAATGGAATGCGACTGCTACAAGTACATGAGGAGGTGTCACAAGTGTCAGATATACTCTGACAAAATTCATGTACCGCCATATCATCTCAAAGTTCTCTCTTCCCCATGGCCTTTTTCCATATGGGGAATCGACATGATTGGCTTGATTGAGCCTAAGGCTTCAAACGGACATCGGTTCATCCTAATAGCCATTGACTACTTCACCAAGTGGGTCGAAGCAGCGTCATTCGCCAATGTAACCCGACAAGTGGTGGTCCGATTTATCAAAAACAATATCATCTGCCGTTATGGTGTTCCAAGCGAGATCATTACTGATAATGGATCTAACTTGAACAACAAGATGATGAAAGAGTTATGTGCAGAGTTCAAGATTGAACACCATAACTCATCTCCCTACCGACCCAAGATGAACGGAGCGGTAGAAGCGGCTAACAAGAACATCAAGAAGATCGTTCAAAAGATGGTTGTAACCTATAAAGATTGGCACGAGATGCTACCCTTTGCTCTTCACGGTTATCGGACATCTGTCCGCACTTCAACAGGGGCAACCCCTTTCTCTCTAGTAAATGGTATGGAAGCAGTGCTCCCCATAGAAATAGAGATCCCGCCAATCCGAGTATTGATGGAAGCTAAGCTCACCGAAGCTGAATGGTGTCAAAGTCGACACGACGAACTGAATCTGATTGAAGAAAAGAGAATCACGACACTATGCCATGGTCAGTTGTATCAACAGAGAATGAAGAGGGCGTTTGACAAAAAGGTTCGACCTCGTGTCTTCAGAAAAGGAGACCTCGTGCTCAAGAAGATCCAGTCATTTCTCACTGATTCGCGAGGTAAATGGACTCCAAATTATGATGGCCCCTATGTGGTCATGAAAACTTTCTCAGGCGGCACCTTAAGACTTGCAACCATGGACGGAGAGGAATTTGCCTACCCCACGAATGTTGATGTAGTCAAGAAATACTTCGCCTAAACTAAAAAAAAAAAAACGTCTCGGTGGATTGAAAACCCGAAAGGGCGGTCCAGGCAAAAGTTAGAGACATGAAAAAAAATCATCCCGGTGGATTGGAAACATCATAGTACAATCCAGGCAAAAATTAGGGATAATGACAAGTAACTATGTTCAACAGAGGCAAATCCCTCAGCAGCAGCAGTTACACCATCCATCGGAGGAAAACTCCAATCAAGGTCATCTTCGACAGAAGCTCAGGATGTCCCGAATTCAAAGTTGGTAGAAGGATAGTGGTCGTTATGTTTCAACGTAGCCCTTTTCCCTGTAAATTACCATTTTCTAACTTTGTATATACTCTTTGGAATCACGCGTTTGGCTGATCTCCATCTTATCAATAAAATTTGAGCCCTTGTGCTTTTGTTTGTAATTCTTATTTGTTTTAGCTTTACAGAACGACGTTGTTAACATGATTAACGATTCTTAAAATAAAACAAAAATGAATTTACTTGTTAAAACTTTTTCTGCTTTTTAATAAAGACGGCAATTTCTTTTGACTGTTAAACATCAGAAGAACATCGACCGCTTCTCCAGAAGTAAGCGAACTTCAAAGTGCAGAATCAAAGTACTCCTTCTAATCCAGTACGCCTGAATGAAGGGATCAACTGTGTCAGATACCTTGTTTCGTCTGACACGCCTCGGCCGAGTTCTCATCTCCTAAGCCCGATCAACGGTAGCTCCCGGCAGGGACTATCTCTCCTAAGCAAGGTGGAATTGCTATTCTGAACCAACGGTACTTCTTCGCCCCGCGATGGCCGAGTATCCAGTCGTGTTCACCTGTCAGTTTGTATGTCGCGTCAGTCTTGTCAGCATATACATACATACATCATGCATTATTTGATTTGCATTCACATAATCATATTGCATCACTTTCACTCTAGTCGGTCTTGTCCCTTAGTGATAGGAGTTCTCTCAATCGAGTTGTCAGTTCTTGCCTCGTCAGGAAACGCTACGTTTGAACAATCTCTCTCCTCCAGTTTATTTCTGGGAGGAAGTTGGCCTTTGACCACTTTGATAACTTGAACCTCTGAAAAACCAGAGGAACTTTCAGTTAACATCACTCTTCACCATTGAAAATGATTTCCTTGCTTTCCCGGATTAAAGAAGATCCCGAGAGAAAGCCTCCTAAATCGGAGATTCGGCAGTACGTCAGTTTTTCTCTGAAAAACCCACTGATGAGAAGGTCATCGGCACCTCAAAATTGGATCACATAATATGGCATTTCTCCGAGAAGATACCGATAAAAGTATGATGTGGTAACCCTAAGCGACATCAGTCTCCCAAGAGACTCGCTTTCCCCAGTAGAATCGACAAATGACGTCTCCAACAGAGAAGTTTGTGCACCTCTACAACTCAGACGATTGGGTTCCCCAGCAAGTCTGACATCGAAACTTTTTCCACTCAAATGGCATCTCCCCAGGAAAATTCGGCGAGAAGTTTGAGGGAACGCCGCTACGAATAACGTCCCTTGTCAGTAAAGTTTATTGACGGAAGAAACTAAGACCAGTTCCTTGGTAGGAAACCAGGATTGAGGGGAAGTTTACATCAGAAACTAAGACCAGTTCCTTGGTAGGAAACCAGGATCGAGGGTAAGTTTACATCAGAAACTAAGACCAGTTTGTTGGTAGGAAACCAGGATCGAGGGGAAGTTTATTTCAGCAACTGAGACCAGTTCCTTGGTAGGAAACCAGGATCGAGGGGAAGTTTATTTCAGAAACTTAGACCAGTTCCTTGGCTGAAGACCAGGATCGAGGGGAAGTTAACCTTTTCTAAGCATCATTGCTTAGCTAAAGAAGATGAATGCGTAAGTTACCATTCATAAACGCCATCAAAATTTCAGGTATTCCGATATTTAATCCTCTTGCACACCGGATGCCCGAATACCTTCGTCATTCACACCTTCGTATCCAAGAAGATTAAATAGGGGCATCTGTCATACCCCAAATTTTGACCACTAAGATTCCCATCATTGTGCAAATCATCATCATAATATGGAGGAACCATCATACTTCATCAGTCTCCCCAAAGATGGGTGAGCATCCACTACAATCAAAATTAGGGTTTCAAGCCCTCTCTGAGTGCTTATACAAAGGATCAATTAAGGAATGACATGATCTTCAACTTGTCTAACCTCTCAAACATCCACAATGGATCAAGAGGACTCCCAATTCAAGGATTAAGCACAAGGCTGCTCCCTTCTAGGTGGATTAAGTCTCTAGATCGACGGTGTCACCAAATTAGGGTTTTGGTCGACCAGGGCCTCCAGATGAAAAATTTCATCTGGACACAAGCCAAAGATCCAAAACACAACCTAATGTACTCCATGGAACCTCATGGACCCAATCATCAAGTCAATTTTACCTCAGGGGATGCATTCATCAAAAATCAGGAATTAGGGTTTCTTGACCTAATTCACCCCGAAGTTGACTTTTAGGGCAAATCATGAGCCAAGACCTCAAAGGAGGGTTTGAAGGTCTCTAATAAACTATATTGATCCATTTGGGACAATGGATTAATCCAAGAAGCTTAATTAACAAGTCTCAATTTCATCTGCACCACAGTTAGGGTTTTAAGGAAAAAGTCAACTGTAGCTTTGACTTTTGACCAGGACAAGCTCCCAAGCCCTATGACATGCACCAATATACCCTATGACACACATGGAACATGTCCATCAAGTTTGATTTAGGTCAAGGACATGATTTCCTGAAGAATTGCACAGTTTGGAATTCATCTGATAAAAAGTCAACTGTGCACAAAAGTTAACTTTGACTTTTTGAGATTTTTAACCAAAATGGATTTTTAACCCTAAAATGATGTTAATGTATGATTTGAATCATCATTCATCAAGAAAAATTAAGAAAAGTTGGATAACTTGTAAAAGGGGTAACCATAAAAACTTAGAAAATTTTCTAAGTTAAAAATAAAGTGACAAGGGTACCAACTTTGGAGGATCATAACTCCTAAACCACAAGGCCATTTTTTCCCATCCAAAGATGGATTTGTAGCCCTCATTACCCTCTACAAAAACTTCAACTAGACCTAAGTCCAATTCATTAAGGATTTTGAGTTATGGAGTGATCAAAATGGCTGAAAAATGAAAATGTCACTTTTTCCAACACTTAGTGAAATTTTCACTAAGTCAGAATCTGCCTTCACTTTTTGCCAAATGTAGAGGGATTTTTCACTTAGATTCAAAAGAGATCAAACCAAACATGTTCAAACAGTTGTTATATCATGTAAGGGCTTTCCAAAATGGCCAAGAACATTGCCAAATTCCATTTGGGCTATGAGTTATGACATTGGAAAGTTGCCTTTCTGAAATCTGTCAAAGGCAAGGCAGAATTTGCAACTTTGCTCGATTTGCCAAAATCAGCCAAATTCAAATGCTCCTATCCACTTGGACACATCCGAGGATTGAATCTAAAGGGGACAATCACTGAGCCAAGCCTCCAAAGTCCATGGAACAAGAAATAGCATGTTGAACCTAGAATGGCCAAAATAGGGACAAGACTCCAAATTTGGATTGAAGCATTCAATGGAAGCATCAAGGTGGCATGGACTGAGCCATTCTCATCTGAAATTAGTCAAGACTTATCCAAGACCAAGGGAACCACAACCCTGTGCCCTAACCTCTAGTCAATGGCTAGAGGAGACTTACATTTCCATTGGCCAACATTGAACAAACACCTGCTGCAGTTGCCATTCACTGTGGATCCCAAAACAAACTTGCTCTACTATAAATAGAGCTCAATTGTGATCAGTTTGAGTACACCAAAGCCATCTAACAGATGCTTTCCTCAAAATCTCTTCTTTCACCTCAAACTTGCCTTCCAAAGCAAGTAATTCTGAGTTTTTGAGCTAGAGAGTAATTCTACCCAAACTAATCACACACACACACCTCATATATATATCATATGTAAGCTGTGCAAACCATCAAAAGTGACCTGTAATCACAACATCACAAAGTCTTCTCTCAAAACCTCAAAATAGCACTTTTTTGCATTTTTCAAGCCATGTCTTGATTCAGTCACTTTCCAAACCAGATAAAACCTCAAACACACTCCAAATATCATCCTTGAACTATCCCAAATGGTTCCCACCATCTGGAACACCATTTGAGAGAGTTGCTATTTTGGTCATTTTTAACCCCTTTTGCAAGAAAGGGACAGTTTGTGTTTTTGCAGGTACCAGCTGATTCCAATCATCCTAAAAGCATCCAAGGGATCATTTGAGATGGTTCAAAGCATAAAATCATATCTGGAGCAAGAGGGTTGGCAGATTGCAGAGAAACCTCCAAAATACCAAAGAAGGGTAAGCCTCTCAACTTGCACTCACCAAAACATGTGTGCATTTGAAGTCCATTGATCATAAACATCTTATACATGTCATATATGTTGTGTTTGAGCTAATTCACCATGTAATTCATGCTTGTATCAAGTTGTAGCATAGAAAATGCATTTATAGGTCATTTTCAAAACCACTATCGGGTTTTGAGGAGGGAGTGTGATCTGAAAAAACCCCCACCACCATTGGATTCCTTATGAAATTCTGGCCCAGATGCATATAAATTTTGTCTCAAACCATTAAGAATTGAGAAAGTTATGACCTTCACGTTTTTGAGCCAAAACTTGCCTTGGGCAAGCCAAAACCAAGGCATGACTTGTGTATTTGTTGGTTTGTTTCAAACAATGGATGTATCACCACCCCAGTGGTAAGGCGCGCGCCTTGTATGCTTGAGGTCATGGGTTCAAACCCCACCCATGCCATTTTGTGATTTTTCACATTTTTTCTATTTTTCCAACTATTTTCATGTTTTGTTAATTAATTGGAAAATTAATAACTCTTTCAATTTTAATTATTTTTTATTGGTTCTTTTTGCAAAAAATCACAAAAATGTTGAAATATTTTATTCCACAAAAAAATTAAGTTTGTATTATTTATTTAATATAATTAGTATTTTTGTGAATAAATTCATTTTTATTTGTTTTTAAACATTTTGAAATGAATATTCGTCTTGAAAAATCAAGACCAAATGAGTTTTAATATCTCTTGTGATTTATACCTCATTTTTCAAACCTTAAACCAAAATCACAAGTGGTTTATTCAAACCTATTTGGTATTTTTCATTGATTTTCTTTAAATATTTACTTTTAAAGAATAAAATTAGGGTTTCTTTGATTTTCACTCAAAACAAATCATTGTCAAACACTCATGGGCCTCTAATAGAGTGTAAGACCCAATCCTTTTTTTGACCAAACCATTTTGGGCCTCAGTGTATTGTATAAGTCCCGATACCGTCAAAAACAAACGGCGCGATCGTCGCCTTTTGAAAAATAACCTTGGGCCTCTCCTTGAGCTATAAGACCCATTCAAAACTTTTTTGGGCCTCTAATAGAGTGAAGACCCAACCCCCTTTTAACCAAAACATTTTGGGGCCTCACTTATTGTATAAGTCCCTCTGCGTTAAAAGGAAACCTCGGCGCGATCGCCGTTTTAAACGAAAAAATCATTTGGGCCTACCCTCGTGTTATAAGCCCCACTCTTTTTATTTAAACTTTTTGGGCCTCTTGAGAGAGTGTAAGACCCATCCCTTTGTACAGAAAAACATTTTGGGCCTCAGTCACTTGTATAAGTCCCTCTGTACAAATTCAAACAGTGCGCTCACTGATAAAACCCTGGGCCTCTCCTTGAGCTGTAAGCCCCAAATCTTTCTTTTTCAAAGCACTTTCTCCTTTGATTTTTGTATATACCGTTGTTTTTCAATTTTTCTTTGTTGAACAACTAACCAAACAGCATGGAAGCTCTACACCCGAGTAAGTGGTTATTGCTTTCATTTACCGCTTTCATATACATATAACTGTATTGTGGGGCTGTTTCACTGTAAGTATTCTTTCATAAACTCATATCGACTGTGTAATAATAGTATAGGTATTTCGAGTTTCCCCGGCAACTACGTCTAGAACTAGGTGACGCCGTTTCGTTTATTCGTAGAAATAGACAACTAGATCCCCAATAGGATCACCAGATACAGTCTTCTCTTCGGCTGTCCTCATTAGGAATTGTCAAGAAACTCTATTCCCAGAGATGAATGTATTCTCCATGAATGGCATCTTTGAGTTTCTTCCAAATTCTCGAACTTTCCTGGCTTGATCTATTCCTTGTGAATAGCCTGTCTTGAACTTCTCGGGGTTTGGGGACCCATCGGCTTCTTAAAAGCATCGGCCTCCTCTTGGGCATCGTACAAGGACCCACAGGCTTCCTAAAAGCAACCTAGCCTCCTCTTGGGCTTGGTACAAGGACCCTACAGCTTCTTAGAAGTATTCACAGACTCCTCTTAGGCTTCGTATAATGATCTCTTCCTCCGGGAATGATAGCCTTCTCTTGGGCTTAGTACAAGGACCGATCGGCTTCTTAAAAGTTTCCAGCCTCCTCTTGGGCTTCGTACAAATTGTCCCGACGACCTCCTAGAGGTATAGGAACAGAACTTAGTCATCTGCTTAGAACAGTCCTTTCAAAGAGTCTACTACTGTTTCTCAAAGCATAGTACAAGAGATGACACTCTAGACTTGGACAGTCTAACTTCCTTGAGTCTCAAGACATTCTCAAGTGACCCCTTCGTTAAATAGGAAGGAAACCCGCAGAGTCGGACAGTCTCAATACCCTTTGGATTTCCCGCTTCTTTAAAGAACAGGAATAACCCGGATCCTCAGATCAAATCCTTGAGTACAGTGTTGCTCATATAAGAACTGATTTTCTCTTTAAATCAGCATACTGGACCTGTCACTCAACTGAAACAGTAACCATAGCCTCCTCTTGGGCTTTGTACAATGATCCTCCCCAGCGGAGTCAAACAACCTTTAGCCTCTCTCTCGGGCTTTGTATGAGAAACATAAAAAACTCCCTCGTTGAG
The DNA here is from genome assembly GCA_022829125.1 of Lathyrus tuberosus. NCBI lineage: Eukaryota > Viridiplantae > Streptophyta > Magnoliopsida > Fabales > Fabaceae > Lathyrus > Lathyrus tuberosus. The sequence continues at coordinate 3,364,938 of JALAZF010000233.1, forward strand.
TCAAAACTTTTTAGCCTCTCTCTCGGGCCTTGTACGAGACACATAATAGCCTCCTCTTAGGCTTTATATAAGAAAACCACTGGTTAATCCAATTAACCTTTTAACATCAAAGCTGTGCCTCATTCACAGTATACAAACATCAACAACTCCTTCCCCTTCATCTAATCGCTGTAAGCGGCAAGCCTCTGGATCATCTATATCCATGCCACTGTCCTTCTTTTAGCATGGGAAATTCCTAAGGAAAGATAGCATTGCTCTACACTGAGTTAAAGTCTTCTCCTTCAGGTTAAAATCCCATATAAAGGAAATTATGGCATTGTCGGATTCACAAATTCCGGTTAAAGTAATTCTCCTTTATAAATAATTGTGACATACAACCCCCTCTTTAGAGATGACAAATTCTCTCTAAAGTTAAGACCTTTTAGCTTCATATCTTGGGCTTTGAACAAGATACAAATAATCCTTTCAGCTTCACATCTTGAGCTTTGAACAAGATACAAACTACCTTTTGCTTCACGTCTTGGGCTTTGAACAAGACACCAAAAAACAACCATTTCCTCCCATAGAATATGAGGAACTACGAACGCTCTGATTTCCCTGTTTTGGGTAAACGGGAATACGTAGGCATAAGATCGAAAGAAAAGATCTCAGCGAGCACACTAAACAAAAACCCAAAATCCCATATCTCCATCAATCAAAAGCAGTAATTCAAAAGCATCAGTCCTAACATCCTAATCCTTGTTCCCCGCTAGAAACCTTCTACCAAGATAAAAAGAAAGAAAACAGTATTGGCAAAAATACAAATAACCAGTACAAAGGCCCCCCACATTGATAGCATTCGTAACCTAACAGACCGCTGTTTAAACTCAGTATGCAAAGCAGGGTTAATTGGAGACATCTATTTCCCTTCCTTCACCAGCTTTAATAGGATAAAAAATGAATCGACCTGTAGTTTAAGCTCAACCGTAGAGAGCGACCAGCGCTTAAGAACTGCGTCCAAAATCGCTCGCTACAGTATCTCAAAAGAGAAATCAAGGTATACGTAGTTCTGGGTAAAAAAAGTTTTTTTGTTGGTGGATTTTAGAGAAAGCTATCTTGTATTAATCGACGAAACACACTGTTTTACCAAAAACAGGTGAGGAGCAGACGTTTACACCATATTGAATGGATTTACAAATCACATTCATGCCACTTATTTCAACTCAACGGTTGTGGATGAAGAATTGCTTTGCATCATCTTAAGACAAGATGTCTTTCATTTTTGAAAAGGTTTTTGGTTGTGCCAAAAAAAAAGGTTTGAATGGGTTTTATGTATTTTATATTAAAAAGAAGATTGTTTTTTATTTGAATTGCACTAAAGACTATAAGTAGATGTGAATATTTCAAACTACCAAGCCAAACGTCTTGTGTCCAAAATATTCAGAGTGAAGGTAGGAAAGCTCCATTCTCACTCCTTCTCCACCACTTAAAGCTTGTGGCGTGCAATCCTAATCGCATTTTTAAAGTGATTTGAATTTGATTGAGAAAATGGCTTGACGTTGGATTAAGCTTTTATTCATGGTTATGAAAAATGTTTGAAGTGATTGGAAGTTTTGAAAATGGTTTGAATGTGAAGTGGAAATGGTTGATGGTTTAACTTGAGAAAAAGAGACTCAATGTTGGATCGAGTATTTATTATGTTTTAGTTCTTTTGAAAAGGATTGATTTTATGTTTTTTGTTATTTTGGTTAATGATCTATCTAGAGGAAATAAAAGCAAGAATAGAAATTACAGACAAGGGATGAGGGTACACTTGACAATTGGGAAATATTATGAAACGATTAAAGTACAAGTTATTAAATAGGTAAATGCAAACACAAAAGAAAAGAGCTCATTGTAAGAAAGCCCAAGAGTAAGCCACGAGACCGAAAATAGAATTCATTGTAAGAAAGCCCAAGCGTAAGCCACGAGACTCGAAAGCAACCGAAACAGACAGCGACTCAATTTAGCTCCAAACTAACTTAAATTAGATTCATGTAGGAATCACTCTATAAGCAGCCGAGCAACTAAACCTATGCATTTAAGCGACTTTCAGAAGTTAAATTGGATTTTAACTCTGAAATCGCAACGCAATGAAATCAAACAATAGGAAACTCAAAATTAATATTTAAAAATAAAAAAATGATTAATTAAGCTACAAGAAACTAAATATTTAACAAAATAATTAATTCTAAATTAATCAAGAACAAAATAAAAACTAATCATAAAAGGGGTGCATAAAATTGGGCAAAAAGGTGTGTAGGAGTCAAGGAATCAAGGGCCCAAAGCCCACCAATAAAACTAAACAAAAATCTAATATTAATCATAAAAATATATATAAAAAAGAGAAATACTTGCATAGGAATACACATATATCTATATTGTTAGAAATAACCAATAAAAAGAGAAGAAAAATTAAATTTATTATAAATTTAATTTAGTTTTTAATTGGAATCATGGGGTGGTAGTTATTTGGCAAGAGAGAGAAATAATTATTTTTAATTTTTAATTAATAAAAAAATAATGATTGGTTGTTTCTAAAGATACGTGTTATGTTCGTTTTTACACAAGTATTTGTGTAAAAAACAATAAAAAAACATAATGATAGAATCAGGAGGCGGCGCCTCACCCAACAGAAAGAAAAAAAATGGTTTTTAAACTTTCTTTTAAAACAAGACCACTAATCACGTTCCAACACATGGCGAGGTAATGAGGAAACAAAAAGACAACATGAAATCTTCTCTCTTTACTCAATATACTTGTGGGAAAGCAAACAGAAACATCTCATGATCTCTCATAATTTTTGTGAGGGCAAGGTGTCTTACACTCAATCTTTATTTTAATGATGTCAAAACATGTACTAGCTCGTAGTATGTAATTTGGACGGTATCATCACATCATAGTCGACATCCGTATTTCACAATGCATAAATATTTCATAATCATATGTCCAAACACATAGGAAGAGTCTCATATGTCTTTTATATGTGTGTGATCATGTTGTGTATCATAGGTATGCATTATCATAGCCTAGGTAGAAGAAAACATGGTCAAAAACTGAATTTTGTAAGTTTTTGTGGTTTGAGTCTACTCAAACTATGTTTTGGTCGACTCATCAAAGTTAAATTTTAAAGCATGTCTCACGGGTCATCTCACGTCGACCTTTCGGTCGCCTCATACTGAAGGTTTTTGTTATTGAAAATTTTCATCAGGTTTGCGTCGACGCATGGCCTTGTGGCGGCCGACGCAAAGTTCTCAAACTGGCATAGTCTTGCTCACGGTCAGCGCAGGCTGAGCCTCAAGAGTTTTTGGTCGATTCTTCGCTGAATTACTGCTATTTTTCTGATTTCTCTAAGTTTCAAAATGCTGTTATTTTTGTTAGTTGGTCCTAGCATCATATATATGCATTGTACCTCATTTTTACATAACAACAAGAAAAAGTGAAAGATATACACTGAAAGTTTTCTCTCATCATCTTCATCCTCATTCTTGCATTTGTCAACAATTACACATAACCATTTTTGTTGATCTCTTGCATCATTAAGGTGATAACGTCCAAACATAGGAGTGTATCTTGTTTGGGGTGAGTTTTTCAGTGGGTTTTTTCTTGAATAAAACCACTAGGGTTTTGTCCTCCAAGATTATTTGGATTTGGGGGGTTTTTGGTATAAATCTTTGTGTGCATTGAATTCAGCCGAGCGAAGGTGATTGAATAATGGTGGGTTATGTCAATCAAGTAGCATTAATCGGAGGATTGTGCAAGAAAGGTTTGGGATTGAACTATGTATGGATTGAAATCAGCCGAGCGAAGGTGATTGAAGACCGGTGTGTTCATTCAATCTAGTAATGGTAAATGGAGGTTTATTCGACACGTTCAAGGCACTTGATTCGACTCGAATCAAGGGGAGAGAAGACATATTATCAGCATCAACAAGGTTTTTTGAGTGTGTGATAGCTAAGGCTTCTCTTTTAAAACAAATTTGCAACAAGATTATAGATATCTCAATTCTAGATTTAGAATTGGGGGCAGACGTACCTGAAGCGAGGACGAAAGGGGAACTGCCTAAACAAATTAGGTGTTGTTCTCTCTTTCCCTATCTCTTTAATTTTCGAACTGTTTACGTTTGTGAATATTCAATTGATCGATAAAATTATGTTATAGTGTAGTGCTAAAAAACTGGTTTGAAAACATTGTACAATCATTTTGATTGTGCTTGGTAAAATTCTGCACTACATTTACATAGAAGTTATTGCTTGGAATGTTTCGCACACCAAGTGCTGGATAAATTGAACGCTCACAAAGTGTTTGATAAATTGTCAACTTGGTTTATCTTTTAATTGGTCATTGGAAATTGAACAACATTGAGTGTTGTCAAGTAGATTGATTAATAGTAAAGTTTGTGATTCAATTTTCTTATCGAGCTTATCGTTCTATTTGGCTTACGCATACCCGGTCCTTTCGGTAACCGGTTCGTTTAGACGATATAGTCCTCGGCCGCTCCCGCAAACAATTTTAAAAATCAAATTTAAGCGCCGACTCTCCATTAAAAAGTAGTGATCTATTCAACCCCCCTTCTAGATTAATTGCCATCATCTAACAAGTGGTATCAGAGCCTGGTTCATCTAGTGCTTCAAGTATAACTTTTAAGAAAATGGGAAACGAACCGAAAGGGGCTTAAAATAGAGCACCGATTTTTAACAGTGAGAACTATAGTTACTGGAAGGATTGTATGCGTGTGTGTCATACCCCAAATTTTGACCACTAAGATTTCCCATCATTGTGCAAATCATCATCACAATATGGATGTACCTACATGCCTCATCAATCTCCTCAGGGATTGTTGAGCATCCACTACAATCAAACTTAGGGTTTCAAGCCCTCTCAGAGCTCTTAGACAAAGGATCAATCAAGGAATGACATGATCTTCAACTTGTCTAAACCTCTCAAATATCCACAATGGATCAAGAGGACTCCCACCTCCAGAATAAAGCACAAGGCTGCAACATTCCAAGTGGATCAAGCCTCAAGATCACCAGTGTCACCAAATTAGGGTTTTGGTCGACCAAGGCCTCCAGATGAAAATTTTCTTCTGGGCATGAGACAATGCTTTAAAGCACGATCCAAGATGCTCCAAGGGACATCATAAACCCAAGCATCAAGTCAATTTAGCCTCAGGGATGCATACATAAAAAATTAGGAGTTAGGGTTTCTTGACCTAACTCACCCCTAAGTTGAGTTTTGGGACAAAACACGAGCCAAGACCTCAAGAAATGATTTGAGGGTCTCTAATGCACCACATTGATCCATTTGCAACAATGGATTGATACAAGAAGCTTGAGCAATAAGTTCCAATTTCATATGAACCACAGTTAGGGTTTCGCGAGAAAAGTCAACTGTAGCTCTGACTTTTGACCAGGACATGCTCCCTAACCCTAGGACATGAATCAATATACCCTATAACACCCATGGAACATGTCCATCAAGTTTGATTTAGGTCAAGGACACGATTTCCTAAAGGATTGCACAGTTTGGAATTCATCTGATAAAAAGTCAACGTGCACAAAAGTCAACTTTGACTTTTTGAGATTTTTCATAAAACTGGTTTTTAACCCTAAAATGATGTTAATGTATGATTGGAATCATCATTCATCAAGAAAAATCAAGAAAAGTGGGATAACTTGAAAAAGGGGTAACCATAAAAAACTTAGAAATTTTCTAAGTTATGGAACAAAGTGGCTAGGGTACCAATTTTGGAGGATCATAACTCCTAAACCACAAGGCCATTTTCCCCCATCTAAAGCTGGATTTGTAGCCCTCATGGCCCTCTACAAAAGCTTCAACTACACCTCATTCTAATTCATCATGGATTTTTAGTTATGGAATGATCAAAATGGCTGAAAACATGAAATGCCACTTTTTCCAACACTTTGTGAAATTTTCACTAAGTCAGAATCTGGCTTCACTTTTTTCCAAATGTAGGGGGATTTTTCACTTGGATTCAAAAGGTATCAAAACCAATTATGATCAAACTGTTATTGTATCATATGAGGGCTTTCCAAAATGGCCAAGAACATCACCAAATTCCACTTGAGTCATGAGATATGACAATGGCAATATGCCTTGCTGAAAACTACCAAGGCTAGGCAGAATTTTGAAATTTTTCTCGATTTGGCAAAATCAGATAATTCCAAGCCTTGTCATCACTTTGGACACATCTGAGGATCAAATCTAAAGGGAACAAACACTGATCCAAGCCTCCAAAGTCTTTGGAACAAGAAGTAGCATGCCAAACCTAGAAATCCCTAAAAGAGGGACAAGACTCCAATTTTGGATTGGAGCATTTAATGGATGCTTAGAGGTGGCATAGACTGACACATTTGAAACTGAATTCAGTCAAGAATTATCCAACAACTAGGGAACCAAAGGCCTGTGCCCTAACCTCTAGTCAATGGCTAGAGGAGACTTGGCTTCCCATTGATCAACATTGGCCAAACCTCTGCTTTGGTTGCCATTCACTATTGATCCCAAAACAAACTTGCTCTACTATAAATAGAGCTCATTTGTGCTCAGTTTGAGTACACCAAAGCCATCAAACATATGCTTTCCTCAAAATCCCTCTCTTTAGACCAAAATGCCTTCTTTATCAAGGTAACTCTGAGTTTTTGAGTTAGAGAGCATTTCCACCATAGCTCATGATCCTAACACATCCAATATATCATATCTAAGCTGTCCAAACTCCCACAAGTGACCTGTAATCCTTAAATCACAAAGTCACATCTCAAAACCTCAAAATAGGCCTTTTGTGCATTTTTCAAGCCATGTCTTGATTCAGTCACTTTCCAAACCAGATAAAACCTCAAAAACACTCCAAATATCATCCTTGAACTGTCCCAAATGGTTCCCCCCATCTGGAACACCATTTGAGAGAGTTGCTATTTTGGCCATTTTAACCCCTTTTACAAGAAAGGGCCAGTTTGTGTTTTTGCAGGTTCCAGCTGATTCTACCCATCCTAAAAGCTTCTAAGGGATCATTTGAGGGTGTCCAAAGCATCAAATCATTTCTGGAACAAGTGGCATGGCAGATTGCACAAAAAACTCCAAAAGCTCAAAAAAGGGTGAGCATCATGACTTGAACTTCCCAAAATATGCATTACTTTGAGGTCCACTGATTATGCACATCTTATACATGTTATATATGTTGTGTTTGAACCAATTCATCATGTAATTCATGCCTGTACCAAAGTGTCGCATAGAAAATGCAATTATAGGCCTATTTCAAAACCACCATCAGATTTTGAGGAGGGAGCATGATCTGAAAAAAATACCACCACCATTGGATTTCTTGTAAAATTATAGGCCAGATACATATAAATTTTGTCCCCAACCATGGAGAAATGAGAAAGTTATGGACCTTCCCTTTCTTGCCAAAACTTGCCTTGCCTTGCCTTGGACAGGCCTAGAAAACAAGGCAAGCCTTGCATATTTGTTGGTTTGTTTTAATCAATGGATGTATCACCACCCCAGTAGTAAGGCGCGTGCCCTATAACCTTGAGGTCGTGGGTTCAAACCCCACCCATGCCATTTTGTGTTTTTTCACATTTTGCTATTTTTTCCAATATTTTCATGTTTTGTTAATTAATTGGAAAATTAATAACTCTTTCAATTTTAATTATTTTTTATTGGTTCTTTTTGCAAAAAATCACAAAAATGTTAAAATATTTTATTCCACAAAAAAATTAAGTTTATTTTAGTTATTTAATATAATTAGTATTTTTGTGAATAAATTCCTTTTTTAATTGTTTTTAAACATTTAAAAGTGAATGTTTACTTTGAAAATCAAAACCAAATGGGTTCTAAATCATCTTGTGATTAAAACCTCATTTTTCAAACCTAAAACAAAAATCACAAGTGGTTTATTCAAATTTATTTGGTATTTTTATCATTTTTATTTGATTTTCTTAAAATATTTACTTTTAAAGAAGATGAAATTAGGGTTTCTTTGATTTTCACTCTCACAAATCATTTTCAAACACTCATGGGCCTCTAATAGAGTGTAAGACCTAATCCTTTATAAATAAAAACCTTTCTTGGGCCTCACTCATTGTATAAGTCCTGTTGTATTTCAAAAGTTCGGCGCGGTCATCACCCGTTTAAAACAAACCATGGGCCTCTAATAGAGTGTAAGACCCAATCCCCTTTTAACCAAAATACTTTGGGCCTCAGACATTGTATAAGTCCCTCTGTGTTAAAATAAAACTTCGGCGCAGTCGCCAGTTCAAAAATAAAACCTTGGGCCTCTCCTTGAGCTGTAAGCCCCACCACTTGTATAAAAATAAACCTTCGGGCCTCTTGAGAGAGTGTAAGACCCATCCCTTTGTACAGAAAACCTTTCCTGGGCCTCAGTCACTTGTATAAGTCCCTGTACAAAATGACAGTGCATTCACTGATAAAACCCTGGGCCTCTCCTTGAGCTGTAAGCCCCAACAATCTTTTCAAAGCACTTTCTTCTTTGATTTTGTAATATACTATTTTCAACTTTTCTTTGTTGAACAAACTAATAATACAACATGGAAGCTCTACAACCGAGTAAGTGTTTACCCGCTTTCATTTACCGCTTTCATATGTATATAACTGTACTGTGGGGCTGTTTCACTGTAAGTCTTCTTTCATAAACTCATATCAACTGTGTAATAATAGTATAGATATTTAGAGTTTCCCCGGCAACTATGTCTAGAATTAGGCAGAACCTCATCTCCCGACGCTCTCCCGAATATTTCAACATAACCCAAACAGTAAAGAACTTTCTAGATAACTAGATCTAAGAAATTCCCCCCTTGAACAGTTCATATAGAGAAGGCCAATGTTCCAAGTGAAACCCCTTCTGGAACTGTTCATCAGCCTCCTCTTGGGCATAGTTCAAGGACCCACAGGCTTCCTAAAAGCATCCCCGCCTCCTCTTGGGCGTTGTACAAGGACCCGTCGGCTTCTTAGAAGTTTTCACAGCCTCCTCTTAGGCTTCGTATAATGATTCTTCCTCCGGGAAGATAGCCTCCTCTTGGGCTTAGTACAAATTATCCCTCGGCTTCTTAAAAGTTTCCAGCCTCCTCTTGGGCTTCGTACAAATTGTCCCGACGACCTCCTAAAGGCATAGGAACATAAATTAGTCATCCTAATAGAACAGTCTTTCAAAGAGTCTAGATCTCACTACTACTGTTTCTTAAAACATAGTACAAAAAGATAAAACCCGTAGACTCAGACAATCTAAAGTTCCCTTGGATTCCCCGTTTCATTAGAGAATAGGAAATAATCCCGATCCTCAGATCAAATCCATGAGTACAACCTTACCTATATAAGAACTGATTTTCTCTTTTAACCAACATGCCGGACCTGTCACTCAACTAAAAGAGTTACCCTAGCCTCCTCTTGGGCTTTGTACAATGATCCTCCCCAGCGGAGCTAACCTTTTCACACTCTCTTGTTGAGTATAAAAGACCCTCTTGTTGGGTCACAAACCTTTCAGCCTCCATCTCGGGCTTCGTACGAGATACAAAAACACTCTTTTGTTGAGTATAAAAGACTCTCTTGTTGAGTCAATCATCTTTAGCCTCCATCTCTGGCTTCATACGAGATACAAAACACTCTCTTGTTAAGTATAAAAGACTCTCTTGTTGAGTCAATCTCCTTTTAGCCTCCATCTCAGGCTTCGTACGAGATACAAAACACTCTCTTGTTGAGTATAAAAGACTCTCTTGTTGAGTCAAACATCTTTAGCTTCCATCTCGGGCTTCATACGAGATACAAAGCACTCTCTTGTTAAGTATAAAAGTCTCTCTTGTTGAGTATAAAAGACTCTTTTATTGAGTGAAACAACCTTTAGCTTCCGTCTTGGGCTTCGTACAAGACACATACAAAAACACTTTCTTGTTGAGTATAAAGGACTCTCTTGTTGAGTCAAACAACCTTTAGCTTCCGTCTTGGGCTTCGTACAAGACACATACAAAAGCACTCTCTTGTTGAGTCAACCCCTTTAGCCTCTCTCTCGGGCTTCGTACGAGACACATAAAAATACCCTCTCGTTGGGCTGATAGCCTCCTCTTAGGCTTTATATAAGGAAACCCCGGTTAAGACAATCAACCTTTTAGCATCAAAATCTGTGCCTTGCTCACAGTATACAAACATCAACAACTCCTTTCCACCCCATTTAATTGCTGTAAGCGGCAAGCCTCTGGATTATTTACATCCACGCCACTGTCCCTCTTTTAGCATGAGAAATTCCTAAGGAAAGATGACATTACTCTAAACTCAGTTAAAGTCTTCTCCTTCAGGTTGAAAATCCCCTATAAAGGAAATTATGGCATTGCTGGATTCACATGTCCAGTTAAAGTAATTCTCTTTTATAATCAATCACCCAACTATTGTGACAAACAGACCCCTTTAGAGATGAAAAATTCTCTCTAAAGCCAAAACCCTTTAGTTTCATATCTTGGGCTTTGAACAAGATACAAATAGACTTTTTAGCTTCATATCTTGGGCTTTGAACGAGACACACACAAATCACCTTCAGCTTCACATCTTGGGCTTTAAACAAGATACCAACCATTTAGCTTCACGTCTTGGGCTTTGAACAAGACACCAAAACACCATTTCCTCCCATAGAATAAGAGGAACTACGATCGCTCTGATTTCCCTGTTTAGGTAAACGGGAATACGTAGGCATAAGATTGAAAGAAAAATCTTAGTGAGCACACTAATAAAAAACCCAAAATCCCGTACCTTCACACATCAATCGAAAAGCATAAGTTCTAACATCCTCACCAATAGCATAGTCTCAGCATTTCAACCTTAACCAAGTAAGAAGAAAGAGGCCCCCACTTCCATATAGCATCCGTAACCTAACAGACCGCTGTTTAAACTCAGTATGCAAGCAGGGTTAGTTGGAGACATCTATTTCCCTTCCTTCATCAGCTTCAATAGGATAAAAAATGAATCGACCCGTAGTCCCCCCAAAGAGCGACAATGCTTAAGAACCACGTCCAAAATCGCTCGCTACAGAAAAGTGGCGCCCACCGTAGGGCCCTTGGTTCTTTCTTACAATTTAAGGTGGAAACCTTGGACAAGTTATTTTCATGACGGTTCCATCGGGGAATGTCATTATTGCTAGGATCGGCCCTCACTAGGATCTTAGGTCAAAACCTTTAAATTGGGAAGGTACCACAGAGTGGCGACTCCGACGGGGAGCCATTTTCTGTCAAGATCATAGGATTCATAGCTCTTAAAAGTCTAGGACATTAGGACAAATATATATACTGCTTTTCCTAATTGATATCCGTGTTTATTTTTCTGCTAATGGGAATGCGTGTGATGCCGCATGTGGAAAGATTGAGTATACACCTAGGAAAAACCTCTTTCAGAAGTGCGGAAGCTATCAGAAATAGCTGTTACGTGATACTACCCTCTTTTGAGATTCTTCGAAATTACATCACCTAGCACGGTTCCCGGCCCGCTGATGTGATCTCGACAAGAGTCAATGATTTTGAGAGACAGGAACAAAAATCACTAGTATAAACCTTTGGGATGGGTAGAGCCTTGACTTCATGACATCAACCCCTTGACCCCATGTTTTTTCTATGTTTTTGTGTGCTGCATTCATGCATTCATTTTAAAAACATTAAACAAAGAAAATTTTCTCTTCTAGTCTCTCTCTTTTCAAATTAAACTAAGACAATGATTGCAAATGTCAGAGAAAAAAAAGATTGAGCTAATGGATTTCGGTAGAAGGAAAACTCACAAGTATACCTTCAAGGTTCCAAAACTGGAGGATTTGAGAGGATTAGCAAGGATGATCACTAACCCTGACGCTTTCAGAGCCAAGTACGGAGGTCTGCTACCTCTGTTAAGGGTCCAAGTAATTGAAAGAATCATGGATGCACTCATTCAATTTTACGATCTGGTCTATCACTGTTTCACATTCCCGAATTATCAGCTAGCACCAACGCTGGAAGAGTATTCTCATCTGACTGATTTACATATCACTGATCAAGCTCCATTTTCTGGACTGGAAGAAATTCCAAAAGATCAGACCATTGCACGAGCAATTTATTTGGATGAGTCAGAAGTCAAGACTCACATGACCACCAAAGGAGGAATCCCAGGTTTACCAGCCAAGTTCCTAGTAAAGAAGGCTCTATACTTTGCTAGTATAGGGAATATGGTCGCTTTCGAGAGCATCTTTGTTTTGCTCACCTACGGGTTATTTTTGTTTCCCAACATCGATAACTTTGTAGATATCAACGCCATTAAGGTTTTTCTCATTAGAAACCCTGTACCAACTCTGCTCGTAGACGCGTATCATTCTGTACACTTAGGGAATTTGTACAGCGGAGGGGAGATCACGTGCTGTGTACCCCTGCTATACAAATGGTTTATCTCCCACTTGCCTAAGTCTGCGGCTTTTTGGGATCATAAGAGTGCCTTACGTTGGTCACAGAAGATCATGTCCCTTACCAACTCTGACATAGATTGGTGCAATAGGATTTATGACGGGATCAGGACCATTGACCGTTGTGGAAACTTCCCCAACGTACCCCTCATAGGAACTAAAGAAGGAATCAATTACCATCCAGTTTTAGTTCGTCGTCAATTTGGATACCCAATGAGGCATGTCCGACGTAATGCTCATCTGGAAGGTCTTTTCTTCAAGTAAGGAGAAAGTGACAGGGCGCTAAAGATGGAAATAGTGCACGCTTGGAAACATGTTCATAAGAAAGGACGAGAGTCTCTAGGAAAACCGGACTGTGTCTCGGTGGAGCCTTATCTCAACTAGGTACAGACTAGAGCTCTCAAGCTAAAGATGCCTTATCCTCGTCACAGAGTTCTTCCACCAAGGGAATCTGTCATGTACTTCATGACTGAAGCGGAAAAACTTCAGGTTACGCTCAACAAAGTTCAACAGGAGAGGAGGTCTTGGAAGAACAAGTACCGCATTCTCAATGTGGACTGTACCAAGATACAACAACTACTGAAAGATAAGGATGCTCTGATTGAGATTTTGGAGCAGCATGCTGTAGAAAATCAGGATGACCAAAGGAATTTGCTCGCTCCTTTCACTTGGTAAAGGAATGACAACCCGACAACGGCCCAAGATCCCCAGTTGAAGTAAAGGAAAGTACCAGAATCAGCACCCGAATTCTCCTCAGAGAGGACTCGGGACCCATTAGCTTAGGTCTCTGTTTCTGCACCTTGTAATTTACTATATTTCCATTTCCGTAATCCTTTGAATTCAATAAAATGGGGCTTCCCCACTGTTTGATATTTGCAATCTAATTGTCGGAGTTTATTTTGATTAAACGAAAAAAACAATTAATATAATCACTGCATTCATCATTCTCACGTAACGTATTCTTCTTACCTACAAATCTCACGTTTGTGTCTCAATTCTAGAGTCAAACTGTCTTATTCGTACAATACTCGGGCCAATCGTCAGAAAAAGATGGATGATCTTGAGGGAGAACAGAGAATTAAAAGAAGAGATCGATGCTCTAAGAGAGGATAACTTTTAAGAAAATGGGAAACGAACTGAAAGGGGCTTAAAATAGAGCACTGGTTTTTAACAGTGAGAACTATAGTTACTGGAAGGATTGTATGCGTCTGTGTCATACCCTAAATTTTGACCACTAAGATTTCCCATCATTATGCAAATCATCATCACAATATGGATGTACCTACATGCCTCATCAATCTCCTTAGGGATTGTTGAGCATCCACTACAATCAAACTTAGGGTTTCAAGCCCTCTTAGAGCTCTTAGACAAAGGATCAATCAAGGAATGACATGATCTTCAACTTGTCTAAACCTCTTAAATATCCACAATGGATCAAGAGGACTCCAACCTCCAGAATAAAGCACAAGGCTACAACATTCCAAGTGGATCAAGCCTCAAGATCACCAGTGTCACCAAATTAGGGTTTTGGTCGACCAAGGCCTCCAGATGAAAATTTTCTTCTGGCCATGAGCCAATGCTTCAAAGCACGATCCAAGATGCTCCAAGGGACATCATAAACCCAAGCATCAAGTCAATTTAGGCTCAGGGATGCATACATAAAAAATCAGGAGTTAGGGTTTCTTGACCTAACTCACCCCTAAGTTGACTTTTGGGACAAAACATGAGCCAAGACCTCAAGAAATGATTTGAGGGTCTCTAATGCACCACATTGATCCATTTGCAACAATGGATTGATACAAGAAGCTTGAGCAATAAGTTCCAATTTCATATGAACCACAGTTAGGGTTTCGCGAGAAAAGTCAACTGTAGCTTTGACTTTTGACCAAGACATGCTCCCTAACCCTAGGACATGAATCAATATACCCTATAACACCCATGGAACATGTCCATCAAGTTTGATTTAGGTCAAGGACACGATTTCCTAAAGGATTGCACAGTTTGGAATTCATCTGATAAAAAGTCAATTGTGCACAAAAGTCAACTTTGACTTTTTGAGATTTTTCATAAAAATGGTTTTTTAACCCTAAAATGATGTTAATGTATGATTGGAATCATCATTCATCAAGAAAAATCAAGAAAAGTGGGATAACTTGAAAAAGGGGTAACCATAAAAAACTTAGAAATTTTCTAAGTTATGGAACAAAGTGGCTAGGGTACCAACTTTGGAGGATCATAACTCCTAAACCACAAAGCCATTTTTCCCCATCCAAAGCTGGATTTGTAGCCCTCATGGCCCTCTACAAAAGATTCAACTACACCTCATTCTAATTCATCATGGATTTAGAGTTATGGAATGATCAAAATGGCTGAAAACATGAAATGCCACTTTTCCCAACACTTTGTGAAATTTTCACTGTCAGAATCTGCCTTCACTTTTTTCCAAATGTAGGGGGATTTTTCACTTGGATTCAAAAGGTATCAAAACCAATTATGATCAAACTGTTATTGTATCATATGAGGGCTTTCCAAAATGGCCAAGAACACCACCAAATTCCACTTGAGTCATGAGATATGACAATGGCAATATGCCTTGCTGAAAACTGCCAAGGCTAGGCAGAATTTTGCACTTTTGCTCGATTTGGCAAAATCAGATAATTCCAAGCCTTGTCATCACTTTGGACACATCTGAGGATCAAATCTAAAGGGAACAAACACTGATCCAAGCCTCCAAAGTCTTTGGAACAAGAAGTAGCATGCCAAACCTAGAAATCCCTAAAAGAGGGACAAGACTCCAATTTTGGATTAGAGCATTTAATGGATGCTTAGAGGTGGCATAGACTGACACATTTGCAACTGAATTCAGTCAAGAATTATCCAACAACTAGGGAACCAAAGGCCTGTGCCCTAACCTCTAGTCAATGGCTAGAGGAGACTTGGCTTCCCATTGATCAACATTGGCCAAACCTCTGCTGTGGTTTCCATTCACTATTGATCCCGAAACAAACTTGCTCTACTATAAATAGAGCTCATTTGTGCTCAGTTTGAGTACACCAAAGCCATCAAACAGATGCTTTCCTCAAAATCTCTCTCTTTAGGCCAAAATGCCTTCTTTAGCAAGGTAACTCTGAGTTTTTGAGTTAGAGAGCATTTCCACCATAGCCCATGATCCTAACACATCCAATATATCATATCTAAGCTGTCCAAACTCCCACAAGTGACCTGTAATCCTTAAATCACAAAGTCACATCTCAAAACCTCAAAATAGGTCTTTTGTGCATTTTTCAAGCCATGTCTTGATTCAGTCACTTTCCAAACCAGATAAAACCTCAAAAACACTCCAAATATCATCCTTGAACTATCCCAAAAGGTTCCCCCCATCCGGAACACCATTTGAGAGAGTTGCTATTTTGGCCATTTTAACCCCTTTTGCAAGAAAGGGTCAGTTTGTGTTTTTGTAGGTTCCAGCTGATTCCACTCATCCTAAAAGCTTCTAAGGGATCATTTGAGGGTGTCCTAAGCATCAAATCATTTCTGGAACAAGTGGCATGGCAGATTGCACAGAAAACTCCAAAAGCTCAAAAAAGGGTGAGCATCATGACTTGAACTTCCCAAAATATGCATTGCTTTGAGGTCCACTAATTATGCACATCTTATACATATTATATATGTTGCGTTTGAACTAATTCATCATGTAATTCATGCCTGTACCAAAGTGTAGCATAGAAAATGCAATTATAGGCCTATTTCAAAACCACCATCAGATTTTGAGGAGGGAGCATGATCTGAAAAAAATACCACCACCATTGGATTCCTTGTGAAATTCTAGGCCAGATACATATAAATTTTGTCCCCAACCATGGAGAAATGAGAAAGTTATGGACCTTCCCGTTTCTTGCCAAAACTTGTCTTGCTTTGCCTTGGCCAGACCTAGAAAACAAGGCAAGCCTTGTATATTTGTTGGTTTATTTTAATCAACGGATGTATCACCACCCCAGTGGTAAGGCGCGTGCCCTATAACCTTGAGGTCGTGGGTTCAAACCTCACCCATGCCATTTTGTGTTTTTTCACATTTTGCTATTTTTTCCAATATTTTCATGTTTTGTTAATTAATTGGAAAATTAATAACTCTTTCAATTTTAATTATTTTTGATTGGTTCTTTTTGAAAAAAATCACAAAAACGTTAAAATATTTTATTCCACAAAAAAATTAAGTTTATATTAGTTATTTAATATAATTAGTATTTTTGTGAATAAATTCCTTTTTTAATTATTTTTAAACATTTAAAAGTGAATGTTTACTTTGAAAATCAAAACCAAATGGGTTCTAAATCATCTTGTGATTAAAACCTCATTTTTCAAACCTAAAACAAAAATCAAAAGTGGTTTATTCAAATTTATTTGGTATTTTTATCATTTTTATTTGATTTTCTTTAAATATTTACTTTTAAAGAAGATGAAATTAGGGTTTCTTTGATTTTCACTCTCACAAATCATTTTCAAACACTCATGGGCCTCTAATAGAGTGTAAGACCCAATCCTTTGTAAATACAAACCTTTCTTGGGCCTCACTCATTGTATAAGTCCCGTTGTATTTCAAAAGTTCGGCGCGGTCATCGTCCATTTAAAACAAACCATGGGCCTCTAATAGAGTGTAAGACCCAATCCCCTTTTAACCAAAATACTTTGGGCCTCAGACATTGTATAAGTCCCTCTGTGTTAAAAGAAAACTTCGGCGCAGTCGCCAGTTCAAAAATAAAACCTTGGGCCTCTCCTTGAGCTGTAAGCCCCACCACTTGTATAAAAATAAACCTTTGGGCCTCTTGAGAGAGTGTAAGACCCATCCCTTTGTACAGAAAACCTTTCCTGGGCCTCAGTCACTTGTATAAGTCCCTGTACAAAACGACAGTGCAATCACTGATAAAACCCTGGGCCTCTCCTTGAGCTGTAAGCCCCAGCAATCTTTTCAAAGCACTTTCTTCTTTGATTTTGTAATATACTGTTTTCAACTTTTCTTTGTTGAACAAACTAGTAATACAGCATGGAAGCTCTACAACCGAGTAAGTGTTTACCCGCTTTCATTTACCGCTTTCATATGTATATAACTGTACTGCGGGGCTGTTTCACTGTAAGTCTTCTTTCATAAACTCATATCAACTGTGTAATAATAGTATAGATATTTAGAGTTTCCCCGGCAACTACGTTTAGAATTAGGCAGAACCTCGTCTCTCGACGCTCTCCCGGATATTTCAACATAACCCAAACAGTAAAGAACTTTCTAGATAACTAGATCTAAGAAATTCCCCTCTTGAACAGTTCATATACAGAAGGCCAATGTTCCAAGTGAAACCCCTTCTGGAACTGTACATCAGCCTCCTCTTGGGCCTAGTGCAAGGACCCATAGGCTTCCTAAAAGCATCCCCACCTCCTCTTGGGCGTTGTATAAGGACCCGCTGGCTTCTTAGAAGTTTTCACAGCCTCCTCTTAGGCTTCGTATAATGATTCTTCCTCCGGGAAGATAGCCTCCTCTTGGGCTTAGTACAAATTGTCCCTCGACTTCTTAAAATTTTCCAGCCTCCTCTTGGGCTTCGTATAAATTGTCCCGACAACCTCCTAGAGGTATAGGAACAGAAATTAGTCATCTTAATAGAACAGTCTTTCAAAGAGTCTAGATCTCACTACTACTGTTTCTTAAAGCATAGTACAAAAAGATAAAACACGTAGACTCGGACAGTCTAAATCTCCCTTCGATTCCCCGTTTCATTAGAGAATAGGAAATAATCCCGATCCTCAGATCAAATCCATGAGTACAACCTTACCCATATAAGAACTGATTTTCTCTTTTAACCAACATGCCGGACCTGTCACTCAACTGAAACAGTTACCTTAGCCTCCTCTTGGGCTTTGTACAATGATCCTCCCCAGCAGAGCTAACCTTTTCACACTCTCTTCTTAAGTATAAAAGACCCTCTTGTTGGGTCACAAACCTTTCAGCCTCCATCTCGGGCTTCGCACGAGATACAAAAACACTCTCTTGTTGAGTATAAAAGACTCTCTTGTTGAGTCAATCATCTTTAGCCTCCATCTCTGGCTTCGTACGAGATACAAAACACTATCTTGTTAGTATAAAAAACTCTCTTGTTGAGTCAATATCCTTTTAGCCTCCATCTCGGGCTTCGTACGAGATACAAAACACTCTCTTGTTGAGTATAAAAGACTCTCTTGTTGAGTCAAACATCTTTAGCTTTCATCTCGGGCTTTATATGAGATACAAAGCACTCTCTTGTTGAGTATAAAAGACTCTCTTGTTGAGTCAAACAACCTTTAGCTTCCGTCTTGGGCTTCGTACAAGACACATACAAAAACACTTTCTTGTTGAGTATAAAGGACTCTCTTGTTGAGTTAAACAACCTTTAGCTTCCGTCTTGGGCTTCGTACAAGACACATACAAAAGCACTCTCTTGTTGAGTCAACCCCTTTAGCCTCTCTCTCGGGCTTCGTACGAGACACATAAAAATACCCTCTTGTTGGGCCGATAGCCTCCTCTTAGGCTTTGTATAAGGAAACCCCGATTAAGACAATCAACCTTTTAGCATCAAAATCTGTGCCTTGCTCACAGTATACAAACATCAATAATTCCTTTCCACCCCATCTAATTACTGTAAGCGGCAAGCCTCTGGATTATTTACATCCACGCCACTGTCTCTCTTTTAGCATGAGAAATTCCTAAGGAAAGATGGCATTACTCTAAACTGAGTTAAAGTCTTCTCCTTCAGGTTGAAAATCCCCTATAAAGGAAATTATGGCATTGCTGGATTCACATGTCCAGTTAAAGTAATTCTTCTTTATAATCAGTCACCCAACTATTGTGACAAACAGACCCCTTTAAAGATGACAAATTCTCTCTAAAGCCAAAACCCTTTAGCTTCATATCTTGGGCTTTGAACAAGATACAAATAGACTTTTTAGCTTCATATCTTGGGCTTTGAACAAGACACACACAAATCACCTTCAGTTTCACATCTTGGGCTTTGAACAAGATACCAACCATTTAGATTCACGTCTTGGGCTTTGAACAAGACACCAAAACACCATTTCCTCCCATAGAATAGAAGGAACTACGATCGCTCAAATTTCCCTATTTAGGTAAACGGGAATATGTAGGCATAAGATTGAAAGAAAAATCTTAGTGAGCACACTAATAAAAAACCCAAAATCCCGTACCTTCACACATCAATCGAAAAGCATCAGTTCTAACATCCTCACCAATAGCATAGTCCCGACATTTCAACCTTAACCAAGTAAGAAGATAGAGGCCCCCACTTCCATATAGCATCTGTAACCTAACAGACCGCTGTTTAAACTCAGTATGCAAGCAGGGTTAGTTGGAGACATCTATTTCCCTTCCTTCATCAGCTTCAATAGGATAAAAAATGAATTGACCTGTAGTCCCCCCAAAGAGCGACAATGCTTAAGAACCACGTCCAAAATCGCTTGCTACAGAAAAGTGGCGCCCACCATGGGGCCCTTGGTTCTTTTTTACAATTTAAGGTGGAAACCTTGGACAATTTATTTTCATGGCGGTTCCATCGGGGAATGTCATTATTGCTAGGATCGGCCCTCACTAGGATCTTAGGTCAAAACCTTTAAATTGGGAAGGTACCACAGAGTGGCGACTCCGCCGGGGAGCCATTTTCTGTCAAGATCATAGGATTCATAGCTCTTAAAAGTCTAGGACATTAGGACACATATATATACTGCTTTTCCTAATTGATATCTGTGTTTATTTTTCTGCTAATGGGAATGCTGTGATGCCGCATGTGGAAAGATTGAGTATACACCTAGGAAAAACCTCTTTCAGTAGTGCGGAAGCTATCAGAAATAGATTTTACGCGATACTACCCTCTTCTGAGATTCTTCGAAATTACATCGCCTAGCACGGTTCCCGGCCCACTGATGTGATCTCGACAAGAGTCAATGATTTTGAGAGACAGGTACAAAAATCACTAGTATAAACCTTTGGGATGGGTAGAGCCTTGACTTCATGACACCGACCCCTTGACCCCATGTTTTTTCTATGTTTTTGTATGCTGCATTCATGCATTCATTTTAAAAACATTAAACAAAATTTTTTTTCTCTTCTAGTCTCTTTTTTTCAAATTAAACTAAGACAATGATTGCAAATGTCAGAGAAAAAAAAGATTGCGCTAATGGATTTCGGTAGAAGGAAAACTCACAAGTATACCTTCAAGGTTCCAAAACTGGAGGATTTGAAAGGATTAGCAAGGATGATCACTAACCCTGACGCTTTCAGAGCCAAGTACGGAGGTCTGCTACCTCTGTTAAGGGTCCAAGTAATTGAAAGAATCATGGATGCACTCATTCAGTTTTATGATCTGGTCTATCACTGTTTCACATTCCCGGATTATCAGCTAGCACCAACATTGGAAGAGTATTCTCATCTGACTGATTTACATATCACTGATCAAGCTCCATTTTCTGGACTAGAAGAAATTCCAAAAGATCAGACCATTGCACGAGCAATTTATTTGGATGAGTCAGAAGTCAAGACTCACATGACCACCAAGGGAGGAATCCCAGGTTTACCAGCCAAGTTCCTGGTAACGAAGGCTCTATACTTTGCTAGTATAGGGAATATGGCCGCTTTCGAGAGCATCTTTATTTTGCTCACCTACGGGTTATTTTTGTTTCCCAACATCGATAACTTTGTAGATATCAACGCCATTAAGGTTTTTCTCATTAGAAACCCTATACCAACTCTGCTCGCAGATGCGTATCATTCTGTACACTTAGGGAATTTGTACAGCGGAGGGGAGATCACGTGCTGTGTACCCCTGCTATACAAATGGTTTATCTCCCACTTGCCTGAGTCTGCCGCTTTTTGGGATCATAAGAGTGCCTTATGTTGGTCGCAGAAGATCATGTCCCTTACCAACTCTGACATAGATTGGTGTAATAGGATTTATGACGGGATCAAGATCATTGACCGTTGTGGAAACTTCCCCAACGTACCCCTCATAGGAACTAAAGGAGGAATCAATTACCATCCAGTTTTAGTTCGTCGTCAATTTGGATACCCAATAAGGCATGTCCGACGTAATGCTCATCTGGAAGGTCTTTTCTTCAAGTAAGGAGAAAGTGACAGGGCGCTAAAGATGGAAATAGTGCACGCTTGGAAACATGTTCATAAGAAAGGACGAGAGTCTCTAGGAAAACCGGACTGTGTCTCGGTGGAGCCTTATCTCCACTGGGTACAGACTAGAGCTCTCAAGCTAAAGATGCCTTATCCTCGTCACAGAGTTCTTCCACCAAGGGAATCTGTCACGTACTTCATGACTGAAGCGGAAAAACTTCAGGTTATGCTTAACAAAGTTCAACAGGAGAGGAGGTCTTGGAAGAACAAGTACCGCATTCTCAATGTGGAGTGTACCAAGATACATCAACTACTGAAAGATAAGGATGCTCTGATTAAGATTTTAGAGCAGCATGCTGTAGAAAATCAGGATGACCAAAGGAATTTGCTCGCTCCTTTCACTTGGCAAAGGAATGAAAACCCGACAATGGCCCAAGAGCCCCAGTCGAAGTAAAGGAAAGTACCAGAATCAGCACCTGAATTCTCCTCAAAGAGGACTCAGGACCCATTAGCTTAGGTCTCTATTTCTGCACCTTGTAATTTACTATATTTCCATTTCCGTAATCCTTTGAATTCAATAAAACGGGGTTTCCCCACTGTTTGATATTTGTAATCTAATTGTCAGAGTTTATTTTGATTAAACCAAAAACACAATTAATATAATCATTGCATTCATCATTATCACGTAACGTATTCTTCTTACCTACGAATCTCACATTTGTGTCTCGATTCTAGAGTCAAACTGTCTTATTCGTACAATACTCGGGCCAATCGTCATAAAAAGATGGATAATCTCGAGGAAGAGAACAGAGAATTGAAAGAAGAGATCGACGCTCTGAGAGAGGATATGAGAAAGCTTCGTAACGACATGCAAGCCATGGCAGAAGCTCAGCTACAAAGAACTGTGATCTCAGAGATCACCTCAACGCCCATAGTGGAGAAGTATGATCCTAGGTACAGAATGCCGAAAGATCGTCCTTGGGGCATGCCACCTAACTATATCCCGGAAGGGTAACTCTTGCCCTCAAAGCCATTTGGTGATGTACGCTCGGCGAATGTCAACTCAGATAGAGAATCAGGATCTACTGATTCACTACTTCAAGGATAGTTTAACCGGTGCCGCATTAAAATGGTACATGGGTTTAAACCGCGCTACGATCAGCACGTTCAGAGATCTTGGCACTGCCTTTGTCCAACAATATAAATACAATCTGGACATGGCACCAGACAGAGATCAACTAAGATCAATGTCGCAAAAGGACAAGGAAACCTTTAAGGAATACGCTCAAAGATGGCGTGAAATTGCCGCTCAAATTTTTCCACCTCTTGAGGAAAAAGAGATGACAAAGATTTTCTTAAAGACCTTGAGCTCATTTTACTATGGCAGAATGGTTGCCAGTTCGCCCAGCGACTTCACCGAAATGGTCAGTATGGGAGTGCGTCTCGAGGAAGCCGTTTGAGAAGGACGTCTAGTCAAAGACACTGGGTCGACAAGTGGTACTAAGAAATACGGTAGTGCTCTCCCTAAGAAAAAAGAGCAAGATATTGGGAATATCTCTCTCGGAAAGCAAAAACGTCGGTACCAACCAGTAGCAGCTGTAACTCCTGCTATCAACCCCGCGCCTATGTATCAACCTCAGGTTGCGCAGAGCCAACCTAATTAATAGCAATTTCAGCAAAGGACACAACAACCTCTTCAACAGGCTCGTCCTCCATACAACAACAACCGTGCAACGCGGCCACCAGGATTTGATCCTATACCCGTATCGTATGCAGAACTATTTCCGTTATTACAGGCCAAGGGGCATGTCCAGACTAAGGCTCCTCTTACAGTACCGGAAAATCTGCCTTTTTGGTTTAAGGTGGATCAGACTTGCCCTTACCATCAAGGAGGACTAGGGCATAACATAGAGAACTGTCTCAGTTTCAAATCCGATGTGCAAAAGATTGTTAGGAGCGGGGTCTTATCTTTCAAAGATACGAATCCGAATGTTCTCACGAACCCGCTGCCTCAGCACGAGAAAGCTGTAGTCAATCTGATAGAAGGACAGTCTAACAACGTCTATCAAATTCACGATGTACTCTTATTAAGGGCCAACTTGGTCAAGATGCATTGTAGACAGAGTGGATATGGCCATGTGCCACCTCATAATTATCACCAGTGTGATATCTGCTCTAAAAATAATCAAGGATGTTCTGTGGTACAATCAGCTCTACAGGAACAGATGGATTGCGGATGGATCCAAGAGCACCGAGTTCGTGGAGTTAACATGGTTTATACGAATTCCAACATCATTCAGAACCACGACATCCATGCGATGAATGCCAACTTGGTGGCAATGCACGCAAGGCAAAGCCAGTATCATAATCTGCCACGACATGAGTACAATTCCTGTCTGACTTGCTCGGTAAACAAACAGGGATGCTCTTTTGTACAAGAGGCCCTCCAGCATCAGATGGATCTTGGATGGATCCAAGACTACCATGATACGAATCATTATTAAATCAACATGATTCAAATCTTTGATATTCGTTTGATGAATATTAGCCTGGTGGAGTTACACGCTACGTAAGTCCAACTCGGTTTTCTCACTTCACATGATTATCAGAGCTGTAAAGTGGGTTGCGAAAACGATCAAGGCTGTGCCCTCATCCAGGAAACACTTCAGCACTTGTTGAACCACGGTTGGCTTCCAATCTATATGCATAAAGACACCCAGCAAATTAGTATCACTAATGGGAATCCTACTAGATATCAAAGTCAGGATGTTTGGTCGATGGAAACAGACCTCGTCAGGTTACACTGTATTCAAAGCGGACGTGGCCAGGTGCCACTACACAACTATGAGTGGTGTGGAGTTTGCTCAGTGGATAATCAAGGATTCTACCTCGTGCAAGCAGCCCTTCAAAGTCAGTTGGACCGCAAAGAGATTCAACCATGCTCACGTTCTGGATCAGTCAACTACCTCGCTGATCAAATCGAGGATGTTGTCGTAATCTATGATCATCAGAGGGCTAGGGATGTTTGTGCCATCATCCCTCTACTTGACGAATCGAGAATTCCCAACCGGGAACGGATCGAAATTAAGTACGATGGTCAGAAAAATCAGAAGGTTCCCATAGTCATCTATCTACCGGGACCACTACCGTATGAATCAACTAAGGTTATCCCTTACAAGTACGGTGCAACAACCGTCGAGAATGGAAAGAAAATTTCGTTACCCTCCGTCGTGAATATTGCAAACATCAGTCGAGTAACACGGAGTGGTAGAATCTTCAACAGAGGAGTTGGAGAACCCAGCAAAGAGAAGGAACCTCAGACAGAAGTTCCCAATCCACCAGTCGGTCAATCCAGTAATCCAGACCTTTTGAAAAACAATGATGAGATGCTGAAGGTCATCCAGAGGAGTGAATACAACATTGTCGATCAACTGCTGCAAACTCCTTCAAAGATCTCGGTATTATCACTGCTACTTAGTTCAGAAGCGCACAGAGAGGCTCTACAGAAAGTCTTGGAGCAAGCCTTTGTGGAACAGGATGTAACGATTAGACAATTCAATAGCGTTGTCTCTAACATCACTTCCTGCAATAACTTAGGATTTAATGATGAGGAATTACCTGAAGAAGGTCGCCGTCATAACATGGCGCTCAATATTACAGTCAACTGCCAGGACGATGCTTTAGCCAGCATACTGGTAGACACAGGGTCAACCCTGAATGTTATGCCGAAGTCCACTTTGATGCAATTATCATTCAAAGGCCTTCCGATGAGAACCAGCGAGGTCGTCGTCAAAGCATTTGACGGATCCAAAAAAACGGTTATCGGCGAAGTCGACCTTCCCATAACTATCGGTCCTCACACTTTCCAAGTCACTTTCCAGGTCATGGACATCCGGGCAACTTACAGTTGTTTATTAGGAAGACCTTGGATACACCAGGCTGGGGCGGTCACTTCAACCCTCCACCAAAAGCTAAAGTTCGTCCAGAACAACTAACTCGTCACAGTCTGTGGAGAACAGGCCTTGCTCGTAAGCAATTTATCGTCATCCACTTATGTAGAACCGGAGGGGGAAATCGGAACCCAGTTCCAAACGCTTTCGCTACACAAGGACGATTAATCCGAAGGGAGAACTTCGATTTCCTCGTACAAAGATGCTATCAAAGTGGTCGAGAGTGCCAATACAACAGGATGGGGGCAGCTTGTCATTCCTACTGACAATAAAACAAAGAAGGGTCTTGGTTTTTCTGCGACCTGTACCCAGACAACTGCTAACGATGAAAGTTTTCATCCCATTCAGAACTTCTTCCACAGTGGAGGCTTCCTTCAACCAGTGACTGAAGAAGTGCATACCATCAATAAAGATGTTTCATCCAATACGGAGGAAGAATGGAGGTTCTATCTCAATGAGGATGGTTATATGTCTCAGGACGAAACGCAGACTCCCTTTTCCTTTCCTACACAGAGTCCGAGATTTATACCCCGGTCAGATGTCGAAAGGATATATAGAGATTGTGATCCGGAAGGATGCCGTGCTCCACCAAACTCATTAGAGGAAGACACTCTGATGAAAGACAACTTTGACCATGACTATTATGGCCCAATGGATGGCCTGCCTATTTGGCAACCGTACCCAGGAGACTTGGGGGCAAGAAAATCAGCCGAACAATGAAAATCAGTTGAGCATCATCGAACAGCATACCTACGTCCCTACCATGTCATGGGATCAACACCCAGGTTATCCTGAAAATACTCAGCACGACGATGAATTCGCAACGTTTGCAGGACTAGAATTCATTAACTATGCTTTTCCCGAGGTCAACGTCATCGAGAGAGATGACTCCTCCAGTTCTAAAGAAGTATGGGACACCTTGGGACAACCGAGTGGAAAATTCGACTACATGGTCAAATACACCGCTCCTGAAAGCTCTCGTATCAGGCTCGAAGACATCCAGCCAACTGGATGGGGAGATACAGCTGAGAGTACAAATACTATGCAAAATACAACTGAGGAATCCTCCTACGACAACTCTTCCTGGGAGACTGATTCCAATGATCCTGCTCCACCAGAAATCAGCGTTATTTCTGAACACAAATCAAGGAAGGTACCGGACTTTGTGATTCACCGAGGAGTTCGACGCTAATGGGTTTCTGTCGATGTTCCGAAGATCGTTCATAAGTCAAAGTAACTGCCACCTTTACTTTAACCTTTCACCCTGCCCAGGTGAAACGGATGTTTTGATAGGGCTTACTTTATGTAAATATCCCTCTTCGCTTCGCCCAAAGCGACTGAGTTTTGTTTCATAGGGCTGTAGTTTCAAGAATCGATTTGTTCATTAATAAAATAACGTCGTTCTATAATTTCCGCATTTACTGCTGTTTTCTCTTTTTTCTTTTCTTAGAAAATGGTAATCCTAAAAAACAATTCAATAACAAAAACAAGCAGTAAACAAAAGAAAAAAACACTGCACACACTCTTGCATTCTCTCTATCTCTTCTAAAACAAATCATCACGTCACGCAGATTGCTTGTTTTAAACCCTGTTGAAACAAACGATCCAATGCCTTCTCCCAACTTTGAGTTCCCGGTATTTGGGGCTGAAGAAGAAGATGACAACGAAATTCTAGAAGAGATCTCCCGACTACTCAGACAAGAGGAAATGTCCATTGAACCTCACAAAGAGCCATTGGAAACAGTCAACTTAGGTTCGGAAAAAGAGAGAAAAGAAATCAGGATGGGGGCACGGCTCAGTCCAACTGCCAAAGAAGGTTTGACAAAGCTTCTCAAAGAATTTCCCGATGTATTTGCTTGGTCCTATTAGGATATGCCAGGGTTGGATACCAGCATCGTGGAACATCATCTACCGTTAAGATCGGAATGTCCGCCAGTAAAACAGAGGTTGAGGCGGACTCACCGGGATATGGCTATCAAAATCAAAGAGGAGGTACAGAAACAGATTGACGTGGGTTTTCTCGCCACGTCAGAATATCCTCAATGGTTAGCCAACATAGTACCAGTTCCGAAAAAGGATGGAAAGGTTAGAATGTGTGTCGACTACAGAGATTTAAACAAGGCTAGTCCAAAGGACGACTTTTCTTTACCACACATTGACATGCTGGTAGACAGTACAACAAAGTTCAAAGTTTTCTCCTTCATGGATGGATTCTCGGGCTATAGTCAAATTAAAATGGCGCCGAACGACATGGAGAAAACTTCCTTCATTACCCCATGGGGTACCTTTGGTTACAAGGTAATGTCGTTCGGTTTGAAGAACGCAGGGGCAACATATCAAAGGGCCATGACTACTCTGTTTCATGACATGATACACAGAGAAATCGAGGTATATGTCGATGATATGATTGCAAAATCTAAGACAAAAGAGGAGCATGTGACCCACCTGTCAAAGCTATTCGAGCGGTTGAGAAAATACAAACTCCGCTTGAATCCTAACAAGTGCACCTTCGGTGTCCGTTCGGGGAAACTTTTAGGGTTCATCGTCATTCAGAAAGGAATTGAGGTTGATCCTGACAAGGTCAAGGCCATTCAAGAAATGCCTTCTCCGAAAACTGAAAAACAATTCAGAGGATTCCTGGGACGTTAGAACTATATCTCTAGATTCATATTCCTCATGACGCCACCTGTGCGCCGATTTTCAAATTACTCAAAAAGAACCAGGACTGCGTTTGGACAGAGGACTGTCAAACCGCCTTCAATAGTATCAAGGAATACCTATTGAATCCACCGATTCTATCACCTCCAGTGGAAGGAAGACCACTGATCATATACCTCACAGTCCTAGAGGACTCAATGGGATGTGTGCTTGGCCAACAAGACGAAACTAAAAGGAAAGAGTTTGCCATTTACTATCTGAGCAAGAAATTCACCGACTGCGAGACTCGGTACACTATGCTTGAGAAAACTTGTTGCGCTTTGGCTTGGGCAGCCAAACGTCTTCGCCAGTACATGATTCGTCACACTACTTGGTTGGTCTCCGAAATGGATCCAATCAAGTATGTATTTGAAAAACCTGCTCTCACGGGAAGGATTGCCCGTTGGCAGATGTTGCTATTAGAATATGACATCGAGTACCATGCTCAGAAAGCCGTTAAGGGAAGTATTTTAGTCGATCATTTGGCTCATCAACCGATTGACGATCAAGAATCAGTCGGTTTTGACTTCCCAGACGAAGATGTCATGTATTTGAAAATGAAAGACTGCGATGAACCGCTACCCAGTAAAGGGCTAAAACCAGGTTCCCAATGGGGACTAATCTTTGATGGAGTAGTTAATCATTACGGAAACGGAATTGGGACAATTATCATAACACCTCAGGGTACCCACATTCCTTTCACCTCCAGACTTACATTCAAGTGTATAAACAACGAGGCTGAATACGAAGCTTGTATCATGGGTCTCGAAGAAGCAATTGATTTGAGGATTAAGAACTTGGATGTATATGGCGACTCAGGTTTGGTCATCAATCAGATTAAAGGAGATTGGAACACTTACCACTCAGGACTGATTCCTTACAAAGATTATGCAAGAAGGTTGTTACCCTTCTTCAACAGAATCGAGTTTCATCACATCCCTCGTGAAGAGAATCACATGGCTGATGCCTTAGCCACTCTCTCTTCCATGATTAGTGTAGGTCAATGGAGTGACTTACCTAAGATCAACATAATGCGCCTTGAAAGGCCCGCTTACATCTTCATGATTGAAGCAGTCATAGACGACAAACCTTGGTATCACGATATCAAATGCTTCCTTCAGAAACAAGAGTACCCACCTGGGGCATCCAGAAAGGACAGAAAAACCCTCAGAAGGCTAGCAGGCAGTTTCTTCCAGAGCGATGATACACTCTATAAGAGGAACTTTGACATGGTCTTGCTTCGATGCGTCGACAGACCAGAAGCAGACATGCTGATGAAAGAAATTCATGAAGGATCCTTTGGCACTCATGCCAACGGACATACAATGACGAGAAAAGTTCTGAGAGTAGGGTACTACTGGTTGACCATGGAATCCGACTGCTACAAGTACATGAGGAAGTGTCACAAGTGTCAGATATACTCAGACAAAATCCATGTACCACCAATGCATCTCAAAGTTCTTTCTTCCTCATGGCCTTTTTCCATATGGGGAATTGACATGATCGGCATGATCGAACCCAAGGCTTTAAACGGACATCGGTTCATCCTGGTAGCCTTTGATTACTTCACTAAATGGGTCGAAGCAGCGTCATTCGCCAATGTAACCCGACAAGTCGTGGTTCGATTTATCAAAAACAATATCATTTGCTGTTATGGTGTTCTGAGCCAGATCATTACTGATAATGGATCTAACTTGAACAACAAAATGATGAAAGAGTTGTGCGCTGAGTTCAAGATTGAACACCATAACTCATCTCCCTACCGACCCAAGATGAATGGAGCGGTAGAAGCAGCTAACAAGAACATCAAGAAGATTGTTCAGAAGATGGTTGTAACCCACAAAGACTGGCACGAAATTCTACCCTTTGCTCTTCACGGTTATTGAACATCTGTCCGCACCTCAACAGGGGCAACCCCTTTCTCTCTAGTATATGGCATGGAAGCAGTGCTTCCCATAGAAGTAGAGATCCCATCAATCCGGGTATTGATGGAAGCTAAGTTAACAGAAGCTGAATGGTGTCAAAGTAGACACGACGAACTGAACCTAATCGAAGAAAAATGGATAACGGCACTATGCCACAGTCAGTTGTATCAACAAAGAATGAAGAAGGCGTTTGACAAAAAGGTCCGACCTCGCGTCTTAAGGAAAGGAGACCTTGTGCTCAAAAAGATATAATCAATTCTCACTGATTCTCGGGGCAAATGGACCCCGACTTATGACGGCCCTTATATGGTCAAGAAAGCTTTCTCAGGCGGCGCCTTGAGACTCGCAACCATGGACGGAGAGGAATTTGTCTACCCCACAAATGTTGATGTAGTCAAGAAATACTTCTCCTAAAAAAAAAACGTCTCGGTGGATTGAAAACCTGAAAGGGCGGTCCAGGCAAAAATTAGAGACATGATAAAAAAATCATCCCGGTGGATTGGAAATCTCAAAAGTACAATCCAGGCAAAAATTAGGGATAATGGCAAGTAACTATGTCCAACAGGGGCAAGTCCCTCAGCAACAGTTACGTCGTCCATCAGAAAAACTCCAGTCAGGGTCATCTTCGACGGAAGCTCAGGATGCCCCGAATTCAAAGTTGGTAGAAGGATAGTGGTCGTTATGTTTTAATGTATCCCTTTTCCCTTATATTACCATTTTCTAACTTTGTAAATGCTCTATGGAATCACGCGTTTGGCTGACTTCCATCCTATCAATAAAATTTGAGCCCTTGATCTTTTGTTTGCAATTCTTATTTGTTTTAGCTTTATAGAACGGCGTTTTTAACATGATCAACGATTCTTGAAATAAAACAAAAATGAATTTACTTGATAAAATTTTTCTACTTTTAAAATAAAGATGGCAACTTCTTTTGACTGTTGAACATCGAAAGAACATCAGTTGCGTCTCCAAAGGTGTTCGTGCGTCAAAGTACAGAATCAAAGTACTCCTTCTAAACCAGTGCACCTGATCGAAGGATCAGTTATGACAGATGCGAATACTCCGCCTGACATCTCCGGCAGAGTTCTTACCTCCTAAGCCCGACCAACGGTTGTTCCCCGTAGGGACTATTTCTCCTAAGCAAGGCAGAACTGCTATCGTGAACCAGTGATACTTTTCATCTCCCACCGTGGCCGAGTATCCAGTCATGTTCATCTATTAGTCTGTATGTCGCGTCAGTTTTGTCAGCATAAACATACATACATCATGCATTATTAATTTACATTCGCATTCATATTGTATCACTATCACTCTAGTCGGTCTTATCCCCTAGTGATAGAAGTCTTCACAATCAAGTTGTCGGTTCTTTCCTCGTCAGGAAATGGTGCGCCTGCCCTACATCTCTCCTCTAGTTTATTTCTGGGATGAAGTCGGCCCTTGACCACATTGATAACTTGAACCTCTGAAAGACCAGAGAAAACGTTCGACAAATGTCACTCTTCGCCATTGAAGATGATATCGTCGCTTTCCCGGATTAAGGAAAATCCCCAGAGAAAGCTACGCGACTAAAGACTCTCAGCAACACATTGGTTTTTCTCTCTAGAAAGTCAATGTTAATGAAGTCATCGGCACCTCAAAATTGGATCACGTCATATGGAGTTTCTCCGAGTAGATCTCCCAAAAAAGTATGATGTAACATCCCCAAACGAAACCAGTCTCTCAAGAGACTCGTTTTCCCCGATAGAGCCGACAATGGCGTCTCCAACAGAGAAATTTGTACCCCTCTACAATTCAGACATATGGGTTCCCCAGCAAGTCTGGCATCAAAACTTTTTCCATCAAATGGCATCTCCCCAGGAAAATTCGGCGAGAAGTTTGATGAAGATCGCTAGCGAGTAGCGTCCTTTGTCAATAAAGTTTATTGACAAAAGAAACTAAGACCAGTTCCTTGGTAGGAAACCAGGATCGAGGGGAAGTTTAAATCAGAAACCAAGACCATGTGATTCTCATCACGAGGGATATGATGAAACTCAACTCTGTTGAAGAAATGTAGCAACCTTCTTGCGTAGTCTTTGTAAGGAATCAATCCTGATTGGTATGTGTTCCAATCTCCTTTTATCTGATTGATAACCAAGGCTGAATCGCCGTATACGTTCAAGTTTTTGATCCTTAAATCAATCGCTTCTTCGAGACCCATGATACAAGCTTCGTATTCGGCCTCGTTGTTCGTACATTTGAACGTAAGTCTGGCAGTGAAAGGAATGTGGGTACCCTGAGGGGTAACAATGATTGCCCCAATTCCATTTCCATAATGATTAACTGCTCCGTCAAATATAAGTCCCCATTGGGAACCTGGTTCTGGCCCTTCACTGGGTAACGGTTCATCGCAATCCTTCATTTTTAGATACATGACATCTTCGTCTGGGAAGTCAAACTCGACTGATTCCTGATTGTCAATCAGTTGATGAGCCAAATGATCGGCCAAAATACTTCCCTTAACGGCTTTCTGAGCGTGGTATTCTATGTCATATTCTGATAACAGCATCTGCCAACGGGCAATCCTTCCCGTGAGAGCAGGTTTTTCGAAGACGTACTTGATTGGATCCATTTCAGAGATTAACCAAGTAGTATGACGAATCATGTATTGGTGAAGACGTTTGGCTGCATAAGCCAAAGCGCAACAAGTTTTCTCTAGCATCGTGTACCGAGTCTCGCAGTCGGTGAACTTCTTGCTCAGATAGTAAATGGCAGACTCTTTCCGTCTAGTTTCGTCTTGTTGGCCAAGTACACATCCCATTGAGTCTTCCAAGACTGTGAGGTAAATGATCAGTGATCTTCCTTCCACTGGAGGTGATAGAATTGGCGGATTCAATAGGTATTCCTTAATACTGTCGAAGGTAGTTTGGCAATCTTCTGACCAAACGCAATCCTGGTTCTTTTTGAGTAATTTGAAAATCGGCGCACACGTGGCGGTCATAAGGAATATGAATCTGGAGATATAGTTCAAACGTCCCAAGAATCCTCTGACTTGTTTTTCAGTTTTCGGAGAAGGTATTTCTCGAATGGCC
This sequence comes from Lathyrus tuberosus, assembly GCA_022829125.1. Lineage (NCBI taxonomy): Eukaryota > Viridiplantae > Streptophyta > Magnoliopsida > Fabales > Fabaceae > Lathyrus > Lathyrus tuberosus. The sequence goes on from JALAZF010000233.1 coordinate 3,398,189, forward strand.
TTGACCTTGTCAGGATCAACCTTAATTCCTTTCTGGCTGACGATGAACCCTAGTAATTTCCCTGAACGGAAACCGAAGGTGCACTTGTTGGGATTCAAGCGGAGTTTGTACTTTCGTAAATGCTCGAATAGTTTTGACAGGTGGGTCACATGCTCCTCTTCTGTCTTAGATTTTGCAATCATATCATCGACATATACCTCGATCTCTTTGTGTATCATGTCATGAAAAAGAGTTGTCATGGTCCTTTGATAGGTTACCCCGGCGTTCTTTAAACCGAACAGCATCACCTTGTAACAAAAGGTACCCCATGGGGTAATGAACGAAGTTTTCTCCATGTCTTTCGGTGCCATTTTGATCTGATTATAGCCCGAGAATCCATCCATGAAGGAGAATACTTTGAACTTTGCTGTATTGTCCACCAACATGTCAATGCGTGGAAAGGAAAGTCGTCCTTTGGACTAGCCTTGTTCAGATCTCGGTAGTCGACACACATTCTGACCTTTCCATTCTTTTTCAGAACGGGTACAATGTTGGCTAACCATTGAGGATATTCAGATGTAGCGAGGAAACCCGCATCAATCTGTTTCTGTACCTCTTCTTTGATTTTGATGGCCATGTCCGGGTGAGTCCGTCTCAACCTTTGTTTTACTGGTGGACATTCTGACCTTAACGATAAATGATGTTCCACGATGCTGGTATCCAACCCTGGCATGTCCTGATAGGACCAAGCGAATACATCAGGGAATTCTTTGAGAAGCTTTATCAAACTCTCTTTGGCAGTTGGACTGAGAAGTGCCCCAATCCTGATTTCTTTTCTCTCTTGTTCTGAACCCAAGTTTACCGTTTCCAACGGTTCTTTATGAGGTTCAATGGACCTTTCCTCTTGTCTGAGTAGTCGGGAGATCTCTTCTAGAATTTCGTCGTCATTTTCTTCTTCAGCCTCGAATACCGGGAACCCAAAGTCGGGAGAAGGCATCGGATCGTATGTTTCAACGGGGTTTAAAACAAGCAATCTGCATGACGTGATGATTCGTGTTTAGAAGAGATAGAGAAAATGTAAGTGTGTGCAGTGTTTTATTTTACTGCTTGTTTTTATTATTGAATTGTTTTTTAGGATTACCATTTTCTGAAAAAGCAAAAAGAGAAAACAACGATTAATGCGGAAATTACAGAATGACATTATTTTATTAATGAACAAGTCGATTCTTGAAACTACAGCCCTATAAAACAAAACTCTGTCGCTTTGGGCCAAGCGAAGAGGGAAAATTTACAGAAAGCGAGCCCTATCAAAACATCCGTTTCACCTGGGCAGGGTGAAAGGTTAAAGATGGCAATTACTTTGACTGACGAACGACCTTCAGAGCATCAACAACAACCCATTGGCGGCGAACTCCTCGGTGAATCACAAAGTCTGACACCTTCCTTGATTTGTCTTCAGAAATGACGCTGGTTTCTGGTGGAGCAGGATCATTGGAATCTGTCTCCCAGGCAGAATTGTCGTAGGAGAATTCCTCAGTTGTATTTTGCATAGTATTTGTGCTCTCAGCTGTATCTCCCCATCCAGTAGGCTGGATATATTCGAGCCTGATACGAGAGCTTTCGGGAGCGGTGTACCTGACCGTATAGTCAAATTTTCCACTCGGTTGTCCCAAGGTGTCCCACATTTCTTTCGAACTAGAGGAGTTATCCCTCTCGATGACGTTGACCTCGAGAAAAGCATAGTTGATGAATTCAAGTCCTGCAAACGTTGTGAATTCATCTTCATGTTGAGTAGTTTCTGAATGACCTAAGTGTTGATCCCATGACATGGTAGGGACACAGGTATTCTGTTCAATGACGGTCAGCTGATTTTCATTGTTCGGCTGACTCTCTTGCCCCAAGTTTCCTGGGTAGGGCTGCCACATTGGCAGACCATCCATTGGGCCATAGTAGGTGTAGTCAAAATTGTCTTTCATCAGAGTGTCCTCCTCTAATGAGTTTGGCGGAGCACGGCATCCTTCCGGATCACAATCTCCATAGATCATTTCGACATCTGACCGTGGTATAAATCTCGGACTCTGTGCGGGATAGCAAAAGGGTATAGGCACCTCTTCCTGAGACATATAACCGTCCCCGTTAAGGTAGGACTTCCATTCTTCATCTGTGTCAGAGGGATCTTCCTCATTGATAGCATGTACTTCTTGAGACACTGGGTGAAGAAAACCTCCACTGTGGAAGAAATCCTGAATGGGATGAAGACTTTCATCGTTGGCAGCTGTCTGGGTACAGGTTGCAGAAAAACCGAGACCCTTCTTTGTTTTATTGTCAATAGGAATGACCAACTGTCCCCATCCGGTTGTATCGGTACTCTCGACCGCTTTGATAGCATCTTTGTATAAAGAAATGGAAGTTCCTTCTTTGAACTGATTGTTCTTGCTTACCGACAGTGCTTGGAACTGCGTTCCAATAACCTCCTTGGGCTCTACACAAGTAAATGATGATAAGTTACTCACGAGCAAGGCCTATTCTCCACAGACTGTGACAAGTTGATCGTTCTGAACGAACTTTAGCTTTTGGTGGAGGGTCAAAGTGACCGCTCCAGCCTGATGTATCCAAGGTCTTCCTAATAAACAACTGTACGTTGCCCGGATGTCCATGACCTGGAAAATGACTTGGAAAGTATGAGGACCGATAGTTATAGGAAGAACAACTTCGCCGATAACTGTTTTTCTGGATCCGTCGAACGCTTTGACGACGACCTCACTGATTCTCATCGGAGGGCCTTTGAATGATAATTGCATCAAAGTGGACTTCGACATAACATTCACGGCTGACCCTGTGTCTACCAGTACGCTGGCTAAAGCATCGTCCTAGCAGTTAACTGTAATGTTGAGCGCCTTGTTATGACGGCGACCCTCTTTGGGTAATTCCTCATCACTAAATCCCAAATTATTGCAGGAAGTGATGTTAGAGACAATGTTATCGAACTGTCTGATTGTTACATCCTGTTCCACAAAAGCTTACTCCAAGACTTTCTGTAGAGCCTCTCTGTGGGCTTCTGAACTGAGTAACAGTGATAATACCGAGATCTTTGAAGGAGTTTATAACAGTTGATCGACAATGTTGTATTCACTCCTTTGGATGAGCTTCAGCATCTCATCATTATTTTTCGAAAGGTCGGGATTACTGGATTGACCGACTGATGGATCGGGATCTCCTGTCTGAAGTTCCTTTTCTTTGTTAAGTTCCCCAACCCCTCGGTTAAAGATTCTACCACTCCGTGTTACACGACTGATGTCTGCAATATTCACAACAGAGGGTAATGGAATTTCCTTTCCATTTTCAATTGTTGTTGCACCGTATTTGTAAGGGATAGCCTTAGTTGATTCATAAGGTAGTGGTCCCGGTAGATAGATGACTACGGGAACCTTTTGATTTTTCTGACCATCATACGTAATCTCGATCCATTCCCGGTTGGGAATTTTAGATTCGTCAAGTAGAGGGATGATGGCAAAAACATCCCTGGTCTGGTGACGACCAGAGATTGTGACAACATCCTCGACTTGATTGGCAAGGTAGTTCGGCGTCCAGTTGATGGGTCCGGAACCCAGATATGGACGAATCTCTCCACGATCCACCTGACCCTGAAGAGCTTCTCTCACAAGGTAACACCCTTGGTTACTTTCCGAACAGACGCTACAACGGTCGTAATTGTGTGGTGGCACCTGGCCACGCCCACTTTGAATACAGTGTAACCTCACTAGGTTAGCTTCCACTGATCAGACATCCTGACTCTGACGTCGAGTAGGATTCCTGTTACTGATACTAATCTGCTGAGTATCTTCATCCATATAAATTGGCATCCACCAGTGATTTAACAAGTGCTGAAGTGCCTCATGAACAAGGGTACAACCTCGATCGTTTTCACAACCCGCTTTACAGCTTTGATAGTCGTGCGATATTAAGAATCCGAGTCAGACCTGCTCAGCATGTAACTCTACCAGGTTGGTATTCATCGCACGGATGTTGTGGTTTTGAATGATGTTGGAATTCGTGTAGACCATGTTAACTCCACGAACTCGGTGCTCTTGGATCCATCCGAGATCCATTTGTTCCTGTAGGGCTGCTTGCACCACATAACATCCTTGATTGTCTTTAGAGCAGATATCACACTGGTGATAATTATGAGGTGGCACATGGCCATATCCACTCTGTCTACAATGCATCTTAACCAGATTGGTTTTCAACAAGAGTACATCGTGAATTTGATAGACATCGTTAGTCTCTCCTTCTATCAAATTGACTGCAGCCTTCTCATGTTGAGGCAGCGGGTTCGTGAGAACATTAGGATTTGTATCCTTGAAGGATAAGATCCTGCTCCTAACAAGTTTTTGCACGTCGGACTTGAAATTGAGACAAGTCTCGATGTTATGCCCTGATCCTCCTTGGTGGTAAGGGCATGTTTGATCCACCTTAAACCAAAAAGGCGGATTTTCTGGTACTGTAAGAGGAGACTTAGTCTGGATGTGCCCCTTGGCTAGTAGTAATGGAAATAGTTCCGTGTACGACACGGGTATAGGATCAAATCCTGGTGGCCGTGTTGTACGGTTGTTGTTATATGGAGGACGAGCCTGCTGAAGAGGCTGTTGTGTCCTTTGCTGATCAGGTTGGCTCTGCGCAACCTGAGGTTGATACGTAGGCGCGGTGCTGATAGCAGGAGTTACAGCTGCTACTGGTTGGTACCGTCGCCTTTGCTTTCTAAGAGAGATATTCCCAAAATCTTGCTCTTTTTTCTTAGGGAGAGCACTACCGTATTTTTTAATACCGCTCGTCAATCCAGTGTCTTTTGCCAAACGTCCTTCTCGGACGGCTTCCTCAAGACGAACTCCCATACCTACCATCTCGGTGAAGTCACTGGGCGCACTGGCAACCATTCTGTCGTAGTAAAATGAGCTTAAGGTCTTTAAGAATATCTTTGTCAACTCTTTTTCCTCAAGAGGTGGACAAATTTGAGCGGAAATTTCACGCCACCTTTGAGCATACTCCTTAAAGGTTTCCTTGTCCTTTTGCGACATCGATCTGAGTTGATCTCTGTCGAGTGCCATGTCCAAATTGTATTTGTATTGTTGGACGAAGGTAGTGCCAAGATCTCTGAATGTGCTGATTGTGGCACGGTTTAAACCCATGTACCATTTTAATGCGGCACCGGTTAAATTATCCTGGAAGTAGTGAATCAATAGGTCCTAATTCTCAGTCTGAGCTAACATTCGCCGAGCGTACATCACCAGATGGCTCTGAGGGCAAGAGTTACCCTTGTATTTTTCAAAGTCAGGCACTTGGAACTTGTGCGGGACTTTCACATTGGGGACCAAGCAGAGGTCTGCAGCGTCCTTTCCAAATAAATCCTGACCGCGAATGGCTTGCAGCTCCTTCTGCATCTCCAAGACCTGTTCCTGGAATTCATCCATTCGGTCAAACATAGTTTCCTTTTTACCAGAAGGTATCTGTGGAATCTGTCCTTCCGGGATAGTCTGCACCACAGGGGGTGGTACCGTGACTACGACAGTGAGTCTTGGCATTTCCCGAAGTTTATAACCTTCAGGAGTCTTCAGTATTCCCCTGGCATCTTCGCTTTCCCGAAGTTTGTAACCTTCAGGCCCAACGGCTTCTGTTATGATTCCCTGATCTTCAGTGATCGGCGGAACATATCCTTCCGGGATATAGTTAACAGGCATGCCCCAAGGACGATCTTTCGGTATTTGATACCTAGGATCATACTTCTCCACTATGGGCGTCGAGGTGATCTCTGAGATCACAGTTCTTTGTAGCTGAGCTTCTGCCATGGCTTGCATGTCATTACGAAGCTTTCTCATATCCTCTCTCAGAACGTCGATCTCCTCCTTCAACTCTCTGTTTTCTTCCTCAAGATCATCCATCTTTTTCTGACGATTGGCCTGAGTATTGTACGAATGAGACAGTTTGACTCTAGAATCGAGATACAAACGTGAGATTCTTAGGGAAGAAGAATACGTGATGTGAGAATGATGAATGCAATGATTATATTAATTGTTTTTTGGTTTAATCAAAATAAACTTCGACAATTAGATTGCAAATATCAAATAGTGGGGAAACCCCTTTTTATTGAATTCAAAGGATTACAGAAATGGAAATACAGTAGATTACAAGGTGCGAAAATAGAAACCTAAGCTAATGGGTCCTGAGCCCTCTCTGAAGAGAAATCGGGTATGGACTCTTTCCTTTTCTTTGACCGGGGCTCTTGGGCCATTGTCGGGTTGTCATTCCTTCGCTAGGTGAAAGGAGTGAGCAAATTCCTTTGGTCATCTTGATTCTCTACAACATGTTGCTCCAAAATTTCAATCAGTGCATCCTTTTCTTTTAGTAATTGCTGTATTTTGATGCACTCTATGTCGAGGGTGCGGTACTTGTTCTTCCAAGACCTTCTCTCCTTTTGAACTTTATTGAGAGTAACCTGAAGCTTTTCAGTTTCCGTCATGAAGTACATCACAGATTCCCTCGGCGGAAGGATTCCGTAACGAGGATAAGGCATCTTTAGCTTGAGAGCTCTAGTTTGCACCCAGTGGAGATAAGGCTCCACCGAGACACAGTCCGGTTTTCCTAGAGACTCTTGTCCTTTCTTATGAACGTGTTTCCAAGCGTGCACTATTTCCATCTTTAGTGCTTTATCGTTTTCTCCTTCTTTGAAGAAAAGACCTTCCAGATGAGCATTCAGCGGAATATGCCTCATCGGGTATCCAAATTGACGACGAACGAGAACTAGATGGTAGTTGATTCCTCCCTTAGTTCCTATAAGGGGTACGTTGGGGAAGTTTCCATAATGGTCAATGATTCTGATGCCATCATAAATCCTATTACACCAATCTATATCAGAGTTGGTGAGGGACATGATTTTCTGCGACCAACGTAAGGCACTCTTGCAATCCCAAAAAGCAGCAGACTTGGGCAAGTGGGAGACAAACCATTTGTAAAGCAAAGGTACACAGCATGTGATCTCCCCTCCGCTGTACAAATTCTCTAAGTGTACAGAATGATACGCATCTGCGAGCAAAGTCGGCACAGGGTTTCCAATGAGAAAAACCTTAATGGAGTTAATGTCGACGAAGTTATTGATGTTGGGAAAAAAAATAACCCGTAGGTGAGCAAGACAAAGATGCTTTCAAAAGCAGTCACGTTCCCGATACTGGCGAAGTACAGGGCTTTCTTTGTCAAGAACTGAGCTGGAAAACCTTGGATGCCACCCTTGGTAGTCATGTGAGTCCTGACCTCAGACTCGTCCAAATGAATTGCTCTTGCAATGGTCTGATTCTTTGGAATTTCTTCCAGTCCAGAAAATGGAGCTCGATCCATAATGTGTAAATCGATCAGGTGAGAATACTCCTCCAGCGTTGGTGCGAGCTAGTAATCCGGGAATGTGAAACAGTGATAAACTGGATCATAAAACTGAATGAGCGCATCCATGATTCCCTCAATCACATGGACTCTTAGCAGAGATAGCAAACCTCCGTGTTTGGCTCTAAAAGCCTCAGGGTTAGTGATCATCCTCGCTAACCTTCTCAAATCCTCTAGCTTTGGAACCTTGAAGGTATACCTATGGGTTCTCCTTCTACCGAAATCCATTAGCGCAATCCTTTTCTCTGATATTTGCAATCAAAGTCTTAGTTTAATTTGAAAAACAGAAAGACTAGAAGAGAAATTTTTTTCTTGTTTTAATGTTTTTTAAATGAATACATGAATGCAGCACACAAAAACATAGGAAAAACATGGGGTCAAAGGGTCATTGTCATGAAGTCAAGGCTCTACCCATCCCCAAAGGTTTATACTAGGGTGATTTTTGTACCTGTACTCATTATCATCAGCTCCTCCCAGGAAAGCAAAACAACAAGCGGATCGCCAGCGAGTTGTAGAGCGATCTTAGAGTAAGTGCCATTCACCGAGAATAGATCACCAGCCTCAAATGAGGGTAGTATCGCGTAATAACTATTCCCGATAGTTTTCGCACTACAAAAGGGTTTGGCTCCTCAGCTTCTCAGACATCACAATCGGCCCATTGTCTAGGTGAGAGATGGGTTGCATTGGTCAACCTCCACTGAGGTTGATGGTCGACCTCGTCGCCATCACTTATCTTAAGTGTATACTCAATCTTTCCATATGCGGCATCACACACATTCCCATTAGCAGAAAAATAACCACGTATAGCAATTAGGAAAAGCAGTATATATATTTGTCCTAATCATCCTAGACCTTTAAAGCTATGAATCCTAAGTTCCTGACAGAAAATGGGTTCCCCGGCGGAATTACCATCCTGTGGTTTCATTCCAAATTAACGACGTTTTGACCTAAGATCCTAATGACGTCAAGGTTTCTACCTAGGGGACAAAAAAAAAGAACAAGATCCCTAAAGAGACCTGTAACTCTCCCCAGCAGAGTCGCCATTTTTCTGTAGCGAGCGATTTTTTGATGTGGTTGCAAAGCACGATCACTCTGGTACTACAGCTCGATTCATTTTTTATCCTATTAAAGCTGATGAAGGAAGGGAAATAGATGCCTCCAATTAACCCTGCTTGCATACTGAGATTAAACAGTCAAAACTGTTGGTTTACAGATCCTACAAAGATTCGGGGTTTCTCCTAGGTTATTTTGTTGACAAGGGGTGCTTTAGGCTATCAGTTAGGATGTTAGGACGAATGTATGAAAGTATGGGATTTTGGGTTTTTGTTTAGTGTGCTCGCTAAGATTTTTTCTTTCAATCTTATGCCTACGTATTCCCGTTTACCGAAACAGGGAAATCAGAGCGATCGTAGTTCCTCCTATTCTATGGGAGGAAATGGTTGTTTTGGTGTCTTGTTCAAAGCCCAAGAGGTGAAGCTAAAAGTGTTGACCTTAGAGAGAATTTGTCATCTCTAAAGGGGTCTGTTTGTCACAACTGTTGGGTGACTGACTGTAAAGGAGGATTACTTTAACCGGGATTTGTGAATCCGGCAATGCCATAATTTCCTTTATAGGGGATTTTAACCTGAAGGAGAAGACTTTAACTCAGTTTAGAGCAATGCCATCTTTCCTTAGGAATTTCTCATACTAAAAGAGGGACATTGGCATGAATGTAGATGATCCAGAGGCTTGCCCCTTATAGCAATTAGATAAAGGGGAAAGAGTTGTTGAAGTTTGTGTACTGTAAACGAGGCACGGCTTTGATGCTAAAAGGTTGATTGGACCAACCAGTGGTTTTCTTATACAAAGCCTAAGAGGAGGCTAATATGTGTCTCGTACAAAGCCCGAGAGAGAGGCTAAAAGGTTTTGACTCGACGATGGAGTCTTTTGGTATCTCGTATAAAGCCCGAGATGAAGGCTACTTGACTTAACAAGAGAGTTTTTTGTATCTCGCACGAAGCCAGAGGTGGAGGCTAAAATTTGTTTGGCTCAATAAGAACCTTTTTGTATCTCGTATAAAGCCCGAGATGGAGGCGAAAGGGTGATTGACTCAACGAGGGAGTCTCTTTATGTGTCTCGTACAAAGCCCAAGAGAGAGGCTAAACGTTGTTTGACTCCGCTGGGGAGAATCATTGTATACAGCCCAAGAGAGAGGCTATTGTAACTGGAGAAGGATCATTATACAAAGCCTAAGAGGAGGCTATGGTTACTGTTTCAGTTGAGTGACAGGTCCAGTATACTGATTTTAAAGAGAAAATCAGTTCTTATATGAGCAACACTGTACTCAAGGATTTGATTCGAGGAACCGGGTTATTCCTGTTCTTTAAGGAAGTGGGAAATTCGAAGGGTATCGAGACTGTCCGAGTCTACGGGTTTCCTTCCTATTTAACGAAGGGGTCACTTGAGAATGTCTTTGAGACTCAAGGAAATTAGACTGTCCAAGTCTAGAGTTTTATCTTTTGTACTATGCTTTGAGAAACAGTAGTAGACTCTTTGAAAGGACTGTTCTATGAAGATGACTAGGTTCTGTTCCTATACCTCTAGGAGGTCGTCGGGACAATTTGAACAAAGCCCAAGAAGAGGCTGGAAACTTTTAAGAAGCCGATCGGTCCTTGTACGAAGCTCAAGAGGAGGCTATCATTCCCGGAGGAAGAATCATTATACGAAGCCTAAGAGGAGGCGGTGAATACTTCTAAGAAGCCGACGGGTCCTTGTACTAAGCCCAAGAGGAGGCGGGTTGCTTTTAGGAAGCCTGTGGGTCCTTGTATGATGCCCAAGAGGAGGCCGATGCTTTTAAGAAGCCCGTGGGTCCCCAAACCCCGAGAAATTCAAGGAAAGCTATTCACAAGGAATAGATCAAGTCAGGAACGTTCGAGAATTTGGAAGAAACTCAAAGATGCCATTCACGGAGAATAAATTCATCTCTGGGAGTAGAGTTTCTTGACAATTCCTAATGAGGACAGCCGAAGAGAAGACTGTATCTGGTGATCCTATTGGGGATCTAGTTGTCTATTTCTATGAATAAACGAAACGGCGTCACCTAGTTCTAGACGTAGTTGCTGGGGAAACTCGAAATATCTATACTATTATTACACAGTTGATATGAGTTTATGAAAGAAGACTTACAGTGAAACAGCCCCACAATACAGTTATATGTATATGAAAGCGGTAAATGAAAGTAATAACAACTTACTCGGTTGTAGAGCTGCCATGCTGTTTGGTTAGTTGTTCAACAAAGAAAGATTGAAAACAACAGTATATTTAAAATCAAAGGAGAAAGTGCTTTGAAAAAGAAAGATTTGGGGCTTACAGCTCAAGGAGAGGCCCAGGGTTTTATCAGTGAGCGCACTGTTTGAATTTTGTAGAGAGGGACTTATACAAGTGACTGAGGCCCAAAAAGGTTTTCTGTACAAAGGGATGGGTCTTACACTCTCTCAAGAGGCCCAAAAGGTTTAAAGAAAAAGAGTGGGGCTTATAACACGAGGGTAGGCCCAATTGATTTTTCCGTTTAAAATGGCGATCGCGCCGAGATTTTCTTTTAACGCGAAGGGGCTTATACAATATCTGAGGCCCAAATGATTTTGGTAAAAAGGGGGTTGGGTCTTACACTCTATTAGAGGCCCAAAGATTTTGAATGGGTCTTACTACTCGAGGGTAGGCCCAGTTGGTTAATTTTAAACTGGCGACAATCGCGTCGTTTATTCGGAAATGTACAGTGGGACTTATACAACGAATGAGGCCCAAAAAGTTTTCTGTACAAGAGGGTTGGGTCTTACACTCTAATAGAGGCCCAAAGAGTTTTAAGAAAATAAATGGGTCTTACTACTCGAGGGTAGGCCCAGAAGGTTATTTTTCAAAAGGTGACGATCGCGCCGTTTGTTTTTTGACGGTATCGGGACTTATACAATACACTGAGGCCCAAAAATGATTTGGTCAAAAAAAGGATTGGGTCTTACACTCTATTAGAGGCCCAAAGTGTTTTGAAAATGATTTATGAGGGTTGAATTAATCCAAAAACCCTAATTTGTTTTAAAAAATGTGTTTTAATTGAATAAAAATTCAATTAAAATGATCAAAATTGTTTAACATAGGAAAATCAAATTGTGATCTTGGATTAATGCTTCAAAAATTAAGTATTGACCTACAAAATAATTAGAAAGCATTAAAAGTTGCAAAATCAAGGTGGAAAAAATATTTTAAATGTCAAAAACAATTAAAACATTAATTCTTTGTAAAAATATCAATTATACAAAATAATTAATATTTTTGGGATTTTTTGGGAAAATTAAATATTTTAACATTTTTGTGAATTATTAAAAAAAGAATCAACTCAAAATCATTAAAACTCAGAGAGAAATTAATTTTTGAATCAATTAAATAAAATCACAAAATTCAAATATTCAAATATTGGAAAATGGCGCCAAAAACAAAGCCAAGAACACACACGTTTTTCAGTTTTGCCCAGATTTGCATTTTCTCTCCAATCTCACTGAATACTTAATCATATCATGCAATCCACATACCAATCAACTCGTTTCAACCTCACGATCATGTCTATGGTATTTAATTTCATTTAAATTAAACATATAACAAGAAATCATGAAAAATCCTCAAGAACCCTAATTTTTGCATGAAGGCTGGGATTTTTGATACACGATTCAAACAATGCAATTAATTGAGGGGAAACATTCCATGCATGATTATGAACATATGGCCAAATTATTGTGCAGCAAAAATTGCATGGATCATAGAGTTAGAAGAGCTCATGCTTACCACTTGCAGCTGGAATAGATTGAAATGGTTTGGAGCTGAAGATGGTACCTCAACTGCAAAACTGTCAAGAACTTGAGCAATTGGCTGGTGATTTTGTGAAATCTGTGTTCCAGATGTTATGTGAGTGTTTGGATCACTTCTATATGATGTATGTGAGGGGTGTGTGTGATTGGTTTGATTGGAAAAGCTCCCAAACTCAAAACCCGATAGTGACTTGCCTTAGAAGGCAAAATTGGAGTGAAAGAAGAGATTTTGAGGAAAACATCTGTTTGATGGCATTGGTGTACTCAAACTGATCACAATTGAGCTCTATTTATAGTAGAGCAAGTTTGTTTTGCAAGGAATAGTGAATGGCAACTGCTGAGTAAGTTTGTTCAATGTTGGCCAATGGAAATGCAAGTCTCCTCTAGCCATTGACTAGAGGTTAGGGCACAGGCTGCTGGTTCCCTTGGTCTTCGATAAGTCTTGACTGAATTCAGTTGAGAATGGCTCAGTCCATGCCACCTTGATGCTTCCATTGAATGCTCCAATCCAAAATTGGAGTCTTGTCCCTATTTTGGCAATTCTAGGTTCAACATGCTATTTCTTGTTCCAAAGACTTTGGAGGCTTGGCTCAGTGATTGTCCCCTTTAGATTCAGTCCTCAGATGTGTCCAAAGTGATGACAAGGCTTGGAATTGGCTGATTTTAGCAAATCGGCCAAAAGTGAAAAAATCTGCCTTGCCTTGGCAGATTTCAGCAAGGCATCTTGCCAATGTCATATCTCATAGCTCAAATTGAATTTGGTAATGTTCTTGGCCATTTTGGAAAGCCCTTACATGATACAATAACTGTTTGAACATGTTTGGTTTTGATATCTTTTGAATCCAAGTGAAAAATCCCCCTACATTTGGCAAAAAGTAAGGTAAAATCTGACTTAGTGAAATTTTCACTAAGTGTTGGAACAAAGTGACTTTTCTTGATTTTGATCACTCCATAACTCAAAATCCATGAGGAATTTGGACATAGGTCAGTATGAAGCTTTTGTAGAGGGCAATGAGATCTACAAATCAAGCTTTGAATAGGGAACAATTGCCTTGTGGTTTAGGAGTTATGGTCCTCCAAAGTTGGCACATTAGTGTCACTTTTTCCATAACTTAGAAATTTTTCTAAGTTTTTATGGTTACCCCTTTTACAAGTTATCCCACTTTCTTTGATTTTTCTTGATGAATGATGATTCAAATCATACATTAACATCATTTTAGGGTTAAAAATCCATTTTGGTGAAAAATCTCAAAAAGTCAAAGTTGACTTTTGTGCAAAGTTGACTTTTTATCAGATGAATTCCAAACTATGCAATTCTTCATGAAATCATGTCCTTGACCTAAATCAAACTTGATGGACATGTTCCATGGGTGTCATAGGGTATATTGAATCATGTATTAGGGTTTGGGAGCATGTCCTAGTCAAAAGTCAAAGTTACAGTTGACTTTCCTCGCGAAACCCTAATTGTGGTGCAGATGAAATTGAGACTTGTTACTCAAGCTTCTTGGATTAATCCATTGTTGCAAATGGATCAATATAGTATATTAGAGACCCTCAAATCATGTCTTGAGGTCTTGGCTCATGATTTGTCCCAAAAGTCAACTTAAGGGTGAATTAGGTCAAGAAACCCTAATTCCTGATTTTTGATGAATGCATCCCCTGAGGTCAAATTGACTTGATGATTGGGTCCATAGGGTTCCATGAAGTATATTAGGTTATGTTTTGGATCATTGGCTTGTGCCCAGATGAAAAATTTCCATCTGGAGGCCCTGGTCGACCAAAACCCTAATTTGGTGATACTGTCGATCTTGAGACTTGATCCACCTAGAAGGGAGCAGCCTTGTGCTTGATCCTTGAAGTGGGAGTCCTTTTGATCCATTGTGGATGTTTGAGAGGTTAGACAAGTTGAAGATCATGTCATTCCTTGATTGATCCTTTGTCTAATAACTCTAAGAGGGCTTGAAACCCTAATTCTTGATGGTAGTGAACGCTCAACAATCCTTGAGGAGATTGATGAGGAATGAAGGTACATCTATATTATGATGATGATTTTCACAATGATGGGAAATCTAAGTGGTCAAAATTTGGGGTATGACACAAGGACATGATTTCCTAAAGGATTGCACAGTTTGGAATTCATCTGATAAAAAGTCAAATGTGCACAAAAGTCAACTTTGACTTTTTGAGATTTTTCATAAAAATGGTTTTTTAACCCTAAAATGATGTTAATGTATGATTGGAATCATCATTCATCAAGAAAAATCAAGAAAAGTGGGATAACTTGAAAAAGGGGTAACCATAAAAAGCTTAGAAATTTCTAAGTTATGGAACAAAGTGGCTAGGGTACTAACTTTGGAGGATCATAACTCCTAAACCACAAGGCCAGTTTCCCCATCCAAAGCTGGATTTGTAGCCCTCATGGCCCTCTACAAAAGCTTCAACTACACCTCATTCTAATTCATCATGGATTTTGAGTTATGGAATGATCAAAATGGCTGAAAACATGAAATGCCACTTTTTCCAACACTTAGTGAAATTTTCACTAAGTCAGAATCTGCCTTCACTTTTTTCCAAATGTAGGGGGATTTTTCACTTGGATTCAAAAGGTATCAAAATCAATTATGATCAAACAGTTATTGAATCATATGAGGGCTTTCCAAAATAGCCAAGAACATCACCAAATTCCACTTGAGTCATGAGATATGACAATGGCAATATGCCTTGCTGAAAACTGCCAAGGCTAGGCAAAATTTTGCACTTTTGCTCGATTTGGAAAAATCAGATAATTCCAAGCCTTGTCATCACTTTGGACACATCTGAGGATCAAATCTAAAGGGAACAAACACTGATCCAAGCCTCCAAAGTCTTTGGAACAAGAAGTAGCATGCCAAACCTAGAAATCCCTAAAAGAGGGACAAGACTCCAATTTTGGATTGGAGCATTTAATGGATGCTTAGAGGTGGCATGGACTGACACATTTGCAACTAAATTCAGTCAAGAATGATCCAACAACTAGGGAACCAAAGGCCTGTGCCCTAACCTCTAGTCAATGGCTAGAGGAGACTTGGCTTCCCATTGATCAACATTGGCCAAACCTCTGATGTGGTTGCCATTCACTATTGATCCCAAAACAAACTTGCTCTACTATAAATAGAGCTCATTTGTGCTCAGTTTGAGTACACCAAAGCCATCAAACAGATGCTTTCCTCAAAATCCCTCTCTTTAGGCCAAAATGCCTTCTTTAGCAAGGTAACTCTGAGTTTTTGAGTTAGAGAGCATTTCCACCTCAACTCATAATCCTAACACATCCAATATATCATATTTAAGCTGTCCAAACTCCCACAAGTGACCTGTAATCCTTAAATCACAAAGTCACCTCTCAAAACCTCAAAATAGGCCTTTTGTGCATTTTTCAAGCCATGTCTTGATTTAGTCACTTTCCAAACCAGATAAAACCTCAAACACACTCCAAATATCATCCTTGAACTGTCCCAAATGGTTACCCCCATCTGGAACACCATTTGAGAGAGTTGCTATTTTGGCCATTTTAACCCCTTTTGCAAGAAAGGGCCAGTTTGTGTTTTTGCAGGTTCTAGCTGATTCCACTCATCCTAAAAGCTTCTAAGGGATCATTTGAGGGTGTCCAAAGTATCAAATCATTTCTGGAACAAGTGACTTGGCAGATTGCACAGAAAACTCCAAAAGCTCAAAAAAGGGTGAGTATCATGACTTGAACTTCCCAAAATATGCATTGCTTTGAGGTCTACTCATTATGCACATCTTATACATGTTATATATGTTATGTTTGAACCAATTCATCATGTAATTCATGCCTGTACCAAAGTGTAGCATAGAAAATGCAATTATAAGCCTATTTCAAAACCACCATCGGATTTTGAGGAGGGAGCATGATCTGAAAAAATTACCACCACCATTGGATTCCTTGTGAAATTCTAGGCCAGATACATATAAATTTTGTCCCCAACCATGGAGAAATGAGAAAGTTATGGACCTTCTCGTTTCTTGCCAAAACTTGCCTTGCCTTGCCTTGGCCAGACCTAGAAAACAAGGCAAGCCTTGTATATTTGTTGGTTTGTTTTAATCAACGGATGTATCACCACCCCAGTGGTAAGGCGCGCGCCCTATAACCTTGAGGTTGTGGGTTCAAACCCCACCCATGCCATTTTATGTTTTTTCACATTTTGCTATTTTTTCCAATATTTTCATGTTTTGTTAATTAATTGGAAAATTAACAACTCTTTCAATTTTAATTATTTTTGATTGGTTCTTTTTGTAAAAAATCACAAAAATGTTAAGATATTTTATTCCACAAAAAATTAAGTTTATATTAGTTATTTAATATAATTAGTATTTTTGTGAATAAATTCCTTTTTTAATTGTTTTTAAACATTTAAAAGTGAATGTTTACTTTGAAAATCAAAACCAAATGGGTTCTAAATCATCTTGTGATTAAAACCTAATTTTTCAAACCTAAACCAAAAATCACAAGTGGTTTATTCAAATTTATTTGGTATTTTTATTATTTTTATTTGATTTTCTTTAAATATTTACTTTTAAAGAAGATGAAATTAGGGTTTCTTTGATTTTCACTCTCACAAATCATTTTCAAACACTCATGGGACTCTAATAGAGTGTAAGACCCAATCCTTTGTAAATACAAACCTTTCTTGGGCCTCACTCATTGTATAAGTCCCATTGTATTTCAAAAGTTCGGCGCGATCATCGCCCGTTTAAAACAAACCATGGGCCTCTAATAGAGTGTAAGACCCAATCCCCTTTTAACCAAAATACTTTGGGCCTCAGACATTGTATAAGTCCCTCTGTGTTAAAAGAAAACTTCAGCGCGGTCGCCAGTTCAAAAATAAAACCTTGGGCCTCTCCTTGAGCTGTAAGCCCCACCACTTATATAAAAATAAACCTTTGGGCCTCTTGAGAGAGTGTAAGACCCATCCCTTTGTACAGAAAACCTTTCATGGGCCTAAGTCACTTGTATAAGTCTCTGTACAAAACGATAGTGCAATCACTGATAAAACCCTGGGTCTCTCCTTGAGCTGTAAGCCCCAACAATCTTTTCAAAGCACTTTCTTCTTTGATTTTGTAATATACTATTTTCAACTTTTCTTTGTTGAACAAACTAACAATACAGCATGGAAGCTCTACAACCGAGTAAGTGTTTACCCGCTTTCATTTACCGCTTTCATATGTATATAACTATACTGTGGGGCTGTTTCACTGTAAGTCTTCTTTCATAAACTCATATCAACTGTGTAATAATAGTATAGATATTTAGAGTTTCCCCGGCAACTACGTCTAGAATTAGGCAGAACCTCGTCTCCCGACGCTCTCCCGGATATTTCAACATAACCCAAACAGTAAAGAACTTTCTAGATAACTAGATCTAAGAAATTCCCTCCTTGAACAGTTCATATACAGAAGGACAATGTTCCATGTGAAACCCCTTTTGGAACTGTTCATCAGCCTCTTCTTGGGCTTAGTGCAAGGACCCACAGGCTTCCTAAAAGCATCCCCGCCTCCTCTTGGGCATTGTACAAGGACCCGTCGGCTTCTTAGAAGTTTTCACAGCCTCCTCTTAGGCTTCTTATAATGATTCTTCCTCCGGGAAGATAGCCTCCTCTTGGGCTTAGTACAAATTGTCCCTCGGCTTCTTAAAAGTTTCCAGCCTCCTCTTGGGCTTCGTACAAATTGTCCCGACGACCTCCTAGAGGTATAGGAACATAAATTAGTCATCTTAATAGAACAGTCTTTCAAAGAGCCTAGATCTCACTACTACTATTTCTTAAAGCATAGTACAAAAAGATAAAACCCGTAGACTCGGACAGTCTAAAGCTCCCTTGGATTCCCCGTTTCCTTAGAGAATAGGAAATAATCCCGATCCTCAGATCAAATCCATGAGTACAACCTTACCCATATAAGGACTGATTTTCTCTTTTAACCAACATGCCGGACCTGTCACTCAACTGAAACAGTTACCCTAGCCTCCTCTTGGGCTTTGTACAATGATCTTCCCCAGCGGAGCTAACCTTTTCACACTCTCTTGTTGAGTATAAAAGACCCTCTTATTGGGTCACAAACCTTTCAGCCTCCATCTCGGGCTTCGTACGAGATACAAAAACACTCTCTTGTTGAGTATAAAAGACTCTCTTATTGAGTCAATCATCTTTAGTCTCCATATCGGGCTTCATACGAGATACAAAACACTCTCTTATTGAGTATAAAAGACTCTCTTGTTAAGTCAATCTCCTTTTAGCCTCCATCTCGAGCATCGTACGAGATACAAAGCACTCTCTTGTTGAGTATAAAAGACTCTCTTGTTGAGTCAAACAACCTTTAGCTTCCGTCTTGGGCTTCGTACAAGACACTGAAATTCTGGTATGACAGAACCTAGATGTCCTATGACATGTCGAGACATCTGATCTGAACAAAACACATAGGCAATACATATAAACATTAAACACGATACTGAAAAGCTAAAAAGTAAAGTGCACATAAGAATTGTTTACCCAGTTCAGTCTAACAACCTACATCTGGGGGCTTACCAAGCCAGGAAGGAAGTCCACTATTAGCAGTATCAATTCATAGACCCTACAGCCAACACACCCATTGACGATCTACTCACTTAATAACTACCCAATGACCCTTCTACCTAAGTTCTCCCTAGATAAGAGACTCCATCTCTCTTCCAATCATCGCAATGATGTCTAGCAGTCAACACCTCAGCCACTGCATCAACAGCTTGATTTCCAACAGCTCTTCAATCACAGAAAAGTAGAAGACACACTTCAAAGAAACACAATCATCATTGTTTAAAAGCTCATAGATGATTGATAAATACAACTCAACTAAATAGTCCAACTCTAAGTGCAAAACAGTACCCGAGTGGCTCACAATTTCACACAAACCCTAATGATCTACATCTTGGACCCGTGCTTTTTCTAGGTTACAAGCATTCTATTTATAACTTATTCCCAACTGGATTTGGGCTTCAAATCACAGCATAACAGCTGCTACAAATCAGCAGAAACATCTGCTACATAATAGGTCTTCAATCAAATCCTTCCTAATTTATCTCCATAATTAGAAAGTCATTATTCTTCAATATTCTTCTTGAAACCTATAAAATAGCACCACATAGGATAACATAATATTCCCAGAAACATTCCTTACATTGGGCTTGGGCATTAGCAGATCTTAGTTTTAATTAATAATTAAAACTAATTATTCTCCAAATCTTTATGCATGAAAATAGCCAACCCTATTCTTCACAAACAGATTGCTTCCAAATAATATCACTCCAACATAATTTTACTCCCAGAATTACGCATGCAATCACTCAACACAAACACACAAAAGATTGCTAAAAATAGCGCAGCAAATAAAGCCTAAAACCAGAACTGGAAGTTCTGTCAACTGATGTCAGAACATCGTGTTTGACATCATGCACACAGTCTGCAATACTAATAAACACCACCAAAACTTCACCTGCAGAATGTTAGAGACAACATGTCAAGACATCAAGTAGAACATCTTGATGCAACACATTGTTTTACCAAAATTGCTGCCAATACAGAACCAACAAACTCCCCCTTTGGCAAATTTTGGGTCAAACAACTCCATATCAGAGATCCCTGCAGCAACCCACACAAACACAACTAACATTCTCAGAAAGCCAGAAACTCCCCCTCAAGCCAAGGAGCACAGAAAAACAAAGAAGAAAACCAGCATCTGCACACTAGAAAACCATCTACAAAACCATCTGCAAAACCAGCAAAACAACTACTACACTATTCTCCCCATTTTTAGCCATAATTAGACAAACTCCACTAGGAAACTTCCATAACAACCAAAACAAATAAGCAACTTTCAAAACAACTCCATAGAGAAGAGAGTACATTAATACATACCAAGCACAAAAAGTTCCAAAGGCAAACTCTGAATCATCCAACCAACATAATCAGAACAGAACAAATTATTTTACATCCTTGGGAGACTGGTTCAAATACGAAATCCAGACACAATAGCTGAACAAACCTACTTCTCTCCCCCTTTTTAGCCAAAAATTGACAAACATTAGGGTAAATGTACACTTCTGGTTCAATCCATTGACACACCAGGTCTAAACTGTCATGTCCGCCATGAACTTCACCAGTAACACAATGTCACGACATCTTGTCTGACATAACACCCTCACCAGAGCCACAAACAATCTTGATAAACAACTGCACTACTTCAACAACAAAAGTTCAACTCCCCCTATCTAAGATAACCAGTGCTCCTTTGCAAGAAGAACACCTTAAATGAATGGAAAACATAAGACTTATCTTCAGGTCTTCAAGAGCGTACCCTCTGTTCAACATGTAATACCCCATTTTTAATTATTTAATCGTCTGGTTTTATTTTAATTGTTGGCCGTGTTTGGGGTGTATGTCTGAGTGCGTAGGGGGTAATGTTAGTAATGTGGAATTATTATTATTATTATTATTATTATTATTATTATTATTATTATTATTATTATTATGGTTGTTATTATTTAGTAAAATAAAATCTGATATAATTAAGTGGGTAATGGGAAAATAGATTTAATGAGGGCAGTTTAGTAATTAGAGATTAATTAGTGGAAATTGGTAAGGGTTTAGCATAATCAGAATTTTAGAGATAGAAAGAGAAAGGCTAATGAGAGGAAGAACAAGGGTGTGCTAGGGCTAAGATCTCCATCAAATTTTTGCAGAAATTAATCAAGAATTCGAGGTAAGGGGGAGAAACGGGTTTAATATTGGTGATACGAACATGATGGGGTAGTGGGGAGTCCTTAACCCCGTAGGAATTTGTATGTAAAATGTTGTGTTGATGATTTGTTGTATACATCTGATATGATGATGATATTGTGCATAAATCGATCTGTGTTAATATGATTTTTCTATTGTTGTTGCTGTTGTATGAGCATCTCTATTGTAGAATTGTTTTGACCCAAATTGGAAGAACAATTGGGAATCTAAGACCTAAAAGTCAGGTAGTAATAATAGGTGAAGTGATAAGATGAAATTATGAGTACTAAAACTGATGTAGAACCAATTTTAGGACCAATTTGGAGTGGAAATTGGGGAATCCCGTAGCAGAATTCAGTCTTGTGTGGGAATGGTGAATTTATATAATAGATATGGCCGTACGCGTATGGGGTGGGGTGATACGCGTATGGGCTGGGCAGGGCAAGGGCCATTACGCGTAAGGGGAGGCGAAAAGGAAGAATTGACACGACCCTCTGCCCATACGCGTAAGGGTACGCGTATGGTGGCAAGGCAATACGCGTATGGGAGTAGCCGTACGCGTAAGCAGATCTGGAAGTTGGATTTTGGAGGAAAAATGGGTCTCTGCCCATACGCGTATGAAGTTGGTCAGTACGCGTATGGTGGGGCGAGGCAGGACGCCTTACTCGTCTGGTATGCGCAGGAAGGGCGAGGGAGCTGGTCATTACGCGTATGACCCAGGTCAATACGCGTATGGACAGCGTGAGTGCAGGATTTTGCCGTTTCGCGATTTCTTTCCCGTTTTCGGGTCTGAATCGTTTTCTTTTGGTTTGAGAGGTTGGGAATAGATGCCAGACCTTGAGAAATATAAAATTGAAGACGAAAATAATTAATTTAATAATTTTAGGGAATTAATTAATTAATTAGTAATCGATTTGTGTTGTGTGAAGTAAATGTATGGTGTTGGATATTGGTGTGTAATTCAGGTGTGATCAGGAGGATCGTGAACATGTATGTATATGTTACTGTACATTTGTTTTAATATGCATTCTGTGTCATGCATTTCATGGTGATGGTGGGATGAATCATTGCTCAGGAGGAGTGTATGTGATTCATCCGTACTCCGATATGGAGAATGGTGGGAATAGATCATTGCTAAGTAGAGGTGTATATGATCTATCCGGGTTCGATTGAATGAACCGTGTTGTTGGTACCACATGCATTGTGTCCATAGTTATGTCGTATTGCATTTTGTTGTTATATGAAGTATTGTATGGTGATGGTTGTGACCAGTGGGTCTTGATTTTATGATTGTGCGTGAATACTACTTTTATCATGTATTTGTTCACCGTATATATTGAATTTGATTTCTCACCCCTTTCTTTGTTGTTGTGTCTGTGCTTCTTCGGAAGTACAGATAATCCAGGTACTTAGGTTGCTTGGATATGCGTGTTGCTTGTTCGAGTCTTAGGAGTGCTCTGATACGTAACACAGGGATATTTTGGGAGATTTTGTTATTTATTAAATTACTTGAGATTTTGTTACGTATCATTATTCTGTTGAACCTTCCTGGTGAACCACTAGTTGATGTGGAATTTTAATTGTTGTTGGCATGTGGCCGTGATTTAATTAAATGAATTATTTCCGCTGTTTTATTTTGATTAATAAAAGGAGTTTCGATGTTGGTTTTACAAATGTGGCATCCTACTTTATTGTTGGTGCAAAACTCTGATTATTTCATAGATTTATGTGTATTTTTCATAAATGGGAAAGTGGGGTGTTACAATTGGTATCAGAGCCGGTCGGTCCGTCCGACCAGGTGTTATAGTTGAGTTTGTCCTTAAAATAGGAGTTGATTTGGTGTTCTGACCTTATGTTTATTGTTGAACAGTATGGCAGGAAGCAATGATGCTGCTCTTGCTGCTGCTATGCAAGCCATGGCACAGGCTTTAGAGAACGCCAATCAGGCTAGAGGTGCTCAGTTTCGCGACTTAGCACAATTCCAGAGCAACAAGCCGCCTACTTATGAGGGAGGTATCTTGGATCCAGAGGCTGCACAGAAATGGCTGAAGGCTGTGGAGAAGATCTTCAGGACCATGGAATGTGTCATACCCCAAAATTTGACCACTAAGATTTCCCATCATTGTGCAAATCATCATCACAATATGGATGAACCATCATGCCTCAAGGGTTGTTGAGCATTCACTACAATCAAAATTAGGGTTTTAAGCCCTCTCAGAGCCTTAGACAAAGGATCAATCAAGAAATGACATGATCTTCAACTTGTCTAGCCTCTAACATGTCCACAATGGATCAAAAGGACTCCCACTTCAAGGATCAAGCACAAGGCTGCTCCCTTCTAGGTGGATCAAGTCTCAAGATCGACAGTGTCACCAAATTAGGGTTTTGGTCGACCAGGACCTCCAAATGGAAAATTTTCATCTGGGCACAAGCCAATGATCCAAAACATAACCTAATATACTTCATGGGACCTTATGGACCCAATCATCAAGTCAATTTTACCTCAGGGGATGCATTCATCAAAAATCAGGAATTAGGGTTTCTTGACCTAATTCACCCCTAGGTAGAATTTTAGGGCAAACCATGAGCCAAGACCTCAAGAGAGGGTTTGAGGGTCTCTAATGAACTGTATTGATCCATTTGGAACAATGGATTAATCCAAGAAGCTTGAGCAACAAGTCTCAATTTCATTTGCACCACAATTAGGGTTTCGCGAGGAAAATCAACTGTAACTTTGACTTTTGACCAGGACATGCTCCCAAGCCCTAAGACATGATTCAATATACCCTATGACACCCATGGAACATGTCCATCAAGTTTGATTTAGGTCAAGGACATGATTTCATGAAAAATTGCACAGTTTGTAATTCATCTGATAAAAAGTCAAATGTGCACAAAAGTCAACTTTGACTTTTTGAGATTTTTCACCAAAATGGATTTTTAACCCTAAAATGATGTTAATGTATGATTTGAATCATCATTCATCAAGAAAAATCAAAGCAAGTGGGATAACTTGTAAAAGGGGTAACCATAAAAACTTAGAAAAATTTCTAAGTTATGGAAATAGTGACACTAATGTGCCAAATTTGGAGGACCATAACTCCTAAACCACAAGGCCATTGTTCCCCATTCAAAACTTGATTTGTAGATCTCATTGCCCTCTACAAAAGCTTCATACTGACCTATGTCCAAATTCCTCATGGATTTTGAGTTATGGAGTGATCAAAATCAAGAAAAGTCACTTTGTTCCAACACTTAGTGAAAATTTCACTAAGTCAGATTTTACCCTACTTTTTGCCAAATGTAGGGGGATTTTTCACTCGGATTCAAAAGAGATCAAAACCAAACATGTTCAAACAGTTGTTGTATCATGTAAGGGCTTTCCAAAATGGCCAAGAACATTACCAAATTCAATTTGAGTCATGAGATATGACATTGGCAAGTTGCCTTGCTGAAATCTGCCAAGGCAAGGCAAATTTTTACACTTTTGGTCGATTTGCCAAAATCAGCCAAATCCAAATGCTCCTATCCACTTAGACACCTCTGAGGATTGAATCTAAAGGGGACAATCACTGAGCCAAGCCTCCAAAGTCTTTGGAACAAGAAATAACATGTTGAACCTAGAATTGTCAAAATAGGGACAAGACTCCAATTTTGGATTGGAGCATTCAATGGAAGCATCAAGGTGGCATGGACTGAGCCATTCTCAACTGAATTCAGTCAAGACTTATCCAAGACCAAGGGGACCAGCAGCCTGTGCCCTAACCTCTAGTCAATGGCTAGAGGAGACTTGGATTTTCATTTGCCAACATTGGCCAAACCTACTCAGCAGTTGCCATTCACTATTCCTTGCAAAACAAACTTGCTCTACTATAAATAGAGCTCAATTGTGATCATTT
The DNA here is from genome assembly GCA_022829125.1 of Lathyrus tuberosus. Taxonomy (NCBI): domain Eukaryota; kingdom Viridiplantae; phylum Streptophyta; class Magnoliopsida; order Fabales; family Fabaceae; genus Lathyrus; species Lathyrus tuberosus. Next base: position 3,423,134 of record JALAZF010000233.1, read on the forward strand.
TGAGTACACCAAAGCCATCAAACAGATTCTTTCCTCAAAATCTCTTCTTTCACTCCAATTTTGCCTTCTAAGGCAAGTCACTATCGGGTTTTGAGTTTGGGAGCTTTTCCAATCAAACCAATCACACACACACCTCACATACATCATATAGAAGTGATCCAAACACTCACATAACATCTGGAACACAGATTTCACAAAATCACCAGCCAATTGCTCAAGTTCTTGATAGTTTTGCAGTTGAGGTACCATCTTCAGCTCCAAACCATTTCAATCCATTCCAAGCATTCATACACACTCCATGGCACCTAGGGAAGCTATCCAGATCATTGGAACCTAGCTGTAACACCTCCAACACAAATCACGATCACCAGCTGCAAGTGGTAAGCATGAGCTCTTCTAACTCTATGATCCCTGCAATTTTTGCTGCACAATAATTTGGCCATATGTTCATAATCATGCATGGAATGTTTCCCCTCAATTAATTGCATTGTTTGAATCGTGTATAAAAAATCCTAGCCTTCATGCAGAAATTAGGGTTCTTGAGGATTTTTCGTGATTTCTTGTTATATGTTTAATTTAAATGAAATTAAATACCATAGACACGATCATGAGGTTGAAACGAGTTGATTGGTATGTGGATTGTATGACATGATTAAGTATTCAGTGAGATTGGAGAGAAAATGCAAATCTGGGCAAACCCAGAACACGCGCGTGTTCTTGGTGTGTTCTTGGCGCCATTTTTTGAAAATTCAAATATTTGAATTTTGTGATTTTATTTAATTGATTCAAAAATTAATTTCTCTCTGAGTTTTAATGATTTTGAGTTGATTTTTTTTTAATAATTCACAAAAATGTTAAAATATTCTATTTTCCCAAAATATCCCAAAAATATTATTTATTTTATATAATTGATATTTTTGCAAAGAATTAATGTTTAATTGTTTTTGACATTTAAAATATTTTTTCCACCTTGATTTTGCAACTTTTAATGCTTTCTAATTATTTTGTAGGTCAATACTTAATTTTTGAAGCATTAATCCAAGATCACAATTTGTTTTTCCTATGTTAAACAATTTTGATCATTTTAATTGAATTTTTATTCAATTAAAACACATTTTTGAAAACAAATTAGGGTTTTTGGATTAATTCAACCCTCATAAATCATTTTCAAAACTCTTTGGGCCTCTAATAGAGTGTAAGACCCAATCCTTTGTAAATACAAACCCATTTTGGGCCACACTTATTGTATAAGTCCCGTTGTATTTCAAAAAGTTCGACGCGATCATCGTCCGTCGAAAAAATCATCTGGGCCTCTCCTCGAGCTATAAGACCCACTTAAAATACTTTGGGTCTCTAATAGAGTGTAAGACCCAATCCTTTATTTGAACAAATCATTTTTGGGCCTCAGTGCATTGTATAAGTCCCGATACCGTCTAAAAACAAACGACGCGATCGTCTCCTTTTGAAAAATAACCTTCTGGGCATACCCTTGAGTAGTAAGACCCATTTATTTTCTTAAAACTCTTTGGGCCTCTATTAGAGTGTAAGACCCAACCCTCTTGTACAGAAAACTTTTTGGGCCTCATTCATTGTATAAGTCCCACTGTACATTTTCGAATAAACGACGCGATTGTCGCCAGTTTAAAATTAACCAACTGGGCCTCTCCTTGAGCTATAAGACCCATTCAAAATATTTGGGCCTCTAATAGAGTGTAAGACCCAACCCCCTTTTAACCAAAATCATTTGGGCCTCAGATATTGTATAAGCCCCTTCGCGTTAAAAGAAAATCTCGGTGCGATCGCCATTTCAAACGAAAAGTCAACTGGGCCTACCCTCGTGTTATAAGCCCCACTCTTTTTCTTTAAACCTTTTGGGCCTCTTGGGAGAGTGTAAGACCCATCCCTTTGTACAGAAAACCTTTTTGGGCCTCAGTCACTTGTATAAGTCCCTCTGTACAAAATTCAAACAGTGCGCTCACTGATAAAACCCTGGGCCTCTCCTTGAGCTGTAAGCCCCAAATCTTTCTTTTTCAAAGCACTTTATCCTTTGATTTTGAATATACTGTTGTTTTTAATCTTTCTTTGTTGAACAACTAACCAAACAGCATGGAAGCTGTACAACCGAGTAAGTGGTTATTGCTTTCATTTACCGCTTTCATATACATATAACTGTATTGTGGGGCTGTTTCACTGTAAGTCTTCTTTCATAAACTCATATCAACTGTGTAATAATAATATAGATATTTCGAGTTTCCCCGGCAACTACGTCTAGAACTAGGTGACGCCGTTTCGTTTATTCATAGAAATAGACAACTAGATCCCCAATAGGATCACTAGATACAGTCTTCTCTTCGGCTGTCCTCATTAGGAATTGTCAAGAAACTCTACTCCCAGAGATGAATGTATTCTCTGTGAATGGCATCTTTGAGTTTCTTCCAAATTCTCGAACTTTCCTGACTTGATCTATTCCTTGTGAATAGCTTGCCTTGAATTTCTCGGGGTTTGGGGACCCACGGGCTTCTTAAAAGCATCGGCCTCCTCTTGGGCATCGTACAAGGACCCACAGGCTTCCTAAAAGCATCCCCGCCTCCTCTTGGGCTTAGTACAAGGACCCTACAGCTTCTAAGAAGTATTCACAGCCTCCTCTTGGGCTTCGTAGAAGGACCGATCGGCTTCTTAAAAGTTTCCAGCCTCCTCTTGGGCTTCGTACAAATTGTCCCGACGACCTCCTAGAGGTATAGGAACAGAAATTAGTGATCTGCATAGAACAGTCCTTTCAAAGAGTCTATTACTGTTTCTCAAAGCATGGTACAAAAGATGAAACTCTAGAGACGGACAGTCTAATCTCCTTGAGTTTTCCAGACATTCTCAAGTGACCCCTTCGTTAAATAGGAAGAAAACCCGTAGACTCGGACAGTCTCAATACCCTTCGGATTTCCCAATTCCTTAAAGAACAGGAATATCCCGGATCCTCGAATCAAATCCTCGAGTACAGTGTTGCTCATATAAGAACTGATTTTCTCTTTAAAATCAGTATACTGGACCTGTCACTCAACTGAAACAGTAACCATAGCCTCCTCTTAGGCTTTGTATAAATGATCCTTCTCCAGTTACATTAGCCTCTCTCTTGGGATTTATACAATGATTCTCCCCAGCGGAGTCAAACAACGTTTAGCCTCTCTCTCGGGCTTTGTACATAAAGAGACTCCCTCGTTGAGTCAATCACCCTTTTGCCTCCATCTCGGGCTTTATACGAGACACAAAAAAGGTTCTTATTGAGCCAAACAAATTTTAGACTCCATCTCGGGCTTCGTACGAGATACAAAAAAACTCTCTTTTTAAGTCAAGTAGCCTTCATCTCGGGCTTTATACGAGATACCAAAAGACTCCATCGTCGAGTCAAAACCTTTTAGCCTCTCTCTCGGGCTTTGTACGAGACACATATTAGCCTCCTCTTAGGCTTTGTATAAGAAAACCACTGGTTGGTCCAATCAACCTTTTACCATCAAAGTTGTGCCTCGTTCACAGTACACAAACTTCAACAACTCTTTCCCCTTCATCTAATTGCTGTAAGCGGCAAGCCTCTGGATCATCTACATCCATGCCAATGTCCCTCTTTTAGTATGAGAAATTCCTAAGGAAAGGTGGCATTGCTCTAAACTGAGTTAAAGTCTTCTCCTTCAGGTTAAAATCCCCTATAAAGGAAATTATGGCATTGCCGGATTCACAAATCCCGGTTAAAGTAATCCTCCTTTACAGTCAGTCACCCAACAGTTATGACAAACAGACCCCTTTAGAGATGACAAATTCTCTCTAAGGTCAACACTTTTAGCTTCACATCTTGGGCTTTGAACAAGATAAAAACTACTTTCAGCTTCACATCTTGGGCTTTGAACAAGATACAAATAGACTCTCTAGCTTCACGTCTTGGGCTTTGAACAAGACACCAAAACAACCATTTCCTCCCATAGAATAGGAGGAACTACGATCACTCTGATTTCCCTGTTTCGGTAAACGGGAATACGTAGGCATAAGATTGAAAGAAAAAATCTTAGCGAGCACACTAAACAAAAACCCAAAATCCCATACTCTCATGCATTTGTCCTAACATCCTAACCGATAGCCTAAAGCACCCCTCGTCAACAAAATAACCTAGGAGAAACCCTGAATCTTTGTAGCATCTGTAAACCAACAGTTTTGACTATTTAATCTCAGTATGCAAGCAGGGTTAATTGGAGACATCTATTTCCCTTCCTTCATCAGCTTTAATAGGATAAAAAATGAATCGAGCTGTAGTACCAGAGCGATCGTGCTTCGCAACCACATCCAAAAATCACTCGCTACAGAATGCAGTGATGTTCAGAAGGTACGGTTTGGTACGCATATGCTGGAAGGAGAGGCTGAGGCTTGGTGGCACCATAGTCGTCAGAGATTGGAAGCTACAGGTACCGAGATTACTTGGGCTGTGTTTCAAGCTGAGTTTTTGGAAAAATATTTTCCGGAAGACATTCGTAGTGCAAAAGAGGTTGAATTTTTGGAGCTGAAACAGGGTGATAAGACAGTTGCAGAGTATGCCGCTAAGTTTGAGGAGTTGGTTCAGTATTGTGCCCATTACAATACTGAAGAAGCGATGACTTCGAAGTGTTTGAAGTTTGAGAACGGGCTGCGTCCCGAGATCAAATTGGGTATTGGTTGTCAGAAGATAAGAAACTATCCAGAGCTGGTGAGCAGAAGCAGAATTTATGATAATGATAACAGAGCCAGAATTGCTCATTACAAAGCTGTGAATGAGAAGAAGGGTAAGCAGAGATTTAGAGGTACTCCTTACAGTGCTCCAGCTGATAAAGGGAAACAGAAAACTGATGTGGGGAAGAAACCAAAGGAGAAGGGAGCAGGTGCTGATACTCTCAAGTGCTTCAGATGTGGTGGCGCGGGTCACCGTGCTAAAAACTGTCAGAATGAGGTGAAGAAGTGTTTCAAGTGTGGCAAAGCAGGTCATGTTATAGCTGATTGCAGAGCCACTATGCCTACTTGTTATAATTGTGGAGAGAAGGGTCACATCAGCACTCATTATGAGAAGCCGAAGAAGTCTCAGGCGTCTCAAACTGGTGGGAAAGTGTTTGCCTTGGTGGGAGCCCAATCCACTGAGGAGGAGCGTTTCGTCAAAGGTACTTGCTTTATTAATGATGTTCCTTTGATTGCTATCATTGACACGGGTGCAACACACTAGTTTATTTCTGTTGACTGTGTGAAGAGATTAGGGATTGTGCCATCTACTCTAGAGCAGAGGATAACGATTGAAACTCCATCTATTGGTTCCGTGGTTACTTCTTTGGTGTGTTTGAAGTGTCCGCTGACCATGTTTGGTAGAGATTTCAGAGTGGACTTGATTTGTTTGTCACTCGGTAATCTTGATGTTATTTTGGGAATGAACTGGTTGGAGTTCAACCGGGTGTATATTGATTGCTTCAGGAAGACGTTACTGTTTCTTACTCCTGAAGAGGAAGCATTAGCAGATTCACTATCCAGCAAGGAGTTGAGGGCGTTGTTGGAGGACGAAGCGAAGCTGTTTGCTGTGTTTGCTTCGTTATCTGTTGAAAGCAAGACTTCAGTTAATGAATTACCGGTAGTGAATGAATTTCCTAAAGTATTTCCAGATGACATCACGGAATTTCCGCCGACAAGGGAAGTTGAATTCGCTATTGATCTTGTACCGGGTACCAGACCTATCTCTATGGCACCGTACAGGATGTCTGCATCAGAATTCGCAGAGTTGAAATCTCAGGTCAGGGAATTGCTCGATAAGAAGTTTATTAGACCAAGTGTGTCGCCGTGGGGAGCTCCAGTGTTGTTGGTGAAAAAGAAGGATGGTAGTATGCGTCTGTGCATTGATTACCGTCAGTTGAATAAAGTGACCATTAAGAATAAGTATCCACTTCCGAGGATTGATGACTTAATGGATCGGCTGGTAGGAGCTCGTGTTTTCAGCAAATTAATCTGAGGTCAGGTTACCATCAGATTAGAGTAAAGGAAGGTGATATTCAGAAGACTGCTTTCAGAACTCGCTACGGATATTACGAATATGCAGTGATGCCTTTCGGAGTGTCTAACGCACCGGGTATATTTATGGAATATATAAATCGTATTTTCCATTCTTATCTGGATCAGTTTATTGTGGTATTTATTAATGATATACGGATTTATTCCAAGTCTGACGAAGAGCATGCAGGTCACTTGAGAATTGTATTGCAAGTATTGAAAGATAATAAACTGTTTACAAAGTTCTCGAAGTGTGAATTCTGGTTGAAGACTGTGAGTTTCTTGGGTCATGTTATTTCTGGTGATGGTATAGCGGTGGATCCCTCTAAAGTAAGTGCATTACTTCAGTGGGAAACTCTAAAGACAGCAACGGAGATTAGAAGCTTTCTGGGTCTGGCAGGTTACTATAGAAGATTCATTGAAGGGTTTTCTAAATTGGTGTTGCCATTGACTCAGTTAACCAGGAAGAATCAAGCTTTTGTCTGGGATGCTGCCTGTGAGGAGAGTTTTGAGGAACTGAAGAAGAAATTAACTACAACACTAGTGTTAATTTTACCAAGTCCAAATGATTCTTTCGTAGTGTATTGTCATGCGTCTAAGATGGGATTAGGCAGTGTGTTGATGCAAGGTGGCAAGGTAGTGGCTTATGCTTCAAGACAGTTAAGGGTGCATGAGAGAAACTATCCTACTCATGATCTGGAATTAGCTGCAGTGGTGTTCGTGTTAAAAATCTGGAGACATTATTTGTATGGATCAAGATTTAAAGTATTCAATGATCACAAGAGTCTGAAGTATCTATTCGATCAGAAAGAATTGAATATGAGGCAGAGAAGGTGGTTAGAGTTCTTAAAGGATTATGATTTCAATTTGAGTTACCATCCGGGAAAAGCTAATGTTGTGGCAGATGCTCTGAGTTGGAAGATAATCCATATGTCAGCGTTAATGGCGAAGGAAATGGAATTGATTGAACAGTTCAGAGATTTGAGTATGGTTTGTGAAACTACACCGGGAAGTATCAGATTGGGTATGCTGAAAGTGAATAATGACTTTTTGGATGTAATTAAGGAAAATCAGAAACTGGATGTGAGATTAGTGGACTTGATGCCTACAGGAGGAGATGATCCGGATAGCAACTTCAAAGTGGATAATGTTGGTGTGTTGAGATTCCGGGGCAAAATTTGTGTACCAGATAATGAGGAATTGAAAAAGGCAATCTTGGAAGAAAGTCATCGAAGTAGCTTGAGTATTCATCCGGGAGCTACAAAGATGTACCATGATTTGAAGAAGTTATTTTGGTGGTCCGGTATGAAGAGGGACATAGCCCAGTTTGTCTACGCTTGTTTGACATGTCAGAAGTCAAAAGTAGAGCACCAGAAGCCTTCGGGATTGATGCAACCGTTAGAGATTCCTGAATGGAAATGGGACAGTATTGCTATGGATTTTGTGACTGGTTTGCCGAATACGGCGAGGGGCTTTGATGCTATTTGGGTAGTGGTGGATCGACTTACGAAGTCCGCACATTTTATACCAATTAACATCAGTTTTCTGTTGACAAAGCTGGAGGAGATTTATATCAGGATAATTGTGAAGTTACATGGTGTTCCGTCGAGCATAGTGTCGGATAGAGATCTGAGGTTTACTTCAGAATTTTGGAGGAGTCTGTAGGAAGCCTTGGGTTCTAAGTTAAAGTTGAGCTCGGCTTATCATCCATAGACCGATGGTCAATCAGAGAGGACTATTCAGTCGTTGGAGGATTTGCTGAGAGCCTGTGTATTGGAAAAAGGTGGTGCGTGGGATACTCATTTGCCGTTGATTGAGTTCACGTATAATAACAGTCACCATTCTAGCATTGGAATGGCGCCTTTTGAAGCTTTGTATGGTAGGAGGTGTAGGACATCTCTGTGTTGGTATGAGACAGGTGAGAATGTGGTGCTTGGACCAGAAATTGTGCAACAGACTACTGAGATGATTCAAATGATTCGTGAAAAGATGAAGGCGTCTCAGAGTAGGCAGAAAAGTTATCATGATAATCGGAAGAAAGATTTGGAATTCAGTGAAGGTGATCATGTGTTCCTGAGAGTTAACCCAGTGACCGGTGTGAGACGTGCATTAAAATCGAAGAAGTTGGACCCTAAGTTTATTGGACCGTATCAGATCTTGCAGAGAGTTGGTGCAGTTGCTTACAGAGTGGCGTTGCCACCGGAACTTTTGAACTTGCATGATGTGTTTCACGTGTCGCAACTTCGGAAGTATGTTTCAGATCCGTCTCATGTTATTCAGAGGGATGAAGTGCAAATCAGGGAGAATCTTACAGTGGAGACGATGCCTTTAAGGATCAAGGATCGCAAGATGAAGCAACTCAGAGGAAAGGAGATACCTCTGGTAAGAGTAGCTTGGGGAGGAGCTGCTGGCGGAAGTGTGACCTGGGAATTGGAGAGCAGGATGCGGGAGTCGTATCCAAAACTGTTTCCATCAGGTAAATTTTCGAGGACGAAAATAATTTAAGTGGGGGAGAGTTGTAACACCCCATTTTTAATTATTTAATCATCTGGTTTTATTTTAATTATTGGTCGTGTTTGGGGTGTATGTCTGAGTGCGTAGGGGGTAATGTTAGTAATGTGGAATTATTATTATTATTATTATTATTATTATTATTATTATTATTATTATTATGGTTGTTATTATTTAGTAAAATAAAATCTGATATAATTAAGTGGATAATGGGAAAATAGATTTAATGAGGGCAGTTTAGTAATTAGAGATTAATTAGTGGAAATTGGTAAGGGTTTAGCATAATCAGAATTTTAGAGATAGAAAGAGAAAGGCTAAGGAGAGGAAGAACAAGGGTGTGCTAGGGCTAAGATCTCCATCAGATTTTCGCAGAAATTAATCAAGAATTCGAGGTAAGGGGGAGAAACGAGTTTAATATTGGTGATACGAACATGATGGGATAATGGGGAGTCCTTAACCCCGTAGGAATTTGTATGCAAAATGTTGTGTTGATGATTTGTTGTATATGTCTGATATGATGATGAGATTGTGCATGAATCGATCTGTGTTAATATGATTTTTCTGTTGTTGTTGCTGTTGTATGAGCATCTCTGTTGTAGAATTGTTTTGACCCAAATTGGAAGAACAATTGGGAATCTAAGACCTAAAAGTCAGGTAGTAATAATAAGTGAAGTGATAAGATGAAATTATGAGTGCTAAAACTGATGTAGAACCAATTTTAGGACCAATTTGGAGTGGAAATTGGGGAATCCCGTAGCAGAATTCAGTCTTGTGTGGGAATGGTGAATTTGCATAATAGATCTGGCCGTATGCGTATGGGGTGGGGTGATACGCGTATGGGTTGGGCAGGGCAAGGGCCATTACGCGTAAGGGGAGGCCAAAAGGAAGAATTGACATGGCCCTCTGCCCATACGCGTAAGGGTACGCGTATAGTGGCAAGGCAATACGCGTATGGGAGTAGCCGTAAGCGTAAGCAGACCTGGAAGTAGGATTTTGGAGGAAAAATGGGTCTCTGCCCATACGCGTATGAAGCAGGTCAGTACGCGTATGGTGGGGTGAGGCAGGACACCTTACGCGTCTGGTACGCGCAGGAAGGGCTAGGGAGCTGGTCATTACGCGTATGACCCAGGTCAATACGCGTATGGACAACGTGAGTGCAGAATTTTGCCGTTTTGCGATTTCTTTCCCGTTTTCGCGTCTGAATCGGTTTCTTTTGGTTTGAGAGGTTGGGAATAGATGCCAGACCTTGAGAAATATAAAATTGAAGACGAAAATAATTAATTTAATAATTTTAGGGAATTAATTAATTAATTAGTAATCGATTTGTGTTGTGTGAAGTAAATGTATGGTGTTGGATATTAGTGTGTAATTCAGGTGTTATCAGGAGGATCGTGAACATGTATGTATATCTTACTGTACATGTGTTTTAATATGCATTCTGTGTCATGCATTTCATGGTGATGGTGGGATGAATCATTGCTCAGGAAGAGTGTATGTGATTCATCCGTACTCCGATATGGAGAATGGTGGGGATAGATCATTGCCAAGTAGAGGTGTATGTGATCTATCTGGGTTCGATTGAATGAACCGTGTTGTTGGTACCACATGCATTGTGTCCATAGTTATGTCGCATTGCATTTTGTTGTTATATGAAGTATTGTATGGTGATGGTTGTGACCAGTGGGTCTTGATTTTATGATTGTGCGTGAATACTACTTTTATCATGTATTTGTTCACCGTATATATTGAATGTGATTTCTCACCCCTTTCTTTGTTGTTGTGTCTGTGCTTCTTCGGAAGTACAGATAATCTAGGTACTTAGGTTGCTTGGATATGCGTGTTGCTTGTTCAAGTCTTAGGAGTGCTCTGATACGTAACACGGGGATATTTTGGGAGATTTTGTTATTTATCAAATTACTTGAGATTTTGTTACGTATCATTATTCTGTTGAACCTTCCTGGTGAACCACTAGTTGATGTGGAATTTTAATTGTTGTTGGCATGTGGCTGTGATTTAATTAAATGAATTATTTCCGCTATTTTATTTCAATTAATAAAACGAGTTTCAATGTTGGTTTTATAAATGTGGCATCCTACTTTATTGTTGGTGCAAAACTCTAATTATTTCATAGATTTATGTGTATTTTTCATAAATGGGAAAGTGGGGTGTTACACAACACACCTACTGAACGCATTCACTTAATGCTTGATCCTCAAACAACACTAGTACATTTAACTGAAAGAAGTTGCTCCTTCAACAAGAAACACCACAAAATCACCAATGATATCTCATGACACCTTTATGATCGTATAGTAAGAAAGTACCAGGATCACATCCTTGTACTACAACCAACAAACTCTTGGATTGAGTCCAAAATCACCATTGATCCCTCTCATCCAGAAACCATCCATACCCTGTACAAATCCACCTTGAATTCTACAGCCATAGACATTCTTGTTCCTTGAGATACAATACAATTGAATCAGGAATGCTTCACACAATCATCCACAAGTTCTGAAGCACAAACACACTGCCTTCCACTACGCTCTAAGTAAAGTCCTCATACTTTGAATTAATAACACACACCAAGACAAGTGTGACATCTCCCATCAACAAAGACCCCTACAAAGTTCTTCCAAAAACTGCAGAAAAAAATACATTCTCCCAGACACAAACAAAATTGTCCTTCAAACTCCTCCTCAGAAGCATGTGTGCACATGATTCAAACAATTAGCTTCACATGACTAGAACCATACATGTCCTATTAAGAACACACCAAAACGCCATCCAGCAGAAGAATGTCATAGCATGTTATCTGACATTATATCCTCATAAGAGGCAACCAAACTCCACAAGCTTGATCAACATGCAAGCTTCATAATATATGCACCTTTGCAGCAAAATCCATAGACAAGTACTCCCCCTGTCATGGATAACTAATGCTCTAGATGGAGATTAATATTTGAGCACCAGATCTTCACACATTTGCTGAGCACATTCACATACAGTACTCTCACTCCTAGAGAACACATCCAATTATCCTGACTGGTTTGACACTCTTCTTTCGCACACATCAGGCATCTGCTGATTCTTCTTCATGACAAACCATCATGACAACCATTCACACCACACAATCATTCCAGATTAGGTCAGAGTCTTGACCTTTCACTCTACCCTGAGTTAAACAAACTTCCTTGGCTGAGGAAGCAAAGAACTGAAATGATGTTTCAACATCAGTTTCGACATCAGTCTAAATCACATGGATTTAAACATTTACTATAGCTTTGGAGACAGCAACCATAGTAATCCACGCACATCTCTTGCAAGGGACATAAGAGGATCAACCATCAGTAGCTGACCAACCTTCAAAACCAGATCATACACACATGCAGGAACCTGCATACTCTACATCTCAAGAATCTTCTTCTCAAACTCTAATGTTCAGACCTCCTATCTGACTTTGAGATGTTGGATTCCATCCTTCTGTACCTAAAGAGGAGATTCCCTCTAACAGGTTTTTGGAGCATACTAAAAAAACATTGACTGGTCATCACAAACAGATTGTTCAAAAAAAAGATATGCTTCTCCCAACACTTCAACCTACAAGGATGCCCTTCAATCCTTGCAAAAAAATGTTCCATTATGTGAGGACACCACATAACTGAACTCCAGCTTAAGAAGAAACTTCTCATGCAGATACCAGGGAACCATAATCCTTTGGTCCCAAAAAAAAACCAACTCCTCCTTGCTCCAAACACAAATCTGAAATGCTCATCCTAGATGGTTTGGATGACATTCCAACAATGAAGACACCAGTCAACCAGTTAGGTTAATACATCTCCTCTGTGCACAGCCCTTTGAGTTTCTCTTCCACTAGAAAAAGAGTTCCATGCTCTCATAGACTTGATAGTGATATCAAGTTTGAGTAAACAAGCTCCATCCTGTTTTTGAGAAACACCACCAGACATATTGAGAAAAATAAATTCTCAATACAAAGATGTCAAGACATTAAGTCTGACATTTCTTTGAGTTCTTCCAGCATCAGATTAAGGACTCTCCCTTATTAACTGCTAAGAACTCCTAAGGGAATTATTCATTCTCCCATCCAATAGCTGCACATCCTGTGGTTGGTACACACATATAATAGTAATCTGCTCCATGGCCATAAACAAGATTCCATACATCTGACTCATTTGATTAGAAGGAACTTCCAGATTTCAAAGAGAATGTCCTTGACATTTGAGCTTGACCTCCACAAAAAACAGCCTTTGTACTCCTACTCACTTGGATCAGAAATACACTAATCCAATGAGTGACAATATGTTGATCATCTCTTGACCAACACACTTATCTAAGACATGTTTCTTGATAGAAACTTCTTAGACACACAACCCAGATGCCTCCTCTTCCAAGCCAGGAGTAGGTTCCAAACAGATGTGATCAATACACATTTGTTTAGCCCCCAAGCATCTGCTATGCCATACCTTTATCCAACAAGATTCTACACAATCTACTGGTTTGAAGTTCCAACATCTGGTAGGACATTAGTTCCCTTCTCAAGAAACACACCAAGAGATCCTTTATCAAAGCCCGGAGAATGGCCTTTTAGGGTTGGAAGCAAGAATAAATTGCTTCTAACTTTCCTCAGATCTCTTTTGAACAAACTCATATAAATGTGCCTTTATGAGTGGACTTGGGATAGACCTCAAGTATCTTTGGCAGCATTATTAAGCTAGTAGAACCTATCCTCAAGTATCACCACAGCATGGGATACACCTTCAGAGGAAAAACAGAGTGTTGCAGCCTCAACACACAAACCACCAGGAATTTTCCATCAGATATATATATGCAGCGGAACACACACCAGAAAACTCCTCTACAACCTTCAGGAAAAACATAATAACCCTTGCACAAACATGACACTCCATGTGCAATAGGTCAACATAGGTTTGAAAATAAATTAAACCACGCCGTAGCTCACCACCAAAGCTACAAGCCTAATAACAATAGACAGGTCCAATACACACCCTGTCATGAACAATCCATCCTCCACTTCTAGGGACCATTCAAACAACAGTATGAACTTCTCCAAGTTCAAACAACTTTTCAGTAGGTACCACCTACCTTGCCCATAACCAGAAAGTATCTTCCCTAGGATCTCACCCAGAAAATAGAACAGGATGCCTGCTCTGATACCAATTGAAATTCTGGTATGACAGAACCTAGATGTCCTATGACATGTTGAGACATCTGATCTGAACAAAACACATAGGCAAGGCATATAAACATTAAACACGATACTGAAAAGCTAAAAAGTAAAGTGCACACAAGAATTGTTTACCCTGTTCGGTCTAACAACCTACATCTGGGGGCATACCAAGCCAGGAAGGAAGTCCACTATTAGTAGTATCAATTCATAGACCCTACAGCCAACACACCCATTGACGATCTACTCACTTAATAACTACCTAATGACCATTCTACCTAAGTTCTCCCTAGATAAGAGACTCCATCTCTCTTCCAATCATCGCAATGATGTCTAGCAGTCAACACCTCAGCCACTGCATCAACAGCTGGATTTCTAACAACTCTTTAATCACAGAAAAGTAGAAGACACACTTCAAAGAAACACAATCATCATTGCTTAAAAGCTCATAGATGATTGACAAATATAACTCAACTAAACAGTCCAACTCTAAGTACAAAACAGTACCAGAGTGGCTCACAATTTCACACAAACCCTAATGATCTACATCTTGGACCCGTGCTTTTTTTAGGTCACAAGCATTCTATTTATAACTTATTCCCAATTGGATTTGGGCTTCAAATCACAGCATAACAGCTGCTACAAATCAGCAGAAACATCTGCTACATAATAGGTCTTCAATCAAATCCTTCCTAATTTATCTCCATAATTAGAAAGTCATTATTCTTCAATATTCTTCTTGAAACCTATAAAACTGCACCACATAGGATAACATAATATTCCCAGAAACATTCCTTACATTGGGCTTGGGCATTAGCAGATCTTAGTTTTAATTAATAATTAAAACTAATTATTCTCCAAATCTTTATGCATGAAAATAGCCAACCCTATTCTTCACAAACAGATTGCTTCCAAATAATATCACTCCAACATAATTTTACTCCCAGAATTACGCATGCAATCACTCAACACAAACACACAAAAGATTGCTAAAAATAGCGCAGCAAATAAAACCTAAAACTAGAACTGGAAGTTCTGTCAACTGATGTCAGAACATCGTGTTTGACATCATGCACACAGTCTGCAATACTAACAAACACCACCAACACTTCACCTGCAGAATGTTAGAGACAGCATGTCAAGACATCAAGTAGAACATCTTGCCATGTTCTTGGCGCCCTTTTTCAAAAATTTGAATATTTGAATTTTGTGATTTTATTTAATTGATTCAAAAATTAATTTCTCTCTGAGTTTTAATGATTTTAAGTTGATTCTTTTTTAATAACTCACAAAAATGTTAAAATATTTTATTTTACCAAAAAATCCCAAAAGTATTATTTATTTCATATAATTGATATTTTTGCAAAGAATTAATATTTTAATTGTTTTTGACATTTACAATATTTTTTCCTTCTTGATTTTGCAAATTTTAATGATTTCTAATCATTTTGTAGGTCAGAACTTGATTTTTGAAACATTAATCCAAGGTCACAATTTGTTTTTCACATGCTTAACAATTTTGTTCATTTTTATGGAATTTTTATTCAATTAAAATACATTTCGAAAACAAATTAGGGTTTTGATTAATTCAACCCTCATCAAACTTTATTTCAAACTCTTTGGGCCTCTAATAGAGTGTAAGACCCAATCCTTCTTTGAAACCAAAATAGTTTTGGGCCTCAGTCATTGTATAAGTCCCGATCTGATTTCAAAAACCTCGGCGCGGTCCTCGCCTTTTAAAACAAAATCATTTGGGCCTCCCCTTGTGTTGTAAGTCTCATTTATTTTAAAAACTCTTTGGGCCTCTAATAGAGTGTAAGACCCAACCCACTTTTAACCAAAACCATTTTGGGTCTCAGATATTGTATAAGTCCCTCTGCGTTAAAAGAAAATCTCGGCGCGATCGCCAGTTTAAAATAAAAACCCTGGGCCTCTCCTTGAGCTATAAGCCACACCACTTGTACAAAAATAAACCTTTGGGCCTCTTGAGAGAGTGGAAGACCCATCCCTATGTACAAAAAACCTTTTTGGGCCTCAGTCACTTGTATAAGTCCCTGTACAAATTCAAAACAACAGTGCAATCACTGATGAAACGTTGGGCCTCTCCTTGAGTTGTAAGCCCCAACAATCTCTTCAAAGCACTTTCTCCTTTGATTTAGAATATAATATTGTTATCAAATCTTTCTTTGTTGAACAACTAACAAAACAACATGGAAGCTCTATAACCGAGTAAGTGTTTACCCGCTTTCTTTATCCGCTTTTATATATATAAACTGTATTGTGGGGCTGCTCACTGTAAGTCTTCTTTCATAAACTTTTATATACTTGTCAAATATCAACTGTGTAATACTAGTATAGTTATTTAGAGTTTTCCCCGGCAACTACGTCTAGCACTAGGTAAAGCCATGTTGGTCACTCTCAAATACTAACAAAACTAGATCCCCATAGGATTACCAGACACGGTCTTCCCTCCTCTTGGGGTTAAACAATATGGAGACGTGAAAGGCAGCATTCTCGGTGAACCCTTTCTCAGACTGTCCCCCTTAGAAATTGTCAAAGAAACTCTAACTCCCCAGAGATGATCTTTTCTCCGTGAATGGCATCTCTTGAGTTTCTTCCAAATTCTCGGACTTTCCTGGCTTGATCTATTCTCTGTGAATAGCCTGTCTTGAACTTCTCGGGGTTTGGGGACCCACAGGCTTCTTAAAAGCATCCCCGCCTCCTCTTGGGCGTTGTACAAGGACCCTTCGGCTTCTTGAAAGCTCTAATGTCTTCTCTTGGGCTTAATACAAGGACCCAGAGACCTCTACAGGTATAGGAACAGTACCTAGTCATAAATTTGCTAGAGCTGTCTTTCTGAGTCAAGTGTCAGACCAGTTAATGGGTTAACCTTTATCCCTTAACATACCAGCCTTCTCTTGGGCATCATACAAAGATCATTCACTTACCTGAGAATCAATTTCTCAAAACACCTGTAGACTTGGACAGTCTCAATACCCTTTGGATTTCCCATTTCCTTAAAGAATAGGAAATAACCCCGATCTTCTGATCAGTACCAAGGTTCAACCTCACCTTTAATCAGTCTCTTCATAAGAACTGATTTTCTCTTTTATCCAACATACTGGACCAGTCACTCAACTGAAACAGTCACCAGCACAGTCAACCTCCTCTTGGGCTTTGTACAAATGATTCTCCCCGGCGGAGCTAACCTTTTCAGACTCTATTGTTGAGTCAAACCCTTTTAGCCTCCATCTCGGGCTTCGTACGAGATACAAAAACACTCTCTTGTTGAGTATAAAAGACTCTCTTGTTAAGTCAAATCCCCTTTTAGCCTCCATCTTGGGCTTCGTACGAGATACAAAACACTCTCTTGTTGAGTATAAAAGACTCTCTTGTTGAGTCGAGCAACTTTTCAGCCTCCATCTCGGGCTTCATACGAGATACAAAAACTCTCTTGTTGAGTTAACCCCTTTTAGCCTCTATCCCGGGCTTCGTACGAGATAGATAAAAAACACCCTCTTGTTGGGTCAATAGCCTCCTCTTAGGCTTTGTATAAGAAAACCCCGATTGAGTCAATAAACCTTTTAGAATCAAAGCTGTGCCTCGCCATAGTATACAAACATCAACAACTCCTCTTAGAGATGACAAATTCTCTCTAAAAAACTCTTTAGCTTCACATCTTGGGCTTTGAACAAGATACAAATAGACACTTCAGCTTCACATCTTGGGCTTCGAACAAGATGCATATAATCCCTTTAGCTTCACGTCTTGGGCTTTGAACATGACACCAAAACAACCTTTTTCCTCCCATAGAATAGGAGGAACTACGATCGCTCTAATTTTCCTGTTTCGTTAAATGGGAATACGTAGGCATAAGATTGAAAAATCTTAGCGAGCATACTAATCAAAAACCCAAAATCCCACACCTTCACACATCAATCGAAAAGCATCAGGCCTAACATCCTACCAAATAGCATAATCCCGTCACACTGTGTTCTCAACAAAATAAGCAGAGAGAGGCCCACAATCTAAACCGCATATGTAAACCAACAGTCTTGACTGTTTAACCTCACTACTCAAGCAGGGTTAATTTGAGACATCTATTTCCCTTCCTTCATCAGCTTCAATAGGATAAAAAATGAATCGACCTGTAGTACCCCAGAGCAGCAGTGCTTAAGAACCACGTCCAAAAATCGCTCGCTACAGAAAAATGGCACCCACCGTGGGGCCTTTCAGGGCATCTTGTCCCTCTTATCTCTCAGGTGGAAACCTTGAGTTCATGTCACAGAAATGGAAACTCTACTGGGGAGTAATTGTCTGTATAGGATCATAAGACTAGAGGTCTAGGATGATTAAGACAAATATATATACTGATTTTCCTAATTGATATCTATGTTTATTTTTCTGCTAATGGGAATGCGTGTGATGCCGCATATGGAAAGATTGAGTATACACCTAATATAGGTGATGGCAATGCGGGTAATATTACTGGGAGTGAATTCCAGTTAAGAGCCCCCGATTGACCATCAAACTCAGTGGAGACTCCCTTTGCAGATACATTGCCTATACGACTTCGGTTGTTGAAAGTAGTATGGTCGACTGGGTTATCTGAGAAGCTGAGGTTTTTAGCAGACTTAAGCCATTTTGTAGTGCGGAAGCTATCGAAAATAGTTGTCACGTGATACTACCCTCATCTGAGATCACTCTAGAATACATCAGCTAGTTGGCGATCCGCTTGCTGTTGTTATCCTGGAGGGGTCAATGATTTTGCGGACAGGTACAAAAAATCACCAGTATAAACCTTTGGGGGGGGGGGGGGTAGAGCTTTGACTTCATGACACCGACCCTTTGACCCCATGTTTTTTCTATGTTTTTGTGTGCTGCATTCATACATTCATTTTAAAAACATTAAAAAAGAAAAAATCTTCTCTTGTAGTCTCTCTTTTTCAAATTAAACTAAGATAATGATTGCAAATGTTAGAAAAAGAGGATTGCGCTAATGGATTTTGGTAGAAGGAAAACTCATAAGTACACCTTCAAGGTTCCAAAGTTAGAGGATTTAAGAGGTTTGGCGAGAATGATCACCAACCACGAGGCTTTCAGAGCTAAATATGGAGGACTGCTGTCCTTGTTAAGGGTCCATGTAATTGAAGAAATCTTGTCCACGCTAATCCAGTTCTACGATCCGGTCTATCACTGTTTCACATTCCCGGATTATCAGCTAGCACCAATGCTGGAGGAGTACTCTCACTTAACTGATCTGCATATCACTGATCAAGCTCCCTTTTCTGGACTGGAAGAAATTCCAAAGGATCAAACCATTGCAAGAGCAATCTATTTAGACGAGTCAGAGGTCAGGACTCACATGACCACTAAAGGTGGCATCCAGGGTTTGCCAGCCCAGTTCTTGACAAAGAAAGCCCTGTACTTTGCTAATATAGGGAACATGGCCGCTTTCGAGAGCATCTTTGTTTTGCTCACCTACGGGTTATTTTTGTTTCCCAACATTGATAACTTCGTAGATATCAACGCCATTAAGATTTTCCTGATTGGAAACCCTGTACCGACCCTGCTCGCAGATGCGTATCATTCGATACACTTAAGGAATCTATACAGCGGAGGAATGATCACGTATTGTGTACCCTTGCTTTACAAGTGGTTCACTTGCCATTTGCCCAAGTCTGCTGCATTTTGGGATCAAATGAATACTTTACGTTGGTCGCAGAGAATCATGTCTCTTACCAACTCTGACATCGATTGGTACAATCGAATCTACGACGGGATCCGAATCATTGACTGTTGTGGAAATTTCCCAAATGTACCTCTTATAGGAACTAAGGGAGGAATCAATTATCATCCAATTCTCATTCGTCGTCAATTTGGATACCCAATGAGGCATGTCCCACGCAATGCTCATCTGGAAGGTCTTTTCTTCAAGGAAGGAGAAAATGACAGGGCACTAAAGACAGAAATAGTGCATGCATGGAAACACGTTCATAAGAAAGGACGAGGGTCTCTAGGAAAACCAGACTGTGTCTCGGTGGAGCCTTATCTCCACTGGGTACAAACTAGAGCTCTCAAGTTGAGGATGCCTTACCCTCATCAGGAAGTTCTTCCATTAAGGGGCTCTGCTCTTTATTTTATATCTGAGACGAAAAAGCTTCAGGTTACTCTCAACAAGGTTCAGCAGGAGAAGAGGTCTTGGAGGAACAAGTACCGTATTCTCAATGTGGAATGTAAGAAGATACATCAACTATTGAAGGATAAAGATGCTCTGATTGAGATTTTAGAGCAACATGCTGTAGAAAATCAGGATGACCAAAGGAGTTTGCTCGCTCCTTTCATCTGGCAAAGAACTGACAACCCGACAACGGCCCAAGAGCCCCGGTCAAAGAAAAGGAAAGCACCAGAACCAGCACCTGAGCTCTCCTCAGAGAGGACTCAGGATCCATTAGCTTAGTTTTCCTTTTTCAGCACTTTGTAATCTACTGTATTTCTTTTTCCGCAATCCTTTGAATTCAATAAAACGGGGTTTCCCCACTGTTTGATATTCGCAATCTGATTGTCGAAGTTTACTTTGAATAAACAAAAACATACAATTAATATAATCATTGCATATCATTTATCATTCTCGCATAAACACATTCTTCTTACCTACAAATCTCACGTTTGTGTCTCTATTCTAGAGTCAAACTGTCTCATTCGTACAATACTCAGGCCAATCGTCAGAAAAAGATGGATGATCTCGAGGAAGAGAACAGAGAGTTGAGGGAAGAGATCGATACTCTGAAAGAGGATCTGAGAAAGCTTCATAACGACATACAAGCTCTAGCAAAAGCTCAGATGCAGCAACAAAGGACAGTGATCTCAGAGATCACATCAACGCCCATAGTGGAAAAGTATGATCCTAGGTACAAAATTCTGAAAGATCGTCCCTGGGGCATGCCACTTAACTATATCCCGGAAGGATATGTTCCGCCGATCATGGAAGATCCGGGAACCGCAGCAGGAACCGCTAGGCCTGAAGGTTACAAACTTTGGGAAAGCGAAGATGCCAGGGGCATGACAGCAACTCCTGAAGGTTACAAACTTCGGGAGGCACCGAGAGTCTCTGCCATAATGACTATACCACCGCCCATGGTACACACTGCCCCGGAAGGACAGATTCCACAGATACCTTCTGGTGGAAACGACATCATGTTCGACAGAATGAATGAGTTCTAGGAACAGTTCTTGGAAATGCAGAAAGAACTGCAGTCCCTTCGCGGTCAGGATTTATTTGGAAAGGATGCCGCAGACCTTTGCTTGGTCCCCAATGTGAAAGTTCCGCACAAATTCCAGGTACCCGACTTTGAAAAGTACAAGGGTAACTCTTGCCCTCAGAGCCATTTGGTGATGTACGCTCGGCGAATGTCAGCTCAGACAAAGAACCAAGAGCTACTGATTCACTACTTTCAGGATAGCTTAACCGGTGCCGTATTAAAATGGTACATGGGTTTAAACCGCGCTACGATTGACACATTTAGAGATCTTGGCGCTGCCTTCGTTCAGCAATATAAATACAATCTAGACATGGCACCGAACAGAGATCAGCTCAGATCGATGTCACAAAAGGACAAGGAAACCTTTAAAGAATACGCTCAGAGATGGCGTGAAATTGCCGCTCAGATTTGTCCACCTCTTGAGGAAAAAGAAATGACAAAGATCTTCTTAAAGACCTTGAGCTCATTTTACTACGACAGAATGGTCGCCAGTGCGCCCAGTGACATCACTGAAATGGTAGGCATGGGAGTTCGTCTTGAGGAAGCGGTCCAGGAAGGACGCCTAGTTAAAGACGCTGGATCATCAAGTAGTACAAAACGGTACGATAGTGCTCTCCCTAAGATAAAAGAGCAGGATATTAGGAATATCTCTCTCGGAAAGCAAAGGCGACGTTACCAACCAGTAGCAGCTGTAACTCTTGCTATTAATCCAGCGCCTGTTCCTACGTATCGACCTCAGGTTGCGCAGAGCCCACCTAATCAACAGCAATATCAGCAAAGGACACAATAGCCTCTTCAGCAGACTCGTCCTCCATAGAACAACAACTGTACAACGCGCCCACCAGGGTTTGATCCTATACCGTGTTATACGCAGAATTGTTTCCACTCTTACTGGTCAAGGGGCATGTCCAAACCAGGTCTCCTCTTACAGTGCTGGAAAATCTGCCTTTTTGGTTCAACGCGTATCAGACTTGCCCTTACCATCAAGGAGGATCAGGGCATAACATAGAAAACTGTCTCAGTTTCAAATCCGATGTGCAAAAGCTTGTTAGGAGCGGGGTCTTATCTTTCAAAGATACAAATCCAAATGTTTTCACGAACCCGTTACCTCAACACGAGAAAGCTGCAGTCAATTTGATAGAGGCAGAGTCTAGCGACAGCTATCAAATTCATGATGCACTCTTATTAAAGGCCAACATGGTAAAGATGCATTGTAGATAGAGAGGATACGACCATGTGCCACCTCATAATTGTCACCAGTGTGATATCTGCTCTAAAAACAATCAGGGATGTTCTGTGGTGCAATCTGCTCTACAGGAACAGTTGGATCTCGGATGGATCCAACAACACCGGGTTCGTGGAGTCAACATGATCTATACGAATTCCAACATCATTCAAAATCACGACATCCGTGCAATGAATGTCAACTTGGTCGCAATGCACTCAAGGCAAAGCCAATATCATAATCTACTGCGACACGATTACAATTCCTATCTGACTTGCTCGGTAAACAAACAGGGATGCTCTTTTGTACAAGAGGCCCTCCAGCGTCAGATGGATCTTGGGTGGATCCAAGACCACCATGATAGAAATCCTTATCAGATCAACATGATCCAAATCTTTGATATCCATTTGATGAATACCAGCTTGGTGGAGTTACACGCCAGGCAGGTTCAACTCGGTTTTCTCACTTCTCACAATTATCCGAACTGTAAAGTATGCAGTGAGAGTAACCAAGGGTGCGCTCTCGTTCAAAGAACTTTACAACACTTGTTAAACCACTGGTGGCTTCCAATCTATATGGATGAAGACACGCAACAAATCAGTGTGCTTAATGGAAACCCTACTCGGCGTCAAAGTCAGGATGTCCGATCTATGGGAACTGACCTGGTGAGGTTACACTGTATTCAAAGCAGGCGCGACCAGGTTCCACCACACAACTATAAACACTGTAGCATCTGCTCGGGAAATAACCAAGGATGTTACCTTATGCAGGCAGCTCTTCAAGGTCAGGTGGATCGTAGGGAGATCCGCCCATGTCCGGGTTCTGAGCCAATCGAATGGACGCCGGACTACTTCGCTGATCAAATCAGAGACGTTGTCATAATCTCTGATCATCAACAAAACAAGGATGTTTGTACCATCATCCCTCTACTGGACGAATCAAAAGTTCCTAGCCAGGAGCTGATTGAAGTTACTTATGACAGTCAGAGAAATCAGAAGGCTCCTGTAGTTATTTACCTGCCAGGACCATTACCGTATGAATCAGCTAAGGCGATCCCTTACAAATACGGTGTGACAATAATCGAGAATGGAAAGGAAATTCCATTACCCTCCGTCGTGAATATTGCAGATATTGGTCGAGTAACACGGAGTAGTCGAATCTTCAACCGAGGGGTTGGGGAACCTAACAGAGAAAAGGAACCTCAAACAGAAGTTCCTAATCCACCAGTCGGTCAATCTAGTAATCCCGACCTTTAAAAAAACGATGATGAGATGCTGAAGCTCATCCAAAGAAGTGAATACAACATTGTTGATCAGCTGTTACAAACTCCTTCAAAAATCTCCGTGTTCTCGCTTTTACTCAGTTTCGAAGCCCACAGAGAGGCTCTACAGAAAGTCTTAGAGCAGGCCTTTGTGGAACAGGAGTGTCAATATGACAGTTCGATAGCATCATTTCTAACATCACTTCCTGCAAAAACTTAGGATTCAGTGATGAGGACTTGCCAGAGGGGGGAAAACTCCATAACATGGCGCTCAATATCACAGTTAACTGCCAGGACGATGCTTTAGCCAGCGTACTGGTAGACACAGGATCGACCATCAACATTATGCCGAAGTCCACTTTAATGTGACTATCATTCAAAGGATCCCCAATGAGGGGCAGTGAGGTCATCGTCAAAGCCTTTGACGGATCTCGGAAAGCAGTTATTGGCGAAGTCGACCTTCCCATAACTATCGATCCTCACACTTTCCAAATCACTTTCCAGGTCATGGACATCCGGGCAACATACAGTTGCTTATTAGGAAGACCTTGGATACACCAGGCTGGGGCAGTCACTTTGACACTGCACCAGAAATTGAAGTTCGTCAAGAACGATCAAATCGTCACGGTTTGTGGAGAACAAGCCTTGATCGTGAGTAACCTGTCATTATCTATTTGTATAGAGCCCGAGGAGGTTGTTGAGACTCAGTTCCAAGCGCTTTCAGTGAACAATGAAAATCTATCAGAGAAAGGAACCTCGATTTCCTCATACAGAGATGCTCTCGAGGCAATCGAAAGTAACAATACGAAAGGATGGGGACAACTTGTCATTCCTACCGATAATAAAACAAAGAAGGGTCTTGGTTTTTCTGCAACCTGCACCCAGACAGCTGCTAACGATGAAAGTTTTCATCCCGTTCAGGACTTCTTCCACAGTGGAGGTTTCCTTCACCCAGTGTCTCAAGCAGTCCATACTATCAATGAGGAGGATTCCTCCGATATAGATGAAGAGTGGAAGTCCTATCTCAACGAGGACGGTTATAAGTCTCAGGAAGAGGGGCCTATGCTATTTTGCTATCCCGCACAGAGTCCGAGATATATACCGAGGTCAGATGTCAAGATGATATACGGAGATTGTGATCCGGAAGGATGCCGTGCTCCACCAAACTCATTAGAGGAGGACACTCTGATGAAAGACAACTTTGACCACGACTATTATGGCCCAATGGATGGTCTGCCTATCTGGCAACCGTACCCAAGAGACTCGGGGCAAGAAAATCAGTCGAATAATAAAAATCAGCTGAGCATCATTGAACAGAATACCTGCGTCCCCACCATGTCATGGGATCATTACTCAGGGCATTCAGAAAATATCCAGTATGGCGATGAATTGGCAAAGCTTGACGGGCTAGAATTCATCAACTATGCTTTTCCCGAGGTCAACGTCATCGAAAGGGATGACTACTCCAGTTCCAAAGAAGTGTGGGACACCTTGGGACAACCAAGTGGAAAATACGACTTTATGGTCAAGTACACCGCTCTTGAGAGCTCTCGTATCAGGCTCGAAGACATCCAGCCAACTGGGTGGGGAGATTTGCCTGAGAGCACAAATGCTATGCAAAATACAACCGAGGAATCCTCCTACGACAACTCTGCCTGGGAGACAGATTCCAATGATCCTACTCCGCCATAAATCAGCATTATTTTTGAAGACAAAAGAAAGATGGTACCAGACTTTGTGATTCACCGAGAAGTTCGCCGCCAATGGGTTGCTGTCGATGTTCCGAAGATTGTTCACAAGACAAAGTAATTGTCGTCTTTAACCTTTCACCCTGCCCAGGTGAAACAGATGTTTTGATAGGACTCACTTTCTGTAAATATCCCTCTTCGCTTTGACCAAAGCGACTGAATTTTGTTTTATAGGGCTGTAGTTTTAAGAATCGACTTGTTCATGAATAAAATAACGTCGTTCTGTAATTTCCGCATTAATTGTTGTTTTCTCTTTTCGGTTTTCTCAGAAAATGGTAATCCTAAAAAACAACTCAATAGTAAAAACAAGCAGTTTTCCAAAGAAAAACACTGCACACACTCTTGCATTCTCTCTATCTCTTCTAAAACAAATCATCACGTCATGCAGATTGCTTGTGTTAAACCCAGTTGAAACATACGATCCGATGCCTTCTCCCGACTTTGAATTCCCGGTATTTGGGGCTGAAGAAGAAGATGACGACGAAATTCCAGAAGAGATCTCCCGACTACTCAAACAAGAGGAAAGGTCCATTGAACCTCACAAAGAGCCGTTGGAAACGGTCAACTTAGGCTCAGAAAAAGAGAGAAAAGAAATCAGGATTGGGGCACTACTCAGTCCAACTGCCAAAGAGAGTTTGACAAAGCTTCTCAAAGAGTTTCCCGATGTATTCACTTGGTCCTATCGGGACATGCCAGGGTTGGATACTAGCATCATGGAACATCATCTACCGTTAAAATTGGAATATCCTCCAGTAAAACAAAGGTTGAGAAGGACTCACCCGGACATGGCCATCAAAATCAAAGAGCAGGTACAGAAACAGATTAAGCAAGTTTCCTCGCCACATCAGAATATCCTCAATGGTTAGCCAACATCGTACCCGTCCTGAAAAAGGACGGAAAGGTCAGAATGTGTGTCGACTACAGGGATCTGAACAAGGATAGTCCAAAGGACGACTTTCCTTTACCACACATTGACATGCTGGTAGACAGTACATCAAAGTTCAAAGTTTTCTCCTTCATGGATGGATTCTCGGGCTATAATCAAATAAAAATGGCACCGAAAGACATGGAGAAGATTTCTTTCATCACCCCATGGGGGACTTTTTGTTATAAGGTAATGTCTTTCGGTTTGAAGAATGCCGGGGCAACCTATCAAAGGGCCATGACTACTCTGTTTCATGACATGATACATAAAGAAATTGAGGTATATGTCGATGATATGATTACCAAATCTAGAGCAGAGGAGGAGCATGTGACCAACCTGTCAAAATTGTTCGAGCGTCTGAGAATGTACAAACTCCGCTTGAATCCCAACAAGTGCACATTCGGTGTCCGTTCAGGGAAACTCCTATGGTTCATCGTCATCCAGAAAGGAATTGAGGTTGATCCTGAAAAGGTCAAGGCCATTCAAGAAATGCCTTCTCCGAAAACTGAAAAACAAGTCAGAGGATTCCTGGGACGTTTGAACTATATCTCCAGATTCATATTCCTAATGACCGCGACATGTCCGTCGATTTTCAAATTACTTAAAAAGAACCAGGACTGCATTTGGACATAAGATTGCCAAACCGCCTTCGACAGTATCAAGGAGTATCTGTTGAGTCCACCGATTCTATCACCTCCAGTGGAAGGAAGACCACTGATCATCTACCTCAGAGTCCTAGACGACTCAATAGGTTGTGTACTTGGCCAACAAGACAAAACCAAATAGAAAGAGTCTTCCATTTACTATTTAAGCAAGAAATTCACCGACTGTGAGCCTCGGTACACTATGCTTGAGAAAACTTGTTGTGCTCTGGCTTGGGCAGCCAAACGTCTTCGCCAGTATATGATTCGTCACACTACTTGGTTGGTCTCCGAAATGGATCCAATCAAGTACGTCTTTGAAAAGCCTGCTCTCACGGGAAGGATTGCCCGTTGGAAGATGTTGCTATCAGAATACGACATAGAATACCACGCTCAGAAAGTCATTAAAGGGAGTATTTTAGCTGGCCATTTGGCTCATCAAATGATTGACGATCAAGAATCAATCGGATTTGACTTCCCAGACGAAGATGTCATGTATTTAAAAATGAAAGACTGCGATGAACCGCTACCCAGTGAAGGACCAGAACCAGGTTCCCAGTGGGGACTTATCTTTGACGGAGCTGTCAATCATTACGGAAATGGAATTGGGGTAATCATTGTTACCCCTCAGGGTACCCACATTCCTTTCACCGCCAGACTTACGTTCAAGTGTACAAACAACGAGGCCGAATACGAAGCTTGTATTATGGGTCTCGAGGGAGCGATTTATTTGAGGATCAAAAACTTGGACGTATATGGCGACTCAGCCCTGGTTATCAATCAGATCAAAGGAGATTGGAACACATACCAATCAGGATTGATTCCTTACAAGGACTACGCAAGAAGGTTGTTACCCTTCTTCAACAGAATCGAGTTTCATCACATTCCTCGTGATGAGAATCACATGGCTGATGCATTAGCCACTCTCTCTTCCATGATTAGCGTAGGTCAATGGACTGACCTACCTAAGATCGACATAATGCGCCTTGAAAGGCCCGCTTACATCTTCACGATTGAAGCAGTCATAGACGACAAACCTTGGTACCACGATATCAAATGCTTCCTTCAGAAACAAGATTACCTACCTGGGGCACTAAGGAAGGACAAAAAAACCCTCAAAAGATTGGCTGGAAACTTCTTCCTGAGCGGTGATACACTCTATAAGAGAAATTTCGACATGGTCTTGCTTCGATGTGTAGATAGACTAGAAGCAGACATGCTGATAAAAGAAATTCATGAAGGATCCTTTGGCACTCAAGCCAACGGACACACAATGGCGAGAAAGATTCTGAGAGCAGGGTACTACTGGTTAACCATGGAATCTGACTGCTACAAGTACATGAGGAAGTGTCATAAGTGTCAGATATACTCAGACCAAATCCATGTACTGCCAACACTTCTCAAAGTTCTCTCTTCCCCATGGCCTTTTTCCATATGGGGAATCGACATAATCGGCATGATCGAACCTAAGGCTTCAAACGGACATCGGTTCATTCTAGTAGCCATTGACTACTTCACCAAGTGGGTTGAAGCAGCGTCATACGCCAATGTAACCCGACAAGTCGTGGTTCGATTTATAAAAAATAATATCATCTGCCGTTATGGCGTTCCAAGTCAGATCATTACTGATAATGGATCTAACTTGAACAATAAGATGATAAAGGAGTTGTGCGCAGAGTTTAAGATCGAACACCATAACTCATCTCCCTACCGACCCAAGATGAACGGAGCGGTAGAAACGGCTAACAAGAACATTAAGAAGATAGTTCAAAAGATGGTTGTAACCTATAAAGACTGGCACGAGATGCTACCCTTTGCTCTTCACGGTTATCGCACATCTGTCCGCACTTCAACAGGGGCAACCCCTTTCTCTCTAGTATATGGCATGGAAGCAGTGCTCCCCATAGAAGTAGAGATCCCATCAATCTGGGTATTGATGGAAGCTAAGCTTACAGAAGCTGAATGGTGTCAAAGTCGACACGACGAACTGAATCTGATCGAAGAGAAACGAATAACGGCACTATGACACGGTCAGTTGTATCAACAAAGAATGAAGAAGGCGTTCGACAAAAAAGTCCGACCTCAAGTTTTCAGAAAAGGAGACCTCGTGCTCAAAAAGATACAATCATTTCTCACTGATTCCCGGGGCAAGTGGACCCCGAATTATGACAGCCCCTATATGGTCAAGAAAGCTTTCTCAGGCGGTGCCCTGAGACTTGCAACCATGGACTGAGAGGAATTTTCCTACCCCACGAATGTTGATGTAGTCAAGAAATACTTCGCCTAAACTAAAAAAAAGGGAAAAAAAACGTCTCGGTGGATTGAAAACCCGAAAGTGCAGTCCAGACAAAAATTAGAGACATAATCAAAAAATTATCCCGGTGGATTGGAAATCTCAAAGCACAATCCAGGAAAAAGTTAGGGATAATGGCAAGTAACTATGTTCAATAGGGACAAATCCCTCAGCAACAGTCATGCCATCCATCAGAAAACTCCAGTCAAGGTCATCTTCGACAGAAACTCAGGGTGCCCCGAATTCAAAGTTGGTAGAAGGATAGTGGTCGCTATGTTTCAATGTAGCCCTTTTCCCTTAAATTACCATTTTCAAACTTTGTAAATACTCTATGGAATCACGCGTTTGGTTGATCTCCATCCTATCAATAAAATTTGAGCCCATGTGCTTTTGTTTGCAATTCTTATTTGTTTTAGCTTTACAGAACGACGTTTTAACATGATCAACGATTCTTGAAATAAAACCAAAAAAATGAATTTTACTTGTTAAAAATTTTCTGCTTTAAAATAAAGATGGCAATTTCTTTTGACTGTTGAACATCGAAAGAACATCGATCGCTACTCCAGAAGTAATCGAGCTTCAAAGTGCAAAATCAAAGTACTCCTTCTTAACCAGTGGGCCTGAATGAAGGATCAGCTATGTCAGATGTGAATATTCCATCCGACATCCCCGACAGAGTTCTTATCTTCTAAGCCCAACCAACGTTGTTCCCTACAGGGACTACTTCTTCTAAGCAAGGCAGAATTGCTATCGTGAACCAGTGATACCTCTTTATCCCCAGTTGTGGCCGAGTATCCAGTCGTGTTCACCTACTAGTCTGTATGTCGCGTCAGTTTTGTCAGCATAAACATACATACATCATGCATTATTGATTTACATTCGCATTCATATTGCATCACTATCTCTCTAGTCGGTCTTATCCCCTAGCGATAATAGTCCTCTCAATCGAGTTGTCAGTTCTTTCCTCGTCAGGAAATGTTGCGTCTGAACAATCTCTCTACTCCAGTTTATTTCTGGATTAGAATTGGCCCTTGACCACTTTGATAACTTGAACCTCTAAAAAACCAGAGAACCCTCAGCCAACGTCACTCTTCGCTAGTGAAGATGATGTCTTCGCTTTCCCGGATTAAGAAAAATCCCAGAGAAAGCCTCTCAACCGAAGATTCTCAGCAGCACATTGGTTCTTCTCTCCAGAAAGTCAATGTTAACAAAGTCACCGGCACCTCAAAATTGGATCACATCATATGGCATTTCTCCGAGAAGATTCTGAGAAAAGTATGATATAATATCCCAAAGCTGGAAGCAGTCTTTCAAGAGACTCGTTTCCCCCAGTAGAGTCGACAAATGGCATCTCCAACAGAGAAGTTTGTACACCTCTACAACTCAGACGACTGGGTTCCCCCAGCAACTATGACATCAAATCTTTTTCCATCAAATGACATCTCCACAGGAAAATTCGGCGAGAAATTGAGGAAAACCGCTACAAATAGCGTCCCTTGTCAATAAAGTTTATTGACAAAAGAAACTTAGACTAATTCCTTGGTAGGAAACTAGGATCAAGGGGAAGTTTGAATCAGAAACTGAGACCAGTTCCTTGGTAGGAAACCAGGATCGAGGGGAAGTTTATTTCAGAAACTGAGACCAGTTCCTTGGTAGGAAACTAGGATCGAGGGGAAGTTTAAATCAGAAACTGAGACCAGTTCCTTGGTAGGAAACTAGGATCGAGGGGAAGTTTATTTCAGAAACTGAGACCAGTTCCTTGGTAGGAAGCCAGGATCGAGGGGAAGTTTATGTCAGAAACTGAGACTAGTTCCTTGTTAAGAAACCAGGATCGAGGGGAAGTTTAAATCAGAAACCGAGACCAGTTCCTTGGTAGGAAACCAGGATCGAGGGGAAGTTTGAATCAGAAACTGAGACCAGTTCCTTGGTAGGAAACCAGGATCGAGGGGAAGTTTATTTCAGAAACCGAGACCAGTTCCTTGGCTGAAGGCCAGGATCGAGGGGAAGTTTACCTTTTCTAAGCATCATTGCTTAGCAAAAGAAGATGAATGCGTAAGCTACCATTCATAACTGCCATCAAAATTTCGGGTATTCCGATATTTAATCCTCTTGCACCCTGAATGCCCGAATACCTTCGCCATTCGCCACCTTCGGGTCCAAGAAGATTAAATAGGGGCATCTGTCATACCCCAAATTTTGACCACTAAGATTTCCCATCATTGGGTAAATCATCACCACAATATGGGTGTATCATTATGCCTCATTAGTCTCCCCAAAGAAGGGTGAGCATCCACTACAAACAGGAATTAGGGTTTCAATCCCTCTCAGAGCTCTTAGACAAAGGATCAATCATGGAATGACATGATCTTTAACTTCTCTAACCTCTCAAACATCCATAAAAGATCAAGAGGACTCCCACTTCAAGGATTAAGCACAAGGCTGCTCCCTTCTAGGTGGATTAAGCCTCAAGATCGCCGGTGTCACCAAATTAGGGTTTTGGTCGACCAGGGCCTCCAGGGGGAAATTTTCCTATGGGCATGAGCCAATGCTTCAAATCATAACCCTAAATACTCCATGGAACCTCATGGACCCAATCATCAAGTCAATTTGGCCTCAGGGGATGCATTCATCAAAAATCAGGATTAGGGTTTCTAGACCTAATTCACCCCTAAGTTGACTTTTGGGACAAATCATGAGCCAAGACCTCAAGAGAAGATTTGAGGGTCTCCAATATACCACATTGATCCATTTGCAACAATGGATTGATCAAAGAAGCTTGAGCAACAAGTTTCAATTTCATCTGAACCACAATTAGGGTTTTGAGGAAAAAGCCAAATGTACCTTTGACTTTTGACCAAGACATGCTCCCAAACCTTGGGACATGATTCAATACACCCTATGACACCTATGAAATCAATCCATCAAGTTTGATTTAGGTCAAGGACTTGATTTCATAAAGGATTGCACAGTTTGGAATTCATTTGACAAAAAGTCAACTGTGCACAAAAGTCAACTTTGACTTTTTGAGATTTTTCACAATTATGGTTCTTTGACACTAACATGATGTTAATGTTTGATTGGAATCATCATTCATCAAGAAAAATCAAGAAAAGTGGGATAACTTGTAAAAGGGGTAACCATAAAAACTTAGAAATTTTTCTAATTTATGGAATAAAGTGGCTAGGGTACCAACTTTGGAGGATCATAACTCCTAAACCACAAGGCCATTTTTCCCCATCCAAAGCTGGATTTGTAGCTCTCATTGCTCTCTACAAAAGCTTCAAACAGAACTCATTCCAATTCCTCATGGATTTTAAGTTATGGAATGATCAAAATCACAAAAAGTGAAAATGTCACTTTTTTCCAACACTTAGTGAAATTTTCACTAAGTCAAAATCTGCCTTCACTTTTTTTCCAAATGTAGGGGCATTTTTCACTTGGTTCCAAAAGGTATCAAAACCAACTATGATCAAACAGTTGTTGTATCATATGAGGGCTTTCCCAAATGGCCAAGAACTCCATCAAATTCCACTTGAGCCATGAGATATGACCATGCCAATATGCCTTGCTGAAAACTGTCATGGCAAGGCAGATTTGGGAGTTTTACTCGATTTGCTCAAGTTTTACAAATGAAAAACAAATTTATCCATCTGAACACCTCAAGGGGGGACCAAGGAGGAACCAAATCTGATCCCAAGCCTCCCAAGTCTTTGGAACCAAAAATAGCATGCCAAACCTAGAAATCCCTAAAAGAGGGACAAGACTCCAATTTTGGATTGGAGCACTTAATGGATGCACCAAGGTGGCATGGACTGAGCCATTCCCAACTGAATTCAGTCAAGACTTATCCAAGACCAAGGGAACCAGTAGCCTGTGCCCTAACCTCTAGTCAATGGCTAGAGGAGACTTGGATTCTCATTGCTCAACATTGGCCAAACCTATGCAGCAGTTGCCATTCACTATTCCTTACAAAACAAACTTGCTCTACTATAAATAGAGCTCGTTTGTGATCAGTTTGAGTACACCAAAGCCATCAAACAGATGCTTTCTTCAAAATCTCTTCTTTCACTCCAAATTTTCCTTCCAAAGCAAGTCACTATCGGGTTTTGAGTTTGAGAGCTATTCCAATCAAACCAATCACGCACACACCTCATAAACATCACATAGAAGTGATACAAACACTCACATAACATCTGGAACACCAAAATCACAAAATCACTAGCCAATTGCTCAAGTTCTTGACAGATTTGCAGTTGGGGTACCATCTCAAGTTCCAGATCATTTCAATCCACTCCAAGCATCCAGACACACTCCATGGCACCTAGGGAAGCTATCCACATCATTGGAACCTAGCTGTAATGCCTCTAACACAAAACACGATCACCAGCTGCAAGTGGTAAGCATGAACTCTTCTAACTCTATGATCCATGCATTTTTTGCTGCACAATAATTTGGCCATATGTTCATAATCATGCATGGAGTGTTTACCCTCAATCAATTGCTTTGTTTGAATCGTGTGTGGAATTTCTGAACCTTCATGCAAATTTTAGGGTTCTTGTGGTTTCTCTTTGATTTCTTATTCCATGTTTAAAATAAATGAAATTAAAGACCATAGACATGATCGTGAGGTTGAAAGGAGTAGATTGATATGTAGATTGCATGATATAATCAAGTATTCAGTGAGATTGGATAGAAAACGCAAATATGCAGAAACAGAGGGAGGGCGCGTGTTCTTGCCATGTTCTGGGCGACCTTTTTCAAAAATTTGAATATTTGAATTTTGTGATTTTATTTAATTGATTCAAAAATTAATTTCTCTCTGATTTTTAATGATTTTGAGTTGATTGTTTTTTTTAATAATTTACAAAAATGTTAAAATATTTTATTTTACCAAAAAATCCCAAAAATATTTGTTCATGCTTAACAATTTTGTTCATTTTTATGGAATTTTTATTCAATTAAAATACATTTGGAAAACAAATTAGGGTTTTGGTTAATTCAACCCTCATCAAACTTTTTTTCAAACTCATTGGGCCTCTAATAGAGTGTAAGACCTAATCCTTCTTTGAAACCAAAATAGTTTTGGGCCTCAGTCATTTTATAAGTCCCGATCCAATTTCAAAAACCTCGGCGCAGTCGTCGCCTTTTAAAACAAAATCATTTGGGCCTCCCCTTGTGTTGTAAGTCCCATTTCTTTTAAAAACTCTTTGGGTCTCTAATAGAGTGTAAGACCAAACCCACTTTTAACCAAAACCATTTTGGGCCTCAGATATTGTATAAGTCCCTCTGCGTTAAAAGAAAATCTAGGCTCGATCGCCAATTTAAAAAAAAAAACCCGGGCCTCTCCTTGAGCTGTAAGCCCTACCACTTGTACAAAAATAAACCTTTGAGCCTCTTGAGAGAGTATAAGACCCATCCCTGTGTACAGAAAACCTTTTTGAGTCTCAGTCACTTGTATAAGTCCCTGTATAAATTCAAAACAACAGTGCAATCACTGATGAAACCTTGGGCCTCTCCTTGAGCTGTAAGCCCCAACAATCTCTTCAAAGCACTTTATCCTTTGATTTAGAATATAATATTGTTATCAAACCTTTCTTTGTTGAACAACTAACAAAACAACATGGAAGCTCTACAACCGAGTAAGTGTTTACCCACTTTCTTTATCCGCTTTCATATATATAAACTGTATTATGGGGCTGCTCACTGTAAGTCTTCTTTCACAAACTTTTATATACTTGTCAAATATCAACTGTGTAATACTAGTATAGTTATTTAGAGTTTTCCCCGACAACTACGTCTAGCACTAGGTAAAGCCCTGTTGGTCACTCTCAAATACAAACAAAACTAGATCCCCATAGGATTACCAGACACAGTCTTCCATCCTCTTGGGGTTAAACAATATGGAGACGTGAAAGGCAGCATTCTCAGTGAACCCTTTCTCAGACTGTCCCCCTTAGAAATTGTCAAAGAAACTCTAACTCCCCAGAGATGATCTTTTCTCCGTGAATGGCATCTCTTGAGTTTCTTCCAAATTCTCGAACTTTCCTGGCTTGATCTATTCTCTGTGAATAGCCTGTCTTGAACTTCTCGGGGTTTGGGGACCCACATGCTTCTTAAAAGCATCCCCGCCTCCCCTTGGGCGTTGTACAAGGACCCTTCGGCTTCTTAAAAGCTCTCATGCCTTCTCTAGGGCTTAGTACAAGGACCCAGAGACCTCTACAGGTATAGGAACAGAACCTAGTCATCAATTTGCTAGAGCTGTCTTTCTGAGTCAAGTGTCAGACCAGTTAATGGGTTGACCTTCATCCCTTAACATACCAGCCTTCTCTTGGGCATCATACAAAGATCATTCACTTACCTGAGAATCGATTTCTCAAAACACCTGTAGACTTGGACAGTCTCAATACCCTTTGGATTTCCCATTTCCTTAAAGAACAGGAAATAACCCCGATCTTCTGATCAGTACCAAGGTTCAACCTCACCTTTAATCAGTCTCTTCATAAGAACTGATTTTCTCTTTTATCCGACATACTGGACTAGTCACTCAACTGAAACAGTCGCCAGCACAGTCAACCTCCTCTTGGGCTTTGTACAAATGATTCTCCCCGGCGGAGCTAACCTTTTCAGACTCTTGTTGAGTATAAAAGACTCTCTTGTTGAGTCAAATCCCCTTTTAGCCTCCATCTTGGGCTTCGTACGAGATACAAAACACTCTCTTGTTGAGTATAAAAGACTCTCTTGTTGAGTCAACCAACTTTTCAGCCTCCGTCTCGGGCTTCATACGAGATACAAAAACTCTCTTGTTGAGTTAACCCCTTTTAGCCTCTATCTCGGGCTTCGTACGAGACAGATAAAAAACACCCTCTTGTTGGTTCAATAGCCTCCTCTTAGGCTTTGTATAAGAAAACCCCGGTTGAGTCAATCAACCTTTTAGCATCAAAGTTGTACCTCGCCACAGATACAAACATCAACAACTCCTCTTAGATATGACAAATTCTCTCTAAACAACTCTTTAGCTTCACATCTTGGGCTTTGAACAAGATACAAATAGACACTTCAGCTTTACATCTTGGGCTTCGAACAAGATACATATACTCCCTTTAGCTTCACGTCTTGGTCTTTGAACAAGACACCAAAACAACGTCTTTCCTCCCATAGAATAGGAGGAACTACGATCGCTCTGATTTCTCTGTTTCATTAAACGGGACTACAGAGGCATAAGATTGAAAAATCTTAGCGAGCATACTAATCAAAAACCCAAAATCCCACACCTTCACACATCAATCGAAAATCATCAGTCCTAACATCCTACCAAATAGCATAATCCCGTCACACTGTGTTCTCAGAAAAATAAGCAGAGAGAGGCCCACAATCTAAACCGCATCTGTAAACCAACAGTCTTGACTGTTTAACCTCAATACGCAAGCAGGGTTAATTGGAGACATCTATTTCCCTTCCTTCATCAGCTTCAATAGGATAATAAATGAATCGACCTGTAGTACCCCAAAGCGGCAGTGCTTAAGAACCACGTCCAAAAATTGCTCGCTACACCATCCCATCGACAACATACTCGGTGATATCTCAAAGGGAGTAACAACTCGATCCAAGCTACGTAACTTATGTTATCACTTCGCTTTTGTCTCGCAAGTTGAGCCTAAAAACTCAAAAGAGGCCTTACTCGATGAATATTGGTTTTTATCAATGCAAGAGGAGTTAAATCATTTTAAAAGAAATGGGGTTTGGGACCTTGTCCCTCCTCCGCGATGCCATCGAGTAATCGGCACCAGATGGGTGTTTAGGAATAAGCTCGATGAAAATGGAGTTATAACTATAAATAAAGCGCGATTAGTTGCGCAAGGGTATAACCAAGAGGAAGGCATAGACTATGAGGAAACTTATACGCATGTTGCCCGAATCGAGGTTATACGCCTGTTGCTTGCCTGTGCATGTGCGAAAAACTTCAAATTATTTCAAATGGATGTAAAAAGTGCTTTTCGGATCGGTTATATTAATGAAGAGGTTTATGTAGCCCAACCTCCTGGTTTTGGATCCCATGAGTATCCCGATCATGTTTATAAGCTCAACCACGCCTTGTACGGTCTCAAACAAGCCCCTAGGGCTTGGTATGAGTGTCTTAGCAAATTTCTACTAGATCAAGGGTACTCTAAAGGGAAGATTGACACAACCCTCTTCATTAAATGTCAAGGAAAACACCAAATTTTGGTACAAGTATATGTAGATGATATTATATTTAGTTCTACTAACATAAATATGGTAAAGGAGTTTTCTAAGTTAATGCAGGGAGAGTTCGAGATGAGCATGATGGGGGAGCTAAACTATTTGCTCAGATTTCAAATCAAGCAACTTGAAGAAGGGACATTCGTGAGCCAGACGAAGTATTGTCTTGAGCTACTCAAACGCTTCGACATGGCTAGCTCGAAAGCAACCGACACTCTGAAGCCTATTTGTGTTAACTTGAGTCGAGATGAGAATGGTAAGGATGTAGATGTGAAGAAATATAGAGGTATGATTGGTTCTCTCCTCTATCTTACTGCATCCTGACCAGATATCATGTTTAGTGTCTGTATGTGTGTTAGGTACCAATCGTGTCCCAAGGAATCATATTTAGAAGCCGTGAAGCGCATACTTAGATACCTATGTGGTACTCTAAAGTATGGGCTTTGGTATTCCAAGGGAAGTGATTGCTATTTGGTTGGCTATTCCGATTCCGACTTTGCCGGTTGCAAATCGGATAGGAAAAGCATGAGTGACACTTGTCAGTTTTTCTCAAATTCCTTAGCGAGTTGGCATAGAAAAAAGCAAGTTTTCATTGCTTTGTCAATAGCCGATGCGGAATACGTTACGTCCGGTAGTTGTTGTTCTCAAGTCTTGTGGCTTAAGCAACAATTACTCGACTTCAATGTTAAACTTGAACGTATTCCTATTTTATGTGACAATACAAGCGCCATAAACCTAACCAAAAACCCGGTATTACATTCTCGCACGAAACATATAGAAATACACTATCATTTCTTTAGGGATCATGTAGAGAAAGGTGATGTGGTATTTGAGCATGTTGATTCTAAGAATCAACTTGCGGATATTTTCACCAAACCACTTGCGACAGAGCCTTTCTTTAACATCCGTAGGGAACTTGGTGTTCTCGATATCTCGGATCGCGTTTAAATATATATATGATTTCGTGCTCTATATCTATGCTTGTCTATATTTTTTCTTTGACTAACAATATTGAAAAGATTAAGCTACATGTGAGGGCATCTATCATCAATCATCGGAGGTAATATCGTTCCTTTTTGATAACTACTATTGATCAGTTATATATGTAAGATATTGTGGCAAAATGTGGGTTGCATTGATGTTTATTTCATTGTTTCGATATAATTTTGATCCATTTTTAAGATTGGAATATGTGTGGCTTGTTATTTATCTCTAATTGATGCATAAAGTACTCAAAAATTGCATTTTACATGTTTCAACTGCTTGAGTCGACCAAAACACAGAATGGGTCGACTCATAAGTGTCAAAATTTATTTTATTATGAAACGGGTTAGCGCAGGTCGACCCTTTGGTCGACGCAAACATTTAAATTTTGAATTATACTTTTTCGTTCATCATGCATCGACGCACACCATGTTTGGTCGACGCGTCGCTGAAAACTCTGAAAAATCTTTCTTGGAAATGCACACACCTACTCATGTGCAAGAAATCTTGACCCATTAATATTTCTGTTACATTTTCCAAGCATCATAATCATCATCAATTCCATCTAAACCTATTCCTCATTCTTCTCCTCTCCTTCAACCTTCTACAAACCCTACAAAACCCACTTCAAATAGTTCATCAAAAATCCAATATTTCAACAATTAAAAGGATTTCAAGGGTTTACTCATCATAACATCAAGGTTGTGTACAGTTCATCATCATCTAATCAAGATTCGTACACTGTTCAT
Source organism: Lathyrus tuberosus (assembly GCA_022829125.1). NCBI lineage: Eukaryota > Viridiplantae > Streptophyta > Magnoliopsida > Fabales > Fabaceae > Lathyrus > Lathyrus tuberosus. Next base: position 3,462,216 of record JALAZF010000233.1, read on the forward strand.
CTGCTCTAAAAAGTGTGTTCTCATGGCTTCCACAAGAATCATTTGGAAAAGAACTTCTAGAGCTGTTATCTGAAAATTTGACTGAGACTTATAATAAGAATTTTGGTAACCGATCCGTTGTTAAGCAATTCGCTTATTATCCATTAAGAGCTGCTCGCTTACATCTTACTGGGGTTATTGAATTACTGAATGTTCAAGAGTTTGATGCATTTTTGGAATTGGACACCAAGTACAATGAAGACTTAGTTAAGCTGTTTTATGCAGGAATTAAGGGTAAGTTTGATAGTTCTGACTTTAAATACGAGATAGGTGGTAGAGTTTACTCGGTCAATGCAAGTGTCTGGAAAGATTTGATCAACATAGATCCAAAGGCTTCTACTTATCCTAAGGTTACTGATGCTAAGTGTGTTGAGGGGTATGAATTCAAAACAACCCTAAACTCTATGCTTAAAAATCCCTATCCTTACATAATTTTTAATAGCGACCTGTTTCTAAAGACGGTTACAACCAAGCATTTGAAGAATGTTGATAGGATCCTACAATGGACCGTAGCTCATAATCTTCGTCCCAAGAAGGGAGGATACTCCAAGTTGATCTGGCTGAAGTTCATCTGATGTATTTGCTGAAAAATAAGAAATGTATTGATTGGCCTCACTATATTACAAGTCGGATTTTTACTCTCCGTGACTCAAGTCGAGGTGCATCCTTGTGCTATGCATCATTTATTCAAAGTATTTTGAATAAAGTTGAAGTGGTAGTTCAAGGTATTCCATACATTTCGGTGACTTTCGATCAGGAATTCAGTTAGAAAACATTAACCATGATGGGGTACTTCTGGGATGATCAAAAGCATCGGTATAGGTTTCGGGGAAGAGGTACGCGTTTAGGTGTTCAATATGTTGAAGCGCATGAAGACGAAGATAAAGAGGGAGATGATGAAGAAGAAGAAGCGGATAACATGCAAATAGACGACTATAATGCGGAACAGGATAATGCTGAGTAGATGGGTCACTCTCCTTCTCAAGATCCCTATGCAAATCAGTGATAGGGTGAGTGGCAACACACTGAATGAACGTCACTTGGTTCATCTTATATGCCTTCAACCAAAGAGTGGCATCAACAAGAGTATTACATTCCTCCTTCTCCACCGTAACCTCAACACAACAATGATGAAGTCCTAGAAATGCTAAGAACAATGCTGCTCCCGCAACAAAACTTTGTAACTGCTCAGGAAGAGAGGCACACTGCTCTCACAAATCAGTTACAAGCTCAAAGTCAGAACTTTAACCGGTTTGCCTCTTCAGTGATGACAAGGTTTGACACTCTGGCTGCAACTGCTGAAAGTCAGACTCGTTCTCTGACTAACAGCTTTAATACTCTTAACCGCTATTTTGGAGCTTACCGAGCGTTTGGACGTGTAACCTTCTCCACCTCCTCCAGATTATTACTTTAGAGGAAGAGGCCACCAATTTAGGGGGAGGAGACCTTGAGGACTAGGATGTTTAGTTTAGTGCATGTCATACTTTGCTTTATTTTGCATACTATTATATGTTTTGGAATTGCTTTTGTAATTCCTATGACTTGGTGTTTGTTGGAAGTTTCTAGTTATGTAATGCCTTTGAGTTTTTATCTATATTTCTTGCTTTATTTATCCATATAATCTTTGCATTAACATCATTATATGTGGATGCGTGTTAATGTATCTTGGTTGCAAATTGATGAGTGTATTGTATGTCTATATTATGTTATTCTTTGGCCATGTCTTTCTCTCTTTTTGATGTTGTCAAATGGGGAGAAGGGTATCTACAACAAGAAAAAGCAGCATTAAATTGTTTTTTAGAAGAATGCGCAAAGTTAGGGGAAGGATGAGTTTCAAATTACAGGACAAGCTGAAGAAGTTTTGCCATCATCAAAAAGGGGGAGTATGTGAGGGCAAGGTGTCTTACACTCAATCTTTATTTTAATGATGTCAAAACATGTACTAGCTCATAGTATGTAATTTGGAGGGTATCATCGCATCATAGTCGCCATCCGTATTTCACAATGCATAAATATTTCATAATCACATGTCCAAACACATAGGAAGAGTCTCATATGTCTTTTATATGTGTGTGATCATGTTGTGTCTCATAGGTATGCATTATCATAGCCTAGGTAGAAGAAAACATGGTCAAAAACTGAATTTTGCAAGTTTTTGTGGTTTGAGTCGACTCAAACTATGTTTTGGTCGACTCATGAAAGTTAAATTTTATTGCATGTCTCACGGGTCAGCTCACGTCGACCTTTCGGTCGACTTATACTGAAGGTTTTTGTATTTGAAATTTTTCATTAGGTTTGCGTCGATGCATGGCCTTGTGGCAGTCGACGCAAAGTTCTCAAACTTGCATAGTCTTGCTCACGGGTCAGCGCAGGCTGACCCTCAAGAGTTTTTGGTCGACTCTTCACTGAATTGCTGCTATTTTTCTGATTTCTCTAAGTTTCAAAATGCTGTTATTTTTGTTAGTTGGTCCTAGCATCATATATATGCACTATACCTCATTTTTACATAACAACAAGAAAAAGTGAAAGATATACACTAAAAGTTTTCTCTCATCATCTTCATCCTCATTCTTGCATTTTGTCAACAATTACACGTAGCCATTTTTGTTGATCTCTTGCATCATTGAGGTGATAACGTCCAAACATAGGAGTGTATCTTGTTTGGGGTGAGTTTTTCAGTGGGTTTTTTCTTGAATAAAACCACTAGGGTTTTGTCCTCCAAGATCAATTGGATTTGGGGGTTTTTGGTACAAATCTTTGTGTGCATTGAATTCAGCCGAGAGAAGGTGATTGAAGAATGGTGGGTTCTGTCAATCTAGTAGCATTAATCGGAGGATTGTGCAAGAAATGTTTGGGATCGAACTGTGTGTGGATTGAAATAAGCCGAGCGAAGGTGATTGAACACCTGTGTGTTCATTCAATCTAGTAGCGGTAAACGAAGGTTTATTCAATACGTTCGAGGAACTTGATTTGAATCAAATCAAGGGGAGAGAAGACATAGTATCAACATCAACAAGGTTTCTTGAGTGTTTGATAGCTAAGGCTTCTCTTGTAAAACCAATTTGCAACAAGATTATAGATATCTCAATTCTAGATTTAGAATTGGGGGCAAACGTACCCGAAGCAAGGACGAAAGGGGAACTGCCTTAACAAATTTGGTGATGTTCTCTCTTTCCCTATCTCTTTAATTTTCGAACTGTTTACGTTTGTGAATATTCAATTGATCGATAAAATTCTGTTATAGTGTAGTGCTGAAAAACTGGTTTGAAAACATTGTAGAATCATTTTGATTGTGCTTGGTAAAATTCTGCACTACATTTACATAGAAGTTATCGCTTGGAGTGTTTCGCACACCAAGTGCTCGATAAATTGAACGCTCACAAAGTGTTTGATAAATTATCAACTTGGTTTATTTTTTAATTGGTCATTGGAAATTGAACAACATTGAGTGCTGTTAAGTAGATTGATTACTAGTAAAGTTTGTGATTCAATTTTCTTATCGAGCATGCCGTTCCATTTGGCTTACGCATATCCGGTCCTTTCGGTAACCGGTTCGTTTAGATGATATAGTCCTCAACCGCTACCTCAAATAATTTTAAAAATCAAATTTAAGCGTCGACTCCCCATTAAAAAGTAGTGATCTATTCAACCTCCCTTCTAGATCAATTGTCGTCTTCTAACAATTTTTACTTCCAAAAAACTCAATCCTCCTTTTTATTTATCTCATACTCAAAATCAACAAAATTAAAACAAAAATTTTAAAACTCACTACAAAAATCAAGATAGATCAAACACACAATGAGATGGTAAAGGAAAAATATGAATTTAGCGACAGCGGACACAACAATGGAGATGATGGACTCAAGTTGCATCGGAGTGATGGTGAGATCCATTTTCCATCGTGGTGTTACTCGGTTTGCAGCGAGTTGTTGTCTTCTTTATGGTTGTTGGAGGGAGTGTTATAGTTGTGTGTTTCAGTTGAAAGATATGGAGCAGCGGTGGCTATATGTTCATGGAAGAGGTAGGTTGTATTTATGTTAAGCAGGTGTTTAGAGAAGTGAAAAAAATGAGGTTCATGTTGGTGCAAAATGTTCAATATGAAGTTACAGTGAGAGTTGGTTTGTCTTAGCTTATATAGGTTTAGTGATTTAATATATTTTGTAATTACACGTGTACAACTAGGATTTAGTCTATACTTCTTTCATATTATGTGGACCACACTTTGTATATATATATTGTCAATATGTAATAGTTTGATTATTCAATTAAATGAGAATCATATTTTTCTCTTCTTCTTCCTCTAATAGCATTGCCAAGTTAGTTACAATTGGTTACATTCTATTACATTTTCTTCTTGATTTCACCATTCTTAACATGGTATCAGAGCTTAAACAACTCTGGTAGCCATTGTTTCTCACTGTTTTCCTTCTCTTTGAAGCATTGCAGAGCTCTTCTTCTTTGTTGATTATATTCGAGTTCTTTGCAAGCTTCTTCTTTCTCCATTTTATCTAAAATCAGTTTCTTGCTTTTCCTTCTTCAAAGGCATACCAGAACTACAGTGACTTCTCAACTAATTCAACAAATCCTTACTATCTACACCCTAATGAAAATCCCACAATTGTTCTTGTTTCTCCCCTTCATGATGATAAGAACTACCACTCTCGGTCAAGATCAATGCACATAGCTCTTATCTCCAAGAACAAAAATAAGTTTATAGATGGAACTCTCACTAAGCCTACTATATCAGATCCGTTATATGCTCCATGGATTCGATGCAATACTATGGTTCTAGCTTGGATTTTGCGATCTGTTTCAGAGTCAATTGCAAAATCAGTCTTATGGATCGATAGCGCTGTAGGAGTATGGCAGAACTTGAAGATTTGTTTTTCTCACAGTGATATATTCCACATATCAGATATTCAGGAAGATCTCTATAAGTTTCATCAAGGTACACTTGATGTTTCTAACTACTTTACACAATTGAAAGTCATGTGGGATGAGTTAGAAAATTATTGCCCACTATCTGTTTGTGTTTGTGCCATTCCATGTTCTTATGGCGCTCTTGCTTCCATTAAACGATATCGTGAGCAAAACTATGTTATTAGGTTTCTCAAGGGCTTGAATGAGAAGTTTGCACATTCTAAGTCCCAAATAATAATGATGAATCCATTACCCGATGTTGATAAAATTTTCTCCCTAGTCATCCAACAAGAAAGAGAAATGAGTAACTCTCTTTTTCCTGTTGTGCCTAATGATACTACTGGTGAAGAAGCTGCAGCATTTCAGGTTAATAACACTTCAAATACTCCCATTGCAAGAACTAGACATCATGGTTTCAAGGGCAAATCCCAAGGAAATGGTGGAGCAAAAGGGAAAAATCGCATATGCACACATTGTGGCCGGACCAACCACATAGTTGAGACATGCTTTATCAAGCATGGATATCAGCTTCTTCTCAATTTGCTGCCTTAGTAAATGCTTGCTCTGATTCTTCTCAGTCCAACTCAGATGCATCCTCCTCGTTTAGCTTTACTCAAGAGCAGTATAATCATATCGTTGAATTTCTCCAACAGTCCAAAAGCACTCCCAAGGCAAATTCCATTTCCACTTCCCCATTTGTCCTAAACTCTCATTATTCAAATGACATTAGTAAGAATTCTCACTTTTGGATTCTATATACAGGTGCTACTGACCATATATCATTTGATCTCAATATTTTTTTCTTCTCATAAGAACATTTTTCCTGTGCATGTTAATTTTCCTGATGGTACCACACTTACTGCATCAAAATTTGGAAGCATAGTCATTTCACCATTTTTGAAATTATATAATGTTCTATGCATACCAAATTTCCATGTCGATTTACTTTCCATTTCTAAACTTGTATGTACCAATCATTGTACTGTGCAATTCAATGCTACTTCTTGCCAAATTAAGCAGAACCATTCCAAGGAAATGATTGGTATATCTAACTTGCAAAGAGGGCTATATGTGCTTGACTCCTCCAAACATCTTTTTGCCTGCCATTCTATTATTAAATATACTCGTAATCTTTGGCATCTCAGACTAGGACATATTTGTGATATAGGCTTACACAATGTTTCAAAATTGTTTCCTTTTATTCCTTATCAAAATAATGGTGTTGCTTGTGATGCTTGTCACCTTGGTAAACAAAAGAAACTTCCCTTTTCACATAGTATTCTTCTGCACCATTTGAAATATTGCATGCTGATTTATGGGGGCCATTTTCCACTATATCTACTCTAGGTCACAAATATTTCTTAACACTTGTTGATGACTTCACTAGATATACTTGGGTAATATTTCTCCAAACCAAAGATCAGACTAAACCAAAATTTATTCAATTTGTATCTTACATTGAAACATAATTTAACACTTCTCTAAAATGCCTTAGGTCAGACAATGGTACTGAATTCATGGCCCTCTCTGAATTTCTTTTGTCTAAGGGTATCATTCACCAAATATCATGTGTTGAAACACCCAAACAAAATGGGGGCGGTGGAGAGAAAACATCAACACATTTTAAATGTATCTAGAACCCTATTCTTTCACTCCTAAGTTCCTCTCAATATTTGGAACTTCTGTGTTCAACATGCAATCCATATCATAAATAGACTCCTTACTCCCTTTCTTAAATCCAAATGCCCTTATGAACTCTTATATCTTCAACCACCTTCCCTTGTTCACTTGAAAGTGTTTGGTTGTTTGAGTTTTGCTACTACTATCCAAGCACATAGGACAAAGTTTGATCCTAGAGCTAGAAAGTGTGTGCTTTTAGGCTTTAGAGATGGCACAAAGGGCTATATATTATATGACCTACAACACCACAATATATTTGTCTCAAGAAATTTTGTGTTTTATGAAAACCAGTTTCCCTTTCACACTATGTCATCACCTTCCCAACTAACTCCTGATCCTATAATCTCACCTATCCTTGATGACACCTCTGAACATTACATTCAGCCTATACCTGCTGCCACTAGCTCTCCTAATTCCCCTTTATCCTTTAATTATGGCTCCCAAGGACAGTCTCCTTCTACTTCCTATACTTGTCCTATGACTGATGGTACCAGTCCCTCTAGCCCCTCCCCTATCAGTAGTCACAATACTCCTACTGATAGTACACTGGATACAGGCCCCCTCCACCAACTATACACTAAAACCTTCTTATACTTACTAATGACAACCAATCTAACATCTCCCCTTTATCCAATAGACTTGTCCAATCTACCACACCTCTTTCCACACCCTTATCCAATGGCCAAAATCATCTTTCTAATCTTCTCTCTCTTGCCAATATCTCTTATCCTTTGGCAAATGTAACCTTTCATATGCCTTTAAGACATTCAACTCGAGTTTCAAATCGTCCATCATATTTGGCAGATTATCATTGTTATAATACTTGTAATATTTCTTCTTTTCAGCATCAAAATCACATGTTGCATATCCTCTTTCATCTGTTATTTCTTATGATAAATGTTCTCCATCCTATAAACATTTCTGTTGTTCAATTTCTTCAAATCTGTTATTTCTTACAACCAAGCAATCAAGTATGACTGTTGGAAACAAGCCATGGATGTGGAATTACATGCTCTTGAGAAAAACCAAAATTGGACTGTGGTTGATTTTCCAGCTGGGAAGTCTCCCATTGGATGTAGGTGGGTTTACAAAGTTAAGTACAAGGCTGATGGTTCCATTGAAATATACAAGGCAAGGCTAGTGGCAAAGGGACATACTCAAATGGAAGGCATTGATTACTTTGACACATTCTCTCCCATGGCCAAAATTATTATAGTCAAAGTTTTACTCTCTATTGTAGCTATTAAAGGCTGGCATCTTGAGCAATTATATGTCAACAATGATTTTCTCCATGGTGACCCACATGAAGAAGTGTACATGTCCATTCCACCTGGTCTACCTTGCTCAAGTCCTAATAAGGTTTGCAAACTTCAAAAATCCTTATATGGGCTTAAGCAAGCCAGTAGACAATGGTATTCCAAGTTTTCTTCCTTCTTAATTTCTCTTGGCTTTCAACAATCTCAGGCTAATCACTCATAGTACACTAAAGTTGCTAAGCATAGTTTCACAGCTTTACTTGTCTATGTTGATAATATAGTATTAGTAGGTGATTCTATTAAAGAGAATCATCTTGTCAAACAACTTTTGGATCATCAACTCAAGATCAAAGATTTGGGACAACTCTGTTTTTTCTTAGGTTTTGAATTTACAAGATCCACAACAGGTATTTTTCTTAATCAAATAAAATATACCCTTGAACTCCTAGAAGATATTGGTTTTCTTACTTCAAAACCTTCATCTGTTTCTTTTGATCCAAACCTCAAACTTTCAGTTAATGGGGGTCAACCATGGGAGGATCCTTCCTCTTATAGAAGATTCATAGGCAAGTTGATATACTTGACTAACTCTAGGCCAGACATTTCATTTGCTATCCAACACTTGAGCCAATATGTTGCCAAGCCTCTCTTGCCTCGATATCATGCTGCTACACGAATTCTTAGGTACTTTGTAATACCCCGTAATTTTAATTGCTCTAGATAATATTAGTTGTGATCAATTGGGTTCCGGTGTACTCTATGAAATTATCTGCAAAGATAATTAGAGTAACTGTTGAGCTCAGAGCAAATACAATTAATATTATCTGACTCTGAGGTTTTTTTTATTGGAGCTATATAGACTATTTGGACAATTAGTAGTGTTACTAATTAATGATATTCCTCTTCATCGATTCATCTCATCTTCTTCATCATCATCCTCTAATCCAGGTGGGTTCTAGATAGAAACTTTAGTTGTAGAATTTCTTGAGTTCTAGAGCTAGGTTTGATATTGTGAGAAAATGAGTAATCTTACTAAAATCATGCTTCTAACGGTTAAAAATCGATATAAATCGCGTAGTGTAGTCGTAATATGCATATAACCATTTGTTGATACCTATTTTGTGGTTTGGAAATGATTTGGTGTGTAAAGATGAATTTTGGAACCCTTGAAACCATGAAAACGCAGCAGAAAATTCTGCTTCTGGTGCATACCGCCGGACGGCGCTTTGAGCGTCGGGCGACGCAAGGCCTACGCCGCTTCTCCGCCGGGCGAAAGCCAAGAGGCGCATCATGTTTTGATTCTGTAACTTTTGATTTTTGAGTTAGGGTTTACGCCGCTGCTTCGCCGGGCGAAGTAGCAGGCGCAGGGGCACCGTCGGGCAAAATTTGTACCGCCGGGCGCTCCTGGGAGTTTTCAAATAAATTCCTTTTCTGTTAAAATCCATAACTTTTGACTCGTTTACCCGATTTGAGTATTCTTGGTACCAATGGAAAGCTATGAGAACAATCTATATAATGAAGGTGAAAAATATCGGTTTTATTTCCCGATTAAATAATCGAAGGAATCCCAAAAATGGTATAACTTATGTTTGAATTATCACATGTAATTTTATTGTACAATTGTAATATGCTTTGCCTATCTTATTGTTGTTAAACTTAATTGTGAGAGATATGCATGCTTAAAAAGATAAAATAGGAAGAGTGAGGAAAACTTACACCAAATCATAGTAGAACCTAGTAATGGCTAGGAAATTGGTAAATGATCTAATATTAACGCTTGTGCATGAAAGGCCGAAGCGTGTAACCAAATACCGAATGGTATAGAAAGGAACTGAAATTATGGTATGACAGAACCAGATGTCACATAACATGTCGAGACATCTGGTATGTTATCAACAACATATACAAGATATAGACAATTAAAGAAGTTGCTAAAAAGTAAAGTGCACACAAGAATTGTTCACCCAGTTCGGTCTAACATCCTACATCTGGGGGCATACCAAGCCAGGAAGAAAGTTCACTATCAGCAGTATCAATTCATAGACCCTACAATCAACACACCCGTTGATGATCTGCTGACTTAATCACTACCCAATGACCCTTCTACCTTAGCCCACCCTAGATAAGAGACTCCATCTCACTTCCAATCATCGCAATGATGTCTAGCAGTCAACACCTCAGCCACTGCATCAACAACTTGATTTCCAACAACTCTTCAATCACAGAAAAGTAAAAGACAAACTTCAAGAAACACAATCATCATTGCTTAAAAGCTCATAGATGATTGACAAATACAACTCAACTAAACAGTCCAACTCTAAGTACAAAATAGTACCATAGTGGCTCATAATTTCATACAAACCCTAATGACCTACATTTTGGACCCGTGCTTTTTCTAGGTTACAAGCATTCTATTTATAACTTATTCCCAACTGGATTTGGGCTTCAAATCACAGCATAACAGCTGCTACAAATCAGCAGAAACTTCTGCTACATAATAGGTCTTCAATCAAATCTTCCTAAAATATCTCCATATTTATATACTCAATCTTTTCTTGATTTTATCTTGAATCTTCTAGACCTTTAAATCAGCTCCACAAAGGATACATAATATTTCCAGGATATTATGTATCTTTTAAATCTTCACTTTTTAATTCAGCTGCAAGATCTTCTCCATAAAAATAGGAACAAATCTCCAAATAGTTTCCTAAAAAGTCTCCAAGATCCTTTTTTTGAAATCCAATTAAAACTACACTTTGTTCCTAATAAATCTCCTTGACCTGCGTATAATGATGAGGTATATCCAAACAGATCTCATCAAATCAAATCAAATCCGTCAAGAGATATACAACAGCAGTACTTGTTATCCCAGACAAAGATATCGTGACATCTCCTTTGACATCTTAATTAAAAATCACATGACAGCAAAACAGCAACACCTGCTATACCAGACTAAGATGACATCTCCTTTGACATCTTACACATAACAGCAGCAACTGCTGTGCCAGAACCAAGATGTTATGACATACTGTCATGACAGTAAAACTGCCATATCTATACTGATGTCTGATTAACCATGTCAGGACATCTTACCTAACATCCTACTGTAACAGACAATGATGTTGTGACATCTCCTTTAACATCTTGATTAACCATCACAAAGCAACAGTACCTGTTGTACCAGATCAAGATGTTCTGTCATGACATTCCAAAGACAGCCACGTCACATAACCTTAAACATTCAGGTTCAGTGAAGTGCTCGTGACATCTCTGTCACACCATTACAAACATGCACTCATACTAGGTAGGTGCGGCACAACATGTCAAGACATCACACTTGACATATAACTAATATGACAAAAACTGAACATAACCAGTTAGTGCAGAACAACATGTCAAGACATCCTACTTGACATTTCACAACCTGCAACTAATCTGTTATGGCAGAAACACATATAGCATGTTAAAACACCTTCAGTGACACAAGAGCTAACATAAAGGTTTTAACAAGATTTAGCCAACATACATACTGCATAGCTGCAGAACTAACAAACTCCCCCTTTGGAAAATTTTGGATAAAACCAACAATCAGAGATACCAGCATCAGAAGACCAACACAGATTGTTAGCACAGTCACACACAACAGCAGAAACATCACAACAACAGATCAACACTCAACAACATCTACACACAATCACAACCTCACACAGTTAGTGGCAGAGGTACACAAATAAATGTTAGAACATCATATGGGGCAACAGATATTAGCACATCATGCAATCACACACTCTTCCCCTTTTTAGCCATATTTGGCAAAGCAATAACACACCAGAGCAATATCCATATAACCTTTGGATAACACAACCAGCTCCCCCTCAAGGAAACAACCAAGGAACATTACTACTACTTACTTCTCCCCCTTTTTAGCCATAATATACCAAACCAAGCAATTATGCATCTAAGGACAATCAACCAAAAGCAAGCAAGTCAGCAGTAGAACACATCCAACTCAGAAGCTTGTACAATTCCTGTCATGGATAACCAATGCTCCATTGCAAGAAAAACACCCAAAATGAATGGAAAACACAAGACGCATCTTCATGTCTTCAAGAGCGCACCCTCTGTTCAACACACCTGCTGAACACATTCACCTACTGCTTGACCCTCAAGTAAACTATGTACCATAACAGTACATAAATCAGATAGAAGCTTGTGTTCTCTGGAGACAAAAACTATAACATTCTGAACAGAATGTTCTGTCAGCAGATGTTAAGACATCAGTCTTGACATCATGAACAGAATCCAGCTGCACTAAGAAAAACACCACATTCCAAATAAAAACAGAATCTCCAAGCTCCCCCCCAAGGAACCAAAAAACCAGAAAGCCAAACAACCACCACAACACACATAATTTTACACTACAACACTCTCTACTCTCCCCCTATCTTTCTCAACATATACTTCTTCAGCAAGAAACACCCCAAAACCACTACATGATATCCTATGACAGATTCATGATCATATAGTGTGTGGATACCCAGATCCCATCTGTGTACCACAACCAACAGACTTGAGATCAAAGTTCCAGGAATTTCCAGCCCAATTGTTCCATAAGCACTAAACTTATCCACTTCTAGCATGTCCCATTCACATCAGGCTTCCAAGACAATCCTTTACCCATCATTCTCCCGTATGACAAGATAAATACTTCTTAGATAAGATGTGAACTCAGAGTCCTACTCCAAGGATAAATAACCACGAAAATGTTCTAATATCTGTTAGGACATTCTTGACACATCACATACACCACACACCATGAAAAGAAATAAACAGACAAATAGAGAAAAGTAAATTCTCAACACTTCTGCAGTCCTGCACTTTTACATCAGACATATACATAGTCTCCCGTCAATGTATTTTGTCATTAGTTGAAAGCACAAACCTTAGATACACGCACAGCTCCGGTCAGAGTATCCACTATCGATTAGATGCACATCCTTATCAAAAGCAGACAAATACTCAACTTCTGTCAAGGTATTTATCATATGTGATAATGTAACCTTCTCACACAAGGTACGACATTCTTTTCCTACACACTTGTGGCACTAGCTGATCCCTCTTTTATTAATCCACACCACTGATCATTTCAGATTAGGTAAGTGGCTTGACCTAATACTCCACCATGAGCACAACTAACTCCCTTGGTTGAGGAAGCAATGAACTGAAATCAGTTCTGACATCAGTCTAAATCACATTAACCATCTACTATGGCTTTGGAGACAACAGTAATCCACACACATCTCTTGCAAGGGACACAAGAGGATCGACCATCAGTATCTGATCAACCTTCAAACCCAAACCATACACATAAGTAGGAACCTGCATACTCTACATCTCAAGAATCTTCTTCTCAAACTTCAAATGTTCAGACCTTCTGTCTGTCTTTGAGATGTTGAATGCCCTCCTTCTGCACCTAAAGAGGAGATTCCCTCTAACAGGTTTCAGGAGCAAAAAAAATATTGACTGGTGTCATACCCCAAATTTTGACCACTAATATTTCCCATCATTGTGCAAATCATCATCACAATATGGATGTATCATTATGCTTCATCAGTCTCCCCAAAGATGGGTGAGCATTCACTACTATCAAAATTAGGGTTTCAAGCCCTCTCAGAGTTCTTAGACAAAGGATCAATCAAGGAATGACATAATCTTCAACTTGTCTAACCTCTCAAACATCCACAATGGATCAAGAGGACTCCCACATCAAGGATTAAGCACAAGGTTGCTCCCTTCTAGGTGGATCAAGCTTCAAGATCGCTAGTGTCACCAAATTAGGGTTTTGGTCGACCAAGGCTTCCAGATGGAAATTTTCATCTGGGCATGAGCCAATGCTTCAAAGCATATCCTAATATACTCCATGGAACCTCATGGACCCAATCATCAAGTCAATTTGACCTCAAGGGATGCATACATCAAAAATCAGGAATTAGGGTTTCTTGACCTAATTCACCCCTAAGTTGACTTTTGGGACAAATCATGAACCAAGACCTCAAGACATGATTTGAGGGTCTCTAATATACCATATTGATCCATTTGGAACAATGGATTGATCCAAGAAACTTGACCAACATGTTTCAATTTCATCTGAACCACAGTTAGGGTTTTGCGAGAAAAGTCAACTGTAACTTTGACCTTTGACCAGGACATGCTCCCAAACCCTAAGAAATGATTCAATATACCCTATAACACCCATGGAACATGTCCATCAAGTTTGATTTAGGTCAAGGACATGATTTCCTAAAGGAATGCACAGTTTGGAATTCATCGGATAAAAAGTCAACTGTGCACAAAAGTCAACTTTGACTTTATGAGATTTTTCACAAAAATGGATTTTTAACCTTAAAATGATGTTAATGTATGATTTGAATCATCATTCATCAAGAAAAATCAAAGAAAGTGGGATAACTTGTAAAAGGGGTAACCATAAAAACTTAGAAAATTTTCTAAGTTATGAAATAAAGTGACAAAAGTACCAACTTTGGAGGATCATAACTCCTAAACCACAAAGCCATTTTCTCCATCCAAATCTTGATTTATAGATCTCATTGCCCTCTACAAAAGCTTCATACTGACCTATGTCCAAATTCCTCATGGATTTTGAGTTATGGAGTGATCAAAATCAAGAAAAGTCACTTTGTTCCAACACTTAGTGAAAATTTCACTAAGTCAGAATCTGCCTTACTTTTTTTCAAATGTAGGGGGATTTTTCACTTGGATCCCAAAGGTTTCAAAACCAAATATGATCAAACAGTTGTTGTATCATATAAGGACTTTCCAAAATGGCCAAGAACATCACCAAATTCAATTTGGGCCATGAGATATGACATTGGCAAGTTGCCTTGCTGAAATCTGCCAAGGCAAGGCAGAATTTTGTACTTTTGCTCGATTTACCAAAATCAGCCTGTAGCGAGCGATTTTGGACGCGGTTCTTAAGCACTGGTCGCTCTCTGCGGTTGAGCTTAAACTACAGGTCGATTCATTTTTTATCCTATTGTGAGCTGACTAAGGAAGGGAAATAGATGTCTCCAATTAACCCTGCTTGCATACTGAGTTTAAACAGCGGTCTGTTAGGTTTCGGATGCTATCAATGTGGGGGGCCTTGGTACTGGTTATTTGTATTTTCACCAATACGGTTTTCTTTCTTTCCATTTTGACAGAAGGTTTCTGGCGGGGAACAGGGATTAGGATGTTAGGACTGATGCTTTTGAATTACTGCTTTTGATTGATGGAGATATGGGATTTGGGTTTTTTGTTTAGTGTGCTCGCTAAGATCTTTTCTTTCAATCTTATGCCTACGTATTCCCGTTTACCGAAACAGGGAAATCAGAGCGTTCGTAGTTCCTCCTAGTCTATGGGAGGAAATGGGTGTTTTTGTGTCTTGTTCAAAGCCCAAGACGTGAAGCGAAAGGTGATTTGTATCTTGTTCAAAGCCCAAGATGTGAAGCTGAAAAGTCTATTTGTGTCTTGTTCAAAGCCCAAGACGTGAAGCTGAAGGACCTCGACTTTAGAGAGAATTTGTCATCTCTAAAGAAGGGTTTGTCTGTCACAACTGTTGGGTGACTGGTTATAAAGGAGAATTACTTTAACCGGGATACGCGGATCCTAGTAATGCCATAATTTCCTTTATAGGGGATTTTTAACCTAAAGGAGAAGACTTTAACTCAGAGTAGAGCAATGCCATCTTTCCTTAGGAATTTCTCATGCTAAAAGAGGGACAGTGGCGTGGATGTAGATGATCCAGAGGCTTGCCGCTTACAGCGATTAGATGAAAGGGAAAGGAGTTGTTGATGTTTGTGTACTGTGAACGAGGCACAGCTTTGATGCTAAAAGGTTAATTGGATCAACCAGTGGTTTTCTTATACAAAGCCTATGAGGAGGCTAATATGTGTCTCGTACAAAGCCCGAGAGAGAGGCTAAAAGGTTTTGATCCTACAAGAGGATCTTTTATACTCAACAAGAGAGTGTTTTTGTATCTCGTACAAAGCCCGAGATGGAGGCGAAAAGGTTTGACTCAACAAGGGAATCTTTTGGTATCTCGTATAAAGCCCGAGATGGAGGCTATTTGACTCAACAAGAGCGTTTTTTGTATCTCGTACAAAGCCCGAGATTGAGGTTGTTGTTTGTTTGGCTCAATTAAGAACCTTTTTGTATCTCGTATAAAGCCCGAGATGGAGGCTAAAGGGTGATTGACTCAACGAGGGAGTCTCTTATGTGTCTCGTACAAAGCCCGAGAGAGAGGCTAAACGTTGTTTGACTCCGCTGGGGAGAATCATTGTACAAAGCCCAAGAGGAGGCTATGGTGACTATTTCAGTTGAGTGACAGGTCTAGTATGCTAATTTTGAAAGAGAAAATCAGTTCTTATATGAGCAACACTGTACTCAAGGATTTGATTCAAGGATCCGGGTTATTCCTGTTCTTTAAGGAAACGGGAAATCCGAAGGGTATTGAGACTGTCCGAGTCTGCGGGTTTCTTTCCTATTTAACGAAGGGGGCACTTGAGAATGTCTTTGAGACTCAAGGAGATTAGACTGTCCAAGTCTAGAGTTTCATCTTTTGTACCATGTTTTGAGAAACAGTAGTAGACTCTTTGAAAGGACTGTTCTATGCAGATGATTAAGTTCTGTTCCTATACCTCTAGGAGGTCGTCGGGACAATTTGTACGAAGCCCAAGAGGAGGATGGAAAATTTTAAGAAGCCGACGGGTCCTTGTACTAAGCCCAAGAGAAGGCTATCATTCCCGGAGGAAGAGATCATTATACGAAGCCTAAGAGGAGGCTGTGAATACTTCTAAGAAGTCGTAGGGTCCTTGTACTAAGCCCAAGAGGAGGCGGGGTTGCTTTTAGGAAGCCTGTGGGTCCTTGTACGATGCCCAAGAGGAGGCCGATGCTTTTAAGAAGCCCGTGGGTCCCCAAACCCCGAGAAATTCAAGGCAAGCTATTCACAAGGAATAGATCAAGTCAGGAAAGTTCGAGAATTTGGAAGAAACTCAAAGATGCCATTCACGGAGAATACATTCATCTTTGGGAGTAGAGTTTCTTGACAATTCCTAATGAGGACAGCCGAAGAGAAGACTGTATCTGGTGATCCTATTGGGGATCTAGTTGTCTATTTCTATGAATAAACGAAACGGCTTTACCTAGTGCTAGACGTAGTTGCCGGGGAAACTCTAAATATCTATACTATTATTACACAGTTGATATGAGTTTATGAAAGAAGACTTACAGCGAAACAGCCCCACAATACAGTTATATATATATGAGTTTATGAAAGGAGACTTACAGTGAAACAGCCCCACAATACAGTTATATACATATGAAAGCGGTAAATGAAAGCGGGTAAACACTTACTCGGTTGTAGAGCTTCCATGCTGTTTGGTTAGTTGTTCAACAAAGAAAGATTGAAAACAACAGTATATTCAAAATCAAAGGAGAAAGTGCTTTGAAATAAAAAGATTTGGGGCTTACAGCTCAAGGAGAGGCCCAGGGTTTTATCAGTGAGCGCACTGTTGAATTTGTACAAAGGGACTTATACAAGTGACTGAGGCCCAAAAAGGTTTTCTGTATAAAGGGATGGGTCTTACACTCTCTCAAGAGGCCCAAAGAGTTTTTAAGAAAGGAAATGGGTCTTACTACTCGAGGGTAGGCCCAGTTGGTTAATTTTAAACTGGCGACGATCACGTCGTTTATTTGAAAATGTACAGAGGGACTTATACAACGAATGAGGCCCAAAAAGTTTTCTGTACACAAGGGGTTGGGTCTTACACTCTAATAGAGGCCCAAAAAGTTTAAAGAAAAAGAGTGGGGCTTATAACACGAGGGTAGGCCCAGTTCTTTATTTTCAAGATGAATATTCACTTTTAAAATGCTTAAAAACAATTAAAAATGAATTTATTCACAAAAATACCAACTATATTAAATAAATAATATAAATTTGATTTTTTTGTAGAATAAAATATTTTACTATTTTTGTGATTTTTCAGAAAAAAAAAACCAATAAAAAATAATCAAAATTGAAGGAGTTATTAATTTTCCAAATCATTATAAAATAAAATGAGAAAATATAAAAAAAGAGGGGTTGGGTCTTACACTCTATTAGAGGCCCAAAGTGTATTTTTGTACAAAAGATAGGGCTTACAACTCAGGGGAGAGGCCCAAAATATTTAGTTTGAAAAAGGCGATCGCGTCGAGATTTTTAACGTATCGGGACTTATACAATAGCTGAGGCCCAAAATTGTTTTGTTAAAAAAAAAAGGTTGGGTCTTACACTCTAATAGAGGCCCAAGTGTTTTGAAAAAGATTTGTTAGGGTGAAAATCAAAGAAAACCCCAATTTCATTTTTTTAGGCATTTTTCCAAGAAAAATTAAGTAAAAAAATGATAAAAATATCAAATAAAATCATTAAATAATGATTAAAGTTTATGAAAAAAAATATTTTATCCACATAAATATTTAAAATCATTTTGATTTAAAAAATCAAGAAAAAATAAATAAATCATTTTAAAAGCATTTAAAACAATATAAAACACTATTTTTAAATATATTAAAAATAATATTTTTTTTTGTGATTTTTTGTGGATTAAAATATTATGGGGTATGAATTGGAAAATGATGATTTTTTGCTATGTAAAAAAAAATTGGTTGAGTTTTGAAAATAAAAAGTAAGAAAAAGAGGAAAGATATCAAAATATCCTCTCCGACATTTCTTTTGGGGTAAAAACGAGTACCGAAACTTTAATTTTCAACACTTTTTTTATCAAATTTCAAACACTCATAACTCTCTCAATTTTTATCGGAATCAAAATCCGGAAGTACCTATCTTGACCGATTTTTCGTAAGGAATCCGATGGTATTACTCACGCACACGGAAAATCAACACACAAAACGCAGAAATTAAAACCAAAACTGCTATCGTTTTGAAAACATCGTTCCGCGTCGAATTTCCAACACGCGTAACTCTCTCGATTTTTGTCCGAATTGAAATCCGAAAAAAACCTATCTCGACCGATTTTTCGCAAGGAATCTAATGGTATTGTACATGCATGCTGAAACTCAACGTACAAAATGCAGCAATAAAAAAACCAGAGCTGCTATGTTGTGAAAACGTCGTTCCGCGTCGAATTTCTAACACGCGTAACTCTCTCGATTTTTATCCGAATTGAAATCCGAAAAAACCTATCTCGACCAATTTTTCACAAGGAATCCAATGGTATCGCACATGCATGCTGAAACTCAACGTACAAAATGCAGCAATAAAAAAACCAGAGCTGCTACGTTGTGAAAACGTCGTTCCGCGTCGAATTTCCAACACGCGTAACTCTCTCGATTTTTAACCGAATTGAAATCCGTAAAGACCTATCTTGACCAATTTTTTGCAAGGAATCCAATGGTATTACTCACGCACATGGAAAATCAACACACAAAACACAGAAATTAAAAAACCAAAACTGTTATCGTTAATTCGACGTCGTTTCGCGTCAAATTTCCAACGCGCGTAACTCTCTTAATTTTCATCGGAATTGAAATCCGTAAAAACCTATCTTGACCGATTTTTCGCAAGGAATCCAATGGTGTTACTCATGTACACTAAAACTTAATGTACAGAACACATCAATAAAAAAAATCAGAACTAGATATGATTTTAAAACAACCAAAATTCCACATATAAACATGTTAAAATGCAAACAGTGGGAGGATCACAACATACACATTAAGGACTACATTTTTGCCTCAAGAATTGTTCAATATGATGCATGTATGTGGACAACAAAGGAAAGCATGATTCAAAGAATTCAAGTTGTGGATTTTACCTCTTTTTTGGAGATTTTGGGCAACCTACCAAGTGCTTTGTTCCAGAAATGATTTGATGCTTTGGACAACCTCAAATGACCTCTTAGAAGCTTTTAGGATGGTTGGAATCGGCTGAAAACCTCTGGAGCAAGTTTGTGCACTTTCTCGCAAAATGGTCAAAAGTGGCCAAAATGCCAACTCTCTCAAATGGTGTTCCAGATGTGTGGCACCATTTGGGACAGTTCAAGGATGATATTTAGAGTGTGTTTGAGGTTTTATCTGGTTTGGAAAGTGACTGAATCAAGACATGGCTTGAAAAATGCAAAAAAGTGTCATTTTGAGGTTTTGAGAGGTGTCTTTGTGATGTTGTGATTACAGGTCACTTTTGATGGTTTGCACAGCTTACATATAATATATATGAGGTGTGTGTGTGATTAGTTTGAGTGGAATTGCTCTCTAGCTCAAAAACTTAGAATTACTTGCTTTGGAAGGCAAATTTGAGGTGAAAGAAGAGATTTTCAGGAAAGCATCTGTTTGATGGCTTTGGTGTACTCAAACTGAACACAAATGAGCTCTATTTATAGTGGAGCAAGTTTGTTTTGGGATCCACAGTGAATGGCAACTGCAGCAGGTGTTTGTTCCATGTTGGCCAATGGAAATGCAAGTCTCCTCTAGCCATTGACTAGAGGTTAGGGCACAGGGTTGTGGTTCCCTTGGTCTTGGATAAGTCTTGACTGATTTGAGATGAGAATGGCTCAGTCCATGCCACCTCTAAGCATCCATTAAATGCTCCAAACCAAAATTGGAGTTTTGTCCCTCTTTTAGGGATTTCTAGGTTTTGGCATGCTTTTTTTGGTTCCTTGGACTTGGGAGGTTCATGGATCAGATCATCCCACTTGGATTTGATCCTTAGATGTGTCCAAACTGATGACAAGGCTTGAAAATTCGTGTGGCACACAAAATGTGCAAATCTGCCCCTGAAAAATTCAGCTTCAGTAAGCCCTTTTGTAAGATCCATAACTCCCTGCTCGAGTATGCTACATGGACGTTCTAGGACTTTCCGGAAAGCTTAGATGACGTACTTCAACTTTGATGTTTGACACTAGACCTAGTTCAACTTGGATCATGGAGAAAAACAGCCTTGAAGTTGGGACATTTTGCTGAAATTACAAGGCAGATTTTTGGCTAAGTGCTGAAAAATGTCAATTTTAGGTTTTTAGCCATTTTGATCCAACCATAACTCAAAATCCATGATGAATTGGGATGAAGTGTAGTTGACACTTTTGTAGAGGGCCATGAGGGCTACAAATCCATCTTTGGATGGGGAAAAATGGCTTTGTGGTTTAGGAGTTATGATCCTCCAAAGTTGGTACCCTTGCCACTTTTTTTCATAACTTAGAAAAATTTCTAAGTTTTTATGGTTACCCCTTTTACAATTTATCCCACTTTCTTTGATTTTTCTTGATGAATGATGATTCCAATCACACATTAACATCATTTTAGGGTTAAAAAACCATTTTTATGAAAAATCTCAAAAAGTCAAAGTTTGACTTTTGTGCACAGTTGACTTTTTATCAGATGAATTCCAAACTGTGCGATCCTTTAGGAAATCATGTCCTTGACCTAAATCAAACTTGATGGACATGTTCCATGGGTGTTATAGGGTGTATTGAAGCATGTCCTAGGGTTTGGGAGCATGTCCTGGTCAAAAGTCAAAGCTACAGTTGACTTTTCTCGCGAAACCCTAACTGTGGTTCAGATGAAATTGAAACTTGTTGCTCAAGCTTCTTGGATTAATCCATTGTTGCAAATGGATCAATGTGGTACGTTGGAGACCCTCAAATCATGTCTTGAGGTCTTGGCTCATGATTTGTCCCAAAAGTCAACTTAGGGGTGAATGAGGTCAAGAAACCCCAATTCCTGATTTTTGATGTATGCATCCCCTGAGGCTAAATTAACTTGATGATGGGGTTTATGATGTTCCATGGAGCATTTTAGGTTATGCTTTGAAGCATTGGCTCATGCCCAGAGGAAAATTTCCATCTGGAGGCCCTAGTCGACCAAACCCTAATTTGGTGACACTGGCGATCCTGAGGCTTGATCCACCTAGAAGGGAGCAAACTTGTGCTTAATCCTTGAAGTGGGAGTCCTCTTGATCCATTGTGGATATTTGAGAGGCTAGACAAGTTGAAGATCATGTCATTCCTTGATTGATCCTTTGTCTAAGAGCTCTGCGAGGGCTTGAAACCCTAAATCCTATTTGTAGTGAATGCTCACCCACCTTTGGGGAGACTAATGAGGTACAAAGGTACATCCATATTGTGCTGATGATTTGCACAATGATGGGAAATCTTAGTGGTCAAAATTTGGGGTATGACACAGCCAATTCCAAGCCTTGTCATCACTTTGGACACATCTGAGGATTGAATCTAAAGGGGACAATCACTGAGCCAAGCCTCCAAAGTCCTTGGAACAAGAAATATCATGCTAAACCTAGAATTGCCCAAAATAGGGACAAGACTCCAATTTTGGATTGGAGCATTCAATGGAAGCACCAAGGTGGCATGGACTGAGCCATTAGCAACTGAATTCAGTCAAGACTTATCCAAGACCAAGGGGACTAGCAGCCTGTGCCCTAACCTCTAGTCAATGGCTAGAGGAGACTTGGATTTTCATTTGCCAACATTGGCCAACCCTACTCAGCAGTTGCCATTCACTATTCCTTGTAAAACAAACTTACTCTACTATAAATAGAGCTCAATTATAATCAGTTTAAGTACACCAAAGGCCTACAACACTTGCCTTTCTCAAAATCCACTTCTCACTCTCAAAAATCCCTTTCTTAGCAAGTCACTATCGGGTTTTTCATTAGAGAGCAATTCCACTCAAACCAATCACACACACACCTCATATACATCATATGTGAGCCGATCAAACACTTAAACAACATCTGGAACACTGATTTCTCAGAATCACCAGTCAATTGCTCAAGGTTTTAACCAAGTTGCAGTTGAGATGCCATGAAGTGATCCAGCCAATTTTCATCAAGTCCAAGCATTCAAACACACTCCATAAGGTGTAGGGAAGCTGTTCAGATCATCACAATTCATCTGTAACACCTCCAACTCAGAAATCAATTTGCTCTTGCTGTCACGACCTAGAGGTAAGCCTAAACTTGGTCATCTCTCAATCTATGCATATTTCCTCGCACAATACTTTTGCCAAATGTTCATAATCATGCATGGAATGTTTCTCCTCAAGTAATTGCTTTGTTTGAATCGTGTATCAAAAATCCCAGCCTTCATGCAAAATTTAGGGTTCTTGAGGATTTATCGTGATTTCTTGTTTTATGCTTAATTTAAATGAAATTAATTGTCATAAACATGATCGTGAGGTGAAAACGAGCAGATTGATATGTGGATTGCATGATATAATCAAGTATTCTGTGAGATTGGATAGAAAATGCAAATCTGGGCAAAACTGAAAAACGCGAGTGTTCTTCAGCTGTTCTTGGCGCTATTTCTCTCAAATTCAAATATTTGAATTTTGTGATTTTATTTAATTGATTCAAAAATTAATTTCTCTCTGAGTTTTAATGATTTTGAGTTGATTCTTTTTTTAATAATTCACAAAAATGTTAAAATATTTTATTTTATGAAAAAATCCCAAAAATATTATTTATTTCATATAATTGATGTTTTTGCAAAGAATTAATGTTTTAATTATTTTGACATTTAAAATTTTTTTTTCCTTCTTGATTTTTCAGATTTTAATGACTTCTAATCATTTTGTAGGGCAAAACTTGATTTATGAAGCATTAATCCAATATCACAATTTGTTTTCCACATGTTAAACAATTTTGATCATTTTAATTGAATATTTTATTCAATTAAAACACATTTTGAAAACAAATTAGGGTTTTTGATTAATTCAACCCTCATAAATCATTTTCAAAACAGTTTGGGCCTCTAATAGAGTGTAAGACCCAACCCTTTGTAAATACAACCTATTTTGGGCCCCACTTATGGTATAAGTCCCGTTGTATTTCAAAAAGTTCGACGCGATCATCATCCGTTGAAAAACAAATCTTGGGCCTACCCTCGAGTAGTAAGACCCATTTCTTTTCTTTAAAACTCTTTGGGCCTCTAATAGAGTGTAAGACCCAACCCTTTGTAAATACAACCTATTTTGTGCCCCACTTATGGTATAAGTCCCGTTGTATTTCAAAAAGTTCGACGCGATCATCATCCATTGAAAAACAAACCTTGGGCCTACCCTCGAGTAGTAAGACCCATTTCTTTTCTTTAAAACTCTTTGGGCCTCTAATAGAGTGTAAGACCCAATCCCCTTTTAACCAAAACAACTTTGGCCCTCAGATATTGTATAAGCCCCTTCGCGTTAAAAGAAAATCTCGGCGCAATCGCCATTTCAAACGAAAAATCATCTAGGCCTACCCTCGTGTTATAAGCCTCATTATTTTTCTTTAAACCTTTTGGGCCTCTTGAGAGGGTGTAAGACCCATTCCTTTGTACAGAAAACAATTTTTAGGCCTCAGTCACTTGTATAAGTCCCTCTGTACAAATTCAACAGTGCGATCACTGATAAAACCCTGGGCCTCTCCTTGAGCTGTAAGCCCTAAATCTTTCCTTTTCAAAGCACTTTCTCCTTTGATTTTGAATATACTGTTATTTTCAATCTTTCTTTGTTGAACAACTAACCAAACAGCATGGAAGCTCTACAACCGAGTAAGTGTTTATCCGCTTTCATTTACAGCTTTCATATGCATATAACTGTATTGTGGGGCTGTTTCGCTGTAAGTCTTCTTTCATAAACTCATATCAACTGTGTAATAATAGTGTAGATATTTAGCGTTTCCCCGACAACTACGTCTAGCATTAAGCCCGTTGATCACTCTTAAATAGTCAAAACTAGATCCCCATAGGATTACCAGACACAGTCTTCCCTCCTCTTGGGGTTAAACAATATGGAGATGTGAAAGGCAGATTATTTTTGAACCCTTTCTCAGACTGTCACTCGTAGAAGTTGTCAAGAAACTCTACTCCCCAGAGATGATCTTTTCTCCGTGAATGGCATCTCTTGAGTTTCTTCCAAATTCTCGAAGTTTCCTGGCTTGATCTATTCTTTGTGAATAGCCTGTCTTGAACTTCTCGAGGTTTGGGGACCCACAGGCTTCCTAAAAGCATCCCCGCTTCCTCTTGGGCATTGTACAAGGACCCGTCGGCTTCTTAGAAGTATTCACAACCTCCTCTTAGGCTTCGTATAAATGATTTCTTCCTCCGAGAATGATAGCCTCCTCTTGGGCTTAGTACAAATTGTCCCTCAGCTTCTTAAAAGTTTCCATCCTCCTTTTGGGTTTCGTACAAATTGTCCCGACGACCTCCTAAAGGTATAGGAACAGAAATCAGTCATCTTAATAGAACAGTCTTTCCAAGAGTCTACTACTGTTTCTCAAAGCATAGTACAAAAGATGAATCTCTAGACTTGGACAGTCGAAATTCCTTGAGTCTCAAAGACATTCTCAAGCACCCTTCAAGAATAGGAAGGAACCCCGTAGACTCGGATAGTCTCAATACCCATTGGATTTCCCATTTCCTTAAAGAACAGGAAATAACTCTGGTCCTTGGAACAAATCCATGAGTACAAACATTACTCATATAAGAACTGATTTTCTCTTTGAACCAATATACTGGACCTGTCACTCAACTGAAACAGCACCATAGCCTCTCTCTTGGGCTTTCTACAATGATTCTCCCCAGCGGAGTCAAACACCTTTTAGTCTCCGTCTTGGGCTTTGCATAAGACACAAATCACTCTCTTATTGAGTATAAAAGACTCTCTTGTTGAGTCAATCATCTTTAGCCTCCATCTCGAGCTTCGTACGAGATACAAAAACACTCTCTTGTTGAGTATAAAAAACTCTCTTATTGAGTCAAACCCTTTTAGCCTCCATCCCGGGCTTCGTACGAGATACAAAAACACTCTCTTGTTGAGTATAAAAGATTCTCCTGTTGAGTCAACCCTTTTAGCCTCTCTCTCGGGCTTCGTACGAGACACACAAAAACTCCCTCTTGTTGGGCCAATAGCCTCCTCTTAGGCTTTGTATAAGAAAACCACTGGTTGATCCAATCAACCTTTTAGCATCAAAGTTGTGCCTCGTTCACAGTACACAAACATCAACAACTCCTTCCCCTTCATCTAATTGCTGTAAGCGGCAAGCCTCTGGATCATCTACATCCATGCCACTGTCCCTCTTTTAGCATGAGAAATTCCTAAGGAAAGATAACATTGCTCTACACTGAGTTAAAGTCTTTTCCTTTAGGTTGGAAATCCCCTATAAAAGAAATTATGGCATTGTCGGATTAACAAATCCCGGTTAAAGTAATTCTCCTTTATAAACAGTTGTGACATACAAACCCCTCTTTAGAGATGACAAATTCTCTCTAAAGTCAAACCCTTTCAGCTTCACATCTTGGGCTTTGAACAAGATACAAACTACCTTTCAGCTTCACATCTTGGGCTTTGAACAAGATACAGATCACCTTTTTCGCTTCACGTCTTGGGCTTTGAACAAGACACCAAAACACCATTTCCTCCCATAGAATAGGAGGAACTACAATCGCTCTAATTTCCCTGTTTCGGAAAAAACGGGAATACGTAGGCATAAGATTGAAAGAAAAATCTTAGCGAGCACACTAATCCAAAACCCAAAATCCCATACCTCCACATATCAATCGAAAAGCATCAGTCTTAACCTCCCACCAATCGACCAGACACTATTTTTAACAAAATAAACCTAAAAGAGACCCATAATCTTTGTAGCATCTGTAAACCAACAGTTATCTGTTCAAACTCAGTTTGCAAGCAGGGTTAATTGGAGACATCTATTTCCCTTCCTTCATCAGCTTTAATAGGATAAAAAATGAATCGAGCTGTAGATACCAAAGAGCGGTAGTGCTTCGCAACCACGTCCAAAATCGCTCGCTACAGAAAAATGGCAACTTCACTGGGGACGACGAGATCTTGTTCTCTTCCCATCTATTAGGTGGAAACCTTAAAAAAAGTGGCGCCCACCGTGGGGCCGGTCTTTCTTTCTTTATGGGATAGGACTCTTTGTTGACTTCACTAGGATCTTATGTCAAAAAACCCTTTAAGTGGGGAAGGAACCACAGAATGGCGTCTCCGCTGGGGAGCCATTTTCTGTCAGGAACATAAGATTCGTAGCTTTTAAAATGTCTAGGACATTAGGACAAATATATATACTGCTTTTCTTAATTGATATCTGTGTTTATTTTTCTGCTAATGGGAATGCGTGTGATGTCGCATGTGGAAAGATTGAGTATACACTTAAGATAAGTGATGGCGACGAGGTCGACCATCAACCTCAGTGGAGGATTCCCAATGCAACCCATTCCCTCTCATAGGCAATGGGCCGATTGTGATGTCTGAGAAGCTGAGGAGCCAACCCTTTTGTAGTGCGAAAGCTATCGGAAATAGTTGTCACGCGATACTACCCTCATTTGAGGCTGATGATCTATTCTCGGTGAATAGCATTTACTCTAAGATTTCATACAGCTCGCTGGCGATCCGCTTGTTGTTTGTTATCTTGGGAGGAGCTGATGATTTTGAGTACAGGTACAAAAATCACCCTAGTATAAACCTTTGGGATGGGTAGAGCCTTGACTCCATGACAACGACCCTTTGACCCCATGTTTTTTCTATGTTTTTGTGTTCTGCATTCATGCATTCATTTAAAAAACATTAAAACATTCAAAAAATTTCTCTTCTAGTCTCTCTATTTTTTTTTAAATAAACTAAGACTGTGATTGCAAATATCAGAGAAAAGGATTATGCTAATGGATTTTGGTAGAAGGAGAACTCATAAGTACACCTTCAGGATTCCAAAACTAGAGGATTTAAGAGGTTTGGCGAGGATGGTTACAAATCAAGAGGCTTTCAGAGCCAAGTACGGAGGTTTACTATCTCTGCTAAGAGTCCATGTGATTGAGGGAATCATGGATGCGCTCATTCAGTTCTACGATCAGGTCTATCACTATTTTACATTCCCGGATTATCAGCTAGCACCAACGCTGGAGGAATATTCTCATCTGATTGATCTACACATTATAGATCAAGCTCCATTTTCTGTACTGGAAGAAATTCCAAAGAATCAGACCATTGCAAGAGCAATTCATTTGGACGAGTCTGAGGTCAGGACTCACATGACCACTAAGGGTGGCATACAAGGTTTGCCAGCCCAGTTCTTGACAAAGAAAGCCCTGTACTTTGCCAGTATCGGGAACGTGACTGCTTTTGAAAGCATCTTTGTTTTACTCACCTACGGGTTATTTTTGTTGCCCAACATTAATAACTTCGTCGATATCAACTCCATTAAGGTTTTTCTCATTGGAAACCCTGTGCCGACTTTGCTCGCAGATGCATATCATTCTGTACACTTGGGAAATTTGTACAGCGGAGGGGGGATCACATGCTGCGTACCTCTACTTTATAAATGGTTTATCTCCCATTTGCCTAAGTCTGCTGCTTTTTGGGATCACAAGAGTGCCTTACGTTGGTCGCAGAAAATCATGTCCCTCACCAACTCTGACATAGATTGGTGTAATAGGATTTATGACGGAATCAGGATCATTGACCGTTGTGGAAACTTCCCCAACGTACCCCTTATAGGAACTAAGGGAGGAATCAATTACGATCCAGTTCTCGTTCGTCGTCAATTTGGATACCCGATGAGGAATGTCCCACGGAGTGTTCATCTGGAAGGCCTTTTCTTCAAGGAAGGAGAAAATGACAGAGCACTAAAGATGGAAATAGTGCACGCTTGGAAACATGTTCATAAGAAAGGACGAGAGTCTCTAGGAAAACCGGACTGTGTCTCGGTGGAGCCTTATCTCCACTGGGTACAAACTAGAGCTCTCAAGCTAAAGATGCCTTATCCTCGTCATGGAATTCTTCCATCGAGGGATTCTGTCATGTACTTCATGACTGAGACTGAAAAGCTCCAGGTTACTCTTAACAAAGTTCAACGGGAGAAGAGGTCTTGGAAGAACAAGTATCGCACCCTCAATGTAGAGTGCATCAAAATACAACAACTACTGAAAGATAAGGACGCTCTGATTGAAATTTTGGAGCAACATGCTGTAGAGAATCAAGATGACCAAAGGAATTTGATCGCTCCTTTCACCTGGCAAAGGAATGACAACCCGACAACTGCCCAAGAGCCCCGGTCAAATAAAAGGAAAGTACCAGAGTCAGCACCCGATTTCTCTTCAGAGAGGACTCGGGACCCATTAGCTTAGGTTTCTGTTTCTGCACCTTGTAATCTACTGTATTTCCATTTATGTAATCCTTTGAATTCAATAAAAAGGGGTTTCCCCACTGTTTGATATTTGCAATCTAATTGTCGAAGTTTATTTTGATTAAACAAAAAAAAATTAATATAATAATTGCATTCATCATTCTCACATCGTGTATTCTTCTTACCTACGAATCTCACGTTTGTGTCTCGGTTCTAGAGTCAAACTGTCTCATTCGTACAATACTCGGGCCAATCGTCAGAAAAAGATGGATGATCTTGAGGAAGAGAACATAGAGTTGAAAGAAGAGATCGACGCTCTGAGAGAGGATATGAGAAAGCTTCGTAACGACATGCAAGCCATGGTAGAAGCTCAGCTACAAAGGACTGTGATCTTAGTGATCACCTCAACACCCATAGTGGAGAAGTATGATCCTAGGTATCAAATGCCGAAAGATCGTCCTTGGGGCATGCCTGTTAACTATATCCCGGAAGGATATGTTCCGCCGATCACTGAAGATCAGGGAATCATAACAGAAGCCGCTGGGCCTGAAGGTTACAAACTTCGGAAAAGCGAAGATGCCAGGGGCATACTGAAGACTCCTGAAGGTTACAAACTTCGGGAAACGCCAAGATTCACTGCCGTAGTCACGGTACCACCCCCTGTGGTGCATACTGTCCCAGAAGGACAGATTCCGCCGATACCTTTTGGTAAGAAGGAAACTATGTTTGATAGAATGGATGAATTCCAGGAACAGTTCCTGGAAATGCAGAAGGAACTGCAAGCCATCCGTGGTCAGGATTTATTTGGAAAGGACGCCGCAGACCTTTGTCTGGTCCCCAATGTGAAAGTTCCGCACAAATTTCAAGTGCCCACTTTGAAAAATACAAGGGTAACTCTTGTCCTCAGAGCCATCTGGTGATGTACGCTCGGCGAATGTCAGCTCAGACGGAGAATCAGGACCTACTGATTCACTACTTTCAGGATAGTTTAACCGGTGCCGCATTCAAATGGTACATGGGTTTAAACCGTACTACGATTAGCACATTCGGAGATCTTGGTACTGCCTTCGTCCAACAATACAAATACAATTTGGACATGGCACCAGACTGAGATCAACTCAGATCAATGTCACAAAAGGACAAGGAAACCTTTAAGGAGTACGCTCAGAGATGGCGCGAAATTGCCGCCCAGATTTGTCCACCTCTTGAGGAAAAAGAGATGACAAAGATCTTCTTAAAGACCTTAAGCTCATTTTACTATGACAGAATGATTGCCAGTGCGCCCAGTGATTTCACCGAGATGGTGGGCTTGCGAGTTCGTCTTGAGGAAGCCGTCCGAGAAAGACGTTTGGTAAAAGACACTGGATCATCGAGTAGTACAAAACGATATGGTAGTGCTCTCCCTAAGAAAAAAGAGCAAGATATTAGGAATATCTCTCTCGGAAAGCAAAGGCGACGTTATCACCCAGTAGCAGTTGTAACTCCTGCTATCAGCCCTGCGCCTATTCCTACGTATCAACCTCAGGTTGCGCAAAGCCAACCTAATCAGCAAAGGACATAACAGCCTCTTCAGTAGGCTCGTCCTCCATACAATAACAACTGTACAATGCGGCCACCAGGGTTTGATCCTATACCCATGTTGTACGCAGAACTATTTCCGTTACTACTGGCTAAGGGGCACATCCAGACTAAGTCTCCTCTTACAGTGTCGGAAAATCTGCCTTTTTTGTTTAAGGTGGATCGGACATGCCCTTATCATCAAGGAGGACCAGGGCATAACATAGAGAACTGTCTCAATTTCAAATCCGACGTGCAAAAGCTTGTTAGAAGCGGGCTCTTATCTTTCAAAGATACGAATCCCAATGTTCTCACAAACCCGCTGCCTCAACATGAGAAAGCTGCAGTCAACCTAATTGAGAAAGAATTTAACAATATCTATCAAATTCACGATGTACTCTTGTTGAGGACCAATCTGGTCAAGATGCATTGTAGACAGAGTGGGTACGGCCATGTGCTACCTCATAATTATCACCAGTGTGATGTCTGCTCTGAAAATAATCAAGGATGTTCTATGATGCAATCAGCTCTACAAGAACAGATGGATCTCAGATGGATCCAAGAGCACCGAGTTCGTGGAGTTAACATGGTCTATACAAATTCCAATGTCATTCAGAACCACGACATCCGTGCGATGAATGTCAACCTGGTGGCAATGCATTTAAGGCAAAGCCAGTATCATAATCTGCCGCGGCACGATTATAGTTCTTGTCTGACTTGCTCGGTAAACAAACAGGGATGCTCTTTCATACAGGAGGCCCTTTAGCATCATGTGGATCTTGGATGGATCCAGGACTACCATGATAGGAATCCCTATCAGATCAATATGATTCAAATCTTCGACATTCGCTTGATGAATACCAACC
Organism: Lathyrus tuberosus; assembly: GCA_022829125.1. Taxonomy (NCBI): domain Eukaryota; kingdom Viridiplantae; phylum Streptophyta; class Magnoliopsida; order Fabales; family Fabaceae; genus Lathyrus; species Lathyrus tuberosus. The sequence goes on from JALAZF010000233.1 coordinate 3,493,718, forward strand.
TAGTAGAGTTACATGCTGAGCAGGTTCGACTCGGGTTCCTAATATCACATGACTATCAAAGCTGTAAAGTGGGTTGCAAAAATGATCAAGGTTCTGCCCTTGTCCAGGAAACACTTCAGTACTTGTTAAATCATTGGTGGATGCCAATCTACATGGATGAAGATACTCAGCAAATTAGTATCAATAACAAAAACCCCACCCGGCGTCAAAGTCAGGATGTCCGACTCGTGGAAGCTAACCTAGTGAGGTTACATTATATTCAAAGTGGGCATGGCCAGGTGCCACCACACAATTATGAACGTTGTGGAGTCTGTTCGGAAAGTAACCAAGGGTTCTACCTTGTGCGAGCAGCTCTCCAGGGGCAGGTGGATCGTGGAGAGATTCGCCCATATCCAGGTTCCGGACCCATCAATTGGTCGCCGAACTACCTTGCCAATCATATTGAGGACGTTGTCGTCATCTCTGATCATCAGAGGACTAGGAATGTTTTAGCCATTATCCCTCTGCTTGACGAATCAAGAATTCCCAACTGGGAATGGATCGAAATTGCGTACGATGGTCAGAAAAAACAGAAGGTTCCCATAATCATCTATCTACCGGGACCACTATCGTATGAATCAGCTAAGGCAATCCCTTACAAATACGGTGCAACAACAGTCGAGAATGGAAAGGAAAATCCATTACCCTCCATCGTGAATATTGCAGACATCAGTCGTGTAACACAGAGTGGTAGAATCTTCAACAGAGGAGTTAGAGAGTCTAACAAAGAAAAGGAACTTCAGACATAAGCTCCCGATCCATCAGTCGGTCAGCCCAGTAATCCCGACCTTTCGAAAAACGATGATGAGATACTGAAGCTCATCCAAAGGAGTGAATACAACATTGTCGATCAACTGTTACAGACTCCCTCGAAGATCTCGGTATTATCACTGTTACTCAATTCAGAAGCGCACATGGAGGCTCTACAGAAAGTCTTGGAGCAAGCCTTTGTGGAACAGGATGTAACAATCAGACAGTTCGATAGTATTGTCTCTAACATCACTTCTTACAATAACTTGGGATTTAGTGATGAGGAATTACCTGAAGAGGGTCGCCGTCATAACATGTCGCTCAATATCACAGTCAACTGCCAGGACGATGCTTTAGCCAGTGTACTGGTAGACACAGGGTCAGCCCTGAATGTTATGCCGAAGTCCACTTTGATGCAATTATCATTCAAAGGCCCTCCGATGAGAACCAGCGAGATCGTCATCAAAGCGTTCGACGGATCCAGAAAAACGGTTATCGGCGAAGTTGAGCTTCCCATAACTATTGGTCCCTACACTTTCCAAGTCACCTTCCAGGTCATGGACATCCGGGCAATGTACAGTTGTTTATTAGGAAGACCTTGGATACATCAGGCTGGAGCGGTCACTTCAACCCTCCACTAAAAGCTAAAGTTCGTCCAGAACGGCCAACTCATCACAGTCTATGGGGAACAGACCTTACTCGTCAGCAATTTATCGTCATCCACTTATGTGGAACCAGAAGGGATAATTGGAACCCAGTTCCAAGCGCTTTCGCTACACAAGGACGAACAATCCGGAGGAGGAACTTCGATTTCCTCATACAAAGATGCTATTAAAGCAGTCGAGAGTACCGATACAACAGGATAGGGACAGCTTGTCATTCCTACTAGCAATACAACAAAGAAGGGTCTTGGTTTTTCTGCAACCTGTACCCGGATAGCTGCTAACGATGAAAGTCTTCATCCCATTCAGGACTTCTTCCACAGTGGAGGTTTTCTTCACCCAGTGTCTCAAATAGTCCATGCTATCAATGAGGAGGATCCCTCCGACACAGATGAGGAATGGAAGTCCTATCTTAACAAGGACGGTTATATGTCTCAGGAAGAGGTGCCTACGCCATTTTGCCATCCCGCACAGAGTCCGAGATTTATACCACAGTCAGATGTCGAAATGATATAAGGAGGTTGTGATCCGGAAGGATGTCGTGCTCCGCCAAATTCATTAGAGGAGGATACTCTGATGAAAGACAACTTTGACCACAATTACTATGGCCCGATGGATGGCCTGCCAATGTGGCAGCCTTACCCAGCAGACTTGGGGCCAAAAAGTCAGCCGAGTAATGAAACTCGGCTGAGCATCATTAAACAGAAGACATGTGTCCCCACCATGTCATGGGATCAACACTCAGGTCATTCAGAAACTACTCAACATGATGATGAATTTGCAACATTTGCAGGACTTGAATTCATCAACTATGCTTTTCCCGAGGTCAACGTCATCGAGAGGGATGACTCCTCCAGTTCCAAGGAAGTGTGGGACACCTTGGGATGACCGAGTGGAAAATACGACTTCATGGTCAAGTACACCGCTCCCGAAAGCTCTCGTATCAGGCTCGAAGACATCCAGCCAACTGGATGGGGAGATACAGCTAAGAGCACAAATGCTATGCAAAATGCAACAGAGGAATTCTCCTACGACAACTCTGCCAGGGAGACAGATTCCAATGATCCTGCTCCACCAGAAATCAGCGTCATTTCTGAAGACAAATCGAGGAAGGTGCCAGACTTTGTGATTCACCGAGGAGTTCGCCACCATTGGGTTGTTGTCGATGTTCCGAAGATCGTCCATAAGTCAAAGTAATTGCCATCTTTAACCTTTCACCCTGCCCAGGTGAAACGGATGTTTTGATAGGGCTCGCTTTCTGTAAATTTCCCTCTTCGCTTCGCCCAAAGTGATGGAGTTTTGTTTTATAGGGCTGTAGTTTCAAGGATCGACTTGTTCATTAATAAAATAACGTCGTTCTCTAATTTCCGCATTTATTGCTGTTTTCTCTTTTTGCTTTTTCTCAGAAAATGGTAATCCTAAAAAACAATTCAATAATAAAAACAAGCAGTAAAAAAAAAATACATTGCACACACTTTTGCATTCTCTCTGTCTCTTCTAAACACGAATCATCACGTCATGCAGATTGTTTGTTTTAAATCCCGTTGAAACATACGATCTGATGCCTTTTCCCAACTTTGAGTTCCCGGTATTTGGGGATGAAGAAGAAGTTGACAACAAAATTCCAGAAGAGATCTCCCGATTACTCAGACAAGAGGAAAGGTCCATTGAACCTCACAAAGAGCCGTTGGAAATGGTAAACTTGGGTTCAGAAAAAGAGAGAAAAGAAATCAGGATTGGGGCACTGCTCAGTCCAACTGCCAAAGAGAGTTTGACAAAGCTTCTTAAAGAATTCCTCGATGTATTCGCTTGGTCCTATCAGGACATGCCAGGGTTGGATACCAGCATCGTGGAACATCATTTACCGTTGAGATCGGAATGTCTGCCAGTAAAACAGAGCTTGAGACGAACTCACCCGGACATGGCCGTCAAAATCAAAGAGGAGGTACAAAAACAGATTGACGCGGGTTTCCTCACTACGTCAGAATATCCTCAATGGCTAGCCAATATTGTACCTGTTCTGAAAAGGGACGAAAAGTCAGAATATGTGTTGATTACAGAGATCTGAATAAGGCTAGTCCAAAGGACGACTTTCCTTTACCACACATTGACATGCTGGTTGACAGTACATCAAAGTTCAAAGTTTTCTCCTTCATGGATGGATTCTCGGGCTATAACCAGATTAAAATGGCGCCGAAAGACATGGAGAAAACTTCATTCATCACCCCATGGGGTACCTTTTGTTACAAGGTAATGCCGTTCGGTTTGAAGAACGTCGGGGCAACCTATCAAAGGGCCATGACTACTCTATTTCATGACATGATACATAAGGAAATCGAGGTATATGTCGATGATATGATTGCAAAATCTAAGACAGAGGAGGAGCATGTGACCTACCTGTCAAAACTATTCGAGCGTCTGAGAAAATACAAACTCCGCTTGAATCCCAACAAGTGCACCTTCGGTGTCCGCTCAGGGAAACTTTTAGGGTTCGTCATCAGCCAGAAAGAAATTGAGGTTGATCCTGACAAGGTCAAGGCCATTCTAGAAATGCCTTCTCCGAAAACTGAAAAACAAGTAAGAGGATTCCTGGGACGTTTGAACTACATCTCCAGATTCATATTCCTCATGACCGCGACATGTGCGCCGATTTTCAAATTACTCAAAAAGAACCAAGACTGCGTTTGGACAGAAGATTGCCAAACTGCCTTCGACAGTATTAAGAAATACCTGTTAAATCCTCCGATTCTATCACTTCCAGTGGACGGAAGACCACTGATCATCTACCTCACAGTCTTGGAAGACTCAATGGGGTGTGTACTTGGCCAACAAGACGAAACCAAACGGAAAGAGTCTGCCATTTACTATTTAAGCAAGAAGTTCACCAACTGTGAAACTCGGTACACGATGCTCGAGAAAACTTGTTGTGCTTTGGCTTGGGCAGCCAAACGTCTATGCCAGTACATGATTCGTCACACAACTTGGTTAATCTCCAAAATGGATCCAATCAAGTACGTATTCGAAAAACCTGCTCTCACGGGAAGGATTGCCCATTGGCAGATGTTGATATCAGAATATGACATAGAGTACCATGCTCAGAAATCTGTTAAAGGAAGTATTTTAGCCGATCATTTGGCTCATCAACCGATTGACGATCAGGAATCAATCGGGTTTGACTTCCTAGACGAAGATGTCATGTACCTAAAAATGAAAGACTGCGACGAACCGCTACCCAGTGAAGGGCCAGAACCAGGTTCCCAATGGGGACTAATCTTTGACGGAGCAGTTAATCATTATGGAAACGGAATTGGGGCAATAATTGTTACACCTCAGGGTACCCACATTCCTTTCACCGCCATACTTACATTCAAGTGTACAAACAACGAGGCCGAATACGAAGCTTGTATCATGGGTCTCGAGGAAGCAATTGATTTGAGGATCAAAAACTTGGACGTATACGGTGACTCAGCCCTGGTTATCAATCAGATCAAAGCATATTGGAACACATACCAATCAGGATTGATTCCTTACAAGGACTACGCGAGAAGGTTGCTACCCTTCTTTAACAGAATTGAGTTTCATCACATCCCTCGTGAGGAGAATCACATGGCTGATGCATTAGCCACTCTCTCTTCCATGATTAGTGTAGGTCAATGGAATGACATACCTAAGATCGACATAATGCGCCTTGAATGACCCGTTTACATCTTTGCAATTGAAGCAGTCATAGACGACAAACCTTGGTATCACGATATCAAATGCTTCCTTCAGAAACAAGAGTACCCACCTGGGGCATCCAGGAAAGACAGAAAATCCCTCAGAAGACTGGCTGGAAACTTCTTCCTGAGCGGTGATACACTTTATAAGAGAAACTTTGACATGGTCTTGCTCCGATGTGTCGACAGACCAGAAGCAGACATACTGATAAAAGAAATTCACGAAGGATCCTTTGGCACTCATGCCAACGGACATACAATGGCGAGAAAAATTCTAAGAGTAAGGTACTACTGGTTGACCATGGAGTCCGACTGCTACAAGTACATGAGGAAGTGTCACAAGTGTCAGATATACTCTGACAAAATTCATGTATCTCCAACACATCTCAAAGTTCTTTCTTCCCCATGGCCTTTTTCCATATGGGGAATCGACATGATTGGCTTGATTGAGCCCAAAGCTTCAAACGGACATCGGTTCATTCTGGTAGCCATTGACTACTTCACCAAGTGGGTCGAAGCAGTGTCGTACGCTAATGTAACCCGACAAGTGGTGGTCCGATTTATCAAAAACAGTATCATCTGCCGTTATGGTGTTCCGATCCGGATCATTACTAATAATGTATCTAACTTGAACAATAAGATGATGAAAGAGTTGTGCGCAGAGTTCAAGATTGAACACCATAACTCATCTCCCTACCGACCCAAGATGAACGGAGCGGTAGAAGCGGCTAACAAGAACATCAAGAAGATTGTTCAAAAGATGGTTGTAACCTACAAAGATTGGCACGAAATGCTACCCTTTGCTCTTCACGGTTATCGTACATCTGTCCGCACTTCAACAGGGGCAACCCCTTTCTCTCTAGTAAATGGCATGGAGGCAGTGCTCCCCATAGAAGTAGTGATCCCATCAATCCGGGTATTGATGGAAGCTAAGCTTACAGAGCCTGAATGGTGTCAAAGTCGACACGACGAACTGAATCTGATCGAAGAAAAATGAATCACAACACTATGTCACGGTCAGTTGTATCAACAGAGAATGAAGAGGGCGTTTGACAAAAAGGTCCGACCTCGCGTCTTCAAGAAAGGAGACCTTGTGATCAAGAAGATACAATCATTTCTCACTGATTCTCGAGGAAAATGGACTCCGAATTATGACGGCCCCTATGTGGTCAAGAAAGCTTTCTCAGCCGACGCCTTGAGACTTGCAACCATGGACGGAGAGGAATTTTCCTACCCCACAAATGTTGATGTAGTCAAGAAATACTTTGCCTAAAAAAACGTCTCGGTGGATTGAAAACCCGAAAGAGCGGTCCAGGCAAAAGTTAGAGACAAAAATAAAAAAAATCATCCCGGTGGATTGGAAACATCACAGTACAATCCAGGAAAAAGTTAGGGATAATGGCAAGTAACTATGTTCGACAAAGAGGCAAGTCCCTCAACAGCAGTTACACCATCCATCGGAGGAAAACTCCAGTCACGGTCATCTTCGACAGAAGCTCAGGATGCCCCAAATTCAAAGTTGGTAGAAGGATAGTGGTCGTTATGTTTCAACGTAGCCCTTTTCCCTGTAAATTACCATTTTCTAACTTTGTAAATACTCTTTGGAATCACGCGTTTGGCTGATCTCCATCTTATCAATAAAATTTGAGCCCTTGTGCTTTTGTTTGTAATTCTCATTTGTTTTAGCTTTACAGAACGACATTTTAATATGATTAACGATTCTTGAAATAAAACAAAAATGAATTTACTTGTAAAACTTTTTCTGCTTTAAAGATGGAAATTTCTTTTGACTGTGGAACATCAAAAGAACATCAACCGCTTCTCCAAAAGTAAGCAAACTTTAAAGTACAGAATCAAAGTACTCCTTCTAACCCAGTACGCCTGAATGAAGGGATCAACTGTGTCAGAGACCTTGTTTCGTCTGACACGCCTCGGCTGAGTTCTCATCTCCTAAGCCCGACCAACATAGTTTCGCGTGAGGACTACTTCTCCTAAGCAAGGTAGAATTGCTACTTTTGGACCAACGGTACTTCTTCGCCCCGCGATGGCCGAGTATCCAGTCATGTTCATCTATTAGTCTGTATGGCGCGTCAGTTTTGTCAGCATATACATACGTACAGCATGCATTATTGATTTTCATTCACATTCATATTGCATCACTATCACTCTAGTCGGTCTTATCCCCTAGTGATAACAATTTTCTCAATCGAGTTGTCAGTTCTTTCCTCGCCAGGAAAGGTTGCGTCTGAACAATTTCTCGCTTCCAGTTTAGTTCTGGATCAGAATTAGCCCTCGACCACTTTGATAACTTGAACCCCTGAAAAACCAGAGAACCTTCAGTCAACATCACTCTTCGCCATTGAAGATGATATCCTTGCTTTCCCGGATTAAGGAAAATCCCGAGAGAAAGCCTCCTAATCAGAGATTTGGTGGTACAACAGTTTCTCCGAAAGAACCACTGATGAAAACATCATCGGCACCTCAAATTGGATCTCATCATATGGCATTTCTCCGGGAAGATCCCGAGAAAAGTATGATGTAAGACTCCAAACGAAGGCAGTCTTTCAGGTGACTCGTCTTCCCCAGTAGAATCGACAAATGGCGTCTCCAAACAGAGAAGTTTGTGTACCTCTACAATTCAGACGAATGGGTTCCCCAGCAAGTCTGACATCAAAACTTTTTCCACTCAAATGGCATCTCCCTAGGAAAATTCGGTGAGAAGTTTGAAGGAAAACTGCTACAAATAGCGTCCCTTGTCAAGAAAGTTTATTGACAAAAGAAACTAAGACCAGTTCCTTCGTAGGAAACCAGGATCGAGGGGAAGTTTAAATCAGAAACTGAGACCAGTTCCTTGGTAGGAAACATGAACGAGGGGAAGTTTAAATCAGAAACTAAGACCAGTTCCTTGGTAGGAAACCAGGATCGAGGGGAAGTTTAAATCAGAAACTAAGACCAGTTCCTTGGTAGGAAACCAGGATCGAGGGGAAGTTCATCTCAAAAGAAAACTGAGACCAGTTCCTTGGATGAAGACCAGGATCGAGGGGAAGTTTACCTTCTCTAAGCATCATTGCTTAGCAAAAGAAGATGAATGCGATCTGCCATTCATAACCACCATCAAAATTTCGGGTATTCCGATATTTAATCCTCTTGCACCCCGAATGCCCGAATACCTTCGTCATTCACACCTTCATGTCCAAGAGGATTAAATAGGGGCATCTGTCATACCCCAAATTTTGACCACTAAGATTTCCCATCATTGTGCAAATCATCATCATAATATGGGTGTATCATTATGCTTCATCAGTCTCCCCAAAGATGGGTGAGCATTCACTACTATCAAAATTAGGGTTTCAAGCCCTCTCAGAGTTCTTAGACAAAGGATCAATCAAGGAATGACATGATATTCAACTTGTCTAACCTCTCAAACATCCACAATGGATCAAGAGAACTCCCACATCAAGGATTAAGCACAAGGTTGCTCCCTTCTAGGTGGATCAAGCTTCAAGATCGCCAGTGTCACCAAATTAGGGTTTTGGTCGACCAGGGCCTCCAGATGGAAATTTTCATCTGGGCATGAGCCAATGCTTCAAAGCATATCCTAATATACTCCATGGAACCTCATGGACCCAACCATCAAGCCAATTTGACCTCAAGGGATGCATACATCAAAAATCAGGAATTAGGGTTTCTTTACCTAATTCACCCCTAAGTTGACTTTTGGGACAAATCATGAACCAAGACCTCAAGACATGATTTGAGGGTCTCTAATATACCATATTGATCCATTTGGAACAATGGATTGATCCAAGAAACTTGAGCAACAAGTTTCAATTTCATCTGAGCCACAGTTAGGGTTTTGCGAGAAAAGTCAACTGTAACTTTGACCTTTGACCAGGACATGCTCCCAAACCCTAAGACATGATTCAATATACCCTATAACACCCATGGAACATGTCCATCAAGTTTGATTTAGGTCAAGGACATGATTTCCTAAAGGATTGCACAATTTGGAATTCATCGGATAAAAAGTCAACTGTGCACAAAAGTCAACTTTGACTTTTTGAGATTTTTCACAAAAATGGATTTTTAACCCTAAAATGATGTTAATGTATGATTTGAATCATCATTCATCAAGAAAAATCAAAGAAAGTGGGATAACTTGTAAAAGGGGTAACCATAAAAACTTAGAAAATTTTCTAAGTTATGAAATAAAGTGACAAAGGTACCAACTTTGGAGGATCATAACTCCTAAACCACAAAGCCATTTTTCCCCATCCAAAGCTTGAATTGTAGATCTCATTTCCCTCTACAAAAGCTTCATACTGACTTATGTCCAAATTCCTCATGGATTTTGAGTTATGGAGTGATCAAAATCAAGAAAAGTCACTTTGTTCCAACACTTAGTGAAAATTTCACTAAGTCAGAATCTGCCTTACTTTTTTTCAAATGTAGGGGGATTTTTCACTTGGATCCCAAAGGTTTCAAAACCAAATATGATCAAACAGTTGTTGTATCATATAAGGACTTTCCAAAATGGCCAAGAACATCACCAAATTCAATTTGGGCCATGAGATATGACATTGGCAAGTTGCCTTGCTGAAATCTGCCAAGGCAAGGCAGAATTTTGCACTTTTGCTCGATTTGCCAAAATCAGCCAATTCCAAGCCTTGTCGTCACTTTGGACACATCTGAGGATTGAATCTAAAGGGGACAATCACTGAGCCAAGCCACCAAAGTCCTTGGAACAAGAAATAGCATGTTAAGCCTAGAATTGCCAAAAATAGGGACAAGACTCCAATTTTGGATTGGAGCATTCAATGGAAGCACCAAGGTGGCATGGACTAAGCCATTAGCAACTGAATTCAGTCAAGACTTATCCAAGACTAAGGGGACCAGCATCCTGTGCCCTAACCTCTAGTCAATGGCTAGAGGAGACTTGGATTTTCATTTGCCAACATTGGCCAACCCTACTCAGCAGTTGCCATTCACTATTCCTTGCAAAACAAACTTGCTCTACTATAAATAGAGCTCAATTGTGATCAGTTTAAGTACACCAAAGGCCTACAACACTTGCCTTTCTCAAAATCCACTTCTCACTCTAAAAAATGCCTTTCTTAGCAAGTCACTATCGGGTTTTTCATTAGAGAGCAATTCCACTCAAACCAATCACACACACACCTCATATACATCATATGTGAGCTGATCAAACACTTAAACAACATCTAGAACACTGATTTCTCAGAATCACCAGTCAATTGCTCAAGGTTTTAACCAAGTTGCAGTTGAGATGCCATGAAGTGATCCAACCAATTTCCATCAAGTCCAAGCATTCAAACACACTCCATAAGGTGTAGGGAAGCTATTCAGATCATCACAATTCATCTGTAACACCTCCAACTCAGAAATCAATTTGCTCTTGCTGTCACGACCTAGAGGTAAGCCTAAACTTGGTCATCTCTCAATCTATGCATATTTCCTCGCACAATACTTTTGCCAAATGTTCATAATCATGCATGGAATGTTTCCCCTCAAGTAATTGCTTTGTTTGAATCGTGTATCAAAAATCCCAGCCTTCATGCAAAATTTAGGGTTCTTGAGGATTTATTGTGATTTCTTTTTTTATGCTTAATTTAAATAAAATTAATTGTCATAAACATGATCGTGAGGTGAAAACGAGCAGAGTGATATGTGGATTGCATTATATAATCAAGTATTCAGTGAGATTGGATAGAAAATGCAAATCTGGGCAAAACTGAAAAACGCGCGTGTTCTTTAGCTGTTCTTGGCGCCATTTCTCTCAAATTCAAATATTTGAATTTTGTGATTTTATTTAATTGATTCAAAAATGAATTTCTCTCTGAGATTTAATGATTTTGAGTTGATTCTTTTTTTAATAATTCACAAAAATGTTAAAATATTTTATTTTATGAAAAAATCCCAAAAATATTATTTATTTCATATAATTGATATTTTTGCAAAGAATTAATGTTTTAATTGTTTTGACATTTAAAATATTTTTTTTCCTTCTTGATTTTTCAGATTTTAATGACTTCTAATCATTTTGTAGGGAAAAACTTGATTTATGAAGCATTAATCCAAGATCACAATTTGTTTTCCACATGTTAAACAATTTTGATCATTTTGATTGAATATTTTATTCAATTAAAACACATTTTGAAAACAAATTAGGGTTTTTGATTAATTCAACCCTCATAAATCATTTTCAAAACACTTTGGGCCTCTAATAGAGTGTAAGACCCAACCCTTTGTAAATACAACCTATTTTGGACCCCACTTATGGTATAAGTCCCGCTGTATTTCAAAAAGTTCGACGCGATCATCATCCATTGAAAAACAAACCTTGGGCCTACCCTCGAGTAGTAAGACCCATTTCTTTTCTTTAAAACTCTTTGGGCCTCTAATAAAGTGTAAGACCCAACCCTTTGTAAATACAACCTATTTTGGGCCCCACTTATGGTATAAGTCCCGTTGTATTTCAAAAAGTTCGACGCGATCATCATCCGTTGAAAAACAAACCTTGGGCCTACCCTCGAGTAGTAAGACCCAATTCTTTTCTTTAAAACTCTTTGGGCCTCTAATAGAGTGTAAGAGCCAATCCCCTTTTAACCAAAAAAACTTTGGGCCTCAGATATTGTATAAGCCCCTTCGCGTTAAAAGAAAATCTCGGCGCAATCGCCATTTCAAACGAAAAATCATCTGGGCCTACCCTCGTGTTATAAGCCCCACTCTTTTTCTTTAAACCTTTTGGGCCTCTTGAGAGAGTGTAAGACCCATCCCTTTGTACAGAAAACAATTTTTGGGCCTCAGTCACTTGTATAAGTCCCTCTGTACAAATTCAACAGTGCGATCACTGATAAAACCCTGGGCCTCTCCTTGAGCTGTAAGCCCCAAATCTTTCTTTTTCAAAGCACTTTCTCCTTTGATTTTGAAATATACTGTTGTTTTCAATCTTTCTTTGTTGAACAACTAACCAAACAGCATGGAAGCTCTACAACCGAGTAAGTGTTTATCCGCTTTCATTTACCGCTTTCATATACATATAACTGTATTGTGGGGCTGTTTCACTGTAAGTCTTCTTTCATAAACTCATATCAACTGTGTAATAATAGTATAGATATTTAGAGTTTCCCCGGCAACTACTTCTAAAATTAAGCCCATTGATCACTCTTAAATAGTCAAAACTAGATCCCCATAGGATTACCAGACACAGTCTTCCCTCCTCTTGGCGTTAAACAGTATGGAGATGTGAAAGGCAGATTCTTTTTGAACCCTTTCTCAGACTGTCACTCGTAGAAGTTGTCAAGAAACTCAACTCCCCAGAGATGATCTTTTCTCCGTGAATGGCATCTCTTGAGTTTCTTCCAAATTCTCGAACTTTCCTGGCTTGATCTATTCTTTGTGAATAGCCTATCTTGAACTTCTCGGGGTTTAGGGACCCACAGGCTTCCTAAAAGCATCCCCGCTTCCTCTTGGGCGTTGTACAAGGACCCGTCGGCTTCTTAGAAGTATTCACAACCTCCTCTTAGGCTTCGTATAAATGATTTCTTCCTCCAGGAATGATAGCCTCCTCTTGGGCTTAGTACAAATTGTTCCTCAGCTTCTTAAAAGTTTCCAACCTCCTCTTCGGCTTCGTACAAATTGTCCTGACGACCTCCTAAAGGTATAGGAACAGAAATCAGTCATCTTAATAGAACAGTCTTTCCAAGAGTCTACTACTGTTTCTCAAAACATAGTATAAAAGATGAAACTCTAGACTTTGACAGTCTAAATTCCTTGAGTCTCAAAGACATTCTCAAGCACCCTTCAAGAATAGGAAGGAACCCCGTAGACTCGGACAGTCTCAATACCCATTGGATTTCCCATTTCCTTAAAGAACAGGAAATAGCCCCGATCCTTGGAACAAATCCATGAGTACAAACATTACTCATATAAGAACTGATTTTCTCTTTGAACCAATATATTGGACCTATCACTCAACTAAAACAGCACCATAGCCTCTCTCTTGGGCTTTCTACAATGATTCTCCCCAGCGGAGTCAAACACCTTTTAGCCTCCGTCTTGGGCTTTGTACAAGACAAAAATCACTCTCTTGTTGAGTATAATAGACTCTCTTGTTGAGTCAATCATCTTTAGCCTCCATTCGGGCTTCGTACGAGATACAAAAACACTCTCTTGTTGAGTATAAAAGACTCTCTTGTTGAGTCAAACCCTTTTAGCCTCCATCTCGGGCTTCGTACGAGATACAAAAACACTCTTGTTGAGTATAAAAGATTCTCCTGTTGAGTCAACCCTTTTAGCCTCTCTCTCGGGCTTCGTACGAGACACACAAAAACTCCCTCTTGTTGGGCCAATAGCCTCCTCTTAGGCTTTGTATAAGAAAATCACTGGTTGATCCAATCAACATTTTAGCATCAAAGATGTGCCTCGTTCACAGTACACAAACATCAACAACTCCTTCCCCTTCATCTAATCACTGTAAGCGGCAAGCCTCTGGATCATCTACATCCATGCCACTGTCCCTCTTTTAGCATGAGAAATTCCTAAGGAAAGATAGCATTACTCTACACTGAGTTAAAGTCTTCTCCTTCAGATTGGAAATCCCCTATAAAGGAAATTATGGCATTGTCGGATTCACAAATCCCGGTTAAAGTAATTCTCCTTTATAAACAGTTGTGACATACAAACCCCTCTTTAGAGATGACAAATTCTCTCTAAAGTCAAACCCTTTTAGCTTCACATCTTGGGCTTTGAACAAGATACAAACTACCTTTCAGCTTCACATCTTGGGCTTTAAACAAGATACAGATCACCTTTTTCGCTTCACGTCTTGGGCTTTGAACAAGACACCAAAACACCATTTCCTCCCATAGAATAGGAGGAACTACGATCGCTCTGATTTCCCTGTTTCGGAAAAAACGGGAATACGTAGGCATAAGATTGAAAGAAAAATCTTAGCGAGCACACTAATCCAAAACCCAAAATCCCATACCTCCACATATCAATCGAAAAGCATCAGTCTTAACCTCCCACCAATCGACCGGACACTATTTTTAACAAAATAAACCTAAAAGAGACCCACAATCTTTGTAGCATCTGCAACAGTCATCTGTTCAAACTCAGTTTGCAAGCAGGGTTAATTGGAGACATCTATTTCCCTTCCTTCATCAACTTTACTAGGATAAAAAATGAATCGAGCTGTAGATACCAAAGAGCGGTAGTGCTTCGCAACCACGTCCAAAATCGCTCGCTACAACTGGTCATCACAAACAGATTGTAAAAAAAATATGCTTCTCCCAACACTTCAACCTGCAAGGATGCTCTTCAAGCCTTGCAAAAAAAAGTTCCATTATGTGAGGATACCACATAACTGAACTCCAGCTTAAGAAGACCCTTCTCATGCAAATACCAGGGAACCATAATCTTTTGGTCCCAAACAAACACCAACTCCTCCTTGCTCCAAAAACAATTGCAATGCCAAATCTTTGTCCACAAGATTCTGCACACTCTGCTGGTTTAATGTCACAACAACTGGTAGAACATCATTCAAGAACAACACCATGGGATCCTTCAATTTAGACCTGTGGATGGTCTTTCAGAGAAGAGAGCAAAAATAAATTGCATCCTTCTGATCTACCATCAAAAAACTTATTGAAAATGCCTTTATGAGTGGACTTGGGTCAAACCTCAAGTATCTTTGGTCACTTTAATAAGTCAGTCAATATTGTCCTCAAGTATCACAACACCATGTGATACACCTTCAAAGGAGAACAGAGTGTTGTGGCCTCAACACACAAAACCACCAGGAGTTTTCTAACAGATACATATGCAGCGGAACACAGATAAAGAAAACCCCTCAACAACCTTCAGGAAAAACGTAATAACCATTGCACAAACACCACACTCCAGGTGCAACAGGTCAGCATAGGTTAAAAATAAATCACCCTACAAAGCAGCTCACCACCAAAGCTACACGCCTGACAACTTCAAACAAAGCCAATACACACCCTATCATGAATAGTCCATCCTCCACTTCAAGGGACCATTCAAACAACATATGAACTGACCAAGTCCATACAACTTCTCAGCAAAACTATTTTCCTTGCACATGAACCAGAAAGTATCTTCCCTAGGATCTCACCCAGAAAAACAAACAGGATGTCTGCTCTGATACCAATTGAAATTCTGGTATGATAGACCCAGATGTCACGTAACATGTCGAGACATCTGGTCTGTTATCAACAACATATACAAGATATAGACAATTAAAGAAGTTGCTGAAAAGTAAAGTGCACACGAGAATTGTTCACCCAGTTCGGTCTAACAACCTACATCTGGGGGCATACCAAGCCAGGAAGAAAGTTCACTATCAGCAGTATCAATTCATAGACCCTACAATCAACACACCCGTTGATGATCTACTCACTTAATCACTACCCAATGACCATTCTACCTAAGTCCACCCTAGAAAAGAGACTCCATCTCACTTCCAATCACCGCAATGATGTCTAGCAGTCAACACCCCAACCACTGCATCAACAGCTTGATTTCCAACAACTCTTCAATCACAGAAAAGTAAAAGAAACACTTCAAGAAACACAATCATCATTGCTTAAAAGCTCATAGATGATTGACAAATACAACTCAACTAAACAATCCAACTCTAAGTACAAAACAGTACCAGAGTGGCTCACAATTTCATACAAACCCTAATGACCTACATTTTGGACCCGTGCTTTTTCTAGGTTACAAGCATTCTATTTATAACTTATTCCCAACTGGATTTGGGCTTCAAATCACAACATAACAGCTGCTACAAAACAGCAGAAACTTCTGCTACATAATAGGTCTTCAATCAAATCTTCCTAAAATATCTCCATATTTAAATACTCAATCTTTTCTTGATTTTATCTTGAATCTTCCAGACCTTTAAATCAGCTCCACAAAGGATGCATAATATTTCCAGGATATTATGTATCTTTTAAATCTTCACTTTTTAATTCAGCTGCAAGATCTTCTCCATAAAAATAGGAACAAATCTCCAAATAGTTTCCTAAAAAGTCTCTAAGATCCTTTTTATGAAATCCAATTAAATCTGCACTTTGTTCCTAATAAATATCCTTGACCTGCGTATAATGATGAGGTATATCCAAACGGATCTCATCAAATCAAATCCGTCAAGAGATATACAAAAACAATACTTGATGTCCCAGACAAAGATGTCGTGACATCTCCTTTGACATCTTGATTAAAAATCACATGACAGCAAAACAGCAACACCTGCTATACCAGACTAAGATGTCATGACATCTCCTTTGACATCTGTCACATAACAGCAGCAACTGCTGTGCCAGAACCAAGATGTTATGACATAATGTCATGACAGTAAAACTGCCATATCTGTACTGATGTATGATTAACCATGTCAGGACATCTTACCTAACATCCTGTTGTAACAGACAGTGATGTTGTGACATCTCCTTTAACATCTTGATTAACCATCACAGAGCAGCAGTACCTGTTGTACCAGATCAAGATGTTCTGTCATGACATTCCAAAGACAGCCACGTCACATAACCTTAAACATTCAGGTTCAGTGAAGTGCTCATGACATCTCTGTCACACCATTACAACCATGCACTCATACTAGGTAGGTGCAGCACAACATGTCAAGACATCACACTTGACATATAACTAATATGACAGAAACTAAACATAACCAGTTAGTGCAGAACAACATGTCAAGACATCCTACTTGACATTTCACAACCTGCAACTAATCTGTTATGGCAGAAACACATACAACATGTTAAAACACCTTCAGTGACAAAAGAGCTAACATAAAGGTTTTAACAAAATTTAGCCAACATACATACTGCATAGCTGCAGAACTAACAGGAACAAACACTATTATGGAACATGTGTACTATGTAAAGTATAGAGAAAAGGCAAATGAGGCATAAAGGCATATATGGCCTAGTTTGTTGAATACAATTACGGTTGTATGCGAAATCACGAAATCATAACTATTCCCCTATTATGTGTCGTCCATGAGTAACGAGCTCCTCTGGAACGAATGCACTATTACTTGGTAGGTTTGATTCCCAATGTTATAGTACGAATGTAACCTATATGGTAAAGAGACTTGTGACAGTGTATGGACCATGTGAAGTGATGACTTAAGGCGATAATGTGTCCCTTAGCTCTGAATCCATCTCGTATGCCAAGTAATTACGAGGATCCATGACTCGCTCCGACTTTTAGACATGGAAGTGGACGAGAAGAAGGGATGCCTTGATAAGGTTATCGATAGTGATAAATAATTAGAGTTAACAGACTCTTAACATGTTTCCATATAGTGTGAGATTATAAGATTGTGAACTCGAAGTCCTTCCCTTTCCCTTGGACTTGAGTTAGGATGTGGGTAGAACCTTGTAAAGCCGAGAGAATCCATAAGATAGGGAACTCACTGAGATTTGCTATCTCACCCCATGTTGTTGATTATATTACAGGTACCACAGGTTCCGCGAAGGGTAAGGATAAAGTCGTTTGATTTTCCTTATTTTCCTTGGCTTTTTGGGATGGCAAGACTTCCGTTTTGGAGTTTTATTTTAAGATCATTGTATTGATCTAGTTCTTAGTGTATTGGGATATCTTGTATATATTATGCCGTAGACTTTTAGTTCTTTGTATTTTGGGCATTTAATGTATACAATGTGTTAACTAGGAACTTATGGTATTTCAGTACCAAAACTTGGATTCATGTATAATATATATGCTTTGATGTATGTTGTTATATATGGGTGTTACAGTTGGTATCAGAGCAGGTCGTATCCTCGACCTAGCCATGAAATAGTATAAGTATTTCTTTCCGTTTCATATGCGTTGTGTCACCATTGGTCTTAAGTGTTATATGTATGGCATTAAGCCTGGTCAACTTAATCCTATCTGTATAACATTTAGGAACATGGCTGACAGACGTAGAAGCAATCGTGGTAGACCCACAACTACTCCAGCTGGGACGAATCCGCCAAGCGGGGAAGAGCATGTCCCATGGCCCCAGTTCTTACAACAGATGCAGTAGCAGCAGAACCAGTTCATGCAACAGATGGTACAACAGATGAATGGGGGTTGTCATCTTCAAGTGGTTATTCCAGATGTTGTAAGTGGAAGCTTTCGGGATTTTATCCGCATCAATCCTCCTGAATTTCATGGTGGACTAGATCCTATGAAAGCTCATGGATGGGTGGCAGGCATGAAGAGAATCTTCCTGATAGTTCAATGTAGTGAAGAGAACAAAGTGGTATTTGCTTCTCACTTGTTGAAGGGTCATGCTATGAGGTGGTGGGAAAGTGCTTCAGCTTTGATGACTATACAAGAGGTGCCTAAAGTCTGGGAGCAATTTAAGATTACGTTTATGGAGAATTATTTCCCTGGATCTTTGAGGACTCAAAAGGAGTTCGATTTCCAACAGTTGAGGCAAGGTACTTTGACTGTGGCTGCTTATGCTGAGAGGTTTGAAGTCATGGTTGCTTACTCTAGGCAAGTTATGTATGCTCCGGATGAAAAGTGGAAAATTGACCAATTCCTCTTTGGATTGAAAGCTGAGATTTCTCACAGTGTGCCTCAAAGAGAGTTCACTAGTTTTGCTGAATTGATAAGGCAATTTTATGTGGCTGAGAATAGTTTGAAGAAAGTTCAGGCAGAAGGAGATTCGCGTAGGTCGAATCCGAATGATCGTGGAAGATCCAACCAACAGTTTAGGCCTAGACAATAAGCCTTCAAAGGGAAACAAGTTCAGGATTCTAGGACAAGTACACCTTCTGTGTGTCGTACTTGTGGTAAGATGCATTTTGGTAGATGTTGCTTCGAAGGAGTGGAGTGTCATCGTTGTCGTAAAGTGGGTCATATGGCTAAAGATTGTCCTCAGAATGGGAGTCAAGCACAAGGAAAGAGTACCGGGCGAGTTTATACTTTGGATGCAAAGAAAGCAAAGGGCGTTAACTCTTTGATTGTTGGTACGTGTTTCGTTAATGGGATTCCTTGTTTTGTATTATTTGATTGTGGAGCGACACACTCTTTTGTGTCAATGCAATGTGTGAAGCGACTTGGGTTGCAAGCTATTTTGTTATCTCCTCCCATGATGGTTACTACTTCCATGAATGATATAGTTGAAACACCTTTAATGTGCGAGAATTGTGTCTTGTTTGTGGATGGGAGAGTTTTTCAGATTGATCTTATTTGTTTGCCGCTTAAGAAAGTAGACGTTATTTTGGGAATGGATTGGCTTTCTGCTAATTCGGTTTTCATCGGGTGTGAGGAGAAGCTGATCATCATTCCATCTACTGAAGCTACTCCGAAGGATTTATTAACAGTTATTTTAGAAGGTACGGTTGGAATGATAAATATCTTGTTTGAGAAGGAAAAATCTGTTCTTTTGGTTCTCACTAAGGATGAGAGTAGCGACCTTCAAGTTTTGAGTATCCCTGTAGTCTGCGAGTTTTTAGAAGTTTTCCCCGAGGATGTCACTTCTCTTCTTCTAGAGAGGGAGGTGGAATTTTTTGTTGACCTGATACCGGGAACGGCTCCTATATCCGTTTCTCCGTATTGGATGACACCACTTGAATTAAGGGAATTGAAGTATCAATTGGAAGAGTTAATGGCTAAGCATTTTGTCCGACCCAGTGTTTCACCCTAGGGAGATCTAGTGTTGTTGGTAAAGAAGAAAGATGGTGGAATGAGGTTGTGTATTGATTACCGACAGTTGAATAAAGTCACCATCAAGAACAAGTACCCATTACCTAGGATAGACGATCTGTTAGACCAATTAAAAGGAGCCAGTGTGTTCTCGAAGATTGATTTACGGTCGGGTTATCATCAGATCCGTGTGAAGAGTTCGGATGTATCAAAGACCGCGTTTAGAACCGTTATGGCCATTATGAATTCTTAGTAATACCTTTCAGTGTGACGAATGCTCCAGAAGTTTTTATGGATTATATGAATCGGATATTTCAAGCTTACTTGGATCAATTTGTTGTGATCTTCATTGATGACATTCTTGTTTATTCTCGTACTTCACAAGAGCACGAGGGACATTTAAGAATTGTTTTATCGATCTTACAAGAGAAGCAAATTTTTGCCAAGTTGAGCAAGTGTGAGTTTTGGATGTCGTAGGTTAGTTTTCTTGGTCACGTCATATCTCAAGGAGGTGTGGCGGTTGATCCATTAAAAGTTGAAGCGGTAATTAATTGGGAGAGACCGAAGAATGTCTCGGAAGTTAGAAGTTTCTTGGGACTGGCAGGTTATTACAGAAGGTTTATCAAGAGCTTTTCTCAATTGGCTTTACCAATGACTAAACTTACCCGAAAGGAATGTCCTTATGAGTGGGATTCGGCGTGTGAACAAAGTTTTATGAGTTTGAAGGAAAGATTGATGACTGCTTCTGTTCTGATCATTCCTGATCCTAGCAAGTCGTATGAGGTATTTTATGATGCATCTAAGATGGGATTAAAAGGTGTTTTAATGCAAGATAGTCACGTGGTGGCTTGTGCTTCTCGACAGTTGAAAGTTCACGAGAAGAATTATCTAACCCATGAACTGGAGTTGGCGGCAGTTGTCTTTACTTTGAAAGTGTGGCGTCATTATTTGTATGGAGTACGTTTTGAGATGTTTAGTGACCACAAGAGTTTAAAGTATTTTTTTGACCAAAAAGAGTTGAATATGGGTCAAAGGAGATGGATGGAATATCTGAAGGATTATGATTTGGAACTAAAGTACCATCCGGGTAAAGCGAATAAAGTGGCAGATGCATTGAGTAGGAAAGTGTTGCGTAATGCCGAGTTGATGATGTTAGAGTATGCCTTATTGGAAAAGTTTAGGGATCTTAATCTCCAGTTTGTTTGGACTCCTAATGGTGTGATTATGGGATACTTGAATGTTAATTCTACTCTTAGAGAGGAAATCTAACAAGGACAAGTGTTGGATGGGAAGTTGCAAGAGGTGCTAGTACAACCGGGTTTTGTGCGAGCTACAGACGAAATTATCTTATTTAACCAAAGGATTTGTGTTTCGGATGATGCAGTGTTAAAAAGAAGGATTTTAGAGGAAGCGCATAAAGGTGCCTTTACTATACATCCTGGTTCTTCGAAAATGTATCAAGACTTAAAGAGGGACTATTGGTGGTCCTGTATGAAAAGAGATATTGCGGTATATGTATCAGAGTGTGCGGTATGCCAACAAGTAAAGATTGAACATCAGAGATCAGGTGGATTGTTACAACCTTTGGAAATTCCGGTATGGAAGTGGGATAGTATTTCTATGGACTTCGTAGTTTGATTACCCCGTACTCAAGGTGGATATGACTCTATTTGGGTAATTGTAGATCAGTTGACAAAATCTACGCATTTCTTAGTCATGAAGACTACATACAAGGCAAGTCATCTTGCAAGATTCTTTATTTAGGAAATTGTGAGGTTACATAGTATTCCCTCTAGTATTGTATCCGATAGAGATCCAAAGTTTACTTCGAGATTTTGGAAGGCTTTTCAACAAGCTAGGGGAACGAAGTTGTGTTTGAGTACGTCAAATCATCCGCAAACGGATGGTCAGACGAAACGGACGATACAAACAATGGAAGATATGTTAAGAGCTTGTGTGCTTGGAAGTGGAGGAAATTGGATAGAACTTTTACCGTTGATTGAGTTTTCATATAACAATAGTTATCATGCGAGTATTGGTATGGCTCCTTACGAGGCATTATATGGAAGGAAATGTAGGACGCCTTTGTGTTGGGCAGAAGTTGGTGAGGATAGGATTTTAGGACCGGAGATTATTCAAGAGACTACGAAAAAGATTAGAATGATCTGTGATAAAGTTAAACAAGCACAAGATCGTCAGAAAAGTTATGCGGATAACCAAATGAGACCTCTAGAATTTGATGAAGGTGATCACGTGTTTTTGAAGGTTACTCCGAGATTGAGATTGAAAGGACCGTTTAAGTCGCGGAAGTTAAGTCTGAGATACGTGGGACCGTATCAAATTTTAGAAAGAATTGGTGAAGTAGCTTACAGATTAGCCTTACCGCCTTCTCTGTCAGAAATACATGATGTTTTTCATGTGTCTCAGCTTTGGAAGTTTGTCCCAGATCCTCTTCAGCAAATTCTACCAGATAGAGTTGAGATAGAAGCAGATTTGACATTTGAACCTCAATCAAGCCGTATCACAGGAAGAGAAACTAAGGTACTAAGGAATAAAGAGATTTCTCTTGTGAAAGTTCAGTGGGATGAGACGCATCCGGGAGATGCAACTTGGGAACTAGAATCAGAGATGCGAGATGCTTACCCTCATCTTTTTAGGTAATCTTTAAATTCGAGGACGAATTTCTATTTAAAGAGGGGAGGATGTAATACCCCGTAATTTTAATTGCTCTAGATAATATTAGTTGTGATCAATTGGGTTCTGGTGTACTCTGTGAAATTATCTGCAAAGATAATTAGAGTAACTGTTGAGCTCAGAGCAAATCCAATTAATATTATCTGACTCTGAGGTTTTAATTATTGGAGCTATAGAGACTATTTGGACAATTAGTAGTGTTACTAATTAATGATATTTCTCTATATCATTTCTTTTCCACCCTTTGTCCAAACATAGTAACAATTGGAGAGAGAGAAGTTAGAGAGAAGGAAGAGGAAAGGAAAGAAAAGAAGAAGAAAACCTAGAAGAGGGAAAGATCAAGAATCATCATCTCCTCTTCATCGATTCATCTCATCTTCTTCATCATCATCCTCTAATCCAGGTGGGTTCTAGATAGAGACTTTAGTTGTAGAATTTCTTGAGTTCTAGAGCTAGGTTTGATATTGTGAGAAAATGAGTAATCTTACTAAAATCATGCTTCTAACGGTTGAAAATCGATATAAATCGCGTAGTGTAGTCGTAATATGCATATGACCATTTGTTGATACTTGTTTTGTGGTTTGGAAATGATTTGGTGTGTAAAGATGAATTTTGGAACCCTTGAAACCATGAAAACGCAGTAGAAAATTCTGCTTCTGGTGCGTACCGCCGGGCGGCGCTTTGAGCGTCGGGCGATGCAAGGCCTACGCCGCTGCTTCGCCGGGCGAAAGCCAAGAGCGCAACATGTTTTGATTCTGTAACTTTTGATTTTTGAGTTGGGGTTTACGCCGCTGCTTCGCCGGGCAAAGTAGCAGGCGCAGGGGCACCGCTGGGAGAAATTTGTACCGCCGGGCGCTCCTGGGAGTTTTCAAATAAATTCCTTTTCTTTAAAAATCCATAACTTTTGACTCGTTTACCCGATTTGAGTATTCTTGGTACCGATGGAAAGCTATGAGATCAATCTATATGATGAAGGTGAAAAATGTCGGTTTTATTTCCCGATTAAATAATCGGAGGAAACCCAAAAATGGTATAACTTATGTTTGAATTATCACATGTAATTCTATTGTACAATTGTAATATGCTTTGCCTATCTTATTGTTGTTAAACTTAATTGTGAGAGATATGCATGCTTAAAAAGATAAAATAAGAAGAGTGAGGAAAACTTACACCAATTCATATTAGAACCTAGTAATGTCTAGGAAATTGGTAAATGATCTAATATTAACGCTCGTGCATGAAAGGCCGAAGCGTGTAACCAAATACCGAATGGTATAGAAAGGAACAAACACTATTATGGAACATGTCTACTATGTAAAGTATAGAGACAAGGCAACTGAGGCCTAAAGGCATATGTGGCCTAGTTTATTGAATACAATTACGGTTGTATGTGAAATCATGAAATCGTAACTATTCCCCTATTATGTGTCGTCCATGAGTAATGAGCTCCTCTGGAACGAATGCACTATTACTTGGTAGGTTTGATTCTCAATGTTATAGTACGAATGAAACCTATATGGTAAAGAGACTTGTGATGGTGTACGGACCGTGTGAAGTGACGACTTAAGGCGATAATGTGTCCCTTAGCTCCGAATCCATATCGTATGCCAAGTAATTATGAGGATCCATGACTCGTTCCAACTTTTAGACATAGAAGTGGACGGGAAGAAGGTATGCCTTGATAAGTTTATCGATAGTGATAAATAATTAGAGTTAACGGACTCTTAACATGTTTCCATATAGTGTGAGATTATGAGATTATGAACTCAAAGTCCGTCCCTTTCCCTTGGACTTGAGTTAGGATGTGGTTAGAACCTTGTAAAGCTGAGAGAATCCATAAGATAGGGAACTCACTGAGATTTGTTATCTCACCCCATGTTATTGATTATATTACAGGTACCACAGGTTTCGCGAAGGGTAAGGATAAAGTCGTTTGATTTTCCTTATTTTCCTAAGCTTATTGGGATGGCAAGACTTCTGCTTTGGAGTTTCATTTTGAGATCATTGTATTGATCTAGTTCTTAGTGTATTGGAACATCTTGTATATATTATGCCGTAGACTTTTAGTTCTTTGTATTTTGGGCATTTAATGTATACAATGTGTTAACTAGGAACTTATGGTATTTCAGTACCAAAATTTGGATTCATGTATAATATATATGCTTTGATGTATGTTACATACTTGAAAGTTGTGTCGGCCAAAGGCATTCTTTTCTCTGCATCAAGTTCTCTAAACTTGTTTGGCTTTGCTGATTCTGATTAGGCTAGATGCCCTGATACAAGAAAATTAGTTACTGGCTATTGTGTGATTCTTGGCTCATCCCTTCTATGTTGGAAATCAAAGAAACAACATACCGTTTCTGGGTCCTCCACTGAAGTAGAATATAGGGCATTAGCTTCACTCACTTGTGAACTTCAATGGCTACAATATTTGTTTAAAGATTTCCTCATCTCTTTTTCTCAACCTACTTCAGTATATTGTGATAGCAAGGCTGCTATATATCTGGCTCACAATCTTACCTTTCATGAAAGAAATAAACACATTGAGCTTGATTGCCATGTGATTCGTGAAAAGTTGCAATCCAAGCTTATCAATTTGTTGTCAGAGTCCACTAATGCACAACTTGCAGACATGTTCACTAAACCCTTACATTCTCCTACATTGAATTACATCTTGGTCAAGTTGGGACTTTGTAGCATACATAGTCTAACTTGAGGGAGGCTCTTAGCTTATATAGATTTAGTGATTTAATATATTTTGTAATTACACGTGCACAACTAGGATTTAGTCTATGCTTCTTTCATATTATGCGGACCACACTTTGTATATATATTGTAAATATGTAATAGTTTGACTATTCAATTCAATGAGAATCATATTTTTCTCTTCTTCTTCCTCTAACTTCATTACCAAGTTAGTTACAGTTGGTTACATTCTGTTACATTTTCTTCCTGATTTCACCATTGTTAACAATTTGTTAGCAGGAAAATGATGATGGTGAAGTTCTCACATGAAAAATAAACTCTGCCACTTTCATCTTTTTCCGTTATTTTGAAGATGTTGAAATTTATAGAGAGTGAGAGAATGGTTTTAAGTGTTGTTTTTTGGGTGAAGAAAATGAAGTGTGTATTGTGTGTTTGATAGTAGGATGAAGACGATGAATAGTGAATTGTTAGTATGATGTTTTATGAAGAATTTAATGAACAAATGATGTGAAAATGAGTGACTAACATGAATTTTATGATGTTGTTTGAAATGAAACACAAAAAAGGGTTATGTTGGTGTGATAGTGAATATAATTGATGAAGAAAAGTGAAGTGTTTTTTTTTAATATTTTTTTAACATGAAGGTATCAAAGTGAAGATGGTTAT
Source organism: Lathyrus tuberosus (assembly GCA_022829125.1). Classification (NCBI taxonomy): domain Eukaryota; kingdom Viridiplantae; phylum Streptophyta; class Magnoliopsida; order Fabales; family Fabaceae; genus Lathyrus; species Lathyrus tuberosus. The sequence continues at coordinate 3,519,666 of JALAZF010000233.1, forward strand.
GTTTGTAGCATGGACTGTGTGGATTCATGGTGAGTTGGTTCATATGAGAAGTGGTTTTTTTTAATGAATGGAGGTTAGCTGGGAGGTTATAGGTGTTTTGTGAGTTTGGAAGTGGAAAGTTGTGAGGTTGAAGAATGGAGGAAAATGAGTCAAAGATGATGATGGTTTTGAAGTTGTTGTTTAATGATGAAAAATGGTCATTCACCTGAAAATAAGGTGGTTCGGATATGAGAGTGAAGAAAGACAAATAATTATAGTTTCTTTTGTGAAAATAAAAATGAGAGAGTGAGGTTTGTATAGTGAAGAAGAGAGACACAATTATCGTGATATCAGTGGAGGAAAAGAAAGGATGTTTATTTTATTTTAGATCCGATTTATTTTAGAAAATAGTTTGCTGTCCCCCGGAACCAAAAGCGTGAGTTCTATATATTTTTCCTTTTGAAAATTGATCTCTCTCCTTGGCTCTAGTCGCGTGGAGCCCATGGTCCATGAGATAAGGAAATTTTGTCTTTTTATGAGTGAGCTGGAAGTTAATGTTGAGGTTTCATAAAAAAGGGTCTATGCTACTGTGCAAGAAGAAAAAATGGTGTCTCATTTCCTTTTAAAACCACATAATCGTTAAGAGTCATATTGGTGCTCATTTGAATTCTAAATAATTTATAAATAAAAAAAAGAGAATTCTAAATATTTATTATGAACATTTTGATTTTAAAAAATAAAAATAAAACGTCTCAAAACAAATAAAAGTCGGGCGCAAAAGTGCTCGAAAATATAAACTGAATGCACCAAAATGATCAACGCAAAATAAACCTATTGGAAAAATACATCGTTTGATCAATTTTTGAAATAAAATCTGACCGGTAGACTGATCAAAATGCGACCGAAACGGTATTCAAAAATTAAAACGAGCACGCCAGGTTAAACTACGCGAAACGTAGATAATATAATTGGTGTCTGCAAGCTCAACTTTGAAATTTTTCGTCCACTGATTTTACGCAAAGTTGAGATTCAGTTTGACCAATCTGTCTGTAAATCCAAAAAATTATCCTGGTTGACATTTTGGGCATTCTACAAGATGAAATGCATGTTATGCTATGCAAATGATGCAGATGTCCTGATAATTGTATTGATATGGCGATTCAGGGTCAAAATTGGGGTATAACAATTACCCCTATTTAAGTATTTTTCATCCAGAGAATATGAAGAGGGCTAATCATCGTATGATCGCAGTGGGAGATAGTTAAATATTAGAAAAACCCGAATTTTGTCCTTGAATGCAGATGAAATAATATGATATGCAATGTTATGAATTTATGAAGGACTCTCTTTTCGTTTTGGTTTGCTGGGGATATGATGTGAAATGAAATGAACCCTAGCATGATTTTTTTATGATGGATGATGGACATACTTGTGGATAATGATGGAGACATATGGTAGTGGTGACCCAAAGAAAATTTCAAAGACAATGGGTGAAGACTCACTGGGGTGACAAATTGCTGGGGTAAAGGACACTGGGGAAGATTCAAATGAGTTTTATCAATAGGTTCAGACGTGACCTTATGACACTTTAAAATATAGCTGACGGTTCTGAAGTCTTCTTATTATAAGATCATCCATACAAACAAGACATTGGAGTCTTGTTACAAGAAGATCATCCACACAAATAAGATATTGGAGTCTTCTTACTAGAAGATAATCAACACAAACAACATATACGACTCTTTGAGAAGAAATCAATCAAAATAAACATTATTGGAGTTTTCCAACAAGAATAACATCCAAGCTTTTGGAAATTCCTTAAAATGAAGAGTCATTCATGACCTTTTAGGAACCATCAGGAAAAAAAAGGATAGTCAAACTCTCTGTATGTGCCAACAACAATTGTACTTAGAATGCCAACAACAATTGGACTTTAAGAATCCTAAAATTAATTGGACTTTAGACATAGAGTGCCAACAACAACTAGACTTTTAAAGAATTCCAACAACAATTGGACTTTAAAAACAATGTGCCAGCAACAACTAGACTTTTAAAGAATTCCAACAACAATTGGACTTAAAATAACAGAATACCAGCTACAACTGGATTTTTAGAGAATTCCAACAGCAATTGGACTTTGGAGAATAGGGTGCCAACAACAACTAGACTTTAAAAACAGAATTCCAGCAACAACTGGATTTTAAAAACAAAATGCCAGCAACAACTGGACTTTAAAACAAAATACCAACAACAACTGGACTTTAAAACAGAATGCCAACAACAATTGGACTTTTACATAATGCCAACAACAATTGGACTTTAAGAACAGAATGCTAGCAACAACTGGACTTTTAAAGAATGCTAACAACAATTGGACTTTAAAAACAGAGTTCCAGCAACAACTGAACTTTTAAGAACAAAGTGCCAGCAACAACTAGACTTTTAGAGAATGCCAACAACAATTGGACTTTAAGAACGGAATGCCAGCTACAACTGGACTTAAAAAATAAAATTCCAGCAACAACTTAACTTTAAAAACATAATTCCAGCAACAATTGGACTTTAAAAATAGAATGCCAACAATAAATAGACTTTAAAAGCATAATGCTAGCAATAACTGGACTTTAAAATAGAGTGCCAACAACAACTGGACTTTGGACATAATGCCAACAACAATTGGACTTGAGAGAATGGACTTCCAGAAGAGAACTGGACTTGAGGGATAAATTACTAGATGGGAATTGGTGTTTTGTCTTTTGTTTGTCAGACGGGAACTGACTTTCAAATAGTCTACCAGATGAGAACTGTTTTCTTCTGATTTATTGAGAACTATCTTTAAAATGGGCTATCAGACAGGAACTGGTTTTGAAAAAAAAACTTACTACTATACTGGAACTGGAGTTAAACATAGGCTACCAGATGCGAACTGGTTTTGAAAAGACTACCAGACGGGAACTAGAGTTAAACATAGGCTACCAGACATGAACTGATTTTTTGAAGTTTGATTTTTTTTCATGCTATGAGCATATGCTCGGTGAATGAGATGATATGTGTGGCTTAACGCTAGAGTAAAGCTACATGATTAATGTATGAGAATGGTGTATGCATGATAATGTTTTATGCATGAGAATGATTTATGCAATGACTCGAAGGTTTTCAAAGTTGCCATGTATGGTAATGGATGAAAGGTTCTTTTGCAGCACAACTTCTTTGTCAAAAGGCAAAGGTTATTTGATGGATGTAACATGATTCCCCGACACTCGTCTTGAACTCTCAGTTACTAATGTATAGCTTGCATGACCATCTTGAAAGCATGTAGAGGACTTTCTCTCTGTGGCTCATCTTGCCCCAGTCTACTGGGTCTTTGAAGAGGTTACTTTGAAAGGAATTGGGAAACAACTTGCTCTGACCTTGAGGTTCCTTGCCCCAATTGTTTAAATTTTGCGGTGTCCTTCCCCTTGACTTGCCAATTCTTGGACTAGGAGACTTTTGATTGAACGACCTTTGGAGATTTAGATTCATTGAGCTCTTTGTGGTAGCTCGTCCTGGCACGAGTCTTGAAGATTTGCTCATTGATTAACTCAACTATTGAGGTGATTAGCTCAGATTAATTGTTGCTCAAAGTGATTTGCCCTGACTAGACTTCTTTCACTTGATCAAGTTCCTCAACTGACAACACATTATTGGGATTCCATTTATGCTAAATGTGGACATGTAATTAAAGTAGTTCATTCAAAATATGGTAATTTTAATGCAGTACTTATGCTCTTGAGTATCTGCACGATACCCATGTAAAGGCAACTTTCAAACATAAGGGGTGAGAATCACAATTAATAATAATAGGCATATATTACAAGGTGGGATATTAAACACATAACATATTCTACACAATCTCAATCACAGTATGTCAATTACATTCCCACAGCCAACTCACCAAATCAATCACAACTCAACTAATATAACTCAATAAACGTACATATAACTCGTTATGCAACACAACTCGACTATATAACTCTATATATATGCATGTGGTACCAATTCAACATTTGGTTCTCTCTGAAATTGGGTTCCCCCTTTTGAAACCCTGAGCCCCCTCTTTTGAGCTCCAAGTCCCCTCTCTGAGCTTGAGACAAGCCATTAGTCTCCTCTTCTGAACTAGCGAACATGCCTCTTGACACAAATCAACATGAATGTATGAACAAGTTAACCAAATTCAATGTGTTAAGACCCCTCTTCTGATCCTAGCAAACATGCATTGACAAACTTGGGTAATCCTCTCTTCTAGATTACCATAACAACTCACACAATACTCACCATAACAACATAACCCTAACACATAATAATTCAACTCCATGAAATTATCAATTCACATATATGTAACTTACCTTTAACTCATCGATACCCAACAACATACTTATAAAATTAACAATTATTCAATAAAAACATAGAAATATGGAAAAACATCATCAACTCGTCTATACATAACCATCTATCATAAAATTAACAAAATCAATTAAAATGAATTTTAATCATTTAAGTCACGTTAAATGTAACACCGTAAACCCCCGCGACATAATAATAATAAAATAATAAAACATTAGAGTCAAATTAAAACAACCAAGGCATTCAGGATGCTACTTCAACAAAAACCTGCTCATGAAATCGACATGTAACACATAAATCATTTTTCAAAAATATAACTCTTTTAATCTGCAGCGGAAAAATAGTCATTTAACATCATAACCAAAACATTAGTTCCAATCTTTCAATTAAACATCAACCAAATAAACAAAACAACTAAGCGTTCCAAAACCCCGGTGTTACACATCAGAGCAGACGCCGACACAACGAAGCAAAGTAGAAGACTTCATCTTCATTCACTCTGACTCCTCACCAATCCTGATCACCTGCACGTTACCCACGTGGCGGCAACATTCAAACAGAAGGGGTGAGATTCTCAATCAAATCAGGAAATACATGATATAAGCATAAGAGCATGTAATCGCATGAAGAATCAACCCTATCATCAACACATCCACGAATCCACAACATACACATCAACACATAATCAACAATTCATAATGCAACAACATAATGCAATGCAATGAGATATACAACTAGACTCAATGCATGTGGTACCAATCGATCCCTTTTTCATGATCATATTCCCGTCGAAATTCCATATGCGTCGCTCACACCCCACATGGGCACACGACATCCGTGATCGCTCACACCCCACATGGGCACATGATCACCCGTAATCGCTCACACCCCACATGGGCACACGATTACCTCAACAACAACAATAACATGATTCTACTCTAAGAATCTAAATAAGTCGCTCACACCCCACATGGACACACGGCTTATTCTACAACTAATGCAACATGGCATGCATCAACAACAATGATAATCATAATTATCACATACTCAGCAACATCACGATAATACGCCATCACAGGCCAGCAACAACATATAACAGCAGCATGCATAACAACATCAGTAACATAAAGCATGACAACAAACATAATCAACAACGATTCAAGACATCCCACATAATAACATGTTCAACATGAAATCAACCATGGCACATAACAGTGCAACTTAACACATTTAATCCATACACAACCAATACCTGCTAAACCTGCAGAGATACATCATACAACTGCAACACAAGAATACGCAACCGATTACACGTTTCGACGCTCAACCCAACAAAACTGGAACGAAACAGAATCCTGCGTCAAATCATTAGAAATTTGATTTTTAAAATATTTTTAATAGAAAGAACACGCTTCCAGCTTTCCAACAGTCCGAACGGCAACTGAAACGGACACTCGAGTCGAAAGTTACGAATTTCCGAAGTTTGGAAATTTCTGCACATGACAGCAGAATTCTGCTACTGTCACATTTGCCACAGGTTCGCTGTGCGAACCTCTCCGCGAATCCCTTCACCAGGGAGTTCGCTTAGCGAAATCGCCCCAAAGCCCCAACCCCCATACAAAATCCAGAGAGTGTCACTTTTCCACTCTCCCTTCGCCATCGTCCTCGCTGGGCAAACCACCTCGTTGGCCACCTCGCCATGCGAAAAATCCGGCGAACTTCTCCCTTCAACCTCCAGAACTCAACGTCTCCATTGTCTCGTTCGCTACCTAGGTCGCTGTGTGAACCTAGCGCGAACGTTCGTTGTGCGAACTTTTCCTTCGCCTAGCGAACCTGCGATTTTGCAGAAACGCAGTTGCGGTTCCATCACTTCAACCACCATACAACTTCAATTTCCGCACCAAAACAGATCACAACACACATAAAATTCATAGATACGACCAACAATTATCAAAACAACCATTAACATTAAAAGGCACCGAAACCTAACAGTAAACCTAGGCCTTTTCAATTCGGCCTTCAAAGACTAAACCACATAAAAACTTTCGAGTAATATATCATACAGATTAACCACCCAACCTGCAATTATCATACAATCCCTTTAAGAAAGAAGAATCCCACCCTTACCTTGAGGTTTTTCTTTCGGTTAGCCTTCAACCTTTAACAATGGCTTCTCTTCCTTTCCCTTTTCTGCCTCGTAGCTCTGCCTTTTAGGTTTTGTTTTCACGTACTAAACAAAAACCCCTTTATCCTTTCTTTTTATATTTCCATAAAATAACAATATTATTATTATTATATTTTAATTCAAATATTGTTATTATTATTATTAGTATTATTTCAACAAACTTTATAATAACACTAATATTCCATAAAATAATATAATTAAATATTATTAATCCACATACCCTTCCATCTCATCACTAACACCTCAAGTCCCACAGTTCCAAGGTCACTACCCTCATGAGGACAACTTAAATGCCACAAAAAATACCTACAACCACACATAAGCCACAACAGTTCATAATTTAATTAAAAAAATAATTAAATTAAATTGGGGCGTTACAACTCTCCCCCACTTGGAATATTTTCGTCCTCGAAAATTTACCTTATTCAAACAACTCTGGATACGATTCTCGCATCCTGCTTTCCAACTCCCACGTCATGTTCCCACCAGAAGCGCCTCCCCACGTCACCTTCACAAGATTGATCTCTTTTCCTCTAAGTTGCTTTACTTCGCGGTCCTCAATCCGTATAGGTAAAGCCTCAACCGTAAGGTTATCCCTTACTTCCACATCATCCATCGGAATCACATGTGACGGATCCGAAACATACTTCCGAAGCTGCGACACATGAAATACATCATGCAAATTTGATAATCTGGGTGGCAACACCACTCTGTAGGCAATAGGTCCAACTCTCGCAGAAATATGATATGGACCAATAAACCGAGGAGTAAGCTTCCTCGACTTCAATGCCCGTCCAACATCGGTCACTAGAGTGACTCTAAAAAACACATGGTCTCCTTCCTGAAACTCCAGATCCTTTCTTCGCTTATCATAATAGCTTTTCTGTCTACTCTACGAAAATTTCATCTTCTCATGAATCAACCTCACCTTCTCCGTAGTCTGTTGAACAATCTCAGGTCCAATCACTACGCTCTCACCAGACTCATGCCAACACAAAGGCGTCCGACATCTTTGACCATACAACGCTTCAAAAGGCGCCATTCCAATACTGGAATGATAACTGTATTATAAGTAAACTCGATCAACGACAAATGACTATCCCAAGCACCTCTTTGTTCAAGTACACAAGCCCTCAACAAATCCTCTAAAGATTGTATAGTCCTCTCCGTCTGCCCATCCGTCTGCGGATGATAAGCTGAACTTAACCTCAGCTTCGACCCCAACGCTCCTTACAAATTCTCTCAAAATCTAGAAGTGAATCTCGAATCTCTATCTGACACAATACTCAACAGCACACCATGCAACTTCACAATCACTCGGATATAAATCTCTGCCAACTTCTGCAAAGGAAAACTGATATTAATCAGGATGAAATGTGCCGATTTCGTCAGTCTATCCGCTACTACCCAAATGGAGTCGTGTCCTCTCGGTGTATTAGGCAATCCAGTCACAAAATCCATAGAAATGCTATCCCATTTCCACTCTGGAATGCTAATGGTTACATCAAACCAGCAGACTTTTGATGTTCCACTTTTGACTTCTTACAAGTCAAACACGCATACACAAATTGAGCCACATCACGCTTCAATCTAGGCCACCAAAATATATTTTTCAAATCCTGATACATCTTTATAGCTCCTGGATGAATACTCAAGATACTCCTATGACTCTCCTCTAAAATCATCCTTTTCATCTCAGCATCATCAGGAATACAAATCCTATCACGGAATCTCAACACACCTTATTCATCCATTCTGAACTCGTTATTCTCGGTCTGATCATTTCCAACTATCAAATCCACCAACTTCACGTCCAACTTCTAGCCCTCTCTGATATTGTTTAGAAACTAATTATTGATCTTTAACATTCCCAACATCACACTACAAGGTGTCTGCTCGCAAACCAAACTCATATCTCTGAACTGTTCAATCAATTCCAATTCTTTCACCATCATAGCAGACATATGCAATGTCTTTCGACTCAAAGCATCAACCACAACATTAGCTTTTCTAGGGTGATAATTCAAGCCGAAATCATAATCCTTCAAAAATTCAAGCCATCTCCTCTGCCTCATATTCAGTTCTTTCTGATAAAATAGATACTTCAAGCTCTTATGATCACTATACACCTCGAATCTGGAGCCATAAAGGTAATGCCTCCAAATCTTCAACACAAAAACCACTGTCGCTAGTTCCAAATCATGAGTTTGATAATTCCTTTCATGAATTCTTAACTGTCGTGAAGCATAAGCCACAACTTTACCATTCTGAATCAACACACCTCCCAACGGTAAACAAATCAGATCCACACCAAAGTCCTTACCAAAGATTGATAATGGACAATTCAAATAGACCAAAGAAGTGGTCATCGATCCCTTCACTGGAGTTTCGATAACCATCTCTCCCTTCATAGGAGAAACAACAAGGCCTAGCCTTCTTACACAATCAGCAGCAATAAAAGAGTGAGTAGCACCAGTATCAATAATAGCAATCAAAGGCGTACTATTAATATAACATGTACCTCTGATCAACCTGTCATCACTGGAAGTCTGGATTCCCGTCAAAGCGAACATTTTTCCTTCAGTCGAAGCTTGCTTAGGTTCTGACAACGAGTCCTAATATGGCCATGTTCTCTACAATTGTAACAAGTAACCACATTAACTTTGCAATCAGCAATCAGATGTCCTGCCTGTCCACACTTGAAGCATTTCTTCACATCACTCGTGCACTCACTGACACGATGACCCAATTCACCACACCTGTAACACTTGAGAGGAGCAGAGGCACCTCCCCCACTTGGCTTCTTGCCATCAGCATGTTTCTGTTTACCTTTATCGGTCGAGGCTACATAAGGCTTCCCACGATTCACTTGTTTCTTTCCTCTTCTCTCGGCCAACCCCTTGACGTGAGCTGATCGAGCTTTGCTATCTTCCTCAAAGATCCTGCAGTAATCAACCAAGTCTGGAAACCGTCTGATCCTCTGATAACCAATCGCCTGCTTGATCTCAGGTCTCAAACCATTCTCGAACTTGACACACTTCGAGAACTTAGTCGTTGCCTCATTGTAATGAGGATAAAACTTTGCCAAATCTGAAAACTTAGCAGCATACTCAGTCCCTAACATGCTACCCTGCTTCAGCTCCAAGAACTCTATCTCTTTCTTCCCTCGGACATCCTCAGGAAAATATTTCCTCAAGAATTCTCTGCGGCTCCCAACAATTGATGGGTGCTGACCCACCAGTCATCAGCCTCTTCAGCCAACATATGCGTACCCAACCGTACCTTCTGTCCCTAAGAACAATCCATAACCCTGAAGATCCTCTCAATCTCTTTGAGCGAAGCCTGCGCTCCATCTGGATCATATCTGCCCTTGAAGGTAGGCAGCCGATTCTTCCTGAACTCATCATTCTCACTAGCATGAGGCGGATGCTGAACCGCCTACAACACATCAGCAATAGCAGCATCGTTCCTTCCCTCCATTCTAAATTCTGTTCACACCAACACAGGAAACAATGGTCAAGGAAACGACATCGACAAAATCAATTGTCACAACGACAATGATTCAACAACACAACAACTTGGTCGAACAAACCGACCTGCTCTGATACCACTATGTAACACCCTAAACCCCTGCGACATAATAATAATAATAAAATAATAAAACATCATAGTCAAATTAAAACAATAAGGGCCTTCAGGATGCTACTTCAACAAAAATCTGCTCATGAAATCGACATGTAACACATAAATCATTTTTCAAAAATAAAACTCTTTTAATCTGCATCGAAAAAATAGTCATTTAACATCATAACCAAAACATTAGTTCCAATCCTTCAATTAAACATCAACCAAATAAACAAAATAACTAAGCGTTCCAAAACCCTGGTGTTACACATCAGAGCAGACGCCGACACAACGAAGCAAAGTAGAAGACTTCATCTTCACTCACTCTGACTCCGCACTAATCCTGATCACTTGCACGTTACCCACGTGGAGGCAACATTCAAACAGAAGGGGTGAGATTCTCAATCAAATCAGGAAATACATGATATAAGCATAAGAGAATGTAATCGCATGAAGAATCTACCCTATCATCAACACATCCACGAATCCACAACATACACATCAACACATAAACACATAATCAATAATTCATCATGCAACAACATAATGCAATGCAATGAGACATACAACTAGACTCAATGCATGTGGTACCAATCGATCCCTTTTTCATGATCATATTCCCGTCGGAATTCCATATGCTTCGCTCTCACCCCACATAGGCACCTGACATCCGTGATCGCTCACACCCCACATGGGCACACGATCACCCGTAATCTCTCACACCCCACATGGGCACACGATTACCTCAACAACAACAACAACATGATTCTACTCTAAGAATCTAAATAAGTCGATCACACCCCATATAGGCACACGACTTATTATACAACTAATGCAACATGGCATGCATCAACAACAACGATAATCATAATTATCACATACTCAGCAACATTACGATAATACGCCATCACAGGCCAACAACAACACATAACAGCAGCATGCATAACAACATCCGCAACATAAAGCATGACAACAAACATCATCAACAACGATTCAAGACATCCCACATAATAACATGTTCAACATGAAATCAACCATGACACATAACAGTGCATCTTACCACAATTAATCCACACACAACCAGTACCTGTTAAACCTGCAGAGATACATCATACAACTGCAACACAAGAATACTTGACCGATTACACGTTTCAGCGCTCAACACAAAAAAATGGACCGAAACAGAATCCTGCATCGAATAATTGGAAATATGATTTTTAAAATATTTTTAATAGAAAGAACACACTTCCAGCTTTCCAACAGTCTAAACAGAAACTGAAACGGGCACTCGAGTCGAAAGTTATGAATTTTCGAAGTTTGGAAATTTCTGCACATGACAGCAGAATTCTACTACTGTCACATTTGCCACAGGTTCGCTGTGCGAACCTCTCCGCGAATCCCTTCGCCAGGGAGTTATCTTAGCGAACTCACCGCAAAGCCGCTACCCCCATACAAAATCCAGAGAGCACCACTTTTCCACTCTCCCTTCGCCATCGTCCTCGCTGGGCGAACCACCTCGCTGGCCACCTCGTTGTGTGCACAATCCGGCGAACTTCTCCCTTCAACCTCCAGAACTCAATGTCTCCACTATCTCGTTTGTTGTGCGAACCTGGCGCGAATGTTCACTGTGCGAACTTTTCCTTCGCCTAGCGAACCTGCGATTCTGCAGAAACACAGTCGCGGTTCCATCACTTCAGCCACCATCCAACTTCGATTTCCGCACCAAAACAGATCACAACACACATAAAATTCATAGATATGACCAACAATCATCAAAACAACCATCAACATCAAAAGGCACCGAAACCTAACGTTAAACCTAGGCCTTTTCAATCCGGCCTTCAAAGACAAAACCACATAAAACCTTTCGAGTAATATATCATACAGATTACCCACCCAACCTGCAATTATCATATAATCCCTTTAAGATAGAAGAATCCCACCCTTACCTTAAGGTTTTTCTTTCGGTTAGCCTTCAACCTTCAACAATGGCTTCTCTTCCTTTCCCTTGTCTGCCTCGTAGCTCTGCCTTTTAGGTTTTGTTTTCACGTACTGAACAAAAACCCCTTTATCCTTTCTTTTTATATTTCCATAAAATAACAATATTATTATTATTATATTTTAATTCAAATATTATTATTATTATTATTATTAGTATTATTTCAACTAACTTTATAATAACACTAATATTCCACAAAATAATATAATTAAATATTATTAATCCACGTACCCTTCCATCTCATCACTATCACCTCAAGTCCCACAATTCCAAGGTCACTACCCTCATGAGGACAACTCAAACGCCACAAAAAATACCTACAACCACACATAAGCCACAATAATTCATAATTTAGTTAAAAAAAATAATTAAATTAAATTAAGGCGTTACAACACTCCTGAAAACTCAAAAGAATCGAAATTAACTTTTGTATGAGTTCAAAACATCTCAACAAAGCATTTTTATTGATTTATTTCATACTCTAAACTTGTAAAAACTTATAACAACACATTATTATAACTCAGCAAAGTTTCCAATCAACTCTAAACAACCCTACAACAATCCTTACAAATCTAAAACAACTCTAAAATGCCCAAAAATGTTGTACAGACAACCCTTGCACCTAAAGATAACTCTTATAGACTTAATCGGGAAATCGAACAATTCTATGGACAATTATAACAAAATTAAAAATAACTTAGGTCAGCCAAATAACCCAATTGTTTATCTCTAACTTAGAACTCCTTAAAAAAGTATAATAATAATATTAAATATTATTATTATTATTATTATTATCTCAATTATATATATATATATATATATATATATATATATATATATATATATATATATATATATATATATATATTATAAAAATGATGCTTTACACCGACCACCATACGAATATCGATTCATAATTATATTAATCAAATCACACGATATTAACACCAATAAAATCAGCAAAACATCAAATTCTCATAAAAATACTGAATTCATCAAAATTGTCATCCCTATTGCAGGTTAATGACTCATCTACCCTACCCCTCATGCATAAGCCCTTTTTATTAAAAGTTATTCTACTCCCTTACCTTAGATTTCTCTTGCAATTTCTTCCAAGTTTCTCCAATGGGTGCTCTACTATGCCTTCTCTTACTCTTTCTTTTGCCCTAGCCTTATTTTTCTCTTTTCTCCTAAAATTCTACGTACTTCTCCACTCCCCCTTCTAATACTTTTTTTACTCTAAAAACATAATCTCTTAGTTATGATGTTCCTTGCGCTTAATTTTCTCTCTAATCTGTCATACCCCAAATTTTGAACACAAGATTCCCCATCATTGTGAGGATCATTGCCACAATGTGGATGTGCCATCATACCTCATAAATCTTCTCAAAGATTGTTGAGCATTCACCATGATCAAGAATTAGGGTTTCGAGCCCTCTCAGAACACTTAGACAAAAGATCAATCAAGAAATGACATGATCTTCAACTTGTTTAACCTATTAAAACACCCATAAAGGATCAAGAGGACCCTCACATCAAGAATCAAGCACAAAGTTGTGACATTCCAAGTGAAAGGAGCCTCGAAACACCCGATATCACCGAATTAGGGTTTTGGACGACTGGGACCTCCAAGATGAGATTTTCACAAGAGGATGAGCCAAGACTTCCAAATATGGCTCAATATACTCAAAATAACCCTAAGAGTGTGTTTGGATGAAGTAATGGAAAATTTCAAGAGAATTTAAAATTCTAAGTAATTCAAATGATTCAATTGAAATTCAATTTTTAAATTCTTTTGTTTGGATGGGGTATTAAAATGATTCATTGTTAAATTTTGAGAGTCATTTTCATTAATTTTAAACTTTGGGGTTAAATTTAAAATATGAAAAATAAGGACCAATTTGCAATTTTTGAAAATTTGAAGGGACCAATTTGTAAAATTTGAAAATTATAGACTTATTTGCAATTTTTTTGAAAATTTTGTGGGTGAATTTGAAATTTTCATAAAATATGAGAACCATCTTGCAAAATTTGAAAACTTAATAAAAACAATTTAACATTTGCATTATATAGTGTGAAGAAGTAATTTGAAATTTTTTACTTTTTTGTGTCATTTTAAATTCCTTAAATTTAACATGAATAAAATACTTCATAAATTTACATCATTTTAACAATTCTCCATATTTTTTATCCAAACAATGAATTTTGATCAAGTCATTTCAAATTCCCTCGAAAAATTACTTTCCCTCATTAAAATGCTTCATCCAAACACACTCTAAGGATCCATTTTTAAATTTAAAACACCCTCAGAGAATGCATTCCCCAAAAGTCAGGAATTAGGGTTTTACGCGCCGAATCGATCTGGAGTCAAAAGTCAAAACATGACTTTTTTGGCAAAAATGATCCTTATGACTCATATTTTCATAAAATATGATCTATAATGTCATTTGAACAAGAACTGGTCAAGAAATCAAGGTAACTTGTAAAAGGGGTAATCTTGAAATATTGAAAATTTTTCTAAGTTACTAAATTTGGATGATTTTGGTACCAACTTCCAAAGGCCATAACTCTTGATCTAGGCAACCATTTTGAGTGATCCAAAGCTTGATTTGTAGGTCTTCCTACACTCTACAAAAGCTTCAACTACCTCAAACCCTAATTCATCATGGATTTTTAGTTAGAAGTGGATCAAAGTGGTGAAAAAACAAAATGTGTCAAAAACACTTAGTGAAAATTCTGCCTTGTTATTTCACCATGAAACACCAACTTCCAAGGCATTTTTCACCCTGATGCAAACTGAATCAAGTTCATTGGTGGACATCAAAGTTTGAGAGGGATATGCAAGCTTTCCAATGAGCCCACAAGCATGAGAAAACTCCACCTGAGCTAGGAGTTATGGCTGCTGCAACATGCCTCGATGCAAACTGTCTTGCAAGACAGTTTTGTGCATTACTTGCTATCCACGATTTCTGAGTCAAAGGAAATGATCACCATGCCAAACCATACCAATATGATCATAATGACTCCTCACAAACCTGCAAGATAGTGCCAAAAAGCCAAAGAAAAATCTCATGGGAATGATGAAGTTTTGTCATGGAAGCCTTGAATTCAAAGAGAAATTATGTGGAATAGTGCATATTCAAGAATCCTATCCCTTATGGTCAATATGCTCCAATAAACAACATTTAAGAGGTCTGCATAATGTGAATTGAGTTAATACATAACTGAGCTATTTGGGACTGCTATTGTACCTTGTGTAAGAAGTAATTACACCAAGCCAAGACCATTGACTCCAATCTTATCGTTTGAGCTTCAAGTGAGGAGTTTCAGCACAACTCTTCTCCTATAAATAGAGCTCCTTATTAATCATTCAGAGTACACCAAAGAAACTCATCACCTTGCTTTCTCTCATTTCCATCTTAAACACCAAATTCCATCTTTCTTGAGAAGGTACTATCGGGTTTTGAGTTGGAGACCAATGCAACTCAAACCAATGGTTCACACACCTCATATACAACATATAGGAATGATCTAAACCATTACATTCAATATGTAACATCATAATCATCAACTCACACCTCAATTGCTCAAAATTACAAAGCAGCAGCAAGTTGGATCAAGTTGGTCAATCCAGAGGTTTTCAAATCAACCTAAGCATTCAAACATATCCCTTGAGGTACAAGGAAGCTGTCCAAATCATTGGAACTCATCTGTAACACCTCCAAACCAGAATTCGATTCTCACTTGCAAAGGTAAGCCTCAAACTTTCAAACTCAATGAATCATGCATCATAAACATATTTTCAAATTACCATTGTGTTTCTGAATGTTGGTAGATCATTTATCCTCAATCAATTGATGTTTATAGTTCGTATATAGGATTTCATTAAGTTCTTACCAATTTTAGGGTTCATTTGATTTCAACTTGTTATCTTTTGATTCACTTAAATTAAACAAAATTTAATATTGCCATTCTATTCCTTGTTCAAAAACGCACGATTTTCATATTTGGATCATGTGAAATGGTTGAGAAACGAATGAGATAGGAGGCTTCACGCATCTTGCCCAAGGAAGATGATGGCCATGGCACCATTCTTCAGAATATCAACTAGTTTTGATACATATTTAATACTTTCCACGATATGTTTGAATTGGCATTGCGCCCTAGTGGAAACACTACTATTTGTGTGTGTGTGTGTGTAGCGAGCGAGAGGTCTGGGGTTCGAATCCCCCTCGCCCCAGACCTTTTGATATTTTTTTTTTTACTATTTTCAAAAGGGCTTTATCACATATTATTCCTTGATGCCATCTCTTTTCATCCCACACACATGGCTCAGATGGTAGAATTTTGAACTCTCCACCCCAAGGGCGTGAGTTCAATCCTTGGGGGGACCATTTCTAATTTTTTATTACTTGTGTTTTTTCATTTTTTCACCATCCTTTTAATAACTTCAAAAATTAATTTCTCACTCATTTTTTTATCATTTTTTATTGATTCTTTCTTTGAAAAAACACAAATGTTTAAACATTTTATTTTTACAAAAAAATCCAATTTGTATTATATATTTAATATAGTTAGAATTTTTGTAATTAATTTCACTTTAATTGTTTTTAAAACATTTAAAAATAAAATTCTCACTTTGATTTTTCATTCCAAATGAATTTCAAACTTTCATGTGATTAAACATGATTTTTCAAAATGTTTTTCAAAGTAGACAATTTGTTTTTGAATATATATTTGATATTTTTATCATTTATTATTTAAATTTTCTTTGAAAAATGACATTTTAATTTACAATTAGGGTTTCCTCTTGATTTTAAATTTCAACACACCTTTGGGCCTCTGATAGAGTGTAAGACCCATCTCTTGTAAATACAAATAAATTTGGGCCTCTGACATTGTATAAGTCGCGACGCGATTTTCAAAAAGACAGTACGATCACTGTCTTTCATTGGGCCTTTCCTTGAGCTATAAGTCCCATTCTTTTTTCATAAAACACACTTTGGGCCTCTAATAGAGTGTAAGACTCAATCCTTATTGTACAAAAACTATTTTAGGCCTCAGTCATTGTATAAAACCCACTGTGTTTTCAAAAATCTCGGCGCGATCGCCATTTCAAAACAAAATCATATGGGCCTACCCCTGTGTTGTAAGTCCCATTTCTTTTCTTTTTCAAACACTTTTGTGCCTCTAATAGAGTGTAAGACCCAACCATACTTTGTACATAAATAATTTGGGCCTCCGTCATTGTATAAGCCCCAGTACAGTTTACAAAACAACGACGCAATCGTCGCCTTTTCAAAAGAATTCATCTGGGCATCTCTTGTTGTATAAGCCCCAAGTTTCTTTTCAAAACAACTTTCTCCTTTGATTTAAACTCAAAATCATAGTTGTTATCAAAACTTTCTTCAATTCTTGAACAACTAACCATATAGCTATGGAAGCTTGCTCGCCCGTAAGTTTTTATCAGCTTTCTTTTACATGCTTATATATATATATATATATATATATATATATATATATATATATTTGTCTGTATTGCTGGAAGCTTGCTCACCTGTAAGTCCTTCTACCCTCTTTTAAATACTTGTCTATATATTCAACTGTATATATACTTGTATATCTGCTTAGAGTTTTCCCCTGCAATTAGGTCTAAGATTAGATAAATCCAGTGGTCACTCTTTCAACACAGTCAAAACTAGTTCCCCGTAGGAATTTCCAGATACAGTCTTGCCTCCTCTTGGGCTTATACAATATGGAACAAAGAGAAAGGCATTATTCCCGGTGAAACTTTTCTCAGACTGTCACTATTAGAAATTGTCAAAGAAATTCACTTTCCCCAGAGAGGATTAATTCCCAGTGAAACCTCTGTTGAATTTCCTCAAACCCTAGAACTGTTCACTAAAAAAAGGATTAATTCCCGGTGAAACCTTTCTTGAACTTTTCTTAAGTTTGGACCCATAGGCTTCCTAAAAGCATCCCCAGCGTCCTCTTGGGCTTTGTACAAGGACCCTCAGGCTTCTTAGAAGTTCTCATGCCTCCTCTTGGGCTTAATATAAGGACCCAGAGACCTCTTAAAGGTATAGGACAGAACCTAGTCATGCTTTGTTAGAGCAGTCTTCCAGAGTCAAAACATCAAACCAGTTTAGGGTTGGTTCTCATCCCTTAAAACATTAGCCTCCTCTTGGGCATCATACAAAGATAAACTTTTTATACCAGTAGACTTGGACAGTCTCATCTCCTCTTGGACGTCCAGGAAACCCTTAAATTTCCTAAAAGCATAGGAAAAACCCTGATAATTTCATCAGTCTCCAACAGAGTTAAAACCTCCAAAGGTAAAAACTCCACCTGTTGTACCTTCAGTTTAAATTCCCCAGCTAGGGTCAATTTACTGTCAATAAACCCTTAATCAGAGCCCCAAGGCATCTGATATTTCAACTCTTCTGTAATCCCCAGCGAGAGTTGATCCCCCAATATTGGACCTGCCTCTGGATCTCAATAATCCTCAGCAGAAGTCAGCCTCCTCTTAGGCTTCATATAAGAAATTCCCCAACTAGCCTCCTCTTAGGCTTATTATAATGATCATCCCTCAACAATTTTTAGCCTCAATCTTGGGCTTTGTACAAGACACCATATAAATATCCTACAGTTAAGTCAGTCAGATTTTTTAGCCTCAATCTTGGGCTTTGTATAAGACACACATAAGTGTTCTCCACAGTGGAGTCATAATTTTCAACCTCAATCTTAGGCTTTGTACAAGACATATATAAAAACTCCCTAAAGCAGAATCATAACCTTTCAGCCTCAATCTTAGGCTTTTTACAAGACACCTAAATACTCTTTAGCTTAGTCAATCCCTTTAGCCTCAATCTTGGGCTTTGTACAAGACAGATAAAACCTTTTCCCCAAAGAGTCAATTCTCTTTTAGCCTCAATCTTGGGCTTTGTACAAGACAAATAAACACTCTCTTGTTGAGTCAGTCATTTTCCAGCCTCCTCTTAGGCTTTGTATAATGATCTCCCCAGTGGAGTCAATCAACCTCTTAGCTTCAACCTTAGGCTTTGATCAAGGCCCGCAAAAATCAACATCCCTCAGAGAAAATCAAATTCTCTCTACAGGAAGATATTTCTTTGAACAATCACACATCAAAACAATCCATCAAAACAAATGCTAATCCCATATAACTGCTGTAAGTGGCACACTTGTTGATACAAACATCCAAGCTATAGTCCATCTCCTATCTTGGCAAACTTCATCTAATTGCTGTAAGTGGCAAGCCTCTGGATTATTTACATCCAAGCCAATGTCTCTCTCTTAGCATGATTTCCTAAGGAAAAATGGCATTTCTCTACACAGAGTCAAAGTTTTCTCCTTCAGGACAAATCCCCTGCGAAGGAAATTATGGCATTGTTGGATCCCATGCATTCCAGTTAAATTAATTCTTCCTTTAAAACCAGTTACCTAAACAACTGTGATAAACAGATGAGATATCTCCCTTTAGAGATGACAAATTATCTCTCAGTCAAAACCTTTTAGCTTCAATCTTGGGCTTTGAACAAGACACAAACAAACAACTTTTAGCTTCAATCTTGGGCTTTGAACAAGACACCAGACATCTTTTCCTCCCATAGAATAGAAGGAATTACGACTGCTCTGATTTCCCTGTTTATCTTAAACGGGAATACCTAGACATAAGATTGAGAAATCTTAGTAAGCATACTTATCAAAAACCTTAGGTCCAGTACCTCACCAAAACAATCAAAAAACCCGAAAAACAACAAAAATACTCTCTCTCTCTCTCTCTCTCTCTCTCAAACCCGTCCACAAAGATGAAACTTTCCCATTTACAAACAAACACAATCAAGTACAAAGCAGAACCTAAAACTATCATCCCATGGATAACCATGTATAGGATGGGTAATTGACAACTCCCCATTGTATAACCTGACCCGGACTCCCCAATCTCTCCTAAGCGTTTGTTCAGTTAGACATTCGCGTGCCAGGTTAGTTTTAGATAGCTTCCCTTTCCCTTCCAGCTTCACGGGATAAATAAGAAATCAAAAATTAGCACCCAACGCTCCTCCCACTGAGGTGAGGAAATCCCATGGCAATAAGGTGGTCGCGCCACCGACAAAAATCGCACATTACAGAAAAATGGTGACCCTGCTGGGGAGCCAAATTAAGACTAGAATTCCTAAGAGGTCAAGGATGGTTAGTTTTAGGTACTATATATATATATATATATATATATATATATATATATATATATATATATATATATATATATATACTACATTTCCTACTTGATATCCATGTTAATTTTTCTGTCAATGGGAATGTGATTAATACGCATCTGGAAAGTTTGAGAGAAACCATAAGATAAGTGATGGCAAAGACGGGGAACATTTATAGGGAGTGATTCCCGACTAAGTTGAACATGGTGAACCATTGAATCAGTGGAGGTACCCGAGTGATAGTATGCTGAACAACCGTTAGTTGTGAAAGTAGACGCTATCATAGTGCGGTGACCCGTGAAACTGAGGATTTTGTAGACATTAACCATATGGCCATTTGGTAGTGCGGTGACTATCGGGAATAATTGATATGCGATACTACACTTAAATTGTGATTTCTTCTGGGATACTATAGCTCGCTCGGGTTAACCAGCTTGCTGTTATTATCTCCGGGAGGGGTCAGTGATTTTTGGGAACCTGAACCCGTTCTACAGGTATAAAAATTACCAAAAAATAGTACAACCTTTGGGGATGGGTAGAGCCATGACTCCATGCTCGTGACGCTGAACCTTTGAACCCATGTTTTTTCAATGTTTTTGTGTGTTGCATTCATGCATTCATCTAAAAAACTCTTTTCAAACAAGAAAAAATCTTTTTCAAATTAAACTAAACGATAAATTGCAAATATCAGAGATTGCGTTATGGATTTCGATAGAAGAAAGACGCACAAATACACCTTCAAGGCTCCAAAACAAGAGGATTTAAGGAAGTTGCCAAGGATGATTACCAACCCTGAGGCTTTCAGAGCTAAGCACGAAGGATTATTTTCTCTATTAAGGGTCCATGTAGTTGAAGGAATTTTGTCTACGCTAATTCAGTTTTACGATCCGGTTTACCACTGTTTCACCTTTCCGGATTTCCAACTGGAACCAACCCTAGAGGAGTACTCTCACCTGATTGATTTACCTATCACTGACCAAGCTCCCTTTTTTGGACTGGAAGAAATTCCAAAGGAACAAATCATTGCAAGAGCAATCTATTTGGAAGAGTCAGAGGTCAGGACTCACATAACCACTAAAGGAGGAATTCAGGGTTTGCCAGCTAAATTCCTAATTGAGAAAGCCCTATACTTTGCCAGTGTAGGAAATACAACCGTTTCGAGGATATTTTTTTTTGCTCACATACTGATTATTCCTATTTCCCAACATCGACAACTTCGTCGATACCAATGCCATTAAGATATTTCTGATTGGAAACCCCGTACCAACCTTGCTCGCAGATGCTTACCACTCTGTACACTTAAGGAATTTGTACAGCGGAGGAATGATCACATGTTGTGTAACCTTTCTCTACAAATGGTTCATTTCCCATCTACCCAAGTCTGCTGCTTTTAGGGATCATTAGAACTCTCTACGTTGGTCACAGAGAATCATGTCTCTCACCAACTCTGACATAGACTGGTCAAATAGGATTTATGAGGGGGTAGAAATCATCGACAGATGTGGAAACTTCCCCAATGTACCCCTCATTGGAACTAAAGGTGGAATTAATTATCATCCAGTTTTAGCTCGCCGTCAATTCGGATACCCGATGAGACATATCCCGTGAAATGTTCATCTAGAAGGTCTTTTATTCAAGGAAGGAGAAAATGACAAAGCACTTAAGAAGGAAATAGTGCATGTCTGGAAACACATTCACAGGAAAGGACGAGAGTCTCTTGGAAAACCGGAATGTATCTCTTTGGAACCTTATCTCCATTGGGTGCAAACTAGAGCCCTCATGTTGAGGATGCCTTACCCTCGTCAAAAAGTTTTTCCGTTAAAGGAATCTGCCCTTTATTTCATGTCTGAAACGGAAAAACTCCAGGGTACTCTCAACAAAGTTCAATGAGAGAAGGGTTCTTGGAAATACAAGTATCAAACTTTCCATGTGGAGTGTATCAAAATTCAGGAACTGTTAAGAGAAAAGTACGCTCTGATTGAAATATTAGAGCAACATGTTGTAGAGAGTCGGGAAGATCAAAGGAATTTACTCGCTCCTTTCATTTGGCAAATGACTGATAACCCGACAACGTTTGAAGAACCCCGATCAAAGAAAAGGAAACTACCAGAACTGGCATCTGAGCTCTCTTCAGAGAGGACTCGGGATCCTTGAGCTTAGATTTTTCCTTTACAGCACTTTGTAAAATACTGTACTTTTATTTGTAACATATTGCAATATTTCAATTCAATAAAAAAGGGGTCCCCCCCTCTGTATAAAAAACTAAAAAAATATGTCATTGCATTCATCATTCTCACATAACGCATTCTCTCGAGTCTCACGCACGTGTCTTAATTCTAGAATCATCCACGGTACAACATGCCTAAGGGTCGGCCCTGGGGCATGCCTTTCAACTTTATCCCTGAAGGATACATTCTGCCGGTCACGGAAGACCCGAAAACTATAGCAGGAGCCACTGGTCCTAAAGGTTACAAACTTCGGGAAAGTGAAGACGCAAGGTTTACGACAGCGATTCCTGAAGGTTATAAACTTTAGGGCACTGAAGAACCAAGAGTCACAGCCATAATGACTATACCACAATCAGTGGTACACACTGTCCCGGGAGGACAGATTCCATAGGAAATCCCTGGTGGAAACAAAGACATCTACGAAAAGATGAATGAGTTCCAAGAACAGTTCTTGGAGATGCAGAAGGAACTGCATGCCATTCGCGGTCAGGACTTGTTTGGAAAGGACGCCGCTGACCTCTACTTGGTCCCAAATGTAAAAATCCCGCACAAATTTAAGGTGCCCAACTTTCAAAAGTACAAAGGAAATTCTTGCCCTCAAAGTCATTTGGTGATGTACGCTCGAAAGTTGTAAACTCAGACAGAGAATCAACAGCTACTGATCCATTATTTTTAGGACAGTTTAACCGGTGCCACTCTCAGATGATACATGGGTTTAAACCGCACCAAGATCAATACTTTCAGAGATCTCGGTGCTGCCTTCGTCCAACAATACAAATATAACCTGGACATGGCACCAGATAGAGATCAACTCAGAGCGATGTCTCAAAAGGACAAAGAGACATTCAAGGAATACGCTCAAAGATGGCGTGAAATTGCCGCCCAGATTTGTCCCCCTCTTGAGGAAAAGGAGATGACAAAGATCTTTTTGAAAACCCTGAGCTCATTCTTTTACGACCGAATGCTCGCCAGTGTGCCCAGTGATTTTACCGAGAAGGTAAACATGGGAGTACGCCTTGAAGAGGCAGTCTGAGAATGACGGTTAGCCAAAGAGGCAAAACCATCCAGCAGTACCAAAAGATATGGTAATGCTTTCCAGAAAAAGAAAGAACAGGAGATCAACAATATCTCTCAAGGAAACCAAAGGCAAAGGTACCAACCAATACTGGCGATAACTCCTGCTATCAACCCTGCGCCAGCTCCGGCTTATCAGCCTCAGGTTGTTCAAAATCAACCTAGTCAACAACAGTATCAGCAAAGGACACAACAGCCTCTCCAGCAGGCTCGTCCTTAGTTCAACAATAACAATCGTGCAACACGACCGCCAGGGTTTGACCCCTATACCGATGTTATACGCGGAACTTTTTCCGATGTTATTGGCCAAGGGGCACGTCCAGACCAAGTCTCCTCTTGCAGTACCATAAAATCTGCCTTTCTGGTTCAAAGCGGATCAAACTTGCCCTTACCATCAAGGAGGATCAGGGCACAACATCGAAAATTGTCTCAGTTTCAAATCTGACGTACAGAGACTTGTCAGGAACGGTGTCTTATCTTTCAAAGATATTAATCCAAACGTACAGACGAACCAGTTGCAACAACATGACAAGGCTGCAGTAAATTTGGTAGAGGAAGATTTAGCCGCAGTTACCAAATTCGTGATGTAATCCTACTAGGAACCAATCTGGTCAGGATGCATTGCAGACAGAGCGGGTACGATCATGTACCACCTCACAACTATCACCAGTGTGATATCTGCTCAAAGAATAATCAAAGGTGTTCCGTAGTGCAATTAGCTCTACAAGAACAGATGAATCTATGATGGATTCAAGATCACAGAATCCGGGAGGTCAACATGGCCCATTCAAATCCCAACATTGTTCAGAACCGCAACATTCTTGCGATGAACGTCAATTTGGTGGCAATGCACTCAAGGAAAAGTCAATATCATAATCTGCCAAGACACGATTATGATGCCTGTTCGATCTGCTCAACAAGCAATCAGGGATGCTCTTTTATACAAGAGGCCCTTCAACGTCAGATGGATCTTGGGTGGATCCAGGATTATCAGGAAAGAAATAACCATCAAGTCAATATGGTTCAGATATTCGACATACGCTTGATGAATACCAGTCTGGTAGAACTACATGCTAAGCAAGTCAGGCTCGGTTTTCTGGCTTCACATGATTATCAGGACTGTGAAGAGTGTCGGGAGGACGACCAAGGATGTGCGTTTGTCCAAAGAACACTTCAACACTTATTGGACCACTGGTGGCTTCCAATTTACTTGGATGAAGCTACGCAAAAGATCAGCATGGCTTATGGGAATCCAAATAGATATCAAAATCAGGATTTCCGCTCGATGGAAATAAACCTAGTAAAGATGCACTGCATACAAAGCGGACGTGGTCGGGTTCCACCATATAATTATGAGCACTGTAAAGTTTGTTCAGAAAATAACCAAGGATGCTACCTTGTACGATCAACACTTCAAAATCAGTTGGACCAAAAAGAGATTCAACAATGCTCAAGTTCTGGGTCGATCAACGTAATACAGGACTATCTTCCTGATCAAAGCGAAGATGGTGTCATCATTTCTAAGCATGAAATGGCCGAAGACGTATGCGCCATAATTCCTCTACTCGACGAGTCGAAAGTCCCTCTTGACAGTAGAAAGATTCTCAACCTTGAACTAATTGAGGCTTCCTACGATGGTCAGAAAAGTCAAAAGGCTCCAGTGGTGATTTACTTACCAGGACGATTACCGTACCAATCAAATAAGGTTATCCCTTACAAGTACGGTGCAACAACAATAGAAAATGGAAAGGAAACTCCATTACCCTCCGTCGTAAACATTGCCGACATCAGTCGAGTCACACGGAGCGGTCGGATCTTCAACAGAGGAGTTGGAGAACCCACTAAAGAAAAGGAACCTCAAACAAAAGTTCCAAATCAGTAAATCGGGAAATCCATTAGTCCCGAACTTTCAAAGAACAACGATGAGATGCTGAAGCTCATCCAGAAAAGCGAGTACAACACTGTAGACCAACTGTTACAAACTCCATCTAGAATCTCTGTATTATCTCTCCTACTTAGTTCTAAAGCTCACAGGGAAGCTCCGCAGAAAGTCTTAGAGCAAGCCTTCGTGGAACAAGATGTGACGGTAGGACAATTTGACAGCATCATCTCTAACATCACTTCCTGCAACAATTTAGGATTCAGTGATGAAGAACTACCAGAAGAAGGCAAAAATCACAATATGGCGCTTAACATTACACTCAACTGCCGAGACGATGCTTTAGCCAGTGTACTGGTTGACATAGGATCATCTCTGAATGTTATGCCAAAGTCAACTTTAACACGACTATCATTTCAAGGAGCTCCGATGAGAGGCAGTGAGATCATTGTCAAAGCCTTTGATGGATCCAGAAAAACCGTTATCGACAAAGTCGATCTTTCCATAACCATCGTTCCTCACACTTTCCAAGCCACTTTCCAGGTCATGGACATCCGGGCAGCATACAGCTATTTATTAGGAAGACCTTGGATACACGAGGCTGGGGCAGTCACTTCGACACTTCACCAGAAACTGAAGTTAGTTAAAAATGACAAGCTAGTCACAGTCTGCGGAGAGCAAGCCTTGATCATGAGAAACTTATCATCATTTTCCTATTTAGAACCAAAAGAGGTTGTTGGAACTCAATTCCAAGCTCTCTCGGTGAGCAATGAGAATCGATCAGAAAAATGAACGTCGATTTCCTCATACAAAGACACCCTCGAAGTGATAAAAAATAATAACGCAAAAGGATGGGGACAACTTGTGGTTCCTATGGAAAACAAGACAAGGAAAGGTCTTGGTTTCTCCTCGACCTATACCTAGACTGCCAAGAAAGACGAAAGTTTTCGTCCTATTTCAGAACTTCTTCCACAGTGGAGGATTTCTCCACCCAGTGTCTCAAGAAGTACACACCATTAATAAGAGCGACTCCTCCGATACAGATGAAGAGTGGAAATCTTATCTCAACGAGGACGGTTATATGTCTCAGGGAGAGGCACACACGCCATTTTGCTTTCCCACGCAGAGTCTGAGATATATACCAAGATCATACGTCAAAATGATGTATGGAGATTGTGATCCGGAGGGATGCCGTGCTCCACCTAACTCACTAGAAAATGATCTGATGAAAGATAATTTCGACTATACTATTATGACCCACTAGATAATTTGCCTATCTAGCAGCCATACCCAAAAGACTTGGGACAAAAGAGTCAGCCCAACGATGCATATCAGTTGAGAAACATTGAAAAGAATGCTTGCGTCCCCACCCAGTCATGGGATCATTACTCAGGATATTCAGGAAATACCCAACACTACGATGAACCTGCACAGACTGCAGGACAAGAATTCATCAACTATGCTTTTTCAGAGGTCAACGCCATCGAGGAAGATGACTCCTCGAATCCCCTAGAAATATGGGACACCTTAGGACAACCGAGTGGCAAGTATGACTTCTTGGTCAAATACACCGATCCTTAAAGATCTCACATCAGATACGAGGATATCCAGCCAACTGGATGGGGAGATCCTCTCGAGAGTGAAAACATTAAGGAAGATACAACAGAAGAGTTTGTTTATGACAACTCTGCTTGGGAGGAAGACTCAAATGATACTGCTCTGCCAGAAATCAGTGTCATTTCTGAGGAAAAATCAAGAAAGAAGGTGCCAGACTTTGTGATTCACCGAGGAGTTAGTTTCGAATGGGTTGCTGTCGATGTCCCAAAAGTCGTCCATAAGTCTAAGTAATTGTCGTCTTTGTTTTAACCTTTCACCCTGCCCAGGTGAAACGAATGTTTATAGGGCTCACTTTCTGTAAATGTCCCTCTTCGCTTCACCCAAAGCGACAGAGTTTTGTTTTATAGGGCTGTAGTTTCAAGAATCGAAAAAATCATAAATAAATAAGTGTCATTCTGTCATTCCTGCATTTATTGTTGTTTTCACTTTTCGTTTTTTCAGAAAATGGTAATCCTAAAACAACCCAAAATAAAAACAAGCATTTTTCAGAAAATTCACTGCACACACTCTTGCATTCTCTCTATCTCTTCTA
Organism: Lathyrus tuberosus; assembly: GCA_022829125.1. Lineage (NCBI taxonomy): Eukaryota > Viridiplantae > Streptophyta > Magnoliopsida > Fabales > Fabaceae > Lathyrus > Lathyrus tuberosus. The sequence goes on from JALAZF010000233.1 coordinate 3,547,400, forward strand.
AAAACAAAACATCGCGCCTTGCAGATTTCTTGTTTTAAACCCCATTTAAACATACGATTCAATGCCTTCTCCCAACTTTGAATTCCCAGTATTTGAAGCTGAAGAAGAAGAGGACGCATAAATTCTAGAAGAGATCTCCCGATTACTCAGACAAGAGGAAAGGTCTATTGACCCTCACAAAGAGCCGTTGGAAACTGAAATTCTGGCCTATGTAGACAGCAGATGTCCTAACACGTATCAAGACATTTTGCTACATAATCTTTTAAACTCAGAGGAGCAACAACAGACTGATACCTTGAATATCAGAACTGCGCAATCACAGATGTCACGACATCTGGTCCAACATGTTTATCATGAACCCTAACAGAAACTATAAATTTGCAGAATGATAAAGTAATTGTTAACCCAGTTCGGTGCAAATCACCTACATCTGGGGGATACCAATCTAGGAAGAAGACTCCACTATCTATAGAACTGTTACAAATTTAAACTCCCACGTTTACAACTTTATACCTAACATCTACCCAATGAACATCTTTACCAAGGATAAACTCAAACGTTTACAACCTTGATATGAGATACCCCACTCACTTCCCTTAATCACCAACTGTGATTTCTACATCATCCCTATCAATACAGAATTTTGTCAAGCATACTTGACAAACAAGCTAACTCGGATTTGCTTAAAAGCTTCTCCAAGAACAATACACAATCCAATACGTCAAGGCTTATGGATCTGTGCGACACCTATATCTACCACAGTGCATCAAACGATACAAAGGGAAACTTACAACCTAGAGAGCCAACGACTCTCAAAACCCTAAAACCTTGTTTCTTACGCAAGAAAGCAAGGTTACAAAAGGCGTACTTAGGCATGACAAACCTAGGTCTAAGTATTCTATTTATAAGCGTCTGCTTCCTTGGGCTTCAATCTTTTGTCCTTTGATTCCTTGATCCATACGCATTATCTCTTGGCTTATGTGTTATAGATTAACCACTTGCTAAATCAGTGCAGTACTTCAGAATGTCATAACTACAAGTTAAGACATCTTCTTCGACATCTTTGTTCAGTCCAGATTTATTCATCTTTATCATCAATGTGTTTTACCAAAATATTATCAACCAAAGGTGCTTTCAATATCCCCTTTTTGACAAATTTTGGCTAAAACACATTTTGAACGTCTCTTCGCCCTGAGTGGCGGATATGATTGGAATACTGTGCAAACCGAGTCTATGTTGATGTACATGAGGAAGAAGATAACTTTGGCCCCCGCTTAACCAATGAGACGGTACAGCCACCCTTGAGGAAAGTAGTAAACCAGGATGAGTGAATTTGATAAATGTCCAGGCAATAGAAACTTCTAAAGAAGTTAGTAGGAAATTTGAAACCAAAGAACATAAGACATCCTTTTCAAATACACTCCCCCTCCAGAGATCTATTATAGTCTTCTTAAATCTGAGCACATAAAACATGTAACTCAGGTCACAAGACACAACTTGATTCTTAACTCAAGTCACAAGACACAAAGGAAACAGACACACAGATAGGATGTTTGAACATCTTATTTATCATCCTTGCAAAGCAACTGCAAGAACAACCCTTGAATCCCTTGACCTAGTGACTCATACTCCCCCTTTTAAGCCAAAAATTGGCAAAAGAACCCAAGACATTCCCATACCCAACCAACACTTATCCAGACTTGAACAAAAGACATTTTGACTAAATCACAAAGAGTACCACAATCTGAGGTAACTTGTTCCAGAAACATCCTTAAATAACCAAGAATTTTCCTTCGAATGTAGCGATTTGTTGAAAATTCAATGCAGTTATTACTCTAAGGTTGTAACTTTACCAAGACCCAATGTGCATCGGCTAAGAATATTTTCACTGTTTCTTCTTCAAGGAAGTCGTCCAACAATAATGCAATTAACGATGAACATGTTTAGCACGCGCACAATGCAAGACCCACCGACCAAAAGACCTATTACTCATAAAGCATGTCCTGAACAATGTTCTGACATCATGTCAGACACTGTCCTCCAAGAAAACTTCTATATTTACGAGTATCTTCACAACTCTGTGATCACAGTCTACAGAGAAAAATAAATTCCCTCAAACTTAATCAATGATTTTTAAGCATCCAATAATAACCATTTAAATTGCACTGCCAAGTCTCCCACAACTTGCAACAATACAAAAATGTCAAGACATTCTCCTTGACATCTCAGCTTGCTTGACACACAAATGCAAACTGGAACTTCAACTGCATCCTCGCAGTAAATCATCTTAGATCAAGAGGCCTCTCCCCCTGTCTAAGGTAACTCGTGCTCCTCCATAGAACACCCAAGCTAATGAATGGAAAACATAAGACACATCTTCATGTCTTCAAAAGCGCACCCTCAGTTCAACTTACCAGCTGAACACAATCATTAACTCTCTTATTGCTTCCTCTGACAAGAAATAATAATCACTCACACATGATCACCATCATGCTTCCCGTGAGGAAATGTATATCAACCATAACAAACTCATGCTTGAGATCAAAGACCCATTGATCCCCCCTATCCTGCAACCATCTATACACCACACGAACTCCTCTTGAATTCTCATGTATAGACATCCAGCTGCTTGAGGCACAAACCAATTGAATCAGAATGCTTCACATTCCTCAAAGAGACACACAGGGCCCCTTCGTTTGTTATAATGCTCCAGAACTTCACATCTGCCAAACTGATCCACTACTTGCATGACTTGCAGCCAGGGGCACCATCCCCTTCACAAGATTTTCCACTGACCTCACCAGGCCAGCAATAGAGATAAACACCTCGCAATCCAAGGCAGCCATTCCTTCATCACGCTCCCGTATAATAACCTGGAATACTTCTGATTTATGGTGAATATCCACTTCTGAACACATCAGAAACCAGACCTTCATGCAATCAACCCGTGATCCACTTCAGTCTTCCAAAACACTTACATCAGACTTCAAAGACAGATCTTCTACTCCATCATTCTCCCATATGACAATGTAGAGACTTCTTAGACAAGATGCAAGTAACCAGTTCCTCATAGAACCTGAAATCCTTCACCAAGGATAACCAACCCAAAGATGTTCTAACATTAGTTAAGACATCTTCCACACATTAGAGACACCACACACCATGGTTCTTGATATGTTCCACCATTGGACTTACTATCAGCATAGTAATCCAAACTGAAGATCTTCACACAACACTGCGCCACCAGCTGAATAAAGAGAGCTTCAGAAACCCAGAGAGAAATAAACTCTCATCCACCAAAAGAATGTATACTTCCATCCTCAACCCCGAACTTCTGCCACAAGCTCCAAGAGAACCAGAACCTCTTTACATTTTCAACTAACTACTCTTCTGCATAGAGCAATCAGTTACAAGCATCCTACTTGAACGTACAGTAAGGACTAACCAAATGCCACTGTTTGATTGACCTCAATCTTCTTCAGAACTCCCACAAGATACACTGATCCACTAATGAAATCAGATCTTCAAGTCACACGAACTACTTGCTCCATAGCACGACATCTTGGATTCACCAAGCCTCTTAATCATGTAACATCTTCCAATCCACAGCTCCCGCAAACTGCATGAGATAGACCTTTTCGAAGCATCCATAACTTCCATTCTCCTGTAGATCACCTTATCTTAAACTGATGTGCCACATCACCATCTGAGACTTCCGATGTTAAGCTAGATGACAGAACATTTTGATATAACATCCAACTGTTGAATTCAGCTCCTCCTTCTGCCACTTAGAAGAACCTCCTCCCTTTGCAGAACAAGAGTTCCATGCTCTCATAGACTTGATTCAACAACCAAGTTTAAGTAGACAACCTCCACCATGCTTTAAAACTCCAAAGACTTCAAACCTGCCACATCTGAATCTTCAGAAAGAAAGTAGTCCAAGACTACAACATAGCCATACCAAAGAATGCCACTTCCCTTAGTAGAGTCATCAGTAGAAAGCCAGAGATAACTGCCACTTATCCTTGACCTCCAAGAAGAGCAATATCCATGCTCCCAAGTACCTAGATCAGAAATAAAATGATATAAGCAGTATCCATCAAGATTATGATGTCTTCATCTTCATCTTCAACAACATCAAAGTCCAGACGAGTTTCTTACCAGGAAACTCTCCAGAGAACACATGCTTCTGCCACACCCTACTGAAGCCACTTCTTAGGTCAATACCCAAGACAAAACAGATGCTAAAGCATATGCAGTACCCCTCCCATGATTCTGCACAAACTCTGATGATGAGATGTTCCAACATCTTGTTGAACATCAGCAATCTTAACTTTCAAGGATAATCAATTAAATACTTGTGGATTCCATAAATAGCAATTGATCTTAAATCCTTGTACAATAACCCTTCTTCACTGTTGTAGCTGAGCTCCACCAGATCACGTCATGAACACTTGTAAAGTATTCAATCTCTTTGCAAGTATCTTCTTTAACATTGTTGAGATACCAAGGCTGCCACCCTTAACTAAAGTAACTAAGACTTTCTCTAAACAAGTCTTATTTACCTCAACAATTCTTCAATCAGATTGGATCCACTCTTAGGCTCAAGAGAGATGAATCCTTCCTTGCTGTTTTTGGATGGTGAAAATAAATCACCTCCACTTTATTCAGATTATGTTTCAAAGAAAAACCTTCTAGTCAGAAGAGTAACTAGAAGACTCCAGATACACGACTGAGATGTCTTTTTGAGTGGACTTAAGAGAATTCTTAAGTATCTTTGACAACCTAGCCGATCAATAATTTATCAAACTCCCAGGGCAAGAACTTGATAAACTTAACTCAAGTCCTCTCCTCTTCAACTAACTCCAAACTGCACCAGGAAACCAAGCTTCCAAGTACCAAGTCACCATACCAGATATCTAACCACAACTCCTTTCACTCTATCGCTTCCGACTTTAGAATAAAAGAATGCAGATATCTTCAAATATAGAGACTGACGATTGAAACCTTCCACCAACTATCTTCAGTAACAACTCCAGAAACCCATAATTCTAGAGCTCTTTCATCATAAACACATGCAGCGGAACCACCAAGGAACAAATCCTGCTTACCCTAATAAGATGTCACAACATCTTATAAGACACACCAACAAGAGAACTAGACACTTCTCCTGTAGTTGTTGTAGAACCTCCTCAGCAACATGAACAACCTCCGGGTTTCTCCCTTCAATCCAGAACATCCATCTCATCCATTAATACCCTTGAGTACGTCTGAGTTGATTGATCTGATCTTCAAAACTCCTCCTTGTTTAAACTCCAGAAAGTATCTCCCAAAGATCTCATCCAGAACCAGACAGGATACCTGCTCTGATACCAATTGAAATTCTGGCATATAATGACAGCAGATGTCCTAACACATGTCAAGACATTGTGCTACATAATATTTTAAACTCAGAGGAGCAACAACAGACTGATACCTTAAATATCAGAACTGCACAATCACAAATGTCACGACATCTGATCCAACATGTTTATTATGAACCCTAACAGAAACTAGAAATCTGCATAATGATAAAGAACATAGTAATTGTTAACCCAGTTCGGTACAAATCACCTACATCTGGGGGATACCAATCCAGGAAGAAGACTCCACTATCTGTAGAACTATTACAAAGTTAAACTCCCACGTTTACAACTTTATACCTAACATCTACCCAATGAACATCTTTACCAAGGCTAAACTCAAATGTTTACAACTGTTATTTCTACATCATCCCTATCAATACAGAATTTTGTCAAGCATACTTGACAAACAAGCTAACTTGGATTTGCTTAAAAGCTTCATCCAAGAACAATACACAATCCAATACCTCAAGGCTTATGGATCTGTGCGGCACCTATATCTACCACAGTGCATCAAACGATACAAAGGGAGACTTACAACTTAGAGAGCCAACGACTCTCAAAACCCTAAACCATTGTTTCTTACGCAAGAAAGCAAGGTTATAAAAGGCGTACTGAGGCATGACAAACCTAGGTCTAAGTCTTCTATTTATAGGCTTCTGCTTCCTTGGGCTTCAATCTTCTGTCCTTTGATTCCTTGATTCATGCGCATTATCTCTTAGCTTATCTGTTACAGATTAACCACTTGGTAAATCAGTGCAGTACTTTAGAATGTCATAACTACATGTTAAGACATCTTCTTCGACATCTTTGTTCAGTCCAGATTTATTCATCTTTATCATCAATGTGTTTTACCAAAATTTTATCAAACCAATGTGTTTTACCAAAGAAGACTTGATAAATCTTCTCAAAGAATTTCCAGATGTGTTTGCTTGGTCCTATCAGGACATGCCAGGGTTGGATACCAGCATCGTGGAACATCATCTACTGTTGAAGTTAGAATGTTCACCGGTAAAATAAAGGTTAAGAAGAACTAACCCGGACATGGCTATCAAAATCAAAGAGGAAGTGCAGAAACAGATAGGCGCTGGTTTTCTTGCCACCTCAGAATATCCTCAATGGCGAGCTAACATAGTGCCAGTTTCAAAAAAGGACGGAAAAGTCAGAATGTGTGTAGACTACAGGGATCTGAACAAAGCAAGTCCAAAGGATGACTTCCCCTTACCACACATTGACATGCTGGTAGACAGTACAACAAAATTCAAAGCCTTCTCCTTCTTGGACGGATTCTCGGGCTATAATCAGATCAAAATGGTGCCGAAAGATATGGAGAAAACTTCATTCATCACCCCATAGGGCACCCTTTGTTACAAGGTAATATCAATCGGTTTGAAGAACGCCGGGGCAACCTATCAAAGGGCCATGACGACTCTGTTTCACGACATGATGCACAAAGAAATCGAAGTGTGTGTCGATGACATGATTGCAAAATCTAGAACAGAAGAGGAACACGTTGAACACTTGTCAAAGTTGTTCGAGCGTCTGAGAAAATACAAACTCCGATTGAATCCCAACAAATGCACACTCAAATACTCTATGGTATCACGCGCTTGCCTGATTACCATTCTATCAATAAAATTTGAGCCCTTGTGCTTTTGTTTGCAACTCTTATTTGTTTTTGCTTTATAGAATGACGTCTTAACATGATCAACGATTCTTGAAATAAAACAAAAATGAATTTACTTGTAAAACTTTTCATCTGCGTTTAAAATAAAGATGGCATTTCCTTTTGACTTTAAATGTCTAAAAGAACATCGACAGCTTCCCCGGAAGTGATTAAACCTCAAAATGCAGAATCAAAGTACTCCTTCTAAACCAGTGCACCTGACTGAAGGATCAACTGTTCAGATGCAATGTCTCATCTGACCTCCCCGGCAGCGTTCTCACCTCTTAAGACCGATTGACCATTTCCTCTCCCCGCAAGTTTTACTTCTCCTAAGCAAGACAGTGTTGCTATCTTGAACCATGGTACTTTTCATATCCTGCAGTGGCCGAGTATCCAATCCTGTTCATTCACTAGTATGTATATCGCGTCAGTTTTGTCAGCATAAACATACATACATCATGCATTATTGATTCATACTCATATTCAAATTGCATTACTATCACTCTGGTCAATCTCACTCCTGAGTGATAAAGTCCTCTTGTCAATCAAGTGTCAGTTTTCCTTTCCACGTCGGAAAAAACAAAATCCCAGTGTCAGTTCTTTCCTCGTCAGGAAATGTTTTGTCTGAATAATCTCTTCCCAAGTTTATTTCTGGATGGGAGTCTGTCCTTGACCACTTTGATAAATTGAACCTCTGAAAGGCAAAAATACATTCAACGGACACCTTTGGGACATCACTCTTCACTATTGAAGATGGTATCTTTGCTTTCCCGAATCAAGGAAAATCCCCAGAGAAATCCCTCTTAACCGAAGACTAATACATCGGTTTTTCTCCAAAGAAATTTGATGTTAATGAAGTCATTAGCATCTCAAAAACGGATCACATCACATGGCATTTCTCCGAAAGGATCTCGAAGAAAAGTATGATGTATTACCCCCAAGAAAAATATAGTCTCTCAAGAGACTCATTTTCCCCAGTATAGTCAACAAACGACATCTCCAACAGAGAAGTTTCCACACCTCTACAGCTCAGACAAATGGGTTTCCCCAGCAAGTCTGACATCAAATTTTTCCATCAAATGGCATCTCCCAGTAAAACTCGGCGAGAAGTTTGATAAAATACCGCTATAGATAGCATCCCTTGTCAAGAAAAGAAATTCGACAAGAAGAAACTCATACCAGTTTCTTGGCTGAAGACCAGGATCGAGGGGAAGTTTATTTCGAAGGAAACTTAGACCAGTTCCGTGGCTGAAGACCAGGATCGAGGGGAAGTTTATGTCAGAAAATGAGACCAGTTCCTTGGCTGAAGACCAAGATCGAGGGGAAGTTTATTTCAAAAGAAATTGAGACCAGTTCCTTGGCTGAAGACCAGGATCGAGGGGAAGTTTATGTCAGAAACTGAGACCAGTTCCGTGGCTGAAGACCAATATCGAGGGGAAGTTTTACCTTTTTTAAGTAGCACTGCTTAGCAAAAGAAGATGGATGAGTAAATTACCATTCATAACCACCGTGAAAATTTTGGGTATGTCTAAATATCCTCTTGCACCCCGATATTTTATCCTCTTGCACCCTGAATGTCCGAATATCTTCGCCATTCTCACCTTCAGGTCCAAGAAGATTAAATATGGGCATATGTCATACCCCAAATTTTGACCACAAGATTCCCCGTCATTGTAAGGATCATTGCCACAATGTGGATGTGGCATCATACCTCATAAATCTTCTCAAAGATTGTTGAGAATTCACCATGATCAAGAATTAGGGTTTCGAGCCCTCTTAGAACACTTAGACAAAAGATTAATCAAGAAATGACATGATCTTCAACTTGTCTAACCTATTAAAACATCCATAAAGGATCAAGAGGACCCTCACATCAAGAATCAAGCACAGAATTGTGACATTCCAAGTGAAAGGATCCTCGAAACACCCAATATCACCGAATTAGGGTTTTGGACGACTGGGACCTCCAGGATGAGATTTTCTCAAGAGGATGAGCCAATACTTGAACATATGGCTCAATATTCTCAAAATAACCCAAATGATCCATTTGCAAAGTTAAAACACCCTCAGAGAGTGCATTCCCCAAAAGTCGGGAATTATGGTTTTATGCGCCGAATCGATCCGTAACCAAAAGTCAAAACATGACTTTTTTGGCAAAAATGATCCTTATGACTCATATTTTCATAAAATATGATCTATAATGTCATTTTAACAAGAATTGATCAAGAAATCAAGGTAACTTCTAAAAGGGGTAATCTTGAAAAATTGAAAATTTTTCTAAGTTACTAAATTTGGATGATTTTGGTACCAACTCCCAAAGGCCATAACTCTTGATCTAGGCAGCCATTTTGAGTGATCCAAAGCTTGATTTTTAGGTCTTCCTACACTCTACAAAAGATTCAACTACCTCAAACCCTAATTCATCATGGATTTTTAGTTAGGAGTGGATCAAAGTGGTGAAAAAATCAAAATGTGTCAAAAACACTTAGTGAAAATTCTGCCTTGTTATTTCAGCATGAAACACCAACTTCCAAGGCATTTTTCACCCTAATGCAAACTGAATCAAGTTCATTGGTGGACATCAAAGTTGGAGAGGGATATGCAAGCTTTCCAATGAGCCCACAAGCATGAGAAAACTCCACTTGAGCTAGGAGTTATGGCTACTGCAACATGCCTTGATGCAAACTGTCTTGCAAGACAATTTTGTGCATTACTTGTTATCCACGCTTTCTGACTCAAAGGCAATGATCACCATGCCAAACCAATTCAATGTGATCAGAATGACTCATCACAAACCTGTAAGATAGTGCCAAAAAGCCAAAGAAAAATCTCATGGGAATGATGAAGTTTTGTCATGGAAGCCTTGAATTCAAAGAGCAATTATGTGGAATAGTGCTTATTCAAGATTCTTATCCCTTATGGTCAAGATGCTCCAATAAATAACATTTAAAAGGTCTGCAGAATGTGAATTGAGTCAATACATAGCTGAGCTATTTGGGACTGCTATTTTACCTTGTGTAAGAAGTAATTATACCAAGCCAAGACCATTGACTCCAATCTTATCCTTTGAGCTTCAAGTGAAGAGTTTCAACACAACTCTTCTCCTATAAAATAGAGCTACTTATTGATCATTCAGAGTACACCAAAGCAACTCATCACCTTGCTTTCTCTCATTTCCTTCTTAAACACCAAATTCCATCTTTCTTGAGAAGGTGCTATCGGGTTTTGAGTTGGAGAACAATGCAACTCAAACCAATGGTTCACACACCTCATATACAACATATAGGAGTGATCTAAACCATTACATTCAATCTGTAACATCAGAATCATCAACTCACACCTCAATTGTTCAAAATTACAAAGCAACAGCAGGTTGGATCAAGTTGGTCAATCCAGAGGTTTTCGAATCAACCTAAGCATTCAAACACATCCCTTGAGGTACAAGGAAGCTGTCCAAATAATTGGAACTCATCTGTAACACCTTCAAACCAGAATTCGATTCTCACTTGCAGAGGTAAGCCTCAAACTGTCAAACTCAATGAATCATGCATCATAAACATTTTTTCAATTTACCATTGTGTTTATGAATGTTTGTAGATCATTTACCCTCAATCAATTGATGTTTATAGTTCGTATATAGGATTTCATTAAGTTCTTGCCAATTTTAGGGTTCATCTGATTTCAACTTGCTATCTTTTGATTCACTTAATTTAAACAAAATTGAATATTGCCATTCTATTCCTTGTTCAAAAACGCACGATTTTCATATTTGGATCATGTGAAATGGTTGAGAAACGAATGAGATAGGAGGCTTCACGCATCTTGCCCAAGGAAGAAGATGGCCATGGCGCCATTCTTCAGAATATCAACTAGTTTTGATATATATTCAATACTTGCCATGTTATGTTTGAATTGGCATTGCGCCCTAGTGGAAACAATAGTATTTGTGTGCGTGTAGCGAGCGAGAGGTCTGGGGTTCGAATCCCCTTCACCCTAGACCTTTTGATATATTTTTTTTACTATTTTCAAAAGGGCTTTATCACATATTATTCCTTGATGCCATCTCCTTTCAGCCCATGCGCATGGCTCAGATGGTAGAATTTTGAACTCTCCATCCCAAGGGCATGAGTTCAATCCTTGGGGGGGCCATTTCTAATTTTTTATCACTTGTGTTCTTTCTTTTTTTCACCATCCTTTTAATAACTTCAAAAATTAATTTCTCACTCATTTTTTATCATTTTTGATTGATTCTTTCTTTGAAAAATCACAAAAAATTTTAAATTTTTTATTTTTACAAAAAAAATCCAATTTGTATTATTTATTTAATATAGTTAGAATTTTTGTAATTAATTTCACTTTAATTGTTTTTAAAACATTTAAAAATGGAATTCTCACTTTGATTTTTCATTCCAAGTGAATTTCAAACTTTAATGTGATTAAACATGATTTTTCAAAATGTTTTTCAAAGTATACAATTTGTTTTTGAATATATATTTGATATTTTTATCATTTATTATTTAAATTTTCTTTGAAAAATGACATTTTAATTTAAAATTAGGGTTTCCTCTTGATTTTAAATTTCAACACACCTTTGGGCCTCTGACAGAGTGTAAGACCCATCTCTTGTAAATACAAATAAATTTGGGCCTCAGACAATGTATAAGTCCCGACGCGATTTTCAAAACGACAGTACGATCATTGTCTTTCATTGGGCCTCTCCTTGAGCTATAAGTCTCATTCTTTTTTCTTAAAACACACTTTGGGCCTCTAATAGAGTGTAAGACTCAATCCTTGTTGTACAAAAACTATTTTGGGCCTCAGTCATTGTATAAGACCCACTGTTTTCATAAATCTCGGCGCAATCGCCATTTCAAAACAAAATCATCTGGGCCTACCCTTGTGTTGTAAGTCCCATTTCTTTTCTTTTTAAAACACTTTTGGGCCTCTAATAGAGTATAAGACCCAACCCTCCTTTGTACATAAATAATTTGGGCCTCCGTCTTTGTATAAGCCCTAGTACAGTTTACAAAACAATGACGCGATCGTCACCTTTTCAAAAGAATTCAGCTGGGCATCTCTTGTTGTATAAGCCCCAAGTTTCTTTTCAAAACAACTTTCGCCTGTAAGTTTTTATCAGCTTTCTTTTACATGCTTATATATATATATATATATATATATATATATATATATATATATATGTCTGTATTGCTGGAAGCTTGCTCACCTGTAAGTCCTTCTACCCTCTTTTTAATACTTGTCTATGTATTCAACTGTATATATACTTGTATATCTGCTTAGAGTTTTCCCCGGAAATTAGGTCTAAGATTAGATAAATCTAGTGGTCACTCTTTCAACACAGTCAAGACTAGTTCTCCATAGGAATTTCCAGATACAGTCTTGCCTACTTTTGGGCTTATACAATATGGAACAAAGAGAAAGGCATTATTCCTGGTGAAACTTTTCTCAGACTGTCACTATTAGAAATTGCCAAAGAAATTCACTTTCCCTAGAGAGGATTAATTCCCAGTGAAACCTCTCTTGAATTTCTTCAAACCCTAGAACTGTTCACTAAAGAAAGGATTAATTCGCGGTGAAACCTTTCTTGAACTTTACTTATGTTTGGACCCACAGGCTTCCTAAAAGCTTCCCCAGCCTCCTCTTGGGCTTTAGACAAGGACCCTCAGGCTTCTTAGAAGTTCTCATGCATCCTCTTGGGCTTAATACAAGGACCCAGAGACCTCTTAAAGGTATAGGACAAAACCTAATCATCCTTTGTTAGAGTAGTCTTCCAGAGTCAAAACATCAAACCAGTTTAGGGTTGATTCTCATCCCTTAAAACATCAGCCTCCTCTTGGGCATCATACAAAGATAAACTTTTTATACCAGTAGACTTGGACAGTCTCATCTCCTCTTGGACCTCCAGGAAACCCTTAAATTTCCTAAAAAGCACAGGAATGACCCTGATAATTTCACCAGTCTCTAACAAAGGTAAAACCTCCAAAGGTAAGAACTCTACCTGTTGTACCTTCAGTTTAAATTCCCCAGCTAGGGTCAATTTACTGTCAATAAACCCTTAATCAGAGCCTCAAGACATCTGATATTTCAACTCTTCTGTAATCCCCAGCAATAGTTGATCCCCCAATATTGGACCTGCCTCTGGATCTCAATAATCCTCATTAGAAGTCAGCATCCTCTTAGGCTTCATATAAGAAATTGCCCAAACAGCCTCTTCTTAGGCTTTGTATAATGATCATCCCTCAAAAATTTTTAGCCTCAATCTTGGGCTTTGTACATGACACCATATAAATATCCTATAGTTAAGTCAGTCAGGTTTTTTAGCCTCAATCTTGGGCTTTGTACAAGACACCCATAAGTGTCCTCCACAGTGGAGTCATAGTTTTCAGCCTCAATCTTGGGCTTTGTACAAGACAGATATAAAAACTCCCTAAAGCAGAGTCATAACCTTTCAGCCTTAATCTTGGGCTTTGTACAAGACACTTAATTACACTCTAGCTGAGTCAATCCCTTTAGCCTCAATCTTGGGCTTTGTACAAGACAGATAAAACCTTTTCCCCAATGAGTCAATTCTCTTTTAGCCTCAATCTTGGGCTTTGTACAAGACAAATAAACACTCTCTTGTTGAGTCAATCATTTTCCAGCCTCCTCTTAGGCTTTGTATAATGATCTCCCCAGTGGAGTCAATCAACCTCTTAGATACAACCTTGGGCTTTGATCAAGGCACACAAAAATTAACATCCCTCAGAGAAAATCAAATTCTCTCTGCAGGAAGATATTTCTCTGAACAATCACACATCAAAACAAACCCTAATCCCAGATAACTGTTGTAAGTGGCACACTTATTGATACAAACATCCATGTTGTAGTTCATCTCTTATTCTGGTAAACTTCATCTAATCACTGTAAGTGGCAAGCCTTTGGATTATTTACATCCAAGCCAATGTCCCTCTCTTAGCATGAATTCCTAAGGAAAAATGGCATTGCTCTACACAGAGTTAAAGTTTTCTCTTTCAGGACAAATTCCCTGCAAAGGAAATTATGACATTGCTAGATCCCATGCATTCCAGTTAAAGTAATTCTTCCTTTAAAACTAGTTACCCAAACAACGGTGATAAACAGATGAGATATCTCCCTTTAGAGATGACAAATTCTCTCTCTGTCAAAACCTTTTAGCTTCAATCTTGGGCTTTGAACAATACACAAACAAACAACTTTTAGCTTCAAACTTGGGCTTTGAACAAGACACCAGACATCTTTTCCTCCCATAGAATAGGAGAAACTACGATTGCTCTTATTTCCCTGTTTATCTTAAACGGGAATACGTAGGCATAAGATTGTGAAATCTTAGCGAGCATACTTATCAAAAACCTTAGGTCTAGTACCTCACCAAAAACATCAAAAAACTCAAAAAACAACAAAAATACTCTCTCTCTCTCTCTCAAACCCATCCACCAAGAAGAAATTTTCCCATTTATAGACAAACACAATCAAGTACAAAGCAGAACCTAAAACTATCATCCCATTGTCATACCCCAAATTTTGACCACTAAGATTCCCCATCATTGTGCAAATCATCATCACAATATGGATGGACCATCATACCTCATTAGTCTCCCCAAAGATGGGTGAGCATCCACTACAATCAAATTTAGGGTTTCAAGCCCTCTCAGAGCTCTTAGACAAAGGATCAATCAAGGAATGACACGATCTTTAATTTGTCTAAACCTCTCAAATATCCACAATGGATCAAGAGGACTCCCACCTCAAGAATCAAGCACAATGTTGCAGCATTCCAAGTGGATTAAGCCTCAAGATCGCCAGTGTCACCAAATTAGGGTTTTGGTTGGCTGGAGCCTCCAGATGGAAATTTTCCTCTGGGCATGAGCCAAAGGCTTCAAAGCACAACCTAAGATGCTCCAAGGGACATCATGAACCCAATCATCAAGTCAATTTTGCCTCAGGGGATGCATTCATAAAAATTAGGAATTAGGGTTTCTTGACCTAATTCACCCCTAAGTTGACTTTTGGGACAAAACATGAGCCAAGACCTCAAGAGAAAATTTGAGGGTCTCTAACACACTACATTGATCCATTTGCAACAATGGATTGATCCAAGAAGCTTGATCAACAAGTTTCAAATTCATCAGAACCACAATTAGGGTTTCGCGATGTTCCCAAACCTTGGGACATGATTCAATACACCCTATAACACCTATGAAATCAATCCATCAAGTTTGATTTAGGTCAAGGACTTGATTTCATAGAGGATCACACAGTTTGGAGTTCATCTGACAAAAAGTCAACTGTGCACAAAAGTCAACTTTGACTTTTTGAGATTTTTCACAATTATGGTTCTTTGACCCTAAAATGATGTTAATATGTGATTGGGATCATCATTCATCAAGAAAAATCAAGAAAAATGGGATAACTTGTAAAAGGGGTAACCATAAAAACTTAGAAATTTTCTAAGTTATGGAACAAAGTGGCTAGGTACCAACTTCCAAGGATCATAACTTGAGATCCAAGCAACCATTTGGGCTGATCCAAAGATGGATTTGTAGCTCTCATGGCATACTTTAAAAGTGTCAACTACACCTTATTACAATTCATCATAGATTTTGAGTTATGGTTGGATCAAAATGGCTGAAAACATGAAATGCCACTTTTTCCAACACTTAGTGAAATTTTCACTAAGTCAGAATATGTCTTTTTTTTTTCAAAAGTAGGGGGATTTTTCACTTGGATCCAAAAAGTATCAAGACAAACTATGATCACACATGTGTTGTATCATATAAGAGTTTTCTAAAATGGCCAAGAACTCAATGAAACTCCACTTAAGACATGAGATATGACAATGACAATGTGCCTTGCTGCAAACTGTCATGGCAAGGCAGATTTGTGCATTTTGCTCGATTTGAGCAAATTTTGCAAATGACAAACAAGTTTATCCATCTGAACACCTCAGGGGGAGACCAAGGAGGGACAAACACTGATCCATCAGCCTCCCAAGTCCTTGGAACCAAAAGTAGCATGCCAAACCTAGAAATGCCTAAAAGAGGGACAAGACTCCAATTTTGGTTTGGAGCATTTAATGGATGCACCAAGGTGGCATGGACTGAGCCCTTTCCAACTGAATTCAGTCAAGACTTATCCAAGAACTAGGGAACCAACAACCTGTGCTCTAACCTCTAGTCAATGGCTAGAGGAGACTTGGATTCCTATTGATCAACATTTGCCAAACTTCTGCAGCAGTTTCCATTCACTATTGCTTACAAAACAAACTTGCTCTACTATAAATAGAGCTCATTTGTGCTCAGTTTGAGTACACCAAAGCCATCAAACAGATGCTTTCCTCAAAATCTCCTCCTTCACTCCAAAATTGCCTTCCAAAGCAAGTCACTATCGGGTTTTGAGTTTGAGAGCAATTCCAACCAAACCAATCACACACACACACACCTCATAAACATCATATAGAAGTGATCCAAACACTTAAACAACATCTGGAACACTGAATTCTCAAAATCACCATCCAACTGCTCAAGCTTTTAGCAGACTTGTAGTTGGGGTACCATATTTAGTTCCAACTTGTTTCAAACCACTCCAAGCATTCAGACACATCACTTGGCACCTAAGGAAGTTGTGCAAATAATTGGAACCAGCTTGCAACACCTCTAACACAAAACACGATCACCAGCTGCAAGAGGTAAGCCTGAGCTCTTCTAACTCTATGATCCATGCATTTTTTGCTGCACAATAATTTGGCCATATGTTCATAATCATGCATATAGTGTTTACCCTTAATCAATTACTTTGTTTGAATCGTGTATGGAATTTCTGAGCCTTCATGCAAATTTTAGGTTTCTTGAGGTTTCTCTTTGATTTCTTATTCCATGCTTAAAATAAATGAAATTAAAGACCATAGACATGATCGTGAGGTGAAAACGAGCAGATTGATATGTAGATTGCATGATATCATCAAGTATTTAGTGAGATTGGATATAAAATACAAATCTGCAGAAAAAGAGGGTGGCGCGTGTTCTTGGCATGTTCTTGGCGCCATTTTTTGAATATTTGAATATTTGAATTTTGTGATTTTATTTAATTGATTCAAAAATTAATTTCTCTATGAGTTTTAATGATTTTGAGTTGATTCTTTTTGTAATAATTCACAAAAATGCTAAAATATTTTATTTTACCAAAAAATCCTAAAAATATTAATTATTTCATATACTTGATATTTTTACAAAGAATTAATATTTTATTTGTTTTTCAACATTTAAAATGTTTTTTCTCCCTTGATTTTGAAAACTTAATTGATTTCTAATCATTTTGTGGATAGAAACAAGATTTTTGAAACATTGATCCAAGATCACAATTTGTTTTCACACATGTTTAACAATTTTGATCATTTTAATTGAATTTTTATTCAATTAAAATATATTTTGAAAACAAATTAGGGTTTTGATTAATTCAACCCTCATAAAACTTTTTCAAACTCTTTGGGCCTCTAATAGAGTGTAAGACCCAACCCCTTTGTAAATACACCACCTTTTAGGCCTCAGTCATTGTATAAGTCCCACTGTATTTTCAAAAACAACGGCTCGATCGTCGCCTTTTTAACAATATCAACTGGGCCTCTCCTCGAGCCATAAGTCCCAATTCTTTTTTAAAACTATTTGGGCCTCTAATAGAGTGTAAAACCCAACCTTTTTTTTTAAAACCAAAATAATTTTGGCCTCAGTGTATTGTATAAGTCCCAATACCGTCAAAAAGTTCGGCACGATCGTTGCCTTTTTAACAAAAATCATTTGCGCCTCTCCTTGAGCTGTAAGCCCCACCACTTGTACAAAAATAAATTATTGGGCCTCTAATAGAGTGTAAGACCCAATCCCCTTTTAACCAAAACCTTTTTGGGCCTCAGACATTGTATAAGTCCCTCGGCGTTAAAAGAAAAACCTCAGCGCGATCTCCGTTGCCAAACAAATCATCTGGGCCTCCCCTCGTGTTGTAAGCCCCATTTCTTTTCTTTTCAAAATCTTTGGGCCTCTAATAGAGTGTAAAACCCATCCGCTTATACATAAAAACCTGTTGGGCCTCACATATTATATAAGTCCCTCTGTACAAACAACGGTGCAATCATCGTTAAAACTTGGGCCTCTCCTTGAGCTATAAGCCCCAACAATCTTTTCAAGCACTTTCTCCTTTGATTTTGAATTCAAATATATGTTGTTATCAAAACTTTCTTTGTTGAACAACTAACCAAATAGCATGGAAGCTCTACAACGGGTAAGTGTTTATCCGCTTTTATTTACCGCTTTCATATGTACATAACTGTATTATGGGGCTGTTTCACTGTAAGTCTTCTTTCACATCCTTTTATATACTTGTCACATGTTCACTGTGTAATACTAGTATAGTTATTTAGAGTTTTCCTCGACAGCTACGTCTAGCACTAGGTAAAGCCTTGTTAGTCACTCTTAAATACAAACAAAACTAGATCCCCCATAGGATTCCAGATACAGTCTTCCCTCCTCTTGGGGTTAAACGATATGGAACAAAGAGAAAGGCAGTATTCTCGGTGAACCTTTTCTCAGACTGTCACCCTTAGAAATTGTCAAAGAAACTCTAACTCCCCGGAGATGATCTTTTCTCCATGAATGGAATCTCTTGAGTTTCTTCCAAATCCTCGAACTTTCCTGGAATGATCTCTTCTCGATGAATTGCATTTCTTGAACTTCTCTTAGTTTAGGGACCCACAGGCTTCCTAAAAGCATCCCCGCCTCCTCTTGGGCGTTGTACAAGGACCCTTCGGCTTCTTAGAAGTTCTCATGCCTTCTCTTGGGCTTAATACAAGGACCCTGATGACCTCTTAAAGGTATAAGACAGAACTTAGTCATCCTTTGCTAGAGCAGTCTTTCCCGCGTCAAAACTCCGGCCACTTTAGGGTTGATACTCATCCCTTAATGCCCGTGCCTCCTCTTGGGCATTGTACAAAAGATAAAACTCTAGACTTGGACAGTCTAAGATCCTTGAGTCTCAAAGACATTCTCAAGTTTCTTTCAAACATAGGAAGAAACCCCAGTCTCTCCCATGAGAGTTCCCCACACTTGGACCCGCTTCAGGATCTCGAGAATCCATAGCGATAAGGCAGCCTCCTCTCGGGCTTTGTACAAATGATTCTCCCTAGCAGAGCTAACCTTTTCAGACTCTCTTGTTGAATCAATCACTTTTTAGCCTCCCCCTTGGGCTTTGTACAAGACATATAAAAAAAACACTCTCTTGTTGTGTATAAAAGACTCTCTTGTTAAGTCAACCACTTTTAGCCTCCGTCTTAGGCTTTGTACAAGACATATAAAACACTCTCTTGTTGAGTATAAAAGACTCTCTTGTTGAGTCAACCTCCTTTTAGCCTCCATCTCGGGCTTCGTACGAGATAGAAAAACACTCTCTTGTTGAGTATAAAAGACTCTCTTGTTGAGTCAACCACTTTTAGCCTCCGTCTTGGGCTTTATATAAGACATATAAAACACTCTCTTGTTGAGTATAAAAGACTCTCTTGTTGAGTCAACCACTTATAGCCTCTGTCTTGGGCATTGTACAAGACATATAAAACACTCCCTTAATGAGTATAAAAGACTCTCTTGTTGAGTCAATCTCCTTTTAGCCTCAATCTCGGGCTTCGTACGAGACAGCAAATCACTCTCTCGTTGAGTATAAAAGACTCTCTTGTTGAGTCAAACAACCTTCAGACTCTCTTGTTGAGTCAATCACCTGTTCAAGACTCTCTTGTTGAGTCAACCTTTTTAGATTCCGTCTTGGGCTTTATACAAGACAGATAAAAGTACTCTCTTGTTGAATCAAACCATTTCAGCCTCCATCTTGGGCTTTATACAAGATACATTCTCCCTAATGGAGTCAAAATCCCTTTTAGCCTCAATCTTGGACTTTGTACAAGACAGAAAGAACATTTTCCTCGGAAAAGTCAAACTTCCCGCCTCCTCTTAGGCTTTGTATAAAGAAAATCCCGGTTGAGTCAATCAACCTTTTAGCATCAAAGTTGTGTCGTGCTCACAGCATACAAACATCAACAACTCCTCTTTAGAGATAACAAATTCTCTCTCAGCCAAACCCTTTAGCTTCACATCTTGGGCTTTGAACAAGATACAACCCACCTTTAGCTTCACGTCTTGAGCTTTGAACAAGACACCAAAACACCTCTTTTCTCCCATAGAATAGGAGGAACTACGATCGCTCTGATTTCCCTGTTTCGGGAATACGTAGGCATAAGATTGCAAAATCTTAGCGAGCATACTAATCAAAAACCCAAAATCTCGTACCTTCACACATCAATCGAAAAGCATCAGACCTAACAACTTACCAATAGCCTAGACACTGCTTTTAAGTGAATAACCCTAAAAAGGAACCCCCTCTTGATAGCACCTGTAAACCAACAGTTTTGACTTCATGACACCGACCCTTTGACCCCATGTTTTTTCTATGTTTTTGTGTGCTGCATTCATACATTCATTTAAAAAACATTAAAAAACAAAGAAAAATATTCTCTTCTAGTCTCTCTTTTTCAAATTAAACTAAGATAATTATTGCAAATGTCAGATAAAGAGATTGCTAATGGATTTCGGTAGAAGGAAAACTCATAAGTACACCTTCAAGGTTCCAAAACTAGAGGATTTAAGAGGTCTAGCGAGAATGATCACCAAGCCCGAGGCTTTCAGAGCCATGTATGGAGGACTGCTATCTCTGTTAAGGGTTCATGTAATCGAAGGAATCCTATCCACACTAATCCAGTTCTACGATCCGGTCTATGAATGTTTCACATTCCCAGATTATTAACTAGCACCAACACTAGAGGAGTACTCTCACCTGACTGATTTGCATATTACTGATCAAGCTCCCTTTTCTGGACTGGAAGAAATTTGAAAGGATCAAACCATTGCGAGAGCAATCCATTTGGATGAGTTAGAAGTCAGGACTCACATGACCACTAAGGGGGGAATCCAGGGTTTGCCAGCCCAGTTCTTGACAAAGAAAGCTCTATACTTTGCTAGTATAGGGAACGTGGCCTCTTTCGAGAGCATCTTTGTTTTGCTCACCTACGGGTTATTTTTGTTTCCCAACATCGATAACTTTTTAGATATCAATGCCATTAAGGTTTTTCTGATTGGAAACCCTGTACAGACCTTGCTCGCAGATGCTTATCATTTGGTACACTTAAGGAATTTGTACAGAGGAGGAATGATCACATGTTGTGTACCCCTGCTATACAAATGATTCACTTCCCACCTACCCAAGTCTGCTGCATTTTGGGATCAAAAGAATACTTTACGTTAGTCGCAGAGAATCATGTCTCTTACCAACTCTGACATCGATTGGTACAATCGAATCTATAACGGGATCAGGATCATTGACCGTTGTGGAAATTTCCCAAATGTACCCCTTATAGGAACTAAGGGAGGAATCAACTATCATCCAGTGTTAATTCGTCGTCAATTTGGATACCCGATGAGGCATGTCCCGCGTAATGCTCATCTAGAAGGTCTTTTCTTCAAGGAAGGAGAAAACGACAGGGCACTAAAGACGGAAATAGTGCATGCCTGGAAACACGTTCATAGGAAAGGAAGAGAGTCTCTAGGAAAACCAGAGTGTGTCTCGGTGGAGCCTTATCTCCACTAGGTACAAACTAGAGCTCTCAAGCTGAGGATGCCTTACCCCCGTCAGGAAGTTCTTCCATTAAGGGACTCTGTCCTTTATTTTATGTCTGAGACGGAAAAACTTCAGGTTACTCTCAACAAAGTTCAGCAGGAGAAAAGGTCTTGGAGGAACAAGTACCGTATTCTCAATGTGGAGTGTAAGAAAATACAACAACTATTGAAAGATAAAGATGCTTTGATTGAGATTTTAGAGCAACATGCTGTAGAAAATCAGGATGACCAAAGGAATTTTCTCACTCCTTTCACTTGGCAAAGGAATGACAACCCAGCAACGGCCCAAGAGCCCCGGTCAAAGAAAAGGAAAATATAAGAACCAGCACCTGAGCTTGCTTCAGAGAGGACTCAGGACCCATAAGTTTAGATTCCCTTTTACAGCACTTTGTAAATTACTGTATTTCCATTTCTGCAATCTTTGAATTCAATAAAACGGGGTTTCCCCACTGTTTGATAGTTGCAATCTAATTATCGAAGTTTACTTTAAATAAACAAAAAAATATATACAATTAATATAATCATTGCATATCATTCATCATTCTCACGTAACGCATTCTTCTTACCTACGAATCTCACGTTTGCGTCTCGATTCTAGAGTCAAACTGTCTCATTCGTACAATACTCGGGCCAATCGTCAGAAAAAGATGGATGATCTCGAGGAAGAGAACAGAGAGTTGAGAGAATAGATCGACACTCTGAAAGAGGATCTGAGAAAGCTTCATAACGACATGCAAGCTCTAGCAGAAGCTCAAATGCAACAACAAAGGACTGTGATCTCAGAGATCACATCAACGCCCATAGTGGAAAAGTATGATCCTAGGTACAAAATGCCGAAAGATCGTCCCTGGGGCATGCCTATTAACTATATCCCAGAGGGATATATTCCGCTGATCACCGAAGATCCGGAAACTTCAGTAGGAGCCACTGGGCCTGAAGGTTACAAACTTCGGGAAAGCTAAGATGCCAGGGGCATGACAGCAACTCCTGAAGGTTACAAACTTCGGGAGGCACCGAGAGTCTCGGCCATAATGACTATACCACCACCCGTGGTACACACTGTCCCGGAAGGACAGATTCCATAGATACCTTCTGGTGGAAACGAAAGTATGTTCGACAGAATGAATGAGTTCCAGGAACAATTCCTGGAGATGCAGAAAGAACTGCAAGCCCTTCGTGGTCAGGATTTATTTGGAAAGGATGCCGCCGACCTTTGTTTGGTCCCCAATATGAAAGTTCCGCACAAGTTCCAGGTACCCGATTTTGAAAAGTACAAGGGTAACTCTTGCCCTCAAAGCCACTTGGTTATGTACGCTCGGCGAATGTCAGCTCAGACAAAGAACCAAGAGCTACTGATCCACTACTTTCAGGATAGTTTAAATGGTGTCGCACTCAAATGGTACATGGGTTTAAACCGCACTAAGATCGGCACTTTCAGAGATCTTGGTGCTGCCTTCGTTCAACAATATAAGTATAACCTGGACATGGCACCAGACAGAGATCAACTCGGATCAATGTCAAAGAAGGACAAGGAAACCTTTAAGGAGTACGCTCATAGATGGCGTGAAATTGCCGCTCAGATTTGTCCACCTCTTGAGGAAAAAGAGATGACAAAGATTTTCTTGAAAACCTTGAGCTCATTTTACTATGACAGAATGGTTGCCAGTGTACCCAGTGACTTCACCGAGATGGTGGGCATGGGAGTTCGTCTTGAGGAAGCAGTCCGAGAAAGACGGTTAGTTAAAGACGCTGGATCATCAAGTAATACAAAATGATATGGTAGTGCTCTCCCTAAGAAAAAAGAGCAAGATATTGGGAATATCTCTCTCGGAAAGCAAAGGCGAGGATACCAACCAGTAGCAGCCGTAACTCCTGCTATCAACCCCACGCCTGTTCCTACGTATCAACCTCAGGTTGCTCAGAGCCAATCGAATCAACAACAATATCAGCAAAGGACATAACAGCCTCTTCAGCGGGCTCGCCCTCCGTACAACGCGATCGCGAGGGTTCGACCCTATACCGATGTTATACGCAAAATTATTTCCACTCTTACTAGTCAAGGGACATGTCCAAACCAGGTCTCCTCTTACAGTACCAGAGAATCCGCTGTTTTGGTTTAAAGCGGATCAGACTTGCCCTTACCACCAAGGAGGACCAGGGCATAACATAGAAAACTGTCTCAGTTTCAAATCTGATGTGCAAAAGCTTGTTAGGAGCGGGGTCTTATCTTTCAAAGATACAAATCCGAATGTTCTCACAAACCCGCTGCCTCAACACGAGAAAGCCACAGTAAATTTGATAGAAGGAGAGTCTAGCAACAACTATCAAATTCATGAATTACTCTTATTAAGGGCCCACTTGGTCAAGATGCATTGTAGACAGAGTGGATATGGCCATGTGCCACCTCATAATTATCACCAGTGTGATATCTGCTCTAAAAACAATCAGGGATGTTCTGTGGTGCAATAAGCTCTACAGGAACTGTTGGATCTCAGATGGATCCAAGAGCATCGAGTTCGTGGAGTTAACAAGACTTATACAAGTTCCAACATCATTCAGAACCACGACATCGGTGCAATGAATCTCAACTTGGTGGCAATGCACTCAAGCAAAGCTAGTACCATAATCTGCCACGGCACGATTACAATTCCTGTCTGATTTGCTCGGTAAACAAACAGGGATGCTCTTTCGTACAAGAGGCCCTACAGCGTCAGATGGATCTTGGATGGATCCAGGACTACCATGATAGAAATCCCTATCAGATCAACATGATTCAAATCTTCGATATTCGATTGATGAATACCATCTTGATGGAGTTACACGCTAGACAGGTCCAACTCGGTTTTCTCACTTCACATGATTATCTGAGCTGTAAAGTATGTTGTGAGAGTAACCAAGGGTGCGCTCTCGTTCAAAGAACTTTACAACACTTATTAAACCACTGGTGGCTTCTGATCTATATGGATGAAGACACACAACAAATCAGTGTGACAAATGGGAACCCTACTAGGCATCAAAGTCAGGATGTCCAATCTATGGAAATAGACCTGGTGAGGTTACACTGCATTCAAAGCGGACATGGCCAGGTGCCGCCACATAACTACGAGCACTGTAGAGTCTGCTCGGAAAATAATCAAGGATGTTACCTCGTGCGAGCAGCCCTTCAGAGTCAGTTGGACCGTAAAGAGATTCAACAATATTCGGTTTCGGGGTCTATCAACCGGATACCAGACTATTTCTCTGATCAAATTAAGGATGTTGTTGTAATCTCTGATCATGAAAGGACCAAAGATGTTTGTACCATCATCCCTCTACTTGACGAATCGAAGGTTCTTAACCAGGAATTAATTGAAGTTACTTACGATGGTCAGAAAAATCAGAAGGCCCCTGTAGTTATCTATCTGCCGGGACCAGTACCGTATGAATCAACTAAGGCTGTCCCTTACAAATACGGTGCAACAACCATCGAGAATGGAAAGGAAATTCCATAACCCTCCGTCGTGAATATTGCAGACATCAGTCAAGTAACTCGGAGCGGTCGAATCTTCAACAGAGGAGTTGGAGAACCTCACAGAGAAAAGGAACCTCACATAGAAGTTCCTAATCCACCAGTCGGTCAATCCAGTGATCCCGACCTTTCAAAGAATGATGATGAGATGTTGAAGCTCATCTAAAGGAGTGAATACAACATTGTTGATCAACTGTTACAAACTCCTTCAAAGATCTCTATGTTATCTCTTTTACTCAGTTCCGAAGCCCACAGAGAGGCTTTACAGAAAGTCTTAGAATAGGCCTTTATGGAACAGGATGTGTCGATACGACAATTTGACAGTATCGTCTCTAACATCACTTCCTGCAACAACTTGGGGTTTAGTGATGAGGAATTGTCAGAAGAAGGCAAAAGCCACAACATGGCGCTCAATATCACAATCAACTGCCAGGACGATGTTTTATCCAGCATACTGGTAGACACCAGATCGGCTCTCAACTTCGTGCCAAAGTCCACTCTAATGCGACTATCATTCAAAGGATCTCCTATGAGAGGCAGTGAGGTCGTCGCCAAAGCATTTGACAGGTCTAGAAAAACAGTTATCAGTGAAGTCGACCTTCCCATAACTATCGGTCCTCACACTTTCCTAGTCACTTTCCAGGTTATGGACATCCGGGCAACATACAGTTGCTTATTAGGAAGACCTTGGATACACCAGGCTGGGGCAGTCACTTCGACACTGCACCAGAAACTGAAGTTCATCAAGAACGATCAACTCGTCATGGTCTGTGGAGAACAAGCCTTGATCGTGAGTAACCTTTCATTATCCACTTGTGTAGAACCCGAGGAGGTTATTGGAACGCAGTTCCAGGCACTTTCGGTGACCAATGACAATCAGTCAGAAAAAGGAACATTGATTTCCTCATACAAAGATGCTCTCAAAGTAATCGGGAGTAACAACGCAAAAGGATGGGGATAGCTTATCATTCCTACTGATAATAAAACAAAGAAGGGTCTTGGTTTTTCTGCAACCTGTACTCAGATTGCCGCTAACGGTGAAAGTCTTCATCCCATTTAGAACTTCTTCCATAGTGGAGGTTTCCTTCACCCAGTGTCTCAAGAAGTACATACCATCAACGAGGGAGATTCCTCTGACCCAGATGAGGAATGGAAGTCCTATCTTAACAAGGATGGTTATATGTCTCAGGAAGAGGTGCCTACGCCATTTTGCTATCCCGGACAGAGTCCTAGATTTATACCGAGGTCAGACGTCGAAATGATATACGGAGATTGTGATCCTGAAGGATGTCGTGCTCCACCCAACTCATTAGAGGAAGACACTCCAATGAAATACAACTTTGACCACGACTATTATGGCCCAATGGATGGACTTCCTATCTGGCAGCCGTACCCAGGAGACTTGGGGCAAGAAAATCAGCCGAACAATGAAAATCAGCTGAGCGTCATTAGAAAAATTACCTACGTCCCCACCATGTCATGGGATCAACACTCAGGTCATTCAGAAAATGTCCAGCACGACGATGAATTTGCAAAGTTTGCAGGACTAGAATTCATTAACTATGCTTTTCCTAAGATCAACGTCATCAAAAGGGATGACTCCTCCAGTTCCAAAGAAGTGTGGGACACCTTGGGACAACCGAGTGGCAAATACGACTTCATGGTCAAGTACACTGCTCTCGAAATCTCTAGTATCAGGCTCGAAGACATTCAGCCAACTGGATGGGGAGATCTACCTGAGAGCACAAATACTATACAAAATACAACTGAGGAATCCTCCTACGACAACTCTGCCTGGGAGACAGATTCCAATGATCCTGCTCTGCCAGAAATCAACGTGATTTCTGAAGACAAATCAAGGAAGGCACCAGACTTTGTGATTCACCAAGGAGTTCGCTGTCAATGGGTTGCAGTCGATGTTCCGAAGATCGTTCATAAGTCAAAGTAATGGTCTTCTTTGTTTTAACTTTTCACCTTGCCCAAGTGAAACGGATGTTTTGATAGGGCTCACTTTCTGTAAACATCCCTCTTCGCTTTGCCCAAAGCGACTGAGTTTTGTTTTATAGGGCTGTAGTTTCAAGAATCGACAAAATCATAAATAAATAAATAAATGTCGTTCTGTAATTTCTGCATTAATTTTTGTTTTCTCTTTTTGCTTTTTCAGAAAATGGTAATCCTTAAAAACAATACAAATAATAAAAACAAGCAGTTTTCAGAAAATACACTGCACGCACTCATGCATTTTCTCTATCTCTTCTAAAAAACAATCATAACATCATGCATATTGCTTGTTTTAAACCCCATTGAAACATACGATCCAATGCCTTCTCCCAACTTCTAATTCCCGGTATTTGGGGCTGAAGAAGAAGATGACGACGAAATTCCAGAGGAGATCTCCCGACTCCTCACGCAAGAGGAAAGGTCCATTAAATCTCACAAAGAGCCGTTGGAAACGGTCAACTTGGGCTCAGAGGAAGAGAGAAAAGAGGTCAAGATTGGGGCCCTACTCAGTCTAGCTGTCAAAGAAAGTTTGATAAAGCTTCTCAAAGAGTTTCCCGATGTATTCGCTTGGTCCTACCAGGATATGCCAGGGTTGGATACCAGCATCGTGGAACATTATTTACCATTGAGATCAGAATGTCCACCAGTAAAACAGAGGTTGAGACGAACTCATCCAGACATGGCCATCAAAATCAAAGAGGAGGTACAGAAACAGATTGACGCAGGTTTCCTCGCCACATCAGAATATCCTCAATGGTTAGCCATCATAGTACCAGTTCCAAAAAAGGACAGAAGAGTCAGAATGTGTGTAGACTACAGGGATCTGAACAAAGCAAGTCTGAAGGACGACTTTCCTTTACCACACATTGATATGCTGGTTGACAGTACAACAAAGTTCAATGTCTTCTCCTTCATGGATGGATTCTCGGGCTATAATCAGATAGAAATGGCACCGAAAGACATGGAGAAAACTTCCTTCATCACCCCATGGGGTACCTTTTGTTACAAGGTAATGCCATTCGGTTTGAAGAACGTCGGGGCAACCTATCAAAGGGCCATGACTACTCTGTTCCACGACAAGATACACAAAGAAATCGAGGTATATGTCGATGATATGATTGCCAAATCTAAGACGGACGAGGAGCGTGTGACCCACCTGCCAAAACTATTTGAGCGGTTGAGAAAGTATAAACTCCGCTTGAATCCCAACAAGTGCACATTCGGTGTCCGTTCAGGGAAACTTTTAGGGTTCATCGTCAGCCAGAAAGGAATTGAGGTCGATCCTGACAAGGTCAAGGCCATTCAAGAAATTCCTTCTCCAAAGACTGAAAAACAAGTTAGTGGATTCCTGGGGCGTCTAAATTACATTTCCAGATTTATATTCCTCATGACCGCGACATGTGCGCCGATTTTCAAATTACTCAAAAAGAATCAGGACTGCGTTTTGATAGATGACTGCCAAACCGCCTTCGACAGTATCAAGGAATATCTGTTGAACCCACCAATTATATCACCTCCAGTGGAAGAAAGACCAATGATTATCTACCTAACAGTATTGGAAGACTCAATGGGTTGTGTACTTGGCCAACAAGACGAAACAAAAAGGAAAGAGTCTGCCATTTACTATTTGAGCAAGAAATTCACCGACTGCGAGACTCGGTACACTAGGCTTGAGAAAACTTGTTGTACTCTGGCTTGGGCAGCCAAACGTCTTCGCCAGTATATGATTCGTCACACTACTTGGTTAATCTCCGAAATGGATCCAATCAAGTATGTCTTTTAAAAGCCTGCTCTCACGGGAAGGATTGCCCGTTGGCAGATGTTGTTATCCAAATACGACATCGAGTACCATGCTCAGAAAGCCGTCAAAGGAAGCATTTTAGCCGATCATTTGGCTCATCAACCAATTGACGATCAGGAATCAGTCGGATTTGACTTCCCAGACGAAGATGTCATGTATCTAAAAATGAAAGACTGCGATGAACCACTACCCAGTGAAGGGCCAGAACCAGGTTTTCAATGGGGACTAATCTTTGACGGAGCTGTCCATCATTATGGAAACCAAATTGGGGCAATCGTCATAACACCTCAGGGTACCTGTAACGCCCCAGTTTTTGTTAGAATTATTTAATCGAGTCGATTTAATTATTTTTGGTCTTTATATTATTTTATTCTGGGTTATTATGTTTTATCACGTTTTGAGAGCGTTTGCGAGATATTTGAGTGTAGGGGTAATTTGGTCTTTTGCTTGGGTAGATATTATATTTTTCATATAATAGAAACATAGAGAGGAAAATAGAGAGAAAGAAAAAGAGAAGAAGGAAAAGAGAAAGAAAAGAAAGAAAAACTTGGAGAAGAAGAATTGATCCAACCAACTTTTCAAACACGATTTAATCGGGTAAGGGTGTGAAACTCGATTATCTTATGCTTGTGTATGAATATGTATGTGTGTGTTAGAATGTTTGTTGTGTTTCATAGCTTTTCAATTCTATGTCAGAACGATAGAAATCGATGTTTCCGCGGTTGAAATGTGATATAAATGTTGTAGAATACTTGTTACCATGATTGGGTTATGTTCTGATTGTTATGTTTTGGTTTGGAAGTGTTTTGGGGGTTGAAATTTTGATTGGGAGTGATCTATCGCGCTGCTGGGATTTTCTGGTTTCGTAGGTTCGCACTGCGAATGGCCAGCGAAGGGGAAAGCGAACGTTCGCGTGAGGTTCGCACTGCGAACTTTAGGAACTTTAGGTTGTTTTCTTTCTGCCACGGTTCGCTGGGAGATTCGTACTGCGAGGAGGAAAGCGAAGGTTCGCTGGGAGGTTCGCACTATGAACTTTAGGAACTTTAG
Organism: Lathyrus tuberosus; assembly: GCA_022829125.1. Taxonomy (NCBI): domain Eukaryota; kingdom Viridiplantae; phylum Streptophyta; class Magnoliopsida; order Fabales; family Fabaceae; genus Lathyrus; species Lathyrus tuberosus. Next base: position 3,577,563 of record JALAZF010000233.1, read on the forward strand.
GCTGTTTTCTTTCTGCCATGGTTCGCTGGGGTATTCGCACTGCGAATGAGGAAAGCGAAGGACTCGCTAGGAGCTTCGCACTGCGAACATGACAGCTTTTTCCAATTTGTTTCTTCATAGCTGTTGGGTCGTAAGTCGGTTTGAGGCGCGGTTTGATGCGTTAGGAAGCTATTGAGATGTACTTTCTTATTAAAATGGTTTTGAGATTGTTGACCAATTTAATTATGTCGAGAATTTGGAAATGTGTCATTTTGTCAACTTTTACCGTTTCTATGGTCTGAATTTGGTGGGTTATCATGCAATGTGCTTTTAATATATACCGTATAATTTGTGTGATGTTATATGATGTGAATGCAAATGATGATATGTTGGGGTGATGGTTGTGGCCTAAGGGCAATTAAATGCATTGTGTTGTGTTTGATTGTATAAGCATGATTATGGATGTGTATATGTGTGCATTTGAATGTCATGAGTCATTGTATGCCAAGCATCATGATATGCATTCTTGTGATGTCGTGTGCCCTAGTGGGTGTGAGCGATGAAACGATTCCCGAGGGGATCCGCTATAACATCGTGTGCCTTATACAAAGAGGACCTAAAGTGATGATTATGGACGATCATGTGCCTTATACAAAGAGGACCTAAAGCGATCGGGTCGTGTGCCTTATACAAAGAGGACCTAAAGCGATCCATAAACGTCGTGTTCCTTATACAAAGAGGTGTGAGCGACAGGGAACATCGTTTGCCCGACGGGGAGTTACACTAAGTAACAAGCGATGATTCTAATAGTTCCTGAGTGAACTGGTGATGAGATGATGGATGGAACGGTATCGCATTGCATTGCATAGAGTCGTTGTGTCGGTCTCTGTGCATTTGCATAAATCATGAATGGATTAATTTTGTGTGACATTGTGAATGGAATTGATGAATTGAGATGTATATATATATGTTGGTGATAAACGTATTGTGCATGATTGATATACCTTGGTGATGGACATAAGAGATATGCATTGTGTTGTTTTGTATTTGAATTATGGCGTAAGTTGTGGTGAGAATGTTTGGCATGTGTATTTTTTTTTGGATTATTATATATTTGTATGCAATTGTATTATGATTGTGTTTCTCACCCTTCTGCTATTTTGAATGCTCTATGAGGCATTGCAGATTAGATGCTGGAGGTCTTTTTGGTGAAGCTTAGGTCTTCATTCTTTTGTCGGTCGGCTCTGATATGTAGCACCGGGTGGTCGGGGAGATCGTTTGTGATTATGTGTATATGTATATGTTCTTTTGGATTGTACATGTATGATTCTGTATGTGACAGACAAACTTTTATGTGATATATATATGAGGTTTCAGTTGCAGATTTTCTGCTTTTATTCTGTATCTGAATTGTGGGTATTAAGAACTAAGTTCCTCTGTTATTTGCTACCTGATTGTTGCATATCTAAATGAGCGTGTTGTTGTATTTCGTTTCAATTGATGTGACGCCTTAGTTTATGTCGTGAATGTTTGAATTATACTCTGATTATTTGTTATCGCTTTATTTGCTCGGGGGATAGATTAGGGGTGTTACATTAAGTGGTATCAAAGCCAGTTCGTGTCAGTTTGTGTCAGTCCTTGTTGGTCGTTGTGTTTGGGGTGAGCTGTTTGTTTAACCATAGTTGCTGTTATTGGATATGAACAGAATATAGCTGGTAGGAATGATGCTGCTTTGGCTACTGCTATGCAAGCTATGGCTCGGGCTGTGCAGGGTGCACCTAATGCTGGTGGGAATGATGAGTTCAGGAAGAACAAACCGCCTGTCTTCAAAGGGAGACATGATCCTAATGGTGCACAGATTTGGCTTAAGGAGATTGAAAGAATCTTTCGAGTGATGGACTGTGCTGAGGAAAATAAGGTGAGATTGGGTACTCATATGTTGCAGGAGGAGGCTGATGATTAGTGGGTTAGTGTGCGTCATGTGTTGGAAGCTGCAGGTGAAGAGGTCACTTGGACTTTGTTTAGCAGGGAGTTTTTGAGGAAGTATTTTCCTGAAGATGTTAGAGGAAAGAAGGAAATGGAGTTCTTGGAGTTGAAACAGGGTTATATGTCTGTTGTTGATTACACTGCTAAGTTTGTGGAGCTTGTTCAGTTTTATCCACATTATGCTGAAGCAACTGCGGAGTTTTCCAAGTGTGTGAAGTTTGAGAACGGATTGCGGCCTGAGATCAAGCAGTCAATCGGTTATCAAAGGATTAGGAGGTTTTCAGATTTGGTGGATTATTGTAGGATTTATGAGGAGGATAGCAAAACTCGTTCTACTCACTATAAGAGTGTGAACGAAAGGAAAGGGAAGCAACCGTTTCATGGTGGTCCTTATGTGACACCAGCTGATAAGGGTAAGCAAAGAGATCATTTTGAGAAAAGGCCAAGTGGGGGAGGTATGTCTAATCCTCTGAGATGTTTTAGGTATGGTAACTTAGGACATCGTCAGTTTGAATGTAGGAAAGATATGAGGAAGTGTTCCAACTGTGGAGGTTTAGGACATGTTGCAGCTGATTGTAAGAAGAATGTGGTGAAGTGTTTCAACTGTGGTGAACCGGGTCATGTTAGTACGAAGTGTCCGAAACCAAAGCAAGCTGAAGCTGGAGGGAAAGTGTTTGCATTGGCAGGGACTCAGACTACTAGTGCGGATCGTCTGATCAGAGGTACTTGTTTTATTAATAGTACGCCTTTAGTTGCCATTATTGATACCGGAGCGACTCATTCGTTTATTTTGTCTGAGTGCGCGAAGCATTTAAATATTTTGTTGTCTTCGATGGGTGGAGAGATGGTTATTGATACTCCAGCAATAGGGTCAGTAACTACTTCTTTGGTTTGTTTAAGTTGTCCTTTGACCATTTATGGTAAAGATTTTGAGATGGATTTGGTGTGTTTGCCGTTGGAGGGTTTAGATGTGGTTCTGGGTATGAATTGGTTGCAGTTCAATCGAGTTCATATTGATTGTTATCATAAGCTGGTAATATTTCCTTCTCTTGAAGAAGACGAGGAATCGAGTTTCTTATCTACCAGAGAGTTGAAGAGACTTTTGGAGGATGAAGCTCATGTGTTCAGGTTATTTGCATCATTGATTGTGGATAGTCAAGTTGCACTTGATGTGTTTCCAGTGGTGTGTGAATTTCCAGAGGTGTTTCCAGAGGATATTTCAGATGTGCCGCCAGAGAGAGAGGTGGAGTTTTTTATTGATCTAGTTCCTGGTACTAGACCTGTGTCTATGGCACCTTATCGTATGTCGGCATCTGAGTTGGTTGAGTTGAAGAAGCAGTTAAATGAATTGTTAGAGAAAAGGTTTGTGAGGCCGAGTGTATCGCCTTGGGGTGCTTCCATTTTATTGGTGAAGAAGAAAGATGGAAGTATGCGATTGTGTATTGATTATCGCCAGCTGAATAAGGTGACGATTAAGAATAAGTATCCTCTTCTGAGAATTGATGATCTGATGGACCAGTTGGTAGGTGCTTGTGTGTTTAGTAAGATTGATTTGAGGTCAGGTTATCATCAGATTAGAGTGAAAGAGGAAGATATTCAGAAGACGGCTTTTAGGACACGATATGGACATTACGAATATTCTGTGATGCCATTCGGGGTTTCTAATGCGCCGGGTGTGTTTATGGAGTATATGAATCGTATTTTCCATGAGCATTTGGATCGATTTGTTGTTGTGTTTATTGATGACATCTTGATTTATTCTAAGTCTCGGGAGGAGCATGCGGAACATTTGCGTGTTGTGTTACAAATTTTGAAGGAGAAGATACTTTTTGCCAAGTTGTCCAAGTGTGAGTTCTGGTTGTCAGAAGTGAGTTTTCTTGGGCATGTGATTTCAGGTAATGGTATTGCTGTGGATCCATCTAAAGTAGATGCAGTTCTACAATGGGAGGCTCCTAGATCTGTTACTGAAATTAGAAGTTTTTTGGGTTTAGCTGGATATTATCGGAGATTCATTGAAGGTTTTTCTAAGTTAACACTTCCTTTGACCTAACTGACTTGCAAAGGTAAAGCGTTCATTTGGGATATTCAGTGTGAGGAAAGTTTTAGTGAGCTGAAGAGAAGATTGACTACAGCTCCAATTTTGGTCTTACCGAATCCTACTGAACCGTTTGTGGTGTATTGTGATGCGTCTTTGATTGGTTTAGGTGGAGTGTTGATGCAAGAAAGTAAGGTGGTGGCTTATGCTTTGAGGCAATTGAGGATTCATGAGAAGAATTACCCTACTCATGATTTGGAATTAGCGGCAGTGGTTTTTGTATTGAAAATTTGGAGGCATTATCTCTACGGTGCGAGATTCGAAGTCTATAGTGATCATAAAAGTTTGAAATACTTGTTTGATCAGAAAGAGTTGAATATGAGACAACGGAGATGGTTGGAATTTTTGAAGGACTGTGATTTTAGCTTGAATTACCATTCTGGTAAAGCTAATGTGGTAGCCGATGTGTTAAGCCGGAAATCTTTGCATATGTCCGCTTTAATGGTTAAAGAGTGGGAACTTTTGGAAGCATTTAGAGATTTGAGTTTGGTGTGTGAATTGACATCTGACAGCGTGAGGCTTGGTATGTTAAAGGTCACTAATGATTTTCTGTTAACCGTTAGCGAGAAACAGAAGTTGGATGTGAAATTTGTTGATTTGATGACGGTTGGAGATCAAAGTGTGAATGGTGACTTTAAAGTGGATGATAAGGGTGTTTTGAGATTTCGTGGGAGAATTTGTATTCCTGATGATTCGGACTTGAAAAAGATGATTTTAGAGGAAGGACACCGAAGTAGTTTGAGTATACATCCGGGAGCTAATAAGATGTATCAGGATTTGAAGAAGATCTTTTGGTGGTCTGGATAGAAGAGGGATGTGGCTCAGTTTGTTTATGCGTGTTTGACATGTCAGAAGTCTAAAGTAGAACATCAGAAGCCTAGTGGATTGTTGCAACCGTTGGATATTCCCGAGTGGAAATGGGACAGCATTTCTATGGATTTTGTGACAGGGTTGCCGAATACACAAAGGGGACATAATGCCATTTGGGTAGTTGTGGATAGACTGACTAAATCGGCGCATTTCATTCCGATTGACATCAGCTTTTCTTTGGAGAGGTTGGCTGAGATTTATATCAGGGTGATTGTGAAACTACATGGTGTTCCGTTGTGTATTGTTTCCGATTGAGATCCGAGGTTTACTTCTAGATTTTGGGAAAGTTTGCAAAAGGCGTTAGGTTCCAAGTTGAGGTTGAGTTCGGCTTATCATCCGCAGACGGATGGTCAGACCGAGAGAACTATTCAGTCATTGGAAGATTTGCTGAGAGCTTGTGTTCTTGAGCAAGGTGGTGCTTGGGATAGTTATCTTGCGTTGGTGGAATTCACGTATAACAACAGTTTCCATTCGAGTATTGGAATGGCACCTTTTGAAGCGTTGTATGGAAGAAGATGTCGAACACCATTGTGTTGGCATGAATCTGGTGAGAGTTCGGTGGTTGGACCGGAGTTAGTGCAACAGACTACGGACAAGGTGAAACTTATTCGTGAGAAAATGAAGGCTTCTCATAGTAGGCAGAAGAGTTATCATGATCGAAGGAGGAAAGATCTTGAGTTTCAAGAGGGCGATCATGTATTTTTGAGAGTTACACCGGTGACGGGTGTTTGTCGTGCATTAAAGTCGAAGAAGCTTACTTCTCGATTTATTGGTCCTTACCAGATATCCGTGAGAGTGGGTGTTGTGGCTTATCGGGTGGCGTTGCCGCCGAATCTTTCGAATTTGCATGATGTGTTCCATGTTTCACAACTTCGGAAGTATGTTCCGGATCCGTCGCATGTGATTCTGATGGATGAGGTAGAGGTAAGGGAGAACCTTACGGTTGAGGCATTACCGGTGAGAATTTTGAATCGCGAGTTGAAGCGGTTAAGAGACAAGGATATTGCGCTTGTGAAAGTAGCGTGGGGAGGTGCTGCTGAGGGCAATTTGACTTGGGAGTTTGAGAGTCGGGTGCGGGAGTCGTATCCGGAATTGTTCGTCTCAGGTAATATTTTCGTGGACGAAAATTTCTAAGTGGGGGAGAGTTGTAACGCCCCAGTTTTTGTTAGAATTATTTAATCGAGTCGATTTAATTAGTTTTGGTCTTTATATTATTTTATTTTGGGTTATTATGTTTTATAGCGTTTTGAGAGCGTTTGCGAGATATTTGAGTGTAGGGGTAATTTGGTCTTTTGCTTAGGTAGATATTATATTTTTCATATAATAGAAACATAGAGAGGAAAATAGAGAGAAAGAAAAAGAGAAGAAGGAAAAGAGAAAGAAAAGAGAGAAAAACTTGGAGAGGAAGAATTGATCCAACCGACTTTTCAAACACGATTTAATCGGGTAAAGGTGTGAAACTCGATTATCTTATGCTTGTGTATGAATATGTATGTGTGTGTTGGAATCATTGTTGTGTTTCATAGCTTTTCAATTCTAGGTCGGAACGATAGAAATCGATATTTCCGCGGTTGAAATGTGATATAAATGTTGTAGAATACTTGTTACCATGATTGGGTTATATTCTGATTGTTATGTTTTGGTTTGGAAGTGTTTTGGGAGTTGAAATTTTGATTGGGAGTGATCTATCGCGCTGCTGGGATTTTCCGGTTTCGCAGGTTCGTACTGCGAATGGCCAACGAAGGGGAAAGCGAACGTTCGCGTGAGGTTCGCACTGCGAACTTTAGGTTGTTTTCTTTCTGCCACGGTTCGCTGGGAGATTCGCACTGCGAGGGGGAAAGCGAAGGTTCACTAGGAGGTTCGCACTGCGAACTTTAGGAACTTTAGGCTGTTTTCTTTCTGCCATGGTTCGCTGGGGTATTCGCACTGCGAATGAGGAAAGCGAAGGACTCGCTAGGAGCTTCGCACTGCGAACATGACAGCTTTTTCCAATTTGTTTTCTTCATAACAGTTGGGTCGTAAGTCAGTTTGAGGCGCGGTTTGATGGGTTAGGAAGCTATTAAGATGTACTTTCTTATTAAATTGGTTTTGAGATTGTTGGCCGATTTAATTATGTCGGGAATTTGGAAATGTGTCATTTTGTCAACTTTTACCGTTTCTATGGTGTGAATTTGGTGTGTTATCATGCAATGTGCTTTTAATATATATCATATGACTTGTGTGATGTTATATGATGTGAATGCAAATGATGATATGTTGGGGTGATGGTTGTGGCCTAAGGACAATTAAATGCATTGTGTTGTGTTTGATTGTATATGCATGATTATGGATGTGTATATGTGTGCATTTGAATGTCATGAATCATTGTATGCCAAGCATCATGATATGCATTCTTGTGATGTCGTGTGCCCTAGTGGGTGTGAGCGACGAAATGATTCCCGAGGGGATCCGCTATAACATCGTGTGCCTTATACAAAGAGGACCTAAGGCGATGATTATGGACGATCGTGTGCCTTATACAAAGAGGACCTAAAGCGATCGGGTCGTGTGCCTTATACAAAGAGGACCTAAAGCGATCCATAAATTTCGTGTTCCTTATACAAAGAGGTGTGAGCAACGGGGAACATCGTTTGCCCGACGGGGAGTTACACTAAGTAACAAGCGATGATTCCAATAGTTCCTAAGTGAACTGGTGATGAGATGATGGATGGAACGGTACCGCATTGCATTGCATAGAGTCGTTGTGTCGGTCTCTGTGCATTTGTATAAATCATGAATGGATTGATTTTGTGTGACATTGTGAATGGAATTGAAGAATTGAGATGTATATATATATATATATGTTGGTGATAAACGTATTGTACATGATTGATATACCTTGGTGATGGACATAAGAGATATGCATTGTGTTGTTTTGTATTTGAATTATGGCGTAAGTTGTGGTGAGAATGTTTGGCATGTGTATTTTTTTTTTGGATTATAATATATTTGTATGCAATTGTATTATGATTGTGTTTCTCACCCTTCTGCTATTTTGAATGCTCTATGAGGCATTGCAGATTAGATGCTGGAGGTCTTTTTGGTGAAGCTTAGGTCTTCATTCTTTTGTCGGTCGGCTCTGATATGTAGCACTGGGTGGTCGGGGAGATCGTTTGTGATTATGTGTATATGTATATGTTCTTTTGGATTGTACATGTATGATTCTGTATGTGACAGACAAACTTTTATGTGATATATATATATGAGGTTTCAGTTGCAGATTTTCCGCTTTTATTCTGTATCTGAATTGTGGGTATTAAGAACTAAGTTCCTCTGTTATTTGCTACCTGATTGTTGCATATCTAAATGAGCGTGTTGTTGTATTTCGTTTCAATTGATGTGACGCCTCAGTCTATGTCGTGAATGTTTGAATTATACTTTGATTATTTGTTATCGCTTTATTTGCTCGGGGGATAGATTGGGGGTGTTACAGTACCCACATTCCTTTGACCGCTAGACTTACGTTCAAGTGCACAAACAACGAGGCCGAATACGAAGCTTGTATCATGGGTCTCGAAGAAGCGATCGACTTAAGGATCAAGAACTTGGATGTATACGGTGACTCAGCCCTGGTTATCAATCAGATCAAAGGAGATTGGAACACATACCAATCAGGACTGATTCCTTACAAAGACTATGCAAGAAGGTTGTTACCTTTCTTCAACAGAATTGAGTTTCATCATATCCCTCGTGAAGAGAATCACATGGCTGATGCATTAGCCACCCTCTCTTCCATGATTAGTGTAGGTCAATCGAACGACTTACCTAAGATTGACATAATGCGCCTTGAACGGCCCGCTTACATCTTCACGATCGAAGCAGTCATAGACGACAAACCTTGGTATCACGATATCAAATGCTTCCTTCAGAAACAAGAGTGCCCTCCTAGGGCATCTAGAAAGGACCGAAAGACCCTCAGAAGACTAGCAGGCAGCTTCTTTCTGAGCGGTGATACACTCTATAAGAGAAACTTTGACATGGTCTTGCTCCGATGCGTAGACAGACCAGAAGCAGACATGCTGATAAAAGAAATTCACGAAGGATCCTTTGGCACTCATGCCAACGGACACACAATGGCGAGAAAAATTCTAAGAGCAGGTTACTATTGGTTGACCATGGAATCCGACTGCTACAAGTTCATGAGGAAGTGTTACAAGTGTCAGATATACTCAGACAAAATCCATGTACCGCCAACACATCTCAAAGTTCTTTCTTCCCCATGGCCTTTTTCCTTATGGGGAATCGACATGATCGGCATGATCAAACGGACATCGGTTCATCCTGGTAGCCATTGATTACTTCACCAAGTGGGTCGAAGCAGCGTCATATGCCAATTTAACCCGACAAGTGGTGGTCTGATTCGTCAAAAACTATATCATCTACCATTATGGTGTTCCGAGCCAGATCATTACTGATAATGGATCCAACTTGAACAATAAGATGATGAAAGAGTTATGTGATGAGTTCAAGATCGAACACCATAACTCATCTCCCTACTGACCCAAGATGAACAGAGTGGTAGAAGCGGCTAACAAGAACATCAAGAACATCGTTCAAAAGATGGTTGTAACCTATAAATATTGGCACAAGATGCTACCCTTTGCTCTTCACGGTTATCGCACATCTGCCCGCACTTCAACAGGGGCAACCCCTTTCTCTCTAGTATATGGCATGGAGGCAGTGCTCCCTATCATACCCCAAATTAAAAATCACCATCACAACATGGATGAACCATCATACCTCATTAGTCTCCCCAAAGATGGGTGAGCATCCACTACAATCAAAATTAAGGTTTCAAGCCCTCTCATAGTTCTTAGGAAAAGGATCAATCAAGGAATGACATGATATTTAACTTGTCTAACCTCTCAAACATCTACAAAGGATCAAGAGGACTCCCACGTCAAGGATTAAGCACAAGGCTGCTCCCTTCTAGGTGGATTAAGCCTCAAGATCGCCAGTGTCACCAAATTAGGGTTTTGGGCGACCAGGGCCTCCAGTTGGAACTTTTCCTCTGGGCATGAGCCAATGCTTCAAATCATAACCTAAGATGCTCTATGTAACCTCATGGACCCAATCATCAAGTCAATTTAACCTCAGGGGATGCATTCATCAAAAATCGGGAATTAGGGTGTCTTGACCTAATTCACCCCTAAGTTGACTTTTGGGGCAAAACAGGAGCCAAGACCTCAAGACATGATTTGAGGGTCTCTAATACACCACATGGATCCATTTACAATAATGGATTGATCCAAGAAGCTTGAGCAACAAGTTTCAACTTCATCTAAACCACAGTTAGGGTTTCGCGGGAAAAGTCAACTGTATCTTTGACTTTTGACCAGGACATGCTCCCAAACCCTAGGACATGATTCAATACACCCTATAACACCTATGAAATCAATCCTTCAAGTTTGATTTAGGTCAAGGACTTGATTTCATAGAGGATCGCACAGTTTGGAATTCATCTGATAAAAAGTCAACTGTGCACAAAAGTCAAACTTTGACTTTTTGAGATTTTTCATAATTATGGTTTTTTAACCCTAAAATGATGTTAATGTATGATTGGAATTATCATTCATCAAGAAAAATCAAGAAAAGTGGGATAACTTGTAAAAGGAGTAACCATAAAAAACTTAGAAATTTTCTAAGTTATGAAACAAAGTGGCTAGGGTACCAACTTTGGAGGATCATAACTCCTAAACCACAAAGCCATTTTTCCCCATCCAAATCTGGATTTTTAGCCCTCATGGCCCTCTACAAAAACTTCAATTACCACTCATTCCAATTCCTCATGGATTTTGAGTTATGGAATGATCAAAATGACTGAAAACATGAAATGTCACTTTTTCCAACACTTAGTGAAATTTTCACTAAGTCAGAATCTACCTTAATTTTTTTCCAAATGTAGGGGAATTTTTCACTTAGATCCAAAAAGTATCAAAACCAATTATGATCAAACAGTTTTTGTATCATATAAGGGCTTTCCAAAATGACCAAGAACATCACCAAATTCTACTTGAGCCATGAGATATGACAAGGGCAATATGCCTTGCTGAAAACTGCCAAGGCTAGGCAGAATTTTGCATTTTTGCTCGATTTGGCAAAATCAGCTAATTCCAAGCCTTGTCATCATCTTGGACACATCTGAGGATCAAATCCAAAGGGGACAAACACTGAGCCAAGCCTCCAAAGTCCTTGGAACAAGAAGTAGCATGCCAAACCTAGAAATCCCTAAAAGAGGGATAAGACTCCAATTTTGGATTGGAGCATTTATGGATGCTTAGAGGTGGCATGGACTGAGCTATTTGCAACTTAATTCAGTCAAGAATAATCCAACAACTAGGGAACCAAAGGCATGTGCTCTAACCTCTAGTCAATGGCTAGAGGAGACTTGGATTCTCATTTGCCAACATTGGCCAAACCTCTGTTGTGGTTTCCATTTACTATTGATCCCAAAACAAACTTGCTCTACTATAAATAGAGCTCATTTGTGCTCAGTTTGAGTACACCAAAGCCATCATACAGATGCTTTCCTCAAAATCTCTTTCTCTTGGCAAAAATGCCTTCTTTAGCAAGGTAACTCTGAGTTTTTGAGTTAGAGAGCAATTCCAACCAAACCAATCACACACACACACCTCATATATGTCATGTATAAACTGTCCAAACTCTCACAAGTGACCTGTAATCCTTAAATCACAAAGTCACCTCTCAAAACCTCAAAATAGGCCTTTTGTGCATTTTTCAAGCCATGTCTTGATTCAGCCACTTTCCAAACCAGATAAAACCTCAAACACACTCCAAATAACATCCTTGAATTGTCCCAAATGGTTCCCCCCATCTGGAACACCATTTGAGAGAGTTGTTATTTTGGCCATTTTAACCCCTTTTGCAAGAAAGGGCCAGTTTGCGTTTTTGCAGGTTCCAACTGATTCCACTCACCCTAAAAGCTTCTAAGGGATCATTTGAGAGTGTCCAAAGCATCAAACCATTTCTGGAACAAGAGGCTTGACAGATTGCACCAAAACTCCAAAAAACTCAAAAGGAGGTAAGCCTCATGACTTGAACTTTCCAAAATATGCATTGTTTTGAGGTCCACTGATCATGCATCTCTTACATATGTCATATGTGTTGTGTTTGAACCAATTCATCATGTGATTCATGCCTGTACCAAAGAGTAGCAAAGAAAATGCAATTTTAGGCCAATTTCATAACCCCTATCGGATTTTGAGGAGGGATCATGATCTCAGAAAAATACCACCACCATTGGATTCCTTGTGAAATTCTAGGCCAGATGCATATAAATTTTGTCCCAAAAATGGAGAAATGAGAAAGTTATGGACCTTCCCGTTTCTTGCCAAAACTTGCCTTGCCTTGGGCCAGGCCAAAAACAAGGCACGCCTTGTATATGTGTTGGTTCGTTTCAATCAACGGATGTATCACGACCCCAGTGGTAAGGCGCACGCCCTATAACCTTGAGGTCGTGGGTTCAAACCCCACCCATGCCATTTTGTGTTTTTTCACATTTTGCTAGTTTTTCCAATATTTTCATGTTTTATTAATTAATTGGAAAATTAATAACTCCTTCAATTTTAATTATTTTTTATTGGTTCTTTTTGCAAAAAATCACAAAAATGTTAAAATATTTTATTCCACAAAAAAATTAAGTTTATATTAGTTATTTAATATAATTAGTATTTTTGTGAATAAATTCCTTTTTTAATTGTTTTTAAACATTTAAAAGTGAATATTTACTTTGAAAATCAAAACCAAGTGAGTTTTAATTCACCTTGTGATTAAACCTCATTTTTTTTCAAACTTTAAACCAAAATCACAAGTTGTTTATTCAAACTTATTTGGTATTTTCATCATTTTATTAATTTTCTTTGGATAATTACATTAAAAAATGATGAAATTAGGGTTTTATTGATTTTCACCCTAACAAAACTTTTTCAAACACTCATGGGCCTCTAATAGAGTGTAAGACCCAACCCCTCTTTGAAACCAAAAACTTTTGGGCCTCAGTCATTGTATAAGACTCACGGTGTTTTCAAAACTTCGGCGCGATCTTCGCCCGTTTAAAACAAACCTTGGGCCTCTCCTCGAGCTATAAGACCCATTAAAAATCTTTTTGGACCTCTAATAGAGTGTAAGACCCATTCCCCTTTTAACCAAAACAATTTTGGACCTCAGATATTGTATAAGTCTCTCTGAGGTAAAAGAAAACCTCGGCGCGATCGTCAGATGAAAAATTAAACCCATGGGCCTACCCTCGTGTTATAAGCCCCATTTCTTTTCTTTAAAACTCTTTGGGCCTCTTGAGAGAGTGTAAGACCCATTCTCTTTGTACAGAAAACCTTTCCTGGGCCTCAGTCACTTGTATAAGTCCCTCTGTACAAATTCAAAACAACAGTGCGGTCACTGATAAAACCCTGGGCCTCTCCTTGATCTGTAAGCCCCAATTTTCCTTTCAAAGCACTTTCTCCTTTGATTATGTAATATACTGTTGTTTCCAACTTTTCTTTGTTGAACAACTAACAATACAGCATGGAAGCTCTACAACCGAGTAAGTGTTTACCCGTTTTCATTTATCGCTTTCATATGTATATAACTATACTGTGGGGCTGTCTCATTGTAAGTCTTCTTTCATAAACTCATATCAACTGTGTAATAATAGTATAGATATTTAGAGTTTCCCCGATAACTACGTCTAGAACTAGACAAAACCTCGCCTCCTTACATCAACATTAGATAACTAGATCTAAGGAATTTCCCCGTGAATAGTTCATATACAGAAAGACATTGTTCCATGTGAAACCCCTTCTGGAACTGTTCATCAGCCTCCTCTTGGGCTTAGTGCAAGGACCCGTAGGCTTCCTAAAATCATCCCCGCCTCCTCTTTGGCATTGTACAAGGACCCGTCGGCTTCTTAGAAGTTTTCACAACCTCCTCTTAGGCTTCGTATAATGATTCTTCCTCCGGGAAGATAGCCTCCTATTGGGCTTTGTACAAATTGTCCTTCGGCATCTTAAAAGTTTCCAGCCTCCTCTTGGGCTTCGTACAAATTGTCCCGACGACCTCCTAGAGGTATAGGAAAAAAAATTAGTCATCTCAATAGAACAGTCTTTCAAGAGTCTAGATCTCACTACTACTGTTTCTTAGGCATAGTACAAAAGATAGAACTCGTAGACTCGTACAGTCTAAAGCTTCTTTAGATTCCCAGTTTTCCTAGAGAACAGAAAATAATCCTCACCCTCAGACTAAATCTATGAGTATAACATTACTCATATAAGAACTGATTTTCTCTTTTATCCAACATACTGGTCACTCAAACTGAAACAGTTACCCCAGCCTCCTCTTGGGCTTTGTACAAATGATTCTCCCCAGCGGATCTAACCTTTTTCACACTCTCTTGTTGAGTATAAAAGACTCTCTTGTTGAGTCAAACACTTTTAGCCTTCATCTCGGGCTTCGTACGAGATACCAAATCACTCTCTTGTTGAGTATAAAAGACTCTCTTGTTGAGTCAAACACTTTTAGCCTTCATCTCGGGCTTCGTATGAGATACAAAAACACTCTCTTGTTGAGTATAAAAAGACTCTCTGGTTGAGTCACCCATCCTTTAGCCTCCATCTCGGGCTTCGTACGAGATACAAAAAGACTCTCTTGCTGAGCCATCCAACTTCCTTTAGCCTCCGTCTTGGGCATCGTACAAGACACAAAACACTCTCTTGTTGAGTGTAAAAGATTCTCTTGTTGAATCACTCCTTTAGCCTCCATCTCGGGCTTCGTACGAGATACAAAAACACTCTCTTGTTGAATATAAAAGACTCTCTTGTTGAGTCAGACACCTTTAGCCTCCATCTTGGGCTTCGTACAAGATACAAAACACTCTCTTGTTGAGTATAAAAGATTCTCTTGTTAAGTCAAACCCTTTTAGCGTCAATCTTGGGCTTTGTACAAGACAGAAAGAACATTTTTCCCCGAAAAAGTCAACCATTAGCCTCCTCTTAGGCTTTGTATAAGGAAACCCCGTTTGAGACAATCAACCTTTTAGCATCAAATCATGCTTTGGTCGCAACATACAAACATCAACAACTCCTTTTCCCCCATCTAATTGTTGTAAGCAGCAAGCCTCTGGATTATTTACATCCACGCCACTGTCCCTCTTTTAGCAGGAGAAATTCCTAAGGAAAGATGGCATTACTCTAAACTGAGTTAAAGTCTTCTCCTTTAGGTTAAAAAGCCCCTATAAAGGAAATTATGGCATTGCCGAATTTACATGTCCAGTTAAAGTAATTCTCCTTTATAACCAGTCACCCAACTGTTGTGACGAACAGACCCCTTTAGAGATAACAAATTCTCTCTAAAGGCGGAACCCTTTAGCTTCACATCTTGGGCTTTAATCAAGATACAAATAGACCCTTCAGCTTCACATCTTGGGCTTTGAACAAGATACAAATCATTTTTAGCTTCACGTCTTGGGCTTTGAACATGACACCAAAACACCATTTCCTCCCATAGAATAGGAGGAACTACGATCGCTTTGATTTCCCTGTTTCGGTAAACGGGAATATGTAGGCATAAGATTTAAAGAAAAATCTTAGCGAGCACACTAATCAAAAACCCAAAATCCTGTACCTTCACACATCAATCGAAAAGCATCAGTCCTAACGTCCTACCCATAACCCAGACACCATTTTCAACAAAATAACCCCAAAGGGTGAACCCCCCTATTTTTGATAGCATTTGTAAATCAACAGTTTTGACTGTTTAACCTCAGTTTGCAAGCAGGGTTAATTGGAGACATCTATTTCCCTTCCTTCATCAGCTTTAATAGGATAAAAAATGAATCGAACTGTAGTACCCAAGCGATAGTGATTCGAAACCATAAAAATTGCGCTACAGAAGAATGGCGACCACAGTGGGAGAATATGTATCTTGTTTTCCCAAGGGATGAAAATCTTGAATTCAAGGTGTCACAAGCATGGTGATGTCACGGGACCGTGTTATTTCTAGGATCGGCCTTCACTAGGATCTTAGGTTAAAACCTTTTAAATTGGGAAGGAACCACAGAATGGCGACTCCGCCGGGGAGCCATTTTCTGTCAGGAACATAGGATGCATAGCTCTTAAAAGTCTAAAACATTAGGACAAATATATATACTGCTTTTCCTAATTGATATCTGTGTTTATTTTTCTGCTAATGGGAATGCGTGTGATGCCGCATGTGGAAAGATTAAGTATACACCTAGGAAAAACCTCTTTCAGTAGTGCGGAAGCTATCGGAAATAGTTGTCACGCGATACTACCCTCTTTTGAGATTCTTCGAAATACATCACCTAGCACGGTTCCCGGCACGCTGATGTTATCTCGACAAGAATCAATGATTTTGAGAGACAAGTACAAAAATCACTAGTATAAACCGTTGGGATGGGTAGAGCCTTGACTTCATGACACCGACCCTTTGACCCCATGTTTTTTCTATGTTTTTGTGTGCTGCATTCATCCATTCATTTAAAAAAAACATTAAACAAAGAAAATTTTCTCTTCTAGTCTCTCTTTTTTTTTCAAATTAAACTAAGACAATGATTGCAAATGTCAGAGAGAAAAAGATTGCGCTCATGGATTTTGGTAGAAGGAAAACTCATAAGTATACCTTCAAGGTTCCAAAACTAGAAGATTTGAGAGGATTAGCAAGGATGATCACTAACCCTGATGCTTTCAGAGCCAAGTACGGAGGTTTGTTACCTCTGTTAAGGGTCCAGGTAATTGAAAGAATCATGGATGTACTCATTCAGTTTTACGATCCGGTCTATCACTGTTTCACATTCCCGGATTACTAGCTCGCACCAACGCTGGAGGAGTATTCTCATCTGACTGATTTACATATCACTGATCGAGCTCCATTTTCTGGACTGGAAGAAATTCCAAAAGATCAAACCATCGCAAGAGCAATTTATTTGGATGAGTCAGAAGTCAAGACTCACATGATCACCAAAGGAGGAATCTCGGGTTTACCAGCCCAGTTCTTAACAAAGAAGGCCCTGTACTTTGCCAATATAGGGAACGTGGCCGCTTTCAAGAGCATTTTTGTTTTGCTCACCTACGGGTTATTTTTGTTTCCCAACATAAATAACTTTGTAGATATCAACGCCATTAAGGTTTTTCTCATTGGAAACCCTATACCAACTTTGCTCGCAGATGCGTATCATTCTGAACACTTAGGGAATCTGTACAGCTGAGGGGTGATCACGTGCTGTGTACCCCTGCTATACAAATGGTTTATCTCCCACTTGCCTAAGTCTGCCGCTTTTTGGGATCACAAGAGTGCCTTACGTTGGTCGCAGAAGATCATGTCCCTTACCAACTCTGATATAGATTGGTGCAATAGGATTTATGATGGGATCAGGGTCATTGACCGTTGTGGAAACTTCCCCAACGTACCCCTCATAGAAACTAAGGGAGGAATCAATTACCATCCAGTATTGGTTCGTCGTCAATTTGGATACCCGATGAGGCATGTCCCGCGTAATGCTCATCTGGAAGGTCTTTTCTTCAAGGAAGGAGAAAATGACAGGGCACTAAAGATGGAAATAGTGCACGCTTGGAAACATGTTCATAAGAAAGGACGGGAGTCTCTAGGAAAACCGGACTGTATCTCGGCAGAGCCTTATCTCCACTGGATACAAACTAGAGCTCTCAAGCTAAAGATGCCTTATCCTCATCACGGAGTTCTCCCGCCAAGGGAATCTGTCATGTACTTCATGACTGAAACGGAAAAACTTCAGGTTACTCTCAACAAAGTTCAACAGGAGAGGAGGTCTTGGAAGAACAAGTACCGCATTCTCAGTGTGGAGTGTACCAAAATACAGCAACTACTAAAGGATAAGGATGCTCTAATTGAGATTTTGGAGCAACATGCTGTAGAAAATCAGGATGACCAAAGGAATTTGCTCGCTCCTTTCACTTGGCAAAGGAATGACAACCCGACAACGGTCCAAGAGCCCCGGTCCAAGAAGAGGAAAGTATCGGAATCAGTACCCGATTTCTCCTCAGAGAGGACTCGGGACCCATTAGCTTAGGTTTCTGTTTCCGCACGTTGTAATTTACTGTATTTCTGTTTCTGCAATCTTTGAATTTAATAAAACGGGGTTTCCCCACTGTTTGATATTTGCAATCTAATTGTCAAAGTTTATTTTGATTAAACCAAAAAACAATTAATATAATCATTGCATTCATCATTCTCACGTAACGTATTCTTCTTACCTGCGAATCTCACGTTTGTGTCTCGGTTCTAGAGTCGAACTGTCTCATTCGTACAATACTCGGGCCAATCGCTAGAAGAAGATGGATGATCTCGAGGAAGAGAACAGAGAGTTGAAAGAAGAGATCGACGCTCTGAAAGAGGATATGAGAAAGCTTCGTAACGACATGAAAGCCATAGCAGAAGCTCAGCTACAAAGAACTGTGATCTCAGAGATCACCTCAACGCCCATAGTGGAGAAGTATGATCCTAGGTACAGAATACCGAAAGATTGTCCTTGGGGCATGCCACCTAACTATATCCCAGAAGGATATGTTCCCCCGATCACTGGAGATCCAGAAACTTCAGCGGGAGCCGCTGGGCCTGAAGGTTACAAACTTTGGGAAAGCGAAGATGCTAGGGGCATACCAACAACGCCTGAAGGTTACAAATTTCGGGAAACGCCAAGATTCACTCCCGTAGTAACGGTACCACCCCCTGTCGTGCACACTGTCTCGGAAGGGCAGATTCCACAGATACCTTCTGGTAGAAAGGAAAGTATGTTCGACAAAATGGATGAATTCCAGGAGCAGTTCCTGGAAATGCAGAGAGAACTGCAAGCTATTCGCGGTCAGGATTTATTTGGGAAGGACGCCGCAGATATCTGCTTGGTCCCCAATGTGAAAGTTCCACACAAATTCCAAGTACTCAATTTTGAAAAGTATAAGGGTAACTCTTGCCCTCAAAGTCACTTAGTGATGTACGCTCGGCGAATGTCAGCTCAGACAGAGAATCAGGATCTATTGATTCACTACTTTTAGGATAGTTTAACCGGTGCCGTCTTAAAATGGTACATGGGTTTAAACCGCGCTATGATCAGCACTTTCAGAGATCTTGGCACTGCCTTTGTCCAACAATATAAATACAATTTAGACATGGCACCAGACAGAGATCAACTCAGATCAATGTCGCAAAAGGACAAGGAAACCTTTAAGGAATACGCTCAGAGATGGCGTGAAATTGCTGCTCAAATTTGTCCACCTCTTGAGGAAAAAGAGATGACGGAGATCTTCTTAAAGACCTTGAGCTCATTTTACTACGACAGAATGGTTGCCAGTGCGCCCAGCGACTTCACCGAAATGGTCGGTATGAGAGTACGTCTCGAGGAAGCCGTTCAAGAAGGACGTCTAGTCAAAGACACTGGGTCGACAAGCGGTACTAAAAAATATGGTAGTGCTCTCCCTAAGAAAAAAGAGCAGGATATTGGGAATATCTCTCTCGGAAAGCAAAGGCGACGGTACCAACCAGTAGCAGCTGTAACTCCTGCTATCAACCCTGCGCCTATTTCTATGTATCAACCTCAGGTTGCGCAGAGCCAACCTAATCAATAGCAATATCAGTAAAGGACACAACAGCCTCTTCAGCAGGCTCGTCCTCTATACAACAACAACAACGATGTTATACGCAGAATTATTTCCACTCTTACTAGTCAAGGGACATGTCCAAACCAGGTTTCCTCTTACAGTACCGGAGAATCCGCTGTTTTGGTTTAAAGCGGATCAGACTTACCCTTACCACCAAGGAGGACCAGGGCATAACATAGAAAACTGTCTCAGTTTCAAATCCGTTGTGCAAAAGCTTGTTAGGAGCGGGGTCTTATCTTTCAAAGATATGAATCTGAATGTTCTCACAAACCCGCTGCCTCAACACGAGAAAGCTGCAGTTAACTTGATAGAGGGAGAGTCTAGCAACGTCTATCAAATTCACGATGTACTCTTATTGAGGGCCAACTTGGTCAAGATGCATTGTAGACAGAGTGGATATAGCCATGTGCCACCTCATAATTATCACCAGTGTGATGTCTGCTCTAAAAGTAATTAAGGATGTTTCGTGGTGCAATCATCTCTACAGGAACAGATGGATCTCGGATGGATCCAAGAGCATCGAGTTCGTGGAGTTAACATGGTTTATCCGAATTCCAACATCATTCAAAACCACGACATCCGTGCGGTGAATGTCAACTTGGTGGCAATGCACTCAAGGCAAAGCCAGTATCATAATCTGCCGCGGCATGAGTACATCTCTTGTCTGACTTGCTCGGTAAACAAATAGGGATGCTCTTTTGTACAAGAGGCCCTCCAGCGTCAGATAGATCTTGGATGGATCCAAGACTACCATGATAGGAATCATTATCAGATCAACATGATTCAAATCTTCGATATTCGCTTGATGAATATAAGCCTGGTGGAGTTACACGCTATGCAAGTCCAACTCGATTTTCTCACTTCACATGATTATCAGAGCTGTAAAGTGGGTTGCGAAAACGATCAAGGTTGTGCCCTTGTCCAGGAAAAACTTCAGCACTTGTTGAACCACTGGTGGCTTCCAATCTATATGGACGAAGACACCCAGCAAATTAGTATCACTAACGGAAATCCTACTAGATATCAAAGTCAGGATGTTCGGTCGATGGAAACAGACCTCGTCAGGTTACACTGTATTTAAAGCGGACGTGGCCAGGTGCCACTACACAACTATGAGCGGTGTGGAGTTTGCTCGGTGGATAATCAAGGATGCTACCTCATGCGAGCAGCCCTTCAAAGTCAGTTGGACCGCAAAGAGATTCAACCATGGTCAAGTTCTGGATCAGTCAACTATTTCGCTGATCAAATCGAGGACGTTGTCATAATCCTGATCATCAGAGGACTAGGGATGTTTGTGCCAGCATCCCTCTACTTGACGAATCGAGAGTTCCCAACCGGGAATGGATCGAAATTACTTATGATGGTCAGAAAAATCAGAAGGTTCCCATAGTCATCTATCTACCGGGACCACTACCGTATGAATCAACTAAGGTTATCCCTTACAAGTACGGTGCAACAACAGTCGAGAATGGAAAGGAAATTCCATTACCCTCCGTCGTGAATATTACAGACATCAGTCGAGTAACACGGAGCCGTCGAATCTTCAACCGAGGAGTTAGAGAACCTAGCAGAGAAAAGGAACCTCAGACAGAAGTTCCCAATCCACCAGTCGGTCAATCCAGTAATCCCGCCCTTTCAAAGAACAATGATGAGATGCTGAAGCTCATCCAGAGGAGTGAATACAACATTGTCGATCAACTGTTGCAAACTTCTTCAAAGATCTCGGTATTATCACTGTTACTCAGTTCAGAAGCGCATAGGGAGGCTCTACAGAAAGTCTTGGAGCAAGCCTTCGTGGAACAGGATGTAACAATTAGACAGTTTGATAGCATTGTCTATAACATCACTTCCTGCAATAACTTGGGATTTAGTGATGAGGATTTACCTGAAGAAAGTCGCCGTCATAACATGGCGCTCAACATTAAAATCAACTGCCAGGACGATGTTCTAGCGTACTGGTAGATACAGGGTCAGCCCTGAATGTTATGTTGAAGTCCACCTTGATGCAATTATCATTCAAAGGCCCTCCGATGAGAACCAGCGAGGTCGTCGTCAAAGCATTTGACGGATCCAGAAAAATGGTTATCGGCGAAGTCGACCTTCCCATAACTATCGGTCCTCACACTTTCCAAGTCACTTTCTAGGTCATGGACATCTGGGCAACTTACAGTTGTTTATTTGGAAGACCTTGGATACATCAAGCTGGGGCAGTCACTTCGACCCTCCACCAAAAGCTAAAGTGTGTCCATAACGACCAACTCGTCACATTCTGTGTAGAACAGGCCTTGCTCGTAAGCAACTTATCGTCATCCACTTATGTAGAACCAGAGGGGGTAATCAGAACTCTGTTCCAAGCACTTTCGCTACACAAAGACAATCAATTCGAAGGGGGAACTTTGATTTCCTCGTACAAGGATGCTATCAAAGCGATCAAGAGTGCCAATACAACAGGATGAGGGCAGCTTGTCATTCCTACTGACAATAAAACAAAGAAGGGTCTTGGTTTTTCCTCAACCTGTACCCAGACAGCTGCTAACGATGAAATTTTTCATCCCATTCGGAACTTCTTCCATAGTGGAGGTTTCCTTCAACCAGTGACTCAAGAAGTGCATACCATCAATAAAGATGATTCATTCGATACGGAGGAAGAATGGAAGTCCTATCTCAATGAGGACAGTTATATATCTCAGGACGAAACGCAGACTCCCTTTTGCTTTCCCGCACAGAGCCTGAGATTTATACCCCGGTCAGATGTCGAAATGGTATATGGAGATTGTGATCTGGAAGGATGTCATGCTTCGCCAAACTCATTAGAGGAGGACACTCTGATGAAAGACAACTTCGACCACAGCTATTATGGCCCGATGGATGGCCTGCCAATGTGGCAGCCTTACCCAGGAGACTTGGGGCAAGAAAATCAGTCGAACAATGAAAATCAGCTGAGCATCATTGAAAAGAATACCCGCGTCCCCACCATGTCATGGGATTAACACCCAGGTTATCCTGAAAATACTCAGCACGACGATTGATAACACGAAAATGTATCATATATTTGCCTTGATTTACGACTAATAATTACGTTATTTCGGCTTAAGTTCCGATTATTCCGCGAGTATTCTAGTGTTTTCGCAGGTATTTCATTGTCCGAGCTAAAAATGAGCAAAGTAGAGAAATATGAAGAAATGAGAAGAAAACAGGAAGAAATGACAGAGAAAAAGCATAAAAATAGAAAGTGGTGAGTGTGACGACCGTCACACAACCACCACAACCGTCACGCAATTAAAAGGCGCACCACGCTCGTCACACCCACCACGACCGTCACGCACGCAAAATGACTTATTACGTTCAAAACAAAGACGTGGACACGGAAGGGCCAATTCAGTCAACACTTTCTCCTTGAACTTCTCCAACTTCCCATTATCTCCACTACTTCTCCAACACCTCATTATCTCCACTATTTTTCACATGAATTCTTAAGTAACTTCCAACCTGTTATCACTATATATAGGACCTATCATTTAGTTTCAGGGGATCGAAGTTTTGTATGCGAAAGCACTGTTGAATTTATTTCGTAGTTTTAGGCAGAAATTACTGGTGTAAAAAGTGGTAGTTTCTCACATCGAGGAACTACCACACCATTAGTGTTAGGCCTTCAATCAATGCAATGCTTGGATCAATCTTGCCGTCATTATTTCAAGATATTTAATTCAGTTTTATTTCCAGTTTTATTTTCAGGTTCATTTACTTTTACGCTTTTATTTTCTGCCATTTATATTTATACTTTATCTTTCTGCCATTGTTATCATTTCAAGCTTTTACCATTTTTCTTCAAGCATCACTTTAAATCATTTTAAACCGCTTGCTATGTTTTCGCCTAATTCAAAAACCCAAAATTGTTTATTTGTTTCTGTCACTATGTTCGGCTAAACAGTTTAGAGTCCGGTGTATGAGGACCGTCGTTACCGACGGGACTCAGTAGAAAATAATAGGTGCAAACTTATGATTAAAATTCTGTTTTTGGTTTTAATTTCCAAGTCTAATTTAAATAGCTTTGTCACGAGAGTGAGAGGTTATTTAACACAATTTTGTCACGAAAGTGAGAAATCAATTAAGGTTAGAGTCGGCACGGCGAGAGCATGGGGGTCGAACCGGATAGTGAAAATTAGGCAACATATCTAAATACAGCGAGAGCGCTTTAGATACGTTTAGGATATTATTAGCTTTCAAAATATATTTCCTAGTTGCCGGGCGAGCGAGAGCAAAATCTTGGGATTAGGGAACATGACTTTAGTTAATACCGCGAGAGCGTGAGGCGAAGTCTTTAAGTTGGTATATTCTACGGAACTAAGTTATAGTTGTAATTAGTACCCGAATTCTACAAAGTCCTTTAGGAACGCGGAATCCATATTTCGGCCTCTCTTTATTATCAAATTTTCTTAGTTTTATTTTAGTTCTAGTCTTAGTTTCCCTTTTTTCAATTATCATTAGCCCTAGCTTTACAAAGTAACGATAGATTACGGTAGGTTGACATTGGTCTTTGTGGGTTCGACAATCTTTTATATTACTTCGATATTTCCGTGCACTTGCGGGCGCATCAACAATGAATTCGCAACGTTTGTATGACTAGAATTCATTAACTATGCTTTTCCCGAGGTCAACGTCATCGAGAGAGATGACTCCTCCTGTTCCAAAGAAATGTGGGACACCTTGGGACAACCAAGTGGAAAATACGACTATATGGTCAAGTATACCGCTCCCAAAAGCTCTCGTATCAGGCTTGAAGACATCCAGCCAACGGGATGGGGAGATACAGCTGAGAGCATAAATACTATGCAAAATACAACTGAGGAATCCTCCTATGGAAAATCTGCCTGGGAGACAGATTCCAATGATCCTGCTCCACCAGAAATCGGTTTCATTTCTGAAGGCAAATCAAGGAAGGTACCAGACTTTGTGATTCACCGAGGAGTTCGCCGCCAATGGGTTGTTGTCGATGTTCCGAAGATTGTTCATAAGTCAAAGTAATTGCCATCTTTAACCTTTCATCCTGCCCAGGTGAAACGGATGTTTTGATAGGGCTCGCTTTCTGTAAATTTCCCTCTTCGCTTCGCCCAAAGTGACAGAGTTTTGTTTTATAGGGCTGTAGTTTCAAGAATCGACTTGTTCATGAATAAAATAACGTCGTTCTGTAATTTCCGCATTAATTGTTGTTTTCTCTTTTTGCTTTTCTTAGAAAATGGCAATCCTAAAAAACAGTTCAATAATAAAAACAAGCAGTAAGCAAAAAATACACTGCACACACTTTTGCATTCTCTCTATCTCTTCTAAAACAAATCATCACGTCATGCAGATTGCTTGTTTTAAACCCCGTTGAAACACGCGATCCGATGCCTTCTCCCAACTTTGAATTACCGGTATTTAAGGCTGAAGAAGAAAATGACGACGAAATTCCAGAGGAGATCTCCCGACTAATCAGACAGGAGGAAAGGTCCATTGAACCTCACAAAGAGCCGTTGGAAATGGTAAACCTGGGTTCGGAAAAAGAGAGAAAAGAAATCAGGATTGGGGCACTGCTCAGTCCAACTGCCAAAGAAAGTTTGACAAAGCTTCTCAAAGAATTTCCCGATGTGTTTGCTTGGTCCTATCAGGACATGCCAGGGTTGGATACCAGCATCGTGGAGCATCATCTACCATTGAGATCAGAATGCCCGGTAGTAAAACAGAGGTTGAGACGGACTCACCCGGACATGGCCATCAAAATTAAAGAGGAGGTACAGAAACAGATTGACGCAGGTTTTCTTGCTACGTCAGAATATCCTCAATGGTTAGCCAATATCGTACCCGTTCCGAAAAAGGACGGAAAGGTCAGAATGTGTGTAGATTACAGAGATCTAAACAAGTCTAGTCTTAAGGACGACTTTCCTTTACCACACATTGACATGCTGGTAGACAGTACAGCAAAGTTCAAAGTTTTCTCCTTCATGGATGGATTCTCGGGCTATAACCAGATTAAAATGGCGCCGAACAACATGGAGAAAACTTCATTTATTACCCCATGGGGTACCTTTTGTTATAAGGTAATGTCGTTCGGCTTGAAGAACGCCGGGGAAACCTATCAACGGGCCATGACTACTCTGTTTCATGACATGATACACAAAGAAATCGAGGTATATGTCGATGATATGATTGCAAAATCCAAAATAGAGGAGGAACATGTGACCCACCTGTCAAAGTTATTCGAGCGGTTGAGAAAATACAAACTCCGCTTGAATCCCAACAAGTGCACATTTGGTGTTCGTTCAGGGAAACTCTTAGGGTTCATCGTCAGTAAGAAAGGAATTGAAGTTGATCCTGACAAGGTCAAGGCCATTCAAGAGATGCCTTCTCCAAAAACTGAAAAACAAGTCAGAGGATTCCTGGGACGTTTGAACTATATTTCCATATTCATATTCCTCATGACCGCGACATGTGCGCCGATTTTCAAGTTACTCAAAAAGAACCAGGATTGCGTTTGGACAGAAGACTGTCAAACCACCTTCGACAGTATTAAGGAATATCTGTTGAATCCACCGATTCTATCACCTCCAGTGGAAGAAAGACCACTGATCATCTACTTAACAGTCTTGGAAGACTCAGTGGGTTATGTACTTGGCCAACAAGATGAAACAAAAAGGAAAGAGTTTGCCATTTACTATCTGAGCAAGAAATTCACCGACTGCGAGACTCGGTACACTATGCTTGAGAAAACTTGTTGTGCTCTGGCTTGGGCAGCCAAACGTCTTTGCCAGTACATGATTCGTCACACTACTTGGTTAGTCTCCGAAATGGATCCTATCAAGTATGTCTTTGAAAAACCTTCTCTCACAGGAAGGATTGCCCGTTGGCAGATGTTGTTATCAGAATACGACATAGAGTACCATGCTCAGAAAGTCGTCAAGGGAAGTATTTTAGCCAATCATTTGGCTCATCAACCGATTGACGATCAAGAATCAGTCAAATTTGACTTCCCAGACGAAGATGTCATGTATTTAAAGATGAAAGACTGTGATGAATCGCTACCCAGTGAAGGGCCAGAACCAGGTTCCCAATGGAGATTTATCTTTGACGGAGCTGTCAATCATTATGGAAACGGAATTGGGGCAATCATCAAAACACCTCAGGGTGCCCACGTTCCTTTCACCGCCAGACTTACGTTCAAGTGTACAAACAATGAGGCCGAATACGAAGCTTGTATCATGGGTCTCGAAGAAGCGATCGATTTAAGGATCAAAAACTTGGACGTATATGGCGACTCAGCCCTGGTGATCAATCAGATCAAAGGATATTGGAACACATACCAATCGGGACTGATTCCTTACAAAGATTATGCGAGAAGGTTGTTACCCTTCTTCAAGAGAATCGAGTTTCATCATATCCCTCGGGAAGAAAATCACATGGCTGATGCATTAGCCACTCTCTCTTCCATGATTAGCGTAGGTCAATGGACTGACCTACCTAAAATCGACATAATGCGCCTTGAAAGGCCCGCTTACATCTTCACGATTGAAGCGGTCATAGACGACAAACCTTGGTATCACGATATCAAATGCTTCCTTCAGAAACAAGAGTCCCACCTAGGGCACTAAGAAAGGACAGAAAAACACTCAGAAGGCTGGCTGGCAGTTTCTTCTTGAGCGGTGATACACTCTATAAGAGAAACTTTGACATGGTCTTGCTCTGATGCGTAGACAGACCAGAGGCGGACATGTTGATCAAAGAAATTCACGAAGGATCCTTTGGCACTCATGCCAATGGACACACGATGGCGAGAAAAATTCTGAGAGCAGGGTACTACTGGTTGACCATGGAATCCGACTGCTACAAGTACATGAGGAAGTGTCACAAGTGTCAGATATACTCAGACAAAATCCATGTACCGCTAACACATCTCAAAGTTCTTTCTTCCCCATGGCCTTTTTCCATATGGGGAATCGACATGATTGGTATAATTGAGCCCAAGGCTTCGAACGGACATCGGTTCATCCTGGTAGCCATTGACTACTTCACCAAGTTGAAGGGAAATTTGCGATCTAAACGCAGCGAAAAACAAAAATTTCCCTTTAGAGATCCTTACGAAAGATCATGATCTGTGATAGAAAGGTTACCTTTTGTGGCGATGAAACCTTTGATTCCAAATCTATGGATGATCACGAGCGTTGTACGATGAACATCGCCTCTACTCAGTCCACACGAACAGCTTCCTTCAGTCACAGTGCTAGCTGATTACGATTGAAGGTTTTGAGTAAGGGAGAGGAAAAATAGAATACGGCCAGGGTTTCAACAACAACTACCTTGAGCTTCTTCACAAGGGTTCTATTTATAGAACTACTTGTGTGGGCTACAAGCTAAAAAGCCCAACTCAATAATTATATTATTATAATAACTTTTATTATAATAAATATAATTTTATTATTATTATATTATTATAATTATTATTATTATAATAAGTATAATTTTATTATTATTATTATATTTTATAACTATTATAAATATAATAATAACTATTATTATATTACATGGTACCTTACCATATTCCGTATTCCATTCAAGTGCACCGTACCTTACGGTGTTCCTTATTTACTCTATCTCTTCTCTAACTGTCCTTATGTGTGTGACCCTGTAGGATTTCGCGACGTTGGCAATTATATTAAATCATGTATTTAACATAATAAACAGTGAGCGGTATCTAGCAACACATCACTGCTACCCAAGTCACAAAATTGTCATGTGATTTGACAAAACCTTTTGTGATAGTACTTGTGTGTACAATTACCCTTTTGGTCCTATGTCTATATTGAACACAAGGCATATACCGTGTCATCCTTGTCCAGATCAATATTGGGCCCTTAGACATTTATCCTGTTATGCAGGATGGGCAAATTCCATCTAGGCTACTCATGTCCCTCAGCATGCTTTGTGAAGTACCCATCAACTGTCTTTATGATCATCCAGTTATGGACAATGTTTGATCAGTAATAAAGTACTTGACTCTACATCTAGGGTACATAGTAGTTTCAGGTCGAAGGGTGGTATACACCACTATCACCATGAGAGTAACTTATGACACTTTGCATAACATTCTATGTAGTACTCTCATAGTGGGTCAATCCAGTATAAATATTACTCCTAATATTCATACCTATGTCAAGACTTGATAACTCCTTATCCATGATCCATGAGATGTGATCATCAGTCTATCTACATAATAGTCTTAATGCTTTAAGGCTATCCCATTTCACATTAAAGCTCGACTATGGATGCTTTAAGAATAGTGTCCTTATGTTTAATGGAATCTCATGATTAAGTCATACTTAATGTTTCATTAAACAAACTAGCTATTCTAGGGACTTTATCATTTTGGAAAAACAAACATAATAAAGAAATGCCTTTTATTATTAATAAATAATTTGATACAAGTACCAAAAGTATTGGCCTCTAGGGCTTACACCAACAATCTCCCACTAGCACTAGAGCCAATCAGGCATACCCCTAATACCCATAGATCTAGTATGACCATCATGCTTCAGCTGCGCAAGAGGTTTTGTTAGTGGGTCAGCAATATTGTCAAGTGTAGGTACTCTGCATATCTTCACATCTCCACGATCTATTATCTCTCGAATGAGATGATAACGCCTAAGTATGTGTTTGGATCGTTGGTGAGATCTAGGCTCCTTAGCTTGTGCGATAGCACCATTGTTATCACAATAGAGATCAATGGGGTCCACAATGCTAGGGATTATGCCAAGTTCACTAATGAAGTTCTTGATCCAAACAGCTTCCTTCGCTGCATTTGAGGCAGCAATATACTCGGCCTCGGTTGTAGAATCAGCAACTGTTTCTTGCTTTGAACTTTTCCAGCTCACAGCGCCACCATTTAGGCAGAACACATAACCAGATTGCGATCTAAAGTCATCCTTATCTGTCTGGAAGCTAGCATCGGTGTAACCAATTACCCTGAGCTCTTCCTGACCTCCATATATCAAGAATGAGTCCTTAGTCCTTCTCAAGTACTTAAGGATATTCTTGACAGCTACCCAGTGAGCATCACCAGGATCAGATTGGTACCTACTCGTTGCACTTAAAGCATACGAGACATCTGGTCGAGTACATAACATGGCATACATGATAGATCCTATTGCAGATGCATATGGAATCTTATTCATGCGATCCCTTTCTTCCTTTGTTGAAGGGGATTGTGTTTTTGATAGACATAGGCCATGTTGCATAGGTATGAATCCTTTCTTGGAATCATGCATATTAAAGCGTCTCAACACTTTGTCTATGTATGTACTCTGACTTAGACCAAGCAGTTTTTGTGATCTATCTCTATAGATCCTGATTCCTAATATATAGGTTGCTTCACCAAGGTCCTTCATAGAAAAGCATTTCCCTAACCAAGCTTTTACTTGTTGCAAGGTTGGGATATCGTTTCCAATGGGTAATATGTCATCTACATATAATACCAGGAAAACGATTATGCTCCCACTAACCTTCTTGTAGACACGAGGCTCGTCTTCATTCTTTATGAATCCATATTATTTTACAGTTTCATCAAAACGAAGATTCCATCTTCTGGAAGCTTGCTTTAATCCGTAGATTGGTCGCTGTAACTTGCATATCTTTTGGGCTTCTTTGGGTATGTCAAATCCTTCAGGTTGTGTCATGTACACATCCTCAAGAAGATTCCCATTAAGGAAAGCAGTCTTGACATCCATCTGCCATATTTCATAATCATGATATACAGCGATAGCAAGTAAAATCCGAACAGATTTAAGCATTGCAACTGGTGAAAAGGTTTCATCATAGTCTACACCATGAATTTGTTTATAACCTTTAGCAACCAGTCTTGCCTTATAGGTATGTACCTTACCATCCATGTCAGTCTTCTTTTTGAAGACCCACTTGCATCCTATAGGATTAATTCCTACAGGAGGCTCTACCAAGGTCCAAACCTGGTTTGTGTACATGGAATCCATTTCAGATTTCATGGCTTCTAGCCACTTCTCAGACTCAGGACCAGTTATGGCCTCTTGATAGGTTACAGGCTCATCTTGATCCATGAGTAATACTTCACCTTGATCATTTATGAGATATCCATATCTCTCTGGTTGGTGACGTATCCTGCTCGACCTACGCTGGTATTGTTCTACTAGAGCAGGTTGCTCTTCCACAACTACTTGTGGTTCCTGCTCTAATTCCTCCATAGGTGTATCAATGCTTTGTGATTCTTGAATTTCTTCAAGCTCTACTTTCCTCCCACTGATTCCTTTAGAAATAAAGTCCCTTTCCAAGAAAACTCCAGTTCGAGCGACAAACACTTTGCCCTCAGAAGGATTGTTGAAGTAATACCCTCTTGTTTCTTTAGGATACCCCACAAATAAGCATTTGTCAGATTTGGGCTCAAGCTTAGTTGAAATTTTTCGTTTTACATAAACTTCACAACCCCAAATCTTCATGTAAGACATATGTGGTTTCTTACCACTCCATATTTCATATGGTGTCTTTTCAACCTTTTTGGATGGAACACGGTTAAGTGTGTAAGCTGCTGTCAGTAGTGCATGTCCCTAAAAGGAGTTTGGAATATCAGCATGACTCATCATGGGTCGGACCATGTCTAACAAGGTTCGATTTCTTCTCTCAGATACACCATTCCATTGTGGTGTTCCAGGAGGAGTGAGTTGGGATAGAATCCCACACTCTTTTAGATGGTCATCAAACTCTAGGCTTAAATATTCACCGCCTCGATCTGATCGAAGAGTTTTAATATTCTTACCTAGTAGGTTTTGTACTTCATTCTTAAATTCCTTGAACTTTTCAAAGGATTCAGATTTGTGTTTCATTAAATAGACATAACCATATCTACTGAAATCATCGGTAAATGTGATGAAGTATTGAAAACCTCCTCTGGCTGGTATGTTCAGTGGTCCACATACGTCAGTGTGTATGAGGGCCAAAAGATCATTAGCCCTTTCACCTTTTCCTGTGAATGGGGACTTTGTCATCTTTCCAATTAAACAAGATTTGCATGTATCATATGATTCGTAATCAAAAGAGTCCAATAGTCCATCTTTATGGAGTTTGGAGATGCGTTTCTCATTTATATGGCCTAAGCGACAATGCCAAAGGTAACTTGGATTTAACTCGTTAGGTTTCATCCTTTTAGTATTAATGTTATAAATTGGCATTTCAAGATCAAGGACATATAATCCATTGTTCATTTGTGCAGTAGCATAGAATATATCATTCAAATAAATAGAGCAACAATTGTTCTTTATTATAAATGAAAAACCAAACTTGTCCAAACAAGAAACGGAAATAATATTCCTGCTAATTGCAGGTACATAATAACAGTTCTCTAACTGAATTATTAAACCACTAGGTAAAATCAAAACATAAGTTCCTACGGCTAAAGCAGCAACCTTTGCTCCATTTCCAACTCGTAGGTCGACTTCACCTTTTTCCAAATCTCTACTCCTTTTTAGTCCCTGTACATTGGTACAAATTTGAGAACCACATCCAGTATCTAATACCCATGATGCAGAAGTAGATAAATTTATTTCTATAACAAAATACCTGAAGTCAGAGTCACCACTCCATTTTTCTTATCTTCCAGGTACTTTGGGCAGTTTCTCTTCCAATGTCCGGTCTTACCGCAATAGAAGCAAGTGCTCTCCTTTGCTATACCTCCACTAGGCTTCAAAGCAAGGGTAGTATGTTTGGTTTTGGCAACTTCCTTGCCTTTCCATTTACCAACCTGCTTGGTGGGCCTTTTGTTCTGTTTCTTTCCATTACTGACCATCAGAATGGATTTCCCTTTTGTCTTCAGGTTTTGCTCAGCAGTTTTTAACATGCTTAGCAATTCAGGAAGAGTTTTGTCCATGTCATTCATGTTGAAATTAAGGACAAATTGACCGAAGCTTTCCGGCAACGATTGCAGGATCAAATTAGTCGCAAGCTCCTTTTTTAGGGCAAATCCCAATCTTTCAAGATTCTCCACATACCCAATCATCTTGAGTACATGGGGACCTACTGGGATTCCCTCAGAAATCTTGGCTTGAAAAAGGGCTTTTGAAACTTCAAACCTTTCATGCCTTGCCTACTCTTGATAGAGCATTTTCAGATGTTCGATCATATCGAACGCTGCCATGTTTTCATGTTGCTTTTGCAATTCAGAATTCATGGTAGCCAGCATGAGGCAAGCAGTTTCATTGGCATCATCGACATGCTTCTTATAAGCATCTCTTTCAGCCTTAGGAGCAGAACTAGGAGGTTCCTCATCAGGAACAGGTGTCTCTAAGACATACAGCTTTTTGTCATGTTTGAGGACAATCCTCAGATTTCGGTACCAATCCAGAAAATTTGTCCCAGACAATTTTTCTTTATCCAGGATTGTTCGCAAAATGTTATTAGATGTGTTTGTTGTCATGGTAATCTACAAATGGAATGGAAAAATATAAGTATCATAACATATTCAATTAGGCCTTTAATTAAATATGCTCCGACTATTTTACTCAAACCAAATGACCCTCATCATTTGATTCGGAAAATCCCGTTGGAAGATTTTCTAGTGGATCGAGATCCATATTTCACTTTGTTTTAAGTCAACGTTAGGCTGATTACACAAAACTTAGCTATTTAGGTAGGAACTCCTTCCAATTGTATCCAATACAATTCTCGAATATTTTAGTTGCGTGAATAACTCCTTATTCCAATCCATCATATGGACTATTCCCAACTCTTGCTTCTAAACGCATATAATCTTATTATATTTTGTTTAGTTAAGTTTGACCCATTATTTTATAAATTGGATATTACAATTATCCCATCGCACCTTACTAATATAGAACATGCACCTCGCGTTAGGCGAAACCTACAATATTCGATACTAGTCTTGATGAGTTCTAGAACTTGGAAAGCAAAAACTTAATATTTTGTTTTGAGGGATTTTTAATTAGTTTGATCTCACCGGCTTATTGATCATATAAATCGTTCCTCACACATGCATACAATATATATCAACATACATACATACAAATGAAACAGTTATGGCCCCTAGCGCAATTGTTCTCCCAAGCCAATGAGAGAACTTAAGCTAAACCTAATAACGATCTTCACTTCTCCAAGCAAGATCTCCAAGGTTGTCCTTCTTTGTTTTGTAGTCTTCTCTTTCTTTATAATAATACATTACATAAAGGAAACTCGTTTTACATACGAGGGAGTAAGATGAGAAAAGAAGTTACATGATGAGAATAGGAGAGAGGCACGACACGCAGGTCGTATTTATAAAATTCAAAACAAAGAAAATTAAACTAAGGCCATAACTGATCACCACAAGAAAAATAATAAACAAATTTTATTATTATTAATTTAAATCCTGTTAATTAAATAAATCAAATTAAATTTTTGGCAAAATAATAATAAACACTTTTATTATTACTGCAGACATCATTGACGCAACCCTTGCGCCGTCCAATATCCATGACGCCCGTCACAACTCCAATGACGACCGTCACAAGTTTTGTACCTATGACGATCGTCACACATCACATGCCGACCGTCACACATTCATAATGCATGACCTAAAGCTTGATGCAACATTTGCGCCGTCATACTGCCTGTGACGACCGTCACTGTTTCCATGGCGACCGTCACGCTTGCCATGACGACCGTCACGCTAACGAAAATGGAAACTGTCACGCTAATAGAACGCGTGACTTTTGATCGTAAACCTCTTTGACGGCGCAACCCTTGTACCGTCATAAACCTTGATGCAACAATTTCATACCATCAAAACACCATGATCAATAATTCAGTATGATTGATCCGTATGCTATCGCTTCACCATACTAAAGTCGGATTCCAAAGCAGATAACCACAGATCGCTCAATCGAATGATAATCATTACATGATTTGAACTAACGAAATAAAATAGTATATCCAATATACCATAATTGCATCAAAGTTAATCATATCGCATATGAATTAGATCGATCATATATGTGTAACTTATGGACGATTGACATATCGCTGCTTCACCATACTATTGTCGGATTCCGAAACATAGTCAATATCAATCATCCAAACCGTACACAATTTGATGCCAAAAATTCAATATCTGGATTTGATTTAATTTTTACGTGTTTTAATCCAATTAAAACAAAAAAGACAGAAAATAAACAATTACCAGACTCATGGTTTTGTAAGTGGCTTTGATACCACTGAAGGGAAATTTGCGATCTAAACGCAGCGGAAAACAAAAATTTCCCTTTAGAGATCCTTACGAAAGATCATGATCTGTGATAGAAAGGTTACCTTTTATGGCGATGAAACCTTTGATTCCAAATCTATGGATGATCACGAGCGTTGTACGATGAACAGCGCCTCTACTCAGTCCACACGAACAGCTTCCTTCAGTCACAGTGCTAGCTGATTACGATTGAAGGTTTTGAGTGAGGGAGAGGAAAAATAGAATACGGCCAGGGTTTCAACAACAACTACCTTGAGCTTCTGCACAAGGGTTCTATTTATAGAACTACTTGTGTGGGCTACAAGCTAAAAAGCCCAACTCAATAATTATATTATTATAATAACTTTTATTATAATAAATATAATTATATTATTATAATAATTATTATCATAATAAATATAATTTTTTTATTATTATTATATTTTATAACTATTATAAATATAATAATAACTATTATTATATTACATGGTACCTTACCATATTCCGTATTCCATTCAAGTGCACCGTACCTTACGGTGTTCCTAATTTACTCTATCTCTTCTCTAACTGTCCTTATGTGTGTGACCCTGTAGGATTTCGTGACGTTGGCAATTATATTAAATCATGTATTTAACATAATAAAGAGTGAGCGGTATCTAGCAACACATCACTGCTACCCAAGTCACAAAATTGTCATGTGATCTGACAAAACCTTTTGTGATAGTACTTGTGTGTACAATTACCCTTTTGCCCCTATGTCTATATTGAACACAAGGCATATACCGTGTCATCCTTGTCCAGTTCAATATTGGGCCCTTAGACATTTATCATGTTATGCAGGATGGGCAAATTCCATCTAGGCTACTCATGTCCCTCAACATGCTTTGTGAAGTACCCATCAACTGTCTTTATGATCATCCAGTTACGGACAATGTTTAATCAGTAATAAAGTACTTGACTCTACATCTAGGGTACATAGTAGTTTCAGGTCGAAGGGTGGTATACACCACTATCACCATGAGAGTAACTTATGACACTTTGCATAACATTCTATGTAGTACTCTCATAGTGGGTCAATCCAGTATAAATATTACTCCTAATATTCATACCTATGTCAAGACTTGATAACTCCTTATCCATGATCCATGAGAAGTGATCATCAGTATATCTACATAATAGTCTTAATGCTTTAAGGCTATGCCATTTCACATTAAAGCTCGACTATGGATGCTTTAAGAATAGTGTCCTTATGTTTAATGGAATCTCATGATTAAGTCATACTTAATGTTTCATTAAACGAACTAGCTATTCTAGGGACTTTATCATTTTGGAAAAACAAACATAATAAAGAAATTCCTTTTATTATTAATAAATAATTCGATACAAGTACCAAAAGTATTGGCCTCTAGGGCTTACACCAACACAAGTGGGTCGAAGCAGCTTCGTACGCCAATGTAACCCGACAAGTCGTGATTCGCTTTATCAAAAACAATATCATCTGCCGTTATGGTATTCCCAGCCAGATCATTACGGATAATGGCTCTAACTTGAACAACAAGATGATGAAGGAGTTGTGTGCTGAGTTCAAGATCGAACATCATAACTCATCTCCCTACCGACCCAAGATGAACGGAGCGGTAGAAGCGGCTAACAAGAATATCAAGAAGATTGTTCAGAAGATGGTTATAACCTACAAAGACTGGCACGAGATGCTACCCTTTGCTTTCTACGGTTATCGCACATTTGTCTGCACTTCAACAGGAACTACCCCTTTCTCTCTAGTATATGGCATGGAAGCAGTTCTCCCCATAGAAGTAGAGATCCCATCAATCCGGGTATTGATGGAAGCTAAGCTTACAGAAGCAGAATGGTGTCAAAGTCGACACAACGAACTGAATCTAATCGAAGAAAAATGAATGACGGCACTATGCCATGGTCAGTTGTGTCAGCAAAGGATGAAGAAGGCGTTTGACAAAAAGGTCCGTCCCCGTGTCTTCAGAAAAGGAGACCTTGTGCTCAAGAAGATACAATCATTTCTCACTGATTCTCGAGGCAAATGGAACCCAAACTATGACGGCCCCTATGTGGTCAAGAAAGCTTTCTCAGGTGGCGCCTTGAGACTTGCAACCATGGATGGAGAGGAATTTTCCTACCCCATAAATGTTGACGTAGTCAAGAAATACTTCGCCTAAACAAAAAAAAAAGTCTTGGTGGATTGAAAACCCGAAAGGGCGGTCCAGGCAAAAATTAGAGACATAATCAAAAATCATCCCGGTGGATTGGAAACATCACAGTACAATCTAGGCAAAAATTAGGGATAATGGCAAGTAACTATGTCCAACAGAGACAAGTCCCTCAGCAACAGTTACGTCATCCATCAGAAAAAACTCTAGTCAGGGTCATCTTCGACCGAAGCTTAGGATGTCCGGAATTCAAAGTTGGTAGAAGGATATTGGTCGTTATATTTCGATGTAGCCCTTTTCCCTGTAAATTACCATTTTCTAACTTTGTAAATACTCTATGGAATCACGCGTTTGGCTGATTTCCATCCTATCAATAAAATTTGAGCCCTTGTGCTTTTGTTTGCAATTCTTATTTGTTTTAGCTTTACAGAACGACATTTTAATATGATCAACGATTCTTGAAATAAAACAAAAATGAATTTACTTGTTAAACTTTTTCTGCTTTTAAAATAAAGATGGAAATTTCTTTTGACTGTTGAAAATCGAAAGAACATCGACCGCTTTTCCAGAAGTAGGCGAGTTTCAAAGTGCAGAATCAAAGTACTCCTTCTAAACCAGTGCGCCTGAACGAAGGATCAGTTGTGGCAGATGCGAATACTCTGCCTGACATCTTCGGTCGAGTTCTTATCTCCTAAGCCCGATCAACGGTTGTTCCCCCGTAGGGACTACTTCTCCTAAGCAAGGCAGAATTACTACTCTTGGACCAGCGATACTTCTCGTCTCCCACCGTGGTCGAGTATCCATTCATGTTCATCTACTAGTCTGCGTGTTGTGTCAGTTTTGTCAGCATAGACATACATACATCATGCATTATTGATTCACATTCGCATTCATATTGCATCACTACCACTCTAGTCGGTCTTATCCCCTAGTGATAACTGTCCTCTCAGTCGAGTTGTCAGTTTTTCCCTCGTCAGGAAGTGAATCATCTAAGCAATCTCTCTTCAGTTTATCTCTGGACTAGAGACAGTTCTTGGACCACTTTGATAACTTGAACCTCTAAAAAGGCAAGAAAACCTTCAACGAACGTCACTCTTCGCCATTGAAGATGATGTCTTCGCTTTCTCGGATTAAGGAAAATCCTTAGAGAAAGCTTCTCAACTAATGACTTTCGGCAGCATATTGGTTCTTCTCTCCAGAAAGTCAATGTCAACAAAGTCATCGGCACCTCAAAATTGGGGTACATCATATGACATTTCTCTGAGAAGATCTCGAGAAAAGTATGGTGTAATATTCCCCAAGCAAACAGCACTCTCTCAAGAGACTCGCTCTCCCCAGTAGACTCATCAAATGGAATCTCCCCAGGAAAATTCGGCGAGACATTTGAGGAAAACCGCTACGAACAGCGTCCCTTGTCAATCAAGTTTATTGACAAAAGAAACTGAGACCAGTTCTTTGGTGGGAAACCAAGAACGAGGGGAAGTTTATATCAGAAATTGAGACCAGTTCTTTGGTAGGAAACCAAGGACGAGGGGAAGTTTATTTCAAAAGAAACCAAGACCAGATCCTTGGTAGGAAACCAGGATCGAGGGGAAGTTCATATCAGAAACTGAGACCAGATCCTTGGTAGGAAACTAGGATCGAGGGGAAGTTCATATCAGAAACTGAGACTAGTTCTTTGGTAGGAAGTGTCACAAGTGTCAGATATACTCAGACAAAATCCATGTACCGCCAACGCATCTCAAAGTTCTTTCTTCCCCATTGTAGCGAGTCATTTTTAGATGTGGTTGCGAAGCACGATCGCTCTAATACTACAGCTCGATTCATTTTTTATCTTATTGAAGCTGATGAAGGAAGGGAAATAGATGTCTCCAACTAACCCTGCTTTCATACTGAGGTTAAACAGTCAAAACTGTTGGTTTACAGATGCTACAAAGATTCGGGGTCTCTCTTAGGTTATTTTTTCGGAAAGGGGTGTTTTAGGCTATCGGTTGAGATGTTAGGACGGATATATATATATATGAAAGTATGGGATTTTTGTTTTTTGTTTAGTGTGCTCGCTAAGATTTTTCTTTCAATCTTATGCCTACGTATTCCCGTTTACCGAAACAAGGAAATTAGAGCGGTCGTAGTTCCTCCTATTCTATGGGAGGAAAAGAGGTTGTTTTGGTGTCTTGTTCAAAGCCCAAGACGTGAAGCTAAAGAGTCTATTTGTATCTTGTTCAAAGCCCAAGATATGAAGCTAAAAGAGTTTGACTTTAGAGAGAATTTGTCATCTCTAAAGAGGGGTTTGTATGTCACAACTGTTTATAAAGGAGAATTACTTTAACCGGGATTTGTGAATCCGACAATGCCATAATTTCCTTTATAGGGGACTTCCAACCTGAAGGAGAATACTTTAACTCAGTTTAGAGCAATGATATCTTTCCTTAGGAATTTCTCATGCTAAAAGAGGGATAGTGGCATGGATATAGATGATCTAGAGGCTTGCCGCCTACAGCGATTAGATGAAGGGGAAGGAGCTGTTGATGTTTGTGTACTGTGAACGAGGCACAGCTTTGATGCTAAAAGGTTGATTGGATCGACCTGTGGTTTTCTTATACAAAGCCTAAGAGGAGGCTAATATGTGTCTCGTACAAAGCCCGAGAGAGAGGCTAAAAGGTTTTGACTCAACGAGGGAATCTTTTGGTATCTCGTATAAAGCCCGAGATGGAGGCTATTTGACTCAACAAGAGAGTTTTTTGTATCTCGTACGAAGCCCGAGATGGAGGCTAAAATTGTTAGCTCCGCTAGGGAGAATCATTGTACAAAGCCCAAGAGGAGGCTATTGTGACTGTTTTAGTTGAGTGACAGGTCTAGTATGCTGATTTAAAGAGAAAATCAGTTCATATATGAGTAATGTTTGCACTCAGGGATTTTGATTCGAGGATCAGGGTTATTTCCTGTTCTTTAAGGAAATGGGAAAACCAAGGGTATTGAGACTGTCCGAGTCTACGGGTTTCATCTCCTAGTTTTGGAAGGAGCTTGAGAATGTCTTTGAGACTCAAGGAAATTAGACTGTCCAAGTCTAGAGTTTCATCTTTTGTACTATGCTTTAAGAAACAGTAGTAGACTCTTGGAAAGACTGTTCTATTAAGATGACTGAATTCTGTTCCTATACCTTTAGGAGGTCGACGGGACAATTTGTACGAAGCCCAAGAGGAGGCTGAAAATTTTTAAGAAGCCGAGGGACAATTTTTACTAAGCCCAAGAGGAGGCTATCATTCCCGGAGGAAGAAATCATTTATACGAAGCCTAAGAGGAGGGTGTGAATACTTCTAAGAAGCCGACGGGTCCTTGTACAACGCCCAAGAGGAGGTGGGGATGCTTTTAGGAAGCCTGTGGGTCCCCAAACCCCGAAAAGTTCAAGACAGGCTATTCACAAAGAATAGATCAAGCCAAGAAAGTTCGAGAATTCGGAAGAAACTCAAGAGATGCCATTCACAGAGAAAAGATCATCTCTGGGGAGTAGAGTTTCTTGACAAGTGCTTTTAAGAAGCCTGTGGGTTCCCAAACCCCGAGAAGTTCAAGACAGGTTATTCACAAAGAATAGATCAAGCCAGGAAAGTTCGAGAATTTGGAAGAAACTCAAGAGATGCCATTCACGGAGAAAAGATCATCTCTGGGGAGTAGAGTTTCTTGACAAGTGCTTTTAAGAAGCCTGTGGGTCCCAGAACCCCGAGAAGTTCAAGACAGGTTATTCACAAAGAATAGATCAAGCCAGGAAAGTTCGAGAATTTGGAAGAAACTCAAGAGATGCAATTCCCAGAGAAGAGATCATCTCTGGGGAATAGAGTTTCTTTGACAACTTCTACGAGTGACAGTCTATGAAAGGGTTCACTGAGAATGCTGCCTTTCATGTCTCCATATTATTTAACCCCAAGAGGAGGGAAGACTGTGTCTGGTAATCCTATGGGGATCTAGTTTTGACTATTTAAGAGTGATCAACGGGCTTAATGCTAGACGTAGTTGCCGGGGAAACTCTAAATATCAATACTAGTATTACACTGTTGATATGAGTTTATGAAAGAAGACTTATAGTGAAACAGCCCCACAATATAGTTATATGTATATGAAAACGGTAAATGAAAGCGGATAAACACTTACTCGGTTGTAGAGCTTCCATGTTGTTTGGTTAGTTGTTCAATAAAGAAAGATTGAAAACAACAGTATATTTCAAAATCAAAGGAAAAAGTGCTTTGAAAAAAGAAAGATTTGGGGCTTACAGCTCAAGGAGAGGCCCAGGGTTTTATCAGTGATCGCACTGTTGAATTTGTACAGAGGGACTTATACAAGTGACTGAGGCCCAAAAAAAGGTTTTCTGTACAAAGGGATTGGGTCTTACACTCTATCAAGAGGCCCAAAAGGTTTAAAGAAAATAGTGGGGCTTATAACACGAGGGTAGGCCCAGATGATTTTTCGTTTAAAATGGCGATCGCGCCGAGATTTTCTTTTAACGCGAAGGGGCTTATACAATATCTGAGGCCCAAATTTGTTTTTGGTTAAAATGGCATTGGGTCTTACACTCTATTAGAGGCCCAAAAGTTTTGAATGGGTCTTATAGCTCGAGGAGAGGCCCAAAGTTTGTTTTTCAATAGATGATGATCGTGTCGAACTTTTTGAAATACAACGGGACTTATACAATAAGTGAGGCCCAAAAATAGGTTGTATTTACAAAGGGTTGGGCCTTACACTCTATTAGAGCCCAAAGTGTTTTGAAAATGATTTATGAGGGTTGAATTAATCAAAACCCTAATTTGTATTCAAAAATGTGTTTTAATTGAATAAAAATTCAATTAAAATGATCAAAATTATTTAACACATGGAAAACAAATTGTGATCTTGGATTAAAGCTTCAAAAATTAAGTATTGACCTGCAAAATAATTAGAAGTCATTAAAAGTTGCAAAATCAAGGTGGAAAAAATATTCAAAATGTCAAAAACAATTAAAATATTAATTCTTTGCAAAAATATCAATTATATGAAATAAATAATATTTTTGGGATTTTTTCGGAAAATAAAATATTTTAACATTTTTGTGAGTTATTAAAAAAAGAATCAACTCAAAATCATTAAAACTCAGAGAGAAATTAATTTTTGAATCAATTAAATAAAATCACAAAATTCAAATATTTGAATTTGTGAAAAATGGCGCTAAGAACAGCTGAAGAACACGCACGTTTTTCAGTTTTACCCAGATTTGCATTTTCTATCCAATCTCACTGGATACTTGATCATATCATGCAATCCACATACCAATCAACTCGTTTCAACCTCACGATCATGTCTATGGCAATTAATTTCATTTAAACTAAGCATAAAACAAGAAATCACGAAAAATCCTCAAGAACCCTAAATTCTGCATGAAGGCTGGGATTTTTGATACACGATTCAAACAAAACAATTACTTGTGGGGAAACATTCCATACATGATTATGAACATTTGGCAAAAGTATTGTGCGAGGAAATATGCATAGATTGAGAGATGACCAAGTTTAGGCTTACCTCTAGGTCGTGACAGCAAGAGCAAATTGATTTTTGAGTAGGAGGTGTTACAGATGAATTGTGATGATCTGAACAGCTTCCCTACACCCTATGGAGTGTGTTTGAATGCTTAGACTTGATGGAAATTGGCTGGATCACTTCATGGCATCTTAACTGCAACTTGGTTAAAACCTTGAGCAATTGACTGGTGATTCTGAGAAATCAGTGTTCCAGGTGTTGTTTAAGTGTTTGATCAGCTCACATATGATGTATATGAGGTGTGTGTGTGATTGGTTTGAGTGGAATTGCTCTCTAATGAAAAACCCGATAGTGACTTGCTAAGAAAGGCATTTTTGAGAGTGAGAAGTGGATTTTGAGAAAAGCAAGTGTTGTAGGCCTTTGGTGTACTTAAACTGATCACAATTGAGCTCTATTTATAGTAGAGCAAGTTTGTTTTGCAAGGAATAGTGAATGGCAACTGCTGAGTAGGTTTGGCCAATGTTGGCAAATGAAAATCCAAGTCTCCTCTAGCCATTGACTAGAGGTTAGGGCACAGGCTGCTGGTCCCCTTGGTCTTGGATAAGTCTTGACTGAATTCAGTTGCTAATGGCTCAGTCCATGCCACCTTGATGCTTCCATTGAATGCTCCAATCCAAAATTGGAGTCTTGTCCCTATTTTGGGCAATTCTA
Organism: Lathyrus tuberosus; assembly: GCA_022829125.1. Taxonomy (NCBI): domain Eukaryota; kingdom Viridiplantae; phylum Streptophyta; class Magnoliopsida; order Fabales; family Fabaceae; genus Lathyrus; species Lathyrus tuberosus. The sequence continues at coordinate 3,620,856 of JALAZF010000233.1, forward strand.
GGTTTAGCATGCTATTTCTTGTTCCAAGGACTTTGGAGGCTTGGCTCAGTGGTTGTCCCCTTTAGATTCAATCCTCTGATGTGTCCAAGGTGATGACAAGGCTTGGAATTGGCTGATTTTGGCAAATCGACCAAAAGTGCAAAAATATGCCTTGCCTTGGCAGATTTCAGCAAGGCAACTTGCCAATGTCATATCTCATGGCTCAAGTTGAATTTGGTGATGTTCTTGGCCATTTTGGAAAACTCTTATATGATACAACAACTGTTTGATCATATTTGGTTTTGATACTCTTTGGATCCAAGTGAAAAATGTCCCTACATTTGAAAAAAAGTAAGGCAAAATCTGACTTAGTGAAATTTTCACTAAGTGTTGGAACAAAGTGACTTTTCTTGATTTTGATCACTCCATAACTCAAAATCCATGAGGAATTTGGACATAGGTCAGTATGAAGCTTTTGTAGAGGGCAATGAGATCTACAAATCAAGCTTTGGATGGAAAAAAATGGCTTTGTGGTTTAGGAGTTATGATCCTCCAAAGTTGGTACCTTTGTCACTTTTTCTCATAACTTAGAAAATTTTCTAAGTTTTTATGGTTACCCCTTTTACAAGTTATCCCATTTTCTTTGATTTTTCTTGATGAATGATGATTCAAATCATACATTAACATCATTTTAGGGTTAAAAATCCATTTTTGTGAAAAATCTCAAAAAGTCAAAGTTGACTTTTGTGCACAGTTGACTTTTTATCCGATGAATTCCAAACTGTGCAATTCTTCAGGAAATCATGTCCTTGACCTAAATCAAACTTGATGGATATGTTCCATGGGTGGTATAGAGTGTATTGAATCATGTATTAGGGCTTGGGAGCATGTCCTGGTCAAAAGTCAAAGTTACAGTTGACTTTTCCCGCGAAACCCTGACTGTGGTTCAGATGAAATTGAAACTTGTTGCTCAAGATTCTTGGATCAATCCATTGTCCCAAATGGATCAATAAGGTATATTAGAGACCCTAAAATCATGTCTTGAGGTCTTGGTTCATGATTTGTCCCAAAAGTCAACTTAGGGGTGAATTAGGTCAAGAAACCCTAATTCCTGATTTTTTATGAATGCATCCCCTGAGGCAAAATTGACTTAATGATTGGGTTTATGAGGTTCCATGGATCATATTTGGTAATGTTTTGGATCTTTGGCTTATGCCCAGATGAAAATTTCCATCGGGAGGCCCTGGTCGACCAAAACCCTAATTTGGTGACACTGGCGATCTTGAGGCTTAATCCACCTAAAAGGGAGCAGCCTTGTGCTTAATCCTTGAAGTGGGAGTCCTCTTGATCCATTGTGGATGTTTGAGAGGTTCAGACAATTTGAAGATCATGTCATTCCTTGATTGATCCTTTGTCTAAAAACTCTGAGAGGGCTGAAAACCCTAAATTTGATTGTAGTGGATGCTCATCCATCTTTGGGGAGACTGATGAGGTATGATGGTTCCTCCATATTGTGATGATGATTTGCACAATGATGGGAAATCTTAGTGGTCAAAATTTGGGGTATGACACCCATGGCCTTTTTCCATATGGGGAATCGACATGATTGGCATAATTGAGCCCAAGGCTTCGAACGGACATCGGTTCATCCTAGTAGCCATTGACTATTTCACCAAGTGGGTCGAAGCAGCATCGTACGCCAATGTAACCCGACAAGTCGTGATCCGCTTTATCAAAAACAATATCATCTGCCGTTATGGTGTTCCCAGCCAGATCATTACGGATAATGGCTCTAACTTGAACAACAAGATGATGAAGAAGATGTGTGCTGAGTTCAAGATCGAACACCATAACTCATCTCCCTACCGAACCAAGATGAATGGAGCGGTAGAAGCGGCTAACAAGAATATCAAGAAGATTGTTCAGAAGATGGTTATAACCTACAAAGACTGGCACGAGATGCTACCCTTTACTCTCCACGGTTATCGCACATCTGTCCGCACTTCAACAGGGACTACCCCTTTCTCTCTAGTATATGGCATAGAAGCAGTTCTCCCCATAGAAGTAGAGATCCCATCAATCTGGGTATTGATGGAAGCTAAGCTTACAGAAGCAGAATGGTGTCAAAGTCGACACAACGAACTGAATCTGATCGAAGAAAAATGGATGACGGCACTAAACCATGGTCAGTTGTATCAACAAAGGATGAAGAAGGCGTTTGATAAAAAGGTCTGACCCCGTGTCTTCAGAAAAGGAGACCTTGTGCTCAAGAAGATACAATCATTTCTCACTGATTCTCGGGGCAAATGGACCCCAAACTATCACGGCCCCTATGTGGTCAAGAAATCTTTCTCAGGTGGCGCCTTGAGACTTGCAACCATGGATGGAGAGGAATTTGCCTACCCCACAAATGTTGACGTAGTCAAGAAATACTTCGCCTAAACTAAAAAAAACGTCTCAGTGGATTGAAAACCCGAAAGGGCGGTTCAGGCAAAAATTAGAGACATAATCAAAAATCATCCTGGTGGATTGGAAACATCACAATACAATCCAGGCAAAAATTAGGGATAATAGCAAGTAACTATGTCCAACAGAGACAAGTCCCTCAGCAACAGTTACGTCGTCCATCAGAAAAAACTCCAGTCAGGGTCATCTTTGACCGAAGCTCAGGATGTCCGGAATTCAAAGTTGGTAGAAGGATATTGGTCGTTATGTTTCGATGTAGCCCTTTTCCCTGTAAATTACCATTTTCTAACTTTAAATACTCTATGGAATCACGCGTTTGGCTGATTTCCATCCTATCAATAAAATTTGAGCCCTTGTGCTTTTGTTTGCAATTCTTATTTGTTTTACCTTTACAGAACGACATTTTAATATGATCAATGATTCTTGAAATAAAACAAAAATGAATTTACTTGTTAAACTTTTTCTGCTTTTAAAATAAAGATGGCAATTTCTTTTGACTGTTGAACATTGAAAGAACATCGACCGCTTTTCCAGAAGTAGGCAAGTTTCAAAGTGCAGAATCAAAGTACTCCTTCTAAACCAGTGCGCCTGAACGAAGGATCAGTTGTGGCAGATGCGAATACTCCGTCTGACATCTTCGGCCGAGTTCTTTTCTCTTAAGCCCGATCAACGGTTGTTCCCCCGTAGGGACTACTTCTCCTAAGCAAGGCGGAATTACAACTCCTGGACCAGCGATACTTTTCGTCTCCCACCGTGGTCGAGTATCCAGTCATGTTCATCTACTAGTTTGTGTGTTGCGTTAGTTTTGTCAGCATAGACATACATACATCATGCATTATTAATTCACATTCGCATTCATATTACATCACTATCACTCTAGTCGGTCTTATCCCCTAGTGATAACAGTCCTCTCAATCGAGTTGTCAGTTTTTCCCTCGTCAGGAAGTGAATCATGTAAGCAAGCTCTCTCCAGTTTATCTCTGGACTAGAGACGGTTCTTGGACCATTTTGATAACTTGAACCTCTGAAAAGATAAGAAAACCTTCAACGAACGTCACTCTTCGCCATTAAAGTTGATGTCTACGCTTTCCCGAATTAAGGAAAATTCCTAGAGAAAAGCTTCTCACCTAAAGACTTTCGGCAGCACATTAGTTCTTCTCTCCAGAAAGTCAATGTCAACAAAGTCATCGGCACCTCAAAATTTGGGTACATCATATGACATTTCTCTGAGTATATCTCGAGAAAAGTATGGTGTAATATTCCCCAAGCAGACAGCAGTTTCTCAAGAGACTCGCTCTCCCCAGTAGACTCATCAAATGGCATCTCCCCAGGAAAATTTGGCGAGAAATTTGAGGAAAACCGCTACGAACAGTGTCCCTTGTCAATCAAGTTTATTGACAAAAGAAACTGAGACAAGTTCTTTGGTAGGAAACCAAGAACGAGGGGAATTTTATATCAGAAACTGAGACCAGTTCTTTGGTAGGAAACCAAGGACGAGGGGAAGTTTATTTCAAAATAAACCAAGACCAGATCCTTGGTAGGAAACCAGGATCGAGGGGAAGTTCATATCAGAAACTGAGACCAGATCCTTGGTAGGAAACCAGGATCAATGGGAAGTTCATATCAGAAACTGAGACCAGTTCTTTGGTAGGAAACCAAGAACGAGGGGAAGTTTATTTCAAAAGAAAACTGAGACCAGTTCCTTGGCTGAAGACCAGGTTCGAGGGGAAGTTTACCTTTTCTAAGCATTATTGCTTAGCAAAAGAAGATTAATGCGCAAACTACCATTCATAGCAAACCATCAAAATTTTAGGTATTCCGATATTTAATCCTCTTGCACCCCGAATTCCCGAATACCTTCGTCATTCACACCTTCGGGTCCAAGAAGATTAACTAGGGGCATCTGTCATACCCCAAATTTTGACCACTAAGATTCCCATCATTGTGCAAATCATCATCACAACATGGATGAATCATCATACCTCATTAGTCTCCCCAAAGATGGGTGAGCATCCACTACAATCAAAATTAGGGTTTCAAGCCCTCTCATAGCTCTTAGGCAAAGGATCAATCAAGGAATGACATGATCTTTAACTTTTCTAACCTCTCAAATATCTACAAAGGATCAAGAGGACTCCCACGTCCAGGATTAAGCACAAGGCTGCTCCCTTCTAGGTGGATTAAGCCTCAAGATCGCCAGTGTCACCAAATTAGGGTTTTGGTCGACCAGGGTCTCCAGTTGGAACTTTTCCTCTGGGCATGAGCCAATGCTTCAAAGCATAACCGAAGATGCTCCACGTAACCTCATGGACCCAATCATCAAGTCAATTTAACCTCAGGGGATGCATTCATCAAAAATCGGGAATTAGGGTTTCTTGACCTAATTCACCCCTAAGTTGACTTTTGGGGCAAAACAGGAGCCAAGACCTCAAGACATGATTTGAGGGTCTCTAATACACCACATGGATCCATTTAGAACAATGGATTGATCCAAGAAGCTTGAGCAACAAGTTTCAATTTCATCTGAACCACAGTTAGGGTTTCGCGGGAAAAGTCAACTGTATCTTTGACTTTTGACCAGGACACGCTCCCAAACCCTAGGACATGATTCAATACACCCTATAACACCTATTAAATCAATCCTTCAAGTTTGATTTAGGTCAAGTACTTGATTTCATAGAGGATCGCATAATTTGGAATTCATCTAATAAAAAGTCAACTGTGCACAAAAGTCAAACTTTGACTTTTTGAGATTTTTCATAATTATGGATTTTTAACCCTAAAATGTTGCTAATGTATGATTGGAATCATCATTCATCAAGAAAAATCAAGAAAAGTGGGATAACTTGTAAAAGGGGTAACCATAAAAAACTTAGAAATTTTCTAAGTTATGGAACAAAGTGGCTAGTGTACCAACTATGAAGGATCATAACTCCTAAACCACAAAGCCATTTTTCCCCATCCAAAGCTGGATTTGTAGCCCTCATGGCCCTCTACAAAAACTTCAACTACCACTCATTCCAATTCCTCATGGATTTTGAGTTATGGAATGATCAAAATGGCTGAAAACATGAAATGTCACTTTTTCCAACACTTAGTGAAATTTTCACTAAATCAGAATCTGCCTTACTTTTTTCCAAATGTAGGGGCATTTTTCACTTGGATCCAAAAAGTATCAAAACCAATTATGATCAAATAGTTGTTGTATAATATAAGGGCTTTTCAAAATGACCAAGAACATCATCAAATTCCACTTGAGCCATGAGATATGACAAGGGTAATATGCCTTTCTGAAAACAGCCAAGGCTAGGCAGAATTTTGCATTTTTGCTCGATTTGGCAAAATCAGCTAATTCCAAGCCTTGTCATCATCTTGGACACATCTGAGGATCAAATTCAAAGGGGACAAACACTGAGCCAAGCCTCCAAAGTCCTTGGACCAAGAAGTAGCATGACAAACCTAGAAATCCCTAAAAGAGGGACAAGACTCCAATTTTGGATTGGAGCATTTAATGGATGCTTAGAGGTGGCATGGACTGAGCTATTTGCAACTGAATTCAGTCAAGAATGATCCAACAACTAGGGAACCAAAGGCCTGCGCTCTAACCTCTAGTCAATGGCTAGAGGAGACTTGGATTCTCATTTGCCAACATTGGCCAAACCTCTGATGTGGTTGCCATTCACTATTGATCCCAAAACAAACTTGCTATACTATAAATAGAGCTCATTTGTGCTCAGTTTGAGTACACCAAAGCCATCAAACAGATGTTTTCCTTAAAATCTCTTTCTCTTGGCAAAAATGCCTTCTTTAGCAAGGTAACTCTGAGTTTTTGAGTTAGAGAGCAATTCCAACCAAACCAATCACACACACACCTCATATATGTCATGTATAAACTGTCCAAACTCTCACAAGTGACCTGTAATCCTTAAATCACAAAGTCACCTCTCAAAACCTCAAAATAGGCCTTTTGTGCATTTTTCAAGCCATGTCTTGATTCAGTCACTTTCCAAACCAGATAAAACCTCAAACACACTCCAAATAACATCCTTGAACTGTCTCAAATGGTTCCCCCCATCTGGAACACCATTTGAGAGAGTTATTATTTTGGCCATTTTAACCCCTTTTGCAATAAAGGGTCAGTTTGTGTTTTTGCAGGTTCCAACTGATTCCACTCACCCTAAAAGCTTCTAAGGGATCATTTGAGAGTGTCTAAAGCATCAAACCATTTATGTAATAAGAGGCTTGACAAATTGCACTAAAACTCCAAAAAACTCAAAAGGAGGTAAGCCTCATGACTTGAACTTTCCAAAATATGCATTGTTTTGAGGTCCATTGATCATGCATCTCTTATATATGTCATATGTGTTGTGTTTGAACCAATTCATCATGTGATTCATGCCTGTACCAAAGTGTAGCATAGAAAATGCAATTTTAGGCCTATTTCATAACCCCTATCGAATTTTGAGGAGGGATCATGATCTGAGAAAAATACCACCACCATTGGATTCCTTGTGAAATTCTAGGCCATACGCATATAAATTTTGTCCCCAAACATGGAGAAATGAGAAAGTTATGGACCTTCCCGTTTCTTGCCAAAACTTGCCTTGTCTTGCCTTGGGCCAGGCCAAAAACAAGGCACGCCTTGTATATTTGTTGGTTCGTTTCAATCAACGGATGTATCACCACCCCAGTGGTAAGGCGCGCGCCCTATAACCTTGAGGTCATGGGTTCAAACCCCACCCATGCCATTTTGTGTTTTTTCACATTTTGCTATTTTTTCCAATGTTTTTATGTTTTATTAATTAATTGGAAAATTAATAACTCCTTCAATTTTAATTATTTTTTATTGGTTCTTTTTGCAAAAAATCACAAAAATGTTAAAATATTTTATTCCACAAAAAAATTAAGTTTATATTAGTTATTTAATATAATTAGTATTTTTGTGAATAAATTCGTTTTTTAATTGTTTTTAAACATTTAAAAGTGAATATTTACTTTGAAAATCAAAACCAAGTGAGTTTTAATTCACCTTGTGATTAAACCTCATTTTTTTTTCAAACTTAAAACCAAAATCACAAGTTGTTTATTCAAACTTATTTGGTATTTTCATCATTTTATTAATTTTCTTTGGATAATTACATTAAAAAATGATGAAATTAGGGTTTTATTGATTTTCACCCTAACAAAACTTTTACAAACACTCATGGGCCTCTAATAGAGTGTAAGACCCAACCCCTCTTTGAAACCAAAAACTTTTGGGCCTCAGTAATTGTATAAGACCCACGGTGTTTTCAAAACTTCGGCGCGATCTTCGCCCGTTTAAAACAAACCTTGGGCCTCTCCTCGAGCTATAAGACCCATTCAAAATCTTTTTGGGCCTCTAATAGAGTGTAAGACCCAATCCCCTTTTAACCAAAACAATTTTGGGCCTCAGATATTGTATAAGTCCCTCTGTGGTAAAAGAAAACCTCGGTGCGATCGCTAGTTGAAAAATCAAACCCTTGGGCCTACCCTCGTGTTATAAGCCCCATTTCTTTTCTTTAAAACTCTTTGGGCCTCTTGAGAGAGTGTAAGACCCATTCTCTTTGTACAGAAAACCTTTGCTGGGCCTCAGTCACTTGTATAAGTCCCTCTGTACAAATTCAAAACAACAGTGCGATCACTGATAAAACCCTGGGCCTCTCCTTGAGCTGTAAGCCCCAATTTTCCTTTCAAATCACTTTCTCCTATGATTATGTAATATACTGTTATTTCCAACTTTTCTTTGTTGAACAACTAACAATACAGCATGGAAGCTCTACAACCGAGTAAGTGTTTACCCGCTTTCATATGTATATAATTGTACTGTGTGGCTGTCTCATTGTAAGTCTTCTTTCATAAACTCATATCAACTGTGTAATAATAGTATAGATATTTAGAGTTTTCCCAGCAACTACGTCTAGAACTAGACAAAACCTCGCCTCCTTACATCAACATTAGATAACTAGATCTAAGGAATTTCCCCGTGAACAGTTCATATACAAAAGGACATTGTCCCATGTGAAACCCCTTCTGGAACTGTTCATCAGCCTCCTCTTGGGCTTAGTGCAAGGACCCTCAAGCTTCTTAAAAGCATCCCCGCCTCCTCTTGGGCGTTTTACAAGGACACGTCGGCTTCTTAGAAGTTTTCACAGCCTCCTCTTAGGCTTCGTATAATGATTCTTCCTCCAGGAAGATAGCCTCCTCTTGGGCTTCATACAAATTGTCCCTCGGCTTCTTAAAAGTTTCCAGCCTCTTCTTGGGCTTCGTATAAATTGTCCCAACGACCTCCTAGAGGTATAGGAACAGAAATTAGTCATCTCAATAGAACAGTCTTTCAAGAGTCTAGATCTCACTACTACTGTTTCTTAAGCATAGTACAAAAGATAGAACTCGTAGACTCGGACAATCTAAAGCTCCTTTGGATTCCCAGTTTTCTTAGAGAACAGGAAATAATCCTCACCCACAGACCAAATCTATGAGTATAACATTACTCATATAACAACTGATTTTCTCTTTTATCCAACATACTGGTCACTCAAACTGAAACAGTTACCCCAGCCTCCTCTTGGACTTTGTACAAATGATTCTCCCCAGCGGAGCTAACCTTTTTCACACTCTCTTGTTGAGTATAAAGAACTCTCTTGTTGAGTCAAACACTTTTATCCTTCATCTCGGGCTTCGTACGAGATACCAAATCACTCTCTTGTTGAGTATAAAAGACTCTCTTGTTGAGTCAAACACTTTTAGCCTTCATCTCGGGCTTCGTACGAGATACAAAAACACTTTCTTGTTGAGTATAAAAAGACTATCTGGTTGAGTCACCCATCCTTTAGCCTCCATCTCGGGCTTCGTACGAGATACAAAAAGACTCTCTTGCTGAGCCATCCAACTTCCTTTAGCCTCCGTCTTGGGCATCGTACAAGACACAAAACACTCTCTTGTTGAGTGTAAAAGATTCTCTTGTTGAATCACTCCTTTAGCCTCCATCTCGGGCTTCGTACGAGATACAAAAACACTCTCTTGTTGAGTATAAAAGACTCTCTTGTTGAGTCACACACCTTTAGCCCCCATCTAGGGCTTCGTACGAGATACAAATCACTCTCTTGTTGAGTATAAAAGACTCTCTTGTTGAGTCAAACCCTTTTAGCATCAATCTTGGGCTTTGTACAAGACAAAAAGAACATTTTTCCCCAGAAAAGTCAACCATTAGCCTCCTCTTAGGCTTTGTATAAGGAAACCCCGTTTGAGACAATCAACCTTTTAGCATCAAATCATTCTTTGGTCGCAACATACAAACATCAACAACTCCTTTTCCCCCATCTAATTGCTGTAAGCGGCAAGCCTCTGGATTATTTACATCCACGCCACTGTCCCTCTTTTAGCAGGAGAAATTCCTAAGGAAAGATGGCATTACTCTAAACTGGGTTAAAGTCTTCTCCTTCAGGTTAAAAAACCCCTATAAAGGAAATTATGGCATTGCCGGATTCACATGTCCAGTTAAAGTAATTCTCCTTTATAACCAGTCACCCAACTGTTGTGATGAACAGACCCCTTTAGAGATGACAAATTCTCTCTAAAGGTGAAACCCTTTAGCTTCACATCTTGGGCTTTAATCAATATACAAATAGACCCTTCAGCTTCACATCTTGGGCTTTGAACAAGATACAAATCATTTTTAGCTTCACGTCTTGGGCTTTGAACAAGACACCAAAACACCACGATCGCTCTGATTTCCCTGTTTCGGTAAACGGGAATACGTAGGCATAAGATTGAAAGAAAAATCTTAGCGAGTACACTAATCAAAAACCCAAAATCCCGTACCTTCACACATCAATCGAAAAGTATCAGTCCTAACGTCCTACCCATAACCCAGACACCGTTTTCAACAAAATAACCCCAAAGGGCGAACCCCCCTATTTTTGATAGCATCTGTAAATCAACAGTTTTGACTGTTTAACCTCAGTTTTCAAGCAGGGTTAATTGGAGACATCTATTTCCCTTCCTTCATCAGCTTTAATAGGATAAAAAAATGAATCAAACTATGGTACCCAAGCCATAGTGATTCGAAACCACAAAAATTGCGCTACACTCCCCATAGAAGTAGAGATCCCATCAATCCGGGTATTGATGGAAGATAAGCTAACAGAATCTGAATGGTGTCAAAATTGACACGATGAACTGAATATGATCGAAGAAAAATGAATAACGGCAATATGCCATGGTCAGTTGTATCAACAAAGGATGAAGAAGGCATTTGACAAAAAGGTCTGACCTCGCGTCTTTAGGAAAGGAGACCTTGTGCTCAAAAAGATACAATCATTTCTCACTGATTCCCGGGGCAAATGGACTCTGAATTATGACGGCCCCTATGTGGTCAAGAAAGCTTTCTCAAGCGGCACCTTGAGACTCGCAACCACAGATGGAGAGGAATTTCCCTATCCCACGAATGTTGACGTAGTCAAGAAATACTTCGCCTAAAAAAACGTCTCGGTGGATTGAAAACCCGAAAGGGCGGTCCAGGAAAAAATTAGAGACACAAGCAAAAATCATCCCGGTGGGTTGGAAATCTCAAAGTATAATCCAGGCAAAAATTAGGGATTAATGGCAAGTAACTACGTCTGATCAGTTCAACTCCTCAGTAGTAATGCCATCCATCAGAAGAAAAACTCCAGTCAAGGTCATCTTCGACGGAAGCTCGGGATGTCCAGAATTCGAAGTTGGTAGAAGGATAATGGTCGTTATGTTTCAATGTCTTTTCCCTTAAATTACCATTTTCTAAACTTTGTAAATATTCCATGGAATCACGCGTTTGGCTGATTTCCATCCTATCAATAAAATTTGAGCCCTGGTGCTTTGTTTATAATTCTCATTTGTTTTAGCTTTATAGAACGACATTTTAACATGATCAACGATTCTTGAAATAAAACAAAAATGAATTTACTTGTTAAAACTTTTTCTGCTTTTAAAATAAAGATGGCAATTCTTTTGACTATTAAACGTCAAAAGAACATCGATCGCTTCTCCATAAGTAATCGAGCTTTAAAGTGCAGAATCAAAGTACTCATTCTTAGCCAATACACCTGAATGAAGGATCAACTATGTCAGAGACCAGGTTTCGTCTGACACCCTCGGCAGAGTTTTCATCTCCTAAGCCCGACCAACGTAGCTCCCAACAGGGACTATCCCTCCTAAGCAAGGCAGAATTGCTATTTTCTGAACCAGCGATACTTTTCATCTCCCGCTGTGGCCGAGTATCCAGTGGTGTTCATCCATTAGTCTGTATGTCGCGTCAGTTTTGTAGCATATACATACATACATCATGCATTATTGATTTACATTCATATTCATATTGCATCACTATCACTCTAGTCGGTCTTGTCCCCTAGTGATAAAAGTCCTCTCAATCGAGTTGTCAGCTCTTTCCTCGTCAAGAAATGTTGCGTCTGAACAACCTTTCCTCCAGTTTATTTCTGGATTGAAGTTGGTCCCTCAACCACTTTGATAACTTGAACCTCTGAAAGGCCAGAGAACATTCGGCCAACGTCACTCTTCGCCATTGAAGATGATATCTTCGCTTTCCCGGATTAAGGAAAATCCCCGGAGAAATCCTCTTAATCAGAGATTCGGCAGTACGGTAGTTTTTCTCTGAAAAAAATCCGCTGACGAAAAGGTCATCAGCGCCTCAAAATTGGATCACATCATATGGCATTTCTCCAAGAAGATCCCGAGAAAAGTATGATGTAACACCCCCAAGCGACAGCAGTCTCTCAAGAGACCTGCTTTCCCCAATAGAGCCGACAAATGGCGTCTCCAACAGAGAAGTTTGTACACCTCTACAACTCAGACGACTAGGTTCCCCAGCAACTCTGACATCAAATCTTTTTCCATCAAATGGCATCACCCCAGGAAAATTCGGCGAGAAGTTTGAGGAAAACCGCTACGAACAACCTCCCTTGTCAAGAAGTTTATTGAAAAAAGAAACTGAGACCAGTTCCTTGGTAGGAAAGCAGGATCGAGGGGAGGTTTGTTTCAGAAACTGAGACCAGTTCCTTGGTAGGAAACCAGGATCGAGGGGAAGTTTATTTCAAAAATTGAGACCAGTTCCTTGGTAGGAAACCAAGATCGAGGGGAGGTTTATTTCAGAAACTAAGACCAGTTCCTTGGTAGGAAACCAGGATCGAGGGGAAGTTTATCTCAGAAACTGAGACCAGTTCCTTTTTAGGAAACCTAGATCGAGGGGAGGTTTATTTTCGAAACTGAGACCAGTTCCTTGGTAGGAAACCAGGATCGAGGGGAAGTTTATGTCAGCAACTATGACCAGTTCCTTGGTAGGAAACCAGGATCGATGGGAAGTTCATTTCAGAAACTAAGACCAGTTCCTCGGTAGGAAACCAGTATCGAGGGGAAGTTTTTACCTTTTCTAAGTATCATTGCTTAGCAAAAGAAGATGGATGAGCAAGCTGCCATTCATAACCACCATCAAAATTTCAGGTATTTTGATATTTAATCCTCTTGCACCCCGAATGCCTGAATACCTTCGCCATTCACACCTTCGGGTCCAAGAAGATTAAATAGGGGCATCTGTCATACCCCAAATTTTGACCACTAAGATTCCCCATCATTGTACAAATCATCATCACAATATGGATGGACCATCATACCTCATTAGTCTCCCCAAAGATGGGTGAGCATCCACTACAATCAAATTTAGGGTTTCAAGCCCTCTCAGAGCTCTTAGACAAAGGATCAATCAAGGAATGACATGATCTTCAATTTGTCTAAACCTCTCAAATATCCACAATGGATCAAGAGGACTCCCACCTCAAGAATCAAGCACAATGTTGCAGCATTCCAAGTGGATTAAGCCTCAAGATCGCCAGTGTCACCAAATTAGGGTTTTAGTCGACTGGGGCCTCCAGATGGAAGTTTTCCTATAGGAATGAGCCAAAGGCTTCAAATCACAACCTAAGATGCTCCAAGGGACATCATGAACCCAATCATCAAGTCAATTTTACCTCAGGGGATGCATTCATAAAAAATCAGGAATTAGGATTTCTTGACCTAATTCACCCCTAAGTTGACTTTTGGGACAAAACATGATCCAAGACCTCAAGAGAGGATTTGAGGGTCTCTAACACACTACATTGATCCATTTGCAACAATGGATTGATCCAAGAAGCTTGATCAACAAGTTTCAAATTCATCAGAACCACAATTAGGGTTTTAAGGGAAAAGTCAACGGTGCCTTTGACTTTTGACCCAGGCATGCTCCCAAACCTTGGAACATGATTCAATACACTCTATAACACCTATGAAATCTTCCATCAAGTTTGATTTAGGTCAAGGACTTGATTTCAAAGAGGATCGCACAGTTTGGAGTTCATTGGACAAAAAGTCAACTGTGCAAAAAAGTCAACTTTGACTTTTTGAGATTTTTCACAATTATGGTTCTTTGACCCTAAAATGATGTTAATATGTGATTGGGATCATCATTCATCAAGAAAAGTGGGATAACTTGTAAAAGGGGTAACCATAAAAAACTTAGAAATTTTCTAAGTTATGGAACAAAGTGGCTAGGGTACCAACTTCCAAGGATCATAACTTGAGATCCAAGCAACCATTTGGGCTGATACAAAGATGTATTTGTAGCTCTCATGGCATACTTTAAAAGTGTCAACTACACCTCATTCCAATTCATCATAGATTTTGAGTTATGGTTGGATCAAAATGGCTGAAAACATTAAATGCCACTTTTTCCAACACTTAGTGAAATTTTCACTAATTCAGAATCTGTCTTGTTTTTTTTTCAAAAGTAGGGGGTTTTTCACTTGGATCCAAAAAGTATCAAGACAAAATATGATCACACATGTGTTGTATCATATAAGATCTTTCCAAAATGGCCAAGAACTCCATGAAACTCCACTTAAGCCATGAGATATGACAATGACAATGTGCCTTGCTGCAAACTGTCATGGCAAGGAAGATTTGTGTATTTTGCTTGATTTTAGCAAATTTTACAAATGACAAACAAGTTTATCCATCTGAACACCTCAGGGGGAGACCAAGGAGGGACAAACACTGATACATCAGCCTCCCAAGTCCTTGGAACCAAATGTAGCATGTCAAACCTAGAAATGCCTAAAAGAGGGACAAGACTCCAATTTTGGTTTGGAGCATTTAATAGATGCACCAAGGTGGCATAGACTGAGCCCTTTCCAACTGAATTCAGTCAAGACTTATCCAAGAACTAGGGAACCAACAGCATGTGCTCTAACCTCTAGTCAATGGCTAGAGGAGACTTGGATTCCTATTGATCAACATTTGCCAAACTTCTACAGCAGTTGCCATTCACTATTGCTTGAAAAACAAACTTGATCTACTATAAATAGAGCTCATTTGTGCTCAGTTTGAGTACACCAAAGCCATCAAACATATGATTTCCTCAAAATCTCTTCCTTCACTCCAAAATTGCCTTCCAAAGTAAGTCACTATCGGGTTTTGAGTTTGAGAGCAATTTCAACCAAACCAATCACACACACACCTCATAAATATCATATAGAAGTGATCCAAACACTTAAACAACATATGGTACACTGATTTCTCAAAATCACCATCCAACTGCTCAAGCTTTTAGCAGACTTGCAGTTGGGGTACCATCTTCAGTTCTAACTTGTTTCAAACCACTCCAAGCATTCAGACACATCACTTGGCACCTAAGGAAGCTGTGCAAATCATTGGAACCGGCTTGCAACACCTCTAACACAAAACACGATCACCAGCTGCAAGAGGTAAGCCTGAGCTCTTCTAACTCTATGATCCATACATTTTTTACTGCACAATAATTTGGCCATATGTTCATAATCATGCATAGTGTGTTTACCCTCAATCAATTACTTTGTTTGAATGGTGTATGGAACTTCTGAGCCTTCATGCAAATTTTAGAGTTCTTGAGGTTTCTCTTTGATTTCTTATTCCATACTTAAAATAAATGAAATTAAAGACCATAGACATGATCGTGAGGTGAAAACGAGCAGATTGATATGTAGATTGCATGATATCATCAAGTATTCAGTGAGATTGGATAGAAAATGCAAATCTGCAGAAACAGAGGGTGGCGCGTGTTCTTGGCATGTACTTGGCCCCATTTTTTGAATATTTGAATATTTGAATTTTGTGATTTTATTTAATTGATTCAAAAATTAATTTCTCTCTGAGTTTTAATGATTTTGAGTTGATTCTTTTTTTAATAATTCACAAAAATGCTAAAATATTTTATTTTATCAAAAAATCCTAAAAATATTAATTATTTCATATACTTGATATTTTTACAAAGAATTAATATTTTATTTGTTTTTCAACATTTAAAATGTTTTTTCTCCCTTGATTTTCCAAACTTAATTGATTTCCAATCATTTTGTGGATACAAACATGATTTTTTAAAAATTGATCCATGATCACAATTTGTTTTCACACATGTTTAACAATTTTGATCATTTTAATTGAATTTTTATTCAATTAAAATATATTTTGAAAACAAATTAGGGTTTTGATTAATTCAACCCTCATCAAACTTTTTCAAACTCTTTGGGCCTCTAATAGAGTGTAAGACCCAACCCCTTTGTAAATACACCACCTTTTGGGCCTCAGTCATTGTATAAGTCCCACTGTATTTTCAAAAACAACAGCGTGATCATCGCCTTTTTAACAAAATCAACTGGGCCTCTCCTCGAGCTATAAGTCTCAATTCATTTTTAAAACTCTTTGGGCCTCTAATAGAGTGTAAGACCCAACCCTTTTTTTTAAAAACCAAAATAATTTGGGCCTCAGTGTATTGTATAAGTCCCGATACCGTCAAAAAGTTCGGTACGATCGTCGCCTTTTTAACAAAAATCATTTAGGCCTCTCCTTGAGGTGTAAACCCCACCATATGTACAAAAATAAATTATTGGGCCTATAATAGAGTGCAAGACCCAATCCCCTTTTAACCAAAACCTTTTTGGGCCTCAGACATTGTATAAGTCCCTCTGCGTTAAAAGAAAAACCTCGGCGCGATCGCCGTTGCCAAACAAATCATCTGGGCCTCCCCTCGTGTTGTAAGCCCCATTTCTTTCCTTTTCAAAATCTTTGGGCCTCTAATAGAGTGTAAGACCCATCCCCTTGTACATAAAAACCTTTTGGGCCTCACATATTGTATAAGTCCCTCTATACAAACAACGGTGCAATCATCGTTAAAACTTGGGCCTCTCCTTGAGCTGTAAGCCCCAGCAATCTTTTCAAGCACTTTCTCCTTTGATTTTGAATTCAAATATATGTTGTTATCAAAACTTTCTTTGTTGAACAACTAACCAAACAGCATGGAAGCTCTACAACGGGTAAGTGTTTATCCGCTTTCATTTACCGCTTTCATATGTACATAACATATTGTGGGGTTGTTTCACTGTAAATCTTCTTTCACATCCTTTTATATACTTGTCACATATCCACTGTATAATACTAGTATAGTTATTTAGAGTTTTCCCCGGCAGCTACGTCTAGCACTAGGTAAAGCCTTGTTGGTCACTCTTAAATACAAACAAAACTAGATCCCCCGTAGCATTACAGATACAGTCTTCCCTCCTCTTGGGGTTAAACAATATGGAACAAAGAGAAAGGCAGTATTCTTGGTGAACCTTTTCTCAGACTGTCACCCTTAGAAATTGTCAAAGAAACTCTAACTCCCTAGAGATGATCTTTTCTCCGTGAATGGCATCTCTTGAGTTTCTTCCAAATCCTCGAACTTTCCTGGAATGATCTCTTCTCGGTGAATTGCATTTCTTGAACTTCTCTTGGTTTGGGGACCCACATGCATCCTAAAAGCATCCCCGCCTCCTCTTGGGCGTTGTACAAGGACCCTTCGGCTTCTTAAAAGTTCTCATGCCTTCTCTTGGGCTTAATACAAGGACCTTGACGACCTCTTAAAGGTATAAGACAGAACTTAATCATCCTTTGCTAGAGCAGTCTTTCCCGCGTCATAACTCGGGCCACTTTAGGGTTGATAGTCATCCCTTAATGCCCGTGCCTCCTCTTGGGCATTGTACAAAAGATAAAACTCTAGACTTAGACAGTCTAAGACCCTTGAGTCTCAAAGACATTCTCAAGTTCCTTTTAAACATAGGAAGAAACCCCGGTCTCCCCCATGAGAGTTCCCCACACTTGGTCCCGCTTCAGGATCTCCATAATCCACAGCGGTAAGGCAACCTCCTCTTGGGCTTTGTACAAATGATTCTCCCTAGCAGAGCTAACCTTTTCAGACTCTCTTGTTGAGTTAATCACTTTTTAGCCTTCGTCTTGGGCTTTGTACAAGACATATAAAAAAAACACTCTCTTGTTGAGTATAAAAGCCTCTCTTGTTGAGGCAACCACTTTTAGCCTCCGTCTTGGGCTTTGTACAAGACATATAAAACACTCTCTTGTTGAGTATAAAACACTCTCTTGTTGAGTCAACCTCCTTTTAGCCTCCATCTCGGGCTTCGTACAAGATAGAAAAACACTCTCTTGTTGAGTATAAAAGACTATCTTGTTGAGTCAACCACTTTTAGCCTCCGTCTTGGACTTTGTACAAGACATATAAAACACTCTCTTGTTGAGTATAAAAGACTCTCTTGTTGAGTCAACCACTTTTAGCCTCTGTCTTGGGCTTTGTACAAGACATATAAAACACTCCCTTGTTGAGGATAAAAGACTCTCTTGTTGAGTCAATCTCCTTTTAGCCTCAATCTCAGGCTTCATACGAGACAGTAAATCACTCTCTTGTTGAGTCAAACAACATTCAGACTCTCTTGTTGAGTCAATCACCTGTTCAAGACTCTCTTGTTGAGTCAACTTTTTTAGCTTCTGTCTTGGGCTTTATACAGGACAGATAAAAGTACTCTCTTGTTGAGTCAAACCATTTCAGCCTCCATCTTGGGGTTTATACAAGATACATTCTCCCCAACGGAGTCAAATCCCTTTTAGCCTCAATCTTGGGCTTTGTACAAGACAGAAAGAACATTTTCCTCGGAAAAGTCAAACTTCCCGCCTCCTCTTAGGCTTTGTATAAAGAAAATCCCGGTTGAGTCAATCAACCTTTTAGCATCAAAGTTGTGTCGTGCTAACAACATACAAACATCAACAACTCCTCTTTAGAGATGACAAATTCTCTCTCAGCCAAACACTTTAGCTTCACATATTGGGTTCTGAACAAGATACAAACCACCTTTAGCTTCAAGTCTTGAGCTTTGAACAAGACACCAAAACACCTCTTTCCTCCGATAGAATAGGAGGAACTACAATCGCTCTGATTTCCCTGTTTCGGGATACGTAGGCATAAGATTGCAAAATCTTAGCGAGCATACTAATAAAAAACCCAAAATCTCGTACCTTCACACATCAATCGAAAAGCATCAGACCTAACATCTTACCAATAGCCTAGACACTGTTTTTAAGCGAATAACCCTAAAGAAGAACCCCCTCTTGATAGCATCTATAAACCAACAGTTTTGACTGTTTAATCCCAGTTTACAAGCAGGGTTAATTGGAGACATCTATTTCCCTTCCTTAATCAGCTCAACAGGATAAAAAATGAATCGAACTGTAGTTCCAAAGCGATAGTGATTCAAAACCACAAAAATCGCGCTACACCCATGGATAACCATGTATAGGATGGGTAATTGACAACTCTCCATTGTATAACCTGACCCCGGACTCCCCAATCTCTCCTAAGCGTTTGTTCAGTTAAACATCTGCGTGCAAGGTTAGTTTTAGATAACTTCCCTTTCCCTTCCAGCTTCACGGGATAAATAAGAAATTAGAAAGTAGCACCCAACGTTCCTCCCACTGAGGTGAGGAAATCCCATGGCGATAAGGTGGTCGCGTCACCGACAAAAATTGCACGCTACATAATCCCCACCTTGCCCTCAATATCTCTACAACTTTTATTTTCTTTTTATTCTATTTATTTTATTTCCATAATATAGCCATATAATTATTTTAATTAATAAAATAATTCTAATTATTCTCTCTTCCTCTAATTACTCTCCACACCGTACTATAAGGTCATACATCCTCACTCTCACCCACATTTATTTAATTACCTGCATATAATAATTAAAAAATACACAAAATTATGATTAAATTCAATTAAAATAATTTACAAAAATTGGGGTGTTTCATTTGACACCCATATACGAGTAGTTCTCCCCCCTTTCCTTAATTTCCAGCAATGAAATCCAAGCTTTGGTTATGCCATCTCCTTCCTAGAGCTCTCCTTAGGGTTCCTTACCTTTTTCTCCCTTTTTTTCAACTTTTCATGTTTCATACTAAAAATACTTCACCCCACTCATTTTTCTATATAAAAGATCTAATAATACTTTTGTTAATTCCCAATTATCTCACAACTCTTGGGCTCTTCCTCCTTACCCCACCATTTGTATTAAAATTCTAATTCCACCTCATACTTAACTATTTCATATAATTCTATTATTTTTAATTAAATGAAATTCTAATAAATCCCCATAAATCCTACAATTATCAAATAAATCATATAAACTCACCAACACTAAAAAATAAACAAATTAAAGCAAATTAAAATTTGATTAAATAATTAATTAAAATTTTGGGGCGTTATAGAATCCCTTCGGGTTCGAGAAACAACACAGCCTCAACGAAACATATACTCTTGCAATCTGTGGCATGCTTAACCAACCCTCCACTCCTGAAACATCTCAGAAAAGCAGAAGTTTTTCCCCCACTTGTTTCAATCTCGCTTCTGCTAGCAAGTGGTTAGAAAAAACTAGCACCGACAGTGTTTCACTCACGTGTCTCTTACCAGGAAACAAACAAAATTACATAACCTGGACGGATAGACGGACCTACTCTGATACCACTATATAACACCCAAATTCCTGGACTCAAGATTTAGTAAAGTAATTTAATTTTAACTCAACACTTAGAGTGTCACACATGTTTCACCAAACATAAAAAGCAACAAAATATAATCATGTGAATTAAGCAGCGGAAACAATAAAGTTTGACATATAACTTCTCAACAACAAATGAATAATAAAGTGGTTCAACAACTTCAAAGTAAATAAGATATATAATAACAAAATATAGACAACTCATCCCTAACGATGCATATCTGAGCGAGACCACTAAAGACTTGAATGATAAATAACTAAAGAGACCTCAACGCTGCCTTCTAGCTCAAGCAGTTACTCTTCTATCTGATTTTTTGTACTCTAGAGGAGCACAAACACCATAACAAACAAACAAAGGTGAGAATACGCTCAAATATATTAATGGTGCAAAACATAGAAAGGGTAGCATATTCACAAAAATAAACAAACACATCACATATTCATAACAATGAAACAATTCACAATACTTTTATGTATGCAATGTGACCAACAATATCGACTCAATGCATGTGGTATAAATTTGGACTATATATATATATATATATATATATATATATATATGTTACTGATTTTCATCCATACTCGATCCGGGTCCCCTCTTTTGAACCAGTGCCTACCATAATCGTCACTAATTTCCATTATTGAATCAGTAACGCTTCACTGATCCCATAACTGAAATCAGCTACTCACTCTCGGCCCCCACTTTAAGACTAAAGCTCACCATAATTATCATTGATCCCTACTACTGAATCAGGTTTCACTGATCTCATCGTTGAAATCATTCACTCGCTCCTGGTCCCTACTTCTGAACCAGAGCTCACCACCAAGTATAAGCCCATACACCATGATGTTTGGACTCAACAACAACATGCAAATATGATCATTCACAATCGGCCCCACTTTTTACCATGTACATCACCTCCAAATAACAAGTATGATGTAAATATATTCAACAATACATAATCATACAATTATATTCACATTCCAAATGTTATTCAATTACTCATAATATTTTATCACAATAATATCGTCCCAACATCAACATCCCTCGTCATGGTAATCACTAATTCAATCAATCACAATGAAATTCTGGTATGCAAATATCAGATGTCCTAAGAGATTTCGAGACACTGATATCTGTTAAACACGCAAGGAATAAGGTATACATAGTTAATATTGCAGAAAATAAACAAGACACGGAGAGTTGTTAACCTAATTCAGTGTATAACAACACCTACGTCTGGGGGCTACCAAGCCAGGAAGGAAATCCACTATTAGCATTATTACTTCAAAGTTAAACAACCCATTTTACAACTTCTCACTTAATACCTACCCAATGCAACTTCTACCTAAGACACTCCTAGGTATGAAAACCCATTTCACTTCCTATCAGTCACCGCAATGACAAACCTATAGCTTTTTCCAATGCTTTTAGAGAATACACTTTCAAAGACACACAATCACTCAATGCTTAGAAGCTAAGGAGTGATTGACAACACTTAGAACTCAACAGAGACAGTCCAATTCAAGCATCTAAGTGATGAATGAATGGCTCACGAATAACACTCCCACAAACCCTAAACTGTTACTCAATACACAGTACATTTCACACCCGGAATTATGGTTGTGCCACCTATCGCAACTGCGAAAAACAACCGGTGGAAACATAACAGAAGAGTTGCCACCGAACGTTATTTATCCCGACGCAGGAAAAGGAAACAATTGAAGAAACCTAGAAAGGGAGAAGACATGGTCATCGCAACCATAGTCTGGGTTCGGGAGTCGGTTACGCGGGGGGAAGGTATTAGCACCCCCACGCATCCATCGTACTCGATGGGATCCACGCTTATTGTCTAATCAAATGGTGAGTTATCTAAAGCCTAGTGCTAAACGGAAACGGAAAACAAAAGGGATAAAAGAGACTCAATATGACAACGCCGTCCAAGGCCTACGTATTCCCTCGTGCAATGGAAAGTCAGAGTCAACGTAGTTTGGAGGACTACGGGTGAATGGGGGGATGGTTGCTCGCCAAGACATCGGCGTCTTGTGCCTAAGTATCCTCAATCTAACCAGAGAGAGGAAATCAGAGCATCCGTAGTTCGTGGGACTACAGGAATGGTCAAGTGTTTTTTATGAACGACGTTAGGTTCGCGTCCGGCAGTTAGGGTCGATGCCTGTTTGCGACTGAACGGAAGTAACGTGCCCTTTTCTGAAAATGATTTGAAACCCAACAATCCCGAAGGATCAAAAAGATTTGAATTTGGTTTGTGTTTTTTAGACAGAAATGAATTAAGTTGGTTTGTAACTTGTATTGCACTAAAGTCTATGACATAGGAACGAATACGTCGCATAATCGTCCCCAACATGATGTATGCTAAACACCCTAGAAGAGTGAATAGAGACCCTTCATTCCTCATTTCCCATGTACTTAAGGCTCATGGCTCACAATATGCATTTCCTTTATTAAGTGTTTTAGACTTGTTATGATATGAGAAGAGAAGACTCAAAGTCGAAAGAAAAAACACTAAGGGAAATCTATCCTAATGTTGTCATGCAAAGGTGGCCCTAAGGTTGAGGTAAGAAGGGAAGATTCTACCTAATGTTAGCATGCATGGATTGAATCCTAATGTCTACCCAACTCCAAGCTTAATCAAAGATTAAGTTGGACTAGGGAACCCTAAGGGAACAAGCAAAAGCAAATCCAAGACTTAAACAAGTCTTGAGATTCAAAGGGGAAGAAAGAAGTAAGAGATGAAGGAGAAAAAGGAACTATGAAATGAGAAACAAGGTA
The DNA here is from genome assembly GCA_022829125.1 of Lathyrus tuberosus. Taxonomy (NCBI): domain Eukaryota; kingdom Viridiplantae; phylum Streptophyta; class Magnoliopsida; order Fabales; family Fabaceae; genus Lathyrus; species Lathyrus tuberosus. The sequence goes on from JALAZF010000233.1 coordinate 3,644,049, forward strand.
GGGCAGTAAGCACATCATGTATATCACATCCAATTCACATCACCAAGCATGTTCCAAAAGATCAAACATTGAAGTTCAAACAAGAAGGTTGAAGCAAACAAGAATTAGTGCAAACAACTTGCATTAGGATCACAATTGAACACCATTAGTCATCATACAAAGGTGATGTGCACAAAGTGAAGAGCGAATGGAGCAAAGTCAGAACTCAAGTCATATCATGATCATCCAATTCAAACATGTAAGAAAGCTCACATTAGCATGCACCATGAACCAAAGTGGAAACAATCAAATGCTAATGAAATGCATCATGGAAATCAATCAACAATGACCAAGTGAATTGAAAACATAATGTGAATCCAAGTGGGCAGTAGCAAGTGCATAATCCATGAATCATAATCAAACTCAAGTCATCTAAGAAGGAGCAACAAGTATCATATTCAAAGCATATGTCAAAACTAGGCATGTATTCAACAAGATCAAGTCCAAAATGATTCACATGTTCTCATACAAGTAAGACAACACAAGAGATGGTCAATGCATAAAGAGCCAAGGAAAATCATAACCTTAAACATGTCTCATCAAACCAAGAAATATCACCAAGCATCAAAAATATTCATGTCATTCAAGAACACAAGAATTAGGTCAAGGTATGTGCATTAACATGCTCAAAACATCACCAAATGAAAGCATCAATCAAAAATAGTAACGAGATCCAATAAAATCCCAAAAAATAATCAAAGGCAAGTTCAAATATCCAATTAAGCATGTACAAAATATGGGAGCAAAACAAGTTCAATAACATGTCCAAAATTGATCAACAAAGCAAGGTAGACAAGCAATCGAGCATAAATCGAGGGCCAACAAAACTTGAATAGAAAGTCACCTAAAGCAACTCAAACCAATCCCAAACCATCATCAAAACATCCCCACATGAAGTTTTAAATGGTTCCAAAAGATCAGCCTCAAATGATGAGCAATGATCAAGAAACTTCCTAACCCTAGATGAAGGGTATCATTGGAAATACACTTACAAAATAATTCCAAATAAAATAGTAAAAATTGTTTAAAAATAAAATAAAAAATATGAAAATTATCACAAGACATCAATTAACCAGAAAACTATTTTTTGTAATTTTTTAGAAGAGTTTAACAATTAAAATAAAATGAAATTGAAGAGAGAAATAAAATAAAATAAAAGAAAAGAAAAGGAAAGGTGGGGTGTATTAGTAATAGTCAGAATGGACTAAGATGTGTGGAAATGCGTTGATGGGCTGAGAAAGAGGGGGTGGGGATAGCAAGAACATGTCAGGCCCAACCCATGTGAAACACAAACCACACAAAAACTCATATTAGTGAAACGCACCGTTTCACTAATCCTCACCGCCACGCTGGCTACACACAAGCAAGCACATTAGCAGTCAACCAAAGTCAAACCTGCCACGCGAGCAAAACCCTAGACGCCAGGGAACATCTCCGGTCGTCTTCTCCGATCAAGAGCTTCACCGGAGCTCTGCAAATGTTACCAGATCACACAAACGAGACTAACATCGTGAATCCTCTTCCATTTAGATCACGGATCCGACCTCCAAATTCATTTAAAGCCATTAAAACACCATGAAAATCAAGCTCAAAAAATAAACCATCAAACTAAAACCTAAGTAAACTGAAACAACTTACGTACAAACAACGCCTCTACCATGAGAGGGCTTCAGAATCATATACCACAAGCTTAACACATGCATAACATGGGAGATTCAAGGTGAGAAATGTTACCTAACGGAGTAACTCCGTTGGTCCTTCAACACTTGTTGGAACTTCAAAAAAAAGTTATCACTGAGTTCCTGAGACTTCACTGAGCAGGATAGAAGCAATGGATGAAATAAATCTTCAGGAAAATGGTTGATTCGAAGAAGAAGAATATGGAGTAAACTTGAGCTGTTTTGATCTTCACTTGCAGCAATATCACCTCTGCCCTCATTTTAGGGTTTTAATCCTTTAAATATGATGACTTGTGGAGTGTTAATGGGCCTGATTGAGAGAAAAAAATTCAGTTCAACTTTTTATCAATAATATCCAATGGTTGCACACACACGGGCTTAGCATTATGAGGGGTGTGTGGAGTGTGATTCTGAGTGATTTGCCTTATGAGAAGGTTGTGGAAAGAGTTGGCATGTGAGCATGAGATCAAAACCAATTTTGTGCAACAAAATTTCATGTTTCCATATTGGTGTAAAGTGTGCATGGGTGGTACATCCCACATGGCTTGGCTTGGTCCATTTTGGCAAAGAAAATGACACAAAAAATGCACTATGATCCGTATGGTAAAGGTACATCATCATGCCATGAGAAATGTCCATTATATACTACCAAATAAGGTCTTACAATACAACTCATGTCCATCACTTTCCATGATCACAACTTGGTAGATTTAGCTCCATTTGAGACAAACATGTACCCAATGAAAAATAGGGGGAATGCAGAACAAAATTGGTGTTGGAAACATCTTAAAATACAACCTAGGAACATGTGAAAATTGGCATGGCAATCATGTACATGAAGTTTATCTAAGTACTTAAAGAAATATCTAAGTGTTGAAAATTTGCAAGGTTGAAATGTCTCACTTTACTCACTCATAACTTAGTGAATAATAGTCCAAATGGTGAGTTCTTGACTTCAACATAAAGTTGGAAGATCATGGAATACAATTCATGATGAAAACAGATTGAGATAAGGTTTGGAAGTGTGTGGAATTTTGCCATGAAAGTGTGTCCTTGAAGCTGCCAAAAAGACTTGGAAAAATTCGAAGTTATTGAAAAATTACAAGGTTGAAATGGCTCACTTTGCTCACTCATAACTTAGTGAAAAATAATCCAAATGGTATGGTTCTTGTGCCCATTTTGAAGGAAATGTTTCAAACTACAACTTCCATTTAGAAAATATTTGCAAATGAAGCTTTGATCATGATGTAAATTGGCTTTGAAAATGGTTTTAAAAAAAACATGAAAACTTTCCCTAAATAGTAACTTTCTAAAACCTAGTTCTTTCCAAAAATGGAAACTTCTCCACATTCTTGATTTTTGACAATTCCTTGATTATTCCTTGATAAATTTTGGTCCATTGGTCATATTTGACATGAAGATTGAGAATTTGACCTCAAAAATTTAGGAGTTGACTTTTTCACTGCACAGTTGACTTTATCCCCAATTCTCCTGATTTTAAATCCTCTGATCAATTGAAACCCTTCTGAAACAAATTGATGATCAATCTTGCATACCTAGGCACCTTGGGACATATGGAATACCATGGAATCAAGTCTTGCCTAAAAAATCAGAAATAAACTAATTTTATGCAAAACCCTAATTTTGGTTCCTATAGTCTATGAGAAATCGACCTAAGCTCAAAACTCAAATTCCTCTGACCATGATGTAGGATCTCTTAAACAAAGATGAAATGTGTATCATGATGATGATAAAGCTTCAAAAATCTTTCCCATTGGATTGTTATACCCAAGAATTCCAAAAAACCCTAACTTGAGAACTCAAGCTAGGAGGATGTGATCAGTGTTTCCATTGATTATGAGTCATGCCTTGATGAGATGAGGGACTTGAGGCCTTGAAGGAGCCCCAAGGTTGAAAATAAATTCAAGATTGCCTTTGGAGTGGATGCTCTTCTCTCTGAGAACCAAAATACCTTGACCCCATGTCAAGAACCAATGATATGCACAGATGATAATGCAAAATGAAATGAAACATACGCCAGTTAGTGTTAGAAAGAGAAAGGAAAATTTTGGGGTGCTACACCACCCTTTTTATAACCATCGTGTGGACTGGATTTGGGCTTCAAGCACAGCACAACAGCTACTAAGAATCTGCAGAAATTTCTCTATAAAAGTAGGTCTTCAATAAAGAGTTTCCTAAAATGTTTTCAACATCCAACAAGAATAGAATATCTCTAATTTCAAACTGAATCTCTGATTCCTTAATTTTGGACTCCACATAGGATTACTTAAAATTCACAGAATATTTCGTAATCTGTAATAAAACACATAGTAACAACCTGCAGACCTGTAATAAACAAGATGTCAAGATATTTTTTTAGGACATCTTATCCAACATGTTGCTGCCAAGTTGGTTTTACCAAAATTACTGCCAATCACAAATTCAGAGACTTAACAATCTCCCCCTTTGGTAAATTTTGGCTAAAACAAACTGATAACCTCAGCACACATACAAACCAAAAAAATGTTAATAGAATCACATAGGTTTAAAATTTAGTAAAACACACAACACATAAAACAGAAGTACAGTAGTGGACACACACGAATAGTAGAAGGTTAGTGACTATCACCCTCAACAGCAGAAGGTTAGCGACTCTCCCCCTCAACAGCAGATAGCAGACAAACAATGATTAGTGGTTAGTGCAAGGACCATTTTACTCCCCCTTTTTAGCCCAAATATGACAAAGGTAAGTAACTGACAAAAATAGGAATCAAATTAGTACAAGTACAAAACAACACATATGTGCTAAAAAAACATAATATCCTAGGCATTGAGCCCTTACAAAAACCAAAAAAACAAACAAGTACTCCAGACAAGAATCATCTCAAGTGTCCTACTCGTCTCTTTCTTTTCCATCTTCACCATCAGAATCCTCAAATGCAGTGTCTTCATCCACTGCAACATCAGCAGGTCTAGTTTGCTGCTCCTCTGCCTCCATCGAAGCTTTGATTAATTGCTCCAGCTTGATCTTCCTGGCACTACAAGCCCTTATGGTGTCATCCAAGTCACAAAAAGTCTTCTTCAGTTGCTGAATAATTCCTTCCTTAGATGTGACAGAACCAGGAATCTGTGCAAATGTCACAACAATGTCTGGAACATGTGTTCCAGCAAACAGTTTATAGTGCAGCGACAATGGAGATTCTCTTTTCATGACACTGTCAGTAGCTAGCAAAACACCAGGATGTTGATTTAGAATGATACCACAAATAAGTGAAGGAAAGCAAATTGGCATCTTTACAGCTGATGAAGAAGCTTGCTTCGGAACTTGATAAAAAATGTATTCACCAAAATCAAAAGCTCTTTTTGTACCATCTGCATAAATAAACTTCCCAAGCCCAGTAGCAATTGTGGAAATGTGATTCATGGGAACCCAATTTATTATCCCAATCCTATGAAGGATTACATACTTCTTACTGAGTTTACCAGCAGAAAACCTTCCCTTGTTGGGCCAGGACTTCACCTGCTTCCCAGTGATCTCTCTGCACAGCTGATCATTAGTGACTTCAAGCTCAGCTTGAGCCTCTTCGGATCTTTCTAGGAAGTTGTTCATTACTGCAGGAGAGAATGTCACAGCATTGCCTCTGACATAGACTTTCCTATAGTCTCCACTCTTAGTATCAACACATTCCTCAGGGATATTCACCCCAAATTCCTTGACTAGTTTTTCATAGCAAGGTCCACGCTTAGTGACAGTTGTCAGCAAACCATCCGCTTCTATTAGTTCTACAACCTCTGTACACTTTAAGGCATCCTTCCCTAACTCCCTTTCCTGGCCTATTCTCCTGTGAAAAACATACTTCCATCTCTCAACATTCTTGACAGAATGGAAGGATATATTATCCAAAGGTGCCTCAGGCACAACAGTGGAAGTCTTCTTTGTAGAAGATTTCCTAATGGGAGTGATGTCCTGGACATCCTCTTCAACAGATATCCATTTAAGAAAGCACTTTTGACATCCATCTGGAACAATTTAAACTTCAGAATACAAGCCACTCCTAGCAGCAACCTAATGGCCTCAAGACGAGCCATGGGGGCAAATGTATCATCAAAGTCTACTCCTTCAATTTGAGTATACCCTTGAGCAACCAGTCTTGGTTTATTTTTTGTGACAACACCTTTTTCATCAGGTTTATTCTTGTATACCCATTTAGTTCCAATCACATTGATTCCCTCAAGTCTAGGAACCAAATCCCAAAATTCATTCCTCTTGAATTGTCCTAACTCTTCTTGCATAGCATTTATCTAAAATTCATAAGTTAAGGCCTCCTTAACATTCTTGTGCTCAATTTTTGACATAAAACATGAGTTTGACAAGACTTCTCTTGATCTAGTTGTTACTCCCTTATTAAGATCTCTTATGATATGTTCTTTAGGGTGATCTTTCTAAATTCTGATGGAAGGCCCTTTATTCGGTGGTGCAGTCTCTGTAACTTCAGTACTAGCACCTGAGTCTGCAACCACCTCAGAAGCATCATCTATGGGAATTGATGTTTCAACATCATCTGGGACACCAGCTTCTGTAGTTGAGTCATCAACAACAACATTTATAGACTACATCATAACCTTAGTTCTGGAGTTGAATACTCTATAAGCTCTAGTATTTGTAGAGTATCCTAGGAAGATTCCTTCATCACTTTTAGGATCCATTTTTCTTCTTTGCTCACGGTCTGCCAATATATAGCATTTGCTTCCAAACACATGAAAGTACTTCATTGTTGGCTTTCATCCCTTCCATAGCTCATACAAAGTAGCAGATGTACCAGATCTGATGGTTACTCTATTATGAATATAACAGGCAGTATTCATGGCTTTAGCCCAAAAATGATATGGTAACTTCTTTGCATGAAGCATGACCCTGACACATTCTTGAACAGTTCAATTTTTGCGTTCAACCACGCCATTCTGTTGAGGAGTGATGGGTGAATGATCAGAAAAATAGCAAGTGTACTATTTCGCCTCTGTAGTAATAATATGGGAAATTCCCAGTATCGTTCTCAAGGAGTGCTTGACGATACAGAGTTTTGGATCAGTTTCAATTAAACAAAAAGTCTTTGGGGGTTTTCAAAGTATTTGGTGAAATTATGATTGCAGAGCAAATAAAAAAAAGTGAAATAGTTGAACGATAAACATATATTGAAATTTTGGCATATGCAGACAGTAGATGTCCTAACACATGTCAAGACATTGTGCTACATAGACATTTAAGCACAGAGGCGCAACAGCAGACTGATACCTTGAATATCAGAACTCCAGGATCACAGATGTCATGAAATCTGTTCCAACATGTCAGTCAAGAATAATAACAAAACTGTAAATTGCATAATGTTAATTAAGACAGTATGTGTTAACCCAGTTCGGTGCAATTCACCTACTCCGAGGGATACCAATCCAGGAAGAAGACTTCACTATCTTGTAGTATTACCCTAAAGTTAAACTTCCCCGTTTACAACTATATCCTAATCACTACCCTTAATGAACATCTTTACCACAGTTAAACTCCATCGTTTACAACTCTGATATGAGAGACCTAGTCACTTCCTTAATCACAACATGTGATATCTCTGTCTTCTGCCAATTCAGAATCTCTGTCATGCTTTCTTAACCAACAAGTTATCTTGAACTTGCTTCAAAGCTTCGTCCAAGAAAGATACACAAACCATTACCTAAAGGCTTCTGGTTTTATCCCTGTACATATGCCTTCCACTCTGTATCTCATACTACAGAGGGAAACTGACAACTCTTAAGAGAGCCAACGACTCTCAAACCCTAAGCCCTTGTTCAACACAAGAGAACTAGGTTACAAAGTTACTAGTGATACAAAAGTTACACTCGAGATCTCAAAACCCTAGGTCTAAGTCTTCTTATATAGTCTTTTGTTGGGCTTTCTATCTTTGATCCTGTGATTCCTTGATCCACTCCTTAATTCTTGCAACAGATTAAAACCTGCTAACTTAGTAAGTCAGTCAGGATGTCGAGTCACCAAGCTGGGACATCTCCTTCAACATTTTTTCTTCTGCAGATTCTTCAATTATATCATCAGTATGCTTTAGCAAAATTTAGTCAAACATCAGGTGCTTTCAATCTCCCCTTTTTGACAAATTTTGGCTAAAACATTTTCTTCTGCATTCTGCAATCAGCAAGACTCCTACATCAAGACTCATTCATCTTGAGAATTTATTGGAGCTAAGGTCTGAGAGAGTCTCCCACTCAACACATTCGCCTTCCTTTCAAGAGAGGTCTTGAGACACAGAAGACTCGTCCAGAAAAGAAACAGCAGTAACACTGAGAGCATAGATTACGTAACTGAGGTACAAGACCCAACCTGCTTCACAACTCAGATCACAAGACACAAGGAAAATAAGATTGTTAAGATATCAGAACATCTTACCCAACATTCTTGCAAAACAACTGCAGGAATGTACCCAATCCCAAACAACACCAGAAAACCATTCTCCCCCTTTTTAGCCAAAACTTGGCAAAAATAACCAAGACAGCCCCAAACCCAGACGCAACACACCCAAATTTTGAAAAAACCCATCTGTCACTAACCAAAAGAGAGATTATTGAGACTAAAGAAGACCAAGGTAATCCTATTTAAAGCCGAGCATTTTTCTTAGAAAGTATCGACCCACAGAAAATAACGCTGGTCAATTCAAAGGACCATTAATCGAAGGAAATAACTCCACTAAAAGCGCACCGGCCAAGACTGCTCCATCTTTTAACAACACCGTCCAAAGGCCTTATTACATGCAAACATGTTTTATAACAAGGTCATGACATCATGTCAGACCTTGTCTCTTTTCTACTAGCCTGCCTTCAGACCTGACAAAGACTTCAAATATTGGCTTTTCAAACAAAGACCCACAGAATCCTCTTCTTCCTTCCATAATTCTGAATGAAACACCTTCATCCAGAAATAATAGCATTGATGATGAACTTTCAGTGATTCTGAATTCAGTTAACAGAGAAAAATAAATTCTCCCAAACTAAACCAATGATTCTTAGGCATCCATCAAGAATCATGGAACTTACACTGCCAAGTCTCCCCCAACTTGCAACAGTACACATGTCAAGACATTCTTCTTGACATCTCATCCTCCCAGGATGGACACATAATCACAGCTTGCTTAACGCACAATACAAACTGGAACCTGAACAGCACCCCCGCAATAATACATCTTATATCAAGGAGCAACTCCCCCTATCTAAGATAACCAGTGCTCCTCCATTGAACACTAAGCTGATGAATGGAAAACATAAGATGCATCTTTATGTCTTCAAGAGCGCACCCTCAGTCCAAACGACCTACTGAACACAATCATCAACCCTCTTATTGCTTCTTCTGACAAGAACCAATAATCACTCACACATGAACACCATCATGCTACCCGTGAGGAAATATCAGGATCACCATCCTAACATAACAAACTCTTGGATTGAGACCAAAGTTCCATTGATCCCTCTTGTTCAAAAACTATCCATACACCACACGAATTCAATTTGAATTCTCATGTATAGACCTCCTTGTTCCCTAAGACATAACCCAATTGAATTAGAGTGCTTCACATTCCTCAAAGAGACGCACAGGGCCCCTTAGTTTGTTATAGGGATATCAGATATCGTATAAATGCTCTAGAACTTCTCAGCTGCCAAAGTGATCCACTACTAGCATGACTTGTAGCAAGGGGCAGTATCCCCTTCACGAGATTTTCCACTGACCTTACCAAGGCCAGCAACTGAGATAGACACCCCATAATCCAAGACAGTCATTCCTTCATCATTCTCCCGTATAATAACCTGAAATGCTTCTGATTTTCCTGGTGAATATCCACTTCTGAACATATAAGAATCCAGACCTTCATGCAATCAACACATGATTCACTCCAGTCTTACCAAAACCCTTACATCAGACTTCCAAGGCAGCTCTTCTACTCCATCATTCTCCCATATGACAAGGAAGATACTTCTTAGACACGATGCAAGTAACCACTTCCTCACAGAACTTGAAATCCTCCTCCAAGGATAACCAACCCAAAAATGTTCTAACATCAGTTAGGACATCCTTCACACACCATAGACACCAAACACCATGGTTCTTGATATGCTCCACCACTAGACTTACTATCAGCATAGTAATCCAAACTGAAGATCTTCACACAACATTGCGCCACCAGCTTGAACAAAGAGAACTTCAGAAACCCAGAGAGAAATAAACTCTCATCCACCAAAAAAAGGTAATCTTCCATCCTCAACCTAGAACTTCTACCACAAGCTCCAAGAGAACCAGAACCTCCTTACGTTTTCAACCAACCACCCTTCTGCACAAGAGCAATTAGTTTCAAGCATCCTGCTTGAATGCACAATAAAGATCAACCAAATGCCACTGTTTGACTTATCTCATTCTTCTTCAAAACTCCCACAAGATACATTGCTCCACCAATGAAATCAGATCTTCAAGTCACATGAACTACTTGCTCCATAGCAAGAAACCTTGGATCCACTAAGCCTCTAGACATGTAACATCTTCTCATCCACAACTCCCATAAACTGCATGAGATAATCCTTTTTGAAGCATCCATAACTTCCATTCTTCTGTAGATCACCTTATCTTAAGCTAATGTGTCATATCACCAGCTGAGACTCTGGTGTTAAGCTAGATGTCAGAATATTCTGATATAACATCCAACTGCTGAATTCAGCTCCTCCTTCTGCCACTTAGAATAACCTCCTCCCTTTAACAGAACAAGAGTTACATACTCTCATAGACTTTATTCAACAACTAAGTTTGAGTAGACAACCTTCATCCTACTTTAAAACTCCAAAGACTTCACACCTGCCACGTCTGAATATTCAGAAGATAAGTAGTCCTAGACTACATCATAGCCATACCAAAGAATGCCACATTCCTTAGTAGAGCAGTCTGTAGAAAGTCAGAGATAATTGCCACTTAACTTTGACCTCCAAGCAGAGCAAGATCCCATGCTCCCAAGTACGTAGATCAGAAATAAATTGATCCAAGAAGTAACCATCAAGATTATGATGTCTTCATCTTCATCTTCAACAACATCAAAGCCCATACCAGATTCTTGCCAGGAAACTCTCCAGAGAACACATGCTTCTGTCACACCTAACTGAAGCCCATTCTTAGGTCAACACCTAAGACTAAAACAGATGCTAAAGCGTATGCAGTACCCCTCCCATGATTCTGCACAAACTCTGATAATGAGATGTTCCAACATCTTGTTGAACATCAACAATCTTGACTTTCAAGAATAATCAATTAAATACTTGTGAACTCCACAAATAGCAATTGATCTTAAATCCATGTCCAATAACCCTTCTTCACTGTTGTAGCTAAGCTCCACCAGATCACTTCATGAACACTTATCAAGTATTCAATCTTTTGCAAGTATATTCTTTGAAGAACAATGTTGAGATACCAAGGCTACCACCCTTGACTCAAGTAATTAAAATTCTCTCTGAACAAACCTTACTTACCTTAACCATTCTGAACACCCCAATCAGATTAGATCCACCCTTAGGGTTAAGAGAGATGAATCCTTCCTTGCTATTTTGGATGGTGAAAATAAATCTCCTCCACTTTCTTTAGATTGTGTTTTAAAGAAACACCTTCTAGTCAAAAGAATAACTAGAAGACTCCAGATGCACGACTGAGATGCCTTTATGAGTGGACTTGAGATAGTTCTCAAGTATCTTTGACAACCTATCCGATCAATAATTTATCAAACTCCCAGAGCAAGAACTTGATAAACTTAAACTCAACTCTTCTCCTCTTCAACTGACTTCAACTGCACCAAGAAACCAAGCTCCCAAGTACTAAGTCACCATACCAGATATCTACCAACAACTCTCTTCATTCCATCGCTCCCGACTATGGAATAAAAGAATGCATATATCTTCACATATAGAGGCCGACGATTGAGATCTTCCACCAACTGTCTTTAGTAACAACTCCAGAATCCCATAATTCTAGAGCTCTTCCATCAGAAACACATGCAGCGGAACCACAAAGGAACAGATCTTTCTTGCCCTAATAAGATGTCAGAACATATTATAAGACACCCCAACAAGAGAACTAGCCACTTCTCTTGCAGTTGTTGTAGAACCTCCTCAGCAACATGAACAACCTCTGGGTTTTTACCTTCGATCCAGAACATCCATCTCATCCATTAATACCCTTGAGTATGTCTGAGTTAATTGATCTAATCTTCAAAAGTCCTCCTTGTTTAAATTCCAGAAATTATCTCCCAAAGATCTCATCCAGAACCAGACAGGATGCCTGCTCTGATACCAATTGAAATTCTAGCATATGCAGATAGCAAATGTCCTAACACATGTCAAGACATTGTGCTACATAGACATTTAAACACAGAGGCGCAACAGCGGACTGATACCTTAAATATCAGAACTGCAGGATCACAGATGTCACGACATTTATTCCAACATGTCATTCAAGAACAATAACAAAACTATAAATTGCAGAATGTTAAATAAGACAGTATGTGTTAACCCAGTTCGGTGCAATTCACCTACTCTGGGGGATACCAATCCAGGAAGAAGACTTCACTATCTTATAGTATTACCCTAAAGTTAAACTCCCGCGTTTACAACTTTATCCTAATCATTACCCTTAATGAACATCTTTACCACAGTTAAACTCCATAGTTTACAACTCTGATATGAGAGACCTACTCACTTCCTTAATCACAACCTCTGATATCCCTGTCTTCTGCCAATTCAGAATCTCTGTCATGCTTTCTTGACCAACAAGTTATCTTGGACTTGCTTCAAAGCTTCGTCCAAGAACGATACACAAACCATTACCTAAAGGCTTCTAGTTCTGTCCCTGTACCTATGCCTTCCACTCTGTATCTCATACTACAGAGGGAGACTTACAACCCCTAAGAGAGCCAACGACTCTCAAACCCTAAACCCTTATTCAACGCAAGAGAACTAGGTTACAAAGTTACAAGTGATACAAAAGGTACATTCGAGATCTCAAAACCCTAGGTCTAAGTCTTCTTATATAGTCTTCTGTTGGGCTTTCTATCTTTGATCCGGTGATTCCTTGATTCGCTCCTTAATTCTTGCAACAGATTAAAACCTATTAACTTAGTAAGTCAGTCAGGATGTCGAGTCACCAAGTTGGGATATCTCCTTCAACATCTTTTTCTTCTGCAGATTCTTCAATTATATTATTAGTATGTTTTAGCACAATTTAGTCAAACATCAGGTGCTTTCAGATATGAGCAGACTGCTAGGGAAGGTGTATGATTCTTCAAACAACACTTTCAATTTAACAATGCAATAATAAATCCTCAATAATTGATTATCGGTTCTTTAGGGTTGTTTACTCCTAAGTCCTTAGTGAGAAAACCTTTAATTACTCAACCTAATTACTATGTCCATAGGAAATTACGATTAAAATCAAGCATTCATATATCAAGAATATTTCAGTTATTGTAAGGTGTCCCTAGTCCTAGGTGATATCTATTACAACATGTTTTCAACCAGATCAGTGAACTATGGTTGTCCAACCAAATTCCTTCACAGAATTTTTGAATTCGTTTGTCCGACAAATAAGGCATTAAGAACGGAGATGAAAACAAATCAACAATTAAGAAAATAAAATTTCCATTGCATCAATTAAATTGAATTCATTACATTCAGAATCAGGGACACCCCCTAGCAATGGGGGGTTTAGCTACTCATAACAGAAAATAAAAAACATGGAAAAAAATGTTGTCATTACAGAAATCGGGAGGAATCAATCTTAAATCGTGAATAACTCTTGAAAATATGAATTCACTCTGAAATCCTGAGTTCTCCGACCTCTAAAACGTGTATTTGCTCTCAAAAATCGTCCAACCCTTCAAAAATCGCATTTTAGAACTAAATAGTCAGCTTTTGGGCTTTTCAGTAAATTGGGCTTCATTACGCGTAATGCACTAGGTGTTATGCGTAATGCCTTCTTGACGTGCTCAATACCCTACGCGTAACCCTATGGGCCGACCATCCATGAAAGTCCTTACGCGTAATGCTCTAGATATTACGCGTAAGGGCAGAGACGTTGATTTTTCCTCCATCTAGTGGTTTGCATAACATACGTCTATCAGGGCTAAGCAATACGCGTAATGCAGGGGCATTACGCGTATGGGAAATGGTTTTGCCATTTTTTCTCCTTTTTCTATGCCTTCTCGTTTTGGCCCGGTTTTGCGTCCAATCCTCGATCCTCTGAGCTCTCAAACCTGTATTTGATCTACTAACATACCAAAAGCGTAAAATATCCTCGAGAAACTCATAATTCATGACACACTTAGACATAATAAAAACAAACACAAATCCTTAAGAAATACATTCCAATTCATACAGTTCACCTGAGTTATTGATGTTTAAATGATGAAAAATATAGCACAAATTATGACTGATCACAACCCCAAACTTAGCTTGTTGCTTGTCCTCTATTAACATTCTATGTAGAGAAAAATCATGTCACCCCAAACTTAATGTCAAAATAGGACTTATCACAATACTTCTGAGATCTTTCGCTACCGACTCTTGCTACTACATCTTTGGTTTTCCATGTTGTTTACAACCATTTGTTCAGAAACACTTTCACTAGGAAACACTACTTCACCTGTCAGCTTATTTCACACTCTCACTAAGTCTCTCGGGGTTAAAGTATTTTAACGCTCAAATCAAAGTAAGCAATATCAGATCAACAATTTGAACAAATTCTCTAATCTTATCAACATGCACAACACACCCACTTTTTGAGGTCTTTAGGTTGTAACGGGGCTTGGGTTAAGGTGGGATATATAAAGGAACAAGGGTTTATTGGTTCAGAGTTGTGAGATCATTCTTTTCACTATGTTCATTCAATGGTGCTTTTGCTGGGATCTTTAGAGTCCAATCTGGTGAGTGCAAAATAGATTTTCTTTTTTCGAGGTTGAAAATTTTTTCTCATTTTATTTCACCTTCTTTTGCTTTTGTTTTTCTCTCTTTTTTCTTTTTATATTGAACACACCTTGCATAGCTAGCCCAGACTTAAAGGTTGCTATTCCAACAACAACCCCTAACTTAAAATGAACACAGACTCTGAACAGGGTAGGTGAAGAGATGTGGCCATGGGTAAATAATGTGGGTATAAAACCAAACAAAGGGATTCAGGCTCAAATGGGGTGAACGAAGGATAATAATAAATATAATAAATAGGATGGCTTGAAAGGCTCTGGGTGATAAACAATAAAAACTGCCTCAGTTTGTGTGATCGTACAGCTAATAGTCATAAAGAAAGTACGTACACCATGATTGATAAAGACATACCTGATATACTCTCATGATGGAATCTGTGTATGACTTTTTCTAAGCTCACCATGACGGGTAAAGCTGACAGCTTCCATAGTGCATCTTTATTGAATGCCCTTCACTCCTGGTTATTACAGCATTGTTCCACCATTAATATCATTCAAATACAGCGCGTCCAATCATATACAGAAGTATCAATCAGTCGGGTGACTTAAGCAGAGGACTTTCAAGCACATGGTGCAAGTGATCAGTATCATCCATTATAGCCAGTAATCATCATTTACTCAACAAAGGAACAAGTTATTGTATGAATGTACAAAAAAACAAAATTCATTAAAATATCAAAACACACAACGGGCAATTCCAAACACACGAAATAAAAATGAAAGTACATGATGAAAAACACGAAAAAGTACAATGAAAGGGAAACAACTATAATAAAAATATTAATTAAAAAAAAATACAATGAAAGAAAACAAATCTAAAAAAAATCAGGTATGCGCTCCATCACCACCGTCTTCATCCTGCATATCAGCATCAAAATCAATTAATGAAGCCAAATCAATCTGGTCGCCCTGCACAAGTCTGGTAAGTGGGGTCATAGTCTCATAATGCCCCTGAAAGGTCTACTGCTGCTACTGAGGTGGCGGTCTGACAGGGGTCTGCTACTGCTGCTGCACTTGCTCCCCTAGCTGAACTGGGTGCTTCCATCCAGGATAAGTGTATCCGCCAAAATGAGGGGCCGGTGGGTCTCCTGCAAATCTGTCTTTGAAACCCTGAGCCTCTGTCCACAAATTGGTCTGGTGAGTAAAATAACGGCCCGGTATGCCCAAGTATAATCAACCATCCTGCATTAGACAGAACTGCGACATCTGGAGCTTGTAATCCCGTGAGTCCTCATCAGCAACAGAAGGAGTCGCATGAGGTGGATCCTGAACCGAAGGAGCACTAGTATTTTCCTCATGGCCATGTGGGTGCCTCAGTGGTCGGGGCTCCTCTCCTGTAATAGAATGATCCTTCAGCCAAGTAGGATCTAGCGAGCGTGCAGGTCTCAACATCATATTACCACCGAAATCAGTTACTCCAACCTTCTTATATAACAAATAGATCACCGTCGCATGTCCCAGTGACTTCTTCGCTGAATGAGCTATCTCATCCAAGTCCACTGAAATGATTCGCCCAATGTTCAATTGCTTGTTTTTGAGAAAGAAGTATAGAGCCAGAGCCCGCTCAGTGATCAAGTCTGAACCACAATAATTCATATCCAGAGTATGGTGAATGAAGTAAGCCTAAGCTTTGGGAATCGGGGCTAAGTCCACTACCAACATCTTCGATGGGGATGGCTTTGATGTAGGGTGCCAATCCTTACCTGGTCTTGCTAACAAACTCTTCATCTCTTCATACGGCCATCTATTCTTGTCATAATATTTCATCGTAAAGAAAGGACAGTGAGGGTCATCGAATCTGCATTTCAGAACCCCTGTTTATTGTTTTCCGATCATACGGAACTACTTTCCCACGGACCCAAGACTCTAACTTTGTAACATCAACTTCACCGCTCTCATCTGGTACCCAATACCCATTTGCATAGAATTCCAAGACTAATTCTTTTGCAACAGCCCAAATATTCTTGTTCAAATAATCGATTTTTTGGTTTTTAAGTACAGCAGAGACCTTTGGTAATTCGCCATCCTTGAGAACCCATGTTTTTTCTTCAATAGTGTTTCGTATTGTTAATTGTCTGTGACTTTCAACGTGATCATCAGACAAGAAAAGTTGGCTTTCATCAGAGGATTGAGACATACCTGTTGAATCTGTAGAAAAACTAGAAAACAAAAGGAAAAATTTTGCAGAGAAAAAGTAATGCACACAAGTTCGCATAACAGAGAAATCAGAAAATGACACAAATGTACGGAAAAATATATTTAAACAAAGTGAAAAACGTGTTACGTGTATGATACAGAGCCTTGCGCGTATTGAAGGAGAGTTAAGTGTATGTTACGAAGCATTTTTATGTGAAAATTACCATATTGCGTAACAGATCATGTATGGTTGTGTCATTACACGTAACCTACGCGTATTTGGATTATTACGCGTAATGCTAGATCTCGTAAGAGCTGGCTTACGTGTATCCTACGCAATCCACCAGAGGAGCCTTTTTTTGCATGGTGTTACGCGTAACAGCTAGTGCATTACGTGTAACACCAGAGAGATGCAATTTTTTCAATTTTTTTCTTTTTCAAATTTTTCTAAGTTATTTCTCAGCACTTGGGGTTCCTCTGATGCAACAGACTCAAATAAAATGCAATTAACAACTGAAAAAATAATACAAAATAAATAAAAAACTATAAAAAGAAAATAAAATCATTTAAAAACTCCCTTGGGTTACCTCCCAAGAAGCGCTTCATTTAACGTCGCGTGGCTTGACGGGTTACCACATCATCATGCCAGACGAGCCTCTTCTACCGGGCCACTTCCTTAACCTTGGTAGTAAGGTTTCAATCTTTGTCCATTGACCTTGAAAGTATCCCCATTTTTCTCATTCTTCAGCTCTATTGCTCCATGAGGGAACACTTTGTGAACCATAAATGGTCCGGACCACCGAGACTTTAATTTTCCACGGAACAACTTCAACCTGGAATTGAAAAGCAACACCAACTGTCCTTCTTAAAATTCCTTCTTCTGGATCTTTTGATCATGCCATTTTTTTTCCTTATAAATTTTGGCATTCTCATAAGCCTGATTCCCGAATTCTTCTAACTCATGGAGTTGAAGAATTCGGGATTCACCAACTTTTAAAAGATCATAGTTCAGGAACTTGGAAGCCCAAAAAGCTTTGTGCTCGAGCTCGAGCGGCAAATGACATGCTTTACCATAAACCAAGTAATAAGGATACATACCTATTGGGGTTTTGAACGCTGTTCTGTATGCCCACAGTGCATCATCCAGCTTTACTGACCAGTCTTTTCGAGAAGCACTAACAGTCTTTTCAAGAATCTGCTTTATCTGCCTGTTAGACACTTCAACTTGCCCACTCGTCTAAGGGTGATACAGAGTGGCAATTTTATGCTTCACATTATACTTCCTCAATAAATTCTCCATTAACATGTTTAGAAAATGGGTACCTTCATCATTGATTAAAGCTCTTGGTACCCCAAACCTAGAGAAAATATAATTTTTAAGTAAGTTTACCACCACTTTAGCATCATTTGTGGGCAATGTTACAGCTTCTACCCATTTTGACACATAATCTATAGAAACCATGATATAATTCTTCCCAAAGAATGGTGGAAAAGGTCCCATGAAATCTATCCCCCATACATCAAATAATTCTACCTCTAGCATAGCATTCTGAGGCATTTGATTCCTTCTGGAGATGTTACCTGTCCTTTCATATTTGTCACATTCTTGGACTATGTGGTGAGCGTCCTTGAATAAAGTAGGCCAATACAAACCTGACTGAAGGACTTTTGTTGTTGTCCTATCTCCACTAAAGTGTCCTCCTTACTCAGAATTATGACACACTTTTAGTATATCTCTTTGCTCTTCTTCAAGAACACATCTTCTAATCAGCCCATCCACTCCCCTTTTGTATAAGAATGGGTTGTCCCACAGATACAACCTGCAATCATGTAAAAACTTTTTCTTTTTGTTATAATCAAAATCATCAGGTATAGCCCTGCCTACCAAGTAGTTTGCATAGTCTGCACACCATGGAACACCAGTAATAGCCAAGATTCGCTCATCAGTAAACGTATCCTGAATTGGGTGTTCCTCTTCCGTTTCTTCAATTGGGATATGCGGGACAAGTGATCTACAACTGTATTCTCGCAACCTTTTTTACCCCTGATCTCAAGATCAAATTCCTGAAGAAGGAGTATCCACCTCAAGAGTCTAGGCTTGGATTCCTTCTTGGCAAACAAATACTTTAAAGCAGCATGGCCAGTATAAACAATAATTTTAGAACCAAGCAAATATGACCTGAATTTTTCAAAAGCATACACAACGGACAACAACTCCTTTTCGCTAGTTGCATAGTTCATTTGGGCCGGATTAAGGACATGACTAGTATAATAAATCACATGCAACAATTTGTCCCTCCTTTGTCCTAATACAGAGCCCACAGCAATGTCACTGGCATCACACATTATTTCAAAAGGTAGAGACCAATCAGGGGCTATCACAATAGGTGCATAAATTAACTTACTCTTCAAAGTCACAAAAGCTACCCTACACTTATCATCAAAATTAAAGGGCTTGTCTTTAACAAGAAGATCAGTCAAAGGTTTGGCAACTTTTGAGAAATCTCTTATGAACCTGCGATAGAAACATGCATGTCTTAAGAATCTCCTTATCCCCTTTTCATTCACAGGGGGTGGAAGATTCCCTATCACCTCCACTTTGGCTTTGTCCACGTCAATCTCCTTGTGGGAGATCCTATGACCCAGCAATATACCTTCCTATACCATAAAATGACATTTCTCCTAATTAAGAATAAGGTTAGTTTCCTGGCACCTTTCAAAAACAAGAGACAAGTTAGTTAAACAATTATCAAAAGAAGAACCAAAAATAGAAAAATCATCCATATGCTTTTCAAGCATGTCGGCGAGTATAGATGTCATACATCTCTGAAAAGTTGCAGGGTCGCTACATAGGCCAAATGGCATCCTTCTGTAGGCAAAGATACCATAAGGACATGTAAACGCTGTCTTCTCCTAATCCTTCGGGGCTACAGAAATTTGATTGTACCCCGAATACCCATCCAAAAAACAATAGTACTCATGATCTGCAAGTCTCTTCAACATCTAATCAATAAAAGGGAGAGGAAAGCGATCTTTCCTTGTTGCGGTGTTTAACCACCTGTAATCAATACACACTTCAACCTGTTACTGTGCGAGTGGGAATCAATTCATTCTTCTCATTTAGAATCACTGTTGTTCCTCCCTCCTTTGGTGCCACATGCACAGGACTTACCCATGAACTATCGGAAATAGGGTATATCAGCCCCGCATCCAACAGTTTCACCACCTCTTTCCTTACAAATTCTTTCATTGCTGGATTTAGCCTTTTTTGGGGTTGTACCACTGGTTTGTGGTTATCCTCCATCAGTATCTTATGAATGCATACTGTGGGGGCTAATACCTTTCAAGTCTCCAATGGATCATCCCATAACACTCTTGTATTTCATCAGCACCTGTACCAATCTTTCCTCTTATTTTTCTTTCAATCCAGAACTGATTATAGTAGGACAATTATTTCCATAATCCAGAAAGACATACTTTATATTTTCATGTAACTGTTTCAATTCTGTAGTAGTACCTGTTTTATCTTCTTTTTTAATCTCAGCTTCTTGTGGAGCTCTTAAATCCTCCCACCGGTGTGGTTTGGATTTCAACCACGGTGGTTATGCATCAAACATGGCTAGCACTTCTTTCTCTCTTTCATCCTCGTTATCCTCTATCTCTTGTGCTGACAAACTAAGAACTCTTTCCAAAGGAAACTTAGGAACTTGGCTATGAATAACTTTAACTACCATGGTATCTATCACTTCTACGGTATGACTTATCCCTATGTTTTCTTTATGTTTCATGGTGTTCCTCACATCAATTTTCAGTTTCTCATCATAAACCTTAAGGGTCATGGTACCTCCTTTAATGTCTATCATACATCTCCCTGTGTCTAGGAAAGGTCTTCCCAAAATCAGCGGGATTTCCTCATCTTCTGGCATCTCAAGAATCACAAAATCAACAGGAAACACAAATTTATCAATTTAACCAGAACATCATCAACCACCCCATAAGGTCTCTTGACTGAGTGATCTGCAAACTGGAGTGTCATCCTGGTGTCTTGAACACTTCCTGTATATGGACAAGGGCATAAGACTCACACTAGCCCCCAAATCAATCAGTGCCTTTTTGAATGATTTATCCCCAATTGTGCACAAAATGGTGATAGAACCTCAATCTGGCTTCTTCACTAGAATCTTCGTACCCTTCAAAATAGCACTACAAGTTTCAGTTAGAATAACAGGTTCAGTGTCGATGGTGCGTTTCTTGGAGATGATGTCCTTCATGAATTTGGCATATATGGCCATCTTCTCAATTGCTTTAGAGAATGGAATATTAATTTCTAACTTTCTAAACATCTCTAAGAAATTCTCAAAAAATTTCTCATGTTGCCTCTTCTTCTTGTTTCTTGTGGGGAATGGAAGCTTTATTATAAGTTTGGGTTCAATGGGTTTTTCTTTCATAACCTGCTTTGGTACAACCTCTTCCTCAACAGTGGCCTTATTTTCTTTGATTTCCAGATCCACTTCGAGCAATTGGTCTTCTTCCTCAGGTGTCTCTTCAAAAACTCCAACTGATTTCCCACTTCTGGTTGTCACAACACTCACATTATTATGATCTCTCAGATTTGTCATTGTTGCACTAGGTAAGGCACCTTGTGCTTGAGAATTTGCTATCTACTGTGTTATCTGACCTATTTGAACTTCCAGATTCTTAATAGAAGCAGTAGTGTTTCTATGATTATTTCTGATCTCCTCTTGGAATTGGGAACTTTGAGCAACCATCTTTTCAATGGAAATTTCCCAATCCGTTTTCTTGGGTGCTTGTTGTTGATATTATTGTTGATATGGTGGTTGTTGTTGTTGTGGTTGATTTTGATACTAAATAGGTCCCTATTTTTGAACATTCCCTTGCTGATCCTTCCAGGAGAAATTTGGATGGTTCTTCCAACCTGGATTGTATGTGTTAGAATAGGGGTTGTTCTGCCTCAGAAAATTAATTGTTTCAACTTGTTACGCAGTAGCAACACAATGCATGGCAAAATGAGGTCCACCACAAATCTCACAGTTAACAGCTTGAAGAGGTTGAACTTGGGCTATAGTTTGAGTACCGAAATTCATAGTTTTAAGTCTTCTTTCAACTTCAGCAGTAATTTGATCTTCCATCTTTACCATTTGATTTCCCAGTTTCAAGTCAATCACTCCCTCAGCTTTACTCACACTTCGTTCATATAATTCCAGATGTTCATTTGCCGCAATAACTTCAATGATCTTCTTAATACCATTGGCTATTGTAAAGTTGGATGAGCCATCAGCAGCTGCATCAATAAGTTGCTTTGTCTTCATTTTGAGGCCATTTACAAACATTTGCATCTGTTCAGTTTGATCCATATTGTGAGTGGGACAAGATACCAATAATCACTTGAACCTCTTGTAAGCATCACCAAGTGACTCTCCTCCTTTCTGCTTAAAATTCATAATATCATATCTTTTGTGATTATAAACAGAAGTAGGAAAGTATTCATTAAGAAAAGTTTTCTCCATCTCTTCCCAAGTAGTAATACTCCCAGCAGGTAATGAGTAAAACCACTCTTCAGCATCTTTATAAAGAATGAATGGAAACATTCTTAATTTCTTTGCTTCTTCAGAGTGCCTCTCAATCTTTAAAGTAGTGCTCATAGTAAGAAACCTTTACAAATGCTTATTTGTGTCTTCATTTATCTTCCGTATGAAAGGTCTCTTCTCAAGCTGTTTGATTGTTGTCGGGTGCAAAGACTAGTAATAAGATAAAAAAAAGTTATAAATGTAGTACCCTAAATTTTGGCCATTGGTTTTGGATTTTTTTAGGGAGTGCCATTTTGGGCATTGGGGGTTTGATTAGTAATTTTTGGGCTCATTTTGGGATATGGTTCTATTTGAGGTTTTTAGTGAAATTTTTTTTTTAGATCATAATGTTTTAGTGGTTAGTACTAATTTATTTTTGAATTTTTGTTTTATTTATTTAAAAATAGATAATTAGGTTTATTTATTTAATTTTATTAGGGTGTTGTTTTAAAATTAATGTCATTTTATAGAAATTAGATGTTTATTTTTAAATTAATTAGGAATTGTGGTTTTATTAATAATTAAGGTTATTAGAGTTTTTTTTTTAAATTAAGTTTTAGGATAATTAGGTCGATTATTTTTGGATTTAGATTTATTTAAATTAATAATCTTATTTTTAGATTTTTAAGATTAATAAAAAGGATTTTGGTATTTTTCTTTTATTTTTAAGTTTTATTAGGTTGTAAATTATTTAGGAAAAGGTTTTTTTTAACGTAAGTTTTATTAATATCTTTTATTAATTAGTCTTATGATTATTAAAATTTAGATTTTTTGGTTATTATTGTTTAATTAGAAAATTAATTATGATAATTAAAGTAATTATTTATTATTATTATTATCATTTTTATTAAGTTTAGTCAATATTTGTTAATTATTATTTATTATTTTGGTACGGTTCTATTTTTTTAGGGAAGATCATTAGTCACTTTTGTTTTTTAAGTGTTTTTATTATTTTATTTTATTAATTATGCTGGTCAATATGTTGACCGTCTTGTTCATCTTCTTCTTCCCTCATTTCACAAACCCTAATCTGGACAGCTGAAAAGGAAAAGTGGATCAAAAGCTAAAATTGAAAAAAATCAAATCTTTCCAAAATCAAATCCAAATCAAATACAAAATCAATTACAGGTCAAATCTCAGACCAAATTACAAATCGAATCAGGATTTACATCAAAAACTCCCTAAACTAAATCTAATCTAATTAAAACCTAAGTCCTAATTTCTAACTATAAAAGAAAAAGGAATCAGAAATTGGAGGGGATCGGGAAAACCCTGGACGAAATTCCTTGCAGCTGCGCAAACCCCGCCCTTTCACTAAAGCTCCAGAAAAAAAAATTGTAGAAAGTTAGGGTTCAAAACTCGAACCCTAACTCTTCTGAGCTTAGCCTTCAACCATCCTTACCTGCGAACAAAGAAAGGGAGAGAGGATTAGAGAAAAAAAACAACCAAAATATTACGAAAAGAATCACTGCACGGACGGTAACCCCACTTAGCTTTGATTTTGATGTTTGATTGAATCGTTTGCATGTTTGGATTTGTTGTAATTTTCTGGAAATTTGAGGGTTAGGTTTTTTTTGGGGTTAGGGCTCCTCTTCCTAGGGTTAGGGTTTATTGATTTTAGGGTTAGGGTTCATCACTTAAGGGTTAGGGTTCTTATTCTGGGTTAGGGATCTTGTTCTGGATTGGGGTTCTTGGGAGATTCTGGACTTTCTGGGTTTTGGACGATGAAGGTTTGAAGTTTCCGGTTGAATCTCAACCGGAAACTGGGGTTGGGTGGTGGTTGGGAGGGTGGCGCGCGGTGGTTAGGGAATCCACCGGCGACGATGAGAGAAGAGAGAAGCGAGAGAATTAGAGATAGTAGAGTGAGAGAGAGAAGCTTAGAGAGAGAAAGAAATGGAAAAATGGAGATTTTTTGAAGGGTTTGGGTTTAAATACCCCTTCGCATGCGCCGTAGATCCTCCACACGTGGCTCCTTGCTGTTGCTGGCCACAGGATTATTTGACTTGGCGTAATAGCCGTTGATTCGCATTACTTGAACTGGTAATCATAATCAACGGATCAGGAATCTGAGCGTTTGGAACCGTCTGATCTCCATCAGACGTCACACACGAGTCCCCACGTTGACCCCACTGACTGATTTTTTGTTTGTTTTCTTGCTCTTGGGTTTAAAACAGCTGGGCCTAGCGCCCAGTTTACTTTTGGCACCCCACCCAATGGCTCATTCGCTATTATTAACTGGAAGTACACCCCCTGGTAATTTAATTTAATTAATTAAATTGTTTCACTTAATTTAATTTGATTATTAATTATATTTAAGGGCTAATTAGGAGATTTAGGGTAAATTAAGGATTTAGGATTTATTTTGGGATTTTTGTTTATTTATTATTATTTTGGGTTTTGTTTTTGTTCTTAGCACTTTTATTCAAAAAATCACCATTGAATCAATTCCTTGATTCAAGTTGTGAAATAAATAAAAAGGTATTTTTCTTAATTTATTAAATTAGTTTTTTACTTAACTTAACCTTTTAATTTTCATGTAATTAAGTTTTTCTATGTTCAATTATGTAAATAAATTTTATTTTAGGATTTTTTTTTACATATAAGGGTTTGCTTTTGTAGGAAAATTATTTTTTTTTTTTTAAAAAAAGAGGTAAATATGGGATTGGGATAAAAATAATTTATTTTGGGATATAAATATTTTTAGGACTTTATTTGAAATGTGGATACCCTTTTGGGTTAATTTTTTTTTTTTGGTCATATTAAGCTATTTAACTTTTGATTTAATTTTTTTATAAAAAATTAGAAATTGTTTTAAAAAGGGTATTTAAGGGTTTTTTAAGGGATTTACAAAAGGGATAAAGCTCATGGTCTAAGAGCCTAAATAAAGGATGGGATAGGGGATAAGGGATTTGGATTCGGGGATAAAACTCTTTCTCCGAGAGTATAAACAATGGACAAAGGGATTTAAGGGATAGAACTCCTCATCTAGGAGTATAAACACTAGATTTAAGGGATAGAACTCTTTATCCAAGAGTATGCATAGTGGATGGGATTTTGGGATAGGATTTGAGATTTAGGAATAGGATTAGGGGGTAGGAATAGGGGAGGTGAACTACGGTTACTCTGATCCTTCATTTTGAGGGTACGTAGGCATAGGGTTGCAAACCAACCCTAGTGAGTATAATTAGGAAAAAACTTAGGTTTTCTTTCCATTTAGACAAACAAACATGCCCTAAACTCAAAGGTGGATCCCATTGAGTATAATGGAAGTAAGGGGTGCCTAACACCTTCCCTTTACTTAACCGACTCCCGAACCGTAGGAATCTCTACCTTAGGATATGACATTTAGGTTTATCATTATTTTCCTTTAAAAAATATGGGGGCGACTCGAATTTTTTTGCCGGCCGCGACAGCTGGCGACTCTGCTGGGGACAACTTCCTAGCGAGAGTCAATCCTAGCCTTAGGATTTAGGGTTTTGTTTGTCTTGGATGTTTATTTTTTTTTTTGTTTTGTATTTTATTGTTATTTATTTATTTTTATTTCATATATTTATTTATTTAACATTTTGTTTTTTTTTTTGTATTATCATGCAAGGGATTGGGACATAAAAAAAAAGAGTGAAGCTAAAACCCAAAGCTTGGAGGATAACCCTAGAACCTAAAGTGGAACGGAAATGTTTTTGCGGGGGACGCAACGTCCCCTAAAATGCATTGATGCCACACTCAGAATAGATCCTTCCAAAGTCGTCCTCATGAAAGGGCTAGCCCCTTTCGTAGTGGAATGATTTGGATGTGGTCCGTGACTCTGAGAAACTTAACCTACCCCACACCAATCATGGACCTTATGTATTCAACCCTCAAGGGTTGTTACTAGGGTCCTATCCCAAATGAGACTTATCCCGAAGGATTGCCGTAGGAAGGCTTGCTCCCTCTCATGGTAAAACAAGGGTATAATCTAAACATTTTGGGGTCGTTATGCTGGCCAAATTTAGGTAACCTACCTGTGAGGGGATTGGGTAGTCTTAACTTAGACCCAGCCTGTTCTAGTGAAGCCCACCTTACTAGGGGCATGCTTACACTTTACCTTTGCCCTAATCAAGACATTATGTGCATTCATCATCCTCATAAATTTTTCTTTTTTTGCATTCACAGGAATCTTAAAATTTTACAAAAAAAAAGGGGATTAAATCAAAGGACAATGGAAGTTGGAAAAAGGAGAACTCTTCCCATTAGAGTAAGGATATCAGATATAAAAAGCCTAAAGACTTATGCTGCTGAATTACCCAAGGAAAGAAGGAAACCTATACTTCGTAGGTATGGAGATATATTGGACTTGGTTCTATTTCCTATGCAAGAGGAGGGTCTAACTTCCTTGGCCCAATTTTATGATCCCGAGTTAAGGTGTTTCCAATTCAAGGACTTCCAAATAGCACCTACTTTAGAAGAGGTTCAAAAGATACTGGATTTCCCCAAAAACAATAAAGGTCCATTCAAAGAATTAGGGTATAGACCTTCATTGAAAGAGACGGCAAGCTGTTTGTATATTCGTGAAGAGGACCTACAAGCTCATTGGAAAACTAAAGATGACTTCGAAGGGTTTCCTAAATGGTTCTTAGAGAGTAAAGCTAGTCACTTCGCGGCTTGTAAAAAGTGGGTAGCCCTAGACACTGTCATGATATTACTTATCTTTGGGTAAGTCCTATTCCCAAGTATTTCGAACTTCATAGACATCACCGCTGTCAACCTATTTCTGGCTGTTACCCTTGGAGAGGAGGACCCTTCAACAGCTCTCTTGGCAGATATATACTTCACTCTCCATTGTAGGTTTGAGAAGAAGGGAGGGACTATGCTATGTTGTCCTCAGCTATTATACAAGTGGTTGTGTTCCCATCTAGTGAAGGACATAAGGGACATGAGACAAATGAAGGCCTATGAGTGGTCCCAATATCTGGTATCCCGTGTTGGTAAGGACATCCTATGGTTTCCTCAAATAATCCAAAGGGATGACGTGATCTTGAGTTATGGGAACTTTCCTAATGTACCTTTGATTGGCTCAAGAGGGTACATAAGCTATAATCCTATTTTGGCGATGAGGCAGCTAGGACACCCTTTGTCCTACAAGCCAGAAGACAAGTTGCTAAAAGGCTTCGTCCTACAAGGTGTGAAAGGAGATCATCCTGATATCCTAAGGATTTCTGAAGCATGGAAGCAAAGTATAAAAGGGAAGAGCAGTCTGAAAAGGCCAAGAGAAGAATCAAGGGTCCCATATTCACAATGGATGGAGGAAAGGATAAAGAAGATGAAGTTTCCCTTTACTTTAGATCGTCCCGTTGATCCCATGGTTCCTCCACCTACTGCAATCTCCATGGAAGAGAGTGAAAAGCTTAAGGAGACCATTGCCAGATTGACAAAAGAAAAAGGTGAATGGGAGGCTAAATTCTACCAAGCTACTGGAGAAAGTAGCCAGCTGAGGTTGAGCCTTAAGGAAGCCATGGAACAATCGAAGGTCAATGAAGGATTAGCTCGAATGGAGGAGGAAAAGAAGGAGCGTGCCCATGCTGATCTTCAAGCTTTGAGCTCACACCTTCAAACTCAACAAGTGGACCTAGATAGGGCTTGGAGGCAAAGGGACGAATGGAGAAACTTATGGATGTCCTCAACACAAAGGGAGGTCAGAGAAGGGTATGATAGGCGAATCTTTGACTTAGAATCTGAGGTTCAAAGTTTGGCAGATGCTTTCCTCAGGAGTAAAAGGCAAGCGTTGGATGCGATCGTGCGGATGAGAACAGCTGAAGAACTTCTTGCCCAACGACCTGAAGGGTGGTTACAATCTCAAGAGGAAAACCAGGCACTCAAGAGAGCCTATGAGGAATTGGAAGCATCCTATGAAGAGCTTAGAGAGTGGGGCCACTATGCTGAAGTCCACAATAGCCAATTGGATCACACCGTTGCAGAAGACTTGGCGATCATGGATAATCTACAGAGGAAAAAGGCATACTTTGAAGACAGATATGATAAGTTGGTCTTTCTGACCAATAACCTTATACATGAGATCCCTCGGAAATTAAGGGAAGCTGAGGAAATAGCCATTATTTTCAAGCCAGCGAAGGAGATTTCTGATTTCCTTACACTTTGTCGTGGGATGGTGGAAGACTTCAGAGCCAGAATTAGGAGAAGGATTTAGGCTTTTTATGTTTGGTTTCTTACTTTTGGGATTCAAGGATTGTACTATGAAAAGATGGTTGGATCGGTCTCAACAGGATTTGCGGATTTGGTTATCATTGGGGAAAGGATCGAGAATGGATTAAAAAGTGGAAAGATTGGAACACTGTCTTCCAATCAACATAACGACAAAAGGTACTCCGGAAACCGTTCAAAGAAGGAGGCCAATGCCATTTCGGCTGCACCTTATGTGGCTGCTATGGCTCCCAATCAAGCAACTCCTACACTACAAGTGCAACAACCAAGGGCAATACCTCAGCAAAATCAACAACAACAGAGGTATCCCCGAAGGGAGCAGAAGAGACCATGGAAGGACTTTGACCCTATACCCACTACATATACTCAAATCCTACCAATGTTAATCCAAAAGGGATTGGTAGAAATCAAGCCGTTAGGGCCCCCTCTTACGCCTACTCCTCGGGGGTATGATGCTAATGCTAGATGTGATTACCATGCTGGATCGCCAGGGCACACAACCGAAAAATGTTTGGCTCTCAAATTTAAGGTGCAAGATTTGCTGGATCAGAAGGTTATTAACTTCATTTATGACACTCCAAATGTAGGAGATAACCCGTTCCCAGGGCACGCTGGACCAACTGTTAACTCCGTTGAGGGACTAGGAGAGGACGTCATAATTAGAGGGGTGGAGTAAGTAAAGACCCCTATGACGAAAGTGAGGGAAACATTAATTGGGTACGAGGAGTTTGAAAGGCTGCACGGTGACTGTGAGAGTTGCGCGATTGATCCCAATAATTGTAAGAAGATGAAGGAGGTTCTCCAACAACTAATGGACCAAGGGATAATACAGATTGGGTACTTAAGGAATATGAATGAGGTAGCTGCCTTAGACTCCCAGGGGCAGGCACCTTCTGAGATTCCACACCAGAAAAGAGGAGTCACGACTCCCATTCAAATACCAGTTCCAAGGCCTACACAAGTACCTATTCAGATACCATTTCCCAGGCAGGAACAGGCGCCCATCCAAATACCAGTTTCAAGGCCTACACAGGTTCCTATTCAAATAACAATTTCGGTGCCTGCACGAACACCAATTCAGATACCTGTTCCTACGCCAGTCAAAGCTCCGGTGCCTGCAGCGTCAGAAGGTCCTATCACGTTCCATGTA
This sequence comes from Lathyrus tuberosus, assembly GCA_022829125.1. Lineage (NCBI taxonomy): Eukaryota > Viridiplantae > Streptophyta > Magnoliopsida > Fabales > Fabaceae > Lathyrus > Lathyrus tuberosus. The sequence goes on from JALAZF010000233.1 coordinate 3,673,894, forward strand.
CCAACGCCATTTCCCTATGAAAGCTCCAAGACTGTACCTTGGAAATATGACGTCATTGCGTCAGTGGGAGGAAAGACTATAGTGTTGTCACCAGCAGTTACTAACATAGCTGGTATTGGAGGAATGACACGTAGTGGAAGGGTATACTCTTCAGAACAACCCAAGAAGGATATCCCCGAAAGCTCAAAAAGGAAAGAGACCACAAGTACAGGCGAGGGGCCGTCCAAGAAGGGCATATCTCAAGAAGATGCCGAGGAATTTTTAAGAATCATAAAGAAAAGTGATTATAGGGTGGTGGACCAACTAAATCAAACACCATCCAAGATCTCTATTCTATCCTTGTTGTTATGCTCGGAGGCACATAGGGAATCCCTGCTAAAGGTCCTAAATGAAGCCCATGTCACTAAAGACATATCAGTAATTCAATTCGACGAGGTAGTCTCCAATATTGCCGCCAGCACCTGCCTGGGTTTCAGTAGTGAGGAATTACCTCCTGAGGGGCAAAAGCATAATAAATCCTTACACATATCAGTTAAATGTCAAGACACTGTCCTTTCAAGAGTGTTAGTGGATACAGGGTCTGCTTTAAATGTCATGCCTAAAGATACCCTCATGAAGTTAACATCTGTGAGGACCTTCATGAAAACCAGTTCTTTGGTTGTTAGGGTGTTCGACAGTTTAAAAAGAATGGTAATTGGGGAAGTGGACATACCTACAGTGGTGGGATCACATACCTTCATGATCACTTTCCAAGTCATGGACATCAATCCCTCATACACTTGTCTCCTAGGACGACCATGGATTCATGCTGCGGGCGCAGTTACTTCCACACTTCATCAAAAGTTGAAGTTCATATCTGGGGACAATTTGATAATCGTTGATGGGGAGGAAGACATGTTCGTCAGCCACCTCTCATCATTCAGATACATAGAAGTGGATGGAGAAACATTTGAAATACCGTTCCAAGCTTTGGAGGTTGCGACGGTCAGTCGTAAGCAAGTCGTTAGACAGGAGGAAAGGCCGAGAAGGATCACAGACTTGATTCAGAATGGGGATACTAGGGGCTGGGGCAAGGTGATAGAGATACATGAAAAGAAGGATCAATTCGGGCTGGGTTACAAACCGGCTAAAAATGAAGAGCACAAGACTGGTCCAATGATATTTCCTCCACTTGAAGAAACTTTCCATAGTGTTGGGTTCAAAGACGAAGACCAAGTGACCGCAATTGAAGAGGAAGACAAGGGGATACCAGATTGGATATGCCAGTGCTCTCCAGATACAGTTCTCAACAACTGGAGAGCCATCGAGATTCCCGAGATGATTTCTGTTTCAAAGTAATTTACTTTTTCTTAAAAATATAATAATAAGTCCTTTGCTATGCCCAAGGCAAATGGACAAGCTTTGTAGGGCCTCCTTTTGTTTCTTTGAATTATTTAATAATAAAGTTGCATTTTGTTTTCAATTAAGATCCTTTTTGTTTCTTTTTTAGTTATTCTTTTTTCAAATGGCAATACACCTTTTTCTTTTCAAGTACTTTCATTTTTCTCAAATTCAAAAAAATAATAAGCATAAAAAATATTCCTCATGCTGATTTAAAAATGAACCTATTGAAAACGACACTGCTATAATCCCTTATAACTTTGAGTTCCCGATTTACCAAGCGGAAGAGGGTGATGAAAATGATTGTGAACTTCCTGAAGAGCTGGCCAGAATGTTAAAGCAAGAGGATAAGGTGATACAACCTCATCAGGAACCAGTGGATGTGATCAATCTGGGGACTGACGAGGATAAAAAGGAAGTCAAAGTGGGTGCTTCTTTGAGCGAGGATGTAAAGGAGAGGTTGATTAAGCTGCTACGTGAATATGTGGATGTGTTTGCTTGGTCCTATCAAGATATGCCCGGTTTGGACACAGATATTGCTGAACATAAGCTACCGCTTAAACCCGAATGTCCTCCGGTCAAGAAGAAGTTAAGGCGAACTAGACCAGATATAACTCTCAAGATCAAGGAAGAGGTTAAAAAGCAGTTTGACGCAGGGTTCTTAGCCGCAGTAAAGTATCCAGAATGGGTAGCCAATATCGTGCCCGTACCGAAGAAAGATGGGAAGGTTAGAATGTGTGTAGATTACCGAGATCTCAATAGAGCAAGTCCTAAAGACGATTTCCCATTACCTCACATTGATGTATTGGTGGATAACACAGCTCAATTTTCGGTATTCTCATTTATGGATGGGTTTTCCGGATATAATCAGATCAAGATGGCTCCCTCCGACATGGAAAAGACTACTTTTATTACTCCTTAGGGGACCTTCTGTTATAAGGTGATGCCCTTCAGATTAAAGAACGCAGGGGCAACTTATCAAAGGGCAATGGTCACTCTCTTTCATGACATGATACACAAAGAGATATAGGTTTATGTGGATGATATGATCGCTAAATCACAAACTGAGGAAGAACACATAGTCAATCTACAAAAGCTGTTTGAACGGTTGAGAAAGTTTAAGCTACGGTTAAATCCTGCGAAGTGTACTTTCGGAGTCAGATCTGGGAAATTGTTGGGGTTCATCGTCAGTCAAAGAGGTATAGAGGTTGATCCTGATAAAGTGAAGGATATTCAAGAAATGCCAGCGCCGAGGACTGAAAAAGAGGTACGAGGGTTCTTAGGGAGGCTGAATTACATTGCTAGGTTCATATCACATCTTACTGCTACTTGTGAGCCGATCTTCAAGTTATTGAGGAAAGGCCAAAGCCTTGAATGGGATAAACATTGTCAAAAGGCCTTTGATCGAATCAAAGGGTATTTACAAGATCCACCCATATTGGTACCACCTGTACCTGGAAGACCGCTCATAATGTATCTAACGGTGCTTAACAATTCGATGGGTTGTGTACTCGGACAACAAGAAGAAATAGGGAGAAAGGAGCATGCAATTTATTACTTGAGCAAGAAATTTACGGATTGCGAATCCAGATACTCACTCTTGGAGAAGACCTGTTGTGCTCTTGTTTGGGATGCCCGGCGATTAAGACAATACATGGTGTGCCATACTACTTTGCTAATATCAAGGATGGACCCTATCAAGTATATATTTGAGAAGCCTGGAGTGACTGGGAGAGTGGCTCGGTGGCAGATGTTACTTAATGAATATGACATCCAGTATGTTACCCAGAAAGCCATAAAAGGAAGTGTAGTAGCCGATCATCTCGCTCATCAACCGTTGGATGATTATCAGCCTATGCAATTTGACTTTCCAGATGAGGATGTGATGACTGTAAGAGATGATGATATCCCAAATTCCTATAAAGGACCTGAACCTGGATCTCGGTGGAAGCTTATATTCGATGGAGCCTCTAATGCAGAAGGACATGGTGTGGGGGCTGTCATAACTTCTCCCACAAGATTTCACATACCTTTTACCGCCAGGATATGCTTCTCATGTACTAACAATATGGCGGAATATGAGGCGTGTATCTTGGGAATTAATGAAGCCATCAAGCTGGGAATCAAGATCTTAGAGGTATATGGAGATTCAGCTCTCGTCATCAATCAAGTCAAAGGGGAATGTAGGAAACTTAATACCAAATTAACTCGGTATCGAGATTGTGTCTGGAGAAGGATAGTGTACTTTGATGAGATCACCTTCCATCATATTCCTAGAGATCAGAATCAACTGGCAGACGCCTTGGCAACTTTGGCGTCCATGTTCAAGGTCAAATGGTATAATGAAGCACCAGCCATCAGAATTGATCGCCTTGACGAACCATCTTATTGTGGGGCAGTAGAGGCATAAGTGGATGATAAACCATGGTTTTATGATATCAAACAGTTCCTCCAGAAACAAGAATATCCTGCAAATGCTTCCACTGTGGATAAGAAAACGCTCAGAAGACTGGCTGCTCAGTTTTTCCTAGATGGAGAGGTACTTTACAAAAGAAATCATGACATGGTGTTGCTCCGGTGTTTGGATGGGCATGAACGGGACATGCTTATCAAGGAAATACATGAAGGATCCTTTGGAACCCACGCAAATGGGCATGTGATGGCTAAGAAGATTCTCCGAGCATGGAATTATTGGTTGACTATGGAATCAGACTGTTTCAAATATGTCAAGAAGTGCCATAAATGTCAGATCCATGCGGATAAAATTCATGTGCCACCAACTCCTTTGAATGTCTTAACTGCTCCTTGGCCTTTCTCTATGTGGGGGATAGACATAATCGAGATGATCGAACCTAAGGCATCAAATGGACACCGGTTCATTCTAGTTGCTATTGATTACTTCACCAAATGGGTCGAAGCTGCTTCCTACACCAATGTGACAAGACAAGTCATTGCACGATTCATCAAGAAAGAGATAATTTGTCGCTATGGGGTTCCAAACAAGATCATTACAGACAATGGGCTCAATCTGAATAACAAAGTGATGGATGAGTTATGTGAGAGTTTCAAAATCGATCACCATAATTCATCACCTTATCGCCCAAAAATGAATGGAGCGGTAGAAGCTGCTAATATGAACATCAAGAAGATCATCCAGAAGATGGTAAAGACCTACAAAGATTGGCACGAAATGCTCCCTTTCGCATTACATGGCTATAGAACCTTAGTTCGAACTTCGACAGGAGCTACTCCTTTTTCCTTGGTATATGGCACTGAAGCGATCCTCCCTGTTGAAGTAGAAATTCCTTCACTAAGGGTCATAATTGAGGCTAAGCTGGATGAAGCAGAGTGGGTACAGAATAGACTTGTCAACTGAATCTCATAGAGGAAAAGCGTATGGCTATTGTATGTCATGGTCAATTATATCAGCGGAGACTCAAGAAAGCATTCGATAAGAAAGTTCGTCCTCGCCTATTCGAAGAAGGGGGCCTGGTGTTAAGGAAAGTGCTATCTATCCATAAAGATCCTCGTGGCAAATGGACTCCAAATTATGAAGGACCATATGTCGTAAAAAGCGTATTTTCAGGAGGAGCTTTAATATTGACTACTATGGATGGAGTGGATTTACCACGACCAGTAAACTCCGATTCAGTCAAAAAATACTATGCCTAGAAAAAGAGGATAAAAGCCCGCTAAGTCGAAAACCTTAAAAGGCGACTTAGGCAAAAGTTAGGGCGTCCCGGTGAATTGAAAACTCGAAAGAGCAATTCAGGAAAAAATTAGGGACTTAGAAAAATGATACCCAACAAGTCGAAAACCCTAAAGGGTGGCTTAGTTGAAAAAAATGGTATAGCCTCCTGGTGGACTAAGATTCTAAAAGAACGGTCCAGGCAAAATTAAGGATATCCAAAAGGCATAAGACTGATAGCACTAATGGAATTCAGAAAGGAATGATTAATCCAGTCATCATCTTCAGAAGCGAAGTGTCAAGACCTCGGAGATTTAGGGATATTAGCCAGTGTTAAATTTAATAGGGACATAGATAAATTTGTTTTTCATATTGCCATTTCTTTTCTGTTTTGTAGTACTTCCTCCTTATGAGGATTTGCTTTCCTTATGTATTTTTGCCCATTTATGGGCCTTTCTTCAATAAATAAAATTCTCTTTGCTTTTCAATTTTTTCCGTTTGATTACAAAATGCCGATTTTATTTATAATAATGCATTGAAACATTGGGTATAATCGAAAAGAAAAAAAGGAAAAAGGAAAAGGTACTTTACTTCGATTCAGAAACAACAAAAGGATCATTGTTTCTCTCAAAGATAAAAATAAAGGATCCACAAATTAACGGTCAGAATTCAATCACTATGGGAGTCTCTCTACGCATCTCCGGATGTCAAGAGCAAATAACTTGTCACACTCATCAAAAGGAGTTAAGGGTTTAAGGGTCGGGAAGTTGGAATGTTACAGGAGGATATGGTTTCTGTAAAAACATGCACTGCATATCATAAAAGAGGCGCTAGCCCAAACAAATGCATCATACACAAGAGCATACATGCTTTCATACCTGCATACATGGCATAGGATCATTTTCTTCCAGGGTAAAGGGTTTTAATCGGATATCTCGTCACGGGTTTGTTATCAGGGATCTCAAGGACACACCGTCTTCATCTTTCTGATCTGGAGACAATTAAATAGGGGCAGCTGTAGTACCCTAAATTTTGACCATTGGTTTTGGATTTTTTTAGGGAGTGCTATTTTGGGCATTGGGGGTTTGATTAGTAATTTTTGGGCTCATTTTGGGATATGGTTCTATTTGAGGTTTTTAGTGAATTTTTTTTTTTAGATCATAATGTTTTAGTGGTTAGTACTAATTTATTTTCGAATTTTTGTTTTATTTATTTAAAAATAGATAATTAGGTTTATTTATTTAATTTTATTAGGGTGTTGTTTTGAAATTAATGTCATTTTATAGAAATTAGATGTTTATTTTTAAATTAATTAGGAATTGTGGTTTTATTAATAATTAAGGTTATTAGAGTTTTTTTTTTTTTTGAAATTAAGTTTTAGGATAATTAGGTCGATTATTTTTGGATTTAGATTTATTTAAATTAATAATCTTATTTTTAGATTTTTAAGATTAATAAAAAGGATTTTGGTATTTTTCTTTTATTTTTAAATTTTATTAGGTTGTAAATTATTTAGGAAAAGGTTTTTTTTTAACATAAGTTTTATTAATATCTCTTATTAGGGTTAAGGTTCATGTGATAAACCCTAGGGTTTATCACTTAAGGGTTAGGGTTCTTATTATGGGTTAGGGTTCTTGTTCTGGATTGGGGTTCTTGGGAGATTCTGGACTTTCTGGGTTTTGGACGATGAAGGTTTGAAGTTTCCGGTTGAATCTCAACCGAAAACTGGGGTTGGGTGGTGGTTGGGAGGGTGGCGCGCGGTGGTTAGGGAATCCACCGGCGACGATGAGAGAAGAGAGAAGCGAGAGAATTGGAGAGAGTAGAGTGAGAGAGAGAAGCTTAGAGAGAGAAAGAAATGGAAAAATGGAGATTTTCTAAAGGGTTTGGGTTTAAATACCCCTTCGCATGCGTCGTAGATCCTCCACACGTGGCTCCTTGCTGGCCACAGGATTATTTGACCGTTGTAATTCTGTAGGGGGAGGAGCATTGTGTCCTCCCCGTTGACTTGGCGTAATAGCCGTTGATTCGCATTACTTGAACTGGTAATCATAATCAACGGATCAGGAATCTGAGCGTTTGGAACCGTTTGATCTCCATCAGACGTCACACACGAGTCCCCACGTTGACCCCACTGACTGATTTTTTGTTCGTTTTCTTGCTCTTGGGTTTAAAACAGCTGGGCCTAGCGCCCAGTTTACTTTTGGCACCCCACCCAATGGCTCATTCGCTATTATTAACTGGAAGTACACCCCCTGGTAATTTAATTTAATTAATTAAATTGTTTCACTTAATTTAATTTGATTATTAATTATATTTAAGGGCTAATTAGGAGATTTAGGATTTATTTTGGGATTTTTGTTTATTTATTATTATTTTGGATTTTGTTTTTGTTCTTAGCACTTTTATTCAAAAAATCACAATTGAATCAATTCCTTGATTCAAGTTGTGAAATAAATAAAAAGGTATTTTTCTTAATTTGTTAAATTAGTTTTTTACTTAACTTAACCTTTTAATTTTCATGTAATTAAGTTTTTCTATGTTCAATTATGTAAATAAATTTTATTTTAGGATTTTTTTTACATATAAGGGTTTGCTTTTGTAGGAAAATTATTTTTTAAAAAAAGAGGTAAATATGGGATTGGGATAAAAATAATTTATTTTGGGATATAAATATTTTTAGGACTTTATTTGAAATGTGGATACCCTTTTGGGTTAATTTTGTTTTTTTGGTCATATTAAGCTATTTAACTTTTGATTTAATTTTTTTATAAAAAATTAGAAATTGTTTTAAAAAGGGTATTTAAGGGTTTTTTAAGGGATTTACAAAAGGGATAAAGCTCATGGTCCAAGAGCATAAATAAAGGATGGGATAGGGGATAAAGGATTTAGATTCGGGGATAAAACTCTTCCTCCGAGAGTATAAACAATGGACAAAGGGATTTAAGGGATAGAACTCTTCATCTAGGAGTATAAACACTAGATTTAAGGGATAGAACTCTTTATCCAAGAGTATGCATAGTGGATGGGATTTAGGGATAGGATTTGGGATTTAGGAATAGGATTAGGGGGTAGGAATAGGGGAGGTGAACTACGGTTACTCTGATCCTTCATTTTGAGGGTACGTAGGCATAGGGTTGCAAACCAACCCTAGCGAGTATAATTGGGAAAAAATTTAGGTTTTCTTTCCATTTAGACAAACAAACATGCCCTAAACTCAAAGGTGGATCCCATTGAGTACAATGGAAGTAAGGGGTTCCTAACACCTTCCCTTTACTTAACCGACTCCCGAACCATAGGAATCTCTACCTTAGGATAGGACATTTAGGTTTATCATTATTTTCCTTTAAAAAATATGGTGGCGGCTCGAATTTTTTTGCCGGCCGCGACAATAAAAATAACAGAAAATAAAATTTTAGTTGCAGAGCAACAAAATTTTAATTGAAATAAATATATGAACTCTGTTATCTTTGGCAGTACCCGACAACGGCGCCAAAAACTTGATCAGAAAAATAGCAAGTGTATTATTTTGCCTCTATAGTAATAATAGGGGAAATCCCCAGTATCGTTCTCAAGGACTGCTTGACGATACAGAGTTCTGGATCAGTTTCAATTAAACAATAAGTCTTTGGGGATTTTCAAATTGTTTGGTGAAATTATGATTGCAGAGCAAATAAAAACAAGTGAAATAGTTGAACGATGAACAGATATGAGCAGACTGCTGGGGAAGGTGTATAATTCTTCAAACAACACTTTCAATTTAACAATACAATAACAGATCCTCAATAATTTATTACCGGTTCTTTAGGGTCGTTTACTCCTAAGTCCTTATTGAGAAAACCTTTGATTACTCAACCTAATTACTATGTCCATAGGCAATTACGGTTAAAATCAAGCACTCATATATCAAGAATATTCCGGTTATTGTAATATGTCCCTAGTCCTATGTGATATCTTTTACAACATGTTTTCAACCAGATCAATGAACTATGGCTGTCCAACCTAATTCCTTCACAGAGTTTTAGAATTCGTTTGTCCGACGAATAAGGCATTAAGAACGGAGATGAAAACAAATCAACGATTAAGAAAACAAAATTTCCATTGCATCAATTAAATTGAATTCATTAAACTCATAATCAGGGACACCCCCTAGCAATGGGGGTTTAGCTACTCATAACAGAAAATGTTGTCATTACAGAAATCGGGAGGAATCAATCTTCAATCGTGAATAACTCTTGAAAATATGAATCCACTCTGAAATCATGAGTTCTCTAGCCTCTAAAACGTGTCTTTGCTCTCAAAAATCGTCCAACCCTTCAAAATCGCATTCTGGAACTAAATAGTCAGCTTCTGGACTTTTCAGCAAATTGGGCTTCATTACGCGTAATGCACTAGGTGTTACGCATTATTCCTTCTTGACATGCTCAGTACCCTACGCGTAACCCTCTGGGTCGGCCATCCATGAAAGTCCTTACACGTAATGCTCTAGATGTTACACGTAAGGGCAGAGACGTTGATTTTTCCTCCCTCTAGTGGTTTGCGTAACATACGTGTATTAGGGCTATGCAATACGCGTAATGTAGGGGAATTACGCATATAGGCAGTGGTTTTGCCATTTTTTCTCCTTTTTCTCTGCCTTCTCGTTCTGGCCCGGTTTTGCGTCTAATCCTCGATCCTCGAGCTCCCAAACCTGTATTTGACCCGCTAACATACCAAAAGTGTAAAATATCCTCGAGAAACTCATAATTCATGACACACTTAGACATAAAAAAAACAAACACAAATGCTTAAGAAATACATTCCAATTCATACATTTCACCTGAGTTATTGATGTTTAAATGATGAAAAACATAGCACAAATGGTGATTGATTAGTGAAGAAAACTCATGGTTAATTCCTTCAGAGGAGCAGAATTCCTCAAACCTACTATTCTCAAATTTCTTTCCATGGTCACTTCTAATTCTGACAATGCCACAATCCTTCTCTTGTTGAATTTTTTGACAAGGATCTTTGAACACTTCAAACACCTCAGACTTTTCTTTGATGAAGTTTACCCAGGTGAATCTTGAGAAGTCATCAACAACAATATAGGCATACCTCTTTCTCCCGAGACTTTCAACCTGCATGGGTCCCATCAGGTTCATATGAAGTAGCTCCAGAGTTCTTGAAGTTGTCAGATGTTGAAGCTTCTTGTGTGACATCTTTGTTTGCTTCCCTATCTGACATTTTCCACAGATTCTTTCTTCATTAATTTTCAGATTGGGAATACCTATGTCTGCTTCCGTGGCCAAGACTTTCTTCATTCTTTTTAGGTGTTAATGACCAAGTTTTTGATGCCATAACTTAACTTCATCCTCTTTTGTCATCAAACATGTGGAGGAGCAATTTCCTTAGGGATCCACAGGTAACAGTTATCCTTAGATATGGCTCCCTTCATGATAACTTCATTCTTCTCATTTGTTACTAAACACTCAAACTTAGTGAAGTTAACTTTGAGACCTTGGTCACATAATTGACTAATACTGATCAGATTTATAGTTATCCCTTTAACAAACAGCACATCATCAAGGCTGGGTAGTCCAGTATAGTCCATCTTCCCAACACCCTATATTTTAACTTTTGATCCATATCCAAAAGTGACATAGCTAGTGACATGTGGTCTAATGTCACCAGGAATGTTCTGACACCAGTCGTGTGTCTAGAACAACCACAATCAAAATACCATTCCTCTCTAGCGGATGCTCTTAGATAGGTGTAAGCTATGAGTCCAGTAGTGCCAGTTTTGGGAATCCACACTTTCTTGGCCTTAATAGCAGTCTGTCTCCTTCTGGATTGTGTAGCAGGCTTGGGATATCCATATAATTTGTAACAATAGGGTTTTATGTGACCAAACCTTCCACAATAATGACATCTCCATCATTGAGTCTTGCCTCCTGAGTAATTATTCTAATGTCTTTCCTGATTTTGGGACCTTTGATTTGACATCTTTGGTTCCTGTTTACCCTTAGGTTGAACAAACTTTATTACAGTCCCTTTTCCTTTATTTTTCACACCTTGATTATTATAGCCAAGACCACTAACATCTTCAGCATTCTTCCCACTTTGAAGAATCTCATCCAACACATAAGAACTACTATTTAACATTCTTACAGATTTAGTCATATTGCCAAGTTTTGAATTGAGCAATACAACTTCATCTTTCAAACTAGAGATTATTGTCAGATGCTCCACTTTTTCAGCCTGAAGTTGAGTAATGATTCTCTTCTGATTCTCTCCCTGTTAACACACTTTTTCACTTTTGATGCATAACTTCTTGTAAGCATCAGCAAGTTCATCAAAGGTGAGTTCTTCACCATCTGACTCTTCATCAGAATCACAAATTACAGTCAAGGTAGTAACCTGCTTGGCATATTCTCCTTCAGGGTCACTTTCAGAATCATCCTCTAACCATGACACAGATAAACTTTTCTTTTGTATTTTGAGTTAAGTCGGACACTCAGTTTTTATGTGTCCAAAACCTTCACATCCATGGCACTTGATTCCTTTGCTTTGGTCAGTCTTCTCTTCAGTCTTTGACCTTTTTCCAGAATCTTGATTTTTGTCAGCTGACTTACTTTTGACATTTGATCTAGACTTCCAGTCCATCTTCTTCATGACTTTATTGAACTATCTTTGAAGTAACACAATAACATTATATATACCTTTTCATCTGTATCTAGGTCACATTCATCTTTTGAGTCCTCAACATTAGATCCAAAAGCAACACACTTCTTCTTTTCATACTTTTCACTGGTTCCTAGCTCAAAAGTCTGAAGGGATCCCATAAGTTCATCAACTTTCATGTTGTTTATATCTTAAGCTTCTTCTATGACAGTTACCTTCATATCAAATTTCTTTGGGAGGGATTTGAGGATTTTTCTGACTAATTTGGCCTCTGACATCTTCTCTTCTAAAGCATTTGAGGGGTTGACAATCTCAATAATATTCATATAAAAATCATGAATGCTCTCATCCTCCTTCATCTTCAAGTTCTCAAACTTGGTTGTGACAAGTTAAAGTCTTGACATCTTTACCTTAGAAGTTCCTTCATGGGCAGTCTTCAAAATCTCCCACGCATCTTTAGCAATAGTACAATTATTTATTAGTCTGAGGATGTTCTTGTTCACTCTATTGAACAAGGCATTCAATGCTTTGGCATTTCCCTGGGATAGCTTGTCATCTTCATCATTCCAGTCCTTCTCGACCTTTAGCGCATCAGTAATAGTACCATCCTCAACTCTAACTCTTGGTGGATCCCACCCCTTGATCACAAACTTTAAAACCTTGTTATCCATAGACTTTAGAAAATCCATCATCAGTTCCTTACAATAATCATAGTTGGTTCCATCAAGGATGGGTGGTCTGTTCACAAATCCTCCTTCCTTGTCCATTATACCAGAAAGTATCTTCCCTAGATCTCACCCAGATTCAGAGCAGGATGTCTGCTCTGATACCAATTGAAATTCTGGTATGCATATATCAGATGCCCAAAGAGATGTCGAGACACTGATATCTTTTAAACACACAAGGAACAAGGTATACATTGTTAATATTGCAGAAAATAAACAAGACACCGAGAGTTGTTAACCTAGTTCAGTGCATAATAACGCCTACGTCTGGGGGCTACCAAGCCAGGAAGGAAATCCACTATTAGCAGTATTAATTCAAAGCTAAATAACCTAGTTTACAACTTCTCAATTAATACCTACCCAGTGCAACTTCTACCTAAGACACTCCTAGGTATGAAAACCCCTTTCACTTCCTATCAGTGACCACAGTGACAAACCTATAGATTTTTCCAATGTTTTTAGAGAATACACTTTCAAAGACACACAATCACTCAATGCTTAGAAGCTTAGGAGTGATTGACAACACTTACAACTCAACAGAGATATTCCAGTTCAAGCATCTAAGTAATGAATGAATGACTCACAAATAACACTCCCACAAACCCTAAACTATTACTCAATACACAATATGTTTCACACCCAGAATTAGGGTTGTGCCACCCTTTTTATAACCATCATCTGGACTGGATTTGGGCTTCAAGCGCAACACAGCAGGTGCTAAGAATCTACATAAATTTCTCCATAAAAGTAGGTCTTCAATCAAGAGTTTCCTAAAAATATGTTCAACATCCAACAAGAATAGAATATCTCTAGATTCAAACCGAATCTCTGATTCCTTAAATTTGGATGCCATATAGGTTTACTTAAAATTCATAGAATATTTTGTAATCTGTAATAAAACACATAGTAACAACCTGCAAACCTGTAACAGACAATATGTCAAGACATCTTGTTAGGACATCTTATCTAACATGTTGCTGCCAAGTTGGTTTTACCAAAATTACTGCCAATCACAAATTCAGAGACTTAACACACAATAATCAAAACAAAATATTTTCAATGTCATTACCATTAATTATCGTCACACAACAAGTAACACTGTATAACTACATCCCTGAGTACATTATTAACCTCTTAAGACCTAACCATGAGGTAGTACTATGCGTTAGCTTTCCAACGCTTCAAACCGCGCCTCAAACAGAGTCACGAAACTCATGTTATGATAAAAAAAACTGTATTTGAACAAGGTCAGCCTGGTCATGACTGGTGGACCGTCACAAAGCCGGCGACTGTCAGCTTATTAGATGCACTGACATGCGGCCCATCACAAAGGTGACACCCGTCATCGTTGCTGAATGCAGAAATTTGCATTTTTCCAACATAGGAGGACTTCCAGACCTCCGATTTCGATTTCGTAAAAACCAGAAAGCTTAGAATTCAACATACAGCAATTATGTAGCAATTATAACGTCATGTTTTCCAAACCAATACCCCATGAACATGAACATTCAAACTCATCTTTGTACATATATATCATACACCAAATTCATCAATAAAATAGAGCATGAATTTCATAACAATCATAACTATTATCACAGATTTCACACAACATCATTCAAGACTCATAAAACACCAACAATGAAGAAAAAAATGAGTAAAACCTAGAGGAAGAGGATGATCTCTCTACCCTTCATGCAATTGACACATATATTTAAGTAATTCACTCCCCCCTCCCCGCCTTAATTTCCAGTAATCTTCAAGCTCATGTTATGGCTTCCTCTTCCTCACAAACCTTGCTTTTGCTTTTTGTCTCTTCCTCCTAAAATCTCAAATTCATGTCCTGATAAAAACAAAGGCTCCACTAAACCTCATTTTTAACCTTAATCTAATTTTAAAATTTTAATTATTTCACTCTTCCCCTTATTTATTCTTATTTTCATCTCATTCCCTTTTTTTTCTTTCAATAATCCTAATTTCCACCCAAATCTCATGAATTCCCTATTTTTTTATTATTTAATAATTTGAAATTAACTTAAATTCTAACTAATTCTCACAACTCTCCATAAAATCCCACAAATTTATCCAAGCACACCAATAATTAAATAAAACAAATTTTAACTCAATTATAAACAAGAATACAAAAACTGGGGTGTTACACTACACACCCTCAAAGCTAACTTGGGAAATCTTGGAAAAAAGTTATGCATGATATGATAAGGCAAAGGTGGTAAGGTTAAAAACTCACAAAAGACAATTGGAATTGATTTAGATGGAAGAGAATGAAACCATTAGTGAATTTGATATTAGAATCACAAGATTGGTGAATCAAGTAAAGGCGTGTGGAGAGACAGTCACAGAGTAGTATGTGGTCGATAAAATCTTGATATCCCTAACATCAATATTCAATAATGTAGTGGTTACAATTGAATAATCCAAGGATCTTTCAACCATGAATAAAGAATAGTTGCAAAATTCGCTTGATGCTGATGAGCAAAGAATGAAGTAGATGAATGTTGTCTAGGAAAAGGTTGAGATTGATTTGTAGGTCCATTCCATTGGAAATGACAAGAAGAAAAAAGTAAAGTGGTCCATGAGTAGAGGTGGAGAAAACTATCATAACAATGGTGGAAGGGACTTTAAAAGTTCCAAATATTCAATATTCCAAAAGGGTGAAAGCATATGCAACAGAGGTGATGGATCAAACATTTTTAAAGGTGGCAACTATAAAGGAAAAGGAAGAAGAAAGAAAGATGATAGGAACAACATCCAATGCTTCAATTTCCTAAAGCTTAGAAATTTTGCTTGTGAATATAATGCCAACAAAATGATTCACAAGAAGTTAAAGCAAAGTTTGTTAAGCAAGAAAATGATGAGAGAAAATTGTTGATGGCGATTGCTGAAGCATAAAACAACACGAGAAAAGGCAGTTGAAACAGGTTACAAGCAGAGTCTAACCGGTTGCTATCAGTTACAAATCTTGACTCCTGGTGCTCAACACACATGACTGGAAGGAAGGATTGGTTCATAAAAATCAATCAAGCCATGAGAAGGGATTGGGGACGTATTAATCAAGATGAAGAATGATGAGTATTATTTGATTAAAGATGTGTTGTATATTCCTAGAATAAAGTGTAATCTTTTAAGCATTGGTCAATTGTTTGAAAGGAAATACAAGATTCACATGGAAAACAAAGTGCTGAAAGTTATGAATACAAATGGGAGTTTGATCCTAAAGACCCCTATGGCTCAAAACAGAACTTTTTAAGTTGAATTGAAAGTAATGGACATAGGTGTCTTGCAACTGAAACTAGTAAGGAAGAACTGATTTGGCACTATAGACTTGGGAATTTGAACTTCAGAGATCTTAATGTTATGCAGAAAAGCAACGTGATTGGGACTGTCGTTGATCAATATGCAAACTGAAGTGTGTGAAGAGTGTGTCCAAGCCAATCAATATCGGGGCAACTTTAGATGCAAAACCGAATGTCATCTTGAGGTGGTCTATTCAGATGTTTATGGACCGATGCAAGTTTACTCAATCGGAGGCAATGTGTACTTTGTTACTTTCATTGGTGATATTAATAGAAAGCTATGGACTTACTTGATCAAAAGAAAAGATGAGAGGTGCTTAAAGTGTTCAAGAAGTTCAAATCCATGGTAGAAAGACAAAGTGATCACAAAATTAAAACTCTTAAAATAAATGGTGGAGGCGAATATGTCTCAAATGATTTTGGAAAATTTTGTGATCAAGAGGGCATTCTACATAGCACAGTGCCACCCTATACGCCTTAACAAAATGGAGTCATCAAGAGGAAGAATTAATCAATTATGAACATGGTGAGAAGCATGTTGAAAGGGAAGCACTTGCCAAAAGAATTATGGGAAGAAACAGTGCCTACAACTGCATATTTGTTGACTAGGTGTCCAACAAAAAAGCTGAAAAATACTACACCAGAAGAATCATGGTCCGGATTCAAGAAAAATATGAGTCACTTGAAGTTATTTAATTCGATTGCATATAGACATGTTCTGGATCAGCTTATAAAGAAGCTAGATGACAAGGGTGAACAAATTATACTTGTTAGGTATCACTCAATTGGTGGATACAAGCTCTAATGAAGCAGTTAACAAGAAAATCGTAATCAGTATGGATGTGATTTTTGACGAATTGAGAGACTGTCAACATGTTGTAATTAATTGCAACAATGTTGGAATTATTCCTACAATGTTTGAAAGTGTATAAACTATAGCCGGTGAAGTCCAAGCTGAAGAAAATTTGAGATGATCAATAAGGCAAAGAGGCATGCCTACGAGATTGACAGATTGTGAACTATTCTCCGATTTGCGCTCATGGATGAATCTAAACCGGTGAAAACAGAGGAGACCTTGAGTGAACCAAAATGGATATGCACATAGAATGGGGAGTTGGAATCCATTGAAAAAAATAATACATGGGAGCTACTTGATCTACCTCAAGGAAAAAGTCATTTGGTGTAGGATGTGTATATAAAGTGAAGGAAATCGCAAGAGTGATATAATAAAGCATAAGGCTCGATTAATGGCAAAGGAAATTTTGCAAAGAGAAGGAAGAGACTTTGAAGAAGTATATGCACCTGGGATTGAAACTATTAGGCTAGTTATTGGTATTGCAAATAACTATAATTGGTTCATATACCAAATGGATGTCAAATCTGCATTTTTAATGGTTCTTTGGAAGAGGAGGTGTATGTGGCACAATCACTTGGTTTTGTTGTGAAAAATCAGGAATCCAAGTTCTATAGATTGAGGAAGGCGTTGTATAGCAAGCACCAAGAGCTTGGAGCAAGAGAATTGATGGGTTTCTAAAGGATAGGCTTTGATAAATGTGTATATGAACATGGTATGTATGTGAAGAAGAATACAAGCAAAGGATTGGTCATCATATGTTTATACGTCGATCATTTGCTGATTATAGGCAACAATGAAGGTTATATTGGAGAATTCAAGGGTAATTTAGTGAAGGAGTTTGAGATGATCGGTTTTCTAACCAAAAAAGTGACAATTGAAGTGTTTAAGAGATTGCAGAAGCACATGAGTATGAAAGACTTGGACGAATTGAATTAAGGTGGTGTGTTAAAAAAATAAAATTCAAGTAGTTAGTAAGTTTGTGAGATAGTTTCATAATTTGTAAAATTAATTACAAACTTTCTAAATAAAAACTCTTATTCTTTTGTTCATATTTCATGTTGTGATTGGGATTTTGACCCAACAATAGATAGACTCTTGTCCAGCAAACTCTTGTCCAGCAAAATTTTCCATTCCATTTAAACAATACTTTTGTATCAACAGTAAACACTCAATCACTCCAAAACAACATCTCAAAAAGTTAATAAATAGGTTCTATAATAACTCAATATAAACTCTATTGCAAAAATAAAATAAAAAAATCATTAAATTATATTTATACCATTTTGATGTGATAAGATCCACTTGTTACACATTTTTCTTCTTATATTGTTAGCGGGGTTCACGCCTAAGAGAAAAGAGAGAAAAGAGAGAGTGTAACATCAAAGACAACATAGGTCTAATTCAAAAACAAAACAAAGCTCTATAAATTTTATGCTAGTCAATAGATACAACAACAACAAAAAAAAAAACTTCCCATTTACAAACCCAACTCATCTTTTGCGGTTGTTCTCCACAATTTTCACATTTCTAAGGAAACAACAAAATCACACCATTAATTTGATGATGCTTTTATTACTATCAACCAAGAAAATCAATCCCTTCCATTCTTCCACGAACAATTTTATGAAACACTTCCCTAACTTGTCTTTCCAAAGGATCCAATCCATCTTTCAAACTTTCACAAACATTCACAACATCTTCCACTTTAACTCTAACTTCCTCTTCTTTATCCTCACTCAAAGGAAACTCCAAAGAATCAGCCGTATCATTCATCACCCTAGCACATTTCTCAATCTTCTGAATCTCCTTCAAAAGACCACATGAATTCTTCCTCTCCCTCTTCTTCGACTCCTCCGAAATTCGCTCGTGGAGCAATGTCACCGGAGCAGCCCAAGATAGCTGCCGTGGAATAGAAAAGTTGAGATGTAATCCCCTATCTTGACAAGGAATTGCAGCCACAAGTGCCCACATTGTAAACAACAAGATAGAACTCATTGTATAAATAGTCAATGCAAGACCATGTGTAGCAACAAGATCATTATTCTTAGGAAAACAAAGATTGTTCCCTATTGCTTGTAATTGTCTAGCAGCTGACCAATTCCTCGATACACTCCAAGAAAGTGATCTAAAATGACCTAATGCAGATGAATCCCGTCGATGATGATGATGAACATTGTTTCTACCAAATGACCTATTTCTAGATGCAAATGAAAAACCATTATTGGAATCTTGATTACTATCATCAAGCATAGCAATAGCCAAATCAACAAGAGCTTTCTTAGCGCGACGAAATTGGCCTTCACTAATGATTCTTTTATGATCCAAAGCACAAAGAACAATCTCCAATAACTTCTCCCATTGTCTAACCATTTCAACACCATCTCTAACAGCATTGCATACATCCAATGCCTTCACACTCCTCTCATAAAACTCATTCACCAAACGATCCAAAGGTGGTTTACACACTTTCGATCTATGGTTATGAAGAATCATTCTGAATTCCTCTTGGCAACAGAGGAATGCATCTAGAAGATTCCTAACCCAAGAAAGAGATAACAAATCATCATTAGAAACAGAAGATAGTTCATTGAACCTATTAGTAACATGTTTCTGAAACAAATTAAGCTCATTTTCTAAGCTTGAATTTTCCATAGAGTGAGATTGATTGCCACGTTGATTCATAGTAGAAGAACCTAGATATTCTGTTGCAGAACGCATTCTCACATAAAAAATTGAATTTTTATCTCAAAATTGAAAACTTTTTGAATAAATTAAAATACCCATATGGATTTTCAAAGACCAATTTCCAAGAAAGAGTGAATTAACACTCCGGGAAACGAAAATTAAGCTTTCAATTGGGAATATTAGGGTTTCAAAATTGGTGAAACTGAGGAATGAAAAATCGAAATTGATTGAAAATTCAGGAAGGAATTGGGGGATGGATTGAGGAAAAGTTGAAAAGTGATGAATTTGGAAATGAGTTGATAAAAGGGTTATATTGGGGAAAATTGAACCGCGCTTAGTTAAGGTTGTTGGAAAATTTAAAAGAAAAAGAAAAAATTCAAGGGTAACGAGTAGCGAAACTCGGCAAGAAAAAGACACAAATATTTTGTGTACTGGGTCTGTCTTATTTGTTATGCTCAGTTATACAACTATCTGCAACTACTATTTGATTATACAAATAGACAACATGCCACTTTGTGATTTTAGTACCTATAATTTTGTCTGTTTGATATTTAATTTTCAAGAAAATACTAGTCTAATACCGGTGGCATTTAGCATGGTGAAGTTGCCTTTTTAGCTTGGGGTGTTCATTGGTTCGGGCAAATCCGAACCAAACCGGAATCCAAACTAAACTATTATGTTTGGTTCGGGTATTTTTTTAGTTCGGACAAAAACCGAACCAAACCAATGAAACCCAATGTTAATTGGTTCGGGCAAGGATTTCCAAAATTCTACCCGCGAACCCGTCTACTCGAACCAATCATAATTAATTAATATAATATATATCATCATTATCATAGAAACTAGAATGAGATATTCAACTTCAAGAAAAAAAAATGAAACGTCATTTGTAATATGCACAACCAATATGGAGAAACAATAAAATTAAGAATTTTATATTATTTTGGAAAATTAGTTGACATAAGTTAATATTTTTTAAAAGTATTTTTGCACGTTTGTTTCTAATGTACCCGATCAATCCAACCCAAACCAACCTGTTGTTTATTGGTTTGGTTCGGTTTGGGCGTTATCACAAAATTGTGTAAATCCAATCCAAACCAATCCATATATTTTTGATCGGTTTGGGTATCAGATTCTCCCAAAACCGAACCAAACCGGCCCGCGAACACCCCTATTTTTAGCCATTGATATATTATTATTTATATTTAACGGCCGAGATCTTTCACCTGCAACATGTTGGTGATTTTTTTTGAATTTTTTTCAAAAATTTAAAATAATAAAATATTATATTTAATATATTTTTTTTGTTGGGCTTTTACACTATACATTGGGCATTTTCTATTAGATTCATAAAGTTTTATCCCATACCCCTACATTTATCCTCATACCCCTACTAATCAATTTTTTGGACGAAAATACCCCCATATAACTAGTCTTTATTTCAAAATTTTCATTTTTCCCCTCATTTTGTCTTTTTACAAACGGTTAAAAACGCATAGAATTTCGCTTCCGGAGAACACATTGAGGCTACTTCCGGATCACAAAAATTTACACTTCCGGAGAACACACCGAGGCTACTTCCGGAGTACAAAAATTTACCAACCAGAGAACTCTTGTAAGTTAGTTCCGGTTCAGTATTTTTCCTTGGCACACACTGGATAACTTGGCATCGTGTTATCCGGTTTGTGAATTTCCTTCACCGGATAACTTGATGCCCGGTTATCCGGTTTGTTAAGTTTCTTCACCGGAAAACTAGATGAAGGGTTTTCCGGTTTTGTTTCGATTTTTAATTTTTTTTTTTGTAGTGGCTCGTTTTAGAGGACGTGACGGATTTATCTATCGACGATACGCTCATAGATCGGTAGTTCGAGCACGTGATATTCGAGATGAAGATCGGATAGCTGATCCTCCACCTGTACCAACAGCGGCTCACATTCCACCGCATCCACCATTTCCTGGAGGATCGACTGATACATCACTTTTTGTGAGGTATCAGGATCATGTGGCTCGTTATTTGTGGGATGGCCAAGTAAGTAAATCTATGACCTTTCTATGGTGAATAAAATGTTATTTTAATTATTTATGTATTATGACATATTCTATGATTTATTTTTCAGAAGAGAGTTTCGAAGAAGGAGCTGAAGGTTGTTGCACATGGCAGCAAACTGATTGGATGGGTTCCTCATAGTCTCCCACCTGTGATTGAGCAATGGGTATCTGGTTCTGGTTTATCCTCTCTGCAGAATACCAGTTTATCGAGGATAGATCAGAACCTGTTATCTGCATTTATGGAGAGGTGGCATCCTGAGACATCGTCATTTCATATGTCGTTTGGCGAGATGACGATTACACTGGACGATGTTTCTTGCCTCCTTCATATACCGATTAGAGGGGAGTTATGTAACCCTGCACAAGGGTTTACTGACTCGGATGCTATTACCCAGGCTATTAGTCTATTGGGTGCTACATTGGAGGAAGTAGCTGAGGAGATTCGTGCAAACAGAGGTCCTTACTATAGGCTTGATTGGTTGAAGAAGTTATTTGTCCGTCTGCGAGCTGATAGCAGATTTGATTGTGCGGCTAGGGTGTATATGTTGTTGCTACTAGGCTGCACTATTTGTACAGATGAGACCTTTACTCTTGTAGAGGCAAAGTATTTACGACTCTTTGAGGACTTGGAAGGATGTGGTAGATACTCTTGGGGGGATGCTGCTCTTGTCACACTGTATAGATATCTCGGAGATGCTTCATTCTATAGTTGCAGACAGCTTGGTGGATATGCCTCTCTAATACAGGTACAACTGCTTAATTTTAATTTCATTTAGATTTGTATTATATTATTTATAATACCTTTAATTGATGATATTCATGATGTGTCACAGTGTTGGATTCACGAGTATTTTCCAACTGTTGGGAAGAGAGGATTTTCGAAGATAGCTGGTGTTGGTAGTCCACTTCCCAGTGCGATGAAGTGGCAATACAAGCAAGGGATGTAGAAGGTTGATGAGATTAGGACAGTGCTGGATAGATTGACACCTACTGATGTCATTTGGCGCCCGTTTGAGGATCACAGACAGACCATACCATTTACTGATATTTGCTTGTACAGGGGTGGCCTGAAGTGGTATAGTATATTTGTTCTTTATTTACCTGACAGATGTTTACGCCAGTTTGGATACAGACAGTTCATCCCATCTCATCCACCTGATTTTGACACACTTAATATAGATTTTGAGTGGGTTTCTTACCATGCGAGCGTCTCGTAAGTGCTACATCATGTCGAGTTTGCAGTATGATACGGTGGCTGAATACATGGCTTGGTACTACACAGTTTCCCATCCTCTTTTGATACCACCTTAGGGAGAGGCTAGTGAGGTTCCAGTACCAGAGTTTGATGATGGACCGGCAGATCCGAGGTTACGACATATTTCACATGAGCTGCGTCGCTATCTCGCTCGTCACGAGGCCGAGGAGGATGATGATGATTATGTTGAGATTTTTCGAGCACTACGTCTAGCTCAGGGTGGACCGTTACCTCAGGGTAGATCGGTTACTTATGGTAGTGAGGACGATGCTTGATGTATTATTCAGACTTATGTATTATTATTTAGACTTATGTATTATTCAGACTTATGATTTATATTTATGTGATAATATTCAGAATTATATCATGATTGATGATGTATAAAAAATAATATGAAGTTAAACGTCAATCATAAAAATGTAAAAAATAATATGAAGTTAAACGTCACTCATAATAATGGAAAAATAATATGAAGTTAAACGTCAATCATAAATTAACATGTCTTGGGAGCACAGGCGTAAGTTGCTGCCAGTGTTATAAACGTCCAGCAAATCCAATTATCCATGATGTTGCATCTAATGTCCGATGTGTTCTCTAAGCTGTTGTGACTGGTGGCAAGGGAAATCCCTCATTCATATTTACCTGTTAAGAAAGTTAATAAGTAAGACGTAAATCGTATAGAATTAAGTAATACTACCTCCGGTCCTTTTTATAAGGAACACTTCACTTTTTAGATTCATTAAATAATTAATGTATCTGGTCTACAATGCATACCAGATACATTAATTATTTAATGAATCTAAAAAGTGAAGTGTTCCTTATAAAAAGGACCAGAGGGAGTATAAAAAACTATAATATTTACCTGAACCCAATGATTTGAGTTTACAAAACCAATGCAGTAAATTGACACATTAGGATTATGTGCAGTCGTCATAGGGAAGAAACTCAAACTAAGAGCACTTAGTGAGACAAGAATGATGTTATACCGATTTTCTATCACATATTGCCCACTTGAACCTTGATGTTGCCATTCATAGCCTCCCAGCACTTGCACATATCACCTAAACTGTTCTCCAACATTTGCTTCAGCTTCCAATGTGCAGATTCGACTCTAACAAAAATAAAAGAAGTTCATTATAAGTATCAGTAATATTACCATAAACAAACTATGGCTATAAAACAAACACATTACCTGTTAGTAGTGATGTTGCCTAAATGCAACACTTTATTGATCCAAGCTTCAACAAATCTATGCCTATGAGGTGTCAACCATGTGTCTTTCACATAATCCATAAAAGGTCCATATTCCAAACAGGCATGCTCAAGCAATTTCAACTTTTGATGGTATTCCACCTCATCACTAGCTTTTACAAGTTCGTACCAAAGCTCCTCTATCGATTTTCGCATGTCATTCACAACATACTCCTTGCACTTCGCTTTCACATTCTTGTTTATGTGAAATCGGCAAAGCAAATTAACTGTCGTAGGAAATACTGTTTCAATTGCTTTCATTAAAGCAAGATCTCTATCAGTTAAAATTACTTGTGGCCATAATCCTTGTTTAGTAAATAACTGTTTTAATTTATATAGTACCCAACACAAAGTCTCTGTTTGCTCAGATTCCATATAGGCAAATGCAACAGCAAATGTTAACTCAGTTGATGTCACACCAACTATTTCAACAAAGGTTGCCTATACTTATTGGTTTTGTAAGTACTATCCATAATCAACACAATAGGAAACATATTCAACAACTTCATAGAGTCTGGATGGGCCCAGAAGATATCTCTCACAACTTCTGATTCATCTTTTTTCCTACTGCAATAAACATAATCAGATTCCTCTATCAATTTAAACAACTGTTGCATTTCCGTTCTAGGGCCCTGATGTTTTTTTGAATCTTACTCTTATGTTTATATATTTGGGTGATTCGAGTCACACTCTCCGGATCTCATTCTTTCAATGACAACAATATGTGTCTTGGAGGAACATGACTTTTTGACAAATCAGCAATATGTTGTTGGTCATCATCATTGAGTCGACTTACAAACGCATGACCTTCAAATCTATCAAGTAAACCATGGTTGTGAACTCCACATTTTACATCAATTTTCCAACCAGAACCATCTTTTGAAGGTGTTGATCTTACTTTGAAAGGACAATTACATTTTTTGGTAGCACTTTGTGTTTCGCTATCCCCTTCTTTATATTTTCCACCTCTATCACAGTCAAATATAACTTTGTCACTTCTTCCTCTCTTGCCATTATTGATGTCCGAACGGGTTATTATAACAGTGACTCTATTCTGTAGTCCAACCTCCTTAATCCACCTAGTCGCCTCTTCTCTTGTAGGAAATTTTTCTGTGGTCGAGAATGTTTCTGTTGTATCTACACCTGTCTGGTCTTTGACACATATCATCAAAGGAATGTCCATGTCTCCTAAACAAACTTAAATTAAAAATAAAAAATAAATAAAATAAATAAATAAAAAATTTAAAAATTTAAAAAAAAAAAAAAAAACGAACCGGATAACTTGACAACAAGAAATCCGGTGTTGAAAAATATACCAACCGGATATCTTGGAGACAAGTTATCCGGTTAACATCCTGGCCTCCAAAAAGCAAACCGGATAACTTAATGTTGTATTATCCGGTTCATAAAAAAATGGTAACCGGATTTCGTAATTTCATGTTTTCTGGTTTAAAAAAAAGCATTCCGGAAATCCTTACCTTGGGTTCTCCGGTTCTCGTCGAATACTGACAAAAATTACTTTTGGACTCGTCTGACTACACGGTAAAAAGTATAAAAAAAATAAATAAAAAATAAAAGGACAAAATTGGAATTTTTGAAAATTTGTAGGGGTATAGGGATAAATGTAGGAGTATGGGGTAAAATTTTCTTAGATTCATTGCATTGATTTGATTTTTGCAATTTAAGTGGCCCAATAAGAAAGTTGGACTTCCATTTGTGAACTTATGATTTTATTTAAGAAAATTGAGATAAATTTTTCTGTTCCAATTTTTCGATAAAACGAACGGATATTTTGTTGTTTGCAGAAACTTCAACTTCTTCTTCCATGGTTGAACAGAAATTCGAAATCAATACTTCTAAGATTCCATGTCATTAATTTTCGAATACACATTCTTCATTGTTACCAAGATTAAAGGTGTTGAACCTTAGAAGTATTGGTTTCAGATAAACAATGTCATCCATCTTCGTCGTTTTTACAGATAAACAGCTTCATCATGTAGCTCTGTTTTTCTCAAGCAATTTCATCATGAATTTTTTCCTCTGTTTTCATTCAAATTTATATTATGATCGGATATATAGTTATATGTTATAGTAACAATGTCCACTGGTTGTATATTTGGCAACTCACTGATTTGTGTTTGTTTGATTAATGTAAATTTCTTTCATCGGAATAGTTTATGTAATAATGTGTTGGTTTAAAGCTTTCATTCAACCGAAGTTGGAGGAAAAAGTGTAACTTCCATTGCTTGAATCCATAGAAAAGTACTAGTAGTATTGTTGTGTTAAAATTCTAATTAAAATATAAAACTATAAATGGAAATACTTGCAGGTTCTTGCTCTATTGCTCTTGGTTCAACAGCAACTCCAACCAATATATTGTACAGGATAATGTTTGTTGTGAGTTGACTTATCAATGCTGGTGTGATTTGTATGTAGAATAAATCCAATGTAGAAGAAATATGTATTATTCATCAAAAATCCAGTACTATATTTTATCAAATAGAATGTGGATGTTGTTATTCATTTAAAATTCAATAAGTCTATTTTTAATCGTCGAAATAAAATAAAAAATTAAATTAAATTATAACTTGCCAATTTCATACCAACAATATGACATAAAAAATTTAAAGATTGGAAACAACTTTATTAATGACAAATGAGAAATAGATGTGATGATGATACAACTATGAACCGTGAAGCAGATGCCACACTGGATACTGATCGGTACTTGAAATTACATTCAGAATTCTGATTCGAAAAATATAATTGCCGAAATAAGTTATCCTAACTCTAACGTCTTCAGTTAGATGGAAGAAATCTCTCAGAGTTTCCCATCCCTCAAACAACACCAGAGCTAAGACATCTCCATTAAAATGCATGACATGGTTATGGCTGTTACGATCATAAACATTCCATCTCGCTAGTAGACTGTGTATGAATTCTTGCACAAATGTAGGATCAATTTCACCGATCATCTAGAATAAATAAAATATGAAAAATGTACTTTTAGTCTAAGATACCACAATATAGTATTAATAGCGAGAATAAGAAAAAAATATTAAAAAAGTTATTGTGAAATATTTTTTTTAAAATATTACCTCACGTGTAGTGTGTATGGTTGTAAAAGAACCAAGGCTTCTCAGTTTTTCACATCTAATAAAAAACCTATTGTTTCCTTTATACTCAAAATAAACTTTATCCAGTATGTCAAGTTCCATAACGTTTACGACAATTTTCCAACCGTTTTTTTATATAGATGGCGTTGTGATGTTTAGGTCGCACAGTAATAAAAAATGGTTTCCATAAGCATCATAGGCGTGCCATTCGTTTTCCAGTTCGTGAAAAAAGTGGTACAAGAAATTCAGAGGGACTTGGACGTTTGTCTTACAATAATATTAATAAAAAAAATTAAAACATAGTTAGAATCAGGTTATATTAAAAAATGAACCACCAAAAATAATTTATATTCAGTATAGTACGTAATTACCTCTATAAATCTGTGAATGTGACTCCATGTGGTTAGTGTTGGCTGTGTGTGTATATTATGTATTGCTACTGACATGCTTGATAGTTGAGGACAGAGAGAAAATGTGAGTGAAAATGTTGAAACCCTACTTATAATGCCTCTCTTAAATTGAGAATCAGTACAAAAAATTTTACAAATGAGCGAAACCAACACGCGCAATATTGATGTTATGATTTAAATCAAATGGTGCATATTTATTAAAATACACACGAACGAAGTATTCTGGAAGATCAATGGCCAGGATCACATTGCGAGAACATCTCTTTCCCACGCCCTTTCCAATCAAAGCTCATTGATTGGTCAAATCAGTATTAATTTGATACTGAGAAGATATTGTTTCTTCAAGTCATAATAAATGCGTTGCAAATCTTTAGCGTTCAAATCCATATCGCTTCATCACGTGTTCCTAGAACTGTGTGTATGCGTTGTAAATCTTTAAACGGTCTAATCAGTATCGGTTCTTCACGTTTTTCTAAGAGAGGGTGTGCAGGAGTACACGTTTTTCTAACAGGGGCTGTTACAGAACAATCAAAGTTATTGTGTCAGAAATAATGGGAGTAGGTTAATTGCCACCTGTAGATGCAAGACAGAGAAAACTCCAAATGGCGCTTTGCATGGGGTTAGAGATTAAAAAAAATTATTATTTGTTGTTTTAGAATGGATTTTGTAATAAAAATGTGATGCTTTATTATACGATTCCCTTTAAAATTTGAGGGTGACATTTTTTTTTAATATTATTATACTTGGATCCTATTAAAATCAACTGACACAACATTTTTTTATTGAAAATTAATTTTAATAGGGTCCCACAAATGAATGTGGAGTTCAAATATAATACTAATGTGTAGTTCCCTTCAACAACTCAAATATGAGTTGCACAGTTGGGGATGCTCAACTTTTTTATTTAGCATAAACAGAAGGTTTTCCATTTGAGGTAATATTTTTTTCTTCTTACCTATACTACATCTGGTCCTTAACATTAGAAAAAAAATTATTTTTTAGATTAATTGAAAAATTAATGTCTCTGAACTACATATATATTTGTTGTGTTAGTTTAGATACATTGATTCTTCAACGAATCTAAAAAACAAACTATTTCTGATTTTAATGAACAAAACTTTGTTAGAGGGGGGTTTGTTGTATCAAATTGAAAATTATTGATAAAGGGGTCATGATGGTTCAAAAAAATTTTGTTCAATTTTTGAACATGTAAATATTGACAATCAGGGGTCCCGTAGGGTGTTCGGGAGGAGCGGTGGCACAGGGAACCAGCATTTTAGGGGCACCAATTTTTTTACTAGATATACATTTTATACTTTTCAATTTTAATGTAATTTTATACTCTTTTTACAATTATATATTTATAATTATATGACTTATAAACCTGGTAAAAAATTATAAATTAAGAAAAAGGGCACCAAATTCATAATTTTGACAGGCACTCAAAATCTCGGGGACGGCCCTGAAACCCAGGGTAAAGAATGTTGTGTGTTTGTTTATTACTAGTAGTATTTATCAGATGATCCCTTCCTAGTGGCAACCGGTAGAAAAAAGAACACAAGTGTTGTTTTGTTTCCATCTGGATCTACATTTCTAAGTTTATTGTTTATATTTTTGCTTAGTTTTCAATGTAGTGGTTAGAATGTAGCTTTTATTTTTCTTAATTATGAAAATAATGTGTAACTTTGTTTTGTTAGTTTTTTATTATTTTTCCGATGTACTATTGATGCCAATTGATGGGTCCGACTGAAATCATGATTATTTTTTATCACAAAATGGTTCCGGTCAAAATCATGATTATTTTCCCAATTTAATGTGATTTAACTTATCAATGCCAATTGATGGGTGATTTAACTCATCAGTGCTACGCCGTTTATAGAAAACCTCAAGGGTTTTGAGTGTAATAATTATAGCCATTGAAACTGATTGTTGATATGACCTTTGAGTGCAACAGTAACATTTGAAGCGCATACACCGTTTAAATGATACGGTTTATAACCTATGTAACCCTATACCCTAATAGTTTATAAATAAGGAGTGACATGCATTATCAATCCCCACCGTTCCAACTTAATCTCTAAAATCCTACTTACAAGTCACAATGGCTTTGGCTTTGCGTTCCACCGCCCAAATCAGAGCTAGCAAAGTATCCTAGTCTCACGTTCACGACAGCCGTCAGGTGAAAGTTTCCTGCAACAGTGTATTTAATTTTATTTCTGAACTTTATTGGTTAACCATGTTCATTCTAATGTAGAGAGATTTTTAATTTTATTATTGCGGACCAAGTTAGCCGTACCACTGCCATTTTTCCATGATAACCTAGACGACTTAAAAAAGGAGTGACGTGTGTACCATGATTTCGGCTGGAACCATTTTGTGTTGGAATGTGATATGCACATGACAGAGCCGATGGTTAAACGAAAAGGCTGGCAGGCTATAGTTAACACTTTGGAACTCGAAATACGGGACGTGGTCCATTTCGACTACAAAGGTAATAACGTGTTCACTATTAGTGTTGAAAAACTCAAACGGCTCATTTGTCACGGTCATAACAAACCGCGAGGTAACGTATCACGTATCCCGGCTACATCAATTGTATTTAAAATCTTTTTGAAGTATATTTTTTTTTTGCAGCATGTTGGCCGAATTCCATATAAAGTACTTATGGTTAAAATCTATTTTTGCAGCGTTGTGTCGGAGTTGATCCTCGTTTTGTGCATTGGTATATCAGCAGGTTGTCGGCATGGTGGAACGTATATAATGACGTTGGACGTAACCACATGATGCACTTCAATTCTGGTGATAACCATCCATATCTTTATGAAGGATGGGAGGAACTCAGGGAACAGTTAAACCTAACAACGGATGTTTGGGTGTCTATCAGTTTTTTTGGCGACAATGTTTTCCGTATTAAAATATTAGATAAAATAGAAACAACTAAACAATACCCTATGTGGCATGCCCTTTATGGGCAACCTTGATGTAGATGTAGTAGTAGTTTTTTTAATGTTTTTTTTATGACTACATTATGTAAATTTTGTTGAATTTTTTTATCAATCCGTAATGGTTATCCTTTGTTTGTTGACTGAGCACCATTATCGGCAGTTGCTTAGTTTTGTAAAGCCACCCAAGTCAGAAAATATTGTTATATAAATCAAGTTGCAATGTTTTCAATATGCCATCGTTGCTTTTTGTAACCACGTAGCATTGGCAGGTTTTGGAAAATTTCCCCTCTTTTAACCAATAATAAAATGAAAAGATTAATAGGACCCACTTTAGAATTTTACACGCAGTATGGATATTTGGAAAAAAATATTTTAGTTATTTAAATAATTATAAAGTCTGAAAAATATAATATATTAAGTGGGTCCCATTTATACCACCAAATTGAGTGGTATCGATGTGGATGCTTAAAATGTTCCATTCTTGCTCTGCAATCTATGGCAGAGAAAAAGTTGATAGGTGTCAAAATAGTTAAAACACTATATTTCTTGGGCCCAACGAAGATTTGATAGGTCTTGAAGGAGTGATGAATTCAAAGGTTAGGTGGGACCTATATTAGGATTTCGGTTTTTTTTTTTTTACCCATAATACCATATTGGGCTTAATACCGAAATTATGAAATGCCTTTGTCACGTGTTCATTTTTGGAAC
The DNA here is from genome assembly GCA_022829125.1 of Lathyrus tuberosus. Taxonomy (NCBI): domain Eukaryota; kingdom Viridiplantae; phylum Streptophyta; class Magnoliopsida; order Fabales; family Fabaceae; genus Lathyrus; species Lathyrus tuberosus. Next base: position 3,704,933 of record JALAZF010000233.1, read on the forward strand.
ATCAAAATAAATTGATTAATAAACAGGCATAACATAAACCTCCATGTACAGAAGGGGTGAAATAGGAAGTCGCATGATGGTTTCAATACCAAATTTTTACAAAGATATGTATGACAAGAACAATTATGGCTAAATTCTTAATTTTCTTCAGCTCGTTTTCAAGTTGATCCAATCTCTTTTGCATTCAAGATCTCCAGACGTCCTTCTTATGCACTTGGAGATCAATATCCCTCTCATGTTTAACGGGATGAGTTTCAAAATATTCGTCATTTGAATTTGTCAGAAATTCCAGCAGTCTATCAAGCCAGACAAAGTATCCACAATAACCATATTCATCCTGCAGAAATAGTTATAAGTAAGAAAAAATATTTTAAAAGTAAAAATAAGGAGTTCATAGTTAAATAACCTTGTTATAGATTGAACAAGTAAAGAAAAAATTCCTGCAGAAATAATGATATGAGAAGTAAGAAAAAACTATGACAAATTGCAAACTTTATATTTAAATAACATTGTTGATTGAACAAGTAAAGAATGTCATTCTTTTATTAAGTTGTGTTTGTGCAATTCGTCTTACTACCCTTCTACCGCAACCACAGTAAACCATAACCGTTGGAGAAGAAATGATATTAGAAGAAGAAGCTTGGGTGCGTTGCGATGTTGACTGTGACCCAGCTACCAACATGATTTTTCTTATGTATGATGAGGTGCTCTGGATTATGGAAAGTAAGGAGATTTGGTGTATTTAAATAGGAATTGAGGTGATATTGATAAATAGCAATAAAGGGTCCCACAAAGTAATGTTTTCATTTTAAAAGTAGAACAATTGTCTAATTAAATGTTGATTTCATTTTATTTTGATTGAATTAATTCGTAATTCTGTAACTAGTACTAACTTTTGAGTTAAAATCATACTTTTCCTAAAATTATACTAATTACTTATCCTACTAACTTCAATAAAAGTAACCACTAACCACTGTCATACCCCAAAATTTGCCCTACTTTTTCCACCTACATCCTAGGACTTAGATACCTCAAATCATGCATATACATTTGGTCATATAGTATATCATACATTCATTAATCATCAGGACTTGGCATATAGATCAAAGTCACACATCAAGAGTTTTCATCCTCCTACATGTTGTGGCCCAGACGGATACAAAGATTAGGGAGCTAAGGTTTCATCATGCATAATTAGGATTTTTGTGATTACTCAAAGCTTTGGCTATGCAACCATCAGGAGAATAGTCTTCTTATGTTCATCATCACTTGATTAGGGTTTATTTCCCTATTTAAGTGGCCTTTAAGTGATTTTCTCAAAAGGATTATCCATCGATGCATCTGATCATCCAAGGTATCATCGTTACTTAAGGAGCAAGTTATTGGCAAATACCTTGGCTTATATGGTCCGTTCCAAGTACATTCAAGATCTATGAAAGACTTGTTTCATTTATGGCCAAGTGCTTTGGTTATTACATTATTATTTGGTTATGAGTTCTTCAAGTTCATATTCAAGTCCAAGGTTCCATAGCATTGGATTTAATTGGTTGGTCATTACATTATTATTTGGTTATGAGTTCATTCAAGTTCATATTCAAGTCCAAGGTTCCATAGCATTGGATTTAATTGGTTAACTTTTTACGCTCAGTGTATGGATTTCTTGCTCCATGATCAGATAATTTTTTGGACTTATTATAGTCAAGGTTCTCAACTTAGTGGGTCAAGCGCACAATTATCTAATGGAAGAGGTTATCTTGGATTGTTCAGTTTCATTGGTTCACTTGGAAGAGTAGGATCATGAAGAAGAATTGTGAAGATGTAAACATTAGATACATGTTGGCTTTTGGATAACAAGTCAACTATAGAGGGTTGACTTTGGTTGACCAATTTGTGGGTATATTTCATCATTCAAACTTTATCTCTATCTCTAAAGCATAAACTTTGAACAAACACTCATAGAATTCGAAGACTAATAAGGCATAAAAAGAGAGTTTCACTTGAATTCAAAATGGATTGAAACACAAGTTGTTTGTACCTCAAGTTACAATCAATATTCAATTACATTGTAAGTTTCAACTTCAAGATATTACCAAAAAAAAGGAAGAAGAAATAAGAAACATAGAATGGGGATTGCCTTATGATTTGAAGAGTCATCGGTATCATTAAAGCTCACTGCAAACCTGGGCTCATTGCCACTTTTGTGAGAGAGGACGAGTGAATTACATACATGAACTTCCTAATTGATCCCGAACTGCATGAGGAAAATTGGTTAGATCTTGTGAAAGCTGGATTTATTGCAAATGTACAGTGTGTTGAAGTATGGTGTCCAATGACAGGCCCTTTATGTAATGAACCCAAATAAATTCCGAGCGTGTGAGTTTCTCATAAATTAACATGAAAGGGCACGGGGTGATAAAATTATAGTGTTTGTTGACAATCTTTTTGCTCTTACCGAGAATACCATCAACTCAGCAAACCACGGATACATGCGTACTGGAAAAAATCATCAATAGTGGCTAACATGCCTTCTGAGCAACTGATTATTAGAGGTATGGATTCCATGACTGAAAATAACATGTCAAGTGATAATATAGTAGCACAAACAGGACCAAAACAACATTGCGGAGTTCCTTATAAATCACATTTGATCTTCGCTTTGAAGCCTTAACATCGGGCTAATAAATCTCCACGCTCACCGCATCACATGAGAGATACCTAGTCGCTAAATGCAATCAGAAATCGCTGCTACATCTTCAGCATCTTTGCAGCACCAGGAAGCATCATAACATGAGTATCGTGATCGCATGTGTACTGATGGTCCCTGTCAACAAGTTCATATTGGCAATTAACAAATATGACAATCAAAAAAATAAATGAGAAGCTTAAGGAGCATATCAAAATACAGACAACTGGAGGTTATCAAAACAAAAAATGACAAGCTGGTACCGCAGGTCAGGATACGTGATCGGAGGCTGCTGTCAAATGGTTACGACAGAGTTGAAATCTGAAAGGTCAAAACTAGTCAAATTAAGTCTGAAGTTCAAGCCTCCATTGTGCAAAACAATGATGGTGTTGTTTGTCTTGAGTTAAATAGTGTGGTCTGTGCTCCAGAATGGATGGATATTTCTTCTGGTAACACCTTCAGTGGTTTTGTTTCATTAGATGAGAGCATGTCAACCAGTGATTCTTTGATGACTCCGGAATTCAATTATACTGCCAATGATGGTGTTGTGTCGATCAAATCAATTGAAAATAGAACGAGCAACATTCTTGATATTGCATACTCTTCCAAAATGGGCAGGTAATATACCACCAATCTATTACACTGAAGAATTTGCTGGACACCTTATCTGGAAGAAGTCGTCACGATTATGACTCTATAGTTGTATGTGTCTATGTCGTCACCTTCGGTTGATTTTCTTAACATCTTCGTTCGGTACCTTCGTTCCTTTATGGATTTTCCTGAAAAAAATATACACAACAATTTTCAATGCAGTAGCAAATTATTCTCAAAGAAATATAGCAGAGCTCCAATGTGAAAGATTGAATCAAGGTTAAAAATAATCATTCACCAAGCTACATAACCTTTTTTTTTTCAGAAATTCATAACAACAGTGCACAAATGAAGCTCACAACAGACTGTTCTAACAAAACAATTCAGCAAAGACTACTAGCTGCCATACCTTGAGTAATGCTTTCGAATTTCGACACGGTTTCGTCGTCAAAACACAGCAACAACTTCCTCATCATAGCTTCCTGCGACGGATCGAGATATACAGTGGGACCATAGCCGAAAAAGTCTCGTTGTCAAGTCATCTCTAAAACACCGGGATCAACTGCTTCTCAACAATGTCAACGAACCGCCAATAGGACTTCAGACTTCCTTTCTTAAACTGCAAAAATCATCACAATAGAATTCAGAAAAAGTTTTAACTTAGTAACAAAATTTTGGAGTAGCATTTCACACTTAGCAAGCTAACTAAAATTGGATTCATGGTTACTTTTTATTACAACATCCCTGGTTAAACTCACGATCAGTGACGGTTCAGTAGCATCATCCTAATTCTTCATCATATACCACCACTAACTGTCACCAAAGCATTGCATTGATACATCTAACTTTCAACAGTTAACATCTAACTATTAATCTACTAACATAACCAATTGCCCCAGTTGCTAACCATTTTATTCTGCCAACTTCAGCCACATGACAGTTGTCATAAACAGAAATCTAACTAACCAAATCCATTTGTCATCCTAACCAATCAAACTAACTTTCAAATTCATAACTAACTAATTCAAAACAGATCATAACTAAACTTAAACCTCACCAACCAATTCATAACCTCCTGTAACTAACCAAAACAGAATTTCTAACCACCCCAATTGTCTAACTAACCTACAACTAACAGTTCTAAGAGAACTTGATAGAAGATCAAATCAGAGAGGGTATAAATTAAAAAAAAAAACTCACCTCATTCAGGGGGGCTCCAGATTTTTTTCCTCTCATCATCATCTTCACTTCTTCTCTCTGAAATTCACCTTCAATTCACCTCTTCGTCTCCCTCTCAGAGTTCCATCTCCACTTTTTCCTCTCCACATTTTTCCATCTTTCTCCACTCTCAAATTCGTCACCCTTCACTTTCCTGTTTCTTCAAGCTTCTTCATTTTCCTCTTCACACCTCAACTATCTGCTTCAATCTTCTCCCCTTTTTTCTGCTGCCCATCTATCATAACCAACCTCAATCTAAAGGGTTCATCCTCTTTCTATTGCTCCACAACAAGAACAATTCAACCACCTGCAAAATTCACACCTCCAGGTTCAATTCATATTCAACAAATTCATCGCGCATAAACAACAACATCACAACGCAACGTTAGAGGGATGGCGAATTGCGTTTAGAAGAGGTATGTAATAGTACGTAGGTTTAGAAATGGAAAATTGAGGAAGGAGGCGTACGATAGGTGATGGCATCGCGCTGAGTTCTTTCACTGCACAGCCACTTCTTTAGTTTATTGGGCTCTTAGGCCCGTTTCCCTAATTTCATTACCCTGAACCTAAATCACTACTACACCCCCTGCAATGATTAATTTATTTTATTTTATTTTTGCTTTTAGTTTTTTTCATGACGTTAGATTAGTTTTTAATCATTGATTAGAATTTTGTTAGTTTTGATTAATGATTAGATTCTTTTAACTGTTGATTAGAGTTCCTTAAGCTTTGGTTAGAATCTTGCTAATTGTTGGTGAGATCCTTGTTAATTGAATAGAATTCCACAAACTTTTTACTAGAATTTTTGTTAATTGCTAGTTAGATTTTATTGATAATCTTGATTTTTTTGTTGAGTTTTTTAGAATAGTATTCCTTTGGAACTTTTGATCTAATTGTGTTGTTAACTTTGAAGTTAATTTGGTTTTAGTATTGTGGTGTGCTAATTGTTTCGATTATAGTTGATTTATCTTATACACATCATTTACATGCCTTCTTTACATTGTGTTTACTAATCATTTCTACTCTTTTTGTGTGTGAGGTAATACTTGGAGAATTTACCGCATAAGGATATTTGAACTTTAATCATTTTATTGTACTTTTATGGGTTATACCATTTATTTCCTTTATGCTTTTAGCTTAGGCTTCCCCCCTTTGTGGGTTTCTCATACTTCTCCTTCCCCGATTTCAATGTAATAGTTTAAGACCTTTACTTTCCTGTACATATCTGTATGACTGTACACTTCGCATGTTAATAGGTTAGGAAACATAAAATCAAAAATGTTTAAAAACTCGATCCAACGTCGAGTCACTTTCAAATTAATTAAATGAATTGCTCATTCCTCCATCACCTTAGGGTTTCCTTCCATCTCCTCCACCAACTTCGTTCCATTCCATCTAAATCTTGCAAACCTTGTATGTATTCTACCCTTGTAAGTCGATTGCCTTGCACATCGCCGTCAACCTACCTTGATTTAATCTGCCATCCGTTCCATATCACCTTCATCCTCTTCCATCCAGAAAAACATTTACACCAAACCCAGAGTTTAATCATGTCCTTTTAGGGTGAACGAAGGTGGTTGGGATACTATTGTTCCCTCAACCTCGAGTATCTGATTGTAGGTCGTACTTAGCCTATGGTTGGATACTCTTCCCCCTTCTAAGTACCTATAATTAAACTCGACAAAACCAATAACTTTAACCACTTCTTTCCCTTAGGGCATGACTCTAAAACATACCAAAAAGGGCACCTTACCTCCGTTCTACCGTAATACAAGCAACGCTTAACTGCTAGAACACGACCGTTAACCTCGCCCACAAAAACAACAAACCTTCTCTCGTCCATGTGCGATCGAGACCAACAACCCGAGGTCCCACGAACTACGGACGCTCTGATTCTTCATTTATTAATGAAGATACGTAGGCACAAGGGCCCCAATCCTTGGCGAGCAACCTCCCACCAATTCACCCGTAGTCCTCCGAACTACGATGACTCTGACTTTCCCATTGCACGAGGGAATACGTAGGCATAGGATTGCGAGATCCTATCGAGTCCCCTTTTATTTAAACCCCTTCATTATTTTTTAGCAAGTAAACATTAGATAACGACACCTATTCACGCGTAGACTACCTAGATGGTTCCCATCGAGTACGATGGATGTGAGGGGTGTTAATCCATTCCCCTTGCATAACCGACTTCCGAACCCATATCTTGGTCGTGAGACCATCTTTTTCCCCTAGGTTTTTCTCGATGTTTTCCTTTCCCCCTGTTGGGATAAATAACGTTTGATGGTGACTTCTCTGCATTTTCGTGTAGCGACAACCACTCACACTTTTTCAATTTTTAATTGTAATGATTTAATATTGATTTTTTAATAATTTCATTTATTAACAATTATTTATTATCATACTATATTCTACAAGTTCTGTTAACAAAATTTTCATTTATCTACAATTATTTCAATAATTATATAATACTATAAAATATCAAAACAACTAATCACGTATCAAAATTTTTTTTTATTTAAATGCTTTGAGGCATCACAAAATGATGTTGAAAAATTCGAGTTATAGGAGAAAGTTAAAAAAAATATATGGTTTTTATTTTTTTTCTTTCTAATGTTATTGTTTTTTTTTTTTAATTTTAATTATGTCTTTTTGTAGGATTTTGAAGTATCACAAAATGTATATTTTAGATTAAAAATAATTATGCTTTTTATAATTTCTCTCTTATAAAATAATATTGTTAATTATTGATTATAAAATTTGTGTTCTTTTTTATCTTAATTCCACAATTCTATTTATTTTTATTTCAATTATTAATTTGATGTTAGACATAATTGGTTTATTTTATTTATTTATTAATTTTATTAAAAAAATTGTTTTAAATAATTATATAATACTATAATATATCAAAACAACTAAACTATATTATAAATTACAGATGCAATAAATATAAAAATTACTCATATTAATATTTTTTAAAGTAATAATTATCATTATATATTTAAATAGAACATAATCGTGCATCACACGGGTGTACGTCTAGTATAAATGTTATTGCTAGAAGAATGGAACAAAGAAAACACGATTTAATTTATTTTATGTTACGTCACATATTGGTTTACCCCAAAATATTCATACATTTTGCACTAAACACTGTTTCTTATAATATTTATAAATTGAGGGGGATAAGTAACAAAAAAAATCTAATTTCTCTCCAATCCTCAAGTTGGCGTGCTTTACGTAGTCGATCCATCCACCATACAAATAAATTTTCTTGTAGTTGTTCTCGTCTTTGTATAGCTTACATTCAAATTTGCACTGATGTTCGTCGAGAAGAACTACCGTATTCCTTTTATGCATCATAGAGTGTTCTGTGACAGACTCTGGAACAATCTATAAAATTATAAACTAGCAGCTTAGTAGAGTAGTAAGTGTCATATAACCATTGATTATAACACAAGTTAAAACGGGCAAGTTAGTAGAGTGGTAAGTATCAATTACCAGAACATTCTTGTAGTTAAAACGGATTTGGTGACATTTTTTTCCAAGTACATGCATCCATAAACTCATCAGAACACGTGATGTTAATTACCTTTGAGAATTCTTCCAAATCCAACGTATGGGAAAGATAGGTAAATTTACCAACCATGTCAGGCGTGTATTTAAAAACTTTTTCTTCTTCCTGAACCCTGTGACAATTACATAGAAATAAATATATGCAAGATAGATAACCATATTATTAGGTGTAAAATGAACAACTTTGAAGAAGGAAAAAATATTGTTGTTCGAACTAACATGCTTTGAGAAGTATTACTATCCATGCAGAGTTGAATGGTGATGCTGTTGCGAGGGAGAAGTAGTGCTCACAACAGAAGGGCTGGACCTTCTTTTCAAACCATCCAGCATCACATTGTAGCCTGCATTATTTGTTTAACAAATTTTGTTATGAAATGTACAAATCAATATAAATATTAGGTTGATATTTTAAAATGAGGTACGATACATACCATTACAACGTTAAAATCTTCATTGTCGTCACTGCAGTCAACATCTGCATATCCATATGACTCCTCATCAGAGGTTTTCAAATCTTGAACTACCTTACACGATGCCCGGTTATGACCCGGTGTTTCACAATTTCAACACCTTCTAGTAGTTCTCCGCTTTGAATTTTCAGTCCTTTGTCTCTCTTGCGATGTAGACGCAGACGCACCACATCTCTTCCTGATACGTGGTGGATTACCTAAACTCGTTTCTTCTGGTGTACCAATGTCAGGGTTCAGACCAACTTCACTTCCACCAACTGCTTCTAAAGCATCCGTTTGTTTTTCAACCATTTCTATTATGGATCTTAAATGTTCTGGGCTACCAGACTCAAGAGTTGCATTAACCATTCTCTTACAGCATTCGACAAATGTAACATATGTCGTTGCAAATGTGGGATCCCTCGTACCTGCCGAGTTTTGATTACATGCATTTACCCCGTTCTTCGCACTTTCTTTCCACCTCTTTAACAGTAACGACTCAGGAATGTTGACTATGTTCAGGTATATCAAAACAGAAATCAAATGTTCGCATGCAATTCCCAGAGTTTGAAATCTTTTGCAAGAACAGTCAAATTGTAGATTTTCTTTGACGAATTCCACTACCTATTCCATATTTGGCCTTGCATACTTCGTGACGATATATGAAAATACCGATCCTTTATTTGTTACTTTCTCAACCTTGCACCGACAGGCTCTATCCAAAACTGGTCTAAACATCTTAAAAATCGACCTGGTGTAACAATTCGCTGCAGACTCCTCCAAACACTTGTGTTGAGTTAGTAACACTGTCTTGTCGTACGATGACTCAAAAGCTACTTCAATTTCTCTATACCTAATGTAATTCAACCACCGAAAGAATTGTTGCAAGAAATCAACCAAATTTGACAAAACAGATACATATTTTCCAAATTCATAGTGAAGCGCTTCGCACCTAGAGGTTGCCTGAAATCCAACAAAGAACTTCCCTCATATGTGGGCTATAGCCCACATACCCCGCTTTTCATACAACTCGCGTACCCAACTATTATCTTGTAGTTGAAACTCATTGATCATTGCATTCCATTTTGACTCGAACTCATCAACATCAAAATCTTCCTGCCTGCATTGCTTAAACTTGGATACAAAATTCTTATTCTTAATGTTACTAGTGGCGTTCCTTACCAAATGCCAGACACATAAACGATGGTGAGCATTAGGAAATACCTTTTTTAACGTATTCCTCGTGGCCAAATCACCGCCGGTTATAATGGATACAGGATACTTTTCGCCTATAGCTTCCAAAAACTTCTCCAAAAGCCAAACATAACTTTCTTCGGTTTCATCACCAACAGTTGCACTTGCAAATATTATGCTCTGATTGTGATGATTGACTCCAGAAAATATCATTAGCGGGGTATTGTATCTTATTTTCCTATATGTGGCATCGAAAGCCAAAAAATCTCCAAAAATAGAGTAGTCTGTGCGTCCTATACCGTCACACCAAAACAAATGTTCAAGTGTTCCATCTTCTTTGACTGTGTGTCTCCAGAATATAATGCCATCCTTATATAACATTCTCTTCAGGAAATCAAGTGCCCTATCGGCATCTGATTACTTTGAACCCCTTTTCTTGAATAATTCATTATACATGTCTCTCCTAGAATAACCAAGCTTTGCATATCCTCCTTCCTGGTTTGCAAAAAACCCATAAATCTGGGAGGTTGGAATGCCCGATTTCCTCATGGTCTTCATTTGGTATTTGTCGTATTCGCTCATCTTCCTGTGTGTAGGAAGCATCTGCTCATACTTGTCATCGACAAATTTGTGGTTATGAACATCATCAAAAAAATTAATATACCAACGCTCAGTGTTGAAGTCAACATGTACTTGCATTCTTGCCAAACAAACACACCTACTAGTTGGTTTATCTTCATGCTTTCTAACTGAATAATTATTGTAGTTGTCATCTCTAGCGCCTTCCCTATGGCAAAGAAATATTTATTGAACTACTTCACCATTGACATTCCTTACCATCTTATTCTTCCTACCAGCAAATCCATTGATACATCCATACCAATTGTAAAACATAAACGCAACTTCACGATCTGGAAAATGGTACGACATTATTTGTTCAGAACTAATTCCTTTGAAATCAATTTTCTCCATATCCGAGACACAATTCACCGCGATTTCTTCTTCAAACATGCAACCCCCAGCCTCGCAGATGTTGTCTTCGGCATCTTCTTTGATGACAAACTACCATCTTTCGAAACAGATATATCGCCTAAATCCTATTCAAGATATATAACAACATCAAAGTTGTATTTTTACTTTACACTACGGTAACGCATAATGTTAACTATAAATATGTAGAATCCACAATTTAACTAACGATACGTACCTCAGTAGGACTGCCATGGCTTTCACTATTGTGGGATCCTTGAAAATTTGATAATATTTCATCTGGATCCATTCAAATAACCTATTCAAAATGAACAAAACGCACAAACATAGTTAAACGGAGTCTACAAACCCTAAACAAATATCTTTCCAGACTAACCAAACCTAAGCAACAAAATCTACATTTTCATTACACGATAAACATTACGTTACCACACATAACGATAACAGAAACTATAACAAACATGCAAGCATAAATCTTCAATCTTCAATAAAGCCTCGTTCATAACCATGCTTATGGAAAACGAAAGGGTTCTTAAACGAAATTACGATTCTTAAAATAAAAAATATATAGACAAACATCAAATACCTTTGTTCAAACTTTTAGCTTCTGTGTTTCGTTTTTGAATTCTCGAAGGTTCTTCAACCTTGAGATTAACGGATAGACTTGGATGAAAAATGAGAAACACTTAAGTTTTTGTTGTTACTGTAAGTTTCAAATTAGGGATAAGTTACAAAATATAATTATTTGAGATGGGGGTGCATATTGGAAATATGAGTTACAAAGTAGCAATAAAAATAAAAATATTCTTATCAAGATTAAAAAAAATGATAGCAGGTCATAACCTGCTATTGAAGGTAAAAAGGGAAACTTGACCATGATGGTCAAAAAGTCCCTTGCTCAGGCTAAACGCCACCTCTAATACTCACGGGTACCGGTGTGCGTGTGTTATAGACATTTGTTTGTAAAATGTAATAAAAATGATAAAACAGAAATATAAAATTATTTAATCAATAGAAACGATGTCAAATTAAAATTTTAAAAAAATAGTAAAAAGTGGTTAACCTTGATTGTTTTAGGAAAGTTATATGAATATTAATAATCAAAATTTAATAAAAATTTCCAAATAAAATGGTTCTTTTTTATCATAAACTAGTAGGATACCCGTGCATTCGCACGGGTATCGGTATGTTACGCGCATTTTTTTTCAAAATATAATAAAAATGATATTAAAAAAATTAAGGTGTTTAACCAAAAAAAATATTATTTTAAAAGATATAAGAAATTAGTGTCAATAATTAATTCCATATATAAAATTATTTGAATCAACAATATATTATATTTTATATAAATATTATTGTTGTTTTGACGTTATTTAAAAAAATATTAGAATCTATATTACAACAATGATATTTTCTCCGTATATATAAATAAATTAATCAACAACGAACTTGATCCCGTATAAATAAATTAATCATCAACGAACTTGAGCCCGTAACTAAACATTATTTTATTGAATGACATAAAAAATATTTTTGCCCGTAAAAAATTTGAATCAAGAATGTATTTTTGCCCGTAATTAATCAACAACGATATTGATCCCGTATATAAATATTAAGTTTGTTTTGACATTAGATATATATTTGAATTTGTATAAAAAAAATTGAATCAAGAATGTATTTTTGCCCGTATCTAAAAATTATCTCAAATTAGTAATGATCAATGATTTGTATTAAAAAAAAGGGTTAATAGTCATTTTGCCCCCTGACATATAGGCGATATTCGAAAAACCCCTGTTAAAAAAAATTAGCAAAATAAACCCTAACATTTGAAGATTCTCTCAATTTTGATTTTCATCACATTTAGTCACCAAAAAAGTTGATGTGGCAGGGGTCACAATAAAAACGCTGCCAAAATGGCAGGGGTCAAGTTGTGCCCGTTTATAACAACAGTGAAGTTGTTCCCGTATATAAAAATATTAGAATCAAAAGTAAAGTTGTGTCCGTTTATAACAATAGTTTTTCTCGTATATAAAATATTTGAATTAACAATGTATTTTTCCCGTATATAAAATATTTTAATCAAAAATATATTTTTTTCATATATAAATATTAATTTTGTTTTGACACTATTTATAAAAAAAATTGAATCAATAGTAAAGTTGTTCCCGTATATAAAAATATTTGAATCAAAAGTAAAGTTGTGCTCGTTTATAAGCATAATTTTTTTCGTATAGAAAAATATTTGAATTAGTGATGTATTTTTTCCGTATATAAAATATTTTAATCAACAATATATTTTTTTCCCGTATATAAATATTAATTTTGTTTTGACACTATTTATAAAAAAATTGGATCAATAGTAAAGTTGTTCCCGTATATAAAATATTTGAATCAAAAGTAAAGTTGTATTATTTTAATAATAAAATTGAGTATTTTAGTGTACAAAGACCAAATAAAAAACATTTTGATGTGGTGGCAGAAAATCATAGATATTTGTTTAACAATGTAATTTTGCCCGTAGGTAAATACCAGTATTGGTCAATAACATACACTTATACTTATATTTTATAATTTTTTTTATTAAAATTTATGATTTTTTTAAACTAATATTTTTTTATTATTTTCTTAAAAAATAATGTATTGAATCAACAATGTAATTTTGCCCGTAGATAAATACCGTTATTATTTAATATTTTGATCAATAACTTTATGTTTCCATTATAATTGTTTTAATTTGGTGTTTTCAAAAATGATAAATTATGATTTGGTTAAAATTTATTTTGTATATAGTTGATAACATAATCAAAAATATTAATAACGATACAAAAATTAAACGGACAAATAAAAATCATATATTATGTAATTAAAATTCTTATAACCCATTAAAATACATAAAAATTTTGATAATCGCAATTCAAAGTAAAATAAATCCTCATTAAATTTGTTGTTATAGTAATAATTATTTTATAATCATAATACACAAATATTTAAAATCATGCTACACAAATATTTAAAAACAATGATTATTTTAATAACCATCAAAAATCCAATTTTATATTACATTAAATTATTAAATATTTATAATAAAAATTTAAAAAATTTAAAAAAATATTCGGATAAAACTTATTTTTTTAGATCTCTGATAAAATATACTTACTATTTTTTTTTCATGTATACTAATTTTAATTACTCAAATTTATTTTTAAAAAATAATTAAACACTAAAATCAATTATAAATAGGGCTATGGAGCGTCAGAGTTAATCAAAACTATTGGATTCAGCTGCTTTAAATAGAGTAACTCACTTTAGAGAGTAAAATAAATACAATGTATTAAGAAATCATTGGTAAATATTAAATATAGTGGATGAAGGAAGTATCAACACTTAATTTTTCTCACTTTGCTAGTTATTTACTTTACAGAAGCATAATCCAAAATAACTTTTACATGTGACAGAGAACTTTCATTATGTGAACATTTTAGTACTTCATTCCAAATATTCTTACAAACAACCACATGAACGAATAAATTACATAATCTATACAATTGAATCAGGTGAAGGCAATGCCACCATTGAACAAAGATGATGAGAGATCGTAAAAGAAACATTATATTCAGTCACTGGTGGAGGGTGATGATGCATTCCCCACCTTGAGAGGCAACCATAGAAAACTGCAGAATGATAAGCATAATAGAACCAACATGACTATGATAACTGGTTGGAATGAAATGTATGGGGTCACAAAGAAAACAATAGCAATTGTAGCGCTTTGACATATCTTTAACTGTGCAAAAGCCCCTTCCGGCACCACAAAGTAATATGAATTTGACATTAGAGATATTGGAAAAAGTACATCAAAAGTTATGTGTTTTTCTAATAGAAATATTAAAGCTCAACTAAATTTGGACTAAGATTTCTGTTAATCATAAACTACTTATTTTCCTCATAAGCAGCAACTTCTCATTCATAATTGTCACAAGAACGTGTAAACATGAAAAACATAATTACTTGATTATTAAAGCAAAAAGATGACACATGAGTATTATCAAAGTATGAAGACCAACCACCACATACCTGTCCATGATTGAGTAGAGCAAATGTAATAATATTTCCAATAAACTAGAAAACAGATTTAAAATAGAATCAATTTTGAACTTTAAGTAGTTTTTTGTAAAAAAAAAACATAAACATAAAGCCACCAGTCTTTAAAAAATATATTATGACCTGATGAAGTGCATACGCACCCCAAAATTCCCCATTGAAGTCACCAATTACTGCACCTTTGAGTAAATTGTTATCTATAGCATGACTGCGTGCACTGGAAGTTAGATATGTTCCCTGACAGTTCAAACCAAGATCAGTAAAGATACAGAGGACTAATGACAATAGGAAGGAACTATGGAACTACAATAAGCGGAACGTACCTGTCCAACCCATATTATAGAAGCATAAAAGCTAAGATGCACAGAAGCCGAAACCAATGTATACCTGCATAACAATCACTCAATGGTTAATCATATACAAAATAAATTAGAATCATAATAAACTCATCAAAATAAAAAATAGTGCAGTTACCAATTAGGCTTCAAATTTGCAGCCACGTAAAGCCAATAACAAGAAGTTCCAATAATCAAAGCATTCTTAGAACCGAGAATCCGCACCACCAAAGAAGCAAAGAGAGAAAAAAAGTAAACGAAAAATAAAGTATCCTCAGAATATGAACATCTCTGTTGTGGCTTCTATGTGGTTCAAGTTGAAGTCTATAAGAAACTTTTTTTGCTGTTTTTAAAAACTCTTTTAAAATAACAGTAGAAGAATTGCTGCAGAATATGAGTTTGAAAAATATGAGAAAGTTGACATGCAAGTTTACTCCACAAAGGAGTAATTGTAAACACTTCAATGTTGAAGAGTTTTTGTTTGTCAATTGATTGAAAATTTAAAAGATGAAGACATAGTTAAAAGAAAAACAACCTCATGAAGATGAACACAAACAAAACACAGAATTTGCATAAAGCAAAACTTAGAACAAAGAAAGGTCCTTATCCCTGGACAATGCTAGTATTCTTCCAAGTGTACCAACAACAATCTGAGGGCATTCATTTTTCAACAGATCTTTGTGAACTTTAATGTTAACACCACCATAGAAGACAACAACCTTGAGATCAGTCAAGTAGGTACTGAACCTTTCAAACTCATGGCATATCTATATGAAAGAGATTGCACATATATCTTAAGTAAAAATCAACCACATCCCAATATATACACAGAGAAAGAACAAATACTGGAATGAAAAAAAGTAAAAACAAACATTGCAACTGAATCATGAGAAGGCAAATCAGCACCCGCCGACGTCGTCATCTTCATTATCTTCTTCCATTCAGATCTAACATTTCAGAGTATTAACACAAATATTAACGCAAAACCAACCTTGAAAAGAGAGAGATGCATTCTGAAGACAACAAAACACAACCGAAAAGAAGGTTCCATATTGCTTCTTCATGAATCTGTAACTTCCCATTTTGGTGAAAAGACTTTTAGAATTAGAATCAAAAATTGAGAAAAGGAAACCTTGGATTTAAAATTAGTGTACTGATACAAAGCTAAAGCCAAAAACCTGCATAAAAGCCAAAACCTGCATCATTGCAGCCAAATCCAAAACCTGTAATAAACAACTCAAATCTAGGCTACAGAAACAATGTTGTCGCTAACAATTTTTCATAGTAGAAAAAGAAAAGAGAAACTAATACACATAAATTCCTACCTCAACTGCTATCGATTCAGCCAAATCTAAAAGCACCATGAGCACACAAAAGAAATAATAGCTTACATGATAGTTGAGTAACCAGCCGTGTATTTCCTAAACCGCCATCTTCATTCATATGTTGGGTAACCAGCCGTGTATTTCCCAAACCCATAAATCTCACTCATAACCCGAACCAACCTTCCATATTCATCATCTTTCCAAACCCTAACTCCACCTACCTTTATCTAAACCATCATGAAGATGAAGATAAAGATGGGAGAGAAAGAGTAATATGAATTGATTTTCGGATTCGAAAAATTTGAAGATGACAGAGAAAAAGAAATACTCAGATTGGGAAAAGTAGAAGAGGGAAGAGAGAGAGAGCGAAAGAGATGATGGAGCAAGAGAGAGAATGGCATTTAAAAAATCAGAAGTGGCAAATTGTGAAAGACAAAAAATTGGAGAAGATGCTTCTCTGCAGAAGTGACAATTCAGACCTGGGATACTGTTCCCAGACTGTACTTTCTGCGCTTACCCCCACCCTCTACATGCTTTTTCATTTTGTTAGCTTTTTAGTTACTATTGCAAAAAGATAGTACAAAAGATAGTTGTGTTGGATAATTGAATTGACACTGTTCAGTTTGGTTTGGATTAAATATAGTATATGAAGGGCAAAATAGACAGTTAGTATTGAATTAGATGCTGATTTGGTTGGAAATTGTTGGATTAGGACACAAATTGCCCCTAATTTGATGAGTTGTCAAGCAAAGATCAAAGGTTAAATTAGTGTTATCATGAACACATGGATTTCTTATATTATAGATAATTTGTAATTAAATATAGAAAAATAATTCAATTAATAAAATTTATTCACTAAGGTAGAAAAAAATGTAATCAAGTAAAAAATCTATAATATAAGAAAATTAGATGTTCTGGAAAAATCAACTTTGCCCTTGTCTTAGAAAATGCCACTTCATCACTTTAGGGGCTTTTTGTGTCTAAATATTAATTTTGCTAACCAAATAACATTTTGTAATGATATCTAATGATATAGTAAGATAGTAGTTACCAAATAGTTTGGAATTGTGCAAAAAATTTATGTTGTCAACACACTTTTGGTTTCAAACAAACTAGCTGAACTTATAATGTAAACTAATTGTTGGTACCAATGCAAAATCTGATTGACCACTATCAACCCACCTTTTTCTCTCTCCCAAATGAAAAGCTTTTCATAATTTCATTTTCTTCTTCTATATCCTTCTGTGTTCGTGTCTCTTTTTCTCTCTCCGACACCAATTCATTTTTGGCTCTATTCAATCCATCTTCTCCAAAAGCTTCATCGTCTGCGCATATTTGGAGGTGAGGTTTGAACATGCAACTTCTTTATGGTTTGTTTAACAGTAATATATAATTGTTCTTCTTCGTCAACATTTTTTTCAACATTTTTTGTTGTATGTTTATTTTTTTCAACATTTTTTGTTGTATGTTGATATATTTCGAGTTTCAAAATGAGTGTTCAAATTTTTTATAAGTATAAAGATTTGTTCATGCATCTTAAATGGTTGTTCATATGGGTTTTAAATAAAATGCATTATGTATTATTGTAATGAACTTCCTATTTTTCTTTTGAGATTTCATTGTTTTTAAGTTTATGATACTTAAAAACTTTAGGTGTTTAAGTTCATTTATTTTACTGAAACTAATGGCATTTGTTTTATAAGATTCGACTGTGTTTAAGTTTATGATACCATAATGCTATATGTTTCGTTGTTGCATTATTTTGGTATATGCTACTAAGTTTTATAGTTATGTAGTATTTCTGAAACTAATGGCAATGCTGAATAATGCAGGCTGAAACTAATGGCAAGACCATTTGAGAAGGTTGCTGATATAAATGACACAAAAGAGCTATGAAAAATTGCAATCAAAGTACACCATAAATGTTCTGTAATTTCTAACAACAATGAGCGTATGGAGCTTATATTTGTTGATGCTGACGTCAGTGTGAATTGGTTATTTCGATTTAACTTCATGTGTTAATGTATTAAACATAAGTTTTGGTTGTAATGTATTTGTAGGGCACAAATGTTCATGTTATAGTACCAACAGCTTTGAAAGCAACATTTAATGTTGTTTTGTGTGTTAACAACACTTATACTGTGAAATTTTTCTTCCCTCAAATAAATAATTTGATGTTTAAAACCTCATAATATCCTTTTTTTTTATAAGATTTACACCTAGAACTCATGTTTCTGATACAAACAAGCATCAAATACCTGGTAAAAAGTTGAACTTGAAATCGTTTGTAGAAATTACTTTTGGGAACTGGAGGAATAATTTATTAATAGGTACAACTTTATGCGTAAATTATTTTCATGTTTTAGTTGTAGTTAATATTAATATAATCACTATGGTTGTAACATATATGTTGTTGACTAATAAAATCTTTGCCGTTAGATGTTATTGGAGTGGTGAAAGAGATTGGGTATACACAGATGAGTGCTGGCAAGAAACAACAGGTCAACTGATCAGTGCATTTTAATGCACATTCTCTTATGTTTGTATTTAGGCATTTCCTTAGTTTGTTTTATTTATTTTATTGTATTATTATGTTTTTATAATTAATTCTTTGTTTTCCGTTAATCTATTTTCGCAACTTATTTTCAGCTTTAGCGGTTATTTGGTACCTATCCGCTGTACGGATCATAACTGGAGCTACGAGAATTAGATTTACGCGTTCTATTAGGCATTGGAAAGCTGAGACAAAGAGCTACAACTTTCATGCTTTACGCAGAAGCTGATTAGGAGTGTAGCAAGCTCGAATATTTCATTGAAGCCAGGACCTGAATTCTGTCTTTAAGAATATTTAGTTTTGGCCTGGATTTTTTTATGTTTTTCAACCCAGTTGGGTTAGAACCGGATTTTGTGTGTTTCCCTATAACTCGTAGCAGTCGTGCTACTGTTTGTTACGTACTTTCACTATTCAAAATTTTGGTCTTTGCTTTTGTACGATTGAATGGAGAACTAATCCCGAGGATTAATCTACTATAATCGGTTTCCGCCGACACTTTGAGGTTCTATTAATTTCCAATAAAAACTATTTCCTTTCAATCTCTCTCTACAATATCTTGTTTGCTTAATTTTATTTATCTTAGGGGTGATTGATTTATTTAGATGATTGCATGCTCTTATAATTTTATCGCGTTTGCTTAATCCGCGTATGTTTCTCGTGTTTGCTTAATTCACGGTTGCTATATCTCATCCGTTTGCTTAATTAAAAAATTAGGAGTATGTACCGTATAATATCAATTGCGCTTGTTTGGTTGTTATTATAATCGAAAAGGGGATAGGGTCCGCTTAGGAATTGAGAATTAATTGGATCGATGATAAGTTGGGAACCCAAACAGCAGATAAACTGTTTCAGCTTATTTTGATAATCAATTTTTTTTATAATCACTTATGTTCATTATTTTTTTTTTCTGTTAATCGAAATTCAAATCCCCCATGAACATTTTCTTTAGTTGGTTGAAATAATACAAGAATCCTTGTGATACGACTCGAGTCATTGTCGCTAAACTACCGTTTTCAAAACTACTCGTTTTTTATCCGTGCGCGACAGTGGATCAAATTGGCGCTGTTGCCGGGGATTCTTGTTGATTTGAGCCAATTTTAGAGTTTTGTTATAGTTTTTTGTTTTTTACTTGTTGATTTTCATGGTTCAGTGCAGTGGTAAGCGTTTCAGCCTATCAGGTAAGTTGGAAGCTACTGTTTCGATTTGCTCCGAATTTTTCCCAGAAAATCAGAAACAAATCGGTGAACAATACTCATTTAGAATAAAATTCTAAAAGATTTTGATCCTGAAAATCGTAAATTCGTTATTTTCCTATTTTATTTGATTTATTTTCTATTTTCATTTTTTTTAATTCCGAAATTTTTTGTGGAGATTTATTATGATTTTATTTGATTTTTAGTCAAATCTTTATAATTTTTAGATTTTATTTTAACCGCTTTCCTATTTTTCCACTCTTTTTCTCAATAAGGACATTGTTGGTATTTCTGCATTTGTTGAATTGCTAAATTGGTTTTGTGCTTTCTCATTCGTTGTTAATTTTTTTCTCCCTTTTGATAACATGGCTGAACAAAGAACATTACGAGAGCTTGATGCTCTTTATGTTCATTACAATGATTTAAGTATTGAATATATTGATGTTGTTGTTCCTTTCGAATGTAATTCTAGCTTAATACACTTGTTGCCAAGGTTTAATGGTCTTGCAGGTGAGGATCCGAATAAGAATCTGAAGGAATCCCAGATTGTGTGCTCTACACCTTCCAGACCTTCACTAGAGTACCTTGTCAAGCAAATGGCTATAAATGATCTCCAATTTCAGCAACGGACATATTCTAGTATTCAGGCTTTGCAGTCACAGATTGGACAACTTGTCACTCTAGTGAGTGTCATGCAGCAAGTTCAAGAATCAAACCAACTACCTGCACAAACAATAGTGATTCCAAAAGGGTTACTGTCTGATTTAGTTAATGATACTTATCCTGAGTTGTTATCTGATTTTCCATCTTTATTGGATTATGATGATACTTACTTTTGCGATTTATGTACTGACACTAATGTTTGCTCTGTTTGTGGTGAGATTAATGTTGCCTTGCAGGGTGATGCTTTTCATGATGTCGTTTATGCAACTGAAGCTCTTGATATCCTGGCTGCCCCAACCATGCCTTCCATTGAACAACCTCTTTCCTTAAAGCTTAAACCATTTCATAATAATCTGAAATATGCTTATTTAGAGATGGATGAAAAACTTCCAGTTATAATTTCTTCTAACCTTGATTTTGATAAAGAAAATAAGCTTTTGCAGGTTTTGAAGAAACATGAGAAGGGAATTGGATGGACATCAATGGAAGATGGAAGAAAATTAGTGAGGCAGCCCCTTAATCATTTGATTCTTGATATTGTGGAAAAGGAGATCACTTTCACGTGCCCATTTGAAACTTTTACTTATCGAAGATTCTTCTTTGATCCCGGAATAAAAAGAGAAGGCACTAATAAATATTTTAAGGTCAATGGATGCTACCCAAAGTTACTCTATGAGATCTGCACTTTGGAAGAAGAGACTGTAGAAGAGCTCTCTTTGGGAAAGGCTGCTTATGTGATCACCTATCCGCCTTGACTCCTCGGGTGTGATCTTTCCTTTCTATCAGTCTTATTTTATATTTATGTTCTTTCATTGAGGAAAATGTATGGTTTAAGTATGGGGGAGGGAACCATTTCTTTGTTTTACTTTCTTTCAGTTTTCTTTGTTTTGTTCTGTTTTCTTTAAGTGAAAAAAAATTTAAAATTTTTTTTTTACTTAGAAACATAATGCATCTTTAGAAATTTTTAGGCTATAGATTAATTTGAGGTTAAATTGTGGAGACTTGTGAAAAATTCATAAGATCGGTACCATTTTAACACCTTAAGTCTCTCGAATATAGAAATCGATTTAAATACTTGTTATGACATAGCCTTGAGTTCTCATCCTTTAATAGCTCTTGAGTAGTTTATCTAGCAGTCAGCACCATCTAGAAATCACACACTAAGTAATTAAGCTGATGCAAATAAGAGAATGATCCCGTGCTTAATAAGAAATCTAAATAGGAATCCGCCTTTTAAGTTAGGTGACCCTCACCCGGTCACTTAGGCTAACGGTTGTGAAACCTTAAAAAAAAGAAAGAAAAAAAATATTGTTGTTGCTAAAGTGGTTAATTTTGAATTGTTGACAAGATATGGATCATAGTCACTAACAAGCTTATTTACCATGTGTGTGAATAGATAACGGGTTTAATGTGATTGCATTAGAATGAAAGAGAGCAAAAAGGAGGAAGAGTAAGTTAGGTTTAGGCATAATAACATGATTCAGATTGGTTTGTATAAGAGGGAGGTTTATAACCGCACAATTGCGGATTTGTATTCTTACGATATCCTTAGTGTGAAAAATTAGTATCTATCGATACAATCTTGACCAAAGAAGAGTTTGTAGTCTAGAATGAGTTTCTGGATGCTATTGTTTTTCATGAGTCTTGATACTATTTTGCTCGGAGTGCAAAAGTTCAAGTGAGGGGGAATTTGATCAGTGCATTTGAATGAACATTCTCTTATGTTTGTATTTAGCCATTTCCTTAGTTTGTTTTGTTAATTTGACTGTTTTATTATGTTTTTATAATTAAGTCTTTGTTTGCCGTTAATCTATTTTCGCAACTTATTTTCAGCTTTAGCGGTTATTTGGTACCTATCCACTGTTCGGATCATAACTGGAGCTCCGAGAATCAGATTTACGCGTTCTACTAGGCATTGGAAATCTGAGACAAAGAGCTACAACTTTCATGTTTTATGCAGAAGCTGATTCGGAGTGTAGAAGACTCGAATATTTCGTTGAAGTGAGGACCCGAATTTTGCCTTTAAGAATATTTAGTTTTAGCCCAGATTTTTTATGTTTTTTGACCCAATTGGGTTAGAACCGGATTTTGTGTGTTTCCCTATAACTAGTAGCAGTCGTGCTACTATTCGTTACGTTCTTTTCACTATTCACAATTTTGATCTTTGCTTTTGTACGATTGAATGGAGAACTAATCTCGAGGATTAATCTGCTGTAATCGGTTTCCGCCGACACTTTGAGGTTCTTTTAATTACCAATAAAAACTATTTCCTTTCAATCTCTCTCTATGATATCTTATTTGCTTAATTCAATTTATCTTAGGGATGATTGATTTATTTCGATGATTGCATGCTCTTATAATTTAATCGTGTTTGCTTAATCCGCGAATGTTTCTCGTGTTTGCTTAATTCACGGTTGCTATATCTCATCTGTTTGCTTAATTCGAAAATTAGGAGTATGTATCGTATAATATCAATTGCGCTTGTTTGGTTGTTATTATAATCGAAAAGGGGATAGGGTCCGCTTAGGAATTGAGAATTAATTGGATCGATGATAAGTTGGGAACCCAAACAGCAGATAAACCGTTTCAGCTTATTTTGATAATCACTTTTTTTTATTCACTTATGTTAATTATTTTTTTTTCTGTTAATCAAAATTCAAATCCCCCATAAACATTTTCTTTAGTTGGTTGAAATAATACAAGAATCCTTGTGATGCGACTCGAGTCATTGTCGCTAAACAACTGTTTTCAAACCTAATCGTTTTTTATCCGTGCGCGACAGCGGATCAAATTGGCGCCGTTGTCGGGGATTCTTGTTGATTTTAGCCAATTTTAGAGTTTTGTTATAGTTTTTTGTTTTTTTATTTTTTACTTGTTGATTTTCAGGGTTCAGTGCAGTGGTAAGCGTTTCAGCCTATCAGGTAAGTTGGAAGCTACTGTTTCGATTTGCTTCGAATTTTTCCCAGAAAATCAGAAACAAATCGGTGAACAATACTCATTTAGAATAAAATTCTAAAAGATTTTGACCCTGAAAATCGCAAATTCGTTATTTTCCTATTTTATTTGATTTATTTTCTATTTTCATTTTTTTTAAATCCGAAATTTTTTGTGGAGATTTATTATGATTTTATTTGATTTTTAGTCATATCTTTATAATTTTTATATTTTATTTTAACCGCTTTCCTATTTTTCCACTCTTTTTCTCAATAAGGACATTGTTGGTATTTCTGCATTTGTTGAATTGCTAAATTGGTTTTGTGTTTTCTCATTCGTTGTTAATTTTTTTCTCCCTTTTGATAACATGGATGAACAAAGAACATTACGAGAGCTTGATGCTCTTGATGTTCATTACAATGATTTAAGTATTGAATATATTGATGTTGTTGTTCCTTTCGAATGGAATTCTAGTTTAATACACTTGTTGCCAAGGTTTAATGGTCTTGCAGGTGAGGATCCGAATAAGAATCTGAAGGAATCCCAGATTGTGTGCTCTACACCTTCCAGACCTTCACTAGAGGACCTTGTCAAGAAAATGGCTATAAATGATCTCCAATTTCAGTAACGGACATATTCTAGTATTCAGGCTTTGCAGTCACAGATTGGACAACTTGTCACTCTAGTGAATGTCATGCAGCAAGCTCAAGAATCAAACCAACTACCTGCACAAACAATAGTGAATCCAAAAGAGTTACTGTCTGATTTAGTTAATGATACTTATCCCGAGTTGTTATCTGATTTTCCATCTTTATTGGATTATGATGATACTTACTTTTGCGATTTATGTACTGACACTAATGTTTGCTCTGTTTGTGCTGAGATTAATGTTGCCTTGCAGGGTGATGCTTTTCATGATGTCGTTTATGCAACTGAAGCTCTTGATATCCTGGCTGCCCCAACCATGCCTTCCATTGAACAACCTCTTTCCTTAAAGCTTAAACCATTTCAAAATAATCTGAAATATGCTTATTTAGAGATGGATGAAAAACTTCTAGTTATAATTTCTTCTAACCTTGATTTTGATAAAGAAAATAAGCTTTTGCAGGTTTTGAAGAAACATGAGAAGGGAATTGGATGGACATCAATGGAAGATGGAAGAAAATTAGTGAGGCAGCCCCTTAATCCTTTGATTCTTGATATTGTGGAAAAGGAGATCACTTTCACGTGCCCATTTGAAACTTTTACTTATCGAAGATTCTTCTTTGATCCCGGAATAAAAAGAGAAGGCACTAATAAATATTTTAAGGTCAATGGATGCTACCCAAAGTTACTCTATGAGATCTGCACTTTGGAAGAAGAGACTGTAGAAGAGCTCTCTTTGGGAAAGGCTGCTTATGTGATCACCTATCCGCCTTGACTCCTCGGGTGTGATCTTTCCTTTCTATCAGTCTTATTTTATATTTATGTTCTTTCATTGAAGACAATGTATGTTTTAAGTATGGGGGAGGGAACCATTTCTTTGTTTTGCTTTCTTTTAGTTTTCTTTGTTTTGTTCTGTTTTCTTTAATTAAAAAAAAAATTAAATTTTTTTTTTACTTAGAAACATAATGCATCTTTAGAAATTTTTAGGCTATAGATTAATTTGAGGTTAAATTGTGGAGACTTGTGAAAAATTCATAAGATCGGTACCATTTTAACACCTTAAGTCTCTCGAATATAGAAATCAATTTAAATACTTGTTATGACATAGCCTTGAGTTCTCATCCTTTAATAGCTCTTGAGTAGTTTATCTAGCAGTCAGCACCATCTAGAAATCACACACTAAGTAATTAAGTTGATGCAAATAAGAGAATGATCTTGTGATTAATAAGAAATATAAATAGGAATCCTCCTTTTAAGTTAGGTGACCCTCACCCGGTCACTTAGGCTAACGGTTGTGAAACCTTCAAAAAAAGAAAAAAAAATATTGTTGTTGCTAAAGTGGTTAATTTTGAATTGTTGACAAGATATGGATCATAGTCACTAACAAGCTTATTTACCATGTGTGTGAATAGATAACAGGTTTAATGTGATTGCATTAGAATGAAAGAGAGCAAAAAGGAGGAAGAGTAAGTTAGGCTTAGGCATAACAACATGATTCAGATTGGTTTTTATAAGAGGGAGGTTTATAACCGTATAATTGCGGATTTGTGTTCTTACGATATCCTTAGTGTGAAAAATTAGTACCTATCGATACAATCTTGACCAAAGAAGAGTTTGTAGTCTAGAATGAGTTTCCGGATTCTATTATTTTTCATGAGTCTTAATACTATTTTGCTCGGAGTGCAAAAGTTCAAGTGTGGGGGAATTTGATCAGTGCATTTGAATGAACATTCTCTTATGTTTGTATTTAGGCATTTCCTTAGTTTGTTTTGTTTATTTTACTGTTTTATTATGTTTTTATAATTAAGTCTTTGTTTGCCGTTAATCTATTTTCGCAACTTATTTTCAGCTTTAGCGGTTATTTGGTATCTATCCACTGTTCGGATCATAACTGGAGCTCTGAGAATCAGATTTATGCGTTCTACTAGGCGTTGGAAATCTAAGACAAAGAGCTACAACTTTCATGTTTTATGCAGAAGCTGATTCGGAGTGTAGCAGGCTCGAATATTTCGTTGAAGTCAGGACCCGAATTTTGCCTTTAAGAATATTTAGTTTTAGCCCAGTTTTTTTTTTATGTTTTTCGACCCAGTTGGGTAAGAACCGGATTTTGTATGTTTCCCTATAACTAGTAGCAGTCGTGCTACTATTCATTACGTTCTTTTCACTATTCACAATTTTGATCTTTGCTTTTGTACGATTGAATGGAGAACTAATCCCGAGGATTGATCTGCTGTAATCGGTTTCCGCCGACACTTTGAGGTTCTTTTAATTATCAATAAAAATTATTTCCTTTCAATCTCTCTCTATGATATCTTGTTTTCTTAATTCGATTTATCTTAGGGATGATTGATTTATTTCGATGATTGCATGCTCTTATAATTTAATCGCGTTTGTTTAATCCGCGTATGTTTCTCGTGTTTGCTTAATTCACAGTTGCTATATCTCATCTGTTTGCTTAATTCGAAAATTAGGAGTATGTATCGTATAATATCAATTGCGCTTGTTTGGTTGTTATTATAATCGAAAAGGGGATAGGGTCCACTTAGGGATTGGGAATTAATTGGATTGATGATAAGTTGGGAACCCAAATAGCAGATTAACCGTTTCAGCTTATTTTGATAATCACTTTTTTTTATAATCACTTATGTTCATTATTATTTTTTTCTGTTAATCGAAATTCAACCCCCCCCCATAAACATTTTATTTAGTTGGTTGAAATAATATAAGAATCCTTGCGATACGACTCGAGTCATTGTCGCTAAACTACCGTTTTCAAAACTACTCGTTTTTCATCTGTGCGCGACAACAGATCAAGTCAACCTAATTTTAAAAGACCTTAGGTAAATGTTCTCCATTTTAATAAATTTTTATGTTAGATTTTTTATGCTTTAAGTATTATCCTAATAGTATTATATAAGTTGTGTTTAATCTAATATTTTATCATGTGAAGGAATGATACTTTGAATTTTACTCTTTGGGAGACATATGCGTTGAAGTTCATGAGTTTTGTTCAAATGAACAAAGAATCTGATCCTACAATGATATTATTACAATATGCGAAGGTGAAAGCCGAAGGTATTAATGTTATTCAAATTTCCTTAATTATATTTATTCAACTAACATTATGCCATATGTTGCAGTGAGAATCAGATAACAAGCTATTTAATTAACTTGCATCACATTTCTTTGAATTCACCACCGAGCTTTGATTTATCCAAAGGAAAGGGTAAAGAACAAAAACCCTAATAAGAGAATCTAGGTTCGGGGGTTGGTTATACTAAGGGAAGGTATTAGCACCCTAAGTATCTGTAGTACTCTACAGGAACCTCTTGTTAGTATTTGTGTTATGTTACGTTTGCTTGCTAAGGGAATTGTGCCAAGGTAAAGGTAAAGACCTAAGAGTATACACACTAAGTTTGCTCGCATTGACATTGCATCTCGTGCCTACGTATCCTGACAGGAGTGGAATCAGAGCAATGGTAGTTCCCCTCAATGGGGTGAGGAACTATTGACTGTGGTCAAGGTTCCAAGGGAAAATAGGGTGAAAAGCTCTAAAGCAAAGCTTGTGCGGATTGATTATTTAGGAGAAGAGATTAATGGCTATCTCTTATGAAAGGATTGTGAAGGGTTAGACCGCCGTGAAGGAGAAGAGATTAATGGATATCTCTTGTGAAGGTTTAAAGAAAGGTTTAAGAGTTATAAGAGATTAATGGCTATATCTTGGGAAGGCTAGGTTCAAAGGGAATGTAGTGTTCACGGGAAAGTAGGGTCTGACAGCAAGACACCTACGTGGAGCGCGGACACTCCAAACCTAAGGCTAGGTTAAAAGGGTAATGAGTTATCTATGACCTTGTGGTCAATAGAGAGACTTTCCTTTGGAATATGGGAGATAATAACTTGTAAACAAGAGTTAAATGGATTGAAATTAAACAATACGAGTACGGAAAAGATAATATTTTCAACATTTTGAAATCAGAAACATGTTAAGCCATGAAAATTAACATAAGACATAACATACAAACAACAAAAATGATATTGTCCAAGTCAGGAAACCACAAACAAATATTTACATGCCAATTGAAAAGTTCGTATAGAAACCATTGGTGATTTTTCATAAAAGAATCCAAGAATTAAACATGAAGTTAAATGCATATTTTTGTTATTTTTGAATTTTGGAGTTTTTTTAGAAAGAAAAATAAAATAAATATGAGAACTGAAATAAAATAAGAAAAGAACCATGCATATTTTGTCTTTTGACATTTTTTAGAAGGAAATGAAATCAAAATAAACATCGAAATTGAAATTATAAAAAAAAACAAATATAAATAATATGGCGGGTGCCATGAATTTTCCATGGCAACCCAGGGTGCCACCATTTTTTTCATGGCAACCCAGGGTGCCACCACTTTTTTCATTAAGGCATATTTTTGTTTTTGGAGTTTTGTAGAAATGATAAAACAAACATGAAATGAAATAAATAAAATAAAATAAGCTAAGTGCTAAAACATGGCAGGCACTGTTTCTTGTGGCCAACACCACTCCTTGCCAAGGAAGCTTTGTGGCAGGCGCCACATATGGTCACGGCAGGCCCCATGAAAGCCTTTGGGAAGTAGTGGCAGGCGCCATGGCTTGTGTGTGGCCAGTGCCACATTCACATATGGCAGGCGCCACAATTTTCTCTCCTCTTTTATCATTTTTTCATTTTGTTTTGTTTTATTTTTAAATAACAACTATAAAATAAAATCACAATAAAATCATGTATAACATTTATTCAAAAATCAATTACTAACATGATAACAAAATATGATGATATGAAACAAATGATTACGGCACCGTAAAAATAAATGAAACGGAAATGAAACAGAGATGTGAATGTTACCTAGTGGAGACGGTCCACTGCCTCTTCAAAGGTACGTATTCAGAAGAAAACCGGACGAACTTCTTTTTTCACAAAGTGCCACAGCAAGGTTGGACGGTGGAAAGTTCGAACCGAAAAACTTTCGTAACAATATTCAGAATAACTGTAACTGGGGGAGAAGAGAGTATTCACTATTTTCGGTGAAAACTGGTGTCCTTTGAGAAGAGGTTTGAGCCTTTATTTATAGGAAAAAGTGGAGCTTGAAGTATTGCCAAGATTGGCCTTTTTCCAAATCTTTCGTGCAAGTGGTTGGTTTGAAAAATCTTCGGCTGATCAGAGATTAGGTGGAGTTTGTGTGTTGATAAGACTGGAGCCCATACCTTTCTAAAAAGTTCTCTTTTTATTCATGATGAAATGCAACACCACTTGCCTTGAAACACAATTATTTTTATTTTGTAGAAAATGCCACATTAATGTGATGGGTGCCACAAGAATAGCATGGCAGGCGCCATGCCTTTCCAAGGTGGTGGTGGACGCCATGATTTGTGTGGCCAGTGCCACCAAATCATGGCAGGCGCCATGCCATGCCTTTTTTCTTTTTTATCTTTTCATTTCTTTTTTTTTCTTTCTTTTTTCTTTTCTTTTCCTTTTCTTTTTCAAATAAAATCCAACAAAGGCCTTGTGATCTCTCGGTCAATGGTCGAGCATACTTGCATACTTCATTTCGGTCCAATAACATCAAAGTCAGAAGCTCGACTTTTCGGCCAAAAATCTGATTTCCTCAGGAATTCCAACTAGATGGTCTTCGAGGATTTTGCTTCTTCGATCTCTTCTAAGGTCCATGGATGGCCTCTAGGGATGTCCAGTGTCATGTAGAATCAAGTTCCAAAGATTGGGAATATGTCCTGATCAAAACCAAAAGCAATGGTTGACTGTCGTTGAGAAAACCCTAGTTTGAGGCATGGTGAATTCTGTGGCTCAAGGCACTTGAAATAAGAACCGAACACACTTGATTTCTTGTTGATTAAAACCTCTTGAACGTAGGTGAGCTCAAATGGTTGCATTTGGAGCCACAAACCTTGAAACATAAGAGAGTCTGGCTTATTGACTTTTGTTCTTTTTCCTGTGTAAACCTGGATTTCACAAAAGAAACAAACTGGCAAGATATTGTGGTTAATTAGCAATGCATGGATGAATGAGATCCTAAATGTAAGTGCAAAATGTTATGACATCTAATGGGTAAAATTTGGGGTACAACAGTTGCGCCTATTTAAATAGCTTTATCGGATGACACGAGGAATGGAAATCCTCGGTTCATCAAGGTGAAGGATATTTAAATATACCAAACCAAAATTTTTTCCCTTAGATGGAATGCAGACGCTAAGGACAAGCAGCAGACATGCAAATGCTGACATGCCATGAACTTCTAGTATGATGATATGATGGTGCAAAGATGCAGACAAACAAAACACCAAAGATAAAAAGCTACAGGTGAGCTTTACTGGGGAGGGATGAGGTTAATATCCGCAAGGAAGACTCACTGGGGATACAGACTGACCAACCAAAAGAGACTCACTGGGGAGACTCTGAGGCAACACTGAGGATGGAAGAAAAAATTGAGGGGAAACCTCACAGATCCTCACTGGAGATAGGAGCCAGAGAGGTGTTCTCCATTGGGGAAAGATCCAGGGAGATGGTCGACAGGTTTATAGGTGACCGGACGACACTGGGGAAATAGAAGACACTCTTACTGGGCATGAAACCAGAAAGAAGGCATGATCTCCACTGGGGATCAACCTGAAATAAGAGGATAGACATTAACAAAAGATTTTCTGGGATTTTCTTATACTGAAGAGTTCAAACGGGATCTTCAAGAAAAGCCAGAAAAGACAGAGAAGGGCACATCCGGAAAAACATCAGATAGCCAAAGAAACCAGACATCCAATAATGGCTTTGAATGAAAGGTATAAATCATAATATCTAATAATGGCTTTAGATAAAGTGAACAAAAGCAGGGATCCAAGAAGGCATTGGATACAAAGAAACCAGTCATCCAATAATGGCTTTGAATGAAAGGTATAAATCATAATATCTGAGAAGGCATCAGATGAAAGTGAACAAAGATTCGATCTGGAAGAACATCATAAAGAAAAAGACACATCAGGAAGAGCATCTGATGGTAAAAGCAATGTCGTTCCGGAAAAGCATCAGAATAACGAAGCGAAATATCTGGAAAAACATCAGATAAGTTATGGAAGAACATTAGAACAAAATACTCAATATGGAAAAACATCAGGAAGAGCATCAGATAGTAAAAGCAATGTTATTCTGGAAAAGCGTCAGAATAACGAAGCAAAATATCTAGAAAAACATCAGATAAGTTCTGGAAGAACATCAAAACAAAAGACTCAATCTGGAAAAATATCAAATAGAGAGACACATCCGGAAAAGCATCAGATGGTGAAAGCAATGAAATTCTGGAAAAGCATCAGAATAATAAAGCGAAATATCTGGAAAAACATCAGATAGGTTCTGGAAAAATGTCAGAACAAAGACTCAATCTGGAAAAACATCAAATAAAGAGACACATCCGAAAAATCATCAGATGGTGAAAGCAATGAAATTCTGGAAAAGCATCAGAATAACAAAGCGAAATATCTGGAAAAACATCAGATAGGTTCTGGAAAAACGTCAGAACAAAGACTCAATCTGGAAAAACATCAGATAAAGAGACACATCCGAAAAAGCATCAGATGGTGAAAGCAATGAAATTCTGGAAAAACATCAGAATATCAAAGCAAAATATCTGGAAAAACATCAGATAGGTTCTGGAAAAACGTCAGAACAAAGACTCAATTTGGAAAAACATCAAAAAGAGAGACACATCCGGAAAAGCATCAGATGGTGAAAGCAATGAAATTCAGGAAAAGCATCAGAATAACAAAGCGAAATATTTGGAAAAACATCAGATAGGTTCTGGAAAAACGTCAGAATAAAGACTCAATCTGGAAAAACATCAGAGAAAGAGACACATCCAGAAAAGCATCAGATGGTGAAAGCAATGAAATTATGGAAAAGCATCAAAATAACAAAGAGAAATATCTGGAAAAACATCAGATAGGTTCTGGAAAAACGTCAAAACAAAGACTCAATCTGGAAAAACATCAGATAAAGAGACACATCCAGAAAAGCATCAGATGGTGAAAGCAATGAAATTCTAGAAAAACATCAGAATAACAAAGCGAAATATCTGGAAAACATCAGATAGGTTCTGGAAAAACGTCAGAACAAAGACTCAATATGGAAAAACATCAGAAAGAGAGACACATCCGGAAAAGCATCAGATGGTAAAAACAATGAAATTCTGGGAAAACATCAGAATTACAAAGGACATTCTGGAAAAACATCAGAACAAAGACTCAATCTGGAAAAACATCAGAAAGAGAGACACATAAACGACATCCAAGAATGGCATTGGATACAAAAGAGGAACAAACATATCCAGAAAAATGATCGGATAAGAAAGGTCATATCTGGAAGAACGTCAGATAGACACTACAATATCTGTTTGGTAGGTGCCAAGTGAGTTGGACTTTGACCACAAGGTAAAACGTGGATAACGACGCGACCTCGGGAGAAATGCAAATGAGGATGAAACACTCATGACATGCATATGGTATAAATTATGCAGATGATATATGATCAAATGCAAATACAGATGCTGACGATACAACTCGACTCTTTTGGTGAGAAGACAAGACTGGGAGACTGATTCCTCAACACGGAGATCATTGTCATTCTGCTCGGGACTAGAGATGCTATTGCTGAACACATCATTGTCACACTGGTAAACTGTATCCAAATTGATGATACTTGTAGGAAGGATAAAGAGCTGCTTGGGGATTTTTCAGGTAAACTTCCCCAGATTAGCCGACTGTTGTAGATGAACTGATCATTGCTTCAGTTTGTCTGATTCTGTAACTGACTGTTTCACGGTGCTCTTGGAAAGCTTGCCCCAGTCTGAGTCTTGAAAGATTGTTTTACTGTACACTGGGAAAGCTTGCCCCAGATTAGCCTTGAAAATGTCTTCTGGATAAACCAATTCTGAGATGGACTTGCCCCTGAACAACAAATTTTGAACTGATTCTTCAATAGGATTTGGAAAGAACTTGCCCCTGATAGGATCACTGACCAAGTTTCTTAATTGTTTGAAAATTCCTTGAGAGGAAAGCTAGTTTGCAAGCAAAAATGTTCATACAAACGTGGTAAATGCAAAGTTCATGCAACTTTTGAAATCAAAATCAATTTGCAAAACAAATGAATCACTGGTCTGAACACGGCGGTTCAAGACATTTAAAAGTGAAAGGTGAACCACAAGTGTAATGACCTACAAAGATCTTTGGGAGTCAGTTTACGCAACCTTGCTGTTGTATGCTTTCAAAATAACCTTGCTTCAGTTAGGTCTTTTGAGGGTTGTAACATGGCCTGGTTCACGGTTTATGAAACAAAGGATAAAGGCTCAAAACGTATTTGTGACCCACCCAATCTTCGTGATAAACTTCAGTCCTAAGCTCAGTTAAAACATGATATACATTCAGATTCCCATTGGCTAGGAATTGATTTTATGATAGTTGTCGATGATTAAGACACCTTGGGTTGTCATTACTCCCTTACAACATTTGGTTGTCCTTTATTGTTGAGGTTTTGAGACCTCTTCTTTGTCTTCGCTGTGGTTTTGAGACCTCTTCTTCTCTTTGTTGAGGTTATGAGACTTATTTTTTTGTCTTCTGAGGTTTTGAGACCTCCTCTTGTCTTTGTTGAGGTTTTGAGACCTCTTCTTTGTCATTTGCTGAGGTTATGAGACCTCTTCTTCTTGGTTGA
The DNA here is from genome assembly GCA_022829125.1 of Lathyrus tuberosus. Taxonomy (NCBI): domain Eukaryota; kingdom Viridiplantae; phylum Streptophyta; class Magnoliopsida; order Fabales; family Fabaceae; genus Lathyrus; species Lathyrus tuberosus. The sequence continues at coordinate 3,739,126 of JALAZF010000233.1, forward strand.
GGTTTTGAGACCACTTCTTTGTCTTCTGAGGTTTTGAGACCTCTTCTTCTTCCTTATTGTCATTTGATTTGAGAGAGCTGAACGATGTCTTGCATGAAGCGTTTGCAATAGAATGCATAACCAAGTCAAACTGAGAACTACCTTGCCCCAAGGTTGAGATTTAAGGGTTTTTTGTGTGTAAGGAAAGAAAACTCCTACTTCTAGGCTCAAAGGGTTTGACAAGGGATTAACTTCCTTATTTCTCCAGTGTTTGGGAATTGAAACAATGCCTTACATCGTCAGCAAAGTTTTGATTTGAAAGCATACCAACAACAATTATGGGTATAATGTTTTCATCATCCTCCCTCCAATCTTTGCATAATCAAAAAGAAACTGGACAAGAGATTTTTTTTCTTGAAAGAGAAAGCATGAAGAAGTAAATAGCAAACACAAATGAATTGAATCAAAAAGTTACAATGCTCATTTCATTAATCATGAAAGTACAAACATAATTGAAAGCAAACAGCCAGTGCAAAATAAGGAAAATACAAACAACAAGAAACAAGGCCTAGTGACTAGTCAGAAACAAGAGTGAGTTGTTCGGTCTAAAACACTGGCTTGCTGAAGTCGACTGAAACTTCACTTGGCGTGCCCTGGCAGAGGATTGCTCTGTACATTAGGATTGTCACGAAAGTTAATAATTCCAGTTTTAATCAATTCACGCACTCTAGGCTTTAGTGCATAGCAATTTTCCAAGTCGTGGCCTGCGGCACCTTCATGGAATGCACAGTGGAGATCAGATCTAAATCCAGCAGGGAGAAGATTTGGAGGAGGTAAACTCCTTGTGGTAATCAAACCTTGTTCAACTAGACCAGGAAACAGTTTAGTGTACTTCATTGGAATAGGATCAAAATGATTCCTATTACGGTACTGGTTTTGTCTTACAGTTGGACGTTGGGAAGCTTGAGCTGGTCGTGGAGCAGTAACCACGGGAGTGACAGCAGCAACAATAGGGTGAATGACATACTGAGGTTGGGGACGAGGCCTTCTCACTTCAACCATTACAGCGTTAGTCTGATCTTCCCTTTTCCTCTGAAAGTTCCCATAGGATTTCTTCACAGCATTGGAAGATTCAGCAGCCTTGGATACTTTTCCCTTCTTAAGTCCTTCCTCGAGTCTTTGGCCAATAGTAACCAAATCAGTGAAATTGGAGGAAACACTTCCAATCATCTTCTCCCAATAGAACGAGGATAGGGTATCCATGAACATTCCAGTTAATTCCTTCTCAGCCAAAGGAGGTTCAACTTGGGAAGCTAACTCTCTCCAGCGCTGAGCATACTCCTTAAAAGATTCCTTCTCACATTGAGACATATTTTGCAGCTGGCGACGATTAGGGGCCATGTCAAGGTTATACTTATATTGCTTCATGAAGGCATTCACGAGATCTTGGAAGCAGTGAATGGAGTTTTGCTCGAGACCCATATACCATTTAAGTGATGCTCCACTCAAGCTATCCTGAAAACAGTGGATAAGCAGCTTCTGATTTTTGGTATAAGTAGCCCTTTTGCGAAGATAGATAACCAAATAAGCCCTTGGGTAAGAGTGCCCCTTATACTTCACAAATTCTGGAGTTTTGAACTTAGCAGGCATAACAAGATCAGACACTAAGCACATGTTATCTGCGTCCACATTGAAAAAGTCAGTACCCTCCATGGCTTTAAGTTTTTTGTCTAAGGTCTGAAACTGTTCACGGACAACTTCAGGTTCAACAAAGTCTTCAGAGTCTTCACCCTGAGCACTGGCATCATTCTACTCAAAGAGGGGATTCTCAAAAGAAGCTCGAACAGTCTGTGGAACAGCATGGACTGTAGGTCTGGGCTCAGCAAAACCAGGAGCTTGAAAAACAGGCACAACAGTCTGACCAACCATAGCAGTAGATGCAATCGGTGGAGAATAGTTGTGTGGCAAACCAAACTCGGGCCAAGTTGACGGTGGAATTTGAACCGGTGGAGGTTCAACACTTGAAAATTCCTGGATGACAGTTCTTTGGGGTTGCTCTCCTCTAGCAATTAAAACTTGAAGCATCTCAGTTAGTTTAGTCATGCTCGACTTAAGGTCATCGATCTCCATTCGGACCTTAGCATTGTGTGCCTCTTGCTCTGACATCTTGCGTATGTAGTTAGCTCTAGTCTGGTATCGGTGTCGAGGAATCAACTTGACGAATCACAGGTGACACTGGAAGATAGAAACCACTGGAGATGAGCCACTGAACAAACAGACACATGCAATGATTCATGCAAAGATGCAAATGATATGCAATGCAATGCAAACAAGATACAAAACACATGCAACAGGATCAAAGGTTCAAGATCACAGCATGGAGTCTGGGTAAAGAACCAATCACAGGGTGTGTTTATCAACTGTAGAACAGGGTTCTAAAAGTTCCCAAAGTCTACGTAAATCCTTCGGATATTATCGGCCTACGTGACTACTCACGCAGGTTAATAATATTCTCAAGATAAACTCGTCTGAGTGTAGTATCGCGTAACAACTACTTGGAACTACTCCCTCATAGCCACCACATTACATCCTAAAAGGCCAAGTGGGGTGAAGGTAACTATGGTCCTCAGAATCCCTGGCTCCCAATTGGGAAGAGTGACATCAATGCGACTGTTCACATTCAGACATCAACAATCCCAAAGGGCCTCATCTGAGTGTGGTCATCATATGCCATAAATTGTTAGGACTACTCCCAACAACTAACTATTGATTACACCATAATCCTATCATAAGTGCTCTCAAGTCCGGGTTATGACTTATCTCACCACTCAAAGTAACCACCCTGCCAAACAGAAAAAAAAACAAACACAACAGGTGTATATACAGATATGAATACACAAATGTACAAGCAAACAAACATATAAATAACACAAATACAAACAAGGTGGGCTTAACCCTCTTAGGGGATGTCCCCAGTGAAGTCGCCATTTCTGTTGCGGTGAGAATCAGATAACAAGCTATTTAATTAACTTGCATCACATTTCTTTGAATTCACCATCGAGCTTTGATTTATCCAAAGGAAAGGGTAAAGAACGAAAACCCTAATAAGAGAATATAGGTTCGGGGGTTGGTAATACTAAGGGAAAGGATTAACACCCTAAGTATCTGTAGTACTCTACAGGAACCTCTTGTTAGTATTTGTGTTATGTTGCGTTTACTTGCTAAGGGAACTGTGCTAAGGTAAAGTTAAAGACCTAAGGGTATACACACTAAGTTTGCTCACCAAGACATCGTATCTCGTGCCTACGTATCCTGACGGGATTGGAATCAGAGCAATCATAGTTCCCCTCAATGAGGTGAGGAACTCTTGACTGTGGTCAAGGTTCCCAGGGAAAATAGGGTGAAAAGCTTGAAAGCAAAGCTTGTGCGGATTGATTGTTTAGGAGAAGAGATTAATGGCTATCTCTTATGAAAGGATTGTGAAGGGTTAGACCGTCGTGAAGGAGAAGAGATTAATGGCTATCTCTTGTGAAGGTTTAAAGAAAGGTTTAAGAGTTATAAGAGATTAATGGCTATCTCTTGGGAAGGCTAGGTTAAAAGGGAATGTAGTGTTCACGGGAAAGTAGGTCTGACAGCAAGACACCTACGTGGAGTGCGGCGACTCCAAACCTAAGGTTAGGTTAAAAGGGTAATGAGCTATCTATGACCTTGCGGTCAATAGAGAGACTTTCCTTTGGAATAGGGGAGATAATAACTTGTAAATAAGAGTTAAATGGATTGAAATTAAACAATACGAGTACGACAAAGATATTATTTTCAACATTTTGAAATCAGAAACATGTTAAGCCATGAAAATTAACAGAAGCCATAACATACAAACAACATAAATGATATTGTCCAAGTCAGGAAACCACAAACAAATATTTACATGCCAATTGAAAAGCTCTTACAGAAACCATTGGTGATTTTTCATAAAAGAATCCGAGAATTAAACATGAAGTTAAATGTATATTTTTGTTATTTTTGAATTTTGGAGTTTTTTAGAAAGAAAAATAAAATAAATATGAGAACTGAAATAAAGTAAGAAAAGAACCATGCATATTTTGTCTTTTGACATTTTTTAGAAGGAAATGAAATCAAAATAAACATGGAAATTGAAATTATAAAAAAAAAGCAAATAAAAATAATATGGCGGGTGCCATGAATTTTCCATGGCAACCCAGGGTGCCGCCACTTTTTTCATGGCAACCCAGGGTGCCACCACTTTTTTCATTAAGGCATATTTTTGTATTTGGAGTTTTGTAGAAATGATAAAACAAACATGAAATAAAATAAAATAAGCTAAGTGCTAAAACATGGCAGACACTGTTTCTTGTGGCCAGCGCCACTCTTTGCCAAGGAAGCTTTGTGGCAGGCGCCACATATGGTCATGGCAGGCGCCATGAAAGCCTTTGGGAAGTGGTGCCAGACGTCATGGCTTGTGTGTGGCCAGTGCCACATTCACATGTGGCAGGCGCCATAATTTTCTCTCCTCTTTTATCATTTTTTCATTTTGTTTTGTTTTATTTTTAAATAACAACTATAAAATAAAATCACAATAAAATCATGCATAACATTTATTCAGAAATCAATTACTAACATGATAACAAAATATGATGATATGATAGAAATGATTACGACACCGTAAAAATAAATGAAACAGAGATGTGAATGTTACCTAGTGGAGACGGTCCACTGCCTCTTCAAAGGTACGTATTCGGAAGAAAACCGGACGAACTTATTTTTCCTCAAAGTGCCACAACAAGGTTGGACGGTGGAAAGTTCGAACCGAAAAACTTTCGTAACAATATTCAGAATAACGGTAATTGGGGGAGAAGAGAGTATTCACTATTTTCGGTGAAAACTAGTGTCCTTTGAGAAGAGGTTTGAGCCTCTATTTATAGGAAAAAGTGGAGCTTGAAGTATTGCCGAGATTGCCCTTTTTCCAAATCTTTCGTGCAGGTGGTTGGTTTGAAAAATCTTCGGCTGACCAGAGATTAGGTGAAGTTTGTGTGCTGATAAGACTGGAGCCTACACCTTTATGAAAAGTTCTCTTTTTATTCATGATGAAATGCAACACCACTTGCCTTGAAACATAATTATTTTATTTTGTAGAAAATACCACATTAATGTGGCGGGTGCCACAAGAATAGCATGGCAGACACCATGCCTTTCCAATGTGGTGGTGGGCGCCATGATTTGTGTGGCCTGTGCCACCAAATCATGGCAGGCGCTATGCCATGCCTTTTTTTTTCTTTTTTTCTTTTTTTTTTCTTTTCATTTCTTTTCTTTTTTTTTTCTTTCTTTTTTCTTTTCTTTTCCTTTCCTTTTTCAAATAAAATCCAACAAAGGCCTTGTGATCTCTCGGTCAATGGTCGAGCATACTTGCATACTTCATTTCAGTCCAATAACATCAAAGTCAGAAGCTCGACTTTTCAGCTAAAACTCTGATTTCCTCAGGAATTCCAACTGGATGGTCTTTGAGGATTTTGCTTCTTCGATCTCTTCTAAGGTCCATGGATGGCCTCTAGGGATGTCCAGTGTCATGTAGAATCAAGTTCCAAAGCTTGGGAATATGTCCTGATCAAAACCAAAAGCAATGGTTGACTGTCGTTGAGAAAACCCTAATTTGAGGCATGGTGAATTCTGTGGCTCAAAGCACTTGAAATAAGAACCAAACACACTTGATTTCTTGTTGACTAAAACCTCTTGAATGTAGGCGAGCTCAAATGGTTGCATTTGGAGCCACAGACCTTGAAACATGGGAGAGTCTGGCTTATTGACTTTTGTTCTTTTTCCTGTGTAAACCTGGATTTCAAAAAAGAAACAAACTGACAAGATATTGTGGTTAGTTAACAATGCATGGATGAATGAAATCCTAAATGTAAGTGCAAAATGTTATGACATCTAAGGGGTAAAATTTTGGGTACAACACCATACTTAATAAGAAATGTTTGTTTTTAAATAGGGAAGTATATGCTTTCTGTATCGAACACGTACAACATCACAAATCTACTCATTAATGAAGACGTACCGGAGATAGTTGAATTACAAAAAAGGTAATATTTCAATGTACAAGTACTTTAGGAAATCATTGTTCTCTTTTATGGTATTGTTTGGTTTGAAATGCTATCAAAGTACAACAACATGAGCATGTTATTCTTTGGTTTGAAAGGCTACCCAAGGACAGCAACATTGGAAGTTCAAGTTAACTCATGTGCACACAATCTAATATGTTCTCACAAAACTCATATGGTTCTCAAATCACTTTATATGATAAGTTCATGTCAAATGCTACCCTTCTCTGTCTACGAGATCTAATAAACCTCACTGTTGTAAGTATTTTAATGGTTGTGTTTAAATTATAAAAAACATGCAACGATGTTATTATTTTCTGCCATTAATTCATTTATATCACATGAACCATATGTCATGGTGTGTAACCGTAGCAACCACAAAGAAACTGAAAGCAACTGCAAATGGTTGGTACTATCAGGCATGCTATAATTACCTTTTCATTTAATCAATTTCATAAGTCATTTCAAGCAAGTTTTAAATGATAGGTTGTAACATTATAGGTACTAAATTGAGATTGAAGTTGTTGATAATGCAAGTTCAGCAATTTTTGTGTTTTGGGATCGTGAATGTAACGAATTATTGGAAATATCTGCTTCGTAACTTCGCCAAACAATGGTTCAGGTTTGCTTACATGGTTGTGATATTTGCAATTTCCAATTAATTACATATGGCATCTATCTTTACATGATTTTCATTTCAAATAGGTTGGTATTGAAGATCCACTTGATTTTCCATTGGACCTTCATAAGTTAATTGGGCATGAATTTGAATTCAAATTTAAATGGCAACCTATATGGAAAAATGCAAGTGTAATGGCTGTCAAAAGTGACAAAGAGAAAATTGATAAATTACTTGTTCAATGGGAAGTTTCTAAGGTAGTTCACAATTACTTTCTCATGTTGTTTGGATTGTATATATGTGTCTTAATTCAAATAAAATGGTGCCACTTTTTTTCATCAGCCTTCTTCGATTGAAGTTAATGATGAACAAGTTAACCGGGTCTTTTATAAAATTCATGATAAGTCTTTTGTTTATTTCCTTGACTAAAATTCATCCCTTATTATGTTATACTCATAACATTTCTATGTTTTTAGATAAGGGAAAATGTTGATGAGGCAATATTGGCTGAGGAATGGAATATCATAAATGTAACAACAACTTCATAATCCTAATATACACATGTGTATTTATCTGTTTATTGACATAAAACTTTATGAATTAAATGTGTGTAATGTTGCAGGATTTGGAAATCACCTCTAAATTGAATTCACAACTTTTACCTCTTGTTCCATCTCCAATCATGGTTGAGTTTAGTTTTTTTAGCCACATTTGACATGTAGCCTATATGATATTAGTTGATGGATATATAATGTGCTTCATTTTTGGTTATGTTAAATTCTGTTCAGAACTCTAAGACCCCTCAAATTGCTCTAGCAACAACAGCACAACCAGTTATTCCAATCAATGAAAAAGCAAAGGCAACAACAGCACCACCAGTTACTCTAATCAATTTTGGTAAATGGGGTGCAATTCATGCTTCACGCGACTCTGCGTCTATGAAAGAACTTGCTGAAGGAGAACAATCTTCAACCAGTCTACGTCGCAAGCATGTGAAGATTGAGAAGAAATAAGTAATGTTATGCAACATTTGTTTTCAATGTCTATGTTTGTTGTTTCATTTTGTGTGGCAAATATGCGTTTTGTAATATACATGATGGATGTAGTATGTAAAACAATTGAATCTCTTGGCTATTGCCCTAATCACTTCAAATATTATATTAATTTGTGTAGTGATTTGTTTTTTAAAATAGGTTTCAAGACACTCTTTCAAATATCCACTCCCAAATTTATATTAAATTTCTAGATATCTAAATACATGTTGAATGTGTAGTTTAGGCCAACTTTTATAACATTCAAAATCATAACTAAATGTATACCAATAATAAAAGTTAGGCTAAAATACACTTTTGGTTCCTCTGTTTGTCAAAATTCACGGTTTTGGTCCCCTCATTTTTTTTTAACAGTTTTGGTCCCCCTATTTTTTTTTAACAGTTTTGGTCCCCCACCCCAATTTTGGCCCAAAAATATGATGAATAGTACTTGGTCCGTACATGAACAGTATATGAACAGTGAGGGGTGGGGGACCAAAACTGTTAAAAAACAAAATGAATGGACCAAAACCGTGAATTTTGACAAACAAAAAAACCAAAACTGTATTTTAGCCTAAAAATTATTAGCTACTTTGTCTTTAATGAAAATAATACTATATTTTCTCAACACTAGTGCAGAAAAGACTTTTTACATCGGGCCAAAAGCATATTTTACATCGGGTCTGGATCCGATGTAAAGCCAAGCGATGTAGTAAATCAAAGACATTTTACATCGGACAATAGCCCGATGTGAAAAATACACCTACTACATCGGTTGACTGTTACGTTTAATTTGAAATATGAGTTTAATTTTATTTTTTTTAAATAAATGCACATTTTACATCGGTTGCTTTTTTGGCCCGATGTAAAATGTAGGTTTTTTTATATCGGTTGCCTTTCTGACCCGATGTAAAATGTGCATTTACATCGGTTGCCTTTCTGACCCGATGTAAAATGTAGGTTTTTACATCAGTTGCAAGGCGCATCCGATGTAGTATTTATGCCATCTTTCTTAAAAAATTAGACTATTTTTTAACGGAATCGAGGTGGAATCCCTGAAAAAAAATTTGGTATGAAGGGGTTATTCTTAAATATCCAAAGTCTATACCCGTCAGTTTGATTCCTATCTCAACAATTATATGATTAACATAAATCAAAAGTTTCCATTGAATCTACAATAAACTAGTGAAAACTGCGGAAATAATCATTGCATCCATCAAGTTCAATAGTGTTAGAGAATACGGAATAACATAAAAGTACAATGCATCATGAGCATATGAGATCAGTATTCTATTACCATCCCACAAAAGAAAGATTAAATAATAACACATATATGTGATTTAATGCACTGCAAAAGAAAGGAAGCATGCAAGTAGAGAATCTCCCCAGCCTTAACAATACACTCAAAGGGTGGAGGGCCATTGAAGTATAAAGGAAACTTTGAAATCTCTTCCTCCAAATTCTCCGGAGAAGGGAAAGGTTCCACACTACACCAAGGCACATACCTAGCCAGCTTGTCAAGTTCCAAATCAAACTCTCCAGTTTCCTGCAGAATAAAAAATCCACAAAACCCCAAATGAATTAAACTCCAAAAGCTAAATCATTGTCCCTGTTTGGACAAAAAACTTAATTCAACGCTTATAACATACTAGTAATAAACACTTATCATATTGCTTATGTATAATCTATTTCAGTAGATAACTTCAAATAAGTCAATTCAACTAAACCTCATCAATATAAGTGTTTACATACAACCGATTTTAATAATAAAAGATAAAGCAAAATCACAGTTTAAAGTAAGTCAATAAGCTATTTCGCAAGTTCTGTTATGTGATCTCACAAGTACTTTTGTTGGTAAATAAGTTCCACTAAGTCATCCAAATAGTCCTAAAAACTAAACATCCCATGAAATCAACAATTGATTAAACGAAAAAGCAAAGAAATTAATTGATTAAATAAAAAAAAAGAAGATACCAGAGAGTGTTTGTAAGTAGCAGCATGATAATGACGAATGTAGAAGCGATGAACATCAGTAGGAGGAAACAAGAGAAACAGTTTCTCGCCAGTAACAACAATATAGAGATTCTCATAATGATCCTTATGAAAAGAAGTATTCGAATAACGGAATAACAACAACAATTGGCTTACGTATAAAAACATCCCTACGTAAGGCAATTTCATCATACTCCAATATCCCAACACACACAAAGAAGTAAGGACGGTGCCCTGTATAGTAGCAATAAAAAATATACCTTATTTTCACAAATTGGTTTTCCATAAAGTTTAATCATGCTAAAAACCTTGATAGCCTGCAAGAGAAGAATTAGTAAGCAGTAACAAGCAATTAGGTTTGTAAAAGGGGCATATAAATATGAATAATAAAGAATAATACATACATAGTCAGCATCTTCTTCACTCTGGAATTCAACAAATCCATAACCTTGATGCTGGTTAGTAACTCTATCCTTTGGAACATACACATTAACTGAATCAAATGAAAGAAAAAAAGAGAATAACGAGTTAAATTAAATCATGTATATACCAACCAAGTATGTTTTGTTGGAGACCATGCAATGCTTCTTCTCTCCGAATGCAACACCTAATTACTCCAAGACAAAGAAACAAACATGCAAACTGCAAACAAAAACTGAACCAAGAGAGTAATATATAAACCTCAGAAGATTGAGAAATGAGCCTCCCCCAAGCAGCCTTAGGACTCAATTTTAAGCAACTTTTCTTCGACCGAGCTAAAGGCAGCAACACCTTGGATTTCAAGGTAACCCCACCTGATTCTGCCACAAAATCCATAAATCTCACCAATAAAAAACCACATGCAACACAACAATCCATAAAAGAAACAATAAAAAAAAGGTTATGACTTTGATACCTAGACACTAAGGAGAAGACACCAGAACAGAAGGAGACTTGTGATTCTCAGTCTCACCGTCAACATCCTTCAACCACGCTGTTTCTTGCAGATCAGATAACTGTATCTTCTGTTCACCAGATTCGTTGACCAGCGGTGAGGGATTGACGGTGGATGGAACATCCTCAGAGACCTGTTTCATGACAAAGAAATTACAGAGTTAAGAACAAAAAAAATTCGAAACCCTTAGTTTGGTTTGCATAAGAATAATAAAGAACCTTGGATCTGGACCAGCTTGAACAAAAAGCTCCCATAATAATTCCTCTGATATCTGAAAACCAAAAAATGGGTTGTGAATTGAAGTGAAGCGAGAATTGAATGGAAAATGAATTTGGTTAGAAAGAGGAGTGGAGATGAACCTGAGGGTCGAGATTGCCTACATAGGCAATAACGTCTTGGTTTCGCTCGGCGAAGTGTTGGCAGAGTAAATTTGCCTTGCAGAAATACTAACAACCACAACTCTATACAACATTTTTGTCTTCCAGAAATACTAACAAAATCAATTGTCTCCTAAAAAATAAAAAAATCCAGAAAAAATAAAATTAAAAAAATTGAAAAAAGAAGAAGGTTTTCCTCTTCGTGAAAATCTCTCAGTCTCCTTTACTTGACACCCACAAAACAGCCGACCGTCGCGAAACGCACCACGAATCTGGCGACCACCACAAGCGGACTGCCCCGCTCCACCACACAACCGCGTTGTACCCTCATGTAACCAACAGCAATTGCGTCGACCTTTCCACCTTCGCACAATCGCCGCGCATCCGTGACCTCACCGTCGTTAAACCTTCGTTCGACCACCACCTCCTCAACGCACCGCCCTCTACAACTTCCGTACCCTTCTCCTACGCCGATGAAGGCTTGGGCAACTCCTTTTCGACATCTTCGTCGGATTTGATTTTGAAGGTTGGGTGTGAAATTCATCTTGTGATTTTTTTTCTTTTTCTGAAAATAGAGGAGATGAAAATTAAGGAGAAGGTGAGAAAGAAGAGCGGGTCTCCAGTTTTAACGTGTAAGATTTCTACTGTGTTTCGGCTGCGCTAGGGTTTTAGGGAGATTGGAGTTTTCACATCGGTTGCAAAGAGGCCTGATGTAAAGGCTCACTTTTTCACATCGGGTTCAAATTCAGGACTGTTGTAAAATCCTTTATAACAAAACTTCATATTATTTACGAAACTGTCACCTTGTTATTTTTTCATCAGTAAACTTTTCACATCGGCTGCAAATTCAGGCCCGATGTGAAATCCTTTATAACAAAATTTCATATTATTTACGAAACTGCCATCGCGTTATTTTTTACATCAGTGAAAATAAATGTCTGATGTAAAATCTCTAAATCAAATATTTTTCACTTCATATTGTTATGAAATCTGATGTAAAATTCTTTGACAAATATTTTTCACATCATATATCTTGAACTCTGATGTAAAATTATTTAACCAAATATCTTATTTTTAGTAATGCAATGAAAATATTCCTTACTTAAATTTGCGAAAATGTGAAAATAATAATATATTTGCTGCTAGGATAATATTATGTCTATCAGGTGATGAAATCCATTACACATATTGTAGGGTCATAGAAACTTTCGAATACCAATGCATTGTCACACTTGCTTAATATAATAAAAATATCAAAAGTTACCCACCATTTTTCTCACCTTCCATCGTGGAACACATCTTTTGTTAGCAAGACATACTATTTAATTTTTTTATTCATTTTATGATTCAAAGGCAATACAAAAGGAGATGTCTACATCTAAAGTAAAAATCAGAAATGCTTGCCACGCGTGTACACCAAGGTTGGGAGATGTGCTTTTCAAATGACTGCCTCAAAAGTTGATTTTCCCTGCCCAATAGAAGGTCTAGCTGTACACACATCGCTAACATAAGAGCATCTTCAACCGTGAATTCATTTATAGGTTTTTTATGAAATTTATTAAGTCACGTCAGCTTAAAGCAACTCAATTAATTTTTCATTTTAATGGTGCAATTTTAAAGAACTCATATTGGATCCTACAACTTTACTTTATATATTAATATTTTATTCATATTAAATTTTATATTAAATAAATAAATAAAATAAATAAAAATTTATATAAAATAAAATAAATAAAATTCAAATTAAACTTATAATTGTACATAGCTGGATGATAATGAAAATAATTAGAATCTATTTGGCCTAAACAATTGTTGGAAAAAATTAAAAGTTTAAAAAAAAATTGATGAAATTTTGAGAGAAAAATTTCAAATTAAAGAGAAAATAAAAGTGAGAGAAACTTTATGTTGCTAAAATTTTTGGATTACCGCTATATTTATAACAAAAAAAAATTATATTGAAAAAAAAAAATAACTAGCAGTTGAACAACGGCTAATTTTTATATTATAAAATCAATATTTTAATAAAAGAGCTGTTGAAAAACGTTGCATAATTATATGCCGTTGAATAGCATGACAATGTTAGAAACAGCAAATATGGGTGCCATACTGGCAAACCCACTTTAACAACTCCCATTGGAGTTGGTCTAAGTACTACTATACTAAATACTACTAATATTTCACATATCTACACGCAAATGTGAAGAAGTTTTCACGCAAGCATTGCACAAATATTTAAAACCTGTTTTCTGAAACATGTTTTTAAAATAGTATTTAGTTTTTTAATTCATCAATGAAAAACGAACCAATTTTTCAGTTTTTTCTTTTAATAATTCGAGTTCTCATTAGGCTACAGTTAGAAAGTTATCTTTTACATGACAAATCCTAATGAAAACTCTTAAAGATAATTTATGTATTATACTTAATTATTTTAATAACTAACCCCATGCAAACATAACATTGAACTTTTTGAATCATCTAATACAACATACATAATCCATTATTCCATTACATATGCATTTAAACTTTATCAAATAGGGTCCCTCATAAAGCTGTTTTTTTTGCTTTGGTCAAAGTCATGGCAGATCCCTGCACACGATGTATATACAAACATACTATTGTCTTCTGAGTTCTTTTCATAACTGTACTGTATATGTTACACACTTTATCGATTGCATCACCTATCTAGCATTTTGGAAATATCTCCATTCCAAATAACTTTTTATGTACTTTATTGTACTTATTTTTTATATTAACAAACTAAGTTACTAAAGTTATATGGTGGACGCCCATCTTAACTTTTTAAAATTAATTGGCTTCCAATTTTCGTTGATTTGTAACTAAAGTGGAGTTTTGAACTAGCATAATAAACTTTTTAATTACTTAACAACAATATTGCATTCATTACATTTAAACAAGAGTACAATAACACATAAAATACACCTGATTTCAAACGTTACAACCATCATGACAATTCTAAAATTTAAAATAACTACCATCTTCCAGTTTTTGTTAGTAATCCAAATCTACTTCTTCACATACACCGTACTTGCTAAAAGATTAAATGTGAAACCCACCACATCCCCTTTCTTCAATTTTTAATCCCTAGCAAAATCATACTACCTTTTTCCTACAAACTTTTCATCTTTGTTTCGTTTAGCAGAGTGCAAATGACAACCATAATAATTTCCATTATCAGTATCTACTATATCTAATCCACCTTCCATATTAGGGTCACATAATTTTGCTGCCTTCCTGAGGAAATTCTAGAAAAAAAAAGTTGCATGTAAAAACATTATATGAGATGCTATAAACGAAATTTTTATAACAATAATATGTCACACCCCAAATTTTGACCACTAATATTTTTCATTATTGTGCAAATCATCACCACAATATGGATGAATTGTAACACCCCAATTCCCATCGCAAATAAATAATACATAAATAAATCAGAGTAGATAAAAATTTATTTTTCCAACAGAAACAAGGATGTCACATTTAAATAAACAAAACATCATCCCTGTTCATATCTTTGATACATAGCATAAAATAGAATACCCTCAAAGGAGAAACTTTTTCCATATAAAATTAAAGTTCAATTATGGAATAAAGCGGAAAGATCCATAACCGACTTGTTTTACAAAATAAATTGTTTTATAACGTCAAAATATTTATACAAAAGTAATACCAAATATATTCAACAATTGTATACATATATATCACAAAAGCGTTCCCCGACTCCCGTGCTACGTATCAGAGCAGACAGACCAACAAAAGGGATTGAGAACTAATCTTCACAGAAGCCTCCAAGACTACTAATCTGCAATTGCCTCACAGAGCAACAAACCACAGCAGAAGGGTGAGAAATAACAACTAAATCAAGATTGCATAATAATATGCAAAACATATAAATTCACATACATAGTTATTCTCACCACAAGCATCACATACTAATACATATAACATATTTCTAACATTCCAACAACATAGCATATATCAATTATTTCAACATAATCACATATTCACACATAAGGCATACCAAAGTTATAACATATGTAAACACACCACCGCATCACATAACACATGTCTATACATAACACACATCATCCATAACCAATGCATTTATCACATATGCACATCAAATCACCAATGTTATCACAAGCTCAACACATAATCAATCCATTCATGATTTATGCAAATGCACAGAGACCGACACAATGACTCTATACAATGCATATGCGGTACCATCCATCCATCATTTCTCAACACCAGTTCACTCAGGAACTATTGGAACCATCACTCGTTACTTAGTGTAACTACCCGTCGGGCATACGATGTTCCCCGTCGCTTTAGGTCCTCTTATTTTTTTAAGGCTCACGACGTTTATGGATTGCTTTAGGTCCTCTTTGTATAAGGCTCACAATTCGATCGCTTTAGGTCCTCTTTGTATAAGGCTCACAATCGTCTATAATCATCGTTTTAGGTCCTCTTATTTTTAAGGCTCACGATCCTTTCCGATCGCTTTAGGTCCTCTTATTTTTAAGGCTCACGATGTTATAGCGGATTCCCTCTGGAATCGATTCGTCGCTCACACCCACTAGGGCACACGACATCACAAGATGAATATCATGATGCTTGACATACATTGACTCATGATAATCAAATGCATCTTCACAAACCAACAATATGAATCATCTCATCATTCATGCATTGAAATCAAACACAACACAATGCATTTCATCATAATCCACAAACCATATCAATTAGCACTTTAGCATAAACACTCATATAAATTCAAATCAAGAATTACTCACCATCAACCACAACCATCACAACATCTTAACACATGCCTCAACATCATATAAACCACAACAATCCCACAAAACATCATAACAACATACATTGATATTCAATCAAACAATGTACTTTACCACATAACAACATCACTATCACATGCATCACATCATATAAACCACATAAAAGCTCCACATTATATAACAATAGCACAACACACTGTAAAACACCAACCGCACGCATTTAACGCGATAAAAACCCGACAACCCGACACTTTTACAAAACCACGACTTAAATAATTCATCTACTACCCTCCAAACCATTTTTAAAAGAAATAATATTTTATTAGCTTTCCAACGCTTCGAACGGGGGTCAAAACGGACTTACGGTTTAAAAGTTATGACGAAAATACGAAAATACTGTTTTTGCTGTCCTAGACAAATTCGCCTGGCGAATCCCTGGCGAAGCGGACTCGCCACTAACTCGCCTGGCGAATCTGGACGAACCATAATTTCTCCAAAACGTATTTGGGACCCAAAAGTGATCCAAATCTTCAACCCACATGATATTATTACACCCAATGACCCAAAACAACATGTTAGAACACGTTTAGGCATGCATTTCATCAATTCATCCGTGAAAACATCAATTTCTATCAATTGCTCACAAATTCAACCAAATAGAAAACATATATTTTTCACCCAAACATTCAAACAAAACATACATATACATATACAAGCATGATATAATTGAAACTTCTCACCCTTACCCGATTAATCGCGGTTGAAACGGAGATTTCTCGATTTTTCCTCTTTTCTCCTCTTCTCTCTTTCTTTCTTCTCCTTTTCTTCTCTTTTCCTTCTCTTTTCTTTCCTCTCTATTTTTCTCTCTATTTCTATTTTATAACAAAATATCTAACTACCCAAAATGACCATTTTGCCCTCACGCTCAAATATCCCCTAAACGCCCTCAACATGTGATAAAACATAAACAGCGATGAAATATATTTCAGGAAATAAAAGTTGAAAATAAATTATAATTTATTGCAAATATTTTACCTATCAGGGAAATTAACCAATTAACTCAATTAGCAGGTAAAATACAATAAATTCACACATTTCACAAAATCCACATAAATGAAATAAATAAATACAATTAAACAAATCGGGGCGTTACAATTCTCCCCCACTTAGACATTTTCGTCCTCGAAAATATAACTGAGACGAACGACTCCGGATACGACTCTCGCCACCGACCAACAAACTAACATGCCAACAAGAGGCACCCCACGAGTAACACAAACTGACAAACCACCCCGCTAACAACAACTACTACAACAACACGACACGTCGACAACTACAACGACAAGATGCAAAGCCCATACAATGCACTTGACGACCAACTCACGACGCAAGAATACCCAAGTTACGAACACACACAGGTTCACTCTTGAACCGAAACACAACAAGATCGTTACCATCACCGTAGTAACACTCCTCTAATTCACCACAAGGAATTAGCTACTCCCACTAGAACTAACGCGATAGAAACGAGGCAACAAACAAGAACACAAGTTCCACGACACAACATCGTTTCAACAACCTCTACATAACCATGATACCAACATCCTTGTCACACAACAATATTACAACAATGCTACGATTCCCCAATCGAACATATAACCAAAACATCCATCTACATAGTAGCCCATAAATAATATTTACACCTTTCACCTAACACTTCCATTCTGAAACGTCCAATAGTCTCATCCTTCCTACATATTTCCAATGTTCAACCTTTGAACTCTTGCAAGTCACACACGCATACACAAAAAGTGCCACAACACACTTCCGCTGCTCACTCTGATTACTCGTAACCATCAAAACTACCAATCTCACGTCCAAAGTCTAACCCTTTCTCATATTCTCCAAAAATCACTGTTCACTTTTTAATATTCCCAACCTTACACTCTCCTGTGTTATCTCACACACCAGACATGAGTCTCTGAACTGCTCAAATAATTTTAATTCTCTGACCATCAAAACAGACATGCATAATAACTTTCGACTTAACTTTTCAGGCACAATCTTAGCTTTTCCCGAAGGATAATCCAAGCCAAATTCATAACTCATTACGAATTCTAACCATCTTCGTTGTCTCATACTCTATCCCTTCAGACCAAACAAGTACTCCATATTCTTGTGATTACTAAACACTTCGAACCCAGAACCATAAAGATAATCCCTCCAAATATTCCAACACAATACAACCGCGACCAAATCCAAATCCAAAATAGTATAGATCCTTTTATAAATCCTCAATTGTCGTAAAGCATAAGAAATGACTTTACCCTCTTGCATTAGCACACTAGCTACACTCATCATAAACGCATCCCAATATCCTCACAAACGGTTTATCAGGATCACGCAGAATCAAAACTGAAGCCATAGACAACTTCTACTTCAGCTCACCAAAACTTACTCACAACGAACATCCAAAACAAACGACTCACCCTTTGCAAGTCAACTGAGATAACAGAAGTACGAACTTAACAAGGTCTTCCATAACCTGCAATAACAACCAACTGAGTCCAAAAGTTTATAATCTCCTTAACCAACTTCAGAGCCTCTCATTGTAGAACTACATCTACTTTCGATGGATCCATTAACCATACTCTCATCTGAAATAATATATCCAAGAAAACTAACCTTTTTCAACCAAAATTCTCACTTGAATAAATTAGCATCAAACTTCATCTCTTTTCAACACTTGTAATTCATATCTCAAACACTCGACCTGTTCCTCCTCTGAGTTTACAATAGATCCGAATATCCTTGATCAAAACCACTATGAACTTATCCAATTAAATATGGAAGATACGATTCATATACTCCACAATCATTACGGACGCATTACTAACACCAAATAACATCACTGTACGTTGTAATGCCCAACCAACTTCCAAAAAATATAAATTCTTAAAGCTTCTGCAACACTTTCCACTGGGTAACTGGTTACTCACATACAAGCTTAACCGAGTAAATAATATCCTAATCCGATAACAAACATAACCAGTCACATCAAATCGATCGAAGCCTCAACTCACACAATTCACCACTCTTATCAAACATTCCAACCAATTGTGATTTCACTCAAACCCAACCATCTCAAAGGAACTCTCAAATATTACATCCACACCTAAGGTTTTCTCAAAATTTCCCTTAATGCCGTAGAACTACAAAGACTTCAAACCTCACCAGAACTCTAAGTTTTGCTTTCCATAGTCTCAATACTGTCATACACATCATGCTTGTTATTCCATTCAATCATCATTCCTTTTTTTTTACTATCAATACTGGAGCTCTCTAAGACGACACACTTGGTCTCATAAATCCCTCTTCCAGTAAATCTTCCAACCGCTCTTTCTATCTGAATTTCACTTCCTAAAAGTTCTTCTACTTACTTAGCAGATCCAAACCTCAAAATTTTTACCTTCGTCAAATTTGAGTTCACACTCTACTCTCTGAGAACAACCATTAACGATACCCCATCGTTCTCTCTCAATGACTTCCCACTGGACCAACATACCAAAACCTCCAATCCGTCTCATAAACAATAATTTCACTTTCCACAGCATAGAACACTTTCATAGCTTCATATCGATATAAAGAACGCTTAAATCGGACACCCGAGTCAAAAGATATGAATTTTTGAAGGAAAGTCAATTATTGGAAAACAGCCAGATCCGCCTGGCGAGTAAGGATTTCGCCTGGCGAATAGCTCTTCGCCAGCCCTTCGCCCGGCGAACTAGCGGCGAAACCTGATTTTTCTGAAAACCCAAACTTCCAGTAACTAACACATTTCTGTCTCTCCGTTTTCGCCTGGCGACTCACTATTTCGCCTGGCGAATTCCCCTTCGCCAGCACCTCGCCTGGCGAACTATTGGCGAGACCTAATCC
The DNA here is from genome assembly GCA_022829125.1 of Lathyrus tuberosus. Classification (NCBI taxonomy): domain Eukaryota; kingdom Viridiplantae; phylum Streptophyta; class Magnoliopsida; order Fabales; family Fabaceae; genus Lathyrus; species Lathyrus tuberosus. The sequence goes on from JALAZF010000233.1 coordinate 3,758,927, forward strand.
ACCTGGCGAATTCCCAATTTGCCTGGCGAATCACACCAGAACCAGAATTTTTTGCTGCATTTCCATGGTTTCCACACCAAAAAATCCAACTTTTCCAAACCAACACATATTCAAATTCCAAACAATTCATTACACACATTATCAAAGCCGGAAAGACACGTCTATCCCATCCAACATAATTCCCTTCTGCTATCAACAAGAGATTAAGGGTGAATAGTTCCTCAATTTGTCAATAAACAGTCGACAATCATGATGGGGCACAAACCGTCTTTACCAAACTATAATAGCACTTCTTGCATCTTGTGCACAAAACTACCTAAGGCACAAATCCTTAGTCGACATAAACCTTACCTCCGGAATCAGGAACAACACATTCCAAACAACACTTACACTCTTGCAACCAACGGCACCCCGAGCCAACGCTCTACAACCGAAGAAACTTGGAGAAGTTCCAGGTTCTACCCCACTTATCTCATTCTCACACCTGAAGACAAAGGATTAGGAAACCAGAAAGCACTGACAGTGTTTCACACACATATCACGTACTAAGGGATAAACAACAACGACAATATTCAACTGTCACACCAACTGACTCAACTACTTGGCCGGACGGACCGACCTGCTCTGATACCACTAATGTAACACCCCAATTCCCATCGCGAATAAATAATACATAAATAAATCAGAATAGATAAAAATTTATTTTTCCGACAGAAACAAGGATGTCACATTTAAATAAACAAAACATCATCCCTGCTCATATCTTTGATACATAGCATAAAATAGAATACCCTAAAAGGGGAAATTTTTTCCATATAAAATTAAAGTTCAATTATGGAATAAAGCGGAAAGATCCATAACCGACTTGTTTTACAAAATAAATTGTTTTATAACGTCAAAATATTTATACAAAAGTAATACCAAATATATTCAACAATTGTATACATATATATCACAAAAGCGTTCCCCGACTCCCGTGCTACGTATCAGAGCAGACAGACCAACAAAAGGGATGGAGAACTAATCTTCACAGAAGCCTCCAAGACTACTAATCTGTAATTGCCTCATAGAGAAACAAACCACAGCAGAAGGGTGAGAAATAACAACTAAATCAAGATTGCATAATAATATGCAAAACATATAAATTCACATACATAGTTATTCTCACCACAAGCATCACATACTAATACATATAACATATTTCTAACATTCCAACAACATAGCATATATCAATTATTTCAACATAATCACATATTCACACATAAGGCATACCAAAGTTATAACATATGTAAACACACCACCGCATCATATAACACATGTCTATACATAACACACATCATCCATAACCAATGCATTTATCACATATACACATCAAATCACCAATGCTATCATAAGCTCAACACATAATCAATCCATTCATGATTTATGCAAATGCACAGAGACCGACACAACGACTCTATGCAATGCATATGCGGTACCATCCATCCATCATTTTTCAACACCAGTTCACTCAGGAACTATTGGAACCATCGCTCGTTACTTAGTGTAACTCCCCGTCAGCCATACGATGTTCCCCGTCGCTTTAGGTCCTCTTATTTTTTTAAGGCTCACGACGTTTATGGATTGCTTTAGGTCCTCTTTGTATAAGGCTCACAATCCGATCGCTTTAGGTCCTCTTTGTATAAGGCTCACGATCGTCTATAATCATCCCTTTAGGTCCTCTTATTTTTAAGGCTCACGATCCTTTTCGATCGCTTTAGGTCCTCTTATTTTTAAGGCTCACGATGTTATAGCGGATTCCCTCTGGAATCGATTCGTCGCTCACACCCACTAGGGCACACGACATCACAAGATGCATATCATGATGCTTGGCATACATTGACTCATGACAATCAAATGCATCTTCACAAACCAACAATATGAATCATCTCATCATTCATGCATTGAAATCAAACACAACACAATGCATTTCATCATAATCCACAAACCATAACAATTAGCACTTTAGCATAAACACTCATATAAATTCACATAAAAGAATTACTCACCATCAACCACAACCATCACAACATCTTAACACATGCCTCAACATCATATAAACCATAATAATCCCACAAAACATCATAACAACATACATTGATATTCAATCAAACAATGTACTTTACCACACAACAACATCACTATCACATGCATCACATCATATAAACCACATAAAAGCTCCACATTATATAACAATAGCACAACACACTGTAAAACACCAACCGCACACATTTAACGAGATAAAAACCCGACAACCCTCTTATTTTTTTAAGGCTCACGAGGTTTATGGATTGCTTTAGGTCCTATTTGTATAAGGCTCACAATCCGATCGCTTTAGGTCCTCTTTGTATAAGGCTCACGATCGTCTATAATCATCGCTTTAGGTCCTCTTATTTTTAAGGCTCACGATCCTTTCCGATCGGTTTAGGTCCTCTTATTTTTAAGAATCACGATGTTATAGCGGATTCCCTTTGGAATCGATTCGTCGCTCACACCCACTAGGGCACACGACATCACAAGATGCATATCATGATACTTGGCATACATTGACTCATGACAATCTAATGCATCTTCACAAACCAACAATATGAATCATCTCATCATTCATGCATTGAAATCAAACACAACACAATGCATTTCATCATAATCCACAAACCATAACAATTAGCACTTTAGCATAAACACTCATATAAATTCACATCAAGAATTACTTACCATCAACCACAACCATCACAACATCTTAACACATGCCTCAATATCATATAAACCACAACAATCCCACAAAACATCATAACAACATACATTGATATTCAATCAAACAATGTACTTTACCACATAACAACATCACTATAACATGCATCACATCATATAAACCACATAAAAGCTCCACATTATATAACAATAGCACAACACACTGTAAAACACCAACCGCACGCATTTAACGCGATAAAAACCCGACAACCCGACACTTTTACAAAACCACGACTTAAATAATTCATCTACTGCCCTCCAAACCATTTTTAAAAGAAATAATATTTTATTAGCTTTCCAACGCTTCGAACGGGGGTCAAAACGGACTTACGGTTTAAAAGTTATGACGAAAATACGAAAATACTGTTTTTGCTGTCCCAGACAAATTTGCCTGGCGAATCCCTGGCGAAGCGGACTCGCCACTAACTCGCCTGGCGAATCTGGACGAACCAGAATTTCTCCAAAACATATTTGGGACCCAAAAGTGATCCAAATCTTCAACCCACATGATATTATTACACCCAATGACCCAAAACAACATGTGAGAACACGTTTAGGCATGCATTTCATCAATTCATCCGTGAAAACATCAATTTCTATCAATTGCTCACAAATTCAACCAAACAGAAAACATATATTTTTCACCCAAACATTCAAACAAAACATACATATACATATACAAGCATGATATAATTGAAACTTCTCACACTTAAACGGAGATTTCTCGATTTTTCCTCTTTTCTCCTCTTCTCTCTTTCTTTCTTCTCCTTTTCTTCTCTTTTCCTTCTCTTTTCTTTCCTCTCTATTTTTCTCTCTATTTCTATTTTATAACAAAATATCTAACTACCCAAAATGACCATTTTGCCCTCACGCTCAAATATCCCCTAAACGCCCTCAACATGCGATAAAACATAAACAGCGATGAAATATATTTCGGGAAATAAAAGTCGAAAAGAAATTATAATTTATTGCAAATATTTTACCTATCAGGGAAATTAACCAATTAACTCACAAAATCCACATAAGTGAAATAAATAAATACAATTAAACAAATTGGGGCGTTACATGAATCATTATGCCTCATCAGTCTCCCCAGAGACGGGTGAGCATTCACTACAAACAACAATTAGGGTTTCAAACCTTCTCTGAGCTTAGACAAAGGATCAATCAAGAATTAACTTGATCTTCAACTTGTCTAACCTCTCAAATATCCACAAAGGATCAAGAGGACTCCCACTTCAAGGATTAAGCACAAGGCTGCTCCCTTCTAAGTGGATCAAGCCTCAGGATCGCCAGTGTCACCAAATTAGGGTTTTAGTCGACCAGGGCCTCCAGATGGAAATTTTCCTCTGGGCATGAGCCAATGCTTCAAAGCATAACATAATATACTCCATGGAACCTCATGGACCCAATCATCAAGTCAATTTGGCCTCAGGGGATGCATTCACTAAAAATCAGGAATTAGGGTTTCTTGACCTAATTCACCCCTAAGTTGACTTTTGGGACAAATCATGAGCCAAGACCTCAAGACATGGTTTGAGGGTCTCTAACGCACTACATTGATCCATTTGCAACAATGGATTGATCCAAGAAGCTTGATCAACAAGTTTCAAATTCATCTGAACCACAATTAGGGTCTCGCGGGAAAAGTCAACTGTATCTTTGATTTTAGACCAGGACATGCTCCCAAACCCTAGGACTTGATTCAATACACCATATAACACCTATGAAATTAATCCATCAAGTTTGATTTAGGTCAAGGACTTGAATTCATAGAGGATCGCACAATTTGGAGTTTATTTGATAAAAAATCAACTGTGCACAAAAGTCAAACTTTGACTTTTTGAGATTTTCACAATTTATGGTTCCCTAACCCTAAAATGATGTTAATGTGTGATTTGAATCATCATTCATCAAGAAAAATCAAGAAAAGTTGTAAAAGGGGTAACCATAAAAAAACTTAGAATTTTTCTAAGTTATGGAACAAAGTGGCTAGGGTACCAACTTCCAATGATCATAACTTGAGATCCAAGAAACCATTTGGGTTGATCCAAAGATTAATTTGTAGCTCTCATGGCATACTTTAAAAGTGTCAACTACACCTCATTCCAATTCCTCATGGATTTCAAGTTATGGAATGGCCAAAATCACAAAAAGTGAAAATGTCACTTTTTTTCAACACTTAGTGAAATTTTCACTAAGTCAGAATCTGCCTTCACTTTTTCCCAAATGTAGGGGCATTTTTCACTTGGATCCAAAAGGTATCAAAACAAACTATGATCACACATATGTTGTATCATATGAGAGATTTCCAAAATGGCCAAGAACTCCATGAAAATCCACTTGAGCCATGAGATATGACCATGCCAATATGCCTTGCTGCAAACTGTCAAGGCAAGGCAGATTTGTGCATTTTGCTCGATTTGGCCATTTTGTGCAAATGACAAACAACTCTATCCATCTGAACACCTCAGGGGGAGACCAAGGAGGGACAAACACTGATCCATCAGCCTCCCAAGTCCTTGGAACTAAAAGTAGCATGCCAAACCTAGAAATCCCTAAAGAGGGGACAAGACTCCAATTTTGTTTTGGAGCATTCAATGGATGCACCAAGGTGGCATGGACTGAGCCATTTCCAATTAAATTCAGTCAAGACATAACCAAGACCAAGGGAACCAGCAGCCTGTGCCCTAACCTCTAGTCAATGGCTAGAGGAGACTTGAGATTCCAAAATGCAATCATTGGCCAAACCTCTGCTGCAGTTGCCATTCACTATTGCTTGCAAAACAAACTTGCTCTACTATAAATAGAGCTCATTTGTGCTCAGTTTGAGTACACCAAAGCACTACAACTGATGCTTTCCTCAAAATCTCTTTCTCTAGGCAAAAATACCTTCTTTAGCAAGGTAATTCTGAGTTTTTGAGTTAGAGAGCAATTCCATCACAACTTATGAATCAAACACATCCAATATGTCATATCTAAGCTGTCCAAACTCTCACAAGTGACCTGTAACATCAAAATCACAAAGTCCCCTCTCAAAACCTCAAAATAGAGCCTTTTTGCATTTTTCAAGCCATGTCTTGATTCAGTCACTTTCCAAACCAGATAAAACCTCAAACACACTCCAAATATCATCCTTGAACTGTCCCAAATGGTTTCACACATCTAGAACACCATTTGAGAGAGTTGCTATTTTGGCCACTTTTGCCCCTTTTGCAAGAAAGGGCTAATTTCCATTCTTGAGGTTTCCAGCTGATTCCAATCATCGTAAAAGCTTCTAAGGGATCATTTGAGAGTGTTCAAAGCATCAAAAAATTTCTGGAACAAGCCACTTGACAGATTGCCCAAAAAGCTCCAAAGGAGGTAAGCATCCAAACTTGAACTCTCTGAAATATGCCTTGCTTTGAGGTTCATTAATCATGCATCTCTTATACATGTTATATGTGTTGTGTTTGAACCAATTTATCATGCAATTCATGCCTGCACCAAGAGGTAGCTTAGAAAATGCACAAAGTTGCCTATTTCAAAACCACTATCGGGTTTTGAGGAGGATTCATTTTCTGGAAAAACTACCACCACCATTGGATTCCTTGTGAAATTCTAGGCCAAATACATATACATTTTGTCTCCATCCATGGAGAAATGAGGAAGTTATGCCCTCAGTATATTTGTGGTTTTATTTCAATCAACGGATGTATCACCACCTCAGTGGTAAGGCGCGCGCCCTATACACAAGAGGTCTGGGGTTCGAATCCCCCTCGCCCCAGATCCTCTTTTTTTACCACTTTTTCATATTTTTTTTCATATTTTATTAGTTTTCATATTATTTTTAGTGATTTGAAAAATTAATAACTCCCTCAATTTTAATTATTTTTTATTGGTTCTTTTTGCAAAAAATCACAAAAATGTTGAAATATTTTATTCCACAAAAAAATCAAATTTATATTATTTATTTATTATAATTGGTATTTTTGTGAATAAATTCATTTTTAATTGTTTTTAACATTTTAAAAGTGAATATTCATCTTGAAAATCAAAACCAAATGAGTTTTAATTCATATTGTGACTAAACCCTCATTTTTCAAACCTTAAACAAAAATCACACGTGGTTTATACAAATTTATTTGGTATTTTTATCATTTTTATTGATTTTCCTTAAATGTTTACTTTTAAAGGAAAACAAAATTAGGATTTCTTTGATTTCCACCTTCATCAAACTTTTTTAAACACTCTGTGGGCCTCTATAAGAGTGTAAGACCCATCCCCTTTGTAAATACACAACTTTTTGGGCCCTAGTCATTCTATAAGTTCCACTGTACTTTCAAAGACAAAGGCGCGATCGTCGCCTTTTTTAACAAAACCAAATGGGCCTACCCTCGTGTTATAAGCCCCATGTATTTTCTTTAAATTTCTTTAGGCCTCTAATAGAGTGTAATACCCAACCCTTGTTATACAAAAACCTTTTTGGGGCTCAATCCATTGTATAAGTCCCACCGTGTTTTCTAAAATCTCGGCGCGATCGCCATTTTCAAACAAATAACCCTGGGCCTCTCCTTGAGTTGTAAGTCCCATATCTTATACAAAAATAACTCTTTGGGCCTCTATTAGAGTGTAAGACCCATCCCCTTTGTAATACATAACTTTTTGGGCCTCAATCATTGTATAAGTCCCACTGTATTTTCAAAAACAACGGCGCAATCGTCGCCTTTTTAACAAAACCAAATGGGCCTACCCTCGTGTTATAAGCCCCATGTATGTTATTTAAATTTCTCTGGGCCTCTATTAGAGTGTAAGACTCATCCCCTTTGTAAATACACAACTTTTTGGGCCTCAGTCATTGTATAAGTCCCACTGTATTTTCAAAAACAATGGCGCGATCGTCGCCTTTTTAACAAAACCAAATGGGCCTACCCTCGTGTTATAAGCCCCATGTCTTTTCTTTAAATTTATTTGGGCCTCTAATAGAGTGTAATACCTAACCCTTGTTGTACAAAAACCTTTTTGGGCCTCAATGCATTGTATAAGTCCCACAGTGTTTTCTAAAACCGCGGCGCGATCGTCGTTTTCAAAACATTCACCTGGGCCTACCCTGTGTTGTAAGTCCCATTTTTCTTTTCAAAAATAACTCTTTGGGCCTCTAATAGAGTGTAAGACCCAATCCCCTTTTAACCAAATCTTTGTGGGCCTCACATATTGTATAAGTCCCTCTGTACAGTTTTAAAAACAGCGGTGCGATCATCGTTAAAACTTTGGGCCTCTCCTTGAGCTGTAAGCCCCAACAATCTTTTCAAAGCACTTTCTCCTTTGATTTTGAATATAATATTGTTATCAAAGTTTTCTTTGTTGAACAACTAACAAAACAGCATGGAAGCTCTACAACCGAGTAAGTGTTTACCCGCTTTCATTTATCGCTTTCATATGTATATAACTGTATTGTGGGGTTGTTTCACTGTAAGTCTTCTTTCACATCTTCTTATATGCTCGTCAAATATCAACTGTGTAACACTAGTATAGTTATTTTAGATTTTTCCCCGGCAACTACGTATAGAACTAGGTAAAGCCTGTTGGTCACTCTTGAATACAAACAAAACTAGATCCCCCGTAGGATTCCAAATACAGTCTTCCCTTCTCTTGGGGTTAAACTATATGGAACAAAGAGAAAGGCAACATTCTCGTGAACCCTTTCTCAGACTGTCACTCTTAGAAATCGCCAAAGAAACTCTACTCCCCAGAGTTGATCTATTCTCTGTGAATAGCATCTCTTGAGTTTCTTTCAAATTCAAGAACTTTCCTGGCTTGATCTATTCTCTATGAATAGCATGTCTTGAACTTCTCTTGGTTTAGGGACCCACTGGCTTCCTAAAAGCATCCCCGCCTCCTCTTGGGCATTGTACAAGGACCATTCGGCTTCTTAGAAGTTCCCATTCCTTCTCTTGGGCTTAATACAAGGACCCTAACGACCTCTTAAAGGTATAAGACAAAACTTAGTCATCCTTTGTTAGAGCTGTCTTTCCAGCGTCAAAAACTCCGGCCGTTGTAGGGTTGATACTCTTCCCTTAATGCCCGTGCCTCCTCTTGGGCATTGTACAATAGATAAAACTCTAGACTTTGGACAGTCTAAGACCCTTGAGTCTCAAAGACATTCTCAAGTTCCCTTCGAACATAGGAAGAAACCCGGTCTCTCTCATGAGAGTTCCCCACACTTGGACTCGCTTCGGGATCTCCCGAATCCACGGCGGTAAGATAGCCTCCTCTTGGGCTTTGTACAAATGATGCTCCCCAACATCACTAACCTTTTCAGACTCTCTTGTTGAGTATAAAAGACTCTCTTGTTGAGTCAAACTTTTTAGCCTCTATCTCGGGCTTCGTACAAGATACAAAAACACTCTCTTGTTGAGTATAAAAGACTCTCTTGTTGAGTCAAACCTTTTAGCCTCCATCTCGGGCTTCGTACGAGATACTAAATCACTCTCTTGTTGAGTCAAATCCCTTTTTTAGCCTCCATCTTAGGCTTCGTATAAGACAGATCAAATCACTCTCTTGTTGAGTATAAAAGACTCTCTTGTTGAGTCACGCCTTTTTTAGCCTCTATCTCTGGCTTCATACGAGATACAAAAACACTCTCTTGTTGAGTATAAAAGACTCTCTTGTTGAGTCAAACCTTTTTAGCCCCCGTCTTGGGCTTCGTACAAGACACATATAAAAGCACTCTCTTGTTGAGTCAGTCACTTGTTAGCACTCTCTTGTTGAGTCAACCTTTTAGCTTCTATCTCGGGCTTCGTACGAGACAGATAAAAAACACACTCTTGTTGGGTCAATAGCCTCCTCTTAGGCTTTGTATAGAGAAATCCCCAGTTGAGTCAATCAACCTTTTAGCATCAAATTTGTGCCTTGCTCACAACATACAAACATCAACAACTCCTCTTTAGAGATGACAAATTCTCTCTCATCCAGAACCCTTTTAGCTTCACATCTTGGGCTTTGAACAAGATACAAATCACCTTTAGCTTCATGTCTTGGGCTTTGAACAAGACACCAAAACAACCTTTTTCCTCTCTTAGAATAGGAGGAACTACGATCGCTCTGATTTCCCTGTTTCGTTAAACGGGAATACGTAAGCATAAGATTAAAAATCTTAGCGAGCATACTAATCAAAAACCCAAAATCCAGTACCTCCATCAATCAACCCAAAAGCATCAAATCTAAACACATTACCAAAAACCTCGCAAGTAGTCCAAACATTCTATTCTTAACAAAATAACCGAAGAGGGGCCCACATCTTAATAGCATCTGTAAACCAACAATTTTGACTGTTTAACCTCAGTATGCAAGCAGTGTTAATTGGAGACATCTCTTTCCCTTCCTTAATCAGCTCAACAGGATAAAAAATGAATCGAACTGTAGTGCCCAAGCGATAGTGATTCAAGACCACAAAAATCGCGCTACAAAAAAAATGGCGCCCACCGTGGGGCCCTATTCTCTTTCTTACAATCTTCGGTAGAAACCTTAAGTTCACAATCTTAGGTAGAAAACCCTGAGTTCACAAAGTATCACAGAAATGGCGACTCTGCTGGGGAGTCATTGTCTGTATAGGATTATAAGACTAGAGGTCTAGGATGATTAAGACAAATATATATATTGCTTTTCCTAATTGATATATGTGTTTATTTTTCTGCTAATGGGAATGCGTGTGATGCCGCATGTGGAAAGATTGACTATACACCTAAGATAGGTGATGGCAATACGGGTAATCTTACTGGGAGTGAATTCCAGCCAAGAGTCCTCGGTCGACCATCAAACTCAATGGAGACTCCCTTTACAGATACATTGCCTATACGACCTCGGTTGTTGAAAGTAGTGTGGTCGACTGGGTTATCTGAGAAGATGAGGTTTTTAGTAGACCGAAACCATTTTGTAGTGCGGAAGCTATCGAAAATAGTTGTCGCACGATACTACCCTCATTTGAGATCACACTAGGATACATCAGCTCGCTGGCGATCCGCTTGCTGTTGTTATCCCAAGAGGGATCAATGATTTTGCGGACAGGTACAAAATATTTTCTTCTAGTCTCTCTCTTTTTCAAATTAAACTAAGACAATGATTGCAAATGTCAGATAAAGAGGTTGCATTATGGATTTCGGTAGAAGAAAGACTCATAAGTATACCTTCAAGGTTCCAAAGTTAGAGGATTTGAGAGGTTTGGCGAGGATGATCACCAACCCTGAGGCTTTTAGAGCTAAGTATGGAGGACTGCTGTCTCTTTTAAGGATCCATATAATTGAGGGATTACTTGCTACGCCCATTCAGTTATATGATCTGGTTCATCACTGCTTCACTTTTCCGGATTATCAGCTAGCACCAACATTGGAGGAGTATTCTCACTTGACTGATTTGCATATCACTGATCAAGCTCCCTTTTCTGGATTGGAAGAAAGTCCAAAAGATCAAACCATTGCAAGAGCAATTTATTTGGACGAGTCAGAAGTCAGGACTCACATGACCACTAAGGGTGGAATCCAAGGTTTGCTAGCCCAGTTTTTGATAAAGAAAGCTCTGTATTTTGCCAGTATAGGGAATGTGGCCGCTTTCGAGAGCATCTTTGTTTTGCTCACCTACGAGTTATTTTTGTTTCCCAACATCGATAACTTTGTAGATATCAACGCCATTAAGATCTGTTTGATTGGAAACCCTGTACCAACTTTACTCGCAGATACGTATCATTCGGTACACTTAAGGAATTTATACAGTGGAGGAATGATCACGTGCTGTGTACCCTTGCTTTACAAATGGTTCATTTCCCATTTACCGAAGTCTGCTGCATTTTGGGATCAAAAGAATACTTTACATTGGTCGCAGAGAATCATGTCTCTTACCAACTCTGACATCATTGGTACAATCAAATCTATGATGGGATCAGAATCATTGACCGTTGTGGAAACTTCCCAAACATACCCCTTATAGGAACTAAGGGAGGAATCAACTATCATCCAATTCTCGTCCATCGTCAATTTGGATACCTAATGAGGCATGTCCCACGGAATGCTCATCTGGAAGGTATTTTCTTCAAGGAAGGAGAAAATGACAGGGCACTAAAGATAGAAATAATGCATGCTTGGAAACACGTTCATAGGAAAGGAAGAGAGTCTCTAGGAAAACCAGACTGCATCTCGGTGGAGCCTTATCTCCACTGGGTACAAACTAGAGCTCTCAAGCTGAGGATGCCTTACCCTCATCAGGAAGTTCTTCCGTTAAGGGACTCTGTCCTTTATTTTATGTCTGACACGGAAAAATTTCAAGTTACTCTCAACAAAGTTCAACAGGAGAGGAGGTCTTGGAGGAACAAGTACCGTATTCTCAATGTGGAGTGTAAGAAAATACAGCAGCTGTTAAAAGATAAAGATGCTCTGATTGAGATTTTAGAGCAACATGCTATAGAAAATCAGGATGACCAAAGAAACTTGCTCGCTCCTTTCACTTGGCAAAGGAATGACAACCCGACAACGGCTCAAGAGCCCCGGTCAAAGAAAAGGAAAGTACCGGAACCAGCACCTGAGCTCTCCTCAGAGAGGACTCAGGATCCATTAGTTTAGATTTCCTTTTTCATCACTTTGTAATCTACTGTATTTCCATTTCCGCAATCTTTGAATTCAATAAAACGGGGACTTCCCTACTGTTTGATATTTACAATCTAATTGTCGAAGTTTACTTTGAATAAACAAAAATAATTAATATAATCATTGCATATCATTCATCATTCTCGCATAAACGCATCCTTCTTCCCTGCGAATCTCTGTTTGTGTCTCGATTCTAGAGTCAAATTGTCTCATTCGTACAATACTCGGGCCAATCGGCAAAAGAAAATGGATGATCTCGAGGAAGAGAACAGAGAGTTGAGAGAAGAGATTGACACTCTGAAAGAAGATCTGAGAAAGCTTCATAACAGCATGCAAGCTCTGGCAGAAGCTCAGATGCAACAACAATGGACTGTGATCTCAGAGACCACATCAACGCCCATAGTGGAGAAGTCTGATCCTAGGTACAAAATGCCGAAAGATCCTCCCTGGGGCATGATGCGTTGTATTCGCAAGTGCACGAATCGCGTCAGAGTAATATAAAAAGTTATCGTATCCACAGAGACCAAATGTTGATCTAACGAATTCTGTTTGTTACAGTGCTTATCTAGGGCAGTTCAATTCAGGGTTTACTAATGCAGAGGAAAATAAATAAAAGTAAATGACGAGGTAATAAAATTCAGACAAAACAATAGGCTTGAATGTAATTCTCATAACCGATAATATTTCTATATTCATCAACAGAACTACTTACGGCCAATATCTTCCATTTTAAGAAAAGAATTCAATTTAACAGGAACTGTCGCTTTCGCGTAGTCAGAACCAAGTTTACCCTCTAAACTAACCCCTTTATTGTCACTTATAAAAAGGCGCGCATTGCGTTAGAGTCATGGAAAACTTACTTTTAAGAAATGTAAATTCTAAACTAAACAGAAAAGTATTTTGACCTGAAATCTCTAAACTAAAGAGGTTCAAAATGAACCAGATTCTAATCCCACTAACGCGTCCGAAAATAGTTTTAAAATCTCTTTTCTAAAGTGTTAAAAATCCCTACTCGACTGAGCAAAGCGCTTTCGCTGTATTTGATCAGTTAAGAACTAAACAAGTTCACAAATGGTTGGACGGCTTTTGATCTTACCCAACATTGCTTTTAAGTACAGAAAACTTGTGTTAAAGATTAAAACAGCCCTTAAGTATTTCTATTAACATATAGACGTATTACGGTGATTATGGTCTTTACATTCTTACCTATCTAAAACTTAGCCAGCCATGGTAGTTATAACAGTCATGTTAATTCTTATCATGTATGGAATTAAGTCTTTTGAAAAGTAAAGTTTTGAAAAGTAAGGCAAGACAATAAATAAACAAAATAAAGCAAGTGCAAGAAATAAATGAAAGTAAATGCGATTAAAATAAAACCTGCTCCAAAGCGGAGTCTTTAAATCTGGTACAATGTATAGAAAAGAAAATGCTGGCAGGATTACTTCTACCAAAGTGCTCCAACTTGATTACAGACACTCCAAGACTTGATTACAAACTCGATCACACACAGTGCAATAACTCCTCGATGTGAGAAGATTACCGCTTTACAAGAGTGAAATTTATGCCTAGGGTGAAGTAAACTAAGATTGGATTCCCTTAAAATTCGAGTTCTGAGAGTATTTATAGGCAAAGTTGGCATGGTGCAAAGACAAAAGTGACCTTGGCTTGAAAAATGGGCGGGAACAAATTTTGCCTTGTCGCGCCCGCGACAAGCCTACCGTGCCAGCGACAAGAAGAATAGGCAAAGGTGAGTGCTTGATCGTGGGAACGTGGCAGTTGAGTTGTGGAGATCATGGGACACGTCGTCGTCTACCCTGGGGCGCCCGCGACAAGAGAAGCCAACAGAGTAAATTGCTACCAAACTTGAATTCTATCTCCTTTGGCATCCTTTTTCGTCTGGGACCTCGATTTATTGAAAACCTGAAAACAAAGGAAAACATAACAATAACAAAGCAAAAATAATAGAAAAAAACTAATATGCATGTGAAATCAGAGTCGAAAATACAGTATAATTTAGTGTCATCAAATTCTCCCACACTTAGACCTTTGCTTGTCCTCAAGCAAAACATTTAAAGCTCATAGAAAAATCAGTGTCGATCGATGATTTTTGGACGAAAAGGGCTTCTAAGTCCGAGTCTGGATGCAGTGGTCGGTACTAACTGAGTGAACCAAGGGTATCGTCATGACACTAATCCGCAAATACGGACATAAACTTCGCTCCTATACTAATCAACCCATTATATCCCACAATACTTAGGCCTTCCTTTTCCATCTCTTTTGAGTCCTTTTCATTCAAGCGCAATCAAATTAAGCCCGTTTTCCGCACATGCTTCATGGTAGAGTGACCTGTTAGTGATTCTGATCTTTTCATACCGGATTTCTGGCACAAGGAACTGTGTAAAATCCTTTTATTCCTCTCAAGTGCAGTTGTGGGGGATCGGATCGTAATCCGCCCTACCGAGTTCAGCGCCAGATACCTCTGAACCAACTGAAATGAGCAAGCTAAACATCTTATTACTTTTTTTTTGAATGCACTCAGATCAGTCACTTATATTCGTCGGTCTCCTACTTAGAACATGTTTAGGCCGGAGCTGATTGCTGAAATAAACTACTAAGGATGATTTTGAAATGAAATTAGGGCCATGGTACACGGGGTTTCAGGTGTGTTTCTTATAGTTACGAAGTTCATGGTGTAAGGACGATACTGATGTTTCGAAGGTTCTCCCAAGTCACCGTATCCTAACCCGAACCTGTCTTAAAGTCCAGAAATTTTTCAGAACAACACTTTTTTCTAGAAATTTTTTTTTTTTGGGTTAAAATATGTGGGAAAAAATGAAGGTGAACCAAAAAATATACTTATACTAATGACTCTTCAAACACATGCATTTTCTAAAACAGAAACAAAAGTAAATAACTGAAGGGAAATAAAAATAAACTACTAAAACGACGGAAATAAAAACGATAAAATCTCCTCCCACACTTAAATCAAACATTGCCCCCAATGTTTCGAAGTAAGCTAAGGAGGAAGGAACCTGGCAAAACTAGTGAGGACCGCTGGTGCCCTCGCCGCCCTGTGCTGAACGCTCGGAACGACGGGATCTGCTACGGTGATGGTCTCGCTGGTCCATCCTAGCTTGCAATTCTGTCTGAGCAGCTTTCACCTCACGAAGGTTACCTAAGATGGAACCCTGAGTGGCCTCTATAAGCTGAAAGTGCTGATGGTTATATTGCTGTTGACGGGACTGCTCACTGGTGATCGCAAGCAGAGTACGGGAGATGGTCTTGTAAGATTGGTCCGCTTTCCGCTGCGACTCTTGCATAAAGCTCATCTGGTCCGCCATCTGTTGATGAATGGAAGAGAGCAGGTCTTCATGCCGTGCTTCTCTAGCCATATGGTCTCGCCACATCTCCTCCGTAATATAAAATCCAGGAGCAGCTCCTGCAAAAGTGTTAGAAGAAGATGGTGCGGTGTGTGATTGTGTAGGACGAGGGGGGGACACACGCTCTCTATGGTCATACTCAGCATCTGTGTCGGCCCCCTCATTGTCATGGACATTAGGAGGAATTGGACCTAGAAAAGGTGGGGCAGTAAGGTCATAGATCCCGTTCCTCTCGAATCGTACATCTGTACGTCTACTGCACGACATAACAATTGATTCGACGGCTACCCCGTGAATCATCAACTCATAACCACCAGCCCTCCTTGATCGGCACAATTTCATGTCTTTCAGAAATTTTAAATTAATTGTGCGCGCGGGGGGGGGGGGGGGGGGGGGGGGTGCAGTGGTTCTAAAGTAGTTATCTCATCATTCAAATTTAGTGCCCGAGCAATAGACGTAATCAATCCGCCAAAAACTATCGGTCCACCCTTATTTACCGTTAAGCACATGTGGGCGATCATAAATGGAACCAGATTGATTCTTACATTTGTGAGGCATCCTTGCAAGAACAAAAGTTCTTTGCTATTAACTTTGTTTTGATTCTCCCGGCCAAAAATAGAGCATGCCAAAAGATATCTGAAAATTCTTATGGCCGGGTTATGAATGGTCGAGGTGAGTATTCCCTTAAAGGAATCAACAATAGTATCTGACAACCTACGCCAGAAGGCGAATATCCCGACTGACCATTCAGCATCTTAAGGAGCCTCACAAACAGCACCCTCCCCATGAGGGAATCCCAATAGACCTGCTAGTTCATCGGTACTGAACTGATAATCAACAGCAAACAGTCTAAAATGCACGGTACCGACTGTGCTAGCAGTGTCGGGACGAACGGTATAAACCAATGAACTCAAAAACTCAACCGTCATCCTCTCATAGGTGGGTTCTTTTGTGGTGAAAATAGTGCCTAAACCTACAAAGTCTAACATATGGAAAACGCTATGATGAACCCCTAAAGCGTGCAAGCAAGTATCGTCGACATACCTCGTCGAGAGAATTTCTCGATCCTGAAGCTTTTGAAGTTGCCGCCTCTGCCTATTCCCGGATTGTCCTTCCCGAAGAATGACTCCATTAAACTCCATTGATGAAGATGGTGAAGAGGGTGGAAGAAAAGTGGTATGATAAAGGTTGGATTTTTAAGGTTTTTGTTGATGGAAATTGAAATGGAAAGTTAAGAGATGATTGGTGAATGCTAGAGATATGAATTTCAATGGGGTTTTATAGGGATTTTTTGGAGGGAAAAAATGGGTTTGGAAAGGTTGGAGTTTCAAAAATGGTGGAAATGGAGGTTCTGTCCCGATTTTACAAGGACGCTGCCGTGGGCGCGACGAGAGCAAATCCACTGATGGGCCTCAATTTGTCTTTTTGAATGGGCTTTTTGTCCTTCATTTGGCCTTCGGGGGTCTTTTTAGCATTCCATATGTCCTAAAAATGTAGTTTTGCACAAAATTTTCACAAGCATATATATTTTTTATAATAAATTTTTTTATATATTTTGTCAAAGAAAAATAAAAGAAAATATTAGCATATAAACATAAAAAACTCAAACCTTAATATAAATCGGAAATATATCAAATGCAAATAGTAGGAAATATGTCTGGGTGATACTGGAAGTAAATTAATGCATAAGAAATATAGTAAATAATACGAAAATGAAAATCAGGATGTCTGGTCATCAGTCTGGTCATCTCCACGGAGTCTTGCTATCTCACGACGGAGCTCCGCCATGTCTTCATATAGCACATCGTACTCAGTAGTGTGGGTCAGCTTTGACACTTCCATCCCCAGGTGTAGGTCAGCAAGAGTCTGTCGGAGATCTGCTATCTCTTGGCGCATCATCACCATCTGGGTCTGCATATCTGGAGTACCTAATGAATGATTATTTGACCACACCGTGGTCCTGTCAGGTGGTGGAGCTGGAACGTACTCTGGCTCTGGGCAGGGTCGTGGTGCGTCCACCATCTCACCGTGTCCTTCTAAGGCATATGTCCAGTTTGCTGGGTCATGGACACTGGTCATAACAGGATCTGGCAAAGTGAAATGATGTATGGTCTCACCGTCGATCAGGAGTCTGAACTGAGAGGGATTAAAGGAGTTTCTTCTCATCAGCCCCCGATCTAAACAAAAATCAATATCCATGGTGGTATGGCTGCAGTAGGGAGTCAAATGAAATAGCTTTCGGCCAAGGCCTAGAGCAGCAGCAATCTCAGTCACATTACCTCCTACATGTATAGGTCCTCCTGCCCAGGTGGCAACACCACTAAAAGAATACAACATAAAGTTGCCACAAGCTAAACGACGCGACTGATTCGCACAAAACATGAAAAATATGTCCTCCTCAGTAACGTGGTCATCAACATCTGCTCTCCCAAAGAATGTATGGGCAATGATCATCTGAAAGTATCGGAGAGCTGGGTTATGGATAACCTGCGAAATGTAAGTATCAGGGTCAGGGCCTCCACCTCCAGAGATGTCACTCCAGAATTTCTCCACGTCTCTACTCATGAAGTAACCCATGGGCAGCTCAGGGATAGCGCCAACTCCGGTCTCAAATCCAAAAAGATCACCAAACTCAGTATGGGTGAACGAATACTCTGTGCCAAATAACCTGAAGCTGGTATGGCCATCTGGTCCCAAGTACGGATCATAGGAGAAAGAGCTGAGGAACTCCAGAGTGAGGTTCCTATAGGTGGGATGAAAATCATCAGCGTACTGGTCCCATTTGAGCTGGTGGGTCAAGTATCGGACACTGGGCTCTGTGCCCAAAGCTTCCATGCAATCACTGTCTGGGTAGCGAGTGTGTGCCATATGTCTGAGTGAAAGCATCGCATAACGCTCTCTCTGGGCGTCGTCTCTAAAGGTCACGTGCATGTCGTCGACTGATGGCATCCTGAAAGAAAAGGTTAGGAAAAACAGGCCCTGAAATCAAACACACTAAACAAGTTAGACATATATGTACAAACAAACAAACAAACGTAAATCAAAATAAACGGAAAGAAAATAAATACGAAAAGGAAAAGAACCATGGGTTGCCTCCCATGCAGCGCTTGCTTAACGTCGTTAGCTCGACGAGTTCAAGTCATGTATCTGGTGCGAGGATAGGTGGGTCTGTTAACGTGAACCTGGAGTAGTATGCTGGAATGTCACCTCCTTCATAATGCTTAAGCCTTTGTCCATTTACAACGAACGGACTGCAAGATTTGTTCTTAATTTCCACTGCCCCGGATTTTAGGACTTTGGAAACTTCGAACGGGCCCGTCCATCTAGATCGAAGCTTACCTGGAAAAAGTCGCAGTCTTGAATTGTATAGAAGAACATGGTCACCTATGTTGAAGTCTTTCTTGAAGATCTTCTTGTCATGCCATGCTTTGGTTCTCTCTTTATATATGATGGCATTTTCATAGGCTGATTGTCGGAGCTCTTCTAACTTATGTATGTCTAAGATGCGTTTCTCACCAGCTGCTAGGTAATCAAAATTTAAGGTTCTGATGGCCCAATATGCTTTGTGTTCCAATTCAAAGGGTAAGTGACATGATTTTCCGTAAACTAGTTGGTAAGGGGTTGTTCCAATGGGAGTCTTATAGGCTGTCCTGTAGGCCCACAATGCTTCTGAAAGCTTCTGTGACCAATCCTTTCTGGATATCGAGACAGTTTTTTCTAAGATATGCTTGATCTCTCTATTGGATACTTCTACTTGCCCACTGGTTTGCGGGTGGTAAGGTGTGGCTACTCTATGTTTAACTCCATACTTCCTCAACAGTTTGTCAAAAATCCTAGATATAAAATGTGATCCTCCATCACTTATGACTAGTCTGGGAACTCCGAATCTAGGGAATATATTCTGCTTGAACATCTTAATCACTACTCGGGTGTCGTTTGTGGGTGCAGCTATAGCTTCAATCCATTTGGACACGTAATCGACAGCGACTAAAATATATTTGTTTCCTAAGGATGATGGAAAAGGACCCATAAAGTCGATTCCCCAAACATCAAAAAGTTCTACTTCTTGAATGTTTCTTAATGGCATTTCATTTCTCCTCGAGATGTTTCTGGAGCGTTGACACGGGTCACACTTGGTTATATATGTATGAACATCATGCCATATAGTTGGCCAATAAAGACCAGCTTGTAAGATCTTAGCGTGAGTCTTAGATGTGCTTGCGTGTCCTCCGTAGGGTGCTGAGTGACAATGTTCTATGATATGGTGCACTTCTTCCTCTGGAACACACCGGCGAAAGATTCCGTCAGTGCCTCTCTTAAAAAGGAGTGGTTCGTCCCAATAGAAATTTTTAACGTCATTGAAGAACTTCTTTTTCTGCTGATAGCTGAGGTCAGGAGGTATTATATCTGCAGCAAGATAGTTAACAAAATCTGCATACCAAGGTACATTATTTACCGCTAAGGATTTTTCGGAATCTTCTAAGGTTTCTAAACTTACATCTCCAATGGCATCTAGCTTAGCGATTAACCTGTCATAAGCAAAGTCATCATTTATGGGTACTACATCAGGTTTTAAGAACTCAAGCCTGGAAAGGTGATCGGCAACTACATTCTCGGTGCCTTTCTTATCTCTGATGTCAAGGTAAAATTCTTGCAATAAAAGTATCTACCGGAGTAATCTAGGTTTAGCATCCTTTTTATTCAAAAGGTATCGGATGGCGGCATGATCACTGTAAATAATTATTTTGGTTCCCACCAAATAGGATCTAAATTTGTCTATGGTGAAAACTACGGCTAGGAGTTCTTTTTCTGTGGTTGCATAGTTTAGCTGAGCGGCATCTAGAGTTCTACTGGCGTAGTAAATCACATGTAACTTCTTTCAGATCTTTGCCCTAACACTGCTCCTACAGCGTAATCACTAGCATCACACATGATTTCGAAAGGTTTTGTCCAATCTGGTGGTTGCATAATGGGTGCTGAGATTAAAGCTTGTTTTAAAAGGTTGAATGCTTCGTTGCATTTTTCATCAAAAATGAACTCGGCATCTTTCATCAGAAGATCTGTCAAAGGTTTAGTGATCTTAGAGAAGTTTTTAATGAAACGCCGGTAAAATCCAGCATGTCCAAGAAAACTTTGAACTTCTCTAATTGTTTTGGGTGGTTTAAGATTCTCTATCACCTCTATCTTGGCTTTATCAACTTCAATGCCTTTTTCAGAAACGATATGTCCTAGAACTATACCTTCAGTGACCATGAAGTGACATTTCTCCCAATTTAATACCAGGTTTACTTCGACACATCTCTTCAAGATCTTTTCAAGGTTGACTAGACAGTTATTGAAATCAAATCCGCAGACTGAGAAATCGTCCATGAATACTTCCATAACTCCATCAAGATAATCAGCGAAGATTGACATCATGCAACGCTGAAAAGTTGCTGGGGCATTACAGAGTCCGAAAGGCATACGTCTATAGGCAAAAGTTCCATATGGGCATGTGAAGGTTGTTTTCTCTTGGTCATCAGGGTGTATAGGAATTTGGAAAAAACCTGAATATCCGTCGAGGTAACAGAAGTAGGAATGTCTAGCTAGACGTTCCAACATCTGATCTATAAAAGGCAATGGGAAATGGTCTTTCCTGGTGGCTTTGTTTAACTTTCTGTAATCTATGCACATACGCCAACCTCCTTCTATCCGTTTTGTAACGTACTCACCTTTTTCGTTCTGTACCACGGTGATGCCTCCCTTTTTAGGTACTACATGCACATGGCTTACCCATTTACTGTCCGAGATCTAATATATTATCCCTGCTTCCAACAACTTAAGAACTTCCTTCTTAACTACCTCACTCATTATAGGGTTAATCCTTCTTTGGTGTTCTCTCGAAGGTTTAGCATCTTCTTCAAGTGAAATCCGGTGCATGCACACGGATGGACTTATTCCTTTAAGATCTGAGATGTCGTACCCTAGTGTTGAGGGATATCTTCGCAAGACATCTAAGAGTTGGTTTGTTTCATTTTGGTTCAGAACGACACTGACTATAACTGGTATGTCCATTTCTTTGTCTAAAAACTCATATCTTAGATTCTTGGGTAATTCTTTTAATTCTAAGGTTGGTTTGCTGGGGTTTTGTATAGGATCTGGAGTTAAGGATAAACATTCAAAAAGGCTATCATCTATGTAGGGTTCCATACTGTCATCATCTTTCTCAATGGGCGTTGAAGGTAGTTTTATTCTTTCTATTGGCTCTTCCTGGTTAAGTTCACGGACACATTTATCAATGACATCAACTGCATAACATGCATCTCCTATTACTGGTGCCGTGAGAAACTTTGCTAGGACAAACTCTATTTTTTTGTTACCTACCTAAAAAGTCAATTTTCCTTTCTTGACATCTATTATGGCTCCTGCAGTTGATAGGAAGGGTCTACCTAGGAGGATTGGGATATCTTTATCTTCTTTGATGTCCATTACGACGAAGTCGGTGGGAATGAACAACTTGCCTATTCGAACTGGGATGTCTTCTAATACGCCTACAGGGTATTTTATAGATCTGTCAGCTAATTGGAGAGACATCTTAGTAGGTTGCAAATCTCCTAGTTTCAATCGTTCACAAGGTATGGAGAAATTCCCCGGATCTTTGTCTTTTTTGGCAAGTTTGTTCTCGGAAATGGAATTACACTCCACTGGTTTTGGATCGTCAATTCTACGTTTATTGGTGAGGATGTCCTTCAGGAATTTAGTATAAGATGGTATTTGGGTGATGGCTTCTGTAAAAGGAATCTCTACATGGAGTTTTTCTATAACTTTAACAAACTTCTGGAATTGGTCATTGATATTAGTTTGTTTAAGTCTTTGTGGATAGGGAATTGGTGGTTTGTATGGCTGAGGGGGTGTTGAAGCTTCGTCCGTAACTTCTCCTTTATCTTTGTCTTTTGGTTTCTCAATTTCTACGGGTTTCTCACCTTCGGGGGTAGCATCCTTTTTGGAAATTTCAGAGTCACTCAATGTCGGGTTTTTAGGCCCTTCATAAGTGGTTCCACTTCGTAAGGTAACAACGTTAGCTTGCCCTCGAGGGTTCTGTTGAGGTTGTCCAGGAAATTTTCCTCCAGGAGTAGTTTGGGGTGCTTGCTTTAAGGCTACCTGAGAGATCTGGGTTTCAAGCATCTTGTTGTGGGTGGCCATTTGATCCATTTTGGTTCCTAGTTGGGTAAGCAGCTCATTCACATGAATATTCTGATTTAGGAACTCTTTGTTTTGCTGGGCTTGCGCTGTCATAAAATCATTTAGCACTTTCTCAATATTTGGCTTAGGTGGCACTGCTTGCATAGGTTGGTTTTGTCTAGGTGCTTGATTGTTGGTTGATCTCGGAGGTGCTTGGTTTTGGATAGGGTTATTGTTTTTGTAGGAAAAATTAGGGTGATTCCTCCATCTAGGGTTGTAAGTATTTGAGAACGGGTTTCCTTGGGCATAGTTAACTGGGTCTGGGTTAGTCTCATTTAACAGATGGCAGTCAGCTGATTGATGACCTTTAGTACCACAAAGTTCGCAATCCGATACTACTGTTACTGCAACGGTTGGTTGTGCGTACATTTGATCGATCTTGAGGGCCATAGCATCCATTTTGGCTTGCATCATGCCTATAGAGCTTACCTCATGTTTACCTCCTTGGGCTTCTTTCATTTCCACTGTTGCTCTTTCGTTTCCCCATTGATGATGGTTTTAAGCCATATCTTCAATGAGACCACATGCGTCAGGATAGGGTTTGTTCATCAGGGCACCGCCAGCGGCAGCGTCGATGGACATCTTTGTGTTATAATGAAGTCCGTGGTAAAAGGTATGTATAATCAACCATTGCTCCAAACCGTGGTGTGGACAAGCCCTTAGAAGGTCTTTATACCTCTCCCGAGCTTCAAATAGCGATTCTCCTTGGTTTTGGGTAAATCTTGTTATTTGGTTTCGGAGAACGGCTGTTTTGCTTGGGGGAAAGTATCTAGCAAGGAATGTTCTCCTAAGGTCTTCCCATGTTGTTATAGAATTGGCTGGAAGGGAATCTAACCAAGTTAGGGCTTTGTCTCTAAGGGAAAAGGGAAATAGTCTTAAACGAATCGCCTCAGGACTAGCACCATTGGTCTTAAAGGTGTTTGACAACTGGATAAATACTTTTAGATGTTGGTTTGGGTTTTCAGATGGTAGTCCTACGAATTGGTTTTGTTGAACTAGTTGTAATAGGGACGGTTTTAGTTCAAAATTATTGGCAGGTATGGTAGGGTTAACTATACTAGAGCTCGGTTCTTCGTCAGCAGGCTGAGCGAATTCCTTAAGGGGTCTTTGGTTACGATCTTCGGCCATAGCTTGCTTAATTCGACGAAGCCAAAGTCGTGCGCGAGCGTAACGTTCTGGTTCCACTAAAGGATCTATTACACTACTGGAGCTGCGAGATCTTCGCATCGACCAGTTCGTGCGGCCCTAGTCTAAACGGTGATAACAAACGAAATTCGAAATTCGGCGAAATTGGTCCCCGGCAACGGCGCCAAACACTTGATGCGTTGTATTCGCAAGTGCACGAATCGTGTCAGAGTAATATAAAAAGTTATCGTATCCACAGAGACCAAATGTCGATCTAACGAATTTTGTTTGTTACAGTGCTTATCTAGGGCAGTTCAATTCAGGGTTTACTAATGCAGAGGAAAATAAATAAAAGTAAATGACGAGGTAATAAAATTCAGACAAAACAATAGGCTTGAATGTAATTCTCATAACCGATAATATTTCTATATTCATCAACAGAACTACTTACGGGAAATATCTTCCATTTTAAGAAAAGAATTCAATTTAACAGGAACTGTCGCTTTCCCGTAGTCAGAACCAAGTTTACCCTCTAAACTAACCCCTTTATTGTCACTTATAAAAAGGCGCGCATTGCGTTAGAGTCATGGAAAACTTACTTTTAAGAAATGTAAATTCTAAACTAAACAGAAAAGTATTTTGACCTGAAATCTCTAAACTAAAGAGGTTCAAAATGAACCAGATTCTAATCCCACTAATGCGTCCGAAAATAGTTTTAAAATCTCTTTTCTAAAGTGTTAAAAATCCCTACTCGACGGAGCAAAGCGCTTTCGCTGTATTTGATCAGTTGAGAACTAAACAAGTTCACAAATGGTTGGACGGCTTTCGATCTTACCCAACATTGCTTTTAAGTACAGAAAACTTGTGTTAAAGATTAAAACAACCCTTAAGTATTTCTATTAACATATAGATGTATTACGGTGATTATGGTCTTTACATTCTTACCTATCTAAAACTTAGCCAGCCATGGTAGTTATAACAGTCATGTTAATTCTTATCATGTATGGAATTAAGTCTTTTGAAAAGTAAAGTTTTGAAAAGTAAGGCAAGACAATAAATAAACAAAATAAAGCAAGTGCAAGAAATAAATGAAAGTAAATGCGATTAAAATAAAACCTGCTCCAAAGCGGAGTCTTTAAATCTGGTACAATGTATGGAAAAGAAAATGTTGGCAGGATTACTTCTACCAAAGTGCTCCAACTTGATTACAGACACTCCAAGACTTGATTACAAACTCGATCACACACAGTGCAATAACTCCTCGATGTGAGAAGATTACCGCTTTACAAGAGTGAAATTTATGCCTAGGGTGAAGTAAACTAAGATTGGATGCCCTTAAAATTTGAGTTCTGAGAGTATTTATAGGCAAAGTTGGCATGGTGCAAAGACAAAAGTGACCTTCGCTTGAAAAATGGGCGGGAACAAATTTTGCCTTGTCACGCCCGCGACAGGCCTACCGCGCCCGCGACCAGAAGAATAGGCAAAGGTGAGTGCTTAATCGTGGGAACGTGGCAGTTGAGTTGTGGAGACCATGGGACACGTCGTCGCCTACCCTGGGGCGCCCGCGACAAGAGAAACGACCAGAGTAAATTGCTGCCAAACTTGAATTCTAGCTCCTTTTGCATCCTTTTTCGTCTGGGACCTCGATTTATTGAAAACCTGAAAACAAAGGAAAACATAACAATAACAAAGCAAAAATAATAGAAAAAAACTAATATGCATGTGAAATCAGAGTCGAAAATACAGTATAATTTAGTGTCATCAGGGCATGCCACTCAACTGTATCCCGGAAGGATATATCCCGCCAATCGTAGAAGATCTGGAAAACACAGCAGGAACCGCTGGGCCTGAAGGTTACAAACTTCGGGAAAGCGAAGATGCCAGGGGCATGACAACAACTCCTGAGGTTACAAACTTCGGGAGACACCAAGAGTCTCTGCCATGATGACTATACCATCACCCGTGGTACACACTGTCCCGGAAGGACAGATTCCACAGATACCTTCTGGTGGAAACAAAAGTATGTTTGACAGAATGAATGAGTTCTAGGAACAGTTCCTGGAGATGCAGAAAGAACTGCAAGCCATTCGCAGTCAGGATTTATTTGGAAAGGACGCCACAGACCTTTGTTTGGTCCCCAATGTGAAAGTTCCGCACAAGTTCCAGGTGCCCGATTTTGAAAAGTACAAGGGTAACTCTTGCCCTCAAAGTCATTTGGTGATGTACGCTCGGCGAATGTCAGCTCAGACAAAGAACCAGGAGCTACTGATCCATTACTTTCAGGATAGTTTAACTGGTGCCACACTCAAATGGTACATGGGTTTAAACCGCACTAAGATCACTACTTTCAGAGATCTTGGCGTTGCCTTCGTTCAGCAGTATAAGTATAACCTGGACATGGCACCAGACAGAGATCAACTCAGATCGATGTCACAAAAGGACAAGGAAACCTTTAAGGAGTACGCTCAGAAATGGCGTGAAATTGCCACCCAGATTTGTCCACCTCTTGAGGAAAAAGAGTTGACAAAGATCTTATTAAAAACCTTAAGCTCATTTTACTACGACCGAATGGTCGCCAGTGCGCCCAGTGACTTCACCGAGATGGTGGGCATGGGAGTTCATCTTGAGGAAGCCGTCCGAGAAAGACGTTTAGTTAAAGACGTTGGATCATCAAGTAGTACAAAAAGATACGGTAGTGCTCTCCCTAAGAAAAAAGAGAAGGATATTGGGAATATCTCTCTCGGAAAGCAAAGACGACGTTACCAACCAGTGGCAACGGTAACTCCTGCTATTAACTCTGCGCCTGTTCCTACGTATCAACCTCAGGTTGCGCAAAGCCAACCGAATCAACAGCAATATCAGCAAAGGACACAACAACTTCTTCAGCAGGCCCGTCCTCAGTACAACAATAACCGTACAACACGACCACCAGGGTTCGATCCTATACCAATGTTGTATGCAGAACTGTTTACATTACTACTGGTCAAGGGGCACGTCCAAACCAAGTGTCCTCTTACAGTACCAGAAAATCTTCCTTTTTGGTTCAAAGCGGATCAGACTTGCCCTTACCATCAAGGAGGACCAGGGCATAACATAGAAAACTATCTCAGTTTCAAATCCAACGTACAAAAGCTTGTTATGAGCGGGGTCTTATCTTTCAAAGATACGAATCCTAATGTTCTCACGAACCCGTTGCCTCAACACGAGAAAGCTGCAGTCAATTTGATAGAGGGAGAATCTAACGACAGCTATCAAATTCATCATGTACTCTTATTGAGGACCAATCTGGTCAAGATGCATCGCAGACAGAGTGGGTATGGCCATATACCACCTCATAATTATGACCAGTGTGATATCTGCTCTAAAGACAATCAAGGATGTTTTGTAGTGCAATCATCTCTACAAGAACAATTGGATCTCGGGTGGATCCAAGAGCACCGAATTCGGGGGGTCAACATGACTTATACGAATTCTAACATCATTCAAAACCTCAACATCCGTGCAATGAATGTCAACTTAGTGGCAATACACTCAAGGCAAAGCCAGTATCATAATCTGCCACGACACGATTACAATTCCTGTCTGATTTACTCGGTAAATAATCAAGGATGCTCTTTTGTACAGAGGCCCTCCAGTGTCAGATGGATCTTGGGTGGATCCAAGACTACCATGATAAAAATCTTTATCAGATTAACATGATTCAGATCTTCGATATTTGCTTGATGAATACCAGCTTGGTGGAGTTACACGCTAAGCAAGTCAAGCTCGGTTTTCTAACTTCGCATAATTATCAGAACTGTAAAGGATGTTGTGAGAGTGACCAGGGATGTGCTCTCGTTCAAAGAACTTTACAACACTTGTTAAACCACTGGTGGCTTCCGATCTATATGGACGAAGACACGCAACAAGTCAGTGTGGTTAATGGGAACCCCACTAGGCATCAAAGTCAGGATGCTCGATCAATGGATACCGATCTAGTGAGGTTACACTGCATTCAAACCGGACGTGGCCAGGTGCCACCACATAACTATGAACGCTGTAGAGTTTGCTCGGAAAATAACCAAGGATGTTACCTCGTGCGAGCAGCCCTTCAAGGTCAGTTGGACTGCAAAGAGATTCACCCATGTCCAGTTTTGGGGTCCATTAACTGGACGCCAGACTACTTCGCTGATCAAATCAAATATGTGGTTGTAATCTCTGATCCTGAGAGGACCAAGGATGTTTGTGCCATCATCCCTCTACCGGACGAATCAAAGGTTCTTAGCTAAGAACTGATTAAAGTTACTTACGACAGTCAGAAAAATCATAAGGCTTCTGTAGTTATCTATCTACCGGGACCATTACCATATGAAATAGCTAAGGTAATCCCTTACAAATATGGAACAACAATAATTGAGAATGGAAAGGAAATTCCATTACCCTCCGTCGTGAATATTGCAGACATCAGTCGAGTAACACGGAGCGGTAGAATCTTCAACCGAGAGTTGGAGAACCTAGCAAAGAAAAGGAACCTCAAACGGAAGTTCCCAATCAACCGGTCGGTCAGTCCAATGATCTCGACCTTTCAAAAAACAACGATGAGATGCTGAAACTCATCTAGAGGAGTGAATACAATATTGTTGATCAGCTGTTACAAACTCCTTCAAAGATCTCTGTGCTATCTCTTTTACTCAGTTTCGAAGCCCATAGAGAGGCTCTACATAAAGTCTTAGAGCAGGCCTTTTGTGGAACAGGATGTGTCAATACGACAGTTTGATAGCATCATCTCTAACATCACTTCATGCAACAACTTAGGATTCAGTGATGAAGATTTGCCAGAGGAGGGCAAAAGTCACAACATGGCTCTCAATATTACAGTCAACTGCCAGGATGATACTTTAGCCAGAGTACTGGTAGACACCGGATCGAACATCAACGTTATGCTGAAGTCCACTTTAATGCGACTATCATTCAAAGGATCCCCGATGAGGGGCAGTGAGGTCGTCGTCAAAGCATTCGACGGATCTCAAAAAGCAGTTATCGGCGAAGTCGACCTTCCCATAACTATCGGTCCTCACACTTTCCTAATCACTTTCCAGGTCATGGACGTCCGGGCAGCATACAACTATTTATTAGGAAGACCTTGGATACACCAGGCTGGGGCAATCACTTCGACACTGCACCAGAAACTGAAGTTCGTCAAGAACGACTAACTCGTCACGGTCTGTGGAGAACAAGCCTTGATCGTGAGTAACCTGTCATTATCTACTTGTATAGAACCTGAGGAGGTTGTTGGGACTCAGTTCCAAGCACTTTCGGTGAGCAATGAAAATCAATCAGAGAAAGGAACCTCAATATCCTTGTATAGAGATGCTCTCGAAGTGATCAAAAGTAACAATGCAAAAGGTTGGGGACAACTTGTCATTCCTACTGATAACAAAACAAAGAAGGGTCTTGGTTTTTCTTCAACCTGCACCCAGACTGCTACTAGCGATGAAAGTCTTCATCCCATTCAGGACTTCTTCCACAGTGGGGGTTTCCTTTACCCAGTGTATATAGCAGTCCATACCATCAACGAGGGAGATCCCTCCGATACGGAGGAGGAGTGGAAGTCATATCTTAACGAGGACGACGATATTTCTCAGGAAGATGTGCCTACGCCATTTTGCTATCCCGCACAGAGTCTGAGATTTATACCCAGGTCAGATATCAGAACGATATACGGAGATTGTGATCCTGAGGGATGTCGTGCTCCGCCAAATTCATTAGAGGAGGACACTCTGATGAAAGACAACTTTGACCATGACTATTATGGCCCAATGGATGACCTACCTATCTGGCAGCTGTATCTAGGAGACTCAGGGCAAGAAAATCATCCGAACGATGAAAATCAGCTGAGCATTGTAATACCCCAAAATTTGCTCTCCCCTTTTGGCATCATAGTTCAGCATTATCATTTATCATATCATATCCACCTCATTAACATTATATTGCATTTAACATAGAAAAATGAAGCATGGCATCCTTCATACCATCAGGGCATGTGATCAGGTGGAAGGTGGACAATCAAGGGATCATTCAAAGCACAAAAAGGTCAATCAAGTTGGCTCTAGACAAGCCAAGAGGTCTCTCATGTCTCATACTACCTCAATTGATCATCCACAATCTCAAGAAAGTGAAATCCAATGGGAGATTGAAGCAATACATCTTTCATCATGCAAGAGGTTCAAAAATTGAAGGAAAACCCTCAAAAGAGATAGCTCATTGATTCAAAATCATTCTCAAGTGGCATTTCTCATCATCCTTTAAGAGGATACACAACATACTCTGAGGAATTTGGATTTGGAAGATGTGCAATTTCCTCCTAAAAAGAGGGGGCCAAAATTAGGGTTTCCAGTTAAATCAGGGAATCTTTGCTTTTTTGGGCAAAACTTGATGTCATGGTATTCTACATGTTCTTAAGTGTATGTATGTGTAAAATTGCATCTCAATTGGTTTTAGAAGTGGTTCAATTGGAAGAAAGATCAAGAATCAGAGAAATTGGGGCAAAGTCAAATAATCAGAGGAAAAAGTCAACTCTTGACTTTTTGAGCCCAAATTCATGAAATTCATGTTACATGTGTTCAATGTACAAAATTTGGTCAAGAAATTCCAAAGGAATCATGAAAAATTCAAGGTGTAGAAAGTTGCCATTTTTGGATGAAGAAGGGTTACTAAAAATAGCAAGTTTTGGCCATTTTGCATCAGAGTTTGAACCAAGGCCATTTAAATTTGGAGCACCAAATGAAAATTCCACTCTGCCTCAATGAAAGGTCTTGTTTTAAGCTTCAAATCCATGTGCAGAACATCTCCATTGGATAAAAATTGAGAGAGATATGATTGATCAAAGTTGGAGGAAAGTAGGCCAAAACTAGGCCATGACCAAGAATTTTCAGGTCATGCACGCAGTCATTTCAACAAGCATGTGGTGGGCCAGAAGTCAACCCTAATTTCTCCAAGAAGAAAGCTCCAAATGAGAAAATTTTCAACATCAAAGTTATTCCTTGTAGTGCACTCTTCAATGTTCATGTTGGACAAAATTTGATTTGATCATGTTATAAGGGAGAAATATTGGTTCCAAGTTAGGGTGATCTTGCTGAAAATCCATGCCATACACACCATGCCAGCCAACCTCACCTGCACGCCCATACACCAATTGGTTTCCTTCTGTTTCAAGCTATTTTTCATCATCTTGTACACCTCCATTTGACTTGTCTTCAACACCAATATTGCTCCCCAATGTACCCTCTTCCAAATGAACCCATAAACTCACCAACTCATTCATGGAGTAGAGAGAAAAACACTTGCAAAGCACCCTATGTTGGCACTGATACATTAATGGTTCTGCTGCACAATTTGGTTCACACACACACCAAACACCTCACATCAGATTTCCACATTAAACCAAACACACATGACATAAACCTCATACACTAGCACGTGCCTGGCATGAAAATGGAAAGAGCAAACTTGTTGAACAAGTTTCTGATGACAGCCGTGCCATTCATTCCACTTTCTTCTTCACCATAGCTTACCATAGGGAATCACCACCATATCATTACTCTCCCTAACTAACTTGACTCAGTTAGTTAGGGATGACTCACTCAAACCACCATGACTCAGTTAATTCACTCAGCTTAACCCTGGTTAGCTCCCCCTATAAAACAGATTTCACCCTATTCTTTCTTCCCTAGCTTCATTTTTCTCATTTTTCACTTCAAAACACTTCAAACTCTCCCTCACATTCTCTCTACTTTCCCTCTGATTTCACACGAGCTTCACCATCTTCCCTTCATCTACTTCATCTTCATCATCATCAATGGCATTGGATTGAAGTTTTCTACACAGTCCTCAAGGTTTTGGAAGCATTGTTCAACATTGAATCTCTCTGCTCTCAAGACCACTGGTTATATAGCATTCATTTTGCTAAGTTTGTGAAGCTCCAAGGTTGAAGAAGAAGCTAAGATCTCTGGTTTTCTGAAGAGTACTTCCAAATCTCCAATATTCAG
This sequence comes from Lathyrus tuberosus, assembly GCA_022829125.1. Lineage (NCBI taxonomy): Eukaryota > Viridiplantae > Streptophyta > Magnoliopsida > Fabales > Fabaceae > Lathyrus > Lathyrus tuberosus. The sequence continues at coordinate 3,791,084 of JALAZF010000233.1, forward strand.
GTACGAGTTTCATCCATTATAGACTTGATGTGAGTTTGTTTTCAGGTTCTTGCAGCTTCTTATAAGCTCAAGAACTTGCCTGGCTAGTTGATAGGCCTTTAGAGGCATAGACCAAATGTTAGGGCAAATCTGTTTCCGTTGGATTCTCTCATATCATGAATTGTTTGTGCATTTTGTTCTTGAATTCGTGTTCTACCTTAGTTCCTCTTTCTATTGGTATACGTTTTGTGGATTTCTGGAGAAATCAAGGTTGCAGACGGTGGTGAGTGACCGGAGAAGGTGACCGGAGGTCCCTCTCCGGCCGGTGGCTTCATGTTAGGGTTTTATGACCAGTTTGAATGTGATCCGTTGGATGAGCGTGATCTAATGGCTACCATGCTGCCAACGCATAAAAATTCATGTGCATGTCACGTGATTCTTCTGATTTCATTTTTAAACATTGTGTGGCATGGTACATGGTAGCTATGGTGAACATTCATGCACATGCGTGAGATTAGGTTACTTTGACTTTGGTTTGACTTGGACTTGATCTGATGGTTGGGAGTGAGTCAAGATTGTTGACTGAGGGTTCATGTTTGTTAATATGCTCTGCGCGCTTAGTGGACTTAGCCAGAATGCTATTCGCACCTCCCTGTTTTAAGGCCCAATGGATTTTGAACTGAATAGTTACTAGGCATGCACCCCCATTCACATTTACATTCCATTTTATTTTTTTCCATTTTTGCTACACGTTTCATAATTGATTTTTAAAAATATCAAATGATATTGGAAAATTCTACAAAAATTCATGTGTATTCTTAAAACATTTAGGAAATTTTCTATGATTTTATTTTCTGATTTTATGACCATTTTGCCCCTGTTCCATTATTTCTTTTGAATTTCCATTTGCATGCATACTTAATGTGACATATGATTTTGTGCATTTTTGTTCTTGATCATAAAAATTGATTTTGATGCCTTTCTTTTTGCATTGTGGTCACAATATGTTGAGGTATGTTTGAGATTTATGAGATGATTTTTAAGTCTTTTTTGGATGACTTTTGATGTGTTGCTTTGAGCATGAATGCATGAAACTTCCATGGGACTTTGACCTAATTGTTGAGTGACTTTGGTTCTGATTCATTGCTTGTGGACTTGATATGTTAATGGCATGTGTTCAAGGTGTTTGATTGGTGAAAGTCATAATTTTTGAAGCATGTTTGCTATTTGTTTGAAGCATGAAGTTTAACTTGTTCATTTTGTGAATGCATGCCTCATGTTTGGTTTGCTTGATCATGAAGGCACTTGTGCCATGAGTTGTGGTTTTGTTTGAGGATGTATAGCATGTTAATTGACTTCTGATTGTGACATATGGGTTTCATCTTTGCATGTTTGATGTTTATCTTGCACCTTAAGTCACTTGTTCCACAAGTATGAACCACATTCACATCACTTCACCTTTTCTTCTTTGCTTCTTGTTGGATTGAGATTTTGTTTGCATGATTTGGTATGCTCATTTAGGATAACATTAGGTGGTGTAAATATGAGTTACATTCTGACTTGGAAGCATGTATAGCATTCAATCTCATTTTATTTTGTTTGTCAACTTGTTTGAATTTGATTTGTTCATTATATTTTCTTACTTTACTTGTAAGTGATTGTGCTAACCATGTAGGGGATTCGGTAAGTTTCAATTGAGTGTGGATAAGGAATCCACATTCAACTTCTATCCTTTCTCTTTTACAATTCCATGTTTTGTTAAGCACTTATGTGCTTTCTTTTAATAACTCATCACTTTCCCCTTGTGAATTACAATTCATCTTCTATTTTAGAAGTGAATTGTTTAATTCATTCTTTCTTTAGACTTTAGGTTGAAACCTCACAAACTTTAGGATCACTCTCTTTAATCTTCAATTAGGATTGAGTCTTAGTCCATATAGGTTTTACCTTTTCTCCTCCCTTGAGTCTCTTTTCTCATCTCAAAGAAAATTCAAAACATATAATAAAGGTAGGCATTTATTGCATTTAGGCCTTTCATATAAAGAAAAGGTTATAAGGGGTCTTCTCTTATAATCTTAGAATGTATAGCATATAGCCCATCTTGGGTCAATGTGTTAAACATTTGATCTTGTATGAGGGACTTAAATGCAATACTTGTTGAAGGTGCAAATAATAAAAAACACTTCTTCATTTCTTAATCAACAAAACACTTAATAAACACAAGTATGCTAGTGTGTTTGAACCTTGACAATTGGAACTAAGTGTGGGGGTCTTCTTCACTCTTAGTGTGCTTTCTTACCCATTCCATCTTGGAATGTGAGGATGTACACATTCCGATGACTAAGATTCAGATACACTATCATATGCAAACAAATAACAAAACACTGCTTTCTAAAAGACAAAAACAAACAATAACGTCTTTCCTTCGGGAATTCTTTTCTCACCTCATTCACTCTTAGCGTACGAACGTGCTTCTACTCTGTTCTCTTGCAAGATGGTAACGCACTCGGACCAGCGAGCCTGCAACACCTGAGCTAGAACGTCAGCCGTTCTCTAAAAAACACAAACAATCCATCCCTAGTGAGGGGAACTACGTCGCTCTGATTCTCATGTTCCCGATGAGATACGTAGGCAGTGGGGTAGGGCCCATGCGAGCACTTCTTTTATTTTCCCTACATTTGTTCTTCTTTCTCCTTTCTTTCTTTCAGTTCCTTTTCCGGTATCCTTTCTTTACACCCTTTGATCGAGACAAGCAAGCGTGGATCCCATCGGGTACGATGGACGCGAGGGGGTGCTAATACCTTCCTCTCGCGTAACCGACTCCCTTACCCACTTCTCTTGGTCGTAAGACCATGCTTTTCCTTTCCCTCAGGTTTACGCGGTGTTTCCTTTCCCTCTCTTGGGATAAATACACATTGCTGGCGACTCTGTTCGGTGCCACTTTCGCGTTTGTACTAGGATGAAAATCCCGGGAGCGACAGCTGGCGACTCTGCTGGGGAACGAACCCAGAATCTCTGGTTGACCTATTGCTGGTCCATCCTAAGCGAGTCAATCCTAGCGCTTGTTTGCTTTTCTTTCATTGGGTGTTTTCTGTTGTGCTTTATTTTGCTGTTTATTTACTTTACAGTATTTACTGCATTTTAGCATTACATATCATATATTATATTGTGCTACACTGTTTTGTCTGTTTGGCGGGATGGGATTTCTGAGAGATAAGCCCATTACACAGGCTTGAGTATACACTTAGAATTAGAGTGGAGAGTAGTGGGACCTACGTGCCGTTTGGAGTGCGTTGGGTGTTCACGAAATTCACAGCTAGACGAGGCTATCTTGGGACACGTCGTGGCATGCGCATCTTGCGTATTCCAGGATGTAGATCTAGAGAGCTGTCGACTCTAGTGACCGATCATGAGGACCTTAGTGGAAATATCCCTCTTTAGTGGTGACAATGGCAGACCACATTCTGTGGCAAACCCATTCGCACCCGAGGGCCCACTTTGGAACTTGCATAGGATGACTTTTATTTTCTAAGGGGAGTCAGTGGACGACCTCTTTGATTGGCATAGCATTGTATCCTACGGGCTGAATGTGCTATTGCTTCTCAAACCTCTGAAGCTGACAAGCCTTATTTTCTAAGAACCACATGTGAGCATGGGCGGGATGTTTACAGGTTTGCAGGAAACCCAGCCTCCTACCTACCTTACTTGTGATTCTATGATGGTTTCAGACATTGTATCCTATGACAGTGATTTAAGTGTTCATCTCAGATATCGCCAGACTCAGTACAGAGACACAGTGCACACAGTTCAATACAGACACCGACACTTGATTACCTGATCACATGCCCTTTTGCATTGCATTATCATATCATAACAGTTATGTTTGTCATTTTCAGGTGCGTAATACATTTCTGATTCCAATCCATGGGTTCAACAGAGATCGTCGCCGAGAGAAAGAACAATGTGTCTTACAAGTTTCCAGATCCTGTTTTGGATTCATTGCTCAAAGTTATAGATATGGCTGGTCCGGGTATTCTTGATAGGTTTCAGAAGAGCTACGGGAATTTGGTTGGGATGGTCCGTACAATCACCAAGTATGAGCATGATGCTTTGCACACTCTGCTGCAGTTCTACGAGCCTTCGTTGAGGTGTTTTCTTTTTTCAGATTACATTTTGATGCCAACACTGGAAGAATTCTCATTTATTTTGGGAATTCCGATCACGTCGGCAATACCATTCTTCTCTGGTAGTTCTCCCAGCGTAAAAGAAATTGCTGCTGCTTTACAAATGGATCAGGCATTGATAAAGAGTGGTGTGAGCAGTAAAAATGGAGTCAGCGGATTTCATTTAGAATTTCTGTCTGGACAGGCCCAAGAGGCTGCAAGTGCTAAAAATTGGACGGTTTACAATTCCATTCTGGCTCTCTGCATATATGGCCTAGTTTTCTTTCCCAATCAGCAAGACTTTGTGGATATGCAAGCAACGAGAGTTTTTGTCCTTAAAAATCCAGTCCCTACTTTGTTAGGAGATTTTTATCATTCCGTGCACTATAAGAATGAGAAAAGGAGGGGAGGATCTGTTAGTTGTTGTACTCCACTGCTGAGTCATTGGTTTTTCAAGCATTTGCCTCAGACAGGTGCCTTTGTGGAAACCAAAGATGTGGCGAAATGGTCTAAAAGATTGATGAGTTTAACTGCTGATAACATTGTATGGTTTGATCACCGGTTATTGAGAATAGAGCTTGTCACAAGATGCGGAAATTTTCCAAATGTGCCTTTGATTGGCAGAAAAGGAGGGATCAATTATAATCCAGTTTTGGCCATCCGACAGTTTGGGTATGCTTCCAGGGATCCTCCTACAGAGCAAGATGTGGAAGAATCTTTATTCTTTACAGGAACTAAAGATGCGAAGGTGGTAGAAGTAGTGAATGCTTGGAAAGATAAGCACAAAATTGGAAAAGCAGTTTTTGGAAAAGGAGATTGTAGATCTTATCCTGAATATGACAGGTGGATTGAGACGAAAGTAAAGGAATTGCTTTTACCCTTTTCAAGGGGACCTCTTTTATGTGCAGTGCAGCCAGAACAACCCACTATGGTGGCTATTGAAGAATGTGAGAAGTGGAAGAAAATGGTCAGAGAGTTGCAGATAGAGAATTCTGGAATGAGCAGATGCCTTCAGAAAGCTCTAGCTGACAACAAAGAATTGGAAAAGAGAGCCTTGAAAGCGGAAAAAACCTTGGCTGACAAAGAGGAAGATTTTGATGACCGAGCTCGGTACTTTCGGAAACTTACTTTGGGAGCAGATGACATTAGTCAGGCTCACAAGATTACAAAACAGGCTTTAGCCCGAAGCAAGGATTCATTAGCTCAACTCCGTCAAGCTTGGGATGAAGTCAGAATTGAAAATGCCGAGTTAAAGGATCAGTCGAAGACTAAAGACGAGGAGCTTAAAAAGGCACATGAGCAGAGGAGAAAGTATCGGGAAAGCCTCGGTAAGAGTCAAGAACAGCTAGAAGAAGCTAGAAGCCAGTTGAGGAATACCAAGAAAGAGCTTGAGGAAGTCATGATAGAAAGGGAGATACTCAAGACGCAAGCCGGCATAAAGAGACACAAAGGAGTGTGTGATGACGAGGCTCTGATGTTGCACATGGGTTCTTTAACTGAAGCTCTTGAGAAAAGGGATGTCTTGATCAAAGAGATGATTGAAAAGCCGAATCACCAGCGTACCCGTATACTTTTTGAGGAAATCAAGTATTCAAGTGATAAGCTGAAGGATGTGGAATTGTCAGACTGATGTTCTTTTCCTTATATTTTGTTGTTAATGGTTACCATCAGGCTTGTTGATGGATCCATTTTTCCTTGTATTGCATTTGCGGCTGAACCTTTCTTAAATGTACTTGAATATTTTGTTGAATGAGTATGAGCAGTTTTATTCAGAATTATTCTTTATCAGATAGCTGCGCACAAGCACATGACCACGACACGTCTCTTTATATCACAATTTCTGGTCTTCAGATTTCTGTGGTTGGATTGGAATCAGGGTATAAAGCACCTTGGAAATGACAAACATAGCATTGCATGGCATTGCATATCATTTTGCATTTTTGTTACTTGCTTTTCAGGTACTCGTTGCGGGGTCTCTAACCTTTATTTGGTTTCAGGCATTATAGCGGAGAGTCATATTCACCGATATTCGACGCGAAGGAATCAAGTAAGAATCATGGATCAAGTGCAAAGTGATTTGGCTGAAATGAGGGCGCGTATGGACCAGTTCATGACCCTCATGACTGGCATGGCGCAAAATCAGGAGAGACTGAGGCTTCTGGTAGAGCGTCCCGACAACGGGCCCGAAGGTGATCATCATGACAATTCACAGGGACACGGCATTCCTCCTCCCGGTGGCAACCCTCCTCCTGGTGGTAACAATCGGGGTAATGGGAATGGTAGGCATGCTGGTGTTACTCTTGAAGATACTCTGGAAGACCAATTTACTCTACTAGACGCTGATGTGGGTAATCAAGGTGATCGAAGGTATGAGGAGTTAGCAGAAAAGATCAGGGCCATAGAATGCAAGAACTCTATGGGTATTGATGTTACCAGCTTGGGGCTGGTCTCAGGAGTCAGAATTCCCCCTAAATTCAAGCCTCCCACTTTTGATAAGTATCACGGCAATGCGTGTCCCCAAACGCATCTTCAAGCTTACTTTGGGAAGATTTCAGCCCATACGGATGACGAGAAGCTATGGATGCACTATTTTCAGGACAGTCTGGCTGGGGCATCCTTGACCTGGTACATGAAGTTGAATAGAGCTGCTGTGAAGAATTGGAAAGATCTGGCAGAAGCGTTCCTGAAGCAATACCAGTATAATATTGACATGGCGCCCAACCGCACCCAATTGCAGGGATTGTCACAAAATGCCAAGGAGAGTTTTAAAGAATATGCACAGAGGTGGAGGGAAATGGCTGCCCAGGTCCAACCTCCCTTGTCAGACAGAGAAATGGCAGATATGTTCATGGGCACCTTGCAAGGGGCCTATCTTGACAGATTAGCTGCTTGTCCGTCGACTGGATTTGCTGATATTGTGATTGCGGGAGAAAGAATAGAAAGTCTGTTAAAGCTTGGAAAGATCCAGGATGTGAATGGGGCTGGCTCTTCGGGGACGAAGAAACCGTTTGCTAGTAACCAGAAAAGAAGAGAAGGTGATACGAATGCTGTGTTTAGAGGACGAGGCAGAGGGCGTTCTCGAGCTTATTATCAGGTAGATGCTGTGACAATCCCCACACCGTCTGTTCAGAAACAACAACCCCAACAACAAGTTCCACAGCAACAACCTTTTTTCCAGCAAAGGTCTAGACAGAGGGATCGTAAGATGGATCCTCTCCCTATGACTTATGCCGCGCTGTTGCCCCGGCTACTCGAGTTAAAGTTGGTAGAACTCCGTACTATGAAAGCTCCGGTTGCTGGAAACCTGCCACCTAACTTCGATGCTAATGCTCGTTGTGAGTTCCACTCAGGTGCTCAGGGGCACTCCATTGAAAAATGCTGGGCTTTCCATCATAAAGTACAAGATTTGATTGATGCTAAAGCCATCAATTTCTCTCCCGCTCCGAATATTACTCAGCATCCCATGCCTGATCATAGTGCAGCAAATGTGTACGCTGTTGAAGATGGGAGGAGATTGAATTTGGTGTTAGACGTTCATCAAGTGAAAACTTCTTTGTTGGTTGTAAAAGATCGTTTATTGAAGGGACAGGTGTTCCCGGGCTGTAATCAAGATTGCTCTGAGTGTGTGAATCAGGAGAACGGCTGTGATAAGTTGAAGATGGGTTTACAGAATCTGATCGATGAAGGATGTCTACAGTTCGATAGAGTCGTGAAAGACACTGATGAGATATCAACCGTGACCATCTATTACACTCCCGCTGAGATTCAAACGCCGGTCAATGCAGTTCCCGTGGCGAGTGTTGCGCCAGAAAGGCCCAGTCCTGTCACTATCACGGTGCCAGGACCAATTCCGTTCACGTCTACGAAAGCTATCCCATGGCACTATGGGGCAGATGTATATTACGAAGGTAAAAAACAGGAAGTTGAGTCATCAGTCAGCCCAAATATTGATAATGTAGGGGGTGTAGGGGGCTTCACGAGGAGTGGAAGGTTGTTCGCTCCCCAAACCTTGAGAAGTGATAAGGAGGTAGAAGATGCAGCAAAGGCTAAAGGTAAACAGGGGGTTGAAAGTGCGCCTACACCTGAAGCCGAGACAAAGATTACTTTTGATAAGGAAATGGAAGAATTTATGAAGATAATCAAGAAAAGCGATTATAAGATTGTGGACCAACTGAATCAGACCCCTTCAAAGATTTCAATCTTGTCACTATTGATGTGCTCTGATGCGCACCGACAGGCGTTGTTGAAAGTGTTGAAGAGTGTGTACGTGCCACAAGAAATTACTGTTAATCAGCTCGAGGGCGTAATCTCCAATGTTAATGTCAGCCATGGCTTGGGCTTTACAAGTAGAGATTTGACTGTTGAAGGAAGAAACCATAACAAGGCTTTGCATATCACGATGGAGTGTAAGGGCGCAGTGTTATCTCATGTACTGGTAGACACTGGTTCATCACTCAATGTCTTGCCCAAGAAGGCATTAATGAAGCTGGAAGTTGATGGTTTGATCTTAAGGCCTAGTGAATTGGTGGTCAGAGCATTCGATGGGACCAGACGATCTGTGTTTGGTGAGGTGGAATTGCCCGTACAAATTGGACCACAGGTATTCAAATCCACGTTCCATGTAATGGACATACAACCTGCATATAGCTGCCTATTGGGACGCCCTTGGATTCACGGAGCTGGAGCTGTTACTTCCACTCTACATCAAAAGCTGAAGTATGAGTTTGAAGGGCAGGCTGTGACAGTGTGTGGGGAAGAAGACATCTTTGTGAGTCACTTGTCCACATTTAAGTACATTGAAATGGATGGGGAAATTCATGAGATGCGGTGCCAATCATTCGAAGCAGTCAATATTGACGATGCACCTGAGTCTTCTTCTGTACCAGTTGGGGCTGGTACCTCTATTTCATCTTACAAACAAGCTGTCGAGGTCGTCAGGGCAGGCAACGCCCAAGGTTGGGGCAGGTTGATAGAGACCCCAATGAAGGAAGACAAATTTGGTATTGGTTATCATCCCTCTACAACTTCAGATGCGGGGAGCAGGGGACCCATTACTTTCAATAGTGGGGGAATTATCTACATGGACCAGTCTTGTGCAGCCACGGAGGATAGTGTTGACAGTAATTGTGACCTGGACAACTGGGTACGCCCTCATGCTTCGGGACAACAAGTGCAGAACTGGTTCGTTGAAGAAGTCATTCGGGTTACTCTTCAGACAGAGTAATTTTTCTTTGTTTTTTCTAACCATAATGCATGACAAAATCTTGCGCTCTGCCCAAGGCGTATAGATTCATTTGTAGGGCCACCATGGTTGCATTTGCAATGTTTAATCATTAATAAAGGACGTTTTGCAATCAAATTTTGTTCTCTGTCTTTCAGTTTTTATTTTTGCACAAAAAATATAAAATGGCAATGTTTCATTTTCTTTTGTTTTGCATAAAAATAAATTCTAAAATAAGGCATGAACCCGTTCATGCAGACTTGATCCTCCGGATACCACTGATAACGATTTTGATATGGCCATGTATGACTTTGACAATCCGATTTATCAAGCCGAAGAAGGGGATGAGAAAGATTGTGAACTTCCTGAAGAACTGGCCAGATTGTTGAAACAAGAGGAAAGGGTCGTCCAGCCTCATCAGGAGACTGTAGACATCATCAATATTGGTACCGAGGACGCCAAAAAAGAGATCAGGATTGGTGCCAGCTTGCAAGCAGATGTGAAGCAAACTTTGACGGAAATGTTGCGCGAGTATGTTGACGTCTTCGCCTGGTCGTATCAAGACATGCCGGGGTTGGATACAGATATTGTTGTGCACAGGCTGCCATTGAGAGAAGAATGTCCGCCAGTCAAGCAGAAACTTCGTCGGACTCACCCCGACATGGCCTTAAAGATTAAGGAGGAAGTCCAGAAGCAGTGGGACGCTGGTTTTCTTGCTGTGACAAAGTATCCTCCATGGGTAGCCAACATCGTGCCAGTACCGAAGAAAGATGGAAAAGTGAGAATGTGTGTGGATTATCGAGATCTTAATAAAGCTAGCCCGAAAGATGATTTTCCACTACCTCATATTGATGTGCTGGTCGATAATACAGCTCAATTTTCAGTGTTCTCATTTATGGACGGGTTCTCCGGGTACAACCAGATCAAGATGGCACCTGAAGACATGGAGAAGACCACGTTCATTACTCCGTGGGGTACATATTGTTATAAAGTAATGCCTTTTGGGTTGAAAAACGCAGGGGCAACGTACCAGCGGGCGATGGTGACATTGTTTCATGACTTGATTCATAAGGAGATCGAATGTTATGTAGATGATATGATTGCCAAGTCGAGAACAGAAGAGGAACATCTGACTAACCTGAAAAAGCTGTTTGAAAGGTTGAGAAAGTTCCGTCTGAGATTAAACCCAAACAAGTGCACGTTTGGGGTACGTTCTGGAAAGTTACTGGGTTTCATTGTGAGCGAAAGAGGAATCGAGGTTGATCCTGCCAAGGTGAAAGCAATACAAGAAATGCCTGAACCGAGAACAGAAAAAGAGGTTCGTGGTTTCTTGGGTAGATTGAACTACATTGCAAGGTTCATATCTCACCTAACAGCCACGTGTGAACCAATATTTAAATTGTTAAGGAAAGACCAAACGGTCAGGTGGAATGACGATTGCCAATTGGCATTCGATAAGATAAAAGAATACTTGCAGGAACCTCCGATTCTAATGCCTCCAGTTGAAGGGAGACCGCTGATAATGTATCTGACAGTGCTTGAAGGTTCCATGGGTTGTGTTCTCGGTCAACATGACGAGACAGGTAGGAAGGAGCATGTTATTTACTACCTGAGCAAAAAGTTCAATGATTGTGAGTCCCGATACTCAATGCTTGAAAAGACATGCTGTGCGCTTGCATGGGCCGCTAAGCGATTGAGGCAATATATGGTTAGGCACACGACCTTGTTGATTTCAAAAATGGATCCTATCAAGTATATTTTCGAGAAACCAGCATTGACAGGCAGAGTTGCACGGTGGCAAATGATCTTGACAGAGTATGACATTCAGTACACTTCACAAAAGGCCATCAAAGGAAGTATCTTGTCTGATTATCTTGCGCAACAGCCGATTGATGATTACCAACCCATGAAGTTTGACTTCCCTGATGAGGACATCATGTTTCTCAAAGCTAAAGACTGCGAGGAACCACTTCCGGAGGAGGGGCCAGACCCTGAATCCAAATGGAGTTTGATGTTTGATGGGGCTGTCAATATGAATGGGTGTGGAGTTGGAGCAGTTCTTATCACGCCGGAAGGTGTTCATATGCCTTTCACTGCCCGAATAACTTTCGGATGCACCAACAATGAAGCAGAGTACGAAGCTTGTATAATGGGGATCGAGGAGGCGATTAATCTACGGATTAAAACCCTTGATATATTCGGTGATTCAGCTTTGGTAATCAATCAAGTGAAAGGGAGTTGGTACACGCACCAAGCAAATCTAGTGCCGTATAGAGATTATACGAGGAGATTGCTGACATTTTTCACAACAGTGAAACTGTACCACGTTCCTCGAGATGAGAATAGGTTCGCTGATGCCTTGGCCACCTTGTCTTCCATGATCAAAGTGCAAGGATGGAACCATGTACCTAAGATTGAGGTATCCCGCCTTGACAGACCAGCATTTGTGTTTGCGGTAGATGCAACGTCTGATGACAAGCCATGGTTTCATGACATTAAGTGTTTCTTGAAAAGTCAAGAGTACCCGTCCGGGGCATCGTCCAAAGACAGGAAGACGTTGAGAAGGTTAGCTGGTAGTTTCTTCCTGAACAAAGATGGCGTGCTGTATAAAAGAAATTTTGACACGGTCCTGCTTAGATGTGTGGATAGACATGAAGCAGACCTGTTGATGATTGAAGTGCACGAAGGCTCTTTCGGTACTCATGCCGGAGGGCAGGCAATGGCTAAAAAGTTGTTAAGGTCGGGATATTATTGGTTGACTATGGAGTCAGATTGTTGCAAATATGCCCGCAAATGCCATAAATGCCAGATCTACGCAGATAAAGTGCATGTACCTCCAAATCCGTTGAGTATCATGTCGTCGCCTTGGCCGTTTGCCATGTGGGGTATTGATATGATCGGAAAGATTGAGCCTACAGCTTCCAATGGTCATCGTTTCATCTTGGTGGCAATTGATTACTTCACCAAATGGGTTGAAGCCGCATCCTATGCCAATGTTACAAAACAAGTGGTCGCTCGTTTCTTAAAACGGGATATCATTTGCCGATATGGAGTTCCCGAAAGAATCATTACTGATAATGGTTCTAATTTGAACAATAAGATGATGGCTGAGTTATGCCGGGACTTCAAAATCGAGCATCACAATTCTTCTCCGTACCGCCCAAAGATGAATGGCGCGGTCGAAGCGGCCAACAAAAATATCAAGAAGATTGTACAGAAGATGGTTGTCACGTACAAAGATTGGCATGAGATGTTGCCATTTGCTTTGCATGGGTATCGAACGTCGGTACGCACGTCCACTGGGGCAACCCCATTCTCACTTGTATATGGTATGGAGGCAGTGCTACCGGTTGAAGTAGAGATTCCGTCCCTCAGAGTTATGATGGATGTTAAGCTAGATGAAGCTGAATGGGTACGAGCCAGATTTGATCAGTTGAGCCTTATTGAGGAAAAGCGATTGGCGGCTGTATGTCATGGGCAACTATATCAGCGCAGAATGAAACAGGCATTTGACCAAAAGGTGCGTCCTCGGGTTTATAAAGTCGGAGATGTGGTACTCAAAAGGATCCTTCCTCCCAATACAGATCACAGGGGCAAATGGACTCCTAATTATGAAGGTCCATTCGTGGTTAAAAAGGTCTTTTCGGGCGGAGCTTTATTGCTTACAACCATGGATGGCGAAGACTTTTCATCCCCTGTCAACTCGGACGTAGTCAAAAAATACTTCGCATGAATAGACCCGCTGGATAATAAAAATAAAAAAATCCAGGCAAAAAAGGGCATCCCGGCGAACCAAAAACAGAATAAGGTTCGGGCAAAAATTAGGGATATAATTAAAAAAATTTTGTACACCCGGTAAGTTGAAAACCCGAAAGGGCAACTTAGGCAAAAAAGGGTATCCTGGTGGATCGAAAACCTGAAAGGGCGGTCCACACAAAAGAGGGATTTAAGCGAATGACTACGGTTTGAGTTATCTGTACCCTGTCACCGTTTGAACAACTGACGTTCTGAAGGATAGGAATCGGTCTGATCATTCCTCAGAAGGCAAGGTCGGGGAGTTTTGAAGACATACTGGTCATAACAGAATGGAAACTCAGTGGAATTCCGTTTTCACATTGCCATTAGGATAGTTTCTTTTCTCAATTTTTAGCGATCACCTCTTTCCAGGGATTGCTTCCGGATGTAATTGCCTATTCTGGGCTCTCAGTCAATAAATTGAATTCCAGTAAAAAGCTTTCTATTTTTGTTTTATTGCTTTGTTTGCAAAAACGTCCTAATTTTTGATAAAACATTGCATTTGAAAACATGGCAGCCTTGCAATAACATGCGCAGAAAAAAATGTTTGAAATTACTTCGAATGTTGAATGCTCCCGGATGGTGGATTCTAGCCACGCAATATTCGGAGCATGTGGGCATATTCTTTTGTTGCAGGTAGCAGGTGCAGATGATTTTAAGCACAAGACCAGCAATAAATCACCCCACGCAAAAGACTGGGGCAATTATGGGTAGGGAGATCGGCGTTCATCGTTCGGTCGACGATTGTTCATAACGGGTCGATATCAGTGAATTAAGTTCAACTGGGTACCGTTGCATCTTAAGTCGATTCTCTCATTCAGTACTTCCAACAGCTACAAGCTTTTCTATATCGATAACGGTCACAGGTTCCCCAAAAGTGTGGTCTCATCGACACCGAAACTGATGGTCATTATCCCCAGCGAAGTCGCAGGAGTTTGAAGAAGCTAAATCTTCCGTAAGATCCTCTTATGACATCTTCTTCGGGGATAAATTGTTGGTTTGCCCAAGCATGGGGTATGGTTGTTTCCCCAGCATGAAGTGTTGATCATCCCCAGTAGAGTTTGAGGATAGTTGGTCTTCTGTAAAATCCTCTCAAAAGGCATTCCCCAGCACGAGACGCTTTAAAGCAGTTTTCTCCAGCAGAGTTTGTTATAAACTCGTCATCCCCAACGGAATTGTCTAAAGGAAAGCTCGCCTAACATGGTGCATTGTGGTACTCATCCTAAGCTTGACAGTCATATTCTTCAGCAGACTACTGTGGATGTGCTTTGGGTTTCCCCAACAGATCTCTAAGGACTCTTTCTAGCAAGTTGCAGTAGAATGTTCTAACCAGGATTTGCATATCCCTGGCAGAGTAGCCCTGATACCCAGCAAGATCGTATCTCTGGTCATGGTATCCCCACAGAGGTCAGCATCGAATCGTGTCAGCAACTTCCAGCTGAGTTGTTGTTCTCTCCGCAGAGGTTTATCAGATCGACAGAATCTATTCCTCAACAAGGATGGTACAGCCTTTCCCCAGCCGGGTCAGAAGGTTGATAATCCCTATAAAGGATCTTAGGTTGAATAAATCCCCAAGCAGAGTTTTAATGGCTCATTTCCCCAGCAGGACGTCATTTAAAAATTCTCATCCCCAGCGGAGTTGCTGTGACTAGAATCCAGCCCCAAACAGATGGAATAATTCCTGCCAGAGTCGTCATTCCCTCATATCTTAAAGTCCAATTTATTTTTGGCAAGCTTGACAATTCGAAGCAGACGGATTGTTCATCCATTCGCCAGCAGAGATATTATCCTTTTAGGAGTCTCCGAGATTAAATCATTGATTGTGGTTCCTCAGCAGAGTCGGCAGAGATGTCTGGCGCGGAGGCAGAGAGTAATTCGATTTTAAAATTCCAAAAGTCCAACAGTGGATTGGCGAAAGGTCCATCTAAGGGTGGCATATTCTAAAAGTCCAACAGTGGATTGGCGAAAGGTCCATCTAAGGGTGGCATATTCTAAAAGTCCAACAGTGGATTGGCAAAAGTCCATCTTCGGGTGGCAAAGCAGCTAAAAGTCCAACAGTGGATTGGCAAAAGTCCGTCTTCGGGTGGCAAAAGTCCAACAGTGGATTGGCAAAAGTCCGTCTTCGGGTGGCAAAAGTCCAACAGTGGATTGGCGAAAGGTCCATCTAAGGGTGGCATATTCTAAAAGT
Source organism: Lathyrus tuberosus (assembly GCA_022829125.1). Classification (NCBI taxonomy): domain Eukaryota; kingdom Viridiplantae; phylum Streptophyta; class Magnoliopsida; order Fabales; family Fabaceae; genus Lathyrus; species Lathyrus tuberosus. Next base: position 3,806,430 of record JALAZF010000233.1, read on the forward strand.
CCAACAGTGGATTGGCAAAAGTCCGTCTTCGGGTGGCAAAAGTCCAACAGTGGATTGGCAAAAGTCCATCTTCGGGTGGCACGAAGCTGCAAAGTCCACCAGTAGTGTGGCTGGCCAGTAGTCGTCTGGAGTTGCATAAAAGACATTATTAAAGTCCACCAGTAGTGTGGCAGGCCAGTAGTCGTCTGGAATTGCATAAAAGACATTATTAAAGTCCACCAGTAGTGTGGCAAGCCAGTAGTCGTCTGGCGTCGTTCAAAAAGACATTTCTAAAGTCCACCAGTAGTGTGGCAGGCCAGTAGTCGTCTGGAATTGCATAAAAGACATTATTAAAGTCCACCAGTAGTGTGGCAAGCCAGTAGTCGTCTGGCGTCGTTCAAAAAGACATTTCTAAAGTCCACCAGCAGTGTGGCAGGCCAGTAGTCGTCTGGAATTGCATAAAAGACAGTATTAAAGTTTACCAGTAATGCGGCGAGCCAGTAGACGTATGGTGTCATTCAAAAGGCAGATTTCTCCGACAATGTTTCATTGAAGATTCAATCCAGCAATGTCGGGGGGTTTCTTCATCATCATCCAGAGCAAATTTTTGGTTATATTTGGTATTCAATCACTATATACCTTGAAAGTCTGAAAGCAATCGCTTTCAGGCATTCAGGTCTACAGCGTTTGAATAGGGGCAGCTGTAATACCCCAAAATTTGCTCTCCCCTTTTGGCATCATAGTTCAGCATTATCATTTATCATATCATATCCACCTCATTAACATTATATTGCATTTAACATAGAAAAATGAAGCATGGCATCCTTCATACCATCAGGGCATGTGATCAGGTGGAAGGTGGACAATCAAGGGATCATTCAAAGCACAAAAAGGTCAATCAAGTTGGCTCTAGACAAGCCAAGAGGTCTCTCATGTCTCATACTACCTCAATTGATCATCCACAATCTCAAGAAAGTGAAATCCAATGGGAGATTGAAGCAATACATCTTTCATCATGCAAGAGGTTCAAAAATTGAAGGAAAACCCTCAAAAGAGATAGCTCATTGATTCAAAATCATTCTCAAGTGGCATTTCTCATCATCCTTTAAGAGGATACACAACATACTCTGAGGAATTTGGATTTGGAAGATGTGCAATTTCCTCCTAACCAGAGGGGGCCAAAATTAGGGTTTCCAGTTAAATCAGGGAATCTTTGCTTTTTTGGGCAAAACTTGATGTCATGGTATTCTACATGTTCTTAAGTGTATGTATGTGTAAAATTGCATCTCAATTGGTTTTAGAAGTGGTTCAATTGGAAGAAAGATCAAGAATCAGAGAAATTGGGGCAAAGTCAAATAATCAGAGGAAAAAGTCAACTCTTGACTTTTTGAGCCCAAATTCATGAAATTCATGTTACATGTGTTCAATGTACAAAATTTGGTCAAGAAATTCCAAAGGAATCATGAAAAATTCAAGGTGTAGAAAGTTGCCATTTTTGGATGAAGAAGGGTTACTAAAAATAGCAAGTTTTGGCCATTTTGCATCAGAGTTTGAACCAAGGCCATTTAAATTTGGAGCACCAAATGAAAATTCCACTCTGCCTCAATGAAAGGTCTTGTTTTAAGCTTCAAATCCATGTGCAGAACATCTCCATTGGATAAAAATTGAGAGAGATATGATTGATCAAAGTTGGAGGAAAGTAGGCCAAAACTAGGCCATGACCAAGAATTTTCAGGTCATGCACGCAGTCATTTCAACAAGCATGTGGTGGGCCAGAAGTCAACCCTAATTTCTCCAAGAAGAAAGCTCCAAATGAGAAAATTTTCAACATCAAAGTTATTCCTTGTAGTGCACTCTTCAATGTTCATGTTGGACAAAATTTGATTTGATCATGTTATAAGGGAGAAATATTGGTTCCAAGTTAGGGTGATCTTGCTGAAAATCCATGCCATACACACCATGCCAGCCAACCTCACCTGCACGCCCATACACCAATTGGTTTCCTTCTGTTTCAAGCTATTTTTCATCATCTTGTACACCTCCATTTGACTTGTCTTCAACACCAATATTGCTCCCCAATGTACCCTCTTCCAAATGAACCCATAAACTCACCAACTCATTCATGGAGTAGAGAGAAAAACACTTGCAAAGCACCCTATGTTGGCACTGATACATTAATGGTTCTGCTGCACAATTTGGTTCACACACACACCAAACACCTCACATCAGATTTCCACATTAAACCAAACACACATGACATAAACCTCATACACTAGCACGTGCCTGGCATGAAAATGGAAAGAGCAAACTTGTTGAACAAGTTTCTGATGACAGCCGTGCCATTCATTCCACTTTCTTCTTCACCATAGCTTACCATAGGGAATCACCACCATATCATTACTCTCCCTAACTAACTTGACTCAGTTAGTTAGGGATGACTCACTCAAACCACCATGACTCAGTTAATTCACTCAGCTTAACCCTGGTTAGCTCCCCCTATAAAACAGATTTCACCCTATTCTTTCTTCCCTAGCTTCATTTTTCTCATTTTTCACTTCAAAACACTTCAAACTCTCCCTCACATTCTCTCTACTTTCCCTCTGATTTCACACGAGCTTCACCATCTTCCCTTCATCTACTTCATCTTCATCATCATCAATGGCATTGGATTGAAGTTTTCTACACAGTCCTCAAGGTTTTGGAAGCATTGTTCAACATTGAATCTCTCTGCTCTCAAGACCACTGGTTATATAGCATTCATTTTGCTAAGTTTGTGAAGCTCCAAGGTTGAAGAAGAAGCTAAGATCTCTGGTTTTCTGAAGAGTACTTCCAAATCTCCAATATTCAGGTACGAGTTTCATCCATTATAGACTTGATGTGAGTTTGTTTTCAGGTTCTTGCAGCTTCTTATAAGCTCAAGAACTTGCCTGGCTAGTTGATAGGCCTTTAGAGGCATAGACCAAATGTTAGGGCAAATCTGTTTCCGTTGGATTCTCTCATATCATGAATTGTTTGTGCATTTTGTTCTTGAATTCGTGTTCTACCTTAGTTCCTCTTTCTATTGGTATACGTTTTGTGGATTTCTGGAGAAATCAAGGTTGCAGACGGTGGTGAGTGACCGGAGAAGGTGACCGGAGGTCCCTCTCCGGCCGGTGGCTTCATGTTAGGGTTTTATGACCAGTTTGAATGTGATCCGTTGGATGAGCGTGATCTAATGGCTACCATGCTGCCAACGCATAAAAATTCATGTGCATGTCACGTGATTCTTCTGATTTCATTTTTAAACATTGTGTGGCATGGTACATGGTAGCTATGGTGAACATTCATGCACATGCGTGAGATTAGGTTACTTTGACTTTGGTTTGACTTGGACTTGATCTGATGGTTGGGAGTGAGTCAAGATTGTTGACTGAGGGTTCATGTTTGTTAATATGCTCTGCGCGCTTAGTGGACTTAGCCAGAATGCTATTCGCACCTCCCTGTTTTAAGGCCCAATGGATTTTGAACTGAATAGTTACTAGGCATGCACCCCCATTCACATTTACATTCCATTTTATTTTTTTCCATTTTTGCTACACGTTTCATAATTGATTTTTAAAAATATCAAATGATATTGGAAAATTCTACAAAAATTCATGTGTATTCTTAAAACATTTAGGAAATTTTCTATGATTTTATTTTCTGATTTTATGACCATTTTGCCCCTGTTCCATTATTTCTTTTGAATTTCCATTTGCATGCATACTTAATGTGACATATGATTTTGTGCATTTTTGTTCTTGATCATAAAAATTGATTTTGATGCCTTTCTTTTTGCATTGTGGTCACAATATGTTGAGGTATGTTTGAGATTTATGAGATGATTTTTAAGTCTTTTTTGGATGACTTTTGATGTGTTGCTTTGAGCATGAATGCATGAAACTTCCATGGGACTTTGACCTAATTGTTGAGTGACTTTGGTTCTGATTCATTGCTTGTGGACTTGATATGTTAATGGCATGTGTTCAAGGTGTTTGATTGGTGAAAGTCATAATTTTTGAAGCATGTTTGCTATTTGTTTGAAGCATGAAGTTTAACTTGTTCATTTTGTGAATGCATGCCTCATGTTTGGTTTGCTTGATCATGAAGGCACTTGTGCCATGAGTTGTGGTTTTGTTTGAGGATGTATAGCATGTTAATTGACTTCTGATTGTGACATATGGGTTTCATCTTTGCATGTTTGATGTTTATCTTGCACCTTAAGTCACTTGTTCCACAAGTATGAACCACATTCACATCACTTCACCTTTTCTTCTTTGCTTCTTGTTGGATTGAGATTTTGTTTGCATGATTTGGTATGCTCATTTAGGATAACATTAGGTGGTGTAAATATGAGTTACATTCTGACTTGGAAGCATGTATAGCATTCAATCTCATTTTATTTTGTTTGTCAACTTGTTTGAATTTGATTTGTTCATTATATTTTCTTACTTTACTTGTAAGTGATTGTGCTAACCATGTAGGGGATTCGGTAAGTTTCAATTGAGTGTGGATAAGGAATCCACATTCAACTTCTATCCTTTCTCTTTTACAATTCCATGTTTTGTTAAGCACTTATGTGCTTTCTTTTAATAACTCATCACTTTCCCCTTGTGAATTACAATTCATCTTCTATTTTAGAAGTGAATTGTTTAATTCATTCTTTCTTTAGACTTTAGGTTGAAACCTCACAAACTTTAGGATCACTCTCTTTAATCTTCAATTAGGATTGAGTCTTAGTCCATATAGGTTTTACCTTTTCTCCTCCCTTGAGTCTCTTTTCTCATCTCAAAGAAAATTCAAAACATATAATAAAGGTAGGCATTTATTGCATTTAGGCCTTTCATATAAAGAAAAGGTTATAAGGGGTCTTCTCTTATAATCTTAGAATGTATAGCATATAGCCCATCTTGGGTCAATGTGTTAAACATTTGATCTTGTATGAGGGACTTAAATGCAATACTTGTTGAAGGTGCAAATAATAAAAAACACTTCTTCATTTCTTAATCAACAAAACACTTAATAAACACAAGTATGCTAGTGTGTTTGAACCTTGACAATTGGAACTAAGTGTGGGGGTCTTCTTCACTCTTAGTGTGCTTTCTTACCCATTCCATCTTGGAATGTGAGGATGTACACATTCCGATGACTAAGATTCAGATACACTATCATATGCAAACAAATAACAAAACACTGCTTTCTAAAAGACAAAAACAAACAATAACGTCTTTCCTTCGGGAATTCTTTTCTCACCTCATTCACTCTTAGCGTACGAACGTGCTTCTACTCTGTTCTCTTGCAAGATGGTAACGCACTCGGACCAGCGAGCCTGCAACACCTGAGCTAGAACGTCAGCCGTTCTCTAAAAAACACAAACAATCCATCCCTAGTGAGGGGAACTACGTCGCTCTGATTCTCATGTTCCCGATGAGATACGTAGGCAGTGGGGTAGGGCCCATGCGAGCACTTCTTTTATTTTCCCTACATTTGTTCTTCTTTCTCCTTTCTTTCTTTAAGTTCCTTTTCCGGTATCCTTTCTTTACACCCTTTGATCGAGACAAGCAAGCGTGGATCCCATCGGGTACGATGGACGCGAGGGGGTGCTAATACCTTCCTCTCGCGTAACCGACTCCCTTACCCACTTCTCTTGGTCGTAAGACCATGCTTTTCCTTTCCCTCAGGTTTACGCGGTGTTTCCTTTCCCTCTCTTGGGATAAATACACATTGCTGGCGACTCTGTTCGGTGCCACTTTCGCGTTTGTACTAGGATGAAAATCCCGGGAGCGACAAGCATCATTGAACAGAATACCTGTGTCCCCACCATGTCATGGGATCAACACTCAGGTCATTCAGAAAATATCCAGCATGACGATGAATTTGCAAAGTTTGCAGGACTAGAATTCATCAACTATGCTTTTCCTGAGGTCAACGTCATCGAGAAGGATGACTCCTCCAGTTTCACAGAAGGGTGGGACACCCTGGGACAACCGAGTGGAAAGTTTGACTACTTCGTCAAATACACCGCTCCCGAAAGCTCTTGTATCAGGTTTGAAGACATCCAGCCAACTGGATGGGGAGATCTACCTGAGAGCACAAACACTACACAAGATACAATAGAAGAGTTCGTCTACGACAACTCTGCCTGGGAAACAGATTCCAACGATCCTGCTCCGCCAGAAATCAGCGTCATTTCTGAGGACAAGTCAAGAAAGAAGGTGCCAGACTTTTTGATTCACTGAGGAGTTCGCCGCCAATGGGTTGCTGTCAATGTTCCGAAGATTGTTCATAATTCAAAGTAATTTCCTTCTTTAACCTTTCACTCTGCCCAGGTGAAACAAATGTTTTGATAGGGCTCAATTTCTGTAATTATCCCTCTTCGCTTCGCCCAAAGCGACAGAGTTTTGTTTTATAGGTCTGTAGTTTCAAGAATCGACAAGTTCATAAATAAAATAACGTCGTTATGTAATTTCCGCATTAATTGCTATTTTCTCTTTTCGCTTTTTCAGAAAATGGTAATCTTAAAAAACAATCCAATAATAAAAACAAGCAGTTTTCAGAAAAACACTGCACACACTCTTGCATTCTCTCTATCTCTTCTTAAAAATAAATCATCACGTCATGCAGATTGCTTGTTTTAAACCCCGTTGAAACATACAATCCGATGCCTTCTCCCAACTTTGAATTCTCGGTATTTGGGGCTGAAGAAGAAGTTAACAACGAAATTCCAGAGGAGATCTCCCGACTACTCAGACAAGAGGAAAGATCCATTGAACCTTACAAAGAGCAGTTGGAAACGATAAAGTTGGGCTTAGAGGAGGAAAGAAAAGAAATCAGGATTGGGGCACTGCTCAGTCCAAATGTCAAAGAAAGTTTGACAAAGCTTCTCAAAGAATTTCCCAATGTATTCGCTTGGTCCTATCAAGACATGCCAGGGTTGGATACCAGCATCGTGGAACATCATCTACCGTTAAGGTCAGAATGTCCGCCAGTAAAACAAAGGTTGAGACGGACTCACCCGGACATGGCCATCAAAATCAAAGAGGAAGTACAGAAACAGATTAACGCAGGTTTCCTCGCCACATCAGAATATCCTCAATGGTTGGCCAACATCGTACCCGTTCCAAAAAAGGACGGAAAGGTCAGAATGTGTGTAGATTACAGAGATCTAAACAAGGCTAGTCCATAGGATGACTTTCCTTTACCACACATTGACATGCTGGTAGATAGTACAACAAAGTTCAAAGTTTTCTCCTTCATGGATGGATTCTCGGGCTATAATCAAATCAAAATGGCGCCGAAAGACATGGAGAAAACTTCGTTTATTACCCCATGGGGTACCTTTTGTTACAAGGTAATGCCGTTCGGGTTGAAGAACACCGGGGAAACCTATCAAAGGGCCATGACTACTCTGTTTCATGACATGATACACAAAGAAATCGAGGTATATGTCGATGATATGATTGCCAAATCTAAGACAGAAGAGGAGCATGTGACCCACCTGTCAAAGCTATTCGAGCGGTTTAGAAAGTACAAACTCCGCTTGAATCCCAATAAGTGCACATTCGGTGTCCGTTCAGGGAAACTCTTAGGGTTCATCATCAGCCAGAAAGGAATTAAGGTTGATCCCAACAAGGTCAAGGCCATTCAAGAAATGCCTTCTCCGAAAACTGAAAAATAAGTCAGAGGATTCCTGGGACGTTTAAACTACATTTCCAGATTCATATTCCTCATGACCGCCACATGTGCGCCGATTTTCAAATTATCAAAAAGAACCAGGACTGTGTTTGGACAGAAGATTGCCAAACCGCCTTCGACAGTATTAAGGAATACCTATTGAACCATCGATTCTATCACCTCCAGTGGAAGGAAGACCACTGATCATCTATTTAACAGTCTTGGAAGAATCCATGGGCTTTGTACTTGGCCAACAAGACGAAACCAAACGGAAAGAGTCTACCATCTACTATCTAATCAAGAAATTCACCGACTGCGAGACTCGGTACACTATGCTTGAGAAAACTTGTTGTGCTTTGGCTTGGGCAGCCAAACGTCTTCGCCAATACATGATTCGTCACACTACTTGGTTGGTCTCAGAAATGGATCCAATCAAGTATGTCTTTGAAAAACCTGCTCTCACGGGAAGGATTGCCTGTTGGCAGATGTTGTTATCAGAATACGACATAGAGTACCACGCTCAAAAAGCCGTCAAGGGAAGTATTTTGGCCGATCATTTGGCTCATCAACCGATTAACAATCAGGAATCAGTCGGGTTTGACTTCCCAGACGAAGATGTCATGAATTTGAAAATGAAAGATTGCGATGAACCGCTACCCAGTGAAGGGCCAGAACCAGGTTCCCAATGGGGACTTATTTTTGACGGAGCTGTCAATCATTACGGAAACGGAATTGGGGCAATCATCATAACACCTCAGGGTACCCACATTCCTTTCACCGCACGACTTACATTCAAGTGTACAAACAACGAGGCCGAATACGAAGCTTGTATTATGGGTCTCGAGGAAGCGATCGACTTAAGGATTAAGAACTTGGATGTATATGGCAATTCAGCCTTGGTTATCAATCAAATCAAAGGAGATTGGAACACATACCAATCAGGACTGATTCCTTACAGAGACTACGCGAGAAGGTTGTTACCCTTCTTCAACATAATCGAGTTTCATCATATCCCTCATGACGAGAATCACATGGCTGATGCATTAGCCACTCTCTCTTCCATGATTAATGTAGGTCAATGGAGCGACCTACCTATGATTGACATAACGCGCCTTGAACGGCCCGCTTACATCTTCACGATTGAAGAGTCATAGACGATAAACCTTGGTATCACGATATCAAATGCTTCCTTCAGAAACAAGAGTACCCACCTGGGGCACTAAGGAAAGACAGGAAAACCCTCAGAAGGCTGGCTGGCAGCTTCTTCCTGAGCGGTGACACACTCTATAAGAGAAATTTCGACATGGTCTTGCTCCGATACGTAGACAGACCAGAAGCAGACATGCTGATAAAAGAAATTCACGAAGGATCCTTTGGCACTCATGCCAATGGACACACAATGGCGAGAAAATTTCTAATAGAAGGGTACTATTGGTTGACCATGGAATCCGACTGCTACAAGTACATGAGGAAGTATCACAAGTGTCAGATATACTCCGACAAAATCCATGTACCGCCAACACATCTCAAATTTCTTTCTTCCCCATGGCCTTTTTCCATATGGGGAATCGACATGATTGGCATGATTGAACCCAAAGCTTCAAACGGACATCGGTTAATCCTGGTAGCCATTGATTACTTCACCAAGTGGGTCGAAGCAGCGTCGTACGCCAATGTAACCCAACAAGTGGTGGTCCGATTTATCAAAAACAATATCATCTGCCGTAGTGGTGTTCCGAGCCAGATCATTACTGATAATGGATCTAACTTGAACAATAAGATAATGAAAGAGTTGTGCGCTGAGTTCAAGATCGAACACCATAACTCATCTCCCTACCGACCTAAGATGAACGGAGCGGTAGAAGCGGCTAACAAGAATATCAAAAGGATTGTTCAGAAGATGGTTATAACCTACAAAGATTGGCACGAGATACTACCCTTTGCTCTTCACGGTTATCGCACATCTGTCCGCACTTCAACAGGGGCAACCCCTTTCTCTCTAGTATATGGCATGGAAGCAGTGCTCCCCATAGAGGTAGAGATCCCATCAATCCGGGTATTGATGGAAGCTAAGCTTACAGAAGCTGAATGGTGTCAAAGTCGACACGGCGAACTAAACCTGATCAAAGAAAAGTGAATCACGGCTATATGCCACGGTCAGTTGTATCAGCAAAGAATGAAGAAGGCGTTTGACAAAAAGGTTCGACCTCGCATCTTCAGGAAAGGAGACCTTGTGCTAAAAAAGATACAATCATTTCTCACTGATTCCCGGGACGAATGGACTCCGAATTCTGACGGCCCCTATTTGGTCAAGAAAGCTTTCTCAGGCGGCGCCTTGAGACTCGCAACCATGGATGGAGAAGAGTTTGCCTACCCCACGAATGTTGACGTAGTCAAGAAATGCTTCGCCTAAACTAAAAAAAATAACGTCTCGGTGGATAGAAAACCCGAAAGGGCGGTCCAGGAAAAAATTAGAGACATAATCAAAAAAATCATCCCGGTGGATTGGAAATCTCAAAGTACAATCCAGGCAAAACTTAGGGATAATGGCAAGTAACTACGTCCAACAGAGGCAAATCCCTCAGCGGCAGTTACACCATCCATCGAAAGAAAACTCCAGTTAAGGTCATCTTTGACGAAAGCTCAGGATGCCCCGAATTCAAAGTTGGTAGGAGGATAGTGGTCGTCATGTTTCAATGTAGCCCTTTTCCCTTAAATGACCATTTTTTAACTTTTTAAATGCTCTATGGAATCAAGTGTTTGGCTGATTTCCATCCTATCAATAAAATTTGAGCCCTTATGCTTTTGTTTGCAATTCTTATTTGTTTTAGCTTTACAGAACGACGTTTTAACATGATCAACGATTCTCGAAATAAAACAAAAATGAATTTACTTGATAAAATTTTTCTGCTTTTAAAATAAAGATGGCAATTTCTTTTTACTGTTGAACATTGAAAAAACATCAATTGCGTCTCAAAGATGGTTGAGCTTCAAAGTGAAGAATCAAAGTACTCCTTCTAAACCAGTACACGTGAACGAAGGATCAATTGTCTCAGAGACCATGTTTCATCTGACACCCCTCGGCAGAGTTCTTACCTCCTAAGCCCGACCAACGGTGTTCCCCGCAGGGACTATCTCTCCTAAGCAAGGCAGAACTTCTATCTTGAACCAGCGATACCTCTTCGTCCCAGCAGTGGCCGAGTATCCAGTTGTGTTCATCTACTAGTCTGTATGTCGTGTCAGTTTTGTTAGCATATACATACATACATCACACATTATTGATTTGCATTCACATTCATATCGCATCACCATCACTCTAGTCGGTCTTATCCCCTAGTGATAGAGGTCCTCTCAATCGAGTTGTCAGTTCTTTCCTCGTCAGGAGGTGAACCATCTAAACAATCTCTTCTCTAGTTTATTTCTGGATTAGAATTGGCCCTTGACCACTTTGATAACTTGAACCTCATAAAAACTAGAGAATCTTCGACAAACGTCACTCTTTGCCATTGAAGATGATATTTTCGCTTTCCCGGATTAAGGAAAATCCCTAGAGGAAGCCTCTTAAGCAGCGATTCTACAATACAGCAGTTTTTCTCCGAAAAATCCGCTGACAAAAAGGTCATCAGCACCTCAAAATTGGATCACATCATATGGCATTTCTCCGAGAAGATCCCGAGAAAAGTATGATGTAATACCCCAAGCGGAAACAGTCTCTCAAGAGACTCGTTTTCCCTGATAGAGTCGACAAATGGCGTCTCCAACAGAGAAGTTTGTACACCTCTACAACTCAGACGACTGGGTTCCCCAGCAACTCTGACATCAAAAATTTTTCTATCAAATGGCATCTCCCCAGGAAAATTCGGCGAGAAGTTTGAGGAAAACCGCTACAAATAGCGTCCCTTGTCAAGAAAGTTTATTGACAAAAGAAACCGAGACCAATTCCTTGGTAGGAAACCAGGATCGAGGGGAAGTTTATTTCAGAAACTAAGACCAGTTCCTTGGTAGGAAATCAGGATCGAGGGAAAGTTTATTTCAGAAACTGAGACCAGTTCCTTGGTAGGAAACCAGGATCGAGGGGAAGTTTATTTCAGAAACTGAGACCAGTTCCTTGGTAGGAAACCAGGATCGAGGGGAAGTTTATTTCAGAAACTAAGACCAGTTCCTTGGTAGGAAACCAGGATCGAGGGGGAGTTTTTACCTTTTCTAAGCATCATCTCTTAGCAAAAGAAGAAGGATGAGTGAACTACCATTCTTAACCACCATCAAAATTTCAGGTATTCCGATATTTAATCCTCTTGCACCCCGAATGCCAGAATACCTTCGCCATTCACACCTTCAGGTCCAAGAAGATTACATAGGGGCATCTATCACACCCCAAATTTTGACCACTAACATTTCCCATCATTGTGCAAATCATCACCACAATATGGATGAATCATTATGCCTCATCAGTCTCCCCAGAGACGGGTGAGCATTCACTACAAACAACAATTAGGGTTTCAAACCCTCTCTGAGCTTAGACAAAGGATCAATCAAGAATTGACTTGATCTTTAACTTGTCTAACCTCTCAAACATCCACAAAGGATCATGAGGACTCTCACTTCAAGGATTAAGCACAAGGCTGCTCCCTTCTAAGTGGACCAAGCCTTAGGATCGCCAGTGTCACCAAATTAGGGTTTTGGTCGACCAGGGCCTCCAGATGGAAATTTTCCTCTGGGCATAAGCCAATGCTTCAAATAATAACATAATATACTCCATGGAACCTCATGGACCCAATCATCAAGTCAATTTGGCCTCAGGGGATGCATTCACTAAAAATCAAGAATTAGGGTTTCTTGACCTAATTCACCCCTAAGTTGACTTTTGGGACAAATCATGAGTCAAGACCTCAATACATGGTTTGAGGGTCTCCAACACACTACATTGATCCATTTGCAATAATGGATTGATCCAAGAAGCTTGATCAACAAGTTTCAAATTCATCTAAGCCACAATTAGGGTTTCACGAGAAAAGTCAACTGTATCTTTGACTTTTGACCAGGACATGCTTCCAAACCCTAGGACATGATTCAATACACACTATAACACCTATTAAATCAATTCATCAAGTTTGATTTAGGTCAAGGACTTGATTTCATAGAGGATCGCACAGTTTGGAGTTCATCTGATAAAAAGTCAACTGTGCACAAAGTCAAACTTTGACTTTTTGAGATTTTCACAATTTATGGTTACCTAACTCTAAAATGATGGTAATGTGTGATTTGAATCATCATTCATCAAGAAAAATCAAGAAAAGTGGGATAACTTGTAAAAGGGGTAACCATAAAAAAACTTAGAATTTTTCTAAGTTATGGAACAAAGTGGCTAGGGTACCAACTTCCAAATATCATAACTTGAGATCCAAGCAACCATTTGGGCTGATCCAAAGATGGATTTGTAGCTCTCATGGCATACTTTAAAAGTGACAACTACACCTCATTCCAATTCCTCATGGATTTCAAGTTATGGAATGGCCAAAATCACAAAAAGTGAAAATGTCACTTTTTTCCAACACTTAGTAAAATTTTCACTAAGTCAGAATCTGCCTTCACTTTTTCCCAAATGTAGGGGCATTTTTCACTTGGATCCAAAAGGTATCAAAATAAACTATGATCACACATATGTTGTATCATATGAGAGCTTTCCAAAATGGCCAAGAACTCCACGAAAATCCACTTGAGCCATGAGATATGACCATGCCAATATGCCTTGCTCCAAACTGTCAAGGCAAGGCAGATTTGTGTATTTTTCTCAATTTGGCCATTTTGTGCAAATGACAAACAACTCTATCCATCTGAACACCTCAGGGGGAGACCAAGGAGGGACAAACACTGATCCATCAGCCTCCCAAGTCCTTGGAACTAAAAGTAGCATGCCAAACCTAGAAATCCCTAAAGAGGGGACAAGACTCCAATTTTGTTTTGGAGCATTCAATGGATGCACCAAGGTGGCATGGACTAAGCCATTTCCAACTGAATTTAGTCAAGACATATCCAAGACCAAGGGAACCAGCAGCCTGTGCCCTAACCTCTAGTCAATGGCTAGAGGAGACTTGAGATTCCAAAATGTAACCATTGGCCAAACCTCTGCTGCAGATGCCATTCACTATTGCTTGCAAAACAAACTTGCTCTACTATAAATAGAGCTCATTTGTGGTCAGTTTGAGTACACCAAAGCACTAGAACTGATGCTTTCATCAAAATCCCGTTCTCTAGCAAAAATACCTTCTTTAGCAAGGTAACTCTGAGTTTTTGAGCTAGAGAGTAATTCCATCACAGCTTATGATCCAAACACATCCAATATGTCATATCTAAGCTGTCCAAACTCTCACAAGTGACATGTAACATCAAAATCACAAAGTCCCATCTCAAAACCTCAAAATAGGGCCTTTTTGCATTTTTTAAGCCATGTCTTGATTCAGTCACTTTCTAAACCAAATAAAACCTCAAACACACTCCAAATATCATCCTTGAACTGTCCCAAATGGTTTCATACATTTGGAACACCATTTGAGAGAGTTGCTATTTTGGCCACTTTTGCTTTTGCAAGAAAGGGCCAATTTCCATTCCTGAGGTTTCCAGCTGATTCCAATCATCCTAAAAGCTTCTAAGGGATCATTTGAGAGGGTTCAAAGCATCAAAACATTTTTGGAACAAGGCACTTGACAGATTGCCCAAAAAGCTCCAAAGGAGGTAAGCATCCAAACTTGAACTCTCTGAAATATGCCTTGCTTTGAGGTTCACTGATCATGCATCTCTTATACATGTTATATGTGTTGTGTTTGAACCAATTTATCATGCAATTCATGCCTGCACCAAGAGGTAACTCAGAAAATGCACAAAGTGGCCTATTTCAAAACCACTATCGGGTTTTGAGGAGGATTTATTTTCTGGAAAAACTACCACCACCATTGGATTCCTTGTGAAATTCTAGGCCAGATACATATAAATTTTGTCTCCATCCATGGAGAAATGAGGAAGTTATGACCTTCACGTTTCTGACCTAAAACCTTGCCTTGCCTTGCCTTGGCCAGGCCTAGAATACAAGGCAAGCCTTGTAAATTTGTGGTTTTATTTCAATCAACGGATGTATCACCACCCCAGTGGTAAGGCGCGCGCCCTATACACAAGAGGTCTGGGGTTCGAATCCCCCTCGCCCCAGATCCTCTTTTTTACCACTTTTTCATATTTTTTCATATTTTATTAGTTTTCATATTATTTTTAATGATTTGAAAAATTAATAACTCCCTCAATTTTAATTATTTTTTATTAATTATTTTTGCAAAAAATCACAACAATGTTGAAATATTTTATTCCACAAAAAAATCAAATTTATATTATTTATTTGATATAATTTGTATTTTTGTGAATAAATTCATTTTAAATTGTTTTTAACATTTTAAAAGTGAATATTCATCTTGAAAATCAAAACCAAATGAGTTTTAATTCATCTTGTGATTAAACCCTCATTTTTCAAACCTTAAACAAAAATCACAAGTGGTTTATTCAAATTTATTTGGTATTTTTATCATTTTTATTGATTTTCCTTAAATGTTTACTTTTAAAGGAAAACAAAATTAGGGTTTCTTTGATTTTCACCCTTATCAAAATTTTTTAAACACTCTGTGGGCCTCTATTAGAGTGTAAGACCCATCCCTTTTGTAAATACACAGCTTTTTGGGCCTCAGTCATTGTATAAGTCCCACTGTATTTTCAAAGACAACGACGCAATCGTCGCCTTTTTTAACAAAACCAAATGGGCCTACCCTCGTGTTATAAGCCCCATGTCTTTTCTTTAAATTTCTTTGGGCCTCTAATAGAATGTAAGACCCAACCCTTGTTGTACAAAAATCTTTTTGGGCCTCAATGCATTGTATAAGTCCCACTGTGTTTTCTAAAATCTCGGCGCGATCGCCATTTTCAAACAAATAACCCTGGGCCTCTCCTTGAGTTGTAAGTCCCATATCTTGTACAAAAATAACTCTTTGGGCCTCTATTAGAGTGTAAGACCCATCCCCTTTGTAAATACACAACTTTTTGGGCCTCAGTCATTGCATAAGTCCCACTGTATTTTCAAAAACAACGGCGCGATCGTCGCCTTTTTAACAAAACCAAATGGGGCTACCCTCGTGTTATAAGCCCCATGTCTTTTCTTTAAATTTCTCTGGGCCTCTATTAGAGTGTAAGACCATCCCCTTTGTAAATACACAACTTTTTGGGCCTCAGTCATTGTATAAGTCCCACTGTATTTTCAAAAACAACGACGCGATCGTCGCCTTTTTAACAAAACCAAATGGGCTTACCGTCGTGTTATAAGCCCCATGTCTTTTCTTTAAATTTCTTTGGGCCTCTAATAGAGTGTAAGACCCAACCCTTGTTGTACAAAAACCTTTTTGGGCCTCAATGCATTGTATAAGTCCCACAGTGTTTTCTAAAACCGCGACGCGATCGTCGTTTTCAAAACATTTCATCTGGGCCTACCCTGTGTTGTAAGTCCCATTTTTCTTTTCAAAAATAACTCTTTGGGCCTCTAATAGAGTGATAGACCTAATCCCCTTTTAACCAAATCTTTGTGGGCCTTACATATTGTATAAGTCCCTCTGTACAGTTTTAAAAACAGCGGTGCGATCATCGTTAAAACTTTGGGCCTCTCCTTGAGCTGTAAGCCCCAACAATCTTTTCAAAGCACTTTCTCCTTTGATTTTGAATATAATATTGTTATCAAAGTTTTCTTTGTTGAACAACTAACAAAACAGCATGGAAGCTCTACAACCGAGTAAGTGTTTACCCGCTTTCATTTATCGCTTTCATATGTATATAACTGTATTGTGGGGTTGTTTCACTATAAGTCTTCTTTCACATCCTCTTATATGCTCGTCAAATATCAACTGTGTAATACTAGTATAGTTATTTTAGAGTTTTCCCCGGCAACTATGTCTAGAACTAGGTAAAGCTTGTTGGTCACTCTTGAATACAAACAAAACTAGATCCCTCGTAGGATTCCAGATACAGTCTTCCCTTCTCTTGGGGTTAAACAATATGGAACAAAGAGAAAGGAAGCATTCTCGGTGAACCCTTTCTCCGACTGTCACTCTTAGAAATCATCAAAGAAACTCTACTCCCCAGAGTTGATCTATTCTCTGTGAATAGCATCTCTTGAGTTTCTTCCAAATTCAAGAACTTTCCTGGCTTGGTCTATTCTCTGTGAATAGCATGTCTTGAACTTCTCTTGGTTTGGGGACCCACAGGCATCCTAAAAGCATCCCCGCCTCCTCTTGGGTGTTGTACAAGGACCGTTCGGCTTCTTAGAAGTTCTCATGCCTTCTCTTGGGCTTAATACAAGGACCCTAACGACCTCTTAAAGGTATAAGATAGCACTTAGTCATCCTTTGTTAGAGCAGTCTTTCCAGCGTCAAAAACTCCGGCCGTTGTAGGGTTGATACTCATCCCTTAATGCCCGTGCCTCCTCTTTGGCATTGTACAATAGATAAAACTCTAGACCTGGATAGTCTAAGACCCTTGAGTCTCAAAGACATTCTCAAGTTCCCTTCGAACATAGGCAGAAACCCGATATCTCTCATGAGAGTTCCCCACAATTGGACTCGCTTCGGGATCTCCCGAATCCACGGCGGTAAGATAGCCTCCTCTTGGGCTTTGTACAAATGAAGCTCCCCAATAGCGCTAACCTTTTCTGACTCTCTTGTTGAGTATAAAAGACTCTCTTGTTGAGTCAAACTTTTTTGCCTCTATCTCGGGCTTCGTACGAGATACAAAAACACTCTCTTGTTGAGTATAAAAGACTTTCTTGTTGAGTCAAACCTTTTAGCCTCCATCTCAGGCTTCGTACGAGATACTAAATCACTCTCTTGTTGAGTATAAAAGACTCTCTTGTTGAGTCAAATCCCTTTTTTTAGCCTCCGTCTTAGGCTTCGTATAAGATAGATCAAATCACTCTCTTGTTGAGTATAAAAGACTCTCTTGTTGAGTCACACCTTTTTTAGCCTCTATCTCGGGCTTCATACGAGATACAAAAACACTCTCTTGTTGAGTATAAAAGACTCTCTTGTTGAGTCAAACCTTTTTAGCCTCCGTCTTGGGCTTCGTACAAGACACATATAAAAGCACTCTGTTGTTGAGTCAGTCACTTGTTAGCACTCTCTTGTTGAGTCAACCTTTTAGCTTCTATCTCGGGCTTCGTACGAGACAGATAAAAAACACCCTTTTGTTGGGTCAATAGCCTCCTCTTAGGCTTTGTATAGAGAAATCCCCGGTTGAGTCAATCAACCTTTTAGCATCAAATTTGTGCCTTGCTCACAACATACAAACATCAACAACTCCTCTTTAGAGATGGCAAATTCTCTCTCATCCAGAACCCTTTTAGCTTCACATCTTGGATTTTGAACAAGATACAAATCACCTTTAGCTTCATGTCTTGGGCTTTGAACAAGACACCAAAACAACCTTTTTCCTCCCTTAGAATAAGAGGAACTGCGATCGCTCTGATTTCCCTGTTTCGTTAAACGGGAATACGTAGACATAAGATTAAAAATCTTAGCGAGCATACTAATCAAAAACCCAAAATCCAGTACCTCCATCAATCAACCCAAAAGCATCAAATCTAAACACATTACCAAAAACCTCGCAAGTAGTCCTGACATTCTATTTTTAGCAAAATAACCGAAGAGGGACCCGCATCTTAATAGCATCTGTAAACCAACAGTTTTGACTGTTTAACCTCAGTATGCAAATAGGGTTAATTGGAGACATCTATTTCCCTTCCTTAATCAGCTCAACAGGATAAAAAATGAATCGAACTGTAGTGCCCAAGCGATAGTGATTCAAGACCACAAAAATCGCGCTACATAACAACACAACAATCTTCGAGAACACAATTACTAGGACATTTCTTCGGGCCTTCTTTCCCGTTCTTATTTTTATTTGCCAATATACCTCGCCATTATCATCCTCTTCCTCATCTTCATCAATCTCCTCATCCTCTTCCTCATCCTCCTCCTCCTCATCATCATCCTTTTCCTCATCATCATCAAATTCATCATCCTCCTCATCAATCTCATAATCTTCTTCCTCATTTTCATCTTCTTGCATGTTGTCTACATGGTCCTCTTCAAATGCAATATCGTTGGGCATGTTATTAGTTTCAATTTCACACTCCATAATGGACATCATCAACGTAATGTCCTCAATCTGAGTTTCCCTTTTGTCATAAGGACTGCAACATATGAAGAAGTATTACAAGATAATTTTTAAGAACTTAAAATCAAAATTATGCTAAAATTATATACTTGGATCTTTGAACAACTACAAGTTTCTTTGACACCATTTTATCACTTCTCATGCAAAGCATATCTCTTATACACCCATGATATGCCTTTTATAATCTATACATATACAAAATTTTAACCATTGTAAAGGTATCCAACTTAACCATACATATGTCATTTGTCCAAAACTATTCCCTACACTTGTTATTTATACATATGTTGTCATAAATATTCAACCACTAATTCATCAACTCATTAAAGTTAAAGACAATACACTAAAGTCCATTCAACATGTGGTTTCATTCAAATAAATTGATTTGAGTACGCCCCCTTATTTTTGAAACGTGGATTATATTTCATACTAACAAAGCATGCACACTCACACACTGAAACATCGTACTTCCACATGTGCAGTATATTTTCTTATAGTAAAGTATATTAGAAAAATACTAAAGTCCATTTTTAATACCTGTAACTTACAATTTTTCAAGGCAATTTGTTTTGACTTTTACACATCAATGGAAATGCTATTTTAATTTCTCTCAGTTGCATCACTTCTTTACCAACATCATTTCTACCTCATTTTCATTTTGACTTTTAGAGGGAAACTTTAGCACCACCTCCTCTAGGAATCCTCTTTCTCATTTTTTGCATGTGTTTTTCAAATTGAAAAATAAGATGGGTCTTGCTTTGTCTTAATGGATTGTAACTCATGTAGGTATACTTTTTAGTTCTAAAACAACCATGGATACGACGAACAATCATGCAGCTGCTGCTAGGAAGAAATGAAAATTAGCAATGCTAAACAAGAAACAACAATCAAATTTAAATGTTAAAGAAAATGTCCCTCCCACTGGACAGTCGAGCCTACATTTATATCAAACACAATCAATATCAGATGAAACCCCTCTTCATGATTCAACTGCTATTGTTAATAATACTCAACCTTCAAAACTTCAATGTAGGAAGAAAACTAACTCATTTTCTAGACCTGTTGGAGTTAAGCTTTTACACCAGTTTCAGGCTACAACTTCTGAGTTACCTATATACCATAATACACCACCTCAAACTACTACGGATGAACAAGTTCATCCTACCAGCTCCTTAATCAATAACACCATTTCACAACATGCTAATGACCACTCCCCACACTTCACACTGCAGGCACATGAATTGGATTCCAATTCACGTAATTTGTCAAGTTACATAGATAGTGCTGATGATTATATGGTGGTGACCACCTTCAAGTTTAGTCATTTTAAATATGTTTCTGTTTAAGATGTTTTCATCCATATATCAAAGAAAATAATTTATCAATATTGCACTGTTATGTCTTGGCTTGATATATTTAACATGTAATATTACAACAAAATTCTTTGATATTGGTGATCCGGTTTGGGAGTGTCAATATTGTTTTGCTTGCATGTGGTATGGTGAGCGAATGACTAAATCAAGGAATACAACATCCTCCAAATTTAAACGCTGTTGTCACGGAGGGAAGGTCAAACTACCAATGATTGATGACCCCCTCCCCCCAATCATACTTCAAAATCTCTTATTTGACAGTACAACTGTCGATGGCAAAAATTATCAATCAAACACAAGGACCGATAATGCAATGTTCTCTTTTACTTCACTTGGTATGAAATTTGATACCAAGTTCACCAAGGGAGGTGGGCCCCTAACTATAAGACTTCATGGGCAGGCCTACCATAGAATTGGGACACTACTGCCAGAGATCGGTCAGCCACCAAAATATGTACAATTGTATATTTTCGACAAGGACAATGAAATAGATAACCGCGTAGAATGTTTTAGGTGAATATTGTAACTATAACTTTTATATATCATTAAAGTTTTTAGACATTTGTAATTGAATACTTCGAAATTGTTTTTTTATATTACAGGGACAACAAACATATTGACAGGACCCTAGTAACTAATCTAAGAAAAATGTTGGATCATAATAAAGTTCATGCCAAAGCTTTTAGAATGGCACGTGATATGCTGAAACATCAAAATATCAAAGTTTTAAAATTGAGACTCATCTTTGACCGTCAAACGGATGGTAGAGTTTACAACAAGCCTACAATTTCAGAAGTTGTTGCCCTTATAGTTGGTGATATTTACTCTGGAACAAAGCGAGATATCATCATTCAAGAGCTTGGTGGCAATTTGCAAAGAATTGATGAGTTTCATTCTAGCTACCTTGCATTTCAATATCCGTTGTTATTCCCATATGGGGAGGATAGGTACATGGATAATATTCTACATGCTTACTAAGGTGAAGTTGAGGTCACTAAAAGAAACAGTCAAATAATAGAATCGAGACACTGCTGCCAGAGATCGGCTAGCTACCAAAATATGCACAATTTTATATTTTCGACACGGACAATGAAATAGATAACTGCATGGAATGTTTTATGTGAATACTATAACTATAACTTTTATACATCATTAAAGTTTTTAGACATTTGTAATTGAATACTTCGGAATTCTTTTTTATATTACAGGGACAACAAACATATTGACAGGACCATAGTAACCAATCTAAGAAAAATGTTGGATCATAATAATGTTCATGCCAAAGCTTTTAGAATGGCACGTGATATGCTAAAACATTAAAACATCAAAGTTTTAAAACTGAGACTCACCTTTGACCGTCAAATGGGTGGTAGAGTTTACAGCAATCCTACAATTTCAGAAGTTGTTGCCCTCATAGTTGGTGATATTGACTCTGGTACAAAGCAAGATATCATCATTTAAGAGCGTGGTGGCAATTTGCAAAGAATTTATGAGTTTCATCCTAGTTGCCTTGCACTCCAATATCCGTTGCTATTCTCATATGGGGAGGATGGGTACAGGGATAATATTCTACATGCTTACCAAGGTGAAGTTGAGGTCACTAAAAGAAACAGTCAAACAATAATAGAATGGCTTTCATTTAGATTGCAACAAAGAAAAAGTGAAGCTAAAATAATTCTTTCATCACAAAGGCTATTTCATCAATTTTTGGTTGATGGACACACAATGATGGAAACCGAGAGACTTAATTGGCTAAAGAAAAATCAATCTAAATTGAGGGTTGGGGAATATCACAAACTTAAAGAAAATGAGAGTAACCCAAATCAAAACACAAATGTCAAAAATGGAAAAAGATTTGTGCTGCCTTCATCATTTGTTGGGAGAAAAAGATATATGGATCAATTGTATTTCGATGGCATGGCTATCTCAAGTACAGTTGGGTTCCCTGATTTGTTTTTGACATTCACGTGTAATCCTAATTGGCCTGAAATCACAAGAGAGTGTGCAAAATACAATTTAAAGCCTCATGATCGTCCTGATATTATATCAAGTGTGTTCAAAATTAAATTTGATAAACGGATGGTTGATATCACACGCAAACATATGCTTGGATGGGTGTTAGCATGTAAGTTTTTATATAATTTGCTTCAATTTTACAAATTCATTTGTTTGCATTCTTACAATATATCCTTTCACATGTTCTATTTAAATAAATTTCTATCCATTTTGTGATGTTGCAACAATGCCAATACAATCAGTTATTATAACAGAATTAATACCGCAATTGTTGCATTATTATAAAGTTTCTAACTTTTATATGGCAATACCAATTTATTACTTGGCAGTACTAACATTATTATACCCATGATAAACATTTATACTGTTTTTATCACTAATGCATGTGGACATCATTAATGCGTTCTTTTACAACCCTATTAAATAATGTGCACCATCACATGATACATGCATCATCAACCTATATATAAGTCTTTGTAACACTATGATTTTATCATTAAACATGTGTTAATAATGGAACAAACCAACTGACATGATGTTTGGACAGAACCATGTTTTGATGAATGACACTTTTAAACATGTTTTAATATTAATGGCTGACTACTAATAATGAAATTGATTTTACCTTTGGATGCCTTGATATGTGTGCTATTATGTAGGAATTAGGTTGGATTATCAAAGAACAAGGCACAATTGAATGAACAAAGAAGCCAAAGAATTTATGGAGAATCCAGCAAGTTCAAAGTGCGAGCAAGTAGCGAAGCGCAGGCGAGCTTGCAGTGCAAGCTCAAGGCGAGGTCAAAGTGAGCTGGAACATTTGGATGGCAGTAGCTAAACTCCTTGTTAATGGCAGTGCGAGGCTTGAGCGAAGAAGTTCGCAGTGCGAATAAGAGCTTCGTAGTGCGAAATCAAGGAAACCTCAGGGGCGATTTAACTGTTCAGAGGCACTTCATGTGCCTATAAGTGAATTTCGCAGTGTGAACAGGGAGCTCACAGTGCGAGTAGGACAAATTCTGTTTAGATATTTTTTTACTATTTATCACTTTTTGGGGATCATAGCCCCATAACGTCATTTTTTTAGAGATAGTAACATTGGCATGGGAGAAAAAACCCTAAGCTCATCATTTCTTCATCAAGTAGTGATATTTTACAAGGAGAAGCTAGATTCGCATCCTAGATCGATTCTATATCTTGGATGCTCATTCATCTTCTTTCTTTTCTTGTGAATCAAGCTACCATGACCATGGGTAGCTAAATCATTTGTATCAAAGGTAGATGTAGTCTATCTTAGCTTGTATGTATTTCTTTTGATCTATTTGTATGTGAACAAGTGGATGATTAATATATGTTGAATGTTTTGGTTCTTAAAGATCTATTTATGATTTGTATCACTCTATACATAGATTTTCCAAACCTTGATCTAAAATATTCAACTATCAACAAACAAACTCTAGACATAGATTTGTGAGTTGATATTTGCTTTGTGTTGATCTTAAAGATTATTGTATTTGTTGCTAGCATGAGACATCATCTAATGACGGAGACAATAATACTAACGACATCTCTCTAGACATAGACAGTATTGAGAGGATACGTGATTATATTAATCAGAAATGAATTCACATGCTTAATTAATCGAATATATACAAGTTAGGTTGATGAAATCTATCTTTGATATGTCTTGTTAAAAAACATCTTTTAGAATTTAATCTTTGCTACAAAAATTGTGACAAACTTATGATTCAAAAGAAACAAACTTTGAAAACCCTACTTAAAACATCATAAACTGCAGAACGGCAAGCGATATCACTACAATCCTTGTGGAGACGATTTTCAAAACCCCCCTGTAGTACATTGTTTGAACACGTATGTTACATTTTTTGGTTATGATGTGTTTTTGCCTTGATGTTGTTTTTTTTTCTTTAGACTATTCTCCCTTTTTGTTTGTGTGGGTTAATGAATGTAAGAAGAAATGGTCACTACTACGAAAACCCCATTTAACGACGCCAGGTTTACCACGGTTTCGTATCCCACCGTTGTATAAGCACTAAAAATTTATAACGCCATGTTTAACGACGGTTGTATTACATAACCGTTGTAATACAAGCTGTGTAACAAGCTTCGATTCCCAGCTACTATATTTTTTTTTCCATATTTTTACATTTTAACACGCTTGTATTAGAAGATCGTTCTAATACATGTATCACGCTTCGATTCACAGCAGTGTATTTTTTGTCATATTTTTAGATTTTAAACATGTATTAATTTTTTAAACATGTCTAACGCCATGTAATGTATGATGTATATTCCCAGCAATGTATTCTTTAGTATTTTAAGTGCAATAGAGTATATATATAACTTAAAAAATAAAACTGTAAGAGATGAACGTATATAGAGATAATTTTTTTTTAATATTCCATTGAGAGTACATTGATAAACATATTACATATCAAGATCATTGTCAGCGCCCATAGCATAAAATGCATCTTCATAATCTAGACATCTCTCCTCACTCCCCTCATCGGAATCATAATATGCAGGCCTCCTTTTCTTCTTTATCTTCTTCTTCTTCGGCTTCTTCTTCTTCTTCTTATCCTTCCTTACCCTTAAGGCATCCCTGAAGTTGGCAGTTGCTGGTTGGACGACCTCCTGGATTGGCGCCTGACGTTCCTCATTGAGGTTTCTAGGATTCTCATTTGTTGAACTCATTGTTACGAAGAATATATTATTTTGATATGTAAAATTGTCTATTTATAGATGAGGTTAAAGATGAAAAAACTGATAGTTTAATGCTTGTAATGATGATAACTTGTAAACCGTTCATATTCTGGAACGATATTTTCTTGTAAACCGTTCATATGTTGGGAAGTGCAATGGTTAATAATATTACGACGGTTATAAGTGATGAACGTAGCGATATCACTTATAATCCAGGCGTAATTTTAGGAAAATGTTGTTGCCTAGTGTCGAACCTTGTACCACGTATAAGGGGTATCGCTACGGTTATTATAACTAACCGTTGTGATATTATTAAATTGATATATAATCTATCATAACGTTTATTTAAGAAAACCGTTGTGAAAAATTTACCTATATAAGGGAATTAACTTTTCCTTTTTGACAGTCGCGTCGTTTCCTTCACAGCGAAACCCTAGCACCCAAACTTCATCTTTTTTTAGAATCTGCGAGAAGAAATACAAGAAGTATGAAGCTTTTGATTTAAGCTTCTTCCTCTTTGTAGTTCTTCTTGCAGAATCTAAAACTAGATGAACATGGTGATGATGCTGGCGGTAGCAAGCGTAATGTACATATTGTTTATGGAAAATAAGGTAGTCTTCCACTTCAATTTTTTTATTAAATAGTACTCATTATCTCGTTTGCTTCATGATGTTTTTGTTGATTGTTCTCTTTTTGCGCAGATTCGACTTCAATGCTTCACAAGCAAGGTGAACTTCATTGTTATGGTACAGTCCCACTTCTTAGCGTTTTCTTTCAACTTTTGCTTGTTTTGTTTTGAATACTAACTAATTTTCTTCATTGCTTCCCACTTCTTAGGGTTTGTTTCTAATTTTTCTTGTTTTGTTTTGAATAATAACTCATTTTCTTGATTGCTTTCCCACTTCTTAGGTTTGTTTCACATGGTGATGATGATCGTGGTACATATATATATGAATTCATTCTAATAAGGTACATATATATGAATTCATTCTGATATTGTACATATGAAATTTAGTTTATTATTCTGATATTGTACATATGAAATTTAGTTTATTATTCTGATATTGTACATATGAAATTTAGTTTATTATTCTGATATTGTACATATGAAATTTAGTTTATTATATACTATGTATATTGTTTGTTTTACTATCCTTTTAATGAAAATGCAATCTGTTAAATTGGTATCGAAACTTATAATCTGAAAATTAAGATGTATTTGAAAACCAACCATTATCATGTCAATGTTTTTCGAATTGCATCCATTTCATTCAGCACATTGAATGTTCCTTAACGCATAATATACGATTCAACGGTCTGATTCCTTCTACACATCGATATCTTTTATATTATATAGTTTACCTATTCATCGCCAAAAATCATCGTGGTTTTTATGATCATGATTGTTATGATGATAAAATCGCGATGATTTTGGGCGATGGAGAGGTAAACTATATAATTAAAAATATCGATGAGTAGAGTGAATCAGACCATTGAATCGTATATTATGTGTTAAGGAACATAAAATGTGCGGAATGAAATGGATGCAATTCGAAAAACAGTGGTGTGTTTAAGTTGGTTTTCAAGAATATTTTAATTTTCAGATTATATATTTCCTTACCAATTTAATGGTTGTAATTCTTTAACTAGGTGTATGGTAAAACAAGCAATATACATTTGTATATAATAAACTAAGGGTACATGTAACAACGGTTGAAACTAATATCCGTTGTGATTGATAATATATTTCACAACGGTTGAAACTAATATCCGTTGTGATTAATAATATATTTCACAACGGTTGATACAACTAACTGTTGCAATATATAGCGCGTTTTCTAGAATACAGCAACGCTTTCCAGACCGTTGTAGAAACATCGAAGATACAACAACAATCTACATAACAACGCCTTCGCCTGCGTCATTATATGTCATTCCCAACCGTTGTTAAATGGGTTTTTCGTAGTAGTGGGTGGTGGTTATGGTGGTTTCATGGAGAAGGATGTTATGTTATGGTATGAAGATACACTGAGGGTTGTGTTGTTTTTCATATATGGTGAGGGGAGATTACTAAAATATTGTAGTTTTTTTAATAAAAAATAACAAAATTGTAAGGGACTTAACCCCTCACATATGCCTGACACACTACTACACCACTAGCATGCGCTTACGCCTGTGTGTCTGCAAATGAAAAAGGGGGTCAGGTTTTTCTATGGGCATCCCCATGCAAGGGAGCAAGTTTTGCAAGGGGTAACCCCTAAAAAATTAGCAATGTGGCAGACCCCTCGCAAATGATTTACGATGACCTGTATTGTGAGGTAAATAGGCCCCTCGCAAATATTAGTTTTGTGAGGGGGTTTTACCACTTATGAGGGGTTTAACCCCTGACAAATACCATTTTTTCTTTTTATTTTTACGACTGTTATATGAACCAGCGTTCAACTTTTAACAGTACATGCTAATACTTATTTTGTGTTGCAACGGTTATAAAAACAATCATATTTAAATATATAATAAATCTTTGTGGAAAGGCTAATAATTTCCAACAGTCTAGTGGCAATACTAGAATGTTTTTATCCATTGCATGCAGGTTTGATTCCTACGTTTGACATTTTTGTGAAATAACATCGAAAAAATACAAGTTTTGAATGTTACAAGATTTGAACTTGACACCTCAAGCTCCAAAAACTTTACAAGTTACCACTGAGTCAACTAACTATAGTGATACATCTCCGGAACATATTCTATATAAATAATCTTAATTAAATATTTATAATAAAATTAAACATGATTTTTATAGGTTTAATCTAAAATTTTCAATTCCACCTCAAAATATCAGTTTTCTCGCGATCTCCCTCTTTTTCTAAATGGTGTATTCCTTTCCCTCATACATTCATGTCCACTTGTACACTCGTCTTAATAAACATAAAAGGGTGAATTTTGAAAATATTGTACCATATAAAATAAATGAAAAGAACACACAAATCATCAAATAAACATCGTATTACATCAAATCACATTTAGCATAGACCCTCAACTTCAAACATCTTCAAGATTCATAGTGTTAAGGTAAGAGAACTCTCATATAAAGGAACCTTTAATACAAAACACTCGATATAAATCATGACACTAATCAAGTTCAATTACAACTCAAACAATGATATGCATGCTCTTAGACTCTAACCCCCTTCTCTTTCTTTGGTATCATTCTACTTTGCAGAGTTTTGTACTTCTCTATATGACACTACATTATATGTGTAGTACTTGTCTCTATGATACTGCACTACACTCATAACACAAATACAAATGTACTTCTCTCAGTATATATTGCACGGGTGTAATACTTCTCTCAAGTGATAATGTATTACAACATATGATTCAATTTCGGGTGTGATTCTATCAAGCGATACTGCACCATGTGGTCACTTCTCTCTAGCGATACTATGCCATATCAGGCATGACGCTTCTATCTATTTGATACTGCACAATACCATCCATAGAAGTCGGTTACTTCTATAACACCGATTAGACTTTGCATGATCCTACATATATGTTGACAAAATAACCTCCACGTCAAAACTCCTAACATTTAGAACATCCCCCCTTTGGCATAGGTTACTCCTTAGGAGTATCGTCTTCAGCGGGGGT
This sequence comes from Lathyrus tuberosus, assembly GCA_022829125.1. NCBI lineage: Eukaryota > Viridiplantae > Streptophyta > Magnoliopsida > Fabales > Fabaceae > Lathyrus > Lathyrus tuberosus. The sequence goes on from JALAZF010000233.1 coordinate 3,835,109, forward strand.
CAGAACCTGCAATATCTCATAACCTAACGACAATATCAAAGATATTTACATAGGAATCTCATCATATCAAATTCATCATTCTTAGTCATCATTATGCACTTTATATTACCAAACAATAGTTAGTCTAGTGGTGATTGACGTTGGACTTGGTAGGGAGGACTATGGTTTGATCCCCTGCAACTGTGATTGGGAGGGGGCTATAACCACTTGATTTCAAAACTAACCCCAAACCGAATTAGTCGGTCTAGTGGGTTGGATAAAGGTGGTGAAACCAAAAGAAAATGCACTTTGTATTTTCACACCACACTTAACACACACGCACACGCGCGCGCACGCACCCCCCCCCCCCCCCCCCCCCACCTACACACACACACACACACACCAGCTCATTTGTCACATATAATCAATTTTTTTCAACACACAAAATATTCAAATAAAGCCAGTCTTAGACACTAAACATTACTAGTATATCACAACCAACAATTATCACACCAGCTCATTTGTCACATATAATAAACTCACAGTCAATTATCATATAATAATGATAATAACAATAATTTACACACGAATTAAATAAAACAAAATTCCCACAGTAACATCAATTACCACACACTCAAAATAAATAAAATAAATCAAGAGCTCCATAATATTTTTTATTCATATTTTATCTCTAAATCTCATATTTTTCACATTATTTTAAATATTTTACTATGTCTACCGTCCTACGTAACAAGTGAAGGCACTGCAGATTTTAGAAATTTTTTGGTAAAATAAGATGTAGAATGCAATGGTCCAACATGAAGAAGTCTGGTGAAAGAAGACATGTTGGACAAGATGTCCCAACACGATGTTAGGACATCGTGTCTGTTACTAACAGCAGGATACTTGCAGATATGTTCCAAGAGTAAAGGCGTGGATCAAGGAATCATCCAACAGAAGATTTGAAGCCCAAAGAAGCAAAAGGCTATAAAAGAAGACCTAGTCCTAGGGCAGAAAAGGGAGAGAGAACGACATAGACTTAGGAATCCCATTTTGTAAAGTAGGGTTTAGGGTTTTGAGAGTCGTAGGTTTCTCTTGTAAGTCTCCCTCTGTATCGATTTGATACATTGTGGAAGACATAGATACTTGTACAGATTCAAAAACCCGTAGGTAATGAATCGTGTATTGTTCTTGAATGAAGCTTTTAAGCAAATCCAAGTTAACTTGTTAGTCAAGAATGCTTGACTGAAATTTGTATTGAAAGGGGTGTCTTTCAAGTAGGATGATACAGATATTGTGACTATAAATGTTAGATAATCACAAGTTGTGATTTAGGGAGTGAGATGGGTTTCTCTTATCTAGGATGGAGTTCTTAGATAAAGATTTCATTGGGTAGTGATAGGTAAACCAGAGGTCGTTTATTGTAAACCAGCAGTTGTTTACATAAAACTATACTAGTGATAGTGGATTCTTCTTCTTGGCTTGGTATGCCCCCAGATGTAGGTGATTTGCACCGAACTGGGTTATCATATTCTGTGTTGTTTATCATTCTACAATTTACAGTTCAGTTTTGATTAACATGTTGTAACAGATGTCGAAACATCTGTCTTGCTGCTGTTATTGATATTTTGAATATTAGTTTGTTGTTCTGTTCTTGTTTTAAAGTTGTGCAAAGAACAATGTCTTGACATGTGTTCGGACATCTGCTATCTGCTATGCCAGAATTTTAATTGGTATTAGAGCAGACATCCTGTCTGTGTCTGGATGAGATCTTGGGAGATACTTTCCGGCGCTTTAAACAAGGAGGAGTTTTTGGAGATCAGATCATTCACTCGGACATACTCAAGGGTATTAATGGATGGGATGGATGATCTGGATCGAAGGTAACGACTACTGTTGGTCGTTCAAGTTTTCTGAGGAGTTTCTATAGCAACTGCAGGAGGAGTGGCTAGTTGATCGCGACTTTTTGAGTCTAACGGTTACTAACTGCAAGCGCACAGCCTATCGCGTAGTAATAAAGATATCGATCCCACAGGGACTTAATAAGCAACCTAGTGCTATGGTTTGCTGCTGTGTTTAGCTAAGGCGAAGATGTTCTAGTTTTAAGTTCAAAAAGGGAAACTAAAGGGAATCTATTTTTTTTAGAATAAACTATTTGATATTAGGATATTGGTACATAACTTAGTATACCATCGTGGATTCTATAAAACCTAAGCGTATAAAAATAAGTCACATTATATTTCTGTAGAAAATATTAGTTTAAAAGCCCTCACCTCACACTCTCGTGGTTATTGCTTCGGACTATACTCCTAAATCATAACGTCTGCTCTCGCTAGCCCATCAGAGTTTAAAAATACTTTTTGAAAACTTATACAGTCTAATTAACTTTAAAGCGCTCTCATTGTTTTTAAAACCAATGCCCGATTTCAGCTATCCAGTTAAAATCTCACACTCTCGTGGTCTTAATCCTAACCTTTGCTACCTTTTTACTCTCGTAATAAAAGTCCAGTTTTAATTAAGAAATCGCGGCCAGAAATTAAGTTGTTTATGGTTTTAGCTTGGAATTATCGAATCCATTCTGGTTACTTCATTACATACCGATAAATCGGATTTAGCTAGATATATTACTTAAAACAAACATGCATAAATATAAATTACAAAACAGTAAATTAAACATGGCAATGAGAAAACGATAATGCTATTATTAAGATAATGAATAAAAACCTGATAAATATGCAATAAGTTGGTTCTCGCAATTCCTCCACAAGTCAGTAGGCTTTTGCTCGATCGTATCGGAATAACGAATGATGAAGGCAAGATTGAAAATAAATCCTAACTATGGTGCAATAGCTCCTCAATGTGAGAAACTATCACTATTTCAAGTAATGGTAAACAAGGAATGGGAAACGGGAAATAAACAAGGAATGTAAGGAAAGTAAAAATTCGGAAATAAATTCTGCAGCAATTCGGGGTGAAATTCTCTCCATCTTTGGCTTTCCAATCCATGTTGTATTTATAGCTCCACCGTTGCCTTAACGTTAGAGAAATAGTAGGAGAATAACCCTTGGTGGTTGAGAAGTCTAAGGGAGACTGGCTCACATGCAGTTGAAGTTGAGGGAGAGAATCTAGGAGAAACTGCTCAACGTGCGTGTGCATTGGGCTTCTTTTTCCACATCTGTGTTCTGAACATAATAACCATCTTTGAGCGTGTGACGGTCGTGATGAGTGCATGACGGTCGTGGCAAGCTTTGGGAGCGTGACGGTCGTGGTAGGTGTGTGACAGCCGGTCACACATACCACTTTCCATTTTCTGCTCTTTTTCTTATTAATTCTTCCTGTTTTCTTCTCATTTCTTCATGTTTTCTCTACTTTGCTCCTTTCAGCTTGGACAATGAAATACCTGCGAAAACACTAGAATACTCGCGGAATAATCGGAACTTGGGCTGAAATAACGTAATTATTAGTCGTAAATCAAGGCAAATATGTAATACATTTTCGTGTTATCACTAGTTCTCCTGTATGGTGTCTTATAAGATGTTCAAACATTTTATTAGGTCATGTTGAAGATGTTCCTTGGTGGTTCCACTGCATATGTTTCTAATGGAAGAACTCTGGTATTTATGGGTTTCTGGAGTTATGATAGGAGAAAGATGGTGGAAGATCTCAATTGTCGGCTTCTTCTCTTGAAGATGTCGGCATCTATTCATTCCAAAGTCGAGAGGAATGGAATAGAGAGAGTTGTTGGTTGATGTCTGTAATGGTGACTTGGTACTTGGAAGTTTGGTTCCGTCTTGTATCTTGAAGTCAGTTTGAAGATAAGGTGAGTTGAGATTGAGTTTATCAAGTTCATGCTCTAGGAAATTGGTAAATTATTTTTTGGATAAGTTGTCAAAGATACTTGAGATTTCTCTCAAGTCCACTCATAAAGGCATCTCAGTCGTGCATCTAGAGACTTCTAGTTACTCTTCTGACTAGAGGGTGTTTCTGTGAAACATAAATAGAATTGATATCTCGATACTTTTGACTAGAGGGTGTTTCTGACTAGTGGCAGCCTTGATATCTTGACACTTTGTTTGTCAAGGAAGATATTTGCAAAAATTGAATACTTGATAAGTGTTCATGAAGTGATCTGTTGGAGTATATCTTCAACAGTATGATAGGGTTACGGAACAAGGATTTACGATCAAATGCTATTTGTGGAATTTACAAATATTTAATTGATTATTCTTGTAATTGGAGTACAAGATCATTGATGACAAGTGGTACATCAGGAAGTACAACATCTCAGGTTGCATCTGCTCAAGGATCTGAGAATGGGTACAGTCAAGATAAGGAACTGATGTTCTATCAGATGTTGAAACATCTTGACAGTGGAGTATGTGCAGAAGCTTATTGATTCAAGGAGTGAATCTCTGGAGCAAAGTAGTTGTAGCTGATGATATTGGTACCATACACGTGCGTGGTAGACTCAGTCTTTATTACAAGGCACGTATTCAGACTAGGAAGTTTCGTGGTAGGAAGCTTGACTAGAATGTAGTGTTGTGGGAAGTGAAGATGAAGACAATTCTCTTGGTTCAGTTTATTTCTAACCTAGGAGTATTGGAGTTCAGCAGGTGTATTCTAGTTTTTACTAGAAACATATGATCTTATCTGGAAAGTTTCTTGGCAAGAGACTTGTCTAGAATATGGTGCTGGTGATAATACTGCTTGGATCAGTTTATTTCTGATCTAGGTGCGTAAGAGCATGTGATCTTGCTCATCTTGGAGGTCAAGGATAAGTGGTAGTTATCTTTGACTTTCTGCAGAAGTCTCTACTTAAGGAAGGTGGGATTCCTTTTGTAAAGATCTTGTGTAACTAATCTTTTATGAAGAATCAAGCTTTGGCAGGTGTGGTTTCTCTGAAGGTGAGGGGTTGTTGTAGTACAGTAAAGAAGGATGGATGATGTCTACTCTAACTTGATATCATTGATCAAGTCTATGAGAACATGGAACTCTTGTTCTGTTATAGGGAGGTGGTTCTTCTAAGTGGCAGAATAAAGGACTGAATTCTTCAGCTGGATGTCTGATCAGATGTTATGACATCAAGCAGAAACTTCAGGGTCTTAGTTGATGTTGTGGCGCATCATCGTAAGATAAGTTGATCTTCTCAGAAATAAATGGAATTAATGCTTCAAAAAGGTCTATCTCATGCAGTTTGCGAGAGCTGCAAGAAGGAGTAGATGTTACATGTCTGAATCTTGGTGTATCTAAGATGGCTTGATATAGAGTAAGTGGATTATGTAACTTGAAGATTAGGTTTCATTGGTGGATTAGAAGATTTTCTGGAACTCTGAAGAAAGCTGAGATTAATCAAACAGTGGCATCTGGTTGATTTCTATAAGTGCATTCAAGCATGGTGCTTGGATCTAATTACTCTTGTGCAGAAGGGTAGTTGGTTAAAAATCAAAGAAGGTTCTTTATCTATTGATATCTTGGAGCTTGTGGTAGAATCCCTAAGTTACTTATGGAAGATTACTTTATTTTGGGAGTTGAATGAGAGTTTATTTCTCTCTTTGGTTATCTGGAGCTCTTATTAATCAAGCTGGTGGCGCAGTGTTGTCTGAAGATATTCAGGTGGATTACTATGCTGATAGTAAGTCTAGTGGTAATTGTATCAAGAACCATAGTGTATGGTGTCTGTGATATGATCAGGATGTCCTAACTGATGTTAGAACATCATGGTTTCTGAACTTAGAGTTCAGATTGTGGAAGCTGATATTCACCAGTTGAATCAGAAGTGTTCTATCTTATCATATGGGAGAATGATAAATTGAAGATTGTCATGGATCATGGGGTGTTTATCTGGAAGACTGACTCTTGTTGAGGTCAGAATGCTTGTGGATAGGTGGTTTCTTCTGCTACAAGTCATGCTAGAGAGAAGTGGATCAGTTTGGTGCTTGTGAAGGAAGTAAGTTGAGGATCTTTGGGGCATGTGTTTAATGTCCTTCAAGTGTGAAGAATATCTTGGCGAGCTAGCAAACTAAGGGGCTCTGTATGTCTCTTTGAGGAATGTGTAGTATTCTAGATTCAATTGGATTGTATCTCAAGGGACAAGGATATCTATGGCTGTAAAATTCAAAGTGGATTTGTACAGGGTATGGATAGTTTCTGGATGAGAGGGATCAATGGTGATTTTGGTCTCAATCCAAGAGTTTGTTGGTTGTGTTTCAAGGATGTGGTCCTGGTACTTTCTCACTATATGATCATGAAGCTGTCATGGGATATCATGTGGTGACTTTGGGGTGTTTCTTGTTGAAGAAGCATCTTTTATGAAAGATAGGGGGAGAACTTCTGTCTGTTGAATGTACTAGTGTGGTACATGGATTGCTTGAGGATTAGGCATTAGGTGAATGCGTTCAGCAGGTGTGTTGAACAGAGGGTGCGCTCTTGAAGACGTGAAGATGCGTCTTATGTTTTCCATTCATTTAAGGTGTTCTTCTTGCAAAGGAGCATTGTGTATCTACGACAGGGGGAGTTAGACATCGGTTTTGGATATGTTGCAGTAGTGCAGTTAGTTATCAAGATTGTTTGTGGTTTCAAGCAGTTTGTGATAGAATGCCTCAGGTGAGGATGATATGTCAGACGAGATGTCGTGACATTGCTCTACTGGTATAAGTTCTAGGTTGACTTATCGGGTTATTATGATTATGTCATTGGGTGTCAATGGATTGAATCAGAGTGATACAAGTATCTTGAGAGTCTTTGCTGCTATCTGAGAGATGTTTGAATAAATTTCTTAACATCTTGGTCAGTTATTCTTGGTCTTCTAGTTGAAATGATTATTCTCGGGGCCTGTTAAAAGGGACAATGACCATGCTTCAGATGGACTAAACAAGTCTGACAAAGTGTCAAGACATTATTTAGAACATGTGGACATGTCCTAATTGGCTGTTTTGGACGGTGGAGAGAATGTGTGTTAAGAATGTGTCTTGATGCAAGTGCATTCTTTGGATGGTTCCTCGTAAAGTTGAAACAGTCAAACTCTAGTTGGACTGTGCACAGTCATTTATGTTGAATTTACCTACCGAATTTTATTTCTCCGTTTGAATTGGTCAGCGGTAACTTCTATGGACCGTAATTTTCAAAGAAAAAACTGGTTGGGTATTTAAAGGAGGAGTCTGCTTCTGGGTTTCCAAGTTTTTATTCTGGGTGGTTTCATCATGGCTTTTGTCCGGGTCTGGGTAAGTACCATGTGGGCATGGAATTGTGTTGGTTACTTTTGCCAATTTTTGGCTAAAAATGGGGAGAAGGGGTGTGTATTCATCTCGGTTCTGTGTTGGTTCTTACAACACATAACTGGTGAGGAGTTCATTCTTGCAGGTTCTATTTTACAAGGATGTTGGATGGGATGTTCTAACATCCTTGAGTCTTTCCCTTGAGCCTTGTGATATGAGTTATGAAGCAGGTTGTGTCTTGTGACCTGAGTTACATTCTCAATAGACTCTATGTTAGTTATGATACATTTGTTTCTTCTTAAGCTCTTTCTGGATCTTCTTATGGATTCTCTTATGCCCCTTAAGAGGAAGATTTATCTCTCCGTGGCAAGTATAGTTTTGAGGGGGAGCGTGTTGTATACTCTTCCTCGTGTACACCAATAGACAGCTCGGAAGTGTTCCAATCATATCCACCAAATACCGACTTTCTTTTTCTACCGAAGGATTTTTAACAAAAAATTTGTCAAAAGGGGGAGATTGAAGGCTCTGTAGATTTGAGCAAATTTTGGGTAAAACCAGATGTCAAATGCAATGGTCCAACATGAAGAAGTCTGGTGAAAGAAGACATGTTGGACAAGATGTCCCAACACGATGTTAGGACATCGTGTCTGTTACTAACAGCAGGATACTTGCAGATATGTTCCAAGACTAAAGGCATGGATCAAGGAATCATCCAACAGAAGATTTGAAGCCCAAAGAAGCAAAAGGCTATAAAAGAAGACCTAGTCCTAGGGCCGAAAATGGAGAGAGAACGAAATAGACTTAGGAATCCTATTTTCTAAAGTAGGGTTTAGGGTTTTGAGAGTCGTAGGTTTCTCTTGTAAGTCTCCCTCTGTATCGATTTGATACATTGTGGAAGACATAGGTACTTGTACAGATTCAGAAACCCGTAGGTAATGAATCGTGTATTGTTCTTGGATGAAGCTTTTAAGCAAATCCAAGTTAACTTGTTAGTTGATACTCTGCAAGTGCACGGATTTATCGAAGTAATATAAAAGATTGTCGAACCCACAGAGACCAATGTCAACCTACTGTAATCTATCGTTGCTTTGTAAAGCTAAGGCTATGATTAAAATGGTAGGAACGAAAATATAAATGCTAATTACTAAAGGTTCGAAAGTGATACTAAAACGAGGCCGAAATATGATTTCCACGCGCCTAAAGGACTTATAGAATACGGGTACTGATTATGACTATACTACCATTGCGTAGGAAATGCCAACTTAAAGACTCCGTCTCACACTCTTGCGCTATTGACAAAAGCCACGTCTAATGACCCCAAGATTTTGCTCTCGCTCACTCGGTAATTAAAAGACGCATTTTGAAAACCAACAAAGCCTAAACGAAGCCTAAAGCGATCTCGATGTGTTTAGGATTAATGCTCAGTGTCTACTATCGGGTGGTACCTCAAACTCCCGCTCTATCGGACACACCTTAATGCATTTCTCACTCTCGTGACCAAACACTATTAAGAAACCCCTCGCTCTCACGACAAAGTCACCTAAATTATACTTAGACACTAAAACCAGAATATCGAGCAGTCGTATTTTCATACCGATGGTTCCTACAGAGTCCCGTCGGAACGACGGTCCTCATACGACGGTCTCTAATTATAATTAATCGGACATAATTAAATCAGATCTCAACATGTTAAAGCATTCAAATTCTAGAACTATCATGTTAAAAAAAATTCAAATATAATCTATACTATAATGCAGTAAATAAAGAACCTATAAAAATGCGGTAAATGGAACTGAACTCGAATACGAAAATGGCGGCAAGATTTGTATTGATTCTTCAGTAATACAACAGTACAAGGAAATAGAAAATACAAAGTTGCAGTAATTCCTCAGTGTGAGTGATTGCTGCTTTGTAACTGAAAATATATGCCTAAGTTCTAAAATGCGATTCGGCAGCGCTTCCGCGCAACTTCCCGATCTCCTTACTGCCCTCCAAAAGGGGTCTATATATTGAGAAATCTTGGCTCCAAAACTTCAGGTTTGAGTTTGAATTTGAATAGAGGAAACGACCAAACTGTTGCTGATAAAAGTGCTCCCGCGTATAATGGCGACCGCCATCTGCCTAATGGCGACCGTCATTGCTTCAAATTGGAGATTCCCTCCTTTTTGGGCATGGTGAACGCCTTCCTCAGGGCATGGCGAGTTCCATTCCTTTGAGGAGGCCAGAACATGCACTTTTGCTGCTTTTTCTTCACTCTTCAGCTCTGTTTTCACTCTTTTTTCCATACTTGCCGATTAAACACCTGTCGACATAAAAACAAAGGAAAACATAATAAATCAAAGCAAATAGTATGGAAGACTCGATAAAACGGTACTAAAAGTGCGCGTAATGAGTCGAAAAATACGATACGAAATCGAGTTATCAACACCCCACACTTAAACCATTGCTTATCCTCAAGCAATCAACCAACACAGTAAAAAGAAAATAAGCACGGTTCGAAACATAGGCACAACGAGACTTTAATCATACGTGGTTGCTAAGCTAATGTTTGATCGATAGGTACTAATTAGTGAAAACAAGGATTTCGTAACGACACATTTCCGCATTTGCGGACTAAGACTCCCTTCCTATGCAATACCAATTCAAATCATGACATTATAACTCGACCTACGTCCTTCATCCTATTTCACCTCTTTTTCATTCTCGTGCAATCACATTAAGCCCGTTATCCTTTGTACTTACATGGTAAGCGAACCTGTTTGTGTTATATGATCTCGGCATTCAATCAATTTTTTTTCGTTTTCGCACATTATGTTTTCTTTTGCTTACGAATTTCAAGAGTCCGAACCTTTAGGCTAAATGGTCGGGTGAGGACCACCTAACTTAGCGGGAACATGTCTTTCATTCGTTTTTTCTATAAAAATCACATTATTCAAATTTTTTAGATCAACACATATTTGCATCAGTTTGTTACTTAGTTTGTACACAAGGATGGTGCTGATTGCTAGTATAAACTAATCAAGAGTCTACTTTTAAGAAGCTAGGCATAAGGTCTTGGCATAATACCTATTTAAATCAATATCACATACTTAGGGAATCTAAGGTGTAGGAACGGTATCGATATTTACAAAACTTTCCCAAGTCTATCTAACACAACCTAAACAACCTATATACTTTCAGAGTGTCGTCCGTGAATCGAAACAAAAAAAACTGTCGGAGGTTAAAACTTTTTTAAAAATTTCGGGGAAATTGAATAACAAGTGAAAACCACGCATAAAGACTCGACAGCAAATGCAAAGACTCGACAAAACATTAAAAACAGATAAAATTCATAAAAGCATGAAATAAACTAAAAAACAATAAATCAAACTAAAAAGCGATAAATGTAAAACGATAAAGTTCCTCCCCCACACTTAAACCAAACATTGTCCTCAATGTTTTGATAAAAGGTGGAAACAGGAAAGATAGAACCTGTATGAATGCTACTGCGTGCCACCATGGCCAAATCTACTCTGATCCTGCTCTTGTTTTCCATGTCTTCGCTGACCATTTCTACTTTGGCGGCGGGCATTTTGAGATTCCTTCGTTTGTGTAATTCTTGAACTAGATCATCATATTTCCCTCTTCCAGAGGAAGTACCTGCAAAAAGTGTTAGAAAAATATGGTACGGTGTGTGCAAGTGGAACATGACCAAGAGAAGAACGAGGAAGAGATGAGTTACTGATGGGAGAGACATGCTCTCTCCTATCATACTCATCGTCGGTGTCACCACCAGTAGCGACATTCTTAGGAATGTCCGTGGGCACCAACTTGTCTCCAGGATCTAGAATTTTTTGCCTAGATGTAGCTAAGACATGACAAGCAATACATTTCTTTATTTCCTACAAACACAAATAATAAAAGTAAAACATTAAATTAAAAATCTTGTGGGTTGCCTCCCACACAGCGCTTTATTTAACGTCGATAGCCCGACGGCTAATAATCTTCGGTTTCCATGGCCACTTATCAAGCCATCTCACATATCCCTCACCTTTTCTTTTCTTCCTTCTGTGGGGTAGTTCATTCTTTTGAACTTATGGTGGTGGTTCTGGATCTATCCTAAGTATCAGTTTTTCTAGTTTAGGCTTAGTTCTTTCATCCACCACCTCAAATTCTAACCTTACCCTCTTAATAGTAATGATATCCCTAGTTTCATGGTCCTCAAACTTTCTCTTTTTATGCAAGACCTCAGACAAAGGTGTATCAGTGTGGATATTTTCCAATACCTCCACCTATATTTTGGATTTGGAGTCTACCTTAACTTCTACAAACCTTTGCAGGAAAGAAATTAGTGGGGTATAGGGAGGTGGAACAATAATAGATGTTTCCTTCTCTACCTCTTCAACCACCTCCCTTTCGGGTGGCGTCGGTGGATTTTTCTCAATCTCTAGGCTTTTCTCACCATAACTCTCCTCAAATTCATTATCACTCTCCTTAGGATTTTCTATTTGTTCTTTACTACTGGTTGTTACAACATCCACATGTCTCTCAAGGGAGTGTCCTATAGGTGTTTGGGCAAGCAGAGAGATTTGAGTCTCCAATGCCTCAGTGTGAGTCGTGAGGGACTCGACCACAGTGTTCATCTGCCTAAAGGTTTCATAAGTATCAAGATGTTGTTTTCTAAACTCTTCATTCTGGAGAGTTTGTGTCTCCACAAAGCGCTCCATCATAGATTCTAGCCTAGAATTAGTTGTTGTTTCAATGAAATCCTCCATTAATGTTTGGAGGTTGGAATTATGGGATTCTTGCAGTTCCTCAAAATACTGGCAAGGGTAATCGTAGAGGGAATTTGGGTGAGAGTAAGTTATTGTCGCATTGAAATCCTTCATCAATAATTCAAGGTCGGGATTATAGGATTCTTGTGGTTCCTCAAAGTATTGGGAGTGGTAATTGTAAAGGAAATCTGGGTGATACATAGTTTTTTTTTCAAACAATAGTGCCTTAGTCTATACGATGCAACAACGGAATCACAATATTGACCGTTGGTTTCCGGCAACGGCGCCAAAAACTTGATACTCCACAAGTGCACGGATTTATCGAAGTAATATAAAAGATTGTCGAACCCACAGAGACCAATGTCAACCTACTGTAATCTATCATTGCTTTGTAAAGCTAAGGCTATGATTAAAATGGTAGGAGCGGAAATATAAACGCTAATTACTAAAGGTTCAAAAGTGATACTAAAATGGCCGAAATATGATTTTCGCGCGCCTAAAGGACTTATAGAGTACAGGTACTGATTATGACTATACTACCATTCCGTAGGAAATGCCAACTTAAAGACTCCGTCTCACACTCTCGCGCTATTGACAAAAGCCACATCTAATGACCCCAAGATTTTGCTCTTGCTCGCTCGGTAATTAAAAGACACATTTTGAAAACCAACAAAGCTTAAACGAAGCCTAAATCGCTCTCGCTGTGTTTAGGATCGATGCTCAGTGTCTACTATCTGGCGCGTACCTCAAACTCTCGCTCTATTGGACACACCTTAATGCATTTCTCACTCTCATGACCAAACACTATTAAGCAACCCCTCGCTCTCACGACAAAGTCACCTAAATTAAACTTAGACACTAAAACCAGAATATCAAACAATTATATTTTCATACCGATGGTTCCTACAGAGTCCCATCGGAACGACGATCCTCATACGACAGTCTCTATTTATAATTAACCGGACATAATTAAATCTGATCTTAACATGTTAAAGCATTCAAATTCTGGAACTATCATGTTAAAATAAATTCAAATATAATCTATACTATAATGCAGTAAATAAAGAACCTGTAAAAATGCGGTAAATGGAACTGAACTCGAATACAAAAATGGCAGCAAGATTTGTATTGATTCTTCAGTAATACAGCAGTACAAGGAAATAGAAAATACAAAGTTGCAGCAATTCCTCAGTGTGAGTGATTGCTGCTTTGTAACTGAAAATATATGCCTAAGTTCTAAAATGCGATTCGGCAGCGCTTCCGCGCAACTTCCCGTTCCCCTTACTGCCCTCCAAAAGGGGTCTGTATATAGAGAAATCTTGGCTCCAAAACTTCAGGTTTGAGTTTGAATTTGAATAAAGGAAACTGCCAAACTGTTGCTGATAAAACTGCTCCCGTCCAAAATGGCGACCGCCATCTGCCTAATGGCGACCGTCATTGCTTCAAATTGGAGATTCCCTCCTTTTTAGGCATGGCGAACGCCTTCCTCAGGGCATGGCGAGCGCCCTTCCTTTGAGGAGGCCAGAACATGCACTTTTATTGCTTTTTCTTCACTCTTCAGTTCTATTTTCGCTCTTTTTTCCATACTTGCCGATTAAACACCTGTCGACATAAAAACAAAGGAAAACATAATAAATCAAAGCAAATAGTATGGAAGACTCGACAAAACGGTACTAAAAGTGCGCGTAATGAGTCGGAAAATACAATACGAAATCGAGTTATCATTAGTCAGGAATGCTTGACTGAACTTTGAATTGAAAGGGTTGTCTTTTAAGTAGGATGATACAGTTATTGTGACTATAACTGTTAGATAATCACAGGTTGTCATTTAGGGAGTGAGATGGGTTTCTCTTATCTAGGATGGAGTTCTTAGATAAAGTTTTCATTGGGTAGTGATAGGTAAACCGGTGGTTGTTTACTATAAACCAGCGGTTGTTTACATAAAACTATACTACTGATAGTGGATTCTTCTTCCTGGCTTGGTATGCCCCCAGATGTAGGTGATTTGCACCGAACTGGGTTATCATATTCTGTGTTATTTATCATTATGCAATTTACAGTTCAATTTTGATTAATATGTTGTAACAGATGTCGAAACATCTGTCTTGCTGCTGTTACTGATATTCTGAATATCAGTTTGTTGTTCTGTTCTTGTTTTAAAGTTGTGCAGAGAACAATGTCTTGACATGTGTTAGGACATCTGCTATCTTCTATGCCAGAATTTCAATTGGTATCAGAGCAGGCATCCTGTCTGTGTATGGATGAGATCTTGGGAGATACTTTTTGGCGCTTTAAACAAGGAGGAGTTTTTGGAGATCAGATCATTCACTCGGACATACTCAAGGGTATTAATGGATGGGATGGATGTTCTGGATCGAAGGTAACGACTACTGTTGGTCGTTCAAGTTTTCTGAGGAGTTTCTACAGCAACTGCAGGAGGAGTGGCTAGTTCTCCTGTATGGTGTCTTATAAGATGTTCAGACATCTTACTTGGGCATGTTGAAGATGTTCCTTGGTTGTTTCGCTGCATATGTTTCTGATGGAAGAACTCTGGTATTTATGGGATTCTCAAGTGATAATGTATTACAACATATGATTCAATTTCGGGTGTGATTCTATCAAACAATACTGCACCATGTGGTCACTTCTCTCTAGCGATACTGTGCCATATCAGGCATGATGCTTCTATCTATTTGATACTTCACAATACCAGCCATAGAAGTCGGTTACTTTTATAACATCGATTAAACTTTGCTTGATCCTACATATATGTTGACAAAATAACCTCCACGTCAAAACTCCTAACATTTAGTCCATCCCCTATTTGGCATAGGTTACTTCTTAGGAGTATCGTCTTCATTGGGGGTCGGAACCTGTGATATCTCATAACCTAAGGGCAATATCAAAGATATTTACATATGAATCTCATCATATCAAATTCATCATTCTTAGTCATCATTATGCACTTTGTATTACCAAACATTAGTTAGTCTAGTGGTGATTGACGTTGGACTTGGTAGGGAGGACTATGGTTCGATCCCCTGCAACTGTGATTGGGAGGGGGCTAGAACCACTTGATGCTAGAACTAACCCCAAACCATATTAGTCGGTCCAGTGGGTTGGATAAAGGTGGTGAAAACAAAAAAAATGCACTTAGTATTTTCACACCTCAGTTAACACACACGCACACGCGCGCACGCACACACACATACTCACACGCGCACACACACACATACACACAAACACACATAAACACACACACCAGCTCATTTGTCACATATAATCCATTTTTTTCAACACACCAAATATTCAAATAAAGTCAGTCTTAGACACTAAACATATCTAGTATATCACCGCCAACAATTATCACACCAACTCATTTGTCGCATATTATCAACTCACAGTTAATTATCATATAATAATGATAATAACAATAATTTACACACGAATTAAATAAAACAAAATTCCCACAGTAACATCAATTACCACACACTCAAAATAAATAAAATAAATCAAGAGCTCCATAATATTTTTTATTCATATTTTATCTCTAAATCTCATATTTTCACATTATTTTAAATATTTTACTATGTCTACCGTCCTACATAACAAGTGAAGGCTCTGCAGATTTGAGCAAATTTTTGGTAAAACAAGATGTCGAATGCAATGGTCTAACATGAAGAAGTCAGGTGAAAGAAGACATGTTGGACAAGATGTCCCAACACGATGTTAGGACATTGTGTCTGTTACTAATAGCAGGATACTTGCAGATCTGTTCCAAGAGTAAATGCATGGATCAAGGAATCAGCCAACAGAAGATTTGAAGCCCAAAGAAGCGGAAGGCTATAAAAGAAGACCTAGTCCTAGGGCAGAAAAGGGAGAGAGAACTACATAGACTTAGGAATCCTATTTTGTAAAGTAAGGATTAGGGTTTTGAGAGTCATAGGTTTCTCTTGTAAGTCTCCTTCTGTATCGATTTGATTCATTGTGGAAGACATAGGTACTTGTACAGATTCAGAAAACTGTAGGTAATGAATCATGTATTGTTCTTGGATGAAGCTTTTAAGCAAATTCAAGTTAACTTGTTAGTCAAGAATGCTTGACTGAACTTTGCATTGAAAGAGGTGTTTTTCAAGTAGGATGATACAGTTATTGTGACTATAACTGTTAGATAATCACAGGTTGTGATTTAGGGAGTGAGATGGGTTTCTCTTATCTAGGATGGAGTTCTTAGATAAAGTTTTCATTGAGTAGTGATAGGTAAACCAGAGGTTATTTACTGTAAACCAGCGATTGTTTACATAAAACTATACTACTATTAGTGGATTCTTCTTCCTGGCTTGGTATGCCCCCAGATGTAGGTGATTTGCACCGAACTGGGTTATCATTTTCTGTGTTGTTTATCATTCTGCAATTTACAGTTTAGTTTTGATTAACATATTGTAACAAATGTCGAAACATCTGTCTTGCTGCTGTTACTGATATTCTGAATATCAGTTTGTTGTTGTGTTCTTGTTTTAAAGTTGTGCCGAGAACAATGTCTTGACATGTGTTAGGACATCTGCTATCTGCTATGCCAGAATTCCAACAAGTCTGGGTAAATTTTGGAAAACAAGATATTCCCATTCATCACATATATTTTACATTCGTTTAATCAAACTCTCTCTCACCTTGTACCTAAAAATTTGGAGCTTTTACCACCAAATGGATTTTTGAGCATGAAGCAATGATATTTTCAACAGCAATAAGAGACTGGCAGTACTATCAAACAAGATAAAAAGAACAGCGAGATGTACTCCAAATCAACGAAATATGATTGATAAATTATACAAAACACAAAATAAATTAGTGTGAAATAATTAATAAAAATTAGAAATAGAGAACTCAATTTTTTTTAAAAAGTCTCACAAATGTTCTGGTATGCCGAAAGGGCCTGACATCAATTTTTGGACATCGATCAAACACATAGTATTTATGAAGGTTTTGATGCAAGGATTCCAAAAATGATGTCAATTTTTTGAGACCACAAAAGAACTGATCAAAATCGAGAAAAATGACAGTGTAAACTCAAAAATCTCGTTTTTAAAAAATGTAATTGTTTCTAATTTTGAACGTATGATATGAAAGAGGGTGTTGCGTGGAGTTTGAATATGGTCTCCGTTTTTGTTATCGACAACTGTAGTGGTGGGAAAGTCAATTTAAAAGTGGTGGTGCAATTTTCAGCATAGTGAAATAAAGCATCTTAATCAATGAATCATGGTGAATATGAAAGAGGATATCTCAAGGATCATATAGATGAAAATGAGAGTTTGATCCTAAAGACCCCTATGGCTGAAAACAGAACATTTAAATGTGAATTGAAAGTAATGGAGCATAGGTGTCTTGCAAGTGCAACTAGAAGAGAATAATAGATTTGGCACTATAGACTTGGGTACTTAAACTTCATAGATCTCAATGTTATGCAGAAAAACAACATGGTTATGGGAATGTTGTTAATCAATGTTATGGCCATGCATGGTTTAGAAGAGAATTTCCTGAACTTAATGATGAACACCAGGTTGAATCTATCGAGATCTAGAAAGCTTTATTGACACCAAAACTATTATCAACAAGGCTCTCGACCAAAAAAGGTCAAGTGTCATCTTAAGGTGGTGTATTAGAATGTTTATGAACTGATGCAAGTTTACTCAATCGGAGGCAATATGTACTTTCTCGCTTTCATTGATGATTTTAGCAGAAAGTTATGTACTTACTTGATCAAAAGAAAAGATGAGAGGTGCTTGAAGTGTTCAAGAAATTCAAATCCATGGTAGAAAGACAAAGTGATCATGAAATCAAAACTCTAAAAATAAATGGTGAAGGTGAATATGTCTCAAATAATTTTGGGGAATTTTGTGATCAAGAGAGCATTCTACATGGCATAATTCCACCCTATACTCCTCAACAAAATGGAGAAATCGAGAGGAAGAATCTATCAATTATGAACATGGTGAGAAGCATGCTGAAAGAGAAACACTTGCCAAAAGAATTATGGGGAGAAATGGTGCCCACAACTACATATTTGTTGAATAGGTGTCCAACAAAGAAGCAAAAAAATATTACACCGGAAGAATTATGGTCCGAATTCCAGCCAAATATGAGTCACTTGAAGGTATTTAGTTCGGTTGTGTATAGACATGTTCCGGATCGGCTTAGAAAGAAGCTAGATGACAAGGGAGAACAAATGATACTTATTGGGTATCACTCAATTTGTGGCTACAAACTCTAATGACGTAGTTAAAAAGAAAATCGTAATCAGTAGGATGTGATTTTTGACGAATTAAGGGACTGGAAACATGTTGTAACTAATTACAATAGTGCCAGAATTGTTCATACAGTGTTTGAAAACGCAAAAATTACATCCAGTGAAGTCCAAGTTGAAGAAAAATTTGAGAATATCAACAAGGCAAAGAGGCATGCCAACGAGATTGCATGATTATGAACTATTCTCTGATAATGAAGTGAGCGATAATGGTGATCCTGTTCATTTTGCGCTCATGGCTGAATCTGAACGGTGAAAATAGAGGAGGCCTTGAGCCATGCAAAGTGCATATGCACAAAGAATGAGGAGTTGGAATCCATTGAAAAAAATAAGATATAGGAGCTAGCTGATCTACCTCAAGGAAAAAAAATCGATTGGGGTAAGATGTATATACTAGGTGAATGAAAATCCCAAGGGTGAAATAATCAAGCATAAGGCTCGATTAATGGAAAATGGAATTTTGCAAAGAGAATAAATAGACTTTGAAGTAGTATTTGCACTGGTGACTAGGATTGAAACCATTAGGCTAGTTGTGACTATTGCAAATTACAATAATTGGTTCACCTACCAAATGGATGTCAAATATGCATTTTTTTAATGGTTCTTTGGAAGAGGATGTATATGTGGCACACTCACCTAGCCTTTGTTGTGAAAAATCAGGAATCCAAGTTCTATAGATTAAGAAAGGCGTTGTATGGGCTTAAGCAAGCATCAAGAGATTATAACAAGAGAATTAATGGGTTTCTGAAGGAGATAGGATTTGATAAATGTGTATATGAATATGGTGTGTATGTGAAGAAGGATACAAGCAAATGAGTGATCATTATAGGTTTATACATCAATGATTTAATAATTACAAACAACAATGAAGGTTATAATCGAGAATTCAAGGATGATTTAGTGAAGGATTTTGAGATGGCCGATTTGCTAATCAAAGGAGTGATAATTTAAGTGTTCAAGAGATTGAAGAAGCACATGAGTATGGAGGACTTGGAAGACTTGAATTAAAGAGGTGTGCTAAAAAAATGTAATTCAAGTTGTTAGTAAGTTTGCGAGATTAGTTACAAATTTTATAAAATTAATTACAAAGTTTGTGAGATTAAGTACAAAGTTTGTAAAATTAATTAAAAAGTTTATGAGATTAGTTACAAAGTTTGTAAAATTTGCATTTTTTAATGGTTTTTTTGGAAGAGTATGTGTATGTGGCACAATCGCCTGGCTTTTGTTGTGAAAATTAGGAATCCAAGTTCTATAGATTAAGGAAGGCGTTGTATGGGCTGAAGCAACACCAAGCGCTTAGAGCAAGAGAATTGATGGGTTTCTAAAGGAGATAGGATTTGATAAATGTGTATATGAACATGTGTGTATGTGAAGAAGGATACAAGCAAATGAGTGATCAAGATATGTTTATACGTTAATGATTTACTGATTACAGACAACAATGAAGAGTATAATCGAGAATTCAAGGATGATTTAGTGAAGGAGTTTGAGATGGCCGATTTATTAATCAAAGGAGTGACAATTTAAGTGTTCAAAAGATTGAAGAAGCACATGAGTATGGAAGACTTGGAAGACTTGAGTTAAGGTGGTGTGTTAAAAAAAGTGTAATTAAAGTAGTTAGTAAGTTTGTGAGATTAGTTACAAAGTTTACAAAATTAATTACAAAGTTTGTGAGATTAGTTACAAAGGTTGTAAAATTAATTACAAGGTTTATGAGATTAGTTACAAAGTTTGTAAAATCTGCATTTTTTAATGGTTCTTCGGAAGAGGATTTGTATGTGGCACAATCACCTGGCCTTTGTTGTGAAGAATCAGAAATCCAAGTTCTATTGATTAAGGAAGGCGTTGTATGGGTTGAAGCAAGCACCAAGAGGTTAGAGCAAGAGAATTGATGGGTTTCTAAAGGAGATAGGATTTGATAAATGTGTATATGAACATGGTGTGTGTGTGTGAAGAAGGATACAAGCAAATAAGTGATCATTATATGTTTATACGTCAATGATTTACTAATTACAAACAACAATGAAGGTTATAATCGAGAATTCAATGATGATTTAGTGAAGGAGTTTGTGATAGCCGATTTGCTAATCAAATGAGTGACAATTTAAGTGTTCAAGAGATTGAAGAAGCACATGAGTATGGAAGACTTGGAAGACTTGAATTAAGGTGGTGTGTTAAAAAAATGTAATTCAAGTAGTTAGTAAGTTTGTTAGATTAGTTACAAAGTTTACAAAATTAATTACAAAGTTTGTGAGATTAGTTACAAAGTTAGTAAAATTAATTACAAAGTTTATGAGATTAGTTACAAAGTTTGTAAAATTTGCATTTTTTTATGGTTCTTTGGAAGAGGATGTGTATGTGGCACAATCACCTAGTCTTTGTTGTGAAAAATCAGAAATCCAAGTTTTATAGTTTAAGGAAGGCGTTGTATGGACTGAAGCAAGCACCAAGAGCTTAGAGCAAGAGAATTGATGGGCTTCTAAAGGAGATAGAATTTGATAAATGTGTATATGAACATGGTGTGTATGTGACGAAGGATACAAGCAAATAAGTGATCATTATATGTTTATACGTCAATGATTTATTGATTACAAACAACAATGAAGGTTATAATCGAGAATTCAAGGATGATATGACCGATTTGCTAATAAAAGGAGTGACAATTTAAGCCTTTAAAAGATTCAAGAAGCACATGAGTATGGAAGACTTGAATTAAGGTGGTGTGTTAAAAAAAATGTAATTCAAATAGTTAGTAAATTTGTGAAATTAGTTACAAAGTTTGTAAAATTAATTACAAAATTTATGAGATTAATTACAAACTTTCTAAATAAAAACTCTTATCTCTCAATATCAAAAATTAACAATCATTTTTACCCAATTCTCCCAATCTCTTCATTATTCTTCTGTTCATCTTTCATCTTCTGTTCATCTTTCATCTTGTAAATGGGATTTCAGCCCAACACAAGACTTGGGATTTTGACCCAATAGACTTGTCCAGCAAAATTTTCCATTCCATTTAAACGATACTTTTGTATCAACAGTAAACACTCAATCACTCTAAAACAACATCTCAAAAAGTTAATAAATAGGTTCTATAATAACTCAATATAACTCTATTGAAAAAAAAATCATTAAATTATATTTATATCATTTTGATGTGATAAGATCCACTTGTTACACATTTTTCTTCTTATTATGTTAGTGGGGTTCACGCCAAAGATAAAAGAGAGAGTGTAACATCAAAGACTACATAGGTCTAATTCAAAAACAAAACAAAGCTCTATAAATTTTATGCTAGTCAATAGATACAAAAAAAAAACTTCCCATTTACAAACCCAACTCATCTTTTGCGGTTGTTCTCCCCAATTTTCACATTTCTAAGGAAACAACAAAATCACACCATTAATTTGATGATGTTTTTATTACTATCAACCAAGAAAATCAATCCCTTCCATTCTTCCACGAACAATTTTATGAAACACTTCCCTAACTTGTCTTTCCAAAGGATCCAATCCATCTTTCAAATCTTCACAAACATTCACAACATCTTCCACTTTAACCCTTACTTCCTCTTCTTTCTCCTCACTCAAAGGAAACTCCAAAGAATCAGCCATATCGTTCATCACCCTAGCACACTTGTCAATCTTCTCAATCTCCTTCAAAAGACCACATGAATTCTTCCTCTCCCTCTTCTTCGTCTCCTCCAAAATTCGCCCATGGAGCGATGTCACCGGAGCAGCCCAAGATAGCTGCCGTGGAATAGAAAAGTTGAGATGTAATCCCCTATCTTGACAAGGAATTGCAGCCACAAGTGCCCACATTGTAAACAACAAGATAGAACTCATTGTATAAATAGTCAATGCAAGACCATGTGTAGCAACAAGATCATTATTCTTAGGAAAACAAAGATTGTTCCCTATTGCTTGTAATTGTCTAGCAGCTGACCAATTCCTCGATACACTCCAAGAAAGTGATCTAAAATGACCTAATGCAGATGAATCCCGTCGATGATGATGAACATTGTTTCTATCAAATGACCTATTTCTAGATGCAAATGAAAAAACATTATTAGAATCTTTACTACTATCATCAAGCATACCAATAGCCAAATCAACAAGAGCTTTCTTGGCGCGACGAAATTGGCCTTCACTAATGATTCTTTTATGATCCAAAGCACAAAGAACAATCTCCAATAGCTTCTCCCATTGTCTAACCATTTCAACACCATCTCTAATAGCATTGCATACATCCAATGCCTTCACACTCCTCTCATAAAACTCATTCACCAAACGATCCAAAGGTGGTTTACACACTTTCGATCTATGGTTATGAAGAATCATTCTGAATTCCTCTTGGCAACAAAGGAATGTATCTAGAAGATTCCTAACCCAAGAAAGAGATAACAAATCATCATTAGAAACAGAAGAAGATAGTTCATTGAACCTATCAGTAACATGTTTTTGAAACAAATTAAGCTCATTTTCTAAGCTTGAATTGTCCATAGAGTGAGCTTGATTGCCACGTTGATTCATAATAGAAGAACCTAGATATTCTGTTGCAGAACGCATTCTCACATAAAAATTGAATTTTTCTTTCAAATTTGAAAACTTTTTGAATAATTTAAAATACCCAGATGGATTTTCAAAGACCAATTTCCAAGAATGAGTGAATTAACGCTCCGGGAACAGAAAATTAAACTTTCAATTGGGAATATTAGGGTTTCAAAATTGGTGAAACTGAGGAATGAAAATTCGAAATTGATTGAAAACCCAGGAAGGAATTGGGGGATGGATTGAGGAAAAGTTGAAAGAAGGTAATAAAGTGATGAATTTTGAAATGGGCTGATAAGAGGGTTATATTAGGGATGATTGAACAGCGTTTAATAAGGTTGTTGGAAAATATAAAAGAAAAAAATTCAAAAATTCAAAGGTAACGAGTATGGTCACTCGGCAAGAAAAAAACACAAATCTTTTGTGTACTTAGTCTGTCTGATTTGTAATCCGGTTATACAAATATCTGCTTTTTATGTGACGTAGAAGAATTAAAGTTTATGACATCTCTACTGTTTGATTATTCAAATATACTACCACATAGTACTATATTTTGAGAAAAAAATTTACACCAAATATTTACATAATATTTGATTTATCGTATTTGTAACACCCTTCTACCTAGGGGTAGCAAAACGGGCATGGTCCGTTGGGCATGCCCGTTTTACCCGCACTTTAGTGCGGGATGGGTCAAGAATTTAGGCTCTCACCCTCTAATGTGTTTGCCCCGCTCCCCCCCTCTATCCGTTTTTTTCGCGGGCTTTTGCGGGCACGAGCATTTACATAAAATTTTGCATTTTTAAGCTTCGAAGGTGCAGTACCCGCGGGTTTTCCCCGCCCCGCCCTCACTTTTTTGCGGGGTGGACTTAAGTTTTAGGCCCGCATCCTCAACTATGACCGCCCCGCCCCGCCCCGTTTTTTTGCGGGCATTTGCGGGGCGGGCCTAAACAGGGCGGGCATGCCCGTTTGCCACCCCTACTTCTACCCCACATACAAAACGCGGTAAAATAATCATTTAAAATCAGAGTACAACATAGAAAGACATCACATTTTCGTCTTAAAACATCTTGATAACAATCCTGCTCCGTAATACAGGTTTTTCAACAATTTAATTCAAAACATCTCAGCGGAATAACTTTATTTCAATCAAAACAAACTTCAAAACATCTTAAAGAAAACGATTATAGCATCCGTTAAACCAAGTAAAAATAGAACTCAGAGGTTCACAATGTTCCCGACCCGATGTTACATACTCAGAGCAAGACATACCCTCTACTCAACTTAAAAGAACCTAACTCCAAAGCTAACTCTTCACGCACCGCGAACTAATCTTGGTTACCTGCACGTTACCCACGTAGAGGCAACATTCAAACAGGCAGGGTGAGTAATCACAATTCAATATAATCGTATAAAGAAAAGACATTAATAGGGCAACAGTTGTTTTCATCAAATACTACAGCGACTCACCCAAAACATCATATAAAACATCACATCACCAATATCACTCCTATGCAATCAGGCAATGCCACCAAGAATGAAATGTAACGTCATAAAATGCATGTGGTACCAAATCGTCATAATAATGGACACTAGGCCATCAACCCTCCCCAAGGGAGTCACAAAATACTCCAATCCGCACAATGGGATTGAAGCCACCAAAATAACAGACTGAAGTCCCATCATAGAATGCCATGAATGCATGATGCAACAACATCGTCATAATCATCATTAAAATCATCGCTTGCATCATCATTCATATCAATATTCCTCGTACTCATCAATACAACATTTATTCAATCAATCACATAATTCATACTAGCTACAAGTTTTCACGCATCCTACTTCCATCATCATTTTCATCACTAAATAATCATCATATAACACGTCAACACATAGCAGCAATTTACAGCAACATCACAGCATTAATATAATATAAAACAGATATTTTCCATGAATTTTAAGTCAATAAAAATCACATTTTTCAGTCCCAGGTCGCGCTAAGCGAGCCCCACCCGCGCTAAGCGCGCTACTCACTACCTCGAGGAGGCGAAATTCTTCCAGACCGCGCTAAGCGCGCTAGGCCGCGCTAAGCGCCCTCTGCAATTTTGGCAGAAAAACCCTGCGATAACAGCACTTCTCCATCTGCGATTCAACACCCCTAAACTAGATTTTATCCTTAAATTATCACAGATTAAGTTATTATAACCTATATCTACCACATATACGTCAATAACAACAATCATCACATAGCAAATCATCAAAATCCATCATCCCTAACCTCCAATTCCTAGGTTTTCCCCCAAAACCCCAATTACCCACCAACACCTAATCTTTATATCAAAATATTGCAAAGTGATACTCCCCATACCTTAGAGTCTTGATTCTTTCGATCTTCTCTTGAAGTTTCACCGAAAATCCCTCTATGCCCTAGCCTCCTCCACTCTTCTTGTGTTCTTCAGAGCACTCTTTTATTTCTTTCAACCAAAATAACACGAATAATGAAAACTCCCCTCGCTATTCCTTGTTTTAACTCAAAATACCCCTAAATGTGCTCTTCCCATCTTACCCTCACTTATCCCTCACCAATGACCATCATACCCGCAAGGCTTCTAACACTCTTATTTTAAATAATAATAATAATAATTTGAATAATGTGATACAATTATTCTTACCATCAATATTATTAATATAATTCCACCACAATGCTCATGAAACACAACAACATGTCATCAAATTACCTTATATTCACAAATAATTAATAATGAACTAAATATGAATTTAGGGCGTTACAACTCTCCCCCACTTAAGGAATTTTCGTCCTCGAAAATTTACCTGAAGCAAATAGAGTCGGATATGACTCCTTCATCTGATCCTCGCGCTCCCAAGTCCAATTTTCACCAGCTGGTCCTCCCCATAAAACTTTCACCAAAGCAATCTCTTTACCTCGCAGTTGTTTCATTTCTCGACCATCGACACGCACAGGTAATGCTTCCACAGTCAGATTATCCCTCACTTGTACATCATCCATCTGAATCACATGCGAAGGATCCTGAATGTACTTCCTCAATTGAGACACATGGAACACGTCATGCAAATTCGCAAGTGACGGCGGTAAAGCAATTCGATCGACTACCTCTCATATCCTCTGCGATATCTGATATGGACCAACAAAACGTGGAGTGAGCCTCCTAGACTTCAAAGGTCGACCCACACCAGTCACTAGCGTCACTCTCAAAAACACGTGATCTCTCTCTTGGAATTCAAGTGCTTTCCTCCTCTTATCATGGTAGCTCTTCTGACGACTCTGCGAAGCTTTCATCATTTCTTAGATCATCTTAATCTTCTCAGTCGTCTCTTGCACAATTTCAGGTCCGAGTACAACACTCTTGCCCGACTCATACCAACACAACGGAGTCCTACACCTTCTCCTATACAAAGCTTCATAAGGCGCCATTCCAATACTAGCATGAAAACTATTATTGTACGTGAACTCAATCAACAGAAAATGGCTATCCCACGATCCTCCATGATCCAACACATAAGCCCTCAACAAATCTTCTAAAGATTGGATAGTCCTTTCTGTCTGACCGTCCGTCTGCGGATGATAGGCAGAACTCATCCTCAACTTAGTACCCAAGGCTTCTTACAAACTTTTCCAGAACCTTGATGTAAATCTCGGATCTCTTTCCGACACAATACTCGAAGGTATCCCATGCAACTTCACGACCTTCTCAATATACATCTCGGCTAACTTCAGCATAGAATGATTAATCCTCATCGGCAAGAAATGAGCCGACTTAGTTAATCTATCCACAATCACCCAAATTGAATCATTTCCCTTAGCAATCCTCGACAACCCCGACACAAAATCCATGGAAATACTATCCCATTTCCACTCTAGAATACTCAATGGTTGCATTATACCTAAAGGCGTCTGATGCTCAACCTTCGACTTCTGACAAGTCAAACACGCATAAACAAACTCTGCAACATATTTCTTCATACCTGGCCACCAAAACAACTTTTTCAAATCTTGATACATCTTCGTAGCACCGGGATGAATACTCAACCTACTTTGGTGTCCTTGTTCTAGAATGCTCTTCTTAATATCTGGAACATTTAGGACACACACTCTGTCTCTGAACATCATCACACAATTCTCGTCAATTCGGATTTCACCTCCGTTACCTTGGTTAATCAAAGTCAATTGGTCAACCAACTTTAAATCAGATTGTTGTCCCACTCTGATTTCTTCCAGAATACTACTAGTCAACCTCAACATTCCCAACTTCACACTGTCGGGAGTCGCTTCACATACCAAAATCAAATCTCTAAATTGCTCAATTAGTTCCAATTCTTCACCATAAGCATCGACATATGCAATGACTTTCTGCTCAACGCATCGGCCACTACATTTGCTTTGCCCGGATGATAACTCAAATCAAAATCAAAATCCTTCAACAACTCTAACCACCTTCTCTGCCTCATATTCAATTCCTTATGATTAAATAAGTACTTCAGACTTTTATGATCGCTGAACACCTCAAATTTAGAGCCAAACAGATAACAAACACCACTGCGGCCAATTCCAAGTCATGTGTAGGATAATTCCTCTCATGAACTCGCAATTGTCTCGAGGCATAGGCAACAACTTGTCCATTTTGCATCAATACTCCACCAAGACCCATCTTCGACGCATCACAATACACTACAAAAGATTCACTCGGATTAGGCAAAATCAACACTAGAGCAGTAGTCAATCTCTTCTTCAATTCCATAAAACTCTCTTCACAAGCTACATCCCACACAAAATTTTGACCATTTCGAGTCAACTGAGTCAACGGTAATGCCAACTTAGAAAAGCTTTCAATAAACTTGCGGTAATAACCCGCTAAACCCAGAAAACTTCGTATCTCAGTAGCAGACTTCGGAGTCTCCCACTGTAATACAACATCAATCTTAGAAGGATCAACGACAACACCACCACTAGAAATCACATGGCCAAGGAAGCTCACTTCCTTCAACCAGAACTCACACTTCGACAGCTTTGCATACAACTTCTTCTCTTTCAACACTTGCAACACAGTCCTCAAATGCTCGGCATGTTCTTCTTCAGATCTAGAATATATCAAGATGTCATCAATAAACACCACCACAAACTTATCCAAATACTCATGAAAAATCCGATTCATGTACTCCATGAACACACCGGGTGCATTAGATACACCAAACGACATTACAGTGTATTCATAGTGCCCATACCTCGTCCTGAAAGCCGTCTTCGAAATATCATCAGGCTTAACTCGAATCTGATGATAACCCGACCTCAAATCAATCTTGCTGAACACACAGGCACCTACTAGCTGATCCATTAAATCGTCGATTCTCGGTAGCGGATACTTATTCTTGATAGTCACTTTATTCAGTTGCCGATAATCAACACACAACCTCATACTTCCATCTTTCTTCTTCACTAACAACACAGGAGCACCCCACGGAGAAACACTTGTTCGAACAAACCTCTTCTCAAGCAAATCCTCCAACTGTTTCTTCAATTCACTTAGCTCAGAAGCTGACATCCGATAAGGAGCCATCAACACTGGACTCGTACCTGGTATTAAGTCCACTGCAAACTCTACCTCACGCTCTAGAGTCAAATCACTGATGTCATCTGGAAACACATATGAGAATTCACAGATAACAGGCAACTCCACACTCGCAGCTTCACGATCAATTTGCAGCGATGCAAACATTGCAAACACCAAAGCTCCGTCTTCTTGAAGTTAGTCTACTTGCTTAGCAGATAAGAACATCAACTCCCCACTATCATCAATCTCAGGAAACTCTACAGCCTTGGTATAACAATTGATATGAACACGGTTGAACTCCAACCAGTTCATCCCAAAGATCACGTCAATTTGGTGCAAGGGTAGGCACACCAAATCCATCACAAAGTTCTTCTCAAAAATCATCACAGGACATCTCAAACACACAAGGGTGGTAGTAACA
This sequence comes from Lathyrus tuberosus, assembly GCA_022829125.1. Classification (NCBI taxonomy): domain Eukaryota; kingdom Viridiplantae; phylum Streptophyta; class Magnoliopsida; order Fabales; family Fabaceae; genus Lathyrus; species Lathyrus tuberosus. The sequence goes on from JALAZF010000233.1 coordinate 3,863,916, forward strand.
GAACCATTAGCTGGAGTTTCTATTACCATATTACCCTTCATATCAGATAACTTCAAACCCAATCTATTAGCACATTCAAGCGAGATAAAAGAATGAGTAGCACCAGTATCAATAATAGCAACCAATTCGATATTATTAATAAAACAAGTACCTCGAATCAGGTTGTCCTTCTCTGGCACTTCTGCACCACTCAGAGCAAACACTCTGCCACTAGTCTGAGCAGCAGTTGCAGTCTTCTTCGGCTTCTGACATTGAGTACTGATATGACCTTTCTCACCACAATTGAAATAGGTCGGACCCTCATCTTTGCAATCAGTAGCTCGATGACCCTTCTTACAGCATCTATAGCACCTCAGCACATTATTGGTGCACACATCAGGACAATGACCTTGGTCGCCACACTTATGACACTTTCCAGAAGCGGGAGCTACTCCCCCACTTGACTTTTTTCCATCTGAAGCCTTCTGCTTCCCTTTGTCAACTGAAGTTGTATAAGGCTTACCCCTATACTGCTCTTTCTTCTCACTCAACTGCTTGTAGTGAGCAGATCGAGCTCGGCTGTCCTTATCGTAGATTCTGCTCTTGTCAACCAACTCAGCATACCTGCGGATCTGCTGATACCCAATACCCTACTAAATCTCTGGTCTCAGCCCATTCTCAAACTTGAGACACTTAGACATCTCCGCATCAGCACGATTGTAGTGCGGACAGAACTTCACCAAAGCCTCGAACTTTGCGGCATACTCTGCCACAGTCATATCTCCTTCCTTCAGCTCAAGGAATTCCACTTCTCTCTTGGCACGAGCATCCTCTGGAAAATACTTCCCCAGAAAGTCCTGCTAAAACACAGCCCAAGTTATCATAGTGCCAACATCCGTGAGTCTCTGACGGGTATTATCCCACCAATACTCAACTTCCTCTTCCAACATATGCGTTCCAAACTGAACCTGTTGCTCATCAGAACACCCCATCACCCGAAAGATCTTCTCGATCGCCTTCAGCCACTTATGTGCACTTGCTAGATCATGCGTACCCACAAAAGTCGGTGGATTGTTCCTTTGAAACTTCCCCAAAGCACGAAACTCATCAGGAGCTCCACCATTTGGATTCACCTGCACCACCACATTCACAACCGATTCCAACGCATCAGCAATCGTACGATCATTTCTTCCAGCCATCCTGCACACCACCAACAAGGTTAGAAGAACTAAAACATCGACAGTGTACACACACTCGTCGACTAACAGGGGACTGACATCACGTAAAAACCTGGCCGGACGGACCGACCTGCTCTGATACCACTAATGTAACACCCTTCTACTCCACATATAATACGCGGTAAAATAATCATTTAAAATCAGAGTACAACATAGAAAGGCGTCATATTTTCGTCTTAAAACATCTTGATAACAATCCTGCTCCGTAATACAGGTTTTTCAACAATTTAATTCAAAACATCGCAGCAGAATAACTTTATTTCAATCAAAACAAACTTCAAAACATCTTACAGAAAACGATTATAGCATCCGTTAAACCAAGTAAAAATAGAACTCAGAGGTTCACAATGTTCCCGACCCGATGTTACATACTCAGAGCAAGACACACCCTCTACTCAACTGAAAAGAACCTAACTCCAAAGCTAACTCTTCACGCACCGCGAACTAATCTTGGTTACTTGCGCGTTACCCACGTAGAGGCAACATTCAAACTGGCAGGGTGAGTAATCACAATTCAATATAATCGTATAAAGAAAAGACATTAACAGGGCAACAGTTGTTTTCATTAAATATTACAGTGACTCACCCAAAACATCATATAAAACATCACATCACCAATATCACTCTTGTGCAATCATGCAATGCCACCAAGAATGAAATGCAACGTCATTAAATACATGTGGTACCAAATCGTCATAATAATGGACACTAGGCCATCAACCCTCCACAAAGGAGCACGTCACAAAATACTCCAATTCGCACAATGGGATTGAAGCCACCAAAATAACGGACCGAAGTCCCATCATAGAATGCCATGATTGCATGATGCAACAACATCGTCATAATCATCATTAAAATCATCGTTTGCATCATCATTCATATCAATATTCCTCGTACTCATTAATACAACATCTATTCAATCAATCACATAACTCATACTAGCTATAATTTCTCACGCATCCTATTTCCATCATCATTTTCATCACTAAATAATCATCATATAACACGTCAACACATAGCAGCAATTTACAGCAACATCACAACATTAATATAATGTAAAACAGATATTTTCCATGAATTTTAAGTCAATAAAAATCACATTTTTCAGTCACAGGTCGCGATAAGCGAGCCCCGTCCACGCTAAGCGCGCTACTCACTGCCTCGAGGAGGCAAAATTCTTCCAGACCGTGCTAAACGCGCTAGGCCGCGCTAAGCGCCCTCTGCGATTTTGGCAGAAAAACCCTGCGATAACAACACTTCTCCATCTGCGATTCAACCCCCCTAAACCAGATTTTATCCTTAAATTATCACAGATTAAGTTATTATAACCTATATCTATCACATATACGTCAATAACAACAATCATCACATAGCAAATCATCAAAATCCATCATCCCTAACCTCCAATTCCTAGGTTTTCCCCCAAAACCCCAATTACCCACCAACACCTAATCTTTATATCAAAATATTGCAAAGTGATACTCCCCATACCTTAGAGTCTTGATTCTTTCGATCTTCTCTTGAAGTTTCACCGGAAATCCCTCTATGCCCTAGCCTCCTCCACTCTTCTTGTGTTCTTCAGAGCACTCTTTTATTTCTTTCAACCAAAATAACACGAATAATGAAAACTCCCCTCACTATTCCTTGTTTAAACTCAAAATACCCCTCAATGTGCTCTTCCCATCTTACCCTCACTTATCCCTCACCAATGACCATCATACCCGCAAGGCTTCTAACACTCTTATTTTAAATAATAATAATAATAATAATAATAATTTGAATAATGTGATACAATTATTCTTACCATCAATATTATTAATATAATTTCACCACAATGCTCATGAAACACAACAACATGTCATCAAATTACCTTATATTCACAAATAATCAATAATCAACTAAATATGAATTTAGGGCGTTACAGTATTAATATGACGAATAATATTTTTTATTTAAATATTTTAAAATAAAAAATTATATATTATTTATAATAAAACTATTTTAGATATTTGTGAAGATTTTGTACAAGAAATTAAGGAATTAGACTCGAGTTGATGATATGGATCATTATCTCATGTAACTTCTCCTGACACAAGAAAGTCAATTACGTAAAGTTCTTCATGCATTAGATTGGTAATTACAAGTCAAAGCTAAAGTATCTTTTGTTCTATATCTGTAATACCCTGTATTTTATTTTGCTCTGGATAATATTGGTTCTGATCAACTAGGTTCCGGAGTACTCTGTGAAATTATCTGCAAAGATAATTAGAGTAACTGACGAGCTCAGAGCAGGTCAAATTAATATTATCTGACTCTGAGGTTTTATCAAGTGATACATTAGAGACAAATTGGACATTTAAGTTAGTGTTACTAACTAAATGATATCTCTACATATCATAACCTTTTCCTTTCCTCTTCATTTGTCACAAGAATAGAAAGAATAGAGAGAGAGGAAGTAGTGAGAAGAAAGAGCAAAAAGGAGAAAGAGAAAGGAAACCTAGAAGAAGAAGAAGAAAGCTTGGATCTTCATCATCTCTTCTTCAAATCATCTCTCAATCTTCATCATCATCTTGTCTAGAGGTGGGTTCTAGTTAGAACTTGAGTCTTAGAATTTTAGAATGTTAGAAGTTTAGGTTAGAAATGTTGGATTGTGAATAATATTATGGAATCGATGTTTCTAACGGTTAAATGTGGAAATAGTCAGGTAATATAGTCGGGTTATGTTTACCTTGAACCTAATATGCTTGCTTGATGTTATTATGAATTTTGGATGAGTTTCCATTGAGTTTGTGCTGAAAATAACAGGTTTTTCGCCTCTGGTTTAGTGGTAACCGGTTACTCACCTTGAGGTAACCGGTTACTTGCAGGAAAAATAGTTGTTTTTACGCAAAAATGAACTGAGTAACCGGTTACTCATTTTGAGGTAACCGGTTACCCTATTGAATTTTGGTTACTGTCTGCGCAGGAAGAATTCATAACCGGTTACTCACTTTGAGGTAACCGGTTACATAACTTTTAAACCGTGATTCCGATCGAGGTGTTCTTTGTACCAACGGAAAGCTGTGGAAATATTCTACACTATGTAAGTGGAAAATATCGGTTTTGTTACCCGATTAAATAATTTGAGGAAACCCTGAGAATGTATTAATTTTATGAATTGAATTACTATGGGAAATTTTGTTATACTATCGTATTGTGTTACATTTAGCCCCTTATTGTGAAAGAAAGTGAGTGATAACATGCTTAAAATGAATTAGGAAGAGTGAGAAACCTTACCCCAAACCTAATGATATGATTCTAGGTTGTGACTAGGATAGTGATAGAGAACCTAGATGGCGATGCTCATGCATTCGATGTAGAAAGGTGCATCCGTGATGAGTATTGGTATAGGAGAGAGTGAAACACTAGTATGGAACATGTGTGAACCATTGTGTTTATGAGAAAAGTCAAAAGAAGCCTTAAGGCGAATGTGGCCTTATGATTATCGAATACAATCACGTTTGTGTGTGTGAGAACACGTAATCGTAACCGTTTCACATGAGTTGTAGTTTCATGAGTCTCGAGCTCCTGTGAAACGTATGCATGATTACTTGGAAGGTTTGATTCCCGCGTGTAGTACGAATGGAGCCTAGGGTAAAGAGACTTGTGACGGTTTATGGCCCGTGTGAAGTGATGGTTTATAACGGTTAATGGCCCGTAGAACCCGAATCCATTTCGTATGTCAAGTAAATTACAAGGATCCATGACTCGGGTTGACTTCTAGACGTAGAAGCGGACGGGAAAAGGGGATGCCTTGGTAAGGTTATCGATTAGTGATATTTTGAGTTGGTGAACTCATGAACATGTTTCCATATAGTGTGAGATTGAAAACTCAAGGTCATTTCCCTTCCCCTTGACTTGAGCTAGGAATGGTAGAACCTTGTAAAGCCGAGAGAATCTATAAGATAGGGAACTCACTGGGATTTAATATCTCACCCCATGTTGTTGATTATATTACAGGTGCTTCAGGTTCCGCGTAGGGTAAGGATAAGGCCGTTTGGTTATCCTTACTTATCTTGGCTTTTGGGATGGCAAGAATTCCGTTGTTGGAGTTTATTTTTGAGATCATTGTGTTGATCTAGTTCTTAGTGCATTGGAACATCTTGTATATATTATGCCATAGATTTTTTTTTAGTATGTTTTATTTTGGGCATGTATATGTAGAATGTGTTAACTAGGAACTTATGGTATTTCAATCCCAAAACTTGGATTCATGTATAATATTTATGCTTTGATGTATGATGTTATATGTGGGTGTTACAGTTGGTATCAGAGCAGGTTGTATCCTCGACCTAGCCATGAAATTGTATAAGTATTTCTTTCCGTTTCATATGCGTTATGTCGTCATTGGTCTTAAGTGTTATATTTATGGCATTGAGCCTGATCAACTTAATCCTATCTATATAACCTTTAGGAACATGGCTGACAGACGCATAAGCAATCATGGTAGACCCAGAACTACTCCTGTTGGGACGAATTCGCCAGGCGGCGACGAGTATGTCTCATGGCCTCAGTTTTTACAACAGATGTAGCAGCAGCAGAACCAGTTCATGCAGCAGATGGTACAACAAATGAATGAGGGTCTTCATCCTTTAGTGGTTTTTCCAGATGCTGTAGGTGGAAATTTTTAGGATTTCATCCGCATGAATCCTCCAGAATTTCATGGCGGATTAGACCCTGTGAAAGCTCATGAATGGATAGCTGGCATGAAGAAAATTTTCCTGATAGTCCATTGTAATGAAGAGAACAAGGTGGTGTTCGATTCTCACTCGTTGAAGGGTCCTGCTATGAGGTGGTGGGAGAGTACCTTAGCCCTAATGACTGTCCAAGAGGTACCTAAGGTCTGGGAGCAATTTAAGATTTCTTTTATGGAGAATTATTTCCCTAGCTCCTTGAGGACCCAAAAAGAATTTGATTTCCAACAGTTGAGACAAGGTACTTTGACTGTGGCTGCTTATGCTGAGAAGTTTAAGATTATGGCTGCTTACTCTAGGCAGGCCATGTATGCTCCGGATGAGAAGTGGAAAGTTGACCAATTTCTTTTTGGTTTGAAGGCTGAGATTTCCCATAGTGTGTCTCAAAGAGAGATCACTAGTTATGCTGAGTTGCTAAGGCAATGTTATGTGGCGAAGAATAGCCTGAAGAAAGTTCAAGCAGAAGGGGATTTGAGTAGGTCGAACCAGAATGATCGTGGAAGATCAAACCAACAGTTTAGGCCTAGAAAACAAAATTTTAAAGGGAAGCAAGTTCAAAGTTCTAGGACTAGTGTACCTCCTGTTTGTCGTACTTGTGGTAGGAATCATTATGGAAGGTGTGGTGTCGAAAGTGTGAGATGTTTTCAGTGTCAGAAGATGGGTCATCTGAAGAGGGATTGTCCTCAGAATAGGAATCAAACGCAAGAAAGGAGTACCGATCGAGTTTATACTTTGGATGCGAAGAAAGCAAAGGGCGATAACTCTTTGATTGCTGGTACGTGTTTCGTTAATGGGAATCCTTGTTTTGTATTATTTGATTGTGGAGCAACACACTATTTTGTGTCGATGCAATGTGTGAAACGACTTGGGTTGCAAGCTATTCTGTTGTCTCCACCCATGGTGGTTACTACTGTCATGGACGAGATGGTTGAAACACCTTTAATGTGTGAAAATTGTGTTTTATCTGTGGATGAGAGAGTTTTTTAGATTGATCTTATTTGATTGCCGCTTAAGAAAGTAGATATTGTTTTGGGAATGGATTGGTTTTCTGCTAATTCGGTATTTATTGGTTGTGAAGAAAAGCTAATCATCATTATATCCGTTGAAGCTACTCCGAAGGATGTGCTAACAACTATTTTAGAAGGTACGGTTGGAATGATAAATTTCTTGTTTGAGAAGGAAAAATCTGTTCTTTTGGTTCTCACTAAGGAGGAGAGTAGCGATCTTCAAGTTTTGAGTATTCCTGTAGTCTATGAGTTTTCCGAAGTTTTCCCTGAGAATATCACTTCTCTTCCTCCGAAAAGGGAATTGGAATTCTCTATTGACCTGATACCGGGAACGGCTCCTATACCCGTTTCTCCGTATCGGATGGCACCACTTGAGTTAAGAGAATTGAAGGATCAATTGGAAGAGTTAATGGCTAAGTATTTTTTCTGACCCAGTGTTTCGCCCTGGGGAGCTTCAATGTTGTTAGTAAAGAAGAAGGATGGTGGAATGCGGTTATGTATTGATTACCGACAGCTGAATAAAGTCACCATCAAGAACAAATACCCATTACCCAGGATAGAAGACCTGTTAGATCAATTGAAAGGAGCCTGCGTGTTCTCGAAGATTGATTTACGGTCGGGTTATCATCAGATCCATGTGAAGAGTTCAGATGTATCAAAGACCGCGTTTAGAACCCGTTATGGCCATTATGAATTCTTAGTAATGCCTTTCGGTGTGACGAATGCTCCGACAGTTTTTATGGATTATATGAATCGGATATTTCAACCTTACTTGGACCAATTTGTGGTGATCTTTATTGATGACATTCTTATCTATTCTCGTACTTCTCAAGAACACGAAGAGCATTTAAGAATCGTTTTATCGATCTTACAAGAAAGGCAACTTTTTGCTAAGCTAAGCAAGTGTGAGTTTTTGATGTCGGAGGTTAGTTTTCTCGGTCATGTCGTATCTCAAGGAGGTGTGGCGGTAGATCCATCAAAAGTGGAAGCAGTGATTAATTGGGAGAGACCAAAGAATGTTTATGAAGTTAGAAGTTTCTTGGGACTGGCAGGTTATTATAGAAGGTTTATCAAGGGCTTTTCTCAATTGGCCTTACCAATGACTAAACTTACTCGAAAGGATCGTCCTTATGAGTGGGATCCAGCTTGTGAACAAAGTTTTATGAGTTTGAAGGAAAGATTGACGACTGCTCCTGTGTTGATCATTCCTGATCCTAGCAAGTCGTATGAGGTATTTTGCGATGCATCAAAGATGGGATTAAGAGGTGTTTTAATGCAAGATAGTCACGTGGTGGCTTATGCTTATCGACAATTAAAAGTTCACGAGATGAATTATCCAACGCATGATTTGGAATTGGCGGCGGTTGTTTTTACATTGAAAGTGTGGTGTCATTATTTGTATGGGGTACATTTTGAGATGTTCAACAACCACAAGAGTTTGAAGTATCTGTTTGACCAAAAAGAGTTGAACATGCGTCAAAGGAGATGGATGGAGTATTTGAAGGATTATGACTTGGAACTAAAGTACCATCCGGGTAAAGCGAATAAAGTAGCGGATGCTTTGAGTCGAAAAGTGTTGCATAATGTCGAGTTGATGATGTTAGAGTATGCCTTATTGGAAAAGTTTCGAGATCTTAATCTCCAATTTGTTTGGAATCCTAATGGTGTGATTATGGGAAACTTGAATGTTAATTCTACTCTAAGAGAGTAAATTCAACAAGGACAAGTATTGGATGAGAAGTTACAAGAATTGTTAGTTCAACCGGGTTTCGTGCGAGCTACCGATGGAATTATTCTATTTGACCAAAGGATTTGTGTTCCGGATGATGCGATGTTAAAAAGAAGAATTTTGGAGGAAGCACATAAGGGTGCTTATACTATACATCCTGGTTCTTCGAAGATGTATCAAGACTTAAAGAGGGACTATTGGTGGTCCGGTATGAAAAGAGATATTACGGTGTATGTATCAGAGTGTGCGGTATGCCAACAAGTAAAACTTGAGCACCAAAGGCTGGGTGGCTTATTACAACCATTATAAATTCCAGTGTGGAAGTGGGATAGTATTTCTATGGACTTTGCAGTTCGATTACCCCGTATGCAAGGTGATTATGATTCTATTTGGGTGATTGTGGATCGGTTGACGAAGTCTGCGCATTTCTTAGCCGTAAAAACTACCTACAAGGTAAGCCATCTTGCAAGGTTATTTATTTCGGAAATTGTGAGGTTGCATGGTATTCCCTATAGTATTGTTTCGGATAGAGATCCAAAATTTACTTCAATATTTTGGAGGGCTTTTCAACAAGCTATGGGAACAAAGTTGTGTTTGAGTACGTCGAATCATCCGCAAACGGATGGTCAGACGGAACGGACAATACAAACGATGGAAGATATGTTAAGGGCTTGTGTACTTGAAAGTGAAGGAAATTGGATATAACTTTTACCGTTGATTGAGTTTTCATACAACAATAGTTACCATGCAAGTATTGGTATGGCTCTTTACGAAGCATTGTATGGAAGGAATTGTAGGACGCCTTTGTGTTGGGCGGAAGTTGGCGAAGATAGAATTTTGGGACCCGAGATTATCCAAGAGACTACGGAAAAGATTAGAATGATCCGTGATAAAGTTAAATAAGCACAAAATCGTCAGAAGAGTTATGCGGATAACTGTAGGAGACCTTTAGAGTTTGATGAAGGTGATCACGTGTTTTTGAAAGTTACTCCAAGATTGAGGTTGAAAGGACCGTTTAAGTCACAGAAGTTAAGTCCGAGATACATGGGACTGTATCAGATTTTAGAAAGGATTGGAGAAGTAGCTTACAGATAAGCCTTACTGCCTTCTTTGTCAGAGTACTCTGTGAAATTATCTGCAAAGGAGGGGAGGATGTAATATCCCGTATTTTATTTTGCTCTGGATAATATTGGTTCTGAACAACTGGGTTCCAGAGTACTCTGTGAAATTATCTGCAAAGATAATTAGAGTAACTGACGAGCTCAGAGCAGGTCAAATTAATATTATCTGACCCTGAGGTTTTATGAAGTGATACATTAGAGACAAATTGGACATTTAAGTTAGTGTTACTAACTAAATGATATATCTACATATCTTAACCTTTTCCTTTCCTCTTCATTTGTCACAAGAATAGAAAGAATAGAGAGAGGAAGTAGAGAGAAGGAAGAGCAAAAAGGAGAAAGAGAAAGGAAACCTAGAAGAAGAAGAAGAAAGCTTGGATCTTCATCATCTCTTCTTCAAATCATCTCTCAATCTTCATCATCATCTTGTCTATAGGTGGGTTCTAGTTAGAACTTGAGTCTTAGAATTTTAGAATGTTAGAAGTTTAGGTTAGAAATGTTGGATTGTGAATATTAATATGGAATCGATGTTTCTAACGGTTAAAATGTGGAAATAGTCGGGTAATATAGTCGGGTTATGTTTACCTTGAACATAATATGATTGTTTGATGTTCTTATGAATTTTGGATGAGTTTCCATTGAGTTTGTGCTGAAAATAACAGGTTTTTGGCCTCTGGTTCAATGGTAACTGGTTACTCACCTTGAGGTATCCGGTTACTTGAAAATAGCTGTTTTTACGCAAAAAGGAACTGGGTAACCGGTTACTCATTTTGAGGTAACCGGTTACCCTATTGAATTTTGGTTACTGTCTACGCAGGAAGAATGCGTAACCGGTTACTCACTTTGAGGTAACCGGTTACCACTGTTGGTTGATGAAAAATAATTTTTGAAAATTCATAACTTTTAAACCATGATTCCGATCGAGGTGTTCTTGGTACCGACGAAAAGCTATGGAAATATTCTACACTATGAAAGTGGAAAATATCAGTTTTGTTATCCGATTAAATAATCTAAGGAAAACCCGAGAATGTATTAATTTTATGAATTGAATTACTATGGGCAATTTTGTTATATTATCGTATTGTGTTACATTTAGCCCATTATTGTGAAAGAAAGTGAGTGATAACAAGCTTAAAATGAATTAGGAAGAGTGAGAAACCTTACCCGAAACCTAATGATATGATTCTAGGTTGTGACTTGGATAATGATAGAGAACCTAGATGGCGATGCTCGTGCATTCGATGTAGAAAGGTGCATCCGTGACGAGTATTGGTCTAGGAGAGAGTGAAACACTAGTATGGAACATGTGTGAACCATTGTGTTTATGAGAAAAGGCAAAAGAGGCCTTAAGGTGAATTTGGCCTTATGATTGTTGAATATAATCACGTTTGTGTGTGTGAGATCACGTAATCGTAACCGTTTCACTTGAGTTGTAGTTTCATGAGTCTCGAGCTCCTTTGAAACGTATGCATGACTACTTGGCAGGTTTGATTCCCGCGTGTAGTACGAATGGAGCCTACGGGTAAAGAGACTTGTGACAGTTTATGACTCGTGTGAAGTGACGGTTCATAACGGTTAATGGCCTGTAGAACCCGAATCCATTTCGTATGTCAAGTAAATTACAAGGATCCATGACTTGGGTCGACTTCTAGACGTAGAAGCGGACGGGAAAAGGGGATGCCTTGGTAAGGTTATCGATTAGTGATATTTTGAGTTGGTGAACTCATGAACATGTTTCCATATAGTGTGAGATTGAGATCTCAAGGTCATTTCCCTTCCCCTTGACTTGAGCTAGGAATGGTAGAACCTTGTAAAGCCAAGAGAATCTATAAGATAGGGAACTCACTGGGATTTAATATCTCACCCCATGTTGTTGATTATATTACAGGTGCTTCAGGTTCCGCGAAGGGTAAGGATAAGGCCGTTTGATTATCCTTACTTATCTTGGCTTTTGGAATGACAAGACTTCTGTTGTTGGAGTTTATTTTTGAGATCATTGTGCTGATCTAGTTCTTAGTGCATTGGAACATCTTGTATATATTATGCCATAGATTTTTTTTAGTATGTTGTATTTTGGGCATGTATATGTACAATGTGTTAACTAGGAACTTATGGTATTTCAATACCAAAACTTGGATTCATGTATAATATTTATGCTTTGATGTGTGATGTTATATGTGGGTGTTACAATATCTGCTTCATCCAGTATATCTTGGAACTGCACCAAGTTCTTCAAAATGATGCTAACTTGTTATATGCTATGATTGTGTTTGACAACCATGTGATCAAGTTGATGAAATATTTACTTGATAATGATGCATGACAGAGTTTATGATGACCAGTTTGAACCAAATGAGAAAGCTCTTAAAGGTTATGTCTCGGGGAAGATCACACCTCATGTTGGTTTGAATGCTCCACCTCCTACCAAGGAAGCTCTCCCCGCTCAAAAATTTTGAGCTTTGATTTTTATTTTAATTTAGATGTTTCCCTTTATCCTTGTCCATCCAACCTCACATAGTTTAGCATGCATTTCATTCCATCATTTACATCATTTTGATAAAATTTATTTATGTTTATTGGATATCATTTTATGCTATTTTGGATATTGCGACTGATTAAGTCTTTTGGATAATTACATGTATGGCATGGTTTTAGCTATTTTGATTATTTTGATGTTGAACGTTTGTTTTACATCATATTTAGCCTGTTATCTCTTATCTTGTGAATCATCTAAAATTGCATGTTTGTTTGTGTGTGTGTGTGCGCGTGTCTATGTGTGTGTACGCGCACGTGTATGTGTGTGTGTGCGCGCGCGCGCGTGTCTGTGTGTGTGTGTGATTTTATGGTTTTAAAATAGCTTGTTATTATATGCCATTTCATATCGGTTTTATATGATGTCATGAGTTCATCTGTGTGTGTTGTATATGTATTTGCTCTTCTCTTTGTTATATTTTTCAAAGGGGGGAGAAGGTTGTGAGATATTAGCGTTATATTTATGTGCATTCAGTGTTTACGACAGGGGGCTTAACATCTCAAGAAATAATCAAGTTTCAAGTGTTGTATCATTTGTTGTGTACTTATAAATAAATCAATAATAAAATTGAACTGGAATACAAATTACAACTTTCAAATTATCAACTCAAGTCAAATTGAATCAATAATATCTCAATTTTGCCAAACATTTGAAATTGCATTGCAGTCGGTATCATTTTATTTTGAAGTTTTGTCTAAATTTGATTTTTGTGTGTGTAATTTGATTTATTGTGTATTTTTAATTTTTTTTAAGTTGATCATTTCCTTTATTTTTTTAAATATGTACCTTGAGATACCCCTACATTTAATGTATTAGATTTGGATCCACGATAATGTGTTTTTTTAGCCTTTGCAATTTGATGTAAATCAAAATTTTGAGTGTAGCTTGAATCACAAATTACAATACTTAAATCAAATTTTTTGTAAAGCTTGATTCAAATCAGACATGGTATGATTCAAATCATACATTTGCTTGGAAGTTAAGAATTTGATTTTTCCAATCTGATTCGAATTAGGATAATGTATGATTCGAATCACAGTACTTCTTGACTCAAATCACAAGGTATTTGATTCGAATCATGGAAATCAAAATATTCTTCAAAACTAATTTTGATTTGAATCATTCTTTAGTGTGACTCAAATCACAGAGGCGGAATATGATTCAAATCAAAATAACAAATTCTTCACTTTGCTACATTTGATTCAAATCATTCTTTATTTGATTCAAATAATAACCTCATGATTTGACTTGAATCATCTTGTGTTTTTCTTAAACTTTTTGTGCCTAATCTCTAGTACCTATTTAAACCTGTTTTTGTCTCTTTTATGAGAATTGGCTAGTTAGTTAGTCAATTAAATGATTTATGAAGAGAGTTTGTCAATTGAATTAGATTGACCAACCCAAGATATTCACCAAGAACCAAATACACTTTTTTATTAAGAATCTTGAGAGAAGCCATGAAAGTTTCTTCATTCACAAACACATTATCTCCTTGATTCAACCTTGGAAAAAATTCCTAGAATGTTGATGTTGTGATAGTTTGTAGCTGTGTTGTGTGAGGTTCTTTAGATACTAATCATAATCTTCAATCTTATACCAAGAAACCATTGTTGTGGTGCTCAACTCTAAAGATTGATTTTGAGAGGTAGATACAAGGTACATTAGGGAAGCTAATTTTTTTATGTGAAGTTTGTTGTGTGTATAAGAAGAAATGATTATTTCTTGTCCAAAGTATTTTGATGGTGCTTATCAATCAAGAGAAGAGCTTCTCTAACTCCAAAGAAGACTTTGGTGGAACTGAGTAAAGGTTGTCGTAGAATAAAGTTAGGAGTTGCCTTATCAATCTTGGTTAGAACAATCTCTCAGAAAACTCTTCGTTAGATCCAAGTAAAAGGTATTGCAAAATTGAAGCTTGAAGTAGGATTATTGAGTCTACCAAGTTTGATGGATTAAGATCATTGAAGATCTTGAGTATTAGCAGTTGAGTAATTTGCATCAATAAAAAGGAATATCATTTTAGATCTATGATGGCTAAAGCATTGGGCTTTTAGTGTTCACGTTCATGATAATCTAATGTACTAAAATACTAATATCTTTAACTTTAAAATAGTGGAAGACGTTACCATTTCTAATGGTGAAAACCATTGAAGAGGGGAATAGGCATTGAGAAGACGAATTTTTGAACCATTATATATCTGGTGTATATTTCTGTTTCTCTATCTCTTTTAATTTTCTACATAATATCATGTGTGTTAGATTTTTTTCATCTTTAGAAAGTCACCTAGATTTAGATCTTGCTTATAGTGTTTTTTCATATAAGTTTAGGTCTGCGATGCATCTAATTCATTGAACATTATATAACATGATTGAGATTGTGTTAACTCTTTGTTTTGGATTTAATTGCTTTTCAATGCAACTTCGTTTACCTTAATTGTTTCTAATATCAATTGAATCATCCTTATTATGAAGATGATGAAACATATATTTCTTGAATCCATCCAATGTATCTTGCTTCTACTTATCATGTTTTGCTTACGTGCTTTAAACTTTGATTTTGTAAAAGAAATTATTTTTTAGAATGGTATAAGGGGACCAGTCTATTTAACCCCCCCCCCCCCCCCCCCTTCTAGACTGTTTCACCCCTATATTCTCGTCCAAAAATTGGTATCAGAGCTAGTCTTTTATCAAATGTAAGTGACTCCAACAGCTGAGTATAAGGGTAAAATGATCTGAAGGGTGTTGTATTTTTTAAAAAAAATGTTATCCAACGAATTCAATATGTTTCATTGTCTTTCGAATGTATGAATAACATCATTATCTAAATAACCTGGAGATTTTTTAAGTATTCCATTTCTAGTATGTTAGTAAGTCTTTAATTGTGAGTTAGAATTTAATTGTAACTAGATCCATCTAGGATTGAGCAAACAAAGTTGTGAGTTGTGTGCAGATAATCGAAAACCTAACAGTATAGCTTAAGTTTTGTTCCTAGATTATGATTATTCGTAAATCTAAATTTTTTTCATATAGTATACGTGTGTTTGAATTGTGTGAAAAGATTGTGGAAAGGAAGAAGAAACATCTCCATGTTGACCTACTCTTCCAAGGTCATCGTAAAAGAAAATGAAGATAGTTTCGTGAAAATTGGTGTGTTCACTAGTTGTTCAACAAGTATCTAAGAAGTTCAAAGCATCAAGTTTTAAAAGAGCCATATCATTGTCAAGTGTATAATCAGTTATACAAGATTGTAAATACATAAGTTCAAAGCAATGAAGTAGTTAATAATCTACTTAATAAGTAGGATGATCAAAGATAATCGGAACATTTGTCGTTTCAATTCATCTAATATCTTGGTAAAGGAGTGTACGATAATACTTTACAGACGTGTAAAAGGAATCATATCTAATTGTTTATGTTTGATTGTATTTTTCTTTTGTTATTATTGATGTCTTTTACTAATTATTTTGTATGCAGCAAGTTAAAGCCTAGATCGTGAAATTGCTATGAACGTTCTGATCTCCACTATCTTCTTGTAGTTTACTTAATTTTATGTTTTTCATCTATATTAGGTGTTTTATTTGTTTGAAATATGTTCATATGCCATCTGTGCATAGAATGTATCATTCACCTGAGCATATGATTCATCTGGTTATCCTTATTCATCTGACCATAGCATATATCATTTCATTTGTGCTTACATTTCATTTGCACCATTAAGTTTTTTTTAATTGGAATTATATTTTAGCATTAAAATATTTTCTCATTCAAAAATTATGTATTACTTTGAATTTAAAATTTTATCATGCATTAAAAACTCTTTAAAATTTTCAAATTTTAAATTTCGGTCTATGTTTCGAGTCACAAGATCTATGACCCGAATCAAGCATCTCACATTTTCTCTCATTTCGCCACTATCAATTTAATTCGAATCAAACCCCCATTTGATTCTAATCAGAGCATGCCATGAAGGAAGATTTTGCCACTTGATTTGAATCACAAGAAGTTTGATTCGAATCAAACCCCATTGTTGTCTATTTGATTTGAATCACAGCATATGCGATTCAAATCAAAACCTTTCAATTCTAGTTTTTCAGAAGCGTGTGTCTCTTTGTTTCCTCATTTATTAATAGGAACTCATCATTCACTTTATTTCAATTTTTAAATCTCATAAACCCAACTTTTTCATTTCATATCATTAAACCCATTTCATTTCAAATTTCTTAAACTTTCATCTCATATCATTACATCCCACATTTATAAACTCAATTATTATTTTCATTCAACCTATTCATGAATTACCTCTCTTCCATCTCCAGACCTTCATCATTCAACATTGGATCAAGAGAAACTAACTAAGAAACAAAAGGGGAAGAGAAAGCTTCATCTTCATCCAACCCTCTTGAGATGCCAAAGGGAAAATGAACCAAGATGAAAGCACACAAGGAATCTATGTGCCCTACTCGTGTAAAAATCACCCCTCTAGGTAAAAAAAATTCATTTGTATATGGTTCCGCTCTTATTTCTGCTCCTTCTACTCATAGTCAAAATTTGGTTGCATTAACTATCAAGGCTAGGAATTTGTTATTTGAAAATGACCACAAGATTTATGCTAAAAAAATTATGAAAAAACTTATAGAAGTTAAGTATTATGTTTATAGGGCTATTGAAACTGCGATTAAAATTAATTTCCTTCAACCATTTGATAATTAAGATCTGTTAAAATTTATTAGTATGAACAAGAAATTTAACAACAACAATTTCAAGGCTTTATATTTTAAGGTCAAGGTCACCAGAGTAGGACTTGAGTGTCAATTTCGTGGTAAATTTGTTGGTTTTAGTCATGAGGATTTCATAACTCATTTTGGGCTTGAGTACAAGGGTATGGAAGTTTTTGTGTCTAATTCCCCAGGTGTCAACAAAGCTGAATTTATAAAAATGATTTCATAATCATTATTCAAAGACCATTTAGATACTTCTAATTTTCATATTAGTCAAATGAAAAGTGAGATACACATGTTGCATTGGGTGGTTGTGAAGATTGTGTACACGAAACCAAGGGATTAGGCCATAGTTGATAACATTGGTCTTTATCTCATGTGGCTTCTACTGCCACACAAGGAAGTAAAGTGGGTAAATTTCATCATTGATCATATTGGTAATTGCAAGTCAAATTCGAAGCTTGAAGCTGGATTATTGTATCTAGCAAGTTTGTTGGATCAAGATCATTGAAGATTTTGAGTATTAGAAGTTGAGTAATCTACATCAATAGAATGGAATATTATTTTAGATCTATGTTGGCTAAGTATTGGGTTGTTAGTGTTCAGACTGCTGATAATTTGTTGTACCAACATACTTCTATCTTTAAATTTAAAATAATGGAAGACGTTACCATTTTCAATGCTGGAAACCATTGAAGAGGGGAGTAGGCATAGCAAGAACAAATTGTCGAACTAGTATATATCAGATGTACATTTTTCTATCTCTGTCTCTTTTAATTTTCTGCATAATATCATGTGTGTTAGATTTTGTTCATCTTTAGAATTTCATCTAGATTTAGATATTGCTTCTAGTGTTTTATTATATAAGTTTAGTCTTGTGATGCATCTAATTTATTGAACATTCTATAACATGATTGAGATTGTGTAAACTCTTTGTTTTGGATTTAACTGTTTTTCAATGTAACTTCGTTTACCTTCATTGTTTCTAATATCAATTGAATCATCCTTATTAGGAAGACGATAAAACATATATTTCTTGAATCCATTCATTGTATTTTGCTTCTGCTTATCATGTTTAACATCTATGCTTTAAACTTTGATTTTGTAAAAGAAATTATTTTTGAGAATAGTATAAGGGGACCAGTCTATTTAACCCCCGTTATAGATCATTTCATCCTCATATTATCACCCAACATGAATGACACTCTTGTTATTACAATACATGTGAGTTGGTTCGAAATGAGGGATACCCATATCAAAAAGTAACCAAGCAAACTAACTATTTCAGTCGCGGTGGATGTCATAACACGATACTCGTCTTATGTAGAATAGAGGGAAACAATATTTTGTTTCTTGATTTTCTAAGAAATAAGATAGTCTCTAAGAAATAAACAAAAACTTTTGGTTGACTTAGGATCTGTGGAGTCACCATCCCAATCAGCATCAAAATAAGCATGCAACTCTAATGAGGACGATGATCGAAATAAAAGGCTTTAAAATTGGACTCCTTGCAGATGACAAAGAATACATAAAAAAAAGTTTCCTGATGTACTATAGTGGGAGAGACAACAAAGTGATTGAAAACATGAACACAATAAGCAATATCAGTTATGGTGAACCTAAGGTACACCAGTTTACCAACCAAAGTACTGTACAAAATAGGATCTGGTATAGGAACATTGTCAAAGAGAGAACATTTCATATTCAATTCAAGAGGACTATTTTCTTCTCTAGCATCAGAAAGGTGATTTTTTCAAGGATGTTGGCAATGTACTTATATTGAGAGGTAATGTAGCCTTTATAAGAATAGACAACTTCAATCCCCAGGAAATAACGAAGAGTACCTAAATCTTTCATCTCAAAATATTTGGTTAATTGTAATTTTTAATCATCAATCCTATTAATGTCATCAAATGTAATTATCATAGCATAAACATATAATACAAGTAAAATAAGACCATGAAAGGTGATCGTGACAAATAAATCCAAAGCATGATCAATAGAGCGGAAACTTATAGATGTAATAATAGTGGTAAACTTCTCAAACCAAGTATGAGAGCTTATTTCAAACCATATACAACCTTATTTAACTTACAAATTTCCCTTCAATTATGAGGAACACCTTGCAGAGGTACCATACAAAATTGCTAGTGAAGATCACCATTTAGAAAATCATTTTTAACCTCCATTTGAGAAATATGTCATTCACGAACTAATGAAACTGCAATAAGAGTTCCAATAGCAGTCTTATTGACCACTAGAGCATAAGTTTCTTCATAATTCATACCATATTGTTGAGAGAATCCCTTTGCAATAAGATGTGATTTATAGCATTTAATTGACCAATTAGACTTAGTTTTGAGTTTGTATACCCAATGAGAGCCAATAAAGCATTTTCTAAGAGGAAGACTTACTAACTCCCGAGTATATGTCTTGTGCATATCAGAGAGCTCTTATGTAATAGCTTGTTGCCAAAAAGAATCAAGTATAACCTCTTGTATAGGAAGAGGGTCCAGGAAAACAATGAATAGAGGTTAGAAAAGAAAAAAAATTGAGTAGGTGGAACAGATAAAATCAAGAAATTGAGTAGACTTATGGTCACAAGATGGATAACGAGGAGGAGGAGGATCAACAATGATAGGAGTTTGTTGGGTAGTCAGTGGGACAATAGAGATGTCAATATTAGGATGCAGCAGTATCAGTCATACAATTCTTAAAATTACAATCACTAGAAAAATTATCATTAAAGGCAAAAGGATCAATATGGGTGAGTTTTGAACTACTAGTAATATGAAACTCAAAAGAAAGAAAGGAAAAAAGAGATGTGTTTAAGAAATAAAACATGACGAGAAACATAACTTTTTCTTGCTTAAGGATAATAACAACTATAGCAATTTTTACCATCCTCATAATCAAGAAAAACACATATGGAAAAATGAGAAGATGACTTATTACGTTTTACTTGTGGACGAAGAACAAGGCAAGTAGAGTCAAAGACTTTCAAAGGAATAATCAAGAATATAATTATATAATTTTTTGAAAGGAGATAAACTTTATGCGACAAACGATAAGATTATATTAATAGCATAAACAACAGTAACAACTTCTTCACCCAAAAACTTACCGGGAACTGAAGCAAGCAAGAAAAAGGAACAAGCAGACTCAACAGTGTGACAGAGTTTTCTTTCAGCAACTCCATTTTATTTAGAAGTATCAGTATAATATGTCTGGTGAATAGTTCCATCATATGAAAGTAATTTAGAGAATTTATTCTAGGTATATTCACCACCTAAATTAAAATGGAAGCACTTTACAACAACATTATGTTGAGTCTTAACCATCACATGAAACATATGATAAATGTCAAAGAAAATGACACCGGTTGTTCATAAGGTATACCCAAAAATAAAGAGTATAGTCAATAATGAACGAAACATAATATCTAGAACCACCTTTGGTAAGAACCGATGATGAGCCTCATACATCATTGTGAACTAATTCAAAAGGTTCTGTAAGTTCCATGGTTTTAGGATTGGCAGCAATTTTGCTAAAACATGGTTCACAGCAAGATGTTGTGTGAAATGTTCTAACCTGCTGGTCAGTTCCCTTTGAAGGCAGATGTTCTAACAGATGTTGTGACATGTCGTACCAGAACATCAATACAGACTATTTTATTCTTGACAGATTTGATTTGATTTTGTGACATTTCATTTGGATATATCTAACTTATTTTCGCAGGTCAAGAAGATTTAATCTAGAACATTTGATTTTATCTCCAACTGTTCATAAGTTTCTAAAATTGGATGTTGAGACAATTTAGGAACTTGATGATTTGTTCCAAGATTCAAGGAGATTTTTTCTGCCCAATTGAAGCAGCCCTTAGCGTGTGGATTAAGAAATATCTGGGTGAAGATTTTGAAGCCCATGGACTGCTTAGGAGTATATAAAGAGAAACCTAAACCTAATGTAATTTGGCTTTCATAATTTTGTAAAATTTGGAGAAGTGTAAAGTCTTAGGTTTTAAGAGTCTCTTTAGGTTTTTCATTGTAAGTCACCCTTATATCTTTTAATACATTGAGATAGACTGATTGTATATTGTTTATTGTTCACTCATGAGCTCTTAAGCACAAGTGTGTTGTTATTAGTTTAAAGCGTTTCAGCAAAACTAAGTATTGTAGTTGGAAGAGTGTTCTTCCGTTCTGGTCTCTTGTGGAATTGTCATTGGTTTATGACTGTTAGGAAGTGAGAGGGGGATCTCATATCTAGATGGTTTTTAGGTAGAAGTTGCACAAGGTAGTGATTAGGCGAGAAGTTGTAAACGGGGGAGTTTAGCTTTGAACTAATGCTATCATAGTGAATTTCCTTCCTGCCTTGGATACCCTCAAATGTAGGTGATGTTGCACCGAACTGGGTTAACAATTAACTGTGTTATTTATCTTTCTGCAATTTATTTTTAGTTTGATTTATTTGTTCTGTCAAACATAAGATGTTGTAACATCTATCTTGACATTAAGTTCTATTGTGAGGACATCAATATTAACATGTGTTAGAGTGCTAGAATTTCAATTGGCATCAGAGCTGGCACCCTGGTCTGTTTATTGGGTGAGCTTCATGGAGAATTTTTTCTGGTACTTTATGATCTAAGGAAGAGTATTTTGAGTTTGGTTAACTTTAAAGCTTTGAATGCCATATTCAATGGAGTTTAGAAAGAAAAAATTTGTTCAGACTGTTAAATTCATATGATGTGGCCTGAGAGGCTTGAGAATTTCTCAAGCCCAGTCTTAAAGGCACATCTGGTCAGCAAGACACTAAGGTCTCTACCCAAGACTTTTTTCATGAAAGTGTCATCCTTTGAAAAGAAAATCAAGTCATCATCATCATAAATGGATATGTTAGGTCATATTATTTTTGTCTTTAAAATGACAGATTTGAATAGAAGGACAAGAGCATGGTTTTTTTGTCTCCAACTCTGTAGGAGCTTGTGACCTTGTGTATATGAAAGGTTATTCAGTGTTATTATATTACTTGGGAGGCAATTCTACCAGGATCTGAGGATAGTGGATAGAAGGTCAAGGTCAAATTTCAAGGACATTCACCCTGACATCTTCAAGAACTTGATGCTAAGAAGAAAAGGCCATTCAAAGTATAGGCACTCAGTGTTATGAATTTGAAAGTTTTTTTTTTGCAGAATGTCCTACCTATCTCAAGAATCAACTTAAGGGGCTTTCTATTGCTTGGACTGATGAGTAAAATGATCCTGATGATGAATCTGTCAATCTTGTTATTGCCTTAATTGGAAGGTGGGCCTCTGATGTAGACTCATGTATTGAAGAATAGACTCATGATGAGCTGGCTGCTTCTATTAAAGAATTGTGCATCAAGAGTGAAGAAGGATGTCATCAAGAAAGAATATAGAAGTATGTGAGATTGTTGAAGGAGTTCTTCGAGATGGGAAGATGACTGGTAGCCAAAAAGGGATAGGGTTTTCAAGGCTATATCAAGCAACTCAAAGTGTCTTGACATCGTGCTGAACATCAAAATATTCAGGCTAAAGGCAGGTACTTGCACTAGAGATGTAAAGTTGGTCATATCCGTTTTTTTGTTTTAATTTGTATGGTTAAAACTCAAGGAAGGTGCATATTGCCTTATCTCTCATACCTTCTTAGATTGGTATTGTGGTTGTGGGTGTTCCAGACACATGACTGGGTTAAAGGAGTATCTGGTGGATTCTAAGTTACTCTTAATGATGGTGCCATAAGTGAAATTAAAGGGGTTTAAGAACTAGATTTTCCAGTCCTGATGTTGTTTCCCTTGATCAAGGTCCTAATGTATATTTCTCTAAAGGAAAATGTTTGGTCATTAATGAGATGTATGAAGCTCTGAAGAGGTAGTTAAGTCCAAAGGCAGTTGTCTTGTGTGTACTCCAAGAAAGTACATGCTCATTCACATGCTCAATGACCAAGAAAGATGTAGTAAACGTTGTCACCAGATGTTGCAACATTAGACTATTGAAAAAGTTCTAGAACTACCTCTTAAGGTTCTTATGAGGCCAGTGAAAGCTGGATTCTTAGTAGATAGAAGAACGAAGTGGAAAGGAGGATCAGACTGAGGTTGAAGAGTCTGATAATGGTGATATGCTCATTCAGCACCCTGATAATTTGGTCAGCTCATATGTTGCTTGTTAGAGGGAATCTCTTCTTTTTTTCATAAGGTTTCATGTTGGTACTGTGTTATTAGACAGGGTGTCTTGACATTGTGCTTATGTGCATAAGCTCTTTTGGTTCTTGTTGTGTGTGAGAGTTTATTTCTCTCTGTGAAGCTTTTTGTTGTGTTTAATTGTGTTTCTCAAGTTTTCACGCAAAATGATGTTTCTGGGTTTCTCTGTTGTTCGCAGAACCTATGAATGTTAACTTCATAATCAAAGTTAATGGTTCAATCATTGTGAAAGGTACTGATGTCCAAGTAGATGTTGAAACATCATCTCAGCAGTTTATCACTCCAGAAAATGAGGCAGACTCTAATGAGATACCAATCAATAAATCTGAGAACTCTCTAGCCTACAAAGTTTTCTCTAGAGTTCAGAAAATTTATACAATGGAGTTAATTATTTGGAGTTCATTATGTGGAGTTTGTGTTCACCAATAGATTCAGAAATGAAATATCTAATCCTGGTGAATTGTGGAGTAAAGTTATTGGCCAAGTCTGGTGGTGACTATGGTTTTGACAAGGCTATGAAAGGAATGAGACCTCTGGGTGAAAACCATGGAAAAGATCCTGATCTCTACATTTCTTATTCTCGTTTGTGATGCAAGGTTCTTGAGGAAATGTAGTTCTACTGATGTGGTTTGTGTGTATGATGCCAAACCAAATGTGCATAACATCTTGCCTGCCTGAAGTGTTTTAGAAAACTCTGGTTTCTCTTAAATGTTTTTTAGGCCTATTTTTCTTCTGTTGTGCATGTGCCTCTGATATGTGAACTGGGACAGTTCATGATTGCATGGGTATATCCTTGAGAACAATGATGTTTGTTGTCTGGGAGAATTTATTTTTTCTCTGCAGTGGGTTGTGGTCTTCAGGGGGAGTTATTTTTCTGGTTGCTCTGTGATGTCAAACTAGATGTCTTGACATTGTGTTTAGTTGTTCAGCTGCACTTTGCTGAATTCTTAAGCTATGTAATTCAGAGGGAGTTTGTTTTTGTTATCACCGTGTGGTGTTCTTGTTTGTATCCTGAGTTAATTCCACTGTGTGTGTTCTTGTATGGTTCTAAGGATGTTTCTTCTTGAGAAACAATCTTGTCTCTTGGATTAGCAATAATATAATTGTGTTTTCTGGTCCATATCTAAGACTAAGGATAATGTTGAGGAAGCTGTTGCTCTAAATTGAATTGGATGCTAAAAGAATACAATGTCAAACAGGATATCATGACATTGTACTATGGCAAGCTGGTCACAATCAAGAATTTCAAGGATTTTCACTCTGCACAGCTGGACAAGTCATTGGGTCTGGTCGTCACTTTGTCATGGGTGTTTCAGAAATTTGTACTGCTGAAGGATTATAGAGTTTACAGGATGGGAGGCTTGTTATCAATGTTTTTCTTCCATCTAGTGGTTCATGCGTATTAAGGAAAAACATTTTTCAATGACATGGAGAATGTCATTTCAAATGTTGCAGTCAAAGCTTCGAAATTGAGAAAGACGAATAAGAGAATGTCTTTCTCCTATAGTTAACGGTGCTCTGTTAACAAGGATAATTTCACTTCTTTAAACAATTCTATCCTTGACTAATCGGTTGATACAAGCAAGGTCTTTTTTTCTCTATTAAAAGCCAAAACCTTACTGCTTCTTCCTTCTATCGAGTTGTGTTTCAATATGAGCCAGTCCTCCAAAAATATTGATGCTATAAAGGCTCTTGTGCTGGAAGCCAAGAAGGATAAGTGTACTGATACAAAGAAGGATGAGTCCAAGGTTGAGACATCTATTAGATCATCTACTGGAGCATCTAGGACAGGGAAAACATTTGCGACAAAGATGAAGTCCTGCAAGATAAGGCAGGCTCAGTTACCTGACTATGACTCAGGTGATGATGAAGATTTGATCAACTTCATTGACTCAGGTGGTTGGTTTAGATAGCTGGTTTTAAATATGGATTTTTTTTGCTGCTTTTGTTGGTTGGGTCTGTAATAATCCCTTAGCATTGTTCACTTCCATCAGTTATTTGTGCTTCCATCCGTGTGATTCCAACTTGTTGTTTACATTTACTCTAATTTTTGTCAGTTTTGGCTAAAAAGGGGGAGTAAAGTGTTAGGTTATTTCTGTGTGTCCTGGTGTCATGTCACATGTCTTGACATGTTGACTAATGTGTGATAGGACTATACTACTGCTAATGGAAGAGTAGTCTATTGTTGTTACTTGCTGTATGCAACTATTTAAGGGGAGCATGATAGTCTGTCATGATTGTTGTTATTGATGCTGCTACTACTGATGTGATCTCTGTGTGCAACGATGATTGTCTGATATGGAACCATATGTTCTGACATTCATCCTGGTGTGTTTCTAATGTGTGTGGCTTCTGCTGTATGTGTTCTAATGTGTGAACTTGGATAGTTCATGTTTGATTTTCTGGTGATTTGGGTTTTCCCCTTGAGGGGGAGTATTGGTTATGTGGGACAGGGGGAGCACTGAACATGTCTGATGTGAAGCAGCAAAAGTGCATGTTGTACAAATTTTACATGTTTTTTCATGTAGCTTGTGTTTTGTGTTTTGTGTTTGTGGTTTTATTCCCCTCTCCAGGTTTATTGTGCAAAAGGTTGTTTTAGCCAAAATTTTCCAAAGGGGGGGGGGGGGGGGGGGATTGTAAGTTCCATGGTTTTAGGATTGGCAACAACTTTGCTAAAACATGGTTCACAGCAAGATGTTGTGTGAAATGTTCTAACATGCAGGTTAGTTTACATTGAAGGCAGATGTTCTGACAGATGTTGTGACATGTTGTACCATTGCTCCTGGTGCAAAGCTCTGAGACCTATGACATAGATTACTCAGAGACCTTTGCTCCTGGTGCAAAGCTGAACACAATCAGAATACTCTTATCCCTTGCTGCTAACTTAGACTGACCTCTCCATCAGCTAGATGTCAAAAATGCCTTTCTCAATGGTGATTTAGAAGAAGAAGTATATATGGATTGTCCTCCTGGTTTTGAAGAAACATTTGGGTCACAGGTGTGTAAACTAAAGAAGTCCTTATACGGGTTGAAACAATCTCCAAGAGCTTGGTTTGAAAAGTTTACTCAGTCTGTGAAGAAACAGGAATATACTCAAGGACAGGCAGATCATACTTTATTCACAAAGTCATGTCAAAATGGAATGATAACTGTTTTGATAGTCTATGTTGATGATATTATTCTTACAGGTAATGATGAGATAGAAATGGAGAGATTAAAAAGAAACTTAGCAGTAGATTTTGAAATCAAAGGGTCCCTTCAAGTATTTCCTTGGCAAGGAAGTAGCAAGGTCAAAGAAAGGAATTGTTGTTTCTCAGAGAAAATATGTTCTTGATCTCCTACAAGAGACAGGTATGAGTGGTTGTAAACCTGCTGACACACCAATGGACCAAAGTGCCAAACTTTGGGAGAAAGGGGACACACCAGTTGACACTGAAATATATCAGAGGTTGGTTGGAAAATTAATATATTTGGCTCATACTCGTCCTGACATTGTTTTCTCTGTTAGTGTTGTGAGTCAATTCATGCATGCGCCATATGAAGAACACCTTGAAGCTGTGAACAGAATCTTGAGATACTTAAAAGCAACTCCTGGAAAAGGGTTATTCTTCAAGAAGACCAATGAAAAAAATGTGGCAGTATTCACTGATGCAGATTGGGATGGGTCCATTATTGATAGAAAATCAACTTCAGGTTATTGCACATATGTGTGGGGGAACCTAGTGACTTGGAGAAGCAAAAAACAAGGAGTAGTTGCAAGAAGTAGTGCTGAAGCTGAGTTTAGAGCAATGGCTCAAGGAATTTGTGAAGGTATGTGGATTCTCAGAGTCCTAAAAGAATTGAAGATAGAGGTAGAACTCCCATTGAAATTGTACTGTGACAACAAGGCAGCTATAAGCATAGCTCATAATCTGGTTCAACATGATCGTACTAAACATATCGAGATCGATCGTCATTTCATCAAAGAAAAGATAGACTCTGGTACTCTCTGCTTGCCATTGATCCCTTTCAATCAACAAACCGCTGATATATTGACCAAAAGCTTGGGAAGATCAACATTTGAATACTTGATCAGCAAGTTGGGTATGATTGACATCTATGCACCAACTTGAGGGGGGGTGTTGAAATATTTTTTATTTAATGCTATTTATTTTTTTGTTTAAGTGTCATTATATTACTCCTAAAATAAAGGAGTTAATTTTGTATTTTCTCTCCTATAAAAGGAGCCATTTTCTCTTCATAATATAATAACAAAATTATCACCCATATGTCTTTCTACACATGCTATTGGAAACTAGGCCTAGATAGTTTGGGCATGTAGAGAAAAGACATATAAATTATGTAGTAAGGAGAGTAGATCAGATGATGAATAGTCAATTCTCTAGAGGTAGAAGATCTAGAAAAATTATAAGCTAAACTGTTAAGAAAGATATTGAGATTACGGAGTTGGATATAAGCATGGTTTTATAGAGAACATTATACTCTCTCTGAGTGTCTTATTTTCACTTTTTCTTTGTCTCAAAATAATTGTCCCTTTACAATTAGTGCAACATTTACATTGAAGGCAGATGTTCTGACAGATGTTGTGACATGTTGTACCTTTGCTCTGAGTAATCTATTCTTGACAGTTTTGATTTGATTTTGTGAGATTTCATTTGGATATATCTCACTGATTTTTGCAGGTCAAGAAGATTTAATTTAGAACGTTTGATTTGATCTCCAACAGTTCATAAGTTTCTAAAATTGGATGTTGAGACAATTTAGGAAACTTGATGATTTGTTCCAAGATTTAAGGAGATTTTTTCTGCACAATTGATGCAACCCTTAGCGTGTGGATCAAGAAATATATGGGTGGAGATTTCGAAGTCCATGGACTGCTAAGGAGTATATAAAGATAAACATAAACCTAATGTAATTTGGCTTTCATAATTTTGCAAAATTAGGGGAAGTGTAAAGTCTTAGGTTTTGAGAGTTTCTTTAGGTTTTTCGTTGTAAGTCACCCTTGTATCTTTTGATACATTGAGGTAGAATAATTGTATGTTGTTTATTGTTCACTCATGAGCTCTTAAGAACGAGTGTATTGTTCTTAGTTTAAAACTTTTAAGCAAAACTAAGTATTGTAGTTGGAAGAGTGTTTTTTTGTTCTGGTCTCTTTTGGTATTGTCACTGGTTTGTGATTGTTAGGAAGTGAAAGGGGGATCTCATATCTAGAGGGTTTCTAGGTAGGAGTTGCACAAGGTAGTGATTAGGCAAGAAATTGTAAACGGGGGAGTTTAGCTTTGAAATAATGCTATCATAATGAATTTCCTTCCTGGCTTGGATGCCTCCAGATGTAGGTGATGTTGCACCGAACTGGGTTAACAATTGACTGTGTTATTTATCTTTCTCCAATTTATTTTTAGTTTGATTTATTTATTCTGCCAGACATAAGATGTTGTAACATATGTCTTGACATTAAGTTCTGATGTGAGGACATCAGTATTATCATGTGTTAGAGTGCCAGAATTTCAAGTTCATAAGAAATAGAAACACTTTTGTTAAAAGGTAAAGCTGAAAATTTTCCAAGTTATCCCAATAATTTGAAATATCATTGGTTTGTAACTTTCTTAAAGCTCTAATATAAGCCAAGTACTTTATTTTAAAAGAAAATACATGTCTTAGACGAGAATGCCATAAATAAAAACTAAAAGACGTAGAATTCAAATGAAAAGAAGCTAATGAATCAACAACGAAAGTAGAAGTTGAGGTTGTAGTGCTTTAGACTCTCAGCACATCTAAAACATAAAGTCCTTCATGTCTACGGCATGTCCCAATCAGCATCCCGAAATGCGGAACCTATACACAATAAGAAGTGGAATAAAATGCAATAGAATAATCGGGACCACACAATTGACTAACAGAAGCAAGACTCAAAAAAAGATTAGAAATATAATAAACATTAGAAAATGACATATTATTTGTGGGGGCAAAACCAATATCTGCTAATGGCATACAAGTGTCGTCAGCAGCCATAACCAAGATAGATGAAGCAAATTAAAAGTCACAATTGATTTATCATCATATGACATATGATGTGATGCTCTAGAACTAAGGATCCATATGCAGGAAAACATATGTGATAGACAAAAAGAGTTCGAACCTTTAATAGAGGAGGAAAACATGGTACATTACTGAGTAGAAAGAATCTTTTGGAGTTGCTCTGCAATATCATATATTTAAGAAGTGATCTCAAATGGATGAACCTAATAAGAACCAAAATCAATGGTAGTAGGAGAAACAACAACAACATTGGATGATGGACTTTTGAAGTTCTTCGTATTGCTCTCAACAATTTGGGAAGTGAGATTTGTAATGTTCTTTCTCTTTGCAAAAATCACATTCATCATTTCCAAATCTGGTTCTAACTTGATATTTTCCTTTTGAATATGAGCAACAAAATAAATTGAGGAGTTTAGAGAGTTCCTTTATTTAAAATCAGATTAGAGTGAGACTTAAGTTTGATTTCTTCTGTCAATAACTCATTAACAATTGAATCAACATTGGGAAAAGGAGTACAATGTAGAATACTTCTATGAAGACTCTCAAAATCCTCCCAAGGGCCATTAGAAATTGAATGGGACGTTGATTTTCTCTCTGGTTAGTATATGTTTTGACAATTTTTAATTTTGATGATTTCATTAGGCCAATTGATCCCATAAATTAGTCATGGCAGAATAAAAAGTTTGATTGGTCATATTGTTTTGTTTAAGAGCTCTAATTCCACTCTTAACTAATACCTTATTGAAAAATTAGACTAATTATAAAATCGTTTCAAATGATCTAAAAGCTCCCTAACAATATCATATTTTGCTAATTGCACGCCTATTGACTAAGAAATAAAATTATTGATCCAAGTAAGGATTCAAATTACTAACTGTGAGTGTATTCTACCATCTAGTCATGTTTTGAATGATATCAAAACTAGGAGTGTGACTTAGCATTTTTGTATATTGGGCAGTATCAACCAATGTCTAGATATGCATTGAATCATTTTATACTTAGGATGCATACAAATGCTTTTGAAAAGGATTTAAAAGCCTTAGGCATGCCATACACATCAAAAATCAAGTTTCACGTGTGAACATAGGTGCACAGGCCGACACATACAAGTTCAGGCCGACCTATAGATACTTTTGCTTCAGTAGAGGTCGACACATAACTCTTACAGGCCGACCTCCATGCATCAATATTAAAGCGTGGGGGCTCTGTCCATAGGTCGCCTTACCCAAGCCGACCTGAACACCTTGACAAGCCGACCTATTGCTTTCATTGGCTGACTTGTAGCTTTCAAAAACTTAAATTTTGTTTTGCATCTTATTTTTTCTTGCATCCTCTTTGTCTATTTCATATACACATATATATACTCATACATGCACCTTTTTCTAGTAAGGTACTAGTGTAAAACCTTAACGAAACCAGATTACAAAGCATTCCCATCATCTTCAACCTTTCTTTTATGTATACACAATTGAACTACACATAATCATTTTTCGATTAGGTGACCATCTAGATTAGGGTTGATAACCTCGAATTAGGTTGGTGTAACCTAGAATATTGGGTTAGGATCTTTGTGTGTTTCAAATAAGAAAACCAAGGTGGGGTTTTCCTTCAAGATCATTGGGATTTGAAGGTTTTGGACAAGATCACATCAACACGGATTTGACCAAGTGAAGGCCTTTGGACAAGGTGGTTTCCTTGCAAGGGAGTTGCGCGAGACGGTGAATCGTGTTCGGGAATGTTCGGTTGAACAAGTGTGTGCTCGGGATAATCGATGGATTATAGGTGGTTGAATCAACAACAAACCATAGGGTTTGTTGGGTTAGAATTCTTCACCTCTTGTATAAACATTTTTGCAAAGATAAGGTTAATTGCAAGTATTTCAATTCGATTTCAGATTGAGGGCAGACGTACCCATAGCGAGACCGATTGGGGAACTGCCTAAACAAATATTTGTGTCTCTTTAACTTTATTTCTTTCTCTCTTTAATTGTTGTTCTTGCAAATTATCGATTTCGTTATTGTTTCGATTAATTCGATTGGAAATTGTTTTCAACAATCTTTTAAAGTGTTGTTGTTGATATAATCATAATCACTTTGATTGTGATTGGCTTGTAACATCAACAAAACAAATTGAATTTCCAAACGTGATCGATCGCACACAAAGTGTTCGATAAATTGTCTTTGAGTATTTTTATCGCTTTGTGTTCATTGGAAACAAACTTTACGAAT
This sequence comes from Lathyrus tuberosus, assembly GCA_022829125.1. Taxonomy (NCBI): domain Eukaryota; kingdom Viridiplantae; phylum Streptophyta; class Magnoliopsida; order Fabales; family Fabaceae; genus Lathyrus; species Lathyrus tuberosus. Next base: position 3,895,454 of record JALAZF010000233.1, read on the forward strand.
AGTTTTGCATTTGATTGATCCGTGAATTAATCGTTGTTGAACAATTTGTGTTCATTATCATTCCATCGGTTTACAGTATGCATATCCGAGCTTTTCGATAGTAGGTTCGGTTAGACGATTCGATTCGGATTGTTTCTGATATGCCATACACTTTTGAAAACAAATTTTTGTCAAGAGTTTTAATTTTAAAATTGTGATCTATTCACCCCTTCTAGATCGAAGCCTATCGTCTAACCCTAACCTTAACAGAAATTTCATCAACGTAACTCCCACATCCTCTCTTATTTTTTAAAAAAAATCATTACTTAGCTCTAATAATCATAATTTTGTCTATTTAGTTGAACACTAAAGGATGGAAGACAATTGTTTTTTTCACTGACCATTACTATTATTCTAAAAATTCAAAACTATTTAAGCCATAATAATATTCTAATATAAATCTACACTCAAAGACTAACTATCTTAGACTTTTATGTAATTAAAAATGAGTTCAATTTTTATACATGGGGGCGGTACACAAAATTTTACATAGTTGTCCATGTGTGTTCCATTAGAAGTATAATTGAAAAAAGTTAAACAGTTAGGATTAATTGAGCTTGAAAAATACATTGGCGGTGCATATGAATTAATTCAATTAAAAGTATAATTAATATGAAAATTTTAAAATTAAAATTTAAGTCAATTTTACAGAACTGTTTATAAGACGAAAAGATATTGTTCTTGTTTATAAATATATATATATATATATATATATATATATATATATATATATATATATGAAAATGCTAACATACACCCAAAATTGGTAGGTTCCATACAAAAATATACTACATCTATTTTCTTTTTATTTTTTTCATCTTTCTAATGTGGGTCTCACCCAAAATTGGTGGTCCCTACACAAAAATACACTAAGGTGTATGTTGCTAATGCACACCTACATGGGTGTGCATTAGCATAACCCATATATATATATATATATATATATATATATATATATATATATATAATGTACAATTTTTTAAAAGAATAATTAATCTTATGGAACTCGATACTCGAATATAGTGGGGACACTGATGTGAAATGAATAGGACATGTGTTAAGGACTTGGGAAACTTTGACGGATGAGATATACACGTGGATTAGGAAATGTTTGATTTGACGAGTATAATAGGGTCATTAGCCGTTAAATGTCACCTTCAATTCTCTTCTAGTGGTGATCATGGATCAATAAAATAAATAGTGTTATTTATGGTAGGGTCAAATGTCAATAACATAAAAATGTAACTAGTCTCCGTTGGCGCGTCGCATCAACTTGGTCTCTTTCTACTAGAAGCACAATTGTATTTTTAAAAATATAAAGTTGTGTTATTTGAATAGAGTATACTACATGACATTGAATATATTTTCTCTATTTTTCACAATTTGACCATAAACATATTTAAATAGGGATATCCTTAAATCTCGATTACAATAGATTTGAATCGTGTTATAATTCTAAACTCTTCCCATTTTATTTTAATTTTTGTTGTATTTACTAAATACATCCAAGAGCTAACACTGATATGTGTGTTTTTTTAGATGATATAGATATATTTTAAAAGTCGAGGAGAATTTAAATGAGAGGTTAGAGACTTAGAGACGAGCTTTAGAAACTTGTGACTTTCACCTAAACAAAAGTAAGACAGTATATGAAATGTAAATTTAACAAAAGGAGAAATGTTTCTAAGTTAGAGGTTAAAGTTGGACACCAAATCATTTCATAAGTCACACGGTTTAAATATTTTTGCCCTATAATACAAAACGATGGAGAAATAGAAGGACATAAAAACCATCGAGTTCATTCGAAAGGCTAAAATGGAGGAGGACTTCAGGAATTTTATGTAGCACAAAGGTATTGCTCAAGTTGAAAGAAAATTTTATCGAATTGTGGTAAGACCTACAGTGTTATATGAGATAGAACGTCGGACGGTTAAGAATCAACATGAGAATAAATTAAGTAATAGAGATGGGGATATTTTGTTGGATGTGTAGTAAGACTAAGCATGATAAAATTAGAAATGACAATATTTGAAAGAATGTTAAACTATCACTTTATACTTGTCAAAACTTGTCAAAAAGTACAAGAGTGTGTGATATCTCTAAGCTAGTTTGGATGACCAGAGGTCTTAGTAGTTTTATGGTGGTTAGGGCTAGCCCGCGACGGAGAGAAGCAATGTTTAGTGGTGTTTCTGGTGGTGGAGAAAGCAAGCTCACATAAGGTGAGATGCCCTGTGTTTATGTGATATATTAAGTATGTTATGATACTTAAGGTTGGGGTATTTATAGAGATACTTTCTGGTCTAGTGTTTCCTTGAAAATGATAATCGCTCCCCTTAATAGAGGAAAACTATCGACTACCTATTTTCGCAGAAGTCATGGCATAATTTTGCACATGCACTAACGGATTGGATAAACGGTATTATCCGGGTATTTCCTTAAGGTGGACCCCATGAGACGTGAAGGACACACCATAGGCAACACCTCATGAGGTGGGCACCCAACGAAGGACATATGTCGCCTATTTGAAAGTCTTTATAAATATATCACTACACACTTATAGTATAAAAGGACTTGTGTTCGTCTCCATTTAAAAAAAATGAAAGAATGGAGAGTTCCATACTATAGTTTTAGGTATATAAAGTCAAACCAATATTAAATATGTCACATGTCTTAGAAATATGTGTTATTTACACACAAAACAATAGTACCGGAAAAAATGGAAGGAAAGTGAAATAAAGAGGATTTTGATCCGTAAAAAATGATAAAAAATAGACTTAGGTGGTTTGTGTATGTAGAGAAAACTCTACGGTAAAAAAAATAAATCAGATGAAAAGTCAAATAATTAGAGATAAAGGAACACTTAGAAAAACTATAAAATAAATTATTAAGAATGATCTTGAAAATAATGATTTGGATAAAAATATGGTTCTGAATAAAACATTATGACAAAAGTTGTTGCATGTAGTCAACCTCACCTAATAGAATAAGGCTTGATTGACTGGACAATGAATTAGGTTTATTTGTGAAATTGAGATAATCTTTTATGACATGTTGCAATTGATTATAATTGATGATTTAATTAATTTGATAATGTTGATAAGTGTTTATTATATGATTAATTGTTGATTATTTTGTTGATGAATGTTGATCAATTAATATGAACTATTGATAGTATTCATAGTAATTTTGATAATTTTGTATTTGATGTTTCTACCCGCTAACCAATTAGGTGAATGAAGAAGTTACACCATTTACAAGTTGTCTATTACATAGAAAGGGGTGGCAAATGACTGTTCCGTTTAAGTCTACTCCGCGAGAACTCGAAAAAAAATGGGATGAAACAGACATACTTGAATGTGAGCCAAAAACTTTACCCCCACCAACCCACAGGACAGACCCGCGAGCACTGCATTTTTAAAATCTAAATTGCAAAAAGAATTGTTAATATCTGTGTTGCAAAAAATCAAAGAAAACAAGGCAGACTGGACGGACATATTATAAGGTGTGGTCCTAAAACATTGGCTCGTCCCAAAAAAATTGAAGGCAAAATAGACATGTCTAGCAGGTTGGGTTTGTTTTGCCATATGTAAGCCTGGGTAGGTCACACTCTATGATCAAGAGATAATTTAGAGCTAAAGGAAAGAGGAAAAAAACTAATTCCTTAATTCATGACTTGATAGCAATAGGCAATAATAGAGAATTTTGAGATAAAGGAGAGAAAAAAACTAATGCTTATTTGTTCAATAATTGTCTAATAACATAACTACTACTTAATCAATAACTGTTTCCTAATAATATAATAACTGCTGCCTAATTGATTCAGACTATTCACTTTTGAAACTCTCAGCTGCTTCTCACTGTTTACAAATAAAAGGTCTAATAGATTACTTGAGAGATCAAATTATCAACATCACTTAAGCAACATCAGCTACAAATATGCTACCCGAATCACACCACCCACCCAAAACATCTTTGTTGGAGCACTGCAAAGTATAACATATAGTAATATTAGATACAAGTACACATGTTTGAGCCAACAAATGTCAAAAATAAGTAAACAAAAATTTCCAGAAAAAGAAAATAGAATTCTGCCAAGGTCATTTATGTGCCGGGTCGAATCACAGATGTTGAATGATACAATGTTGTTGTGTCTACGTATGACAAAATATAACACTGAAGAAAGAACTATAATCCTTGAGGAATCCTAAATATGAAAGTTTATCTCAAGAGTGGCCGAATAAGAAACCCTTTGCGTAGTATTTTTTGGAGAGCAATGATTTGGAAATATCATCGTCTACTAGGCTACTACAGACACATAGTTTAAGAAACTGAACAAAATTATAAAAAGATTAAAAGAAAACTTAGTAATATAAATTTCATCATTAGCATGGAAAATATAGTAAAGCAAAGCAGGGAGATTAGTATGTGTAATAGATGCCAGAGCCACAGTTAGATCACTTGGATATTACAAAGTAAACAACAGAGTACAAACATACCTAAAATATGCAAATCAAACAAATATAAAAGGGATTATCAAAAGCATGAGAAAAATGAGACAAAACACTTTTATAGAGTAACAAAACCCAAATGCATACATATCTGAAATCTATATTTGAGCTTTTAAATGCATTACCTTACTAAAGCCAAGCCAGTTCGAATCTCCTCTAAACGTAAATAATTTGTTGTGTTCTTTCCATTGTCCGCAAAACACCTGAATTGGTCATATACCAAACTATATAAGCATTAAAAGTATCTAAATGAATATGAATCGAAAATATAGTCTTCATCAATTTTTTTACATTTTTAAATTCCTAACATGTGCAGTGTATATTTCCACAAACCCATTTAAATTTGTAACAATTATCACTATGACAATTCGTAGAAAATGTTATGAAACAACTATCGTAAAAAACATAACCAGTTAGATGAAATCACAAATGATAATTATGTTATATCTCTAACATGCCACCTTGTGCAAAAGTCTTTTCATCTTGAAACACAGATAATGCACAAGTCGACCCATCTTGTATTCAAATTCAATTTCTTGAACAAATGAGTATGACAAGGATCAACTCTAAACCACTTGATCATGCCAGCTTTAACAATATGTCATAAATGAATGTAGGAAGTGAGATAAATCCATCTGCGGTTTCCTGTTAGACATCGCATTAAGGAATGAGCCAAGCTGACTTTTCAGTTTAGTAGTAGTTATTATATTATTAAGAGCAGCGTTATCAATCGCGGCCCCGAACTGCGCGATCCCGGACGGTCCGGCCAGAGCGGCCACCCACCGCGTGAGTAGACGGGAGCGTAGCAGCTTTGAAAACGCGGGTGATTTCGCCGCAATCGCGGGTCGCGCCCGGGGTGGAGAGGTTATATGTTTTTTTGTTTAATTCGAAATTACTATTTTGCCCTTTTTAATTGTTAAAACTTTTTTTTCTCTCGTGTTTACGTTTACGTTCCGATTCTTTCTCTTCTCATTGCGCCACTTCTTCTCACTTTCTTTGCCCTAGCTCTTCTCTTCACACCAGCATCTTCCTCCTTCCTCGTACTCGGATTTCGCCAAGCCAGGTTAGTCTTCTTATTTTTCTTACTTCTGTTCTTTTTTTTATTTTTAGTTACAATTGTTGTATTTGTTCTCGTATTCTTATTTTTTTTCTTCTTCTTTTGTTCTCCTCGTATTCTTATTTTTATTTTTTTGAAAATTACATTTGTTCTTTTGTTCTTCTATCTTAGACTGTTTTTTTTTCTATGTTTAATTATTAGACAACGGCAACATCTTCTTCTACACCATCCCAGAATTCTGCATCTGTTGCTTCTTCTGGCCAAACCTTCAAACCAATCAGTAGTAATATTGACGTAGCATGACAATATAACCATTGGAAGAATTTCATGAAGAGAAATAAGTTGGAGCATCAAAGGTTGCAAGACTTGGTTTTTATCAAGTATAACCAAGCTTTGATTGAAAGATATGGAATTAGGGACAAGATTGATCCTCTGGTTTTGAGCGAAATTAATTATCACACTGAATGGTTGGTGGGAGAGATAGGAAAAGATGGTGAGCCTATAGAAAAAGACTTGGTTCATGAAAATGATGATTTAACTTGGTCTCAAGTTGCCAATGCAAAAATTGGAAAATGATGAATATGAAGAATTGGAGGAATATTTTGAGGAAGATGTCCTCTTTGATGATGATCTATAATTTCTATGTATGTTTGAGTTTTCATATAATAGTACTAAGTTTGAATTTTAAGATGTGATGTTTTGAATTTGATTAAGAGTTGTTCTATAATGTTTTGAATCTTGAATAAGCATTGTTCTTTAACATTTGATTTTATAAATCTTTTATGAGTGTAATGTTATTTGTTTAGTTTTACATTAAGCATTTTAGTCTCAGTCCAATGTGTGGACTCACCCTGGATACATGGCACCTAACTCTCAGTTTTATCCAGCTCCTAGACCGGGAAATCCTTCTGCTCAGCCTCAGTTTGCAACACCAAGGCCTCAGGCACTTGTAGCTGGCACTGACTACACTCCGTTTTACAATCAGAACTGGTACCCTGACTCTGGAGCCACTCATCATGTCACTCCTGATGCTGCCAACCTAGTGGAATCTATTTCTCTACCTGGATCTGATCAGGTTCATGTAGGAAATAGGCAAGGTTTGGCTATCACATCTCTTGGCTCTATGACTTTTTCTTCCAATTTATGTCCAAATAAGTCCCTCAAACTCAATAATCTTCTCTTAGTCCCTTCTATCACTAAGAATTTAGTTAGTGTTAGTCAGTTTGCCAAAGATAACCATGTCTTTTTTGAATTTCATGCTGATGTTTGTTTTGTAAAATGCCAGGCTACCTCTAAGGTGTTGCTGAAGGGCTCACTTGGTAGTGATGGACTTTACAAGTTTGACAGCTTTCCTCTCCCTGCTTCATCTTCACAAGTGCTTAGTGTTGATCATCATCCAGCAAATTCCTCTAGTTCATCTTTGCACTTAGGGACTAGTCTTAATTCTTCTGCTCAATGTAATAATGTTCATGGCTCAAATTCTAGTTTGTATCAAATATGACATCAAAAATTAGGGCATCCTAGTCATGATACTTTAAAGCATGTACTTCAACTTTGTAATATTCATATTCCTAATAAAGCACGTACAGATTTTTGCAATGCTTGCTGTTTGGGTAAAGTTCATAGGCTACCCTCTGTTGCCTCTACTGCTGTCTATGCAAAACCCTTAGAATTAATTTTCGGTGATCTTTGGGGACCCTCCCCTGTTACCTCTTCTTGTGGGTTTACCTATTTTCTTACATGTGTGGATGCTTATGGCAGGTATACATGGGTGTATCCTCTCAAATTAAAGTCTCACACACTTAACACATTTGTTCAGTTTAAGGCACTTGTTGAACTTCAACTTAATCTGAAGATTAAGGCTGTCCAAACTGATGGAGGTGGTGAATTCAAGCCTCTCACTCACTTTCTGACCTCTCATGGCATCATACACAGAGTTACTTGCCCTCACACTCATCATCAGAATGGCTCTGTGGAAAGAAAGCACAGGCATATAGTTGAGACTGGTTTGACACTTCTAGCTCAGGCCAAATTGCCTCTATATTTCTGGGATCATGCTTTTCTCACAGCCACTTATCTTATCAATAGACTTCCTTCACCAACCTTGGCAAATGTCTCTCTTTTCCTTCTTATCTACTTCAAATATCCTGATTATCAATTTTTGAAACCCTTTGGATGTTCTTGCTTTCCTCATTTAAGGCCTTACAACTCCAACAAATTTGCCATGCACTCCACTGAGTGTGTGTTTCTTGGCTATTCTTCCTCCCACAAAGGCTATAAATGTATGGATTCTAGTGGTAAAATCTTTATCTCTAAGGATGTCTTGTTTAATGAAATCAAATTTCCCTTTCCTGATTTATTTCCTACAAGTCAGTCTGCATCTCCTACTGTTTCACCTAGTTTACCTCAATTTGGAGCATCTGTACCTAGGCCCTTGCAAGTTCATCCACCTGCTACTCAACCTTTATCACCTGTGCCAACCACTAGTAATTCACCCTTTACTTCACAAAGCCCTCATGATTTGGTTGCCTCCAATTCTTCTCCTACACCTACCATGGCTGGGCATTCTGATTCAACCAGTACAAACACCTCCACACCTACATCTTTTATCCCTCATTCAGTCCCTAATCCTGATGAACTTCCCCAGCCTATGCCTATCACTGCTATTCCCTTTGCCTCTCAGTCTAATTCCCAGTCTCAGGCCACTATGGATTCCCCTGCTTCTTTTCCTGATTCCCATCAGTATATGTCAGACAGTCCCTCTTCCTCTTCAACCATTGGTCCTACTGAATCCTCATTTTTACCCTCTCTACCTCAAAACACACATCCAATGGTCACCAAGGCCAAAAATGGCATTGTTCAACCAAGGCTGCATCCCACACTTCTCCTTACACATCTTGAGCCAACATCCTACAAGCAGGCTATGGTTGCTCCTGAATGGCTGGCTGCTATGAAGTCTGAGTATGATGCATTGATGAAGAACAATACTTGGACACTTGTTCCCTCACCAGCTCATAGAAAACCTATTGGTTGCAAGTGGGTGTTTAGAGTAAAGGAAAATCCAGATGGGTCTATCAACAAGTACAAGGCTAGATTGGTGGCAAAAGGGTTTCATCAAGTTGAAGGGTTTGATTACACTGAAACTTTTTCTCCTGTTGTTAAACCTATCACTATTAGGGTTGTGTTAACTCTGGCTATATCTCAAAAGTGGGCAATTCAACAACTGGATGTTAATAATGCTTTCCTAAATGACATTCTAAATGAAGAAGTTTATATGGTGCAACCTCCTGGTTTTGTACAAGGCAATGCTAACATGGTCTGCAAGTTACACAAGGCTCTTTATGGTCTTAAGCAGGCCCCTAGAGCCTGGTTTGAAAGGCTAAAAGGTGCTCTTCTTTCCCTTGGATTTATAGCCAGCAAATGTGATCCATCTTTATTCATTCTGCACTCTACTAAGAATTTCACTCTTGTCTTAGTATATGTGGATGATATCATAATTACTGGCTCCTCCCATCAATTTATACAATCCTTAGTGTCCAAGCTAAATCTGTCTTTCTCACTAAAGGATTTGGGACAGCTTGACTACTTCCTTGGTATAGAAGTGCATCATCTTGCTAATGGCTCTCTTCTACTGTCCCAAGGAAAGTATGTGAGGGATCTATTGACTAGAACTAATATGCTTAAATGCAAGGGTATTGCTTCTCCCATGGCCTCTAGCACTAAACTATCTAAAGTTGGGTCTGCTCAAGTAAGTGATCCAACCTACTTCAGGTCTGTTGTAGGGGCTCTCCAGTATGCTACAGTTACCAGGCCTGAAATTTCCTATGCTGTCAATAAAGTGTGTCAGTTTTTGTCTAATCCCTTAGAGGATCATTGGAAGGCAGTTAAAAGAATTCTGAGGTACTTGCAGGGCACCTCTAATCATGGTCTTCTTCTGGCTCCTGCAAACCTCAGCGCTCCTCTCACAATTACAGACTTTTGTGATGCTGACTGGGCATCTGATCCTGATGATAGGAGATCTACCTCAGGAGCTTGCCTATTTCTAGGCCCTAATCTTGTTTCTTGGTGGGCAAAGTAGCAGACCCTTGTTGCTAGATCTAGTGCTAAGGCAGAATATAGGAGCCTTGCACATGCCACTGCTGAGATATTATGGCTTCAGTCATTACTTTTTGAGCTCAAAGTTAAGCATCAAACTCCAAGAGTTCTCTATGATAATCTAAGTGCAGTATCCTTGGCTCACAATCCAGTTCTGCATTCCAGAACTAAACACATGGAGCTAGACATTTCCTTTGTAAGGGAGAAAGTTATCAACAAGAGCCTCATTGTCACTCACATTCCAGCCTCGGATCAATGGGCTGATGTTCTGACAAAGCCCCTCTCTACCAACAGATTTGTTTTCCTTAAGAGACAAACTTAGGGTTCTTGACAAGTTCACACTTGATCAACCTCCCTAAGTTTGAGGGGGGAATATTAGAATATACATGTAAGGGTATTAATGTAATATAATAATGATTAGTTAGATGTGAGCTGTCAGTTAGTTAGGGTTGTTATAATTCTGTTACAGGTGTGTAACAGAATCTGTTAGACAATCATGATTCAAGGGATTCTATATATAGACCCTTATCATTCCCATTGTAACTAACTTTCACATAATGGAATAACTGTTTTCTCTCTCTCTCTCTGTTTCTCTCTGCTCCTATCTACTACTGTTTCTTCTTCTTCTTCCTAATTCCCAGTTTCTAACAAAGAGCATTTGTGTTTTATTAATTCTGAGTGTTTATGTTTAGAATAAATAGGTGAAGATAGAGTAGAGTTAATCATCGTGGAAATGGATAGGAAAAGGGCCATTTTGACATTAGGAAGAGGTGCAAACCATCGAAGTTTTGCAATATTATCCAGTAATTCAAGGGATTTTCCCTGTTTTCATCTTCTATATCAGTTGGTCTCTATCATTTCCACACACTCCTTTCATTATTTTTTATGCTGCATTATCTTATTGAACTTGGTAGTTACATATTTATCATTAAATTTTTTATAAAAGAATTACCTCATAATCCACCCCTTGAATATACATATAGTCAGGATCAACTGTTGAGAAAGCTAGACCTGTTATCTGCAGAATTTATGAAGACATAGTCAATCCATTTGTAAATAGAAGCAACAGTAAAGATTAAAAAATGATTTTCAAATTGAACAGAGGAAATCAACTTAAGCATAGCGAGAATTAACTGTAAGCAGTGAAGCATGGGTACTCCATTTGAGATAAAGTACCGGTACCGGGTACTTACCGGGTACCGGTACGCGTACGGTACTCGTATGGTACGTACCGACACCGTACCTATTTTTTATTTATTGTTTTTTAAGTTGGTACTCCGACGGGTACATATTGGGTACGCGAACTCAATTTTTTTTCTTCTAATGGTATAGTTTTGTACTTTTTTTAATGGGTTTTTCAAGTGCAGATGTAGAGTTTAACCAATGTGATTCATTGCAAGATCGGTGGATCTTGAAACCAAAGGAATGGTTGATAACTTATGGATCTTCAATCGCTAAACTTCAATCCATTGCATTGAAACTCCTCGCACAACCAAGTTCTTCATCGTCTGTTGAGAAAAATCGGAGTACATATGAATTTATACTCGAAGTTTTAGCTTATTTAGATTGGTTGTGTAGCTGCCGATTTCAATATCTCGACAGTAGGAAATCATTGCCTATGTTCTCTGTTTATATATTTGTACATTCACTCATGTAAAATTCACAAATAATATTGTTTGAAGTATAATGAAGTTGAAGCAACTGAAAAAAGCTGGGTATTTCTCAAAGTGATAAGTCCACTCATCAGTGCAATTCTTTCAATTGTGCTTAAATAATTATTTATTGACTTGTGTCTGATATTTGAAGCTATAACTTTCAATTATTTATTGTTTGGATTCTCTAACTAGAACTATATCATCTTCAAAAAGCACGCATAATGACATCTGCTTTCGGATATGTTAACTTTCAAAGTAAGCAAATCTAGAATCATAAAAGAAATTAAAACTGCAATATCACATCCTTCAAGAAAAATCATCAAAAGTAGCACTCAAAGTTACGTAGAAAAATCAAGGATGAGTGCATTATTAAAAGTTAAAACTTACCTCAAATTTTGAACAATGCACCCATCTAGTTAATGATGACCATCTAATAAAGTAATTTATGAAGCTTAGTTAGGAAAATGTAAAAGTAAAATGAAAAACAATTGAAAGAATATAGGAACATTATCATCAAAAAAAATTTAAAAATAAAATATAGAAACAAAATCATGGGTATACAAAAAAAAAATGACAAGTCATGATTGCTTAACCATTTTTTGATGCGTTATTCATGAAACAATGAAGGCAGCTAACCTGCGGGGATCATAAATTGTCACAGTACGATCAACCCCACCAACAGCAATATTACCGGTCGAAGAACTGCAAACGGAATATAAGGTATCGCCTGGGGTACCATTAATCCGCTGTACACAACCACCATTTTCGTTCATTCTCAAGTCCCATATAGTCAGCTGCAGTTGAAAAACAGATGAAGAAAGCACAAAACAGAACTCATTATAACCTATGAAGTAGAAACGTTGAAACAGATACGTCACACAACACAAGTACAGACATTTTTTATAAGCTAAAAACAGATCAAAATAAATGAAAAATAACAAAAACCTGATTCTAGAAAATTTTAGGACACCTACACAAGATGTACACACGAAGGACACAACTAAAAGTAAGGAAAAATATTCATAGCTTCAAAATTTTACATTCTTGATATATGTCATGTCATATGTGTCGAAATAAAATGAAAAGGTCGGACGAAATGACCTCGGTATGTGACAAAATCACCCTTGCTTCATTTTTTTATTATTGAAAATCATTTAAAAGCTAAAAGCAAATCCAATCACTGTTTTTCAAATTTTAAATGGTCATGCTTATGATGCCTTTCATGTTAGCCAAAAACAAATATGAACTAGGCTCAGACAGTCATATGATGGACACATGTTGTGTCAAACAGGTATCTAACAAGCAGGCACGCCAAATGGTGTCTCCGTGATTTTAAAATTTATAGCTATACAGCTAAAAAATTACCTGGCTTCCTTCAGTAATAGCTAACAGAGAATTTTGATCTCCATTAACAACATTTTGCATGAAGTTTATTGAAGTAGGATTCCAGAGTCTGCAAGATGACAATTTTTAACCGACAGAATTAGAGGAATGTTACATAAAAATGTAAACAGATAAAGAACATGTCAGACATTATTACTTCTGCTTTTGGTGCATAGAATCATAGATTCAATTCAACTGAAAATTAAAGTATCCGATAATTCATGTCCTAGGAAAGTCAAAAGAAACAGGAATAAGAATTCAAAATTTTTAAATTGTATGCACAAAAAGCAAACCAGATTTCATCAAGAGTAAAACGAATCTCTTTCAGACCTTTCAATGTATAAAAATTCCCATCAAGTTAAAGAAAAATCAGTAAACATAGAAGCTCAGTGCATAAGTTTCCTATCAGGTAGGACCTTGGGAGGGTAGATATATGGTAGAGACAGAGAAATAAAACACTTACGGTCGTAATGTGCGAACGTGCATGTCTTGGTCAAAAATGTCAACAGTTTTGCAAAAGCTACGAGCAACAGCTGCCTGGGTAAAGGAACCACTCGACACAATTAGGGAAGACCCATGTGTAGATATGAAAGCACTAATTCTCATTTTCTTGAGCAAGCATGTCAAACTGAAGCCACAGCTTATATGGTTGTTTTATTGATTTTCTTATGATGGTAAAGACCAAAAGCTAAAAAATAAGATTTACACCTATGCTATTAAAGTATCACCAATGAATTATTAGAGAGAGGAGTGAATGTTCTCCTACTAAATGTATCCCATCACTATTAATTTTTTAATTTTTTCAAACATTTTTTTGTCTTTATCTTATTTTAAATGGGGTCCTCCATTTGAGAAATGGAAGATCACAAATCCGAGAGGGAATGTGTAGAAAAACTTAGACATTAATATAAATATTATAAGGTTAATTATAATTGAACAATATATGTCTGTGTACCCAAAGAAAAATTGTTAATATTTTAGTGAATTGTTTGTATTTAAATTAAATGCTAAAAAATAAAAATAAAAAGAATGAAATGTAAACGGAGGTTAGGAAAAGAAGAGACCGATGGAATGGGGAGATTGGAGGGAAGAGAGAGGAGGAGAAGGATTGGGATAGGGCTTGTATTACGTTAAATTATAATTATTTTGGTAAAAGAATGGGTAGTATGGTACATTTGTGTATGCGAGCAAAACAAGGGAAAAATGGTTGGTTATATTTGCTTTTGATAGAAAAAGGTAAAGAGAGAGAATGAAAAGAAATTCTCATTGTATTATATGATGAACAGTAATACAAGAGGCTACTATATATAGCCATGTGATACAAAGCAGAAAAGGTGTGAGGCGCATAACAAGCTAACAGCACACCACTAACAAACCTGACAGCTCAGCAAAACAGAAAAGAAAGATAAAATGAAGGGCATATTAGTAAACTACTCTATTAGTCCCCCTTAGAAGCTGATGGCAGACTTGTCAAAGCAGCCTTATCATACACACGCAACTTGGAACGAAGAGGAACAAACTTGGCAGCAGAGAGGGGCTTAGTGAGAATGTCAGCCCATTGATCTTGAGCTGGTACATGAACAACAGTCAGACTTTTGCTGAGTACTTTCTCTCGCAGAAAGAAAATATCAAGCTCCATATGCTTAGTCCTGTTGTGAAGAATAGGATTGTGAGCCAAAGTAACAGTGCTCAAGTTATCACACAAGATCTTAGGAACTTGAGAGGAATAATGGAGTTCCTTGAGCAAGGACTGAATCCAAATGAGTTCAGCAGCTAGCTGAGCCATACTGCGATATTCCGCTTCAGCACTGGACCTTGCAACAAGCTGTTGCTTCTTGGACCACCAGGAAACAACATTAGGCCCAAGATATATGCAGGCCCCTGAAGTAGATCTCCGGTCATCAGGGTCTGATGCCCAGTCTGCATCACAAAACCCTAGCAACTGCATTGGTTGCTGAATAGGAGCAGGCTGAAGGAGAAGACCATGGTGCAGAGTACCACTTAGGTACCTTAAGATTCTTTTAACAGCCTTCCAATGATCCTCTAAAGGATTGGACAAAAACTGACAGACTTTGTTGACTGAAAAAGAGATCTCTGGCCTAGTTAAGGTAGCATATTGAAGGGCACCAACCACAGACCGAAACTGAGTAGGGTCATCAACCGCAGCAGACCCAACCTTGGACAATTTGCTGCTAGAGACCATGGGAGTAGGCATGCCATTGGCATTCAACATATTAAGCCTTGAAAGCAAATCTGTGATGTACTTAGTCTGAGATAAGAGAAGAGAACCATTAGGGAGATGAGTCACTTGAATCCCTAGGAAATAATCAAGTTGTCCCAGCTGTTTGAGAGAGAAAGAATTATTGAGATGCTTGATCAAGGAAGCTATAAAAGGAGCAGAACTACCCGTGATGATTATATCATCAACATAGACCAGAATTAGAATCTGAAGTTTACCTTGATGCAACAAAAACAAGCTAGGATCACATCTACTAGCCTTAAACCCGAGTTGAACCAAGGCACACTTTAGCTTATCAAACCAGGCCCTAGGAGCCTGTTTTAAACCATAAATAGCCTTATTTAACTTGCAAACAAGAGTTCTGTCAGCAACTTCAAAGCCAGGGGGTTGTTGCATAAGGACTTCTTCTTCAAGAGTGCCATTGAGGAAGGCATTGTTAACATCAATCTGCTGCAATGGCCACCTGTTTGTAACAGCAATAGAAAGAACAATTCTCACAGTAACAGGTTTAATGACAGGAGAAAAAGTCTCTTGAAAATCATCACCAGCCTTTTGATGGAACCCTTTAGCCACTAATCTGGCTTTATACCTGTTTATGGAACCATCAGGATTCTCCTTAGTCCTGAACACCCACTTACATCCAATAGGCTTCCTTCCAGCAGGAGCTTTCACCAAAGTCCAGGTCTGATTTCTCAGCAGTGCCTGATGTTCTTCCTTCATGGCCTGAAACCAGTTAGGAGCAGCCAAGGCTTGCTCAACAGATGTAGGTTCAAGGTGGGCTATTAATAGAGTAGGGTGAAGTCTAGGAAGGGTGATTCCTCTTTTGGCTCTAGTTTGCATAGGGTGGATGTTTTGAGGGTGAATGGAAGGTAAAGCTGTGGCAGCAGGGTGGGAAATAGGACTAGGGCCAGGGGAGGGACCAACTGAAGGAGAGGAATATGAAGAGGAGGGAGAAAGAGTGCTAGCTTCAGCTGGATCAGAGAGAATGAGGGCAGGAGAGGAAGAAGGAGAAGAGGTAATGGGAATGGCAGTGAGAGGTTGAGGGATAGGTTGCTGACCAGAAGAATAAGAGTTGTTAGAGGGAGCAGCAGAGGAAGAGGAAGAAGAGATTGGAGAAAAATTAGAAATAGTGGGACTGCTAAGTTGAGGAAAAACAGAATTTGAGGAAGAAGAAGGCATAGAAGACAGATTAGAAGTAGAGGGAGCAGAGGGAACAGGAGGAAAACTGAGAGAGGGAGAGGAAGAGGATGGAGTGTTAGGAAGCGAGACAGATTTTGAAGAAGAAACCAAGGTGGAATAAGGAAAATTTGCTTCATTAAAAACAACATCCTTGGAAATAAAAATGCGACCATCTGAAGCAAGGCATTTATAGCCTTTGTGAGAGGTAGAGTATCCAAGGAAAATACACAGTTGAGATCTAAAATCAAGTTTATGAGAATTATAGGGACGAAGAAAAGGATAACATGCACAGCCAAAGACTTTAAGGATAGTATAGTCAGGGTTTTTGTGAAGTAATTTAAAATAAGGTGAGACATTGTCAAGTATAGGTGTAGGAAGTCTGTTAATGAGATATGCAGCTGTGACAAAAGCATGATCCCAGAATTTTAAGGGAAGGGTGGACTGAGCAAGGAGTGTGAGACCAGTCTCAACAATGTGCCTGTGCTTACGTTCAACAAGGCCATTTTGGTGATGTGTATGGGGACAAGTGAATCTGTGAACAATCCCTAAATCTGTGAGATATTTGGTAAGAGGCCTAAACTCACCTCCCCCATCAGTTTGGACACATTTAATGGGACAATTGAACTGAAGTTCAACCATTTTCTTAAACTGAAGAAACTGAACCATGGTGTCAGACTTAAGTTTGAGAGGAAAAACCCAAACAAACCTAGAGAAGGCATCAATACAGGTTAGGAAATAGGTATAACCACTGGAAGATTGCATAGGGGCAGGACCCCAAAGGTCACATACAACCAGCTCAAAAGGATGAGAGTAAACTGTGGTAGATAAAGAAGAAGGAAGTCTATGAGACTTGCCAATGCAGCAAGCATGACAGAACTCAGCAGGGGGTTTAGATGGAAAGGACTGATTACACAGTTTGAAGATTTCAGTGAGGGCATGATGATTGGGGTGTCCCAGCCTAGTATGCCAAAGCACATATTTATTGGATGCAATAGAATTTGCAGCATTAAAGTGTGAGGAAGGTAAAACAGTACTGACAGAGTTTAGAGAAGGATTGAAAAAGGTACTTGTAACATTATAATTGCAAGATTCATTACAAGAAGACAAAGGATTTATAGTATGATTTGCAACAGATTCAGTACACTGAGATATAGAATCTATAACATCTGTCCTATAGGAAGTATTACAATTGTATGCTGCAGGATAACTATGACTAGAACTATAAGAGGAAGAAGACTTGGACAACGGAGGAGCAGCTGGATTGGAGAATTTATAGAGGCCATCAGCACCAACAAGACCACTGAGTAAGACTTCAGAAGTAGCCTGAGATTTGACAACACAAAACTTAGGATGAAATTCAAAAAATACAGAATTATCTTGAGCAAATTTGCTCACACTCATAAGGTTTTTGGTGATGTGAGGGACATGTAAGAGATTGTTAAGAGTGAGAGATAGATGAGGTTTGTGAGGTAAGGGAAAAGACATAGAACCTACAGAGTTGATGGACAAACCTTGGCCGTTACCTATGAAAACTTGTTCAGTTCCAGGCACGGAGGCAGAGTCAGACACATTAGAGGCATCAGGAGTAACATGATGAGAAGCTCCTGAGTCAGGATACCACCACTGGTTTGCACTGCTAGCTTCAGTACCTGCATAAAAGGCTTGTGGTGCAGAAGATCTGGGAGGTGCAGCTCTGGGAGAAGCATAAGCAAGCTGCACAGGATAAACAGCACGAGGAGCCACGTGAAAAGGATTGAAGGGAGCTCGATGATGTGAATAACTAGCACCACTGGAATTGGCATAACGATAGTAGCATACTGAAGCATCATGACCAGGTTTGTGACAAATCTGACACGGTGATTTCCCAAAACGACCTCCTCCACGACCAAAACGACCACCACCGCGACCAGAACGACCACCACGTGCACCATAGGAATGATTTTCAGCATTAGCGGTGACGTGACTCGTTCCTTGAGGAAACGCCTCGGAGATGACTTGATCAGAAGCAACTGGAGTGGGAGAAGGTGTTGCTTGAGTGAGATTGACCGTCGCCGTCGCCGGTTCTGTAATCGCAGCTTTGCGATGCTTCTCCAATCGCGACTCATGAGCAAGCAAGGAAGACTCCAACTCTTCCAAGGAGCTAACGTCATCTTTGCTGTTAACGGCGGCGACAATGGAATCATAATCCTCAGGTAACGAATCAAGAACAATCTCAATTAGGTTACGAAGAGGAACGGGATCACCGATGGAGGTTAGCGACTCACTGATGTCACGTGAACGCGTCATAAGCTCAGTAATTGTTAGTGAACCCTTCGTAAGACGCCGGAGTTCTGAACGAAGTTGACGAGCCTTGGTGGAGAGAAGAACATCAAAGTAGCGATGAACTTCTGTCCACACCTGCCACGCATGCTTGCAGTCAACGAGCTTAGGAAGGAGAGCATCGGAGATGGTAGAGAGAAGCCAGGTGCAAATGAGAGCATCCTGCTGTTCCCACTCAAGAAACGCACTGTGAGATGCAGGATCTGAGGGAGACGGTGGCGGAATCACCGGAACAGTGACAAAGCGTTGAAGACGATGACCACGGACGACGCCATCAATCTGCTGCTTCCACTGTTTGAAATTCTTGTCGTCAAGCTTAACAGAAATTAGGTGAGAAAGTTTCACCTGAGAGGAAGGGAATAAAGGTTCCATGGATCGGAAAAAAAAAATTTATGCTCTGTATACCATGATAGAAAAAGGTAAAGAGAGAGAATGAAAAGAAATTCTCATTGTATTATATGATGAACAGTAATACAAGAGGCTACTATATATAGCCATGTGATACAAAGCAGAAAAGGTGTGAGGCGCATAACAAGCTAACAGCACACCACTAACAAACCTGACAGCTCAGCAAAACAGAAAAGAAAGATAAAATGAAGGGCATATTAGTAAACTACTCTATTAATTGCTTTGAATCTTCTGATTTTGTACCACCTGCTTGTCTTATGGTCGTTTTACACCACGCAAAAAACCAACCTTTTCGGTCCATACTTTTACTTTTTGTTGTTTTCTCTTTTTGGCCAAAGGGTAGCTTGTTTTCTTTTCTTTTGTATATGTAATGTATCTTATCATCATACCGGAACCGACCTATGCATGTCATCACAATATTTTGTTTTTATGCGTCAAAACCACCCATTCAACGGCTCTACGTGATTATGATGGAAATTATATACACTTACATTTCATCAGTGTGGAGTATATACTATGCGCTATCTCTGGATAAACACTTACAGTTTATAATATGGTATTCATGTATAAGTTGTTTTATAACAAAGTTAAAATTAAATTGTTTGTGAATAAGTTATAAACTATTTTTTATTTTAGAGATTTTATGAGAATAAGTTTGTGAATAAATAAAACTCTTTGGATAAGATACATTACATATACAAAAGAATGGAAGAGAAGCTTCCCTTTTGCCAAAAAGAAAAAAGGACAACAGTAAAAACATGAACCGACAAAACAGATTTTCAGCGTGGTGCAAAACGGCCACAAGCAGGTGGTACAAAATCATTCAAAATAGACATAACCGTTTTTCACACGCTTTGCTCGCATACACAGTTGTACAGAACTACTCTTTCTCTTACAAAATCCATCACAAATTAACGTAGATATGAGCCCTACCACAATCCTCCGCCTCCTCCCTCTTCCCTCCAATCTCCCCATTTCATCTGTCTCTATTCTTTTTTATTTTTTAGCATTTAATTTAAATACAAATAATTCACTACAATATTGACAATTTTTCTTTGGGTACACAGATAGATATTAGCAATTTATATCTAACCTTATAATATTTAAATTAATATCTAATTTTTTTGTACATATTCCCTCTCAAATTAGTGACCTCAACATTTCTCAAATGGAATGCTCCATTTAAAATAAGATAAAAACAAATCAAAAAAATTTTGAAAAACTTAATAAAAAATTAATAGTGATGGGATATACATTTAGTAGGAGAACATTCACTCCTCACCCTCTAATAATAACTAAGTTAAGCATGTCCCGAAAAAGTCTTGGATCTTTTTAACATGAAAAATAAATGCATAGAACAACAAATAATGGTACTAAAAAAGCTCACCATAGACATTTGATTTGGGCTAAAGCATAGTCCTGCCCAACTACCTTCCCCAACACCATTATCAGACGGCAATGCTGAATATGTAAGTCTGTCAATATCTACAAATTTGTCGAAATACATCGACCTGAACTTAGTTAGTGATAGTATATTAGAATTTGGGTTGAAAGGTGAAGACTATCTACTACTTAAAAACAAATTTTCAAGCTTTATCTCATTCAATGTGGGGCCCTTGGGACACCCCTCTCACATAGAAACAAACTTTCAAGCTTTATCTCTCACACTAAGGACTGAACATTTCAAGTGTGACCGGGTTGTTTGATTGCAGTGACTTAATTGCAGGTGGGTTACAAATCAGGGATAAACTCTGATACTATATTATAATTTGAGTTGAGCATAACTCAAACATTTATAAAACCGACCTGTAAGGTAACAACTGCTCATCACATATAAAAACATTTTCACGCCTTATCTCATCCAATGTGAGACTCTCAACATAGCATTTAATGGTCGATTTGAAATCTTGGAAGGAAAAAGCTATGATTAAGATTAATTTCACAAAATAGATCTAGCCAAGTGCTATAGATATGACATGATATTATGCATGAACCTGTGGTGAGCTGCGAGATGTGTTATTGTACTAAAAAGTAAAGGGATTCGGTGGTTGTAAAATTGATTTACAAGAATATAATGTTTGCAAGTTAGCAAGACTTATGGCAACTCAAACTTGTCAATATAGTAAGTGGATATTTATTTATTTATGATTGTTACATACTGTTGAAATATTTTTTATTTAATGCTATTTATTTTCTTGTTTAAGTGTCATTATATTACTCCTAAAATAAAGGAGTTAATTTTGTATTTTCTCTCCTATAAAAGGAGCCCTTTTCTCTTCATAATATAATAACAAAATTATCACCCATATGTTTTTCTACATGGTATCAAGAGCTCTGTTAGGGCTAGGGTGATACTGTAAAGCTTTCCCTAACTAGTGGGGTTCGGGGCAAACTATGGTGGACCCTAACCAAACACCACCTCCTCCCGGAGGAGGTCGTGGAGGCGGCGGCGGCGCCAACAACAATTCCGACAGCGGCGCCAACGTCAATTCTGGCGGCACCAGCAACAATTCCGGCGGAGGAAGTGGATTTACCATGCCAGAAATGCCCAGGTTCATGACAAACAACAATTTTAACGGTGGGTTCGGTTATGGCAGAGGTGATCCCAACAACTTTTTTGGGTCCAGTTATTGCTACCCATTTGATGGTGGTTACAATAACTCTGGAGGTGGAGGTCAAAATAACTCTCTTCAGGTTAATGTTCAAAAACTAGATGGATCAAACTACGCTGAATGGTCCCAAACTGTTCGACTTATTCTAGAAGGCAAAGGGAAGTTGGGTTTTCTTACAGGTGATGTTCCGATGCCTGCAACAACACATTCTAATTACAGGTTCTGGAAATCTGAAAACTCTTCTATTATTGCCTGGCTTATTAATACTATGGACGTAGGTATGAGAAAAACATACATGTATCTGCCTACGGCAAAAGATGTTTGGGATGCTGTAAAACTGTTTTACTCTGATATTAAAAGTTTCTCTCAAATTTATGATCTAAAATCAAAGTTATGGAGTTTAAAGCAGAATGACATGGATGTCACTACCTACTATAATGAATTGATGGCCCTTTGACAAGAGTTGGATCAGTGCTATGATTATAACTGGAGGTGTACTGAAGACAGTGTTCAGTTTATTAAGACGCAAGAGAACGACCGTGTCTTTATCTTTCTTGCTGGTCTCAACAAGGAACTCGATGAAGTAAGAGGTAGAATTCTTGGAAATAATCCACTGCCAACTATCCGAGAAACTTTTTCAGAAATCAAAAGTGAGGAGGCTAGACAAAGAGTGATGATGGGAAAGTCAAAATCAGCAACTGATGGTTCTGCCCTTGTCACAAACAACTTCAATAAAGACAACAAGAAATATGGTAAGAAAGATGATAAACCCTCGTGTGATCATTGCGAACGTTATTATCGCACACGGGAGACTTGTTGGAAAATTCATGGAAGACCTTCTAATTGGAAAAAGAAGGGTGAGGGTCGTGCACTTCAAGCAACTTCTGATCAAGAGCCACAATCCTACCCAAATGCATTTCCATTCACTAAGGAACAGCTAGACCAAATGTACAAACTCCTCGAGTCTCAAACACCTTCGTGCTCCATTGCCCAGAAAGGTAACTTTCCAAAATCAGCCCATCTTAGTGCCATTCCTAATCGTACATGGATCGTTGATTCTGGAGCTACCGATCATATGACCGGTGAATCTAGTTTATTTTCTTCATATAAACCATGTGCAGGAAATTTCAAAATTAAAATAGTTGATGGCTCTCTTTCAGCCGTGGCAGGAAAAGGTTTTATTGTTTTGTCTCCCTTACTAACCATCCAAGATGTGTTACATGTCCCAAATTTATCTTGCAACTTATTATCTGTCAGTAAGCTAATCACAAATAAAAACTGTCAAGCTCATTTCTTTGATACTCATTGTGTATTTCAAGATTTGATCTCGGGGAGGGTGATTGGCACTGCTGAGGAAAGTGGTGGACTCTACTACTTGGAAGATGAACCAAAAACCATACATCAATTTAGACCAATAAGTTTTTCTTCTGTTAAATCCTTTTTTGTTTCAAATAATAAGGATGATATTATGTTGTGGCATTTAAGGTTAGGCCACCCTAGTTTTAAGTATTTAAGTTCATTGTTTCCTAAACTTTTTGTTGAACAAGACATTTCTTCACTTCAATGTGAGGTTTGTGAGTTTGCTAAACATCATCGAAGTTCTTTTCCAATTCAATCTTATAAACCTTCAAAACCTTTTTCAATGATTCATAGTGATGTTTGGGGGCCTAATCGAACAAGTACTTTATCCAACAAAAAATGGTTTATCACTTTCACAGATGATCATACTAGACTTTGTTGAAAGAAAAATCTGAGGTAGGTCAAATAATTCAAAACTTTTGTAAATTGGTGCAGACAGAGTTTAACACCCAAATACAGGTGTTTAGAACTGACAATGGTACTGAATTTTTTAATAAAATTGTAGGAAATTTTTTCCTTGAAAATGGAATTGTGCATTAAAGTTCATGTGTTAACTCACCCCAACAAAATGGGATTGCAGAGAGGAAAAATCGGCACCTTCTTGAAGTTGCACGAGCACTACTCTTCTCTACCAATGTCCCTAAATATCTATGGGGTGAAGCTGGCTTGACAGCTGCACATTTGATAAACCGTATGCCATCTCGTGTTTTGAAATTTCAAACTCCTTTGCAAAGTTTTTTGAAATATTTTCCAATTGCTTTCGTTCTATCTGATTTACCACTTAAAATATTTGGATGCACAGCTTTTGTTCACGAACACAAGCATCTTGGTAAACTTGAACCCCGTGCAATCAAATGTGTTTTTATTGGGTATTCATCTTCTCAAAAAGGCTATAAATGTTTTGATCCTAATACCAAGAAAATATTTGTAACAATGGATGTTACTTTTTTTGAAAACAAACCTTTTTTTGGTAATGATCATCTTCAGGGGGGGAAAACAAATGAAGATTCTCCTGAATTGTTTGAAAACTTAATTATCTCAGAAGATGTGTATATATCACATAATTCTGATCCATGTACATCCGCACCTAAAGAAAATGCCTTGAAAAAATTAGATGAACCTACTCCTTCCATGAGTAAGGATCAATCAAAATCCGAGACAACAAATCAAAATAAAGATCAAACAAATGTCTTTTCTGAAATTAATCAAAATGCACCAGATAAAGATCCTTATAATGAAACAAAAAATATATTTGAGGAAGGAAATCCAATTTGAAAAGGCAAAATTTATACCAGAAGAAACAATGATCAAGTAGTAGAAGACCCTATTCCTCAACTCAGCCAAGAATCTTGAATCGAGTGAAAGTCAACCGACTCAGACAGGTAAATCTCTCCTTGATCCTAATTCTCTATATCGGTCCTTGATGTCTGTTGATATTTGTAAATTTATATAGTATTAAGAATATTTGTATATAGAATAGTCCCACATCGACTATATCATGTAATTAGTTGTAATCTATCTATATATAATAATGTCTCCGTAGTGCTTTCCAAAACACACGGTTTATTCATATGTCTCTTAGTCTCTTGTATTTTAACATGGTATCTAGAGCCTGCTAAAAGGCAATTTTTTTTTCGCCGTGTTTTACCCGGTTGACTCACTGTCTTCCGGTGAGAAATTTTTTTTTTTTGCAAACTGTGTTGTCACTCCGGTTTGCCTCTCACTTTTTTAAAATTCTCCGGTAACCACCCTGCCGCCACTGGCGCCGTTACTGTTCCGGCGACGTTTCAGAAAGTCGACCCCACCGCCGTCCGCCGCCGTCGCTACTATTTCCAGTGACCTTCCGGCAAACTTCTGATCGCGTGATATTTTCTGTCTTCAGATATTCATGGCTACTCCTCAGAACTTTACGCCAAACTATGATGATTTCCTCGGGTGGTATCAGAATTATCAGAACTCAGATTCTACTGCTACGGTAGCACACATTGGTAATTCATCTGTTTGCCTCTCTCAATCATCTCCTCTTCGACCATGGGTCCTTGATTCTGGTGCGTCTGATCATGTTACTGGTAATAAAAATCTTTTTTCTTCCTTCTCTACCTCTGGTTTGTTACCTACTATAACTTCTGCCAATGGTTCTCAAACCCGATCCTAAGGGATTGGTACTATTTAAATTCTACCTTCTCTCTCTGTTACTTCTGTCCTCTATGTATCTAATTGTCCTTTTAATTTACTTTCAGTCAGCCGTTTAACTCATTCTCTTGATTGTAGTGTCACCTTCACTAACAATAATGTTACCCTGCAGAATCGGAGTTCGGGTCGGACGATTGGCGTCGGATATGAGTCTCAAGGCCTTTATTACCTCTCATTGTCATCTCAGACATGCTCAGCCAAAGATTCTCCACTCACTATCCATGCTCAGTTAGGTCATCCCAGTCTTTCCAAATTACATCAGTTGGTGCCAAATTTATCGAAGATATCTAATTTACATTGTGAGTCGTGTCAGTTAGGGAAACACACTCGTAGTTAATTTCCCATCGAGTCAACAAACGAGCTTCGTCCCCTTTTGCTTTAGTTCACACTGATGTTTGGGGTCCCTCGCGTACTGTCTCTACTCTTGAGTCTAGGTATTTTGTCACCTTTATTGATGATTTTTCACGTTGCACGTGGTTATTTTTAATGAAGAATAGATCTGAATTATTTTCTATTTTTGAACAATTTTATCGAGAAATAAGAACTCAATTCGGTGTGTCTATCCGTACCTTAAGAGGTGACAATGCCCGTGAATATTTATCCCAACAATTTCAAAATTTTATGTCACACAATGGTATTCTCCATCAAACATCTTGCCCTCACACCCCTCAACAAAACGGTGTAGCCGAACGCAAAAATCGGCATCTCGTAGAAACCACTCGGACCCTACTTCTCCATGGTAATGTTCCACTTCGGTTTTGGGGGGATGTTGTGCTAACAGCATGTTACCTTATAAATCGCATGCCCTCATCTGTCCTTAACAATAAAATCCCTCATTCAATCCTTTTTCCCAATTCCCCACTTCACCCAATTCCTCCGCGAGTCTTCGGGTCCACGTGTTTTGTACACAATTTTTTCCCTGGTCTTGATAAACTATCAGCTCGATCACTAAAGTGTGTCTTTCTTGGTTATCATCGATCCCAAAAAGGTTATCGTTGTTATTCACATACTCTACAACGATACCTCATATCGGCCGATGTTACCTTCTTCGAATCTGTTCCATATTTCGAGTCCAGTCAAGCAACTCCGGGACCCCTTCAGGAAAGTATTCCCACACCTCTTCCGGAAGTCCCATCTGTCATTATCCCCCATCATTCTAGGGAACCTGACCCACTAGATACCCCTACGGTTGACCCCCGCACTCCTCGCCCACTTCAAACATAACAGCGTCGTCACCCAACGTCTGTCGTACCTGTCCCTGAAGTCGTACCTGTCCCTGAAGTCGTAACTATCCCTGAGGTCACTACAGACTTTCCTCCGACGCTTTCGCCATCACCGGATCCGATCCTGCAACCTAAGTCTGATCTTCCGATTGCCCTTCGAAAAGGTATACGTCAAACACGAAATCCTTCTCCACATTATATTGATTTATGTTATCATCGTCTTTCCCCTTTGCAGTATACTTGTTTGTCTTCTTTGTCTTCTGTTTCTATTCCTAAAACTCCAGGTGAAGCATTATCTCACCCTAAGTGGAGGCAAGCAATGATTGATGAAATGTGTGCTCTTCAAAACAGTGGTACCTGGGAACTGGTTTCTCTACCCCATGGGAAATCTTTAGTAGGTTGTCGTTGGCTTTATACAGTGAAGGTTGGTCCAGATGGTAAGATTGATCGATTTAAAGCTCGCTTGGTAGCTAAAGGATACACTCAGATTTTTGGGTTGGATTATAGTGATACCTTTTCGCCTGTAGCCAAGATGGCATCTGTTAGACTTCTTCTAGCCATTGCAGCCATTCGACATTGGTCTCTTCATCAACTTGACATCAAAAATGCATTCTTACATGGTGATCTTGAAGAGGAAGTATATATGGAGCAACCACCTGGGTTTGTTGCTCAGGGGGAGTCATCGAATATGGTTTGTAGGCTACACAGGTCTCTTTATGGTCTTAAGCAATCTCCGAGAGCTCGGTTTGGCAGATTCAGCACTGTAGTACTACAGTTTGGTATGATCTGTAGTGAAGCTGACCATTCTGTTTTTTATCATCACTCACCCCAAGGGTGTATTTATCTTATTGTGTATGTAGATGACATTTTCATAACTGGTAGTGATCAGCAGAGAATACTTCAGTTGAAACATCTCTCGAAACAATTTCAGACAAAAGATCTTGGTAAACTCCGCTATTTCTTGGGTATTGAAGTAGCCCAATCTAAAGATGGTTTGGTGATTTCTCAGCGGAAATATGCTATGGATATTTTGGAAGAAACAGGTTTGTTAAATGCTAAACCAGCCGATACTCCTATGGATCCAAGTGTTAAACTTCTACCCAATCAGGGGGAGCCTTTATCTGACTCAGGAAGGTATAGGAGATTGGTTGGAAAGTTGAATTATCTCACAGTCACTCGTCCGGACATTTTTTTTGCAGTCAGTGTGGTAAGTCAATTCTTAAATTCCCCTTGTCAAGAACACATGGATGCTGTTATCCGGATTCTGAGATACATCAAATGTGCTCCAGGAAAAGGTCTTGTGTATGAGGATAAAGGACATACCCAAATAGTTGGATACTCGGATGCTGATTGGGCAGGGTCACCCATTGATAGACGATCCACCTCTGGGTATTGTGTACTTGTTGGAGGAAACCTTATATCCTGGAAAAGTAAGAAACAAAATGTAGTTGCAAGATCAAGCACCGAGGCAGAGTATAGGGTCATGGCAATGGCAACATGTGAACTTATTTGGTTAAAACAGTTGCTTAAGGAACTTCAAATTGAAGAAGCAAGACCAATGACACTTATTTGTGATAATCAAACTGCATTGCACATTGCTTCAAATCCAGTCTTCCATGAGAGGACCAAACATATTGAGATAGACTGTCACTTTGTCAGAGAGAAGATCGAGTCAGGCGACATCGTCACAAGCTTTGTCAACTCTAATGATCAATTGGCAGATGTGTTTACAAAATCCCTACGAAGCCCTAGAACTAACTATATATGTAACAAGCTTGGTGCATTTGACTTATATGCTCAAGCTTAAGGGGGAGTGTTGATATTTGTAAATATATATAGTGTTAAGAATATTTGTATATAGAATAGTCTCATATCGACTATATCATGTAATTAGTTGTAATCTATCTATATATAATAATGTCTCCGTAGTGCTTTTCAAAATACACGGTTTATTCATATGTCTCTTAGTCTCTTGTATTTTAACAATGTCCCCATAGAACTTAGGAAACAATATACTGATCTTAATGTTCCCATAGCCTTTAGGAAGCCAGGTAGGCTATGTACTAGGCACCCCTTGTCTAACTTTGTATCATATTCAAACTTGTCTCCCTCTTTTGCTGCATTTACTTCTAATCTATCTAGTGTCAAAATTCCTAAGAATGTACAGGAGACTCTAGAAATTCCAAAGTGAAAGGAAGCTGTTTTTTAGGAGATTAAAGCTCTTGAAAAGAATAAAACTTGGAGTACCACAACTCTGCCGGCAGGTAAAAGAACTGTGGAATGTAAGTGGGTGTTCACAATAAAGTACAATTCTGATGGATCAATCGAAAGGTACAAAGTTCGATTGGTTGCAAAAGGATTCACTCAGACCTATGGCATAGATTACTCAGAGACCTTTGCTCCTGGTGCAAAGCTGAACACAATCAGAATACTCTTATCCCTTGCTGCTAACTTAGACTGACCTCTCCATCAGCTAGATGTCAAAAATGCCTTTCTCAATGGTGATTTAGAAGAAGAAGTATATATGGATTGTCCTCCTGGTTTTGAAGAAACATTTGGGTCACAGGTGTGTAAACTAAAGAAGTCCTTATACGGGTTGAAACAATCTCCAAGAGCTTGGTTTGAAAAGTTTACTCAGTCTGTGAAGAAACAGGAATATACTCAAGGACAGGCAGATCATACTTTATTCACAAAGTCAGGTCAAAATGGAATGATAACTGTTTTGATAGTCTATGTTGATGATATTATTCTTACAGGTAATGATGAGATAGAAATGGAGAGATTAAAAAGAAACTTAGCAGTAGATTTTGAAATCAAAGGGTCCCTTCAAGTATTTCCTTGGCAAGGAAGTAGCAAGGTCAAAGAAAGGAATTGTTGTTTCTCAGAGAAAATATGTTCTTGATCTCCTACAAGAGACAGGTATGAGTGGTTGTAAGCCTGCTGACACACCAATGGACCAAAGTGCCAAACTTTGGGAGAAAGGGGACACACCAGTTGACACTGAAATATATCAGAGGTTGGTTGGAAAATTAATATATTTGGCTCATACTCGTCCTGACATTGTTTTCTCTGTTAGTGTTGTGAGTCAATTCATGCATGCGCCATATGAAGAACACCTTGAAGCTGTGAACAGAATCTTGAGATACTTAAAAGCAACTCCTGGAAAAGGGTTATTCTTCAAGAAAACCAATGAAAAAAATGTGGCAGTATTCACTGATGCAGATTGGGATGGGTCCATTATTGATAGAAAATCAACTTCAGGTTATTGCACATATGTGTGGGGGAACCTAGTGACTTGGAGAAGCAAAAAACAAGGAGTAGTTGCAAGAAGTAGTGCTGAAGCTGAGTTTAGAGCAATGGCTCAAGGAATTTGTGAAGGTATGTGGATTCTCAGAGTCCTAAAAGAATTGAAGATAGAGGTAGAACTCCCATTGAAATTGTACTGTGACAACAAGGCAGCTATAAGCATAGCTCATAATCTGGTTCAACATGATCGTACTAAACATATCGAGATCGATCGTCATTTCATCAAAGAAAAGATAGACTCTGGTACTCTCTGCTTGCCATTGATCCCTTTCAATCAACAAACCGCTGATATATTGACCAAAAGCTTGGGAAGATCAACATTTGAATACTTGATCAGCAAGTTGGGTATGATTGACATCTATGCACCAACTTGAGGGGGGGTGTTGAAATATTTTTTATTTAATGCTATTTATTTTTTTGTTTAAGTGTCATTATATTACTCCTAAAATAAAGGAGTTAATTTTGTATTTTCTCTCCTATAAAAGGAGCCATTTTCTCTTCATAATATAATAACAAAATTATCACCCATATGTCTTTCTACACATACTATTGGAAACTAGGCCTAGATAGTTTGGGCATGTAGAGAAAAGACATATAAATTATGTAGTAAGGAGAGTAGATCAGATGATGAATAGTCAATTCTCTAGAGGTAGAAGATCTAGAAAAATTATAAGCTAAACTGTTAAGAAAGATATTGAGATTACGGAGTTGGATATAAGCATGGTTTTATAGAGAACATTATACTCTCTCTGAGTGTCTTATTTTCACTTTTTCTTTGTCTCAAAATAATTGTCCCTTTACAATTAGTGCAACATTTACTATTTTTTCCACTATTATACCCTTATTTATTAACTTCCATTTTATTCAACTACTCCACTGGTTACATTTAATAAGGGTATTCTAGTAAATCCAACTACTCCACTAATTACATTTAATAAGGGTATTCTAGTAAATCGTACTAATTTTATCATTAAAATCAACACATCTAATTATTTTCTTAAAAATCACGCATAGTTCAAATTGGACAGTTATTATGAGACGGAGGGAGTAGCATAGTTTAATCCATGTAGCCTATTCCACTTAGTGGGATAAGACTTGATTGTTGTTGTTACAAACAACATTTGTGCGTACCTTAAAAATACAAAATGGTTCTCAATTCTCATGTTAATTTTTTGAGGTGTAGAAGATTTTCTTTTATGTTGGCTTTCCTGCATCTTTCTGTTGCTCGTAGCTTTTGCAAAGCTTTTCACTGTTGACATTTTTTACCATTTTTTTTACCAAGACATGCGCGTTTGCACATTACGACCGCAAGCGATTTTATTTTTGTTTCTACCATATATCTACCCTCCCTCCCAAGGTCCCATGATAGGAAACTCATGCATTGAGCTTCCATGATTACTAATTCTTCCTTGACTTGATGGAAATTTTTATACATTGGAAGGTTTGAAAGAGATTTCTTTTACTATTCTTGATGAAACACATTTAATCATTTTCTTAAAAACCGCATAGTTCAAATAAGACATGTTTTATGAGACGGAGGGAGTAGCATAGTTTAATCCATGTAGCCGATCCCACTTAGTGAGATATGACTTGGTTGTTGTTGTTACAAACAACATTTGTGCTTACCTTAAAAATACACAATGGTTCTCAATTCTCATGTTAAATTTTCAGAGGCGTACAAGGTTCCTCTTTTATGTTGGCTTTCCCGCAACTTTCTGTTTGATGTGTTAGGTACAAGCACGGTTGCGACTCCACATTTTTCTGTATCATTTTGTAAATGGAATTCATTGTTAAGAAGTAAAGAGGCCCGTTGTTGGATTTTCATTTTTCTAAGTAGGACATCTGATCCTCCCATCTTAAGCCATGTGTTACTTTGGTCCTCTAGTTTATTTCAAGCAAATTTAGTCTCTCTATTTTAAAAATTATTGAAAAACAGAGTCCTACAATCAAATGTATTTCACATAAATCCTTTGAAATCTCATGTTTTATTATAATATATGGGGCTATCCATAAATTGAGAAACAATGCATATCTTACTTTAAAGATACTAAAATTGAAGGCCACTATATTTTATTCTACAAAATAGATTTCAAGTAAAACTTAGTTAGAGCTATCTATAAATTGAGAAAAGTACCTTTACCAGACGCATCAAATTTCGATACAATTAGATGACCGTATGAATCCACACTTCCCAACAGTAAGTAGCCAAGGCCTGAAAAGCATCACAAGTTAAAACATTAGAATAAATATTATACTGTGAAGTGGCTAAGCACAATGCCAAAAGAACATTCATGATGCAAAATTACATACTCTCTGCATCAGCGAGAACAATACTCTGAATTTCGGAACGATGTGGACAGCGTTTGACTTGCGAAGGGTTAATAATCTACAAATAACAAGGATATCCAAACTTACAAGATTAACAAATGACTGGAAAAAGAGAAATAAGAAACCAAACACTAAAATTTTGAAGCATCGTTTAGCATAATAAGCAGAGAATAGATTTGTTTTACAAGACAATATACCTTAGTGTGCACAGGTATTAAGAGGCTTTCTTTTCCTTTGGTAACTGAAGTTTGTCCCAGAATGATCTAGAGAGTAAATATAATAATAGTTTAGCAAACAGAAATCATTATTGATACAACAAAAAGTGCTCAAAATAAACCACCAAAGTGATGTTTTGTGTTCCAAATCAAAAGAAGTGATCACACGACAAACGATAAAGCAGTTGGTTCTATTATGGATTCTGTAAGGGGAGAAGGCCAGGTTTTAGAAGGAACAATTCAGATTTAGGAATGAGAAACTCTAAGATCCCTATTATAATAGCATTCCTCTCGTAGTAGTCTACGTCTACGACGCTTCAAATGTCCAATTACGAGCATGGGGGGACGTGTTGTGAATCACATATCGTTTGAGATATAATCCATGTCGTGTTTATATGACTTGGGACAATCTTCATTTTAGAAGTCAGTTTTGTAAGTCGAGTTAGACTCATAACAATAATTCTAAGATGGTATCAGAGTCTGGTTATGAAACAAGGACCTATTTATCGAGTTTTGGCTTATCACATACTACTCCGTCTTATATTATAAGCAAAAGTTACTTTTTAGATATATTGAATAATTAATGTATCTGGTCTATATATAGGTCAGATACATTAATTATTCAATGTATCTAAAAAGTAACTTTTGCTTATATCCACCTCTAAATCTTTTATTAGGTCAAAATCTTTACAATTGCGCACATACTCTAGATATCCACCTCTAAACGATACTCTAGAACAATATTCTTCAATCTAAGTCCCTAGTAGTAGTACACAATCTGCACAAACCCATTTGGATTCATTTCAAACACTAACTATTATTCCATTGATTAATAATCTCCAAACAATTTTCCAACTCGAAATTTACATAATTTCAACACAAATTTCACAACTTCTTAATACATACAAGATTGAACAACATGATACTTAAGAGTAAACCTGGAGTTTATAAATGTGAGGACCAGAAGCAACGTAGAGAAAACAAGACTGTCTATTGCGGGTAACATGGAGAGCTAAGCGAGTGGGTTGAATGGTTCCGGGAGATGGATTGGTAATCAGAGTGGAAGGAATCACTGCTTTCTTCAGGCATTTTGCCTCCAACATCGCTCGTTTTGTTGAGGCCTGGAAGGTGTTTGTGTTTTTGTCTGTGTGGCGAAACACCAAGAGAACGAGGGTCCACGGTTAAGTAAACCTCAATTTGAAAAGATGAGCGCACCCTTTTAACTTGCACATTGTTTGTTTCAATTGAAAGTGAGTGGAAAGATATTAGAGTAGATAGAAAATTTATGCAAAAATGTACTTCTTTTGTTTGGTTTCTTGTCAGAGAGGAAAGAAAACTTATTTTTCGTGGACCCACAGTCTAAAATTTGGACCATTTCTTAATACACCACCCTAGTTTCTTATACACCACGTGAAATTATTTTTTTGCCCTCCAGTTTCGGATGTGCACATCCGGACGCATTGTTTTTTTTTAAAACGTTGCCTTTTTCCGGATGTGCAAATCTAGAATGACAATTTACGCGTATTCCGGATGTGCAAATCCGAAAAAATTGTATATTTATTTTAAAAAATAATAATATGTATTTTAACAGAGTAACGATCATCCAGCAATCGTGACAAACATGACCTCTGTAACCATAAGTTATATATCCAAAAAAGACATTGTGAATATCCGAACTCCCAAATCTATCCTCGAAGATTGTAGGACAAATCAAGATCAACAGTAAAACATTACTTCTTTGACGTTATCTAAGATAAATGACACCAGAGTCGACACAAAGTTGGTGGTACTCCTATTACCACTTGCAGAACCAAACAAGATACAGAGGAATTGTTTCTTCTTAGGTTCATTGCGAGGAGATAATTCAAGATCTCTTTAAAATAACAGTGGATCCTTAGAATGGAAATTGACCCGCTGGAATGATAAGATAATTTTGTTAGATTTGTGTATTCCTCATGATAGGATAATTCAGGGAGTGACGTGTGGCTTTCTATAAATCAACTGGGTTTAAGCCTAAAGGGATTATATTTTACAGGTTCGCATTGGTTTTTTCTAAATGATACATACTGATGTCTATTGATGTATATGTATATATTATAACTTGTATATTAATGATACAGTTCCTCCTGCTTATTATGCACACATGCTAGCTTTCCGCCCTCGATACTACATAAGTGAAGTCGAAAATTCTAATTCTGGTTCTGCAAGTGGTAATAGGAGTACCACCTGCTTATTATGCACACATGCTAGCTTTCCGCCCTCGATATTACATAAGTGAAGTCGAAAATTCTGATCCTGGTTCTGCAAGTGGTAATAGGAGTACCACCAACTTTGTGTCGACTCTGCTGCCATTTATCTTGGATAACGTCAAAGAAGTAATGTTTTACTGTTGATCTTGATTTGTCCTAGAATCTTTATATAATCCTTTTAGGCTTAAACCTAGTTGATTTATAGAAAGTCACACGCCACTCCCTGAAAACCAAAATGGTAAATAATAATGAGTTATTTATGCATTCAAACACTTTTCTTGTATCATGTAAGTTAGTAAGTACTCTCATTCTTAACCTTGTATCGAACTAATCTCTTGTCGCTCCCCTCATTCGAATGTATATTAACTTGCGATGATATATTAACGTATGCGACCAACCGACAAAACCGATTTGTTTAAAAAAAATAAAGTTATGCTATTTTCCGGATTTACAGTTCCGAAATTTAAAAAAATAAAGCTATACTATGTTTTCGGATGTGCACATCCGGAAAATATCAGCGTTTTCTAAAAAAATGGTGCGTCCGAATGTGCACATCCGGAATCAGGGGGCAAAAACTAAATTTCACGAGGTGTATAAGAAACTAGGGTGGTGTATTAAGAAATGGTCAAAATTTATGCAAAAATGTACTTCTTTTGTTTGGTTTCTTGTCAGAGAGGAAAGAAAACTTATTTTTCGTGGACCCACAACCCAAAATTTTTCCTCTCAAATATCGAAGGAAACAAGGCTTAATCACTCAATTTGTTAAAAGGACAAAATAGTCCTTGACATTTTTTCTGCTCGCTATTACCATATAGTAGCAACGCCCTTATTTGTCGGATGGTTTTTTCAACAGGCTGACAGAGATGGAAGCGGAATCTCTGAAAGTTCCTTTTAGAGAAGAGGAAATTAGACAAGCTGTGTGGAGTTGTGACAGTTCGAAAAGCCAGGGTCCGGACGGGTTCCATTTCTTTTTCTTCAAAAAATGTTAGGCTTTCTTGAAGAAAGAGATTATCTTATTCTTGAATGACTTTCACAGTAGAGCATATATGCCTAAAGCTATCTCTTCAGCATTTATAACTCTGATTCCTAAGGTAGAAATACCTTTACATCTAGGAGAATATAGGCCTATATGCCTTGTCGGAGGTCTGTATAAAATCTTGGCGAAAGTTTTGGCGAATAGATTGAAGAATGTTATAGGTAGATTGGTGGGCCAAAGTCAATCCGCTTTTGTTCCGGGTCGTCAGATGTTGGAAGGTGTCGTCATAGCAAATGAAATAGTGGACATGGCTACTAGAGAGTCAAAGGATTGCTTACTTTTTAAGGTGGATTTCGAGAAGGCTTACGATTGTGTGAATTGGAATTATCTGAGGCACTTATTCATAGTGATGGGATTTGGAATTAAATGGCGAAGATGGATGGAAGGTTGTTTATTCAATTGTTATCTTTCGATTCTGGTGAACAGAAGTCCTACGAAGGATTTTGCGGTGGAACAGGGCCTCCGTCAGGGAGACCCACTGTCTACTTTTGTCTTTGTTCTAGTTACTGAAGGCCTTACTCAACTCATGAAAAGGGCCTCGGCTACTGGATCTTTCAAAGGTTTTGCGGTTTGTCCTAATCTAAGGATGGATATTATACAGTTCGCTGACGATACGTTGATTTTTAGAGAAGGTAATTGGCATAACCTTTGGAGTATTAAAACGGTTTTGCGAAGCTTTGAACTTGTGTCGGGATTGAAGGTAAATTTTAATAAAAGTAGAATTATGGGAATTAATGTGAGCAACCACTTCCTAGAAGCTGCTTTGGCTTTCCTTGCCTGTCGAACCGATTCGACTTGCTTTCGCTTCTTGGGTATTCCTATAGGAATCAATAGAAGAGTTAGCTCTTGGGTTTTCTTGGTTGATATGTTTAAAAACAAACTGGGTGCGTGGAAAGGAAAAACCCTCTCAATGGCAGGTAGGTTATCTTTGTTAAGTTTAACTCTGACGAGTCTGCCTATCTTTTGGTTATCGTTCTACAGAATTCCTAAGTCGGTTTTGACGAAAATTGATTCTATAAGGAGAAACTTTCTGTGGGGAGGTTTGAAATCAAAATCAAAAATTCACTGGGTGTCTTGGGAGATTGCGTGCAGCCCGAAGTTAAAAGGTGGTTTGGGGATTCTCGATTTGGAGGTGTTCAACATCTCCCTCTTGTTGAAATGGAAGTGGAAAATTATTGACAACAAGTCAGCTCTTTGGAAGGAAGTCTTGAGGGGGAGATACGGTTTTGTCGAAGGTAAACTTATGGCGGAATACCAGTCTATATCTCAAGCTTCGTCTTCATATTGGTGGAAAGACCTTCTCAAACTAGGCACTGTTACTGCTAACACAGTTTTTCTTTTGCAGGTTTTGTCAAATATTCTTTGGGAGAAGGGAATTGAATCCCGTTCTGGTTGGTTGATTGGAATGGTGCAGGTATTTTGGCGGAAAAATACAAAGCTTTGTTTCTTAGAAGCAAATCCAAGACAGAGCCGGTATCACCGATGGGTGATTACGTTGAAGGAATTTGGTCTTGGAACGATTTTGGCATCCCTATTGCCCTTTCGCTGGAAGAAGCAAACCAGTTATATTCTTTGAAACAGGATCTGATACAATGTTGTCCTTGCTTGAGTCGCGAGGACACAACAAGATGGTTTTTGGGATCCTCTAAAGATTATGGTGTTCGAGAGGTCTATAATGAGTTGAGGTCCAGTGTAAGAATTTTGGAGATTCATTCGAATCAACGACTTTCGTTCTCTCTGGTTTGGAAGCTTAACATCTCGCCTAAATTCAAGACTTTTGGTTGGAGGCTCTTTTGGAACAGATTACCGACGAAGGATAATTTACTCAAGCGGGGTTTGACTATTTCTGATCAGTTGTGTTGTTTCTGCAACTCTGAATTAGAGAATTTATCTCATCTTCTTTTCTCCTGTCCATTTGCGGAAACGATTTAAAATAGAATAGGAGAATGGTTAGGTTTTGATATTTCTTTTGCGGGTTGTTATTGGAGTTTTTTCTCATCTTGGTTCCGGTATGGTTGGAATTCCTCTACGGCAAATCGGTTGGGAATCGGTTGGATATCGACAAGCTGGTGCTTATGGAATGCAAGGAATTGCTTTACTTT
The DNA here is from genome assembly GCA_022829125.1 of Lathyrus tuberosus. Lineage (NCBI taxonomy): Eukaryota > Viridiplantae > Streptophyta > Magnoliopsida > Fabales > Fabaceae > Lathyrus > Lathyrus tuberosus. Next base: position 3,932,959 of record JALAZF010000233.1, read on the forward strand.
TAGTAATGAATCAGTTAACTTCAATAACATTTGTTGGGATATTAAGTTTTTGGTTTGGAAGTGGGTCTTTTTGAGTGATATTTATTCTCCCAACTCTAATTTCTTTGCTTTCTCTTTGAATCCTTTAGGTCTTTAGACTCTAGGCTGGAGTTGGTTGGAAATATCCTGTATTTTTTTGTGGTCGTTTTGTAAGGGTGAATACCCCTTGTATTCTTATTAATCTGATCTTAATTGCTTTTCGGAAGAAAAAAAAAACATATAGTAGCAAGTTGAAGAATCTTCTTCTCATCTCCTAAATTGTATCTAACACCTTCACATTTTTTCATAATAATAAATTTATCTTTCTCTTTATTTTATCTCTAAAATTTTGTAAAAAATTTCCTTATAAAAATTTAATAGAAACAAAATGTCTGGTAGTTTTAAAATATTTGGTACCAAAAATTTGCCAAAATTAAATTTTTATTATTTTTATCAAACTAAAAATTTGGCATGATGTTTTATCAGATTTTTTTTCGAATATATCGAAATTTGTTGAAGTTTTATCACATTTTTTTCAAATATCCGAAAATTCGTTGATGTTTTACCGAATTTTGGAAAATACTCGGAACTTTTATGTAGTTTTACCGTAATTTTTCTAAAAATTCAAAAATTTCTAAGAGTGTGTTTGGATGAAGCATTTTAATGAGGAAAAATAATTTTTTTGGGAAATTTAAAATGACTTAACTAAAATCTATTGTTTAGATAAAAAAAATGGAGAATTGTTAAAATTATGTAAAATTATGAAGTATTTTAAGTTAAATTTAAGGAATTTTAATTGACACAAAAAAGTAAAAATTTTAAAATTGCTTTTTTCACTCTTTATAATGTAAATATTAAATTGTTTATTATTCATTTTTTAATTTTTGCAAGATGATCCTCATATTTTATTAATATTTGAAATTTACTCCAAAAAAATTTAAAATTACAAATAAGTCCCTAAGAATATGTTTGGATGGGGTAATTGAGAATTTTTAAGGAATTCAAAATTCTAAGCAATTCAAATAATTCAATTGAAATTCATTCAATTTTAAATTCTTTTGTTTGGATGGAGTATTAAAATGATTCATTGTTAAATTTTTGAGGTTATTTTCATAAAATTTAAAACTTTTGGGTCAAATTTAAAATATAAAAAATAGGGACTAATTTGCAATTTTTAAATTTTAAGGGACTTATTTCTAAAATTTAAAAATCATTAGGGACTTATTTGCAAATTTTTGAAAATTTTATGAGGGAATTTTAAATTTTCATAAAATATGAGAACCATCTTCCATATTTTGAAAAATTAATAATAAACAATTTAACATTTGCATTATATAGAGCTAATGCGCAATTTCAATTTTTTTACTTTTTTGTGTCATTTGAAATTTTTTAAATTTAACTTGAATAAAATATTTTATAAATTTACATCATTTTAACAATTTTATATATTTTTTATCCAAACAACTAATTTTAGTCAAGTCATTTTAAATTCTCTCAAAAAATTATTTTCCCTCATTAAAATGCTTAATCCAAACACACTCTAAATTTTTTTAAAATTTTCAATTTGATCCCTTCAAATTTTCAAAAACTGCAATTTGTTCCCTATTTTTCATATTTTAAATTTGGCTAAAAAATTTTAAAATTTATGAAAATGACCCCAAAATTTTAATAATGAATCATTTTTGCACTCCATCCAAACAAAAGATTTAAAAATGAATGAATTTCAATAGAATCATTTAAGGGTTAAATATGTTTTTGGTCCTCATAAATATTGCGATTTTCACTTTTAGTCCTTAAAAAATTTCCTTCAAACAATGGTCCTCCTAATATTTTTCATCCACACTTTTGGTCCCTCATGTCAACGTCCGTTAACAAAAGCTGACGTGGCACGCCACATGGAATTTTTTGGTGACTGGACAGACACATGCCAGTGCCAACGTGACAAAGATGCTGATCTGGCATGCCACGTGGCTATGGTCAACACTATACTTAAACCCATAAAAATTGTAGCTAATTGATAGCTAAAATCCTAGCTAATTTGTAGCAAATTTAAAAACCAGAAAATTTAACTGCAACTAAATTCAATAATGACACTACAAACAACGCCATGGCTTATTGAACTAAACATTATTTAATAAATCCACAACAACATCGAACTGAACATTCTTCTCTTATAAAATGTTATTCCTTGTGCATGTTGGTGAATTCAAGTCAAATTCTTCAGCTGAAAACTACAGTTGGTGCAGCAATAAGGGTAACCATTGTTTATTAACATATAATATTCTCTCTACTATAACTTCCTTTTAGTGCTATTTAAAGATAAGAATGAAGGGGTAGATTTTTAAATACAAAGTTATTAACATTAATCATCAGTAGTTAATTAGAAAACTAACTGATCCGCAAACGGGAAACTAGCTCTGCAACAACTCTGCAAATTTGGTAGTTATGGGTTTTCATTCCTAATCAGCTTGATTTATTCCGCACACATGAAAGATCTGTGCTAAACTAGTAATAAGAGAAATCTATGAAATCAAATCAGCGGTATATTGTTAGTTATTATGCTTTGAACTTGCTTTATGTTGGATATGCAAAACACGTAAATAAATCAAATTCCATCTTCATATTTCTGAAAAATAAATTTTGCTTTAGTTTTTTAATTATTAAAGTTAAAGTAAAAAATGAACATATTATCCTTGTTATGATAATAAATTCTACTTTTTTTTATCAATGACAATGATTCCTTTCCATTTTTCAAAACACTCTTCTCAACTAATTTAGCTATAAATCTATTAGCTTATAAAAACTTTTTAGTAAATGAAAACTTAGAACTTTTAACTTGACAAGTTTAGTTAGCAGGTAGTAGCAGTTAAAACTTAGAACTTTTAAGCACTTAAAACTCATTTTTTGCATGTAAAAAATACCTGATTGTTGGGGAATAGTGCTAACATCTTCCATGATCTTCTATGATCCCCATTATTATAGTTTTTGCATCTCTATTTCCCTGGTGCCTATAGTAGACTTGAAAAATAAAATTACAGCTTATGCACAAAAATCCTTCTCAATTGCTATGCAAAATCAAGGTTTGTTTCATAAAGGGAAAGTAAAGAAATATATTATAGTTTTCCTTCAGTGAAATATATCAATTGTCAATGAACATATCATAGAATGTTGTCCTCAACCAAAGTGGTTTAAAGGAACATATCAAAGTAGTTTTCCTTCAGTAAAAATCCCTTTTGCAATAGTGTGTGTTTCTACAATAATGTTTTCTAGTTCCCTAATAGTTAGCGAGTATTTCACAAAAGGTGACCTTGTTAAATCAAGTGCTATCAACATATATGAATATGAAGTCTTCACTGCAGATGGCCGTAAAATTTCTTAAGATTATCTTGTTATTTTTACTGGTCACACTGAACCTATCCCCAAAACAAGGACAAAAAGAATATACTAATACAAAGTAGGCAAGCAAATATAAGTACTTATGTTTGAGCTTCATATAACTTGTAGAATTTTTGTAAATAAGTTGTGTCCACAAGTGATGAGGATATTTTACTTTCATTGACAGAAAATACAAATATAAAATCAGCATGTTCGGTTTTAATTATCGGAAAAGGTCCATCTGGCGTCGAGTTAGCAGCAAAAATTGCAGTTGATTTTCCTGATAAAAAAGTGACTATAGTGCATAAAGGATCAAGATTTTGAATTATATGTTAATTAATTCCACATTTCAACTACCTCCGGATTGTTTTGACTCCAACGTTTCTTCTTTAAGTAATAACAGAACCACTGGTCGGCAATGTCAATGCTTATTCGGTTCCTATGGCAATCCATAACTTGCTAGAGGCTGCCCAGGTTTTTCAATATCTTCATTTTATAAATTAGCTAGCAATTAGCTAGGAATTAACTACAGATTAGCTATCATTTCTAGATTTAGGTATGGTATTAATATAAAAAAAATTAAAATGGAAACAATTTACACGCGTGTCATCCACGTCAGCATTTTTTTGTCACGTTGGCAATGCCACACGTATGCCACGTCATCAAAAATGTCCACATGGCATGTCACGTAAGCCTCCGTTAGTAAAAACTAACGGGAGGGATCAATTTTAGGGACGAAAAAGTTTGTGAGAACTATTGTTTGAAGAAAAATTTTAGAGGGACTAAAATTGAATGTTGGCATATTTATGAGGACCCCTGACATATTTAACCCATCATTTAAATTGCTTAGAATTTTGAATTCCTTAAAAATGTCCACACTCTAAAAGTTTTGCCGGATTTTTTAAAAAAATCCAGAAATACCTTAGATTTTCTGTATTTTTGGGAAACATTTGGAATCTCTTGTAGTTTTACCGGTTTTTTTAAAAAGTCTGAAACATGTAAAGTTTTTGTCATTGTTTTTATCGGAGATTTTGAAAAATTCAGGAAACATGTTGGATACCGGTTTTTTTGGAAAGTTTGATATACCAGATTTTTCGCATAGGCCAAAAAATCTGGTAGTTCAGTATGCTCCAATTGTGCGGTCCTATTTCTAATGGTTCCCAAGTGGATTTTACTAAGTTTTTCACCACTGATGCAGTATGTTTTACATAAATGTTTACTTTCTACATAATTGTGCAATCCTTATTTTTGATATCTCATACACTAATAATTTATTTTGTATACATTGTAAATTTCAGATATTCCCCTCTCGAGCTGACGTTTTGGCCTAGACTCAGTCTGTTGGTAAACAACATGATATTGTTGTTGTTACTATTTGTTCCGATACCGCAAATGGGATGAGAAGGAGGAAATATAAATTGATTATGGGTTGTGAGAGAGGAGGAAATTACAAGAAGAATGGTATGGTCACATGGAATTATACTATGAAAGTGAAATGTCCATTGATGTTAAGATTTGTGCCAAGTGGAAGCGGTTGGTGTAACACCCCCAATCTATACCCCCAAGCTATTAAAGGGATAAATAAAAATTCAAAATTTCATCAAAGTATATTTAAAACATTCACGGCATAGACCGAGGGGTCACATCAATTTGAAACAAAATACACATAAACATGCCCATAAAGATATGCAACAGTCAGGTAGCAATTAACAGAGGAACTTGGTTCCTACTACCCACAATTCAGATACAGATTAAAAGTGGAAAATCTGTACTGAAATCTCATATATATATATATATATATATATATATATATATATATATATATATATATCATGAAAAGTTTGTCTGCCAAATACAACCATACATGTACAATCTCAAAAGAAACATATACATATACACACAAATCACCAACGGTCTCCCTAACTACCCGGTGCCACATATCAGAGCCGACCGGCAAAAGAATGAAGACCTAAGCTTCACAAAAAGACCTCCAGCAATCTAATCTGCAATGCCTTGTAGAGCATTATAAAACAGCAGAAGGGTGAGAAACACAATCATAATATAATTGCATATAATTATATAATAACACAACATCACACACGTAAAATATTCTCACCACAACGCACAACAGAATCCAAATACAACACAACATAATATATATCTCAACTCATTAATTCCAATCACGATTCCACACGAAATCAATCCATTAATGAATTATACAAATGCACAGAGACCGACACAACGACTCTATGCAATGCATATGCCGTACCATCCATTCATCATCTCAACACTAGTTCACTCAGGAACTATTGGAACCATCGCTTGTTACTTAGTGTAACTCCCCGTCGGGCAAACGATGTTCCCCGTCGCTCACACCTCTTTGTATAAGGCACACGACGTTTATGGATCGCTCACACCTCTTTGTATAAGGCATACGACCCGATTGCTCACACCTCTTTGTATAAGGCACACGATCATCCATAATCATCGCTCACACCTCTTTGTATAAGTCACATGATGTTATAGCGGATTCCCTCTGGAATCGATTCGTCGCTCACACCCACTAGGGAACACGACATCACAATAATGCATATCATGATGCTTGGCATACAATGACTCATGACATTCAAATGCACACATATATGCAATCATCTCAATCAACAAAAATTATGCTTTGCAATTCAAGCCCAAAACAATGCATTTATTTGCCATACGGCCACACACCATCATCACACCATCTAAACACATGCATTCACCTCATATAATCAGCACACAAGTCATCCAACATATATCACAAGCACATTACATGATAACCCATCAATTACGCACAATTAAACGGCAAAAGTTGACAAAATGACACATTCTAAATTTCCGACATAATTAAATCGGCCAACAATCCCCAAACCATGTTAATAAGAAAGAACAACCCACAAGCTTTCTAACGCACCCAACCGCACCCCAATCTGACTTACGGATCAAAAGTTAGGAAGAAAACAAAATTACACAATCTGCCATGTTCGCTAGGCGAACCCTCTAGCGAGTATTCGCTACCACCTTCGTTAGGCGAATGTCCAGCGAAACCACTATCAGATAAAAACAGACACAAATTTCGCTAGGCGAACCCCTTGGCGAACCAAGGCAGCAACCACCAGAACCAAAAAGATACAAAGTTCGCTAGGCGAACAACGTTAGCGAACATTCGCTAACCTTCGCTAACTGGTTCGCTAGGCGAACCCGCGAAAACTCATTCGCTACTGCTTCGCCCCAGGTTCGCTAGGCGAACCAACAAAAACCAGAATTCTGCAGCGCTGTTTGAAGTTCAAAAACCATATTTTTCACCCAAAAACTCTTTCAACACAAAATAATGAAATCAGAACATAACCCAAACATGGTAACAAGTATTCTACCGCATTTACACAGATTTCCAACCGCGAAAACATCGATTTTTATCGTTTATCACATTTCGACCTATATCTAAAACCAATAAAACTTCCACACAAACATACATAATCATACACAAGCATCGTATAATCGAGTTTCGCACCCTTACCCGATTAAATCGCGTGTAGAAAAGTCAGTTGATCGATTTCCTTGATTTCCAAGATTTCTCTCTTTCTCCTTTTCTTTCTTCCCCTGTTTCTTCTCTTCTTTTTCTTTCCTTTCTATTTTTCTCTCTTTCTATTTCTATTTTTGTTTCTAACTTAGGAAAAATAAATGAAAAGACCAAAATACCCCCACACTCAAATATCCCGCAAACGTTCCCAAAACGCGACAAAATATAATCACGACGAAAAATAACATATTTTCAGATAAAAGTAGAAAATAAAATAATATAATAATAAAATAATCAAAACGACTCGATTAAATAAAACGGACAAAACTGGGGCGTTACAGTTGGAAGGTTACGGTCAGGTGTGAGTCTCATAATCATATGTTAGCTAAGGACTTAAATGGGAATGATGTATTAGGTCATTTAAAAGATCATGAAAGAAATTTTATGAATGACATGACCAAATACAATATGTCTCACAGATACATAGTTGTTGCTTTGAAAGATAGAGATCCAGAAAACCTAATGAGTGTTACTCTGGTCTACGTATAATACGTGCAAGAGAAGTTCGTTGAGTGAGATGCAACATCTGTTGAGTCTTATTCATGAAGATAAGTACATGTAATGAACAAGAAACATAGACTATTCCGATGTTATTGTTGATATCTTTTGGAAGCACCTTGATTCAGTGAAATTGTTGAACATGTTTCATCTTGTGTTGATTTTTTATTGCACGTACAAAACAAGCAGGTACTTCTTATACCAAATGCTTCTATTTTAATTTATTTTTTTCGGAGATTATTAGGGGGTTGTTGATGATTTAATATACGTACAAAATAAACAAATACCGGATACCACTACTTGAGATTGTTGGTGTTACATCCACAAAGTTGACATTTTCGATTGGTTTTGCATATCTGGAACGTGAAAGGGAGGAAAACTTCATGTGGGCACTTGAAAAGCTAAAAGAGTTTTTCGCTTCTGAGAAGTTACTACCAAATGTTTTGGTTAGTGATCATGAACCGGCGTTGATATATGTTGTGGAAGTTGTGTTTCTAAACTCAACTCATGTGTTGTGTTTGTTCCATATTTCAAAAAATGTTAGTATGAAGTGTAAGGAGTATCTAGAATCACATAAGCATAAATATGTTATGGATATGTGGAACAACATCATATATTCGAATACTGAGACTGATTTTGTGGTACACCTAAAGCATTTTGAAGTTGTATGTGCTGATAATTCAAATTTTGTTCAATATGTGCATGATCTTTATAGTATATAAGTAAGGAGGTGTCAGAGAGCCTTCTTGGAAAAGGGTTTGTAACTTGAGGAACACCATCATGTGCAGCAGTGAGAGCTTTCTCCCAGTCTACGTGAATAAGGGAGACGTGCCTCTGGAATGAGGACCCCTATGACAGACGGCTCCTAGAAGCCGATGATTTCCCCTCGTGAAGCTTATGGACGGTTCCCCACATAAATCTGGCCTGCTCATTCTAAAGCCCAACCGTCTTACATCGAACGAACGCGTGTTGGATTTCACAATCAATCTGTCATCATTGTTTACGACCATTTTTCCTGAAGCTATATGAGAAAAAGACATTAGTTCGTATCCAGGACAGTTTCAGATATGTATCTCCAAAAACCAGTAAACCACGAATTCAGAGATACATCTCCGAAAAAGCTCGTGTTTGCATTAGTGGCAGAAACTGATATTAGTCTTGCCCTAACAAACCTAAAATTCAATCATATCATAGTGCATGTCTCTAACAACTATCTACTACTAATTTGACAACTACCTAATGCATTTATAAACTATTTAACCTAATACAATAATAAAAAATTAAAATAAGTTAAATGAGAAACTTACTCAAAAAAGTGTTGAGGTTGCATAAGTGGAGTTAGTTAGGATTGAAATGCTTGAAGTAGAGTTAGTGTTTATCCTTGAAGAAGCTTGAAAAATGGAAGTATGTTGCTACGAGCTCCAATGTCCAATGTTGCTTGAAGTTGAGGTTGAAATAGTTTAGAAAATGAAGAAGGAGAATAGGAGGGAGGGGGGGGGGGGGGGGTCTGGCGCGATATATATACATTAAACAAGTTCGGAGGTGCATCTCTGAATTTTCCCTTGGATTTTAAATTAAAGATTATTTCGAAGATGCATCTACAAACAAACCCTAAACCAAATACAAAGATGTATCTCCGAATTAAATTTTGGAAATGTGAGAAAACTATACGTTCGAAGATGCATTTTCAAAAACTAAGGTCATTTTTTACTTTCCACCAAAGCTTTGGAAGAACCTACAAGGGTGGAAAAAGAAATAACTTAATTACTTTGTTGTGATTTGACCAATCTATATTAATTGATTTGATTTGATGCAAAATATTACAATATTACTATTGTGTTATCAACATGTTAGTAATAAAATAATAGATTATTTTATTTATAAAACAATACATTATTTTATGGCTTAAATAGTCTGTTAGTCCCTGTAAGTTAACGAGTTTTTGAGTTTGGTCCTTGTAATTTATTTTTTTGGTCTGAGTCCCTATATCTCACTTTTTGCGTGTGGTTTAGTCCCTAAATCCAAAATCCGCAGGAAAATCCGCATTTCCTGCGGATTTTCCTTTAGATTTTTCTGCGGATTTTGACTTTAGGGACTAAAATACACGCAAAAAGTGAGATATAGGGACTCAGACAAAAAAAAAATTACAGGGACTAAACTCAAAAACTCGCTAACTTACAGGGACCAAATGTGCATTTAAGCCTTATTTTATTTATGTTTTTCCATTGAAATATTTTATTTAACCAATCAAAGCCAAAAACAATGGTTTAATATGATTTTACGTGTGCACAGTGTTATCTTTCCCACATAAAAGATTTCATGTAGTGGGTAGATCATAAATTTGATAATATAACACAAAACCAAACCTATTGAGAATCTATACAAAATATATAAGAGAATTTCTTATGGCACTCTATGTGTTTCTACCGCATCATGTAAATTTTCACAAATACTTCTTATTTTTGGAGATACATCTCTGGACGCATCCCAACACACACTTAAGTAAGGCCATTTCTGAGTGACGCCCTTTTTTTACTTTATTCCGGAGATGCATCTTCATAATAATTCCGTAGTTACATTTCCAAAGACACACCAGTATCAGATTCAACATAAAAGTAATTTTCTAAAATGAAATTAACATTCATAACATAAAATAAGCATTACATAGATGATTTCAACATAAAATGCGACATTACACTTCAATATCTAGGTGGACGCTTCAACATATTCGCAATATCTTTGACTGATCTTGAAACCGTCGTTTCCAACTCGAGCAGAATTTTTTCTTCAAAACAGAAATACGTATTCCACATAGCCCTTACATTTGCTTGTGTCTTGAGATCAAATTTTTTGAACTCAATCTTCCTTCTGTTGCCAATTGACGGTGAATAGTACTCGAGCTTCACAATCTTTCGATTGTCTCCATAAGGTACAAGATGGTGGATTTTGTCTTTGATATCTTCGAGGAAGGTGAAATCGGTGAGCTTAAACGTTTGCCCGGGTGTAGAGCTGGAGAAGGAGACATTTGCGACATACCAATAGATATTTATTTGAGACATTTTCAGTTTGTGTGAAATATAACATAAGAGCACCTAAATTTATAGAAGCCATAGATCAATTTGGACCACTCATTAACTGACATATTAATTTCGTAGATATATATCTGGAACGACACCCTATTATCTTGTTCCGGAGATGCATCTCCGAAACTTTTCTCGAATCAGTTTCAAAATAGAACCCTAAAACAGAACCACTTTTTTATTTACAAAAACACAAATGTTGTTATGGGGAAGATAAAAAATGCATAAAGATAAAATATGAAAAAAAAAGTTGAATATATAACATTTCATTTATATTAAGACACAATTACATACAATTATTTGTCAGGTTAAACAAGAAATTAAAATGAATCAAAACATATGTCGCTGGCTAAATCTATAGGTAGTACCCCATTGGACTTTTGTGCATTTGATTCTTTTTCAATGTTGTTCAATTTCTCGAAATCTTGCATCTTTTCCATAAAATGATTCGGCCAAGTCTTGCCTTTTTTGGTTGAATGAGTTGTTCACTCCAGTGATGTAAAGGGTATAAGGCAATCTGGTTTCAAGTAAACTTGAACAAAATGACTTAATTTTGAAATCCACCTATACACATGATACGATCATTTGGATTTTGAGGTGGGGCGGTGCGCAGGGGGAAAATGTTTCTGAAAAACTGTAGCGTGTCAGATCAATACACAATCTATCATACATGTCATACCCCAAATTTTACCCCTTAGATGTCATCATCATTTGCATGAGCATCTTAGGTCAATCATTCATGCATAACTAACCAAATTTTTAGGCTCCGTTGTTTTGTTTCATTTGTGAATCAGGGTTTACTTCAAGAGGCTTCAAGGGTTGATCAATCGAGGTATTGGATAGATTACTCACCAATCAAGCCCTCATATTCTTAATAGACCTTTTTTCCTCCATAATCTGGTGCAATATGACTTCATCACAAGTTCTTAGAGGCTCAGGTTTTGCAAGACTGAATCAAGGATCATGAAAAGTTATCAGGTCAAGGTTGTGTGCCGTGTCAGTTGAAATTCAGCGGAAGTTTGACCTAATCCTAGTTAAAGCGGTGATTTGCTTCGGTGTCAAGTTATCAAGTTATGGCAAAGGCAGTTTGTTTCGTGGTTGAGGAATCATCAGAGCCAATACATTTTCAATTAGGGTTTTGGTGCAGTCACCCCCGTTCATGTCTCAGGTCATCTGGGTCATTGGCTATTTTGAGGACAAGTGTGGATTGAATTCGAGTACTTGTGTTTAAAGATCTAGATCAGGGTTTTGTGCAAAGTTCGAATTTATCTGATGTAATCAAGCTGCAAGAGTTATCAAAATTCAAGGCATTCAGTTAGTTACTTCAAGTCCTGATAATGTGGTTCATGCTTTCTTTTCAAAGGAAGATTTAAGCTTTCTGTCAAATCCAAGTTCATTTCAAGAGGGAATCAGGATGAGGTGTCATTTTCTCATGGAGTTGATTCAGAGTTTCAATGCATTTATGGCTCTAGATCGAATCATGCTTGATTCTATTTCTCAAAGAATTGATTCAAGATGTTAAGATTATTTCATGTGGAAGGTGCAAGGATTCTCATAGTTTAATTTTCAACACCAAATGGAGAGTTCATCTTTTAATTCCACTTTCGAGTCATCATTTCCAAATCACAACCTCTTGTGTCAAAATTCACATTTCAAGTCCATATTTCTTTTCAAATTTCAATTTCATTCATAATTTTAAGTTTAATTCCAAATTCCATATCCATGTCCAATTTCCAATTTCATTTTAGTTACCCGTTTCTTTTTATCCAATTTTTTATTATCCATGTTTTAATTCATTTTTTATTCCAAAATCTATTATCCACAATTCAAATCCAAAATTCATTTTCATCTCTTCTTACAAAGTCCATGTATATATACAAAGCCCATTTGTACTCTTTTTTTGTTTTGTTTCACAAAATTACAAAAAAAATTCAAGGAATGATACAACTATTTCCCACACCTTGCTTCAACATGCCAAGCAAAAACTGACCACAAACTGTGGCAATACATTACTGCCCCAAACACGATTCCCCCACTCTGCTGCGAATTGTACCACAATGCCATAAACTCCCTACACTTCAAGCCATACCAAAACTGCTATGAACCGTACCTCTGCACCCTGCTATTCCCTGCGCAACAAAGCACCAGATTTTCACCAAAACATAAATCCTGCAAAACAAACAACAATACCTTTGACCAAACCTTGACAATAACAAAGGTAATACCTTTGTTTTACTGAGCATTGTTTATTCTGATCCGCATGGTGTTGTGCTTGAATGTCGTTTTGTTCTTTCTTGCACCACCCTTTATTTTCTTCACCCGCCGTGCCATGTTTTGTTCCATAACCTTTGGGCTTGGCTAAGCCCATATCATTTTCTGTACGAACCCACCATGGTTTCTTCCTACGCCCCCTTTCTATTTCTTAGTTTTTTTTAATTTCTTTTTTATTATCATTTGTTTTATTTCATTAAAAGAAAGGAGTTTCTATTTTTTTTTAAGTTTCTTGTCCAATGATTCTTGATTTATGTTATTTCCATTTTGCTTATGATTATATTTTAATTTCCTTTTCATTTTTTAAGCTATTTTCATTTCGATAATCTTTGACCTATTATTTTCATAAATTTTCTCATTTCTTTTTTATTCTATTTTGATTTCTTAGGCGATGATGTCCTTAGAATCATGGATGTTGGTTATTGAAGTTTTAACCTTCATTATTTCAAATATGTAGGGATTGATCATTGAGATCATTTTCTATACTTTGGGATTGTGATATGTTACCTTCGATTAATCGACAAAAGCTTGTGATTAAGACGAGACCGCACTCTTTTCTTTTCGTGTGACACGATTCTTTGAGAATGATCTACATATCATTTCTCCATCGTGTTTCAGCATAAACATTGTGGTTGAGCGGCCTCCTATAGCATGATCTTCCTCATAGATCGTGCTACGATGGTTTAGCACTACATTGGACCCAATCATCCGATTAATCACTAACCATTAACTTTAACTTCTGTTCAGTGTACTCTTGCTAATATATCACTATTCATGGTTCATATTATCATTGTTCATACTGTCATCTTATTCATAAACATAAAATATCGTAAAACTATCAAAACCCTAAAAACCTTCAATTGGTGGTTTGTGGTTACTGTCTCGAGTTTTGAACTGAGGACTTAGATTTAGGACCCCTTGTCTTTTGCCCTTGGAGTTGAAATTTGGAGACCTTGGTCCTTCTATGTTGCTTTGTATGTATTGGGAAATTTTTTGTGTGTAGGATATTTAGTTTTCATCTAATGTTGGCTATTTCTTGGCTTGTTGATGGCTCGCCAGTCCAATAGAGGGGAATGCTTGTCATGCACCATCCTTTGGTTAGATCTTTTCATCTCTTACTATTTGCTTGATGCCTGTCTGCTTTCATGATACTTGTTACTTGTGATGCTTTGACATAAGTTTATACCTTACTTGGTTCATTTGATACTTGTGTTGATGCTTGCTTGTACATGTTGAGCATGGTATGATGTAGTTGCTGCCCTTCTTGATTTGTTATCACATTTGAATCTCTTGGCTTTGATACTTTGATTGTTATCATCCTCATCTTAAAGCTTTCTTTTCAACACTTGTTATTACAAGTAGTTTGTCCCCTCATTCCAAAGGAAAGTTATCTTGTTGACTTATAAATCATTTTCTAAGATAGTTTAGACCTTTCCCTTTTCACTTCAATGACCTTATTAGGATCATCTCCCTTGGCCTTATTAGAGTCATTCTTCCCTCTTCATCCTAGTTTTAGGTTAGGGTTTTGTTAACCCTATGTAAGTACTATCATTATAGATACTTACTTTTCTTTCTTGGCCTTATTAGAGCCATTTTGTTTTATAACTTGGAGTTAGGTTTGGAGTTTTTGAACTCTATGTGGGTACAATTATGATGTGTACTCATCTTCCCCTTTGATTTTGTTAAAAGTCAACTCTTTAGGTTAGTCTTTCAACTTAGACTTAGAGAGTTTGTTAACTTTATGTGAGTACGATAGTTATGAGTACTCATTTCCCCTTAGAACCTTGACCATAGTCAAGAGTTCCTCGTCCCTAGTTAGGCGGACTACGGAGGCTCTGATTCCTCATTCCTAGTCAGGATACGTAGGCACAAGATACGATATCTTGTCGAGCCCTCTAACCACTAACAACTAACTCCCATATCTCATGCCACCGCGCGATCGAGACTAGTTTACCTTACCCTTTATCCTAGCCTTAGGATTGGAGTCGTTGCTGTAACACCCTAAAACCCCCGCGTGAAAATAATACAATTATCAGAGTAAAATTCAAAGAAAGAAATTCAGCACTTAGGATGTTACTTCCAACATACATATGCTCAAGTAAATGACATGTAACACATACTTATTATTATTAAAAAAATTTCTCAACAAGTAGCGGAAAAACCTCTTTGAATCGACAATTAAAACTTAGTATGTTTAAACCACATGTTCATCGGCAATTAAAACAAAATATCATAACTATAACAGAAATAAAACATAAGGCGTTCCGTAATCTCCAGTGTTACATATCAGAGCAGACGCTAACTCGACACATGAAGTGAAGGACTCCATCTTCGCTGAACGTAACTCCACACTAATCTTGATCATCTACACGTTATCCACGTGGAGGTAACATTCAAACAGGCAGGGTGAGTAATCACAAATCATTATACCAGATATAAAGATAAGATATATTAGTCACGAATAACATCATTGATTCATTCAGACAAAATTATACTATCAATTCACAATCATCGCTAACACATCAATCAAATTACAACATCATCTACATGATTACAACTTCTCACACAAGCAAACAATCATATAATCAACAACACAACACAACACAATGCAATGTAATGAGACTCAGAACTCGACTCAATGCATGTGGTACCAAATCGATCCCTTTTTCATGATCATAATTCCCGTCGGAATTCCATATAAGTCGCTCACACCCACACGGGCACATGACATCCGTGATCGCTCACACCTCACATAGGCACACGATCACCCGTAATCGCTCACAGTCCACATGGGCACACGATTACCTCAACAACAACAACACACGATTCCATTTCAAAGAATCTGGATAAGGCACCCACACCCCACATGGGCACATGACTTATCTCACAACTCATGCAATCATGTAATGCATATCAACAACAACATATAATACAACGTACAATGATATTCATCTTAATCATTATACCACACCAGTGCTAGGCACCATGCAACAACAATGCTATAACAGCTCATCAACATCATCAACGACAACTCACAACATAACAATCAATAACAATATATTTCGGACTCTATAACGTCACAACATGACACTACCACTGTCTAACACGCAACATATACCTGCCAAAACATGCAACAACTGCAACCCACAGCTACAACACACATCCACACAACTGAACTCAACATTTCAACGTTCCACACATCACAACATACACAGAACACAATTAATGCGTCAAAGGGTTGTAATTTTGGTATTGAAATCAATTTTTATAAATAGTATGTGAAACCAGCTTTCCAACGCTTCGAGCGGCGACTGAAACGAACCTATGGATCAAAAGATACGAATTTTTAAAGTTTTAGAAAATTTGGTTCGTCTCAGCTCTGCTCGCCTGATGTTCGCCTAACGAAGCACCAGTGAAACCACTTTCTCCTGGAGAAATACCCCTTCGCCTGGCAAAATCCCCTTTCGCCTCATGCTAACCTGGTGGAGCAGTGGTGAATCTCCTTCTCCCATACAAAATCCAGAAACCCCTATTTTTCACCCTTCGCTCGCCTCTCAATTCGCCTGGCGACCATCTGGCGAATTTTTGCCTGGCGACTGTAATACCTTAATTTTTACCCCTAAGATCTCACATGTCTTTTGCTTCTCATACCACAAACAAGATCACAAACTTTGGTTCTTTTGCCCTCCTCTAAAGGTTTGTTCTTGAGTGAGATCGCCAAGCACCCATGTTCTCTTGTTTGTTTTGATGTTTGTTTTTTTTATGTTTACTAACCATTAATTAAAATCCAAAAATATGCTTGCTTTTCCTTTACTAACTTTTTCAGGAAGAATTTGGATCAAGGATACCAAAATCAGTCCCTTAGCTCGAATGAATTTCATCTGAACAAAGTCAAAGTTGATCTGCAAGTAATTCAAAAATCATATGATCAAGAGTTTCCAAGATTTAATTGATTATTATTCAAGAGACTCCAAGGTTCATGTGTTTATTTCCATGCCTTCTTTGACAAGCAAAAGAATCGAGCCGAACCACAGCAGTGCACTACAAAAGGGTATTTTTTCAAAATTTACACTGAGTAACCGGTTACCTTTGTGAAAATCTGAAAAAATGGCAGCAAATTCAAATTCAGCAATTGGCACCAATTTTCATCATTTTGATCACATGTGGAATATTCCATACCATCCCATTTTAATTCCCCTACATCATCATAATTAATTCCTACCATGTCCCTTCACTAATCACCACTCTTTTGATAATTTCCCTCCAAATTCAAATTCCAAGCCTAATTTTCATTTCCAAACCAAATTCCAATCCACCAATTTCTACAAGCCAAAATTCTATAAATAGAGGCCTCATTTTATTCATTTCCATGCCTTCTTTGACAAGCAAAAGAATCGAGCCGAACCACAGCAGTGCACTACAAAAGGGTATTTTTTCAAAATTTACACTGAGTAACCGGTTACCTTTGTGAAAATCTGAAAAAATGGCAGCAAATTCAAATTCAGCAATTGGCACCAATTTTCATCATTTTGATCACATGTGGAATATTCCATACCATCCCATTTTAATTCCCCTACATCATCATAATTAATTCCTACCATGTCCCTTCACTAATCACCACTCTTTTGATAATTTCCCTCCAAATTCAAATTCCAAGCCTAATTTTCATTTCCAAACCAAATTCCAATCCACCAATTTCTACAAGCCAAAATTCTATAAATAGAGGCCTCATTTTATTCATTTCACAAGCTTTTGATAGCCAACAAACCTCTTGCAAATTCTCTTCCCAATCACAAATTTCACTAAAGCTCACATTTCTTCTCTTGAAAGTTAACAAGAATTCACATTGAATCTTGTTCAACTTTGAGCTAAACCTTCATCCAAACTTGTTTTCTTCATCATTTCTCTTAGATAAAGGCTTTAATGTTTGGATCTTGAAGCAATTTGAAGGAATTTTTAGATTAGAAATGGTAATTCATCGCTCACCATTGTTGAAGCTTCATCTTCATCTTCCATAATGTAGATCTTTGGAGATCTTTGTTACTTGATCTTTTGGATCTTGTAATTGTGTTTAATTGCTGGTTTTCACTGTTGTTTTACTTAAAATTTAGTGCAATTTCAGTTCTATGATCACAATGTGCTTGTAAAAAGTTTTGAAAGATGATCATGCTGAATTTTGCACTGTTTTTTGGCTCTGCGTGCAGAGTAACCGGTTACCCTATATAGAGTAACCGGTTCCTCTAAGTCAGAATGCAGTTTTTGCTTTGTTTTTGCGACTGTTTTGGTTCCTTTCTCTCCTTCTTCCTTTTTCTTTTGATTTTGGCTTTGGATTACACTTTTAAAGTTCTTATTCCTCTTTAAATTCATTGGACTCTGGGTATAGATGAAGTCGGATAAACATTCACTAATTCAAATATATCTTTAAAATGAATTGTTCAATTCATTTTAGGTGCTTTGAGTTAATGATATGTTTAGTGCTTTAATTCACCAAAATGAGTGGATGGACTTAAAGATGGAGTGGTCTTGAATTTGTGATTCAATTTGGCTTTCTCTTCATCTTTTTCTTTTTTATTTTGATCGATGAAAGTCTTTTGGATCTTAGAATTTCTTCGTTGAATTCTTGATCAAGACTAGATCGCTACCTATTTTCTTTTCGTGCGGTATTGCTTCCGAATGACGAGTTACATATCGTTCATCTAGCATGCATTAGCACAAATATCACTATTGACCGGCCTCGAGTAGGGTGACTTCTTTATAAGTCACTTGGCGATTGCTTAACATAGCGCTACATTTGTCCCTCCATATCTGAATCGGAACTTGAACTTTCGTGGCCCGAACTTATGATCGTCTGCCCAAGCATGGTTGTTCTTTTGTATTAGGATCATAATCTTTGAAGCTTGTTGCATAGAGGCTTTGATTCTATCAATCCTCTGACAAGTCTTCATTAACCTTGACCTAAGTACATTGTCCAACCATATAGTTCAAGACGCGAGACAGAATAATCGGTGTTGCCTTTTTGAGGATTCTTGGCACTTGTGCCTTTGTGCTACTATTATGTATATACTAATATTTTACTATATTGTTTATGTTTCCTTCTTGCTCCCTATCTCTCTTTATTTTTATTGCTCATTGCTCATTATATCATATCATGTTTATGTTTATGTCATTTTTCTTTTGTCCACTTGGATCATTTTATCTTGTGCTTTTTGTTTTTCTTTTTTCCGTTTGGACTCAAAAACATTAATAAAGGATTAAACCACTAAAAGACTTGTGCTCTTAATTGTTGGACTATGGCCACTATCCCTTGCATTAGAGGATCTTCTTGGCTTGATTATGGACTTATAGACTTAGAATTACGATTCTCTCCCTTGTGCTTTGGATCATTATGGAGTTAGATACTCTAGCCTTTGTTTGGCTTGCTTATTAGCTCAAGAGGATGAAATTCTTTTCTTATTATGCTTTGAAGAGTGCCTCCATGTGGTTAAATCTTTCTTACCCTAGCTTTTATTTTATGCACTAGGATAGTCACTTCTTCTCCACCCCTTCTTAAATTTTCAAAATCTCCTCTCTTTTTCAAAACCTTCTTGTTTTAAAACTTGAAACCGCTTTCATGATAAAACCTTGACTTCGGTCAAGTGATTTTTAAACTTTGCTTTTCTTTGATAAATTTCAATCAATGTTAATCATACTTTGACCATTTCAAAAAAAGACATAAAAATACAAAACTCATTCAAACGTTTTGTGCTTTTATGCACCTTTTTCTTTTAATTTTTCCCCAAAGAATTAGACATGAGTCATTTTTTGTTGAGATGTAAAGCTCCTAACCATGGTATTTTGTGTAAAGTAAGGTCATTTTCCACTTAGATGTTGAAGCGATAGTCTTGTTGATGTTAATCCTAGCAAATCCTTTATCTTAATGTGATGCAAATGCCTCTTTCCCATACCTTTGGGCAATTAGTTGAGTATTCTCTCTTGAAAATGACGGGTTGTCTTTTTCAAGATAAAATGAACCATAACCAATAATTTTTGCTATTTGTAACACGAACTACGAGGTTTTGATCCTACATTGCACTTCGTGGGTATGTAGGCATGAGGTGATAAGTCTCTCCAAACACAAAAATCTAAAAAATATTTCTCTTCTCACCTCTTCCAATCTCTTTTCAAACAAACCATTTTCAAACCAAAAGCGATAAATATTTCATAAGGCTCCTATAGAGTACTATAGACGTTTTGGGTGCTAACACCTTCCCTTAACATAACCAACCCCCTTACCCATTCCCTGTTTGTTCTTGTTTTAGAACTTGTTTTGGTTTTGTTCGCTCTTTTTCCTTTCCTTTTGGATAAAATAAAAGTGTGGTGGCGACTCTTGCATTTTTTTAGTTAAGTTAATCAATAGCTTACACTCACAAATTTCCCCGCTACAGAAAAGTGGCGACTCTTCTGGGGAATTCTGTCACTCCCTTGAAGGGTTTAGCCTACTTTGATTTATTTACTGCTTTTCGTTTGATTTGCTTGTTACTTGTTTGTTTTGTTTGGGAGTTCCTCTGTGTGTGCGAGATAGGTCCTATACCCGGACCAGAGTGTACTTTGAGATAGGAGGATGGTATAGTCAAGGGAGCTTTGAGGGAGTCGAATCCTGAAAAAGCAAAACTTGAGAATCTATCCACTCAGTTGTTGCCTCTTTGGAATTTCTGATGTCGATCGAGCGATCGTTGAAGGCATTACTTTTTCCTTAGAAGCCTATAACACTGAGGACCGTAGTAACCTTTAACCCATCTTAGCCTTTTTAGGATCGTGGCGTGGAAGCTATGAGGATACAAATCTGATTTAGCTATTACGCGATGCCACACTCAGGTTAGATTCTCTTGAGGATAACTACTAACCTTTGAGTAATCGGTGCGCTAGTGTGTCTGATAATGGATTATGGACCCTAAGCACTCTGTGTTAGAACCGCTGTTTTCTGTAGGTACAATGAAGACAAAACCTTAGTACGCACCTTTTGTGGGATTGGTTCTTACCCTTGGCTTCATGCTCATGACTTAACCTTGACCCGTGTGCCTTGTGTGATCTTGTTCGTGGTTATTGCATTCATGCACTCATGCATTCATGAGCATTCTTCTAAAAAGGTTTCAAGGAACTTAAAGGTGTTATTGCAAACATTGCAGATACTTTTGTTATGGATTTTGGAAGGAGAAGTACAAGGAAGTACACTTTTAGGAGTCCTAAGTTAGGGGATTTGAGAGAGCTAGGATCTTTGGTTGTTGATACCGAGAAGTTTGAGTCCAGATATGGAAGGTTTTTACCTCTCTTGAAGGTTGATATGGCTAAAGGATTACTTGCTACTTTGGTTCAGTTCTATGAACCTTTGCTTCATTATTTCACTTTTCCTGATTATCAGTTGGTACCTACGCTAGAGGAGTATTCTCTCCTGCTTGGTTTGCCTGTTCATGGTTGGATTTTCTCCGGTTTGGATCCTGCTCCCGAACATCACGTTATTGCGAAGGCTACTCACTTGAAGGTTTCTGAGATTAAGGCTCACATGGATACTAAAGGAAAGATTCTTGGGTTACCCGCTAAGTTCTTGATGGATAGAGCTCATCACTTTGCTAGTGTAAAGGACACAGTTGCTTTTGAGGCTATTCTTGCCTTGCTTATTTATGGACAGTTCCTCTTCCCGAATGTTGAAAACTTTGTCGACATCAACGCTATTCAGATCTTCTTGATTGGGAATCCAGTTCCTACTTTGCTTTCCGGTGATTACCATTCTATTCACCTTAGGAATTTCCACGGTGAAGGGATGATTATCTGTTGTGCGCCTTTGCTCTACAAGTGGTTTGTTTCTCACTTGCCGAAGTCTGCAGCTTTCTGGAACCACAAGGATGGTTTATATTGGTCGTGGAAGATCATGTCTCTCACTCATTCTGATATTGTTTGGTGTAGCCGTGTTCCTTTTGGAGCAATGATTATTGATAGTTGTGGTGATTTTCCCAACGTGCCTCTTCTTGGTACAAAGAGAGGAATCAGTTACAATCCGGTGTTGGCTCGTCGTCAGTTGGGATATCCTTTGCAAGAGGTACCGAAGAACATTCATTTGGCTGATCTCTTTTTCAAGGAAGATGAATATCAGGTTGCTCTCAAGAGAGAGATTGTGGAAGCTTGGCGCAACATTCGTAGAAAAGGAAAGTTTGGGAAATCCGAATTGTGTCTCTTCAAAATCTTACTTCCAGTGGGTTAAAAATAGAGCTATTACTTTGAAGATGCCTTATGCGTGTCAGGAGCCTTTATCTCTAACTACTAAGAAGCCTATCCTCTACTTCATGAAAGACACATAGAAGCTTCAGATCGCTCTGGCCGAGATGCAACAAAAGAGAGATGTTTGGAAGAACAAGTATCAGATTGTTGAGTTAGAGAATGCAAGACTTCAAGAGCACTTCAAGAAGATGAATGAAGACGAAGTCACCAACAAGAAAAGGAAGGCGCAAGAGGATTTATTTTCCTCCCGCATTCAGCCAGTTTCTGATATTCTGAAGAGTTCAGAATCTCCTTAGAAGTTGATCGTCGATCAGTTGCTGATTGAAGACTCAGATGAAGGCCCGCGTCAAGAAGCTGGAAGAACTGGGACTTCCTCTCATGAGATTCTCTAGGGTTTTTGTTTTCTTTATTCTCTATTGTTTTAGTATTCTTGAATTTGTACTTCCAAGATGTAATCTTTTCCATTATTAATGAATGAGATTTTAGTATTTCAAATTGCAACGTTCTTTTATAATGTTTGCGATATGCCTTATAATTCCTTGAAACTTTGCATTTGTACTTGCATATCATGCATCATCCTTGCATTGCTCCCTGAGAGTTCAACAGGTGTCTTATTGGTTTCTCTTGGTTTTCATCCAGTGTTCAAGCTGTCACACCAGTATAATACTCGGGCTAATCTGAAAAGGAAGATGGATCAGTTACAACAAGAAAACCGTGAGCTTCGTGAGGAATTGAAAAATTTGAAGGATAGTTTGGAGAAACTCACTGCTATGATGGAAGCACTGGTTGCTACTCAAAATCAACCACCTCCTCCTCCATTTTCAACTCCTGTGCAAAGGACAGTCATTTCTGAGATTGTCTCTACGCCCATATCTGTGGCGCCTGCTAGTGTTCCTCAACACTCCATGCCTCATGGCTTCCCTTGGGGCATGCCTATTAACTTTGTTCCTGAAGGTTATCAACCACCACCACCACCACCTCCTGAAGTTCCAGCTGTTCCTATTGTCCAACCTGTGATGTCTGTACCGCAGCCCTGTGGTTCATACTGTTCCTTTTGTTGAAGAGCCAATTTTCCATACTGCTCTAAGTGAAAATGTTAGTGCTTATGATAGAATGGAAGAGATTCAAGACCAGTTTGCTAAAATGCAGAAAGAAATCAAAGCTTTGAAGGGTAAAGAGCTATTTGGAAAGAATGCTCATGAGTTATGCTTGGTTCCTAATGTGAAGATCCCACACAAGTTCAAGGTCCCTGACTTTGAAAAGTATAAGGGTAATTCTTGTCTGTTGAGTCACTTGACTATGTATGCTCGTAAGGTATCGACTCAGACTGATAATAATCAGTTTCTCATTCACTACTTTCAAGTCAGTTTGTCTGGTGCAGCCTTGAAATGGTATATGGGACTCGACAGCACTCGCATTTGCACTTTAGAAAATTTGGGTGAGGCTTTTGTAAAGCAATATAAGTATAATGTGGATATGGCTCCCAATCGTGACCAGCTTCGAGCAATGGCTCAGAAAGATAAGGAGACATTCAAAGAATACGCGCAAAGGTGGCGCGAGATTTCTGCTCAAATTAATCCTCCTTTGGAAGAAAAAGAGATGACTAAGATTTTTCTGAAAACTCTGAGTCCTTTCTATTATGAGCGTATGATTGCTAGCGCCCCAAGTGATTTCACTGAAATGGTTAATATGGGGATGAGATTAGAAGAAGGTGTCCGTGAGGGACGTTTGTCAAAAGATGGTAATTCTGCCGGAAGTCCCAAGAAATATGGTGGAGGACTTGCCAAGAAGAAAGAGGGTGAGACCAATGTTATTTCCCGTGGAGGATGCAGAAAGAGTTACAGTAAAAATAATCAATGTCAGCAACATGTTGCATCTGTTACTAGTGTTATTAATTCAACTCCTGTTGTTCAGGAAGCTCCTGCTCATCAACAACGTTTTAACCAACAAAACAATCAACGAGGCCATTTTCAGAAGGATTTTGATCCGATTTTGATGACCTACACATAATTGCTTCCTTGTTTAATTCAAAAGAATCTTGTTCAGACTCGTGCACCACCTGCTGCTCCAAAAGATTCGCCGTGGTGGTATAAGCCTGAAGCTCATTGTGCTTTCCATCAGGGAGGAGCTGGGCATGATATTGAGAGTTGTTATCCATTGAAGATGGAAGTGCAACGGTTGGCTAGGAGTGGTATTTTGTCTTTCGAAGATTCCAATCCTAATGTACAATCGAATCCGCTGCCTAATCATGGCAAGGCGTCTGTCAATATGGTTTATGGGTGTCCTGGTACATTCAAAAATTTTGATATCCGTTGGATCCGAAGATCTCTTGTGGAAATGCATGCACTTTTGAGTGAATACCGTGATATTGATCATGACTATGCAGCTTGTTGTATCCGTTCCGTGAATCTGCGTGATTGTGTGATAGTGAAGAGGGATATTCAAAGGATGATGAATCAGAATTTGATTGAGGTCACTGATAAAAGAGATGAATATCAGAACGAGGCGAATGTTATTGCACCACGCTTTAATATTCCTGAACGAGTTGTTATCTCTTATGACAGTCGGAAGACCGCTGTTACACCTTTGGTTATACGGTTGCCTGGTCCATTACCATATGAATCTGACAAGGTTGTTCCATATAAATACAATGCTACCATGGTAGAAGATGGTAAGGAAGTGCCTATTCCTTCTTTGTCTTCTGTGGTAAGCATCGCTGATGTTAGTAGAGTGACCCGGAGTGGTCGTGTCTTTGCTCCTGAGCCTTCAAAGATTGTGGAGAATTTTGTTGCTGGTAAATGACATCAAGATGAGAGTAATGTCGATGCTTCTGGTCAGTCCAGTGGTTCGAAGGCTTATGAGGATGAAGTATTGAAATTGATCAAGAAGAGTGAGTACAGTGTTGTAGATCAACTCTTGCACACCCCGTCCAAGATTTCAGTGTTGTCCCTACTGATGAATTCTGAAGCTCATAGGAAGTCTTTGCAGAAGGTGTTGGAATAAGCATATGTTGAGCATGATGTGATTGTTAATCAATTTGATGGCATTGTTGCCAACCTCACCGCATGCAATAATTTGAGTTTCTGTGATGAAGAGTTACCCGAGGAGGGGAGAAATCATAATTTGGCTTTACATATCTCCATGAATTGTCAAGAAGATGCACTTTCTAATGTGTTGGTTGATACTGGCTCTTTTTTGAATGTGTTGCCAAGATCTACTTTGTCGAGGCTTTCGTACCAAGGTGCTCCCATGAGGTATAGTGGGGTTGTGGTTAAAGCTTTTGTTGGATCTAGAAAAACTGTGATTGGAGAGGTTGATTTTCCAATCAAGATAGGACCATGTTTCTTCCAAATTAATTTTCAAGTAATGGATATTCGTCCTGCTTATAGTTGTCTGCTTGGACAACCCTGGATTCATGAGGCTGGGGTAGTGACTTCGACTCTTCATCAGAAATTGAAATTTGTTAAGAATGACAAGCTAGTAATTGTTGGAGGCGAGCAAGCGATGTTGGTGAGCCATCTTTCATCTTTTTCATATGTTGATGCCGACGAAACTATTGGGACTCCGTTCTAAGCCCTTTCCGTTGACGATAAAGTTGTTAAGAAGAATGAGTTACCCATGTCTTCTTTGAAAGATGCTCTGCATGTATTAGAGACTGGTCGATCTGACGGTTGGGGCTGAGTTAATGATGTGGTTGATAACCTGGGCAAAACTGGTTTAGGCTTTACGCCTGGTACTGTCAGAAGAGATTTGCAGGATATTAATGAGGCCTTTCACAGCGCCAGATTCATCAACAAAGATCACTCTACTATTGCCATCATTGAATATGATGAAAAGGAAGAACTTCCCAATTTTGTGACATGTGAACAAATCTGCCAGAATTGGATAGCTATTGACGTTCCCACTGTTATTCATATTTCAAAGTAATTTGTTTTTGTTTCTTTCAAAAATCCTTTCACTCTGCTCAAGGTGAAAGTGAATTTGTGAGGGCTTTGTTTCAAATTTTATCATCATCAATAAAATGTTATTTTGTTTATCCACAATGTGTTTTCCCTTTTTGCTTTATTTCTGAAAAATGGTAACATAAAAAACAAAAAAAAAAAAACAATAATGTGATAATCAATTTTATCTGCATAATACTTGCACTTCTTGTTCATAATCTAAAATCAAACATAAATCATTGTGCAGATTGATTGTTAAACCCATTGAAAACAATGACCCTATGCCCTCTCCCAACTTTGAGTTCCCTGTGTTTGGAGCTGAAGAAGAAGGTATTGAAGAGATTCCAGATGAAATTTCTCGGTTGCTTGAGTACGAGGAAACAACCATTCAGCCTCATGAAGAGCCGGTAGAATTGGTTAATTTGGGTTCAGATGATGATATAAAAGAAGTCAAGATTGGGGCACTGCTTCAGTCAGATGTTAAGAAGAGAATGATAGAGCTTCTCATAGAATATGTTGACGTGTTTGCTTGGTCCTATCAAGACATGCCTGGTCTTGATACTGATATTGTGGAGCATAGATTGCCGCTGAAGCCTGAATGTCCACCTGTGAAATAGAAATTGAGAAGAACTCATCTCGACATGGCTGTGAAGATCAAAGAGGAGGTTCAAAACCAGATTGATGCTGGTTTTCTTGTGACTTCTGAGTATCCTCAATGGGTGGCCAATATTGTGCCTGTTCCAAAGAAAGACGGAAAAGTCCGAATGTGCGTCGACTATAGACATTTGAATAAAGCAAGTCCAAAAGATGATTTTCCATTGCCACACATTGATATGTTGGTAGATAATATTGCTAAGTTCAATATCTTTTCTTTTATGGATGGATTTTCGGTTATAATCAAATAAAGATGGCACCCGAGGATATGGAAAAAACAACATTCATTACACCCTGGGGAACATTCTGTTACAGAGTGATGCCCTTCGGTTTGAAAAATGCTGGTGCAACGTACCAGAGAGCTATGACTACTTTGTTCCATGATATGATGCATAAAGAAATTGAGGTCTATGTGGATGATATGATTTGTAAGTCGAAGACTGAAGAAGATCATATTGAGTATTTATTGAAGTTGTTTCAACGTTTGAGAAAGTTTAAGCTCCATTTGAATCCAAATAAATGCACTTTTGGTGTCCGTTCTGGAAAATTGTTGGGCTTTATTGTCAGCCAAGAAGGCATTGAAGTTGATCCTGTCAAAGTTAAAGCTATTCAGGAAATGCCTGCGCCCAAAACAGAAAAACAAGTAAGAGGATTCTTGGGACGTTTGAATTACATCTCCCGATTTATATCCAATAT
This sequence comes from Lathyrus tuberosus, assembly GCA_022829125.1. Classification (NCBI taxonomy): domain Eukaryota; kingdom Viridiplantae; phylum Streptophyta; class Magnoliopsida; order Fabales; family Fabaceae; genus Lathyrus; species Lathyrus tuberosus. The sequence goes on from JALAZF010000233.1 coordinate 3,960,357, forward strand.
GACTGCCACATGTGCCCCGATCTTCAAGCTTCTCCGCAAAGATCAGGGTTGTGTATGGACAGAGGATTGTCAAAAAACTTTTGAAAGAATTAAAGAGTATCTGCTTGAACCTCCGATTTTGTCTCCCCCTATGGAAGGAAGACCTTTGATCATGTATTTGACCGTGCTGGAAGAGTCTATGGGTTGTGTTTTAGGTCAGCAAGATGAATCTGGTCGAAAAGAATTTGCCATTTATTATTTGAGCAAGAAGTTCACCGATTGTGAGTCTCGGTACTCAATGCTTGAAAAGACATGTTGTACTTTAGCTTGGGTTGCCAAGTGCCTCTGCCAGTATATGTTGAATCATACAACTTGGTTGATATCCAAAATGGATCCACTCAAGTATATCTTTGAAAAGCCTGCTTTGACTGGGCGGATTGCTCGTTGGCAAATGTTATTGTCAGAATATGATATCGAGTACCGAACTCAAAAACCATTAAAGGAAGTGTTTTGGCTGACCATTTGGTACACCATCCAATTGATGATTATCAACCTATCAGGTTTGATTTCCCTGATGAAGACATGATGTTCCTAAAGGTTAAAGATTGTGAAGAACCATTACATGATGAAGGGCCTGAGCCTGGATCCCGTTGGGGTTTGATTTTTGATGGAGCTGTTAATGAGTATGGCAATGGTATTGGGGCAATAATTGTTACTCATCATGGTTCTCATATTCCTTTCACTGCAAGGTTGATGTTTACTTGCACAAATAATGCGGCTGAGTATGAAGCGTGCATTATGGGCTTGGAAGAAGCTATTGATTTAAGAATCAAGATTCTTGATGTATACGGAGATTCACCCCTAGTGATTAATCAGATTAAAGGAGAATGGGAGACACGTCAACCTGATTTGATTCCTTATCGAGATTATGCAAGAAGGTTGTCAACTTTCTTCAATAAGGTTGAGTTACACCATATACCCAAAGTAGAGAATCGAATGACAGATGCTTTAGCAACTATATCCTCCATGATTGTGGTGGATCGGTGGAATGATGTGCCAAAAATCGATGTTATGCGCCTTGATAGACCAACTCATGTGTTTGCGGTTGAAGAGGTCGTTGATGATAAACCGTGGTATTATGATATCAAATGTTTTTTTTTCAGAATCAAGAGTGACCACTTGGGGCATCTAAGAAAGATAAGAAGACTCTGAGAAGATTGGCTGGTAGTTTCTTCTTGAATGATGATGTGCTGTATAAAAGAAATTATGACATGGTCTTGCTCAGATGCGTGGATAGACACGAAGCAGACATGTTGATGAAAGAAATTCATGAAGGATCTTTTGGTACCCATGCTAATGGGCATGCAACGGCTAAGAAGACGTTAAGGGCAGGTTACTATTGGCTGACAATGGAATCTGACTGTTGCAAATTTATGAAGAAGTGCCATAAGTTCCAGGTTTATGCTGACAAGATTCATGTGCCCCCAACTCCTCTCAATGTTATCTCTTCTCCATGGCCTTTCTCCATGTGGGGCATTGATATGATTGGAATGATTGAGCCTAAAGCGTCGAACGGACACCGTTTCATATTAGTGGCTATTAACTATTTTACCAAGTGGGTTGAAGCGACATCATATGCCAATGTGACTAAGCAAGTAGTGATCCGATTTATCAAAAACCAAATCATCTGTCGGTATGGTGTTCCGAGCAAGATTATCACTGATAATGGGTCAAATCTGAACAACAAGATGATAAAGGAATTATGTGCTGAGTTTAAGATTGAGCATCATAATTCTTCTCGTTACAGACCTAAGATGAAGGGGGCTGTTGAAGCTGTTAATAAGAATATCAAGAAGATTGTTCAGAAGATGGTTGTTACTTACAAGCACTGGTATGAGATGCTCCCTTCCGCTTTGCATGAGTATCGTACATCTGTCCGCACTTCAACATGGGCAACCCCTTTCTCTCTTGTTTATGGTATGGAAGCAGTGCTCCCGGTAGAAGTTGAAATCCCTTCTATGAGAGTTTTGATGGAAGCTGAATTGTCTGAGGCTGAATGGTGTCAGAGTAGATACGACCAGTTAAATTTGATTGAAGAGAAAAGAATGACGGCCTTGTGTCATGGCCAATTGTATCAATAGAGAATGAAGAAAACTTTTGACAAGAAGGTTCGACCTCGTGTGTTCAGAGAAGGCGACCTCGTGCTAAAAAAGATCTCGACTTATACCAATGATTCTAGGGGCAAGTGGAGTCCTAATTATGAAGGCCCATATGTTGTTAAGAGAGCCTTCTCTGGCGGTGCATTACTTCTTACAACTATGGATGGTGAAGAGTTCATTCGTCATGTGAATGCCGATACAATCAAGAAATACTTCGCCTAAAAATAAAAAGAACAGCTCGTTAAGTTGAAAACCCGAAAGGGCGGCTTAGGCAAAAATGAGCGTCTCGGTGGGCTGAAAACCCGAAAGGGCGGTCCAGGCAAAAATTAGAGACAAAAACAGAAATAATCATCCCGGTAGATTAGAAACCCGAGAGGGAAATCTAGGCAAAAGTTAGGGATTATGGCAAGTAACTGCATCTGGCCAGTCTTGATCGTTGAAAGCAATATTGTCTATCAAGGATTCTGTTTTAACCCTCCTGAACTGAAGTTTTGAGTACAGCGGAATTCAAAGTTGTTAAGGAGAATAGTGGTCATTGTATTTCAATGTAACCCTTTCCATGTATTTACCATTTTTCAAACTTTGTAACGATCCATGGAGTTACACCATTTGCGGACTACCATTCTATTAATAAAATTTGGGCCTTTGTCCCTTTGTTTACAATTCTTACTTTGTTTTTGTTTGCAAAATTTCATTTATTGCTGATGATGATTTTTTTGAAACAAAATGTAAATAACTTATTTAATTTTTTTTGAAAATTATAAAAATATTTTCCTTTGATTTATGAATATAAAAAAAATAAAATAATAATAATAATAAGGAATGTCAACGGTTATTCCAAGAATGGAAAGATCAATGTTTTCCTCAGCATGGTTCGTTCTCGCTCCTCTGGTAGAATTCATTGACAGATCCCCAGTAGAGTTTGTTTATACTTTTTCAGCAGGGTTGTTGGCAAGATGATGGGTTCCTTCAAAGGTTTGTTATGATGTGTTGAATTCATAAGTCTAATGCTGTTTGGTTTTTCCCCAGCTAGGACTTGATCCGGATCTTCTCCAGTTGATCATGTGATGGTCAGGTAGTTGAGTAATTTTGAGGTCCACTTCTCCTTGATGGTAGTCCCCACGTAGAGATTCATTCTTTTGTTATCCTCAGCAAAAGTCATATGAGGAATCCTTACTCAGAGTTTTACCCTCTAGACGTGTGTTGTTGCTTTGGATATCCTCAAGCGGGGAGCAATATTTTTTCCCTTTAAGGAACATTGACATAGTGGCCATTTGTCAGGTGTTATCTTGTCTTATGGATGTTTTCTCTCCTGGTTGTTTTATCCAGAAATTTATCCTTATTAATTTCCCAATGGAGGCAGTACATTTTTGTTTCGAATGTTTCCCAAGCATAGAGCAATGATGTTATCTTCTTATTTTCCCCGGCAACTCCAGGATGTACTTCTCTCCAGATTATTTCATTCAGAGAATCCTCCCAGTGAAGATTGTGCATCAATATTACGGCTATTCCCCAATGAAGTCGCTGATGATGTCTTTATTTAAGGAATATCGATATGTTACTCACCTGTTGGGTTTTCTCTCATTCATGATGAGTATTGATCTAAAATCCCCCACTGTTTAACCTTTTGTTGTTTCCTCAGCAAGTCCAGGATGCTTTGCTCATATTTGGATAATCCCCAGAGAGTGTTCTAGTATCTCCAGCAGATCTGCCTTATTTTCCTAGTGGATTTTGCGTAGATGTTTATATGTCTATAATCTCTAGCGAATTCATTATTTTTCCGCTGTAGATCTCCTCATCTTATTGAAGTGGAAGTTCATGTGAATTCTTTATTATCCCCATGAAAAGTCAGAAAGATTTGGGTTGTTATGATTCCCCAACAGCTTTCGTACCATCCTCAAAGCAGAGTTTATGTTTTCATCCTCTTTATGGATTGTTGATGTTAGAAGATTGATATTTGGGTTTCTCCCCAAGGGGCATCTTCCTTTCTCCAGCAAGATTTGAGCCTTGTGATAGGATTTATTTTCCTTGGATGGCTTTTGTTTATCTCTTGCAGGGTTTCTTCAGATGAATTCCTAGCAGATATGCTAATGATATCTCCATCTTGTTAAGATTAGTCGAGTATTATGTGGTGTTGTAATGTTTATTCCACCCTCTGCTTATCCTTATGTCTGTTTTGTCAGCATATTCATACTCATACGCATTGCACGTGCATGCTTTTGTTGTGCATAGCATGTTGTTGTTGCATTATGCATTTTGCATTTGTGTTGGTGCTTCTTTGCTCTCTGGTGCTGTTATCCCCGCGGAGCGTGTGTGTCCTCTCTCCATTTAGAGTGTCGATCCGTAAGCAAAACATGCATATCTTTGATAATTCCCCACTGAGTGTATGCCTCGTGGAAGATATTTGTTTCAACCTTCCTCCCCAGTTCATTTGTCTGGATGAAATTAATCCCCAGTTGAGATATTTCCTCCTCGGGATGAGTCTTGTTTGACCGTTTCTCTCTAGTTTATTCCCGGATTGAATTTTTGGTCCCTTGCTTTGGAAATGGAAGCTTATCACCTTTGTCGTCCTGCCCGTTTAGTTGGTAGTAGGTGATATAGCTGGCTTATTACCTTTGTCGTCCTGCCCATTTTGTTGGTAGTAGGTAATATAGCCAGGTTTGATTACCCTGTTGTAGTTGTCACTTGGTTGATAGCTGGTAATCTTTCCCTCATTCGGGTTTATCGCCTTTGTCGTCCTGCCCTTTTGTTGGTAGTAGGTGATATTTCTCGCATCTTTTGAGATCGTTACCTTTGTCGTCCTGCCCTTTGTTGGTAGTAGGTAATATTTCTCATACCTTGATCGATTACCTTGTTTTAACTATCACTTGGTTGATAGTTGGTAATCCCTCTTTTTTTTTGCTTATCACCTTTGTCGTCCTGCCCATTTAGTTGGTAGTAGGTGATATAGCTGACTTATTACCTTTGTCGTCCTGCCCATTTTGTTGGTAGTAGGTAATATAGTCTGGTTTGGTTACCTTGTTATAGCTATCACCTGTTTGATAGTTGGTAATCTCTCCATGTTCAAGTTTATTACCTTGGCCGTCATGCCCTTTGTTGGTAGTAGGTGATATTTCTAGTACCCCTTTTAAGATTATTACCTTTGTCGTCCTGCCCTTTGTTGGTAGTAGGTAATATTTCTCATATCCTTTTGGTTAATTGCTTTGTTGTAGCTACCACTTAGTTGGTAGTTGGCAATCTTTCCTTTTGATCATGTTATTACCGGATGTCGGGTAGTAGATGATCTTTTCCTCAGCGGAGATTTTTCCCTCCCTTATGGGACGAGTTACCCCTCTTTTATTTTTGGTGTTGGTAATTTTCCCTCAGTGGAATCTCACTCTCTCTTTATTCTTCCCCAATGGAGATTATTTCCTCCCCTGTTGGGATGTGCTTTCCCTCTTTTGTTTTCCCCTCTGGAGTCTTTTCTCTTTGCTCCCCGACTTTTGTTTGTCTCCTGTGGTGTTTTCTCCCCACAGTGGTCTTGTGTCTGCATTTCATCTGCATAATCATATCATTTTGTGGTCTCTTAGGGCCACAAATTGGGTTGTTGTTATATTTAAGTCTCTTCTATCCCGTTGAGACAAAGATGCCCATCTTCATATCTCTGGATAGAAGAAACTTAAATAGGGGCAGCTGTAATACCCTAATTTTTACCCCTAAGATCCCACATGTCTTTTGCATCTCATACCATAAACAAGATCACAACCTTTGGTTCTTTTGCCCTACTCTGAAGGTTTGTTCTTGAGTGAGACTGCCAAGCACCCCTTTTCTCTTGTTTGTTTTGATGTTTGTTTTTGTTTATGTTTACTAACCATTAATTAAAATCCTAAAATATGCTTGCTTTTCCTTTACTAACTTTTCAAGAAGTATTTGGATCAAGGATACCAAAATCAGTCCCTTAGCTCGAATGAATTTCATCTGAACAAAGTCAAAGTTGATCTGCAAGTAATTCAAAAATCATCTTATCAAGAGTTTCCAAGATTTAATTGATTATTATTCAAGAGACTCCAAGGTTCATGTGTTTATTTCCATGCCTTCTTTGACAAGCAAAAGAATCGAGCCGACCACAGCAGTGCACTCAAAAAGGGCATTTTTTCAAAATTTACACTGAGTAACCGGTTACCCTCGTGAAAATTTGAAAAAATGGCAGTAAATTCAAATTCAGCAATTGGCACCAATTTTCATCATTTTGACCACATGTGGAATATTCCATACCATCCCATTTTAATTCCCCTACATCATCATAATTAATTCCTACCATGTACCTTTACTAATCACCACTCTTTTGATAATTTCCCTCCAAATTCAAATTCCAAGCCTAATTTTCATTTCCAAACCAAATTCCAATCCACCAATTTTTCCAAGCCTAAATTCTATAAATAGAGGCCTCATTTCATTCATTTCACAAGCTTTTGATAGCCAACAAACCTCTTGCAAATTCTCTTCCCAACCATAAATTTCACTAAAGCTCACATTTCTTCTCTTGAAAGTTAACAAGAATTCACATTGAATCTTGTTCAACTTTGAGCTAAACCTTAATCTAAACTTGTTTTCTTCATCATTTCTCTTAGATCAAGGCTTTGGTGTTTGGATCTTGAAGCAATTTGAAGGAATTTTCAGATTTGAAGTGGTAATTCATCTCTCACCATCGTTGAAGCTTCATCTTCATCTTCCATAATGTAGATCTTTGGAGATCTTTGTTACTTGATCTTTTGGATCTTGTAATTGTGTTTAATTGCTGGTTTCACTGTTGTTTTACTTAAAATTTCGTGCAATTTCAGTTCCATGATCACAAGGTGTTTGTAAAAAGTTTTGAAAGATGATCATGCTAAATTTTGCACTGTTTTTTTGGCTCTGCGTGCAGAGTAACCGGTTACCCTATATAGAGTAACCGGTTACTCTAAGTCAGAATGCAGTTTTTGCTTTGTTTTTGGGACTGTTTTGGTTCCTTTCTCTCCTTCTTCCTTTTTCTTTTGATTTTGCCTTTGGATTACACTTTTAAAGGTCTTATTCCTCTTTAAATTCATTGGACTTTGGGTGTAGATGAAGTCGGATAAACATTCACTAATTCAAATATATCTTTAAAATGAATTGTTCAATTCATTTTAGGTGCTTTGAGTTAATGACATATTTAGTGCTTTAATTCACCCAAATGAGTGGATGAACTTAAAGATGGAGTGGTCTTGAATTTGTGATTCAATTTGGCTTTCTCTTCATCTTTTTCTTTTTTATTTTGATCGATGAAAGTCTTTTGGATCTTAGAATTTCTTCGTTGAATTCTTGATCAAGACTAGATCGCTACCTATTTTCTTTTCGTGCGGTATTGCTTCCGAATGACGAGTTACATATCGTTCATCTAGCATGCATTAGCACAAATATCACTATTGACCGGCCTCGAGTAGGGTGACTTCTTTATAAGTCACTTGGCGATTGCTTAACATAGCGCTACATTTGTCCCTCCATATCCGAATCGGAACTTGAACTTTCGTGGCCCGAACTTATGATCGTCTGCCCAAGGTACATAGCGCTTCATTAACCTTGACCGAGGTACATTGTCCAACCATATAGTTGAAGACGCGAGACGGAATAATCGGCGTTGCCTTTTTGAGGATTCTTGGCACTTGTGCCTTTGTGCTATTATTATGTATATACTAATATTTTACTATATTGTTTATGTTTCCTTCTTGCACCCTATCTATCTTAATTTTTATTGCTCATTTCTCATTATATCATATCATGTTTATGTTTATGTCATTTTTCTTTTGTCCACTTGAACCATTTTATCTTGTGCTTTTTGTTTTTCTTTTGTCCATTTGGACTCAAAAAACATTAATAAAGGATTAAACCACTAAAAGACTTGTGCTCTTAATTGTTGGACTATAGCCACTATCCCTTGCATTGGAGGATCTTCTTGGCTTGATTATGGACTTATGGACTTAGAATTAGGATTATCTCCCTTGTGCTTTGGATCATTATGGAGTTAGATACTCTAGCCTTTGTTTGGCTTGCTTATTAGCTCAAGAGGATGAAATTCTTTTCTTATTATGCTTTGAAGAGTGCCTCCATGTGGTTAGATCTTTCTTACCCTAGCTTTTATTTTATGCACTAGGATATTCACTTCTTCTCCACCCCTTCTTAAATTTTCAAAATCTCCTATCTTTTTCAAAACCTTCTTGTTTTAAAACTTGAAACCGCTTTCATGATAAAACCTTGACTTCGGTCAAGTGATTTTTAAACTTTGTTTTTCTTTAATAAATGTCAATCAATGTTAATCATACTTTGACCATTTCAAAAAAGACATAAAAATACAAAACTCATTCAAACTTTTTGTGCTTTTATGCAACTTTTTCTTTTAATTTTTTCCCAAAGAATTAGACATGAGTCATTTTTTGTTGAGATGTAAAGCTCCTAACCATGGTATTTTGTGTAAAATATGGTCATTTTCCACTTAGATGTTGAAGCGATAGTCTTGTTGATGTTAATCCAAGCAAATCCTCCATCTTAATGTGATGCAAATGCCTCTTTCCCATACCTTTGGGTAATTAGTTGAGTATTCTCTCTTGAGAATGACAGGTTGTCTTTTTCAAGATAAAATGAACCATAACCAATAATTTTTGCTATTTTTACCACGAACTACGAGGTTTTGATCCTACAGTACACTTCGTGGGTACGTAGGCATGAGGCGATAAGTCTCTCCAAACACAAAAATCTAAAAAAATATTTCTCTTCTCACCTCTCCCAATCTCTTTTCAAATAAACCATTTTCAAACCAAAAGCGATAGATAGTTCAAATGGCTCATATAGAGTACTATAGACGTTTTGGGTGCTAACACCTTCCCTTAACGTAACCAACCCCCTTACCCATTCTCTGTTTATTCTTGTTTTAGAACTTGTTTTGGTTTTGTTCGCTCTTTTTCCTTTCCTTTTGGATAAAATAAAAGTGCGGTGGCGACTCTTTCATTTTTTTGAGTTAAGTTAATCAATAGCTTACACTCACAAATTTCCCCGCTACAGCGACCATCTGGCGAATTTTTTCCTGGCGGATTTTCCTTTCGCCTGGCGAATCTGGCAGGATCAGTAATCTTGCGATTGCGATTCTGCACGACTCAGACCTTAATCCTTCTCCGATTTCACTCACAATCATTCCAAAAACACACATATAACTACATATTAACATACAAACAAGTAGGAAACTCAAAAGCCACATTCCAACCGATAAGTTTATGCATTATTTCCTCTTATCAAACTTCCGACACGCAAAAACCCCAATCCCACAACCAACTACATACATCTATAATCTATATCCATTACAATGAAAAGCAATACTCCTCATACCTTAGATATTTCGATTCTGATCTTCCTCTTGAGTGCCTCTGGAATTGCTCTGAGCCCTAGCTTTCTTCTCTTCCTTTCTTAGTTCTTTACAACATTTCACGATCGCAACAGAATGAACTTCTTCACTCTCTCTTTTTTTCCTTTTGTCCACTATACCCTCGGGACCCTTAATATGTTTTCTCATCTTTGTCCTCACTTATTCTCGCACAAATGACCACTCTGCCCCTCATTTTATTTAAAATAATAATAATAATAATCTAATTAAGATTATTCACATTATTCCACCATTATTATTATCAAAATAATTATAATAAATCATACACCCCTAAATATCCTCAACACACTCTTAACATCATCAACACCCCACACACAAATCATCAGGCATCAAAATATTTCACCTAAATTCTCTGAAAATCGCGAATATTTATAATAAATATCCTAATTATTTTGGGGTGTTACAACTCTCCCCCACTTAGAACATTTTCGTCCTCGAAAATTTACCTAATACGAACAACTCAGGATACGCCTCACGCATCCTGCTCTCCCACTCCCAAGTCATGAAAGGCAACACCATGAATAACACAAAACAATAAGCCACTTCGTCAATAACAACAACAAGATGCAATGTTCACACAATGCACTCGACAACCAACTCAAGATGCAAAGGATAACCGAGTTACACACACACAGGTTCACTCTTGAACCAGAACACAACACGATAGTTACCATCACCATAGGAAACGAGGCAATGACAAAGATAAGAACATAAGGTTCCACGCCACAACATTGTCTTAACCACATCAACATAACTAGAATACCAACCTCGTTGTCACCCAACATCAAGACAACAATTCTACGCTTCACCAATCGAACATGTAACTAGTAGTACATGATTAATATTTAAACCTTCCACTATATCACTTCCATTTGGGAACGTCCAATGGTCGCATCATCCCTGCAGGTTCAAACGTTCAACCTTTGAACTCTTACAAGTCATGCACGCATATACGAAATACGCTACATCACGCTTCTGCTGTGCACCTGATTACACGCAACTATCAAATCTACCAATTTCGCATCCAACTTCTGACTCTCTATAATATTCACTAGAAACTCGTTGTTCACTTTTAATATACCCAACCTCCCTCTCTACAACGTTAGCTCACACACCAGACACCAGTCTCTGAATTGCTAACTCAATTCTAATTCTCTGACAATCAAAGTAGACATATGAAAAGACTTTCGACTTAACTCATCAGGCAGGACATTATCTTTACCAATAGGATAATTTGAGCCAAGGTCATAACTCATCAGGAATTCCAACCATCCTCGTTATCTCATACTCTATTCCTTCCGACCAAACAGGTATTCTACACTCTTGTGATTACTAGGCATTTCGAACCTAGATCCATAAAAATAACACCTCCAGATTTTCATCACAAATACAACCACAACCAATCCCAAATCTTGAACAGGATATATCCTTTCATGAATCCTCAATTGTCGTAAAGCATAGGCCACGACTTTACCATCTTACATTAAACTTTCCTCACAATGAACATCCCCAAACAAACGACTTACCCTTCGCAAGTCAACTGAGATAACGAAAGTGCTAACTTGGAAAAGCCCTCCATAGCCTGCGGTAATAACCAATTGAGTCCAAAAATCCTCTAATCTCCTTAACCAACTTCAGAGCTTTATCATTGTAGAACAACATCTACTTTGGATGGATCCACATCAATACCCTCATCTGAAATAACATAACCAAGAAAACTCACCTTTACCAACCAAAAATCACACTTCGATAACTTAGCATAAAACTTCATCTCTTTTAATACTTGTAACTCAATTCTCAATTACTCTACACGCTCTTCTTCTGATTTTATAATAGGTCAGAATATCCCCAACAGACACCACTTCAAACTTATCCACTGAAGTGCATACAAATCAAACGACACAAAAATATCACTTATGTCCGTCAGTAGAATGACCTCCCTGTCAACAAATAACCATTTAGTATAGGTTCAACACTCTCCAAACAATAGAGATGCATGAGTAATACTACTACAACCATAGCATATACAACCTTCAAAATTTATTCTGATCTCGAAGCAATTTATCCAAGTTGGTTTAACAACCTATGGTTCTGGTTACCATATTCCATATCAAATCTTCTTACGGGGTTCCGACTCACTCAAGGTTTCTGTTGACACGAGATCTCAACCCATAACAAAAGTAATACCATCAAGGAACTTCAAATCATTCGCGATTCGTCACAATTCAAAACTCAAGCTATCCTAAACACAACTGTGAGTTTCCATACTACTCACCGATTAACACGTAACCTCATGCTATCATCCCTTTCTTTACTAACAATACTGAATCTCTCCAAGGTGACACCCTTGGTCTCACAAATATTTTTTCTAGTAGATCTTCTAACTGCTCTTTCAGTTCTACTAATTCTAACGCCGACATCATGTATGGTGCCATAGAAACATTTGGTACCAGGGACAAGATCAATAGAGAATTCCACCTCTCTCTCTAGCGGTACGTTCGATATGTCATCTGGAAACACATCTGGAACTCACGCACAACTGGCAGTTCATAATTGTGACTTTACTGCTAATTTCCAGAACACCATCATCGCAAACATGGCAAACATCTGAGCCTCATCTCCTAAGATTTCTTCTACTTACTTAGCAGATATAAACCTTAACTCTTCACCTTTGTCAAATTTAAGTTCACTCTCTACTCTCTGAGACGCAACCATCAACAATACCAGATCATTCTCTCTCAGAGACATCCCAACTTGACCGACATACAAAACCTCGAATATGCCTCATCTTCAGATATAAGAATTTGCATCGACTCATCAAAACAATCTGTAAGCACTTGGCTTAACTTCAAATAATCCACTGAACATACTATCTAAGCCGGCAAGATATGTCTATTCCATCCAACATGACCCTGTCTACTATCAACAAGAGATTAAGGGTGATCGATTCCTCAATTTGTTAATAGAGAGCCGACAATCATGATGGGCATAAACCATCCTTACCAACTATAATAGTATTCCTTGAATCTTGGGCACAAGGCTACCTAAGTCACCAATTCTTAGTTGACATAAGCCTTATTCACATACCTCCTCCGGAAACAGGAACGACACTATCTCAACAACACACTACACCATTCATCCAAACGATTGGCAACCCAGGGTTTATCTCTTACCAATCTGTCTCAAGAATAACGTTATCTTATTCCAACCAAAGATAACTACGCTCATCCTTAAGAAACACGTCAGGATACTCCACACATCACTGGCCCATCTCTAGACAAAACATCGCCTTCCCCCTCACAAGGAAGCGCACAACGAGGACACCTGACCGTCTTCCTTCAAGGATCACGTCATTCTCAAAACAGTCGAACAATCCAACACTGCACTCTCTCTTGTCGCAACACGATATCCAATCTCTCAACAACTGGAATATCCAAGATAAGCGAACGCTTCTCCCCCACTTGTTTCATTCCCAACCTGTAATGGAAAACAAAACAAGCATCGACAATGTTTTCACACACATGTCGCATACTAGGGAACAACATAATTAAACAACCTGGCCGGACAGATGGACCTGCTCTGATACCACTTTGTAACACCCTAAAACACCCTCGTGAAAATAATACAATTATCAGAGTAAAATTCAAAGAAAGAAGTTCAAAACTTAGGATGTTACTTCCAACATATATATGCTCAAGTAAATGACATGTAACACATACTTATTATTATTAAAAATTCTTCTCAACAAGCAGCGGAAAAACCTCTTCGAATTGACAATCAAAACTTAGTATGTTTAAACCACATGTTCATCGGTAATTAAAACAAAATATCATAACTATAATGGAAATAAAACATAAGGTGTTCTATAATCCCTAGTGTTACATATTAGAGCAGACACTAACTCGACACATGAAGTGAAGGACTCCATCTTCACTGAACGCAACTCCGCACTAATCTTAATCATCTGCACGTTACCCACGTGGAGGTAACATTCAAACAAGCAAGGTGAGTAATCACAAATCATTATACCAGATATAAAGATAAGATATATTAGTCACGAATAACATCATTGATTCATTCACACATCATTATACTATCAATTCACAATCATCGCTAACACATCAATCAAATTACAACATCATCTGCATGATTACAACTTCCCACACAAGCAAACAATCATATAATCAACAACACAACACAACACAATGCAATGCAATGAGACTCACAACTCGACTCAATGCATGTGGTACCAAATCAATCCCTTTTTCATGATCATAATTCCCGTCAAAATTCCATATAAGTCACTCACACCCCACACGGGCACATGACATACGTGATCGCTCACACCCCATATGGGCACACGATCACCCGTAATCGCTCACACCCCATATGGGCACACGATTACCTCAACAACAACAACACACGATTCCATTTCAAAGAATCTGGATAAGGCGCTCACACCCCACATAGGAACACGACTTATCTCATAACTCATGCAATCATGTAATGCATATCAACAACAACATATAATACAACGTACAATGATATTCATCTTAATCATTATACCACACCAGTACTAGGCACCATGCAACAACAGTGCTATAACAGCTCAACAACATCATCAACGACAACTCACAACATAACAATCAATAACAATATATTTCGGACTCTATAACGTCACAACATGACACTACCACTATCTAACACGCAACATATACCTGCCAAAACATGTAACAACTACAACCCTCAGCTACAACACACATCCGCACAACTGAACTCAATATTTCAACGTTCCACACATCACAACGTACACGGAACACAATTAATGCATCAAAAGGTTGGAATTCTGGTATTGAAATCAATTTTTATAAATAGTATGTGAAACCAGCTTTCCAACGCTTTGAACGGCGACTGAAACGGACCTACGAATCAAAAATACAAATTTTTAAAGTTTCAGAAAATTCGGTTCGTCCCAGCTCTGTTCGCCTGATGCTCGCCTGGCGGAGCACCAGCGAAACCACTTTCGCCTGGAGAAATCCCCCTTCTCCTGGCGAAATCCCCTTTCGCCTCATGCTCGCCTGGCGGAGCAGTGTCGAATCTCCTTCTCCCATACAAAATCCAAAAACTCCTATTTTCACCCCTCGCTCGCCTCTCAATTCGCCTGGAGACCATCTGGCAAATTTTCGCCTGGCGACCATCTGGCAAATTTTCGCCTGGCGAATCTGGCAGGATCAGCAATCTTGTGATTGCGATTCTGCACGACTCAGACCTCAATCCTTCTCCGATTTCACTCACAATCAGTCCAAAAACACACATATAACTACATATTAACATACAAACAAGTAGGAAACACAAAAGCCACATTCCAACCGATAAGTTTATGCATTATTTCCTCTTATCAAACTTCCGACACGCAAAAACCCCAATCCCACAACCAACTACATGCATCTACAATCTATATCCATTACAATGAAAAGTAATACTCCCCATACCTTAGATATTTCGATTCTGATCTTCCTCTTGAGTGCCTCCGGAATTGCTCTGAGCCCTAGCTTTCTCCTCTTCCTTTCTCAGTTCTTTCCAACTTTTCACGATCTCACGAGAATGAACTTCTTCACTCTCTCTTTTTTTCCTTTTGTCACTATACCCTCAGGACCCTTAATATGTTTTCCCAACTTCGTCCTCACTTATTCTCACACAAATGACCACTTTGCCCCTCATTTTATTTAAAATAATAATAATAATCTAATTAATATTATTCACATTATTCCACCATTATTATTATCAAATTAATTATAATAAATCATACACCCCTAAATATCCTCAACACCCTCTTAACATCATCAACACCCCACACACAAATCATCAGGCATCAAAATATTTCACCAAAATTCACTGAAAATCGTGAATATTTATAATAAATAAATTAAATAAATATCCTAATTATTTTGGGGTGTTACAGTTTCACTCCATGTAAGTGTCATGGTGATGAACACTTACTTTCCTTGTTTAGCATAGCCTTAAGTTTGGAGTCGCCGCAGTCCATGTAAGTGTCATAGTGACTAACACTTACTCCTCCTCTGCAACCTTGATCATTATCAAGAGTCCCTCAACCTTAGTTAGGTGAACTACGAATGCTCTGATTCCATCCTAGTTAGGATACGTAGGCATGAGATGCGACGTCTTGGCGAACATACTTAGTGTATATACCCTAGGTCTTTACCTTAGCATTTCCCTTATCAAGAAAACTTTAGCATAACACAGATACTAACAAGAGGTTCCTGTAGAGTACTACAGATACTTAGGATGCTAACACCTTCCCTAGGTATAACCAACCTGTAACGCCCCGTTTTGTCCAATTTATTTAATCGATTCGATTTAATTATTTTCGTTTTTATATTATTTTATTCTTGACTTTTATTTGACAATATATTATTTTTCATCGTTATTATGTTTTATCGCGTTTTGAGAGCGTTTGCGAGATATTTGAGTCGAGGGGTAAAATAGTCTTTTTAGGGGTTTATATATTTTTATAAATAGAGATTTGAGAGAAAAAGAGAGAAAAGGAAAGAGAAAGGAAAGAAAGGAAGAGGAAGGAAAAGAGAAGGAGAGGAAAACTTGGGATAGAAGAAAACATCCAAATCAAAGCTTGAGCTTCGATTAATCGGGTAAGGGTGAGAAGTTCCGATTACATTTCGATTGTATATGTATATGTATGTATTTGTTTGAATGTTTGGTTGAAAAATATATGTTTTCCATTGGGTTGAATTTGTGAACAATTGATAGAAATCGATGTTTTCACTGTTGAAATGCGATATAAATGCATGGGAATACTTGTTGTTATGATTGGGGTATGTTTTGGTTGTTATGGTATGAGTTGGAAGTGTTTGGATGGAGAAAGTGATGGTTTTGGATGAGTAACAGCGATGCTGAGATTCTGAGTTTTCCAGGGTTTGCCTAGCGAACCTGGGGAGAAGTCCAGCGAACAGCTTTCGAGGGTTCGCCTAGCGAACCCTTCAGCGAAGGTCAGCAAATGTTTGCTAACGACATTCGCCTAGAGAACTTTATACTGGTTTTTTCTCTGCCATGGTTCGCTGGTGTTCGCCTAGCGAATACTGGAGCGAACGTGATGGATTTTTGTATCTTGTATCCTTCATAACTTTTGATTCGTAACTCGGAGTGAGGCACGATCAGATGCGTTAGAAAGCTAATGAGATGTTCTTTCTTATAAAAATGGTTTTGGGATTAGTGGCCGATTTAATTATGTCGGGAATTTGGAAATGTGTCATTTTGTCGACTTTTACCGTCGTAAGTGTGTGCGATTGATGTGTTATCATGCGATATGCTTTTGATATATAACGTATAGCTTATGTGCTGTTATATGATGTGAATGCATGTGGTAAGTTGTTGTAATTGTTGTGGTTGATGGTGAGTAATTCTTGATGTGAATTGATATGAGTGTATATGCTAAAATGCTAATTGTTGTGGGTTGTGGATTATGATTGAATGCATTGTTTATGTGAAATTCAATGTGTGTTATTTGGTGGCCTTACGGCAAGTAAAGGCATTGTTTGAATTGATTTCCAATGTGTAGCGAGCGATTTTGGACGCGGTTCTTAAGCGCTGGTCGCTCTCTGCGGTTGAGCTTAAACTACAGGTCGATTCATTTTTTATCCTATTGTGAGCTGAATAAGGAAGGGAAATAGATGTCTCCAATTAACCCTGCTTGCATACTGAGTTTAAACAGCGGTCTGTTAAGTTACGAATGCTATCAATGTGGGGGGGCCTTTGTACTGGTTATTTGTATTTTCGCCAGTACTGTTTTCTTTCTCTTTTACCTGGGCAGAAGGTTTCTGGTGGGGAACAAGGATTAGGATGTTAGGACTGATGCTTTGGAATTACTGATTTTTGATTGATGGAGATATGGGATTTGGGTTTTTTGTTGATTGTGCTCGCTAAGATCTTTTCCTTCGATCTTATGCCTACGTATTCCCGTTTACCGAAACCGGGAAATCAGAGCGTTCGTAGTTCCTCCTATTCTATGGGAGGAAATGGGTGTTTTGGTGTCTTGTTCAAAGCCCAAGACGTGAAGCGAAAAGTGGTTTGTATCTTGTTCAAAGCCCAAGATGTGAAGCTGAAAGGTCTATTTGTGTCTTGTTCAAAGCCCAAGACGTGAAGCTGAAAGACCTCGACTTTAGAGAGAATTTGTCATCTCTAAAGAGGGGGAAGGAGAATTACTTTAACTGGGATACGCGGATCCGAGCAATGCCATAATTTCCGAAGAAAGGGTTTTAACCTGAAGGAGAAGACTTTAACTCAGTGTTGAGCAATTCCATCTTTCCTTAGGAATTTCTCATGCTAAAAGAGGGACAGTGGCATGGATATAGATGATCCAGAGGCTTGCCGCTTACAACGATTAGATGAAAGGAAAGGAGTTGTTGATGTTTGTGTACTGTGAACGAGGCACAACTTTGATGCTAAAAGGTTGATTGGATCAACCAGTGGTTTTCTTATACAAAAGCCTAAGAGGAGGCTAATTTCCGCTAGGAAAATCATTATACAAAGCCTAAGAGGAGGCTATTTTGTGTCTCGTACAAAGCCCGAGAGAGAGGCTAAAAGTTTTTGACCCGACGATAGAGTCTTTGTGTCTCGTACGAAGCCCGAGATAGAGGCTATTGTTTGTTTGACTCTACGAGGGAGTCTTTGATACTCAACAAGAGAGTGTTTTTGTATCTCGTACGAAGCCCGAGATGGAGGCTAAAGGTTTGTTCAGTTGAGTGACAGATCCAATATAATGATTTTAAAAGAGAAAATCAGTTCTTATATGAGCAACACTGTACTAAGGGATTTGATCTGAGGATCAGGGATATTTCCTTCTCTTTGAGGAAACGGGAAATCCAAAGGGTATTGAGACTGTCCGAGTCTGCGGGTTTCCTTCCTATTTAATGAAGGGGTCACTTGAGAATGTCTTTGAGACTCAAGGAAGTTAGACTGTCCAAGTCTAGAGTTTTTTTTTCTTTTGTACTATGCTTTGAGAAACAGTAGTAGACTCTATGAAAGGACTGCTCTATGAGGATGACTATGTTCTGTTCCTATACCTCTAGGAGGTCGTCGGGACAATTTGTACGAAGCCCAAGAGGAGGCTGGAAACTTTTAAGAAGCCTACGGGTCCTTGTACGAAGCCCAAGAGGAGGCTATCATTCTAGAAGGAAGAGATCATTATACGAAGCCTAAGAGGAGGCTGTGAATACTTCTAAGAAGCCATAGTGTCCTTGAATAATGCCCAAGAGGAGGCCGATGCTTTTAAGAAGCCCGTGGGTCTATCATCTCCTTTCCATTAGGAGAGATAACTCTTTTAAAGATAAAAACCACTGGTAAACGTGCGAGGTTTACTATCCAGCGATTTTTAGCTTTTAAAGAGGGTTCCTTAGTTAAGGTCCAAGATTATGACCGTAGTGGGTACCCAAACCCCGAGACATTCAAGGCAAGCTATCCACAAGGAATAGATCAAGTCAGGAAAGTTCGAGAATTTGGAAGAAACTCAAAGATGCCATTCACGGAGAATACATTCATCTTGGGGAGTAGAGCTTCTTGACGATTCCTAAGGAGGACAGCCGAAGAGAAGACTGTATCTGGTGCTCCTATTGGGGATCTAGGCGTCTATTTCTATGAATAAATGAAACGGAGTCACCTAGTTCTAGACGTAGTTGCCGGGGAAACTCGAAATATCTATACTATTATTACACAGTAGATATGAGTTTATGAAAGGAGACTTACAGTGAGCAGCCCCACAATACAGTTTATAATATGAAAGCAGTAAATGAAAGCGATAACCACTTACTCGGTTGTAGTGCTTCCATGCTGTTTGGTTAGTTGTTCAACAAAGAAAGATTTAAAACAACAATATATTCAAAATCAAAGGAGAAAGTGCTTTGAAAAAGAAAGATTTGGGGCTTACAGCTCAAGGAGAGGCCCAGGGTTTTATCAGTGAGCGCACTGTTTGACTTTGTACAGCGGGACTTATACAAGTGACTGGGGCCCAAAAAGGTTTTCTGTACAAAGGGATGGGTCTTACACTCTCTCAAGAGGCCCAAAAAAGGTTTAAAGAAAAGAGAGGGGCTTATAACACGAGGGTAGGCCCAAATGATTTTTCGTTTAAAAATGGCGATCGCGCCGAGGTTTTCTTTTAACGCAGAGGGACTTATACAATAAGTGAGGCCCAAAATGTTTTCGTTAAAAGGGGGATTGGGTCTTACACTTTAATAGAGGCCCAAAAGTTTTGAATGGGTCTTATAGCTCGAGGAGAGGCCCAGATGATTTTTATTTTTAAACGGGCGACGATCGCGCCGTTTACTTGTACAGAGGGACTTATACAATGAGTGAGGCCCAAAAAGTTTTTGTACAAGGGGGGATGGGTCTTACACTCTCTCAAGAGGCCCAAAAAGTTTTGAAAATGATTTATGAGGGTTGAATTAATCCAAAACCCTAATTTGTTTTCAAAATGTATTTAATTGAATAAAAATTCAATTAAAATGATCTAAAATTGTTTAACACATGGAAAACAAATTGTGATCTTGGATTAATGCTTCAAAAATTAAGTATTGACCTACAAAATAATTAGAAAGCATTAAAAGTTGCAAAATCAATGTAGAAAAAATATTTAAAATGTCAAAAACAATTAAAATATTAATTCTTTGCAAAAATATCAATTATATGAAATAAATAATATTTTTGGGATTTTTTGTGAAAATAAAATATTTTAACATTTTTGTGAATTATTAAAAAAAGAATCAACTCAAAATCATTAAAACTCAGAGAGAAATTAATTTTTGAATCAATTAAACAAAATCACAAAATTCAAATATTTGAATTTCTAAAAATGGCGCCAAGAACAAGCTGAAGAACACGCGCGTGTTCTTGGTTTCTCAGATTTGCATTTTCTATCCAATCTCCATGAATACGTAATCATATCATGCAATCCACATATCATTATGCTCGCCTCAACCTCACGATCATGTCTATGTACTTTAATTTCATTTAAATTAAACATACAACAAGAAATCACGAAGAGACCTCAAGAACCCTAATTTCTGCATGAAGGCTAGGATTTTTGATACACGATTCAAACAATGCAATTAATTTAGGGAAAACATTCCATGCATGATTATGAACATATGACCAAATTATTGTGCGAGGAAATATGCATAGATTGAGAGATGACCACGTATGTGCTTACCTCCAAGTCGTGACAGCAAGTTCAAAGTGATTTTTGATTTGGAGGTGTTACAGATGAGTGGTGATGATCTGAACAGCTTCCCTACACCCTATGGATTGTGTTTGGATGGTTGGACTTGATTGAAATTGGCTGGATCATTTTGTGGTACCTCAGCTGCACTTTGGTTAAGACCTTGAGCAACCAGCTGGTGATTTAGTGAAATTGATGTTTCAGAAGTAATCTAAGTGTTTGATCAGCTCATATGTGATGTATGTGAGGTGTGTGAGTGATTGGTTTGATTGGAATTGCTCTCAAACTCAAAACCCGATAGTGACTTGCCTTAGAAGGCAAAATTGGAGTGAAAGAAGAGATTTTGAGGAAAGCATCTGTTAGATGGCTTTGGTGTACTCAAACTGACCACAATTGAGCTCTATTTATAGTAGAGAAAGTTTGTTTTGCAAGGAATAGTGCATGGCAGCTGGTAAGTAGGTTTGGCCAATGTTGGCAAATGAAAATCCAAGTCTCCTCTAGCCATTGACTAGAGGTTAGGGCACAGAGCTTTGGTTCCCTTGGTCTTGGATAAGTCTTGACTGATTTCAGATGAGAATGGCTCAGTCCATGCCACCTTGATGGTTTCATTGAATGCCTCATTCCAAATTTGAAGTCTTGTCCCTATTTTGGCCATTCTAGGTTCAACATGCTATTTCTTGTTCCATGGACTTTGGAGGCTTGGCTCAGTGATTGTCCCCTTTAGATTCAATCCTCTGAGGTGTCCAAGTGGATAGGAGCAATTGAATTTGGCTGATTTTGACAAATCGACCAAAGTTGCAAATTCTGCCTTGCCTTGACAGATTTCAGCAAGGCAACTTGGCAATGTTGTATCTCATGGTGTAGGTTGAATTTGGCAATGTTCTTGGCCATTTTGGAAAGCTCTTACATGATACAACAACTGTTTAAACAAGTTTGGTTTTGATCTATTTTGATTCCAAGTGAAAAATCCCCCTACATTTGGCAAAAAGTGAGGCAGAATCTGACTTAGTGAAAATTTCACTAAGTGTTGGAAAAAGTGACATTTTCACTTTTCAGCCACTTTGATCACTCCATAACTCAAAATCCTTAATGAATTGGAATGACTTGTAGTTGAAGTTTTTGTAGGTGATAATGAGGGCTACAAATCCATCTTTGGATGAGAAAAAATGGCCTTGTGGTTTAGGAGTTATGGTCCTCCAAAGTTGGTACCTTTGCCACTTTATTTTTAACTTAGAAAAATTTCTAAGTTTTATGGTTACCCCTTTTACAAGTTATCTCACTTTTCTTGAATTTTCTTGATGAATGATGATTCAAATCATACATTAACATCATTTTAGGGTTAAAAATCCATTTTGGTGAAAAATCTCAAAAAGTCAAAGTTGACTTTTGTGCACAGTTGACTTTTTATCAGATGAATTCCAAACTGTGCAATTCTTCAGGAAATCATGTCCTTGACCTAAATCAAACTTGATGGACATGTTCCATGGGTGTCATAGGGTATATTCAATCATGTATTAGGGTTTGGGAGCATATCTTGGTCAAAAGTCAAAGTTACAGTTGACTTTTCTCTTAAAACCCTAATTGTGGTACAGATGAAATTGAGACTTGTTGCTCAAACTTCTTGGATCAATCCATTGTTCCAAATGGATCAATATGGTATATTAGAGACCCTCAAATCGTGTCTTGAGGTCTTGGCTCATGGTTTGTCCCAAAAGTCAACTTAGGGGTGAATTAGGTCAAGAAACCCTAATTCCTGATTTTTGATGAATGCATCCCCTGAGGCAAAATTGACTTGATGCATGGGTTTATGAGGTTCCATGAAGTATATTAGGTCATGTTTTGGATCATTGCCTTGTGCCCAGATGAAAATTTTCCATCTGGAGGCCCTGGTCGACCAAAACCCTAATTTGGTGACACTGGCGATCTTGAGGCTTGATCCACCTAGAAGGGAGCATCCTTGTGCTTAATCCTTGAAGTGGGAGTCCTTTTGATCCTTTGTAGTTACTTGGGAGGTTAGACAAGTTGAAGATCATGTCATTTCTTGATTGATCCTTTGTCTGAGAACTATGAGAGGGCTTGAAACCCTAATTTTGATTGTATTGGATGCTCACCCATCTTTGGGGAGACTGATGAAGCATGATGGTTCATCCATATTGTGATGATGATTTTCACAATGATGGGAAATCTAAGTGGTCAAAATTTGGGGTATTACAGATGCCCCTATTTAATCTTCTTGGACCCGAAGGTG
Source organism: Lathyrus tuberosus (assembly GCA_022829125.1). Lineage (NCBI taxonomy): Eukaryota > Viridiplantae > Streptophyta > Magnoliopsida > Fabales > Fabaceae > Lathyrus > Lathyrus tuberosus. The sequence continues at coordinate 3,983,417 of JALAZF010000233.1, forward strand.
TGAATGACGAAGGGATTCGGGCATTCGGGGTGCAAGAGGATTAAATATCGGAATACCCGAAATTTTGATGGTGGTTATGAATGGTAGCTTACGCATTCATCTTCTTTAGCTAAGCAATGATGCTTAGAAAAGGTAAACTCCCCCTCGATCCTGGTCTCCTACCAAGAACTGGTCTCAGTCTCTTTTGAAATAAACTTCCCCTCGATCCTGGTTTTCTACCAAGGAACTGGTCTCAGTTGTGGAAACAAACTTCCCCTCGATCCTGGTTTCCTACCAAAGAACTGGTCTTAGTTTCTGATTTAAACTTCCCCTCGATCCTGGTTTCCTACCAAGGAACTGGTCTTAGTTTCTGATTTAAACTTCCCCTCGATCCTGGTTTCCTACCAAGGAACTGGTCTTAGTTTCTGATTTAAACTTCCCCTCGATCCTAGTTTCCTACCAAGGAACTGGTCTTAGTTTCTTTTGTCAATAAACTTTACTGACAAGGGACGCTATTCGTAGCGGCTTTCCTTCAAACTTCTCGCCGAATTTTCCTGGGGAGATGCCATTTGAGTGGAAAAAGTTTTGATGTCAGACTTGCTGGGGAACCCATTCGTCTGAGTTGTAGAGGTACACAAACTTCTCTGTTTTGGAGACGCCATTTGTCGATCTACTGGGGAAAGCGAGTCTCTTGAGAGACTGTTTTCATTTGGGGTTACATCATACTTTTCTCGGGATCTTCCCGGAGAAATGCCATATGATGGGATCCAATTTTGAGGTGCCGATGACCTTCTCATCAGTGGTTTTTCGGAGTAAAACTGGCGTGCTGCCGAATCTCTGATCACGAGGCTTTCTCTGTGGATTTTCCTTAATCCTGGAAAGCAAGGATATCATATTCAATGGCGAAGAGTGACATCTGTTGAAGGTTCTCTGATCTTTCAGAGGTTTAAATTATCAAAGTGGCCAAGTGCCGACTCTGATCTAAAGATACACTGGTGGCGAGATTGTGCAGACGCAACACTTCCTGACGAGGAAATAACTGACAAACTCGATTGAGAAAACTGTTTATCACTAGGGGACAAGACCGGCTAGAGTGATAGTGATGCAATATGAAATGTGAATGCAAATAAAAAATGCATGATGTATGTATGTATGTGCTGACAAAACAGACGCAACATACAAACTAAGAGATGAACACAATTGGATACTCGGCCATCGCGGGGCGAAGAAGTACCGTTGATTCAAAATAGTAATTCCACCTTGCTTAGGAGAGATAGTCCTGTTAGGAGCTATGTTGATCGGGCTTAGGAGATGAGAACTCGGTCGAGGATGTCAGACGAAACAAGGTCTCTGACACAGTTGATCCCTTCATTCAGGCGAACTGGTTTAGAAGGAGTACTTGGATTCTGCACTTTGAAGTTCGCTTACTTCGAGAGAAGCGATCGATGTTCTTCTGATGTTCAACAGTCAAAAGAAATGCCATCTTTAATTTAAAAGCAGAAAAAGTTTAACAAGTAAATTTGTTTTATTTCAAGAATCGCTGATTAAGTTTAAACAACGTCGTTCTATAAAGCTAAAACAAGTAAAGAATTACAAACAAAAGCACAAGGGCTCAAATTTTATTGATAAGATGGAGATCATCCAAACGCGTGATTCCAAAGAGTATATACAAAGTTAGAAAATGGTAATTTACAGGGAAAAGGGCTACGTTGAAACATAACGACCACTATCCTTCTACCAACTTTGAGTTCGGGACATCCTGAGCTTCCGTCGAAGATGACCTTTGACTGGAGATTTCCTCTGATAGATGATGCTGTAACTGCTGCTGAGGGACTTGCCTCTGTTGAACATAGTTACTTGCCATTATCCCTAATTTTTGCTTGGATTGTACTATGAGATTTCCAATCCATCGGGATGATTTTTTTTCATGTCTCTAACTTTTGCCTGGACCGCCCTTTCGGGTTTTCAATCCACCAAGACGTTTTTTTTTAGGCGAAGTATTTCTTGACTACATCAACATTCGTGGGGTAGGCAAATTCCTCTCCGTCCATGGTGGCAAGTCTCAAGGTGTCGCCTGAGAAAGCTTTCGTGACCACATAGGGGCCATCATAATTTGGGGCCCATTTGCCCCGAGAGTCAGTGAGAAATGATTGTATCTTCTTGAGCACGAGGTCTCCTTTTCTGAAAATACGAGGTCAGACCTTTTTGTCGAACGCCCTTTTCATTCTCTGTTGATATAACTGACCGTGGCATAGTGTCGTGATTCTCTTTTCTTCGATCAGGTTCAGTTCGTCGTGTCGACTTTGACACCATTCAGCTTCGGTGAGCTGAGCTTCCATCAATACCCGGATTGATGGGATCTCTACTTCTATGGGGAGCACTGCTTCCATGCCATATAATAGAGAGAAAGGGGTTGCCCTTGTTGAAGTGCGAATAGATGTTCGATAACCGTGAAGAGCAAAGGGTAGCATTTCGTGCCAATCTTTATAGGTTACAACCATCTTTTGAACGATCTTCTTGATGTTCTTGTTAACCGCCTCTACCACTCCGTTCATCTTGGGTCGGTAGGGAGATGAGTTTGGTGTTCGATCTTGAACTCTACACACAACTCTTTCATCATCTTATTGTTCAAGTTAGATCCATTATCAGTAATGATCTCGCTTGGAACACCATAACGGCAGATGATATTGTTTTTGATAAATCGGACCACCACTTGTCGGGTTACATTGGCGAATGACGCTGCTTCGACCCACTTGGTGAAATAATCAATGGCTACCAGGATGAACCGATGTCCGTTTGAAGCCTTGGGCTCAATCATACCAATCATGTCGATTCCCCATATGGAAAAAGGCCACGGGGAAGAAAGAACTTTGAGATGTGATGGCGGTACATGAATTTTGTCGGAGTATATCCGACACTTGTGACACCTCCTCATGTACTTGTAGCAGTCGGATTCCATGGTCAACCAATAATACCCGGCCCTGAGAATTTTTCTCGCCATTGTGTGTCCGTTGGCATGAGTGCCAAAGGATCCTTCATGAATTTCTTTCATGAGCATGTCTGCTTCTGGTCTGTCGACACATCGGAGCAAGACCATGTCAAAATTTCTCTTATAAAGAGTGTCACCGCTCAGGAAGAAGTTTCCAGCCAATCTTCTGAGGGTTTTCCTGTCTTTTCTGAGTGCCCCAGATGGGTACTCTTGTTTCTGAAGGAAGCATTTGATATCGTGATACCAAGGTCTATCGTCTATGACTGCTTCAATCGCGAAGATGTAAGCGGGCCGTTCAAGGCGCATGATGTCGATCTTAGGTATGTCATTCCATCGACCTACACTAATCATGGAAGAGAGAGTGGCTAATGCATCAGCCATGTGATTCTCATCACGAGGGATGTGATGAAAGTCGACTCTGTTGAAGAAGGGTAACAACCTTCTTGCATAGTCTTTGTAAGGAATCAATCCTGATTGGTATGTGTTCCAATCTCCTTTTATCTGGTTAATAACCAGGGCTGAATCGCCGTATACGTCCAAGTTTTTGATCCTTAAATCAATTGCTTCTTCGAGACCCATAATACAAGCTTCGTATTCGTCCTCGTTGTTCGTACATTTGAACGTAAGTCTGGCAGTGAAAGGAATGTGGGTACCCTGAGGGGTAACAATGATTGCCCCAATTCCGTTTCCATAATGATTGACTGCTCCGTCAAAGATAAGTCCCCACTGGGAACCTGGTCTGGCCCTTCACTGGGTAGCGGTTCATCGCAATCTTTCATCTTTAGATACATGACATCTTCGTCTGGGAAGTCAAACCCGATTGATTCTTGATCGTCAATCGGTTAATGAGCCAAATGATCGGCTAAAATACTTCCTTTAACGGCTTTCTGAGCATGGTACTCTATGTCATATTCTGATAGTAACATCTGCCAACGGGCAATCCTTCCCGTGAGAGCAGGTTTTTCGAAAACGGACTTGATTGGATCCATTTCGGAGACCAACCAAGTAGTATGACGAATCATGTACTGGCGAAGACGTTTGGCTGCCCAAGCCAAAGCATAACAAGTTTTCTCAAGCATTGTGTACCGAGTCTCGCAGTCGGTGAATTTCTTGCTTAGATAGTCAATGGCAGACTCTTTCCTTTTAGTTTCGTCTTGTTGGCCAAGTACACATCCCATTGAGTCCTCTAGGACTGTGAGGTAAATGATCAGTGGTCTTCCTTCCACTGGAGGTGATAGGATCGGAGGATTCAACAGATATTCCTTGATACTGTCGAAGGCGGTTTGGCAATCATCTGACCAAACGCAATCCTGATTCTTTTTGAGTAATTTGAAAATCGGCGCACATGTCGCGGTTATAAGGAATATGAATCTGGAGATGTAGTTCAAACGTCCCAGGAATCCTCTGACTTGTTTTTCAGTTTTCGGAGAAGGCATTTCTTGAATGGCCTTAACCTTGTCAGGATCAACTTCAATTCCTTTCTGGCTGACGATGAACCCTAGTAATTTCCCCGAACGGACACCGAAGGTGCACTTGTTAGGATTCAAGCGGAGCTTGAATTTTCTTAGACGTTCGAACAATTTTGACAGATGTTCAACGTGCTCATCCTCTGTTCTTGATTTTGCAATCAAATCATCGACATATACCTCGATTTCTTTGTGTATCATGTCATGAAACAGAGTAGTCATGGCCCTTTGATAGGTTGCCCCGGCATTCTTCAAACCGAACGGCATTACCTTGTAACAAAAGGTACCCCATGGGGTAATGAACGAAGTTTTCTCCATGTCTTTCGGCGCCATTTTGATCTGATTATAGCCCGAGAATCCATCCATGAAGGAGAATACTTTGAACTTTACTGTGCTGTCAACCAGCATGTCAATGTGTGGTAAAGGAAAGTCGTCCTTTGGACTTGCCTTGTTTAGATCTCTATAATCAACACACATTCTGACCTTTCCATCCTTTTTGGGAACGGGTACGATGTTGGCTAACCATTGAGGATATTCAGATGTAGCGAGGAAACCCGCGTCGATCTGTTTCTGTACCTCCTCTTTGATCTTGATGGCCATGTCCAGGTGAGTCCGTCTCAACCTTTGCTTTACTGGCGGACATTCCGATCTTAGTGGTAAGTGATGTTCCACGATGCTGGTATCCAACCCTGGCATATCCTGATAGGACCAAGCGAATACATCGGGGAATTCTTTGAGAAGCTTTATCAAACTTTCTTTGATAGTTGGACTGAGCAGTGCTCCGATCCTGATTTCTTTTCTCTCTTTTTCTGAACCCAAGTTTACCGTTTCCAACGGCTCTTTGTGAGGTTCAACAGACCTTTCCTCTTGTCCGAGTAGTCGGGAGATCTCTTCTGGAATTTCGTCGTCATTTTCTTCTTCAGCCTCGAATACCGGGAACTCAAAGTTGGGTGAAGGCATCGGATCGTATGTTTCAACAGGGTATAAAACAAGCAATCTGCATGACTTGATGATTTGTGTTTAGAAGAGATAGAGAAAATGTAAGTGTGTGCAGTGTATTTATTTTACTGCTTGTTTTTATTTTTGAATTGTTTTTTTTTAGGATTACCATTTTCTGAAAAAGCAAAAAGAGAAAACAGCAATTAATGCGGAAATTACAGAACGACGTTATTTTATTAATGAACAAGCCGAATCTTGAAACTACAGCCCTATAAAACAAAACTCACTCGCTTGGGGCAAAGCGAAGAGGGAAATTTACAAAAAGCGAGCCCTATCAAAACATCCGTTTCACCTGGGCAGGGTGAAAGGTTAAAGATGGCAATTACTTTGACTGATGAACGACCTTCGGAACCTCGACGGCAACCCATTGGCGGCGAACTCCTCGGTGAATCACAAAGTCTGGCACCTTCCTTGATTTGTCTTCAGAAATGACGCTGATTTCTGGTGGAGCAGGATCATTGGAATCTGTCTCCCAAGCAGAATTGTCGTAGGAGGATTCCTCTGTTGCACTTTGCATAGCAATGGTGCTCTCAGCTGTATCTCCCCATCCAGTTGACTGGATATCTTCGAGCCTGATACGAGAGATTTCGGGAGCAGTGTACTTGACCATAAAGTCGTATTTTCCACTTGGTTGTCCCAAAGTGTCCCAAACTTCTTTGGAACTGGAGAAGTCATCCCTCTCGATGACGTTGACCTCAGGAAAAGCATAGTTGATGAATTATAGTCCTGCAAATGTTGCGAATTCATCTTCATGTTGAGTAGTTTCCGAATGACCTGAGTGTTGATCCCATGACATGGTGGGGACACAGGTATTCTGTTCAATGACGCTCAGCTGAGTTTCATTACTCGGCTGACTTTCTTGCCCCAAGTTTCCTGGGTAAGGCTGCCACATTGGCAGACCATCCATCGGGCCATAGTAATTATGATCAAAGTTTTCTTTCATCAGAGGGTCTTCCTCTAATGAATTTGGCGGAGCACGGCATCCTTTCGGATCACAATCTCCGTAGATCATTTCGACATCTAATCTTGGTATAAATCTCGGACTTTCTGTAGGAAAGAAAAAAGGCATAGGCACCTCTTCCTGAGACATATAGCCGTCCTTGTTAAGGTAGGACTTCCATTCTTCATCTGTGTCAGAGGGATCTTCCTCATTGATAGCATGATCTGTCTGAGACACTGGGTGAAGAAAACCTCCCTTGTGGAAGAAGTTTTGAAGGGGATGAAGACTTTCATCGTTGGCAGTTGTCTGAGTACAGGTCGCAGAAAAACCAAGACCCTTCTTTATTTTATTGTCAGTGGGAATGACAAGCTATCCCCATCCTTTTGTATCGGTACTCCCGACCGCTTTGATAGCATCTTTGTATGAAGAAATTGAAGTTCCTTCTTCGGATTAATCGTTCTTGCTCACCGATAGTGCTTGGAACTGAGTTCCAATAACCTCCTCGGGTTCCACACAAGTAGATGATGATAGGTTACTCACAAGCAAGGCTTGTTCCCCACAAACCGTGACAAGTTGATCGTTCTTGACGAACTTTAGCTTTTGGTGGAGTGTTGAAGTAACCGCTCCAGCCTGATGTATCCAAGGTCTTCCTAATAAACAACTGTATGTTGCCCGGATGTCCATGACCTGGAAAGTGATTTGGAAAGTGTGAGGACCAATAGTTATGGGAAGATCAACTTTGCCGATAACTGTTTTTCTGGATCCGTCGAATGCTTTGATGACGACCTCGCTGACTCTCATCAGAGGGCCCTTAAATGATAATTGCGTCAAAGTGGACATCGGCATAACATTCAGGGCTGACCCTGTGTCTACCAGTACATTGGCTAAAGCAACGCCCTGGCAGTTAACTGTAATGTTGAGCGCCATGTTATGACGACGACCCTCTTCAGGTAATTCCTCATCACTAAATCCCAAATTATTGCAGGAAGTGATGTTAGAGACAATGCTATCGAATTGTCTGATTGTTACATCCTGTTCCACAAAGGCTTGCTCCAAGACTTTCTGTAGAGCCTCTCTGTGTGCTTCTGAACTGAGTAACAGTGATAATACTGAGATCTTTGAAGGAGTCTGTAACAGTTGATCAACAATGTTATATTCACTCCTTTGGATGAGCTTTAGCATCTCATCTTTGTCTTTTGAAAAGTCGGGATTACCAGATTGACTGACTGGTGGATCAGGAATTTCCGCCGGAAGTTCCTTTTCTTTGTTGGATTCTCCAACCCCTCGGTTGAAGATTCGACCGCTCCGTGTTACACGACTGATGTCTGCAATATTCACGACGGAGGGTAATGGAATTTCCTTTCCATTCTCGATTATTGTTGCACCGTATTTGTAAGGGATTGCCTTAGTTGATTCATACGGTAGTGGCCCCGGTAGATAGATGACTATGGGAACCTTCTGATTTTTCTGACCATCATAAGTAACCTTGATCCGTTCCCGGTTGGGAACTCTAGATTTGTCAAGTAGAGGGATGATGGCAAAAACATCCCTGGTCCTGTGATGACCAGAGATCGTGACAACATCCTCAACTTGCTCGGCAAGGTAGTTCGGCGACCAAATGATGGGTCCTGAACCGGGATATGGACGAATTTCTCCATGATCGACCTGACCCTGAAGAGCTGCTCTCACAAGGTAACACCCTTGGTTACTTTCTGCACAGACGCTACAACTGTCATAGTTGTGTGGTGGCACCTGGCCACGCCCACTTTGAATACAATGTAACCTCACTAGGTTACCTTCCATTGATCGGACATCCTGACTTTGACGACGAGTAGGATTCCTGTTATTGATACTAATCTGCTGAGTATCTTCGTCCATATAGATTGGCATCCACCAGTGATTTAACAAGTGCTGAAGTGCCTCCTGGACAAGGGTACAACCTCGATCGTTTTCGCAACCCGCTTTACAATTTTGATAGTCATGTGATATTAAGAATCCAAGTCGGACCTGCTCAGCATGTAACTCTACCAGGTTGGTATCCATTACGCGGATGTCGAAGATCTGAACCATGTTGATTTAATAGGAGTTCCTATCATGGTAGTCTTGGATCCATCCAAGATCCATCTGACGCTGGAGGGCCTCTTGTATGAAAGAGCATCCCTATTTGTTTACCGAGCAAATCAGACAGGAACTGTAATCGTGCCGCGGCAGATTATGATACTGGCTTTGCCTTGAGTGCATCGCCACCAAGTTGACATTCATCGCACGGATGTCGTGGTTTTGAATGACGTTGGAATTCGTGTAAACCATGTTAACTCCACGAACTCGGTGCTCTTGGATCCATCCAAGATCCATTTGTTTCTGTAGAGCTGCTTGCACTACAGAACACCCCTGGTTATCTTTAGAGCAGATATCACACTGGTGATAATTATGAGGTGGCACATGGCCATATCCACTCTGTCTACAATGCATCTTGACCAGATTGATCCCCAATAAGAGTACATCGTGAATTTGATAGACATTGTTAGTCTCTTTCTCAATCAGATTGACTGCAGCTTTCTCGTGTTGAGGCAGCGGGTTCGTAAGAACATTAGGATTTGTATCTTTGAAAGATAAGAGCCCGCTCCTAACAAGCTTTTGTACGTCAGATTTGAAATTGAGACAAGTCTCAATGTTATGCCCTGAACCTCCTTGATGATAAGGGCATGTTTAATCTGCTTTAAACCAAAAAGGCGGATTTTCCGGTACTGTAAGAGGAGACTTAGTCTGGATGTGCCCCTTAGCCAGTAGTAACGGAAACAGCTATGCGTACGTTACGGGTATAGGATCAAATCCTGGTGGCCGTATTGTACGGTTGTTATTATATGGAGGATGAGCCTGCTGAAGAGGCTGTTGTGTCCTTTGTTGGTCAGGTTGGCTCTGCGCAACCTGAGGTTGATACATAGGAACAGGCGCGGGGCCGATAGCAGGAGTAACAGCTGCTACTGGCTGATAACGTCGCCTTTGCTTTCCGAGAGAGATATTCCTAATATCTTGCTCTTTTTTCTTAGGGAGAGCACTACCGTATTTTTTAGTATCGCTCGTTGATCCAGTGTCTTTTACCAAACGTCCTTCTCGGACGGTTTCCTCAAGACGTACACCCATGCCGACCATTTCGGTGAAATCACTGGGTGCACTGGCAATCATTCGGTCATAGTAAAATGAGCTTAAGGTCTTTAAGAAGATTTTTGTCATCTCTTTTTCCTCAAGAGGTGGACAAATTTGAGCGGCAATTTCACGCCACCTTTGAGCATACTCCTTAAATGTTTCCTTTTCCTTTTGCGACATTGATCTGAGTTGATCTCTGTCGGGTGCCATGTCCAAATTGTACTTGTATTGTTGGACGAAGGCAGTACCAAGATCTCTGAATGTACTGATCGTAGTACGGTTTAAACTCATGTACCATTTGAGTGCGGCACCGGTTAAACTATCCTAGAAGTAGTGAATCAGTAGGTCCTGATTCTCCGTCTGAGATGACATCCGCCGAGCGTACATCACCAGATGGCTCTGAGGGCAAGAGTTACCCTTGTATTTTTCAAAGTCGGGCACTTGGAACTTGTGCGGGACTTTCACATTTGGGACCAAGCAGAGGTCTGCGACGTCCTTTCCAAATAGACCCTGACCGCGAATGGCTTGGAGCTCTTTCTGCATTTCCAAGAACTGCTCCTGGAATTCATCCATTCTATCGAACATAGTTTCCTTCTTACCAGAAGGTGTTGGCGGAATCTGTCCTTCCGAGACAGTGTGCACCACAGGGGGTGGTACCGTGACTACGGCAGTAAGTCTTGGCATTTCCCGAAGTTTGTAACCTTCAGGAGTCTTCAGTATGCCCCTGGCATCTTCGCTTTCCCGAAGTTTGTAACCTTCAGGCCCAGCGGCTTCTGTTGCGATTCCCTGATCTTCAGTGATCGGTGGAACATATCCTTCCGGGATATAGTTAACAGGCATGCCCCAAGGACGATCTTTTGGCATCTGATACCTAGGATCATACTTTTCTATGATGGGCATTGAGGTGATCTCTGAGATCACAGTTCTTTGTAGCTGAGCTTCTGCCATGGCTTGCATGTCGTTACGAAGCTTTCTCATATCCTCTCTCAGAGCGTCGATCTCTTCTTTCAACTCTCTGTTTTCTTCCTCAAGATCATCCATCTTTTTCTGACGACTGGCCCGAGTATTATACGAATGAGACAGTTTGACTCTAGAATCGAGACACAAACGTGAGATTCGTAGGGAAGAAGAATACGCGATGTGAGAATGATGAATGCAATGATTATATTAATTATTGTTTTTTTTTGTTTAATCAAAATAAATTTCGACAATTAGATTGCAAATATCAAATGGTGGGGAAACCCCTTTTTATTGAAATTCAAAGGATTACAGAAATGGAAATACAGTAGATTACAAAGTGCAGAAACAGAAACCTAAACTAATGGGTCCCGAGTCCTCTCTGAGGAGAAACCGGGTGCTGATTCTGGTATCTTCCTTTTCTTTGACCGGGGCGCTTGGGCCGTTGTCGGGTTGTCATTCCTTTGCCAAGTGAAAGGAGTGAGCAAATTCCTTTGGTCATCTTGATTCTCTACAGCATGCTGCTCCAAAATTTCAATCAGAGCATCTTTCTCTTTTAGTAGTTGCTGTATTTGGATACACTCTACGTCGAGGGTGCGGTACTTGTTCTTCCAAGATCTTCTCTCCTTCTGGACTTTGTTGAGAGTAACCTGAAGCTTTTCAGTTTCCGTCATGAAATACATGACAGATTCCTTTGGCGGAAGAATTCTGTAACGAGGATAAGGCATCTTTAACTTGAGAGCTCTAGTTTGTACCCAGTGGAGATAAGGCTCCACCGAGACACAGTCTGGTTTTCCTAGAGACTCTCGTCCTTTCTTATGAACGTGTTTCCAAGCGTGCACTATTTCCATCTTTAGTGCTCTGTCGTTTTCTCCTTCTTTGAAGAAAAGACCTTCCAGATGAACACCCAGTGGGATGTGTCTCATCAGGTATCCAAATTGACGAAGAACCAATATCGGATGGTAGCTGATTCCTCCCTTAGTTCCTATAAGGGGTACGTTGGGGAAGTTTCCACAACGATTGATGATTCTGATTCCCTCATAAATCCTATTACACCAATCTATATCAGAGTTGGTAAGAGACATGATCCTCTGCGACCAACGTAAGACACTCTTGCAATCCCAAAAAGCAGCAAACTTGGGCAAGTGAGAGATAAACCATTTGTAGAGCAAAGGTACACAACATGTGATCTCCCCTCCGCTGTACAAATTTCCCAAGTGTACAGAATAATACGCATCTGCGAGCAAAGTCGGCACAGGGTTTCCAATGAGAAAAACCTTAATAGCGTTGATATCGACGAAGTTATTGATGTTGGGAAACAAAAATAATCCGTAGGTGAGCAAGACAAAGATGCTTTCAAAAGCAGTCCCGTTCCCTATACTAGCGAAGTATAGAGCCTTTTTTGTCAAGAACTGGGCTGGCAAACCTTGGATGCCACCCTTAGTGGTCATGTGAGTCTTGACCTCAGACTCGTCCAAATGAATTGCTCTTGCAATAGTCTGATTCTTTGGAATTTCTTCCAGTCCAGAAAATGGAGCTCGATCAGTGATATGAGAATACTCCTCCAGCATTGGTGATAGCTGGTAATCCGGGAATGTGAAACAATGATAAATTGGATCGTAGAACTGAATGAGCGCGTCCATGATCCCCTCAATCACATGGACTCTTAACAGTGGTAGCAAACCACCGTGCTTGGCGCTGAAAGCCTCTGGGTTAACGATCATCCTCGCCAACTTTCTCAAATCCGCTAGTTTTGGAACCTTGAAGGTATACTGACGAGTTCTCCTTCTACCGAAATCCATTAATGCAATCTTTTTCTCTGATATTTGCAATCACAGTCTTAGTTTAATTTGAAAAACAGAGAGACTAGAAGAGAAAGTTTTTTGAATGTTTTAATGTTTTATTAAATGGATGCATGAATGCAGCACACAAAAACATAGAAAAAACATGGGGTCAAAGGGTCGTTGTCATGAAGTCAAGGCTCTACCCATCCCCAAAGGTTTATACTAGGGTGATTTTTGTACCTGTACTTATTATCATCAGCTCCTCCCAGGAAGGCAGACAACAAGCGGATCGCCAGCGAGTTGTGTGCAATCTTAGAGTAAGTGCCATTCACCGAGAATAGATCACCAGCCTCAAATGAGGGTAGTATCACGTAACAACTATTTCCGATAGTTTCCGCACTACGAAAGGGTTGGCTTTTCTAGGTGTATACTCAATCTTTCCACATACGGCATCACCCGCATTCCCATTAGCAGAAAAATAAACACGTATAGCATTTAGGAAAAGCAGTATATATATTTGTCCTAACCATCCTAGACCTTTAAAGCTATAAATCCTAAGTTCCTGACAGAAAATTGGTTCCCCGGCGGAAGCCCCAATCTGTGGTATTCACACAAGTGAAGAGAAGGAAGACCGAGTTTGACAAAGACCGGCCCCACGGTGGGCGCCATTTTTCTGTAGCGAGCGATTTTGGACGCGGTTCATAAGCGCTGGTCGCTCTCTGCGGTTGAGCTTAAACTACAGGTCGATTCATTTTTTATCCTATTGTGAGCTGAATAAGGAAGGGAAATAGATGTCTCCAATTAACCCTGCTTGCATACTGAGTTTAAACATCGGTCTGTTAAGTTACGAATGCTATCAATGTGGGGGGGCCTTTGTACTGGTTATTTGTATTTTCGCCAGTACTGTTTTCTTTCTCTTTTACCTGGGCAGAAGGTTTCTGGCGGGGAACAAGGATTAGGATGTTAGGACTGATTCTTTGGAATTACTGATTTTTGATTGATGGAGATATGGGATTTGGGTTTTTTGTTGATTGTGCTCGCTAAGATCTTTTCCTTCGATCTTATGCCTACGTATTCCCGTTTACTGAAACCGGGAAATCAGAGCGTTCGTAGTTCCTCCTATTCTATGGGAGGAAATGGGTGTTTTGGTGTCTTGTTCAAAGCCCAAGACGTGAAGCGAAAGGTGGTTTGTATCTTGTTCAAAGCCCAAGATGTGAAGCTGAAAGGTCTATTTGTGTCTTATTCAAAGCCCAAGACGTGAAGCTGAAAGACCTCGACTTTAGAGAGAATTTGTCATCTCTAAAGAGGGGGAAGGAGAATTACTTTAACTGGGATACGCGGATCCGAGCAATGCCATAATTTCCGAAGAAATGGTTTTAACCTGAAGGAGAAGACTTTAACTCAGTGTAGAGCAATGCCATCTTTCCTTAGGAATTTCTCATGCTAAAAGAGGGACAGTGGCATGGATATAGATGATCCAGAGGCTTGCCGCTTACAGTGATTAGATGAAAGGAAAGGAGTTGTTGATGTTTGTGTACTGTGAACGAGGCACAACTTTGATGCTAAAAGGTTGATTGGATCAACCAGTGGTTTTCTTATACAAAGCCTAAGAGGAGGCTAATTTCCGCTAGGAAAATCATTATACAAAGCCTAAGAGGAGGCTATTTTGTGTCTCGTACAAAGCCCGAGAGAGAGGCTAAAAGTTTTTGACCCGACGATAGAGTCTTTGTGTCTCGTACGAAGCCCGAGATAGAGGCTATTGTTTGTTTGACTCTACGAGGGAGTCTTTGATACTCAACAAGAGAGTGTTTTTGTATCTCGTACGAAGCCCGAGATGGAGGCTAAAGGTTTGTTCAGTTGAGTGACAGATCCAATATACTGATTTTAAAAGAGAAAATCAGTTCTTATATGAGCAACACTGTACTCAGGGATTTGATCTGAGGATCAGGGATATTTCCTTCTCTTTGAGGAAACGGGAAATCCAAAGGGTATTGAGACTGTCCGAGTCTGCGGGTTTCCTTCCTATTTAACGAAGGGGTCACTTGAGAATGTCTTTGAGACTCAAGGAAGTTAGACTGTCCAAGTCTAGAGTTTTTTTTTCTTTTGTACTATGCTTTGAGAAACAATAGTAGACTCTATGAAAGGACTGTTCTATGAGGATGACTAGGTTCTGTTCCTATACCTCTAGGAGGTCGTCGGGACAATTTGTACGAAGCCCAAGAGGAGGCTGGAAACTTTTAAGAAGCCTACGGGTCCTTGTACGAAGCCCAAGAGGAGGCTATCATTCCCGAAGGAAGAGATCATTATACGAAGCCTAAGAGGAGGCTGTGAATACTTCTAAGAAGCCGTAGTGTCCTTGAATAATGCCCAAGAGGAGGCCGATGCTTTTAAGAAGCCTGTGGGTCTATCATCTCCGTTCCATTAGGAGAGATAACTCTTTTAAAGATAAAAACCACTGGTAAACGTGCGAGGTTTACTATCCAGCGAATTTTAGCTTTTAAAGAGGGTTCCTTAGTTAAGGTCCAAGATTATGACCGTAGTGGGTACCCAAACCCCGAGACATTCAAGGCAAGCTATCCACAAAGAATAGATCAAGTCAGGAAAGTTCGAGAATTTGGAAGAAACTCAAAGATGCCATTCACGGAGAATACATTCATCTTGGGGAGTAGAGCTTCTTGACGATTCCTAAGGAGGACAGCCGAAGAAAAGACTGTATCTGGTGCTCCTATTGGGGATCTAGGCGTCTATTTCTACGAATAAATGAAACGGCGTCACCTAGGTCTAGACGTAGTTGCCGGGGAAACTCGAAATATCTATACTATTATTACACAGTAGATATGAGTTTATGAAAGGAGACTTACAGTGAGCAGCCCCACAATACAGTTTATAATATGAAAGCAGTAAATGAAAGCGATAACCACTTACTCGGTTGTAGTGCTTCCATGCTGTTTGGTTAGTTGTTCAACAAAGAAAGATTGAAAACAACAATATATTCAAAATCAAAGGAGAAAGTGCTTTGAAAAAGAAAGATTTGGGGCTTACAGCTCAAGGAGAGGCCCAGGGTTTTATCAGTGAGCGCACTGTTTGACTTTGTACAGTGGGACTTATACAAGTGACTGGGGCCCAAAAAGGTTTTCTGTACAAAGGGATGGGTCTTACACTCTCTCAAGAGGCCCAAAAAAGGTTTAAAGAAAAGAGAGGGGCTTATAACACGAGGGTAGGCCCAAATGATTTTTCGTTTAAAAATGGCGATCGCACCGAAGTTTTCTTTTAACGCAGAGGGACTTATACAATAAGTGAGGCCCAAAATGTTTTGGTTAAAAGGGGGATTGGGTCTTACACTTTAATAGAGGCC
Organism: Lathyrus tuberosus; assembly: GCA_022829125.1. NCBI lineage: Eukaryota > Viridiplantae > Streptophyta > Magnoliopsida > Fabales > Fabaceae > Lathyrus > Lathyrus tuberosus. Next base: position 3,999,033 of record JALAZF010000233.1, read on the forward strand.
CAAAAGTTTTGAATGGGTCTTATAGCTCGAGGAGAGGCCCAGATGATTTTTATTTTTAAACGGGCGACGATCGCGCTGTTTACTTGTACAGAGGGACTTATACAATGAGTGAGGCCCAAAAAGTTTTTGTACAAGGGGGGATGGGTCTTACACTCTCTCAAGAGGCCCAAAAAGTTTTGAAAATGATTTATGAGGGTTGAATTAATCCAAAACCCTAATTTGTTTTCAAAATGTATTTAATTGAATAAAAATTCAATTAAAATGATCAAAAATTGTTTAACACATGGAAAACAAATTGTGATCTTGGGTTAATGCTTCAAAAATTAAGTATTGACCTACAAAATAATTAGAAAGCATTAAAAGTTGCAAAATCAATGTAGAAAAAATATTTAAAATGTCAAAAACAATTAAAATATTAATTCTTTGCAAAAATATCAATTATATGAAATAAATAATATTTTTGGGATTTTTTGTGAAAATAAAATATTTTAACATTTTTGTGAATTATTAAAAAAAGAATCAACTCAAAATCATTAAAACTCAGAGAGAAATTAATTTTTGAATCAATTAAACAAAATCACAAAATTCAAATATTTGAATTTCTAAAAATGGTGCCAAGAACAAGCTGAAGAACACGCGCGTGTTCTTGGTTTCTCAGATTTGCATTTTCTATCCAATCTCCATGAATACGTAATCATATCATGCAATCCACATATCATTATGCTTGCCTCAACCTCACGATCATGTCTATGTACTTTAATTTCATTTAAATTAAACATACAACAAGAAATCACGAAGAGACCTCAAGAACCCTAATTTCTGCATGAAGGCTAGGATTTTTGATACACGATTCAAACAATGCAATTAATTTAGGGAAAACATTCCATGCATGATTATGAACATATGGCCAAATTATTGTGCGAGGAAATATGCATAGATTGAGAGATGACCAAGTATGTGCTTACCTTCAAGTCGTGACAGCAAGTTCAAAGTGATTTTTGATTTGGAGGTGTTATAGATGAGTGGTGATGATCTGAACAGCTTCCCTACACCCTATGGATTGTGTTTGGATGGTTGGACTTGATTGAAATTGGCTGGATCATTTTGTGGTACCTCAGCTGCACTTTGGTTAAAACCTTGAGCAACCAGCTGGTGATTTTGTGAAATTGATGTTTCAGAAGTAATCTAAGTGTTTGATCAGCTCATATGTGATGTATGTGAGGTGTGTGAGTGATTGGTTTGATTGGAATTGCTCTCAAACTCAAAACCCGATAGTGACTTGCCTTAGAAGGCAAAATTGGAGTGAAAGAAGAGATTTTGAGGAAAGCATCTGTTAGATAGCTTTGGTGTACTCAAACTGACCACAATTGAGCTCTATTTATAGTAGAGCAAGTTTGTTTTGCAAGGAATAGTGCATGGCAGCTGGTAAGTAGGTTTGGCCAATGTTGGCAAATGAAAATCCAAGTCTCCTCTAGCCATTGACTAGAGGTTAGGGCACAGAGCTTTGGTTCCCTTGGTCTTGGATAAGTCTTGACTGATTTCAGATGAGAATGGCTCAGTCCATGCCACCTTGATGGTTTCATTGAATGCCTCATTCCAAATTTGAAGTCTTGTCCCTATTTTGGCCATTCTAGGTTCAACATGCTATTTCTTGTTCCATGGACTTTGGAGGCTTGGCTCAGTGATTGTCCCCTTTAGATTCAATCCTCTGAGGTGTCCAAGTGGATAGGAGCAATTGAATTTGGCTGATTTTGGCAAATCGACCAAAGTTGCAAATTCTGCCTTGCCTTGACAGATTTCAGCAAGGCAACTTGGCAATGTTGTATCTCATGGTGTAGGTTGAATTTGGCAATGTTCTTGGCCATTTTGGAAAGCTCTTACATGATACAACAACTGTTTAAACAAGTTTGGTTTTGATCTATTTTGATTCCAAGTGAAAAATCCCCCTACATTTGGCAAAAAGTGAGGCAGAATCTGACTTAGTGAAAATTTCACTAAGTGTTGGAAAAAGTGACATTTTCACTTTTCAGCCACTTTGATCACTCCATAACTCAAAATCCTTAATGAATTGGAATGACTTGTAGTTGAAGTTTTTGTAGGTGATAATGAGGGCTACAAATCCATCTTTGGATGAGAAAAAATGGCCTTGTGGTTTAGGAGTTATGGTCCTCCAAAGTTGGTACCTTTGCCACTTTATTTTTAACTTAGAAAAATTTCTAAGTTTTATGGTTACCCCTTTTACAAGTTATCTCACTTTTCTTGAATTTTCTTGATGAATGATGATTCAAATCATACATTAACATCATTTTAGGGTTAAAAATCCATTTTGGTGAAAAATCTCAAAAAGTCAAAGTTGACTTTTGTGCACAGTTGACTTTTTATCAGATGAATTCCAAACTGTGCAATTCTTCAGGAAATCATGTCCTTGACCTAAATCAAACTTGATGGACATGTTCCATGGGTGTCATAGGGTATATTCAATCATGTATTAGGGTTTGGGAGCATGTCTTGGTCAAAAGTCAAAGTTACAGTTGACTTTTCTCTTAAAACCCTAATTGTGGTACAGATGAAATTGAGACTTGTTGCTCAAACTTCTTGGATCAATCCATTGTTCCAAATGGATCAATATGGTATATTAGAGACCCTCAAATCGTGTCTTGAGGTCTTGGCTCATGGTTTGTCCCAAAAGTCAACTTAGGGGTGAATTAGGTCAAGAAACCCTAATTCCTGATTTTTGATGAATGCATCCCCTGAGGCAAAATTGACTTGATGCATGGGTTTATGAGGTTCCATGAAGTATATTAGGTCATGTTTTGGATCATTGCCTTGTGCCTAGATGAAAATTTTCCATCTGGAGGCCCTGGTCGACCAAAACCCTAATTTGGTGACACTGGCGATCTTGAGGCTTGATCCACCTAGAAGGGAGCATCCTTGTGCTTAATCCTTGAAGTGGGAGTCCTTTTGATCCTTTGTAGTTACTTGGGAGGTTAGACAAGTTGAAGATCATGTCATTTCTTGATTGATCCTTTGTCTGAGAACTATGAGAGGGCTTGAAACCCTAATTTTGATTGTATTGGATGCTCACCCATCTTTGGGGAGACTGATGAAGCATGATGGTTCATCCATATTGTGATGATGATTTTCACAATGATGGGAAATCTAAGTGGTCAAAATTTGGGGTATTATACAATGCATGAATAATGACGATGAGATAATTCATGTTGTTGATTTGTGAATATGAATTTGATTGTCATGAGTTATTTGTATGCCAAGCATCATGATATGCATCTTGTGATGTCGTGTGCCCTTGTGGGGTGTGAGCGAAGAAACGATTCCAGAGGGAATCTGCTGTAACGGTCGTGAGCCTTATGCAAAGAGGACCTAAAGCGACGTTATAGACGATCGTGAGCCTTATACAAAGAGGACCTAAAGCGATCGGATCGTGAGCCTTATACAAAGAGGACCTAAAGCGATCCATAAACGTCGTGAGCCTTATACAAAGAGGACCTAAAGTGACGAGGAACATCGTTTGCCCGACGGGGAGTTACACTAAGTAACAAGCAATGATTCCAATAATTCCTGAGTGAATTAATGATGAGAATGATGGATGGAATGGTACCGCATTGCATAGAGTCGTTGTGTCGGTCTTTGTGCATTTGCATAAATCATGAATGGATTGATTATGTGTGGAAAATTGTGAATTGATTGATTATGTGTTGAGCTCGTGATAGCATTGGTGAATTGATATGCATTTGTGATAAATGTATTGGTTATGGATTATATGTTTTATGTATAGACATATGCCATGTTTTGTGGGGATGTTGCACATCACAATGATTGTATTAATTATCTATTATATGCTATATATGAATATATGTGATGTGGTGGTGTGTTTCCATATGTCATAACTTGGTATGCATTATGTGTGAATATGTTATTATGTTGGTATAATTGATATATGCTATGTGGTTGGATTATTAGAAATATGTTATGTATCTGTGGAATGTTATATGTGTTAGTATGTGATGCTTGTGGTGAGAATAATTATGCATGTGAATTTATATGTGTTTGTATATTATTATGCAATCTTGATTTAGTTGTTATTTCTCACCCTTCTGCTGTGGTTTGTTGCTCTATGAGGCAATTGCAGATTAATATCTTGGAGGCTTTTGTGCAGATTAGTTCTCCATCCTTTTGTCGGTCTGTCTGCTCTGATGCGTAACACGGGAGTCGGGGAACGCTTTTGTTATATATGTATACATTTGTTGGATCTATTTTGTATTACCTTTGTATGAATATTTTGATGTTATAAAACAATTTATTTTGTAAAACAAGTCAGTTATGGATCTTTCTGCTTTATTCCATAATTGAACTTTTCTTTTGTTGGAAAAAGTTTCCCTTTTAGGTTTATTCCATTTTGTGTTATGTATCAAATTTATGAACAGGGATTGTGTTTTCTTTCTTTAAATGTGGCATCCTTGTTTCTGTCTAAGAATAAAATTTTTATTCACTCTGATTTATTTATGTATTATTTATCCGCGATGGGAGTTGGGGTGTTACATTAGTGGTATCAGAGCAGGTCGGTCTGTCCGTCAGGTTGTTGAGTCAGTTGGTGTGACAGTTGAATACTGTCGATGTTATTTGTTCCTTAGTACGTGATATGTGTGTGAAACACTGTCAATGCTTTCTGGTTTTCTAATCCTTTGTCTTTAGGATTGAGAATGAGATAAGTGGGGGAGAAGCTTGTGTTTCTCCAAGTTGCTTCAGGTGTGGAGCATTGGCTCAGTGTGCCGTTGGTTGCAAGAGTGTAAGTGTTGTTTGGACAGTGTTGTTCCCGATTCTGGAGGGAATGTGGAGGTAAGGTTTATGTCGACTAAGGATTTGTGCCTTAGGTGGTTTTGTGCACAAGATGGTTTATGCCCCATCATGATTGTCGACTGTCTATTGACAAATTGAGGAACTGATCACCCTTAATCTCTTGTTGATAGCAGACGGGAATTGTGTGGATGGCATAGACGTGTCTTGCCAGCTTGGATGGTAGGTACAATGGATTGTTTGGAATTAAGTAAAGTTCTTACAGATTGTTTTGACGAGTCGATGAATTTTTTTATATCTGAAGGTGAGGCGGATTCGAGGTTTTTGTATGTTGGTCAAGTTGGAATGTCTCTGAGGGAGGTTGATTGGGTATTATTAATGGCTGCTTCTCAGAGAGTAGAGAGTGAACTTAAATTGGACGAAGGCGAATAGTTGAGGTTTATATCTGCTAGGTAAGTAAAAAAAACTCTTAGGAGATGAGACTAAGATGTTTGTTATGTTTGTGATGATAGTTTTCTAGAAATTGGCAGAAAGGCCACAGTGATGGGCTGCCAGTTGTGCGTGATTTTCAGATGTATTTCCGGATGGAATATTGGATGTTAGCATTAGAAGTACCCGGACTGATAGAGCAGTTGGAAGATTTACTGGAAAGGAGAATTGTGAGGCCAAGTGTGTCGTCTTGGAGGGCTCCAGTATTGTTAGTAACAAAAAGGATGGATGATTGAACGAAATAACAAGCATGAGGTGTATAATGGTATTGAGACTATGGAAAGCAAAACTTAGAGTTCTGGTGAGGTTTGGAGTCTTTGGAGTTTTAGAGCATTAATGGAGATCTTGAGAAAACCCTTATGTGTGGATGTAATATTGATATTAAGAGTTCTTTTTGGTTGGTTGTTGATACATGTTGGAATTTGTGGAATTGGACGGTCAAGAGAAGAAATTGTGTATGGATTACTGACAGTTGAATAAGGTAACGATTGAGAATAAGTGTCCACTTTCAAGAATAGATGACTGGAATGGTTTGGTTGAGTTTGATTGAAATTACGATTGTTTGGAATATTTGATAAGAGTGGTGAATTGTGTGAGTTGAGGATTTGATCGATTTAATGTGACTGGTTATGTTTGTTATCATCGGGATAAGCTGTTATTTACTCGGTTAAGCTTGTATGTGAGTATGGACAAGTTTGGATAAGTTCGTAGTGGTCTTGATTGAGGATATTCGAATTTGTTATAAACTCAAAGGAAGAACAAGTAGAGTGTTTGAGAATTGAATTACAAGTGTTAAAAAGAGACGAAGTTTTATGCTAAGTTATTCAAGTGAGAATTTTGGTTGAAAAAGGCTAGTTTTCTTGGATATGTTATTTCAGATGAGAGTATGGTTAAGGATCCATCGGAAGTAGATGCAGTTCTACAATGAGAGGCTCCGAAGTTGGTTAAGGAGATTAGAATCTTTTTGGACTTTAGTTGGGTATTACCAGAGGTTATGGAAGGCTTTTCCCAGTTAGCGTTTTCGTTACTTCGATTGACTTGCAAAAGGTAAGTCGTTTGTTTGGGATGTTCGTTGTAAGGAAAGTTTCAGAGAGCTGAAGTAGAAGTTGTCTACGGCTCCAGTTATTATTCTGTGTGATCCTAATAAACCATTTGTGAGGTATTGTGACGTGTCTTTGATGAGTTTAGTCAGTGTGTTAATGCAAGAGGGTAAAGTCGTAGCTTATGCTTTACGACAATTGAGGATTCATAAAAGGATCTATACTATTCAGGATTTGGAATTGGTTACGGTTGTAGTGTGTTGGAAAATTTGGAGGTATTATCTTTATGGTTCTAGGTTCGAAGTGTTTAGTAATCACAAGAATATTGAGTACCTGTTTGGTCGGAAGGAATATAGTATGAGACAGCGAGGATGGTTGGAATTTGTGATGAGTTATGACTTTAGCTGGAATTATCCTATTGGTAAAGTTAATGTCGTGCGTGATGAGTTAAGTCGAAAGTTTTTATACATGTCTGTTTTAATGGTCAGGGAGTTAGAATTATTTGAACAATTCAGAGACTTGTGTCTGGTGTTTGAGATAACACAGTAGAGTGTGAGGTTGGGTATATTAGAAGTGAACTATGATTTTCTGGTGAATACTAGAGAGAGTTAGAAGTTGGATATGAAATGGATAGATTTGATAGTTTTGGGTAATCAGATGCGCATCGGAAGCGTGATGTGGCACAGTTCGTATATGCGTGTGTGACTTGATAGAGTTCAAAGGTTGAACAGTGGAAAACGGTAGGAATGATGAGACCGTGGGATGTTCTATAATGGAAGTGATAGGTGGAAGGTTCCAATATTAATCATGTACTAATATGTAAATGGATGTATTAGTTACATGTTTGATGGGTAAATCACAATGTTGTTGTATTGATGTTATGTTTGGTATTCTGGTTTTGTTGATGTTGTTGAGACGATGTTGTGTCGTGGGACTCTAGGTTCTTGTCTTTGTTGTTGCCTTGTTTCCATGGTGCTGGTTCGAGTGCGTGTGGTTAATCCCTATATGGGAGATTAGGGGAGTGTTACCTGGGTGTTGGTAACATGGTTTTCTTTGAGTCGTGAGTTAGTCGTCAAGTGCATTGTATGGGCTTTGCATCTTGTCGTTGTAGTTGTCGTCGTTGTCGTGCCGTTGTTGTAGCTGCTGTTAGCAAGGTGGTTTATCAGTTTGTGTTATTCGTGGTGTGCCTTTTGTTGGCATGATAGTTTGTTCGTCGGATGCGAGAGTCGTATCCGGAGTTGTTCGTATCAGTTATATTTTCGAGGACGAAAATTTCTAAGTGGGGCAGAATTGTAACGACCCGTTTTGTCCAATTTATTTAATCGAGTTGATTTAATTATTTTCATTTTTATATTATTTTATTCTTGACTTTTATTTGACAATATATTATTTTTCATCGTTATTATGTTTTATCGCGTTTTGAGAGCGTTTGCAAGATATTTGAGCCGAGGGGTAAAATAGTCTTTTTAGGGGTTTAGATATTTTTATAAATAGAGAATTGAGAGAAAAAGAGAGAAAAGGAAAGAGAAAGGAAAGAAAGAAAGAGGAAGGAAAAGAGAAACAGAGGAAAACTTGGGATAGAAGAAAACATCCAAATCAAAGCTTGAGCTTCGATTAATCGGGTAAGGGTGAGAAGTTTCGATTACATTTCGATTGTATATGTATATGTATGTATTTGTTTGAATGTTTGGTTGAAAAATATATGTTTTCCATTGGGTTGAATTTGTGAACAATTGATAGAAATCGATGTTTTCACGGTTGAAATGCGATATAAATGCATGGGAATACTTGTTGTTATGATTGGGGTATGTTTTGGTTGTTATGGTATGAGTTGGAAGTGTTTGGATGGAGAAAGTGATGGTTTTGGATGAGTAACAGCGATGCTGAGATTCTGAGTTTTCCAGGGTTCGCCTAGCGAACCTGGGGCGAAGTCCAGTGAACAGCTTTCGAGGGTTCGCCTAGCGAACCCGTCAGCGAAGGTCAGCGAATGTTCGCTAACGACGTTCGCCTAGCGAACTTTATACTGGTTTTTTCTCTGCCATGGTTCGCTGGTGTTCGCCTAGCGAATATTGGAGCGAACATGATGGATTTTTGTATCTTGTATCCTTCATAACTTTTGATTCGTAACTCGGAGTGAGGCACGGTCGGATGCGTTGGAAAGCTAATGAGATGTTCTTTCTTATAAAAATGGTTTTGGGATTAGTGGCCGATTTAATTGTGTCAGGAATTTGGAAATGTGTCGTTTTGTCGACTTTTACCGTCGTAAGTGTGTGCGATTGATGTGTTATCATGCGATATGCTTTTGATATATAACATATAGCTTGTGTGTTGTTATATGATGTGAATGCATGTGGTAAGTTATTGTAATTGTTGTGGTTGATGGTGAGTAATTCTTGATGTGAATTGATATGAGTGTATATGCTAAAATGCTAATTGTTGTGGGTTATGGATTATGATTGAATGCATTGTTTATGTGAAATTCAATGTGTGTTATTTGGTGGCCTTACGGCAAGTAAAGGCATTGTTTGAATTGATTTCCAATGCATGAATAATGACGATGAGATAATTCATGTTGTTGATTTGTGAATATGTATTTGATTGTCATGAGTCATTTGTATGCCAAGCATCATGATATGCATCTTGTGATGTCGTGTGCCCTTGTGGGGTGTGAGCGACGAAACGATTCCAGAGGGAATCTGCTGTAACGGTCGTGAGCCTTATGCAAAGAGGACCTAAAGCGACGTTATAGACGATCGTGAACCTTATACAAAGAGGACCTAAAGCGATCGGATCGTGAGCCTTATACAAAGAGGACTTAAAGCGATCCATAAACGTCGTGAGCCTTATACAAAGAGGACCTAAAGCGACGGGGAACATCGTTTGCCCGACGGGGAGTTACACTAAGTAACAAGTGATGATTCCAATAATTCTTGAGTGAATTAATGATGAGAATGATGGATGGAATGGTACCGCATTGCATAGAGTCGTTGTGTCGGTCTCTGTGCATTTGCATAAATCATGAATGGATTGATTATGTGTGGAAAATTGTGAATTGATTGATTATGTGTTGAACTCATGATAGCATTGGTGAATTGATATGCATTTGTGATAAACGTATTGGTTATGGATGATATGTTTTATGTATAGACATATGCCATGTTTTGTGGGGATGTTGCATATCACAATGATTGTATTAATTATCTATGATATGCTATATATGAATATATGTGATGTGGTGGTGTGTTTCCATATGTCATAACTTGGTATGCATTATGTGTGAATATGTTATTATGTTGGTATAATTGATATATGCTATGTGGTTGGATTATTAGAAATATGTAATGTATCTGTGGAATGCTATATGTGTTAGTATGTGATGCTTGTGGTGAGAATAATTATGCATGTGAATTTATATGTGCTTGTATATTATTATACAATCTTGATTTAGTTGTTATTTCTCACTCTTCTGCTGTGGTTTGTTACTCTATGAGGCAATTGCAGATTAGTATCTTGGAGGCTTTTGTGAAGATTTGTTCTCCATCCTTTTGTCGGTCTATCTGCTCTGATGCATAACACGGGAGTCGGGGAACGCTTTTGTTATATATGTATACATTTGTTGGATCTATTTTGTATTACCTTTGTATGAATATTTTGATGTTATAAAACAATTTATTTTGTAAAACAAGTCAGTTATGGATCTTTCCGCTTTATTCCATAATTGAACTTTCCTTTTGTTGGAAAAAGTTTCCCTTTTAGGTTTATTCCATTTTGTGTTATGTATCAAATTTATGAGCAGGGATTGTGTTTTCTTTCTTTAAATGTGGCATCCTTGTTTCTGTCTAAGGATAAAATTTTTATTCACTCTGATTTATTTATGTATTATTTATCCGCGATGGGAGTTGGGGTATTACACAACCCCCGAACCTTAGATCTCTTAGATGTGTTGTTACATAGCGCACTTAGGGTTTTCTTCAATTTTTACCATTTCCTTTAGATAAATCAAAGCTCGGTGGTGAATTTCATGTTTTGTGATTCAAGTTAATTAATAGCTTGATATCCAATTCTCACTGCAACAGAAATGGCGACTTCACTGGGGAGACTTTTCCCCTAAGAGGGTTAAGCCCACCTTGTTTGTATTTGTGTTTGTTATATGTTTGCTTGCTTGTATACTTGTATATTTGTAAATATCTGTATATGCCTACTGTGCTTGGGTTTTCTGTATGCAGGGTTGTTACCTTGAGTGGTGAGGATAAGTCCTATACCCGGACTTGAGTGCACCTATGATAGGAAGGTGGTATATTCAAGGAGACTTTGAGGGATATAATTCCCGAAAAAGTTGACTTGAGAAACCACGGCTCAGTGGAGGCCCTCTTGGGAGTAGTTGTGTTGAACGAGTATTCGTGAAAACATTGCTACTTTTGACCTAGGAGCCCGTGACACTGATGACCTTTAGTCACCTTTTCACCCCACTTAGCCTCTTAGGACGTAGTGCGATGACTATGAGGGAGTAGTCCTGAAATATTTGATACGCGATACTACACTTAGACGAGACTCTCTTGAGAATATTATCGACTACCAAGTTATTTGGGAAATTGATAATATCCGAAAGATGGGTTGTTGACTCTGAGAACTTTTTAGAACCCTGTTCTGAAGATTGAGAACCCATAGTACATACCTCTTAGGATGGGTAGACTATGGCTCCACGCTCGTGATCTTTAAACCTAGGCCCTTGTTTGCTTGTCAGCATGTTTGTGAATATGTGTATATGTGCGTTTGTGCATACATCCATCCATACATTCATGCATTCATGAATAACCCTTTAGTTTCAAGGAATTCAGACAGTCATTCCTTTGCAAAGATCAATAGAGATCATGGTTTTTAATGTGAATTTTTTTTCAGTTTTTCAAAATGTTTGCAACTTGATTTTGAGTTCCTTGAAACCATTTGGCTTGCATTTTCATTGCATGCGCATGTCGTCACATTCGCATCTCGTTTACATTTCCCAGCCTTGAGTCTCATCTTCTTCTTCTATCCCTAGAGAAGGATACCTAGCACACATGTTGGACAAATGGTGACGATGAACGAGTTTTTGAAAGGTCAAGAAGCCTTGAAGGAGGAGATTAGAGTCCTCAAAGGTCAGATGAACTGGGTCTTGGAGACTTTGCTGAACTTGATGAAGAAAGAGGGGCATCCTCACCCTGTTGCATCCAGAGAAGTTGTCACTTCATCATCTCTTGTGGTTCTTCCAACTCAAGAGCCTCCTCAGTATCAACGGTCAGACCGCCGTCAACCGCGTCAGCACGCTCGACAAAGGCCAAGGAAGCCAGAAAGGCATTTCACTCAGTTTCCAATGCCGTACAGTCAGATATTGCCATATTTGATCAAAGGTGGATTGATAGTGCCGAAGGAGATAGATCCAATGGTCCCTCCATGCCCGCCAGGCTATGACGCCAATGCCCGATTTGACTACCATACTGGGACAATGGGGCATCTAGTTGAAGAATGCAAAGGTTTTGAGCTGAGATTGCAAAGCTTGTTGGGACTGCTGAAACCTCAAGAAGGTAAGCCAAATGCTAATGTCTTGATTCTTGAATCCAAAGACAAAGGACCTAGGAAGCCTCTTAAGGTTCTGTACCATAAGGAGCAAGTAATCAATGATGAAGGTGTCCCCTTGCTTGGACCTGGAAATTGAAGTCTGCTGAATTCAAATAGCCAAAGTTGGCTGTTTTTTTGATATTTTCAGTTGTATTTTTCTTGCTTTTTGATTTGATGTCTGCTTGTAAGTTTTGTTGTTTATTGAATTGGCAAGATTAATGAAATGTTTATGCATTTTTTGGTTCAATCCATTCGTATCCACTCTTTTTCTTTTATTGTCATAAAAGCAAAAATATATCCTTTTCCATCCACTTATCTTTATCAAACTGTTGTTTAAGCAAAGATTGAGGAGGATGACGCAAACATTATACCCTTAACTGTTGTTGGTATGCTTTCAATTAAGCTTTGCCGATGATGTAAGGCATTGTTTCAATTCCCAAACAGTGGAGAAATAAGGAAGATAATCCCTTGCTAACCCCTTCGAGCTTAGAAGTAGGAGTTTTCTTTCCTTACAAAAACCCATAATCTCAACCTTGGGGTGGGTAGTTCTCAGTTAACTTGGCGATATGTGCATTCAATACACCTTTCATATAAAGGTTGTGCTCACAGGTTTTCCTTCGCACACAGCCATCAAGTATGTGTCGAAGATGTTTTCCAAGCCTAAAGGCCAAAGATGGTTCACCGTAGGCATTAAACGAGGTAGTCACCTTCTTTCTCAAAAAGGGAAAATGAAAAAAAAAAAGAGAAAAAGCCCGCTAAGTCAAAACCTATGAAGGAGACTTAGGCAAAAAACAGGGGCATCCCGCTGACTGTGAATCCAAAAGGAGCAGTTCAGGCAAAAGTTAGGGATAATAAAAAGAGGAATTCTTTAAAGCTTTAACTCTGAAGGTCCTCAATAGCAAAGGACAACCAAATGTTGTAAAGGAGTAGTGACTGCCTTAGGTTTTTGAACCATAACCAACTATCATCAGTTCAATTTCTAGCCTATAGGAACCTGAATGTATAGCCTGAGTTAACTGAACGTAAGATTGAAGTTCATCATGAAGATTGGGTAGGTACAAACAAACTTTGAGCCTTTATCCTTTGTTTCATGAGCCGTGAACCAAGCCACGTTACAACCTTTAAAAGACCTAATTGAGGTAAGGTTGTTTTGAAAGTATACTACAACAAGGTTTGATAACCTGAGTCCTAATGATCTTTGCTATTTCGTTTGTGTTGATCACCTTGTCTATCATTCCGTAAAAGACTAGATCCACTTCATTTTGATCATTTTAATCACCCCACTGTATGTTTTATCAACAAACTTTGATTTCAAAAACTTGCATGAATGTTGCATTGAAATTGCCAATGTTAAATGAACAACACTGTTTGTAAGACAGCCCGATATCAAAGGGATCCTAACAAATGCAGCCAGCTAGGGAATTTGACTTGGTAAAGTAAGTTCAGATTGGGGAAACCAAGTAGGAGGATTTGTTAATCAACCATCCCAAGAGTTGGTGAATCAGGGGCAGAACTCTTCGAAGTTTAGAATATTGGGGCAAGTCGTCTTGAGATCATCTTGTGGTTAGTTGTTTCTCAACTCCTTTCAAAACAAGGACTCCAAAGATCAACTAACAAGGGCAAGTTTGTTTCCCAGCCTGTTACTTAACAGTCTGAAGCACAAGTCCGAAGATTTTTGGTTGTGCAAATACAGTTAATCTGGGGCAATCAAATCGAGATTCGGTAAATCTCTCGAAGACCACTTAACCAAAGGCGATCAGGCCGAGATTAGACAAATCTCTCAAAGGACAATTAATCTGGGGCATCTCCTTCACAGATCAACTACCTGGCAGGGGCAAGTTTGTTTCCCAGTTGTTATTCCCACAGTTTGAAGGACAAGTCAGAGGACTTTGTTGTGCAAATGGAGATAAACCGGGGGAGTTACGTCGATATTTGTGAATCTCTCCAAGAGTTTGAAGATATTGAAGCATCTTGTATGCCAATTCTTATGTAAAATCTTCTTGGTATTTTCTTCCAACAGACCACGTAATCTGGGGCAGATGAGATTTGAAGACGATCACTTTGTTCTTGCGACATCCTTTGCCAACTCCATAGTAAGTTGTTACTTTAGTTGATTTTGGCAGATTCCCATGGATCTCTTGTAACACCCCATTTCTACCCGGCGGAAATTCATAAATCAGAGTTTCAAAAATTCAACATTCAAATAGGGTGCCACATTTTCAACTTAAACACAAGAACACTTATCGCATTTAATCATAGATACATAACACTCAAACATCAGGTGGCAAAATGACAACTTTATTTATTCTGTAAAATAAAACATCTTTATTACTACTCAACAAATTCATAATTGCAACTTTAAAATAGTTCAACTCGTGTTTGACATCAAAATAACTTAAAATAATATATCCTCTACGGAAACAACTTGAAATTCAGCAACATGATGAAAATCCAACAACTAAACGAAAACATGCGTTAACCCCCTGAGTGCTACATATCAGAGCGACATCACCGACTCAACTAATGAAGATAAACGACCTTCATCTCTGCTAACCTGCACGTTACCAACATAGGGGTAACATTCAAACAGAAGGGGTGAGATATCGAATTTTATAAATGAAGTATGATAAATAATACATAGATAGGAGATCATACAATTATCACCACTTCACATCAACAACACTCAACAATCAACCACAACTTGAAAAATGCAACTTTAATAAGACTCGACTTTGTTATGCATGTGGTACCATTTGGAGTAAAACTCCCAACTTAAAATTGCCAGTTTATCGAGGCATTAAGGCATAAGCCTTCAACTTTCAACTTGTGCCAATCCAGGCCAACGTGGTGTGAGCATCGGCTCCGACATAATGATGCAAGTATGCTATATGGCATGTACGACTCAACAATGTAAACAACAAAACAACGTCAACAACATAAGCAACTTATACAACATGAACAACTTAGTCAACTTTGGCTATTGAGCCTTCAACTTAAAAATTATCCGTATATCGGAACGAAACAACACAATCAGCTGTACCTGCAATTCAACTTTTCCGACATAATTTCAACAAAACATTTCAACAAAAATCACCTACTAAATTACCCAACTTACCCCGACGATTTTCGTTAAATTTCGGGCAACTAAATTTTCCGCCTACATCGGCTAAACCGACTAAAACTGTACTGTTTTAACTTCTGCGATTAATACGAACTTCCTATAAAATTCAGTTTTCTTTTCTGTTACTACTACCAATTAATTTACTCATTCTTTTATCTTTCCGATATAATCCTTCTGCTACACTTACAGCGCATCTGTTATAAAAATCAGTAACTCTTACTTCTGTCAAAACTACTACTGCTACTTATTTAGATTTCTGTAAAAAAAAACCTGTTAAATAATTCATGAATTCTGTGTTCTACTAATTACTGTTGCTAGCATCATTAATTTAATGATGTATGTTTTTCTTTTGTTAATCCCTTAGTCTTAATATTTATGATCTAGTAATTCATAATGGAATAATAAGATTATATATTTACTAAACTAACAAAACACAGATTGGCCCACGCCACTCATTACTTCATGTGGCCTGCGCCACCATTCCAAATGTGGCTTGCGCCACTTACCTTGATTCTTCAAGGTGGCCTGCGCCACCATCTATAATGTGGCCTGCAACAATTTCCTACTAACAATACACCTATTAATATCATTAGTAGATTATTTCTATCATGCTCTCTAATCATTTACTAACATCTTGATTTCATAATATATGGTTTATTAATATATAGGTTTAATTCACTAATCGTATGTTAATTATGTACTACTAAAACCAAAAACAATTTATTGCCAAAAGAACCAGGTGGCTAGTGCCACTTCTTACCTGTGGCTTGTGCCACATCCAGTTCCTAGGTTGGTGGTGGCTTGCGCCACCCTTAGCAGAGGTGGCTTGCGCCACATGCTTTCTCGCTTGTTTTGGGTGGCCTGCGCCACCCTTATTTGAGTGATGGGTGGCCTGCGCCACCCGTGCATTTGTGAACAGTGATATTCGTCCCCAACCAAATTTTCCAGAAACAACAATTTTCACTGCAAAGTTTACAAAATCAATCCAACGATAAAATTTAACAACATCGACTCATCAGTATTAACACAGAAACAACAACATCACAACAGCAGAATCACAATCCAACAACATCAATATCAATTTCCACACAGACAACAACAACTTATCAGAAAATCAATGGAAAACAGTCATATAATCCCCAACCCTTATATCATTCATCATAACCCGGTTATAATAGTCGAACCCACCCTTACCTTGGATTAAAGGCAGCTCTAGGTTCGATCGGATTCTGGGGATTTGGCACCGGTAGCGGTTTCTCTCGTTCTCAACTTCTCACGATCTGCTCTTCTTTCCTCTACTGATACAAACCTAACTTCCTCTTCTCATATTATTTGTTTTTATCATATAATATTATTATTCTACTAATATTACTAATGGGCCTAACAACATACACCCCCTATTACTAATTCCGACACGAATCCAAGCCCACGAAACCAACACACTCCAACAATGATAATATTACTACTAATATTATTCCACGACTTTCCGACTGAATATTCTGACTTAATTTGTCACAACACAAAATCAATCGAATAATCACAAACAAATAATTAAATATTCAATTAAATAAATAATTAAATATTTTGGCGTTACAACTCTCCCCCACTTAGAATATTTTCGTCCTCGAAAATTTACTCGATGCACCACACTCCAGATACGTTATCTCAGCTAACAAATCAACTTCCCTGCCCTAAAAGGCAACCCCACGTCACACCTAACAACAATACATTACATCAACGACAACAACAAAACGAAGCAATGCTTACGCATCGCATCCAACGACTAACTCAAAACACAAAGAATAACCAAGTTAAGAACACACAAGTGCACTACGGGTCAGAACACAACACGATCGTTACCATCGCCGTAGGCAACACTTCCCTAATCCTCCATCTGTTGCACCCCAAAATTTGCCCTCCTTACTTTTTTACTAACTGGATTATGTTTCATTTCATTTTTTTTTGCATTATCGTGTGTGCATATCATTAGCATGGGGTCAAGGTGCCTGAGGCAGTTCAGAAAAGTCTTATCTGGTCTACTACATCATCAAGAGTTCACAAGTGGCAAGGGATTTCAAGTGGATCACTCTCTCCTAACCAGTGCATGAATTAGGGTTTTGAAATTCTTGGGTTATTGCGTCAATAGGCAAGATCCTTGGGTTTTTATCATCAGCAAATGGCATATCTTATCTTTTTTGGAGAGGATACACATCATATTCAGAGGAATTTGGATTTGGAGACTGTGCTATTTCCTCCTAGACTGAGGGTACCAAAACTAGGGTTTGCTATAAAGTCAGTTTATTTCTGATTTTTTGGGCAAGACTTGATTCCATGGTATTCCTTGGGTCCCTAAGTATCTATGAATGGAAGATTGTCCATCAGTTTGATTTAGGAGAAGTTCAATGGGCCAATGGATTGAAAATCAGTTAACTTGGTCAAAAAGTCAACTGTGGTCAACACAAGGTCAAACCTCAAGATTTTTGGTCAACATCAAGATTATGGGGTGAAATTCATCATTTGATCAAGGGTTGATCATGATTCATCAGGGAAACCTCAGAATCATCAAGAATTGGGAGTTACTAAACTAGGGTTTTTGTAGGAAAAGTCAACTGTACTTTGACCAGGCCTAACTTCCACATACTTCATCAAAAATTCCTCAACCAAAGCCCATCTTGAAGGAAATTTAATTCCCTACAACTTTGTGTCTCACGAGCCAAGTCCATAAATGCTTCATTCGGGAGATATGAGCCAAGACATTATAGGTCATTTTGAAAGTCAACAAAAGTCAACCTTTTTCAAAAGCTCATAACTTGAACATGGAAGATCAAATTGACATGGGACCAAAAGGGTTGGTTAGAGGACATCTTGAGGTTTCTAAAAAGTATTAGTTTGCATTAAGGAGCTAAAGATTGAAGGAGTTATGCTTAGTCAAAGTTGGGCGATTTTGAGGAGGTGCACAAAGTAAACTATGCCTAAAATCCAAATTTTGACAAATGGGCCATAAGTTTCTTAAACCAAACTCAAACATAAAGCCATGCACGACCCAAAGAGCATATATTTGATTTTTCCTCATTTTATTTTATTTTTATTGGATTTAATTAGTTAAAATTCAATATTAAATGAAATAATTCAAAAATAATTAAACAATGGATTATCCAGGCCCAACTCATCATCAGAAGAATAACCCTAAGTATTTAAAACCTCTTCATGCATTGGTTAGGGTTAGAGGCACGTGCAATTGGAGGAGTTCTCAAGAAAACCCTAAAAGAGGATTTTTCACCAAAGCTCACGATCCACAAGGTTTTGGCCAAAAGCTCTTCCACAAATATTTTCCTGGGGATTTATAGAGTGCAAATCAACCACTATTCGTAGCCAAAGGCAAGGATTGGGGCTGCTCCATCACAGGTTGAGAGGTTTTTTCGTGTTCTTAAAATGCCTATTTTTTGCATGAATATTGACGTGTGATGAATGGTGGTCACGCTGGTATAATTATTTTTAATTATGGATGTGTGAATTGCTTGTAATGTGGATTTAAAGTTTGGTGCCCAATTGGTTTTTCATTCGTTTTTTATTATGCGCTAACAATTTGAATTTTTTAAGGCCATATTCATGATCCTTGCGTTTTTCTGGTCAAAATGATGTACTCATACGCGTTTTCTGGAAAAAGTCACGCAGCAGCTCACCGGAGAGGGTGGCCAGAGCCCTAGCTCCGGCGGCTGCCGGAAGTTCAGTCCGGCGAGGAGGTTCTGTGGAGAAGAAGAAGCACAGCCGTTGATCACCACGATCCAACAGCCGTGATCACGCCACGTGTTTTTAGTTTATGTTTTTAAATTTAACAATCGCATGTTTCTCATTACACGAATTCCACCGTGCACCTTCTAATCCTGGCCGTTGTTTTTTGTTTCATCCTGATCATGTGGGCGCTGTCATGACAACACATTAATGAGAAGTGTGCGAGGCACATGGCCCGAGCACGGTGGACTTCTCATTTTTTTTGCTGCTTTTTTTTTCTTCTTTTTTTTCTGATACATTGGGCGGGCCCTCGCTACCGGCACCCCCCCTTGAGCCCATTTCTTGCTTCCCAGTACGAATAAGTTACTAACGCACCCCCCATACTATTTTCTATTTTTATTTTTACTTAATTTATCATATTTCATTTTTAATTATTAAAAATACCTAATTGCATTAAAAAATCATCATAAAATTAATACATCATTTTTATCATCTTATAAAATTTTCACCATTTTTATTTTTATTTTTATTTTATTCTTTATCATTTAAATTAATTGTTTAATTCATTTGCTTTTTAATTACACATCTCATGCTTACTTGAGTTTCTTTTTTTTAATTCTCCTCGTCTACAAAATATTTTTGACCCGTTCCTTTTGCATTTATTCATTAACATACTAAAGTGCTTAAAAATATTTTCCTTGAATTTTTAAATATTTTTCATGTTGCATTTAGGTCCTTCACTTTGGCACATTGGACCCTATCCCTTACTTGAGTTTTATATGATTAGTTGAATGGCTAACATTTTGGATTTTTGCAGGGACTTTTTATATGTTGTTTGCCTCTGGTTGAGGATCCCTAATGATTAATTTGGGAATTTTAGGAATCATTTTTCTAATTATCGGAGTTATTTTCACTTGAGATTTTCTTGCAGGCGCATCTTTGACCTTCTATGGTTATCTGTTTGAAAAGGCACTTGTGCCAATTGCTTTGGGGTTGTTCTTTGTTTATTTGATTCATGTTTGGATTATTCTCATTATTATTTGTCATTTCTTGATTGTCATTCACCTCATTGCTCTTATTCATGTCTGTTTCTCACTAACCTCTTATGCAGGATCGAGGTAAGTTCCTTAAGGGTATGGACAAGTATCCATGGTTACCCTTACCTTTTTTTGTCTCCTCTCTTTATTATTTAGGGTTTAGGTTATCTTCAAACCTCACTAACCTAGGTCACCCATGCATGATAACATTAGGACCATTAGTTTCCCTTTAGAGTTACCCTTGTGTCTTCTCTCTTCTCATCTTAAATTTCTCTAAAACACTTAATAATAATAAGGTGTATTGCGCACGAGCCTTAAGTATGGGGAATGAGAAATGAGGGGCTTCCTCTCATCTTTCTAGAGTGCTTAGCGAGCGTCCTGTCTTGGGACGATGCGTTAAGTATTCGCCCCTGTGCCCTAGACTTTGGTGCAATGCAACTTAGGAACTAACTTAAGCCACTTCTGTCCTAAAAAACACAAACCAACTTCAAACTTTTTTGTCCTTCGGGACCTTCAACTTAAAGGCTATTTTTGAAAAGGGCACGTTACCTTCCGTCTGAGTCGCAAACAGGCATCGACCCTAACTGCCGGACGCGAACTTAACGTCGCTCATAAAAAACACAAAAAGAACTTGGTCCGAACTACGTTGACTCTGAATTCCCCATTGCACAAAGGGGGTACGTAGGCCTAGGACGTCGACGTCCTACCGAGTTGGTCTTTGTCTTCCCCTCCCGTTTCAGCACATCCATAGATGATAGGATAACTCACCCTTAGAATAGACAACAAGCGTGGATCCCATCGAGTACGATGGACGCGTGGGGTGCTAACACCTTCCCCTCGCGTAACCGACTCCCGAACCCAGGCTATGGTTGCGATGACCATTCCTTTCCCTCTTCCTCAGGTTTATGCGGTGTTCCCTTTCTCTCTCTTGGGATAAATTTACACGGCTGGCGACTCTGTTTTTCCGCGCCACTCTCGCGTTTGTACCTGGATGAAAATCCCAGGAGCGACAGTTGGCGACTCTGCTGACGACTCTGGTTGACCTATGCTGGTCCATCCCTAAGCGAGTCAATCCTAACGCTTGCCTGTCTTTATTTTCTTTGGGTGTTTTGTGTTTGTTTTGCTTTATGTGTTGTATTTTATTTTTACTGCATTTTCCGCATTTCATTACTGTCATGCTGCTGTGCTGTGCTGGCTGTCTTTGTTTTGCAGGTTGGGTGGGTCTGAGAGATGAGCCCAATACCAAGGCTTGAGAATACCCTAGGACTAGAGTGGAAAGTAGTGGGACCTACGTGTCTGCTTGGTACGTTTGTGTGTTCACGAAATTCACAACTAGACGAGGCTATCTTGGGACGCATTCTAACGTGTGTGTCTTGCGCATGTTAGGGTGTTGATCTAGAGAGTTGTCGACTCTGGTGACCGATCATTGAGGACCTTAGTGGAAACATCCCTCTTTAGTGGTGACAGTGGCAGACCACATCCTGTGGCAAACCCATTCGCACCCGAGGGCCCACTTTGGAACTCGCATAGG
The DNA here is from genome assembly GCA_022829125.1 of Lathyrus tuberosus. NCBI lineage: Eukaryota > Viridiplantae > Streptophyta > Magnoliopsida > Fabales > Fabaceae > Lathyrus > Lathyrus tuberosus. The sequence goes on from JALAZF010000233.1 coordinate 4,020,393, forward strand.
ATGGCCCCTACGTTTTAAAAAGAATCAGTGGAGGCACTCCTCGATTGACTTTAGTACTGTACCCCAAAGGATGAATGTACTATTGTTTCTCGACCTCAGTGCCAAAGTGAGGACCTTCCGCTTTGGAGAATCGGTTGAGGCCTCCTCGATTGATGATGATGCCAAACCAGAAATGGTGAACGTATCCTCATTTCTCGACCTGAGAGCCCGGGATACTGAACATCCTAGTAACCCACATGTGAGAGGGCAGGGTGTTTACAGGTTTGCAGATAACCTTGACCCTCAACATACCCGGTTTTCTGGTCAGCAGATTTATCAGTGTGGTATTATGGTTATTCCGGTATTCAGGGTATTTGGACAGATCTTCGAGATGGTTCAGTTTGTTCAGTGCAGCAGTTGTCCAGTCCGTGTGGCATCCTTGATCCCATGTCTGTTGCATATGCATCATCATTCCTGCATACATGTTCTTGTATTTCCAAGGATATCCTTGTTGAGGCTCACTGTTGAGCATTTCCATTTGTTCCTCGTGGTTCTGCTGAAAAGTCTTGAATTATAACAGAATGATTCCTTGGAAATATTCGAACATGCCATTTGCATTGCATAATCATTTGCATAACAGGTGTTTGAAGCGGGTTATTCTCATCCTGATCTGGTCTTCTTCAGAATTTCAGATTTAACTCTTCAAAGGAGCTGGAAGCGGATTATGGATCAAATTCAAGCTGAGTTGAGGGATGTACGAAGCCAAATGGGCCAGTATATGGGGAAGATGCAAACTTTGGTTCAAGAGAAAAAAGTGCTGAAGGAAGAGGTCAACCAACTAAAGACTCAGATGAGTCTGATTATGGAAGTTGTGAGAGGTGTGATAAGCAAAGGTAATACCCTCATGCCTGAAGCTGCGACTGGAATTGTCTCTCCACCGGTGTTCAAGAAGGGTGAGCAGATTGCCACTGTGACTGTCCCGGCTGTACCTCAACAACGACAGAATCGTGCTCCGCGCCCGCCACAATCTACGCCTAAGCGGGATAAGCATTTTGAGGCTCCACCAGTGCCATATTCTCAGTTATTCCAGCATCTCCTTCGGTTGCAACTGGTACGGAAAAGGACCTTGGCTCCTCCCTCTGGTACTCCCCCACCAGGTTATGATACAAGAGCCCACTGTGATTTTCACTCTGGTGCACCGGGGCATAATGTGGAAGATTGTAGGGCATTTCAACATGTTGTCCAGGATCTGATAGATTCGAAGGCAATTGAATTCACACCGAGCGGCGTAAGCATACACGGGGGTCCTACTCTAGCTGCTGAAAAAGAGGTGGATATCCATGTTGCCTCTCCCAAAGCTACATCAAGTTAGGGGCACTTCTTGCAGTTTTTGGTCTTAGAGTCCCCACGCCCGCAATTGCTACCTACTCCTCGATTAAGTCTGAAGGGGGAAACGCCTGAGCCAGATGAATACGTAAATCAGAATCAACGGCAGAGTAGTTCTCGAGGGGTTCGAGGGAAGCCAAGAAGCAGACAGTTTGCTGTACTACCAATGCTGTATGGTCAGATATTGCCAGAGTTGGTTAAAAGAGGGTTGATTATGCCAATGAAGCCTGATCCGATCATTCCTCCATATCCACCAGGGTTCAATGCTAATGCTCGATGTGAATACCATGCTGGGGCACGGGGGCATTCGACTGAGGATTGTAAGGCACTCTCACATGAAGTGCAAGATCTGATTGATGCAGGGGTCATTATTTTTACTGAAGATGATATGTACATCAATTGAAGCCTCCCTTCTCAAGTGTGCACTCAGTCTGCAAGCACGTCCAGGCAGAATCAAGCTTCCTCAGCAATGGCAATCTTCAGCTTCTTTACTGCATTTTCATTTGTAGTTTTTCTTTCATTTCTTGTTAAAGCATCGTATGCATGTAAGGCTCGTTTGTTTTTTATGATGATATTAATGCAATGAGTATGTTTTCCTTGAAGTAATCCATTCGTGTTCACTCTTAAATGTTTATAGGCACTGCAATACCAATTTTCTTGTTCAGAATTCTTGAGGGAGGATGACGAAATAAGAACGCAGATCTCTAATGATGTGCATTTGGATAAAACCCTGTTAAGGATGTACAGGCATTGTTTCCAATCCACCAACACTGGAGAGATAAGGAGACAGACCCTCGTTAACCCCTTCGAGCCTTGAAGTAGGAGTTTCTTTTTTCCGAAAAAACCCTCATACTTAACCCAGGGGCAGGGTAGGCGTCAGTTAGTTTGACCGAGCGCTCAAATTCCAAGGAGAATGTGCAAGAGATATGAAACCCCGATGGTTATCCGTCAACAACTAGGGAGTGAGGCAGTCACAACCCTTTCAAGCCAACAAGACAACCAGTGTCACACGCTTTGTTCAAAAGGGGAATAAAAAAAAGAAAAGGAAAGCCCGCTAAGTCGACTTGACTTAGGCAAGAGTTAGGGCATCCCGCTGGACTTCAAAATCAAAAAACCCAAAAGGGTCAGTCCAGGCAAAATTAGGGATCAAAAAGCAAAAGAAAAAAACGAAAAGCGTTACAAAAGAAAATCCCCGATAAGAACAAATTCGTGTGATCACGGGCATAAAAGATAAAAAGGGTTGACTATCATTAGTGGCATAGGTTCCTTGAAGATCATAAACCTTTTGAGAGATGGGCGTTTGGGTCAGATTAACTGAATATAGGACTGGAGAACATCACGAAGAGCGGGTGGGCACCGATAAATTTTGAGCCATAAATCCTTTTTTGTGAAACCATGAACCAGACCACGTTACAGCCTTTAAAAGTCCTAATTGAAACAGGGTTTATTCCGAAAGCGTACTTCAACAGGATAACGTTCCTGACTCCTATGAGTTGTGCTAATAAGATTTTTGTTGGTATTGCATGTGCGTACTGTTTTCCATTCAAAATAAATGTCGCATCCCAGCTAGAGTTCGTTCATAAGGCTTGGCGACACATTTTCAATAAAACTTCGGGTTAACACGAGTGTTGCATTAGAATTGTCATTCTCATAATAAACATTTTCTGCGGGCATGTGTTTGATATCAAAGAAGCTTACACAGTGAACGTCAGTCAAGAAGCTTGATCCGGCCAAGTTGGGATGGTGAAAACTCCGAAGGACAATCATATCAAAGGGCATGCTGCCAAGAGACTCAGTGTAGAGCGGGCTCTCCCCAGTAAGTCGCGTTAAGATGTAGCTAATTCGGGGCAGTCACGTCGAGAAAACTCTCCAAAATTCAGTTATTCTGGGGCATTCATTCTAAGAGCAGGGGCAAGGTCACTTCAAAGCTCATATTGGGGCAGGCCACCTCTAGAGCATGAGAGATCGTCCACTCCTGAAAAATGGTTGATTGAAAACACATCCTCAAGGTTCAAGATGCTAAAGCAGAGTATTGTCAAGTCATTACGATCCCCTTCGAGGTAATGTACGCCATGGATTATGAAGACTGGGGCAGTTATGTCGAGATATGATGAATCTCTCTAAGAGTTTGAAGACCCTGGGGCAGTGCGAACGCCTGATCCTCTGTAAAATCCTCTTGAGTTCAAAGAGCCGCTTATGACCATAAAGACAAGTCAGGTTGCAGGGCAACAGATTGTACATCCCCAGCAGTTGGCTCTCCCCAGCATTGAGATTGCTCATTCCCCAGCAGGACAAACTTTCCCCAGCAGGAGACTTGGGAGGTATTTTCTCCGGATCAAGACGTTATTTCCCCACAGAATCATGGTGCTCACTTCCCTCATCCAGTCAGGAAGCGTACTTTCATCAATAAAAGTCATTCTCCCCATCAGCAGGCTAAGTTCAGCAGTACCCCCAAGCAGACTGGTATCATGGACTATTTTCCCCAGCAGGTTCTGAACCAATTGGATATTAGCAATTTTCTGGTTCCATTATTGGCGTTCATTCTCAACTCCCCGATAGAGGAAAAATCTCAGGTTTTGGATGTTACCTTCAGTGAAAGACAGGTGGGGTCCCCAGTAGTTCTTTTGTGATTTCATCCCCAGCAAAAGTTGTCGATCCGAAGAGTCGATCAGTATGACACTTCTCAGCAGAGTTCCTAGATTCAGAGGACAATTTATTTTTGTCATCCCCAGATGAATTGGTCTTTTCTCTCCGACATTTATTTTGCTGGAGGGACCCCTTTTGCATATCATAAGCATTCGCATTGCATCCTCAAACGCGTAGCATTTCCACTTCGTGTGGAGCATTACGGCAAAATTCAAACATTAGCATTCGAAGCATAAGCCAGGTTTGATACTTTCTTTGCCAGTTCTCTTTCTCAGCAGAGATGGCGTAACTCAGGTGGTTTTGGAGGGACGCGTTCCTCAAACTGGTGCTCCTCGGCAGAGTCTTTTATTTAGACTTCTCCTTTCCCCAACGGAGTCATCTTATCTGTGGATTGTGAGTCTGTTAGGAATTTGCCTTTGTTTGGCCTTTCTCTCTCGTGAAACCCAGTTCTCGTCTGGTAGTCAGTTCTCGTCTGACTTATTTGATAAAACCTAGTTCTTGTCTGGTAGTCAGTTCTCGTCTGACTTATTTGGTAAAACCCAGTTCTCGTCTGGTAGTCAGTTCTCGTCTGACTTATTTGGTGAAACCCAGTTCTCGTCTGGTAGTCAGTTCTCGTCTGACTTAGTTGGTAAAATCCAGTTCTCGTCTGACTTATTTGGTAAAACCCAGTTCTCGTCTGGTAGTCAGTTCTCGTCTGACTTATTTGGTGAAACCCAGTTCTCGTCTGGTAGTCAGTTCTCGTCTGACTTATTTGGTAAAATTCAGTTCTCGTCTGACTTATTTGGTAAAATCCAGTTCTCGTCTGGTAGTCAGTTCTCGTCTGACTTATTTGGTAAAACCCAGTTCTCGTCTGGTAGTCAGTTTTCATCTGACTTATTTGGTAAAACCCAGTTCTCGCCTGGTAGTCAGTTCCCGTCTGACTTATTTGGTAAAATCCAGTTCTCGGCTGGTAGTCAGTTCTCGTCTGACTTATCAGCAGGGATGGCATTTATTTTGCCAGATTCTCTTTATCAGCAGAGGACAGCAATCTTTTGGAAGATTTTCCTTCGTCAGTTTCCCTTTGTCAGCAGGGATGACATTTATTTTGCTAGATTCTCTTTATCAGCAGAGGACATCAATCTTTTGGAGATTTTCTTCGTCAGTTTCCCTTTATCAGCAGGGATGGCATTTATTTTGATAGATTCTCTTTATCAGCAGAGGACGGCAATGTTTTGAAGATTTTCTTTCGTCAGTTTCCCTTTGTCAGCAGGGATGGCATTTATTTTGCTAGATTCTCTTTATCAGTAGAGGACAACAATCTTTTGGAGATTTTCTTCGTCAGTTCTCTTTATCAGCAGAGATGACATAACTTCGGAAAGTTTGTTTCGTTTTATGCCCACCATAGCAGCATTTTAGCTAATTCTCCAGTAAAGGATTGCAAATTTCTGGGTTCGTTGGTATTCAATCTCCGTGCATCCTGATTATCTGAAAGTTGTCGCTATCATACACTCAGGACCAAGTTGATTGAATAGGGGCAGCTGTTGCACCCCAAAATTTGCCCTCCTTACTTTTTTACTAACTGGCTTATGTTTCATTTCATTTTTTTTTTGCATTATCATGTGTGCATATCATTAGCATGGGGTCAAGGTGCCTGAGGCAGTTCAGAAAAGTCTTATCTGGTATACTATATCATCAAGAGTTCACAAGTGGCAAGGGATTTCAAGTGGATCACTCTCTCCTAACCAGTGCATGAATTAGGGTTTTGAAACTCTTGGGTTATTGCATCAATAGGCAAGCTCCTTGGGTTTTTATCATCAGCAAATGGCATATCTTATCTTTGTTGGAGAGGATACACATCATATTCAGAGGAATTTGGATTTGGAGACTGTGCTATTTCCTCCTAGACTGAGGGTACCAAAACTAGGGTTTGCTATAAAGTCCGTTTATTTCTGATTTTTTGGGCAAGACTTGATTCCATGGTATTCCTTGGGTCCCTAAGTATCTATGAATGGAAGATTGTCCATCAGTTTGATTTAGGAGAAGTTCAATGGGCCAATGGATTGAAAATCAGTTAACTTGGTCAAAAAGTCAAATGTGGTCAACACAAGGTCAAACCTCAAGATTTTTGGTCAACATCAAGATTATGGGGTGAAATTCATCATTTGATCAAGGGTTGATCATGATTCATCAGGGAAACCTCAGAATCATCAAGAATCGGGAGTTACTAAACTAGGGTTTTTGTAGGAAAAGTCAACTGTACTTTGACCAGGCCTAACTTCCACATACTTCATCAAAAATTCCTCAACCAAAGTCCATCTTGAAGGAAATTTAATTCCCTACAACTTTGTGTCTCACGAGCCAAGTCCAGAAATGCTTCATTCGGGAGATATGAGCCAAGACATTATAGGTCATTTTGAAAGTCAACAAAAGTCAACCTTTTTCAAAAGCTCATAACTTGAACATGGAAGATCAAATTGACATGGGACCAAAAGGGTTGGTTAGAGGACATCTTGAGGTTTCTAAAAAGTATTAGTTTACATTAAGGAGCTAAATATTGAAGGAGTTATGCTTAGTCAAAGTTGGGCGATTTTGAGGAGGTGCACAAAGCAAACTATGCCTAAAATCCAAATTTTGACAAATGGGCCATAAGTTTCTTAAACCAAACTCAAACATAAAGCCATGCACGACCCAAAGAGCATATATTTGATTTTTCCTCATTTTATTTTATTTTTATTGGATTTAATTAGTTAAAATTCAATATTAAATGAAATAATTCAAAAATAATTAAACAATGGATTATCCAGGCCCAACTCATCATCAGAAGAATAACCCTAAGTATTTAAAACCTCTTCATGCATTGGTTAGGGTTAGAGGCACGTGCAATTGGAGGAGTTCTCAAGAAAACCCTAAAAGAGGATTTTTCACCAAAGCTCACGATCCACAAGGTTTTGGCCAAAAGCTCTTCCACAAATATTTTCCTGGGGATTTCTAGAGTGCAAATCAACCACTATTCATAGCCAAAGGCAAGGATTGGGGCTGCTCCATCACAGGTTGAGAGGTTTTTTCGTGTTCTTAAAATGCCTATTTTTTGCATGAATATTGACGTGTGATGAATGGTGGTCACGCTGGTATAATTATTTTTAATTATGGATGTGTGAATTGCTTGTAATGTGGGTTTAAAGTTTGGTGCCCAATTGGTTTTTCATTCATTTTTTATTATGCGCTAACAATTTGAATTTTTTAAGGCCATATTCATGATCCTTGCGTTTTTCTGGTCAAAATGATGTACTCATACGCGTTTTCTGGAAAAAGTCATGCAGCAGCTCACCGGAGAGGGTGGCCGGAGCCCTAGCTCCGGCGGCTGCCGGAAGTTCAGTCCGGCGAGGAGGTTCTGTGGAGAAGAAGAAGCACAGCCGTTGATCACCACGATCCAACAGCCGTGATCACGCCACGTGTTTTTAGTTTATGTTTTTAAATTTAACAATCGCATGTTTCTCATTACACGAATTCCACCGTGCACCTTCTAATCCTGGCCGTTGTTTTTTGTTTCATCCTGATCATGTGGGCGCTGTCATGACAGCACATTAATGAGAAGCGTGCGAGGCACATGGCCCGAGCACGGTGGACTTCTCATTTTTTTGCTGCTTTTTTTTTTCTTTTTTTCTGATACATTGGGCGGGCCCTCGCTACCGGCACCCCCCCTTGAGCCCATTTCTTGCTTCCCAGTACGAATAAGTTACTAACGCACCCCCCATACTATTTTCTATTTTTATTTTTACTTAATTTATCATATTTCATTTTTAATTATTAAAAATACCTAATTGCATTAAAAAATCATCATAAAATTAATACATCATTTTTATCATCTTATAAAATTTTCACCATTTTTATTTTTATTTTTATTTTATTATTTATCATTTAAATTAATTGTTTAATTCATTTGCTTTTTAATTACACATCTCATGCTTACTTGAGTTTCTTTTTTTTAATTCTCCTCGTCTACAAAATATTTTTGACCCGTTCCTTTTGCATTTATTCATTAACATACTAAAGTGCTTAAAAATATTTTCCTTGCATTTTTAAATATATTTCATGTTGCATTTAGGTCCTTCACTTTGGCACATTGGACCCTATCCCTTACTTGAGTTTTATATGATTAGTTGAATGGCTAACATTTTGGATTTTTGCAGGGACTTTTTATATGTTGTTTGCCTCTGGTTGAGGATCCCTAATGATTAATTTGGGAATTTTAGGAATCATTTTTCTAATTATCGGAGTTATTTTCACTTGAGATTTTCTTGCAGGCGCATCTTTGACCTTCTATGGTTATCTGTTTGAAAAGGCACTTGTGCCAATTGCTTTGGGGTTGTTCTTTGTTTATTTGATTCATGTTTGGATTATTCTCATTGTTATTTGTCATTTCTTGATTGTCATTCACCTCATTGCTCTTATTCATGTCTGTTTCTCACTAACCTCTTATGCAGGATCGAGGTAAGTTCCTTAAGGGTATGGACAAGTATCCATGGTTACCCTTACCTTTTTTTCTCTCCTCTCTTTATTATTTAGGGTTTAGGTTATCTTCAAACCTCACTAACCTAGGTCACCCATGCATGATAACATTAAGACCATTAGTTTCCCTTTAGAGTTACCCTTGTGTCTTCTCTCTTCTCATCTTAAATTTCTCTAAAACACTTAATAATAATAAGGTGTATTGCGCACGAGCCTTAAGTATGGGGAATGAGAAATGAGGGGCTTCCTCTCATCTTTCTAGAGTGCTTAGCGAGCGTCCTGTCTTGGGACGATGCGTTAAGTATTCGCCCCTGTGCCCTAGACTTTGGTGCAATGCAACTTAGGAACTAACTTAAGCCACTTCTGTCCTAAAAAACACAAACCAACTTCAAACTTTTTTGTCCTTCGGGACCTTCAACTTAAAGGCTATTTTCTAAAAAGGCACGTTACCTTCCGTCTGAGTCGCAAACAGGCATCAACCCTAACTGCCGGACGCGAACTTAACTTCGCTCATAAAAAACAAAAAAAGAACTTAGTCCGAACTACGTTGACTCTGAATTCCCCATTGCACAAAGGGGGTACGTAGGCCTAGGACGTCGACGTCTTACCGAGTTGGTCTTTGTCTTCCCCTCCCGTTTCAGCACAGCCATAGATGATAGGATAACTCACCCTTAGAATAGACAATAAGCGTGGATCCCATCGAGTACGATGGACGCGTGGGGTGCTAACACCTTCCCCTTGCGTAACCGACTCCCGAACCCAGGCTATGGTTGCGATGACCATTCCTTTCCCTCTTCCTCAGGTTTATGTGGTGCTCCCTTTCCCTCTCTTGGGATAAATTTACACGGCTGGCGACTCTGTTTTTCCGTGCCACTCTCGCGTTTGTACCTGGATGAAAATCCCGGGAGCGACACCATCATAGGAATTAGCTACTCGCACTCGAACCATCACCCTAGGTAACGAGGCAACCACAAGGATAAGAGCACAAAACCCAAGCCACAACATCAACATAATCAAACTACCGACATCGTGGCTACCTACATAAGAACCAACTGCGCTATGCCACGCTTTCGCTGCGCACTCTGATTACTCGCAACTATCTAATCTACCAAGTTCACATCAACTTCTGACCACCATAGCAGACATAAGAAAAGACTTCCGACTTAATTCTCTGGAATTCCGACCAACAGGTATTCTACACTTTGATTACTGACCACTTCGAACTTAGATCCGTAAATAATACCTCCGAATATCCAACAAACTACAACTGCAGCCAATTCCAAATCTTGAATATGCAAGATACTTTCAAGAATTCCCAATTATCGTCAACATAAGCTACAACTTCACTCCTTGTATTAACACAACATCAAAATTCATCTCAACGCATAACAACATTACCATAACATAAGGATACATGTGTCCAATTAATCTCAACAAGAAAACTCATCTCCCCAAATAGAGCTTAACACCCAATAGCCATAGATTTAGCCTCCATAACCTACACTTAACATGGCATATTAACCAAACCAATCAAACAAACTAATTTATCAAGTCCTACTTATACTAGCACAATTCTCCAAAATCCTTCATCCGAATTAGCACAACCACTCAACTTCATCTTTACAAATCATAATTCACACCTTGCTAACTCAGCATATAGCTTCACCTCTTTCAATACTTGCAACTCAACTCTCAAAGACTCTACGCGCTCTTCTTCTGATTTTATAAAACATCAGAATATCCACAACGAATACCAGTTCTAACTTATCCAAACAAGTATGGAAAATACCATTCATATTTCCATATATACACTTTAAGGCATACCAGCCACTACCCTTCTCAATCCGACATCCTTGGTCAAATCATAGTCTTACATTACCATTTACTTCCTCCTTGGTTTATCTCTACAATTCTTCAAGTCTCAAGTCAATCGAATTCTCGATCCACCACGAATCAAAACCCAAGTTATCCAGAACACAACTGTGAGTTTCCAAACTACTCATTGATCAATTCGCAACCTCATACTAACATCCTCAAGTCCGCCTCATTTCCCTATATAGGAATCCGCATCGACAACTCAAACAATTCATAAGCACTTGGCTCAACCCCAAACAATTCACTGTGCATACTATTCTAGTTGGCAAGACACGTCTACTCCATCCAACATGATTCCGTCGACTATCAACAAGAGATTAAGGGTGATCAGTTCCTCAATTTGTCAATAGACAGCCGACAACCTTAATGGTGGCATAAATCATCATTACCCAACTACAATAGCGTCCTTTACCTTGTGCTCAAGATTAACTAAGCATACTGCTCTACTATTTCTCTAAGGCTCACAAACGTTTTTCTTAATTTCCTTATTTCCAAGAACGCACAAAATCCAACACATATATCCTTATACACACTTGTTGCACAACCTAATTATCGAATACCCTTCTGATACATCAAGTACAATCCAAATCGGCCCACTTCAATCGAAACATTTATCCAAGTCCAAAACTTTTGATAACCTTAACCAATCCTTCGTCTTTCTTTTTAATCACACAACTTCGATGATCCATATAGTTTCACACTCGATTCTCATTCCAATCACAATCTCAATAATACCCTCTCATCATCTGGTTGGTGATATAACTTTCAAAAATTTCTGACTCATGCCGACACATCTCGCCAACAACACACAATCCACTTTACTATTTAACATTCCTCAAAGATTTCGATACTTTAATCATTCTCAACTATCATACGCCATACTTCCATGTGCTTCTCCGATATTCTTCTTCTTATTACTAAACATTTCATACTTGACTTCATCTTACTATTTCCAGCAAGAATTGTCCAACTTCAAACACAATTATCTTCTTCAATACAGACCTCCCAGACACAAAAATATATTCCAAATGAAGGGAATTTCGTGTAGATTCCAAAACTTCAAGAATCACTCAAATCTGAATTACGAGTAAAAAGTTATCGTCCTTGCAATGGGACTGGTCAAGAAATCCCGTATACAAACTTCCACCAAACAAAATCGGCATCAGACCCAACTATTCAAACGCGTCTTTCTCTCTCCTCAAAAACATACCGAAGACAAAATTTATATGCAAACTGTAGGGAATTTCGTAAATTTCCGAAAAGTCCAGAATCGCTTTCATCGGAGTTACGAGTAGAAAGTTATGCTTATATTATTGAAGGTTGCTCCATAAATACGAAAATAAAAACCGGAATTGGTGAACATGAGTTCTACCTCTTTCTCTTGCTTCCAGACTCTTTCAACTATCTTTGCTCTGCACCCAACTCTGGAAATCATCCGACTTCACTCCAGATATACTCCACTTGCATATCACTATTCGTCACATTGCCCTTTCTTCTCCGAGAAGCAAACATCAATCATACTGACTCGTCTTCCTTCAAAATGTCTCAACTGGACCGACGGATAAGTTCATGAGTCCATACTCTCGTCGATTCGCAACAACACAATTCCGACAACACTTGCACTCCTGTAAGCGATATCACTTCGAACCAACTTCACATACTACAAACATCTCTGAGAAGTAAACTTCTCCCCCACTTGTTTCAAACCAACTCCTGCATACCATTGATTAGGAAAACAAACAAGTACCGACAGTGTTCCACACACTTGTCGCGTACTAGGGATAAACAACATTAGACAACTTGGCCGGACAGACCGACCTGGTCTGATACCACTTACGTAACACCCCATTTCTACTCGGCAGAAATTCATAAATCAGAGTTTCAAAAATTCAACATTCAAATAGGGTGCCACATTTTCAACTTAAACACAACGACACTTATCGGATTTAATCATAGATACATAACACTCAAACATCAGGTGGAAAAATGACAAATTTATTTATTCTGTAAAATAAAACATCTTTATTACTACTCAACGAATTCATAATTGCAACTTTAAAATAGTTCAACTCATGTTTGATATCAAAACAACTTAAAATAATATATCCTCAACGGAAACAACTTGAAATTCAGCAACATGATGAAAATCCAACAACTAAACGAAAACATGTGTTAACCCCCCGAGTGCTACGTATCAGAGAGACATCACCGACTCAACTAATGAAGATAAACGACCTTCATCTCTGCTAACCTGCACGTTACCAACATAGGGGTAACATTCAAACAGAAGGGGTGAGATATCGAATTTTATAAACGAAGTATGATAAATAATACATAGATAGGAGATCATACAATTATCACCACTTCACATCAACAACACTCAACAATCAACCACAACTTTAAAAATGCAACTTTAATACGACTCGACTATGTTATGCATGTGGTATCATTTGGAGTAAAACTCCCAACTTAAAATTGTCAGTTTATCGAGGTATCAAGGCATAAGCCTTCAACTTTCAACTTGTGCCAATCCAGGCCACGTGGTGTGAGCATCGGCTCCGACATAATGATGCAAGTATGCTATATGGCATGTACGACTCAAAACCGTAAACAACACAACAACGTCAACAACATAATCAACTTATACAACATGAACAACTTAGTCAACTTTGGCTATTGAGCCTTCAACTTAAAAATTGTCCGTATATCAGAACGAAACAACACAATCATCTGTACCTGCAATTCAACTTTTCCGACATAATTTCAACAAAACAATTCAACAAAAATCACCTACTAAATTACCCAACTTACCCCGACGATTTTCGTTAAATTTCGGGCAACTAAATTTTCCGCCTACATCGGCTAAACCGACTAAAACTGTACTGTTTTAACTTCTGCGATTAATACAAACTTCCTATAAAATTCAGTTTTCTTTTCTGTTACTACTACCAATTAATTTACTCATTTTTTTATCTTTCTGATATAATCCTTCTGCTACACTTACAGCGCATCTGTTATAAAAATTAGTAACTCTTACTTCTGTCAAAACTACTACTGCTACTTATTTAGATTTCTGTCAAAAAAACCTGTTAAATAATTCATGAATTCTGTGTTCTACTAATTACTGTTGCTAGCATCATTGATTTAATGATGTATGTTTTTCTTTTGTTAATCCCTTAGTCTTAATATTTATGATCTAGTAATTCATAATGGAATAATAAGATTAGATATTTACTAAACTAACAAAACACAGATTGGCCCACGCCACTCATTACTTCATGTGCCCTGCGCCACCATTCCAAATGTGGCTTGCGCCACTTACCTTGATTCTTCAAGGTGGCCTGCGCCACCATCCATAATGTGGCCTGCAACAATTTCCTACTAACAATACACCTATTAATATCATTAGTAGATTATTTCTATCATGTTCTCTAATCATTTACTAACATCTTGATTTCATAATATATGCTTTATTAATATATAGGTTTAATTCACTAATTGTATGTTAATTATGTACTACTAAATCCAAAAACAATTTATTGCCAAAAGAACCAGGTGGCTAGTGCCACTTCTTACCTGTGGCTTGCGCCACATCCAGTTCCTAGGTTGGTGGTGGCTTGCGCCACCCTTAGCAGAGGTGGCTTGTGCCACATGCTTTCTCCCTTGTTTTGGGTGGCCCGCGCCACCCTTATGTGAGTGATGGGTGGCCTGCGCCACCCGTGCATTTGTGAACAGTGATATTCGTCCCCAACCAAATTTTCCAGAAACAACAATTTTCACTGCAATGTTTACAAAATCAATCCAACGATAAAATTTAGCAACATCGACTCATCAGTATTAACACAGAAACAACAACATCACAACAGCAGAATCACAATTCAACAACATCAATATCAATTTCCACACAGACAACAACAACTTATCAGAAAATTAATGGAAAACAGTCATATAATCCCCACCCCTTATATCATTCATCATAACCCGGTTATAATAGTCGAACCCACCCTTACCTTGGATTAAAGGCAGCTCTAGGTTCGATCGGATTATGGGGATTTGGCACCGGTATCGGTTTCTCTCGTTCTCAACTTCTCACGATCTGCTCTTCTTTCCTCTACTAATACAAACCTAACTTCCTCTTCTCATATTATTTGTTTTTATCATATAATATTATTATTCTACTAATATTACTAATGGGCCTAACAACATACACCCCCTATTACTAATTCCGACACGAATCCAAGCCCACGAAACCAACACACTCCAACAATGATAATATTACTACTAATATTATTCCATGACTTTCCGACTTAATATTCCGACTTAATTTGTCACAACACAAAATCGACCGAATAATCACAAACAAATAATTAAATATTCAATTAAATAAATAATTAAATATTTGGGCGTTACAACTCTCCCCCACTTAGAATATTTTCGTCCTCGAAAATTTACTTGATGCACCACACTCCAGATACGTTATCTCAGCTAACAAATCAACTTCCCTGCCCTAAAAGGCCACCCCACGTCTAACACCAAACAAGAATACATCACATCAACGACAACAACAAAACGAAGCAATGCTTACGCATCGCATCCAACGACTAACTTAAAACACAAAGAATACCCAAGTTAAGAACACACAAGTTCACTACGGGTCAGAACACAACACGATCGTTACCATCGTCGTAGGCAACACTTCCATAATCTTCCATCATAGGAATTAGCTACTCGCACTCGAACCATCACCCTAGGTAACCAGGCAACCACAAGGATAAGAGCACAAAACCCAAGCCATAACATCTACATAATCAAACTACCGACATCGTGGCTACCTACATAAGAACCAACTGCGCTATGCCACGCTTTCGCTGCGCACTCTGATTACTCGCAACTATCTAATCTACCAAGTTCACATCAACTTCCGACCACCAAAGCAGACATAAGAAAAGACTTCCGACTTAATTCTCCAGAATTCCGAACAACAGGTATTCTACACTTTGATTACTGACCACTTCGAACTTAGATCCGTAAATAATACCTCCGAATATCCAACACAACTACAACTGCAGCCAATTCCAAATCTTGAATACGCTAGATACTTTCAAGAATTCCCAATTATCGTCAACATAAGCTACAACTTCACTCCTTGTATTAACACAACATCAAAATTCATCTCAACGCATAACAACATTACCATAACATAAGGATACATGTGTCCAATTAATCTCAACAAGAAAACTCATCTCCCCAAATAGAGCTTAACACCCAATAGCCATAGATTTAGCCTCCATAACCTACACTTAACATGGCATATTAACCAAACCAATCAAACAAACTAATCCATCAAGTCCTACTCATACTAGCACAATTCTCCAAAATCCTTCATCCGAATTAGCACAACCACTCAACTTCATCTTTACAAATCATAATTCACACCTTGCTAACTCAGCATATAGCTTCACCTCTTTCAATACTTGCAACTCAACTCTCAAAGACTCTACGCACTCTTCTTCTGATTTTATAAAACATCAGAATATCCACAACGAATACCAGTTCTAACTTATCCAAACAAGTATGGAAAATACCATTCATATTTCCATATATACACTTTAAGGCATACCAGCCACTACCCTTCTCGATCCGACATCCTTGGTCAAATCATAGTCTTACATTACCATTTACTTCCTCCTTGGTTTATCTCTACAATTCTTCAAGTCTCAAGTCAATCGAATTGTCAATCCACCACGAATCAAAACCCAAGTTATCCAGAACACAACTGTGAGTTTCCAAACTACTCATTGATTAATTCGCAACCTCATACTAACATCCTCAAGTCTGCCTCATTTCCCTATATAGGAATCCGCATCGAATATCCTTCTGATACATCAAGTACAATCCAAATCGGCCCACTTCAATCGAAACATTTATCCAAGTCCAAAAATTTTGACAACCTTAACCAATCCTTCGTCTTTCTTTTTAATCTCACAACTTCGATGATCCGTATAGTTTCACACTCGATTCTCATTCCAATCACAATCTCAACAATACCCTCTCATCATCTGGTTGGTGATATAACTTCCAAAAATTTCCGACTCATGCCGACACATCTCGCCAACAACACACAATCCACTTTACTATTTAACATTCCTCAAAGATTTCTATACTTTAATCATTCTCAACTATCATACGCCACACTTCCATGTGCTTCTCCGATATTCTTCTTCTTATTACTAAACATTTCATACTTGACTTCATCTTACTATTTCCAGCAAGAATTATCCAATTTCAAACACGATTATCTTCTTCAATACAGACCTCCCAGACACAAAATTATATTCCAAATGAAGGGAATTTCATGTAGATTCCAGAACTTCAAGAATCGCTCAAATCTGAATTACGAGTAAAAAGTTATCGTCCTTGCAATAGGACTGGTCAAGAAATCGCGTATACAAATTTCCACCAAACAAAATCGGCATCAGACCCAACTATTCAAACGCATCTTTCTCTCTCCTCAAAAACATACCGAAGACAAAATTTATATGCAAACTGTAGGGAATTTCGTAAACTTTCCGAAAAGTCCAGAATCGCTTTCATCGGAGTTACGAGTAGAAAGTTATGCTTCTATTATTGAAGGCTGCTCCATAAATATGAAAATAAAAACCGAAATTGGTGAACATGAGTTCTACCTCTTTCTCTTGCTTCCAAACTCTTCCAACTATCCTTGCTCTGCACCCAACTCTGGAAATCATCCGACTTCACTCCAGATATACTCCACTTGTATATCACTATTTGTCACATTGCCCTTTCTTCTTCGAGAAGCAGACATCAATCATATTGACTCGTCTTCCTTCAAAATGTCTCAACTGGACCGACGGATAAGTTCATGAGTCCATACTCTCGTCGATTCGCAACAACACAATTCTGACAACACTTGTACTCCTGTAAGCGATATCACTTCGAACCAACTTCACATACTACAAACATCTCTGAGAAGTAAACTTCTCCCCCACTTGTTTCAAACCAACTCCTGCATACCATCGATTAGGAAAACAAACAAGTACCGACAGTGTTCCACACACTTGTCGCGTACTAGGGATAAACAACATTAGACAACTTGGCCGGACAGACCGACCTGCTCTGATACCACTTACGTAACACCCCATTTCTACCCGGCGGAAATTCATAAATCAGAGTTTCAAAAATTCAACATTCAAATAGGGTGCCACATTTTCAACTTAAACACAACGACACTTATCGTATTTAATCATAGATACATAACACTCAAACATCAGGTGGCAAAATGACAACTTTATTTATTCTGTAAAATAAAACATCTTTATTACTACTCAACGAATTCATAATTGCAACTTTAAAATAGTTCAACTCGTGTTTGACATCAAAACAACTTAAAATAATATATCCTCAACGGAAACAACTTGAAATTCAGCAACATGATGAAAATCCAACAACTAAACGAAAACATGCGTTAACCCCCCGAGTGCTATGTATCAGAGCGACATCACCGACTCAACTAATGAAGATAAATGACCTTCATCTCTGCAAACCTGCACGTTACCAACATAGGGGTAACATTCAAACAGAAGGGGTGAGATATCGAATTTTATAAACGAAGTATGATAAATAATACATAGATAAGAGATCATACAATTATCACCACTTCACATTGACGTTAGACTTTGGTGCTTACCAAACTGGCTTTGGAAGCTCAAAATTGCCAAATGATTACTCCACCTACTGGAATAACATGAACAAACTGTACGCATGCCAAAAATAGATTGGACTTTGGATTGTAAATGAACACTGCTGAGAATTACACCACCTGCTGGGTAATATCATGTGTTGACACCTTGCTAAAGGAGAGATTCTGTCGATCTCTTTAAACCTTGCTGGGGAAATTACCGCGACTCGGCTGGGGAGTATAGCAGACAAGATTCAATGTTGAACTCTGTGGGGGTACCATTACCGGAGATACGATCTTGCTGAGAATTAGGGCTGCTCTGTCAGGGGTATCCAAATCTTGGTTGGAAGGCAATCCGTTGCAACATGCTGAGAAAGAGTCCCTAGAGATTTTTTAGGGAAACCCAAAGCAATTCCTCGGTAATCTGCTGAGGAAGATGACTGTCGAGCTTAGGGTAAATGTCACAATGCCCCATGTTGGGCGAACTTTCCCTTTGACGACTCCGCTGGGGATAATGAGTTTACAACACACTCTGCTAGAGAAAACTGCTTTAAAGCGTCTCGTGTTGGGGTTGCCCTTCGAGAGGATTTTACAGAAGACCAAATCTCCTCAAACTCTACTGGGGATTATAGATCGGGAATATCTTTTGTTGGGGAGATAACATGCCCTATGCATGGGATGGTCAATAACTCCGCTGGGGATTGATCTTTGACAAATTTCACCTGCTGAAACCTGCGGGATATATGATACTACCACTTGCTGGTACATCCTGCCAAAAGTAAACTCCACAAGGGATGTTGGTACTAAAAGTTTCGTCTCTTAAGAGGATTTTATAGAAAACCAAGCGTTTTCAAACTCTTATACGAACACTCTGCCTTGAACTACCCTTCACATTGTCTGCAAGGTACTGGAGGATTGACACTTGTTATTGACCTGGAGTATTCACTGCATTAATAACCGTTATCAACATAGAAAAATTCCTTCTTCGACCACCGTTACCGTCACGAAACTCGGTGGGAACTCTTGAATGGAAGAATCAACTTAATAAGATACAACAGTATCAAGTTAAAGCAAATATCTGTCGATTGTGCTGAGAGGTAACTTTCGTGCTGCTTGGGTCAATCATACTCATTACCTGCAACAGAAAAAGAATATGCACATGCCCCAGGATATTGCGTGGTCTCTTGAGTCCACCATCCAAGGTTGTCCAACAAGCAAAGTAATTTCAATTGTCTTTGTGCATGTTTTTGCAAGGCCAAGATATTTTCAAAGTAATGTTTTATTATCAAAAATCGGACGTTTTTGCAAACAAAACAGTAAAATGAAAATAAAAGCTCGTGACTGAATATTCAATTTTATTGATGAAATGCCAAAATCGGCGACTTTACAATCAGAAGCGAACCCCTGAAAGAGGCGATTGCCATAAAATTGAGAAAAGAAATCTATCCTAATGATAATGCGGAAATTGGATTCCAACTGATTTCTGATTCTGTTATAGCCAGTATGTTTTCCAACTCTCCTGATTATCTTTGCCTTCAGAAGCCCGTGGTCGGACCAATTCCTCCTTTGGAATTTTACCAGTTCGCTGAAGAGTAGAGAACATACAGATCAATTCAGATTACAGTCATTCGCTTTAATCCCTCTCTTGCATGGATCGACTTTTCAGGTTTTCAATCCACCGGGATACCCTTTTTTGCCTAAGTTGCCCTTTCGGGTTTTCAACTTACCGGGTGTACAATTTTTTTAATTATATCCCTAATTTTTGCCCGAACCTTTATTCTGTTTTTGGTTCGCCGGGATGCCCCTTTTTGCCTGGATTCTTTTCTCCTTTTATCCAGCAGGTCTCTTTATACGAAGTATCTTTTAACTGCATCTGAATTAACAGGGGATGAAAAGTCTTCACCATCCATGGTCGTCAGCAATAAGGCTCCACCTGAGAAAACCTTTTTAACCACGAATGGACCTTCATAATTAGGAGTCCACTTGCCCCTGTGATCTGTACTCGGAGGAAGTATTCTCTTGATTACCACATCTCCAACCTTGTATACTTGAGGTCGAACCTTTTGATCGAAAACCCTCTTCATTCTGCGCTGGTATAGCTGGCCATGGCATACTGCTGCTAGTCGCTTCTCCTCAATAAGGCTCAGCTGGTCGAATCTGGCTCGTACCCATTCGACTTCATCTACTTTTACATCCATTAATACTTAGAGAGAAGGGATCTCAACTTCGACCGGCAGAACTGCCTCCATACCGTATACAAGTGAGTAGGGCGTTGCCCCAGTGGAAGTGCGGACTGATGTTCGATACCCATGCAAAGCCAGTGGTAACATCTCATGCCAATCTTTGTACGTGACAACCATCTTCTGCACAATCTTCTTGATATTTTTGTTGGCCGCTTCGACCGCGCCATTCATCTTCGGGCGGTACGGAGAAGAATTGTGGTGCTCGATTTTGAAGTCCCGGCATAGCTCAGCCATCATCTTGTTGTTCAAATTTGAACCATTATCGGTAATGATTCTTTCGGGAACTCCATATCGACAAATGATATCTCGTTTCAAGAAACGAGCCACCACTTGCTTAGTGACATTGGCATAAGATGCTGCTTCAACCCATTTAGTGAAGTAATCAATGGCGACCAAGATGAAACGATGGCCGTTTGAAGCAGTAGGCTCAATTTTCCTGATCATGACAATGCCCCACATTGCAAATGGCCACGGAGAGGACATGATACTTAACGGATTGGGAGGAACGAGCACCTTGTCTGCATAGATCTGGCATTTGTGACACTTGCGAGCATACTTGCAGCAATCTGACTCCATGGTCAGCCAATAATACCCTAATCTCAACAATTTCTTAGCCATCGCATGTCCTCCGGCATGGGTACCGAAAGAGCCTTCGTGCACTTCAATCTGTCGCTCCCGGGATTTTCATCCAGGTACAAACGCGAGAGTGGCGCGGAAAAACAGAGTCGCCAGCCGTGTAAATTTATCCCAAGAGAGGGAAAGGGAACACCGCATAAACCTTAGGAAGAGGGAAAGGAATGGTCATCGCAACCATAACTTGGGTTCGGGAGTCGGTTACGCGAGGGGAAGGTGCTAGCACCCCACGCGTCCATCGTACTCGATGGGATCCACGCTTGTTGTCTATTCTAAGGGTGAGTTATACTATCATCTAGGGCTGTACTAAGACGGGGAAGGAAAGACAAAGACCGACTCGGTAGGACGTCGACGTCCTAGGCCTACGTACCCCCTTTGTGCAATGGGGAATTCAGAGTCAACGTAGTTCGGACCAAGTTCTTTTTGTGTTTTTTATGAGCGACGTTAAGTTCGCGTCCGGCAGTTAGGGTCGATGCCTATTTGCGACTCGGACGGAAAGTAACGTGCCCTTTTTGAAAATAGCCTTTAAGTGGAAATCCCGAAGGACAAAAAGGTTTGAAGTTGGTTGGTGTTTTTTAGGACAGAAATGGCTTAATTTAGTTCCTAAGTTGCATTGCACCAAAGTCTAGGGCACAGGGGCGAATACTTAACGCATCGTCCCAAGACAGGACGCTCGCTAAGCACTCTATAAAGATGAGAGGAAGCCCCTCATTTCTCATTCCCCATACTTAAGGCTTGTGCGCAATACACCTTATTATTATTAAGTGTTTTAAAGAAATTTGAGATGAGAAGAGAGAAGACACAAGGGTAACTCTAAAGGGGACTATGAATCCTAAAGTTATCATGCATGGATGACCTACGGTTAGTGAGGTTCAACCTAAACCTTAAAGAAAGAAGATGAGGGACGGAAAATGTAAGGGTGACCATGGATAACTATCCATACCCTTGAAGAACTTACCTTGATCCTGCATAAAAGGTTAGTGAGAAACAGACATAAATAAGAGAAATGAGGTGAATAGAAATCACACAATGACGAACAATGATAATAATGATCCAAACATGAATCAAAGAAACAAAGAACAGCCCCAAAGTAAACGGCACAAGTGCCTTTCAAACAAGGTAATCACATAAGGTCAAAGATGCGCCTGCAAGAAAATCTCAAGTGAAAATAACTCCAATAATTAGAAAAATGATTCCTAAAATTCCCAAATTAATCATTAGGGATCCTCAACCAGAGGCAAACAACATATAAAAAGTCCCTGTAAAAATCCAAAATATTAGCCATTCAAATAAACACACAAAGCTCAAGTAATGGATAGGGTTCAATGTGCCAAAGAGAAGGGCCTAAATGCAACATGAAAAATATTTAAAAATGAAAGAAAAATATTTTTAAGCACTTTAGAATATTAATGAATGAATGCAAAAAGAACGAGTGAAAAATGTTTTATAGATGAGGAGAATGAAAATAAAGAAATTTATGCATGCATGAGATGTGTAATTAAAAAGAAGTTGAATTAAACAATTAATTTAAAGGACAAAAAATAAAATAAAAATAAAAAATAAAATTTGTAAAAATTTTATAAGATAATAAAAATGAAGCATGAAATTTTTTAGGGTTTTTTAGATGCAATTTACTATTTTAAAAATTAAAATATGAAAATGTAATTGAAATAAAATAAAAATATGAATTAAAAGTGGGTTGGGGTGTACTCAGCAAAAGAACCATGTTGAAAACGCTAATGGGCTGAAGGCAGGGGGTGCGTATAGTGGTCCGTGCACCTATGATCCATCAGAAAATAAAAAAAAAAACAAAAAAAACCAGGGGGGGTGTTATCAGTAACCTGTTCCATGTTGAAAACGAGATTGGGCTGGTGATGGGGGTGCGTAAAGCAGTCCGCCCATCACTAATAAAAAACAAACAAAAAAAAGGTAAGGGTGGTCTTACCATGCACAAGCCACATGCTTTGCATGTGTTTCATTAATGCGGTGTCATGATGACAGCCGCGCGATTAAATAAAAACAACAATAAAGGGCCATGATCTGATATGCACACGGTATTAACATGGAACGGCAAGCATGGAATTAATGAATTAAAACAGAAATTAAAAGGACACGTGGACCCATAGGAAGCGTTAGATCAAGGAGATCAATGGCTGAGCTTCATCTTCCTCCCTTGAACCCTTGGCCGGCCGGCCACCACACCTCGCCGGAGCTCCACCGTCGGCAACCACCCAACCTGCCCAGAAAATGCGTATGGGTACACTATCCGACCCAGAATTTCGCGAGGAATCCAAATATGGCCTTAAAAATCACAAATTATTAGTGTATAATAAAAAACGAATGGAATTATGTTAGGGCATCAAACTTTAGATCATCATAGCAAGCCATACAGACACCCGTAATTAAAAATAATTATATCAGAACGATCAGTGATGAAAACACAACAATATTCACGTAAAAAATCGGAGTTTTAGGATCCTTCAAAATCCTTCAAACCGGAGATGGCATACCTTCAAACTTTGCTTTTGGCTGCGAACGGTGATTGATTTGCACTCTAGAAATCCCTAGGAAAATATTTGTGGAAGAACTTTTGGCCAAAACCTTGTGGATCTTGAGTTTTGATGAAGAAAAGCTTTAGGGTTCAAGCTTGGATTCCTCTCCAAAAACACCTCTCTAACCCTAACCAATGCATGAATAGGTTTTAAATACTTAGGGTTATTCTTCTGATGATGAGTTGGGCCTGAATAATCCATTGCTTAATTATTTTTGAATTATTTCATTTAATATTGAATTTTAACTAATTAAATCCAATAAAAATAAAATAAAACGAGGAAAAATCAAATATATGCTCTTTGGGTCGTGCATGGCTTTATGTTTGAGTTTGGTTTAAGAAACTTATGGCCCAATTGTCAAAATTTGGATTTTAGGCATAGTTTACTTTGTGCACCTCCTCAAAATTGCCCAACTTTGACTAAGCGTAACTCCTTCAATTTTTAGCTCCTTAATGCAAACTAATACTTTTTAGAAACCTCAAGATGTCCTCTAACCAACCCTTTTGGTCCCATGTCAATTTGATCTCCCGTGTTCAAGTTATGAGCTTTTGAAAAAGGTTGACTTTTGTTGACTTTCAAAATGTCCTATAATGTCTTGGCTCATATCTCCCAAATGAAGCATTTCTGGACTTGGCTTGTGAGACACAAAGTTGTAGGGAATTAAATTTACTTCAAGATGGGCTTTGGTTGAGGAATTTTTGATGAAGTATGTGGAAGTTAGGTCTGGTCAAAGTACAGTTGACTTTTCCTACAAAAACCCTAATTCAGTAATTCCTGATTCTTGATGATTCTGAGGTTTCCACGAGGAACCATGATTAACCCTTGATCAAATGATGAATTTCAACCCAAAATCTTGACGTTGACCAAAAATCTTGAGGTTTGACTTTGTGTTGACCACAATTGACTTTTTGAACAAGTTAACTAATTTTCAATCCATTGGCCAATTGAACTTCTCCTGAATCAAACTGATGGACAACCTTTCACTCCTAGGTACTCAGGGACCCAAGGAATACCATGGAATCAAGTCTTGCAGAAATAAACTGACTTTATAGCAAACCCTAGTTTTGGTACCCTCCGTCTAGGAGGAAATAGCACAGTCTCCAAATCAAAATTCCTCTGAATATGATGTGTATCCTCTCCAACAAAGATAAGATATGCCATTTGGTGATGATAAAAACCCAAGGAGCCTGCCCATTGAAGCAATAAACCCAAGAATTTCAAACCCTAATTGATGCACTGGTTAGGAGGGAGTAATCCACTTGAAATCCCTTGCCACCTGTGAACCCCTGATGATGTAGTAGACCAGGTAAGACCTTCTTGAACTGTTTCAAGCACCTTGACCCCATGCTAATGATATGCATACATGATAATGTAAAAAAAATGAAATGAAACATAAGCCAGTTAGTAAAAGGTAAGGAAGGCAAATTTTGGGGTGCAACAGCTGCCCCTATTCAATCAACTTGGTCCTGAGTGTATGATAGCAACAGCTCTCAGACATTCCAGGATACACGGGGATTGAATACTGAAAGAACTCCAGAAATTTGCGACCAACAGAAGAGGGATGACTCACTGGGGAACGAACAAAAATGTTGCACTTGTCACGATACGTACGAGTGTTGAAAACTAAGGTATTGGAAAGTCACGAAATAAACACAAACGAATGTTAACTATGCCAGGGATAAACACTGACGGGTGTCAAGGAATTCAGAAAATCAATTACGGACGGGTACTGAAGAGATACACGGGCGGGTGTAAAAGGATTCAATACGGACGGGTATCTAAAAGGTACACAGACGGGTGTGAAAAGGTTCAATACGGACGGGTATCGGAAAGGTACACTGACGGGTGTGAAAAGGTTCAATACGGACGGGTATCAAAAAGGTACACGGACGGGTGTAAAGGTATCAATACGGACGGGTATCTAAAAGGTACACGGACGAGTGTAAAGGTTTCAATACGGACGAGTATCTAAAAGGTACACTGACGGGTGTAGAAAGCTCAATACGGACGGGTATCAAAAAGGTACACGGACGGGTGTAAAGGTTTCAACACGGACGGGTATCTAAAAGGTACACGGACGGGTGTAAAGGTTTCAATACGGACGGGTATCAAAAAGGTACACGGACGGGTGTAAAGGTTTCAATACGGACGGGTATCTAAAAGGTACACGGACGGGTGTAGAAAGCTCAATACGGACGGGTATCAAAAAGGTACACGGACGGGTGTAAAGGTTTCAACACGGACGGGTATCTAAAAGGTACACGGACGGGTGTAAAGGTTTCAATACGGACGGGTATCAAAAAGGTACACGGACGGGTGTAAAGGTTTCAATACGGACGGGTATCTAAAAGGTACACGGACGGGTGTAGAAAGCTCAATACGGACGGGTATCAAAAAGGTACACGGACGGGTGTAAAGGTTTCAATACGGACGGGTATCAAAAAGGTACACGGACGAGTGTAAAGGATTCAATACGGACGGGTATCTAAAAGGTACACGGACGGGTGTAAAGGTTTCAATACGGACGGGTATCTAAAAGGTACACGGACGGGTGTAGAAAGCTCAATACGGACGGGTATAAAAAAGGTACACGGACGGGTGTAAAGGTTTCAATACGGACAGGTATCAAAAAGGTACACGGACGGGTGTAAAGGATTCAATACGGACGGGTATCTAAAAGGTACACGGACGGGTGTAAAGGTATCAATACGGACGGGTATCAAAAAGGTACACGGACGGGTGTAAAGGGTTTCAATACGGACGGGTATCGGAAAAGTACACGGACGGGTGTAAAGGTATCAATACGGACGGGTATCAAAAAGGTACACGGACCGGTGTAGAAAGCTCAATACGGGCGGGTATCAAAAGGGTACACGGACGGGTGTAGAAAGGTGTAAGGCAACTTTTACCGGGGATTAATTTCGCTGGGGAATGGATAAGTCTAAATAAAAGACTCTGCCGGGGAACACAAATATGGGGAACGCGCCCCTCCAAAACCTCCTGAGTTATGCCATCTCCGCTGAGAAAGAGAAACTGGAAAAGAGGGCGTCAAACCTGGCTTATGCTTCAAATGCAAATGTTTGAATTTTGCCGTAATGCTCCACACGAAGTGGAAATGCTACGCGTTTGAGGATGCAATGCAAGTGCTTATGATATGTAAAAGGGGTCCCTCCAGCAAAATAAATGCCGGAGAGAAAAGAATGATTCAGATCGGGCTGACAAAAATAAATTGTCCTCTGAATCCCAGAACTCCGTTGAGAAGGATCACCGTGACCGACTTTCTGGATCAATAACTTCTGCTGGGGATGAAATCTCAGATGAACATTCGCTTTACTGGGGATTATACATAACTTTTTGAAAAAGGAGACCACGGCCTGGATCAAGAAAGTGTCAAATATCACTTGGATTTAAAACCTGCGGGGGATACTGCTGGACTTAGCCTGCTGATGGGGGAGAAGGAGCACCTTGACTTTGTGGGGAAATAACGTCTTGACCTGGGGAAAATACCTCCTAAGTCTCCTGCTAGGGAAGGTCTGCTCTGCTGTGGAAATTGCAACCTCAATGCTGGGGAGAGTAAGCTGCTGGGGAAGTACGATCCTGTTGCCCTTCAATCCTGACTTGTTTCTAAGGTCATAGACGGCCCTTTGAACTTTCCACTTGCCCCAGACCACCAGGTCTAATGGAAGAAATTACCTCAGGAGGATTTTACAGAAGATCGGGCGTTCGCACTGCCCCAGGGTCTTCAAACTCTTGGAGAGATTTATCATATCTCGACATAACTGCCCCAGTCTTCATAATCCATGAAGTACACTACTTCGAAAGGGATTTGCAATGACCTGAAATGCTCTGCCTTGAAGAGGTGCTTTCAATTAACCATTTTCAGGAGTGGATAATCTCCCACGCTCTGGAGGTGGCCTGCCCCAAGAT
Organism: Lathyrus tuberosus; assembly: GCA_022829125.1. NCBI lineage: Eukaryota > Viridiplantae > Streptophyta > Magnoliopsida > Fabales > Fabaceae > Lathyrus > Lathyrus tuberosus. The sequence continues at coordinate 4,047,821 of JALAZF010000233.1, forward strand.
GAGCTTTGAAGTGACTTTGCCCCTGATCTTAGAATGAATGCCCCAGAATAACTGAATTTCAGAGGGACTTCTCGACGTGACTGCCCCAGATTGGCTCCATCTTAACACGACTTACTGGGAGGGCCCACTCTACACTGAGTCTCTTGGCAGCATGCCCCTTGATATGATTGTCCTTCGGAATTTTCAACCCAACTTGGCAGGATCAAGCTTCTTGACTGACTTTCACTGTGTAAGCTACATTGATGCTTAGGCACATGTATGCAAACAGAACAAGTTATCTATGAGAATTCTAATGCAACACTCATGTTAACCTTGAAGTTTTTATTGAAAATGTGTCGCCCAACCTTGTGAACGAATCACTAACTGGGACGCGACCTTGATTTTTGAATGGCAAAACAATGCGCACATGCAATACTAACAAATCTTATTAACACAACTTATAGGAGTCAGGAACGTTGTCCTGTTGAAGTACGCCTTCGGAATAAACCCTGTTTCAATTAGGACTTTAGAGGGTTGTAACGTGGTCTGGTTTACAGTTTCAGAAAAAGGATTTATGGCTCAAAGTTTATCGGTGCCCACCCACTCTTCGTGATGTTCTCCAGTCCTATGTTCAGTTAATCTGACCCAAACGCTCATTTCTCGAAAGATTTATGATCTTCAAGGAACCTATGCCACTAATGGTTTGACCCCTAAGGAGGTTTTGGAGTGACAGTCATCCCTTTTATCTTTTGTCTGTAATCACACGAATTCGTTCTTATCGGGGATTTTCTTTTCGCCTTTCGCTTTTTCTTTCTTTTTTTTTTATCCCTAATTTTTTCCTGGACTGACTCTTTTGAGTTTTTTCGATTTTGAAGTCCAGCGGGACGCCCTAACTTTTGCCTAAGTCGCTTGTTCTCAAGCTTCGACTTAGAGGGCTTTCTCTTTTTATTCCCCTTTTGAACAAAGCGTGTGACACTGGTTATCTTACTTGCTTGAAAGGGTTGTGACTGCCTCACTCCTTAGTTGTTGACGGATAACCATCGAGGTTTCATATCTCTTGCACACTCTCCTTGGAATTTTGAGCGCTCGGTCAAACTAACTGACGCCTACCCTGCCCCTGGGTTAAGTATGAGGGTTTTTTCGTACGAAAGAAACTCCTACTTCAAGGCTCAAAGGGGTTAACGAGGGTCTGTCTCCTTATCTCTCCAGTGTTTAGGGGTTTGAAACAATGCATGTACATCCTCAACGGGGTTCTATCCAAAAGCGTACCATTAGAAACCTGCGTTCTTATTTCGTCATCCTCCCTCAAGAGTTCTTAACAAGAAAAATTGATATTGTAGTGCATATAAACATTTAAGAGTGAATACGAATGGATTTCTTCAAGGAAAACATACTCATTGCATTAATATCATCATTAAAAAACAAACGAGTCTTACATGCATACGATGCTTTAACAAGAAATAAGAAACTACAAATGAAAACGCAGTAAAGAAGCTGAAGATTGCCATTGCTGAGGAAGCTTAATTCTGCCTGGACGTACTTGCAGACTGAGTGTTCATTTGAGAAAGGAGGCTTCCATTGATGTACATATCATCTTCAGTGAATACAATGATCTCTGAGTCCACCAGGTCTTGCACCTTATGCCTGAATACATTACACTCATCAATCGTGTGCCCGAACGTTCCCGAGTGGAACTCACACCTAGCAGTCATGTCATAATCGGGAGGAATAGGGTACGGTACTGGCGCAGTACCCCTTGTTTGAATCAGAGACTTCTTGAGCAGGCGCGTAAACAGCTGACTATAAGGGATAGGAACAGGATCAATTATCCTTTTGGGCCTTCTTGGTCTCGATTGCCCCTGTTGCTGATAATTCTGCTGTCGGTGCTGATTTGGGTGCCCAGTCTGGCCCTGCACTTTCCTTTCTGCACTCGGCTGAGGTACAAACAAGGGTTGTGGAAGAGATCCCTGACGCGAGGTGGATCCTTTGGCAAAAGAGGGAGTCATTAGTCTCTTTGCAACACTGGGAGTAACATCACTTTGTTTACCAGTGCCAACTGATGTAAACTTGATTGCCCCTGAGTCAATGAGCTCTTGGACTTTATACTTGAGCATCTTACAATCTTCAACGTTATGACCAGGTGCCCCTGAATGGAATTCACACCTATCTTGGATGTTGGAACCCATACGAAACTTGGTGTGTGGAGGTCCCGCAGCAATCATTTCAATCAGCTGAAACTTGAGCAAGTGCTGAAGCAACTGAGCGTATGGCATCGGGATCTGATCAAACTTCTCTTCAAGCTTTTCTGGATTAAGACCCTCAAGAAATAGTTGTTGATGAAAAAGCTCTGACGGTGGGGAGGATCCACGAGGCAGCTCATGGTCTAGAGGAGACCCCAAAGAGATAGGAAGAGTAAGGACTTCTGTTGTGGAAGCGGGCACATGTCTGTCTTCCCTATTTAAAATTTCCATGATTAAACCCATCTGAGTCTTCATCTGATTGATCTCTTCCCTTAGCATTCTCTGCTCCTGGAGCATGTCTTCCCCAAATTGCCCCATTTGGCTTCGCATTTCCCTCAACTCAGCTTGAACTCGTTCCATGATCAATTCTCGAACGGCCTGAGATATCGGAACAAGATAAGAATACCGGAGATAAACACCTGTTATGCAAAATGATTATGCAAAATGATTATGAATATGCAAATGCAAATGGGCGTGTTTGAAAATTCACAGGGCGATCCATCCCTTGATTCCAGTTTAATAACAAGATAGAACGGAACTTCTGCTCATATATTAAGAAAGCCAAAGGAAAGCCAAATGTTAACAACCATAAATCTGAGATAACAAGTCTGAATACAAAAACCATAGGTCCCAACCAACAAGCCTGGTGGTGATCCACATACAATAAAAGAAGGAAGAAAACTAAGGCATGTCATCAAGGTTTACAAGAGTCAATCCTCCCCATCCACTATGCTTTCTGCACCAGTTTTGAACTTCCTCGAACAGCTTTCTGGTGTCGGGATGCTTCGGCCTCTGAATCAGTCCTTGGATGAGAAGGTCTCTCCTGTGTATGATCCCATCCAAGTATCGGCAATGTAACTCCCAAGCGTCTTCTTTAGTAGCACCATCTATGCTAGGACCCTCATGTCTAGGTTTCTTCACTTCAGCTTGGACTTTCAATTCCTCTATGGAGGCTATAGCTTTGTTGAGTTGATCTTGGACATCTTGTCTCTTGAATATCCCTGATAGAATCTCGACGTCTTTCTTCTTGAGCGTAGACTTCAACTGATCAATCTTAGCTAGGTAAGCGTCTTCCTTTCTTTTATTCTCAGCCATGGCAGTTTCTTGGTGATCATTGAACCTATGAATCTTTAACAAAGCCTTGCCTAATTCCTCCTCCTTGGACCTGAGAACGCTACTGATACCATCCAAAGCTTGTTTCATTCTTTCCCTGGATGCAACCATGTCAGCAAGCTCTTTTTCTGCTTTAGCAAGGAGCTCTGTCTTTAACTTGGCGGTATGAACAGCTTCACCCCGCTCATGCTTCCACTGATAAATCTCTCTCTTTAGCTCACTATTCTCTTCCCGCAACCTTTCTTTTTCAGCCCATAATGTGTTATACTTCTCCAACTCAATGGTGGTAGGAGGCTCGATCACCAAAGGATACAGAGGTGGTTCCACCGGGAATGGGAGAAGCTCCTCTTCTGCTCTCTTCTTAATCCACTCTTTATATGGATGGAAAGCCCGATTGTTACTTTTCCCGAATGGAATCTTACCCTTCTTAGTCACCTGTTTCCAAGCATTCACAACTTTCCTTATCAACCCTTGATCCTCAATACCATTGAAGAATAAGGATTCTTGGACATCTCGCTCTTCGGGTGGATTCTTCAAAGGATATCCAAACTGTCTGATAGCTAGGGAGGGATTATAGTTAATTCCACCTTTCCTCCCTATCAAGGGAACATTAGGAAATTCTCCGCATTTGCAAATAATCTCCATTCCTAGTAAGTCACGATTAATCCAAACGATGTTATCGGCAGTCAAGCCCATAACCCTCTTAGACCACTTCAGAGAATCTTTCGTATCGACGAAAGCGCCAGATTCAGGGAGACGACTCAAAAACCAAGTAGCTAAGAGCGGCGCACAGCAACTCACAGTTTTCCCATGCCTATTCTCATTCTTATAGTGAACTGAATGGTACACATCCCCTAGCAAGGTAGGTATAGGATTCTTCGACATAAAGATCCTGACGGCGTGCATATCCACCAGATCAGGAATATTCGGAAACAGAACAATCCCATAGATACACACAGCTAGAATAGCTTGGAAAGCAGTCCATTCTTCTCTTTGACATGTATACAAGTTTGATCAAATAGGAACTTCAATAGGAAACCCTTAACTCCTTGTTTTTCCGCAATGTTGCTGTTCAGAACAGGCTCACTAATATGAAGAGCGACAGCCATATCTTTTATACCGGGGTATTCTTCAGAAAAGAAAACTATATCATGACTAATAGGAATTCCCAAAATAAATGAGAATTCCTCCAACGTCGGAGCCAAGATGTAGTCCGGGAAAGTGAAGCAACGCAGAGGCGGGTCGTAAAACTGAAGAAGTGTGTGAATGGCATCCTTCTCATACTGGGAGATATTATAGACAAATTTCAGAAGTCTTCCATACCTTCCACTGAACTCTGTACGAACTCCGGAACCAACCATATTAATCAATTTGTGAATCAATGTCAAAGTCGGCTCTGGGAATGAATAGGCAACAATCTTCTTTCTTTGAACATCCATACTGAAGTAACCTCAGAAAACCGGAATCAAGAGTAAGATGCAAGCCCTGAAAAATGTCAAACACGTCAGAATGCAAGAAAAATGATATGCTCATGCAAACATGGGGTCAAGGCACACTGTTGGATGTGCTGTGCTGTTAGCTGAACGAGAAACCAGATAACCAGAGCTCTGAACCACTGAGGAACCCACATAATCAGACATTGACGAGAAATCCAGAATAGGGGTAGGTTGAAGGTCTCGGTTACCTGCAAACCTACAAACGCCCATCCCCTCTCACATGTAGGTACTAGGATGTTCAGTATCCCGGGCTCTCAGGTCGAGAAATGATGATACGTTCACCATTTCTGGTTTGGCATCATCATCAATCGAGGAGGCCTCAACTGATTCTCCAAAGCGGAAGGTCCTCAGCTTTGGCACTGAGGTCGAGAAACAATAGTACGGTGGAGAAATGACTTTTTACTTTTGTTTTTCGCAAAACATGTTGCGGTTAGCAAGAGTCGCCACTGACTTTTCTTTTATCCAATTTATTTAGGAAAGGTGAAAAGAACAGGAAAGACCGTTTTGAAAAGATTTTTGAGTTCGGGGGGTAAGTTATGAAAAGGGAAGGTGTTAGCACCCCTTTTCATCCGTAGTTATCTACGGGCTCTTAATTGCTAGCTCACTTTAACTTGCTTTTTTTTTGAAATGTGGTGTGTGTTTAGAAAATATTTCGTAAAAGTTGACTTTGTAATAATTCGTGTAAGAACGTATACAAAGTGTCTGTTTTTGAAAATATTTTTGAAAGTGTGAGGTGTGAAAAGTATTTGTTTTTTTTTAGTTGTGAGCGAGCATTTAAAAGTTACCTACCCTTAATTTATGAGGTCTTTCTTGTACTTATCATTTTCCTTGAGAGATAGTACTATCCATACCATTAGTGGGTAGGTAGTCCTATCTATTGGATGTGGAGGGACAGCGAAGGGTCATCAAATGGTCATAGAAGGCAACATGTAAGGATACCTTAGCAATTCGTAGGGACTACCATCATTTTTCCGTAGGGTCATCGAGGGACAAGATCATTTTTTGTAGGCAACTTGAAGGGTCATCGAGGGACTATGATCTTTATATCGAAGGGACTGTGATGATATTATTCGTAAGCGTCTTTTGCTAAAGTATCCCTACGTTCGAGGGGCATTCATCCCTCGGGGTACAGTACTAAAGTCAATCGAGGAGTGCCTCCGCTGATTCTCTTCAAAACGTAGGGGCCGTCCTATGCGAGTTCCAAAGCGGGCCCTCGGGTGCGAATGGGTTTGCCACAGAATGTGGTCTGCCACTGTCACCACTAAAGAGGGATGTTTCCACTAAGGTCCTCAATGATCGGTCACCAGAGTCGACAGCTCTCTAGATCAACACCCCAACATGTGTAAGACACACACGTTAGAATGCGTCCCAAGATAGCCTCGTCTGGTTGTGAATTTCGTGAACACACAAACGTACCAAGCGGGCATGTAGGTCCCACTACTTTCCACTCTAGTCCTAGGGTATTCTCAAGCCTTGGTATTGGGCTTAGCTCTCAAACCCACCCGACCTGCAAAACAAAGACAGCCAGCACAGCACAGCAGTATGACAGTAATAGAAAATGAAATGCAGAAAATGCGGTAAAAAAGATAAAAATACAACACTTAAAGCAAATCAAAACCAAACACCCAAAAAGAACAAAGACAAGCAAGCGTTAGGACTGACTCGCTTAGGGAAGGACCAGCATAGGTCAACCAGGGTCCCCAGCAGAGTCGCCAGCTGTCGCTCCCGGGATTTTCATCCAGGTACAAATGCGAGAGTAGCGCGGAAAAACAGAGTCACCAGCCGTGTAAATTTATCCCAAGAGAGGGAAAGGGAACACCGCATAAACCTTAGGAAGAGGGAAAGGAATGGTCATCGCAACCATAACCTGGGTTCGGGAGTCGGTTACGCGAGGGGAAGGTGCTAGCACCCCACGCGTCTATCGTACTCGATGGGATCCACGCTTGTTGTCTATTCTAAGGGTGAGTTATACTATCATCTAGGGCTGTACTAAGATGGGGAAGGAAAGACAAAGACCGACTCGGTAGGACGTCGACGTCCTAGGCCTACGTACCCCCTTTGTGCAATGGGGAATTCAGAGTCAACGTAGTTCGGACCAAGTTCTTTTTGTGTTTTTTATGAGCGACGTTAAGTTCGCGTCCGGCAGTTAGGGTCGATGCCTGTTTGCGACTCAGACGGAAAGTAACGTGCCCTTTTTGAAAATAGCCTTTAAGTGGAAATCCCGAAGGACAAAAAGGTTTGAAGTTGGTTGGTGTTTTTTAGGACAGAAATGGCTTAATTTAGTTCCTAAGTTGCATTGCACCAAAGTCTAGGGCACAGGGGCGAATACTTAACGCATCGTCCCAAGACAGGACGCTCGCTAAGCACTCTAGAAAGATGAGAGGAAGCCCCTCATTTCTCATTCCCCATACTTAAGGCTCGTGCGCAATACACCTTATTATTATTAAGTGTTTTAAAGAAATTTGAGATGAGAAGAGAGAAGACACAAGGGTAACTCTAAAGGGGACTATGAATCCTAAAGTTATCATGCATGGATGACCTACGGTTAGTGAGGTTCAACCTAAACCTTAAAGAAAGAAGATGAGGGACGGAAAATGTAAGGGTGACCATGGATAACTATCCATACCCTTGAAGAACTTACCTTGATCCTGCATAAAAGGTTAGTGAGAAACAGACATAAATAAGAGAAATGAGGTGAATAGAAATCACACAATGACGAACAATGATAATAATGATCCAAACATGAATCAAAGAAACAAAGAACAACCCCAAAGTAAACGGCACAAGTGCCTTTCAAACAAGGTAATCACATAAGGTCAAAGACGCGCTTGCAAGAAAATCTCAAGTGAAAATAACTCCAATAATTAGAAAAATGATTCCTAAAATTCCCAAATTAATCATTAGGGATCCTCAACCAGAGGCAAACAACATATAAAAAGTCCCTGCAAAAATCCAAAATATTAGCCATTCAAATAAACACACAAAGCTCAAGTAATGGATAGGGTTCAATGTGCCAAAGAGAAGGGCCTAAATGCAACATGAAAAATATTTAAAAATGAAAGAAAAATATTTTTAAGCACTTTAGAATATTAATGAATGAATGCAAAAAGAACGAGTGAAAAATGTTTTATAGATGAGGAGAATGAAAATAAAGAAATTTATGCATGCATGAGATGTGTAATTAAAAAGAAGTTGAATTAAACAATTAATTTAAAGGACAAAAAATAAAATAAAAATAAAAAATAAAATTTGTAAAAATTTTATAAGATAATAAAAATGAAGCATGAAATTTTTTAGGGTTTTTTAGATGCAATTTACTATTTTAAAAATTAAAATATGAAAATGTAATTGAAATAAAATAAAAATATGAATTAAAAGTGGGTTGGGGTGTACTCAGCAAAAGAACCATGTTGAAAACGCTAATGGGCTGAAGGCGAGGGGTGCGTATAGTGGTCCGTGCACCTATGATCCATCAGAAAATAAAAAAAATAAAAAAAACCAGGGGGGTGTTATCAGTAACCTGTTCCATGTTGAAAACGAGATTGGGCTGGTGATGGGGGTGCGTAAAGCAGTCCGCCCATCACTAATAAAAAACAAACAAAAAAAAGGTAAGGGTGGTCTTACCATGCACAGGCCACATGCTTCGCATGTGTTTCATTAATGCGGTGTCATGATGACAGCCGCGCGATTAAATAAAAACAACAATAAAGGGCCATGATCTGATATGCACACGGTATTAACATGGAACGGCAAGCATGGAATTAATGAATTAAAACAGAAATTAAAAGGACACGTGGAGCCATAGGAAGCGTTAGATCAAGGAGATCAACGGCTGAGCTTCATCTTCCTCCCTTGAACCCTTGGCCGGCCGGCCACCACACCTCGCCGGAGCTCCACCGCCGGCCGCCACCTGCAACCACCCAACCTGCCCAGAAAATGCGTATGGGTACACTATCCGACCCAGAATTTCGCGAGGAATTGAAATATGGCCTTAAAAATCACAAATTATTAGTGTATAATAAAAAACGCATGGAATTATGTTAGGGCATCAAACTTTAGATCATCATAGCAAGTCATACAGACACCCATAATTAAAAATAATTATATCAGAACGATCAGTGATGAAAACACAACAATATTCACGTAAAAAATCGGAGTTTTAGGATCCTTCAAAATCCTTCAAACTGGAGATGACATACCTTCAAACTTTGCTTTTGGCTGCGAACGGTGATTGATTTGCACTCTAGAAATCCCCAGGAAAATATTTGTGGAAGAACTTTTGGCCAAAACCTTGTGGATCTTGAGTTTTGATGAAGAAAAGCTTTAGGGTTCAAGCTTGGATTCCTCTCCAAAAGCACCTCTCTAACCCTAACCAATGCATGAATAGGTTTTAAATACTTAGGGTTATTCTTCTGATGATGAGTTGGGCCTGAATAATCCATTGCTTAATTATTTTTGAATTATTTCATTTAATATTGAATTTTAACTAATTAAATCCAATAAAAATAAAATAAAATGAGGAAAAATCAAATATATGCTCTTTGGGTCGTGCATGGATTTATGTTTGAGTTTGGTTTAAGAAACTTATGGCCCAATTGTCAAAATTTGGATTTTAGGCATAGTTTGCTTTGTGCACCTCCTCAAAATTGTCCAACTTTGACTAAGCGTAACTCCTTCAATTTTTAGCTCCTTAATGCAAACTAATACTTTTTAGAAACCTCAAGATGTCCTCTAACCAACCCTTTTGGTCCCATGTCAATTTGATCTCCCTTGTTCAAGTTATGAGCTTTTGAAAAAGGTTGACTTTTGTTGACTTTCAAAATGTCCTATAATGTCTTGGCTCATATCTCCCAAATGAAGCATTTCTGGACTTGGCTTGTGAGACACAAAGTTGTAGGGAATTAAATTTCCTTCAAGATGGGATTTGGTTGAGGAATTTTTGATGAAGTGTGTGGAAGTTAGGCCTGGTCAAATTATAGTTGACTTTTCCTACAAAAACCCTAATTCAGTAATTCCTGATTCTTGATGATTCTGAGGTTTCCACGAGGAACCATGATCAACCCTTGATCAAATGATGAATTTCAACCCAAAATCTTGACGTTGACCAAAAATCTTGAGGTTTGACTTTGTGTTGACCACAGTTGACTTTTTGAACAAGTTAACTAATTTTCAATCCATTGGCCAATTGAACTTCTCCTGAATCAAACTGATGGACAACCTTTCACTCCTAGGTACTCAGGGACCCAAGGAATACCATGGAATCAAGTCTTGCAGAAATAAACTGACTTTATAGCAAACCCTAGTTTTGGTACCCTCCGTCTAGGAGGAAATATCACAGTCTCCAAATCAAAATTCCTCTGAATATGATGTGTATCCTCTCCAACAAAGATAAGATATGCCATTTGGTGATGATAAAAACCTAAGGAGCCTGCCCATTGAAGCAATAAACCCAAGAATTTCAAACCCTAATTGATGCACTGGTTAGGAGGGAGTAATCCACTTGAAATCCCTTGCCACCTGTGAACCCTTGATGATGTAGTAGACCAGGTAAGACCTTCTTGAACTGTTTCAAGCACCTTGACCCCATGCTAATGATATGCATACATGATAATGTAAAAAAAATGAAATGAAACATAAGCCAGTTAGTAAAAGGTAAGGAGGGCAAATTTTGGGGTGCAACACAATCATCAACAGGTCTGCCTCGTGTCTATCCACACATCTGAGCAGAACCGTGTCAAAATTCCTTTTATACAGTACGCCATCTTTGTTCAAGAAGAAACTACCAGCTAGCCTTCTTAATGTCTTCTTGTCATTGGAAGATGCCCCAGGTGGGTATTCTTGATTTTCCAAGAAGCATTTGATGTCATGGTACCAAGGCTTATCGTCAGACACTGCATCAACATCAAACACAAAAGCAGGCCTATCAAGACGAGAGACATCAATCCTGGGTACAAAGTTCCAACCATGCACTTTGATCATCGAAGATATAGTGGCCAAGGCGTCTGCAAACTTATTTTCATCTCTGGGAACATGGTACAACTTGACAGTGGTAAAGAATGTCAGCAATCTCCTCGTATAATCTCTATACGAAATCAAATTCTGCTGATGTGTGTGCCAATTTCCCTTTACTTGATTGATTACCAGTGCTGAATCACCAAAGATATCGAGGGTCTTGATTCGTAAATCAATAGCTTCCTCGATCCCTAGTATGCAAGCTTCGTATTCTGCTTCATTGTTGGTACACCCAAAAGTTACTCGGGCAGTGAAGGGCATGTGAACACCTTCTGGCGTAATGAGGACTGCACCAACTCCGCACCCATTCATATTAACTGCCCCATCAAACATCAAACTCCATTTAGATTCAGGGCCAGGCCCCTCCTCCAGAAGTGGTTCCTCGCAGTCTTTCGCTTTGAGAAACATGATGTCCTCATCAGGGAAATCAAATCTCATGGGCTGGTAATCATTAAGAGGCTGTTGCGCCAGATAATCTGACAGTATACTTCCTTTGATTGCTTTTTGCGAAGTAAATTGAATATCGTACTCTGTCAGTACCATCTGCCACCTTGCAACTCTGCCTGTAAGCGCTGGTTTCTCAAAAATATACTTGACCGGATCCAACTTTGAGATCAACAGGGTTGTATGTGTGAGCATATATTGTCTCAATCGCTTGGCGGCCCATGCGAGTGCACAGCATGTCTTCTCAAGCATTGAATAACGCGATTCACAATCTGTAAACTTCTTGCTCAGGTAGTAGATAGCATGTTCTTTCCTACATGTCTCGTCGTGTTGACCGAGAACACAACCCATGGATCCTTCGAGCACTGTCAAGTACATAATCAGTGGGCTCCCTTGAACTGGAGGTATTAGAATCGAAGGTTCCTGCAAATATCTTTTTATTTTATCGAATGCATTTTGACAATCATCATTCCACCTGACCGTTTGATCTTTTCTTAGCATTTTGAAAATCGGTTCGCAGGTGGCAGTTAGGTGAGATATGAACCTTGAAATGTAGTTCAATCTTCCTAGAAAGCCGCGAACTTCTTTCTCAGTTCTCGGTACAGGCATATCTTGTATAGCTTTCACTTTAGCAGGATCAACCTCTATCCCTTTTTCACTGACAATGAAACCAAGCAATTTTCCGGATCGTACGCCAAAAGTACATTTGTTAGGATTCAGTCTCAACCTGAATTTCCTTAACCTCTCAAAAAGCTTCTTCAAGTTGATCAGATGTTCCTCTTCTGTCTTTGATTTAGCAATCATGTCATCCACATAGCACTCGATCTCTTTATGAATTAGATCGTGGAATAATGTCACCATTGCTCTTTGATAAGTTGCCCCTGCGTTTTTCAACCCAAAAGGCATTACTTTGTAATAGAAGGTACCCCACGGGGTAATGAATGTCGTATTCTCCATGTCTTCAGGCGCCATCTTTATCTGATTGTACCCGGAGAATCCATCCATAAATGAGAACACTGAAAACTGAGCGGTAATATCAACCAGCACATCAATATGAGGGAGTGGAAAGTCATCTTTAGGGCTCGCCCTGTTGAGATCTCTATAATCCACGCACATTCTAACTTTTCCATCTTTCTTCGGCACCGGTACTATATTGGCCACCCAAGGAGGATAGTTGGTTACTGCCAGAAAACTTGCATCCAACTGTTTCTGTACTTCTTCCTTGATCTTCAAAGCCATCTCCGGTTTTGTTCTGCGCAGCTTCTGCTTGACCGGTGGACAATCCTCTTTCAACGGTAGTCTATGCACAACTATGTCTGTATCTAAACCTGGCATATCTTGATATGACCAAGCAAAGATGTCAATGTATTCCCGTAGCATGACTATCAGCTCTTGCTTTACATCAGCCCGCAGATTTGCACCGATCTTGATCTCTTTCTTGTTTTCCCCCGAACCAATATTGATAACCTCGAGAGCTTCCTGATGAGGCTGAATGGTCTTTTCTTCCTGTTTCAACAATCTAGCCAATTCTTCCGGGAGTTCATAGTCTTCATCACTTTCCTCCTCGGCTTGATAGATCGGATTGTCGAAATCATACGTGGGCATAACAGAATCATTTTCAGAGGAATTCACAGAATCAAGTCTGCATGATTGGATTTATGCTTTATTTTAGACTATTTTTGCTTGAAAACAAAAGAAAAGAAAGTGCATTATCATTTTTATTTTCTTTGTGCAAAATAAAAATAAAGAAAGAATAAAAGAACACAAATTTGTAAACAAAAACGTCCTTTTATTGATATTTGAACATTATATGAGAAAATATGGTGGCCCTACAAATGGATCCTCACACCTTGGGCAGAGTGTGGGATTTTATGCATTATGAAAGACAAGAATTATTACTCTGAATGGTGTAAAACATGAACGATTTCTTCACTAGACCAGTTCTGCAATACTTCGCCCGGAGCCAGTGCATACACCCATTTGTCCAGATAATCTGAGCTTTCAGCATCATCCTCTATTGCTGAGCAGGACTGATTGGGATTGATAATTCCTCCACTGTTGAAATTGATTGGCCCACGGAATCGGGGAACTAGCGTCCGCCCCGGCTGGTATCCAATGCCAAACTTATCTTCCTTCACAAACACATCAATAGCTTTACCCCAACCCTGGGCATTTCCGCTTTCGACCACTTCTCTGGCCTGCTTGTATGATGCAATTGATGCGCTCGGCCCACCTGGCACATTCGACTCCACTGCTGCTGAAGTAGATTCGGGTAAGTTATTGATATTCAGGGCTTCGAAAGACTGGCACAGGGTTTCATGAATTTCTCCCTCCATTTCCACATATTTGAAAGTGGATAGATGACTCACAAATATATCTTCCTCACCGCAAACAGTAACCACCTGACCCTCGAATACGTACTTGAGCTTTTGATGAAGCGTTGAGGTAACTGCGCCCGCTGCGTGAATCCATGGTCGGCCCAACAAACAGCTATAAGCAGGCTGAATGTCCATAACATGAAAGATCGTCTTGAATATCTGTGGACCAACCTGTATTGGTAGTTCAACCTCTCCAAACACCGATCTTTGGGATCCATCAAAAGCTCTCACAATCAGATCGCTGGGCCTCAGAACCAATCCATCTACTTCAATTTTCATCAGGGCCTTTTTGGGTAACACATTCAAGGAAGAACCTGTATCGACTAGCACATGTGATAAAACAGCTCCTTTGCATTCAAGTGTGATGTGCAGCGCTTTGTTGTGATTATGTCCATCCGGAGTCAAATCCCTATTCGTAAACCCCAACTCGTGGCTCACATTCACATTCGAAATTACTCCCTCCAATTGATTCACTGTAATCTCTTGGGGAACGTATGCCATATTCAGAACCTTCAACAAAGCAGCCCGGTGTGCATCTAAACTCATTAGCAGGGATAATATCGAAATTTTAGAGGGTGTCTGATTAAGCTGGTCAATGATATTGTAATCACTCTTTTTGATGACCCTCATAAATTCCTCAACATCATTATCAAAATTGACTTTAGGGTCCTCCTCCTGAGCAGGCACCTTGTCATCAATAACCTGTTTTCCTTTCGCTCTTGCAGCAACTTCAGCCTCTCTATCATTCCTTAGAGTATGGGGAGCAAACAGTCGACCACTCCTAGTGAAACCACTTGGTCCACTGACATTCTCAACACTGGTACCAACAACCTCTGCTTTCTGCTGACTTCCTCCTTGATGAGTATCAGTTCCATATTGCCATGGAACTGCCCTATTAGACACATAAGCAACCGATTCAGGAACTATAATCGTAACTAGCCTTGGCCTCTCGGGCACGATGATAGCAACAGGCTCCTCAACAGGCACCTGTATCTCAACTGGATTATAGTAAATGGTAACGGCGGAAACATCTTTCTCCTTCTCTATCTTATCAAACTGAAGTCTTCCTTCGTCCATAAGATCCTGCAGTCCACCTCTCAACTTACTGCAGCCATTAACCTGTTTTGAACAATCCTCGCAATCAGAGGCGCATCCAGGAAATACCTTTCCTTTTAACAAACGTTCTTTTACAATCAACAGCGGAGTCTTTACCAAATTCACATCAGTAATCAAATTCAACTTCTCGCCATCAAAAATAGCATTCATGCTTGCACCTCCATGATGGGGCATTGGATTATCACGAACATTCGGCGGCTTAGAGAAATTAATAGCTTTTGCGTCAATCAGGTCTTGAACCTTATGATGAAAAGCCTAACACTTCTCTATCGAGTGACCTTGCGCGCCAGAATGAAATTCACATCTAGCGTTGGCATCATAACCCTGAGGCAATTTTCCAGAGTCTAGCGGTCTCATAGTCCGTAGTTCAACCAACTTCTCTTTGAGCAGTTGTGGTAACAAAGCAGCATATGACATAGGCAAAGGATCAAACTTACGGTCCCTTGGTCTGTTATTCTGGAATCGGGGTCTACCTTGCTGATCTGGAGCTTGCTGTCCGGCTGGAACCGGAATGGTTACAGCATCCACCTGATGATAGGACTGATTCCTACCTCTGCCCCCTCCCCTATGCACAACACTGGACTCCCCTTCTCTTTTCCTTGATCCGTTGGCAAAGGGTTTTCTCGAACTCGAAGCACCAGTCCCACCGACGTCTTGAATCTTACCCAATTTCAGCAGACTCTCTATTCGTTCCCCAGCAACAACAATATCAGCAAACCCTGTGGAAGGACACACAACCAATCTATCCAAATACGACCCCTGGAGTGTGCTCATGAACATATCAGCCATCTCACGATCACCCAAAGGTGGTTGAACTCGTGCAACCAACTCCCTCCATCTTTGTGTGTATTGCTTAAAGCCTTCCTTAGGATCCTGAGTCATACTCTGCAGCTGAGTACGATTAGGTGCCATATCCAAATTATATTGATACTGCTTCAGAAACGCAGCACACAAATCTTTCCAGCTCTTGATATGAACCCTGTCCAGCTTAACATACCATTCTAGGGAGGCGCCTGATAGGCTATCCTGGAAAAAATACATCCAGAGCTTCTAGTCATCAGTATAAGCGGCAACCTTGCGATTGTAAGCTTGCAAATGTGTTTTGGGACAGGTACTGGCATTATACTTATCCAAAGCAGGAAGCTTGAACTTGGGAGGGATTCGCACACCCTGCACGAGACCCATGTCTTCTACATCAATTCCTAGAGGATTTTGGCTCTCAATAGCCTTGAGTCTTTCATCTAACCCTTCGTACTTCCGGTCGTCATTATAGAAACCCATGTCATTGTTGAATGCAGTGAACTGGTCATCTTGACCATCCTCATTATTGTCAAATCCCAGATGTACCCCACCAGCAGGGATTGTGCCAACAGGAGGAGTGCGCACAGTGCGATTTGGGATTTCAGTTTCCAGCCTCTGGATAGTGGTTCTCATAGCTTCTTGTCTAATCCTCATGTTTTCTTGACCGGTCCTCAGCTCCTATTGACCTTGAGCAATCCCTTGCATAAGGTTCATGAACTGTTCCATCCTTCCCCTCAAATCAGCTAACTCCGTCTGAACTTGCTCCATGACTCTTGCCTAATTGCGTCGGGTAGAATATCGGTGAACTGGGGTATCAGCTATTGTGCCTGAAAACCAAATAAAGGTTAGCAGACGCCTGCGAAAGAAGAAAACCTGCAATGCAAAAATGATATGCTATGCAAATGCAAATGCACAGTTATGTTTGTCATTTCAAGATACTTTTTACATCCTGATTCCAATCATAACCACAAATTCCTGACGACCAGAAATCATGATCAGAGCGTTTTACTTTGGAGAGATATTCATATATGCCGATCACAAATATCTGATGACCAGAAATAGTGATTGTGTAGTGTGCCAGTGTGCAAATAACACATCACATATATCTGAAAACCAGAAATTGTGAACAGAAATAGCTCCTTTCATACAAATTCCCAGAAGTTTTCAAGTACATTAGTCATAGTTTCAGCAACAGAATAAGAAACAAGCAGTCAAATGGATCCATCAACAATCCTGATGGTAACCATTACCAATTACAAAGAAACGACAAAAATCACTAATCTGATAGCTCTACGTCTTTCAGCTTCTGGCTGGAATACTTAATCTCTTCAAACAGGATGCGGGTACGCTGATGATGTGGCTTCTCAATCAGCTCTTTGATTACGACGTCCCTTTTTTCCAACGCATCCTCTAACGAACCCACGTGCATCAGCAGGGCTTCATCTTCACCGGCTCCTTTGCGCCTCTTAATTCCAGCTTGAATTTTAACCAGCTTCAGATCCGCCGTGACATCTTCAAGCTTTTTGTTGGCGATTTTCAGCTTATCTTCAGCGTTCCTTGCCTGTTCTTGGCTTCTGTCAAGGTCTTCTAGATGCTTTCTTCTTGCTTCATGTGCTTTCTTCAGCTCTTCATTTTTATCTTTTAACTGGGTCAGCAATTCAGAGTTCTCAATTCTGACTTCATCCCAAGCTTGACGGAGTTTAGCTAATGATTCCTTGCTTCGGGCCAAAGCCTGTTTTGTAGTCTTGTGAGCCTGACTAGTATCATCTGCTCCCAAGGTAAGCTTTCAGAAGTATCGAGCTCTGTCATCAAAATCTTCTTCTTTGTCTGCCAGGGTTTTCTCTGCTTTCAATGCTCTCTTTTCTAACTCTTTGTTGTCCGCTAGAGCTTTCTGAAGACATCTGCTCATTCCAGAGTTCTCTATCTGCAGCTCTCTAACCTTTTTCTTCCATTTCTCGCACTCCTCAATAGCCACCATGGTGGGTTATTCAGGCTGTACTGAACGTACGAGAGGTCTCCTTGAAAAGGGCAAAAGCAATTCCTTTACTTTCGTCTCAATCCATTTGTCATATTCAGGATAAGACCTACAATCTCCTTTCCCAAAAACTGCTTTTCCAATTTTATGCTTATCTTTCCAAGCATTCACTACCTCTACCACCTTCTCATCTTTAGTTCCTGTGAAGAACAAAGATTCTTCCACGTCTTGCTCTGTAGGAGGACCCCTGGAAGCATACCCGAACTGTCGGATGGCCAAAACTGGATTATAATTAATCCCTCCTTTTCTGCCAATCAGAGGTACATTTGGAAAACTTCCGCATCTTGTGATAAGCTCAATTCTCAGCAATTGATGATCGAACCAGACAATATTATCAGCAGTTAAACCTATCATTAGCTCAGACCATTTCGCAACATCTATGGTTTCCACAAAGGCACCTGTTTGAGGCAAATGCTTGAAAAGCCAATGACACAGCAGTGGAGTGCAACAACTAACAGGGCCTCCCCTTCTTTTCTCGTTCTTGTAATGCACGGAATGATAAAAATCCCCCAACAAAGTAGGGACTGGATTTTTAAGAACGAAAACTCTAGTAGCTTGCATATCCACAAAGTCTTGCTGATTGGGAAAAAGAACTAGGCCATATATGCAAAGAGCCAAAATGGAGTTGTAAACCGTCCAGTTTTTAGCATTAGCATACTTTTGGGCTTGATCAGAAAGGAATTCCAGATGAAATCCGTCAACTCCATTTTTGTTACTCACACCACTTTTGACCACTGACTGGTCCATTTGCGTTGCAGCGGCAATTTCTTTTACACTAGGAGAGCTACCAGAAAAGAATGGTATTGTTGACATGATCGGAACCCCCAAAATAAATGAGAATTTTTCTAGCGTTGGCATCAAAATGTAATCTGGAAAGAGGAAGCATCTCAGCGAAGGCTCATAGAACTACAGCAGGGTGTGCAGAGCATCATGTTTATACTTCGTGATAGTGCGGACCATCCTAACCAAATTCCCATACTTCTTTTGAAACCTATCAAGAACATCGGGGCCGGCCATGTCTATAACTTTGAGCAACGAATCCAAGGTAGGGTCTGGAAACTTGTAAGAAACATTATTCTTCCTTCTCTTGTCATTCTCTGTTGAACCCATGGATTGGAATCAGAAGTATATTATGCACCTGAAATTGACAAACATAACCGTTATGATATGATAATGCAATGCAAAGGGGCAATGTGATCAGGTAATCAGGTGTCTGTGCTGAACTGTGTGCGGTGTCAGTGTAGCCCTGGGAACAATATGGAACCACAAATAGGAACTGTCTGAATATAATAGGATGAACCCTTCCTTTGTGTAAAGTCAACAGAAAACCGGGTATGTAGGAAGTCATGGTCACCTGCAAACCTGCAAACAACCCCCCTCTCACATGTGGGTTCTAGGATGTTCAGTATCCCGGGCTCTCAGGTCGAGAAATGATGATACGTTCACCATTTCTGGTTTGGCATCATCATCAATCGAGGAGGCCTCAACTGATTCTCCAAGACGAAAGGTCCTCAGCTTCTGGCACTGAGGTCAAGAAGCAATAGTACATTCATCCCTCGGGGTACAGTACTATCGCCAATCGAGGAGTTCCTCCACTGATTCCCTTTTCCAAAAAAGAAACCCTATGGCAAGTTCCCAGCATTGGGTCCTCGGGTCGAGAATGTGCAATGGGTTTGCCACAGAATGTGGTCTGCCACTGTCACATCTCGGGAGGAGTGCCGCAACTGAGTCCTCGGGAATGGTCACCAGAGTCGACAGCTCTCTAGATCGACATCCTGGAATACACAAGACGCGCATGCCATGATGGATCCCAAGATAGCCTCGTCTAGCTGTGAATTTCGTGAATACCCAACGTACTCCAGACGGCACGTAGGTCCCACTACTCTCCACTCTAATCCTAAGTGTATACTCAAGCCTGTGTAATGGGCTTATCTCTCAGAAATCCCATCCCGCCAAACAGAAAACAGCACAGTCCAGTATAGCATAATATATGAAATAAAAATGCTAAAATGCAGTAAATACAGTAATGTACAGTAAAGCAACAAATAACCATACAATAAAATGGTAAATACAGCACAATAATAAACACCCAATGAAAGAAAAACAGACAAGCACTAGGATTAACTCGCTAAGGAAACCAGAGATTCTGGGTTCGATCCCCAGCAGAGTCGCCAAACTGTCGCTCCCGGGATTTTCATCCTAGTACAAACACGAAAGTGGCAGCGAAACAGAGTCGCCAGCAATGTGTATTTATCCCAAGAGAGGGAAAGGAAACACCGCATAAACCTGAGAGGAAGGAAAGAGCATGGTCTTGCGACCAAGAGATCTGGATTTGGGAGTCGGTTACGCGAGAGGAAGGTATTAGCACCCCCTCGCGTCCATCGTACCCGATGGGATCCACGCTTGCTTGTCTCGATCAAAGGGTGTAAGAAAAGGATACTGGAAAAGGAAAGAGAAAGAATGGAAAAGGAACGAGAAACAAATGTAGGGAAAATAAAAGAAGTGCTCGCATGGGCCCTACCCCACTGCCTACGTATCTCATCGGGAGCATGAGAATCAGAGCGACGTAGTTCCCCTCACCTAAGGGAAAGTTGTTTGTGTTTTTTAGTGGAATACGTCAACGTTCGCGTCCTAGCAGTTTAGGTGTTGCAGCTCGCTGTAGGGAGACTTAGGTGTTACCTGTTTGCGGTAGAACGGAAATGACGCATCCTTAAGGAAAGAGTGAATGAGATAAGGAAAGAATTCCCGAAGGAAAGACGTGATTGTTTGTTTTTGTCTTTTAAGAAGTTTTGTGATTTGTTTGCATATGATAGTGTATTTGAATCTTAGTCATTGGAATGTACCATCCTCACATTCCAAGATGGAATGAGTAAGAAAGTACCCTAAGAGTGAAGAATACCCCCACACTTAGTTCTAATTGTCAAGGTTCAAACACACTAGCATACTTGTGTTTATTAAGTGTTTTTGTTGATTATGAAATGAAGAAGTGTTTTTTATTACTTGTACCTTCAACAAGTATTGCATTTAAGTCCCTCATACAAGATCAAATGTTTAACACATTGACCCAAGATGGGCTATATGCTACACATTCTAAGATTATAAGAGAAGACCCCTTATAATCTTTTCTTTATATGAAAGGCCTAAATGCAATAAATGCCTACCTTTATTAGATATTTTGAATTTTCTTTGAGATGAGAAAAGAGACTCAAAAGAGGAGAGAAAGGTAAAACCTATGTGAACTAAGACTCAATCCTAATTGATTAGTTAAGGGAGTGATCCTAATGGTTTGTGAGGTTTAAACCTAAAGTCTAAAGAAAGAATGAATTAAACAATTCACTTCCAAGGGAGAAGATGAATTGTAATTCAAAAGGGAAAGTGATGAGTTATTAAAAGAAAGCACATAAGTGCTTAACAAACACAAGATTGAATTGTAAAAGATGAAGGGATATAAGTTTGAATGTGGATTTCTTATCCACACTTAATTGAAACTTACCAAAGCCCCTACATGGTTAGTAAACATGTGTAAGAGGTATAAGAAGTAAAAGAACGTTTAATGCACCATAAAACTCAAAAGAATTAGATGAGAAAAAAAATCCTATAACCACAACCAGAATGTGCATCATATGGAAAAAAAATGATTATCATCAAGCAAGTTCAAGTGGATAGGCAACAAACATCATCCATGACATTAGAACATGCTACCATAAGAAAAGGGAGAATGAAAGATGAAAAGAAAGAGAAAAAACATGCATGAATGGAACATGTAATCTAAGGATCAGAATTGAAATGAAATGAAAAATGATTCACAAACATCTCACAAGTGTTCATGCATAACACATCAAGACATTTAAGAAGTGATAGAAGAAGTAGAATTGAAATGGAAGTTCAAAAAAAGAAAGTGCAAACACAACATGTTAAAGGTGCACAAGGTTCAAATGATAATCAAAATGCAAAGGTGACATATAATACGTATCAATGACCTATTATATCACATGAATGGTTCACCAAATATGCAAATGATCATGCAAGTATGTACAAAAGAAATCATGTAAACATGCACAAATATTAAGATGATATGACATGTTATTATGCTTCAAAGGTAATGCATTAAACAAAAATTAGATGGCCTCATGGAAATTAAGCAAGCATGGTTTAAAGATACACAAATCAGAAGTGAATCATATACCAAAATAACATGCAAGAAATCAAGGCAAAAAGGCTTTATATAATGCACTTAGGTCAAGTATACACATCATACAAAGTAACACAAAAATGAACACCAAACATGCCATAAACTGTCCTAAAAAAAATCAAATAAAAATCACTTAACATACCTCAAGAGACTAATGACTTAATGCAAAAAGAAGAGCACCAAAACAATTTTAAATGATCAAGACAAAAATGCACAAATTTATGTATCACATTAAGCATGCACACAAATTGAAATTCAAAGAATATTATAGAACAGGGGCAAAAAGGTCATAAAATCAAGAAATAAAATCATGAAAAATTTTCTAAATGTCTTAAGAATGCTCATGAATTTTTGTGGAATTTTTAATGAGGCTTTGGTATTTTTAAAAATTGAAAAGTGAAACGTGCATGAAAATAAAAAAAATAAAATGAAATGTAAATGTGAATGGGGGTGTGAACATAGCAAATATTAGTTCAAAATGATTTGGGCTTTTAAAAATGGAGGTGTGGATAGCAATCTGGTTAGGTCCATTTACACGTATAACACATTAACTATCATGCTCTTCAGTCAACAATAGTCAAAACAATAACAACCATTGGATGAAGTCAAGTCACACAAACAGTCAAAGTAGCCAAGATCAATACACGCGCACGAAGGACCACACAACATACAATGTACCACACCACATAATGTTCACTCTGATTAAAATAAAACATGTGCCACGCATGTGACATTTTTTATGTGTTGGCACAATCTTATCCGCACGATTCACAAATCCAACGACCAGTATTCAAACTGAGAAAACCCTAGGAGTTAAAGCTACCGGCCGGAGAGGGACCTCCGGTCACCTTCTCCGGCGAGAACCGTCACCTGCGAATCTCACATCTTCACAAAAATACACAATGCACACATCAAAATGAAGCTCATGCTAAGCACAATACGAATCCACAGTTATCTTTCACATACCATGCGCACACGTAGAAAACAGAGGAGACAAAGATATGCCCTAACTTTTGGATCTAAGCCTCTACAAGGCCTATCAACTAGCCGGAGTGTCAAATGCTCCTATTGAGCTCATGTCATGATAAAAACAACAAAATAAACCATAAAATGTGAGAGGAGTGCTTGAGAATTTTGGAACCTGAACTTGCAGCTCTTGGAGAGTCTTGAGAAAACCAGAGAAAGCACTTGTTCTTCAATCTTGGAGCTTCACAAACTAAGCAAAATAAATGCTATGTGACTTGTTGTCTTGAGAGCAGAGAGATCCAATGTTGAAAAGTGCTTGAAGCAACCTTGAAGACTATGCTGCAATCTCCTTCAATCAAGCACCATTGATGATGATGAGGTGAAATGGATGAAGGTGACTGATTCGTGCACAGAGAGAGAGAGAGAAAAAGTTTAGAGGATGTTGAGAGAGTGAGAGTGTTCTTGAGAGTGGAAATGAGAAAGTGAAGTTGGAAAATGAAATTGTGAAGTGAAATTTTGTTATATACTATGAGTTAACTGTGGTTTAATGAGTGAGTTAAATGAGTCACAATGGTTAAAGTGAGTGCACCCTAACTAACTGAGTCAAGTTAGTTAGGGGCGAGCCATTGAGGGTTGTGGTGTGGTGTGGGAATGTTCACGACATTTATGGTGGAATGAAGAGTGAAGCTTGGAATGGTAAGGCTGTTGTGGCAGAAACTTGCTCAACAAGTTGTTCTCTCTATTTTCATGCAAGGCATATGATGTTAAACATTGTGTAGGTGATATGTGCTTGACCAAATGTGGAAATAAAGTTCATGGATTGTTTGATGAATGTCTGAACCAAACTGCTAACTCTGATGTGATTCCTCAGTTGGAAATGGTGAAGTTTGCGCATGGATATCTCTCTCTTCAAGCCATGGACATGAGTGATCTTGGTACCATTTCAAAGTGTGTACATGGTACAACAACTTTGATGTTGAAAAGAAGTGAAAATGAGACTTGCAACATATTGAAAATGAGCTTCAAACATAGGAACTCAAGACTGGCTTAAAATGCTGCAGAATGCGCGCATGTGTGGCATGACTTGGTTGTGACTTAGTCAAATTTCAGTTGCATTGACCATACTTTGAGCCATCATAACTCCTTAACCTTTGATCAAATGGCATTTTGTCCAACATGAATCATGAAGAAGACACTACAAAGAACAACTTTGATGTTGAAAAGTTTTCCATTTGAAGCTTTTATCTTGATGAAAAATGAGTGAACATTTGGCACACTAACTGTTTGAGGAAATGATGTGCGCGTGACCTGAAAATTCTTGGTCATGACCTGGTTGTTGCCCTACTTTCCTCCAACTTTGATCCATCATATCTCCCTCAATTTTTATCCAATGGAGATGTTCTACACATGGATTTGAAGCTTAAAGCAAGATCTTTTGTTGTGGCCTGGTGGAATTTTTATTTGATGCTTCAAATTTAAATGGGCTTGGTTCAAAGTGTAGTCCAAAATGGTCCAAAATTACTATTTTTAGTAACCCTTCTCCACCCAAAAATGGCAACTTTCCACAACTTGATTTTTTCATGATTCCTTTGGAGTTTCTTGATCAAATTTTGCACATTGGACACATATAACATGAATTTCATGAATTTGGCCTCAAAAAGTCAAGAGTTGACTTTTTCTTCTGATTATTTGACTTGACCCCAATTTCTCTGATTTTGATCTTTCTTCCAATTGAACCACTTCTAAAACCAATTGAGAGGCAATTTTCCACATACATACACTTAAGGACATGTAGAATACCATGACAACAAGTTTTGTCCAAAAAATCAGAGATACCCTGATTTAATTGGAAACCCTAATTTTGGTGCCTACCTCCTAGGAGAAAAATGTGTAGTCTTCAATTTCAAATTCCTCAGAGTATGTTGTGTACCCTCTCAAAGGATGATGAGATATGCCATTTGAGATTGATTTTGGATCAATGAGCTATCTCTTTTGAGGGTTTTCCTTCAGTTCTTGAACCTCTTGCATGATGAAGTATGTATGGTTTCAATCTCCTATTGGATCTTACTTCCTTGAGATTGTGATCAATTGAGACAGTATAAGACATGAGAGACCTCTTGGCTTGCCTTGAGGCAACTTGATTGACCTTTTGTGCCTTGAATGACTCCTTGATTGTCCATCTCCCCCCTGATCACATGCCTTGATGGTAAGAGAGATGTTATGCTTCATTTTTCTATGTTAAATGCAATGCAATGCTAATGAGGTGGATATGATATGATATATGATAATGCTATGCTATGATGCCAAAAGGGAGAGCAAATTTTGGGGTATTACACACATCAACAACACTCAACAATCAACCACAACTTGAAAAATGCAACTTTAATACAACTCGACTATGTTATGCATGTGGTATCATTTGGAGTAAAACTCCCAACTTAAAATTGCCAGTTTATCGAGGCATCAAGGCATAAGCCTTCAACTTTTAACTTGTGCCAATCCAGGCCAACGTGGTGTGAGCATCGGCTCCGACATAATGATGCAAGTATGCTATATGGCATGTACGACTCAACAACATAAACAACACAACAACGTCAACAACATAAGCAACTTATACAACATGAACAACTTAGTCAACTTTGGCTATTGAGCCTTTAACTTAAAAATTGTCCGTATATCGGAACGAAACAACACAATCAGCTGTACCTGCAATTCAACTTTTCCGACATAATTTCAACAAAACAGTTCAACAAAAATCACCTACTAAATTACCCAACTTACCCCGACGAATTTCGTTAAATTCCGGGCAACTAAATTTTCCGCCTACATCGGCTAAACCGACTAAAACTGTATTGTTTTAACTTCTGCGATTAATAAGAACTTCCTATAAAATTTAGTTTTCTTTTTTGTTACTACTACCAATTAATTTACTTATTTTTTATCTTTCTGATATAATCCTTCTGCTACACTTACAGCGCATCTGTTATAAAAATCAGTAACTCTTACTTCTGTCAAAACTACTACTGCTACTTATTTAGATTTCTGTCAAAAAAACCTGTTAAATAATTCATGA
This sequence comes from Lathyrus tuberosus, assembly GCA_022829125.1. Classification (NCBI taxonomy): domain Eukaryota; kingdom Viridiplantae; phylum Streptophyta; class Magnoliopsida; order Fabales; family Fabaceae; genus Lathyrus; species Lathyrus tuberosus. The sequence continues at coordinate 4,073,666 of JALAZF010000233.1, forward strand.
ATTCTGTGTTTTACTAATTACTGTTGCTAGCATCATTGATTTAATGATGTATGTTTTTCTTTTGTTAATCCCTTAGTCTTAATATTTATGATCTAGTAAATCATAATGGAATAATAAGATTAGATATTTACTAAACTAACAAAACACAGATTGGCCCATGCCACTCATTACTTCATGTGGCCTGCGCCACCATTCCAAATGTGGCTTGCGCCACTTACCTTGATTCTTTAAGGTGGCCTGCGCCACCATCCATAATGTGGCCTGCAACAATTTCCTACTAACAATACACCTATTAATATCATTAGTAGATTATTTCTATCATGCTCTCTAATCATTTACTAACATCTTGATTTCATAATATATGGTTTATTAATATATAGGTTTAATTCACTAATCGTATGTTAATTATGTACTACTAAAACCAAAAACAACTTATTGCCAAAAGAACCAGGTGGCTAGTGCCACTTCTTACCTGTGGCTTGCGCCACATCCACTTCCTAGGTTGGTGGTGGCTTGCGCCACATGCTTTCTCCCTTGTTTTGGGTGGCCTGCGCCACCCTTATGTGAGTGATGGGTGGCCTGCGCCACCCGTGCATTTGTGAACAGTGATATTCGTCCCCAACCAAATTTTCCAGAAACAACAATTTTCACTGTAATGTTTACAAAATCAATCCAACGATAAAATTTAACAACATCGACTCATCAGTATTAACACAGAAACAACAACATCACAACAGCAGAATCACAATTCAACAACATCAATATCAATTTCCACACAGACAACAACAACTTATCAGAAAATCAATGGAAAACAGTCATATAATCCCCAACCCTTATATCATTCATCATAACCCGGTTATAATAGTCAAACCCACCCTTACCTTGGATTAAAGGCAGCTCTAGGTTCGATCGGATTCTGGGGATTTGGCACCGGTAGCGGTTTCTCTTGTTCTAAACTTTTCACGATCTGCTATTCTTTCCTCTACTGATACAAACCTAATTTCCTCTTCTCATATTATTTGTTTTTATCATATAATATTATTATTCTACTAATATTACTAATGGGCCTAACAACATACACCCCCTATTACTAATTCCGACACGAATCCAAGCCCACGAAACCAACACACTCCAACAACGATAATATTACTACTAATATTATTCCACGACTTTCCGACTTAATATTCCGACTTAATTTGTCACAACACAAAATCGACCGAATAATCACAAACAAATAATTAAATATTCAATTTAATAAATAATTAAATATTTGGGCATTACAACTCTCCCCCACTTAGAATATTTTCGTCCTCAATAATTTACTCGATGTACCACACTCCAGATACGTTATCTCAGCTAACAAATCAACTTCCCTGCCCTAAAAGGCAACCCCACGTCTAACACCAAACAACAATACATCACATTAACGACAACAACAAAACGAAGCAATGCTTACGCATCACATCCAACAACTAACTCAAAACACAAAGAATAACCAAGTTAAGAACACACAAGTTCACTACGGGTCAAAACACAACACGATCGTTACCATCGCCGTAGGCAACACTTCCCTAATCCTCCATCATAGGAATTAGCTACTCGCACTCGAACCATCACCCTAGGTAACGAGGCAACCACAAGGATAAGAGCACAAAACCCAAGCCACAACATCAACATAATCAAACTACCGACATCGTGGCTACCTACATAAGAACCAACTGCGCTATGCCACGCTTTCGTTGCGCACTCTGATTACTCGCAACTATCTAATCTACCAAGTTCACATCAACTTCCGACCACCAAAGCAGACATAAGAAAAGACTTCTGACTTAATTCTCCGGAATTCCGAACAATAGGTATTCTACACTTTGATTACTGACCACTTCGAACTTAGATCCGTAAATAATACCTCCGAATATCCAACACAACTACAACTGTAGCCAATTCCAAATCTTGAATATGCTAGATACTTTCAAGAATTCCCAATTATCGTCAACATAAGCTACAACTTCACTCCTTGTATTAACACATCATCAAAATTCATCTCAACGCATAACAACATTACCACAGCATAAGGATACATGTGTCCAATTAATCTCAACAAGAAAAATCATCTCCCCAAACAGAGCTTAACACCCAATAGCCATCGATTTAGCCTCCATACCCTACACTTAACATGGCATATTAACCAAACCAATCAAACAAACTAATTCATCAAGTCCTACTCATACTAGCACTATTCTCCAAAATCCTTCATCCGAATTAGCACAACCACTCAACTTCATCTTTACAAATCATAATTCACACCTTGCTAACTCAGCATATAGCTTCACCTCTTTCAATACTTGCAACTCAACTCTCAAAGACTCTACGCGCTCTTCTTCTGATTTTATAAAACATCAGAATATCCACAACGAATACCAGTTCTAACTTATCCAAACAAGTATGGAAAATACCATTCATATTTCCATATATACACTTTAAGGCATACCAGCCACTACCCTTCTCGATCCGACATCCTTGGTCAAATCATAGTCTTACATTACCATTTACTTCCTCCTTGGTTTATATCTACAATTCTTCAAGTCTCAAGTCAATCGAATTCTCGATCCACCACGAATCAAAACCCAAGTTATCCAGAACATAACTGTGAGTTTCCAAACTACTCATTGATCAATTCGTAACCTCATACTAACATCCTCAAGTCCGCCTCATTTCCCTATATAGGAATCTGCATCGACAACTCAAACAATTCATAAGCACTTGGCTCAACCCCAAATAATTCATTGTGCATACTATTCTAGTTGGCAAGACACGTCTACTCCATCCAACATGATTCCGTCGACTATCAACAAGAGATTAAGGGTGATCAGTTCCTTAATTTGTCAATAGACAGCCGGCAACCATAATGGTGGTATAAATCATCATTACCCAACTATAATAGCGTCCTTTACCTTGTGCTCAAGATTAACTAAGCATACTGCTCTACTATTTCTCTAAGGCTCACAAACGTTTTTCTTAATTTCCTTATTTCCAAGAATGCACAAAATCCAACACATATATCCTTATACACACTTGTTGCACAACCTAATTATCGAATATCCTTCTGATACATCAAGTACAATCCAAATCGGCCCACTTCAATCGAAACATTTATCCAAGTCCAAAACTTTTGACAACCTTAACCAATCCTTCGTCTTTCTTTTTAATCTCACAACTTTGGTGATCCGTATAGTTTCACACTCGATTCTCATTCCAATCACAATCTCAACAATACCCTCTCATCATCTGGTTGGTGATATAACTTCCAAAAATTTCTGACTCATGCCGACACATCTCGCCAACAACACACAATCCACTTTACTATTTAACATTCCTCAAATATTTCTATACTTTAATCATTCTCAACTATCATATGCCACACTTCCATGTGCTTCTCTGATATTCTTCTTCTTATTACTAAACATTTCATACTTGACTTCATCTTACTATTTCCAGCAAGAATTGTCCAACTTCAAACACGATTATCTTCTTCAATACAGACCTCCCAGACACAAAATTATATTCCAAATGAAGGGAATTTCGTGTAGATTCCAGAACTTCAAGAATTGCTCAAATCTGAATTACGAGTAAAAAGTTACCGTCCTTGCAATGGGACTGGTCAAGAAATCCCGTATACAAACTTCCACCAAACAAAATCGGCATCAGACCCAACTATTCAAACGCATTTTTCTCTCTCCTCAAAAACATACCGAAGACAAAATTTATATGCAAACTATAGGGAATTTCGTAAACTTTCCGAAAAGTTCAGAATCGCTTTCATCGGAGTTACGAGTAGAAAGTTATGCTTCTATTATTGAAGGCTGCTCCATAAATACGAAGAAAAAAAACCGGAATTGGTGAACATGAGTTCTACCTCTTTCTCTTGCTTCCAAACTCTTTCAACTATCCTTGCTCTGCACCCAACTCTGGAAATCATCCGACTTCACTCCAGATATACTCCACTTGTATATCACTATTCGTCACATTGCCCTTTCTTCTCTGAGAAGCAAACATCAATCATACTGACTCGTCTTCCTTCAAAATGTCTCAACTGGACCGACGGATAAGTTCATGAGTCCATACTCTCGTTGATTCGCAACAACACAATTTCGACAACACTTGTACTTCTGTAAGCGATATCACTTCGAACCAACTTCACATACTACAAACATCTCTGAGAAGTAAACTTCTCCCCCACTTGTTTCAAACCAACTCCTGCATACCATCGATTAGGAAAACAAACAAGTACCTACAATGTTCCACACACTTGTCGCGTACTAGGGATAAACAACATTAGACAACTTGGCCGGACAGACCGACCTGCTCTGATACCACTTACGTAACACCCCATTTCTACCCGGCGGAAATTCATAAATCAGAGTTTCCAAAATTCAACATTCAAATAAGGTGCCACATTTTCAACTTAACCACAACGACACTTATCGCATTTAATCATAGATACATAACACTCAAACATCAGGTGGCAAAATGACAACTTTATTTATTCTGTAAAATAAAACATCTTTATTACTACTCAACGAATTCATAATTGCAACTTTAAAATAGTTCAACTCGTGTTTGACATCAAAACAACTTAAAATAATATATCCTCAACGGAAACAACTTGAAATTCAGCAACATGATGAAAATCCAACAACTAAACAAAAACATGCGTTAACCCCCCGAGTGCTACGTATCAGAGCGACATCACCGACTCAACTAATGAAGATAAACGACCTTCATCTCTGCTAACCTGCACGTTACCAACATAGGGGTAACATTCAAACAGAAGGGGTGAGATATCAAATTTTATAAACGAAGTATGATAAATAATACATAGATAGAAGATCATACAATTATCACCACTTCACATCAACAACACTCAACAATCAACCACAACTTGAAAAATGCAACTTTAATACGACTCGACTATGTTATGCATGTGGTACCATTTGGAGTAAAACTCCCAACTTAAAATTGCCAGTTTATCGAGGCATCAAGGCATAAGCCTTCAACTTTCAACTTGTGCCAATCCAGGCCAACGTGGTGTGAGCATCGGCTCCGACATAATGATGCAAGTATGCTATATGGCATGTACGACTCAACAACGTAAACAACACAACAACGTCAACAACATAAGCAACTTATACAACATGAACAACTTAGTTAACTTTGGCTATTGAGCCTTCAACTTAAAAATTGTCCGTATATCGGAACGAAACAACACAATCAGCTGTACCTGCAATTCAACTTTTCCGACATAATTTCAACAAAATAATTCAACAAAAATCACCTACTAAATTACCCAACTTACCCCGACGATTTTCGTTAAATTTCGGGCAACTAAATTTTCCGCCTACATCGGCTAAACCGACTAAAACTGTACTATTTTAACTTCTGCAATTAATACGAACTTCCTATAAAATTCAGTTTTCTTTTTTGTTACTACTACCAATTAATTTACTCATTCTTTTATCTTTCGGATATAATCCTTCTGCTACACTTACATCGCATCTGTTATAAAAATCAGTAACTCTTACTTCTGTCAAAACTACTACTGCTACTTATTTAGATTTCTGTCAAAAAAACCTGTTAAATAATTCATGAATTCTGTGTTCTACTAATTACTGTTGCTAGCATCATTGATTTAATGATGTATGTTTTTCTTTTGTTAATCCCTTAGTCTTAATATTTATAATCTAGTAATTCATAATGGAATAATAAGATTAGATATTTACTAAACTAACAAAACACAGATTGGCCCACACCACTCATTACTTCATGTGGCCTGCGCCACCATTCCAAATATGGCTTGCGCCACTTACCTTGATTCTTCAAGATGGCCTACGCCACCATCCATAATGTGGCCTGCAACAATTTCCTACTAACAATACACCTATTAATATCATTAGTAGATTATTTCTATCATGCTCTCTAACCATTTACTAACATCTTGATTTCATAGTATATGGTTTATTAATTATAGGTTTAATTCACTAATCGTATGTTAATTATGTACTACTAAAACCAAAAACAATTTATTGCCAAAAGAACCAGGTGGCTAGTGCCACTTCTTACCTGTGGCTTGTGCCACATCCACTTCCTAGGTTGGTGGTGGCTTGCGCCACCCTTAGCAGAGGTGGCTTGCGCCACATGCTTTCTCCCTTGTTTTGGGTGGCCTGCGCCACCCTTATGTGAGTGATGGGTGGCCTGCGCCACCCATGCATTTGTGAACAGTGATATTCGTCCCCAACCAAATTTTCCAGAAACAACAATTTTCACTGCAATGTTTACAAAATCAATCCAACGATAAAATTTAGCAACATCGACTCATCAGTATTAACACAGAAACAACAACATCACAACAGCAGAATCACAATTCGACAACATCAATATCAATTTCCACACAGACAACAACAACTTATCAGAAAATCAATGGAAAATAATCATATAATCCCCAACCTTTATATCATTCATCATAACCCGGTTATAATAGTCGAACCCACCCTTACCTTGGATTAAAGGCAGCTCTAGGTTCGATCGGATTCTGGGGATTTGACACCGGTAGCGGTTTCTCTCGTTCTCAACTTCTCACGATTTGCTCTTCTTTCCTCTATTGATACAAACCTAACTTCCTCTTCTCATATTATTTGTTTTTATCATATAATATTATTATTCTACTAATATTACTAATGGGCCTAACAACATACATCCCCCTATTACTAATTCCGACACGAATCCAAGCCCACGAAACCAACACACTCCAACAACGATAATATTACTACTAATATTATTCCACGACTTTCCGACTTAATATTCCGACTTAATTTGTCACAACACAAAATCGACCAAATAATCACAAACAAATAATTAAATATTCAATTAAATAAATAATTAAATATTTGGGCGTTACATCTCTCTCCTCTGACAAGGAAATCAGGCTCATGATGGCAATCCTAGTGAAGTCATGACGTTATGCCTCCGAGTGGAATACTTTTTTCCCCCCAGAGAAGGTTGTAACCTTGAAGTAAGGATATTGATTCTGCATGTTCATCCCTAGTGGTGGTCCAATCTGATGAGGTTGGCTGGGTATCCTTGTCGAGATGTTTATTTCATCTCTAGTTTGCTTCCTCTTGTCTGCTTGTCAACATAAGCATAAACATGGCATACATGCATTCATACATATGCATGGCATCCGAGCATTTTGCTACCTCTCTGGTGTTTACCTGTTTTGGTTCACTTTGGCATTTACTCCCCAAGTGACTGGGTTTGTCTATTCTTTCCAATAGGGTCGTCACCTTTAGGCATAAAACACCCATCCTTTCTGGAATTCCCCACAGAGTTTGATTCTCGTGGATGATGGTTGGTTCAATTATCTTTTCCATGTTTGGATAAGATAAACCCCATTTGAGTTCATTCCATAATGGTTGGAGTCTTGTTTAACCGTTCCTTTCTAGCTTGTTCCTAGATTAAACTTTGGTCACTGGCGGGTGTTGCTTTTGAGCCAAATTAGGTCGCCGAACCTAGTTTGAACGTGCATTTATTTTGTACGGTGTTTTGCAGGAAGAATCTTTTACAGATTCTCATTAAAGACAAAATCTTTTCTCCAGCAGTGTTGTTGTAACAACATCTCCTTGGAATTTACACCCACACGACAGGTGGCAATCTCTTTGAGAAGCTTGTTTTCTACGGCGATAAGTGGCAGTCTCTTCCAAGAAGCTTATCTGTCCTTGGTGTTATTCAACCTATTGCAATTATAATTTAGTATTCCCCTGGAAGTTTTTCAGAAGGATTTTTGTTGAAGACCTTACAAATGGTTTCTCTTTATTTGAGTTACCCTCTTTACAAGGACGTTATTGCAAGTGTTGATTCCTCAGCAAGTCCTCTATACACTTAACCTCTATCAAAAGGCATCTTCTTTAAGAAGTTGATGAAGACTCTGATGGTTTTTCTCTTTATTTGAGAAAAATTGCTCATAAAGCAACTAGCCAGCATCTCTTTTGTGAGATCCCCAGTAAAGTCTAGTTCTGACTGGCATTTTTGTTAAGACCTTTGGGTCACCGACTTCTACCTTAAGTTTAATTGTAACTGACACCTCTTTTGAGATAGTTGGTCGTCACCAGTTTCCTGTCTAAGTCCGGTTATTACTGGCATTTTGTCAACTTTGGTTGTTGTTTGTATCCCCAGGAAGTTTAGTCGTTACTAGTAATCTCCGGTGAATCTCCAATTATTATTCACATTCGTCGCAAATCCAATCATTATTGGTACCTAAAGTCCAGTGATTATTGGCATTGTTTGAAATCCAATCATTATTGGTACCTAAAGTCCATTGATTACTGGCATTGTTTGAAATCCAATCATTATTGGTATCCAAAGTCCAATGATTACTGGCATTGTTTGAAATCCAATCATTATTGGTACCCTAAGTCCAGTGATTACTGGCGTTGTTTGCAAATCCAATCATTATTGGTATCCTAAGTCTAGGGATTACTGGCATCGTTTCAAAGTCCAATCACTATTGGTACCCTAAAGTCCAGTGATTACTGGCATTGTTTGAAATCCAATCATTATTGGTACCTAAAGTCCAGTGATTACTGGCATTGTTTGAAATCCAATTATTATTGGTATCCAAAGTCCAGGGATTACTGACATTGTTTGAAATCCAATCATTATTGGTAGACTAAGTCCATTGATTACTGGCATTGTTTGAAAATTCAATCATTATTGGTACTCTAAGTCCAGTGATTACTGGCATCGTTCCAAAGTCCAATCATTATTGGTACCCTAAAGTCCAGTGATTACTGACATTGTTTGAAAATCCAACCATCATTGGTATCCAAAGTCCAGTCATTACTGGCATTATTTGAAAATCCAATCATTATTGGTACCCTAAGTCCAGTGATTACTGGCATTGTTTGAAAATCCAATCATTATTGGTACCCTAAGTCCAGTGATTACTGGCATTGTTTGAAAATCCAATCAATATTGGTACCCTAAAGTCCAATGATTACTGGCATTGTTCCAAAATCCAATCATTATTGGTATCCAAAGTCCAGTGATTACTGGCATTGTTTGAAATCCAATCATTATTGGTACCCTAAGTCCAGTGATTACTGACATTGTTTCAAAATCCAATCATTATTGGTATCGAAAGTCCAGTGTGTAGCGAGTGATTTTTGGATGTGGTTGCGAAGCACGATCGCTCTGGTACTACATCTCGATTTTTTTTTTATCCTATTAAAGCTGATGAAGGAAGGGAAATAGATGTCTCCAATTAACCCTGCTTGCATACTGAGGTTAAACAGTCAAAACTGTTGGTTTACAGATGCTACAAAGATTCGGGGTTTCTCCTAGGTTATTTTGTTGACGAGGGGTGCTTTAGGCTATCAGTTAGGATGTTAGGATGAATGCTTCTTGATAGATATGTGAGAGTATGGGATTTTGGGTTTTTGTTTAGTGTGCTCGCTAAGATTTTTCTTTCAATCTTATGCCTACGTATTCCCGTTTTTCCGAAACAGGGAAATCAGAGCGTTCGTTGTTCCTCCTATTCTATGGGAGGAAATGGTTGTTTTGGTGTCTTGTTCAAAGCCCAAGACGTGAAGCGAAAGGTGATATATATCTTGTTCAAAGCCCAAGATGTGAAGCTGAAAGGTGTTGTCTTTAGAGAGAATTTGTCATCTCTAAAGAGGGGGTTGTATGTCACAACTGTTTATAAAAGAGAATTACTTTAACCGGGATATGTGAATCCGGCAATGCCATAATTTCCTTTATAGGGGATTTCCCACTTGAAGGCGAAGACTTTAACTCAGTGTAGAGCAATGCTATCTTTCCGTAGGAATTTCTCATGCTAAAAGAAGGACAGTGGCATGGATGTAGATGATTCAGAGGCTTGCCGCTTACAGCGATTAGATGAAGGGGAAGGAGTTGTTGATGTTTGTGTACTGTGAACGAGGCACAACTTTGATGCTAAAAGGTTGATTGGATCAACCAGTGGTTTTCTTATACAAAGCCTAAGAGGAGGCTAATATGTGTCTCGTACAAAGCCCGAGAGAGAGGCTAAAAGGTTTTTTGACTCGACGATAGAGTCTTTTGGTATCTCGTATAAAGCCCGAGATGAAGGCTATTTGACTCAACAAGAGAGTTTTTGTATCTCGTACAAAGCCCTAGATGGAGGATAAAATTTGTTTGGCTCAATAAGAACCTTTTTGTATCTCGTATAAAGTCCGAGATGGAGGCGAAAAGGGTAATTGACTCAACGAGGGAGTCTCTTAGGTGTCTCGTACAAAGCCCGAGAGAGAGGCTAAACGTTGTTTGACTCCGCTGGGGAGAATCATTGTTTAAAGCCCAAGAGAGAGGCTAAATTTACTGGAGAAGGATCATTATACAAAGCCTAAGAGGAGGCTGTTGTAACTGTTTCAGTTGAGTGACCGGTCCAGTATACTGATTTAAAGAGAAAATCAGTTCTTATATGAGCAACACTGTACTCAAGGATTTTGATTCGAGGATCCGGGTTATTCCTGTTCTTTAAGGAAGTGGGAAATCCAAAGGGTATTGAGACTGTCCGAGTCTACGGGTTTTCTTCCTATTTAACGAAGAGGTCACTTGAGAATGTCTGGAAAACTCAAGGATATTAGACTGCCCATGTCTAGAGTTTCATCTTTTGTACTATGCTTTGAGAAACAGTAGTAGACTCTTTGAAAGGACTGTTCTATGCAGATGACTAATTTCTGTTTCTATACCTCTAGGAGGTCGTCGGGACAATTTGTACGAAGCCCAAGAGGAGGCTGGAAACTTTTAAGAAGCCGATCGGTCCTTGTACGAAGCCCAAGAGGAGGCTATCATTCCCGGAGGAAGAGATCATTATACGAAGCCTAAGAGGAGGCTGTGAATACTTCTAAGAAGCCGACGGGTCCTTGTACTAAGCCCAAGAGGAGGCGGGGTTGCTTTTAGGAAGCCTGTGGGTCCTTGTATGATGCCCAAGAGGAGGCCGATGCTTTTAAGAAGCCCGTGGGTCCCCAAACCCCGAGAAATTCAAGGTAAGCTATTCACAAGGAATAGATCAAGTCAGGAAAGTTCGAGAATTTGGAAAAAACTCAAAGATGCCATTCATGGAGAATACATTCATCTCTGGGAGTAGAGTTTCTTGACAATTCCTAATGAGGACAGCCGAAGAGAAGACTGTATCTGGTGATCCTATTGGGGATCTAGTTGTCTATTTCTACGAATAAACGAAACGGCTTTTCCTAGTTCTAGACGTAGTTGCCGGGGAAACTCTAAATATCTATACTATTATTACACAGTTGATATGAGTTTATGAAAGAAGACTTACAGTGAAACAGCCCCACAATATAGTTATATGTATATGAAAGCGGTAAATGAAAGCGGATAAACACTTACTCGGTTGTAGAGCTTCCATGCTGTTTGGTTAGTTGTTCAACAAAGAAAGATTGAAAACAATAGTATATTCAAAATAAAAGGAGAAATTGCTTTGAAAAAGAAAGATTTGGGGCTTACAACTCAAGGAGAGGCCCAGGGTTTTATTAGTGAGCGCACTGTTTGAATTTGTACAGAGGGACTTATACAAGTGACTGAGGCCCAAAAAGGTTTTCTGTACAGAGAGATGGGTCTTACACTCCCTCAAGAGGCCCAAAAGGTTTTAAAGAAAAAGAGTGGGGCTTATAACACGAGGGTAGGCCCACATGATTTTTCGTTAAAAATGGCGATCGCGCCGAGGTTTTCTTTTAACGCAGAGAGACTTATACAATAAGTGAGGCCCAAAATAGTTTTGGTTAAAAGGGGGTTGGGTCTTACACTCTATTAGAGGCCCAAAAGTTTTGAATGGGTCTTATAGCTCAAGGAGAGGCCCAAGGTTATTTTTCAAAAGCCGACGATCGCGTCGTTGGTTTTTGACGGTATCGGGACTTATACAATAGCTGAGGCCCAAAAATGATTTGGTCAAAAAAAGGATTGGGTCTTACACTCTATTAGAGGCCCATGAATGTTTGAAAAAGTTTGATGAGGGTTGAATTAATCGAAAACCCTAATTTCATTTTTTAAAGGACATTTTTCAAAGAAAAATCAAGTAAAAATGATAAAAAATATCAAATAAAATCATTAATCATGTTATAAACAGTGATTAAGGTTTATGAAAAAGTATTTTATCCACATGAATATTTAAAATCATTTTGGTTTTAAAAATCAAGAAAAAGAAATCATTTTAAAAGCATTTAAAACAATTTAAAACAATATTTTTGAATATATTAAAAATATATCAAATAATAATATTTTTTGTGATTTTTTGGTGGATTAAAATATTATGGAGTATGAATAAGAAGTGTGTAAAACAGATTTGGAAAATGATAATTTTTGCTATGTGAAATAATTGGTTGAGTTTTGAAGATAAACTAAGAAAAAGGGGAATGCGATGTCACAACATCACATTCGACATCACTCATGAGTTTTGAAGATAAGAGAACAAGGGAATATGTCACAACATCACATTCGACATCAGACAAAAACCAGAACTGCACCTTGATTTTCAACATCTTTTTATCAAACTTCAAACATTCATAACTCTCTCAATTTTTAACGGAATTAAGATCCGGAAGAGCCTATCTTGACCAATTTTTCGTAAGGAATCCAATGGTATCACTCATACATACTGAAACTTAATGTACAGCGCACACAAGGCAAAAAAGCAGATCTGCACCTTAAGTTTAAAACAACATAAACTCCACATATAAACATGTTAAAGTGCAAACAGTAGGAGGATCATAACATACACATTAAGGACTACATTTTTGCTTCAAGAATTGTTCAATATGATGCATGTATGTGGACATCAAAGGAAAGCATGATTCAAAGAATTCAAGTTATGAATTTTACCTCTTTTTTTGGAGATTTTGTGCAACCTACCAAGTGCTTTGTTCCAGAAATGATTTGATGCTTTGAACACCCTCAAATGACCTCTTAGAAGCTTTTAGGATGGTTGGAATCAGCTGGTACCTGCAAAAACACAAATTGCCCCTTTCTTGCAAAAGGGGTTAAAAGTGACCAAAATAGCAACTCCCTCAAATGGTGTTCCAGATGTTGGGAACCATTTGGGATAGTTCAAGGATGATATTTGGAGTGTGTTTGAGGTTTTATCTGGTTTGGTAAGTGACTGAATCAAGACATGGCTTGAAAAATGCAAAAAAGTGCCATTTTGAGGTTTTGAGAAGTGACTTTGTGATTTTGTGATTACAGGTCACTTGTGATAGTTTGCACAGCTTACATATGATATATATGAGGTGTGTGTGTGATTGATTGTGATGGAAAAGCTCTCAAGCTCAAAAACTCAGAATTACTTGCTTTGGAAGGAAAATTTGAGGTGAAAGAAGAGATTTTGAGGAAAGCATCTGTTTGATGGCTTTGGTGTACTCAAACTGAGCACAAATGAGCTCTATTTATAGTAGAGCAAGTTTGTTTTCGCAGCAATAGTGAATGGTGGCTGCAGCAGAGGTTTGGCCAATGTTGTCCAATGAAAATCCAAGTCTCCTCTAGCCATTGACTAGTGGTTAGAGCACAGAGCTTTGGTTCCCTACTTGTTGGAGGAATCTTGACTGAATTCAGTTACAAATGTGTCAGTCCATGCCACCTCTAAGCATCTATTAAATGCTCCAATCCAAAATTGGAGTCTTGTCCCTCTTTTAGGGATTTTTAGGAATAGCATGCTACTTCTTGTTCCAAGGACTTTGGAGGCTTGGCTCAGTGATTGTCCCCTTTAGATTTGATCCTCAGATGTGTCCAAGATGATGACAAGGCTTGGAAATTCGTGTGGCACAAGATATGTGCAAATCTGCCCCATGAAAAATTCAGCTGCAGCAAGCCTTTTTGTAAAATCCATAACTCCCTGCTCGAGTATGCTACATGGACATTCTAGGACTTTCTGGAAAGCTGAGATGATGTACTTCAAATTTGATGTTCAAGGTTTGGCTTTAATCAACTTGGATCATGAAGAAAAACATCCTTGAAGTTGGGACATTCTTGCTGGAAAAAAATATTAGTGATGTCCTATGCAATGTTGGAACACCAGACATTAAGAACATTAATAATTCCAAACTTCAACCACTTGTATCTTTTAATCCACTATGATATTTTGAGTTGAAGTGAATTGCCTCTTTGATGCTTGTCTTGCATGGTGACAAAGTTTGAAAATTGGGTGGCACAAGAAAAGTGCGCAAAATCTGTCCTAAAAAATCAGCTCGAGCAAGGCATGTTGTGAGGTTCATAACTCCTTGCTCAAGTTGAATTAATGGGAGTTCTTATACATTTTGGAAAGCCGTAATGACATACTTTAACTTTGATGTTTGACTTTGGTCTCGGTTCAGCTTGCAAAGTCATCAAAAATGGTCTTGAACTTGTGTAGTCAAATCTGTCCTAAAAGTTGTCATGAAAATTCTGCTTTATCAATGCTTTTTGCAAAAATCATATCTCCTTGCTCGAGTATGCTACAAGGACATTCTACAACTTTCTGGAAAGCTGAGATAACGTACTTCAACTTTGATGTTCAAGGTTTGGCTTGAATCAACTTGGATCATGGAGAAAAACATCCTTGAAGTTGGGACATTCTTGCTGGAAAAATATTAGCGATGTCATATGCAATGTCAGAACATCAGACATTAAGAATTCCAAACTTTGATCACTTATATCTTTCAATCCTTATGATATTTTAAGTTGATTCCTTCTACAATGTTGAAGTATCAAATACCCTCTTTAAAAGTAGCTCTTACTCAAAATCAATGGATGCTTGTATCAATAGTTACAACCTTGAAAAGTTGTGCACTTGAACGTGATTTTAACTTAGAAAAAATTTCTAAGTTTCTTTCAATTTGATCAAATTTGCAATTTTGCATGATTTCTTGATTTAAATTTGATCAAATTAAATCATCCATCATATTTTCTTAAGTAATGGCTTGTGAAGCTCATAGTTGACCAAAAAGTCAAACTTTGACTTTCTGCGTCATTTGACTTTGTATTAGATGAACTTGAGGCTTGATCCACTTGAAATGTTGCACTCTTGTGCTTAATTCTTGACGTGGGAGTCCTCTTGATCCTTTGTGAATGTTTGAGAGGTTTAGTGTAACACCCCAATTCCCATCGCGAATAAATAATACATAATTAAAATCAGAGTAACTAAAAATTTATTTTTCCGACAGAAACAAGGATGTCACATTTAAATAAACAAAACATCATCCCTGCTCATAAATTTGATACATAGCATAAAATAGAATACCCTCAAAGGGGAAACTTTTTCCATATAAAGGGAAAGGTCAATTATGGAATAAAGTGGAAAGAATCCATAACCGACTTGTTTTACAAAATAAATCATTTTAGAACATTGACTATATACACAAAAGTACTACAAAATACAATCAACAAATGTATACATATATATAATCGTTCCCCGACTCCCGTGCTATGTATCAGAGCAGACAGACGACAAAGGACGGAGGACTAATCTCCACAAAAGCCTCCAAGACACTAATCTGCAATTGCCTCATAGAGCAATAAGCCACGACAGAAGGGTGAGAAATAACAACTAAAATCAAGATTGCATAATAATATGCAAATACATAACAATTCACACGCATATCTATTCTCACCACAAACCCCACCTACTAATACATATAACATATCACATATACGTAACATATATCAAGTATCCAATATACTCACATATTTGCACATAAGGCATGCCAAGTCATAACATTTAGAAACACATCACACATCACATAGCACATGTCTACGCATAATACATATTATCCACCACCAATGCATTTATCACATATGCACATCAAATTACCAATGCTATCACAATCTCAACACATAACAAATCGATGCACAATTTCCACACATAATCAATCAAATCATGATTTTCCACACATACTGCATCCATTCACAATTCTCACACATAATCAATCAAATCATGATTTTCCACACATAATGCATCCATTCACAATTCTCACACATAATCAATCAAATCATGATTTATGCAAATGCACTGAGACCGACACAACGACTCTATGCAAATGCCATGCGGTACCGACTTCCAATATTTCTCATCACTAGTTCACTCAGGAACTCTGCTGGAACCATCGCTCGTTACATCACTGTAACTCCCCGTCGGGCATACGATGTTCCCCGTCGCTCACACCTCTTATTTTTAAGGCACACGATCCGATCAGATCGCTCACACCTCTTATTTTTAAGGCACACGACGTTTATGGATCGCTCACACCTATTATTTTTAAGGCGATTCATACCTCTTATTTTTAAGGCACACGACCCGATCGCTCACACCTCACATGGGCACACGATCGTCTATAACCATCGCTTTCGATCCTCTTATTTTTAAGGCTATTCATACCTCTTATTTTTAAGGCTCACGGTGTTATAGCAGATTCCCTCTGGAATCGAACCGTCACTCAGGACGTCACAACAATGCATATCATGATGCTTGGCATACAAGGACTCATGACATTCAAATACACATATAAATGCATTCGTCTCCATCAACAAAATCACACTTTGCACTTAAGCCCAAAACAATGCATTTAATTGCCATACGGCCACAAACCATCATCACAATATGTCATCACATGCATTCACATCATATACATCACACAAGTCATACAATGTCCATATCAAAAGCACCTTGCATGATACACATCATTTCCACACAATTACCACGACAAAAGTCGACAAACCGCCACTATTCCAAATTTTTGACATAATTAAATTGGCTAACAATTTCCAAATCATCATAATCAGAAAGTACAACTAAATAGCTTTCTAACGATACCAAGAATGTAAAAATCGGATAAACGGAACCCAAGTTACGAAAGAAAAACGAAAACGATATTTTGAAAAGTCCCATTTTACCATTCTCCTGGACATACGCGTATTGCCCTGAGCCATACGCGTATTGCCCTGATTCCTCGCCATGCCATACGCGTATTGTCCAAGGTCATACGCGTATGGACAGAAATTCATTTTTCCCCAAAATTCACGTTTAAAAGTACAATACGCGTAGTGCCAACACCATACGCATACTGCCCACTCCCATACGCGTATTCCACACATTCCTTCCTTGCCATACGCGTATTGCCTTGACCAATACGCGTATTGCCCTGAGTGATACGCGTATGGGCAGTGGAAAACCAGAATTTTTCCTGCATAAATTTTTTCTGCGAATTTTTCCCCAAAAATCCCATTTTTCATCTCCAAATCCATTTTTAACAGCAAAACAAGTACCAGCAATTGTTCCTAAACATAGTGTAATCATACAACACGATTTATATCGATTTCTACTAATTATTCATTAATTTATCAATAAGAAAAACATTGTAAAAACAACCAAAACATATACACAAACAACACATATACATATACAAGCAAGATATAATTGAAACTTCTCACCCTTACCCGATTAATCGCGCTTGAAACGGACGGATCATCGATTTTCCTCTCTTTCCCTCTTCTCCCTTTCTTTCCTCTTCTTTTCCTTCTTTCCTTTCTCTTTTTTTCTCTTTTTCTCTCAAAATTCTATTTTATGAAAAATATACCCAAGCAAAAGACCAAAATACCCCTTAGCTCAATTATCTCGCAACCGCTCTCAAAATGCGATAAAACATAACAACAATGATGAAATATATTTCAGGAAATAAAAGTTGAAAAGAAATTATAATTTAATGCAAATATTTTATCTATCAGAGAAACTAACCAATTAACTCAATTAGCAGGTAAAATACAATAAATTCACACATTTCACAATATTCACATAAATGGAATAAATAAATACAATTAACCAAATCGGGGCGTTACAACTCTCCCCCACTTAGACATTTTTGTCCTCGAAAATATAACTGAGACGAACAACTCCGGATACGACTCGCGCATCCTACCAACAAACTAGCATGCCAACAAAAGGCACACCACGAATAGCACAAACTGACAAACCACCTTGCTACCAGCAACGACAACAATGACACGACACCAGCAACAATCACAACTCAAAGAATACACAAGTTACGAACACACAGGTTCACTCAGGAACAGAAACACAACAAGAGCGTTACCATCACCCTGGAAATGAGGCAACAACAAAGGTAAGAACCTAAGTCCCATGACTTAACAACATCCCAACAACCTCTTCATAACCGCAATACCAACGTGCTTGTCACACAACAATATTACCATAATGCTACGATTCCTCAGTCGCGCATATAATCAAAACATCCATCTACATAGTAGCCCATGAATAATATTTAAACCTTTCACTTAACACTTGCACTCTGAAACATCCAAAGGTCTCATCATTCCAATCGGTTTCCAATGTCCAACCTAAAAACTCCTACAAGTTCCACGCAAATACAAAATGTGCCACATCACGCTTCCGCTGCGCACTCTGATTACTCGAAACCATCAAGTCTACCAATCTCACGTCCAAAGTCTAACTCTTTCTCATTTTCACCAAAAATCACTGTTCACTTTAATATTTCCAACCTCACCCTCTCCTGTGTTATGTCACACACCAGACACAAGTCTCGGAGCTGCTCCAATCATTTCAATTCTCTGACCATCAAAACAGACATGCATAACAACTTTCGACTGAACTTTTCAGGCACAACCTTAGCTTTTCCCGAAGGGTAATCCAAGCCAAATTCATAACTCGTCACGAATTCCAACATTCCTCGTTGTCTCACACTCTATTCCTTCATACCAAACAAGCACTCTAAACTATTGTGATTACCAAACACTTCGAACCTAGAACCTTAAAGATAATACCTCCAAATTTTCCAACATAATACAACCGCAACCAATTCCAAATCCAGAATAGTATAGATCCTTTCATAAATCCTCGATTGTCGTAAAGCATAAGCCACGACTTTACCCTCTTGCATTAACCCAATGACTAAACTTGTCAAGGACACATCACAACACCTCACCAACGGTTTATCAGGGTCACACATAATTAAAAATGAAGCCGTAGACAAAATCTACTTCAGCTCTCTGCAACTTTCCTCACAATGAACATCTCAAATAAACGACTTACCTTTTGCAAGTCAACTGAGATACCAGAAGTACGAACTTAACAAAGTCTTCCATAACCTGTAATAGTAACCAATTGAGTCCAAAAGTTTCTAATCTCCTTAACTAACTTCGGAACCTCTCATTGTAGAACTGCATCTACTTCCGATGGATCCATAACAATACTCTCATCTGAAATAACATATTCCAGAAAACTAACCTTTTTCAACCAAAATTCTCACTCGAATAACTTCACATAAAACTTCGTCTCCTTTCAACACCTGGAATTCAATTCTCAAACACTCTACCTGTTCTTTCTCTGAGTTTATAACAGATCCGAATATCCTCAATCAAAACCACTATGAACTTATCCAAATAAATATGGAAGATACGATTCCTCTACTTCGTAGACATTAGAGACGCATTACTAACACCAAATACCATCACTGTACGTTGCAATTCCCAACCAAAATCCAAAAGATATAAATCCTTAAAGCTTTTGCAAAACTTTTTCACTGGGTAACTGGTTACTCACACACAAGCTTAACCGAGTAATTAACAACCTATTCCGATGATAACAAACCTAACCAGTCCCATTAAATAGATTAAAACCTCAACTCACGAAATTCACCACTCTTATCAAACATTCCATACACTTGCAACTCCACTCAAACTCAACCAAACCATTCCAGTCATATGTTCTCGAAAGTGGACACTTATTCTCAATCGTTTACCTCACTCAACTGCCGGTAATCCCCACACAATTTCATTCTTTGAACAACCCACATTTCACAATTTCTAACTTGTATCAACAACCTACCAAAGAGAATTCTCGAACGCGATGTTACATCCACCCACAAGGGTTTCCTCACAATCTCTATTAATGCCTTAAAACTCCAAAGACTCCGGACTCACCAGAACTCTAAGTTTTGCTTCCCATAGTC
Organism: Lathyrus tuberosus; assembly: GCA_022829125.1. Classification (NCBI taxonomy): domain Eukaryota; kingdom Viridiplantae; phylum Streptophyta; class Magnoliopsida; order Fabales; family Fabaceae; genus Lathyrus; species Lathyrus tuberosus. The sequence continues at coordinate 4,093,723 of JALAZF010000233.1, forward strand.
TCAATACTATCATACCTCTCATACTTGTTATTCCATTCACTCATCCTTCCTTTTTGTTACTAACAATACTGGAGCTCTCTAAGACAACACCTTAATGTTCCATTCAAAACACATCTGAAAACCATGCACAACTGACGGCCTAACACTGTGACTTCCTGCCAATTTCCAGAACACTACCATCGCAGACAAAACAAACATCTTATTCCCGTCTACTAAGAGTTTCCTACATACTTAGCAGATATAAGCCTCAACTCTTCACCTTCGTCCGATGAAGTTCAATCTCTACTCTCTGAGAAGCAGTCCTTAAATAAAACCCAATCATTCTCTCTCCATAACTTCCTAACTTGACCAACATACCAAAACCTCTAATCCATTTCATCTTCCGATATTAGCATCTTCATCGACTCATCAAAACAATCCGTAACCATTTCCTTAAATTCCAAACAATTCATTTCACACACTATCAAAGCTGGAAAGACACGTCTATTACATCCAACATAATTCCCTTCTGCTATCAACAAGAGATTAAGGGTGATCAGTTCCTCAATTTGTCAATAGACAGTCGACAATCATGATGGGGCATAAACCGTCTTTACCAAACTATAATAGTATTCCTTACATCCTGCACACAAAACTACCTAAGGCACAAATCCTTAGTTGACATAAACCTTACCTCCGCATTCTCTTCGGAACCGGGAACCACACTGTCCAAACAACACTTACACTCTTGTAACCAACGGCACACAACCGAAGTAACTTGGAGAAGTTCCAGCTTCTCCCCCACTTATCTCGTTCTCAATCCTGAAGACAAAGGATTAGAAAAACCAGAAAGTACTGACAGTGCTTCCACACACATATCACGTACTAAAGAACAAACAACATCGACAATATTCAACTGTCACACCAACTGACTCAACAACTTGGCCGGACGGACGGACCTGCTCTGATACCACTAATGTAACACCCCAATTCCCATCGCGAATAAATAATACATAATTAAAATCAGAGTAACTAAAAATTTATTTTTCCGACAGAAACAAGGATGTCACATTTAAATAAACAAAACATCATCCCTGCTCATAAATTTGATACATAGCATAAAATAGAATACCCTCAAAGGGGAAACTTTTTCCATATAAAGGGAAAGGTCAATTATTGAATAAAGCCGAAAGAATCCATAACCGACTTGTTTTACAAAATAAATCATTTTAGAACATCGACTGTATACACAAAAGTACTACAAAATACAATCAACAAATGTATATATATATATATATATATATATATATATATATATATATATATATATAATCGTTCCCCGACTCCCGTGCTACGTATCAGAGCAAACAGACGACAAAGGACGGAGGACTAATCTCCACAAAAGCCTCCAAGACACTAATCTGCAATTGCCTCATAGAGCAATATACCACAACAGAAGGGTGAGAAATAACAACTAAAATTAAGATTGCACAATAATATGCAAATACATAACAATTCACATGGATAGCTATTCTCACCACAAACCCCACCTACTAATACATATAACATATCACATATATGTAACATATATCAAGTATCCAATATACTCACATATTTGCACATAAGGCATACCAAGTCATAACATTTAGAAACACATCACACATCACATAGCACATGTCTACGCATAATACATATTATCCACCCCAATGCATTTATCACATATGCACATCAAATTACCAATGCTATCACAATCTCAACACATAACAAATCGATGCACAATTTCCACACATAATCAATCAAATCATGATTTTCCACACATAATGCATCCATTCACAATTCTCACACATAATCAATCAAATCATGATTTTCCACACATAATGCATCCATTCACAATTCTCACACATAATCAATCAAATCATGATTTATGCAAATCCACAGAGACCGACACAACGACTCTATGCAAATGCCATGCGGTACCGACTTCCAATATTTCTCATCACTAGTTCACTCAGGAACTCTGCTGGAACCATCGCTCGTTACATCACTGTAACTCCCCGCCGGGCATACGATGTTCCCCGTCGCTCACACCTCTTATTTTTAAGGCACACGATCCGATCAGATCGCTCACACCTCTTATTTTTAAGGCACACGACGTTTATGGATCGCTCACACCTCTTATTTTTAAGGCACACGACGTTTATGGATCGCTCACACCTCTTATTTTTAAGGCGATTCATACCTCTTATTTTTAAGGCACACGACCCGATCGCTCACACCCCACATGGGCACACGATCGTCTATAACCATCGCTTTCGGTCCTCTTATTTTTAAGGCTATTCATACCTCTTATTTTTAAGGCTCACGATGTTATAGCAGATTCCCTCTGGAATCGAACCGTCACTCAGGACGTCACAACAATGCATATCATGATGCTTGGCATACAAGGACTCATGACATTCAAATACACATATAAATGCATTCATCTCCATCAACAAAATCACACTTTGCACTTAAGCCCAAAACAATGTATTTAATTGCCATACGGCCACAAACCATCATCACAACATGTCATCACATGCATTCACATCATATACATCACACAAGTCATACAATGTCCATATCAAAAGCACCTTGCATGATACACATTAATTCCACACAATTACCACGACAAAAGTCGACAAACCGCCACTATTCCAAATTTTCAACATAATTAAATCGGCTAACAATTTCCAAATCATCATAATCAGAAATTACAACTCAATAGCTTTCTAACGATACCAAGAATGTAAAAATCGGATAAACGGAACCCAAGTTACGAAAGAAAAACGAAAACGATATTTTGAAAAGTCTCATTTTACCATTCTCCTGGCCATACGCGTATTGCCCTGAGCCATACGCGTATTGCCCTGATTCCTCGCCATGCCATACGCGTATTGTCCAAGGTCATACGCGTATGGGCAGAAATTCATTTTTCCCCAAAATTCACGTTTAAAAGTATAATACGCGTAGTGCCAACACCATACGCATACTGCCCACTCCCATACGCGTATTCCACACATTCCTTCCTTGCCATACGCGTATTTCCTTGACCAATACGCGTATTGCCCTGAGTGATACGCGTATGGGCAGTGGAAAACCAGAATTTTTCCTGCATAAATTTTTTCTGCGAATTTTCCCCCAAAAATCCCATTTTTCATCTCCAAATCCATTTTTAACAGCAAAACAAGTACCAGCAATTGTTCCTAAACACAGTGTAATCATACAACACGATTTATATCGATTTCTACTAATTATTCATCAATTTATCAATAAGAAAAACATTGTAAAAACAACCAAAACATATACACAAACAACACATATACATATACAAGCAAGATATAATTGAAACTTCTCACCCTTACCCGATTAATCGCGCTTGAAACGGACGGATCATCGATTTTCCTCTCTTTCCCTCTTCTCCCTTTCTTTCCTCTTCTTTTCTTTCTTTCCTTTCTCTTTTTTTTCTCTTTTTCTCTCAAAATTCTATTTTATGAAAAATATACCCAAGCAAAAGACCAAAATACCCCTAAGCTCAATTATCTCGCAACCGCTCTCAAAATGCGATAAAACATAACAACAATGATGAAATATATTTCAGGAAATAAAAGTTGAAAAGAAATTATAATTTAATGAAAATATTTTATCTATCAGAGAAACTAACCAATTAACTCAATTAGCAGGTAAAATAGAATAAATTCACACATTTCACAATATTCACATAAATGGAATAAATAAATACAATTAACCAAATCGGGGTGTTACATTTAGACAAGTTGAAGATCATGTCATTCCTTGATTGATCATTTGTCTAAAGGCTCTGAGAGGTTTTGAAACCCTAAGCTTGATTATAGTGAATGCTCAACAATTCCTTGAGGAGATTGATGAGGCACAAAGGTACATCCATATTGTGCTGATGATTTGCACCATGATGGGAAATCTTAGTGGTCAAAATTTGGGGTATGACAGATGCCCCTATTTAATCTTCTTGGACCCGAAGGTGTGAATGACGAAGGTATTCGGGCATTCGGGGTGCAAGAGGATTAAATATCGGAATACCCGAAATTTTAATGGCTATGAATGGCAACTTGCGCATTCATCTTCTTTTGCTAAGCAATGATGCTTAGAAAAGGTAAACTTCCCCTCGATCCTGGTTTCCTACCAAGGAACTGGTCTCAATTTTCTTTTGAGATGAACTTCCCCTCGATCCTGGTTTTCTACCAAGGAACTGGTCTAAGCTTCTGATTTAAACTTCCCCTCGATCCTGGTTTCCTACCAAGGAACTGGTCTGAGTTGCTGTTGTAAACTTCCCCTCGATCCTGGTTTCCTACCAAGGAACTGGTCTCGGTTTCTTCCGTCAATAAACTTTATTGACAAGGGACACTATGCGTAGCGATTTTTCTCAAACTTCTCGCCGAATTTTCCTGGGGAGATGCCATTTGATGGGAAAAAGTTTGACGTTAGACTCGTTGGGGAGCCCAATTGTCTGAGTTGTAGAGGTGCACAAACTTCTCTGTTGGAGACGCCATTTGTCGACTCTATCTAGGGAAAGCGAGTCTCTTAAGAGGCTGCTTCTGCTTGGGATCTTATATCATACTTTTCTCGGGATCTTCCCGGAGAAATGCCATATGCTGAGGTCCAATTTTGAGGTGCCGATGACCTTTTCATCAGTGGTTCTTTCAGAGAAAAACTGCCGTATTGCCGAAGCTCCGATTAAGAGGCTTTCTCTGGGGATTTTCCTTAATCCGAGAAAGCAAGGATATCATCTTCAATGGCGAAGAGTGACATTTGTAGAAAGCTTCTCTGGCTTTTCAGAGGTTCAAGTTATCAAAGTGGTCAAGGACCCAACTTCAATCCAGAAATAAACTGGAGGAGAGATCGTTCAAACACAACATTTCTTAATCGAGGAAATAACTGACAACTCGACCGAGAGGACAGCTATCACTAGGGATAAGACCGACTGGAGTGATAGTGATGCAATATGAATGAGAATGCAAATAGAATGCATGATGTATGTATGTTTATGCTGACAAAACTGACGCGACATACCAACTAAAAAAATGAACATGACTGGATACTCGGCCATCGCGGGGCGAAGAAGTATCGCTGGTTCAGAATAGCAATTCCACCTTGCTTAGGAAAGATAGTCCCTGTTGGGAGCTATGTTGGTCGGGCTTAGGAGATAAGAACTCGGCCGAGGGTATCAGATGGAATAGTTGCATCCGACACTATTGATCCTTCATTCAGGCGCACTGGCGCAGAAAGAGTACTTTGATTCTGCACTTTGAAGTTTGCTTACTTCCGGAGAAGCGGTTGATGCTCTTTTGATGTTCAACAGTCAAAAGAAATTGCCATCTTTATTTTAAAGCAGAAAAAGTTTTAACAAGTAAATTCATTTTTGTTTCATTTCAAGAATTGTTAATCATGTTAAAAAATGTCATTCTGTAAAGCTAAAACAAATGAAAATTACAAACAAAAGCACAAAGGCTCAAATTTTATTTATAAGAAGGAGATCAGCCAAACGCGTGATTCCAAAGAGTATATACAAAGTTTGAAAATGGTAATTTACAGGGAAAAGGACTACGTTGAAACATAACGACCACTATCCTTCTACCAACTTTGAATTCTGGGCATCCTGAGCTTCTGTCGAAGATGACCTTGACTGGAATTTTCCTCCGATGGATGGTATAACTGCTGCTGCTGAGGGACTTGCTTCTGTTGAACATAGTTACTTGCCATTATCCCTAATTTTTTCCTGGATTGTACTTTGATGTTTCCAATCCACCAGGATGATTTTTTTTTCATGTCTCTAACTTTTGCCTGGACCGCCCTTTCGGGTTTTCAATCCACCGAGACGTTTTTTTTTTTAGTTTAGGCGAAGTATTTCTTGACTACATCAACATTCGTGGGCTAGGCAAATTCCTCTCCGTCCATGGTTATGAGTCTCAAGGCGCCGCCTGAGAAAGCTTTCGTGACCACATAGGGGCCATCATAATTTGGAGTCCACTTGCCCCGGGAGTCAGTGAGAAATGATTGTATCTTCTTGAGCACGAGGTCTCCTTTCCTGAAGACACGAGGTCGGACCTTTTTGTCGAACGCCTTCTTCATTCTCTGCTGATACAACTGACCGTGGCATAGTGCCGTGATTCGCTTTTCTTCGATCAAATTGAGTTCGTCGTGTCGACTTTGACACCATTCAGCTTCTGAAAGCTTAGCTTTCATCGATACCAGGATTGATGGGATCTCTACTTCTATGGGGAGAACTGCCTCCATGCCATATACTAGAGAGAAAGGGGTTGCCCCTGTTGAAGTGCGGACAGATGTCCGATAACCGTGAAGCGCAAAGGGTAACATCTCGTGCCAGTCTTTGTAGGTTACGACCATCTTTTGAACGATCCTCTTGATGTTCTTGTTAGCCGCTTCTACTGCTCCGTTCATCTTGGGTCGGTAGGGAGATGAGTTATGGTGTTCGATCTTGAACTCTGCGCATAACTCTTTCATCATCTTGTTGTTCAAGTTAGATCCATTATCAGTAATGATCTCACTTGGAACACCATAACGGCAGATGATATTATTTTTGATAAATCGGACTACCACTTGTTGGGTTACATTGGCGAATGACGCTGCTTCGACCCACTTGGTGAAATAGTCAATGGCTACTAGAATAAACCGATGTCCGTTTGAAGCCTTAGGTTCGATCAAGCCAATCATGTCGATTCCCCATATGGAAAAGGGCCACGGGGAAGAGAGAACTTTGAGATACGATGGCGGTATATGAATTTTGTCGGAGTATATCTGACACTTGTGACACCTCTTCATGTACTTGTAGCAGTCGGATTCCATGGTCAACCAATAGTACCCTGCTCTTAGAATTTTTCTCGCCATTGTGTGTCCGTTGGCATGAGTGCCAAAGGACCCTTCATGAATTTCTTTCATAAGCATGTCCGCTTCTGGTCTGTCGACGCATCGGAGCAAGACCATGTCAAAATTTCTCTTATAAAGAGTGTCACCGCTCAGGAAGAAGCTGCCAGCCAATCTTCTGAGGGTTTTCCTGTCCTTCCTTAGTGCCCCAGGTGGGTACTCTTGTTTCTGAAGGAAGCATTTGATATCGTGATACCAAGGTTTATCGTCTATGACTGCTTCAATCGTGAAGATGTAAGCGGGCCTTTCAAGGCGCGTTATGTCGATCTTAGGTATGTCATTCCATTGACCTACACTAATCATGGAAGAGAGAGTGGCTAAAGCGTCAGCCATGTGATTCTCATCACGAGGGATGTGATGAAACTCAACTCTGTTAAAGAAGGGTAACAACCTTCTTGCATAGTCTTTGTAAGGAATCAGTCCTGATTGGTATGTGTTCCAATCTCATTTTATCTGATTGATAACCAGGGCTGAATCGCCGTATATGTCCAAGTTTTTGATCCTTTAATCAATTTCTTCTTCGAGACCCATAATACAAGCTTCGTATTCGGCCTCGTTGTTCGTACATTTGAACGTAAGTCTGGCAGTGAAAGGAATGTGGGTACCCTGAGGGGTAACAATGATTGCCCCAATTCCGTTTCCATAATGATTAACTGCTCTGTCAAAGACAAGTCCCCATTGGGAACCTGGTTCTGGCCCTTCACTGGGTAACGGTTCATCGCAATCTTTCATTTTTAGATACATGACATCTTTGTTTTGGAAGTCAAACCCGATTGATTCTCGATCGTCAATCGGTTGATGAGCCAAATGATCGGCTAAAATACTTCCTTTAACAGCTTTTTGAGCATGGTACTCTATGTCATATTCCGATAGTAGCATCTGTCAACGGGCAATCCTTCCCGTGAGAGCAGGGTTTTCAAAGACATACTTGATTGGATCCATCTTGGAGACCAACCAAGTAGTATGATGAATCATGTACTGGCGAAGACGTTTAGCTGCCCAAGCCAAAGCACATCAAGTTTTCTCGAGCATCGTGTACCGAGTTTTGCAGTCGGTGAATTTCTTGCTCAAATAGTAAATAGCAGACTCTTTTCTTTTAGTTTCATCTTGTTGGCCAAGTACACATCCCATTGAGTCCTCTAGGACTGTGAGGTAGATGATCAGTGGTCTTCCTTCCACTGGAGGTGATAGAATCGGAGGATTCAACAGATATTCCTTAATACTGTCGAAGGCGGTTTGGCAATCTTCTGACCAAACGCAATCCTGGTTCTTTTTGAGTAATTTGAAAATCGGCGCACATGTGGCGGTCATGAGGAATATGAATCTGGAGATGTAGTTCAAACGTCCCAAGAATCCTCTGACTTGTTTTTTAGTTTTCGGAGAAGGCATTTCTCGAATGGCCTTGACCTTGTCAGGATCAACCTCAATTCCTTTCTGGCTGACGATGAACCCTAAAAGTTTCCCTGAACGGACACCGAAGGTGCACTTTTTGGGATTCAAGCGGAGTTTGTACTTTCGCAAACGCTCGAATAGTTTCGACAGGTGGGTCACATGCTCCTCTTCCGTCTTAGATTTTGCAATCATGTCATCAACATATACCTCTATCTCTTTGTGTATCATGTCATGAAACAGAGTAGTCATGGCCCTTTGATAGGTTGCCCCGGTGTTCTTCAAGCCGAACGGCATCACCTTGTAACAAAAGGTACCCCATGGGGTAATGAACGAAGTTTTCTCCATGTCTTTCGGCGCCATTTTGATCTGGTTATAGCCCGAGAATCCATCCATGAAGGAGAAAATTTTGAACTTTGCTGTGCTGTCTACCAGCATGTCAATGTGTGGTAAAGGAAAGTCGTCTTTTGGACTTGCCTTATTCAGATCCCTGTAATCAACACACATTCTGACCTTTCCGTCCTTTTTGGGAACGAGTACGATGTTGGCTAACCATTGAGGATATTCAGATGTAGCGAGGAAACTTGCGTCGATCTGTTTCTGTACCTCCTCTTTAATTTTGATGGCCATGTCTGGATGAGTCCGTCTCAACCTTTGCTTTACTGGCGGACATTCCGATCTCAACGGTAAGTGATGTTCCACGATGCTGGTATCCAACCCTGGCATATCCTGATAGGACCAAGCGAATACATCGGGAAATTCTCTGAGAAGCTTTATCAAACCCTTTCTGGCAGTTGGACTGAGCAGTGCCCCAATCCTGATTTCTTTTCTCTCTTTTTTCGAACCCACATTGATTGTTTCCAACGGCTCTTTGTGAGGTTCAATGGACCTTTCCTCCTGTCTGAGTAGTCGGGAGATCTCTTCTGGAATTTCGTTGTCAACTTCTTCTTCAGCCCCAAATACCGGGAACTCAAAGTCGGGAGAAGGCATCGGATCGTATATTTCAACGGGGTTTAAAACAAGCAATCTGCATGACGTGATGATTCGTGTTTAGAAGAGATAGAGAAAATGCAAAAGTGTGTGCAGTGTATTTTTTTTTACTGCTTGTTTTTATTATTGATTGTTTTTTAGGATTACCATTTTCTGAAAATGCAAAAAGAGAAAACAACAAATATTGTGGGAATTACAGAACGACGTTATTTTATTAATGAACAAGTCGATTCTTGAAACTACAGCCCTATAAAACAAAACTTTGTCGCTTTGGGCGGAGCGAAGAGGGAAAATTTACAGAAAGCGAGCCCTATCAAAACATCCATTCCACCTGGGCAGGGTGAAAGGTTAAAAGATGGCAATTACTTTGACTGGTGAACGGCCTTCGGAACATCGACAGCAACCCATTGGCGGCGAACTCCTCGGTGAATCACAAAGTCTGGCACCTTCCTTGATTTGTCTTCAGAAATAACGCTGATTTCCGGTGGAGTAGGATCATTGGAATCTGTCTCCCAGGAAGAATTATCATAGGAGAATTCCTCAGTTGTATTATGCATAGTATTGGTGCTCTCAGCTGTATCTCCCCATCCAGTAGGCTGGATGTCTTCGAGCCTGATACGAGAGCTTTCGGGAGCAGTGTACTTGACCATGAAGTCGTATTTTCCACTTGGTTCTCCCAAGGTGTCCCAAACTTCTTTGGAACTGGAGGAGTCATTTCTCTCGATGACGTTGACCTCGGGAAAAGCATAGTTGATGAATTCAAGTCCTGCAAACGTTGCAAATTCATCTTCATGTTGAGTAGTTTCCGAATGACCTGAGTGTTGATCCCATGACATGGTGGGGACACAGGTATTCTGTTCAATGAGACTCAGCTGATTTTCATTGTTCGGCTGACTCTCTTGCCCCAAGTTTCCCGGGTAAGGTTGCCACATTGGCAGACCATCCATTGGGCCATAGTAGTTGTGGTCAAAGTTGTCTTTCATCAGAGTGTCTTCCTCTAATGAATTTGGCGGAGCACGGAATCCTTCTGGATCACAATCTCCATATATCATTTCGACGTCTGACCGTGGTATAAATCTCGGACTCTGTGCGGGATAGCAAAATGGCATAGGCACCTCTTCCTGAGACATGTAACCGTCCTCGTTAAGATAGGACTTCCATTCTTCATCTGTGTCAGAGGGATCTTCCTCATTGATAGCATGTACTGCTTGAGACACTGGGTGAAGGAAACCTCCATTGTGGAAGAAGTTTTGAAGGGGATGAAGACTTTCATCGTTGGCAGCTGTCTGGGTACAGGTTGCAGAAAAACCAAGACCCTTCTTTGTTGTATTGCCAGTAGGAATGACAAGCTGTCCCCATCCTATCGTATCGATACTCTCGACCGCTTTGATAGCATCGTTGTATGAAGAAATGGAAGTTCCTTCTTTGAACTGATTGTTCTTGCTCACCGACAGTGCTTGGAACTGAGTCCCAATAACCTCCTCGGGTTCTATACCAGCAGATGATGACAAGTTACTCACCAGCAAGGCCTGCTCCCCGCAGACTGTGATAAGTTGATCGTTCTGAACGAACTTTAGCTTTTGGTGGAGGGTCGAAGTGACCGCTCCAGCCTGATGTATCCAAGGTCTTCCTAATAAACAACTGTACGTTGCCCGGATGTCCATGACCTAGAAAGTGACTTGGAAAGTGTGAGGACCGATAGTTATGGGAAGATCAACTTCGTCGATAACTGTTTTTCTGGATCCGTCGAACGCTTTGACGACGACCTCGCTGATTCTCATCGGAGGGCCTTTGAATGATAATTGCATCAAAGTGGACTTCGGCATAACATTCAGGGCTGACCCTATGTCTACCAGTACGCTGGCTAAAACATCGTCCTGGCAGTTAACTGTGATATTGAGCGCCATGTTATGACGACGACCCTCTTCAGGTAATTCCTCATCACCAAATCCCAAATTGTTGCAGGAAGTGATGTTAGAGACAATACTATCGAACTGTCTAATTGTTACATCCTGTTCCATAAAGGCTCGCTCCAAGACTTTCTGTAGAGCCTCCCTGTGGGCTTCTGAACTGAGTAACAGTGATAATACCGAGATCTTTGAAGGAGTTTGTAACAGTTGATCAACAATGTAGTATTCACTCCTTTGGATGAGCTTCAGCATCTCATCATTATTTTTCAAAAGGTCGGGATTACTGGATTAACCGACTGATGGGTCGGGAGCTTCCGTCTGAAGTTCCTTTTCTTTGTTAGACTCTCCAACTCCTCGGTTGAAGATTCGACCACTCCGTGTTACACGACTGATGTCTGCAATATTCACGATGGAGGGTAATGGAATTTCCTTTCCATTTTCAACTATTGTTGCACCGTATTTGTAAGGGATCGCCTTAGTTGATTCATACGGTAGTGGTCCCAGTAGATATATGACTATGGGACCCTTCTGATTTTTCTGACCATCGTAAGTAATCTCGATCCATTCCCGGTTGGGAACTCTCGATTCTTCAAGTAGAGGGATAATGGAAAAAACATCCCTGGTCCTATGATGACCAGAGATCGTGACAACATCCTCAACTTGATCGGCAAGGTAGTTCGGCGTCCAGTTGATGGGTCCAGAACCTGGATATGGACGAATTTCTCCACGATCCACCTGACCCTGAAGAGCTGTTGTCACAAGGTAACACCCTTGGTTACTTTCCGAACAGACGCTACAACGGTCATAATTGTGTGGTGGCACCTGGCCACACCCACTTCGAATACAATGTAACCTCACTAGGTTAGCTTCCATAGATCGGACATCCTGACTCTGACGCCGAGTAGGATTCTTGTTGCTGATACTAATTTGGTGAGTATCTTCATCCATATAAATTGGCATCCACCAGTGATTTAACAAGTGCTGAAGTGCCTCCTGGACAAGGGTACAACCTCGATCATTTTCGCAACCCGCTTTACAGCTTTGATAGTCATGTGATATTAAGAATCCGAGTCGGACCTGTTCAGTATGTAACTCTACCAGGTTGGTATTCATCACGCGAATATCGAAGATCTGAACCATATTGATCTGATAGGGATTCGTATCATGGTAGTCTTGGATCCATCCAAGATCCATCTGACGCTGGAGGGCCTCCTGTATGAAAGAGCATCCCTGTTTGTTTACCGAGCAAGTCAAACAAGAACTGTAATCGTGCCGCGGCAGATTATGATACTGGCTTTGCCTTAAATGCATCACCACCAGGTTGGCATTCATCATACAGATGTCGTGGTTTTGAATGATGTTAGAATTCGTATAGACCATGTTAACTCCACGAACTCGGTGCTCCTGGATCCATCCGAGATCCATCTGTTCCTGTAGAGCTGATTGCACTACCGAACATCCTTGATTGTTTTTAGAGCAGACATCACATTGATGATAATTATGAGGTGGCACATGGCCATATCCACCCTGTCTATAATGCATCTTGACCAAATTGGTTTTCAACGAGAGTACATCGTGAATTTGATAGACATCGTTAGTCTCTCCTTCTATCAAATTGACTGCAGTCTTCTCATGTTGAGGCAGCGGGTTCGTGAGAACATTAGGATTTGTATCCTTGAAGAATAAGAGCCCGCTCCTAACAAGCTTTTGCACATCAGATTTGAAATTTAGACAATTCTCAATGTTATGCCCTGGACCTCCTTGACGATAAGGTCAATTTTGATCCACCTTAAACCAAAAAGGCGGATTTTTCGGTACTGTAAGAGGAGACTTAGTCTGGATGTGCCCCTTAGCCAGTAGTAATGGAAATAGTTCTACGTACAACATGGGTATAGGATCAAACCCTGATGGTCGTGTTGTACAGTTGTTATTATATGGAGGATGAGCCTGCTGAAGAGGCTGTTGTGTCCTCTGCAGATTAGGTTGGCTTTGCGCAACCTGAGGTTGATACGTAGGCGCGGTGCTGATAGCAGGAGTTACAGCTGCTACTAGTTGGTAACGACGCCTTTGCTTTCCGAGAGAGATATTCCTAATATCTTGCTATTTTTTCTTAAGGAGAGCACTACCCGTCGATCCAGTGTCTTTTACCAAACGTCCCTCTCGGACGGCTTCCTCAAGACGTACGCCCATGCCGACCATTTCGGTGAAATCACTGGGTGTACTGGCAACCATTCGGTCATAGTAAAATGAGCTTAAGGTTTTTAAGAAGATCTTTGTCATCTCTTTTTCCTCAAGAGGTGGACAAATTTGAGCGGCAATCTCACGCCACCTTTGAGCATACTCCTTAAAGGTTTCCTTGTCCTTTTGCGACATCGATCTGAGTTGATCTCTGTCAGGTGCCATGTCCAAATTGTATTTGTATTGTTGGACGAAGGTAGTGCCAAGATCTCTGAATGTCCTGATCGTGGCACAGTTTAAACCCATGTACCATTTGAGTGCGGCACCGGTTAAACTATCCTGGAAGTAGTGAATCAATAGGTCCTAATTCTCCGTCTGAGCTGACATCCGCCGAGCGTACATCACCAAATGGCTTTGAGGGCAAGAGTTACCCTTGTATTTTTCAAAGTCGGGCACTTGAAATTTATGCGGAACTTTCACATTGGGGACTAAGCAGAGGTCTGCGACATCCTTTCCAAATAAATCCTGACCGCGAATGGCTTGCAGCTCCTTCTGCATTTCCAGAAACTGCTCCTGGAATTCATCCATTCTGTCGAACAAAGTTTCCTTTTTACCAGAAGGTATCGGTGGAATCTGTCCTTCCGGGACAGTGTGCACCACAACGGGTGGTACCGTGACTACGGCAGTGAATTTTGGCGTTTCCTGAAGTTTGTAACCTTCAGGAGTCTTCAATATGCCTCTGGCATCTTCGCTTTCCCGAAGTTTGTAACCTTCAGGACCAGCGGCATCTGTCGTAATTCCCTGATCTTCAGCGATTGGCGAAACTTGTCCTTCCGGGATATAGTTAACAGGCATTCCCCATGGACGATCTTTCGGCATCTGATACCTAAGATCAAACTTCTCCACTATGGGCGCTGAGTTGATCTCTGAGATCACAGTTCTTTGTAGCTGAGCTTCTGCCATGGCTTGGATGTCATTACGAAGCTTTCTCATATCCTCTCTTAGTGCGTCGATCTCTTCTTTCAACTCTCTGTTCTCTTCCTCGAGATCATCCATATTTTTCTGACGATTGGCCTGAGTATTGTACGAATGAGACAGTTTGACTCTAGAATCGAGACACAAACGTGAGATTCGTAGGTAAGAAGAATACACGATGTGAGAATGATGAATGCAATGATTATATTAATTATTTTTTAGTTTAATCAAAATAAACTTCGACAATTAGATTGCAAATATCAAACAGTGGGGAGACCCCTTTTTATTGAATTCAAAGGATTACAGAAATGAAAATACAGTAGATTACAAGATGCAGAAGCAGAAACCTAAGCTAAGGGGTCCCGAGAGAACTCGGGTGCTGATTCTGGTATCTTCCTTTTCTTTGACCGGGGCTCTTGAGCCGTTGTCGGGTTGTCATTCCTTTGCCAAGTGAAAGGAGCGAGCAAATTCCTTTGGTCATCCTGATTTTCTACAGCATGTTGCTCCAAAATTTCAATCAGAGCATCCTTTTCTTTTAGTAATTGCTGTATTTTGATGCACTCTATGTCGAGGGTGCGGTACTTGTTCTTCCAAGACCTTCTCTCCTTTTAAACTTTGTTGAGAGTAACCTGAAGCTTTTCAGTTTCCGTCATGAAGTACATGACAAATTCCCTTGGTGGAAGAATTCCGTAATGAGGATAAGGCATTTTTAGCTTGAGAGCTCTAGTTTGTACCCAATGGAGATAAGGCTCCATCGAGACATAGTCCAGTTTTCCTAGAGACTCTTGTCCTTTCTTATGAACGTGTTTCCAAGCGTGCACTATTTCCATCTTTAGTGCTCTGTCGTTTTCTCCTTCCTTGAAGAAAAGACCTTCCAGATGAACACCCCGTGGGACGTGTCTCATCGGGTATCCAAACTGACGGCGAACCAACACCGGATGATAGTTGATTCCTCCCTTAGTTCCTATAAGGGGTACGTTGGGGAAGTTTCCACAACGATCAATGATTCTGATTCCATCATAGATCCTATTACACCAATCTATATCAGAGTTGGTGAAGGACATGATCTTCTGCGACCAACGTAAGGCACACTTGCAATCCCAAAAAGCAGCAAACTTGGGCAAGTGGGAGATAAACCATTTGTAAAGCAGAGGTACACAACATGTGATCTCCCCTCCACTGTACAAATTCCCCAAGTGTACAGAATGATACGCATCCGCGAGCAAAGTCGGCACAGGGTTTCCAATGAGAAAAACCTTAATGGAGTTGATATCGACGAAGCTATTAATGTTGGGAAACAAAAATAACCCGTAGGTGAGCAAGACAAAGATGCTTTCAAAAGCAGTCACGTTTCCTATACTGGCAAAATACAGGGCTTTCTTTGTCAAGAACTGGGCTGGCAAACCCTGGATGCCACCCTTAGTGGTTAGGTGAGTCCTAACCTCAGACTCGTCCAAATGAATTGCTCTTGCAATGGTCTGATTCTTTGGAGTTTCTTCCAGTCCAGAAAATGGAGCTCAATCAGTAATGTGTAGATCAATCAGATGAGAATACTCCTCCAGCGTTGGTGCGAGCTGGCAATCCAGGAATGTGAAGCAGTGATAAACTGGATCGTAGAAGTGAACGAGCGCGTCCATGATCCCCTCAATCACATGGACTCTTAACAGTGGTAGCAGCCCTCCGTGCTTGGCTCTGAAAGCCTCTTGGTTTGTGATCATCCCTGCTAACCTTCTCAAATCCTCTAGTTTTGGAACCTTGAAGGTATGCCTATGGGTTCTCCTTCTACCGAAATCCATTAGCGCAATCTTTTTCTCTGATATTTCCAATCATTGTCTTAGTTTAATTTGAAAAATAGAGAGACTAGAAGAGAAGATTTTTCCTTGTTTTAATGTTTTTTAGATGAATGCATGAATGCAGCACACAAAAACATAGAAAAAACATGGGGTCAAAGGGTCGTTGTCATGAAGTCAAGGCTCTACCCATCCCCAAAGGTTTATACTAAGGTGATTTTTGTACCTGTACTCATTATCATCAGCTCCTCCCAGGAAAGCAAAACAACAAGCGGATCGCCAGCGAGTTGTAGAGCAATCTTAGAGTAAGTGCCATTCACCGAGAATAGATCACCAGCCTCAAATGAGGGTAGTATCACGTGACAACTATTTCCGATAGTTTCCGTACTACAAAAGGGTTTGGCTCCTCAGCTTCTCAGACATCACAACCGGCTCATTGCCTAAAAGAGGGAATGGGTTGCATTAGTCAGCCTCCACTGAGGTTGATGGTCGACCTCATCGCCATCACTTATCTTAAGTGTATACTCAATCTTTCCCCATGCGGCATCACACGCATTCCCATTAGCAGAAAAATAAACACAGATATCAATTAGGAAAAGTAGTATATATATTTGTCCTAATGTCCTAGACTTTTAAAAGCTAAGAATCTTAAGTTCCTGACAGAAAATGGTTTCCCGGCGGAGTCACCATCCTGTGGTTTCATTCCAAATTAACGGCGTTTTGACCTAAGATCCTAGTGACGTCAAGGTTTCTACCTAGGGGACAAGAAGAGAACGAGATCAGTTCAACGTCCCCAGCAGAGTCGCCATTTTTCTGTAGTGAGTGATTTTTGGATGTGGTTGCGAAGCACGATCGCTCTGTTACTACAACTCGATTCATTTTTTATCCTATTAAAGCTGATGAAGGAAGGGAAATAGATGTCTCTAATTAACCCTGCTTTCATACGGAGGTTAAACAGTCAAAACTGTTGGTTTACAGATGCTACAAAGATTTGGGGTTTCCCCTAGGTTATTTTGTTGACGAGGGGTGCTTTAGGCTATCAGTTAGGATGTTAGGACGAATGCTTCTTGATAGATATGTGAGAGTATGGGCTTTTGGGTTTTTGTTTAGTGTGCTCGCTAAGATTTTTCTTTCAATCTTATGCCTACGTATTCCCGTTTTTCCGAAACAGGGAAATCAGAGCGTTCATAGTTCCTCCTATTCTATGGGAGGAAATGGTTGTTTTGGTGTCTTGTTCAAAGCCCAAGACGTGAAGCGAAAGGTGATATATATCTTGTTCAAAGCCCAAGATGTGAAGCTGAAAGGTGTGTCTTTAGAGAGAATTTGTCATCTCTAAAGAGGGGGTTGTATGTCATAACTGCTTATAAAGGAGAATTACTTTAACCGGGATATGTGAATCCGGCAATGCCATAATTTCCTTTATAGGGGATTTCCAACTTGAAGGAGAAGACTTTAACTCAGTGTAGAGCAATGCTATCTTTCCGTAGGAATTTCTCATGCTAAAAGAGGGACAGTGGCATAGATGTAGATGATCCAGAGGCTTGCCGCTTACAGCGATTAAATGAAGGGGAAAGAGTTGTTGATGTTTGTGTACTATGAACGAGGCACAACTTTGATGCTAAAAGGTTGATTGGATCAACCAGTGGTTTTCTTATACAAAGCCTAAGAGAAGGCTAATATGTGTCTCGTACAAAGCCCGAGAGAGAGGCTAAAAGGTTTTTTGACTCGACGATAGAGTCTTTTGGTATCTCGTATAAAGCCCGAGATGAAGGCTATTTGACTCAACAAAAGAGTTTTTGTATCTCGTACAAAGCCCGAGATGGAGGCTAAAATTTGTTTGGCTCAATAAGAACCTTTTTGTATCTCCTATAAAGCCTGAGATGGAGGCGAAAGGGGTAATTGACTCAACGAGGGAGTCTCTTAGGCGTCTCGTACAAAGCCCGAGAGAGAGGCTAAACGTTGTTTGACTCCGCTGGGTAGAATCATTGTATAAAACCCAAGAGAGAGGCTAACTTCACTAGAGAAGGATCATTATACAAAGCCTAAGAGGAGGCTGTTGTAACTGTTTCAGTTGAGTGACCGGTCCAGTATACTGATTTAAAGAGAAAATCAGTTCTTATATGAGTAACACTGTACTCAAGGATTTTGATTCGAGGATCCGGGTTATTCCTGTTCTTTAAGGAAGTGGGAAATTCGAAGGGTATTGAGACTGTCCGAGTCTACGGGGTTTCTTCTTATTTAACGAAGAGGTCACTTGAGAATGTCTGGAAAACTCAAGGATATTAGACTGTCCATGTCTAGAGTTTCATCTTTTGTACTATGCTTTGAGAAACAGTAGTAGACTCTTTGAAAGGACCGTTCTATGCAGATGACTAATTTCTATTCCTATACCTCTAGGAGGTCGCCGGGACAATTTGTACGAAGCCCAAGAGGAGGCTAGAAACTTTTAAGAAGCCGATCGGTCCTTGTACGAAGCCCAAGAGGAGGCTATCATTCCCGAAGGAAGAGATCATTATACGAAGCCTAAGAGGAGGCTGTGAATACTTCTAAGAAGCCTACGGGTCCTTGTACTAAGCCCAAGAGGAGGCGGGGTTGCTTTTAGGAAGCCTGTGGGTCCTTGTATGATGCCCAAGAGGAGGCCGATGCTTTTAAGAAGCCCGTGGGTCCCCAAACCCCGAGAAATTCAAGGCAAGCTATTCACAAGGAATAGATCAAGTCAGGAAAGTTTGAGAATTTGGAAAAAACTCAAAGATGCCATTCACGGAGAATACATTCATCTCTGGGAGTAGAGTTTCTCGACAATTCCTAATGAGGACAGCCGAAGAGAAGACTGTATCTGGTGATCCTATTGGGGATCTAGTTGTCTATTTCTACGAATAAACGAAACGGCTTTTCCTAGTTCTAGACGTAGTTCCTGGGGAAACTCTAGATATCTATACTATTATTACACAGTTGATATGAGTTTATGAAAGAAGACTTACAGCGAAATAGCCCCACAATACAGTTATATGTATATGAAAGCGGTAAATGAAAGCGGATAAACACTTACTCGGTTGTAGAGCTTCCATGCTGTTTGGTTAGTTGTTTAATAAAGAAAGATTGAAGACAACAGTATATTCAAAATCAAAGGAGAAAGTGCTTTGAAAAAGAAAGATTTGGGGCTTACAGCTCAAGGAGAGGCCCAGGGTTTTATCAGTGAGCGCACTGTTTGAATTTGTACAGAGGGACTTATACAAGTGACTGAGGCCCAAAAAGGTTTTCTGTACAGAGAGATGGGTCTTACACTCTCTCAAGAGGCCCAAAAGGTTTTAAAGAAAAAGAGTGGGGCTTATAACACGAGGGTAGGCCCACATGATTTTTTGTTAAAAATGACGATCGCGCCGAGGTTTTCTTTTAACGCAGAGGGACTTATACAATAAGTGAGGCCCAAAATAGTTTTGGTTAAAAGGGGGTTGGGTCTTACACTCTATTAGAGGCCCAAAAGTTTTGAATGGGTCTTATAGCTCAAGGAGAGGCCCAAGGTTATTTTTCAAAAGGCGACGATCGCGCCGTTGGTTTTTGACGGTATCGGGACTTATACAATATCTGAGGCCCAAAAATGATTTGGTCAAAAAAAGGATTGGGTCTTACACTCTATTAGAGGCCCATGAATGTTTGAAAAAGTTTGATGAGGGTTGAATTAATCAAAAACCCTAATTTCATTTTTTAAAGGACATTTTTCAAAGAAAAATCAAGTAAAAAATGATAAAAAATATCAAATAAAATCATTAATCATGTTATAAACAGTGATTAAGGTTTATGAAAAAGTATTTTATCCACATGAATATTTAAAATCATTTTAAAAGCATTTAAAACAATTTAAAACAATATTTTTGAATATATTAAAAATATATCAAATAATAATATTTTTTGTGATTTTTTGGTGGATTAAAATATTATGGAGTATGAATAAGAAGTGTGTAAAACAGATTTGGAAAATGATAATTTTTGCTATGTGAAATAATTGGTTGAGTTTTGAAGATAAACTAAGAAAAAGGGGAATGCGATGTCACAACATCACATTCGACATCACTCATGAGTTTTGAATATAAGAGAACAAGGGAATATGTCACAACATCACATTCGACATCAGACAAAAACCAGAACTGCACCTTGATTTTCAACATCTTTTTATCAAACTTCAAACATTCATAACTCTCTCAATTTTTAACGGAATTAAGATCCGGAAGAGCCTATCTTGACCAATTTTTCGTAAGGAATCCAATGGTATCACTCATACACACTGAAACTTAATGTACAGCGCACACAAGGCAAAAAACCAGATCTGCACCTTAAGTTTAAAACAACATAAACTCCACATATAAACATGTTAAAGTGCAAACAGCATGAGGATCATAACATACACATTAAGGACTACATTTTTGCTTCAATAATTGTTCAATATGATGCATGTATGTAGACATCAAAGGAAAGCATGATTCAAAGAATTCAAGTTATGAATTTTACCTCTTTTTTTGGAGATTTTGTGCAACCTACCAAGTGCTTTGTTCCAGAAATGATTTGATGCTTTGGACACCCTCAAATGACCTCTTAGAAGCTTTTAGGATGGTTGGAATCAGCTGGTACCTGCAAAAACACAAACTGTCCCTTTCTTGCAAAAGGGGTTAAAAGTGACCAAAATAGCAACTCCCTCAAATGGTGTTCCAGATGTTGGGAACCATTTGGGATAGTTCAAGGATGATATTTGGAGTGTGTTTGAGGTTTTATCTGGTTTGGTAAGTGACTGAATCAAGACATGGCTTGAAAAATGCAAAAAAGTGCCATTTTGAGGTTTTGAGAAGTGACTTTGTGATTTTGTGATTACAGGTCACTTGTGATAGTTTGCACAGCTTACATATGATATATATGAGGTGTGTGTGTGATTGATTGTGATGGAAAAGCTCTCAAGCTCAAAAACTCAGAATTACTTGCTTTGGAAGGCAAATTTGAGGTGAAAGAAGAGATTTTGAGGAAAGCATCTGTTTGATGGCTTTGGTGTACTCAAACTGAGCACAAATAAGCTCTATTTATAATAGAGCAAGTTTGTTTTCACAACAATAGTGAATGGTGGCTGCAGCAGAGGTTTGGCCAATGTTGTCCAATGAAAATCCAAGTCTCCTCTAACCATTGACTAGAGGTTAGAGCACAGAGCTTTGGTTCCCTACTTGTTGGAGGAATCTTGACTAAATTAAGTTGCAAATGTGTCAGTCCATGCCACCTCTAAGCATCTATTAAATGCTCCAATCCAAAATTGGAGTCTTGTCCCTCTTTTAGGGATTTTTAGGAATAACATCCTACTTCTTGTTCCAAGGACTTTGGAGGCTTGGCTCAGTGATTGTCCCCTTTAGATTTGATCCTCAGATGTGTCCAAGATGATGACAAGGCTTAGAAATTCGTGTGGCACAAGAAATGTGCAAATCTGCCCCATGAAAAATTCAGCTGCAGCAAGCCTTTTTGTAAAATCCATAACTCCCTGCTCGAGTATGCTACATGGACGTTCTAGGACTTTCTGGAAAGCTGAGATGATGTACTTCAACTTTGATGTTCAAGGTTTGGCTTGAATCAACTTGGATCATGAAGAAAAACATCCTTGAAGTTGGGACATTCTTGCTGGAAAAAAAATATTAGTGATGTCCTATGCAATGTTGGAACACCAGACATTAAGAACATTAATAATTCCAAACTTTAATCACTTGTATCTTTTAATCCACTATGATATTTTGAGTTGAAGTGAATTGCCTCTTTGATGCTTGTCTTGCATGGTGACAAAGTTTGAAAATTGGGTGGCACAAGAAAAGTGCGCAAAATCTGTCCTAAAAAATCAGCTCGAGTAAGGCATGTTGTGAGGTTCATAACTCCTTGCTCAAGTTGAATTAATGGGAGTTCTTATACATTTTGGAAAGCCCTAATGACATACTTTAACTTTGATGTTTGACTTTGGTCTCGATTCAGCTTGCAAAGTCATCAAAAATGGTCTTGAACTTGTGTAGTCAAATCTGTCCTAAAAGCTGTCATGAAAATTCTGCTTTATCAATGTTTTTTGCAAAAATCATATCTCCTTGCTCGAGTATGCTATAAGGACGTTCTACAACTTTCTGGAAAGCTGAGATAACGTACTTCAACTTTGATGTTCAAGGTTTGGCTTGAATCAACTTGGATCATGGAGAAAAACATCCTTGAAGTTGGGACATTCTTGCTGGAAAAATATTAGCGATGTCATGTGCAATGTCAGAACATCAGACATTAAGAATTCCAAACTTTGATCACTTATATCTTTCAATCCTTATGATATTTTGAGTTGATTCCTTCTACAATGTTGAAGTATCAAATACCCTCTTTAAAAGTAGCTCTTACTCAAAATCAATGGATGCTTGGATCAATAGTTACAACCTTGAAAAGTTGTGCACTTGAACGTGATTTTAACTTAGAAAAAATTTCTAAGTTTCTTTCAATTTGATCAATTTTGCAATTTTGCATGATTTCTTGATTTAAATTTGATCAAATTAAATCATCCATCATATTTTCTTGAGTAGTGGCTTGTGAAGCTCATAGTTGACCAAAAAGTCAAACTTTGACTTTCTGCGTCAGTTGACTTTGTATTAGATGAACTTGAGGCTTGATCCACTTGAAATGTTGCACTCTTGTGCTTAATTCTTGATGTGAGAGTCCTCTTGATCCTTTGTGAATGTTTGAGAGGTTTAGACAAGTTGAAGATCATGTCATTCCTTGATTGATCATTTGTCTAAAGGCTCTGAGAGGGTTTGAAACCCTAAGCTTGATTTTAGTGAATGCTCAACAATTCCCTGAGGAGATTGATGAGGCACAAAGGTACATCCATATTGTGCTGATGATTTGCACCATGATGGGAAATCTTAGTGGTCAAAATTTGGGGTATGACACAGTGATTACTGCCATTGTTTGAAATCCATTCATTATTGGTACCCTAAGTTCAGTGATTACTGGCATTGTTTGAAATCCAATCATTATAGGTATCCAAAGTCCAGTGATTACAGGCATTTTTTGAAATCCAATCATTATTGGTACCCTAAGTCCAGTGATTATTGGCATTGTTTGAAAATCCCATTATTATTGGTACCCTAAGTCCAGTGATTACTAGCATCGTTTCAAAGTCCAATCATTATCGGTACCCTAAAGTCTAGTGAATACTGGCATTGTTTGAAAATCCAATCATTATTGGTATCCAAAGTCCAGTCATTACTGACATTGTTTGAAAATCCAATCATTATTGGTACCCTAAGTCCAGTGATTCCTGGCATTGTTTGAAAATCCAATCATTATTGGTACCCTAATTCCAGTGATTACTGGCATTGTTTGAAAATCCAATCATTATTGGTACCCTAAAGTCCAGTGATTACTGACATTGTTTGAAAATCCAATCATTATTGGTATCCAAAGTCCAGTGATTACTGGCATTGTTTGAAATCCAATCATTATTGGTACTCTAAGTCCAGTGATTACTAGCATTGTTTCAGAATCCAATCATTATTGGTATCCAAAATCCAGTGATTACTGGCATTGTTTGAAATCCAATCATTATTGGTACCCTAAGTCCAGTGATTACTGGAATTGTTTGAAATCCAATCATTATTGGTATCCAAAGTCCAGTGATTACTGACATTATTTGAAATCCAATCATTATTGGTACCCTAAGTCCAGTGATTACTGGCATTGTTTGAAAATCCAATCATTATTGGTACCCTAAGTCCAGTGATTACTGGCATCGTTTCAAAGTCCAATCATTATTGGTACCCTAAAGTCCAGTGATTACTGGAATTGTTTGAATTCTAATCATTATTGGTACCTAAAGTCCAGTGATTACTGGCATTGTTTGAAATTCAATCATTATTGGTATCCAAAGTCCAGTGATTACTGGCATTGTTTAAAATCCAATTATTATTGGTACCCTAAGTCCAGCGATTACTCACATTGTTTGAAAATCTAATCATTATTGGTACCCTAAATCCAGTGATTACTGGCACCGTTTCAAAGTCCAATAATTATTGGTACCCTAAAGTCCAGTGATTACTGATATTGTTTGAAAATCCAATCATTATTGGTATCCAAAGTCCAGTCATTACTGGCATTGTTTGAAAATCCAATCATAATTGGTCAGTCATAACTGCATTTCTGTTTCAAATCCAATCATAATTGGTCAGTCTTAACTGTCTTTTCTCTTTCCAAATCCAATCATAATTGATCAGTGTTAACTGTCTTTTCTCTTTCCAAATCGAATCATAATTGGTCAGTCATAACTGTCTTTTCTCTTTCCAAATCCAATAATAATTGGGCAGTCATAACTGTCTGTCTCTTTACTGTCTTTCTCTTTTCAAGTCCAGTCACTACTGGCATCGTTTTGTTAGAAGCTGGTCATAACCTTTGCTTACGAACTAAGTCCAAATTACTGTTGGCACATACATAAGAGTTTAATTACCCTATTTTTTTTCCTAATGGCTCTTGGAAGGTCACATATGAATCTTCATTCTAGAGAGTTCCCAAAAGCTTGGATGTTATTCTTCTTTGCAAACTCTAATAATATTTGTTTTGATTGATTTCTTCATAAAGAATCGTCATAACCCTTTTGTGGATGATCTTCTCATAAGAAGACTCCAATGTTTTGTTTTTGTGGATGATCTTCTCATAAGAAGACTCCTAATCTTACCTTGTTCCTTGGATGATCTTCTCATTAGAAAGACTCTAGTTTTGTCAACCAAAGTCTTCTCCTTTTAGGTCATATATGAACCCTAAGTCCAGTGATTACTGGCATTGTTTCCAAATCCAATCATTATTGGTGTCCAAATCCAGTGATTACTGGCTTTCTTTTTCAAAGTCCAATCATTATTGGCACTCCTATTCAACTTTGTTTGATACTGGAAGTTGTATTGTCACCAACATCCCCTTGAAAGTCCAGTAGTTACTGGCATCGACCTGTCAGAAAGCCGGTTGTTACCCTTGCATGTGGTCTAAGTCTAGTTCTTTTGGCGCGTACAGAGTTTGTGTTTTCTCTATCCTTTTCTGGTGTTTCTTGAAGATCCTGTTTGAACTCTTCATTCTAAGAAATTTCCAGAAGATATTTTTGTTTGATTCTCTTGTCAGAAGTCAATCTTTTGGTTCTAATTAATCCCCAGTGGAGATCATACTTCTTTCTGGTTTGATCCCCAGTAAAGAGTTTATTTACTCGTCTTTGTTCTAGTATGTCATCCGGTCACATCTGAACCTGTTGATTAACCTGGATATTCCTTAGTGAAGACCATCTGTCTTATTCTATCTCCAGTGAGGATTTTTGCTTCTTAAGTGATATCTGGTCACATCTGAACTTGTTGCTTGATCACTTTAGATTTCCCCGGTTTGTTTCTTTCCCCCAGTGTTTTCCTTGGTCATCCATAGTGAGTTGTTACCTTTGGTTGTTGACCTGTTCCATTTTGGTTCCTGTTTTGTTTGCATCTTGCATTATCATAGCATCATATCATCATGCTAGAGTTCATGGCATGTCAGCATTTGCATAGTTCTTGTCGTCCTTAACATAATATTGCATCTAAGGGCAAAATTTTTTGTTTGCCATATTTAAATACCTTTCACCATCATTTCATGAGGATTATCATCACTCATGTCATCCGGTGAAGATATTTAAATATGGGCAACTGTCATACCCCAAATTTTACCCCTTAGATGTCATCATCATTTGCATGAGCATCTTAGGTCAATCATTCATGCATAACTAACCAAATTTTCAGGATCTGTTATTTTGTTTCATTTGTGAATCAGGGTTTACTTCAAGAGGCTTCAAGGGTTGATCAATCGAGGTTTTGGATAGGTTACTCACCAATCAATCCCTCATATTCTCAAGAGACCTTTTTTCCTCCATAATCTAGTGCAATATGGCTTTATCACAAGTTCTTAGAGGCTCAGGTTTTGCAAGACTGAATCAAGGATCATGCAAAGTTATCAGGTCAAGGTTGTGTGCCGTGTCGGTTGAAATTCTGTGGAAGTTTGACTTAATCCTGATCAAAGTGGTGGTTTGCTTCGGTGTCAATTTATCAGGTTATGGCAAAGGCAGTTTGTTTCGTGGTTGAGGAATCATCAGAGCCAATTCATTTTCAATTAGGGTTTTGGTGTAGCCGCCCCCGTTCATCTCTCAGGTCATCTGGGTCATTGGCTATTTTGAGGACAAGTGTGGATTGAATTCGAATACTTGTGTTTGAAGATCTAGATTAGGGTTTTGTGCAAAGTTCAGATTTATTTAATGTAATAAAGCTGCAAGAATTATCAAAATTCAAGGCATTCAGTTAATTGCTTCAAGTTCTGATAATGTGGTTCATGCTTTTTTTTCAAAGGAAGATTTAAGCTTTCTGTCAAATCCAAGTTCATTTCAAGAGGGAATCAGGATGAGGTGTCATTTTCTCATGGAGTTGATTCAGAGTTTCAATGCATTTATGACTCTAGATTGAATCATGTTTGATTCTATTTCTCAAAGAATTGATTCAAGATGTTAAGATTATTTCATGTGGAAGGTGCAATTATTCTCATAGTTTAATTTTCAACACCAAATGGAGAGTTCATCTTTTAATTCCACTTTTGAGTCATCATTTCCAAACCAATACCTCGTGTCAAAATTCACATTTCAAGTCCATATTTCTTTTCAAATTTCAATTTCATTCATAGTTTTAAGTTCAATTCCAAATTCCATATCCATGTCCAATTTCCAATTTCATTTTAGATACCCATTTCTTTTTATCCAATTTTTTATTATCCATGTTTTAATTCATTTTTTATTCCACAAATCTATTATCCACATTTCAAATCCAAAATTCATTTTCACCTCTTCTTACAAAGCCCAAAGCCCATTTGTACTCTTTTTTTTGTTTTGTTTCACAAAATTACAAAAAAAATTCAAGGAATGATACATCTATTTCACACGCCTTGCTTCAACATGCCAAGCAAAAACAGGCCACAAACTGTGACAATGCATTACTGCCCCAAACACGACTCCCCCACTCTGCTGCGAATTGTACCACAATATGCCATAAACTCCCTACACTTCAAGCCATACCAAAACTGCTATGAACCGTACCTCTGCACCCTGCTATTCCCCGCGCAACAAAGCTCTCGATTTTCACCAAAACATAAATCCTGCAAAACAAACAACAATACCTTTGACCAAACCTTGACAATAACAAAGGCTTTACATTGTTAAACCTGCCAAACCTGTCATGACAATAAAAACAGCATAACAACACAGCTGCTACATCTTGCGCACTTCTATGCTGTATCCACAATATACAAAACCTGCAACAAAAAGACAAAAAAAATTTGAGAAAGAGTTTCATTGGTTTTTATAGGGAGAGGACAGCAAAGAGAAAGGGACTCTGAAAATAAATAGCAGAAGAAAACTCAGAAAATAAGGAGAGAGAACCTTTGAAATCAATCCTCTTTTCAAGGTAGTTCGTTCATCATTTTTCACTTTCCTACGCCAACAGCACATCAACACCAAACACCAATCTCTCCATAACCGCCTTCAAACACCACCCTCACCTTCAACCGCGCAACCTTCCTCCAAAACAACAACAACCATCTAACTTTCACTGCTTAAACCTTCACAAACCTTCATCAGACCCTACTTCCATCTTCAACCAAACTTTCTCAAACCTTAATCCACAATCCCAATCCTTCAAACCCAAAAACCCCCGTCAGATTGAAACTAGATCGGAGATGGAGTAAACGAAGAAAAGGGAACAAACCCTAAAGAACCTGAATCAAAAGCCAAGTGTAGATACGAGACGGAGGGAGATCGTGTTCATTGAGAAAGTAGAGAATAGATATACGATATCTGCTCATGCTTGTGTCGATTTCATCCCCTTTCCATTTTCCTTATTTTTAATAAGTAATAGAAGAAGATATTAATGATTGATGGCGTTGAAGCTGATTTTGACTAACAATCTGTCTCTCTTCTTTAATCAAGTGCCTATTGTTGTTTTTATAAAGGTGCATTTGATTGTTGTTAGACCTAATTTTTTCCATTTTTTCTTTTTTTTTTAAAGAAAAAAACTAATATTTATATTTGTTGGATCTTTGTTCTACTGAGCATTGTTTATTCTGATCCGCATGGTGTTGGGCTTGAAGCCCGTTTTGTTCTTTCTTGAACCACCCTTTATTTTCTTCACCCACCGTGCCATGTTTTGTTCCATAACCTTTGGGCTTGGCTAAGCCCAAATCATTTTCGATACGCACCCACCATGGTTTCTTCCTACGCCCCTTTCTATTTCTTAGTTTTTTTTAATTTCTTTTTTATTGTTATATGTTTTATTTCTTTAAAAGAAAGGAGTTTCTATTTTTTTTTTAAGTTTCTTGTCCAATTATTCTTGATTTATGTTATTTCCATTTTGCTTATGATTATATTTTAATTTCCTTTTCATTTTTGATGCTATTTTCATTTCGATAATCTTTGACCTATTATTTTCATAAATTTTCTCATTTCTTTTCGATTCTATTTTGACTTCTTGGTCGATGATGTCCTTAGAATCATGGATGTTGGTTATTGAAGTTTTAACCTTCATTATTTCAAATCTGTAGGGATTGATCCTTGAGATCATTTTCTATACTTTGGGATCGTGATAGGTTACCTTCGATTAATTGACGAAAGCTTGTGATTAAGATGAGGTTTCATTCTTTTCTTTTCGTGTGACGCGATTCTTTAAGAATGATCTACATATCATTTCTCCATCGTGTTTCAGCACAAACATTGTGGTTGAGCGGCCTCCAATAGCATGATCTTCCTCATAGATCGTGCTACGATGGTCTAGCACTACATTGCACCCGATCATCCGATTAATCACTAACCACTAACTTTAACTTCTGTTCAGTGTACTCTTGCTAATATATCATTGTTCATTGTTCATATTATCATTGTTCATACTGTCATCTTATTCAAAAACACAAAAACATCGTAAAACTATCAAAACCCTAAAAACCTTCAATTGGTTGACTGTGGTTACTGTCTCGAGTTTTGAACTGAGGACTTAGATTTAGGACCCTTTGCCCTTTGCCCTTGGAGTTGAAATTTGGAGACCTTGGTCCTTCTGTGTTGCTTTGTCTGTATTGGGAAATTTTCTGTGTGCAGGATATTTTGTTTTCATCTGATGTTGGCTATTTCTTGGCTTGTTGATGACTCACCAGTCCAATAGAGGGGAATGCTTGTCATGCACCATCCTTTGGTTAGATCTTTCCATCTCTTACTATTTGCTTGATGTCTGTCTGCTTTCATGATACTTGTTACTCGTGATGCTTTGACATGAGTTTATACCTTACTTGGTTCATTTGATACTTATGTTGAAGCTTGTTTGACATTGTTTTTTATCATTTGTACATGTTGATCATGGTATGATATAGTTGATGCCTCTCTTGATTTGTTATCACATTTGAATCTCTCGGCTTTGATACTTTGATTGTTATCATCCTCATCTTAAAGCTTTCTTTTCAACACTTGTTATTACAAGTAGTTTGTCCCGTCATTCCAAAGGAAAGTTATCTTGTTGGCTTATAAGTCATTTCCTAAGATAGTTTAGACCTTTCCCTTTTCACTTCCATGACCTTATTAGGATCATCTCCCTTGGCCTTATTAGAGCCATTCTCCCTTCTTCAACCTAGTTTTAGGTTAGGGTTTTGTTAACCCTATGTAAGTACTATCATTATAGATACTTACTTTTCTTTCTTGGCCTTATTAGAGCCATTTTGTTTCATAACTTAGAGTTAGGTTTGGAGTTTTTGAACTCTATGTGGGTACCATTATGATGTGTACTCATCTTCCCCTTTGACTTTGTTAAAAGTCAACTCTTTAGGTTTGTCTTTCAACTTAGACTTAGAGAGTTTGTTAACTTTATGTGAGTACCATAGTTATGAGTACTCATTTCCCCTTGGAACTTTAAATAATTGTATTTTCTAACATACGTGGCTTTGAAATGTATAAGATACCATCAATAATTATGCTTTTTAAATTGTCTAAAAATATTGGTGTTCTAGACTGGGTCTAAGGCTAGCCCACCGTTGGGCACGACCCAACCCAACTCCTCGTCGAGGAGGGCCCAATTGAGATCCTGCCTATTTGCACGTCCTGAGAGCTCTCACAGGTCTCCCCCACGGACTCCACGTGCCCCCACGTGGGGACACGTCATCAGGCAACTACCCACTTCCGGAAGAACCGGTC
Organism: Lathyrus tuberosus; assembly: GCA_022829125.1. Taxonomy (NCBI): domain Eukaryota; kingdom Viridiplantae; phylum Streptophyta; class Magnoliopsida; order Fabales; family Fabaceae; genus Lathyrus; species Lathyrus tuberosus. The sequence continues at coordinate 4,124,148 of JALAZF010000233.1, forward strand.
AGCCCACCTTCCGAAGATCACTGGGCAGTTGATCCAGGCCGAAGACCACGTGCTGGTCTTCCCTCCGCCACGTAAGCCTTAACAGTTACTCGTATTGGGCCTTGCGATCCAAACTAATGTAAAATAACCATTGGCCCTGTGCTAGGGGCACATTATAAATACCCTCTTTCACTAGAGGGTCAGGTACTCTATTCTTTACACCTTTTTCTCTGAACTTGCGCTGATTACTCTGTCTCTGACTTTAGCATCGGAGTACATTGCAAGTGCACCCCCAATCTCTTCACCATCACCAACGAATAAAGGAGCTCACGACGTGTTGCTGGCTGCTGATCCATTTCTGATCCTGTAAGATCAGTGGCGCCTACTGTGGGGACCCTTGCTTCCCCGTTCTTCCTCGCATAGAATCTCAAGAACCAAAGCAGTTTTCAATCTCCGACGATTATGGCCAGGCCACAAATTGACGACAACGCTCCAGACACCGCATTCTCTCCCTTCACCAACGGTGATGGTCACGACCCCAACGTGACCGTTCACGTCGAAGAGGGTGACCCCAGGGACAGGCACACCGCCTCTCCCTCCTCGGACGACGCAACCTTCAACGCCGCCCGACGCTTTGATAGCTTGACTGTCTACCAGCCAATCTCTGTGCTGCCTAACGCTGACCCGACCACAGTGGCTCTATTCACGGTGATCAATCAGACAAATTAGATGATTTTCCAACAGAATGAGCGGATAAGGATACTTGAGAAAGAGCGACAATCATGCTCTCCCCCGCGGAGACATCGTCACCCCGTTTCTCGTAGTCTCTCTCCTCCCCCGCGGAGGACACGACGACTCTTGGAGCCCTTCTCCCCGAAAGCCTGGGCGTCGCCCGCGTTTGGAACGACCTCAGCCAGTGGTCACCCAGAAGCGCGACCGGTCCCCTCCCTAGAAGGAGCGACGTTCCCTCGCTCATAAGAGGAATAAAGCTGACAAATACGTCGAAAAGCCAAAGAGCCGACCAAGGAGCCCTCCCCAATGAGCAGGAACGGCCGAGGTGACCTATCCCCATCAAGATCACCTGTTTGGAGCGACGAGGACGACCAGCATACACCGCTGTCCAGGGACAACATGGAGACTCCGTTGCCCGTCGGGATGGAAAACCCCCGCCCTTGGCGACATATGATGGTACGACCGACCCGGACGACCACATCGAAAGCATCGATGCGATACTCGATTATCGGAACATCAGGGGACCCATCAAGTGTAGGCTCTTCCCCACTACCCTGAGGAAGGGTGCTATGGCGTGGTACAAGAGCCTCGCCTCCGAGTCCATCACCTCCTGGAAGGAGCTGAAGAGGCTGTTTTCTAGGAACTTCACCACTTCCCGGCGCCACCCGAAGACGGAAGCATCCCTGGAAGCCATCATACAGGGAAAAGACAAATTTCTCAGGGATTACATAGAGAGATTCAACCGAGAAGCTGTCCAGGTATCCACCTCAGACGACATGAAGAGATTTTTGATCAAGCGAGGACTGCGACCTCGCACCGAGTTCGCCAAGGCAGTCAACATTGAAAGGCCCAACACCTTAGAGGCACTCCTCCACAAGGCCCAGGAATACATCCAGTATGAGAAGATAGAGGCCGCCCACTGCGCCCGCGACTCGCGAAATCAAGAGGGAGCCAAGAGCTCCAGGCACGAGGATTCCACCGCTCCCCGACGAGGCGGGGAAAGAAGAAGAGAAGACCGGCCCCGAGACTCTCGAGATTTGCAGGGGCTCGCAGGATATTTCACTGAGTACACGCTACTCACAGATCCATGTGAGCGCATCCTGGTCGAGTGCATCAACTCGGAGTTCCAGCGAGGAGGTGTCCGCTTCACAAAGCCGACACCCCCTAAGCCAAACGTTGACAAATCTAAGTACTGGTGGTTCCACAGGAGCCACGGGCACGTCACGGAGGACTGCATCCACCTCAAGGATGCCATCGAGATCTTGATCAAAGAGGGGCACCTGAAGTAGTACACAAAAAGGTGCAAAGCCCCCCGACAAGAGACCCGGGAAACAAAAAGGGTCAAGGAGGCGACCCCGTCCTTCGGCGATAATGGGCTACAAGTCACTCTGTGTGTCACCCGACCGGAGGACTTCTACTTTCCATGCGAGCCCGACACGCCTGTAACCGCTCGTAGCCCATGGGAAAGCTTCCCCGCCACCATGGTCATATCCGCAGAGGGTTCAACAAAGTTTCGGTGGGGTTGATCAAGCAGAAGTTCGACGAATTGATAAAGGCGAGCTCAGCGCAGAACGTCGCCTTCGAGAAGGCCCAGGGAAGATCGAACCCCATCACCTTCTACCTCGAAGAATTGCCGGGCGGCGCCCCTAACTCCAACATCACCCTCCTGATCAGAGCACAGATGGCGAACTTTGACGTCCACCGCATCCTGGTCGAACAAGGGAGCTCAGTAGAAATAATGTATGCCCACCTGTTCACTACCCTCCAGCTCGATGAGACACATCTGACCCCGTACATTGGCTCAGACCTCCAAGGTTTCAATGGCACCACCACCAGACCGTGGGGCTACGTCGAGCTGATGGTCACATTCGGGAATGACGATACTGCCCGACAATTTAAGGTCCGCTTCCTGGTAGTGGAGTGCCCCTCTCTATACCAGTGCATCCTGGGAAGGCCGACCCTAGCCGAGCTCACAGCTGTGACATCTATAGTACACCTGAAGATGAAGTACTACACGACCAGGGGCCGTGTCTTCACCCTCCACGGGGGATATTGAGGTTGCCAGGAGATGTTTCGAGGCTGTGACGAAGGGTTTGAACTCAATAAACATCAAGTCAAAGACCGCAGGGTAAGTCAGCCCAGGATGAAGAGCAGAAGCTACTCCCGCGGGTCAATGCGGTTGACCTCGACATCTGCTTCCCCATCAAGCAGAAGCAGAACGATGTAACGGATCACACCCCTCCAGCTGAAGGCAACAGACAACCTCTTCACCCCATGCGCCTCATTCCAGATGGAGACTTCGAGCTCATCACCCTCGGGGAAGACCCAGACAAGAACGTGAAGATTGGCACGGGCCTCCCCGACCTGGCAAGGAAACAGCTGAAGGACTGCCTCAGGGAGAATGCTGACCTATTTGCATGGAGCACTGCAGAGATGCATGGCCTCGACCCAGGTGTGTCCTGTCACCAACTCACAATAGATTCGGCCGCTAGGGCTGTAGTGCAACGTAGGCGTAGGCAGTCTCCCAAAAAAGCGGAGGCTGCTGAAAAGGCTGTAAAAGACCTCTTAGAGTCGAACTTTATTTCGGAAGCCTAGTACACAATCTGGCTATCCAATGTTGTACTCGTTAAAAAGAATAACGAAAAGTGGAGAATGTGCGTTGATTACACCGATCTTAACCGGGCATGCCCGAAAGATGCATACCCATTGCCTAACATTGACAAACTGGTCGACAATTCTGCAGGTTTTAAATTGCTGTCGTTCATGGACGCGTACTCGGGATACAATTAAATCCCCATGGCAAAGGCCGACAAACAGTACATGAATTTCATGACTGAGTCGGGCAACTATTACTACAACGTAATGCCCTTCGGTCTGAAGAACGTCGGCGCGACCTACCAATGGATAATGAACAAAGTCTTCCGCGGTGAGATCGGAGACATGCTCGAGGTCTACATAGAGAACATGATCGTAAAATCATGAGAAAAGGTCGACCACACTGCCCATCTCAGAAGAGTCTTCGAAACGGCGAGGAGATGTAAGATGAGGTTCAACCCGGAGAAATGCACCTTTGGTGTCCGAGCAGGAAAGTTCCTCGGTTTCTATTTCACATAATGATGAATCGAGGCAAACCCCGACAAGTTCAGGGCGTTCTCCGAGTTCCCAACGCAGAACTCGAAGAAATCGATCTAATCGCTAAACGGGATGCTCACCTCGTTGTCCTGCTTTGTGGCCAAATCGGCCCAACATGCACTTCAATATTTCAAACTCCTACGCAAAGAAGCCACATTCGAGTGGACCGAAGAGTGTGAACAGGCACTCCTCCACCTCAAACAAGTCCTCTCGCAGCCCCCAGTCCTCTCGTGACCAAAAAACGGGGAGACATTGTACTTGTACCTCGCAGTCTAGGCGGTCAGCGCGGCTCTTATCAGGGAAACCCCTGAAGAACAGAAGCCTATATACTTCACCAGTAAAGCCCTCCAAGGCCTCGAGCTCAGGTACCAGCAGATGGAAAAGGTTGCTCTAGCCCTCGTCACTGCGACCAGGAGGCTGCGACACTTCTTCTTGGCCCACACAATTGTGGTAAGGACGGACCAATATGTGAGGCAGCTCCTCGGCCGGCCCGACATGGCGGGAAAGATGCTTAAATGGTCACTCGAGCTATCCAAGTTCGACATCCAATACGAGGGTAGGAAGGCCCTGAAGGCTCAAGTGCTAGCCGACTTCGTCGCAGAGATGACCACCCCAGAACCCTCGACTGAAAAATCCCAGAAGTGGACGATCTACGTCGACGGGGCATCCAGTTCGACGGGAAGCGGAGCAGGCATCATCCTAGAAAACAAGGAATGCATCTTGATCGAGGTCTCTCTCACATTATCCTTCTCGACATCAAACAACCAGGCCGAATACGAGGCATTCCTCGCCGGACTACGCCTGGCCGAGGACCTCAGCGCGAAAGAGGTAAAAATATTTACCGAGTCCCAGCTCGTGGCCTCCCAGGTGCGGGGAGAGTACCTGGCCAAGAACGACAGCCTCATCGAGTACTTGGCCCTATTAAAGGAGAAGATGAAAAAATTCATCTCGGCAGAAGTAAGTCACGTCCTGCGCGAACACAATACTCGGGCAGACATCCTATCCAAGCCGGCGAGCACAAAGAAAAAAGGCGGGAATAAATCCGTCATCCAAGAAGGGCTTCCACGACCAAGTATCGAGAAACCCGCCTCGATTGCCGATGTGAATGCCATCGGTGACGGCCACTGCTGGATGACCCCAGTATACGAATACCTCAGCACAGGGAAACTGCCCGACAACCCCAAGGAGGCTAGCGTAGTCAGACGACATGCCTGCTCGTATGCCATCGTCGAGGACAAGTTTTACCGGCGGGGTTTCTCCATCCCCCTCCTCAAATGTGTCAAGGAGTCTAAGGTCCCCAGCATACTCTAGGAGATCCACGAAGGGATCAACGGGTAGCACCTCGGTAGATGGTCCTTAGCCCATAAAGCATTACGGGTGGGGTACTACTGGCCCACCATGTAGTAAGACGCCAAAGAAAATGTCAAGAAGTGCGACAAATGCCAGCGACACGGGGACATGCACATGGCCCCACCCAATGTGCTCAAAATGCTCTCATCCCCATGGCCATTTTCCTGGTGGGGGATGGACATCCTCGGGCCCTTCACCATAGGGTCATAACAAAACAAGTATTTGATAGTCGACATCGACTACTTTACTAAGTGGATAGAGGCCGAAGCCTTAACCAAAATCACAGCCCACAACATACTCCGTTTCTACAAAAGGAATATACTTTCCCGATTTGGCGTACCCCAAGCAATCGTCACCGACAACAGGGCACAGTTCACCGACAAGAACTTCCAGGACTTCGTTACCAAGCTGGGCACGAAACAACACTTCACATCGGTCGAGCACCCGCAAACGAACGGGCAGGCCGAAGCCGCGAACAAAGTGATCCTATTAGGGCTGAAACGAAGATTGGGCGATGCCAAGAAAAGGTGGGTCGAGGAGTTGCACAACATGCTTTGGGCCTACAGAACTACCCCACACTCGACCACATGGGAGACCCCCTCCGACTGGCCTACGGAACCGAGGCAGTGATTCCGATAGAAATAAGGGAACCCTCAGGTAGGAATGAGTCCCCCCTCGACGAGGAGACCAACGAAGAGGCCCTAAAGGAGGAGCTCGACCTAGTCGAAGAGATCCGGTCGGGGGCATCCCTCCGCGAAGCCTTGCTCAAATAGAAGATAACGTTGCGACATGACAGTAAAGTCATCAAACGCAAATTTCAGGTGGGCACCCTAGTCCTGCGAAGGAACCATAAAGATTCGTGCGAAGGCAAGCTCACCGCGAACTGGGAGGGCCCATATCGCGTTCGTGCGAAAATGGGGACCGGCGCCTACTACCTCAAAAACCTGCACAGGGAGGAACTTGCTCGACCATGGAACGTTGAAAAGCTTAAACAGTACTATAGTTAAACAATGCCCGCGACCTATTCGCGTCACGACCACAGGAGCGCACTAAGGTACAAGTGCGACTCCTAAACTTGAGATAAGAAGACAAGGACCCGCTCTTGTGTGTGCGAGCGGACTCTTGATCCGACAGGGACACCTCCACCGAGCTCCACCGGTGCCGTACCAACTAGGCAGAACGCCCAGCTCGCGATGAAAAGTTCACACCTCGGAGCAAAGACCTCGATCGAGCTCTTAGCTTCGTCGAAGGTCAGAATTCGACTCCGACCACTCGACCAGTTCCCTACATTGTCGAGGACCAATAATGTCGAGCAAAGGCCCCAAATACTTAAACAAAAACATACAAATATAAAATACGTATTCGACATACAAGCAACACACACAAAATATAAACATACCAAATGACAGAACACAATGCATTATGTCGGGCAAACCCCATGTTCAAAAATTACAAGTTAAATCCCCTAGCGCGCTGGCCGGGCAAAGTCAACTACTAACTACAGTACGCAGGCCGAACAAAACAATTCAAATGTCACGCAGGCCAAACTGCTAAATAGGAAAGAGATTAAGCAGCGACTTTCTCCTCGGGCCTAGGTCCCCCATCACCAGCTCCCTCGATGGACTCCTCGGGGACAACCACCCTGCCATCAACCACCCGGTGGAAATGACCAATCCCCTCGAGGACAAGCTGAGCCCCCGGATTCACGATCGAGACCTGCTCCAAAGAATTGTTGAAGCCCACCTCGAGAGCCTTCAAGCAGTCCTGCTCGAGCTCCCAGATTTGGGCGACTAGTGCACCACGGGCCGAGAGGGCTCTCTGCTCCTCCGTCTCATCCTCGGCAGGCTTGGCGGCAGCCTCCAGCTTGGCAACCTTGGTTAGAAGGCGATACCGTTCCTCCTTGGTCCACTTCAGCTCTTCCCGCATTTCATTCATCTCATGGAGGAGGCGCACCTGAGCTTCGTACCTCGTCTGAGTATCTTGCAGATCGCTCTCCGCCTTGTTTTTCTCCGCCTCAATGACGGCGTTCTCGTCCCGCAGCTTCTTCAGCTCAGAGGTCGGGCTAGTTTCATCATTGAGAAGCAAGGCCGTTTCAAAGATCCTCATCATGGCAGACATATCCTCAGTTAACACCCTCCTCCGGGCTTTCCTGTCGATCCCCATTATCGCCTTGGTTTCAGCCTCTCCCACAGTCGAGGAACTGTTCCCGGAGAAGAAGTCCATATGGATGTGGCAGGGGGCAGCACAAACTTCTCTACAGGCGCACTCTCCTCGAGGTCGACAAGGATAGGCTCCTCGGCGCGCTGTCCTTTAGTGGGGTCTCGTGCAAGGGGGGAGACTGGTTACATTGGGGGGAAGAGGAGCCGCTTGCCCCTTCGCCAGGCTTCAACATCTGCTGGACCTGGGATACTCTACCCTTGGTGGCTTTCTTTGCACCCTTGGTAGCCGCAAGCTTTATGATACGTTCATGCACGTTCGACATCTTGTAACGCCCCAGTTTTGTCAGTTTTGGTCTTTTATTTTAATTGAGTCGTTTTTGATTATTTTATTATTATATTATTTTATTTCTGACTTTATGTGAAAATATGTTATTTTTCGTCGTGAATATATTTTATCGGGTTCTGGGAACGTTTGCGAGATATTTGAGTGTAAGGGTATTTTGGGCATTTGGGTGTATTTTGTTAAGTTAGTAAAGAAAAGAAAAATAGAAATAGAGAGAAAAATAGTAGAAGAGAAAGAAAGTAAGAAAAGAAGAAAAGAGAAGAAAAGAGGAGAAGAGAGAAAAGAGAGAAATTGGAGAAAAAGCTTGGGAAATCAAGAGAATAAGTTCTAGGAATCGATTAAATCGGGTAAGGGTGTGAAACTCGATTATCTTATTGTTGTGTATGATTATGTATGTGCGGTTGCATGTTGTATTGTCTCGTTCGGTAGTTTTTCGGATATAGGTCGAAATCGTGTAATCGAGTAGAAATCGATGTTTTCACGGACGGAATTCGATATAATTTGTGTTGTATGATCTATGTATGTGTATGAACCATTGCTAGTAATTGTTTTGTTGTTAGAAATGATTTGGGGAAGAAAATGGGAAAAATTGGAGGTATGGAACAATGTTCACGCAGCAGAATTTTTCTGCTTCGGGTGCAGAGCGCCGGGCGAAAGGCCCTGAGCGCCGGGCGATGCGTCCGTTTCGCCGGGCGGTTCGAGAGGCGCAGAGGTGCCAAGCTTCTGCCTCTTGAATTATTTTGGGGGATTGGTATCGCCTGTGTTTCTCCGGGCGAAGCAGAGGCGAAGCGCGTTTCGCCGGGCGGTGAGCATGTTTCGCCGGGCGGTTGGTTGTTTTTGAAAACAATTTTTTTTTAAAATCCATATCTTTCGAACCGTAGTTCCGATTTGAGTGATATTTATATCGTTGGGAAGCTTATGAAATGTAATTTTGGATGATGAGAATTTTGGAATTGTTAGCCGATTTAATTATGTCGAAAAATCGGGAATAGTGTCATTTTGTCGACTTTTGCTGTTATAATTGTGTGAATTTGATGTGTAATGTACGCTGTACTGTTAATATGAATGTAGTATGGATTGTGTGCTGTGTTGGGGTAAGAATATCTGTGTCGATGATGATTTGTGGCCTAAGGGCAAGAAAATACTATGTGTGGTATTTGATGATAAATGCATTATTATGAAGGTGTGTATGTATGCAATGTGAATGTCATGAGTTATTGTATGCCAAGCATCATGATATGTATTGTGGAAACGTCCTGAGTGGCGGTTTAATTCCTGAGGGAATTTGCTATAACATCGTGTGCCTCAAAAATATGAGGCGCTGCCTGAGGACCTAAAGCGATGGTTGTAGACGATCGTGTGCCTATGATGGGACTTAAAGCGATCCATAACGTCGTGTGCCTCGAAAATACGAGGCGATGCCTGAGGACCTAAAGCGACGGGTGAACATCGTAGGCCCGACGGGGTGTTACTTGAGATTCTCAGTAACGAGCGATGGTTCCAATAGTTCCTGAGTGAACTGGTGATGAGACATGAGAAATAATGGAAGTCGGTACCGCATGGCATGTGCATAGAGTCGTTGTGTCGATCTCTGTGTATTTGCATAATCATGGATTAATTGTGTATTTTGATTGTGAATGTGAATAATGTGATGGAATATGTATAATTGTGTGGTGAGGGGTGTATTATGGGTGATTGACGTGTATTGGTGATGAATACCTGATAATTGTACTGTGTTATGTTTTATTCGATTGTGGTGCATTTGTGGTGAGAACTTTATACTTGTGTATTTTTGTGTTAATATATAATTTACTCAACGGTATTATGATTGTTTTTCTCACCCTTATGCTGTTTTATAATGCTCTATCAGGCATTGCAGATTAGAGTTGCTGGAGGTCTTTTTGTGAAGCTTTGCGTCTTCATTCTTGTGTCGGTCGGCTCTGATATGTGACACTGGGTAGTTAGGGTGGCCGTGTTGTGATTATTTGTGTATTCTGTATATATATCTTTTGACTTGTACATGTATAACTTGGTGTATGACAACTTTCATGATGTATATATGTTATTCAGTTTTAGATTTTCCGCTTTTATTCTAAAATCTGAAATGTGGGTGTAAGGAACTGAGTTCCTCTGTTGATTGCTACCCCACTGTTGCATATCTTAATGAGCAGGTGTTGTATGTTATGTGGGTTTCAAATTAATGTGATGCTCTTTGTCTATGCCATGTTTTTAAATATACTCTGATGAAATTTCGAATTTTTATTTCCCGCTTTAATAGCCTGGGGGTATTAGATTAGGGGGTGTTACATTAAGTGGTATTAGAGCCAGTTTGTGTCAGTTGTGTCAGTCCTTGTTGGTCGTTGTGGTTGGTTGAGCTGTTGGTTTAACCATAGTTTCTGTTATTGGAAATGAACAGAATATGGCTGGAAGGAACGATGCTGCTCTAGCTGCTGCTATGTAGGCTATGGCTCGTGCTGTGCAGGGTGCACCGAATGCTGGGGAGAATGATGAGTTTAGAAAGAATAGGCCACCTGTCTTCAAAGGGAGACATAATCCTGATGGAGCGCAGATTTGGCTGAAAGAGATTGAGAGGATTTTCAGGGTGATGGATTGTGATGAGGACAGTAAGGTGAGACTGGGAACTCACATGTTACAGGAAGAGGCAGATGACTGGTGGGTCGGTACTCGTCAGGTGTTGGAAGCTGCGGAGGACGAAGAGATCACTTGGGAAGTGTTTAGCCGGGAGTTTCTAAGGAAGTATTTTCCCGAGGATGTCCGAGGAAAGAAAGAAATTGAGTTTTTGGAGCTAAAGCAAGGTAATATGTCTGTTGTGGATTATACCGCTAAGTTTGTTGAGCTGGTGCAGTTTTATCCTCATTATGCTGAAGCGACTGCGGAATTCTCAAAGTGTGTGAAGTATGAAAGTGGATTGCGTCCTGAGATAAAACAGGCGATCGGTTACCAGAGGATAAGGAGGTTTGCTGATTTGGTGGAATGTTGTAGGATTTATGATGAGGATAGTAAGGCTCGATCTACTCACTACAAAAGTGTAAGTGACAGGAAAGGGAAGCAGCAGTTTCGTAGTGGTCCGTATGTAACACCGGCGGATAAAGGTAAACAAAGGGGTACTTTTAATCGAAGGTCAGGTGGAGGTGGTATGTCTAATGCTCCGAGGTGTTTTAGAAGTGGTGGATTGGGACATCGTCAGTCCGAGTGTAGGAAGAATTTGGATAAGTGTTCTAACTGTGGAGGTGAAGGACATGTTGTGGATGATTGTAAAAGGAAGAATGTGGTGAAATGTTATAACTGTGGGGAACCTGGTCACATTAGCTCGAAGTGTCCGAATCGGGAGAAAGCTCCGACTAGTGGCAAGGTGTTTTCTTTGGCAGGAACTCAGACTTCAAGTGCAGATCGTCTGATTCGAGGTACTTGTTTTATTAGTAGTACACCTTTAGTTGCTATTATTGATACTGGAGCGACTCATTCGTTCATTTCGTCTGAGTGCGCGAAGTGTTTGAATCTTGTGTTGTCTTTGATGGATGGTGAGATGGTTATTGATACTCCAGTGATGGGGTCAGTAACTACTTCTTTGGTGTGTTTGAGTTGTCCTTTGACCATTTATGGTAAAGACTTTGAGATGGATTTAGTGTGTTTTCCGTTGGAAGGTTTGGATGTAGTTTTGGGAATGAATTGGTTGCAATTTAATAGGGTTCATATTGATTGTTATCATAAGCTGGTAAGGTTTCCTTCTCTGGAGGAAGACGAAGACTCGAGTTTCTTATCTACCAAAGAGTTGAAGAAACTTTTGGCGGAGGAAGCTCAGTTGTTTGGATTGTTTGTATCCTTGGCCGTGGATAGTCAGGTGTCGCTTGAGGTGTTTCCTGTTGTGTGTGAATTTCCTGAAGTGTTTCCTGAGGATATTTCAGACTTGCCGCCAGAGAGAGAGGTGGAGTTCTCAATAGATCTAGTTCCTGGTACTAGACCTGTTTCTATGGCACCTTATCGTATGTCGGCATCTGAATTAGTGGAGTTAAAGAAGCAGTTGAATGAGTTATTGGAGAAGAGGTTTGTAAGGCCAAGTGTTTCTCCTTGGGGTGCGCCAGTTTTGTTGGTGAAAAAGAAGGATGGGAGTATGAGGTTATGTATTGATTATCGCCAGTTGAATAAGGTGACGATTAAGAATAAGTATCCGCTCCCGAGAATTGATGATCTGATGGATCAGTTGGTTGGTGCTTGTGTGTTTAGCAAGATTGACTTGAGGTCAGGGTATCATCAGATAAGGGTGAAGGAAGAAGATATTCAGAAGATGGCCTTTAGGACACGATACGGTCATTATGAATATTCTGTGATGCCGTTCGGGGTTTCTAATGCGCCTGGTGTGTTTATGGAATACATGAATAGGATTTTCCACGAGCATTTGGATCGATTTGTTGTTGTATTTATTGATGACATATTGATTTATTCTAAGTCTCGCGAGGAGCACGCGGAACATTTGCGTATTGTTTTGCAGGTTTTGAAGGAAAGGAAGCTTTTTGCAAAATTGTCCAAGTGTGAATTTTGGTTGTCGGAAGTGAGTTTTCTTGGACACGTGATTTCAGGTAACGGTATTTCTGTGGACCCATCTAAGGTAGAAGCAGTTCTACAGTGGGAGGCTCCGAGATCTGTTACTGAAATTCGTAGCTTTTTGGGTTTGGCCGGTTATTATCGACGGTTCATTGAGGGGTTTTCGAAGCTAGCATTACCGTTGACCCAGTTGACTTGTAAAGGTCAAGCGTTCATTTGGGATATTCGGTGTGAGGAGAGTTTTAATGAGCCGAAGAGAAGATTGACGACAGCTCCGATTTTGATTTTGCCGAATCCTACTGAACCATTTGTGGTTTATTGTGATGCTTCTTTGATTGGTCTAGGTGGTGTTCTGATGCAAGAAGGTAAGGTTGTAGCTTATGCTTCGAGGCAGTTGAGAGTGCATGAGAAGAATTATCCTACTCATGATCTTGAATTAGCGGCTGTGGTTTTTGTGTTGAAGATTTGGAGGCATTATCTTTTTGGTGCGAGGTTTGAAGTTTTTAGTGATCACAAGAGCTTGAAGTATTTGTTTGATCAGAAGGAATTGAATATGAGGCAACGTAGGTGGTTGGAATTCTTGAAAGACTACGACTTTGGCTTGAATTACCATCCTGGTAAAGCTAATGTGGTAGCTGATACGTTGAGTCGGAAATCGTTGCATATGTCGGCTTTGATGGTTAAGGAATGGGAACTTTTGGAATCGTTTAGAGATTTGAGTTTGGTATGTGAAGTGACTTCGGATAGTGTAAGGCTTGGAATGTTGAAGGTTACTAATGATTTTCTGATGACTGTTAGTGAGAAACAGAAGTTGGATTTGAAATTTGTGGATTTGATGTTGGTTGGGGGAGGAGATGCGAATAGTGATTTTCAAGTGGATTCTAATGGTGTGTTAAGGTTTCGTGGACGGATTTGTATTCCGGATGATTCGGAGTTGAAAAGGATGATTTTGGAGGAAGGACACCGGAGTAATTTGAGTATACATCCTGGAGCGAATAAGATGTATCAAGACTTGAAGAAGATTTTCTGGTGGTTTGGTTTGAAAAGAGATGTGGCTCAGTTTGTGTATGCTTGTTTGACTTGTCAGAAATCGAAGGTGGAGCATTTGAGGCCTAGTGGTTTGTTGCAACCGTTGGATATTCCTGAGTGGAAGTGGGATAGCATTTCGATGGATTTTGTAACGGGGTTACCGAACACTCAGAGGGGGCATAATGCTATTTGGGTGGTTGTTGATAGGCTGACTAAATCGGCTCATTTTATTCCGATTGACATAAGTTTTTCTTTGGAGAGGTTGGCTGAGATTTATATCAGTGTGGTGGTGAAGTTGCATAGAGTTCCATTGAGTATTGTTTCGGATCGAGATCCAAGGTTTACATCGAGATTTTGGGAAAGTTTACAGAAGGCTTTGGGTTCTAGATTGAGATTGAGTTCGGCTTATCATCCGCAGACGGATGGTCAGACGGAGAGGACGATTCAGTCTTTGGAAGATTTGTTGAGGGCTTGTGTTTTGGAACAAGGTGGTTCATGGGATAGTTATCTTGCGTTGGTTGAATTCACGTATAATAACAGTTTTCATTCTAGTATTGGTATGGCGCCGTTTGAAGCATTGTATGGACGAAGGTGTCGGACGCCGTTGTGTTGGCACGAATCTGGTGAGAGGACGGTGGTTGGACCGGAGTTGGTACAACAGACGACAGAGAAAGTGAAGCTTATTCGAGAGAAAATGAAGGCTTCTCAGAGTAGACAAAAGAGTTATCATGATCGGAGACGGAAGGATCTTGAGTTTCAAGAGGGTGATCATGTATTTCTGAGGGTTACGCCGGTAACGGGCGTTGGTCGTGCTTTGAAATCGAAGAAACTTACTTCTCGGTTTATTGGTCCTTACCAGATATCTGAGAGAGTTGGTGCTGTGGCGTACAGGGTGGCGTTGCTGCCGAATCTGTCGAATTTGCATGATGTGTTCCATGTTTCACAGCTTCAGAAGTATGTTCCGGATCCGTCACATGTGATTCCGATGGATGAGGTTGAGGTAAGGGAGAACCTTACAGTTGAGGCTTTACCTGTTAGTATTTTGGATCGCGAAGTGAAGCAGTTGCGAGGCAAGGATATTGCTTTGGTGAAAGTGGCGTGGGGAGGCGCTGCTGAGGGTAATTTGACTTGGGAGTTGGAGAGTCGGATGCGGGAGTCGTATCCAGAGTTGTTTGTTTCAGGTGAGATTTTCGAGGACGAAAATTTCTAAGTGGGGGAGAGTTGTAACGCCCCAGTTTTGTCAGTTTTGGTCTTTTATTTTAATTGAGTCGTTTTTTATTATTTTATTATTATATTATTTTATTTCTGACTTTATGTGAAAATATGTTATTTTTCGTCGTGAATATATTTTATCGGGTTTTGGGAACGTTTGCGAGATATTTGAGTGTAAGGGTATTTTGGGCATTTGGGTGTATTTTGTTAAGTTAGTAAAGAAAAGAAAAATAGAAATAGAGAGAAAAATAGTAGAAGAGAAAGAAAGTAAGAAAAGAAGAAAAGAGAAGAAAAGAGGAGAAGAGAGAAAAGAGAAAAATTGGAGAAAAAGCTTGGGAAATCAAGAGAACAAGTTCTAGGAATCGATTAAATCGGGTAAGGGTGTGAAACTCGATTATCTTATTGTTGTGTATGATTATGTATGTGCGGTTGCATGTTGTATTGTCTCGTTCGGTAGTTTTTCGGATATAGGTCAAAATCGTGTAATCGAGTAGAAATCGATGTTTTCACGGACGGAATTCGATATAATTTGTGTTGTATGATCTATGTATGTGTATGAACCATTGCTAGTAATTGTTTTGCTGTTAGAAATGATTTGGGGAAGAAAATGGAAAAAATTGGAGGTATGGAACAGTGTTCACGCAGCAGAATTTTTCTGCTTCGGGTGCAGAGCGCCGGGCGAAAAGCCCTGAGCGCCGGGCGATGCGTCCGTTTCGCCGGGCGGTTCGAGAGGCGCAGAGGTGCCAAGCTTCTGCCTCTTGAATTATTTTGGGGGATTGGTATCGCCTGTGTTTCGCCGGGCGAAGCAGAGGCGAAGCGCGTTTCGCCGGGCGGTGAGCATGCTTCGCCGGGCGGTTGGTTGTTTTTGAAAACAATTTTTTTTTTTAATCCATATCTTTCGAACCGTAGTTCCGATTTGAGTGATATTTATATCGTTGGGAAGCTTATGAAATGTAATTTTGGATGATGAGAATTTTGGAATTGTTAGCCGATTTAATTATGTCGAAAAATCGGGAATAGTGTCATTTTGTCGACTTTTGCTGTTATAATTGTGTGAATTTGATGTGTAATGTACGCTGTACTGTTAATATGAATGTAGTATGGATTGTGTGCTGTGTTGGGGTAAGAATACCTGTGTCAATGATGATTTGTGGCCTAAGGGCAAGAAAATACTATGTGTGGTATTTGATGATAAATGCATTATTATGAAGGTGTGTATGTATGCAATGTGAATGTCATGAGTCATTGTATGCCAAGCATCATGATATGTATTGTGGAAACGTCCTGAGTGGAGGTTTAATTCCTGAGGGAATTTGCTATAACATCGTGTGCCTTGAAAATATGAGGCGCTGCCTGAGGACCTAAAGCGATGGTTGTAGACGATCGTGTGCCCATGATGGGACTTAAAGCGATCCATAACGTCGTGTGCCTCGAAAATATGAGGCGATGCCTGAGGACCTAAAGCGACGGGTGAACATCGTAGGCTCGACGGGGTGTTACTTGAGATTCTCAGTAACGAGCGATGGTTCCAATAGTTCCTGAGTGAACTGGTGATGAGACATGAGAAACAATGGAAGTCGGTACCGCATGGCATGTGCATAGAGTCGTTGTGTCGGTCTCTGTGTATTTGCATAATCATGGATTAATTGTGTATTTTGATTGTGAATGTGAATAATGTGATGGAATATGTATAATTGTGTGGTGAGGGGTGTATTATGGGTGATTGACGTGTATTGGTGATGAATACCTGATAATTGTACTGTGTTATGTTTTATTCGATTGTGGTGCATTTGTGGTGAGAACTTTATACTTGTGTATTTTTGTGTTAATATATAATTTACTCAACGGTATTATGATTGTTTTTCTCACCCTTCTGCTGTTTTATAATGCTCTATGAGGCATTGCAGATTAGAGTTGCTGGAGGTCTTTTTGTGAAGCTTTGCGTCTTCATTCTTGTGTCGGTCGGCTCTGATATGTGACACCGGGTAGTTAGGGTGGCCGTGTTGTGATTATTTGTGTATTCTGTATATATATCTTTTGACTTGTACATGTATAACTTGGTGTATGACAACTTTCATGATGTATATATGTTATTCAGTTTTAGATTTTCCGCTTTTATTCTAAAATATGAAATGTGGGTGTAAGGAACTGAGTTCCTCTATTGATTGCTACCCCACTGTTGCATATCTTAATGAGCAGGTGTTGTATGTTATGTGGGTTTCAAATTGATGTGATGCTCTCTGTCTATGCCATGTTTTTAAATATACTTTGATGAAATTTCGAATTTTTATTTCCCGCTTTAATAGCCTGGGGGTATTAGATTGGGGGGTGTTACACATCTGGCCTGCGACAGTAAACAGAGAAAATAAGTCAGTACAAGAAAAAAAAGAAGAGAAAAGGGGTAGACGCCTGAGCAAAGCAAATGATCACTACCTAAAAACCTCAAGGATTCCTCATGGGACTCCCACTCGAGGAGGGCCTTAGTGTTAATAAATCGAGCCTCACGACAAGCTTCCCCGCGATCGTCGAGGATGAAACTCCCATCCTTGTTAACACATTTGGCGGGAGTGAAGCCGGAGATGAAGTCGACCATCTTTTTGTATGACTCTGGTCGTTAGTGTCCAGGTCGCCATGCTTCACGATGTAGCTCCCAGTGCCCTTCGCAAAATGGCCTTCCTCCCACTCGAGGGGAAACTTCGACACTAATGTCTCCTTGCCTTCCTCGTTGACCACAAGGTTGCATAGGGAGTCGACGGCCACGTACGAGACGGGCTTGACGATATAAAATATATCCTTGAAGGTGCAAACAGAATCCTGGTATGCCTGAAACAGTTTCCTCGACTGCTTCAGGGATACCCAGCTATGTCGACCATTAACAGACGCCCGTTGTAGATGGAAAGTATGGAAGAACAAAGGAAGCGTGGCCCTAATATGGAGATGTTCGCACAAAAGTTTGAACGCCCGCACGAATGCCATCACATTGGGGTGAAGCTGTGAAGGCGCCATACGCAACCATTGGAACACCCCCTTCTGAAAATTAATGTAGGGGAGACGGATTCCCGCGTCCTGAAACGCGAACTCATACATCGGGAACCTCATCCCCATGAAAGTTGAGAAGATGCGGTGTTGTTCTTTAGGTTTATAGACCATCCAATTCGGGGAAGAGCCCACGACGAGATCCTCAACAGTTGCGAAGGCGTCCGTGTCGTCGACAGCAAAGCGCGACCCGACATTAAGAGGTTCACGCCCAACCCAATCTTCGGGCGTGCAAGCTCGTTCAGCTATGGCTTGCTGGATGGGTGCCTCGGGTTCGGCCTCGTCGTCGATATGAATGACACTCTCGATCCTTACGGCCATTTTACCTGAAAAGCAGAGGAAAAAGGTGAATTCAACTTCCAAGATCAAATCCACCCTTCCACCGCAAATCAAGTGAAAGGGCAAAGAGAGGGACGAGGAGCCCCGGACAAATCCTCCCCGACACAGAGTTGTGAGCCCCTCCTCGACGGAGAGACTCATCCCCGGAGAAACCCCTGCCGACATGGCGCGGCTGTCCTCCTCGGCAAGAAGGCTCCCCAATTGAGGGGACCATGATAAGCGCGGGGAGACTCCTTGAGAGATCTCCCCGCGTTATTCGCACGCTTGCGGGGAGCAAGGCTCCCCGAGGCCATCATCAAGCTCCCTGAGACCTTTATAGCGGGTCCTCGAGGCCTTCATCGGAAACTTCATGAAGTTCCTAGAATCCTCATGAATTTCCCGGCGTCTTGACCGGAAGCTTCATGGGCACGGCCAGAAAACTCATTGTTCCGCCGGAAACTTCAGGAAAGTCATCGGAAAATTCATATGTCCCCCCTAAATCCTACGTGCTCCCCAGAAAATCACCGGTAAATTCATAATACTGGAGATAGGAGACGAAAACTTGATGAAAGAAGATCTGGACGATGGAGGGTGACTGACGACGACGGCGGTGACGGCGGACGCGGTTTGATAACTTGGAGAGACTTGGAGAGAATTCTGAGAGGAAGGAAGGGGAAGCGTGAAAATGAAGGGAGCTTTCCTCCTATTTATAATCCTAGCACGGGAAGCGAGGCAAGACTAGGCACTCAAGTGCCCCTACGTGTAGCCGCCCTAGGCATTAATTACACATGACACGTGGAGATAGAGGGCACCATGCGTGCCCTCTCAGCTTCCCCTCGTGCCCGGAGGCCGAGCATGCCCTTTCCTTTCCATCTCCACCACATCGTTGGCCAGAGCATCAAACGGGGACATCCCCAGAGGGGGACAAAGAACCAGCAGTGCGGCTAGCGAAGAGGCCTCCCCGTGAACCCTTGTCTCGTTGAGTATCTCTTACTCATGGCCACGCCCATCGCCCCCCAGCTCAGTGTTCCGGACAGACTGACGCTCCTCCGACGGATCCTCGACATTTGGACTGACTCTTAAGTCATTAGTCCTCTGCTTCAAAGCAACGACTTAGGGGGCTCCTGTTCTAGACTAGGCCTAAGACTGGCTCAACGTTGGGCACGACCCAACCCAAATCCTAGTTGAGGAGGGCCCAATTGAGATCCAGCCCATCTGCACACCCTGGGAGCTCTCACACGTCTCTCCCACGGACTCCACGTACCCCCCATGCGGGGACACATCATCAAGCAACTACTCAGTTCTGAAAGAACCAATCAGCCCACCTTCCGAAGATCACAGGGCAAAAACCACATGCTGGTCTTCCCTACGCCATGTAAGCCCTGACAGTTACTCGTATTGGGCCTTGCGATCCAACCCAATGCAAAGTAACAGTTGGCCCTGCGCTGAGGGCACATTATAAATACCTTCTTTCATTAGAGGATCAGGTATTCTATTCTTTACACATTTTCTCTATACTTGCGCCGATTACTCTGTCTCTGACTTTAGCATCGGAGTACCTTGCAGGTACACCCCATCTCTTCACCACCACCGACGAATAAAGGAGCTCACAACGTGTTGCTGGCTGCTGATCCATTTCTGATCCGGTAAAATCAATTAGGCCTTGTAAAAAAATGTTGAACCAACAAGCCGTCTAAAAAAGGAATTTTATTTACTCTACTGATAATCCAATTTAAATAAAAATTAAGAATTCTGCTGTAAATAAGATTTTATAAGTCAGTCTCTCATATTACATTTTCAATCTCCACAATTATTAATGTCAATCATTGGATTTAATTTTATTTTGATAATAACTCAACAATTTTCATACAAAGTGTCTAGGCAATGTTACACAACAATACACAATCACATATGGAATTCATTAACAAACTTTTTAGTAATGTTCCAAATGGATTGTTTACTTACTATTCATCTACTACAACAGGTGCGCCTTCAATTTATTTTATCTATACGAACAAGTTATATTTTACAATTTTTTGTTAATCTTTTTTATATAAATGCATATTAGAAATACTCTATTTTTCTGCGGATTTTGACAATTTTTTTGAAGGAAACCTATTATCTGGGGTTTTTCTGCCATTTTGTGTTCCCAACTAAAACCTTCGTGGATAATTAGTCTAGTAGTTAAAACCTCTGGAAAGAATCACAGGTAAATCTACAAAATATTTTGTAGGTAAATTCAGCAGGAATTATCCGCAGGAAAAACCTCAAATAAATCCGCAGGTAAGACTGTAGGTAATTGATGTTTTTGCAAGAAAAATTGCAACATATTTAAAATCTCCAGGTAAATATGTAAATAATTTCTATCTCAGATTATTAATTTAATTATTTATTGTGTTTACTTCATTTTTAAAACATTATAATTAATGTTAAATATCAAAGTAACAATAATATAAAAATAAAAAATTTAATTTGAATAAGACAATTAAAAACTAACCACATTCAAATTTTTAGAGCAACCACGTTGCTAAATATTACTATAAAGTTAATAACAAATTTTTTTAGAATTAGATTACTAAAAATGACACAACCAAACTACTAATAATCACTTGTCCACAAAGTTAATAAAAAAACAATCCAAATTTCAGACAAGTTAACAAGAAAGAATAATCAAAATCAAAATTCACTACTAATGTCTTCATCTGATTCATCAACACCATCTTCAGTTGGGTGATCAATTTCATTATTGGCTTAGGGTGGATGAGGAGAAGATGCAACAAATCCTAAATGATTCATTAACAATGAAAGTTTAATGTCTGTTTTAATCATCGCTTTTTCTTGTTGTTGCAATTGTTGTTTCGTCTCCAACTTCTCTTGTTCTTGTCTTTGCAATGATGCGTTGAGAGGATGTACTTGACTTCTCAAATCATCAACCTCTTGAGAGTTACTCAAATACATGGTTGAGTTGATAATGGAACCAGAGTCTTGGCAACGGTTCCAATACCAAACACCCTCCCTTTCTTCTTTCCAAACGACTCCACCCATATATCCAAATCAGGCGGCATTTCAATAGTAAGTTGACTATCAACTTCATCCGCTCCTAGAATGGTTGAATTTTGAGAAGAAATCTCCAACTTTTTCCATTGAAATTTATCCTAAAAGAAAATTAAAAAACATAACAAGGAATTAAAACTTTACAAATATAACAATAAGCTTTATCTCATATGAATAAAAAAACAACTCTAAACACACAAAAATTAGCCAAATTTCCATACAAAAGGAAACCCAACTAATGAAATATGCAAAACATCTTGAGCTACAGTAGGAAAAATCCTGAAAAAGTGATAGTTTTGGAATTAAAACATGGAAACTGAAAAAAAAAATAATCATAACTAAATGGGGAAAAAGTTAAAGAAGACTTAGTCATGGTTTTGAACCTATGGTCTAACTTATTGGTCTGATTTCAAAGGGAAATCCAAAAAGCTAACCTAATAGATAATTGAAAATCCATAGAGAAAGTGGATAAAGCAAAGCTGATTGTTACATTAGTATATCTCTCCCGGTACTTTCAACGAGCAAAATTAAAAGGGAATACACATTTCCGCTATTTTCTCAATTTCAACAACAACCAAAACCCTACGATCTCATCCACAGTCAACCCCACCCCCCAAATTGAAATCAACAAACAAATTCACAAACACCACATCTAAAGGAGAAAATAAAACAATCCAAAAATAAACTACATAGTTTGAACAATAATTGTAGAAAATTGAAAATACTAAAAATGCAGTTTTGAAATCCAATTAAATTAACACTTTTCGAAGTACTTACATATGCAGATTCAGCATGAGCACTCACCTAACTTTGATCCTTTTTTCGATGTGTACAAAAACAAAACCCAGTAAATGATGGATCGACACCCTTTTCCTTTTTCTATCAATTACAAAAGAATAATGTCATTTATTATAAATACTAATTTATGAAATATAAAGAAAAGCTTATAATACCATTATTTTCTAATGCAACAATGAGGAATATGTCCTATAGTGTGAAGAGATGCATCATCCATAAAACAATGATTTTTTTTATTTGTTGTAGATGCTTTTTTGAACTTAAAGGAATTCCAATGTACCGTTAATTGCTCTCACACCTCCTCTCTTATCCATTCTGGTCTGTACTCTAAATCTCTCTGAACACCTTGCATTAATTATAACATTTTAGCAGCACTTCTTTTTTCAAAGTTGCATCGCACCGTAACCTTATGTTCGGGTGGCCAAGTAAACTTTCATTTATAAAAAAACCATTGTATATCTATATTTAATATCTAACAGTAGCAGGAAATTACAGCTCTCTACATCAAACCAATGTGTAGCAAGTTGTAATTTACGCTCAAAACTACTGTCAATCATGCTATCATGAAATTTCAATATGCTTCTAACATGAATCAATTACTTACTTATTTCAATATGCTTCTAACACAAATCAATTACTTACTTATTTCAATATTCTTCTAACATGAATCAATTACTTACTTATTTGAATATGCTTCTAACATGAATCAATTACTTACTTTTACCTAATATGTTACAATCATAATTAGGACACAAACATAATCCCAATTTGTTTCCATGTATTCGCCATCTTTACATTTAATTCCCTTAAACAGGTCAAAGAAAGAATCTTGTTGCTTTGTTGATAATTTCTTCCATGACGGTTTTCCCTCATTCAAATGAGTACATATTGTAGCACCCCAAAATTTTCCCTCATGTTCTAATCCTAACTAGCTTATGTTTCATCTCATTTTGCATTGTCATTTCTGCATTTGCATGGTTCTTTTAGGCATGGGATCAAGGTATTTTCTCGCGCTTCAGCAGCTCATCCAGTTCAAAAGAAATTCTAACAGTGTTTAGGGGCAAGCGGATAGCTTTCAGCGTCTTTTTGAGCATTTATTTTGCTCATTAGTTGATTTGACGATCAGAAGCTCCGACAGTTATTTTTGATCAGCGATTAAGCACCAGACGATTATTTTCGGCAGTATTCCGAGTACGGAACAACGTTCACAGCATATTTCAAGTGTGTTTCAGTGTTAATATCAAATGGCAAGTTTCAGAGGTCTAGTATGGCTCAGAACAAGTGAAAACGGGCAATTCTCCAGGTTCACTCCAAAAGGCGCCAAATTCAAATTTTCCTTGTGTTAATCGATTAACACATTTTGTACTGAAAATGGTTAATCGATTAACCAAGGAAGAATTTGCCCAAATATTTCATTTTTCAGCACTGCATTTTTGGGATTCAAATTTTTATCACCAATTTCAAATTTTACACCAGTAGAAGGATCTAGAGAGAGTGATTTTCCACCCAAAATTCAAATTCTTTCCACTCTAATTCCTTATTTCCTTTCCTAACTCATTTTTCACCCCAATTTCCACCCACTAAGCCTCACTCCAAACCCAAACTTAACTCCTAACCTAGGGGTTATTTAATATAATCAACTCCAAACCTCTCACACCCTTGATCATTTTTCACTCTCAATTTTCAGAATTCTCACTTTTTCACTCTCAACCTCCATTTTCAACCACATTCAAAGCTCTTCCATAGAGATTAACAATTTCTTCATTGGTACTTGTTAATTCTTGAGCTAAAGCCTCTCATTATCACTCCATTGTTGCTTTTCATTGGTGATTTCCATTTGGATCTAGATTTGAAATTTCAGAAGTGCTTATTGGAAGTGATTTTGGAGTTTTGGTAGCTTATTGCTTGAATTTTCAACTTTTGCTTGCAAGGAGCTCATAGATCTTGGAATTTCTTGCTTGGATTCATCAAATTCTGTTTGCAACACTTACCAAAGCAATTCTCAGCTTTGTAGGTTGGTTTTTCCGAGATCTATACTTGATTTAGCTTAATTTTAGCTTATGCAATGTAGATCCTTGGTTTTGCATGTGATTTGGTCCATTTGCTTGAAATTGATTATTCATGTTGATGATTATTGGACTTAAATGATGTTTGAATACTGTGTTTGAACTTAATTTCCGTGCATTGTTGATTGCTTGATCATTGGAAGGGATTGTATAAGTGATTGTGCTGCTGGAAAGTGAATTTTTCAAATTTTTTTGCTTCTGGTACAGGGTTCATCGATTAACTAGAACCAGTTCATTTTGGTTAATTGATTAACCAGTGTAAAATTTACGTAATGAGAGCTGTTAATCGATTAACCAAAATGAACTGTAATTGGTTAATCGATTAACACTGATGCAGAGTGTGATTTTTGTGCATTTTTGAGCATGTTTCGATCCCGTTTCACTTTTAATCTTCATGGATTGATATGGCGCATATTTGTGGACTGTTTTGATGATATTGCACCTCACATCATTGTATGAACTTGATTTTCTGACACGCGACCTTTTGATTTCCATTGATGAATGTTCATGATCATTTTGTCGATTTCTTGATGTGATGAACACCTTGCACACACTCCTTGAGCATGTTAATTGTGAATTATTGCTGGTGTTGCTGGAGGTGTGTTGCACATGCTTCTTTGTTTTTAATTTCATGAAGTGCATGCTTGGATTAACTTGTTCAATTGTCAAATGATGTGCATTCTTTCATGGCGTTTTCAAGAATTGTTTACCATGGTGTGTGGTTTGATTGTGATCATGTTTGATTGAAGAATGTGTAATGCTTGATGCATGTCCGTTATGCCATGATTGCATCGTTTCAAATACATGGTGTGCTGCCCTATTTTCACTGCTGTCTTGGTGCATATATGCTGTTGTATGTGCTACTGTTTGGCCTTTTACACCTCCTTTCATGCTGAACTTGGGCTGTTGAATGCTGTTGGTTATATTGTGTTGGATTTATCGCTGTGCAGGTGCTGGAGCGCTGTTATAGCCGCTGTTTTTGATTTATTGCTTTAGTTTTTGCCTTACTTTTGCTTGCTCCCTTAAGGCTCCTAGTCCGACTTAATTTTCGGTTAAGCTCGGAGTAGGATAGACATTAGGCTCTCAATCCAAGCATGCTAACTTAGGTAGATGTTTCTCCTTTGAGCTCAACCATAGGGCCACTTTTGCATGACAACATTAGGATAAACTTCCCAGTAGTCTTTTCTTTTTGACTTGAGTCTTCTCTTCTCATCTCATAACAATTCTAAGACACTTAATAAGTATAACGTATATTGCGCCCGAGCCTTAAGTGTAGAAAATGAAGAACGAGGGGTCTTCTCTCCTCTTCTAGAGTGTTTCACATACGTCCCATTGGGGGCGACCATGCGACACATTTGTTCCCGCATGGTAGACTTTGGTGCAATGTAAGTTACGAACTAACTTTAATCCACTTCTGTCTAAAACACACAAACAAATTCAAACCTTTTTTCATCCTGCGGGATCGTTAAGTTTCAAATCTTTTTTTCAGAAAAGAGCACGTTATTTTCCGTTTAGTCGCAAACAGGTGTCGACCCTAACTGCCGGACGCGAACTTGACGTCGTTCATAAAAAATACCAAGACCTCGTTAGGTCAAACTACGACTGCTCTGATTTCCTCTCTCTTGTCCGGTTGAGGATATGTAGGCACAAGATGGCGATGCCTTGGCGAGCAACCTTCCCCCGTAGTTTTCCGAACTACGTTGACTCTGACTTTCCCATTGTATGAGGGAATACGTAGGCCTAGGACGGCGATGTCCTACCGAGTCACCTTTTTCTTTTCTTTTCCCCGTTCCGTTTCCGTTTAGCCGTAGACTTTAGGATAACTCACCCTTTGATTAGACAACAAGCGTGGATCCCATCGAGTACGATGGATGCGTGGGGGTGCTAATACCTTCCCCTCGCGTAACCGACTCCTGAACCCTGACTATGGTTGTGATGACCATGTCTTCTCCCTCTTCAGGTTTTCTTCGATCGTTTCGTTTCCCCGCGTTGGGATAAATAACGTTCGGTGGCGACTCTTCTGTTCTAGATTTTCTCGCCGGTTGTTTTTTCGCAGGCTGCGACAGCTGGCGACTCTGCTGGGGACGAGTTGACCTCTTGCTGATCCATTCCCTAAGCGAGTCAATCCTAGCACTTATCTGTTTGTTTTTCATTGGGTGTCTACTGTTGTGCTTTATTTTGTTGTATATTACTGTATTACTGTATTTTATTGCATTTTTTTGCATTTGGATTACTGTTATCATACTGTTCTACTGCTGTTGTTCTGTTGGGTGGGTTGCATTCATGAGAGAAAAGCCCAATACCCAGGGTTGAGCATACACCTAGGCTTAGCGTGGAAAGTAGTGTGACTTGTGTGGCATTTGGCTAGATGTAGTATACATGAAAACTCCACATCCAGTCGAGGTTTTCTTTGGTAATATTCTATCCTGCGCATTGGGGTAGACGATGGAATGTAACCTGGAAAACTGTCGACTCTGGCGACCGTTCCCTGAGGACTCAGTCGAGGCACTCCTCCCAAGAGGTAGTAATGGCAGACTAGAAATGGAAAACCCATTATACTTCTTGATCCAAGGATCCGAAGCTGGGAACTTATGTAAGATGACCTTTTTTAGGGGAATCAGTTGAGGCCTCCTCGATTGATGATGATGCCAAACCAGAAATGGTGAACGTATCATCATTTCTTGACCTGAGAGCCTGGGATACTTAGTACCCACATGTGAGATGGGCGGGTGTTTACAGGTTTGCAGGTAACCTTGACCTTCAACCTACCCGGTATTCTGGATTTCTTATCTATGCAAACTTATCATCTTGGTATTCTGGTATTTAGAATGGCCCGTTACTCTGGATTTCTGGGTTTCTGGTATTCTGGGTCTTATTTAGTCAGTGGAACAACATCAGTATTGAGCATCATGGATACCTTGATCCCGTGTGCGCATTTGCATCATCATCTTACGTTCTAACATGTTTGTTCATTTGTAGGGTTGCATCCTAACTTTGATTTCGGTTTCTGAAGACTATTGAAGATGAGTACTGAGAAGAAAAAGAACATCATCTTGTACAAGTTCCCTCCACTTATCTTAGATTCTGTTCACAAAATCTTAGCTATGGCAGAGCCCGAAGTTTTGGAAGATTTCAGAGAGGAATATGGAAGAATTCTGAATTTTGTCTGCCACATCACCGAATACGAGTATAGGGCTTTGCACACTCTGGTGCAATTATATGATCCTTCTGTGCGTTGTTTTCTACTCATTGATTACCTACTGGTCCCGACATTGGAAGAGTTCGCTCTCATTTTGGGTGTCCCTATCAAAAAAGAGGCTCATTTTTATCCTTCCAAAGAACTTCCTAATTTGGAAAAGATCTCTGCTGCTTTACATTTGGATCAATCTTTGTTGAAAAGCAACGTTGCCAGTAAGGGATGGTTTAAAGGCTTTCACATGAAGTTTTTGGTGGATCAGGCTGTTGTACATGCTAAGGTTGGATGCTGGTCGGTTTTCAACGCGATCTTGGCTATGTGTGTCTATGGGACAATGTTATTCTCAAATGTAAAGGATTTCATAGATATGCACGCTGTCCGGATATTTATCATGAAGAATCCAGTTCCTACCTTGCTTATAGATCTGTACTATTCATTGCATTACAAGAATGAGAAGAGGAGAGGAGGACCCCTTTATTGTTGTGCTTCAATCTTCTACAAATGGTTTGCTGACCGCTTTCCCAAATCTGGGGCATTAGTAGACACTCGAGGGACGTTGGATTGGTCCAAGAGATTAATGGGATTAAGAGCGAATAATTTGATTTGGGTCAACCGTGACTTGTTAGGCCAAGAGATCATGATCAGTTGTGGAGGCCTCCCAAATGTGCCTCTAATATGAAGGAAATAGGGGATTAACTACACCCTATTCTTGCTATTAGGCAATTTGGGTATGCCTTGAAAAAGCCGCCAAAAGAGGAGGATGTTCGAGAATCTCTATATTTGAGTGGGGAAGTCAATCTGGAACTGTTGAAAGAAGCTGCAAACGCTTGGGAAGATCGTCACAAGAAAGGGAAGACTTCTTTTGGAAAAAGTAACAACAGAGCTTTTCCTGCATACGAAGATTGGATTCAGAAAAGAGTAGAGAAGGAATTTCTGTTATTCTCCAAAGAATCACCATCTTACCCCTTGCTGATTGAGCCTCCGACCACAGTTGAAATAGAGAAGTTTAACAAATTGTGGGCTGAGAAAGAGAAGCTACGAGAAGAAAATAGTGAGCTGCAGAGAGAGATCTATCAGCTGAAGCACGAGCGAGGCGAGGCTATCCATGTTGCCAAGATAAAGACAGAACTTCTCGCCAAGAAGGAAAAAGAGCTAGCTGACGAGGTCACAGCCAGACAGAAAGTAGGGCAAACTTTAAAGGGTATCAGCAAGGTTCTCAAGTATAAGAAGGAAGATCTGGCCAAGGCTTTATAAAAAATTCACAAGTTCAATGCTTACCGAAACACTGCAATAACTGCCAACAAACAGAAAGAAGATAAGTATTTGGAGCAGATCGAGAGTTTGAAGACGAAACTCAAGAAGAAAGATGAAGAGATCCTATTAGGGACATTCTAGAAATGAGCAGTTGAAGATCAACTCAATGAGGCCATAGCTACTATAGAGGAGCTGAAGATACAAGCTGAAGTGAAGAGGCCTAGAAGTGAGGGTCCCAACATGGATGGCATTTTCGAAGAAGACGCTTAGGAGTTGCACTGCCGATACTTGAAAGGGATCATGCATAGAAGAAATGTCCTCATTCAGGAGTTGATTCAGAGACCGAAGCATCCCGACACAAAAAAGCTGTTCAAATAAGCGCAAGACTGGAGCAAAGAACATAATGGCTGGGGAGGACTAGCGTTTGTTGACTTTGATGACATGCCATAGCTTGCTTTTTCTCTTTTTGTGTTGGATCACCACCAGGCTTGTTGGTTGGGATCTATGATTATTATATTCAGACTTCTATCTGTATCTTGGGCTGTAATTGTTGACAAATGATTATCCTCTGGTTTTCTTAATATATGAGCAGGTGTTCCATTCTATCTTGTTATTAAACTGGAATTAAGGGGTGGATCGCCCTGCGAATATTCAAACATGTTCATTTTCATTTGCATATTCATAATCATTGTGCATAGCAGGAGTTTCTCTCCGATTTTCTCATCTTGTTCTTTTCTTCAGACAGGATTGCTGATCAACGCATTCACCGATACTCTACCAAACTGAATCAACGAAAAGCCATGGAACAGATGCAAGCTGAGATAATTGCGATGCAGACTCGCATGGCTCAGTTTATGGAGTTAATGCAAGGTGTTGCTCAAGGTCAAGAGCAGTTAAGGACTCTGGTCCAGCCTCTGGTCGCAAGAGTTGATGAAGACGGTATCCTTCATGGTGGCCTTCATAATGGTGTCATTCCTTCGGGCGGAGGTGTTGATGGTAATGGTATTCCCGTTGGTCCTCCGGGCGGAGGTGTTCCCGTTCCTTCTGTTGTTATCCCTCCAGGCGGAGGAGAAAATGTTGTGATTCCTTCTGTTGTGGGAGGAGGAAACAGTGTCTGCACAGTACATAGTCATCGCTATGATGATCAGCAGGATGATGTGTTTTCTCTGCCAGGTGGGGATGCTGGCCTCTAGCCTGATAGTGATAAAAGATTCTGATTGATTGAGGAGAAGTTGAAAGCGTTTGAGAATCAGAATTCCCTGGGATTGGATATGGAAGACTTGGGACTGGTCCCCGGTGTTAGGATTCCTCACAAGTTTTAGGTACCTACTTTCGAGAAGTATAACGGTGTCACTTGCCCGAAGATTCATGTCAGGGCTTATGCTAGAAAGATGGCTGCCTATTCTGATGATGAGAAGTTATTGATGCACTTTTTCCAGGATAGCCTGTCTGGGGCATCTTTGGAATGGTACATGCAGTTAGAGAGATGCCATGTTCGCAATTGGCGGGAACTGGTGGAAGCTTTCGTCAAGCAATATCAGTATAATACCGACATGGCTCCCAACCGAACACAGTTGCAGAGTTTGTCGCAGAAGAATAATGAAAGCTTTAAGGAGTACGCCCAGAGGTGGCGTGAATTGGCAGCTAGGGTACAGCCTCCATGGCGGAGCGGGAGATGGTTGACATGTTCATGGCCACTCTTCAGGGGCCATATTATGACCGATTAGTAAGCTGTATGACCAGTGGTTTTGCTGACTTAGTTGTAGTAAGAGAAAAGGTTGAGAGCGGGATTAAAACTGGGAAAATAATGGTCAATGATGGATCCTCATCTGAAGGAGGGAAAAAGTCGTATGCCGGTAATTACAAGAAAAAAGAGGGAGACACAAATTGTGTTTCTTCATACCGTGGTAAAGGAAAACATCGTCAGAACTGCAATCAGCAGGTGGCTTCTGTAACTATTCCCGCAGTACCGCAACAACAGGCAGCGCCTCAGTAGAAAAATCAGGCTCCTCGCGGACAACAGTATAGGCCTAGGCAGAATAGGCATTTTGATACTCCACCTCTGCCGTACTCCCAATTATTTTAACATTTGCTACAGTTGCAATTGATTCAAAAGAGGACTTTGGCCCCCATTACCGGTAATCCACCTCTCGGTTGTGACGCCAATGCTCACTGTGAATTTCACTCCGGAGCACCAGGACACCATATTGAGGACTGTAAAGCTTTTAAGCATAAGGTCCAAGATTTGGTGGACTCCAAAGACATCAATTTCTCCAATGACGTGCCAAATGTCATTCAAAACCCAATGCCGAATCACGGTGGGCCAAGGGTTAATGCCATTATTGAAGATATTGAATCCTTGAATTTGGTATTAGATGTGAACGAGTTAAAGACTCCCTTGTTTGTGGTAAAGGAAAGGTTGCTGAAGGGAGGGGTGTTCCCTGGTTGTGATGAGGCTGTGCAGAATGTGGGCTGCAACCAAACGGTTGTGATTTGTTGAGATCAGGTATTCAGAGAATGATTGATGAAGGTCGGTTACAGTTCGACAGATGTGATCAACAGAGAGAAATAACTGACAAAGAGAATGGTGTTTCTACTATCACAATCCCTTTCAAGATAGTAACTATATCAGCACCGGCTAGATCAGCGCCGATCATCATTACAGTTCCTGGGCCTGTCCCGTATGAAAGTACAAAAGCCGTCCCGTGGAACTATGGGGCTGAGGTATTTGTTGATGGAAAGAAACAAGAATTGGTAGGAACCTCGGCTGTGAGCTCAGAGGTTTACAATACTATTGAAGCAGGGGCTATAACCAGAAGTGGCAGAGTCTTCATTCCGTCAGATAATCAGGTTGGAAGTTCCAAACAGGATAAAGGGAAACAAGTGATGGATGATTCTCTATAGAAACAGGTCTTGAATGATTCCACGACAAAACAAGTTGACAACTCCTTCTCAGAAAATGTGGAGGAGTTCATGAGATTAATCAGGAAGAGCGATTACAAGATTGTTGATCAGTTGCATCAGACGCCATCCAAAATATCCATCTTATCTCTGCTGTTGTGCTCTGAGGCGCACCAGAATGCATTGTTAAAGGTTTTGAACACAACATATGTACCTCAAGAAATATCTATTAATCAGTTAGAAGGGGTTGTTGCTCACGTGAATGCTGGTAACGACTTAGGGTTCACAGACCTAGATCTGACTCCAGCTGGGAGGAATCACAACAACGCTCTACATATTTCAGTGGAATGCCGAGGTTCTCTAATGTCACATGTGCTAGTTGATACTGGGTCATCTTTAAATGTGTTTCCAAAGAAGGCTCTGATGAAGTTAGATACCCGTGGGCTGATTTGCACGCCAAGTGACTTGGTGGTGCGTGCTTTCGATGGTTCTAAGAGGTCTGTTTTTGGAGAAATTGTATTGCCAATCAAGGCTGGTCCTGAAATTTTTGAAGCCACTTTCTACATCATGGGCATTTAGCCTGCCTATAGTTGTTTATTGGGTCATCCGTGGATCCATAGTGCTGAGGCAGTAATGTCCACGCTGCATCAAAAGCTGAAATACATGGTGGATGGCCATGATGTGATAGTCTGTGGTGAGGAAGACATCATGGTGAATCACCTATCAACCTTCAAGTATGTGGAGGTAGATGGTGAGATACATGAGACCCTGTGCCAAGCCTTTGAAGCTGTGAAAATTCCTGAGGAACCTCCAAGAGTAGTCAGTACGCCTGAGGTGGTAAATCAACCCAAAGTGGTAAATCAGCCGAAAGTTTCGATGTCTTCTTTCAAAGATGCACGCGTTGTAGTTGAAGCTGGCAGTTCCCAGAAGTGGGGCCAGGTCATTGACGTTTAGATAAAGCAGAATACTTATGGACTGGGGTATAAGCCGCCCCGACGAGCTCAAGAGCCACCCAAGTATGCTGATCCGATTCAATTCACAAGTGCTGATGTCTTCTTTAATCAGATTAATGCCATTGGGGATGAGGGAGGTAGTGATTGTGACATGGATGAGTGGATCCGCCCCTGCGCTCCAGGTCAAAATCTTTGCAATTGGTCGTATGAGAAAGTCATCCAAGTGACCAGTCAAGAGTAATTGCCTTTGTTTTCTGTTTGTGTTAAGTCCTACGTTCTGCCCAAGACGTAGTGAAATTTGTCTGTAGGGCTTTGATGTTTTTGATTGCTACTTTATCATCAATAAAGGACGTTTTCACATTCAAATATTTTGATCCCTGTTTTTCTGTTTTTATGTTTTGCATTAACTCATATCAAAATGGCAATGTGTTTTCTTGTTTGTTGCATTCATAACAGACATATACCATCAATCATGCAGGTTTCTTTGTTCAGATGCCACCAATAATGATTCAGCTATGGCTCGATATGACTTCGACAATCCTATTTATCAGGATGAAGAAGAGACTGACGAAGATTGTGACTTACCGAAAGAATTGGCCAGACTGCTGAAACAGGAGGAAAGGGTCATTCTACCTCATCAGGAGGACATCGAGACGGTTAATCTGGGAACCGAGGACGCACGAAAGGAAGTAAGGATTGGGGCTGCTTTGGAAGACACTGTCAAGGGAAGATTGATTGAAATGCTCCGAGAGTATGTGGACATCTTTGCCTGGTCTTACCAAGACATGCCCGGGCTTGACATTGACATTGTGGTACACCGGCTGCCGCTCAAAGAAGGTTGTACTCCGGTTAAGCAGAAATTGAGAAGGACAAAACCGGACATGGCTGTCAAAATCAAGGAAGAGGTTCAGAAGCAGTTGGATGCTGGGTTTCTCGGTGTGACAAATGATCCTCCGTGGGTTGCTAATATTGTGCCTGTACCTAAGAAGGATGGAAAGGTCAGGATGTGCGTTGATTACAGAGATTTGAATAGAGCAAGCCCAAAAAATGATTTCCCGCTCCCCCACATTGACGTGTTAGTGGACAACACTGCTCAATACTCTGTATTTTCCTTCATGGATGCCTTCTCTGGGTATAACCAAATCAAGATGGCCCCAGAGGACATGGAGAAGACGAAGTTCATAACACCGTGGGGAACGTTTTGCTACGAGGTAATGCCCTTTGGGTTGAAAAATGCTGGGGCAACCTATCAGCGGGCAATGGTGACTCTCTTTCATGATATGATTCACAAAGAGATCGAGGTCTATGTTGATGACATGATTACGAAGTCATAAACGGAGGAAAAACATCTGGTAAATCTTCAGAAGCTATTTGAAAGGTTGAGGAAGTTCAAGCTGAGGTTGAATCCGAACAAGTGCACTTTCGGGGTGAGATTTGGAAAATTGCTGGGCTTTATTGTTAGTGAAAGAGGTATCGAGGTTGATCCTGCCAAAGTAAGAGCCATACAAGAGATGCCTGAACCGAGAACAGAAAAAGAGGTTCGTGGTTTCTTGAGGGGTTGAACTACATTGCTAGGTTCATCTCTCATCTTACAGCCACGTGTGAACCAATATTCAAACTGTTAAGAAAAGATCAAGAGGTCAGGTGGAATGAAAATTGTCAAAAGGCATTTGAAAAAATAAAAGAATATTTGCAGAAACCTATGGTCCTCATGCCGCTAGTGCCAGGAAGGCCATTGATTATGTATCTTACGGTTCTTGAGAACTCAATGGGGTGTGTGCTCGGTCAACACGACGAGTCAGGTAGAAAAGAACATGCCATCTACTACCTGAGCAAGAAGTTCACTGATTGTGAGTCGAGGTACTCGATGCTGGAAAAAACATGTTGTGCACTCGCTTGGGCAGCTAAGCGTTTGAGGCAGTATATGTTAAACCACACAACCCTGTTGATTTCAAAGATGGATCTGATTAAGTATGTGTTTGAGAAGCAGGCACTTTCTGGAAGAATAGCCCGTTGGCAAATGGTTTTGACAGAATACGATATTTAATACGTTTCCCAAAAAGCCATTAAGGGAAGTGTTTTGTCAGAATACCTTGCCGAACAACCGATTGAGGATTATCAACCGATGAAGTTTGAATTTCTGGATGAGCATATCATGTTCCTGAAGATGAAGGACTGTGAAGAGCCTTTGCATGACGAAGGACCTGAAATTGGATCTCAATGGAAATTGGTTTTTGATGGGGCCGTCAACTCATATGGTAACAGAATCGGGGCAATCATTACAACTCCGAAGGGGTCTCATATACCCTTCACCGCCTGATTAGCATTCATATGCACCAATAATGAGGCAGAGTATGAAGCATGCATCATGGGAATAGAAGAAGCAATTGATTTGAGAATCAAGAACCTTGATGTTTATGGTGATTCTGCGTTGGTGGTTAATCAGATTAAAGGAGAATAGGAAACTCGTCAGGCAAATCTGGTGCCTTACAACAACTATGCCAGAAGGTTGTTACTGTTCTTTGATAGGGTGGAATTTCATCATATACCCTGGTTGGAAAATCAGATGGCAGACGCGTTGGCAACGTTGTCTTCGATGTATCAGGTGAATCGTTGGAATGAGACTCCCCCCATCAGAATCATGCGTCTGGATAGACCAGCTTTTGTGTTTGCAGTGGAAGACGTATCAGATGGCAAACCTTGGTATCATGACATCAAGTGTTTTCTCAAGAGTTAAGAGTACCCAGCCGGGGCATCTACCAAGGATAAGAAAACTCTGAGGAGGTTGGCAGGAAACTTCTTTCTGAATGAAGATGATGTGCTGTACAAGAGGAACTTCGACATGGTCTTGCTACGTTGTGTTGATGAACACGAGGCAAGCCTGTTGATGGAAGAAATTCATAAAGGTTTTTTCGGTACCCATGCCAATGGGCATGCTATGGCTAGAAAGCTGTTGAGGGCAGGGTATTACTGGATGACTATGGAGTCCGATTGTTTTAAATACACCCAGAAATGTCATAAATGCCAGATTTATGCTGATAAGGTGCACGTGCAACCTACTCCTCTGAATATACTGTCATCTCCTTGGTCGTTTGCCATGTGGGGCATTGATATGATTGGAAATATTGAGCCAACTGCTTCCAATGGGCATCGTTTCATTCTGGTTGCCATTGATTACTTCACGAAGTGGGTGGAAGCAGCCTCGTATGCCAACGTCACCAAACAAGTGGTAGCCCGGTTTATAAAGAAGGACATCATCTGTCGTTATAGGGTCCCGGAGAGAATCATTATTGATAATGGTTCAAATTTGAACAATAAGATGATGAAGGAGATATGTCAGAGCTTTAAGATTGAACATCGCAATTCTTCTCCCTATCGTCCAAAGATGAATGGGGCTGTTAGGCAGCAAATAAGAATATCAAGAAGATTGTGCAGAAAATGGTGGTAACGTATAAAGACTGGCATGAGATATTGCCCTATGCTTTGCACGGTTATTGTACTTCGGTGCGTACATCAACCGGGGCAACTCATTTCTCACTGGTATATGGTATGGAGGCAGTCCTACCATTAGAGGTTGAGATCCCTTCTTTAAGAATTCTGGCAGATGCAAAGCTTGACGAAGCTGAATGGGTACGTTCCAGGTTGAATCAGCTGAGCCTTATTGAAGAGAAGAGATTGACAGCCATTGCACATGGCCGGTTGTATCAGAGCAGGATAAAGAAAGCCTTTGATCAGAAAGTGCGTTCTCGGTGTTTTCAGACAGGCGAGTTGGTTTTGAAAAATATTCTTCCTCCTCAGACAGATCACATGGGTAAATGGACTCCAAACTACGAAGGGCCATATGTAGTAAGAAAGGTTTTCTCCGGTGGAGCCTTATTACTTCCAACAATGGATGGCGAAGACTTTACGTCCCCTGTGAACGCAGACGCAGTCAAAAAATACTTTGCATAAAAGAGACCCGCTGGACATAAAAAGAAGATCCAGGCAATAAAGGGCATCCCGACAAACCATAAAAAGAGAAGGTTCGGGAAAAAATTAGGGATATATGAAAAAAAGAATAAACCCGCAAAGTTGAAAATCTGAAAAGGCAACTTTGGCAAAAATGGGTATCCCGGTGGATTGAAAACCCGAAAAGGGCGATCCAGGCAAAAGTTAGGGATTTGAAAGCGAGAGGTTGCGATCTGCGTTCGATCTGTGAGCACTTTTGACACTTGGGAATTTCGAAGGAAAGGAATCAGTCCAGTCAGTCTCTTCGAAGGTCAAAGCATCTGTGGATAAGCAAGGCATATGAGTCATAGCTGAATTGAATCATGGTGGATATCTGTTCCCACATTACCGACAAGTGTATTTTCTTTTTACTTTTGCGTAATTACCTCTTTTCAGGAATTGCCTTTGGTTGTAAATGCCTATTTACAGGCCAACTCAATCAATAAAGTTTTCATTTCACTCAGAGAGCTTTCCATTTGTGTTTTTACTTTTACTGTTTTGTTTGTGAAAACGTCCGATATTTTGATAAACATTGCATGTGAAACCGTTAAGCTTTGCGGAGCACACTGGAAAACAATGGAAATTGGTTAGGCAACGGACATTGTGGATGGTAATCGAGGTAGCCATTTTGCATACGAAGTGTTCTGTTGTTATGTGTTTGCAGGGTAACAAACTTGTTTTCCCCAGTAGAGTTACTCTCCCCAGCACTGGAAGATCGTTATCCTCAGCCAAGCTTACTCTCCCCGGCAAGAGTATAGAGGATTGTGTCCCCAGCCAAAGTCCTGGTTGGCTTATTATTCCCCAGCAAGCAGTCAGAAGTGGATTGCTCCCAGGTGGATGTTGTTGTATCTCCAGCAGGAGATGTGTTGGATGTCTCTGGAAAGACTTTATTTTCCCCATAGAGTCTGGTACTCACTTTCCTTAGTAGGTCAGGAAGTGTAATTCCATCAGCAATGACATGCTCTAATCCCCAGCAGGGTAAAATCTTTCCCCCAACAGCAGGTTAAGCTCAATGATATCCCTCGGCAGGTTTCATTGACTTTTCTCCCCAGCAGAGTTATTCTCCCTAGCATTGAGGTTTCATCATCCTCATCAGACTGTCACTCTCCCCAATCAGAGTATAGAAGATTGTTCCCCAGCCAGCATTTAAAACAGATTGCCCTAGGGTTGATGTTGTTTTATTACCGCAGGAGATTTGTGGAAGGTATTCCCGAGACAAAGATGTTGTCTTCCCTACAGAGTCTTGGTGTCTACCCCCCTCGGCCAGTCAGGAAACGTGTTTTCACCAGCAACAGCTTAATCCAACCCTCGGCAGGATAAAGGCGAGGTCATTTCCCCGGCAGCGGGTTCAGTTCAACGATGACCCTAGCAGGTCTAGTATTTGAGATTGGTCTCCCCAAGCAGAGTTTGGTGGTAGTCTTTGCAGCAGGCTTGATCAGCGATGGTTGACATCCCCAACAGGTTTTAAGTCCAAGTGATATTTGGCACTCTTCCAATTCAGGTCTTGGTTTCCTTTTTCAAAGAGTTGTATATCATCCCCAGCAGGGTGGATGTTTCTTTTGGATTTCATCTCCAACAGAAGTTGTTGATCAAAGGAGTTGATTATTGTGATCCTTCTTAACAGAGTTCTTGGACTCAGAGGATAATTTATTTTGTCATCCTCGGTGGAGCTGCCTTCGCTTTTAGCATTTATTTTTCTAGAGCGTTTCTTTTTGCATTGCATAAGCATCGTTTGCATGACATCCTCCCAAACGAGTAGCATTTCCATTTCGTATGGAGCATTACACCATAGAAAAATTAAAACATAGGCATTTGAAGCATAAGCCAGGTTTGATATTTGTTGCCAGACTTTTCCTCAGCAGAAACAGCATAACTCAGGAGATTTTGTTTTACTTTATCCCCAGTGAGATCTCCAGTGGATTCGTCCTTCATATTGTTGTACATTCTGGTACACCCCTGCAGAGTCGTCTGTTTAGATTTCTCTTTTCCTAAACTTTGATTCCAGATCAATTCGAGGGTCGTAAGATTGTTTCTTTTACCTGTGGTGGTCCTATTATCCCCAGCGTAGTCCGCCTTCGGCCGGTCTTCCTTTTCGAGTTCGCCTTCGGCCGTGCTCGTATTATTTTGATGGGTAGAGCGCCTTCGGCCGGTCTTCCTTTTCGAGTTCGCCATCGGCCGTCCTCGTATTCCTTTATTTGGTGGAGCGCCTTCGACCGGCCTTTCTTTTCGAGTTCACCTTCGGCCGTCCTCGTATTCCTTTGTTGGGTAGAGCGCCTTCGGTCGGTCTTCCTTTTTGAGTTCGCCTTCGGCCGTCCTCGTATTCCTTTATTTGGTGGAGCGCCTTCGGCCGGTCTTCCTTTTCGAGTTCGCCTTCAGCCGTCCTCGTATTCCTTTGATGGGTAGAGCACCTTTGGCCGGTCTTCCTTTTCGAGTTCGCCTTCGGCGTCCTCGTATTCCTTTATTTGGTTGAGCGCCTTCCGTCGGTCTTCCTTTTCGAGTTCGCCTTCGGCCGTCCTCGTATTCCTTTGATGGGTAGAGTGCCTTTGGCCGGTCTTCCTTTTCGAGTTCGCCTTCGACCATCCTCGTTTTCCTTTGTTGGGTAGAGCGCCTTCGGCCGATCTTCCTTTTCGAGTTCGCCTTTGGCCGTGCTCGTATTCCTTTATTGGGTAGAGCGCCTTCGGTCGGTCTTCCTTTTCGAGTTCGCCTTCGGCCGTGCTCGTATTATTTTGATGGGTAGAGCGCCTTCGGCCGGTCTTCCTTTTCGAGTTCGCCTTCGGCCGTCCTCGTATTCCTTTATTTGGTGGAGCGCCTTCGGCCGGTCTTCCTTTTCGAGTTCGCCTTCGACCGTCCTCGTATTA
Organism: Lathyrus tuberosus; assembly: GCA_022829125.1. Classification (NCBI taxonomy): domain Eukaryota; kingdom Viridiplantae; phylum Streptophyta; class Magnoliopsida; order Fabales; family Fabaceae; genus Lathyrus; species Lathyrus tuberosus. Next base: position 4,163,068 of record JALAZF010000233.1, read on the forward strand.
TTTTATTGGGTAGAGCGCCTTCGGCCGGTTTTCCTTTTCGAGTTCGCCTTCAGCCGTCCTCGTATTCCTTTGATGGGTAGAGCGCCTTCGACCGGTCTTCCTTTTCGAGTTCGCCTTCGGCTGTCCTCGTATTATTTTGTTGGGTAGAGCGTCTTCGGCCGGTCTTCCTTTTCGAGTTCGCCGTCGGCCGTCCTCGTATTCCTTTGTTGGGTAGAGCGCCTTCGGCCGGTCTTCCTTTTCGAGTTCGCCTTCGGCCGTGCTCGTGTTATTTTATTGGGTAGAGCACCTTCGGCAGGTCTTCCTTTTCGAGTTCGCCTTCGGCCGTCCTCGTATTCCTTTGTTGGGTAGAGCGCCTTCGGCCGGTCTTCCTTTTCGAGTTCGCCTTCGGCCGTCCTCGTTTTCTTTTTTTGGGTAGAGCGCCTTCGGCCGGTCTTCCTTTTCGAGTTCGCCTTCGGCCTTCCTCGTATTCCTTTGTTGGGTAGAGCGCCTTCGGCCGGTCTTCCTTTTCAGCATAATCCACCTTCGGCTGGCAAACACTCTATTTCATTATCCCCGCGGTTTGCAAATTTCTGGGTTCTTTTGGTATTCAATCCCCGTGTATCCTCGAATGTCTGAAAGCCGTTGCTATCATACCTTCAGGACCAAGTTTATTGAATAGGGGCAGCTGTAGCACCCCAAAATTTTCCCTCATGTTCTAATCCTAACTGGCTTATGTTTCATCTCATTTTGCATTGTCATTTCTGCATTTGCATGGTTCTTTTAGGCATGGGATCAAGGTATTTTCTCGCGCTTCAGCAACTCATCCAGTTCAAAAGAAATTCCAACAGTGTTTAGGGCCAAGCGGATAGATTTCAACGTCTTTTTGAGCATTTATTTTGCTCATTAGTTGATTTGACGATCAGAAGCTCCGGCAGTCATTTTTGATCAGCGATTCAGCACCAGACGATTATTTTCGGTAGTATTCTGAGTACGGAACAAAGTTCACAGCATATTTCAAGTGTGTTTCAGTGTTAATATCAAATGGCAAGTTTCAGAGGTCTAGCATGGCTCAGAACAAGTGAAAACGGGCAATTCTCCAGGTTCCCTCCAAAAGGCGCCAAATTCAAATTTTCCTTGTGTTAATCGATTAACACATTTTGTACTGAAAATGATTAATCAATTAACCAAGGCAGAATTTGCCCAAATATTTCATTTTCAGCACTGCATTTTTGGGATTCAAATTTTTATCACCAATTTCAAATTTCACACCAGTAGAAGGATCTAAAGAGAGTGATTTTCCACCCAAAATTCAAATTCTTTCCACTCTAATTCCTCATTTCCTTTCCTAACTCATTTTTCACCCCAATTTCCACCCACTAAGCCTCACTCCAAACCCAAACTTAACTCCTAACCTAGGGTTTATTTAATCTAGTCAACTCTAAACCTCTCACACCCTTGATCATTTTTCACTCTCAATTTTCAAAATTCTCTCTCACTTTTTCACTCTCAACCTCCATTTTCAACCACACTCAAAGCTCTTCCATAGAGATTAACAAGTTCTTCATTGGAACTTGTTAATTCTTGAGCTAAAGCCTCTCATTATCACTCCATTGTTGCTTTTCATTGGTGATTTTCGTTTGGATCTAGATCTGAAATTTCAGAAGTGCTTATTGGAAGTGATTTTGGAGTTTTGGTAGCTTATTGCTTGGATTTTCAGCTTTTGCTTGCAAGGAGCTCATAGATCTTGGAATTTCTTGCTTGGATTCATCAAATTCTGTTCGCAACACTTACCAAAGCAATTTCTCAGCTTTGTAGGATGGTTTTTCCTAGATCTATACTTGATTTAGCTTAATTTTAGCTTATGCAATGTAGATCCTTGGTTTTGCATGTGATTTGGTCCATTTGCTTGAAATTGATTGTTCATGTTGATGATTATTGGACTTAAATGATGTTTGAATACTGTGTTTGAACTTAATTTCCGTGCATTGTTGATTGCTTGATCATTGGAAGGGATTGTATAAGTGATTGTGCTGCTGGAAAGTGATTTTTTCAAATTTTTCTGCTTTTGGTACAGGGTTAATCGATTAACCAGAACCAGTTCATTTTGGTTAATCAATTAACTAGTGTAAAATTTGCATAATGAGAGCTGTTAATCGATTAACCAAAATGAACTGTAATTGGTTAATGGATTAACACTGATGCAGAGTGTGATTTTTGTGCATTTTTGAGCATGTTTCGATCCCATTTCACTTTTAATCTTCATGGATTGATATGGCGCATATTTGTGGACTGCTTTGATGATATTGCACCTCACATCATTGTATGAACTTGATTTTCCGACACACGACCTTTTGATTTCCATTGATGAATATTCATGATCATTTTGTCGATTTCTTGATGTGATGAACACCTTGTACACACTCCTTGAGCATGTTAATTGTAAATTATTGCTGGTGTTGCTGGAGGTGTGTTGCACATGCTTGTTTGTTTTTAATTTCATGAAGTGCATGCTTGGATTAACTTGTTCAATTGTCAAATGATGTGCATTCTTTCATGGCGTTTTCAAGAATTGTTTACCATGGTGTGTGGTGTGATTGTGATCATGTTTGATTGAAGAATGTGTAATGCTTGATGCATGTCCGTTATGCCATGATTGCATCGTTTCAAATACATGGTGTGCTGCCCTATTTTCACTGCTGTCTTGGTGCATATATGTTATTGTATGTGCTGCTGTTTGGCCTTTTACACCTCCTTTTATGCTGAACTTGAGCTGTTGAATGTTGTTGGTTGTATTGTGTTGGATTTACCGCTGTGCAGGTTCTGGAGCGCTGTTGTAGCTACTGTTTTTGATTTATTGCTTTGATTTTTGCCTTGCTTTTGCTTGCTCCCTTAAGGCTCCAAGTCCGACTTAATTTCTGGTTAAGCTCGGAGTAGGATAGACATTAGGCTCTTAATCCAAGCATGCTAAATTAGGTAGATGTTTCCCCTTTGAACTCAACCATAGGGCCACTTTCGCATGACAACATTAGGATAGGTTTCCCCGTAGTCTTTTCTTTTCGACTTGAGTCTTCTCTTCTCATCTCATAACAATTCTAAGACACTTAATAAGTATAACGTATATTGCGCCCGAGCCTTAAGTGTAGGAAATGAAGAACGAGGGGTCTCCTCTCCTCTTCTAGAGTGTTTCACATACGTCCCATTGGGGGCGACCATGCGACGCATTCGTTCCTGCATGGTAGACTTTGGTGCAATGTAAGTTACAAACTAACTTCAATCCACTTCTATCTAAAACACACAAACAAATTCAAACCTTTTTTCATCCTGCAGGATCGTTAAGTTTCAAATCTTTTTTTCAGAAAAGAGCACGTTATTTTCCATTTAGTCGCAAACAGGCATCAGCCCTAACTTCCGGACGCGAACTTGATGTCACTCATAAAAAAATACCAAGACCTCGTTAGGTCGAACTACGACTGCTCTGATTTCCTCTCTCTTGTCTGATTGAGGATACGTAGGCACAAGACGACGTTGTCTTGGCGATCAACCTCCCCCCGTAGTTTTCTGAACTACGTTGACTCTGACTTTCCCATTGCACGAGGGAATACGTAGGCCTAGGACGGCAATGTCCTACCGAGTCACCTTTTTCTTTTCTTTTCCCCGTTCCATTTCCGTTTAGCCATAGAATTTAGGATAACTCACCCTTTGATTAGACAACAAGCGTGGATCCCATCGAGTACGATGGACGCGTGGGGGTGCTAATACCTTCCCCTCGCGTAACCGACTCCCAAACCCTGACTATGGTTGCGATGACCATGTCTTCTCCCTCTTTAGGTTTTCTTCAATTGTTTCCTTTCCCCGCGTCGGGATAAATAACGTTCGGTGGCGACTCTTCTGTTCTAGTTTTTCTCGTCGATTTTTTTTCGCAGGTTACGACACATATGATATGATATGAGCAATTTCTGCAACTTCCAATTTGTGATGCTCAAATATGAAAAAGAGACATTTTAAACAAATAAATATTGACTTAAATGGAGAAAGTAATGTTGCATATAAAATAAAATATCTTTTTTTATTAACTATTATATACGAGTAAGAGTCTCACCCATCACCTTCAGGAAGTATTGGGATTCTAGTTCTAACAGTGTCTCCACTAGCATGGCTAGATGAAGATGGGGCTTCAACGACCATAAATTGAGAAGGGATGAGTCAAGATCGATGTTGAGATTAAGGTTGATTGGGTTGAGAAGGGATGGGTCGAGATTGAGGTTGATTAGGTTGAGGTTGAGAAGGTATAGTGCAAGATTAGGTGGGTTTAGGCCATGATCGATGTTGATTTAAGTTGAGGTTGACTGTGTTGGGGTTGAGTTTGGTAAAGTGTGAGATTGGGTGGATTAAAGACTAGGTTAATTGGGTTGAGATTGAGAAGGTTGAGTGCAAGATTTCGTGGGTTTAGTCTGTGATCAAGGTTGATTTTGAGGTTGGGGTTGATTGTGTTGGGGTTGAGTTGGTAAAGGGTGAGATTGGGAGGACTGAGGATGAGGTTGAGAATGATGGGATTGGGATATAGATCTAGATGGTGGTTGAGTGAGTTAAGGTCATATTGGATGTGGAATAGGTTGGAGTTGTGGTCGGATTTGAGTGAGTTGAGGCCGACTTGGATGTGGAAGAGGTTGGGGTTGAGACTAAGTTTGATATTGGGTGGGTTGAGGTTGAGTGAGACGAGGAATAAGTTGGGGTTGAGGTTTATTTTTATATTGGGTGAGTTGAGGTTGAGTGAGGTGAGGAGTAGGTTGGAGTTAAGGTTGAGTTTGATATTGAGTGGGTCGAGTTTGAAATTGATATTGAGTGAGTTGAGGTTGAATGAGATGAGGAATATGTTGGGGTTGAGGTTGAATTTAATATTGAGTGATTTGTGGTTGAATGAGATGAGTAATAGGTTGGGGTTAAGATTGAGTGAGTTGAGGTTGAATAAGATGAGGAATAGGTTGGGGTTGTATGACTTCATTTTGAGTAGATATATAACCTTTTCCACAATTCTTCTTCTTGGACTTTTTAAGCGGCGACATAGTTTGCAAGAATTTAAAGGAATGCAAAACCTTAAAAGTTAGAGTGCAAAATAAAAATAACTTAGAAACATAACAAGATCACATGGAATGATGCATGTAAATTAATAGAAAAACAAGTTACCAATGAGCAGGTGTTTGAAGGGTTGAGTGGTATTGTGGCAAAGTTTTCTATTCATCCATTGAAGTAGCTAAACCAATTAATTAATTGATCATAAATTACCTTCATATTTGAAAGTTCTATCTATGATATTTGGTGAATATGAGTGTTTGCCTCATCTGGGGTGAGGTGGTCCTCATTTTTGCACAACTTACATGGACATCTTATTACACCATCCTTCAAATACTCTTTTTTCTGACAAGCAAAGTTTATAAACTCTTCGTCACCTTTTAAAAATTCTTATGTATGTGCACTCTGGCCAAGGAGAAGCCTATTATAGATCCATGTTCGATGTGGAGGAATTTCCATTTCCATTGTAGCTTCAAGGATTTTTTTGGTATTCTAGATATAAAAAATTCAAGGCATTATGGTCAATAACTTGAAAAATATGGCATATTTTCTGATGAAAGGCCTAAATAGAAGTCTAATATATTTAAAATGAGATTATATGATTATGTGTTATATATTTTGTGCATAGAGTTTGCTTTGTTATATAATCTAGTTTAATACTTAAGCAATAGACACATGTTTAACTAATTAAATAGTTTTCAGGCATGTGTATCAACCGGTAAAGAATCTAGTAACGCCAGAAAAACAACAGGTAAAATTCCGCAGGTAATCCGTGAATTTCTAGAAGTGGAAGTACTATGGTAAAATTCCTCCAACATTTGTTCAAGAATTCAAAGATAAAATTCCTCCAGCATTGGTTCAAGAATTCAAAGTTGAGCTCTGAGCACCTAGTAATGGAAGTAGTGTGGTGCCGACGGGATACAGAACAAGAGGTTCCTAATTATTAATATTTTTGAAAATAACAACTGGTTCAATACTTTATTCAATATGTCATCAAAATTTGTAATGCTTTACCGATTATAGACACTACAAGAAAATTTGTTTTTAGCTAGGGGTTTAACCCCTCACCAATGCAAAAAACCCATGACAAAACATAAATTTATGAGGGGATATGACTCTTAGCTAATCAGGACATCACAAATAAGTGGCTAGGGGATAAACCCCTCGCAAAATTAGCTAGGGGGTAAGCCCCTCGCAAATTGTAACTCATAAAATTCAGTCTGCTACACAGCAAACATAGGAGCAAACTAGTGACACAGACATGTCCGATAATTTGTTAGGGGATAAACCCCTAGATAAAGCATCTGCGTTTTGCATTTGGTGAGGGGTAAAACCCCTAGCTAACCGTGTCAGACATTTGCGAGGGGGTAAAGCCCCTAGCAAATTGATTTACATTTTGGACTTTGTAAGGGGGTTAACCCCTAGTTAATGTTTATGATATTATAAAAATTATAATTATATACTTATACGATTTAATTCATATTTTTTATAAATTTATATTAAATATAATCTGATTTTTATAAGATTTTATTCATATTTTCTATAAATATATTTTTAAAATAAATTACATATTTTCTAAATAATATTAAAATATAATTTTTTTAAATAATATTTTCTATAACTATTTTACTAAAATACATAAACAATATTATTTTTTATATTTATACAATAAATAATATAAACAACATATGCATATATTTATAAACAACACATATAAACAACATATACATGTTTATAAACAACACATATAAACAACATATACATATATTTATAAACAACACATATAAACAACATATGCATATTTATATACTAAATATAAACAACAAAAACATATCTATTCATTTTTTTTCAATTTTATTCTAACAAATATTATAATATAAATAGTAAAAATTTAAGAAATAAAAATGTAAGAAATTTAACACCTTCATATAAATATATTTATACATGTAACACAGAAAAAAAAAATAATAAAACAACAATATTTACCTAATTTTAGATTGGTAGAATATTTGAAAGAAGAAGAAAATGGATGTTTGATGGAAGTTTTTTTTACTAAAAAATGAGAGAAAGAGAAGGGTGGCGGATGAGAAGAAAAATGTGTGTGTGTGAGAGAGAGAGAGAGAGAGAGAGAGAGAGAGAGAGAGAGAGAGAGAGAGAGAGCATAAAAATGAGAGAGAGAGAATAACGTGTATGAAAAAGAAGAAGGAATCTGCATTTATGGTATGCAACTGGCGAGAGGCTGCCCCTAGCTAAATGAACAGATATAATTGGTGAGGGGCTGCCCCTAGCAAATGTTGACGTGTTGCATATGCACCTTTCTGTTACATAGCAGGCTTTAACAATTAGAATAAATGTTTTTTATGACAGATTTAACTTAGCCATAACAACTGGTGAGGGGCTGTCCCTAGCTAAATGAACAAATATAATTGGTGAGGAGTTAGCCCCTCGCAAATGACAACATTTTCCAACATATTTTCGCCCTATTTCTTTTTTGCGAGGGGGTGACCCCTAACCATTTCCAATTTCAAAATTCAAAATTTTTTTCTCTCATATTTGTGAGGGGCCACCCCATGTGTTTGATTTATATAATATTTTTTTTAATGTTTTGTGCATTGCGAGGGGTTTAACCCCAAGCAATGTTGTTTTTATAGTGAGGGGGTTTACCCCTAGCAAAATCCCCTAGCTATACAAGGTTTTTCTTATAGTGAGATAATATTAACAGAACATTCTGGGATATTATTTGTAGGACATTTGTAAAGAGTTTTTCCAGTTTGTCAGATCAAATAATTACAATAGCCTTATTCTCCATTCTAACATAGGAAAAATCATGAAATGCAAGCTCTTACTTATGAATCGGCCATGAGAAAGTAATAAAATTAGAAGTGGTTGGAAAGAATTTTGTCGGAAGAATGAGTTTATGGTCGGGGACGTACTACGTTTCAAATTTGTAAAATTGTAATTTTGTTAATGTTATCAAAGTTGAAAACTAGTAATTTTAATTATAAAGTTGTTTTTTGTTTGTTGCGTGTTTCTATGTTATTAATTTTTTAGCACCAGAAGAAGAAGAAGCAATGTATACAATAATACCTAACTTTAATTCACCATTTGATTTTAAAATATTAATTTCCCATGGGACGTCACAAATACATTATGCCATAGATCTTTAAATAAATCAACCTTCGACTGACAAATTTTTTTCTAATAATTCAATCTGTGTCTATAAAGTTCCGTTTCCAATTGCACATCGAGGTTACTCGGCCATTTTTTAAGTTGTTGTTATAGCCTATAGCCTCTGTCCATAGCCTCTGTCCATTGGTCACCTTACTTAAGTCGGCACATAAGCCTATAGCCTCTGTCCATAGGTCACCTTACTTAAGTCGGCACATAAGCGACGCGCAACCTTCACTAGTCGACCTGTGACCTTCATAGGTCGGCCTGATTACCTTGATAGGCCGACCTATTGCTTTGATAGGCCGACACATACAATTTCCCATCTAAAAAATTTCATTTTTGCTCCAACAATTTGCATTCCTTTTGCTCATTATTTCTCACACCTTTATATACTCATGCATGCACCTTTTTCTAGCAAGGTACTAATGTAAAACCTAAACGAAACCAGATTATAAAGCATTCCCATCATGTTTAACCTTTCTTCTATGCATACACACAATCAAACTACACATAATCATTTTTTTATTGGGTGGTCATCTAGATTAGGGTTGATAACGTCCAATTAGGTTGGTGTAACCGAGAATATTGGGTTGGGATCTTTATGTGTTTCAAATAAGAAAACCAAGGTGGAGTTTTCCTTTAAGATCATTGGGATTTGAAGGTTTTGGAAAAGATCACGTCAACATGGATTCGACCGAGTGAAGGCCTTGGGACAAGGTGGTTTTCTTTCAAGGGAGTATCGTAAGACGATGAATCGTGTTCGGGGATCTTGGGTTCAACAAGTGCATGCTCAGGATAATCGGTGGATTGTAGCAACATTATTAGTGACTTGATCAAGCTTTGATCAAGGGATTGAAGGTGGTTTAATCAACAACAAACCATAGGGTTTGTGGGGTTAAAGTTCTTCACCTCTTGTATAAACAATTTTGCAAAGATAAGGTTAATTGCAAGTATCTCAATTTGATTTCGGATTGAGGGAAGACGTACCTATAACGAGGCCAATCGGGGAACTGCCTAAACAAATCTTTGTGTCTCTTTATCTCTTTATTGATTTATCTCTTAAATTTTTGTTCTTGCAAATTATCGATTTTGTTGTTGTTTCGATTAATTCGATTGGAAATTGTTTTCCACCATATTTTAAAGTGTTGTTATTGATATAATCACAATCACTTTGATTTTGATTGACTTTTAACATCAACAAAACAAAATTGAATTTCCAAACATTATCGATCGCACACAAAGTGTTCGATAAATTGGCTTTGGGTATTTTTATCGCTTTGTGTTCATTGGAAATAAGCTTTACGAATAGCTTTGCATTTGATTGATCCGTGAATTAATCGTTGTTGAAAAATTTGTGTTCATTATCTTTCCATAGGTTTACATTACGCATATCCGAGCTATTCGATAGTAGGTTCGGTTAGACGATTTGATTCGGGTTGTTTCCGCTGTGCCATAAATTTTTGAAAACAAATTTTTGCAAAAGTTTTAGTTTTAATTTTGTGATCTATTCACCCCCTCTAGATCGAAGCCTATCGTCTAACAAACAATCTACGTAGTTGTATCATGGCAACATCATTATGAGCCTTTTCATTTGTCCCCGCACACTTTCTAATTGAAACTGTTGGTTTACCAATTGATTTAGTATATAGAAAAGCTCTTGAAACTATAATTACATTTTCTCTTTCATCGTCACCTCTTCCGGAGAAATAGAATCTAACTTGGTACAATAAGAGTAAGTAGCCCGGTTAAAATTTAGCTTGGACTAATACATCGGATATGAAATCCGACTTAAGCTAGGAGAATTGGAAGGGAGTTAAAAGAAAATAAAGTAAGTTGTGACGGCGAGGGGTTTCACCAATAAAGAACTATCTAGGAGGTGGCCCTAATCCAGAGTAAAGCGTTAGAATAATGGTTAACCAGATGAAAATAAATAAGCCCCTGATTACGAAAGTTGCCCAAGGAAGTATGCCTCAGATGGAAAATATAAAAAAAAATCTAAGAGAGGGCTTCTAGGATTTGTGCTCGACACACAGTTGGAATACCCTTATGTATGCCTACTACATCAGATAAAGCTGGGAAAGAGCAACTTTTAGAAGTTTCTGATCGGCTACCTCAAACTCAAAAAAAGGTAGCTGAAGTCTTATTCTTGTAAATAGTCACTCATAAAACGGGACCGTGTAGTCATCAAAAGAGCTGCATACCCTATTTTCCGGCTCCACTGGAAGGGCTAACCACTCCAAAGGATCACTGACCACAATTCCAACCGCATTTATTTCATCCTCAGTGCTCAGAGCTGAGGAAGTGCCCGCTCTTTTTGCATATATCCAGTCATACTCTGACGCAACTGTTACCTTGATTTTTTGACTTGACTATAAGTGGCAATAGGACAACAATAAATGTGCAAAGTGGAAAGTCAGAGGAAATTAAAGTCAAAGAGAAATTGAGCTGATGCAGGGTCGGGAGTCACACACAGTGATGTCGGTCGAAGTAGTGGCCAGTCGAAGGGCGTTGCAAGAGTTCAAGGACTTAGTGAAATTGAGTACTATGCTATGTTGGCTAAGGTTGGAGTTCATCACTACAATGGAAAAAATGTTGACTTAGGCAGTGCACGTGGAAATTACTACAGAGTGTTTGTCGCAGCATGGTCGGCCCAAAGGACTTCGACGTAGGAAGTGAATTCCTGGTGACCAATAAAAGTAGTTAAGATATTTGAATAGTGTTAAAAGAGCGAGAACTAATTTATTATTGATGTTTACTCAAAGACACGTGGAGGCTCGTTAGAAGAAACCGCTGCATGGGACTAAAGCATGTCATGATAGGATTAGTCGACCGTTCTTAGACAGTTGTTTTAGAGTAGTATATATAGGGACTCATGTTCATTTTGCAAAGGGTCCGCAATTGTACTCATATTCCTTTAAACTCAAATTACATGCGCAATTGAGAAACGAGTTAGGAAAATGTACGTATGCATTCCACCATTTATAAGTTTCAAGTCTTTTTACATTCAAGTATTTTTTTTTGCATTAAGTTACCTTTCGATTTCTCTTTACAATTACAATTTACGTTTTTTACTTTGTTATGCACTTTGATTTAAGTATTTACTTTAAAACTTATATTCTCAAGCCTTGTTTCAAAGTAACCTTGAAACCTTGTCCAAAACATTACTCTTCGTTTTTCCAAAATAAAATTGTTGTTCAAAGTCATAAATGCAAACAAATATGTTCCGAGATATTTTCGAGTTTGATCCTTTAATTATTAATAGAAACTTGTTTTTGTTTACCAAATTTAACAGTAAATAAATTAGCACACCCAGTGGGGCCCTTTTTGTGTGTATTTTACTTTGCATTTTTGAAAATGTATTGTTTTTCATTCCTTCAACTTCTCATTCCGTGAGTGCGAGTGTGCATGAGATTAAGGTGTGGTAAAATAACAAAGAGAGAAGTTAGGATACCTGTAAGGAGATACATCATAAAATGGCTATTTCCAAAAATAACAATGGAGATCATCCCTCTAATAGTTTTGGGACGGGTACAGTTTCTGCAACGACAACTGAACCCATTTCTTCGACTGCTAGTACTACAGCGATACCATCTACGACGGTTGCACCAATAACTCTTTCATAAGGGAAAAATTTGTCCCTAATACCCCAGAGTCACCCCGTGACTCCTAGAACTATTGTGGCGTCAGACTTCAGGCCTTTTGCTACAAATTTTACAATGCCCATACTAGGGCGTGAACAACCTTATTGAATTCTAACAACTGTGATGGCAAGTCTACACAATAATCCATCAACATTTGCTGATAATACAGCGAACGCGTATTCACACATCATGGCATCTGGTTCGGCCATAAGCAACCTTGGTCGAACTATGCCATCACATGAGGGTATGGGATTTGGTGCCCAATCAAGGCCTACTTTGACAATGAATTCTATCATAGCAATGTGGCAATAGATGGATGAAAGTAACCATGACATGGTAAATACTCTAACACAATAGATGAGTACAATATTCAACCCATTGATTCAAAACACGAATCAGTGTTACCAGCAGTTGGCAACTCAAATGGAAAGAATTGTTGATTTTTTTAGTGCTCCCCCAGTGCAAGTTTGACCTATTGCTCAACGCCAGGTTGTTAGACAAGTTCGAAACGAGGGGGCAGTGTTAGAGTAAAACACTGTGAACTAGGGTCAACAAGTGGTTCCTTAATCGGTCGAACAAGAGTTGTCTAGAGAGGACGAGCGTCCACCTGTCATGATTATTAATCGAAACCAAGATCCTGATTAAGTTATCCATCAGGTTCGATAGGGGAATCTGTTAGGGGAAGATAATCTTGCAACCATTTTTGAAAGAATAATGACACAAAATAAAATGAACATGGGCTTGCAGAGGGCCAAATTATACATCTCCCCTATCAGAGTATGTGTTGCAGACCGAACTTCCAAGGGGCTGGAAAGTACCAAAGTTTACAAAGTTCCCTGGCGACACTAATGAGTCCACTGTCGAGCACATCGCTCGATACTTAACTAAGGCAGGTGATATAGCCAATAATGAGAATCTAAGGATGAGATATTCTCCTAGCTCTCTAACAAAGAATGCTTTTAAACAGTTCACCACCTTGCCTACTCATTCAATTAATGATTTGACTCGATTATAAAGGTTATTTAATGAACAGTTTTACATGGGGCAATCTAAGATTAGTTTGAAAGAATTGTCGAGCGTGAAGCAAAAGTTCACTGAGTCGATCGATGATTGTCATACCCTAAATTTTGACCACAAGATTTCCCATCATTGTGAAAATCATCACCACAATATGGATGTACCTCCATACCTCATCAATCCTCTCAAAGATTGTTGAGTGTTCACCTCAACCAAGAATTAGGGTTTTGGACCCTCTCAGAGTACTCAGACAAAGGATCAATCAAGAATTGACATGATCCTTAACTTTTCAAACCTCTCAAACATCCATGAAGGATTAAGAGGTCTCCCACATCAAGAATTAAGTATAGAAATGCAACATTTCAAGTTGATCAAGCCTCAAGATCATCAATGTCACCAAATTAGGGTTTTGGTCGACCAAGGCCTCCAGAGGGAAATTTTCATCTGGGCATGAGCCAATAATTCAAAACATGATCCAAGAAGCTCAAAGGGACCTCATGGATCCAATCATAAGTTCAAAATAACCTCAGGGGATGCAATCTTCAAAAAATCAAGAATTAGGGTTTCTTGACCTAATTCACCCCTAAGTTGACTTTTGGAGCAAGGCATGAGACAAAGCCTCAAGGAATGTTTTGAAGACCTCAAATATCTTATATTGATCCTTTTACAAGTTCAAATGGACATAAATAACTTGGTTCATGAGCAATATAAAGATTCAAATTCATCTGGACCACAAACTAGGGTTTATGAGAAAAGTCAACCATATATTTGACTTTTGACCAAGACATGATCTCAAACCTTGGGACATGTTTCAAGACACTCTAAAACACCTATGGAATCCATCCATTAGGTTTGAATTATGTCAAGAACTTGATTTCATTGAAAATCACAAAGTTTGAAATTCATCTGACAAAAAGCCAACTGTGCCCAAAAACTAAGTTTAACTTTTAGATTTCTTGACAAACATGGCTTCCCTAAGTCAAAGACAATGTTAACTTATGGTTTGGATCATCATCCATCAATAAAAATCAAGAAAAGTAGGGTTACTTACAAAAGGGGCAATCTTAAGAAACTTGAAATTTCACTAAGTCATGGAAAAAAGTGATTTTTATCCAACTTTGCTAGACCATAACTTGTGATCCAAGTAACCTTTTTCTTCTATCCAAAGCTCAAATGAAAGCTCTAATTACATACTTCAAAATTGTCAACTACAACATATTCCAAATCCTCATGAATTTTGAATTATGGATTTATCAAAATCACAAAAAATGAAAAAGGGACATTTTTGCAACACTTAGAAAAATTTGAGACATAATCTGTCTCATGATTTTCCCAACTTTGGGGCCATTTTTCATTATTTTCCAAGACCAAAGTTAAACATCAAAGTTGAAGTATGATGTAGGGGTTTTCCAAAAAAGTACAAGAGGCTCCCATGATTCAACTTGAGCAAGAAGTTATAAGCCTCCAAAAATGGCATTTTCACCCTACCTACACAACAACATTGGTACATAACTTGTATCCCACAATTTCTTGAGCCAATTTTGGACACTTGCATATTGTATTTATGTCCAAAATCAACATGAATGATGAAGAATCTGATCACAAGGCCACCAAGTCAAAAATCCAATCCTTTAGGCATGTGGCATTCAAGGTTCATTTCCAAAAACTCCAACTTTGTCATGAAGCATTGAATGAATGCATAGAGCTGGCATGTATCAGTCCACAACATTGCAAACACGTCAAGATTAGTCCAAGAATTAGAAGACCATAGGCCTGCAAGATTGACTCAAGTCAATGGCTAGAGGAGACTTTGGCTACATGACAAAACTCAATGGATAATAGGGTGACCCAGCCCCCAATCACTATTGCTCCCAAAACAAACTTGCTCTACTATAAATAGGGACCCTTTCTGGTCAGTTTGAGTACACCAAAGAATAACAACACATGCTCTTCTTCCTTTCACTCTCAAAAACCAGAAATTACTTCTTTTTCAAGTAACATTCGAATTTTCAATTAGAGAGAAATTCTATCAAAACCAAGGTTGTAGACACATCATATACATCATATGTGAGCTATCCAATCACTTCTCACACATCTGTAACCTCAGAATCACAAAGCTCAAAATCAAACCCAGGCCTGTTTGCAGTTGAGTTGCCACAAGGTGATCCAGGTTGTTTTAATCCATTCCAAGCTTCCAAACACCTTACATAAGGTCCATTGAAGCTGTCCAAGTCCTCAAACAACATCTGTAACACCTCCAACACACAATTCAATTTCTTTTTGCAAGAGGTAAGCCTGAACTCTCAAACTCTATAATCCATGTGTCATACCCCAAATTTCGACCACAAGATTTCCCATCATTGTAAGGATCATTACCACAATATGGATGTGCCATCATACCTCATCAATCTCCTCAAGGATTGTTGAGCATTCACTACAACCAAGAATTAGGGTTTTGAACCCTCTCAGAGCATTTAGGCAAAGGATCAATCAATAATTTACATAATCCTCAACTTATCTAACACCTCAAACACCCATAAAGGATCAAGATGACTCCCACATCAAGAATCAAGCACAAGGTTGCAATATTCTAAGTGGATCAAGCCTCAAGATCGCCAGTGTCACCAAACTAGGGTTTTGGTCGACCAAGGCCTCCAGATGAAAATTTTCATCTGGGCATGAGCCAATACCTCAAAAAATGATCCAAGAAGCTTAAAGGGACCTCATGGAACCAATCACCAAGTCAAAACAACCTCAAGGGAAGCATTCATCAAAAATCAAGAATTAGGGTTTCTTGACCTAATTCACCCCTAAGTTGACTTTTGAGGCAAAACCTAAACCAAGACCTCAAGATATGATTTGAGGGCCTCAAATACACCACATTGATCCATTTACAACAATGGATTGATCCAAGAAGCTTGATTCACAAGTTTCAATTCCATCTGGACCACATTTAGGGTTTTGAAGAAAAAAGTCAACTGTATCTTGGACTTTTGACCAAGGCATGTTCCCGAACCTTGGGACATGATTCAAGACACCCTAAAACACCTATGGAATTAAACCATTAGGTTTGAATTGGGTCAAGGACTTGATTTCATAAGGAATCACACAGTTTGGAATTCAACTGACAAAAAGTCAACTGTGCCCAAAATCAAGTTTGACTTTTTGGAATTTTTCACAAATGTGGTTCCCCTAAGTCCAAAACAATGTTAATGTATGTTTTTGATAATCATCCATCAATAAAAATCAAGAAAAGTGAGGTTTCTTGCAAAAGGGGCAACCATGAGAAACCAAAAATTTTCTAAGTTATGAAATAAAAGTGATTTTGTACCAACTTTGCAAGGTCATAACTCCTAAACCACAAGGCCTTTTCTCCCATCCAAAACTCAAATTAAAGTTCATCTTACATACTTCAAATATGTCAACTACATCTCATTCTAATTCATCATGGATTTTGAGTTATGGATTGATCAAAATCACAAAAAGTGAAAATGACCACTTTTTTCAACACTTAGTGAAATTTGGTCAGATCTGTTTCACCTTTTCTCAACTTTAAGGCCATTTTTCACTTTGATCCAAGTTGAACCAGGGCCATTGGTGAACATCAAAGTTAAAGTATGCCATGAGAGCTTTCCAACAAGTGCCAGATCACCTCCAAATTCAATTTGAGTAGGGAGTTACAACCCTTGGAACATGGCATCAATGACTGATTTCTTCCCAAGGCAGATTATAGGTCTTTGGCTCGAATTGATCAAATTGTGCAATTCCAAGTCTTGTCATTCTTATAGAAACATTAAGGATCAAATCAAAGCAAAATATCTTTGAACCACAAGACTTGCAAGTTAAGAAATCATCATGTTGGCATGTGAGTTTCAATGATGCAAAATCCAAAAACTTCAAATTTGGCATAAAGCATTCAATGGATGCATCAAGGTGGAATGGACTGAGACAATTCGAACTGATTGAGTCAAGATGAACTCAAGAATCAGAAGACCACAGGCATGCTCCATTGACTCAAGTCAATGGCTAGTGAAGACCAATGATTCCTTTTTGAAACCATTGAACAATGAGCTGTACCAATTGCCAAACATTATTGCAGCTAAAACAAAATTGCTCTACTATAAATAGAGGTCATTTATGATCAGTTTGAGTACACCAAAGCACACAAACTGATGCTTTCCTCAATTTCTCTCTTTCACTCCAAAAAACACCTTCTCTTGCAAGTCACTATCAGGTTTTGAGTTAAAGAGCATTTCTATCCAAACTAACGATGCAAACACCTTATATACATCATACGTAAGTGATTCAAACACATAAACAACATCTAGAACATCAAAATCCAAAAGTAGTACCCCATCTGCTCAAGCTTTTAGCAGATTTGCAGTTGAGATGCCATATCAAGTTCCAGCTCATTTCAAACCACTCCAAGCATTCAAACACACTCCTTGGCATCTAAGAAAGCCGTCCTGATCATTAGAACCAATCTGCAACACCTCCATCATCAAGCTCGATCACCAGCTGTAAGAGGTAAGCCTGAACCCTTCAAACTCTATGATCCATGCATCATAAATGAATTTTTGAGTTACCATCTTGTTTATACATGTAAGTAGAGTAATAACCCTCAATCAATTGCCATGTATCAATCATATATGGAATTTCATTATGTTCATGCTGAAATTAGGGTTCTTGAGGTTTTCCATTGATTTCTTCCTCCACACTTAATATAAATGCAATTAATTTATATGGTTGTGATCCTTGTTAAAAAACGAACAAGATTGATACTTGAATCATGCAAAACCATTGAGAAATCATGGAGAAAAGTGAGAAAACGCAAATCTGCAGAAACAGGGTGCGCGCGTGTTCTTCCTTGACCGTCGGCGATCTTTTTCAAATTTTTGAATATTTGAATATTTTGATATTTTTGTTAATTGATTCAAAAATTAATTTCTCTCTGAATATTTGTGTTTTTGAATTGATTCTTTATCTCAAAATTCAAAAAAATATTAAATTATTTTATTTTACAGAAAAATCCAACTTATATTATTTATTTAATGTAGTTAGAATTTTTGTGATTAATTTCATTTTTATTGTTTTTAAACATTTTTAAATGAAATTCCCACTTTGATCTTTCATTCCAAATGAATTTCAAGCCTTCATGTGATTAAACATGATTTTTCAAAATATTTTTCAAAGTGTACAACTTATTTTTGAATATATTTGGTATTTTATATCATTTTTTATTTAATTTCCTTTGAAAATTATATCTTTAAAATTCAAAATTAAGGTTTTCTCTCAATTTTGATTTTTCAAACACTTTTGGGCCTCTAATAGAGTGTAAGACCCATCCCCTTTGTAAATACAAACTTTTTTGGGGCCTCAGTCATTGTATAAGTCCCACTGTGTTTTCAAAAATCTCGGCGCGATCGCCGTTTTCAAACAAAATCATCTGGGCCTACCCTTGTGTTGTAAGTCCCATTTCTTTTCTTTTACAAACACTTTTGGGCCTCTAATAGAGTGTAAGACCCAACCCCCTTGTACATAAGTAATTTTGGGCCTCAGTCATTGTATAAGTCCCGACACAAATTTTCAGAATAACGGTGCAATCATTGTTTTTATCTGGGCCTCTCCCTGAGTTGTAAGCCCAATATTTTGTACATAAATAAACTTTGAGCCTCTAATAGAGTATAAGACCCAAACCTCTTTGTAAAAATACAATAACTTGGGCCTCAGTCATTGTATAAGCCCTCTGCTGTTTTAAAAACTACGGCGCGATCGTCGCCTTCTCAAAAGAATTCATCTGGGCCTCTCCTTGAGTATAAGCCCCAAACTTCTTTTCAAAACAACTTTTCTTTTGATTTAAATTCAAATTCGTATAGTTGTTATAAAAAATTTCTTTAATTTCTTGAACAACTAACCATACAGCTGTAACATTGGAAGCTTGCTCGCCTGTAAGTTTTTATCAGCTTTCTTTTACATACTTGTTCATATATATATTTCAACTGTATATATATATATATATATACATGCATATCTGCTTAGAGTTTTCCCCGACAAGTAGGTGTAAGATTAGATAAAGTCAGTGGTAACTCTTTCAACACAATCAAAACTAGTTCCCCATAGGAATTTCCAGATACAGTCTTGCCTCCTCTTGGGCTTATACAGTATGGAACAGAGAAAGGCATTATTCCCGGTGAAACTTCTCTCAGACTGTCACTATTAGAAATGTGTCAAGAAATTCACTTTCCCTAGAGAGGATTAATTCCCGGTGAAACCTCTCTTGAATTTCTTCAAACCCTAGAACTGTTCACTAAAGAAAAGATTATTCCCGGTGGAACTTTTCTTGAACTTTTCTTAAGTTTGGACCCACAGGCTTCCTAAAAGCATCCCTAGCCTCCTCTTGGGCTTTGTACAAGGACCCTCAGGCTTCTTAGAAGTTCTCATGCCTCCTTCTGGGCTTAGTACAAGGACCCAGAGACCTCTTAAAGGTATAGGACAGAACCTAGTCATCCTTTGTTAGAACAGTCTTCCTGAGTCAAAACATCGAACCAGTTTAGAGTTGATTCTCATCCCTTAAAACATCAGCCTCGTCTTGGGCATCATACAAAGAAAAAAATTTCCATACCAGTAGACTTGGACAGTCTCATCTCCTCTTGGATTTCAAAGAAACCTTCCAACTTCCTAAAAGCACAGGAAAAACCCTGATCAATCTCCAAACAGAGTTGAAACCTCCATAGGTTTCATAACTCAAACTCTCACTTTAAATTTCCCCAGCTAGGGTCAATTTACTGTTAGTAAACTCTCAGAAAACTCAGAACCTCAAGGTCTCTGATATTTCAACTCTTCTGTAATCCTCAGCAAGAGTTGATTCCCCAACTTGGACCTGTCTCTAGATCTCAAGAATCCTCAGCAGAAGTTAGCCTCCTCTTAGGCTTCATATAAGAAATTCCCCAACCAGCCTCCTCTTAGGCTTTGTATAATGATCATCCCTCAGCAGTCTTTTCAGCCTCAATCTTGGGCTTTGTACAAGACACCCCATAAATATTTGTCCAAGTAGAGTCAGTCATTTTATTCAGCCTCAATCTTGGGCTTTGTACAAGACACCATATAGATATCCTACAGCTGAGTCAGGTAGGATCTTTCAGCCTCAATCTTAGGCTTTGTACAAGATACCCATAAGTGTCCTCCACAGTGGAGTCATAATCTTTAGCCTCAATCTTGGGCTTTGTATAAGACAGATATAAAACTCTCAAAGAAGAGTCAACCCCTTTAGCCTCAATCTCGGGCTTTGTACAAAGACAGATAAAACCTTTCCCCAAAAGAATCAATCTCTTTTAGCCTCAATCTTGGGCTTTGTACAAGACAGATAAACACTCTCTTGTTGAGTCAGTCTTTTCTAGCCTTCTCTTAGGCTTTGTATAATGATCTCCCCAGTGGAGTCAATCAATCTCTTAGCTTCAACCTTGGGCTTTGATCAAGGCACACAAAAATCAACATCCCTTTAGAGGAAATCAAAATCTCTATGCAGGAAGACATTTCTCTGTACAAATCACTCACCAAAACAGAAATTCAAAACAAACCCTCAATCCCAGATAACTTCTATAAGAGGCACACTTGTTTATTCAAAAATCCAAGCTGTAGTCCATCTCTTATCCTGGTAAACTTCATCTAATTGCTGTAAGTGGCAAGCCTCTGGATTATTTACATCCAAGCCACCGTCCCTCTCTTAG
The DNA here is from genome assembly GCA_022829125.1 of Lathyrus tuberosus. Taxonomy (NCBI): domain Eukaryota; kingdom Viridiplantae; phylum Streptophyta; class Magnoliopsida; order Fabales; family Fabaceae; genus Lathyrus; species Lathyrus tuberosus. Next base: position 4,183,673 of record JALAZF010000233.1, read on the forward strand.
CATGAAAAATTCCTAAGGAAAAATGGCATTGCTCAACACAGAGTTAAAGTTTTCCCCTTCAGGACAAACCCCCTATAAAGGAAATTATGGCATTGCTGGACTCCATGCATTCCAGTTAAAGTAATCCTCCTTTATAAACCAGTTACCCAAACAACTGTGATAAACAGATGAGATATCTCCCTTTCGAGATGAAAAATTCTCTCTTAGTCAAACCTTTTAGCTTCAATCTTGGGCTTTAAACAAGACACAAATACTCAACCTTTAGATTCAATCTTGGGCTTTGAACAAGACACCAGACATCTTTTCCTCCCATAGAAATAGGAGGAACTACGATTGCTCTGATTTCCCTGTTTTCTTAAACGGGAATACGTAGGCATAAGATTGCGAAATCTTAGCGAGCATACTTATCCAAAACCTTAGGTCTAGTACCTTACCAAAAACATCGGAAAACCCGAAAAATAACAAAAATACTCTCTCTTTCTTTCTTTCTCTCTCTCTCTCTCTCTCTCTCTCTCTCAGACATCCCACAAAGAAGAAACTTTCCCATTTTACAGACAAACACCATCAAGTAAAAAGAAAAATTTAATGCTAATCAACCCATGGATAACCATGTATAGGATGGGTAATTGACAACTCCCCATTGTATAATCTGACCCCGAACTCCCTAATCTCTTTCAGCGTTTGTTCAGTTAAACATTCGCGTGCAAGGTTAGTTTTAGATAACTTCCCTTTCCTTTCCAGCTCCATAGGATAAATAAGAAATCAGAAAGTAGCACCCAATCCCTACCATTACGGTGAGGAAAACCCAATTGCGATAAGGTGGTCGCGTCACCGACAAAAATCGTACGCTACACCATGCATCATAAACGTGTTTCCAAGTTACAAACATGTTTCTGCACTAATGTAGAGTGTTTCCCCTCAATCAATTGCTTTGTAGCTATCGTATATAGGATTTCATAGTGTTCTTGGAGAAATTAGGGTTCATGTGTTCATCACTTGATTTCTCACTCCACACTTAATATAAATGCAATTAATTGGTTCCATTGGAAACCTTGTTCAAAAACGAGTGACATTGATATTTGAATCGTGCAAAATCATTGAGCAATTAGAGAGAAAGGCGAAGTTTTGCAAATCGTCCATGGCGCGGGAACGAGGAAGAAGAAGGTGACCGTTAGCGCCTTTTCAAATTATTTGAATTTTTGAATTTTTAAGTTATTTTCTTAATTGATTTCAAAAATTAATTTCTCCCTCAATTTTAATCATTTTTTATTGGTTCTTTTTTTAAAAATTCAAAAAAATGTTAAAATATTTTATTCTACAAAAAAATCAAATTTATATTATTTATTTAATATAGTTTGAATTTTTGTAAAGAATTTCATTTTAATTGTTTTTAAACATTTTTTTTATGAAATTTTCCTTTTGATTTTTCAAATTCAAATGAATTTCACACTTTCATATAAACATAACATGATTTTTCAAAATGTTTTTCAAAGTTCACAACTTGTTTTTAAATATATTTGATATTTTATATCATTTTTTATTTAATTTTCTTTGAAAAAATTATATTTTAAAATTAAAATTATAGTTTTTCTTGATTTTAATTTTTCAAACTTCATTTGAAACACTTTTGGGCCTCTTTGTAGAGTGTAAGACCCATCCCCTTTGTAAATACATAATTTTGGGCCTCAGTCATTGTATAAGCCCCGATACGATTTTCAAAATAAACGGTGCACTAGCTGTTTTTCATCCGGACATCTCATTGAGCTATAAGTCCCAACTCTTGTATAAAAATAAACTTTTTGGGCCTCTAATAGAGTTTAAGACCCATCCCTTTTGTAAATAAATAATTGGGGCCTCAGTCATTGTATAAGTCCCTCTGTGGTTTTCAAAACCGCGACGTGATCGTCGCCTTTTCAAATAAGTCATCTGGGCCTCTCCTTGAGTATAAGCCCCAATCTTTTGTGCACAAACTTTGTTTTAAACAATAAACAACTTCCATGGGCCTCTCCTTGAGTTGTAATCCCCATACCTCTGTTTTCAAAATGGCGACTCTGCTGGGGAATCCTTAGGATTATAGTTCCTAAGAGGTTTAGGATGATTAGTTTTAGGCTTTCTCAGAACAGGTTAAGAAAGAAGAACTTTGATAGAAGTTCTTATGAACTGTTTGTTCATATGATCGAAGTTGTACACTTCGTGAACATGTGTTCAGAATCAGGTCTACCCAGTACTGTTCAGAAGTTGAGAACTTTCTAAAAGTCAAAGTTATCGTGATCTCCGTTTCACTTGGTTCAGAAGCTGTAAGCTGTCTGAGAATATGATATTCAGAATATAAGAATCAGAAGAAGGAAAGCTCTGAAAGCAGTCAAAGTAAAGTCTACATCTCAAGATGCTTTTCAGAAGAACTGTGCAAATCAGAAGTCAAGGACTGTCTGAAGATCCGTATTGAAGATCCAAGAAGAAGTAGTTCTGATTTAACCAAGAACCAATTAAAAAGAAAATGATTTGGTATTAGACTAAATCAACAATTGGTAATCAGACTCTGTATATAATGATTGGTATCAGACTCAGTCTGTAGTGATATCAATCAGAGCTAAGCTGTGAAATGTCTTCATATACCTTCATTGGTATCAATATCAGCACACTAAGGAAATACCTTTTAATTGGCATAAGAATACCTTCAGTTGGTATCAGACTCAACATACTTTGGTATCTAAATAAGAATCAAATCACATTGGTACCAAATTCAGAATCAAGCGTCGATTGATCACTAAATTAACTTTCTTTTGGTATCTGATCAAGAATCAAGCTTTGATGAACCACTGAGTTGTGACAGTAACAAGGTTCTGAGATGAAGGTCTGTGTTCAAAGTCAAACTCTGAAAAGTCATGATCTTATTGGTAATTTAAAATTAATATTTCTGAATTACGATTCTGAAGATCCCAATATCTGACTTATGGAAACTAAGGGGAGACTACCCAGAAGATTCAAATGTTAAAATCTATAATATTCACTAAGTCTGAAACTCAGGGGGGTTTCCTAAGACAGTGTCTGTCTCTGATAAATAGCGAGGCTATGTTATTAGATAAGAACTGTCATGTTTCTGTGCTAAAATGATTCTGCTGAAAAGTAGAAAATGCTTTAGATGACTCTGAAGATTATGAGCTCTAATATAACGTTAAAAGGAACTAAGTTCTAAAGATCTGAAGATGGAAGTTCTGATGAACTAGTCCAGATGCTAAAGACTTTTTGTCTCCTTAAAGACAAGATAGAGAAGTATTCCTTTTCTATTATATGTTCTGGTAACTCAAATTGTTATTTTGTGAGTCTTTGGATCATATGAGATTCTAGATGATCACAGATAAAATTTTGGGGATAACACATTCAGGGGGAGATGTTGTTCCGGACTCTGAATATGTTTAGTTTTGGTGATTACCTTGTATAAAATGTTCAATCAAAATACATGGTTTTGTCATCGTCAAAAAGGGGGAGATTATGAGAGCAAGAGTTGTCTCTACAAGTCGTCTCTATGTTTTGATGATAACAATGGTATTTGTGAAAGAACCATTTTATGTTCTAACATGTGTTGTGTGCAGATCAAAATCATAGAAGATATCATATCCAACAAGCACCAGCCAGATGTGCGTAATTGATTATATGCGAAGTTACTGTGTGTGACATAAGTCGCAAGAAGCAAGTATGCTTATGTATCTGATCATGATCAGTCAGATCCAAGGATGCCGATATTACTATTGCAATGCTCTCGTGGATGCTCTCTGAAAGTGGTTGTGATTCTGAAGATTGCGAAGCTTCTGAAGAAGATAATGTTATAGAGAACCGAAATGCTGAAGATTCCAATGATTTGAAGTTCTGAAGGCTGAAGGCTCTGAAGACCAAGTGCAGAAAGACTCTGAAGACTTATGCGTTCTGAGGATCATGGTTCCAAAAGTCAAGTGCTGAAGACTCTGAAGACGGATTCCTAATGGACAGTTCTAAAGTTTCGAAAGACTTGAAGCAATGAAGAATAACGGGTTTCAAGACAAGTGCTGAAGTTCTGAAGGCAGATTCCTAATGGACAACTTTGGAAGACTGAAGACTTGAAGTTTCAGATACCCTGTTATAAAGGCTCTACTCATGCTTCAATAAATTACCATCAGAAGCCTCTGAAGTTTAGAAGTCAAATGTTACCGTTGTGAACGACTGTACATAGTGCCCAAGAAGATATATTATGTCACTTCCTCCACAGTAAAAAGGAGATGTGTCAGTACAGCTGTGTCATTACACAACGTCTCTTTTCTAACAGCCAAATTCAAACGGCTATATTTTACTGGCTATTTAAAGAAAGGAGTAAACGCTTCTGAAGGTATCGATTGGATGTATCATTTACAGAATCGATCAAGTCATTGTGTGAAGATAGCAACAACGATGAGTTCTCGTTGTAACACTTAAATATCAAAAGCTATCACCATTTACACATGGCCATTGTTGTTGAAGCTCAAGATCATAAATCAACACAACAACAATAAATTGGTACAGAAGCTATTGATGAAGAAGACAACATTACAAATCAGTCAAGTCATCAACCACCTTCTCGTCAGTGCTACATTGAAGATCTGAAGCAAGGAGTTGTTGCTTAAAGCTTGCTCAACCAAGAAGACGAAGAAGAAGAAGATCTACAAGATGTCAACAACTGTCATATCCACATACATATTTGTAGTTTCTTAAGATAGCAAGGAGTTGTTGCTCACATCTTGCTTGAACACTTGTGTGTTCTTATGTACTTAAACTTAGGAGTAATCTGCTTGTTAAGAAGCATCTTTGTAATCTCCTGTATAACTAATTTTTGGTGAATTAGGATTCCTTGAGTGGTCAGTGTGACCGGAGACTCGAGAAGACAATGGCTGGGTGTCATTGTGGTAAATCCTGAAATAGGGTCAGTAGGCGTTATATTCATTACGATGAATCCCTGAACGTCTAGCTGTGAAATCCTAGCAGTAGATCGTGCAAGATTGGAACCTGCAAGTCAATGTTCGTTATATTCATTAAGTTGAATCCCTGAACGGTTCATTATGTGTTAGTCACCGGTATTAGCCCGTGCATTTGTAATCAGTTGGATTATAGTGGATTAAGTCCTTGTGTTCAAGGCGAAATCACCTGAGGAGGGTGGACTGGATTAGCTTGAGAGTTGCTCAGGTGAACCAGGATATATCGTGTGTTCTTTACTCTTGTTATGCTTTATGTTATTGTTTATGTTTCTGTATTGAGTATCAGAACCTTACATAAGCAAGTCAGAACCTTGCAGCTTAACTCTGATAAGCTTCCGCACTGCAAGTTCTGAATAATGCATATTGCGTTCAGACTCTTGTTGGTTCTTATGCTTCATGCATGGCAAGTCTGAATGTTAGTTCGCGAGTCAAAGTCTCTCAACGAACTCTGATGTTATCTCAGCGTCTTAACAATAAGAATTGAAAAGTTGTTAAAGAGTAAATACACAATTCAAACCCCCCTTTCTTGTGTCTTTCTCGCACCTTCAGAATTCTCAACCTCGAACCAATTGAGGCTGCCTACGATGGTCGGAAAAATCATAAGGCTCCTGTAGTCATCTACTTACCAGGACCAATACCGTACAAATCCGATAAGGTTATCCCTTATAAGTACGGTGCAACAACAATCGAAAATGGAAAGGAAACTCCTTTACCCTCTGTCGTAAACATTGCCGACATCAGTCGAGTCACATGGAGCGGTCGGATCTTCAACAGAGGAGTTGGAGAACCTGCCAAAGAAAAGGAACCTCAAACAGAAGTTCCAAATAAGTAAATCGGGCAATCCAGTAGTCCCGAACTTTCAAAGAACAACGATGAGATGCTGAAGCTCATCCAGAAAAGCGAGTACAACATTGTAGATCAATTGTTGCAATGTCCGTCCAGGATCTCTGTGCTATCTCTCCTACTTAGTTCCGAAGCTCACAGGGAAGCTCTGCAAAAAGTTTTGGAGCAAGCCTTTGTGGAACAAGATGTAATGGTGGGACAATTTGACAGCATCATCTCCAACATCACTTCCTGCGACAACTTAGGATTCAGTGATGAGGAATTGCCGAAAGAAGGCAAAAATCACAATATGGCGCTTAAAATTACAGTCAACTACCAAGAAGATGCTTTAGCCAGCGTACTGGTTGACACGGGATCATCTCTGAATGTTATGCCAAAATCAACTTTAACACGACTATCATTTCAAGGAGCTCCGATGAGAGGCAGTGAGATCATTGTCAAAGCCTTTGACGGATCCAGAAAAACAGTTATCGGCAAAGTAGATCTTCCCATAACCATCAGTCCTCACACTTTCCAAGTCACTTTCCAGGTCATGGACATTCGGGCAGCATACAGCTGTTTATTAGGAAGACCTTGGATACACGAGGTTGGGGCAGTCACTTCGACACTTCACCAGAAGCTGAAGTTCGTCAAGAATGACAAGTTAGTCACAGTTTACGGAGAGCAAGCCATAATCGTGAGCAACTTATCACCATTCTCCTATTTAGAACTAGAGGAAGTTGTTGGAACCCAATTCCAAGCACTCTCGGTGAGTAATGAGAATCGATCAGAAAGAGGAACGTCGATTTCCTCATACAAGGACGCTCTCGAAGTAATCAAGAGTAACAATGTAAAGGGATGGGGACAACTTGTAATTCCTGCGGATAACAAGACAAAGAAAGGTCTTGTTTTCTCTTCAACCTATGCCCAGACTGCGAAGAAAGATGAAAGTTTTCATCCCATTTGGAACTTCTTCCACAGTGGAGGTTTTCTCTACCCAGTGTCTCAAGAAGTACACACTATCAATGAGAGCGACTCCTCTGATACAAAATGAGGAGTGGGAAACTTATCTCAACGAGGATGAAGATTGGAAAACTTATTCCTACGCAAAGTCTGAGATGTATGCCAAGATCAGACATCAAGATGATGTACGGAGATTGTGATCCTGAGGGATGCCGTGCTCCACCTAACTCATTAGAAGACGATCCGATGAAAGATAACTTCGACTATGACTATTTTGACCCACTGGACAACTTGCCTATCTGGAAGCCATACCCAGAAGACTTGGGGGCAAAAGAGTCAGTCCAATGATGCATATCAGTTTAGCAACATTGAAAAGAATATATGCGTCCCCACCAAATCATGGGATAATTACTCAGGATATTCAGGAAATACCCAGCACGACGATGAACCTGCAAAGATTGCAGGACAAGAGTTCATCAACTATGCTTTTCCAGAGGTCAACGTCATCGAGGAAGATGACTCCTCTTCTCCCACTGAAGTATGGGGCACTTTAGGACAGCCAAGTGGCAAGTACGACTTCTTGGTCAAGTACACCGCTCCTGAAAGCTCTCGCATCAGATACGAGGACATCCAGCCAACTGGATGGGGAGATCCTCTCGAGAGTGAAAACACTAAGGATGATACAATAGAAGAGTTCGTTTACGACAACTCTGCATGGGAGGAAGACTCCAATGATCCTGCTCCGCCAGAAATCAGCGTCATTTCTAAGGACAAATCAAGAAAGAAGGTGCCAGACTTTGTGATTCACCGAGGAGTTCATCGCCAATTGGTTGCTGTCAATGTCCCGAAAGTCGTCCATAAGTCTAAGTAATTGCCGTCTTTGTTTTAACCTTTCACCTTGCCCGGGTGAAACAAATATTTTTATAGGGTTCACTTTTCTGTAAATGTCCCTCTTCGCTTCGCCCAAAGTGACATAGTTTTGTTTTATGGGGCTGTAGTTTCAAGAATCGAGAAATCGTAAATAAATAAATGTCATTCTGTCATTCCCGCATTTATTGCTGTTTTCACTTTTCGTTTTTCAGAAAATGGTAATCCTAAAACAACCCAAAATAAAAAACAAGCATTTTTCAGAAAATACACTGCACACACTCTTGCATTCTCTCTATCTCTTCTAAAAAACAAACCACCACGTCATGCAAATTGCTTGTTTTAAACCCCATTGAAACATACGATCCAAGGCCTTCTCCCAACTTTGAATTCTCGGTATTTGAAGTTGAAGAATAAGAGGACGAAGAAATTCCAGAAGAGATATCCCGATTACTCAAACAAGAGGAAAGGTATATTGAGCCTCACAAAGAGCCGTTGGAAACGATCAATTTAGGTTCAGAGCAAGAGAGGAAAAAAGTCAAGATTGGGGCACTGCTTAGTCCAACAGTCAGAGAAGACTTGATAAAACTTCTCAAAGAGTTTCAAGATGTATTTGCTTGGTCCTATCAGGACATGCCAGGGTTGGATACCAGCATCGTGGAACATCATCTACCATTGAAATAAGAATGTCCTCTAGTGAAACAAAGGCTGAGACGGACTCACCCGGATATGGCTATCAAAATCAAAGAGGAAGTGCAGAAACAGATAGACGCTGGTTTCCTTGCCACCTCAGAATATCCTCAATGGCTAGCCAACATAGTGCCAGTTCTGAAAAAGGATGGAAAAGTCAGGATGTGTGTAGACTACAGGGATCTGAACAAAGCAAGTCCAAAGGATGACTTCCCCCTTCCACACATTGACATGCTGGTAGACAGTACAGCAAAGTTCAAAGTATTCTCCTTCATGGATGGATTCTCGGGCTATAATCAAATCAAAATGGCACCGAAGGATATGGAGAAAACTTCCTTTATCACCCCATGGGGCACCTTTTGTTACAAGGCAATGCCGTTCGGTTTAAAGAGCGCCGATGCAACCTATCAAAGGGCCATGACGACTCTGTTTCACGACATGATACACAAGGAAATCGAAGTGTATGTCGATGACATGATTGCCAAATCTAGAACAGAGGAAGAACATGTTGAACACTTGTCAAAGTTGTTTGAGCGTCTAAGAAAATACAAACTCTGCTTGAATCCTAACAAATGCACGTTCGGGGTCCGCTCCGAAAAACTCTTAGGGTTCATCATCATCCAGAAAGGAATTGAGGTTGATCCTGACAAGATCAAGGCCATCAAGAAATGCCTTTGCCAAAGACCGAAAAACAGGTCAGAGGATTTTTAGGACGTCTGAATTATATCTCAAGGTTCATATCCCTCATGACCGTGACATGCGCGCCGATCTTCAAACTACTCAAAAAGAATCAAGACTGTGTATGGACATAAGATTGCCAAAAAGCTTTCGACAATATCAAAAAATATCTGTTGAATCCACCAATCCTATCTCCTCTAGTGGAAGGAAGACCACTGATTATTTACCTAACAGTCTTGGAAGACTCAATGGGTTGTGTACTTGGCCAACAAGACGAAACAAAAAGAAAAAAGTCTGCCATTTACTACTTAAGCAAGAAATTCACCGACTATGAAACCCGGTACACTATGCTCGAGAAAACTTGCTGTGCTCTGGCTTGGGCAGCCAAACATCTTCGCCAGTACATAATTTGTCACACTACTTGGTTAATCTAAAAAGTGGATCCAATCAAGTACGTCTTTGAAAAACTTGTTCTTACGGGAAGGATTGCCCGTTGGCAGATGTCGTTATCGGAATACGACATTGAGTACCATGCTCAGAAAGCCGTCAAAGGAAGTGTCTTAGCCGATCACTTGGCTCATCAACCGATTGACGATCAAGAATCAGCCGAATTTGACTTCCCAGATGAAGATGTCATGTACTTAAAAATGAAGGATTGCAATGAACCGCTACCCAGTGAAGGGCCAGAACCAGGTTCCCAATGGGAACAAATATTTGACGGAGCTGTCAACAATTATGGAATTGGAATTGGGGCAATCATTGTTACCCCTCAGGGTACCCATATTCCTTTCACTTCCAGATTAACGTTCAAGTGCACGAACAACGAGGCCGAATACGAAGCATGTATCATGGGTCTCGAAGAAGCTATTGACTTAAAGATTAAGAACTTGGATGTGTATGGAGACTCAACCCTGGTTATCAATCAGATCAAAGGAGAGTGAACACATACTAATCAGGCCTGATTCCTTACAAAGATTACGCGAGAAGGTTGTTACCATTTTTCAACAGAATCGAGTTTCATCACATTCCTCGTGAAGAAAATCACATGGTGTAATACCCCAAAATTTGCTCTCCCCTTTTGGCATCATAGCATGGCATTATCATTTATCATATCATATCCATCTCATTAACATTACATTGCATTTAACATAGAAAAATGAAGCATGGCATCCTTCTTACCATCAGGGCATGTGATCAGGTGGAAGGTGGACAATCAAGGAATCATTCAAAGCACAAAAGGTCAATCAAGTGCCCTCAAGGCAAGCCAAGAGGTCTTTCATGTCTCATACCATCTCAATTGATCATCCACAACCTCAAGGATAAGAGATACAATGGGAGATTAAAGCATTACATCTTTCACTATGCAAGAGGTTCAAAAACTGAAGGAAAACCCTCAAAAGAGATAGCTCATTGATCCAAAATCATCCTCAAAATGCATACATCATCATCCTTTAAGAAGGTACACAACATACTCTGAGGAATTTGATATTGAAGACTGCTCATTTTTCTCCTAGGAGGTGGGCACCAAAACTAGGGTTTCCCATTAAATCAGGGAATCTTTGATTTTTTGAACAAAGCTTGATATCATGGTATTCTACATGTCCTTAAGTGTATGTATGTGGAAAATTGCATCTCAATTGGTTTTAGAAGTGGTTCAATTGGAAGAAAGATCAAGAATCAGAGAAATTGGGGCAAAGTCAAATAATCAGAGGAAAAAGTCAACTCTTGACTTTTTGAGCCCAAAATCATGAAATTCATGTTACATATGTCCAATGTACAAAATTTGGTCAAGAAACTCCAAAGGAATCATGAAAAAATCAAGAGGTGGAAAGTTGCCATTTTTGGAAGAGGAAGGGTTACTAAAAATAGCAAGTTTTGGCCATTTTGCATCAGAGTTTGAACCAAGGCCATTTAAAATTGAAGCACCAAATGAAAATTCCACTCGGCCACAACAAAAGATCTTGTTTTAAGCTTCACATCCATATGTGGAACATCTCCATTGGATAAAAATTGAGTGAGATATGATTGATCAAAGTTTGAGCAAAGTAGGTCCAAAACTAGGTCATGACCAAGATTTTCAGGGCACGCGCCCAGTCATTTTCTCAAACACTTGGTAGGCCAAATGTATTGATCAATTACTCATGATTAGAGGCTTCAAATGGAAAATCTTTCAACATCAAAGTTGTTCCTCTAGGTGAGATCTTCAAAGTTGGTGTTTATCAATTTTTCATCTGATCAAAGGTTAAGGAGTTATGATGGCTCAAAGAATGGTCATTGCAACTGAAATTTGACCAGGTCACAACCAGGTCATGCCACAAGTCTGCGCACCCATGTACCAGTTCTTGGCCTATCTGTTTAAGGTCATTTTTAGACATGTTTGAGACCTCATTCCACTTCAATTTCCAAATCAATATTGTGCTCCAATGCATCCTCTTTCCAATGAACCCATAAACTCCCTAATGCAGCCATTGAGTAGAGAGAAAAACCTCCACAAACTACCCTATGTTGGCATGGATACATTGACAGCATGTTGCATGATTTTGGTTCAAACACACCACAAACACTTCCTCACTTCAGTTTCCTCTTTCAACCAAGCACAAGTCAATTACACCTTGCACACTTGCCTTGGCATACATGAGAATGGAAAGAAATAAACGTGCTAAGCAAGTTTCTTCTACCACCAGCCGTGCCATTTCATTTCCCTCCTCACTTCCACCATAGCATGTCATGAGCCATCTTCACCATATCATCACACTCCCTAACTAACTTGACTCAGTTAGTTAGGGATGACTCAGTTAACCAACTTGACTCACCCTAACTCAACTCATTTAACCGTGGTTAGTTCACATTATAAATAAAAATCACCCTCTCAAATTTCAGTTTTTCAACTTCATTTCTCACACATTTCACTTCAGAAACTCTCTCTTCTACTCTCTCATTCTCTCTGAGTTTGCTTCTCCACGATTTCAACTCCATAGTTCTTCCATTGAGTGTGGTTGAATCAAGAACAACAAGAACAACTCCATTTTTGCAAGCTTAGCATCACTGCAATCTTCAATCTCCTTCATCTACTCGTGAATCATCAGCATTTATTTTGCTTAATATTGAAGCTCCAAGGTTGAAGAGCAAGTGTTCTCTCTGGTTTTCTCAAACTCCACAAGAACTGCAAGATCAGGTTCCAAAACTCACAAACTTTTCTCTCACGTTTTGTTGATTATTATGATGATTCCATGATGATATGAGCTCATTAGGAGCATTTCTCACTCCGGCTAGTTGATAGGCCTTGTAAAGGCTTAGATCCAAAAGTTAGGGCACATATTCATCCCTTCTGTTCTTGCTATGTGTGTATGTTTTGTTGTTTTTATGAGTATATTGTTAATCTACGTGAGTTGCTCTTCATTTTGGTATAGTTTTTGTGGAATTCTGGAAATTATGGAGTTGCAGACGGTGGTGCATGACCGGAGAAGGTGACCGGAGGTCATCTCCGGCCGGTGGTCTTAAGTGCTAGGGTTTTGTGTGTTTTAATCATAGCCGTTGATGTGTTCCAATCGTGTGGTCTAAAATGTGCCAGCACATTAAAACGCATGTGCATGTCATGTGCATTGTTTCTGAATTCACTTAAGCTCTATGTGTTGCAACGTATGGTAGCTAGGGTAGACACTCATGCATGTGCGTTGATTTCATTTACTTTGACTTTCGTTTGACCTTGACTTGATCCAATGGCCATGAGTGAGTCAATTTTGTTGACTGAGAGTGTATGTTTGTTAGTGTGTTCTGCGCAGACTTGGACCTTGGGACTAAACTGATATCCACACCCCCTTGTTTAAGGCCCAATGTAATTTGAACTGAGTAATTACTAGTCACGCACCCCCATTCCTTTTTGCATTGCATTTTATTTTTTTATTTTTGCTACACGTTTTCTTTTTAATTTTTAAAAAAATACTAAATAGCATCATAAAATTCCACAAAAATTCATGAGCCTTCTTAAAACATTTAGAAAATTTTTCATGATTTTGTTTCTTGATTTTATGACATTTTTGCCCCTGTTCTATATTTTTCTTTGAATTTTTTTGATGTGCATTCTTAATATGGTACATGATCTTGTTTAATTTTGTTCTTGATCATTAAAAATTGTTTTGATGCTCTTCTTTTTGTATTGAGTCATTATCATCTTGAGGTATGTTAAATGTTTTTATTTAATTTTTTTAGGTTAGTTTATGGCATGCTTGGTGTTCATTTTTGTGCTACTTTGTATGATATGTCTATTTGACCTAAGTGCATTGTTTGACATCATTTTGCCTTGGTTTCTTGCATGCTACTTTGATATTTGATTCATCCCTGATTTGTGAACTTCAATACCATGTTTTCATAATTTTCATGAGGCCATCTAATTTTTGTTTAATGCATTACCTTTGAAGCATAATAACATGTCATATCATCTCAATATTGGTGCATGTTTACATGACTTCTTTTGTACATAATGGCATGATCATTTGCATATTTGGTGAACCATTCACTTGACATTATAGGTCATTGGTACATATTATATGTCATCCTTGCATGTTGACTTTCATTTAAACCTTGTGCACCTTTAACATGTGGTGTTTGTACTTGTGTTTTCTTTTGAACTTCCATTTCAATTCTACTTCTTCTATTACTTCTTAAATGCTTTGATGTGTCATGCATGAATACTGGTGAGATGTTTGTGAATCATTTTTCATTTCATTTCAATTCTGATCCATGGATTACATGTTCCATTTGTGCATATTTCTTCTTTTCTCTTTCATCTTTCATTCTTCCTTTTCTTATGATATCATGTTCTAATGTCATGGAGGATGTTTGTTGCCTATCCACTTGAGTTTGATTGATAATGACCATTTGTTCTCATATGATGTACATTCTGGTTATGGCTCTAGGATTTGGTTTCTCATTTAATTCTTTTGAGTTTTATGATGCATTACATGTTCTTTTACTTCTTATACTTCTTATACATGTTTACTAACCATGTAGGGGCTTTGGTAAGTTTCAATTGAGTGTGGATAAGGAATTCACATTCAACTTCTTTCCTTTCATCTCTTTTACAATTCCATTTTGTGTTTTGTTAAGCACTTATGTGCTTTCTTTTAATAACTCATCACTTCCCCTTTTGAATTACAATTCATTTTCTACTTTAGAAGTGAGTTGTTTAATTCATTCTTCCTTTAGACTTTAGGTTGAAACCTCACAAACTTTAGGATCACTCCCTTAACTAATCAATTAGGATTGAGTCTTAGTCCATATAGATTTTTACCTTTACCCTCTCTTGAGTCTTTCATCTTCTCATCTCAAAGAAAATTCAAAACATATAATAAAGGTAGGCATTTATTGCATTTAGGCCTTTCATATAAAGAAAAGATTATAAGGGGTCTTCTCTTGTAATCTTAGAACGTGTAGCATATAGCCCATCTTGGGTCAATGTGTTAAACATTTGATCTTGTATGAGGGACTTAAATGCAATACTTGTTGAAGGTGCAAATAATAAAAAAAACTTCTTCATTTCTTAATCAACAAAAACACTTAATAAATACAAGTATGCTAGTGTGTTTGAACCTTGACAATTGGAACTAAGTGTGGGGGTCTTCTTCACTCTTAGTGTGCTTTCTTACCCATTCCATCTTGGAATGTGAGAATGTACACATTCCAATGACTAAGATTCAGATACACTGTCATATGCAAATAAATGGAAAAAACTTCTAAAAAACAAAAACAAACAATAACGTCTTTCCTTCGGGAATTCTTTTCTCATCTCATTCATTCTCAACGCACGAACGCGCTTCTACTCGTTCTCTTGCAAGATGGTAACGCACTCGGACCAGCGAGCCTGCAACACCTGAGCTAGAACGTAAGCCGTTCTCTAAAAAACACAATCCATCCCTAGTGAGGGGAACTACGTCGCTCTGATTCTCATGCTCCCGATGAGATACGTAGGCAGTGGGGTAGGGCCCATGCGAGCACTTCTTTTATTTTCCCTACATTTGTTTCTCTTTCTCTTTCCCTTCCTTTTCTAGTTCCTTTTTTCCAGCATTCTTTTCTTACACCCTTTGATTGAAGCAGCAAGCGTGGATCCCATCGGGTACGATGGACGCGAGGGGGTGCTAATACCTTCCTCTCGCGTAACTGACTCCCGAACTCAGTTCTTTTGGTCGCAAGACCATGTTCTTTCCTTCCTTCAGGTTTATGCGGTGTTTCCTTTCCCTCTCTTGGGATAAATACACATTGCTGGCGACTCTGTTTTGGTGCCACTTTCGCGTTTGTACTTGGATGAAAATCCTGGGAGCGACAGCTGGCGACTCTGCTGGGGAATAAAACCCAGAATCTCTGGTTTCCTTAGCGAGGCAATCCTAGCGCTTGTCTGCTTTTCTTTCATTGGGTGTTTACTGTTGTGCTATATGTTGTTGTTTATTTATTTTACTGTATTTACCGCATTTTAGCATTACATATCATATATTATATTGTGTTGCACTGTTTTGTCTGTTTGGCGGGATGGGTGTTCTGGGAGATAAGCTCACTACCAAGGCTTGAGTACATACATAGGTATTAGAGTGGATAGTCATGACGCTTGCGTGGTGGTGACCACGTATTGTTGTTCATGAGACCCACAACCAGACGAGGTTTTATCAGGAGCTTTCTGCTACTGCATGTTATGCAGGCCAGTGGTTATTCTCTTGAGGGACTGTCGACTCTGGTGACCATTCCCGAGGACTCAGTTGCAGCACTCCTCCCGAGTTGTGACAGTGGCAGACCACATTCCGTGGCAAACCCATTGCACATTCTCGATCCGAGGACCCAATGCTGGGAACTTGCTATAGGACATCCCTTTTTGAAAGAGAATCAGCGGAGGCACTCCTCGATTGGCGATAGTACTGTACCCTGAGGGATGAATGTACTATTGCTTCTCGACCTCAGTGCCAGAAGCTGAGGACCTTTTTTTTTTGGAGAATCAGTTGAGGCCTCCTCGATTGATGATGATGCCAAACCAGAAATGGTGAACGTATCATCATTTCTCGACCTGAGAGCCCGGGATACTGAACATCCTAGTACCCACATGTGAGAAGGGCGGGTTGTTTACAGGTTTGCAGGTAACCATGACCTCCTACATACCCGGTTTTCTATCATCATTGCACAAAAAGGAAGTTTCATCCTATTGTATTCAGATGGTTCTTATCTATGGTTCTATATTAGTCTCAGAGCTACACTGACACCATTCACAGTTCAGCACAAACACCTGATTACCTGATCACATTGCCCTTTGCATTGCATTATCATATCCTAACATACATGTTTATTCATTTCCAGGTGCATATATTACCCTTGATTCCAGTCATCAGGTCCCTGCAAAGATGAACACTAAAGAGAGGAAGAATATCATCAGCTATAAGTTCCTTACGCCTACTTTGGGCCCTATTGTTATGCTGAAGGGAATGGCGAGCCCTGCAGTACGAGAAGCTTTTAAAGAGAAATATGGGTGGATTTTATCTATGGTCTGTAATGTCAGTGATTATGAAGCCAGAGGTCTCCATACGTTGATGCAGTTCTATGATCCGCCTCTGAGGTGTTTTGTATTTCCAGACTATGTGTTGGTTCCTACCCTGGAGGAGTATTCCAACATGTTGGGGATTGCTATCAAGGAGGAGCCCCCTTTCTTTGGATCAGTGGGGGATCTTGACTTTGGAAAGGTGGCTAGTGCTCTTTATTTGAGCAAATCAGAGTTAAGCGACAATGTCTCCAACAAAGGAAAGATTCGTGGTTACAAGCTGGAATATCTGATTAAGAAGGCCCAGGAAGCAGCTAAAGGCGAGAATTGGCTTGTTTTTAATGCTTTGCTAGCCCTTTGCATATACGGCATAGTGTTGTTTCCCAATGAGCCGGATTTCATTGATACGGACGCTATACGAATATTCCTGATGAAGAACCCGGTGCCAACGCTACTGGGAGATCTTCACTACTCGTTGTACAACCGAAACGAAAAGAAAAGAGGAGGGATAATTCGTTGTTGTGCACCCTTGTTCTATAAGTGGTTTGCGGGCCGTTTACCACAATCAGGGGCTTTTGTGGATTCCAAAGATTCTCTAGAGTGGAAACAGCGTTTAATGGGATTGGTGGCCAAGGACATCGTATGGGTAGATCATGGGCTGATTGGCAAGAATATTATCCACAGCTGTGGTAAGTTCCCTAACGTTCCACTGATAGGAAGAATGGGTGGGATTAACTACAATCCTTCTTTGGCCATTCGACAATTTGGGTATGCCCTGACAGGTCCGCCTATTAAGAGAGATGTGGAGGAGTCCCTCTATTTTCATACATCAGATGGTTGGGAAGCAGCACAGAAAGCTTCTGAAAGCTGGGGTAGCATACTGAAAAAGGGGAAAGTTACTCTAGGCAAGCCTAACAACCGGGTTTATCCAGCATATGAAGAGTGGGTGAAGAAAAGAGTTGAAGATTTTCTCTTGCCTTTTGGTAAGGCACCCCTTTTGTATCCGGAGAATGAGAAAGCAAGAAGCACTGCTACTGTGGAAGAAGTTGACAAGTTGCAAGCCTTGGTGAAAAAGCTCCAAGGAGAGAATTCCGAGTTGAGTAGCCGTCTTCAGAATGCTCTACATGCCAACAAAGAGCTGGAGCGGAAAGCCCAAGATGCTGAACAAATCCTAACTGCAAAAGAAAAAGACTTTGCTGGAAGAGCCCAACATTTCCGGAAGATTAGTAAAGGTGCTGATGATGCTACTCAAGCCCACAAGCAAACCAAACAGGCGTTAGCACAGACCAAAGAAAAGTTAACAAAGTTTCAGCACGCTTGGGACGAAGTTAGGATAGAGAATGCTGAATTACAGGAACAGTTGCAGATTAAGGACGAAGAGCTTGAAAAGGCGCATGAGCAGAGGAGAAAGTATCGGGAAAGCCTCGGTAAGAGTCAAGAACAGCTAGAAGAAGCTAGAGGTAAGCTGAGGAATACCAAGAAAGAGCTTGAAGAAGTCATGATAGAAAGGGAGATACTTAAGACGCAAGCTGGCATAAAGAGACACAAGGGAGTGTGTGATGACGAGGCTCTGATGCTGCATATGGGTTCTTTAAATGAAGCTCTTGAGAAAAGGGATGTCTTGATCAAAGAAATGATTGAAAAGCCGAATCACCAGCGTACCCGTATACTTTTTGAGGAGATCAAATACTCAAGTGATAAGCTGAGGGATGTGGAATTGTCAGACTGACGTTCTTTTCCCTGTATTTTGTTGTTAATGGTTACCATCAGGCTTGTTGATGGATCCATTTTTTTCCTTGTATTGCATTTGCGGTTGAACCTTTCTTAAATATACTTGAATACTTCGTTGAATGAGTATGAGCAGTTTTATTCAGAATTATTCCTTATCAGATAGCTGCACACAAGCACATGACCACGATACGTCTCTTTATATCACGATTTCTGGTCTTCAGATTTCTGTGGTTTGGATTGGAATCAGGGTATAAAGCACCTCGGAAATGACAAACATGGCATTGCATGGCATTGCATATCATTTTGCATTTTTTGTTACTTGCTTTTCAGGTACTCGTTGCAGGGACTCTAACCTTTATTTGGTTTCAGGCAGTATAGCGGAGAGTCATATTCACCGATATTCGACGCGAAGGAATCAAGTAAGAATCATGGATCAAGTGCAAAGTGATTTGGCTGAAATGAGGGCGCGTATGGACCAGTTCATGACCCTCATGACTGGCATGGCGTAAAATCAGGAGAGATTGAGGCTTCTGGTCGAGCGTCCAGACAATGGGCCCGAAGGTGATCAGCATGACAATTCACAGGGACATGGCATTCCTCCTCCCGGTGGCAACCCTCCTCCTGGTGGTAACAATCGGGGTAATGGAAATGGTAGGCATGCTGGTGTTACTCTTGAAGATACCCTGGAAGATCAATTTACTCTGCTGGATGCTGATGTGGGTAATCAAGGTGATCGAAGGTATGATGAGTTAGCAGAAAAGATCAGGGCCATAGAATGCAAGAACTCTATGGGTATTGATGTTACCAGCTTGGGGCTGGTCTCAGGAGTCAGAATTCCCCCTAAATTCAAGCCTCCCACTTTTGATAAGTATCATGGCAATGCGTGTCCCCAAACGCATCTTCAAGCTTACTTTGGGAAGATTTCAGCCCATACGGATGACGAGAAGCTATGGATGCACTATTTTCAGGACAGTCTGGCTGGGGCGTCCTTGACCTGGTATATGAAGTTGAATAGAGCTGCTGTGAAGAGTTGGAAAGATCTGGCAGAAGCGTTCTTGAAGCAATACCAGTACAATATTGACATGGCGCCCAACCGCACCCAATTGCAGGGGTTGTCCCAGAATGCCAAGGAGAGTTTCAAAGAATATGCACAGAGGTGGAGGGAAATGGCTGCCCAGGTTCAACCTCCCTTGTCAGACAGAGAAATGGCGGATATGTTTATGGGCACCTTCCAAGGGGCCTATCTTGATAGATTAGCTGCTTGCCCGTCAACTGGATTTGCTGATATTGTGATTGCGGGAGAAAGAATAGAAAGTCTGTTAAAGCTTGGAAAGATCCAAGATGTGAGTGGGGCTGGCTCTTCGGGGACGAAGAAACCGTTTGCTAGTAACCAGAAAAGAAGAGAAGGTGATACGAATGTTGTGTTTAGAGGACGAGGCAGAGGGCGTTCTCAAGCTTATTATCAGGTAGATGCTGTAACAATCCCCACACCGTCTGTTCAGAAACAACAATCCCAACAACAAGTTCAACAGCAACAACCTTTTTTCCAGCAAAGGTCTAGACAGAGGGATCGTAATATGGATCCTCTCCCTATGACTTATGCCGCGCTGTTGCCCCGGCTACTCGAGTTAAAGTTGGTAGAACTCCGTACTATGAAAGCTCCGGTTGCTGGAAACCTGCCACCTAACTTCGATGCTAATGCTCGTTGTGAGTTCCACTCAGGTGCTCAGGGACACTCCATTGAAAAATGCTGGGCTTTCCATCATAAAGTACAAGATTTGATTGATGCTAAAGCCATCAATTTCTCTCCCGCTCCTAATATTACTCAGCATCCCATGCCTGATCATAGTGCAGCAAATGTGTACGCTATTGAAGATGGGAGGAGATTGAATTTGGTGTTAGACGTTCATCAAGTGAAAACTTCTTTGTTGGTTGTAAAAGATCGTTTATTGAAGGGACAGGTGTTCCCGGGCTGTAATCAAGATTGCTCTGAGTGTATGAATCAGGAGAACGGCTGTGATAAGTTGAAGATGGGTTTACAGAATCTGATCGATGAAGGATGTCTACAGTTCGACAGAGTCGTGAAAGACACTGATGAGATATCAACCGTGACCATCTATTACACCCCCGCTGAGATTCAAATGCCGGTCAATGCAGTTCCCGTGGCGAGTGTTGCGCCAGAAGGGCCCAGTCCTGTCACTATCACGGTGCCAGGACCAATTCCGTTCACATCTACGAAAGCTATCCCATGGCACTATGGGGCAGATGTATATTACGAAGGTAAAAAGCAGGAAGTTGAATCATCAGTCAGCCCAAATATTGATAACGTAGGGGGTGTAGGGGGCTTTACAAGGAGTGGAAGGTTGTTCGCTCCCCAAACCTGGAGAAGTGATAAGGAGGTAGAAGCTGCAGCAAAGGCTAAGGGTAAACAGGTGGTTGAAAATGCGCCTACACCTGAAGCAGAGACAAAGATTACTTTTGATAAGGAAATGGAAGAATTTATGAAGATAATCAAGAAAAGCGATTATAAGATTGTGGACCAACTGAATCAGACCCCTTCTAAGATTTCAATCTTGTCACTATTGATGTGCTCTGATGCGCACCGGCAGGCGTTGTTGAAAGTATTGAAGAGTGCATACGTGCCACAAGAAATTACTGTTAATCAGCTCGAGGGCGTAATCTCCAATGTTAATGTTAGCCATGGCTTGGGCTTTACAAGTAGAGATTTGACTGTTGAAGGAAGAAACCATAATAAGGCTTTGCATATCACGATGGAGTGTAAGGGCGCAGTGTTATCTCATGTACTGGTAGACACTGGTTCATCACTCAATGTCTTGCCCAAGAAGGCATTAATGAAGCTGGAAGTTGATGGTTTGATCTTAAGGCCTAGTGAATTGGTGGTCAGAGCATTCGATGGAACTAGACGATCTGTGTTTGGTGAGGTGGAATTGCCCGTACAAATTGGACCACAGGTATTCAAATCCACGTTCCATGTAATGGACATACAACCTGCATATAGCTGCCTATTGGGACGCCCTTGGATTCACGGAGCCGAGGCTGTTACTTCTACTCTACATCAAAAGCTGAAGTATGAGTTTGAAGGGCAGGTTGTGACGGTGTGTGGAGAAGAAGACATCTTTGTGAGTCACTTGTCCACGTTCAAGTACATTGAAATGGATGGGGAAATTCATGAGATGCTGTGCCAATCATTTGAAGCAGTCAATATTGACGATGCACCTGAGTCTTCTTCTGTACCAATTGGGGCCGGTACCTCCATTTCATCTTACAAACAAGCTGTCGAAGTCGTCAGGGCAGGCAACGCCCAAGGTTGGGGCAGGTTGATAGAGACCCCAATGAAGGAAGACAAATTTGGTATTGGTTATCATCCCTCTACAACTTCAGATGCGGGGGGCAGAGGACCCATT
Organism: Lathyrus tuberosus; assembly: GCA_022829125.1. Classification (NCBI taxonomy): domain Eukaryota; kingdom Viridiplantae; phylum Streptophyta; class Magnoliopsida; order Fabales; family Fabaceae; genus Lathyrus; species Lathyrus tuberosus. The sequence goes on from JALAZF010000233.1 coordinate 4,205,344, forward strand.
ACTTTCAATAGTGGGGGAATTATCTACACGGACCAGTCTTGTGCAGCCACAGAGGATAGTGTTGACAGTGATTGTGACCTGGACAACTGGGTACGCCCTCATGTTCTGGGACAACAAGTGCAGAACTGGTTTGTTGAAGAAGTCATCCGGGTTACTCTTCAGACAGAGTAATTTTTCTTTGTTTTTTCTAACCATAATGCATGTCAAAATCTTGCGCTCTGCCCAAGGCGTATAGATTCATTTGTAGGGCCACCATGGTTGCATTTGCAATGTTTAATCATTAATAAAGGACGTTTTACAATCAAATTTTGTTCTCTGTCTTTCAGTTTTTATTTTTGCACAAAAAAAATAAAATGGCAATGTTTCATTTTCTTTTGTTTTGCTTAAAAATAAATTCTAAAATAAGGCATGAACCCGTTCATGCAGACTTGATCCTCCGGATACCACTGATAACGATTTTGATATGGCCATGTATGACTTTGACAATCCGATTTATCAAGCCGAAGAAGGGGATGAGAAAGATTGTGAACTTTCTGAAGAACTGGCCAGATTGTTGAAACAAGAGGAAAGGGTCATCCAGCCTCATCAGGAGACTGTAGAAATCATCAATATTGGTACCAAGGACGCCAAGAAAGAGATCAGGATTGGTGCCAGCTTGCAAGCAGATGTGAAGCAAACTTTGATGGAAATGTTGCGCGAGTATGTTGACATCTTCGCCTGGTCGTATCAAGACATGCCGGGGTTGGATACGGATATTGTCGTGCACAGGCTACCATTGAGAGAAGAATGTCGGCCAGTCAAGCAGAAACTTCGTCGGACTCACCCCGACATGGCTTTAAAGATTAAGGAGGAAGTCCAGAAGCAGTGGGATGCTGGTTTTCTTGCTGTGACAAAGTATCCTCCATGGGTAGCCAACATCGTGCCAGTACCGAAGAAAGATGGAAAAGTGAGAATGTGTGTGGATTATCGAGATCTTAATAAAGCTAGCCCGAAAGATGATTTTCCACTACCTCATATTGATGTGCTGGTCGATAATACAGCTCAGTTTTCAGTGTTCTCATTTATGGACGGTTTCTCCGGGTACAACCAGATCAAGATGGCACCTGAAGATATGGAGAAGACCACGTTCATTACTCCGTGGGGTACATATTGTTATAAAGTAATGCCTTTTGGATTGAAAAACGCAGGGGCAACGTACCAGCGGGCGATGGTGACATTGTTTCATGACTTGATTCATAAGGAGATCGAATGTTATGTAGATGATATGATTGCCAAGTCGAGAACAGAAGAGGAACATCTGATTAACCTGAAAAAGCTGTTTGAAAGGTTGAGAAAGTTCCGTCTGAGATTAAATCCAAACAAGTGCACGTTTGGGGTGCGTTCTGGAAAGTTACTGGGTTTCATTGTGAGCGAAAGAGGAATCGAGGTTGATCCTGCCAAGGTGAAAGCAATACAAGAAATGCCTGAACCGAGAACAGAAAAAGAGGTTCGTGGTTTCTTGGGTAGATTGAACTACATTGCAAGGTTCATATCTCACCTAACAGCCACGTGTGAGCCAATATTTAAATTGTTAAGGAAAGATCAAACGGTCAGGTGGAATGACGATTGCCAATTGGCATTCGATAAGATAAAAGAATACTTGCAGGAACCTCCGATTCTAATGCCTCCAGTTGAAGGGAGACCGCTGATAATGTATCTGACAGTGCTTGAAGGTTCCATGGGTTGTGTTCTCGGTCAACATGACGAGACAGGTAGGAAGGAGCATGCTATTTACTACCTGAGCAAAAAGTTCAATGATTGTGAGTCCCGATACTCAATGCTTGAAAAGACATGCTGTGCGCTTGCATGGGCCGCTAAGCGATTGAGGCAATATATGGTTAGGCACACGACCTTGTTGATTTCAAAAATGGATCCTATCAAGTACATTTTTGAGAAACCAGCATTGACAGGCAGAGTTGCACGGTGGCAAATGGTCTTGACAGAGTATGACATTCAGTACACTTCACAAAAGGCCATCAAAGGAAGTATCTTGTCCGACTATCTTGCGCAACAGCCGATTGATGATTACCAACCCATGAAATTTGACTTCCCTGATGAGGATATCATGTTTCTCAAAGCTAAAGACTGCGAGGAACCACTTCCGGAGGAGGGGCCAGACCCTGAATCCAAATGGAGTCTGATGTTTGATGGGGCTGTCAATATGAATGGGTGCGGAGTTGGAGCGGTTCTTATCGCGCCGGAAGGTGTTCATGTGCCTTTCACTTCCCGAATAACTTTCGGATGCACCAATAATGAAGCAGAGTACGAAGCTTGTATAATGGGGATCGAGGAGGCGATTAATCTACGGATTAAGACCCTTGATATATTTGGTGATTCAGCTTTGGTAATCAATCAAGTGAAGGGAAGTTGGTACACGCACCAAACAAATCTAGTGCCGTATAGAGATTATACAAGGAGATTGCTGACGTTTTTCACAACAGTGAAACTGTACCACATTCCTCGAGATGAGAATAGGTTCGCTGATGCCTTGGCCACTTTGTCTTCCATGATCAAAGTGCAAGGATGGAACCATGTACCTAAGATTGAGGTATCCCGCCTTGACAGACCAGCATTTGTGTTTGCGGTCGATGCAACGTCTGATGACAAGCCATGGTTTCATGACATTAAGTGTTTCTTGAAAAGTCAAGAGTACCCGTCCGGGGCATCGTCCAAAGACAGGAAGACGTTGAGAAGGTTAGCTGGTAGTTTCTTCTTGAATAAAGATGGCGTGCTGTATAAAAGAAATTTTGACACGGTCCTGCTTAGATGTGTGGATAGACATGAAGCAGACTTGTTGATGATTGAAGTGCACGAAGGCTCTTTCGGTACCCATGCCTGAGGACATGCAATGGCTAAAAAGTTGTTAAGATCGGGATATTATTGGTTGACTATGGAGTCAGATTGTTGCAAATATGCCCGCAAATGCCATAAATGCCAGATCTATGCAGACAAGGTGCATGTGCCTCCAAATCCGTTGAGTATCATGTCGTCGCCTTGGCCGTTTGCCATGTGGGGCATTGATATGATCGGAAAGATTGAGCCTACAGCTTCCAATGGTCATTGTTTCATCTTGGTGGCAATTGATTACTTCACCAAATGGGTTGAAGCCGCATCCTATGCCAATGTTACGAAACAAGTGGTCGCTCGTTTCTTAAAACGGGATATCATTTGCAGATATGGAGTTCCCGAAAGAATCATTACTGATAATGGTTCTAATTTGAACAATAAGATGATGGCTGAGTTATGCCGGGACTTCAAAATCGAACATCACAATTCTTCTCCGTACCGCCCAAAGATGAATGGCGCGGTCGAAGCGGCCAACAAAAATATCAAGAAGATTGTGCAGAAGATGGTTGTCACGTACAAAGATTGGCATGAGATGTTACCATTTGCTTTGCATGGGTATCGAACGTCGGTACGCACGTCCACTGGGGCAACCCCATTCTCACTTGTATATGGTATGGAGGCAGTACTACCAGTTGAAGTGGAGATTCCGTCCCTCAGAGTCATGATGGATGTTAAGCTAGATGAGGCTGAATGGGTACGAGCCAGATTTGATCAGTTGAGCCTTATTGAGGAAAAGCGATTGGCGGCTGTATGTCATGGGCAACTATATCAGCGCAGAATGAAACAGGCATTTGACCAGAAGGTGCGTCCTCGGGTTTACAAAGTCGGAGATGTGGTACTCAAAAGGATCCTTCCTCCCAATACAGATCACAGGGGCAAGTGGACTCCTAACTATGAAGGTCCATTCGTGGTTAAAAAGGTCTTTTCGGGCGGAGCTTTATTGCTTGCAACCATGGATGGCGAAGACTTTTCATCCCCTGTCAACTCGGACGTAGTCAAAAAATACTTCGCATGAATAGACCCGCTGGATAATAAGAAAAAAAAATCCAGGCAAAAAAGTGCATCCCGGCGAACCAAAAACAGAATAAGGTTCGGGCAAAAATTAGGGATATAATTGAAAAAAATTTGTACACCCGGTAAGTTGAAAACCCGAAAGGGCAACTTAGGCAAAAAAGGGTATCCTGGTGGATCGAAAACCTGAAAGGGCGGTCCACACAAAAGAGGGATTTAAGCGAATGACTATGGTCTGAGTTATCTATCCCCCATTACCGTTTGAACAACTGACGTTCTGAAGGATAGGAATCGGTCCGATCATTCCTCAGAAGGCAAGGTCGGGGAGTTTTGAAGACATACTGGTCATAACAGAATGGAAACTCAGTGGAATTCCGTTTTCACATTGCCATTAGGATAGTTTCTTTTCTTAATTTTCAGCGATCACCTCTTTCCAGGGATTGCTTCCAGATGTAATTGCCTATTCTGGGCTCTCAGTCAATAAATTGAATTTCAATAAAAAGCTTTCTATTTTTGTTTTATTGCTTTGTTTGCAAAAACGTCCTAATTTTTGATAAAACATTGCATTTGAAAACATGGCAGCCTTGCAATAACATGCGCAGAAAAAAAACATTTGAAATTACTTCAAATGTTGAATACTCCCGGATGGTGGATTCTAGCCACGCAATATTCGGGGCATGTGGGCATATTCTTTTGTTGCAGGTAGCAGGTGCAGATGATTTTAAGCACAAGACCAGCAATAAATCACCCCACGCAAAAGACTGGGGGCAATTATGGGTAAGGAGATCGGCGTTCATCGTTCGGTCGACGATTGTTCATAACGGGTCGATATCAGTGAATTAAGTTCAACTGGGTACCGTTGCATCTTATTAAATCGATTCTTTTATTCAGTCCTTCCAACAGCTACAAGCTTTTCTATGTCGATAACGGTCACAGGTTCCCCAAAAGAGTGGTCTCGTCGACACCGAAACTGATGGTCATTATCCCCAGCGAAGTCACAAGAGTTTGAAGAGGCTAGATCTTCTGTAAAATCCTCTTATGACATCCTCTTCGGGGACGAATTGTTGTGTTGTCCAAGCATGGGGCATGTTTGTTTCCCCAGCATGAAGTGTTGATCATCCCCAGTAGAGTTTGAGGACAGTTGGTCTTCTATAAAATCCTCTCAAAAGGCATTCCCCAGCACGAGACGTTTTAAAGCAGTTTCCGCCAGCAGAGTTTGTTATAAACTCGTCATCCCTAACGGAATTGTCTAAAGGGAAGCTCGCCTAACATGGGGCATTGTGGTACTTATCCTAAGCTTGACAGTCATATTCTTCAGCAGAATACTGTGGATTTGCTTTGGGTTTCCCCAACAGATCTCTAAGGACTCTTTCCTAGCAAGTTGCAGTGGAATGTTCTAACTAGGATTTGCATATCCCTGGCAGAGTAGCCCTGATACCCAGCAAGATCGTATCTCTGGTCATGGTATCCCCACAGAGGTCAGCATCGAATCTTGTCAGCAACTCCCAGCTGAGTTGTTGTTCTTCCCGCAGAGGTTTATCAGATCGACAGAATCCATTCCTCAACAAGGATGGTACAGCCTTTCCCCAGCCGGGTCAGAAGGTGGATAACCCCTACAAAGGGTCTGGGTTTGGACAGATCCCCAAGCAGAGTTTTTATGACTTCTCTCCCCTAGAAAGACGCCATACAAAGAAATTCTCATCCCCAGCGGAATCGCTGTGACCAGAATTCATTCCCCCAACAGATGAAGTGATTCCTGGCAGATTTATTATTCTTCAAGTCCAATTTATTTTTGGCAAGCTTGACAATTCGAAGCAGACGGATTATTCATTCATTCTCCAGTGGAGAGGTTATCCTTTCAGGAGTCTCCAAAGTCAAATCATTGGTCTTTGTTCCTCAGCAAAGTCGGCAGAGATGTCTGACACGGATGCAGAGTGTAATCCAGTATTGGAATTTTGCGAAAGTCCACCCGTAGTGTGGCAAGCCAGTAGTCGTCTGGCATTGTTAAAAGACGTTAGCAAAGTCCAACAGTGGATTGGCAAAAGTCCGTCTTCGGGCGGCAAAAGTCCAACAGTGGATTGGCAAAAGTCCATCTTCGGGTGGCAAAGCAGCTAAAAGTCCAACAGTGGATTGGCGAAAGGTCCATCTAAGGGTGGCATATTCCAAAAGTCCAACAGTGGATTGGCAAAAGTCCGTCTTCGGGTGGCAAAAGTCCAACAGTGGATTGGCGAAAGGTCCATCTAAGGGTGGCATATTCCAAAAGTCCAACAGTGGATTGGCGAAAGGTCCATCTAAGGGTGGCATATTCCAAAAGTCCAACAGTGGATTGGCAAAAGTCCGTCTTCGGGTGGCAAAAGTCCAATAGTGGATTGGCGAAAGGTCCATCTAAGGGTGGCATATTCCAAAAGTCCAACAGTGGATTGGCAAAAGTCCGTCTTCGGGTGGCACGAAGCTGCAAAGTCCACCAGTAGTGTGGCAGGCCAGTAGTCGTCTGGAGTTGCATAAAAGACATTATTAAAGTCCACCAGCAGCGTGGCAAGCCAGTAGTCGTCTGGCGTCGTTCAAAAGACATTATCAAAGTCCACCAGTAGCGTGGCAGGCCAGTAGTCATCTGGAGTTGCATAAAAGACATTATTAAAGTCCACCAGCAGCGTGGCAAGCCAGTAGCCGTCTGGCGTCGTTCAAAAGACAGATCTCTCCGACGTTTCATCGAAGATTCAATCCAGCAGTCTCGTTGGGTTTATATCCCTTTTATTCTTCATCATCCAGAGCAAATTTTTGGTTATATTTGGTATTCAATCACTATATACCTTGAAAGTCCGAAAGCAATTGCTTTCAGGCATTCAGGTCTACAGCGCTTGAATAGGGGCAGCTGTAATACCCCAAAATTTGCTCTCCCCTTTTGGCATCATAGCATGGCATTATCATTTATCATATCATATCCATCTCATTAACATTACATTGCATTTAACATAGAAAAATGAAGCATGGCATCCTTCTTACCATCAGGGCATGTGATCAGGTGGAAGGTGGACAATCAAGGAATCATTCAAAGCACAAAAGGTCAATCAAGTGCCCTCAAGGCAAGCCAAGAGGTCTTTCATGTCTCATACCATCTCAATTGATCATCCACAACCTCAAGGATAAGAGATACAATGGGAGATTGAAGCATTACATCTTTCACTATGCAAGAGGTTCAAAAACTGAAGGAAAACCCTCAAAAGAGATAGCTCATTGATCCAAAATCATCCTCAAAAGGCATACATCATCATCCTTTAAGAAGGTACACAACATACTCTGAGGAATTTGATATTGAAGACTGCACATTTTTCTCCTAGGAGGTGGGCACCAAAACTAGGGTTTCCCATTAAATCAGGGAATCTTTGATTTTTTGAACAAAGCTTGATATCATGGTATTCTACATGTCCTTAAGTGTATGTATGTGGAAAATTGCATCTCAATTGGTTTTAGAAGTGGTTCAATTGGAAGAAAGATCAAGAATCAGAGAAATTGGGGCAAAGTCAAATAATCAGAGGAAAAAGTCAACTCTTAACTTTTTGAGCCCAAAATCATGAAATTCATGTTACATATGTCCAATGTACAAAATTTGGTCAAGAAACTCCAAAGGAATCATGAAAAAATCAAGAGGTGGAAAGTTGCCATTTTTGGAAGAGGAAGGGTTACTAAAAATAGCAAGTTTTGGCCATTTTGCATCAGAGTTTGAACCAAGGCCATTTAAAATTGAAGCACCAAATGAAAATTCCACTCGGCCACAACAAAATATCTTGTTTTAAGCTTCACATCCATATGTGGAACATCTCCATTGGATAAAAATTGAGTGAGATATGATTGATCAAAGTTTGAGCAAAGTAGGTCCAAAACTAGGTCATGACCAAGATTTTCAGGGCACGCGCGCAGTCATTTTCTCAAACACTTGGTGGGCCAAATGTATTGATCAATTACTCATGATTAGAGGCTTCAAATGGAAAATCTTTCAACATCAAAGTTGTTCCTCTAGGTGAGATCTTCAAAGTTGGTGTTTATCAATTTTTCATCTGATCAAAGGTTAAGGAGTTATGATGGCTCAAAGAATGGTCATTGCAACTGAAATTTGACCAGGTCACAACCAGGTCATGCCACAAGTCTGCGCACCCATGTACCAGTTCTTGGCCTATCTGTTTAAGGTCATTTTTAGACATGTTTGAGACCTCATTCCACTTCAATTTCCAAATCAATATTGTGCTCCAATGCATCCTCTTTCCAATGAACCCATAAACTCCCTAATGCAGCCATTGAGTAGAGAGAAAAACCTCCACAAACTACCCTATGTTGGCATGGATACATTGACAGCATGTTGCATGATTTTGGTTCAAACACACCACAAACACTTCCTCACTTCAGTTTCCTCTTTCAACCAAGCACAAGTCAATTACACCTTGCACACTTGCCTTGGCATACATGAGAATGGAAAGAAATAAACGTGCTAAGCAAGTTTCTTCTACCACCAGCCGTGCCATTTCATTTCCCTCCTCACTTCCACCATAGCATGTCATGAGCCATCTTCACCATATCATCACACTCCCTAACTAACTTGACTCAGTTAGTTAGGGATGACTCAGTTAACCAACTTGACTCACCCTAACTCAACTCATTTAACCGTGGTTAGTTCACATTATAAATAAAAATCACCCTCTCAAATTTCAGTTTTTCAACTTCATTTCTCACACATTTCACTTCAGAAACTCTCTCTTCTACTCTCTCATTCTCTCTGAGTTTGCTTCTCCACGATTTCAACTCCATAGTTCTTCCATTGAGTGTGGTTGAATCAAGAACAACAAGAACAACTCCATTTTTGCAAGCTTAGCATCACTGCAATCTTCAATCTCCTTCATCTACTCGTGAATCATCAGCATTTATTTTGCTTAATATTGAAGCTCCAAGGTTGAAGAGCAAGTGTTCTCTCTGGTTTTCTCAAACTCCACAAGAACTGCAAGATCAGGTTCCAAAACTCACAAACTTTTCTCTCACGTTTTGTTGATTATTATGATGATTCCATGATGATATGAGCTCATTAGGAGCATTTCTCACTCCGGCTAGTTGATAGGCCTTGTAAAGGCTTAGATCCAAAAGTTAGGGCACATATTCATCCCCTCTGTTCTTGCTATGTGTGTATGTTTTGTTGTTTTTATGAGTATATTGTTAATCTACGTGAGTTGCTCTTCATTTTGGTATAGTTTTTGTGGAATTCTGGAAATTATGGAGTTGCAGACGGTGGTGCATGACCGGAGAAGGTGACCGGAGGTCATCTCCGGCCGGTGGTCTTAAGTGCTAGGGTTTTGTGTGTTTTAATCATAGCCGTTGATGTGTTCCAATCGTGTGGTCTAAAATGTGCCAGCACATTAAAACGCATGTGCATGTCATGTGCATTATTTCTGAATTCACTTAAGCTCTATGTGTTGCAACGTATGGTAGCTAGGGTAGACACTCATGCATGTGCGTTGATTTCATTTACTTTGACTTTCGTTTGACCTTGACTTGATCCAATGGCCATGAGTGAGTCAATTTTGTTGACTGAGAGTGTATGTTTGTTAGTGTGTTCTGCGCAGACTTGGACCTTGGGACTAAACTGATATCCACACCCCCTTGTTTAAGGCCCAATGTAATTTGAACTGAGTAATTACTAGTCACGCACCCCCATTCCTTTTTGCATTGCATTTTATTTTTTTATTTTTGCTACACGTTTTCTTTTTAATTTTTAAAAAATACTAAATAGCATCATAAAATTCCACAAAAATTCATGAGCCTTCTTAAAACATTTAGAAAATTTTTCATGATTTTTTTTCTTGATTTTATGACATTTTTGCCCCTGTTCTATATTTTTCTTTGAATTTTTTTGATGTGCATTCTTAATATGGTACATGATCTTGTTTAATTTTGTTCTTGATCATTAAAAATTGTTTTGATGCTCTTCTTTTTGCATTGAGTCATTATCATCTTGAGGTATGTTAAATGTTTTTATTTGATTTTTTTAGGTTAGTTTATGGCATGCTTGGTGTTCATTTTTGTGCTACTTTGTATGATATGTCTATTTGACCTAAGTGCATTATTTGACATCATTTTGCCTTGGTTTCTTGCATGCTACTTTGATATTTGATTCATCCCTGATTTGTGAACTTCAATACCATGTTTTCATAATTTTCATGAGGCCATCTAATTTTTGTTTAATGCATTACCTTTGAAGCATAATAACATGTCATATCATCTCAATATTGGTGCATGTTTACATGACTTCTTTTGTACATAATGGCATGATCATTTGCATATTTGGTGAACCATTCACTTGACATTATAGGTCATTGGTACATATTATATGTCATCCTTGCATGTTGACTTTCATTTAAACCTTGTGCACCTTTAACATGTGGTGTTTGTACTTGTGTTTTCTTTTGAACTTCCATTTCAATTCTACTTCTTCTATTACTTCTTAAATGCTTTGATGTGTCATGCATGAATACTGGTTAGATGTTTGTGAATCATTTTTCATTTCATTTCAATTCTGATCCATGGATTACATGTTCCATTTGTGCATATTTCTTCTTTTCTCTTTCATCTTTCATTCTTCCTTTTCTTATGATATCATGTTCTAATGTCATGGAGGATGTTTGTTGCCTATCCACTTGAGTTTGATTGATAATGACCATTTGTTCTCATATGATGTACATTCTGGTTGTGGCTCTAGGATTTGGTTTCTCATTTAATTCTTTTGAGTTTTATGATGCATTACATGTTCTTTTACTTCTTATACTTCTTATACATGTTTACTAACCATGTAGGGGCTTTGGTAAGTTTCAATTGAGTGTGGATAAGGAATTCACATTCAACTTCTTTCCTTTCATCTCTTTTACAATTCCATTTTGTGTTTTGTTAAGCACTTATGTGCTTTCTTTTAATAACTCATCACTTCCCCTTTTGAATTACAATTCATTTTCTACTTTAGAAGTGAGTTGTTTAATTCATTCTTCCTTTAGACTTTAGGTTGAAACCTCACAAACTTTAGGATCACTCCCTTAACTAATCAATTAGGATTGAGTCTTAGTCCATATAGATTTTTACCTTTACCCTCTCTTGAGTCTTTCATCTTCTCATCTCAAAGAAAATTCAAAACATATAATAAAGGTAGGCATTTATTGCATTTAGGCCTTTCATATAAAGAAAAGATTATAAGGGGTCTTCTCTTGTAATCTTAGAACGTGTAGCATATAGCCCATCTTGGGTCAATGTGTTAAACATTTGATCTTGTATGAGGGACTTAAATGCAATACTTGTTGAAGGTGCAAATAATAAAAAAAACTTCTTCATTTCTTAATCAACAAAAACACTTAATAAATACAAGTATGCTAGTGTGTTTGAACCTTGACAATTGGAACTAAGTGTGGGGGTCTTCTTCACTCTTAGTGTGCTTTCTTACCCATTCCATCTTGGAATGTGAGAATGTACACATTCCAATGACTAAGATTCAGATACACTGTCATATGCAAATAAATGGAAAAAACTTCTAAAAAACAAAAACAAACAATAACGTCTTTCCTTCGGGAATTCTTTTCTCATCTCATTCATTCTCAACGCACGAACGCGCTTCTACTCGTTCTCTTGCAAGATGGTAACGCACTCGGACCAGCGAGCCTGCAACACCTGAGCTAGAACGTAAGCCGTTCTCTAAAAAACACAATCCATCCCTAGTGAGGGGAACTACGTCGCTCTGATTCTCATGCTCCCGATGAGATACGTAGGCAGTGGGGTAGGGCCCATGCGAGCACTTCTTTTATTTTCCCTACATTTGTTTCTCTTTCTCTTTCCCTTCCTTTTCTAGTTCCTTTTTTCCAGCATTCTTTTCTTACACCCTTTGATTGAAGCAGCAAGCGTGGATCCCATCGGGTACGATGGACGCGAGGGGGTGCTAATACCTTCCTCTCGCGTAACCGACTCCCGAACTCAGTTCTTTTGGTCGCAAGACCATGTTCTTTCCTTCCTTTAGGTTTATGCGGTGTTTCCTTTCCCTCTCTTGGGATAAATACACATTGCTGGCGACTCTGTTTTGGTGCCACTTTCGCATTTGTACTTGGATGAAAATCCTGGGAGCGACACATGGCTGATGCATTAGCCACCCTATCCTCCATGATTAGTGTAGGTCAGTAGAACGACGTACCTAAGATTGACATAATGTACCTTGAAAGGCCCGCTTACATCTTCACGATTGAAGCAGTCATAGATGACAAACCTTGGGACCACATATCAAGTGCTTCCTTCAAAAACAAGAGTACCCATCCGGGGCATCCCGAAAAGACAAGAAGACCCTCCAAAGGTTGGCTGGAAACTTCTTCCTGAACGGTGATACACTCTATAAGCGAAACTTCGACATGGTTCTGCTCTGATACGTAGACAGACCAGAAGCAAACATGTTGATGAAAGAAATTCACGAAGGATCCTTTGGCACTCATGCCAACGGACACACAATGGTGAGAAAAATTCTGAGAGTAGGGTTTTATTGGCTGACAATGGAATTCAATTGCTTCAAGTACATGAGAAAGTGTCACAAGTGTCAAATATACGCTGACAAAATCCATGTACCGCCAACACATCTCAAAGTTCTTTCTTCCCCATGGCCTTTTTCCATATGGGGAATCGACATGACTGGCATGATTAAACCCAAGGCTTCGAACGGACATTGGTTCATCCTGGTAGCCATTGATTACTTCACCAAGAGAGTCGTATCCGGAGTCGTTCGTCTCAGTTATATTTTCGAGGACAAAAATGTCTAAGTGGGGGAGAGTTGTAATGCCCCGATTTGTTAATTGTATTTATTTATTTCATTTATGTGAATTTTGTGAAATGTGTGAATTTATTGTATTTTAACTGCTACTTGAGTTAATTGGTTAATTTCTCTGATAGGTAAAATATTTGCAATAAATTATAATTTCTTTTCAACTTTTATTTCCCGAAATATATTTCATCGCTGTTTATGTTTTATCGCATTTTGAGAGCGTTTGGGAGATATTTGAGCGTAAGGGCAAAATGGTCATTTTGGATAGTTAGATATTTTGTTATAAAAAGAGAAATAGAGAGAAAAGAAAGAGAAAGAAAAGAAAGAGAGAAAGAAAGAAAAGGAGAGGAAAGAAATGGAGAAGAGGAAAAGAGGTGGAAATCGGCATAGCTCCGTTTCAAGCGCGAATAATCGAGTAAGGGTGAGAAGTTTCGATTATCTTACGATTGTGTATGCATATGTGTATGTTTTCTTGAATTGTTTGGTTGTGTTCATATAGTTTTCATTTTAGGTTGAAATGGTAGAAATGAATAGAAATCGATGTTTTCATGGTCGAAAGTCGGAATAAGTCGCGTAGTGGAGTCGAGTGATGTTAGGCCGTGATTTAGTATGATCGTTTGATTGAATTGGGTTGAATTTGTAACTTCTGCGTTTTTGATATATATCGATGTTTTTGTGCAAATTGATGTTGTGATCGAGTAAAAGTGTTTGGATGTGTCTGGTAACATTGGTATAGGTTGATATTTAATCGGGAATGGTTGTTTGTGTGTTTTTGAGTGGTTTTGATCGAGTTTGGAATTGGGTTAAATTGATAAAACTATGCTTCAAAATATTTCAACAATGGAAAATGTGTTGGATGACTTTTTAATGGTGAAAATATTGTAGTACGTTGAATTCTGAGATCGCAGCTTTTTACGGAATCGAAAACGGATGTCCGGAAGTCTTCTGATGGTGTTTTTAAGGTTAAATTCTGCTGAATGTACGCAGGTAGCGCGCTTAGCGTGGTCTGGGCAAAAATGAAAAATTTCCGAAACTTCAAAAATTCATAACTTTCAAACCGTAAGTCCGTTTTGACCCCCGTTCGAAGCGTTGGAAATCTAATGAAATATTCTTTCTATTAAAAATGGTTTGGAGGGCCATAGATGAAGTATTTAAGTCGTGGTTTTGTAAAAGTGTTGGGTTGTCGGGTTTTTATCGCGTTAAATGCGTGCGGTCGGTGTTTTACCGTGTGTTGTGCTATTGTTATATGATGTGAAGCTTTTATGTGTATATGATGTTGAAGCATGTGATAATTTGTCGTGGTTGCTTGTGGCCTTATGGCACAATACTTTGTTGACTTAAATACAAATGTATGGTATTAATGTATGTTGTTGTGGGTAGCCTTTGTGGCGTGAATTCTAGTGTGGTGAATATCATTGTATGATTGTAGGATTGTTGTGGCTGATGGTGAGTAATTCTTGATGTGAATTGTTATGGTTTGTAGATTATGATGAAATGCATTGTTTTGGGTTTGATTGCAATGCATGATTATTGATGTTGAGATGGTTCACATGGTTGTATATGCATTTGATTGTCATGAGTCATTGTATGCCAAGCATCATGATATGCATCTTGTGATGTCGTGTGCCCTTGTGGGGTGTGAGCGACAAAACGATTCCAGAGGGAATCTACTGTAATGGTCATGAGCCTTATACAAATAGGACCTAAAGCGACGTTATAGACGATCGTTAGCCTTATACAAAGAGGACCTAAAGCGATCAGATCGTGAGCCTTATACAAAGAGGACCTAAAGCGATCCATAAATGTCGTGAGCCTTATACCAAGAGGACCTAAAACGACGGGGAACATCGTTTGCCCGACGGGGAGTTACACTAAGTAACAAGCGATGATTCCAATAATTCCTGAGTGAATTAATGATGATGAGAATGATGGATAGATTGGTACCGCATTGCATTGCATAGAGTCGTTGTGTCGGTCTCTGTGCATTTACATAAATCATAATTGGATTGATTGTGTGTGGAAAATTGTGAATTGATTGATTATGTGTTGAGCTCGTGATAACATTGGTGATTTGATATGCATTCGTGATAAATACATTGGTTGTGGATAATATGTTTTATGTATAGACATATGCTAGGTGATGTGGTGGTGTGTTTCCATATGTCATAACTTTGGTATGCATTATATGTGAATATGTTATTATGTTGGTATAATTGATATATGCTATGTGGTTGGATTATTAGAAATATGTTATGTATCTGTGGCATGCAATATGTATTAGTATGTGATGCTTGTGGTGAGAATAACTATGCATGTGAATTTTTATGTATTTGCATATTATTATGCAATCTTTGATTTAGTTGTTATTTCTCACCCTTCTGATGTGGTTTGTTGCTCTATGAGGTAATTTCAGATTAGTATCTTGGAGACTTTTGTGAAGATTAGTTCTCCATCCTTTTGTCGGTCTGTCTGCTCTGATACGTAACACGGGAGTCGGGGAACGCTTTTGTTATATATGTATACATTTATTGGATCTATTTTGTATTACCTTTGTATGAATATTTTGATGTTATAAAACAATTTATTTTGTTAAACAAGTCAGTTATGGATCTTTCCGCTTTATTCCATAATTGAACTTTCCTTTTGTTGGAAAAAGTTTCCCTTTTATGTTTATTCCATTTTGTGTTATGTATCAAATTTATGAGCAGGGATTGTGTTTTCTTTCTTTAAATGTGACGTCCTTGTTTCCGTCTAAGGATACAAATTTTATTCACTCTGATTTTTTTTATGTATTATTTATCCGCGATGGGAATTGGGGTGTTACAAGCATAACCATGCTTCTTGCAAAACTTGCTCGAGGAATCCCTGTGGATGTTCTGTCGTGAAGAGGGATCTCCAAGATATGTTGGATCAGGAACTTCTTCATATCCCTAGAGAAAGGATGAGTGTCGTAGTCTCGCACTTTAATATGCCAAAATCAGTGGTGATTACTGTTGAATGAGGTATAAAGGCTAATGCGATGTGGTGTATTGTCTTTTGGAAACCATAAGCTCTGACTGAGACAGTCTCTTCAAAGTTTTAGTTAATTTACTGCTTTTCGCATGTAATGCTCCTTGTTTGTTAATGCATTTGTTATTTGTGTGTAAAAACTTGTTATTTGGAATAATTGATGCGATGAATAATGTTTGTCTTGAAGAAATCCATTAATTTCACTCTCTTTAAAATGCTTTTTCGTGTTTTATAATGCCAATGCCATCCCGGTCTCTTGCCTTGGCAGAGAATTGGAATGAGGATGACGAAAATAGAAACATATATCTCCTATCGTATGCTTTTGAATAAAACTCTGCTGGTGATATAAGGCATTGTTTTAAATCCCTGAACATCGGAGACATAAGGAGATAGACCATCGTCAACCCTTTTGAGCCTTTGAAGTAGGAGTTTTCTTCTCCAAATAAAAAAAACATCATTCTTAACCTGGGGCAGGGTGATTTTTCAGTTAACAAAAATGGAGTAAAATATCACGAAGATTGGGTGGGCACCAACACACTTTGAGCCTTACATCCTTTATTTCTTAAACCGTTAACCAATCCACGATACAACCCTCAAAAGACCTTATTGAAGCAGGGTTTATTTCAAAAGCATACTCATTGAGATATCGTTTCCTGACTCCTATGAGCTACGCTCAAATTCGCGTTGGCTTTATAAAATTGGTAACTTAATCATAAAAATAATTTTCAAAATAAATTTTCAAGACAAACATATGTTGCATTAGCAGTTTTAGAATTAACATTTTTCTGCTTGCTAACATTGCTTGACATTCATAGAAGCTAGCATACGAGCATCAACGATGAACTAAACCTTTTGAGACCTGGAACTTCAATGAAGATGGCAAATTTTTTCAAAGGATGACCATATCCAGGGGCACGTTACATGAAGACTTTTCTGAGCAGGAGCAAGTTGTTTCCCAGTTGTTTTTTCACAGCCTGACCCCAAGGGGAAAGTTTGAAGACTCAGAACACCGTCAGTCTGGGGCAGTTACGTTGAGATTTGATAAATCTCTCCAAATTTTGAAGACTCAGAATACCGTCAATTCGAGTCAGTTATGTCGAGATTCGACGAATCTCTTTAAGAGTTTGAAAACATTGGAACAGTTGGATGCCAAGTTTTTTGTAAAATCATCTTGGAATGACTTCTCATAAACCATATGATCTGGGGCATTTGAGAATTGAAGATTACTTTTCATCCATTCACGACAACTGTTGCTCAAAATGGTGACTACCAAGCAATTCATCAATGCAGAACTACTCTTGTTCTCTTGACATTCTTCACCCATACTCCAAAGAGTTTCTATCCTAAGTAATGTGACGGCTCCCCAGTAAGTCTGTACTTCAGGTAGTCACGAATATTCCTTGGTAAATCTCCATTTCAAGAAGTTATGGCGTATTTGACACAAGATTTCCCTAGTTGGCAGCCTAAGAATCCCCAGTGAATAACTTTTGGCTCCAACCTTCCCCAACGAAGTGAATGATTATCTCATTCCTCAGTGGATTTTCTCATTACCTCGATCTCCTACAGTAAAGGCAGATGTTTATTTCATCCCCGTGAAGTTTCAACTTTGACATCTTCAGCTACAACGTCGATCCAAGGTTCCCCAATGAAGTGGATAGTTATTTTATCCCCGTGAGGCCTCAACTTTAGCATTTACAACTTTCATTCTGACTACTTGAGTTCGCAGTGGATATTTATTTTATCCCCTGTGAAGTCTCTTTGATCATGAGTTTGATCCGTTCCCAGTGGATCTTTCTCATCCCCAACAGAGTAACCGGATTCATCTTGACAATCCCTTAAGTGAAGTCAGGATGTTCATCCCCAAGTGGAGTGCTCTCTTTTCCCCAGAGAGATTTAAAGCTTTGAAGCAGGACTGTGATTCCATATGTGGCTTTCCATTCATCCATAGTGATGCTGCTTATCCTGCAAAGATTGGCCGAGTATCCGTATCGAGATGTTTATTTTATCTCCAGTTTCTTCTCCTTGTTTTGTTTTGTCAGCATAAGCATAAGCATAACATGACATTCATTCATATAGATTCATGGCATCTGTGCATTTTTCATTTTTGTGTTTGTTTGTTTGTTCGTTCACTTTGGCCGTGTTTATCCCCAAGTGATCGGGTTAGTCTTCTCCCTCCAAGTAGAGTCGTCAGCCCTAGGCAGAAAGAGCACATCCTTTCTAAATTCCCCACTGAGTTCGATCCTCGTGGAAGATGGTTGCTTCAGTTTTCTTTTCCATTTCTGGATAAAAATACACCCTATTTGAGTTCATCCCTCGATGGGTAGAGTCTTGCTTGACCGTTTCTTTTTAGTTATTTCCTGAATTGAACTTTGGTCCCTAACAATCACAATTTTGGATATCTCTAGGCTTTTGCACCTAGACTAAGCGTGCATTTATTTTGCACTCTATCTCCCCGGGAAGGATATTAAAAAGGATGTAAATTATCCCCTGCAGTATTATTACAACATTTTCAAGGGAGTTAAACCCGAACAACAAGTGGTAGCTCTTTATTTGAGCTCAGTTTTCTATTCGGATGACAAATGGCAGTCTCCTCAAGACAGCCTATCAAATCCCGGTGAAGTTATCGAGATTATCAACTCATTCTCCATCAAATATTATCTCGCTGGAAATCCGTAAGAAAGGCTCATTGAAGACTTTCCAAGTATTCTCTTTATTTTGAGAATCCCTATTACAAGAATTTTACTAGCTTCAACACAGTTTTCAGCTACGACAATATTACTTCTCAGTGGCATTCTCCCCAGCGAGCCCATAATTCAATTTGCTTCTGTCAAATGGCATCTCTTCGAGAAGTTTGATGAAGATTCAACTGGTCTTTCTCTTTATTTGAGAAGACATGTTTACAAGTCAGCCGACCCGTATCTTTTTTGAAGATCCCCGGTGAAACTTCCAAATCTCCAACCAGTTATGGATTCCAGCTGAAGTCACAAGATCTCCAGTGAAATCCCAACCCCCTGTGAAGTTACTTTCCAACAAGTATTCACCTTTCAGGAGGAGTGCAAGACTTTGCTCGAGGCAGACAACCTCGTAGCGGTTATTTCAATATTGTGCTAGAGGCAGACAACCCGGTAACAGTTTATTTCAAGATGTGTGCTAGAGGCAGACAACCTCGTAGCAGTTTATTTCAAGACTTATGTTCGAGGCAGACAACCTCGCAGCAATGATTTACTTTCTACCCTCGTGAGTGGAATACTTGATCGAAGACCTCGGCAGTAGGTATTTCGCTGGCTATTCTCGGCAGTAGATTTCCAGAAGACCTCAGCAATAGGTATTTCTCAGGTTATTCTCGGCAGTAGATCTCTAGCGAACTTCGACAAACAGTCGTTTCTTTCCATAATTTTGGCAGTAAATTCTCTGGTTAACTTTAAAATTTGACAGACAGTCATTTCTTTTCTCAGCAGATAATGGACACCTTTTCAATAAAACCTCCGAAGAAGGTATTCTCAGAAGAGGTTCTAAGTCTCAACAATAGACTCCTCCAGTTGATATCTCTTGAAGATTCCTCCGGTTGACCACTAAAGCAAGATCCTCAAGTAGATTTTGTTAGAATATTTCATCGCAAGTTCATCACTTCGCTCAAGACACCTTGTGATTGTCAGTTGGTAGTCTCTTTCCCCCAGTGGAGTTAGATCTTTCCCCGTGGAGTCTTGTTGTGCTCGGTTGTCTTCGTCAGGTCTTCCATTCTTTAACTGTATTTCAGCGTTGTCCGCATAGTTCTCCCCTGTGACATTATCCCTCACATGATCTCTGTCTTGCATTTCATATCATTTCATACCATAGCATGTGCATTTGGTGGCATCTTAGGGCCAAAAATCGCGCATTATTTTGTATTTAAGTCTCTCCTATCACGTCGAGACGAAGATTTCAATCTCCATATCTCCAGATAGAAGAAACTTAAATAGGGGCATCTGTCACACCCTAATTTTTGACCCTAAGATCTCCGCTTTTCCCTTTGCATAACATATTAGGCCAATTATTCGTGCATAGCTAACCGCTTTATCTAGCTTTGTCTGTTTGTTTCTCTTTTGAGGGAAGGTACTACTGCAGAAGACTCAAGGTCCTGGAGGCTGGGCTGTGTGTGTTTGTGGAAGTTCCCTGGTCCTTGCAAGATGTGTGTGGATTATGCCCTTTCTCTTTCTGGTCCCTAAACCACTACCAAGCCTTTCTCCCTCAAAACTCCTCCGTTTTCCCCCCACAGAATACCCTCTGATATGGAATTTGGCACCCTAAAGATCGGTCACTGATTGTGTGGTAAAGTTATATTACAAGATGGCATCTTTCCCCCTATGTAAGCTCTTCAAGGTTAAGAAGTGTGTCTGCTCTGTGTTTTAAATATTGGTCCATCAGGGAAAGTTCAATTCAGAAGGAATTGGAAGTTCGGAATTCAAAGTACAAAACCAAGTCCATTGTGTCATAGGTTTACAAGATTAATTTAAAGCCCCTATATCATCTCCCTTTTAAAGCACCAAGTTTTATTGGAATTGTGATCGAGAGAGTTTCATTTGGAATTTATCACCAAAGGCTTAAGTTTCTAAGTTTAAAGTCAAGGCATGCAAGGTTCAATTTATATTGAATTTTCGAAGCTATACCCATCAAAAGAGTTTAAGGTATTGCCATTTGACTTCCATTTGATTTTAAGTCATTTTCGAACGATTCAAGATTATTCCGAGCCCATTTAGAATAATGTGCTTAAGTTGATGCTTGGTTTCAAATAAGAATTATTTGCAAACCTTATTTGGTCTTAGGCTTTGAGTTTGTATTTGCTTCCAATCTCCTCATTTCTAAATGCATCGTAATTCAAGTTCTATTTCTACCTAAGGCCCAAAGAAATATGAGTATTTTAAAGGTTTGTTGGGTTGGTTTTTTATATATGTCAATTCGTATTGCTATTGGATGACGCTACTAAAGGCATGATGGATATTGTGCTAGAAGCATTGAAATTCATGAATTAAGCATAAACGAAGAGAAGACCATTAGGGCAGGCAAAATTATATCATGCCATTTGAGTCACGGCTCCGTCATACCAAGTTTATTTCATCATGGAGCATGAGCCTTTCTTTCAAAACAAGCTTTCACGTAAAATTTTTTAATATTCTACTGCTACAAAATTGAGGGACTCGACGTAAGCATTATACAAGTTATCATCAAAGAAGCATATATGAATAGAATTTGAAGAATTCAATGAAAGTAATTATTGTAAAAGAAGAGGAGCTTGGAATTGCTGCTGGACTTGTGGTGTGACGCTTCGGTACTCCTCGGATCAACGTGCCTCCAACCTGCAGAAACACCCAAATGTTAGAAAAGAAGTATTAGTGAAAGTGCACACTGTGAAAACTCGTTAAGGTTTCGAACTACATGAGATCCTCAACTTATATATATAAGGCACCACTTTCCTGAGCATATTATGCTAGATGAAAGGGGTTGACGTTAGCAACACCACATACAGTTTCGATTAGATGATGTTGGTGACAACATCACTTGATTCAAGAAATCGACGCCTACTCGACAACGTCATTAGCAGGTTACTCAAATAAACTTTCAAGAAAGTAGCATGATGATTGCGCTAATGCTGCTAATACTGAAAACAGTGAACCTCACATTAGTAACGTCATCATTTGATCATTTCATATAAGCTAGTACACACCTTTGAAACACACACCAAACATGCTAAACTTAAAGAGGAAAAGAACAGACATGTTCAAACAAAGTCTCAGCATCAGAGCCATAAAATGTGAAACTAAATTCCTAATCACAATTCAATTCATCCCTAAAACGGTTATGATCAATATTGGCTGATTGAATCAAATAGAGAATTCGTTGGGAAGTTTTAACAGGTTATGGCAAGAATCATAATAGCAACAAGTAATAAGTGACCGATACGACATTACTCTTGAATGGTTACTTACAAATTGACCTAATGTCGCGCAGATTCGAAATAAGCACCCATCATGAAAAGTGACTGTTTGGCTTGAATTATTACAACATAAAATAGACCAGGAACATGAATCCGATACCTCACAACCGTTGTCGAACCAGCACAAGTTTAAGGCCTTCACACCAAGAACGATTCCACTTTCCGCCTATCAAAGCAATAGGCAATATGAAACAAAACAAATAAACCATTAGAGTGATGCTATCAAGAGTAAGCCAACATGACCTTACATATTACAGTGTCTTGAGTCTTGCACAAGCAATCAATGACTATTAAAGGAAAACATGGAAGGTTTGTTGTTAAATTACAGTCTGGCAGAAATAAAATTTTGATTAGCCTCTACTTTGGTTAGGGCAGGTTGAGTGGTAGATTGAGATTCTTGCTGGCTACAACTGATTCTACTGGTCTTCTTGAAAAAGACTGTGGAAGAAGGGATTGATAGCACTGTCATTGTTGTCACTGCCATAATGCAATAATTATCTATCAAGCTCATTCAACCTTGAAGCGTCTACAACACAAGGCAACGTATTCACCAACAATTTTTTGAAACCGTAACGCACAACCACTTTGCAAAACTGTAAGCTTGTACCTGCAATAATAATATCACAATAAAAAAAACTATTAGGCAATTCGCAGGCAATTGAAGGAAATGCTAAAGCTTCACCGACTTGTTTTCACCTGATAATATTGCTGCCAATCTTGCACACGGCCTTACTGCTGAGGCTAATACATCATGTGCACACTTCACTGTAATACCCTAATTTTTACCTCTAAGATCCCACATGTCTTTTCGCATTTCATACCACAAACAAGATCACACATTGGTTCCCTCTTTTGTAGGATTGTGCCTTGCAGGGATTTTTGAGTATGTATGTGTTTATTAGTTGTTTTATTGCTTAATTTGTTTATGTTTACTAACCATTAATTAAAAACCAAAAATATGCTTGCTTTTTCTTTACTAACTTTTTCAGGAAGAATTTGGATCAAGGATACCAAAAACAGTCCCTCGACTCGAATAAATTTCATCAAAACAAAGTCAAAGTTTGATCTGCAGACAATTCAAAAATCATCTGATAAAGAGTTTCCAAGATTTAATTGATTACTATTCAAGAGACTCCAAGGTTCATGTGTTTATGTCCATGCCTTCTTTAACAAGCCAGAAGAATCGAGCCATAACCAAGACAACACATCAAGAAGCCAATTTTCCCATTTTTTCACTGTGTTAATCGATTAACACATTTTCCACTGAAAATGGTTAATCAATTAACACGTGCAATTTTTGGAAAAATGGCAGCAAATTCAAATTCTGCAGCAATTGGCACCAATTTTCATCATTTTGATCACATGTGGAATATTCTAGACCATCTCATTTTAATTCCCTACATCATCATAATTAATTCCTACCTTGTACCTCCACTAATCACCACTCTTTTGATAATTTCTCTCCAAATTCAAATTCCAAGCCTAATTTTCATTTCCAAACCAAACTCCAATCCACCAATTTTTCTATGCCTAAATTTTATAAATAGAGGCTTCATTTAACTCATTTGACAAGCTTTTGATAGCCAACAAACCCCTTGCAAATTCTCTCCCCAACCACAAAATTCACTCAAAGCTCACTTTTCTTCTTTTGAAAGTTAACAAGAATTCACATTGAATCTTGTTCAACTTTGAGCTAAACCTTCATCCAAACTTGTTTTCTTCATCAATTACAGTTGATCAAGGCTTTGTGTTTGGATTTTGAAGCAATTTGAAGGAATTTTCAGATTTGAAGTGGTAATACATCTTTCACCATTGTTGAAGCTTCATCTTCATCTTCCATAATGTAGATCTTTGGAGATTCTCGTTACTTGATCCTTTGGATCTTGTAATTGTGTTTGATTGCTGGTTTTTGCTGCTGTTTTACTTAAAATTTCGTGCACAATTGCATCCTTGATCATGAGGTGTTTGAATAAATGATTGATCAAGGATTATGCAATTTTCAAACTGATTTTCTGCTGTTTTTACAGTGTTAATAGATTAACCTAAACAGGCACGAATTGGTTAATCGATTAACAGTTGAATTCTGTGCAAAAAACTGCAAGTTTACACTGGTTAATCGATTAACCTAATTACACTGTGAAATGGTTAATCGATTAACCAGCATCCAGAATGTGTTTTTTGCTTGTTTTTTGGGTTGTTTTGGTTTTTCTTCCTTTTTCTTCCCCTTTCTTCTTATTTTAGCCTTGAAATGCATTGTTGAGAGTAATTTCTCTTCAATTTCAATGGACTTTGGATATGGTTAAAGTAATTAAACATTCATTAGTTTAAATCTATCTTTTAATGAATTGTTGAATTCATTTGAGGTGCTTTGAATTAGTGATATGTTTTCACACTTAAACCTATCAATTAAAAGTGATTGAACTTGAAGATGAAAGAATCTTGAAAGTGTAATTCAATTTGGCTTTCTCATCATCCATTTATTTTTATTTTGATTGATGAAAGTCTTATGGATCTTAGAATTTCTTTGTTGAATTCTTGATCAAGACTAGATCGTTACCTATTTTCTTTTCGTGCGGTATTGCTTTCGGATGACGATTTACATATCGTTCATCTAGCATGCATTAACACAGAGATCACTATTGACCGACCTCATTGTAGGGTAATTACTTCGTAAATTACCCGACGATTGCTTAACATAGCGCTACATTTGTCCCTCTTTATCCAATTCGGAACTTGAACTTTCGTGGTCCGGACCTTGATTGGCCGCGTCAACCCAATGTTGATTAATCTTTTGTATTAGGTTCGAAATCTTTGAAACTTGGCATTGTAGAGGCTTTGGTTCTACCCATCTTCTGTCAAGTTCATTAACCTCGACCTAAGTACATTGTTTAATCACTATAGTTCAAAACGCGAAACGGAATAATCGGTGAAGGCTTATGGCACTAGAGCCTTGTGCTACTAATTACTAACTTTTAACTTTATGTTTCCATCTCGCTCCCTACCTCTCTTTATTTTTATTGCTCATATATCATATCATGTTTATGTTTATGTTATTTTTCTTTTGTCCACTTGGACCATATCATCTTGTGTTTTTGTTTTTCTTTTGTCCATTTTGGACTCAAAAACATTAATAAAAGATTAAACCACTAAAAGACTTGTGCTCTTAATTGTTGGACTATGGCCACTATCCCTTGCTTTGGAGGATCTTCTTGGCTTGATTATGGACTTATGGACTTAGAATTAGGATTCTCTCCCTTATGCTTTGGACAATTATGGAGTTTGGTATCCTAGCCTTTATTTGGCTTGCTTATTGGCTCAAGAGGATGAAATTCTTTTCTTATTATGCTTTGAAGAGTGCCTCCATGTGGTTAGATATTTCTTACCTTAACTTTTACTTTATGCACTAGGATAGTCACTTCTTCTCCACCCCTTCTTCAATTTTCAAAACCGTCTCCCTTTTTTCAAAACTTTCTTGTTTTCAAACTTAAAACCGCTTTCATAATAAAACCTTGATTTTGGTCAAGTGATTTTTTTTTAAACTTTATTTTCTTTAATAAATGTCAATCCATGTTAATCATATTTTGACCATTTCAAAAAGACTTTAAAAAACACCAAACTCATCAATCTTTTTTTGTGCCTTATGCACTTTTCCTTTAAAACTTTTTCATAAGTTTAGACATGATTCATTTCTTTAAGCGGAATTATTCGCTTGGAAATGACGACTTGTCTTTACACTTAAAATCAACCAAAACAAACAAATTTCATTCTTTGTACCACGAACTACGAGGTTTTGATCCTACATTGCACATCGTGGGTACGTAGGCATGAGGCGATAAGTCTCTCCAAACACAAAATCTTAAAAAAATAATTCTCCTCTCATCTCCCCAATCTCTTTTCAAGCAAATCTTTTCAAACCAAAAGCGTAGATATTTCAAAGGGCTCCAGTAGAGTACTATAGAAGTTTTGGGTGCTAACACCTTCCCATTGCGTAACCAACCCCCCTTACCCATTCTCTGTTTGTTTTTGTTTTTTTTAGAACTCCTTAGGTTTTGTTCGCTCTTTTTCCTTTCCGTTTTTTGGATAAAATAAAAGTGCGGTGGCGACTCTTGTTTTTTTTTAGTTAAGTTAATCAATAGCTTACACTCACAAATTTCCCCGCTACAGAAAAGTGGCAACTCTGCTAGGGAGCTCTCCCTTGAGGGGTTTAGCCTACTTTGATTTATTTACTGCTTTTTGTCTGATTTGCTTGTTATTTGTTTGTTCTATTTGGGAGTTCCTCTGTGTGTGAGATAGGTTCTATACCCGGACCAAAGTGTACTTTGAGATAGGAGGATAATATAGTCAAGGGAGCTTTGAGGGAGTCGAATCCCAAAAAAGCATAACTTGAGAATCTATCCGCTCAGTGGTTTCCTCTTTGGAATTACTGATGCCGATCGAGCGATCGCTGAAGGCATTACTTTTTCCATAGAAGCCTATAACATTTAGGACCTATTGACGCTGGATTTCGACCATAGATAGGAAACGAGGAATCCCATGACGCATCGGGACAAATGGCACAGCAAGGTGTCGATTCGACACCAGCAGAGAGGCGCGTCAGAGAGGCGGTGACAAGCCTCGGCATCGGAGGAAAAGAAGGCGAAGAGCTGATCCCAACTTCAAGGTTAAATGATTAGGCGGGAAAAGTTTAAAACTTCCAAGACTATAGGAAGTTGAAAAGAAAGTGGGGTGCCACGTGTCAGCTTCAGAAGACATTTGGGTAGACAAACAGTTACATTCTAGGCCTATATAAGGCACTGTATTTTCCATTTTCAAGGGTCGCATTTTTTCACATTGTAAAGGGAAAACAATCAAAGTACCAAGCTTAGAGAGAAACGAGTTCACTCCCGCGAAAATGTACAATTGCGTCTAAATTTACTTAATGCAATTTACTTTCAGCATCTAATTTAAATTATTGCCCTTTTTACTTTTGCTCAGCCTTTCTTTTCCTTATTTCTTCGCTTTGTGTCCAAACTCGTGATCGTTAAGAAACTCTTTGCGTTACCAAGGTCACCTCAGAGTGACAACTTGCACTAAAAAACTGAGAAACTCAAACGCAGCATAAACATACGCTTCCAATTCCTTGTTCTGGGATTTGTGAGGCCGATCCCGCGAGCGAACCTGCGACGGAAGGCCAGCGGTTGTTCGCGCCGGCGAACAAAGTGGCACACCTGGTGGGACCCGTGTGAATTGAGTATATGTTTTTGCGTAGTGGTAAGATGGTAATACCACGACCGAATGAATAACCGTCTCCGACGGAAAGTACGATGGGAACACAGACAACTGATGTTGGCTCCGGTACCGTGTCAGTGGTGTCGACCATTCCTAGCGGACCAATCGCAACACCGCGTCGAAACGACCCGAAATCAACAATGGCAGGGACTACGGGGCAGTATATGCCTAGTATCACCATACCAATACCTAGATCGTATGGGATGCCAACAGAGTTCATGTCAAGTTTGCACTCTAGCGGCCATTTATTTGGGGAAAGTTCGTCCCCAGTGTTTTCAACTTATCAGGGGACAAGACACATGTCGAACCAGATGACTCGACCCCCAGGTTTTAACCTTTTATCCCAATCCATACCGACCTTTACCTCTAGTTCCGTCACAGTCATGAGGCAACAGATGGATGAGAGTAATCATGAGATAGTCCACATGTTGACTCAACAGATGGGTACCATATTAAGACCACTGATACAAGAGTCAACACAGAGTTACCAACAACTGGCGACTCAAATGACATGAATCGGTGACTTCTTAGGTGCTCTTAGGGCTCAGGGTCGACATACCCCACCGCCTCGACCGGAGACGCCCCTTCGTCAGGATGAAGTCTTCGACGAAACTATAGAGCAACCCCGTGAGTTCGAAGAGATTCTTAGGAGGGTTCAAAGGCCTCATGTGATTGTCCATAGGAACCAAGATCCGGATTTTGTTGTCCAACAGGTTCGACAGGACACCTTGGCTGGAGAACATAACTTGGAGGCCGTAGTCGAACATATCATGGTCCGTAATGGGGCAAACCCCAGCTTTCGACGGCCAACATATACGTCCCCATTACCGTACTTCGTATTACAAACAGAATTACCCAGGGGGTAGAAATTGCCAAAATTTACCAAGTTCGCTGGAGAAACGGAAGAATCCATCGTCGAACACATCGCTCGGTATCAAACCGAAGCAGGCGATATAGAAAACAATGAGGACTTGAAAATGAAATATTTCCTAAGTTCCCTCACGAAAAATGCATTCACGTGGTTTACTACGTTGCTCCCTCAGTCCATCCATACGTGGGCACAATTGGAGAGACTGTTTCACGAACAATTTTATATGGGACAATCGAAAATAAGTCTGAAAGAGTTGGCAATCGTCAAACTCAAGGCCATAGAGTCAGTAGACCAGTACTTGAATAGGTTTAGGCTTTTGAAAGCAAGGTGCTTTACTCAGGTCCCTGAGCACGAATTAGTCGAAATGGCTGCCGGTGGACTGGACTATTCAATCAGGAAGAAGTTAGACACGCAATATCTTAGGGATATGGCACAACTGGATGACCGGGTTCGCCAGGTCGAAGATTGAAAGCTGAGAAAGCCCAGTCTAACAGATATCGTAAAAAAGAAAAAGTATCCTATGTGGCTGCTGACGAATACTCGTCCGACGAGGAAGAATTCATCGACGAAAGTGAGATCCATGTGGCTGAACTTAAGCCAGGACCTCCCTATGCATGCAAGCTGTTGAAATCGTCGAACGGGAAAAATCCCGCCGAAACTAACAAGACGGATAAATACGTCGCTAAAACTTATACTTTTGATATTTCCAAATGTGATGAAATATTTGATTTACTGGTTAAAGATGGTCAAATAATTATTCCGCTTGGTTTGAAAGACCCCCCTCTAGAACAAAAGAAAAAGAGGGGATTTTGTAAGTTTCATAATTTCCTTGGTCATAAAACAGCTCAATGTGTTCTTTTCAGGGATTTGGTGCAGAAGGCTTTGAAGGAGGGTCGGCTCCAATTTGGCGAGAAGCCAAAGATGCAGGTCGACACCGACCCACTGAAGGTTGAAGAGGCTTTGTACTCAGAAGTGTACGAATGTATGATGGTTGAAGCTACTGAGGGCCTCGACAAGCCACAAATGGCTGAAGTGGTAGAATGCATGATGGTCGAAACTACTGAAGGTTCCGACAAGAAGGTTGAGGACAAACTTGAAGCAGTGTACCCCTAGGCTAGCGAAAGTTTGGAAGATTTTCCGGAAAAGTGCAGGATAAGTGGGTCGAAAGCCGTCCTATGCCCCAGATGCAACGCCGTGTTCGATGAGAAAGCTGCTGAAAGGTATGAGGAAAGCAAGAGAGAAGTGCTGCCAGAGAGCAAGCCACCGGTCCCAAGGTTTGTGTTCGACAGGAGCGGGGCCCCTCGTCGAAATGAAGAGTACAAAAAGTTGTTCCAAGGGGCAAGGCCTAAAACTTTTGTGCCTCCATCAGACTCCCCACAGGAAAGGTGGATGGCACCAGTGAGCCAGAAAGGGAGTAAAAGGCCAAAGTGAAAGGCTCTCGATTTGGAAAAAGAGGCGAATGTCGCCGATAAGGAGGTCGAACCTGCAGGATATAGGGTGTCCCCTAACTACAAAGGGAAAAACCCTATGACCAGGACCCAGTGGAGCCGCTATCAGCGCAGTAAGAAGACTGAAAGGGAGGCTAGGACTTCAAAAGTAAAGCCTGTCAGAACGTCTGGACAAAAACTTCAATACCCAAGAGGAAGATGGGCAAAAAAGAACAAAGTGGCGACAAACTAGACCATGGCAGTAAATGTGAACGCATCAGGGGAGAAGGAAGTGGTGTCGACCCAGAGTTCAAAGTGTACTTCGCTGACGAAAAACAAGAAAGAGCCAGAGTATACGCCTCAGTCGGATGAAGAAGAACCAAAATACTCCCCTCAGTCAGACGAAGAATATGATCCATCACCTGAGGGAGATTTTGACGAAGACATGTACGACGACACCAACGATGACACCTATGGTGAAGACTTCGTGGTAAACTGTGGTATCATGTCGGTTCTACCAGCTGAGTATGGCGTGGGGTCTGAAATCTCTAAGACTGAGGAAGATTTCGTTTCTGGTGAAAATGCGGATGACAAGCCGCTATGTTATTATGTAATGAACAGTGGTGTGGTAGAAGAACAAACGACTATGTTTGAACGCCCTAGCCCTGGGATGATGTACCATTTGAAGTCGTTATTCATAAAGGCGAAAGTTGATGGGGTGTCTGTCAACAAGGTGTTTGTGGATGGTGGGGCGACTGTGAACCTAATGCCTCACAATCTGTTTAAGAAAATTGGAAAAACGGAGGCTGACCTCCGACAACACAACATGGTTTTGTCCAACTATGAAGACAAGACCAGTAACATCCTGGGGGTTGTCCAAGTGGACTTGGCAGTGGGTACAACCAACAGGCTGACACTCTTCATGGTCATCAAATCAAAAGCAAATTTTAATCTGTTGTTGGGACGGGAGTGGATCCATAGAATTGGGGCAGTACCGTCAACAATGCACCAGAGATTGACCATTTGGAGAAAGGATGGCATCGTCGAAAACATTGAGGCAGATCAAAGCTATTACAAAGTCGACGAAGCCAAGGGTAACAAGAAGTCTTTTGACCAACACTTAGCGAATGTGGCTCCGTGCGATGACGGGTTAGGGTCTTACACCTCTATCGACACGGGTCGTGTCCTGAACCTGGACCCCGACTATGGGTTCATCTGGGACTCTGCCGACGAAAACATGGAGCCAATGGAAATGCCACCAACGGGGTGGCCCACTACAGGTGAAAATGACTGCTGAGTTAGAAAATATGACTCGGGTTTCGGCCTATCTGGCTGAAAACAGAAAGATGTCGGCACTTGAGAAAGACGAAACTCTCCAAATAGCTAAGGGAGCCGACCATGACAAAAAAGCCAATGGCCAACAAGGCCAAAGGGAAGCTGTAGAAAATCAGAGGCTTGATGGTATTTATGATGATGAGCCTTTGGGGTTCAAAAAAGGCCCAGATCATGAGCTGCAAAGAATGCAAGCCCAGGACCCGCTTGAGGAAATCGACTTAGGGGATGGGACAACCAAAAGGCCCACATACGTGAGTGCCAAGGTAGGACCAGAAATGAAGGCCAAGTTGGCTAAAGTGTTGAAAGAATACAAGGACTGTTTTGCCTGGGATTATGACGAAATGCCTGGTTTGAGTCGGAGTGTAGTTGAGCATCGGCTCCCAATCCAGCCAGGCAAGAGGCCAGTAAAGAAACACCCTCGACGCTTCGCCCCGGAAGTCACGTCGAAGATCAAGCAGGAAATTGAAATACTACTCAAAAGTCGGTTCATCAGAACTACAAGGTATGTCGAGTGGATAGCAAACATAGTACCTGTTATTAAGAAAAATGGGACCCTTCGAGTTTGCATCGACTTTAGGGATTTGAACAACGCTACCCCTAAAGACGAATATTCGATGCCCGTGGCAGAGATGTTAGTTGACTCAGCCGCGGGCTTCGAATACTTGAGCATGCTCGACGGCTATTCCGGTTACAATCAAATTCTCATAGCCGAAGAGGATGTCCCCAAAACCGCATTTCGATGCCCTGGAGCTTTGGGGACCTATGAATGGGTTGTGATGCCTTTTGGGTTGAAAAATGCTGGGGCAACTTACCAAAGGGCTATGAATGCTATATTCCATGATTTTATTGAAAATTTTATGCAGGTATACATTGATGACATAGTCATAAAATCGTCATCAGAGGATGGTCATCTCGACCACCTCCGGCGCTCATTTGAGCGAATGAGGAAATATGGATTAAAAATGAATCCACTAAAATGTGCCTTTGGTGTTCATGCAGGGGACTTCTTGGGATTCGTAGTCCACAAGCGAGGCATCAAGATCAACCAGAACAAAATGAAGGCAATCGTAGATCTCAAGCCTCCGACGATAAAGAAACAACCCCAGTCTTTGTTGGGGAAGATCAACTTCTTGAGGAGGTTCATCTCGAACCTAAGTGGCAAGACGAAAGTGTTTTCACCACTGCTCAAGACCAAGAAGGAGAGTGAGTTCCAATGGGGGAAAGAGCAACAAGAGGCCTTCGACGCAATTAAGGAATATCTTACGAAGCCTCCAATCTTATTCCCATCTAGTATAAATAAAAGCATGAAGTTGTACATTGCAGCGTCAGATACGACCATAGGCAGTATGTTAGCATAAGAGGATGATGGTGGCGTCGAAAGACCCTTCTATTACCTTAGTAGGATATTGATAGATGCTGAAACTAGGTACACTATGATTGAAAAGCTGTGCCTATGTTTGTACTTCTCATGTATGAAATTAAAGCAATATATTAAACCAGTTAATGTTTATGTTTCGTCGCATTTTGATGTTATTAAGAATATGTTGTCCAAACCTATTTTGCATAGTCGAATTGGGAAATGGGCACCAGCATTAACTGAGTTCTCCCTGACCTACGTCCCTTTGAGGGCGATGAAGGGTCAAATAGTGGCGGACTTTATTGTCGACCACGATGTAGTTGAAACGTCGATACATAGCATCGACGTCGCCCCATGGAAATTATACTTTGATGGGTCAAGCCATAAAAATGGGATAGGTGTTGGAATCCTAATAATATCCCCACAAGGTATCCTAACGACCTTTAAATGCAAAGTTGATGGCAAATGCTCAAATAACGAGGCAGAGTACGAAGCCTTAATCATTGGTCTTAAGATACTCAAAGACTTGGGAGCCAAGGAGGTCGAGATAAAAGGAGACTCAGAATTGGTGATTAAATAAATCACAAGGGAGTACAAGTGCATAAAGGAGCACCTTTTAAGTTACTTCTCGTCGGCGAAGCATTTGTTGGAACATTTCAAAATTGTCAACATCTCGCATGTGCCAAGGATGGAAAACCATAAAGCTAATGAACTAGCACAAATTGCCTCTGGTTATAAAGTATAGGAAGGTAAGTTGAAAGGCTTCATCGAAACTAGGAAGAAGATGGTGTCGAACGTACACGCACCATCAAGTTGGTCGATATCCAAAGTCTCGATGAGCTTGGTCGAAGGTTTAGAAAGTTATGAGGTTTTCGTTAATGATATGTCACTAACAGATTGGCAAAGGCCAATTATGGAATATCTGGAGAACCCGTTGGGAAGGACCGATCAAAAGACTAAGTACAGAGCAATGAGTTATGTCCTAGTAGGCAATGAGTTATTGAAGAAAACTCCAGAGGGGGTGTTGCTAAAATGCTTAGGAGATACTGATGCCTATTTGGAAATTTTTGAGGTTCATAGTGGGGCTTGTGGAGCCCACCAGGTTGGCCAAAAAATGAAATGGCTTTTGTTTCGACAAGGTCTCTACTGGCCTAGCATGCTCAAGGATTGCATAGATTTCGCGAAAGGATGCCAGGATTTCCAGAAACACGCAAACATCCAGCATATCCCAGCCAGCGAATTACATGTGATTGTTAAACCATGGCCATTTCGAGGATGGGCTTTGGATGTAAGGAGAGATTCGGCCAGCTTCGTCGAAGCAGCAAAAATTCATCCTCGTGGGAATAGACTACTTCACGAAATGGATAGAGGTTGTGCCTCTGGTGAAGGTGGACCAAGAGGCTGTGATAGACTTCATCCAGAATCATATCTTGTATAGGTTTAGGATACCTGAGACAATCACGACAGACCAAGGCTCTGTGTTTGTGGGGCAGAAGATGCAAGAGTTTGCAGCAGAAACAGGTTTCAAGTTGGTTACCTCGACGCCATACTATGGTCAGGCGAATGGTCAGGTCGAAATAGCTAACAAGATAATAATTGGGTTAATCAAGAAGCATGTTGCGAAAAAGCCAAAGAACTGGCATAAGACTTTGAGTCAAGTGTTATGGGCTTGTCGGACATCACCCAAAGAGTCAACCAACTCTACTCCATTCCATCTAACCTACGGGCACGATGCCGTGCTACCAGCAGAAGTATGCTTGCAATCCGTTAGAGTGCAATGAAAAAATGAGATTCCGTTGGAAAAGTTTTGGGAAATGATGTTGGACAAACTCGTGGACTTAGACGAGGAGAGAATGGTAGCTTTAAATGTATTGTTGCGCCAGAAGGCACGAGTAGCCAAGGCATACAACAAACAGGTCAAGAATAAAACCTTCGCCATGAATGACTATGTTTGGAAAACGCTGTTGCCCATGGATCGACGAGATCGGACAATGGGAAAATGGTCGCCGAACTGGGAGGGACCATTTCAAGTGACTCGAGTATTTAGTAATAACGCGTATGAAGTACAAGAGTTAGGAATGGACCAACGAATCTTAAGAGTAAATGGGAAATATTTAAAGAAATATAGACCTATGCTACAAGAGATTCACATCAAAACATAGCTTTCTCATTAATTAAAGGCCAAAATAGGCTAAGGGGGCCACAAATGGCTTACAAAATGTTTACATCAGTTCGACATACAAACTAAGGAAACTCAGGAAATCTAGCCTTAAAGTCGTCAAAGAGGGTCTTCTCATGAACAATCTTGCTCTCAAGAAGCACTTTTCGTCTTTGTATGTGGCTAATAGCATCTTTGATCTTCATAGCCGCTTCGACGTGAACAAGTCCTTGAGCTACCTCGTGGTCGATGGTGTAACACCCCATTTCTACCCGGTAATTATATTAAAATCAGAGTTATAAAATTTTTCAACTTTAACGGGATATCACATTTTCAACTTTAAAAAGATCAACCACATAATAGGTATTCATTAAAGATACATAACGCTTTAGGGAAACATAAAACAACAACTGGTCTTCAACTTTATTCAACTTAAGTAAACACAACGCAGCGGATTCATTAACAACTTAGTAGCATCTTTATTCAACACAAAACCACTTCAAATTAAACAACAAAGTATTTTTCAACAATTCCATACACAAAAATTCAGCATGCAGACTAAAAAATAAAAGACATGCGTCATCCCCCCGAGTGCTACGTATCAGAGCGACAACCACCGACTCGAACTAAGGTAACCGGCTACTCCTCTTGATTACCTGCACGTTGTCAACATATGGACAACATTCAAACAGAAGGGGTGAGTTACCAAAAATTATAAACGGAGTATGATAAATAATATATAGGCAAGAATCATACAAATAATTACCACTTCACACCAACAACCAACAAATAAAAATTCAACAACAACAAATAAAATCAATAACAACTTAAGAAAATGCAACTTTAATGAGACTCGACAATGTTATGCATGTGGTACCATCGGAGTAAAACTCCCAACTTAATATATGTCAGTTTATCGAGGCATCAAGGCATAAGCCTTCAACTTTCAACTTTCAACATATGCCAATCCAGGCCAACGTGGTGTGAGCAACGCTCCGACATAAAATGCAATGTATGTTCCATGACATGCACGACTCAACAACATAAACCACTCAACAATATCCACAACATAATCAACTTAACAACATAGCAACTTTTTCGACATAAACGACTTATATCAACGTTGGCTTATCAAGCCTACAACTCAGAATTCGTCCGTAAACCGGAACAATATTACAACTCAGCTGTACCTGCAATTTGACTTTTTCGACATTATTTCAACAAAACAATTCAACAGAAGTCACCAACTAAATGACCCGACTTACCCCGACAATTTTCGTTAAATTCTGGACAACTAAGTTTTTCGCCTAAACCGGCTAAACTGACTAAAACTGCACTATTTCACATTTACTAATCACTACTGATTAATTTATTAATTCAGTTAAATTATTAAATCAGTACTGCAACATATTATACTACTAATTTTTACTGTCATCAAATCGACTCTGCTACCAAATTGTCACCACCTGCTATAGACCTGCTATTATTACAAATTCCAATTTTCTGTCAAATTACCACTGCTACTTATCTAAGTTTCTGCCAACGCCTGTGAAATAATTCATGAGACTAGCATCTTGCTTTCATACTATATATACTACTAAAACCAACAATTTATTTCTATGAAAACCCAACGCTGCAATTCATGCTTATCAGGATTTTCTGCTAACCTTCAATTAAGAACCTGCCATTAATTTACCTAAAGGAATATTCATATTAACTAGAATACATTGATTTCTTTTCTTAGGATCAATATTATATAAAACAAGAGTTGATTTCCTTTATACTATGGGTGGCCCACGCCACCCTTACTCTAAGATTAAGTGGCACATATTAATTTCATTTGCTTGGTGAAGGATAGTAACCTGCAACATACCCTTTTCATTATGAAACAACACTTAAATATTAAATGTGAATGAATCCAAGGCAAGACTAAGGGCTGGCGCATAATGATTGGTGGCCTGCGCCACACATCTTATCCCATTTCCTAAGAATTGATTTACTACAACTAATTCATTAAGAAACCATTCATTAAGGAAACATGATGATAATATTAATATAGGAATTCAAAGTGCCTAATCCCTTTTCCATGGTTTAATACTACTGCTATTAAAACATGCAACTGCAATCTACATGCTACTGCCACCAAATAGAATAATTAAATAGAACTAATTTACACCAAATATGCCATTGAATATGCTACTACCATCAATATATTAATTAACACTATTGCCTACTATGAATATGATGATACAGTGACCGCCTTTGACTTAGGGTGCCCTGCGTCGTCCTTTACTTACCAAATGAACAACTTGTTAAATTAATTAATTCACACTTTCCATCAATTAATACCCTTTTTGCGCTACTTTGAAATAGACCCAGGGGAGTATTTCCCAGATTTTCAAAATCAAAAAGTACCCCAAATATTAAATGGGTCTCTAAACTATCACCAAAAACTCAGTTTCCAACATCAAAATTAATAATTTCAGAGGTTAATTTTAATTGAAATAACTTCAGCTTCCACAGGAAATTTTTAGGGTAATTCCAATACTAGTTCTACACAATAACCATCACCCAAATAACATTCATCATAACCCAGTTATAATAATCAAACCCACCCTTACCTTGGATTGAAGGCAGCTCGACAAACGATCGGGTTCCGGAAATTCGTCACCGGTAGCAGTTTCTCTTTCGCTCCCAACTTCTCTCACGTACGGTTCCTCTTCCACTTCCACTTACTGATAACCTTAACTTCTTCCTTTCTATTTCTTTTGTTTCATTTGTTTTATTAAAAATAATATTATTCAATTATAATATCAATTGGGCCTAAAACATACACCCCCCTAATTTACTAATTCCGACACGAAATCAAGCCCACTTAACCGAACACACTCCAACTACGATAATATTACTACTAATATTATTCCGCGACTATAATATTATTTCTAATATTATTTCTACGACTTTCCAACTTAAAATTTCCGACTTAACGACTCAATTCACCGCAACACCAAAATCAACCGAATAATTCACAACAATTAATTAAATATTCAATTAAATAAATAATTAAATATTTGGGCGTTACAGATGGCTTCCTGAGAAGGTAGAGGCTCCGCTGAGCCTAAGGAGGCTTTTTGTCGTTCGACATCAGCAATCTTTTTTGTCAGCTCCGTTATCTGGGCTTGATATTCGAATATCTGTTGGTCGAAAGCCTGGCGTTTGTTGGAGAGCTCCTGCTTTTTAGTTTCATAGTCCCCAAGTTTTTGTTCATAGACTGAGCTAAGGTGCCACTCACGTTTCATGTCGTTGTGGCGGAACCGGATTTGGGCGTCGGCCTGGTGAGTCATAGCAAGATCTTTGGCCAATTGAGTGAAGAAGGCTTCGAACTCGATCAGGTATGTGGCCATGGGGGCAGGAAGCTAGAATTCAGAAAGTTCATCCAGAAGTTTGAAGACGTCGTTGGCTATGGCGGAGTCCTCGGCGACAGCCGCCAGAAACTGTTCCTCAAAAAGATAGGACCGCAACTGTTGAAGTTTGAGATTGAAGGAAGCATCCACTTCTGGAGTTGGGATTATGGTCGAATTTGTGGGCTGAATCTCCTCAGCTACTTGACGAAGTTTGTGCAGCGCTTTCAGAGTCGCTGCTGGATCTGCTGCCTTGGCTGCTAAGAGTGCCTCCGGAGTAAGAGATTCCTCGACCATAGGTGAAACCCTCTCTGGGTTGTGTTCAGGGGGTTGGAAGTTCTCTCTGACTTCAGTAGTGGTGACGGCAGGCGAAGGATTGATAGTCACCCCAAGAGCTACATCATTATGCTCAAAGTTGTCAGTTGCAGCAGGATGCGTCTTCGCCAAGTTTTCCTCGGGCATGAGTGTTTGGAATTCATCGATTTTCTGAGGACTTGCCGTAATGGCGATGCCAGTAGTGGTGGCGTCTGCGGCCGATTCGGTATCTCCATCACCAACAGTGGTCGAAGTAACCATATTTTCCTGTAAAAAACAAAATGCCAGTGAGCTTCGTCACCCTAAGGTCGTCTAGGACGCAAGTGAAAGTGGAAGTACCTGCACAGGATGAGTTGTTGTCTTGGGAAGGGCGACAGAAGGAATTGGTTCGAAAACGTCTTCGAGATTTATTGGGACGACTGGGGCCACCGTCAAAATGCCAGGTTTTTGAAGGTGTCCTCCGTGTTAAAGCCTTTTTCTTCCTCACCAAAGGGGTGGATGGAGGAGACGCTGGAGCGGCTACGGTGAAGACTCGAGAGTGAGTACTCTCATTTGATTCAGTCCTTTCTGGAGAAGGTACTTTCTCAGAAGCCTGCGTAGAAATAATGTCAGAACAAACGAAAGACAAGGATGTAGGACAGGAAAAATAAAAAATACCTGTAGAGGGTTGGTCCTGGGTTTTATGGCAGGTCTAGTGGAAGTCGGCGCAGCAGCCGTTTCTCGTTTGCGCCCCTGAAAACAAAGCTGAAACTATTTAGTTCAGACCTATGGCCAAACGAAATCAAAGTCCAGGGTTTACCTTGGTCGAAGGATCTTCTGCAGGGTCAACATCTATGACAGGGGCCGTAGTCGATGGTTTAGGGATGCCACCAGCCATGGAGGCAAAAGCGTCGACCACGTTCGCTAAGAAAATATTTGGAGTGAAGGCTTGAGTTTGATACTCCAACCACCAAGCATCAAATTCTTGAGTGGTGAAAAAGGAAGGCTGGAAGGAAAAAATCGGCAGCTCCAAGTGTTGAGAGGCTCTGACAAACCTCATACAAGCCCTATGACCTACTTGAGTCAAGCATCGGCCGGACCGTACTATGTCATCAGGATGCCTCACTAAGGACTTTGGCAACATCTGGCTCAGGCCAAATTGTCGGGCCACCAAATTTGGACAGTAGTTCATGAAACCATAACCATTGTTTCCCGTTTCGATGCGGAAAGAGATCATGGTGGGAGTAAGAAACACCCGCCATATAGCATTCGACTGCGCCGCAACTTTAGGTGAGACCCCAGGGAATGGGCTTCTGAACCAGTCGGGGCCAAACTTACGCTCCACAAATGGAGCCATGTTAGGAACGAAAGAGGTGGTTTCCATGAACATACTGAGATACCTCGTAAAGAGGGCCTGTCTTGGAGCTTCTTGGGTGGTCATCAGGGCAAGTCGCATTCCCTCGACAGAACGTTCTTTGTTTAGACGCTCCATCATCGCAGAGGCTGGATATCCCAATTTGTGCTCAAAAGTGGCGTTGAGCCAATGCTGCAACAGCCACATAGGCCCTGAGATGTTTAAAGACTTAGTGGTTTGGTGGAGGAGTTTCAGCCTCATAGCCGACAGGCCAAGAGAATGGTAGACGGAAGCCAACAACAGTTTGGCCAGAGATATCTGTCAACCTTCGTGGATCTGAATGGCCAAACTGATGAAACTTTTGGCTATTTGCAAGGAGCCAGGGCAAAACATATAATACGACAGCCATAGGGTCAGGAAGGCAATATACTCCTCATCAGAGACTTCTTTAGAGCGTTTGTCGTGATGGTCTTCGATGTAGTTTTGTAAGCTCGCACGCTCGAAGTCGAAGGCATTGTCGGTCTCCAATGTCGGGTCGAACATCTCACCTACTGGCGAAAGGCCAGTGATTGTCGCCACATCGAAAAGTGTTGGCGTGAACATCCCACAAGGAAGATGGAACGTATTTGTCGATCCTTCCCAAAAATGCATCGACGCCAGCAGCAAACAAGGGTTGACCCTGTGTGCGGTTCTGGAGAGTTGGATGGCGTCGAAGATACCGTATTCCTTCTATTGCCTTCGATGCTGCCCTTCGACTCTGTCAAGCCAGGCAAGGTAGTCTTTGTTGCCTAGAGTAGGCATGGACCTGAAAACTCGAGATTTAGGAGCCATGTATTTGAGGTCTAAGGTGCCACCTTTCTCGAAAGCAGGTAGGATCGTTTGGTCTAAGCAAGGAAAGAACTTCTGGAGTTCTTGTGGATTAGGCTTGTTGTCCGGAAGGGGGCCGTGAAAACCACAGAGCTTGTTCGCCACCGCGAATGGGATAACCATTTGGCGGCACCAGTTGGCCACCACCGTCTCGTCAGCGGAGGATGGTTGAGGAAGAAGATGGAGTGTTTCTGTTTCAGAGAGTACGTACACAACCAGATTGTTACCAGTGGTTTGAGGAATAGGAGTTGTAATGGTATTTGATGAAGCCATTGGGGAGAAAGAAATACAAAGGGTGCTCTGAAGCGATAAATGCTTTAGGAAGAGGAAGTCAAAGTCTAGGTCTCAGAGCAAATAGCAAGTTTGTGAAGAAGGAGTTATGGAAAATGGCAAGGTTTCCTGAGAAAGTCTATTTATAGGGCGCATGCAGAAAGGTGGAGGATCAAAACTTTTCAACTTCTGAGAGTAAGTGGGGTTTGGTTTCGAGGCCCATAACTTGGACGAGACTAGCCATCATGGCATTTTTCTTGGAAATCGTGGGATGAGATTGCCATCATCATGTCAGACGGCGCTTGCCACATGTTGTGAGAAAAGATAACACATTGGGCAAGTGCGTCTGAAGAAAAGCCGTCGAAATCCTGCAAGAAACCAAAAAAGCCAGATTTCTCCATCGACACAGTATTCAGTCGAAACTGGCCTTTTGGGGGGGGGGGGAGGGGCAATTTGTTGACACTGGATTTTGACCATAGGTGGGAAACGAGGATTCCTATGACGCGTCGGGACAAATGGCACAGCAAGGTGTCGATTCGACACCAGCAGAGAGGCGCGTCGGAGAGGCGGCGACAAGCCTCAGCGTTGGAGAAAAAGAAGGCGAAGAGCTGATCCCAACTTCAAGGTTAAATGATTAGGCGGGAAAAGTTTGAAACTTCCAAGACTATGGGAAGTTGAAAAGAAAGTGGGGTGCCACGTGTCAGCTTCAGAAGACATTTGGGTAGACAAACAATTACATTCTAGGCCTATATAAGGCACTGTATTTTCCATTTTCAAGGATCGCATTTTTTCACATTGTAAAGGGAAAACACTCAAAGTACCAAGCTTAGAGAGAAACAAGTTCACTCCCGCGAAAATGCATAATTGCGTCCAAATTTACTTAATGCAATTTACTTTCAGCATCTAATTTAAATTATTGCCCTTTTTACTTTTGCTCAGCCTTTCTTTTCCTTATTTCTTCGCTTTGTGTCCAAACTCGTGATCGTTAAGAAACTCTTTGCGTCACCAAGGCCACCTCAGAGTGACAACTTGCACTAAAAAACCGAGAAACTCAAACGCAACATAAACATATGCTTCCAATTCCTTGTTCTGGGATATGTGTGGCCGATCCCGCGAGCGAACCTGCAACGGAAGGCCAGCGGTTGTTCGCGCCGGCGAACAGGACCGTAGTAACCCTTAACCCATCTTAGCCTTTTTAGGATCGTAGCGCGGAAGCTATGAGGATGCAAATCCGACTTAGCTGTCACGTGATGCTATACTCAGGTTAGATTCTCTTGAGGATAACTACCAACCTCCGAGCAAATCGGTGCGCTGGTGTGTCTGATAGTGGATTGTTGACCCTAGGCACTCTGTTAGAACTGTTGTTTTCGGCAGGTACAATGAAGATAAAACCTTAGTACATACCTTTGAGGGATTGGTTCTTACCCTTGGCTTCATGCTCGTGACTTGAACCTTGACCCGTGTGCTTTGTGTGATCTTGCTTGTGGTTGTTGCATTCATGCACTCATGCATTCATGAGCATTTTCCTAGAAGGTTTCAAGGAACTTAAAGGTGTTATTGCAAACATTGTAGGTACTTTTGTTATGGATTTTGGAAGGAGAAGTACAAGGAAGTACACTTTTAAGAGTCCTAAGTTAGGGGGTTTGAGAGAGCTAGGATCTTTGGTTGTTGATACCAAGAAGTTTGAGTCCAGATATGGAAGGCTTTTAGCTTTCTTGAAGGTTGATATGGCTGAAGGATTGCTTGCTACTTTGGTTCAGTTCTATGACCCTTTGCTTCATTGTTTCACCTTTCCTGATTATCAGTTGGTACCTACGCTAGAGGAGTATTCTCTCCTTCTTGGTTTGCATGTTCATGGTCGGATTTTCTCTGGTTTGGATCTCGTTCCCGAGCATCACATTATTGCGAAGGCTACTCACTTGAAGGTTTCTGAGATTAAGGCTCGCATGGATACCAAAGGAAAGATTCTTGGGTTACCCGCTAAGTTCTTGATGGACAGAGCTCATCACTTTGCTAGTGTGAAGAACACAGTTGCTTTTGAGGCTATTCTTGCCTTGCTCATTTATGGACTGTTCCTCTTCCCGAATGTTGAGAACTTTGTCGACATCAACGCTATTCAGATTTTCTTGATTGGGAATCCAATTCCTACTTTGCTTGCCGATGCTTACCATTCTATTCACCTCAGGAATTTCCATTGTGAAGGGATGATTATCTATTGTGCGCCTTTGCTTTATAAGTGGTTTATTTCTCACTTGCCAAAGTCTGCAGCTTTCTGGAACCTCAAGGATGGTTTATATTGGTCGCAGAAGATCATGTCTCTCACTCATTCTGATATTGATTGGTGTAGCCGTGTTCCTTCTGGAGCAATGATTATTGATAGTTGTGGTGATTTTCCCAACGTGCCTCTTCTTGGTACAAAGGGAGGAATCAGTTACAATCCAGTGTTGGCTCGTCATCAGTTGGGATATCCTTTGTTGCGAGAGGTACCGAAGAACACTCATTTGGCTGGTCTCTTTTTCAAGGAAGATGAATCTCAGGTTGCTCTCAAGAGAGAGAGAGAGATTGTGGAAGCTTGGCGCAATATTCGTAGAAAAGGAAAGGAAAGTTTGGGAAATCCGAATTGTGTCTCTTCGGAACCTTACCTCCAGTGGGTTAAAAATAGAGATATTACTTTGAGGATGCCTTATACGCGTCAGGAACCTTTGTCTCTAATTACTAAGAAGCCTATCCTCTACTTTATGGAAGACAAAGAGAAGTTTC
Source organism: Lathyrus tuberosus (assembly GCA_022829125.1). Classification (NCBI taxonomy): domain Eukaryota; kingdom Viridiplantae; phylum Streptophyta; class Magnoliopsida; order Fabales; family Fabaceae; genus Lathyrus; species Lathyrus tuberosus. The sequence continues at coordinate 4,248,404 of JALAZF010000233.1, forward strand.
AGATCTCTTTGGCCGAGATGCAACAAGAGAGAGATGCTTGGAAGAACAAGTATCAGATTATTGAGTTAGAGAATGCAAGACTTCAAGAGCACTTCAAGAAGAAAAATGAAGATGAAGTTGCCAACAAGAAGAGAAAGGCGCAAGAGGATTTATTTTCATCTCGCATTCAGCCAGTTTCCGATATTCCGAAGAGTTCAGAATCTCCTTGGAAGTTGATCGTTGATCAATTGCTGATTGAGAAGACTCAGATGCAGGCCCACATCAAGAAGATGGAAGATAGAGCTAGGACTTCTTCTCATAGGATTCTCTAGGGATCTAGTTTTCTTTATTCTCTATTGTTTTAGGATTCTTGAATTTGTACTTCCGAGATGTAATCTTTTCCATCATTAATGAATGAGATTTTTGTATTTCAAATAACAATGTTTGCAATATGCCTTATAATTCCTTGAAACTTTGCATTTGCATCTTACATATCAAGTATCATTCTGCATTGTTTCTTGCCTTTTCCAGGTGTCTTATTGTTTCCCTTGGTCTTCATTCAGCCAAGTTGTCGCACCAGTATAATACTCGGGCTAATCTGAAGAAAAAGATGGATCAGTTGCAACAAAAAAACCGTGAGCTTCGTGAAGAAGTATCAACTCTGAAGGATGGTTTGGAAAGACTCATTGCTATGATGGAAGCTCTGGTGGCTACTCAGAATCAGCCACCACCCCCTCCTCCACTTTCAACTCCTGAGCAAAGGACAGTCATTTCTAAGATTGTCTCTACGCCCATCTCTGTGGCGCCTGCTAGTGTTCCTCAACACTCCATGCCTCCTGGCTTCCCCTGGGGCATGCCTCGTAACTTTGTTCCTGAAGGTTATCAACCACCACCACCTCCTGAAGTTCCAGCTGTTCCTATTATTCAGCCTGTGATGTTTGTACCGCAACCCCTGGTTCCTATCATTCCTTTTGGTGAAGAGCAGATTTTCCACACTGTTCCAAGTGAGAGTGTTGATGCTTATGAGAAAATGGAAGAGATTCAAGACCAGTTTGCTGAAATGCAAAAAGAAATCAAAGTTCTAAGAGGTAAAGAACTGTTTGGGAAGAATGCTCATGAGTTATGCTTGGTTCCTAATATGAATATCCCGCATAAGTTCAAGGTCCTTGACTTTGAAAAGTATAAAGGAAACTCTTGTCCGTTGAGTTATTTGACTATGTATTCTCGTAAGATGTTGACTCAGACCGATAATAATCAGCTTCGCATTCACTACTTTCAAGACAGTTTGTCTGGTGCAGCTTTGAAATGATATATGGGACTCGACAGTACTCGAATTCGCACTTTCGAAGATTTGGGTGAAGCGTTTGTGAAACAATATAAGTATAATGTGGATATGGCCCCTGATCGTGACCAGCTTTGGGCAATGGCTCAGAAAGATAAGGAGACATTCAAAGAATACGCGCAAAGGTGGCGCGAGATTGCTGCTCAGATTAATCCTTCTTTGGAAGAAAAAGAGATGACCAAGATCTTCCTGAAAACTCTAGGTCCTTTTTATTATGAGCGTATGATTGCTAGTGCCCCGAGTGATTTCACTGAGATGGTTAATATAGGGATGAGATTAGAAGAAGGTGTCCATGAGGGAAGTTTGTCAAAAGATGGTAATTCTGCTGGTAATTCTAAGAAATATGGGGGAGGACTTACCAAAAAGAAAGAAGGTGAGACCAATGCTATTTCCCGTGGAGGACGCAGAAAGAGTTACAGTAAAAATAATCAGTGTCAGCAACATGTTGCATCTGTTACTCCTGTTAACGATTCAACTCCTGTTGTTCAGGCAGCTCCTGCTCAACAACGTTCTAATCAATAGAACAATCAGCGGGGCCATTTTCAGAAAGATTTTGATCCGATTTCGATGACCTACACGAAATTACTTCCTTGTTTAATTAAGAAGAATCTGGTTCAAACCCGTCCACCACCTGCTATTCCAAAAGATTCGCCATGGTGGTATAAGCCTGAAGCTCATTGTGCTTTCCATCAGGGAGAAGTTGGGAATGATACCGAGAACTGTTATCCATTGAAGATAGAAGTACAAAGGTTGGCTAGAAGTGGTATTTTGTCTTTTGAAGATTCCAATCCTAATGTGCAATCGAATCCGCTGCCTAATCATGGCAAGGCATCTATCAATATGGTTTATGGTTATCCTGGTACATTCAAAATTTTTGATATCCGTTGGATCCAAAGATCTCTTGTGGAAATGCATGCACTTTTGAGTGAATACCATGATATTGATCATGACTATGCAGCTTGTTGCATCTGTTCCGTGAATCCGCATGGTTGTGTGATAGTTAAAAGGGATATTCAAAGAATGATGGATGAGAATTAGATTGAAGTCACTGCTAAAAGAGATGAGTATCAGAATGAGGTGAATGTTATTGCGCCACGCTTTAATATTCCTGAACGAGTTGTTATCTCTTATGATAGTCAGAAGACCGCCGTTACACCTTTGGTCATTCGGTTGCCCGGACCAGTTCCCTATGAATCTGATAAGGCTGTTTCGTATAAGTATAATGCTACCATGGTAGAAGATGGCAAGGAAGTACCCATTCCTTCTTTGTCTTCTGTGGTAAGCATCGCTGATGTTAGTAGAGTGACCCGGAGTGGTCGAGTTTTTACTCCTGAGCCTCCAAAGATTATGGAGAGTGTTGTTGCTGGAAAACAACATCAAGATGAGAGTAATGTCGATGTTTCTGGTCAGTCCAGTGGTTCGAAGATTTATGAGGATGAAGTATTGAAATTAATCAAGAAGAGTGAGTACAGTGTGGTAGATCAACTCTTGCATACCCCGTCTAAGATTTCAGTATTGTCCTTACTGATGAATTCTCAAGCTCATAGGCAATCTTTGCAGAAGGTATTGGAACAAGCATATGTTGAGCATGATGTGTCTGATAATCAGTTTGATGGCATTGTTGCCAACCTCACCGCATGCAATAATTTGAGTTTATGTGATGAAGAGTTACCCGAGGAGGGGAGAAATCACAATTTTGCTTTACATATCTCTATGAACTGTCAAGAAGATGTGCTTTCCAATGTGTTGGTTGATACTAGATCTTCTTTGAATGTGTTACCAAAATCTACTTTGTCGAGGCTTTCTTACCAAGGTGTTCCCATGAGGTATAGTGGGGTTGTTGTTAAAGCTTTTGATGGATCTCGAAAAACTGTGATTGGAGAGGTTGATCTTCCAATCAAAATAGGACCGTGCTTCTACCAGATTACTTTTCAAGTAATGGATATCCGTCCTGCTTATAGTTGTTTGCTTGGCCGACCCTGGATTCACGAAGCTGGGGAAATGACTTCAACTCTTCATCAGAAATTGAAATTTATTCAGAACGATAAGCTAGCAATTGTAGGAGGCGAGCAAGCGATGCTGGTGATCCACCTTTCATCCTTTTTGTATGTTGATGCTGATGAGACTGTTGGGACTCTGTTCCAAGCTCTTTCTGTTGATGATAAAGTTGTTAAGAAGAATGAGTTGCCCATGTCTTCTTTGAAAGATGCTCTGCATGTATTAAAGACTGGTCGATCTGATGGTTGGGGCCGAGTCATTAATGTGGTTGATAACCTGGGCAAAACTGGTTTAGGCTTTATGCCTGGTACAGTCAGAAGAGATTTGAAGCGTATTAATGAGGCCTTTCACAGCGCCAGATTCATCAACAAAGATCACTCTACTGCTGCCATCATTGAAGATGATGAAGAGGAAGAACTTCCCGATTTTGTGACACATGGACAGATATGCCAGAATTGGATAGCTATTGATGTTCCCACTGTTGTTCATATTTCAAAGTAATTTGTTTTTGTTTCTTTCAAAAATCCTTTCACTCCGCCCAAGGTGAAAGTGAATTTGTGAGGGCCTTGTTTCAAATTTTACCACCGTCAATAAAATGTTATTTTGTTTGTCCATATTATGTTTTTCCTTTTTTGCTTTATTTATGAAAAATGGTTATATAAAAAACCAAAAAAATACTAATAATGTGATAATCACTTTTATCTGCATAATACTTGCACTTCTTGTTCATATTCTAAAATCAAACATAAATCATTGTGCAGATTGATTGTTAAACCCATTGAAAACAATGACCCTATGCCCTCTCCCAACTTTGAGTTCCCTGTATTTGGGGCTGAAGAAGAGGATATTGGGGAGATTCCAGATGAAACTTCTCGGTTGCTTGAGCATGAGGAAAAAGCCATTCAGCCTCATGAAGAGCCGGTGGAATTGGTTAATTTGGGTTCAGATGATGATAAGAAAGAAGTCAAGATTGGGGCACTACTTCAGTCAGATGTTAAGAAGAGAATGATAGAGATTCTCAGAGAATATGTTGATGTGTTTGCTTGGTTCTATCAAGACATGCCTGGTCTTGATACCGGTATTGTGGAGCATAGATTGCCATTAAAGCCAGAATGTCTGCAAAAATGAAAAAAAGAAGGAAAAAATTGAAAAAATGAATAAAAAAAGAGTAAAAAAAAGAAGAAGAAGAAAAAAGAAGAAGAAAAAAATGATGATGAGTCATTCTAGTGGGCTGTTGAAGCTGCTAATAAGAACATCAAGAAGATTGTTCAGAAGATGGTTGTTACTTACAAGGATTGGCATGAGATGCTCCCTTTTGATTTGCATGGGTATCGTACATCCGTCCGCACTTCAACAGGGGCAACCTCTTTCTCTCTTGTTTATGGTATGGAAGCAGTGCTCCCGGTAGAAGTTAAAATCCCTTCTATGAGAGTTTTGATGGAAGCTGAATTATATGAGGCTGAATGGTGCCAAAGCAGATATGACCAGTTGAATTTGATTGAAGAGAAAAGAATGACGACCTATTGTCATGGTCAATTATATCAACAGAGAATGAAGAAAGCTTTTGATAAGAAGGTTCGACCTCATGTGTTAAGAGAAGGCGACCTCGTGCTAAAAAAGATCTCGACTTTTACCAATGATTCTAGGGGCAAGTGGACTCCTAATTATGAAGGCCCATATGTTGTTAAGAGAGCCTTCTCTGGCGGTGCATTACTTCTTACAACTATGGATGGTGAAGAGTTCACTCGTCCTATGAATGCCGCTGCAGTCAAGAAATACTTCGCCTAAAAAATAAAAGAACAGTTCGCTAAGTTGAAAACCCGAAAGGGCGGCTTAGGAAAAAATGAGCGTCTCGGTGGGCTGAAAACCCGAAAGGGCGGTCCCAGAAAAAATTAGAGAGAAAAACAGAAATAATCATCTCAGTAGATTGAAAAACCGAGAGGGCAATCTAGGCAAAAGTTAGGGATTATGGCAAGTAACTGCATCTGGCCAGTCTTGATCATTTGAAAGCAACATTGTCTACCAAGAATTCTGCTTCAATCATCCTCAGCTGAAGTTTTGAGCACAGTGGAATTCAAAGTTGTTAGGGAGAATAGTGGCCATTGTATTTCAATGTAACCCTTTCCATGTATTTAACATTTTTCAAACTTTGTAATGATCCATGGGGTTACGCCATTTGCGGACTTCCATTCTATTAATAAAATTTGGGCCTTTGTCCCTTTGTTTGCAATTCTCACTTTGCTTCTGTTTACAAAATTTTATTTATTTTTGATGATGATTTTTGAAACAAAATGTGAATAATTGATTTAAACTTTTTTGAAAATTATAAAAATATTTTCCTTTGATTTATGAACGCTTAAAGGAATGTCAACGGTTATTCCAAGGATAGTATGATCGATATTTTCCTCAGCAGGGTTTGTTCTTACTCTTCTAGCGGAATTTATTGGCAGCTCCCCAGTAGAGTTTGTTAATATTTCCCCAGTAGAGTTTGTTGATATTTCCCCATCAGGGTCGTTGATGTTTCCTCATTAGAGTTTGTTCATGTAACCGGTTGTTGACAAGTGGATGGTATACCGGTCTGAGTTTTTCTCCAGACAAGTGTTGTTCGGTCTTTCCCCAGCTATGTCTCGATCCTGATTTTCTCCAACTGATTACGTTATGGTCAGGCAATTGAGCAGTTTTTGAAGATCATCTCTCACTGGTGCTGATTCCCACGCAGAGATTCGGTTTTTAGTTGTCCCCAGCAAAAATCATATGAAGAACCCTCACTCAGAGTTTCGTCCTCTAGATGTGTTGTTGTTGCTTTGGATATCCCCAAACAGAAAGCAATGCTATTTTACCTTTAAGAAACATTGACTTAGTGGCTGTTTGTCGGATTTTTATCTTGCTCTGTAGATGTATTTCTCTCCAGGTTGATTTATCCTTGCTGATTCCCCAACAGAGACAGAATATTATTGTTTTGATTGTCCCCCAAGCATAGAGCAGTAATGTTAATTTCTTATTTCCCCCTACAAGTCCAAGATGTATTTCTCTCCGGAATGTTTTTCAGATATTTATCCTCCTAGTGAAGATTGTACATCACTATTTCCACTATTCCCTAGTGAAGTCGCTAATGATATCTCTTTTAGTCACCTGTTGGGTTTTCTCTCATTTATGATGAGTATTGATCTAAAATCCCCCACAGCTTGATCTTTGGCTATTTTCCTCAGCAAGTCCAGAATGCTTTGCTCAGAATTGGTTGATTCCCCTGAGAGTGTTCTCGTATCTCCAGCAGATCTGTTTTGTTTTCCTAGTGGATTTGACATAGATGTCTACAATCCCCAGCGGATTCATTTATTTTTCCGCAGCAGATCTCCTCATCTTATTGAAGTGAAAGTTCTTGTGGATCTTTGTTATCCCCGGGAAGATTCTGAAAGATTTGGGTTGTATGATTCCTCGACAACTTTCCTGCCATCCTCAAAGCAGAGTTTATGTTGTTATCCCCTTTGTGGATCATTGATGTTAGAAGTTTGACATTTTGGTTTTTCCCCAAGGAGTATCTTCTTTTCTCCAGCAAGTTTTGAGCCTTGTAGTAGGATTTATTTTCCTTTGATGGCTTTTGTTTATCTCTTGCAGGATTTCTTCAGCTAAATCCCTAGCAGAGTTGCTAATAACATCTCCATCTTATTGAGATTAGCCGAGTATTCAGTGGTGTTGTGATGTTTATTCCACCCCTTTGCTTATCCTTTTTGTCTGTTTTGTCAGCATATTCATACTCATACGCACTGCACGCGCATTCATTCGTTGTGCATAGCATGTTGTTGTTGTATTGTGCATTTTGCGTTTGTGTTGGTGCTTCCTTGCTCTCTGGTGTTGTTATCCCCGCAGAGCATGTGTGTCCTCTCTCCATTTAGAGTGTCGACCCGTAAACAGAAAATGCCTATCTTTGTTAATTCCCCACTGAGGTTGTTTCTCGTGGAAGATTTTGATTCAGTTTCCTTCCCAGTTCATTATCTGGATGAAGTTAATCCCCAGTTAAGATATATCCTCCTCGGGATGAGTCTTATTTGACCGTTTCTCTCTAGCTTGTTCTTGGATTGAACTTTGGTCCCCTGCAACATTTGTTTGGATCTCTAAGCTATGAAACCTAGATTGAGAGTGCATTTATTTTGCACCATTGAGGATTCTTCACCCTTCAGCTGAAATCTGCGGATGATTCCCCTATTAGAAGGTTCAATACTGTTTTGTCGCATTCCTTTATTTGAGAAGCCTAAGGCGATGCAGTTAATACCTTTTGTTACTCCAATGAATGGTAAGTCTCTTCGGTTAGACGGGACAGTTCGTTGTTGAAATTTTGTTAATCCAATGAATGGTAAGTCTCTTCGGTTAGACGGGACAGATCGTTGTTGAGATTTTGTCACTCCGATGAATGGTAAGTCTCTTCGGTTAGACGGGACAGTTCGTTGTTGAGATTCTTCCACTCCAATTAATGGTAAGTCTCTTCGGTTAGATGCGACAGTTCGTTGTTGAGATTTTGTTACTCCAATGAATGGTAAGTCTCTTCGGTTAGACGGGACAGTTCGTTGTTGAGATTTTGTCACTCCAATGAATGGTAAGTCTCTTCGGTTAGACGGGACAGTTCGTTGTTGAGATTTTGTTACTCCAATGAATGGTAAGTCTCTTCAGTTAGACGGAACAGTTCGTTGTTGAGATTTTGTTACTCCAATGAATGGTAAGTCTCTCCAGTTAGACGGGACAATTCGTTGCTCAGATTTTGTTACTCCGATGAATGGTAAGTCTCTTCGGTTAGACGGGACAGTTCGTTGTTGAGGTTTTCTACTCTGATGAATGGTAAGTCTCTTCGGTTAGACGAGACAGTTCGTTGTTGAGATTTTGATACTCCGATGAATGGTAAGTCTCTTCGGTTAGACGGGATAGTTCGTTGTTGAGATTTTGTTACTCCAATGAATGGTAAGTCTCTTCGGTTAAACAGGACAGTACGTTGTTGAGATTTTGTTACTCCAATGAATCGTAAGTCTCTTCGGTTAGACGACACAGTTCGTTGTTGAGATTTTGTTACTCCAATGAATGGTAAGTCTCCTCAGTTAGACGGGACAGTTCGTTATTGAGATTTTGTTACTCCGATGAATGGTAAGTCTCTTCGGTTAGACGGGACAGTTCGTTGTTGAGGTTTTCTACTCCGATGAATGGTAAGTCTCTTCGGTTATATGACACAGTTTGTTGTTCAGATTTAGTTACTCCGATGAATAGTAAGTCTCGTTGGTTAGACGGGACAGTTTGTTGTTGAGATTCTTCTACTCCAATAAATGGTAAGTCTCTTCGGTTAGACGGGACATTTCGTTGTTGAGATTTTGTCACTCCGATGAATGGTAAGCCTCTTCGGTTAGACGGGACAGTTCGTTGTTGAGATTCTTCCACTCCAATGAATGGTAAGTCTCTTAGGTTAGATGGGACAGTTCGTTGTTGAGATTTTGTTACTCCAATAAATGGTAAGTCTCTTCGGTTAGACGGGACAGTTCGTTGTTGAGATTTTGTCACTCCAATGAATGGTAAGTCTCTTCGGTTAGACGGGACAGTTCGTTGTTGAGATTTTGTTACTCCAATGAATGGTAAGTCTCTTCGGTTAGACATAACAGTTCGTTGTTGAGATTTTGTTACTTCAATGAATGGTAAGTCTCTTCGGTTAGACGGGACAATTCGTTGTTCAGATTTTGTTACTCCGATGAATGGTAAGTCTCTTCGGTTAGACGGGACAATTCGTTGTTGAGGTTTTCTACTCCGATGAATGGTAAGTCTCTTCGGTTAGACGAGATAGCTCGTTGTTGAGATTTTGTTACTTCGATGAATGGTAAGTCTCTTCAGTTAGAAGGGACAATTCATTGTTGAGATTTTGTTACTCCAATGAATGGTAAGTCTCTTCGGTTAAACGGGACAGTTCGTTGTTGAGATTTTGTTACTCCAATGAATCGTAAGTCTCTTCGGTTAGACGGGACAGTTCGTTGTTGAGATTTTGTTACTCCAATGAATGGTAAGTCTCTTCAGTTAGACGGGACAGTTCGTTGTTGAGATTTTGTTTCTCCGATGAATGGTAAGTGTCTTCGGTTAGACGGGACAGTTCGTTGTTGAGGTTTTCTACTCCGATGAATGGTAAGTCTCTTCGGTTATATGAGACAGTTTGTTGTTCAGATTTTGTTACTCCGATGAATAGTAAGTCTCTTCGGTTAGACGGGACAATTCGTTGTTGAGATTCTTCTACTCCAATGAATGGTAAGTCTCTTCGGTTAGACGGGACAGTTCGTTGTTTCGATTTTGTCACTCCGATGAATGGTAATTCTCTTCGGTTAGACGGGACAGTTCGTTGTTGAGATTCTTCCACTCCAAAGAATGGTAAGTCTCTTCGGTTAGATGGGACAATTTGTTGTTGAGATTTTGTTACTCCAATGAATGGTAAGTCTCTTCGGTTAGACGGGACAGTTCGTTGTTGAGATTTTGTCACTCCAATGAATGGTAAGTCTCTTCGGTTAGACGGGACAGTTCGTTGTTGAGATTTTGTTACTCCACTGAATGGTAAGTCTCTTCGGTTAGACGGAACAGTTCGTTGTTTAGATTTTGTTACTCCAATGAATGGTAAGTCTCTTCGGTTAGACGGGACAATTCGTTGTTCAGATTTTGTTACTCCGATGAATGGTAAGTCTCTTCGGTTAAACGGGACAGTTCGTTGTTGAGGTTTTCTACTCCGATGAATGGTAAGTCTCTTCGGTTAGACGAGACAGTTTGTTGTTGAGATTTTGTTACTCCGATGAATGGTAAGTCTCTTCGGTTAGACGGGACAGTTCGTTGTTGAGATTTTGTTACTCCAATGAATGGTAAGTCTCTTCGGTTAAACGGGACAGTTCGTTGTTGAGATTTTGTTACTCCAATGAATGGTAAGTCTCTTCGTTTAGACGGGACAGGTCATTGTTGAGATTTTGTTACTCCAATGAATGGTAAGTCTCTTCAGTTAGACGGGACAGTTCGTTGTTGAGATTTTGTTACTCCGATGAATGGTAAGTCTCTTCGATTAGACGAGACAGTTCGTTGTTGAGGTTTTCTACTCCGACGAATGGTAAGTCTCTTTGCTTATATGAGACAGTTTGTTATTCAGATTTTGTTACTCCGATGAATAATAAGTCTCTTCGGTTAGACGGGACAGTTCGTTGTTTAGATTCTTCTACTCCAATGAATGGTAAGTCTCTTCGGTTAGACGGGACAGTTCGTTGTTTTGATTTTGTCACTCCGATGAATGGTAAGTCTCTTCGGTTAAACGGGACAGTTCGTTGTTGAGATTCTTCCACTCCAATGAATGGTAAGTCTCTTCGGTTAGATTGGACAGTTTGTTGTTGAGATTTTGTTACTCCAATGAATGGTAAGTCTCTTCGGTTAGACGGGACAGTTTGTTGTTGAGATTTTGTCACTCCAATGAATGGTAAGTCTCTTCGGTTAGACAGGACAGTTCGTTGTTGAGATTTTGTTACTCCAATGAATGGTAAGTCTCTTCGGTTAGACGAAACAGTTCGTTGTTGAGATTTTGTTACTCCAATGAATGGTAAGTCTCTTCGGTTAGACGAAATAATTCGTAGTTCTGATTTGTTACTCCGATGAATGGCAAGTCTCTTCGGTTAAACGGGACAGTTCGTTGTTGAGGTTTTCTACTCCGATGAATGGTAAGTCTCTTCGGTTAGACGAGACAGTTTGTTGTTGAGATTTTGTTACTCCGATGAATGGTAAGTCTCTTCGGTTAGACGGGATAGTTCGTTGTTGAGATTTTGTTACTCCAATGAATGGTAAGTCTCTTCTGTTAAATGGGACAGTTCATTGTTGAGATTTTGTTACTCCAATGAATGGTAAGTCTCTTTGTTTAGACGGGACAGTTCGTTGTTGAGATTTTGTTACTCCAATGAATGGTAAGTCTCTTCAGTTTGACGGGACAGTTTGTTGTTGAGATTTTGTTACTCCGATGAATGGTAAGTCTCTTCGGTTAGACGGGACAGTTCGTTGTTGAGGTTTTCTACTCCGATGAATGGTAAGTCTCTTCGGTTATATGAGACATTTTGTTGTTCAGATTTTGTTACTCTGATGAATAGTAAGTCTCTTCGGTTTGACGGGACAGTTCGTTGTTGAGATTCTTCTACTCCAATGAATGGTAAGTCTCTTAGGTTAGACGGGACAGTTCGTTGTTGAGATTTGGTTCCTCCGATGAATGGTAAGTCCCTTCAGTTAGACGGGATAGTTCGTTGTTGAGATTTTTGTTACTCCAATGAATGGTAAGTCTCTTCGGTTAGACGGGACAGTTCGTTGTTGAGGTTTTCTACTCCGATGAATGGTAAGTCTCTTCGGTTAGATGGGACAGTTCATTTATGAGATTCTTCTACTCCAATGAATGGTAAGTCTCTTTGGTTAGACGAGACAGTTCATTGTTGAGATTTGGTTACTCCGATGGATGGTTAGTCTCTTCGGTATGCTAGAGATAGTTCATTGTTGAGGTATTGATTTTCCCCAGTGGAGCCTTGTTGTGCTAAGTCTTCCTTGTTGAGTTATATCCTTGTTGTGTTGTGGTTTATTTCCATATACAGCTATCCCCAGTTTGTTTCCTCCCTTTATTGGGATGTGTTTTCCCCTGCGGAGTCTTTTCTCTTTTCTTTTGCTCCCCAGCTTTTGTTTATCTCCTGTGGCATATTCTCCCCACAGAGGTCTTGTGTCTGCATATCATTTGCATGATCATATCATTTTGTGGTCTCTTAGGGCCAAAAAATTGGGTTGTTGTTATATTTAAATCTCTTTTATCTCGTCGAGACAAAGATGCCCATCTTCGTATCTCTGGATAGAAGAAACTTAAATAGGGGCAGCTGTAATACCCTAATTTTTACCCGTAAGATCCCACATGTCTTTTCATATTTCATACCACAAACAATATCACACATTGGTTCCCTCTTTTGTAGGATTGTTCGTTGCAGGGATCTTTGAGTATGTGTGTGTTTGTTAGTTGTTTTATTGCTTAATTTGTTTATGTTTACTAACCATTAATTAAAATTCAAAAATATGCTTGCTTTTTCTTTACTAACTTTTTCAGGAAGAATTTGGATCAAGGATACCAAAAACAGTCCCTCGGCTCGAATAAATTTCAACAAAACAATGTCAAAGTTTGATCTGCAGACAATTCAAAAATCATCTGATCAAGAGTTTCCAAGATTTAATTGATTACTATTCAAGAGACTCCAAGGTTCATGTGTTTATGTCCATGTCTTCTTTGACAAGCAAGAAGAATCGAGCCAGAACTAAGACAACACATCAAAAAGCCAAATTTCCCATTTTTTTCACTGTGTTAATCGATTAACACATTTTGCACTTAAAATGGTTAATCGATTAACACGTGCAATTTTTGAAAAAATGGCAGCAAATTCAAATTCTACAGGAATTGGCACCAATTTTCATCATTTTGATCATATGTGGAATATTCTAGACCATCTCATTTTAATTCCCTACATCATTATAATTAATTCCTACCATGTACCTCCACTAATCACCACTCTTTTGATAATTTCCCTCCAAATTCAAATTCCAAGCCTAATTTTCATTTCCAAACCAAACTCCAATCCACCAATTTTTCCAAGCCTAAATTCTATAAATAGAGGCTTCATTTCACTCATTTGACAAGCTTTTGATAGCCAACAAACCCCTTGCAAATTCTTTCCCCAACCACAAAATTCACTCAAAGCTCACTTTTCTTCTTTTGAAAGTTAACAAGAATTCACATTGAATCTTGTTCAACTTTGAGCTAAACCTTCATCCAAACTTGTTTTCTTTATCAATTACAGTAGATCAAGGCTTTGGTGTTTGGATCTTGAAGAAATTTGAAGGAATTTTCAGATTTGAAGTGGTAATACATCTTTCACCATTGTTGAAGCTTCATCTTCATCTTCCATAATGTAGATCTTTGGAGATTCTCGTTACTTGATCCTTTGGATCTTGTAATTGTGTTTGATTACTGGTTTTTGCTGCTGTTTTACTTAAAATTTCGTGCACAATTGCATCCTTGATCATGAGGTGTTTGAATAAATGATTGATAAAGGATTATGCAATTTTCAAACTGATTTTCTGCTGTTTTTACAGTGTTAATCGATTAACCTAAACAGGCACGAATTGGATAATCGATTAACAGTTGAATTCTGCGCAAAAAAATGCAAGTTTACACTGGTTAATAGATTAACCTAATTACACTGTGAAATGGTTAATCGATTAACCAGCATCCAGAATGTATTTTTTGATTGTTTTTGGGGCTGTTTTGGTTTTTCTTCCTTTTTCTTCCCCTTTCTTCTTAGTTTAGCCTTGAAATGCATTGTTGAGATTAATTTCTCTTCAATTTCAATGGACTTTGGATATGGTTAAAGTAATTAAACATTCATTAGTTTAAATCTATCTTTTAATGAATTGTTGAATTTATTTGAGGTGCTTTGAATTAGTGATATGTTTTCACACTTAAACCTATCAATTAAAAGTGAATGAACTTGAAGATGAAAGGATCTTGAAAGTGTAATTCAACTTGGCTTTCTCTTCATCTATTTCTTTTTATTTTGATCGATGAAAGTCTTATGGATCTTAGAATTTCTTTGTTGAATTCTTGATCAAGACTAGATCGTTACCTATTTTCTTTTCGTGCGGTATTGCTTTTGGATGACGATTTACATATTGTTCATCTAGCATGCATTAGCACAAAGATCACTATTGACTGGCCTAATTGTAGGGTAATTACTTCGCAAATTACTCGACGATTGCTTAACATAGCGCTACATTTGTCCCTCTTTATCCAATTCAGAACTTGAACTTTCGTGGTCCGGACCTTGATTGGTCGCGTCAATCCAATGTTGATTAATCTTTGTATTAGGTTAGAAATCTTTGAAACTTGGCGTTGTAGAGGCTTTGGTTCTACCAATCTTCTGTCAAGTTCATTAACCTCGACCTAAGTACATTGTTTAATCACTATAGTTCAAAACGCGAAACTGAATAATCGGTGAAGGCTTATGGCACTAGAGCCTTGTGCTACTAATTACTAACTTCTAACTTTATGTTTCCTTCTCGCTCCCTACCTCTCTTTATTTTTATTGCTCATATATCATATCATGTTTATGTTTATGTCATTTTTCTTTTGTCCACTTGGACCATATTATCTTGTGCTTTTGTTTTTCTTTTGTCCGCTTTGTACTCAAAAACATTAATAAAGGATTAAACCACTAAAAGACTTGTGCTCTTAATTGTTGGACTATGGCCACTATCCCTTGCTTTGGAGGATCTTCTTGGCTTGATTATGGACTTATGGACTTAGAATTAGGATTCTTTCCCTTATGCTTTGGACAATTATGGAGTTTGGTATCCTAGCCTTTATTTGGCTTGCTTATTGGCTCAAGAGGATGGAATTCTTTTCTTATTATGCTTTGAAGAGTGCCTCCATGTGGTTAGATATTTCTTACCTTAGCTTTTACTTTATGCACTAGGATAGTCACTTCTTCTCCACCCCTTCTTCAATTTTCAAAACCTTCTTCCTTTTTTCAAAACTTTCTTGTTTTCAAACTTAAAACCGCTTTCATAATAAAACCTTGACTTTGGTCAAGTGATTTTTTTTTAACTTTCTTTTCTTTAATAAATGTCAATCCATGTTAATCATATTTTGAACATTTTAAAAAGACTTTAAAAAACACCAAACTCATCAATCTTTTTTTGTGCCTTATGCACTTTTCCTTTAAAGCTTTTCATAAGTTTAGACATGATTCATTTCTTTAAGCGGAATTATTCGCTTGGAAATGACGACTTGTCTTTACACTTAAAATCAACTAAAACAAACAAATTTCATTCTTTGTACCACGAACTACGAGGTTTTGATCCTACATTGCACATCGTGGGTACATAGGCATGAGGCGATAAGTCTCTCCAAACACAAAATCTTAAAAAATTAATTCTCCTCTCATCTCCCCAATCTTTTTTTCAAGCAAATCTTTTCAAACCAAAAGCGGTAGATATTTCAAAGGGCTCCTATAGAGTACTATAGACGTTTTGAGTTCTAACACCTTCCTATTGCGTAACCAACCCCCCTTACCCATTCTCTGTTTGTTCTTGTTTTTTTAGAACTCCTTAGGTTTTGTTCGCTCTTTTTCCTTTCCTATTTTTGGATAAAATAAAAGTACGGTGGCGACTCTTGTTTTTTTTAGTTAAGTTAATCAATAGCTTACACTCACAAATTTCCCCGCTACATTCACCAAGAAATAACGCACCTGGCAAGGAGGTGACGTTTGTTGAAGATGTAGCCGTACTTTGGATATTCAAAACAAGCCGTCGTATTTGAGGAACAGGGCCCATCGTGAGTAATTACTGGATGTTGTAATATTTGAAGCAAATCCACACTCTGTGAAACAAGTAAGCGCAACACATTAAGGAATATTCATTACAACCGTCATTTTTTCTAAACGCAATCGTACAAAATCGCAAAGGATCACCATCACCAATAAGGTTAGAGAGTTTACAACACAAAATTGATAACGGTTATCAAACTCCAAGCAATCAAACGCATTTGATTTGGACATAAAACAAGGATCAAACACTATTCTAATGATTTCCATAACAACCTACAAACATGTTGGATCAAAAAGGAAATAATCAACAACTATCATTTTACTTCCAAAACCGTATCCAACGCATTTAATCGAAATCAATTTGACCTGCCTATAAAAGAATTTCATTCACAGAAGGAAGGGACACAAAGATTTGAGAAAGAAAACACCTTCATACATACCACAATGTTCACGCAAAAAAAAAGGAACATCAACACATGAATCAGATGCAGAAAAATCATCGTTTATCACCAGACCACAAAATTACATATTAGCATACACACATAGCTTCAGAAATTCACATAAATTGAAAGGCGAAAGGGAGCAGAAGTCACACATATACACATCAGAGAACAACTACATCAACATATCTTCATCGAAACTGCACCAACAACGATAAACACTAGCAAAATCAATCTCAAAGGAGAAGAAGATCCATTAAAGTACCTGATTCCAAACGGCGTCCTCGCTCTGCCTTCATGTTTTCACATTTTCTTTCCTCTCTGTTCATCTTGTAACATGTAATCAATTCATAATGAGTATTGGGGTTAGGGTGATTTGGGGGTTAGGGTTTTTATTCTTCTTGTTTTAGATTTAGGGTTTTGAGGTTGTGGTGGTTAGGTTTTTCCGCTTGCGAGAGAGTGAGCGGCGAGGGAGAAGATTGGTGAGAGGAGCGGAATGGAGAGATCGAGAGATGAGAGAGTCTCCGGAGAGATGAGAGAGTCGACGGCGAGGGAGAAGATAAGAGAGTAGAGAGGATGAGAGGTTTATCCCCTTTTTTTTCCTGTTCTTTATGATCTCTTAATTCCTATATGCACACGCGCACGTTACAATCATGCACCACCACCCCGTCAACGTTAGATCGTAACGCCGCCCTCTCCCTCGCGCCACACCTAAACTCTCCGTTTTTTTAATAACCTCTTTTATTTAATATAAATAATCTTTTTTTAATATAAATAACCTTTTATTTCTAATATAAATAACTTTTATTTCTAATATAAATAACCTTTTTATTTTATATAAAAATAACCTTCTTCATTTAGTTTTAAATAACCCTTTTTCTAATATATGAAAACAATTTTTTCTAAATGATTTCAATATTTTAATTTTTTTTGTTCTTATAATATAACCATTTATCTCTTTTAAATAGAACTTTTTTTAAATAAATAACTTTTCTCCCTAGAAATTAATCATAAACTCTTTTAAAGTAAAAAAACTTTTAGAGATTAATTATTTAACCATTCTATTAAGATTAGGATAATATAACATTACTTTTTTTTTAATTATTAAAACTTTTTTTATAATTAATATTTTAATGAAAATGTTTCCCTTTTAAAATAATAATAATAATAATAGAAATTTTCCTTTTAATATTAAAACTTTTCTTCTTAGAAATTAAATCTTTTAAATAAATCTTCTCCTTGTCAAGGATAGAAACCTTCCTTAGTGATCCTTTAAGTTTCTCCTCGTTCTTTCCCTTAGTAATTTGTGTCTGAGTAGATAATTTTATGTGATGGGTGCACTTTACTTATTTATGTTCTAATTGTGTTCTAAACCTTTCAAAAATGTAAAATCATCGATCCAACGTCGAGCCATTTTCCATCCCTGTAAGTCGATCGCTTTTAAGCATCGCTATCAACCTTTGGTCACTATACACGAGGCTAGCCCACTTTGCTAGCGCGCACGAGTAAAATCTTATATAACTGTTTGCATAATATCCAAGGGAAAACCCCATGCATGATAATCAATTATTGTGCATGGTTCATTTGCATCTCATACCTCCCATAGGTTCACACCCTTTAAGATAGGATTAATTAGACAACTTTAGGATAGACTTCCTAAGTTAGTCCCCCGTTAAGTTTGCTTTTACAAACAAACTTTAGCTCACCTAATTCTCCACACAAGAGAATTAGATGTGAATCATCTCAAAGAAGGGACATACAATCCCATACCCCACAAATACAAACAAGTCTAAAAAACTATGGTGGTTTCTTAAGATGATGACTCATCTTTTCTCCTAAACTTTTAAACAACTTTAGTATCCCTCAGAGAGGAACTACAAGTGCTCTGATTCCATTTCCCGACAGGATATGTAGGCATAAGATGCGATATCTTGTCGAGCATACTTAGGAATAGAACTTTAGGTCTTTATACACCTTCACCCTTAGCAAACAGATAACAATTAGCAGATAACACATTAAAGCAAGAGGTTCTTGTAGAGTACTACAAATATTTAGGATGCTAACACCTTCCCTAGGTATAACCAACCCCCGAACCTTAGACTCTTAGCTCTGCATTTGCATTACATACTGTGGGACATTCAATCTTTCTCCCTTCCCTTGGATAAATCAAAGACCGGTGGTGAATAAACGATTTGCGATTCAAGTTAATCAATAGCTTGATATCCAATTCTCACTGCGACACACCAGAGTGAGGGACCAACTGTTTTAGATGCAATGTCTCATCTGACACCTCCGACAGAGTTCTTACCTCTTTAGACTGATCAGAAACTTCTTTCTCCCCCAGGGTATATTTCTCCTAGGCAAGGCAGAATTGCTATCTTGAACCAACAATACTTTTCATCCCCCGCAGTGGCCGAGTATCCAGTCATGTTCATTCACTAGTCTGTATGTCGCGTCGGTTTTGTCAGCATAAACATACATACATCATGCATTATTAATTCATATTCATATTCATATTGCATTGTTATCAATCTGGTCATCTCATTCTCCAAGTGATAAAAGTCCTCTTGTCAATCGAGTTGTCAGTGCTTTCCTCATAGGAAATGTTTTGTCTGAGCCATCTCTCCCCAGTTTGGAGCCTGTCCTTGACCACTTTGATAACTTGAACCTCTGAAAGGCAAGAAGAAATTCAACGGGCATCTTTGGAACATCACTCTTCACCATTGAAGATGATATTTTTCGCTTTCCTGGATTAAGGAAAATCCCCAGAGAAAGCCCTCTTAACCAAAGACTCTCAGTAATACATCAGTTTTTCTCCCAAAAAGATTTGATGTTAAAAAAAGGGTCATCAACACCTCAAAATAGGATCACATCACATGGCATTTCTCCGAAATAATCTCGAAGAAAAGTATGATGTGTTATCCTCAAGCAAAAAGCAGTCTCTCAAGAGACTAATTTTCCCCAGTAGAGTCAACAACTGGCATCTCCACCAGAGAAGTTTGCACACCTCTACAACGCATACAAATGGGTTTCTCCAGCTAGTCTAAACTCAAATTTGTCCATCAAATGGCGTCTCCCCAGTATTGCTCGGCGAGAAGTTTGATGACGACCGCTACACATAGCATTCCTTGTCGAGGAAGAAACTTGACAAGAAGAAACTAAGACCAGTTCCGTGGCTGAAAACCAGGATTGAGGGGAAGTTTATTTCAGAAACTGAGACCAGTTCCATGGCTGAAGACCAGGATCGAGGGGAAGTTCATTTCAGAAATTGAGACCAGTTCCGTGGCTGAAAACCAGGATCGAGGGGAAGTTCTACCTTTTTCTAAGTAACACTGCTTTGCAAAAAAAGATGGATGAGCAAACCGCCATTCATAACTACCATCAAAATTTTGGGTATTCCAATATTTAATCCTCTTACACCCTAAATGTCTGAATATCTTCGTCATTCACACCTTCGGGTCCAAGAAGATTAAATAGGGGCATCTGTCATACCCCAAATTTTGACCACAAGATTTCCCATCAATGTGAGGATTATTACCATAATATGGATGTAGCATCATACCTCATCAATCTCCTCAAGGATTGTTGAGCATTCACTACAACCAAGAATTAGGGTTTTGAACCCTCTCAGAGCAATTAGGCAAAGGATCAATCAAGAATTGACATGATCCTCGACTTGTCTAACATCTCAAACACCCATAAAGGATCAAAGAGGACTCCCACATCAATAATCAAGCACAAGGTTGCAATATTCCAAGTGGATCAAGCCTCAAGATCGCCAGTGTCACCAAACTAGGGTTTTGGTCGACCAAGGCCTCCAGATGAAAATTTTCATCTGGCCATGAGCCAATACCTCAAAACATGATCCAAGAAGCTTAAAAGGACCTCATGGATCCAATCACCAAGTCAAAACAACCTCAGGGGAAGCATTCATCAAAAATAAGGAATTAGGGTTTTGTTGACCTAATTCACCCCTAAATTGACTTTTGAGGCAAAACATGAACCAAGACCTCAAGACATGATTTGAGGGTCTCAAATACACCACATTGATTCATTTACAACAATGGATTGATCTAAGAAGATTGATTCACAAGTTTCAATTCCATCTGTACCACATTTAGGGTTTTGAAGAAAAAAGTCAACTGTATCTTTGACTTTTGACCAAGGCATGTTCCCAAACCTTGGGACATGATTCAAAACACCCTAAAACACCTATGGAATCAACCCATTAGGTTTGAATTGGGTCAAGGACTTGATTTCATAAGGAATCACACAATTTGGAATTCATCTAACAAAAAGTCAACTGTGCTCAAAATCAAGTTTGACTTTTTGGAATTTTTCACAAATATGGTTCCCCTAAGTCCAAAACAATGTTAATGTATGGTTTTGATCATCATCCATCAATAAAAATCAAGAAAAGTGAGGTTTCTTGCAAAAGGGGGAACCATGAGAAACCAAAATTTTTCTAAGTTATGAAATAAAAGTGATTTTGTACCAACTTTGCAAGGTCATAACTCCTAAACCACAAGGCCTTTTTCTCCCATCCAAAGCTCAAATTAAATTTCATCTTACATACTTCAAATATGTCAACTACATCTCATTCCAATTTGTAGCACCCCAAAATTTTCCCTACCTTTTTCTAACTTTTTCTGGCTTATGTTTCTTTCATTTGCATCTCATTTAGGTCTTAACTCATAATCATGCATTGCATTGAGCTCTCGAGACGTCGGATCACAGTATCCTTGTGGCTAAGGACTTCTCTTATTCTAAGCAGCAGGCATTAGAGTGCCCCAACAGTTATTTTGCTCGGTAATTTGGTACCAGATCGTTCTTTTTGCAACAGGGTATTTTGAGAGTTCACAGCTTATTCCAGGCATTTTTAATATTTTTGTATTTTTATTCATCTGACTGTATTTCCACTCTGCATCATCTAAATAGCATAAAATAGTGCTTTTCATCTCGCATACTGCCAAAAATATTGGTCGGAATAATTTCTCGGAAATTTACAGACAGAGTGGTCAAATTGAATTTCAGCGGCGCTTAAAATCAGGGGACGGAAAATTTTAAAATCGAACTTGCAGACGTCAATTATATTATTCTATGGTTCGCGTAGTTTAACTCGGCGTGTTCGTTTTAATTTTTCGTCATATTTTGATCAATTTGAACATTTTTACGGATCAAAAGTTATTTTAAAATCTGACCAAATGCTGTATTTTTTCGAGTCATATATTTCGTACTAATCATTTTTAGTGTACTCGGTTTATTTTTTCGATCACTAGGGCATTCGATTTTTATTTGATGTTTGTTTATTTTACTTTTTTACTAATATTGTTTAGGATAGATAAATAGGATAATTAGTATTTTTATTTTTATTTTAAATATTTATTTTTATTTTTAACTAGTATTGTTTTTCATAAATAAATAGGATTTTTAGTTTCTGTTTTAAATTTATTTTAATTGAATTGTTTAAATTTTATTTAATTTTAGTATTAGTTATTTGGGCTTTAAAATGGGCATTAGGAAATAACCCTAATTTAGTCCCTATATATTGTTGTTTCTGTCAAAAAAACGAAAAAAGGGAGGACGGCGCAGGATTCAAGAGAAAGAGGAGAGGAGGAAGAGAAACCGGAAGAGGAGAATAGATACGCGGCTGAGATCCATTCTTTTCCTCGAACAGTAAACGCAACATTGTCTTTTCGATACCGTTTTCGTGTTATATATACCTACTCTTTCAGGTTTCACTACTTTAATATATTATAATACACATCTATATATTAAAATATATAACAAAGTTTGGTTTTATATAAATCAATGGTGTGTGTTTCAATCTTTGTTTTACTGTATATAAAATATGCTCAATTTGTTATATCCAAAAAAAACATGACGTCGCTACGGTATGTATATATGAATGAAAAATCCTATCATTGAAACCGACTTTTGAATTGAAATAAGGGACTTGGTTGATGAATAATTTTTTTTTATATTATTATAAGTTTTTCAAAACAATATAATAAGTTTTTTTAATGTGATATAAACAATATAATATTTTAGTTAGATTTGATTTTTTTTATTTAAGATCATTATATTTTGTTGAATGTTAATTCTAGCCTTTGCTGAATTTTAGAATTAGACCTTAATTTTGGTTTAGTTTTGATCTTAATTTTGTTGAGCTTTGATTAAGTTTCAATTTTGGTTTTGATGTAAGGTTTTATTAAATTTTGGCTAATTCGTAACGCATATCTTGAGATATTTTTTTTATACATGTTATCTTGTTGAATTCTTGAGGTATTTTGACCAACTCTTGATGTATCGTGCTAAGTTTGCTTGATGTAGAAATTCTGTTACATACACTGTTGTTTCGTGCGTGCGCGCTGTTAAATGCTGCTATTCTGCCCTACTGGATTTCACACCTAATCTGTTCTGAAAATAAGAGCTGTTAAATGTTGTTCATGCTTGCGTGCTGGAATTTACTGCTGTGCTGTGTTGAAGTGCTGTTGTTGCTACTGTTTTTGGTTTGGTTTATACTTGCCTTGCTTTAATCCTTCTCTCATCTTTTTTCTTTAGGTTTAGGTTGTCGTCAAACCTCACTAACCGTAGGTCACCCATGCATGATAACTTTAGGATTCATAGTCCCCTTTAGAGTTACCCTTGCGTCTTCTCTCTTCTCATCTCAAATTTCTCTAAAACACTTAATAATAATAAGGTATATTGTGCACGAGCCTTAAGTATGGGGAATGAGAAATGAGGGGCTTCCTCTCATCTTTCTAGAGTGCTTAGAGAGCGTCCGGTCTTGGGACGATGCGTTAAGTATTCTCCCCTGTGCCCTAGACTTTGGTGCAATGCAGCTTAGGAACTAACTTAAGCCACTTCTGTCTTAAAAAAAATACAAACAAACTTCAAACCTTTTTGTCCTTCGGGATTGTCAAACTAAAGGCTATTTTCAAAAAGGGCACGTTACTTTCCGTCTGAGTCGCAAACAGGCATCGACCCTAACTGCCGGACGCGAACTTAACGTCGCTCATAAAAAACACAAAAAGAACTTGGTCCGAACTACGTTGACTCTGAATTCCCCATTGCACAAGGGGGGTACGTAGGCCTAGGACGTCGACGTCCTACCGAGTCTGTCTTTGTCTTTCCCCTCCCCGTCTTAGTACAGCCCTAGATGATAGTATAACTCACCCTTAGAATAGACAATAAGCGTGGATCCCATCGAGTACGATGGACGCGTGGGGTGCTAGCACCTTCCCCTCGCGTAACCGACTCCCGAACCCAGGCTATGGTTGCGATGACCATTCCTTTCCCTCTTCCTCAGGTTTATGCGGTGTTCCCTTTCCCTCTCTTGGGATAAATTTACACGGCTGACGACTCTGTTTTTTCCGCGCTACTCTCGCGTTTGTACCTGGATGAAAATCCTGGGAGCGACAGCTGGCGACTCTGCTGGAGACTCTGGTCGACCTATGCTGGTCCATCCCTAAGCGAGTCAATCCTAACGCTTGCTTGTCCCTTTGGGTGTTTTGTTTTTGTTTTGCTTTATGTTGTACTTTATTTTTATTTTTATTTTTACTGCATTTTCTACATTTCATCCTTTACTGTCATGCTGCTGTGCTGTGCTGGCTGTCTTTGTTTTGCAGGTTGGGTGGGTCTGAGAGATAAGTCCAATACCAAGGCTTGAGAATACCCTAAGACTAGAGTGGAAAGTAGTGGGACCTACGTGCCCGCTTGGTACGTTTGTGTGTTCACGAAATTCACAACCAGACGAGGCTATCTTGGGATGCATTCTAACGTGTGTGTCTTGTGCATGTTGGGTGTTGATCTAGAGAGCTGTCGACTCTGGTGACCGATCATTGAGGACCTTAGTGGAAACATCCCTCTTTAGTGGTGACAGTGGCAGACCACATCCTGTGGCAAACCCATTCGCACCCGAGGGCCCGCTTTGGAACTCGCATAGGATGGCCCCTACGTTTTGAAGAGAATCAGTGGAGGCACTCCTCGATTGACTTTAGTACTGTACCCCGAGGGATGAATGTACTATTGTTTCTCGACCTCAGTGCCAAAGCTGAGGACCTTCCGCTTTGGAGAATCAGTTGAGGCCTCCTCGATTGATGATGATGCCAAACCAGAAATGGTGAACGTATCATCATTTCTCGACCTGAGAGCCTGGGATACTGAACATCCTAGTACCCACATGTGAGAGGGGATGGGCGTTTGCAGGTTTGCAAGTAACCGAAACCTTCAACCTACCCTTATTCTGGATTTCATATCAATGTCTGATTATTTGAGTTCCTCGGTGGTTCAGAATTCTTGGTTTTCTGGGTTGTGGTTCTCGTTCAGCTAATAGTGCAGCAGTTGTCCAGTCTGTGTGGCATCCTTGATCCCATATGTGCATTTGCATCATCGTTTTGCATCCCAACATGTTTATTCGTCTGTAGGGTTGCATCCTAACTCTGATTATGGTTTTTGAAATTAAACTGGAATCAAGGGGTGGATCGCCCTGCAAATTTTTAAACATGTTCATTTGCATTTGCATATCCATAATCATTTTGCATAACAGGTGTTTATCTCTGGCGTTCTTACTTAGTTCTCTTCCACCGCACTAGATTGCAGATCAACACATTCACCGGTATCCTACCAGACAGAATCAGAAAGGACCCATGGATCAGATACAAAATGAGATGACTGAGATGCGGACTCGCATGAACCAATTCATGGATTTGATGCAAGGGGTTGCGCAGGGCCAAGAGCAGTTAAGAACTGTTGTCCAACCACTGATTGCAAGGATTGATAACGAAGTTGTCCTTCAGGGAGGAGTCCATACTGGCGTTACTGGTACTAGTGTGCAGAATGGCCCTCCGGGCGGAGGTATTCCTGTTTCTGGTGTTGTGATTTCTCCGGGAAGAGGAGAAAGTATTGTGGTTCCCACTGCAGTGGGAGGAGGAAATGGCGCTGGCGCAGTTCATGGCCGTCAGTATGATGATGTTCAAGATGATGCATTTTCTCTGCCAGGTGGGGATGCTGGTCCCCAGATTGACAATGATCAGAGGATCAGGTTGATTGAGGAACAGCTAAGGGGTGTTGTGAATCAGGATGCTTTGGGTATGGATCTAGAGGATTTGGGGCTAGTCCCAGGCGTTGTTATCCCGCACAAGTTCCAGATCCCTACTTTTGAGAAGTATAATGGTATGACTTGTCCGAGGACCCACGTGAGGGCATACGCAAGCAAAATGGCTGCGCATGTGAAGAATGAAAAGCTGATGATGCATTGCTTCCAGGATAGCCTATCTGGGGCATCCCTGGAGTGGTACGTACAACTAGAAACGAAGGATGTGCGTAGTTGGAGAGATCTGGCAGGGGCATTTATTAGACACTACCAATATAACACTGATATGGATCCTAACCGAACGCATCTATAGAACTTATCACAGAAGAACAATGAGAGTTTCAAAGAGTATGCCCAGAGGTGGCGTGAACTGGCAGCTAGGGTTCAGCCTCCCGTGTTGGAACATGAAATGATAACTATGTTTATGGCCACCTTGCATGGTCATTACTACGAAAAGCTGGTACCGTGTATGACTGGAAAGTTTGCTGATTTGATCTTGGTAGGAGAGATGGTAGAAAGCAGAATTAAGGCGGGGAAAATATCAGGCGGTGATGGGTCCTCACCTGGAAGAAGTAAGAAACCTTATGCTGGGTCCTCCAAGGGAAATGAGGGAGAAACTAGTGTTGTGTATGTTCCCCCTATTATTCAATGGTCTGTTCAAAATCAGCGACCTTATGCCCCTCAGCAACAGAGACAACAAAGATCACGAAGGCCTGCGAGAAGTTTCGATCCACTCCCTATTCTTCACAGTGATGTTCTTGCCCATCTACTTGAGAGTTCTCTGGTTGAACTAAGGGATGCCAAGCCTGTTCCTGACCCTATTCCTCCTGATTATGATCTGGATGCCAGATGTGAATATCACTCAGACACACTGGGTCATTCAATTGAAAACTGCAACGTGTTCAAGCACAAGGTGCAAGACCTGGTAGACTCAAAGATCATTGCATTCACTGAAGATGATATGTACATTAATTGAAGCCTCCCTTCTCAAGTGAGCACTCAGTCTGCAAGTACATCCAGGAAGAATCAAGCTTCCTCAGCAATGGCAATCTTCAGCTTCTTTACTGCATTTTCATTTGTAGTTTTTCATTTCTTGTTAAAGCATTGTATGCATATAAGACTTGTTTGTTTTTAATGACGATATTAATGCGATGAGTATGTTTTTCTTGAAGTAATCCATTCGTTTTCACTCTTAAATGTTTATATGCACTGCAATACCAATTTTCTTTGTTTAGAACTCTTGAGGGAGGATGACGAAATAAGAACGCAGGTTTCTAATGGCACGCTTTTGGATAGAACCTTGTTGAGGATGTACAGGCATTGTTTCAAACCCCCAAACGCCGGAGATATAAGGGAGATAAACCTTCGTTAACCCCTTTGAGCCTTGGAGTAAGAGCATCTTTCGTACGAAAAAACCTTCATACTTAACCCAGGGGCAGGGTAGACGTCAGTTAATTTGACCGAGCGTTCAAATTTCAAGGAGAGTGTGCATCTGAGGATCCATTACCTTCTGTGCTCACCGGCAAGAGATGTGAAACCCCGATGGTTACCCGTCAACAACTAAGGAGTGAGGCAGTCACGACCCTTTCAAGCAAATAAGACGACCAGCGTCACACGCTTTGTTCAAAAGGGGAATAAAAAGAAAAGGGAGAGAAAGTCTGCTAAGTCGGAACTTGACTTAGGCAAAAGTAAGGGCATCCCGCTGGACTTCAAAATTGAAAAACTCAGAAGAGTCAGTCCAGGTAAAATTAGGGATCGAAAAAGCAAAAGAAAGAGCGGTAAGCATTACAAAAGAAAATCCTCGATAAGAACAAATTCGTGTGATCACAGACACAAGATAAAAAGGGGTGACTGTCATTCCGAAACTCCCTTAGGTGCCAAACCATTAGTGGCATGGGTTCCTTGAAAATCATAAACCTTTCGAGAGATGAGCGTTTATGTCAGATTAACTGAACATAGGGCTGGAGAATATCACGAAGAGTGGGTGGGCACCAATAAATTTTGAGCCATAAATCCTTTTTTCTGAAACCGTAAACCAGACCATGTTACAACCCTTAAAAGTCCTAATTGAAACAGGGTTTATTCCGAAAACGTACTTCAACAGGACGGCGTTCCTGACTCCCATAAGATGTGCTAATAAGACTTGTTGGTATTGCATGTGCGCATTGTTTTGCCTTTCAAAAATCAAGGTCGCATCCCAACTAGTGATTCGTTCACAGGGTTTTGCGACACATTTTCATAAAAAAACTTCAAGGTTAACATGAATGTTGCATTAGGATTGTCATTCTTATAAATAACTTGTTCTGTTTGCATACATGTGCCTAAACATCAATGGCAGCTTACACAGTGAACGTCAGTCAAAAAACTTGATCCTACCAAGTGGGGATACTTGAAGGACAAATCATATCAAGGGGTATGCTGCCAAGAGACTCAGTGTAGAGTGGGCTCTCCTCAGTAAGTCGTGTTAAGATGTAGCCAATCTGGGGTGGTCACGTCGAGAAATCTCTCCGAAAGTCAGTTATTCTGAGGCATTCATTCTAGGATCAGGGGCAAAGTTCCTTCAAGACTTGGGGCAGACCACCTCTAGGGCGTGAGAAAATGTCTACTCTTGAAAATGGTTAATTGAAAACACCTCCTCAAGGTTCAAGATGCTAAAGCAGAGTATTGTCAAGTCATTACGATCCCCTTCGAGGTAATGTACATCATGGATTATGAAGAATGGGGTAGTTATGTCGAGATATGATGAATCTCTCTAAGAGTTTGAAGACCCTGGGGCAGTACGAGCGCCCGATCTTCTGTAAAATCCTCTTGAGATGAAAAGTTCAAAGAACCGCTTATGACCATAAAGACAAGTCAGGTTACAGGGCAACAGATTATACATCCCCAGCAGTTAGCTCTCCCCAGCATTGAGATTGCTCCTTCCCCAGCAGGACAAACTTTCCTCAGCAGAGCAGACCTTCCCCAGCAGGAGACTTGGGAAGTATCCTCCCCGGATCAAGACGTTATTTCCCCACAGAATCAGGGTGTTCACCTTCCCCATCCAGTTAGGAAGCGTGCTCTCACCGACAATGTCATATTCTAGTCCCCAGCAAGAAGGGAGTAAAGTCATTCTCCCCATCAGCAGGCTAGGTTCAGCAGTACCCCCAAGCAGGCTAGTATCATGGACTGTTTTCCCCAGCAAGTTCTGAGCCAATTGGATATTAGCGATTTTCAGTAACAGACTTCTGGTTCCGTTATTGGCGTTCATTCTCAACCCCCAACAGAGGAGAAATCTTAGGTTTTGGATGTTACCTTCAGTGAAAGACAGGTGGGGTCCCCAGTAGTTCTTTTGGGATTTCATCCCCAGCAGAAGTTATTGATCCGATGAGTCGATCAGTATGACCTTTCTCAGCAGAGTTCCTAGATTCGGAGGGTAATTTATTTTTGTCATCCCCAGCTGAATCGGTCTCTTCTCTCCAGCATTTATTTTGCTGGATGGGCCCTTTTGCATATCATCATCATTGCATGCGTAGCATTTCCATTTTGTATGGAGCATTACGCCATAGAAAAAATTCAAACATGCATCGAAGCATAAGCCAGATTTGGTACCTTGTGCGAAAGCCCAGATCAACCCTCAATATAGTGATCCCAACCTTAGAGTTGACGCCCTTTTTTTACAAACCTCAGAGTTGACCCCCTCCTTTACCAACTTCAAAGTTGTCGTGGTCCTTTTCTCGACCTCAGAGTTGATGAATATCTTTTTCTCCCCCAACTTCAAGGTTGTTGTACACCTTTTCTCGACCTCAGAGTTGACGAAATATCTTTTCTTCCCCAACTTCAAAGTTGTTGTATACCTTTTCCCAACCTCAGAGTTGATGCCCTCCTTTCTTCCCCAACTTTAAAGTTGTAGTATACCTTTTCTCGACCTCAGAGTTGATGAATATCCTTTTCTTCCCCAACTTCAAAGTTGTTGTATACCTTTTCTCGACCTCAGAGTTGATGAATATCCTGTTCTTCCCCAACTTCAAAGTTGGTTTATACCTTTTCTCGACCTCAGAGTTGATGAATATCCTTTTCTTCCCCAACTTCAAAGTTGTTGTATACCTTTTCTCGACCTCCGAGTTGATGAAATATCTTTTCTTCCCCAACTTCAAAGTTGTTGCATACCTTTTCTCGACCTCAGAGTTGATGCTCTCCTTTCTTCCCCAACTTCAAAGTTGTTGTATACCTTTTCTCGACCTCCGAGTTGATGAAATATCCTTCCTTCCCCAATTTCAAAGTTGTCGCATACCTTTTCTCGACCTCAGAGTTGATGAAAGGTCCTTCCTTCCCCAACTTCAAAGTTGTCGCATACCTTTTCTCGACCTCAGAGTTGACGAAATGGCCTTCCTTCCCCAACTTCAAAGTTGTCGCATACCTTTTCTCGACCTCAGAGTTGACGAAATGTCCTTCCTTCCCCCAACTTCAAAGTTGTCGTATACCTTTTCTCGACCTCAGAGTTGACGATCTACCTTCTTATCCCCAGCGAAGTCCACTTTCTGTAGGTCTTCCTTTGCGGGTACGGTTGAGGTCGTATTCGCTATCCTTCAGCACGCTCCTTTTCGTTATCCTCACCATTAGCAAATTTCCGGGTTCTTTTTTGTATTCAATCACCTTCTACCTTGAAGGTCTGAGAGCCGTCGCTATCATACCCTCAGGACCAAGTTGATTGAATAGGGGCAGCTGTAGCACCCCGAAATTTTCCCTACCTTTTTCTAACTTTTTCTGGCTTCTGTTTCTTTCATTTGCATCTCATTTAGGTCTTAACTCATAATCATGCATTGCATTGAGCTCTCGAGACGTCGGATCACGGTATCCTTGTGGCTAAGGACTTCTCTTATTCTAAGCAGCAGGCATTAGAGTGCCCCAACAGTTATTTTGCTCGGTAATTTGGTACCAGATCGTTCTTTTTACAACAGGGTATTTTGAGAATTCACAGCTTATTCCAGGCATTTTTAATATTTTCGTATTTTCATTCATCTGACAGTATTTCCACTCTGCATCATCTAAATAGCATAAAATAGTGCTTTTCATCTCGCATACTGCCTAAAATATTGGTCGGAATAATTTCTCGGAAATTTACAGACAGAGTGGTCAAATTGAATTTCAGCGGCACTTAAAATCAGGGGACGGAAAATTTTAAAATCGAACTTGCAGACGTCAATTATATTATTCTATGGTTCGCGTAGTTTAACTCGGCGTGTTCGTTTTAATTTTTCGTCATATTTTGATCAATTTGAA
The DNA here is from genome assembly GCA_022829125.1 of Lathyrus tuberosus. NCBI lineage: Eukaryota > Viridiplantae > Streptophyta > Magnoliopsida > Fabales > Fabaceae > Lathyrus > Lathyrus tuberosus. The sequence goes on from JALAZF010000233.1 coordinate 4,278,899, forward strand.
CATTTTTACGGATCAAAAGTTATTTTAAAATCTGACCAAGTGTGTATTTTTTCGAGTCATATATTTCGTACTAATCATTTTTAGTGTACTCGGTTTATTTTTTCGATCACTAGGGCATTCGATTTTTATTTGATGTTTGTTTATTTTACTTTTTTACTAATATTGTTTAGGATAGATAAATAGGATAATTAGTATTTTTATTTTTATTTTAAATATTTATTTTTATTTTTAACTAGTTTTGTTTTTCATAAATAAATAGGATTTTTAGTTTCTGTTTTAAATTTATTTTAATTGAATTGTTTAAATTTTATTTAATTTTAGTATTTGTTATTTGGGCTTTAAAATGGGCATTAGGGATATTATTGACAATTTAAAAATAACCCTAATTTAGTCCCTATATATTGTTGTTACTGTCAAAAAAATGAAAAAAGGGAGGACGGCGCAGGATTCAAGAGAAAGAGGAGAGGAGGAAGAGAAACCGGAAGAGGAGAATAGATACGCGGCTGAGATCCATTCTTTTCCTCGAACAGTAAACGCAGCATTGTCTTTTCGATACCGTTTTCGTGTTATATATACCTACTCTTTCAGGTTTCACTACTTTAATATATTATAATACACATCTATATATTAAAATATATAACAAAGTTTGGTTTTATATAAATCAATGGTGTGTGTTTCAATCTTTGTTTTACTGTATATAAAATATGCTCAATTTGTTATATCCAAAAAAAACATGACGTCGCTACGGTATGTATATATGAATGAAAAATCCTATCATTGAAACCGACTTTTGAATTGAAATAAGGGACTTGGTTGATGAATAATTTTTTTTTTATATTATTATAAGTTTTTCAAAACAATATAATAAGTTTTTTTAATGTGATATAAACAATATAATATTTTAGTTAGATTTGATTTTTTTTATTTAAGATCATTATATTTTGTTGAATGTTAATTCTAGCCTTTGCTGAATTTTAGAATTAGACCTTAATTTTGGTTTAGTTTTGATCTTAATTTTGTTGAGCTTTGATTAAGTTTCAATTTTGGTTTTGATGTAAGGTTTTATTAAATTTTGGCTAATTCGTAACGCATATCTTGAGATATTTTTTTTATACATGTTATCTTGTTGAATTCTTGAGGTATTTTGACCAACTCTTGATGTATCGTGCTAAGTTTGCTTGATGTAGAAATTCTGTTACATACACTGTTGTTTCGTACGTGCGCGCTGTTAAATGCTGCTATTCTGTCCTGCTGGATTTCACACCTAATCTGTTCTGAAAATAAGAGCTGTTAAATGTTGTTCATGCTTGCGTGCTGGAATTTACTGTTGTGCTGTGTTGAAGTGCTGTTGTTGCTACTGTTTTTGGTTTGGTTTATACTTGCCTTGCTTTAATCCTTCTCTCATCTTTTTTCTTTAGGTTTAGGTTGTCGTCAAACCTCACTAACCGTAGGTCACCCATGCATGATAACTTTAGGATTCATAGTCCCCTTTAGAGTTACCCTTGCGTTTTCTCTCTTCTCATCTCAAATTTCTCTAAAACACTTAATAATAATAAGGTATATTGTGCACGAGGCTTAAGTATGGGGAATGAGAAATGAGGGGCTTCCTCTCATCTTTCTAGAGTGCTTAGCGAGCGTCCTGTCTTGGGACGATGCGTTAAGTATTCTCCCCTGTGCCCTAGACTTTGGTGCAATGCAGCTTAGGAACTAACTTAAGCCACTTCTGTCTTAAAAAAAAATACAAACAAACTTCAAACCTTTTTGTCCTTCGGGATTGTCAAACTAAAGGCTATTTTCAAAAAGGGCACGTTACTTTCCGTCTGAGTCGCAAACAGGCATCGACCCTAACTGCCGGACGCGAACTTAACGTCGCTCATAAAAAACACAAAAAGAACTTGGTCCGAACTACGTTTACTCTGAATTCCCCATTGCACAAGGGGGGTACGTAGGCCTAGGACGTCGACGTCCTACCGAGTCTGTCTTTGTCTTTCCACTCCCCGTCTTAGTACAACCCTAGATGATAGTATAACTCACCCTTAGAATAGACAACAAGTGTGGATCCCATCGAGTACGATGGACGCGTGGGGTGCTAGCACCTTCCCCTCGCATAACCGACTCCCGAACCCAGGCTATGGTTGCGATGACCATTCCTTTCCCTCTTCCTCAGGTTTATGCGGTGTTTCCTTTCCCTCTCTTGGGATAAATTTACACGGCTGGCGACTCTGTTTTTTCCGCGCCACTCTCGCGTTTGTACCTGGATGAAAATCCTGGGAGCGACACAATTCATCATGGATTTTAAGTTATGGATTGATCAAAATCACAAAAAGTGAAAATGACCACTTTTTCCAACACTTAGTGAAATTTGGTCAGAATCTATTTCACTTTTTCTCAACTTTAAGGCCACTTTTCACTTTGATCCAAGTTGAACCAGGGCCATTGGTGAACATCAAAGTTAAATTATGCCACGAGAGCTTTCCAACAAGTACCAGATCACCTCCAAATTCAATTTGAGTAGGGAGTTACAAGCCTTGGAACATGGCATCAATGACTGATTTCTTCCCAATACAGATTATAGGCCTTTGGCTCGAATTGATCAAATTGTGCAATTCCAAGTCTTGTAATTCTTCTAGAAACATTAAGGCTCATATCAAAGCAAAATATCTCTGAGCCACAAGACTTGCAAGTTAAGAAATCATCATGTTGGCATGTGAGATTCAATGATGCAAAATCCAAAAACTTCAAATTTGGCATAAAGCATTCAATGGATACATCAAATTAAGCAAACGATTGCAATCAAATTGAGCAAATGACTTCATAGAAAAGAATTAAAAGGAATCGAATTTAACTTGATATTAAAATAACCTCAAAGCGATGGAACCCGTTAGCAGCAGGATTTGCCTCCGGGAATTAGTTCTGCATTACAATCGTAAAAAGCAAAAGAAAAATTCGTGAAAATAAGGTTCGTCATATTTGTACGGCTGAAAACCTTATAAACGCAATAAGATTTTTCACCACTAACTCAAACTGGGTCGGAAACATAAACCAGGCCCATAAAACAACCCGAAACCAATAGTTTTCTAAACTCAAAATTCGACCTCGGACTTCAACGCCTTATTTGACTATCTTTCACTCTGAATCAGCTTCTGTATAAAACATGAAAGTTGTAGCTCTCTGTTAGCTTTTCGTCGACTGGTAGAACGCGTAAAACGGCATCTCGTAGCTCAAGTTATGACCTGCGCAGTGAAAGGTATCAAATAAGTGTTAATGCTGAAAATAAGCTGCGAAAATAAAATAAAGGTAGAAATAAACTTAAATATGAAAACACATTAAAATCGTAAAAATACTCAAATAAACTGTAGGAATGCCTAAGTAAAAACATAAGAGAATGTGCAATAAAATGCACAGATCAAATTCCCCCACACTTTAACTTTTGCACTCCGAGCAAAATAGAAATCAAAACTCAAGAAACACAACAGCATTCAGATACTCATTCTAGGCTACAAACTCTTCTTCAGTTAAGATAGCATCGATAAGTACTAATCTTGCACACTAAGGATATCGTAAGAACACTAATCCGCAATTGTGCAGTCATAAGCCCTCCTCTTATACAAACCAATCTGAATCATGTTATTATGCCTAAGTCTAACTTACTCATCCTCCTTTTTACTCTCTTTCATTCTAGTGCAATCACATTACGCCTGTTATCTATTCACACACATGGTAAATAAGCTTGTTAGTGATTATGATCCATATCTTGTCAACAATTCAAAATTAACCACTTTAGCAACAACAATTTTTTTCTTTTTTTTAAAGGTTTCACAACCGTTAGCCTAAGTGACCGGGTGAGGGTCACCTAACTTAAAAGGCGGATTCCTATTTATATTTCCTTATTAAGTACATGATCATTCACTTATTTGCATCATCTTAATTACTTAGTGTGTAATTTTTAGATGGTGTTGACTGCTAGATAAACTACTTAAGAGCTATTAAAGGGTGAGAACTCAAGGCTATGTCATAACAAGTATTTAAATCGGTTTCCATATTCAGGAGACTTAAGGTGTTAAAACGATACCGATCTTATGAATTTTTCCCAAGTCTCCACAATCTAACCTCAAATTAATCTATTGCCTAAAAGTTTCAAAAAAATGCAATTTTTTATTTATTTTTCACTTAAAGAAACGAAAGCAAAACAAAACAAAACAAATAACAAAAATATAAAACAAAAAATAAAACAAATAAACTAAATAATTCCCTCCCCCACACTTAAAACATGCATTGTCCTCTATGAAATGACATAACAGCTAAATAAGAGTGAGAGAAAGAAAGGAAAGAACACACCCGAGCAGTCAAGGAGGATAGGTGATCACATAAGCAGCCTTTCCCAAAGAGAGCTCTTCTACACTCTCTTCTTCCAAAGTGGGGATCTCATAGAGTAGCTTTGGGTAGCATCTATTAATCTTGAAATTTTTATTAGTGCCTTCAATTTTTATTCCAGGATCAAAGAAGAATCTTTGATAAGTAAAAGTGTTGAATGGACACGTGACAGTGATCCCCTTTTCTACAACATCAAGAATCAAAGTATTAAGGGGCTGCCTCACTACTTTTGTTCCATCTTCAATTGAGATCCTATGTATACTCATGGATGGGCTAATATCACAAGTGTCAACCAAGGTACATCCAAATCCCTTCTTATGTTTCTTCAAAACCTGTAAAATCTTATTTTCTTGATCAAAATCAAGGTTAGAAGAAATTATAATCGGTAGCGTTTCATTCCTCTCTAAATAGGCATAATTCAGATTGTTAGGAAGAGGTTTAAGCTCTAAGGAAGGAGATTGTTTAATGGACAGAATGGTCGGGGCACCCGGGATATCAAGAGCTTCAGCTGCATAAACGACATCATGAAAAGCATCACCCTGCCCGGCAGCATTAATCTCAGCACAAATAGAGGAAACGTTAGTGTCAGTACATAAATCGCAAGAGTAAGTATCATCATAATCGGACGATAATGGAAAATCAGCTGCAAGCAAATTAATACAAGTATCATCAACAGTTTCAGAAGGCAACTCTATTTGAAAACAGAATGCTCTTCCAAGGGCTGGTGGTTTGATCCTTGAGCTTGCTGCACGACATTCATTGAAGTGGCAAGTTGTCCAATATGTATTTCCAAAGTCTGAAAATTAGAATCTATTTGTTGTTGTTGCTTGATATTATTTGCAGTCATTTGGTTGACATGGTCCTCTAGTGAAAGTTCGGAAGGTGCAGAGCACACAACTTCTAATTCCTTCATATGCTTATGTGGATCCTCACCTGCAAAACCATTAAAACTTGGCAACAAGTGTGTTAAACCAGATTTAAATTCGAAAGGTACAACAACATCAGGATATTCAATACATAAAGCATTATAATTCACAAGTGCAGCCAGTTCTCTCAGAGTCATTTGATCAGCCATGATTTGATTATCAATTTCAACACAGAATCAAATAAAATCACTACAGATTTAAAATGAATTTAAAATAAGAAAAGCGATTAAAATAAAATCTAAAAAATATTAAAATAACGTACAAAATCTAATTAAATCAAATAAATATCGCACAATTTTTTTCAAATTTTTTTGAAAATATGAAAATAGAAAATAAATAAAATAAAATAGAAAAACGCAGAATTTGCGATTTTGAGGGTCGAAATCGTTTAGAATGTGATTCTAAATAAGTAATGTTCGTCGATTTTTTTTTCTGATTTTCCGAAAAAAAATCAGAGCAAATCGAAACAGTAGCTTCCAAACGTACCTGTTAGGCTGACGCTTACCACTGCACTGCAACCCTGAAAATCAACAAGCAAAAACAAAAAAAAAACAAAAAAAAAAAATCTAACAAAACTCTAAACTAAAATTCTAAAATTGGTTAAAATCAACAAGAATCCCCAGCAACGGCGCCAATTTGATCCGTTGTCGCGCACGGATCAAAAATGAGTGTTTTTGAAAAAGTATAGTTACGATAACGACAACTCGAGTATCGTTCTCACAAGGATTCTTGTATGATTCAACCAACTAAAGAAAAGGTTTAATGGGGGGTTTTGGTTTTGATTTAGAAAAATAATGAGAAAATAAGTGATTATAAAAAAAGTTATTAAAATAAGTGATTATAAATTAAGCTAAAACGGCTAATCATACTGATTCGGATTCCGACTTATCATCGGTTACTATAACATCAATCCCTAAGCGGATTCGATCCTATTAAATTATGATATCAATCAGACAAGCGCTTATCAAAATCATAGGAATTATGTTCCTGTTTACCGAATTAAGCAAACGGTTAAGAATACGACGGGTTAACGAATTAAGCAAACGATAACACACAATTAAATTTAGGAACATGCATAAAATTGAATTTAATCAATTCTATCCTATGAACACAATCGAATTAAGCAAACGATTGCAATCAAATTAAGCAAACGATTGCAATCAAATTAAGCAAATGACTTCATAGAAAAGAATTGAAAGGAATCGAATTTAAATTGGTATTAAAATAACCTAAAAGCGATGGAACCCGTAAACAGCAGGATTTGCCTCCGGGAATTAGTTCTCCATTACAATCGTAAAAAGCAAAAGAAAAATTCGTGAAAAGAAGGTTCGTCATATTTGTACGTCTAAAAACCTTATAAACACAATAAGGTTTTTCACCACTAACTCAAATTGGGTCGGAAACATAAACCAGGCCCATAAAACAACCCGAAACCAATAGTTTTCTAAAATCAGAATTTGACCTCTGACTTCAACGCCTTATTTGACTATCTTTCACTCCGAATCAGCTTCTGCATAAAACATGAAAGTTGTAGCTCTCTGTCTTAGCTTTCCGTCGATTAGTAGAACACGCAAAACGGCACCCCGTAGCTTAAGCTATCACCTGCGCAGTGAAAGGTATCAAATAAGTGTTAATGCTGAAAATAAGCTGCGAAAATAAAATAAAGGTAGAAACAAACTTAAATATGAGAACACATTAAAATACTAAAAAAACTCAAATAAACTGTAGGAATGCCTAAGTAAAAACATAAGAGAATGTACAATAAAATGCACTGATCAAATTCCCCCACACTTTAACTTTTGCACTCCGAGCAAAATAGAAATCAAAACTCAAGAAACACAACAGCATTCAGATACTCATTCTAGGCTAAAAACTCTTCTTCGATTAAGATAGTATCGATAGGTACTAATCTTGCACACTAAGGATATCGTAAGAACACTAATCCGCAATTGTGCAGTCATAAGCCCCCCTCCTATACAAACCAATCTGAATCATGTTATTATGCCTAAGCCTAACTTACTCATCCTCCTTTTTACTCTCTTTCATTCTAGTGCAATCACATTACGTCTGTTATCTATTCACACACATGGTAAATAAGCTTGTTAGTGATTATGATCCATATCTTGTCAACAATTCAAAATTAACCACTTTAGCAACAACAATTTTTTTCTTTTTTTTAAAGGTTTCACAACCGTTAGCCTAAGTGACCGGGTGAGGGTCACCTAACTTAAAAGGCGGATTCCTATTTATATTTCCTTATTAAGTACAGGATCATTCACTTATTTGCATCATCTTAATTACTTAGTGTGTAATTTTTAGATGGTGCTGATTGCTAGATAAACTACTTAAGAGCTATTAAAGGGTGAGAACTCAAGACTATGTCATAACAAGTATTTAAATCGGTTTCCATATTCGGGAGACTTAAGATGTTAGAACGATACCGATCTTATGAATTTTTCCCAAGTCTCCACAATCTAACCTCAAATTAATCTATAGCCTAAAAGTTTCAAAAAAATGCAATTTTTTATTTATTTCTCACTTAAAGAAACGAAAACAAAACAAAACAAAACAAATAACAAAAATAGAAAACAAAAAATAAAACAAATAAACTAAATGATTCCCTCCCCCACACTTAAAACATGCATTGTCCTCTATGAAAGGACATAACTGCTAAATAAGAGTGAGAGAAAGAAAGGAAAGAACACACCCGAGCAGTCAAGGAAGATATGTATTCACATAAGCAGCCTTTCCCAAAAAGAGCTCTTCTACAGTCTCTTCTTCCAAAGTGGGGATCTCAAGAGTAGCTTTGGGTAGCATCTATTAATCTTGAAATTTTTATTAGTGCCTTCGCCTTTTATTCAGGATCAAAGAAGAATCTTTGATAAGTAAAAGTGTTGAATGGACACTTGATAGTGATCCCCTTTTCTACAACATCAAGAATCAAAGGATTAAGGGGATGCCTCACTACTTTTGTTCCATCTTCAATTGAGATCCTATGCATACTCATGGATGGGTTAATATCACAAGTGTCAACCAAGGTCCATCCAAATCCCTTTTTATGTTTCTTCAAAACCTGCAAAATCTTATTTTCTTGATCAAAATCTAGGTTAGAAGAAATTATAATCGGTAGCGTTTCATTCCTCTCTAAATAGGCATAATTCAGATTGTTAGGAAGAGGTTTAAGCTCTAAGGAAGGAGATTGTTCAATGGACGGAATGGTCGGGGTAGCCGGGATATCAAGAGCTTCAGCTGCATAAACGACATCATGAAAAGCATCACCCTGCACGGCAACATTAATCTCAGCACAAACAGAGGAAACGTTATTGTCAGTACATAAATCGCAAGAGTAAGTATCATCATAATCAGACAATAATGGAAAATCAGCTGCAAACAAATCAATACAAGTATCATCAACAGTTTCAGAAGGCAACTCTATTTGAAAAACAGAATGCTCTTTCAAGGGCTGGTGGTTTGATCCTTGAGCTCACTGCATGGCATTCATTGAAGTGGCAAGTTGTCCAATCTGTATTTCCAAAGTCTGAAAACTAGAATCTATTTGTTGTTGTTGCTTGATATTATTTGCAGTAAATTGGTAGACAAGGTCCTCTAGTGAAAGTTCAGAAGGTGCAGAGCACACAACTTCTGATTCCTTTATATGCTTATGTGGATCCTCACCTGCAAAACCATTAAAACTTGGCAACAAGTGTGTTAAACCAGATTTAAATTCGAAAGGTACAACAACATCAGGATATTCAATACATAAAGCATTATAAGTCACAAGTGCAGCCAGTTCTCTCAGAGTCATTTGATCAGCCATGATATGATTATCAATTTCAACACAGAATCAAATAAAATCACTACAGATTTAAAAGAATGGAAAATAAGAAAATCGATTAAAATAAAATCTAAAAACTATAAAAATAACGCACAAAATCTAATTAAATCAAATAAAGATCGCACAATTTTTTTCATATTTTTTTGAAAATATGAAAATAGAAAATAAATCAAATAAAATAGAAAAACGCAGAATTTGCGATTTTGAGGGTTGAAATCATTTAGAATTAAATTCTAAATGAGTAATGTTCGTCGATTTTTTTCTAATATTCTGAAAAAAAATCGGAGCAAATCGAAACAGTAGCTTCCAAACGTACCTGTTAGGCTGACGCTTACCACTGCACTACAACCCTGAAAATCAATAAGTAAAAACAAAAGAAAGCAAAAAACAAAAAATCTAACAAAACTCTAAACTAAAATTCTAAAATTGGTTAAAATCAACAAGAATCCCCGGCAACGGCGCCAATTTGATCCCCTGTCACGCACGGATAAAAAACGAGTGTTTTTGAAAAAGTATAGTCACGGTAACGACAACTCGAGTATCGTTCTCACAAGGATTCTTGTATGATTCAACCAACTAAAGAAAAGCTTTAGTGGGGGGTTTTGGTTTTGATTTAGAAAAATAATGAGAAAATAAGTGATTATAAAAAAAGTGATTATCAATTAAGCTAAAACGGCTAATCCTACTGATTAGGATTTCGACTTATCATCAGTTACTATAACATCAATCCCTAAGCGGATTCAATCATATTCGATTATGATATCAATCAGACAAGCGATTATCAAAATCATACGAATTATGTTCTTGTTTACCGAATTAAGCAAACAGTTAAGAATATGACGGGTTAACGAATTAAGCAAACGATAACACGCAATTAAATTTAGGAACATGTATACAATTGAATTTAATCAATTCTATCCTATGAACACAATCGAATTAAGCAAACAATTGCAGTCAAATTAAGCAAATGACTTCATAGAAAAGAATTGAAAGGAATCGAATTTAAATTGGTATTAAAATAACCTTAAAGCGATGGAACCCGTAAGCAGCATGACTTGACTCCGGGAATTAGTTCTCCATTACAATCGTAAAAAGCAAAAGAAAAATTTGTGAAAAGAAGGTTCGTCATATTTGTACGGCTGAAAACCTTATAAACACAATAAGGTTTTTCACCACTAACTCAAACTGGGTCGGAAACATAAACCAGACCCATAAAACAACCCGAAACCAATAGTTTTCTAAAATCAGAATTCGACCTCTGACTTCAACGCCTTATTTGACTATTTTTCACTCCGAATCAGCTTCTGCATAAAACATGAAAGTTGTAGCTCTCTGTCTTAGCTTTCCGTCGACTGGTAAAACGCGCAAAACGGCATCCCGTAGCTCAAGTTATGACCTGCACAGTGAAAGATATCAAATAAGTGTTAATGCTGAAAATAAGTTGTGAAAATAAAATAAAGGTAGAAACAAACTTAAATATGAAAACACATTAAAATAGTAAAAATACTCAAATAAACTGTAGGAATGCCTAAGTAAAAACATAAGAGAATGTGCAATAAAATGCACTGATCAGTGTTGGACCTAAAGATTTTGATTTGTGTGCTCGCTAGGATTTCGCAATCTTATGCCTACGTATTCCTGTAAAGATAAATAGGGAAATCAGAGCAATCGTAGTTCATCCTATTCTATTGTAGGAAAAGATGTTTGGTGTCTTGTTCAAAGCTCAAGATTAAAGCTAAAGGTTTTTTGTATCTTGTTCAAAGCCCAAGATTGAAGCTAAAGGTTTGATTAAGAGAGAATTTGCCATCTTTAAATGGAGATATCTCACATATTCATCACAGTTGTTGAATGATTGGTTATAAAGAGGAATTACTTTAACTGTAATATATGGAATCCAGCAATGCCATAATTTCCTTTATAAGGGAATTGTCCTGAAGGAATAAACTTTAACTCAGTGTAGAGCAATGCCATTTTTCCTTAAGAGCTTTTCATGCTAAGAGAGGGACATTGGCTTGGATGTAAATAATCCAGAGGCTTGCCACTTACAGCAATTAGATGAAAGAGGAAGTTTACCATGATAAAAAAGGGACTACAGCTTGGATTTTGGATCAACAAGTGTGCCACTTACAATAGTTATCTAGAATTAGGTGTGATGTACAGAGAAAATGTCTTCCTACAAAGAGAACTCTTGATTTTCTCTGAGGGGATGTTGATTTTGGTGTGCCTTGATTAAAGCCCAAGGTTGAAGCTAAAATGTTGTTTTTGTCTTATTTAAAGCCCAAGACTGAAGCTGAAAGATTAACTCTATTAGGGGAGTTTTATATCTGTTTTGTATAAAGCCCAAGATTGAGGCTAAAAAAAGATTGACTCCACCGGGGGAGATTTTATCTGTGTCTTGTATAAAGCCCAAGATTGAGGCTGAAAGAGAATAACTCTGCTTAGGTGTTTTTTATTTGTGTCTTGTACAAAGCCCAAGATTGAGGCTAAAGGGTTGACTCAGCTGGAGAATATGATCTATCTTGTACAAAGCCCAAATTTAGGCTAACTTTGCTGAGGAAAATCATTATACAAAGCCTAAGAGGAGGCTGGTTGGGGAATTTCTTATATGAAGCCTAAGAGGAGGCTAGCTTATGCAGAGGATTATTGAGATCCCGAGACAGGTCCAAATTGGGGGAAACAACTCTTGCTGAGGAGTGAAGAAGAGCTGAAATATCAAATGCCTTGAGGTTCTGATTTTTTTTAGGGTTTATTGGTGGTAGTTTGACCCTAGCTGGGGAATTCAGAATGGAAGCTTAAAGATTGAGTTTGATCACCTATAGAGGTTTTAACACTGCTGGTGACTGATGAAATGACCAGGGTTTGTCCTGTGTTTTTAGGAAACTGGAGGGCTTCTTTGAGATCCAAGAGGAGATGAGACTTTCCAAGTCTATTGGTATGAAGAGGTTGACTCTTAGCTGGAAGATGCTCTTTGTATGCTTCCCAAGAGGAGGCTGATGTTTTAAGGGATGAGAATCAACCCTAAACTGGTATGATGTTTTGGAATTCTGACTCTCTGGAGGATTGAACTGGCAAAAGATGACTAGGTTCTTCCCTATACCTGTAGGAGGTCTTTAGGTCCTTGTACTAAGCCCAAGAGGAGGCTGAGAACTTCTAAGAAGCCTGAGGGTCCTTGTACAAAGCCCAAGAGGATGATGGTGATGCTTTTAGGAAGCCTGTGGGTCTAAACCTAAGAAAAGTTCAAGAAAGGTTTCACCGGGAATAATCCTTTCTTTAGTGAACAGTTCTAGGGTTTGAAGAAATCCAAAAGAGGTTTCACCGGGAATTAATCCTCTCTAGGGAAATGAATTTCTTATACAAATATTTCTAAGTTGTGACAGTCTTGAGAAAAGTTTCACCGGGAATAATTCCTTTCTCAGTTCCATATTGTATAAGCCCAAGAGGAGGCAAGACTGTATCTGGGATTTCCTATGGGGGAACTAGTTTTGACTTTGTTAAAAGAGTAACCACTGGTTTGATCTAAACCTAGACCTAATTACTGGGGAAAACTCTAAGTAAGTATATATACAGGCATACATATACAGATGAAATATATAAAGCAGTATGTATAAGAGAAAAGAGTAGAACTTACAGGTGTGCAAGCTCCAGCATTGTAACCACAACTGTATGGTTAGTCATTCAAGAAATTGAAGAAAGTTTTAATAAAACATAGAATTTGAATCTAAATCAAAAGGAAAGTTGTTGTAAAAAGAAGTTTGGGGCTTATGCTCAGGGAGAGGCCCATATGATCTCTTTTGAAAAGGCGACGATCGCGTCGTAGTTTTGAAAATCACAAAGGGACTTATACAATGACTGAGGCCCAAATTGTTGTATTTACAAAGGGGATTGGGTCTTACACTCTATTAGAGACCCAAATTTTATTTTTATACAAGATATGGGGCTTACAACTCAAGGAGATTCCCAGATGAAAAACAACGATCGCGCAGTTATTTTGAAAATTGTATTGGGTCTTAAACAATGACTGAGGCCCAAATTATTTATGTACGTGGGTCTTACACTCTATTAGAGGCCCAAAAGTGTTTTAAAAAAATAAGAAAAATGGGACTTATAACCAAAGGAGAGGCCCAGATGAGAATTGTTTTGAAACGGCGATCGCGCCGAGATTTTTAATATCGTATCAGATCTTATACAATGACTGAGGCCCAAAAGATATTGTGAGTGACAAGGAATGGGTCTTACACTCTATTATAGGCCCAAAAGTGTTTTGAAAAATGTTTGTGAGGGTGAAAATAATTAAAACCCTAATTTGATTTTAAAATGTATTTTAATTTGAATAAAAAACATTTAAAATGATCAAAATTATCAAACATGTGCAAAAAACAAGTTATGATCTTGGATTAATGTTTGAAAAATCATGTTTAATCACATAGAATATTTAAATTCATTTGAAATGAAAAGATCAAAGTGGGAATTTCATTTTAAAATATTTAAAAACAAATAAAATGAAATAAATTACAAAAATTCTAACTATATTAAATAAATAATATAAATTGGATTTTTTTATAAAATAAAATAATTTAACATTTTTGTGACATTTTAAAAAAAGAACCAATCAAAAATGATAAAAAATGAGAGAGAAATTAATTTTTGAAATCAATTAAGTAAAATATCAAAAAGTCAAAAATTCAAAATTTTGAAAAAGGGCGCCAAGAACACTTGTTCTTGCCCGCGTGCCCTGTTTTTCCCAGGTTTGCAAAATCCCACTTTTCTCTCTGATTTCTCAATGGTTTTGCACGATTCAAACACCAATCTTACTCGTTTTTGAACAAGGATCACAACCATATAAATTAATTGCATTTATATTAAATGTGGAGTGAGAAATCAGAAGATGAACTCAAGAACCCTAGTTTCAGCAAGAACACTATGAAATTCCATATACGATTCATACTTAGCAATTGATTGAGGGTTATCACTCTATATACATGCAGAAACAAGATGGTAACTCAAAAATTCATTTATGATGCATGTAATATGGAGTTTGAAGGCTTCAGGCTTACCTCTTGCAGCTGGTGATCGAATTTGATGTTGGAGGTGTTACAGATGTTGTGTAATGATCTGAACGACTTTAATGGACCTCAAGTAATATGTTTGAAGGTTTGGAATGGATTGAATCAGCTTGGAACTTGTTTTGGTACCTCAACTGCAACCTTGCCAAAAAGCTTGAGCAAATGATGAGTGACTTTGTGATTCTGATGTTCCAGATGAGTTTTTAGGTTATGGATCACTCATATATGATATATGTGAGGTGTTGGCATGATTGGTTTCGATAGATTTGCTCTCAAATGAAAAATTCGATAGTGACTTGAAAGAGAAGTAAAATCTGGTTTTTGAAATGTGATTTTGAGGAAAGCATCAGCTGTGGTGCTTTGGTGTACTGAAACTGATCACAAATGAGCTCTATTTATAGTAGAGCAAGTTTGTTTTGCAAGGAATAGTGAATGGCAACTGGTACGGCTTATTGTTAAATGGTTTTCAAAAGGAATCTTTGGTCTTCTCTAGCCATTGACTTTAGTCAATGGAGCAGGCCTATGGTCTTCTGATGCTTGAGTTTATCTTGACTCATTCAGTTGCATTTGCTTCAGTCCCTACCACCTTGATGCATCCATTGAATGCTCCATGATAACTTTGAAGTTTTGGCTTTGCATCTTTGAATTTCACATGCCTACATGATGATCTTTTGTCTTGGGAGGCCTGTGGCTCAGAGATCTTTTGCTTTGATCTAATCCTCAATGTTTCTAGAAGGATTACAAGACTTGTAATTGAACAAATTAGCCAATTCGAGCAAATGACCTATAATTTTCCTTGGGAAGAAACCAGTCTTTGATGCCATGTTCCAAGGGTTGTAACTCCCTACTCAAATTGAATTTGGATACGATCTGGTACTTGTTGGAAAGCTCTCATGGCATACTTTAACATTGATGTCCACCAATGGACCCGGTTCAACTTGGATCAAGGTGGAAAATGGCCTCAAATTTGGTAAAAAAAATGAAACAGATTCTGACTAAAATTTCATTAAGTGTTGGAAAAAGTGGTCATTTTCACTTTTTGTGATTTTGATCAATTCATAACTCAAAATCCATGATGATTTGGAATGAGATGTAGTTGACATATTTGAAGTATGTAAGATGAAATTTCATTTGAGCTTTGTATGGGAGAAAAAGGCCTTGTGGTTTAGAAGTTATGACCTTGCAAAGTTGGTACCAAATCCATTTTGTTCCATAACTAAGAAAAATTTAAGTTTCTTATGGTTGCCCCTTATGCAAGAAACCTCACTTTTCTTGATTGTTCTTGATGAATGATGATCAAAACCATACATTAACATTGTTTTTCACTTAGCGGAACCATATTTGTGAAAAAATCCAAAACGTCAAACTTGATTTTGGGCACAGTTGACTTTTTGTCAAATGAATTCCAAACTGTGTGATCCTTTATGCAATCAAGTTCTTGGCCTAATTTAAAACTAATGGATGGATTCCATAGGTGTTTTAGGGTGTCTTTAACCATGTCCCAAGGGTTGAGAGCATGTCTTGGTCCAAAGTCAAAGGTACAATTGACTTTTTCTTCAAAACCCTAATTGTGGTCCAGATGAATTTAAAACTTGTGAATCAAGCTTCTTGGATCAATCCATTGTTGTAAATGGATAAATGTTGTGTATTTGAGGCCCTCAAATCATGTCTTGAGGTGTTGGTTCATGTCTTGCCTCAAAAGTCAACTTAGGGGTGAATTAGGTCAAGAAACCCTAATTCCTGATTTTTGAAGAATGCTTCCCCTGAGGCTATTTTGACTTGATGATTGGGTCCATGAGATCCCTTTGAGTATTTTGGATCATGTTTTGAAGTATTGGCTCATGCCCAGATGAAAATTTTCATCTGGAGGCCTTGGTCGACCAAAACCTTAATTTGGTGACACTGGCGATCTTGAGGCTTGATCCATTTGGAATGTTACATCCTTGTGCTTGATTCTTGATATGGAAGACCTCTTGATCCTTCATGGGTGTTTGAGAGGCTAGATAAGTTGAAGATCATGTCATTTCTTTATTGATCCTTTGTCTAAGTGCTCTGAGAGGGCTCAAAACCCTAATTCTCGATGGTAGTAGATGCTCAACAATCCTTGAGAAGATTAATGAGGTATGATGGTACATCCATATTGTGGTAATGATCTTCACAATGATGGGAAATCTTGGTGGTCAAAATTTGGGGTATGACAGTTTGAATGCTCAGAGTTTGGACTTGAATCTTGACTGGCTTGGAGTGTTATGGTCTGGTTCATGACACCTCAATGTATTGCATTGATGTTACCTTGCCAAATTTGAATTTCCAAGTTTCATGACATGATGGTTTTCACATGCCAAGTTAAAATTCTTGCCTCCTTGATCAAGAAACAAGTGAGTCAGCAGATGTTTTGTGTTTTTGGAAGATGACAAAGTTGGAAAAATGGCAGAACTTGAGTGAAAAAATCGTGTGGCATAAGTTTGGTTTTCATGCCTTTTTGTAGGCAGGGTGAAAAATGTCATTTTTGGAGGCTTATAACTCCTTGCTCAAGTTGAACCATGGGGGGCTCTTGTACTTTTTGGAAAGCCCCAATAACATACTTCAACTTTGAAATCCAACTTTGCTCTTGAATCATCTTGGATCGTGATGAAAAATGGCCCCAAAGTTGGTGAAAATGCAAAACAAATTCTGTCCAAAATTTCACTAAGTGTTGGAAAAATGGTCATTTTCATATTTTTGTGATTTTGATCAATTCATACTCAAAATCCATGAGGATTTGGAATCTGTTGTAGTTGATAATCTTGTAGTATGTAATGAGAGCTTTCATTTGAGCTTTGGATGGAAGAAAAAGGTTACTTGGATCACAAGTTATGGTCTTGCAAAGTTGGGTAGAAATCACTTTTTCCATGACTTAGTGAAATTTCAAGTTTCTTATGGGTTCCCCTTTTGCAAGTAACCCCACTTTTCTTGATTTTTCTTGATGGATGATGATCCAAACCATAAGTTAATATTGTTTTTAACTTAGGGAAGCCTTGTTTGTCAAGAAATTCAAAAAGTCAAACTTGATTTTTGGCACAGTTGACTTTTTGTCAGATGAATTTCAAACTTTGTGATCCCCTATGAAGTCAAGTCTTTGACCTAATTCAAACCTAATGTATGGATTCCATAGGTGTTTTATAGTGTCTTGAATCATGTCCCAAGGTTTGGGATCATGTCTTGGTTTAAAGTCAAAGGTACAGTTGACTTTTCATCAAAAAAACCCTAATTGGTCCAGATGAATTTGAATCCTTGTACTGATTATGAACCAAGTTCTTTGAGTCAATCCAATTTTATGAAGGGATCAATATGATGTATTGGAGGTCTTCAAAACACTTCTTGAGGTTTTGGCTCATGCCTTGCTTCAAAAATCAACTTAGGGTGAATTAGGTCAAGAAACCCTAATTCCTGATTTTTCTTGAATGCATCCCCTGAGGCTATTTTGAACTTGTGATTGGGTCCATGAGGTCCCTTTGAGCTTCTTGGATCATGTTTAGAAGTATTGGCTCATGCCCAGATGAAAATTTCTCTCTGGAGGCCTTGGTCGACCAAAACCCTAATTTGGTGACACTGATGATTTTGAGGTTTGATTAGCTTGAAGTGTTGCATTCTCATGATTAATTCTTAATGTGGGAGACCTCTTGGTCCTTCATGTATGTTTGGGAGGTTTGAAAAGTTGAGGATCATGTCCATTCTTGATTGATCCTTTGTCTGAGTACTCTGAGAAGGTTCAAAACCCTAATTCTTGATTGTAGTGAATGCTCAACAATCTTTGAGAGGATTGATGAGGCATGAAGGTACATCCATATTGTGGTGATGATTTGCACAATGATGGGAAAACTTGTGGTCAAAATTTGGGGTATGACAGATGCCCCTATTTAATCTTCTTGGACCTGAAGGTATGAATGGCGAAGACGTTCAAACATTCAAGGTAAAAAAGGATTAAATATCTGAATACCCAAAATTTTAATTGTGGTTATGAACGGTAGCGGTTTGCTCATCCATCCTCTTTTGCTAAGTAATGTTACTTAGAAAAGGGTAAAACTTCCCCTCGATCCTATTCTTCAACCATGGAACTGGTCTCACCTTTCTTTTGAAGTACACTTCCCCTCGATCTTGGTTTTCAGCCATGGAACTGGTCCCAGTTTCTTTTTTGAAATAAACTTCCCCTCGATCCTAGTTTTCAGCCATTGAACTGGTCTCAGTTTCTTCTGAAATAAACTTCCCTTTGATCTTGGTTTTCAGCCGTGGAACTGGTCTCAGTTTCTTC
The DNA here is from genome assembly GCA_022829125.1 of Lathyrus tuberosus. NCBI lineage: Eukaryota > Viridiplantae > Streptophyta > Magnoliopsida > Fabales > Fabaceae > Lathyrus > Lathyrus tuberosus. The sequence continues at coordinate 4,297,388 of JALAZF010000233.1, forward strand.
TTGTTGAGTTTTTTCTTGACAAGGAATGCTATCCGTTGTAGCGGTCTTCATCAAACTTCTCGCCGAGTTTTACTGGGGAGACGCCATTTGATGGAAAAAGGTTTTATGTCAGACTTGCTGGGGAGAACCATTTGTCTGAACTGCAGAGGTGTGCAAACTTCTATGTGGGAGATGCCATTTGTCGACCTACTGGGGAAAAAAAGTCTCTTGAGAGATTGCCCTCTCTTGTTTTTTTTTGTGGCATTTCATTATACTTTCCTTCGAGACCTTTTTTGGAGAAATGCCATTTGATGTAATCCAATTTTGAGGTGCTGATGACTTCATTGAAAGCAAAAATTTGGAAAGAGATTTCCGTATTGCCATGAGTCTTCTGTTGAGAGGCTTTCTTTGGGGATTTTCTTTAATTCGGAAAAGCAAAATATCATCTTCAATGATGAAGAGTGATGTTTCAAAGATGGCTTCTTGCCTTTTAGAGGTTCAAGTTATCAAAGTGGTCGAGGATCGATTTCAATCCAGGAATACACTGGAGACAGATTATTTAGACGATACATTTTCCTGACAAGGAAAGAGCTTTAGGCCGGAATTTTGTCCTATCTGACGTGGTAAGGAAAACTGACAACTCTATCGGAGAGAAGACGTTTATCACTTAGGGATGAATATGACTAGAGTGATATTAATCTAACATGAATATGAATCAATTATGCATGATGTATGTATGTTTATGCCGACAAAATAGACACGACATACAGACCGGTGATGAATACAACTGGATACTCGGCCACTCTAGGAGATGAGGGTATCACTAGAGATTCTGAAGGTTGTACTTTTGCTAGGGAGTAGGGATTCCTGCATTCGTTTTGATTTCTGGAGGTACAAACCTGCTAGGCATATAAATTCGTTCTTTTTTCAGAGGTGGACCCTACTGGGGTGAAAAATCATCAATTGGTTTTCAGAGGTAAGAACTCTGTCGGGGATGATATATGGATCATTCCGTTGGAAATAGTTAATCCTTCATTCAGGGAGTACTTTGATTCTGCATTATGAGTTTTGATCACTACCGGAGAAGCAGTCGATATTCGTTTTTTGTGCTCATTAATCAAAAAGAGATGACCATCTTTGTTTTAAAAGTAGGAGTAAATTTGAAAGTAAAAGTAAAAATTCATTTTTTTATTTCAAGAATTGTCGATCATATTAAAAATGTCATTCTGTAAAGCAAAATAAATGAGAATTGCAAATAAAAGGCACACAGGCTCAAATTTTATTGATAGAATGGTAATCAGCTTAATGCTTGACCCTATAGAGCATTACAAAGTTTAGAAAATGGTAATTTAAAGGGAAAGGGGCTACATTGAAACATAATGACTGCTATCCTTCCACCAACTTTGAATTCTGGACATTCTGAGCTTCTATTAAAGGTGACCTTGACTAAAGTTTTCCTGACGGATGACGTTACCTCTGAGGAGTCAGTCTTGTCGGATATAGTTACTTGCCATGAATCCCTAACTTTTACCTAGATTGCCCTATCGGGTTTTTCAATCCATCGGGATGACTTTTGCTTATGTCTCTAATTTTTGTCTAGACCGCCCTTTCGGGTTTTCAATCCATCGAGACGTTTCTTTTTATTTATTTAGGCGAAGTATTTCTTGACTACATCAACATTCGTGGGGTAGGTAAACTCCTCTCCATCCGTGGTTTCTAGTCTTAAGGCACCACCTGAAAAGGCTTTCTTAACAACATAAGAGCCATCATAATTCGGAGTCCATTTTCCCCTGGAATTAGTGAGAAATGATTGTATCTTCTTGAGCACAAGGTCTCCTTTTCTAAAGACACGTGGTCAGACCTTTTTATCAAATGCCCTCTTCATTATTTGCTGATATAACTGACCATGGCATAAAGCAGTCATTCTTTTTTCTTCGATCAGATTTAGTTCATCGTGTCAGCTCTGACACCGTTCAGCTTCTGTTAGCTTGGCTTCCATCAATACCCTTATTGATGGTATCTCTAATTCTATGGGGAGTACTGCTTCCATGCCATATACTAGAGAGAAAGGGGTTGCCCCTGTTGAAGTGCGAACATATGTGCGATAACCGTGAAGAGCAAAGGATAGCATCTCGTGCCAGTCTTTGTAGGTTACAACCATCTTCTGAATGATTTTCTTAATATTCTTGTTAGCCGCCTCTACCGCTCCATTCATTTTAGGTCGGTAGGGAGATGAGTTATGGTGTTCGATCTTGAACTCAGCACACAACTCTTTCATCATCTTGTTGTTCAAGTTAGATCCATTATCCGTAATGACTTGAACACCATAACGACAGATGAGATTATTCTTGATAAATCAGACTGCCACTTGTTGGGTTACATTGGTGTATGACACTTCTTCGACCCATTTGGTGAAGTAATCAATGGCTACTAGTATGAACCGATGTCCATTCGAGGCTTTAGGTTCAATCATGCCAATCATGTCGATTCCCCATATAGAAAAAGGCCATGGAGAAGAAAGAACTTTGAGATGCGTTGGCGGTACATGGATTTTGTCAGTGTATATCTGACACTTGTGACACCACCTCATGTACTGGTAACAATCGAATTCTATTGTCAGCCAATAATATCCTGCTCTCAGAATTTTTCTTGCCATTGTATGTCAATTGGCATGAGTGCCAAAGGAACCTTCATGGATTTCTTTCATCAACATGTTTGCTTCTTGTCTGTTTACGCATCTGAGCAAAACCATGTCGAAGTTTCTCTTGTAGAGTGTATCATTGTTTAGGAAGAAGTTGTCATCCAATCTTCTTAGAGTCTTCCTATCTTTTCTTGATGCCCCAAGCGGGTATTCCTGTCTTTGAAGGAAGCACTTGATATCATGATACCATGGTTTGTCATCGATGACTGCTTCTATCGCGAAGATGTAAGAGGGCCTTTCAAGACGCATTATGTCAATATTTGGTATGTCGTTCCATTGATTCACACGAATCATGGACGATAGGGTGGCTAGTGTATCAGCCATGTGATTTTCTTCACGAGGGATATGATGAAACTCAATTCTGTTGAAGAATGATAACAACCTTCTCGCGTAGTCTTTGTAAGGAATTAATCCTGATTGATATGTATTCCACTCTCCTTTGATCTGATTTATAACCAGGGCTGAGTCGCCATAGACATCCAAGTTCTTTATCCTTAGGTCAATAGCTTCTTCGAGACCCATGATACAAGCTTCGTATTCGGCCTCATTGTTTGTACATTTGAACGTCAATCTAGCAGTGAAAGGAATATGGGTACCCTGAGGTGTTACGATGATCGCCCCAATTCCGTTTCCATAAGTGTTGACAGCTTCGTCGAATATTAGTCCCCATTGGGAACCTGGTTTTGGCCCTTCGTTGGGTAGCGGTTCATCGCAATCTTTCATTTTCAAGTACATGACATCTTCATCTGGGAAGTCAAATCGTATTGATTCCCAATCGTCAATCGGTTGATGAGCTAAATGATCGGCTAAAATACTTCTTTTGATGGCTTTCTGAGCATGGTACTTGTTGGTGCGGTAAAGCGGCAAGCAACAAAAGATTTGGAAGTATTTTTTTGAGAATTTATCGTGTCCACAGAGAACGGCAGTTCAATACCACCGTTTATACTCAATCTACAATATTCCTCAATATCATCCAGCATTGCTTACAACAGTTTCCATCTCTGACACACTGAGCTGAGAGAACAACCGTATTACTCTCTTCGATACTCTCGCACCCGACTCAAACAACACAGAGGCATTAAGCTCTGATACCCATAAATATTGTTAGCTCTAAATATATCTCTAGCATCCAGAAACTAACAGATAATCATCCCTAATCAAGATTTATGATGTTTATCTCTAACACAACCCAAACCTCGAGCATAAAGCAAAAAATCAAGGACAATCACCGATAAAGATTTGTAAAGCAGATTTTATACAACGCCATGGGCGATAAATATACATAAGATCAAAGTAAATACATATACAAAACCCAAAAAATGAAGAATACACAAAGAAGAAGAGAAATGAACCAAAAATCTCCTGGTTTGTCGGTGCCGATCGATGATCAATCCAACCCGGATCATCCGTGTGCAAGCTCCATAGTTGTTTTCTAAGCTAATCCTATGAAAAAATGATGTTTGATGGAGTGGGAGCAAAAAATACCCAAACCATAACCTAAAAATTATGTTTTTGGCCCTTAAATGGTGTTTCTGTCTGTCAAAATTCGCCTGGAAAAGTTCTGGTTCGCCCGACGGATCAAAACAAACTTTTTTACACGTTTCTGTCTGTCTGGTTCGCCTCTGCATCGCCTGGCGAGCTTGGGGCGAGAGCAGACAGACAACATTTTCTGTTTTCTTGTTTCGGCCATAACTTTTGAACCGTAACTCCGTTTTTCTCCCGGTTTGAAGCGTTGGAAAGCTTATTCAATGCTCTTTATGAATATGACAAGATATCCCTGCTTGAATACCTGCAAAAATAAATGGAAAACAATTAAAATCAATTGTATTTACACAATAACGCAATATATACACTATAACATAAAGTAAACGTATTTACAAACAAAGTGGTGTTTATTCATACGATATTAACAAAAAGTATCGATAAGTGCAACAAAAATTATATACAAAAATAGCTACAATTTTCACTAATCAGTGCTCGATGTCGTATTCTGATAACAACATCTGCCAACGGGCAATCCTTACCGTGAGAGCAGGATTTTCAAAGACATACTTGATTGGATCCATTTCGGAGATTAACCAAGTAGTGTGACAAATCATGTACTAGAAAAGACGTTTAGCTTCCCAAGCTAGAGCACAGCAAGTTTTCTCGAGCATGGTGTATCGAGTTTCACAGTCTGTGAACTTCTTGCTTAAGTACTAAATGACAGATTCTTTTCTTTTCGTTTCGTCTTGTTGGCTAAGTACACAACCCATGGAGTCTTCCAAGACTGTTAAGTAGATGATCAGTGGGCTTCCTTCCACTAGAGGAGACAGAATCGATGGATTCAGCAGATATTCTTTGATGCTGTCGAAAGCCTTTTGGCAGTCTTCTGTCCATACACAACCTTGGTTCTTCCTGAGTAGTTTGAAGATCGGCGTGCATGTTGCGGTCATGAGGGATGTGAATCTTGAGATGTAATTCAGACGTCCCAAAAATCCTCTGACCTGTTTTTCAGTCTTTGGAGAAGGCATTTCTTGAATGGCCTTAACTTTGTCGGGATCAGCCTCAATTCCTTTTTGGCTGACGATGAATCCCAAAAGTTTTCCTGAGCGAACACCGAATGTACATTTGTTGAGATTCAAGCGGAGTTTGTATTTTCTCAGACGCTCAAATAACTTTGATAGGTGTTCCACACACTCTTCTTCTGTTTTAGATTTGGTAATCATGTCATCGACGTACACTTCAATCTCTTTGTGCATCATGTCGTGAAACAAAGTTATCATGGCCCTTTGATAGGTTGCCCCTGCGTTCTTCAGACCGAACGACATTACCTTGTAACAAAAGGTGCCCCATGGGGTGATGAATGAAGTTTTCTCCATATCTTCTGGCACCATTTTGATTTGATTATAGCTCGAGAATCCATCCATAAAAGAGAAGACTTTGAATTTTGCCGTACTGTCTACCAGCATGTCTAAGTGTGATAGGGGAAAATCATCCTTTGGACTTGCTTTGTTCTGATCCCTGTAGTCTACACACATTCTGACTTTTCCATCCTTTTTTGGAACTGGTACTATGTTAGCTAGCCATTGAGGATATTCTGAGGTGGCAAGGAAACCTGCGTCGATTTTCTTCTGCACGTTCTCCTTAATTTTGATGGCCATATCTGGATGAGTCCTTCTCAGTCTTTGTTTCACTAGAGGACATTATGTTTTCACTGGTAAATGATATTCCACGATGCTGGTATCCAACCCTGACATGTCTTGGTAGGACCAGGCAAATACACTTGGAAACTCTTTGAGAGGTTTTATCAAGTCTTCTCTAACAGTTGGACTGAGTAGTGCTCCAATCTTAACTTCTTTCTTTTCTTCTTCTGAACCTAAATTGACCATTTCCAATGGCTCTTTGTGAGGCTCAATGGACCTTTCCTCTTGCCTAAATAGTCGAGAGATCTCTTCTGGAATTTCTTCGTCCTCTTCTTCTTCAGCTTCAAATACCGGGAATTCAAAGTTGGGAGAAGGCATTGGATCGTATGTTTTGATGGGGTTTAAAACAAGCAATCTGCATGACGTGATGATTCCTTTTTTAGAAAAGACAGAGAGAATGCAAGAGTGTGTGCAGTGTATTTTCTGAAAATGCTTGTTTTTATTTTGGGTTGTTTTTTTAGGATTACCATTTTCTGAAAAACGAAAAGTGAAAACAACAATAAATGCGGGAATTCAGAATGACATTATTTATTCATAATTTGTCAATTCTTGGAACACAACCCTATAAAACAAAACTCTATCTCTTTGGGCAAAGCGAAGATGAATATTTACAGAAAAGTGAGCCCTATAAAACCTCAATTTCACTCGGGCAAGGTGAAAGATCAAAACAAATATGGTGATTACTTCGACTTATGGACGACTTTCGGGACATCGACGACAACCCAATGGCGACGAACTCCTCTGTGGATCACAAAGAAATGAGACTGATTTCTGGAAGAGTAGGATCATTGGAGTCTTCTTTCTATGCAGAGTTATCATAAGAGGACTCTTCAGTCACATCTTCCATAGTGTTTTCACTCTCAAGAGGATCTCCCCATCCAGTTTGCTGGATGTCCTCGTATCTGATGCGAGAACTTTCGGGAGCGGTATATTTGACTAGAAAGTCGTACTTGCCGCTTTGCTGCCCCAAGGCATCCCAAGTTTCTGTGGGAATAGATGAGTCTTCTTCCTCAATGACGCTGACCTCAAGAAATGCATAGTTAATGAATTCTTGTCCTGCAGTCTTTGCAAATTCATCACCATGGTGTCAGACATTTTCATAATGTTTGGAGTAAGGATTCCATGACTCTGTGGGAACATGGGTATTCTTTTCAAGATTACTCAGCTGATAGGCATTGTCCGACTGACTCTTTTGCCCCAAGTCTTCCGCGTATGGTTTCCAGATAGGCAAGTCATCTAGGGGATCATAATAATCATAGTCAAAGTTATCTTTCATCAGATTGTCATCCTCTAATGAGTTGGGTGGAACACGGCATCCTTCGGGATCACAATCTCCATAGACCATTCTGACGTCTGATCTTGGTATATATCTTGGGCTCTGCTTTGGAAAACAGAACAGCATGTGCGTTTCTCCCTGAGACATATAACCTTCATCGTTGAGATAAGATTTCCATTCCTCTTCTGTATCAGAAGAGTCATTCCTATCGATGGTGTGGACTTCTTGAGATACTGGGTGGAGGAAGCCTCCGTTGTGAAAGAAATCCTGAATGGGACGAAAACTTTCATCCTTCTTTGTAGTCTGGGTACAAGTTGGAGAGAAACCAAGACCTTTTCTTATCTTGTTATCAGTAGGAATTACAATCTGTCCCCATCCTCTTATGTCATTACTCCCTATTACTTTGAGAGCGTCCTTGTATAAGGAAATCAATGTTCCTTTTTCTGGTTGATTCTCTTTGCCCACCGAGAGTGCTTGAAATTGAGTTCCAATGACCTCCTCAAGTTCTACACAGGAGAATGATGATAAGTTGTTCACGATTATGGTTTGCTCTCCACATACTGTGACTAATTTGTCATTCTTGACGAACTTCAGCTTCTGGTGAAGTGTCGAAGTGATTGCCCCATCTTCGTGTATCCAAGGTCTTCCTAATAAACAGTTGTATGCTGCTCGGATGTCCATGACCTGGAAAGTGACTTGGAAAGTGTGAGGACCAATGGTTATGGGAAGACTGACTTCGCCGATAACTGTTTTTCTGGATCCATCAAAGGCTTTGACGATGATCTCACTACCTCTCATCGAAGTTCCTTGAAAAGAAAGTCGAACCAGAGTTGACCTTGGCATGACATTTACGGATGAACCTGTGTCTACCAGTACGCTGTCTAAAGCATCGTCCTAGAACTTTACAGTGATATTGAGTGCCATATTATGGTTCTTGCCTTCTTCCAGCAGTTATTCATCACTGAATCCCAAGTTGTTACAGGAAGTGATGTTAGAGATGATGCTGTCAGATTGTCCTACTGTCACATCTTGTTCCACAAAGGCTTGGTCTAAAACCTTCTGTAGAGCTTCTCGGTGAGGTTCTGAACTAAGCAGGAGAGATAGTACAGAGATTCGAGACGGAGTTTGCAACACTTGATCCACAATGTTGTACTCGCTTTTCTGAAGGAGCTTCAACATCTCATCGTTGTTCTTTATAGGTTCCGCATTGTTGGATTGACTGGCCGGTTGATTAGGAACTACGACTTGAGGTTCCTTTTCCTTGGTAGGTTCTCCAACTACTCTGTTGAAGATCCGACCGCTCCGGGTAACCCGACTGATGTCGGCAATGTTCACAATGGAGGTTAATGGAGTTTCTTTTCCATTTTCTATGGTTGTTGCACCATACTTGTACGGGATAGCCTTTTTTGATTTGTACGGTATTGGACCTGGCAGGTAGATAACCGCAAGGGCTTTTTGGGCCTTTTGACTGTCGTAGGCAACCTCAATTAACTCAAAGTTTGGAATCTTTCTATTGCCGAGAGAGACTTTTGACTCATCGAGTAGAGGAACTACAACATAAACATCCTTGGTTATTCCATGATTGGAGATTATGACAGTGTTTTTGTTTTGACCAGGGAGGTAATCTTGTATCATGTTGATTGATTCAGAATTTGAACATGGTTGAATCTCCTTTCGGTCTAACTGATGTTGGAGGGCTGCTCGCACTAGATAGCATCCTTGGTTATCCGACCATATCGATTTTGTATGAAGTGCTTCCTTACTAGACCTGTTTCTATTGAGCGGATATCATAACTTTGATGTCTATCAGGATTCCCGTCGGTCATGCCAATCTGATGTGTGTCTTCATCTAAGTAGATCGGAAGCCACTAGTGGTCCAACAAATGTTTAAGAGTCCTTTGCACAATCACACACCCTTGGTCGTTTTCGTAGCATTCTTTACAGTCTTGATAATCGTGCGAGGCCAAAAAACCAAGTATGACCTGTTTGGCATGTAACTCCACTAGACTCGTGTTCATTAAGCAGATGTCAAAGATTTGAACCATATTGACCGGATGATCATTCCTTTCATGGTAGTCTTGGATCCATCTGAGATCCATTTGACGTTGGAGGGCCTCTTGTACAAAAGAGCATCCCTGGTTGTCTTTTGAGCAGATTGAACAAACGCTATAATCATGTCGCGACAAGTTGTAATACTGACTTTGTCTCGAATGCATTGCCACTAAATTGACGTTCATTACATGGATGTCATGGTTCTGAACAATATTGGGATGTGCATGGGCCATGTTTACTTCACGAATCCTGTGATCCTGAATCCAGCCCAGATCCATTTGTTCTTGCAGAGCTGTTTGTACTATGGTACACCCTTGATTGTTGTTAGAGCAGATATCACACTGATGATAGTTATGAGATGGCACATGGCCGTACCCGCTTTGTCTGCAATGTATTTTTTACCAGGTTGGTTCCTAGTAAGCATACATTGTGAATTCGATAACTGTTGACAGGCTCTCCTTCTATCAAATTCACTGTAGTCTTCTCATGTTACGGAAACGGATTCGTCTGAACATTTGGATTAGTATCTTTGAAAGATAAAACCCTGTTCCTGATGAGCTTTTGTACATGAGACTTGAATCTGAGATAATTCTCAATGTTGTGTCCCGATCCTCCTTAATGGTAAGGGCAAGTTTGATCTGCTTTGAACTAAAAAGGTGGATTTTCTGGCATTACGAGAGGCGTCCTGGTTTGAACGTGCCCCTTGGCCAGTAGAAGTGGAAATAGTTCTGCGTACAACATCGGTATAGGATTGAACCCTGATGGTCGTGTAGTACAATTATTGTAATTGTACTGCGAGCGACCCTGCTGAAGAGGCTGTTGCAGCCTTTGTTGATACTATTGTTGATTTGGTTGGCTCTAAGCAACCTGAGGTTGATATGTCAGAGCTAGCATCGGGTTGTGTAGCGCGAATTTTTGTGTGGTTGCGAAGCACTATCGCTTTGCGGTACTACAGTTTGATTCATTTTTTATCCTATTAAAGCTGATGAAGGAAGGGAAATAGATGTCTCTAATTAACCCTGCTTGCAAACAGAGTTTAAACAGATGACTGTTGGTTTATAGATGCTATTAAGATTGCGGGTCTCTCTTAGGTTATTTTGCTTAAAAACAGTGTCTAGGCTATTGGTAGGATATTAGGTCTGATGCTTTTCGATTGATGTATGAAGGTATGGGATTTTGAATTTTTTTTATTAGTATGCTCGCTAAGATTTTCAATCTTATGCCTGCGTATTCCCGTTTACTGAAGCAGGGAAATCAGAGCGATTGTAGGGAAATCAAAGCCCAAAATGTGAAGTTGAAGGGTCTATTTGTATCTTGTTCAAAGCCCAAGATGTGAAGCTGAAGGGTTTTGGTTCGAGAGAGAATTTTTCATCTCTAAAGAGGAGTTGTTGATGTTTGTATGCTATGAACAAGGCACAGCTTTGATGCTAAAAGGTTGATTGACTCAACCAGGGTTTTCCTTATACAAAGCCTAATAGGAGGCTAGTGACCCAACAAGAGGGTGTTTTTATATGTCTCGTACGAAGCCCGAGATAGAGGCTAAAAAAGGTGGTGACCCAACAAGAGGGTCTTTTATACTCAACAAGAGAGTGTTTTGCTGTCTCGTACGAAGCCCAAGATAGAGGCTAAAAGGAGATTGACTCAACAAGAGAGTCTTTTATACTCAACAAGAGAGTGATTTTAGTATCTCGTACGAAGCCCGAGATGGAGGCAAAAAAAGGTTTGTGACCCAACAAGAGGGTCTTTTATACTCAACAAGAGAGTGATTTGTATCTTGTACGAAGCCCGAGATGGAGGCTAAAGAGGTGACTCAACAAGAGAGTCTTTTATACTCAACAAGAGAGTGTGGGGAGAATCATTGTACAAAGCCCAAGAGGAGGCTACCTTTGTTGGTGACTGTCTCAGTTTGGTGGCAGGTCCAGTATGTTGGATAAAAGAGAAAATCAGTTCTTATAAAGGGACTGATTAAAGGTAAGGTTGTACTTTGGTACTGATCGGAAGATCGGGTTTATTCCCTGTTCTTTAAGGAAATGGGAAATCCAAAGGGTATTGAGACTGTCTAAGTCTACTGGTGTTTTGAGAAATCGATTCTCAGATAGTGAACGATCTTTGTATGATGCCCAAGAGAAGGCTGGTATGTTAAGGGATGACGGTCAACCCATTAACTGGCCTGACACTTGACTCAGAAAGACAGCTCTAGCAAATTGATGACTAGGTTCTGTTCCTATACCTGTAGAGGTCTCTGGGTCCTTGTACAAAGCCCAAGAGAAGGCATGAGAGCTTTTAAGAAGCCGACGTGTCCTTGTACAAAGCCCAAGAGGAGGCGGGGATGCTTTTAGGAAGCCTGTGGGTCCCAAACCGAGAGAAGTTCAAGAAATGCAATTCACCGAGAAGAGATTATTTCATGAAAGTTCGAGGTTTGGAGAAACTTAAGAGATGACATTCACCGAGAAAAGATCATCTCTGGGGAGTAGAGTTTCTCTGACAATGTCTAAGGGTGACAGTCTGAGAAAGGGTTCACTGAGAATGCTGCCTTTCACGTCTCCATATTGTTTAACCCAAAGAGGAGGGAAGACTGTATCTGGTAATCCTATAGGGGATCTAGTTTTGTTTGTATTTGAGAGTGACCAACAAGGCTTTACCTAGTGCTTAGACGTAGTTGCCGGGGAAAACTCTAAATAACTATACTAGTATTACATAGTTGATATTTAACAAGTATAAAAGTTTGTGAAAGAAGACTTACAGTGAGCAGCCCCACAATACAGTTATATATATGGATGAAAACAGATAAAGAAAGCGGGTAAACACTTACTCGATTCTAGAGCTTCCATGCTGCTTTGTTAGTTGTTCAACAAATAAAGCTTTGATAACAATATTATATTCAAAATTAAAGGAGAAAGTGCTTTGAAAAGATTGTTGGGGCTTACAGCTCAAGGAGAGGCCCAAGGTTTCATCAGTGATTGCACTGTTGTTTTGAATTTGTACAGGGACTTATACAAGTGACTGAGGCCCAAAATGGTTTTCTGTACAAAGGGATGGGTCTTACACTCTCTCAAGAGGCCAAAATAGTTTTAAAGAAAAGAAAAGGGGCTTATAACACGAGGGTAGGCCCAAGTAATTTATTTTTTGAACTGGCGATCGCGCAGAGATTTTTGAAAACACCGTAGGTCTTATACAATGACTGAGGCCCAAATTATTTTGGTTTCAAAGAGGGGTTGGGTCTTACACTCTATTAGAGGCCCAAAGGTGTTTTTGTACAAGTGATGGGGCTTACAGCTCAAGGAGAGGCCCATTTGATTATTTTTGAAAAGGCGATTGCGCCGAGATCTTTGAAAACACCGTGGGTCTTATACAATGACTGAGGCCCAAATTATTTTGGTTTCAAAGAGGGGTTGGGTCTTACACTCTATTAGAGGTCCAAAGAGTTTTAAGAAAAAGAATTGGGACTTATAGCTCGAGGAGAGGCCCAGTTGATTTTGTAAAAAGGTGACGATCGCGCCATTGTTTTTGAAAATACAGTGGGACTTATACAATGACTGAGGCCCAAAAGGTGGTGTATTTACAAAGGAGTTGGGTCTTACACTCTATTAGAGGCCCAAAGAGTTTAAAAAAGTTTTATGAGGGTTGAATTAATCAAAACCTTAATTTGTTTTCAAAATATATTTTAATTGAATAAAACTTCAATTAAAATGATCAAAATTGTTAAACATGTGTGAAAACAAATTGTGATCTTGGATTAATGTTTGAAAAATCATGTTTATATCCACAAAATGATTGGAAATAAATCAAGTTTGGAAAATCTAGGGAGAAAAAATATTTTAAATGTTAAAAACAAATAAAACATTAATTCTTTGTAAAAATATCAAATATATGAAATAAATAATATTTTTGGGATTTTTTGGTAAAATAAAATATTTAATCATTTTTTTGAATTATTAAAAAAAGAATCAACTCAAAATCATTAAAACTCAGAGAGAAATTAATTTTTGAATCAATTAAATAAAATCACAAAAATTCAAATATTCAAATATTTGAAAATGGCGCCAAGAACATGGCAAGAACACGCGCCACCCTCTGTTTCTGCAGATTTGCGTTTTCTATCAAATCTCACTGAATACTTGATTATATCATGCAATCTACATATCAATCTACTCGTTTTCACCTCACGATCATGTCTATGGTCTTTAATTTCATTTATTTTAAGCATGGAATAAGAAATCAAAGAGAAACCTCAAGAACCCTAAAATTTTCATGAAGGCTCAGAAATTCCACACACGATTCAAACAAAGCAATTGATTGAGGGGAAACACTCTATGCATGATTATGAACATATGGCCAAATTATTGTGCAGTAAAAATTGTATGGATCATAGAGTTAGAAGAGCTCATGCTTACCTCTTGCAGCTGGTGATCATGTTTTGTGTTAGAGGTGTTACATCTTGGTTCCAATGACGTGGACAGCTTCCCTAGGTGCTATAGAGTGTGTCTGGATGCTTGGAATGAATGGAAATGATCTGGAACTTGAGATGGTACCCCAACTACAAATCTGTCAAGAACTTGAGCAATTGGCTAGTGATTTTGTGATTTTGGTGTTCCAGATGTTATGTGAGTGTTTGGATCACTTCTATATGATGTTTATAAGGTGTGTGTGTGTGTGTGTGATTGGTTTGGTTGGAATTGCTCTCAAACTCAAAACCCGATAGTGACTTGCTTTAGAAGGCAAAATTGGAAGTGAGAAGGTGATTTTGAGGAAAGAATCTGTTTGATGGCTTTGGTGTACTCAAACTGATCACAAATGAGCTCTATTTATTGTAGAGCAAGTTTATTTTGCAAGCAATAATGAATGGCAACTGCTGCAGAGGTTTGGCCAATGGTTGCATTTTGGAATCCAAGTTTCCTCTAGCCATTGACTAGAGGTTAGAGCACAGGCTACTGATTCCCTTGGTCTTGGATAAGTCTTGATTGAATTCAGTTGGAAATGGCTCAGTCCATGCCACCTTGGTGCATCCATTGAATGCTTCTAAACAAAATTAGAGTCTTGTCCCCTCTTTAGGGATTTCTAGGTTTGACATGCTATTTTTAGTTCCAAGGACTTGGGAGGTTTGGGATCAGAGTTGGTTCCTCCTTGGTCCCCCCCTGAGGTGTTCAGATGGATAAGTGTGTTTGTCATTTGCACAAATTTGGCAAATCGAGCAAAATGCACAAATTTTCCTTGCTTTGACAGTTTTCAGCAAGGCATATTGTCATTGTCATATCTTATGGTTCAAGTGGAATTTGATGGAGTTCTTGGCCATTTTGGAAAGCCCTCATATGATACAACAACTGTTTGATCATAGTTGGTTTTGATACCTTTTGGATCCAAGTGAAAAATGCCCCTACATTTGGAAAAAAGTGAAGGCAGATTCTGACTTAGTGAAAATTTCACTAAGTGTTGGAAAAAAGTGACATTTTCACTTTTTGTGATTTTGATCATTCCAAAACTTAAAATCCATAAGGAATTGGAATGAGTTGTGTTTGAAGCTTTTGCAGAGGGCCATGAGAGATACAAATCCAACTTTGAATGGGGAAAAATGGCCTTGTGGTTTAGGAGTTATGATCCTCTAAAGTTGGTACCCTAGCCACTTTGTTCCATAACTTAGAAAATTTCTAAGTTTTTTATGGTTACCCCTTTTACAAGTTATCCAAATTTTCTTGATTTTTCTTGATGAATGATGATTCCAATCACACATTAACATCATTTTAGGGTCAAAGAACCATAATTGTGAAAAATCTCAAAAAGTTAAAGTTGACTTTTGTGCACAGTTGACTTTTTGTCAAATGAATTCCAAACTGTGCGATCCTCTATGAAATCAAGTCCTTGACCTAAATCAAACTTGATGGATTGATTTCATAGGTGTCATGGGGTGTATTGAATCATTTCCCATGGTTTGGGAGCAAGCTTGGGTCAAAAGTTAAAGGCACAGTTGACTTTTTCCCGCAAAACCCTAACTGTGCTTCTGATGAACTTGAAACTTGTTGCTCAAGCTTCTTGGATCAATCCATTGTTGCAAATGGATCAATGTGGTGTGTTAGGGACCCTCAAATCATGCCTTGAGGTTTTGGCTCATGTTTTGTCCCAAAAGTTAACTTAGGGGTGAATTAGGTCAAGAAACCCTAATTCCTGATTTTTTTATGAATGCATCCCCTGAGGCTAAATTGACTTGATGATTGGGTTTAGGATGTCCCTTGGAGCATATTAGGTTATTCTTTGAAGCATTGGCTCATGACCAGAGGAAAATTTCCCTTTGGAGGCCCTGGTCGACCAAAACCCTAATTTGGTGACACTAGCGATCTTAAGGCTTAATCCACCTGGAAGGTAGCAACCTTGTGCTTAATCCTTGATGTGGGAGTCCTTTTGATCCATTGTATGTTGGAGAGGTTAGACAAGTTTAAGATCATGTCATTCCTTGATTAATCCTTTGTCTAAGAGCTCTGAGAGGGCTTGAAACCCTAATTTTGATTGTAGTGAATGCTCACCCATCTTTGGGGAGACTAATGAGGCATAATGATACACCTATATTGTGATGATGATTTGTACAATGATGGGAAATCTTAGTGGTCAAATTTGGGGTATGACAGATGCCCCTATTTAATCTTCTTGGACCCGAAGGTGTGAACGGCGAAGGTATTCCGGCATTCGGGGTGCAAGAGGATTAAATATCGGAATACCCGAAATTTTGATAGTGGTTAGGAATGGCAGTTCACCCATTCATCTTCTTTTGCTGAGCGATGATGCTTAGAAAACATAAAAACTTCCCCTCGATCCTGGACTTCGGCCAAGGAACTGGTCTCAGTTTCTGATATAAACTTCCCCTCGATCCTGGTTTCTTACCAAGGAACTGGTCTAAGTTTCTGAAATAAACTTCCCCTCGATCCTGGTTTCCTACCAAGGAACTGGTCTAAGTTTCTGAAATAAACTTCCCCTCGATCCAGGTTTCCTACCAAGGAACTAGTCTAAGTTTCTGAAATGAACTTCCCCTCGATCCTGGTTTCCTACCAAGGAACTGTCTCAGTTTCTGAAATAAACTTCCCCTCGATCCTGGTTTCCTACCAAGGAACTGGTCTTAGTTTCTGAAATAAACTTCCCCTCGATCCTGGTTTCCTACCAAAGAACTGGTTTTAGTTTCTTTTGTCAATAAACTTTCTTGACAAGGAACGCTGTTCGTAGCGGCTTTCCTCAAACTTCTCTCCGAATTTTCCTGGGGAGATGCCATTTGACGGAAAAAGACTTGATGCTAGACTTGCTGGGGAACCCATTCGTCTGAGTTGTAGAGGTGTACAAACTTCTCTGTTGGAGATGCCATTTGTCGATTCTACTGGAGAAAACGAGTCTCTTGAGAGACTGCTTCTAGCTTAGGGATATTATATCATACTTTTCTCGGAGATCTTTTCGGAGAAATGCCATATGACGTGATCTAATTTTGAGGTGCTGACGACCTTTTCGTCAGCGGGTTTTTTCGGAGAAAAACTGTTGTATTGCCGAATCTCTGATTAAGAGGCTTTCTCTATGGATTATCCTTAATCCGGGAAAGCGAAGATATCATCTTCAATGGCGAAGAGTGATGTTTGGAGAAGGTTCTCTGGTTTTTCAGAGGTTCAAGTTATCAAAGTGGTCAAGGGCCAATTCTAATCCAAAAATAAACTGGAGGAGAGAGATTGTTCAGACGCAACATTTTCTGACGAGGAAAGGACTGACAACTCGATTGAGAAGACTTCTATCACTAGGGGACAAGACTGACTAGAGAGATAGTGATGCAATATGAATGCGAATGTAATTCAATAATGCATGATGTATGTATGTTTATGCTGACAAAACTGACGCGACATACAGACTAGTAGATGAACACGACTGGATACTCGACCACAATGGGAGATGAGAAGTACCACTGGTTCACGATAGCAATTCTGCCTTGCTTAGGAGAGATAGTCCACGCGGGGAACACCCTTGGTCGGGCTTAGGAGGTTAAAACTCGGCCGAGGGTGTCAGATGAAACATGGTCTCTGATACAATTGATCCTTCGTTCAGACGTACTGGTTTAGAAGGATTACTTTGATTATGCACTTCGAGGTTCGCCTACTTCTGGAGAAGCGATCGATGTTCTTTCGATGTTCAACAGTCAAAAGAATTTCCATCTTTATTTTAAAAGCAGAAAAGTTTTAACAAGTAAATTCATTTTTGTTTCGTTTCAAGAATCGCTGATCATGTTAAAACGTCGTTCTGTAAAGCTAAAACAAATAAGAATTGCAAACAAAAGCACAAGGGCTCAAATTTTATTGATAGGATAGAAATCAGCCAAGCGTGTGATTCCATAGAGTATTTACAAAGTTTAGAAAATGGTAATTTAAAGGAAAAGGGCTACATTGAAACATAACGACCACTATCCTTCTACCAACTTTGAATTCTGGGCATCCTGAGCTTCCGTCGAAGATGACCTTGATCGAGATTTCTTTCGATGTATGATGTAACTACTGCTAAGGGACTTGCCGCTGTTGGACATAGTTACTTGCCATTATCCCTAACTTTTGCCTGGATTGTACTTTGAGATTTCCAATCCACCGGGATGATTTTTGATCATGTCTCTAATTTTTTCCCGGATCGCCCTTTCGGGTTTTCAATCCAACGAGAGGTTTTTTTTAGTTTAGGCGAAGTATTTCTTGACTACGTCAACATTCGTGGGGTAGGCAAATTCTTCTCCATCCATGGTTGCAAGTCTCAAGGCGCCTCCTGAGAAAGCTTTCTTGACCACATAGGGGCCGTCATAATTCGGGGTCCATTTGCCCCGAGAATCAGTGAGAAATGCTTGTATCTTTTTGAGCACAAGGTCTCTTTTCCTGAAGACGCGAGGTCGGACCTTTTTGTCGAACGCCTTCTTCATTCTTTGTTGATACTGTTGACCGTGGCATAGTGCCGTTATTCTCTTTTCTTCAATCAGATTCAATTTATCGTGTCGACTTTGACACCACTCAGCTTCTGTAAGCTTAGCTTCCATCAATACCCGGATTGATGGGATCTCTACTTCTATGGGGAGCACTGCTTCCATGCCATATACTATAGAGAAAGGGGTTGCCCCTGTTGAAGTGCGGACAGATGTTCGATAACCGTGAAGAGCAAAAAGTAGCATCTCGTGCCAGTCTTTGTATGTTACAACCATCTTCTGAACAATTTTCTTGATGTTCTTGTTAGCCGCTTCTACTGCTCTGTTCATCCTGGGTCGGTAGGGAGATGAGTTATGGTGTTCAATCTTGAACTCAGTGCACAACTCTTTCATCATCTTATTGTTCAAGTTGGATCCATTATCTGTAATGATCTGGCTCGGAACACCATAACGGCAGATGAGATTATTTTTGATAAATCGGACCACCACTTGTCGGGTTACATTGGCATATGACGCCGCTTCGACCCACTTGGTGAAGTAGTCAATGGCTACCAGGATGAACTGATGTCCGTTTGAAGCTTTAGGTTCGATCATCCCAATCATGTCGATTCACCATATGGAAAAAGGCCATGGGGAAGAGAGAACTTTGAGATGCGTTGGCGGTACATGGATTTTGTCTGAGTATATCTGACACTTGTGACACTTCCTCATGTACTTGTAGCAGTCGGATTCCATGGTCAACCAGTAGTACCCTGCTCTCAGAATCTTTCTCGCCATTATGTGTCTGTAAGCATGAGTGCCAAAGGATCCTTCGTGAATTTCTTTTATCAGCATGTCTGCTTCTGGTCTGTCTACACATCAGAGCAAAACCATGTTAAAGTTTCTCTTATAGAGTGTATCACCGCTCAGAAAGAAGCTGTCTGCTAGCCTTCTGAGGGTTTTTCCGTCTTTCCTGGATGCCCCAAGTGGGTACTCTTGTTTTTTAAGGAAGCATTTGATATCGTGATACCAAGGTTTTTCGTTTATGATTGCTTCAATCGCGAAGATGTAAGCGGGCCGTTCAAGGCGCATTATGTCGATCTTAGGTAAGTCGTTCCATTGACCTACACTAATCATGGAAGAGAGAATGGCTAATGCATCAGCCATGTGATTCTCCTCACGAGGGATATGATGAAACTTGATTCTGTCGAAGAAGGGTAACAACCTTCGTGCGTAATCTTTATAAGGAATCAGTCCTGATTGGTATGTGTTCCAATATCCTTTGATCTGATTGATAACTAGGGCTGACTCGCCATATACGTCCATGTTTTTGATCCTTAAATCGATTGCTTCCTCAAGACCCATGATACAAGCTTCGTATTCGGCCTCATTGTTTGTGCACTTGAATGTAAGTCTGGCAGTGAAAGGAATGTGGGTACCCTGAGGGGTAACAATGACTGCCCCAATTCTGTTTCCGTAATGATTGACAGCTCCGTCAAAGATAAGTCCCCATTGGGAACCTGGTTCTGGCCCTTCACTGGGTAGCGGTTCATCGCAGTCTTTCATCTTTAAATACATGACATCTTCATCTGGGAAGTCAAATCCGACTGATTCCTGATCGTCAATCGGTTGATGAGCCAAATGATCGGCTAAAATACTTCCCTTGACGGCTTTCTGAGCGTGGTACTCTATGTCATATTCTGATAACAACATCTGCCAACGGGCAATCCTTCCCGTGAGAGTAGGTTTTTCAAAGACGTACTTGATCGGATCCATTTCAGAGATTAACCAAGTAGTGTGGCAAATCATGTACTGGCGGAGACGTTTGGCTGGCCAAGCCAGAGCACAACAAGTTTTCTCAAGCATAGTGTACCGAGTCTCGCAGTCGGTAAATTTCTTGCTCAAATAGTAAATGGCAGACTCTTTCCTTTTCATTTCGTCTTGTTGGCCAAGTACACATCCCATTGAGTCTTCCAAGACTGCGAGGTAGATGATCAGTGGTCTTCCTTCCACTGGAGGTGATAGAATCGGTGGGTTCAACAAGTATTCCTTAATACTGTTGAAGGCGGTTTGACAGTCTTCTGTCCAAACGCAATCCTGGTTCTTTTTGAGTAATTTGAAGATCGGGGCGCACGTCGCGGTTATGAGGAATATGAATCTGGAAATATATTTCAAACGTCCCAGGAATCCTCTGACTTGTTTTTCAGTTTTCGGAAAAGGCATTTCTTGAATGGCTTTGACCTTGTCAGGATCAACCTCAATACCTTTCTGGCTGACGATGAACCCTAAAAGTTTCCCTGAACAGACACCAAATGTGCACTTGTTGGGATTCAAGTAGAGTTTGTACTTTCTCAACCGCTCGAATAATTTTGACAGGTGGGTCACATGCTCCTCTTCTGTCTTAGATTTTGCAATCATATCATCGACATATACCTCGATTTCCTTGTGTATCATGTCATGAAACAGTGTAGTCATGGCCCTTTAATAGGTTGCCCCGGCGTTCTTCAAACCGAATGGCATTACCTTGTAACAAAAGGTACCCCATGGGGTGATGAAGGAAGTTTTCTCCATGTCTTCCGGCGCCATTTTGATTTTATTATAGCCCGAGAAACCATCCATGAAGGAGAAAACTTTGAACTTTGTTGTACTGTCTACCAGCATGTCAATGTGTGGTAAAGGAAAGTCATCCTTTGGACTAGCCTTGTTTAGATCTCTGTAATCGACACACATTCTGACCTTTCTGTCCTTTTTTGGAATGGGTACGATGTTGGCTAACCATTGAGGATATTCTGATGTGGCGAGGAAACCCGCGTCAATCTGTTTTTGTACCTCCTCTTTGATTTTGATGGCCATGTGCGGATGAGTCCGTCTTAACTTCTGTTTCACTGGCGGATATTCTGATCTTAACGGTAGATGATGTTCCACGATGCGGGTATCCAACCCTGGCATGTCCTGGTAGGACCAAGCGAATACATCGGGAAACTCTTTGAAAAGCTTTGTCAAACTCTCTTTGGCAGTTGGACTGAGCAGTGCCCCAATCCTGAATTCTTTTCTTTCCTCTTTTGAACCCAAGTTGACTATTTCCAATGGCTCTTTGTGAGGTTCAATGGACCTTTCCTCTTGTTTGAATAGTCGAGAGATCTCTTCTGGAATTTCGTTGTCAACTTCTTCTTCAGCCCCAAATACCGGGAATTCAAAGTTGGGAGAAGGCATCGGATCGTATGTTTCAACGGGGTTTAAAATAAGCAATCTGCATGACGTGATAATTGTTTTTTAGAAGAGATAGAGAGAATGCAAGAGTGCGTGCAGTGTTTTTCTGAAAACTGCTTGTTTTTTAGTTTGAGTTGTTTTTAAGGATTACCATTTTCTAAGAAAAGCAAAAAGAGAAAACAACAATTAATGCGGAAATAATAGAACGACGTTATTTTATTTATAAACAAGTCGATTCTTAAAACTACAGCCCTATTAAACAAAACTCAGTCGCTTTGGGCGGAGCGAAAAGGGAAAATTTACAGAAAGCGAGCCCTATCAAAACATCCATTTCACCTGGGCAAGGTGAAAGGTTAAAGACAAAAATTACTTTGACTCATGAACAATCTTCGGAACATCGACTGCAACCCATTGGCGGCGAACTCCTCGGTGAATCACAAAGTCGGGTACCTTCCTCAATTTGTCTTCAGAAATGACGCTGATTTCTGGCAGAGCAGGGTCATTGGAATCTTTCTCCCAGGCAGAGTTGTCGTAGGAGGATTCCTCAGTTGTATTTTGCATAGCATTTGTGCTCTCAGGCAAATCTCCTCATCCAATTGGCTGGATGTCTTCGAGCCTGATAAGAGAGCTTTCAGGAGCAGTGTACTTGACCATATAATCGTATTTTCCACTTGGTTGTCCCAAGGTGTCCCACACTTCTTTGGAATTGGAGGAGTCATCTCTCTCGATGACGTTGACCTCGGGAAAAGCATAGTTGATGAATTCTAGTCCGGCAAGCTTTGCCAATTCATCATCATACTAGATACTTTCTGAATGCCCTGAGTAATGATCCCATGACATGGTGGGGACGCAGGTATTCTGTTTAGTGATGCTTAGTTGATTTTCATTGTTCCGCTGATTCTCCTGCCTTGAGTTTCCTGGGTACGGTTTCCAGATAGGCAGGCCATCCATTGGTCCATAATAGTCATGGTCAAAGTTGTCCTTCATTAGAGTGTCCTCCTCTAATGAGTTTGGTGGAGCACGACATCCTTCCGGATCACAATCTCCGTATATCATTCTGACATCTGACCTTGGTATAAATCTCAGACTCTGTGCGGGATAGAAAAATGGCGTAGGCACCTCTTCCTGAAACATATAACCGTCCTTACTAAGATAGGACTTCCATTCCTCATCTGTGTCGAAGGAATCTTCCTCGTTAATAGTGTGTACTTCTTGGGACACTTGGTGAAGAAAACCTCCACTGTGGAAGAAGTTTTGAATGGGATGATGACTTTCATCGTTAACAGCTGTCTGGGTGCAGGCTGTGGAAAAACCAAGACCCTTCTTTGTTTTATTATCAGTCGGAATGACAAGTTGTCCCCATCCTTTGGTATTGTTACTTTCAATTGCCTCGAGGGAATCTTTGTATGAGAAAATAGAGGTTCCCTTCTCTGATTGATTCTCATTGCTCACCGAAAGTGCCTGGAACTGAGTTCCAACAACCTCCTCGGGTTCTATACAAGTAGATAATGACAGGTTACTCACGATCAAGGCTTGTTCTCCACAAACCGTGACGAGTTGATCGTTCTTGACGAACTTTAATTTCTGGTGCAATGTCGAAGTGGCTGCCCCAGCCTGGTGTATCCAAGGTCTTCCTAATAAGCAACTGTATGTTTCCCGGATGTCCATGACCTGGAAAGTGATTATGAAAGTGTGAGGACCAATAGTTATGGGAAGGTCGACTTCGCCGATAACTGCTTTCTGAGATCCGTCAAAGGCTTTGACGATAACCTCACTTCCCCTCATCGGGGATCCTTTGAATTATAGTCGTATTAAAGTGGATTTCAGCATAACATTGATGGTCGATCCGGTGTCTACCAGTACGCTGGCTAAAGCATCGTCCTGGCAGTTAACTGTGATATTGAGCGCCATGTTGTGGCGTTTGCCCTCCTCTGGAAAATCCTCATCACTGAACCCTAAGTTGTTGCAGGAAGTGATGTTAGAGATGATGCTATCGAATTGTCGTATTAACACATCCTGTTCCACAAAGGCCTGCTCTAAGACTTTCTGTAGAGCCTCTCTGTGGGCTTCAGAACTGAGTAAAAGTGATAGCACATAGATCTTTGAAGGAGTTTGTAACAGCTGATCAACAATGTTGTATTCACTCCTTTGGATGAGCTTCAGCATCTCATCATTGTTTTTTGAAAGGTCGGGATTACTGGATTGACCGACTGGTAGATCAGGAGCCTTTGTCTGAAGTTCCTTTTCTCTGTTAGGTTCTCCAACTCCTCGGTTTAAGATTCGACTGCTCCGTGTTACTCGACTGATGTCTGCAATGTTCACGACGGAGGGTAATGGAATTTCCTTTTCATTCTCGATTATTGTCGCACCGTATTTGTAAGGGATCGCCTTAGCTGATTCATACGGTAATGGTCCTGGCAGATAGATAACTATAGGAGCCTTCTAATTTTTCTGACTGTCGTAGGTAACTTCAATCAGCTCCTGGCTAGGAACCTTTGATTCGTCCAGTAGAGGGATGATGGTACAAACATCCTTGTTCTATTGATGATCAGAGATTATGACAACGTCTCTGATCCGATCAGTGAAGTAGTCCGGCGTCCAGTTGATTAGCTCGAAACTCGGACATGGGTGAATCTTTTTATGATCCAACTGACCTTGAAGAGCTGCTCGCACAAGGTAGCATCCTTGGTTATTCTCCGAGCAGACTCTACAGCGTTCGTAATTATGTGGTGGCACCTGGCCACGCCCGCTTTGGATGCAGTGTAACCTCACTAGGTCAGTTTCCATAGATCGGACATCCTGACTTTGACGCCGAGTAGGGTTTCCATTAAGCACACTGATTTGTTATGTGTCTTCATCCATATAGATTGGAAGCCACCAGTGGTTTAACAAGTGTTGCAAAGTTCTTTGAACGAGAGTGCACCCTTGGTTACTCTCACAACATCCTTTACAGCTTAGATAATTGTGAGAAGTGAGAAAACCGAGTTGGACTTGCCTGGCGTGTAACTCCACCAAGCTGGTATTCATCAAACGAATATCGAAGATTTGGATCATGTCGATCTGATAAGAATTTCTATCATGGTATTCCTGGATCCGCCCAAGATCCATCTGACGCTGGAGTGCCTCTTGTATGAAAGAGCATCCCTGTTTGTTTACCGAGCAAGTCAGATAGGAATTGTAATCATGCCGTGGCAGATTATGATACTGGCTTTGCCTGGAGTGCATCACCACCAAGTTGGCATTTGTTGCACGGATGTCGTGGGTCTGAATAATGTTGGAATTCGTATAAGTCATGTTGACTCCACGAACTCGATGCTCTTGGATCCACCCGAGATCCAACTGTTCCTGTAGAGCTGCTTGCACCAAAGAACATCCCTGATTGTTTTTAGAGCAGATATCACACTGGTGATAATTATGAGGTGGCACATGGCCATATCCACTATGTCTACAATGCATCTTGACCAGATTGGCCCTTAATAAGAGTACATCATGAATTTGATAATTGTCGGTAGACTCTCCCTCTATCAAATTGACTGCAACTTTCTTGTGTTGAGGCATCGGGTTCGTGAGAACATTCGGATTTGTATCTTTGAAAGATAAGGCCCCGCTCCTGATAATCTTTTGTACGTCGGATTTGAAACTGAGACAGTTTTCTATGTTATGCCCTGGTCCTCCTTGATGGTAGGGACAAGTCTGATCCATTTTGAGCCAAAAATACGGATTTTTCGGTACTGTGAGAGGAGACTTGGTTTGGACGTGCCCCTTGACCAGTAGTAATGGAAACAATTCTGCGTACAACATGAGTATAGGATCAAACCCTGGTGGTCGTGTTGTACGATTGTTGTTGTATGGAGGACGAGCCTGTTGAAGAGGCTGTTGTGTCCTTTGCTGATATTGCTGTTGATTAGGTTGGCTCTGCGCAACCTGAGGTTGTTACATAGGAATAGGCACCGGGTTAATAGCAGGAGTTACAGCTACTACTGGCTGATATCGTCGCCTTTGCTTTCCGAGAGAGATATTCCCAATATCCTGCTCTTTTTTCTTAGGGAGAGCACTACCGTATCATTTTGTACTACTTGATGATCCAGCGTCTTTAACTAACCGTCCTTCTCGAACTGCTTCCTCAAGACGAACTCCCACGCCCACCATCTCGGTGAAGTCACTGGGCGCACTGGCGATTATTCTGTCGTAGTAAAATGAGCTTAAGGTTTTTAAAAAGATCTTTGTCATCTCTTTTTCCTCCAGAGGTGGAGAAATCTGAGCGGTGATTTCACGCCATCTCTGAGCGTATTCTTTAAAGGTTTCCTTGTATCGATCTGAGCTGATCTCTGTCCGGTGCCATGTCCAGATTGTATTTATATTGTTGAACGAAAGCAGTACCAAGATCTCTGAACGTGCCGGTCGTAGCGCGGTTTAAACCAATGTACCATTTTAATGCGGCACCGGTTAAACTATCCTGAAAGTAGTGAATTAGTAGCTCCTGGTTCTTTGTCTGAGCTGACATTCGCCGAGCGTACATCACCAAATGGCTCTGAGGGCAAGAGTTACCCTTGTACTTTTCAAAGTCGGGTACCTGGAACTTGTGTGGAACTTTCACATTGGGGACCAAGCAGAGGTCCGCGGCGTTTATTCCGAATAAATCCTAACCGCGAATGGCTTGCAATTCTTTTTTCATTTCCAGGAACTATTCCTGGAATTCATTCATTCTATCGAACATGTTGTCATTTCCACCAGAAGGTATATGTGGAATCTGTCCTTCCGGGACAGTGTGTACCACGGGCGGTGGTATAGTCATTATGGCCGAGACTCTCGGTGTCTCCCGAAGTTTGTAACCTTCAGGAGTTGCTGTTATGCCCCTGACAACTTCGCTTTCCCAAAGTTTGTATAATTCAGGCCCAGCGGTTCCTGCTGCGCTTTACGGATCTTCCATGATCGGCGAAACATATCCTTCCGGGATATGGTTAAGTGGCATGCCCCAGGGACGATCTTTCGGCATTTTGTACCTAGGATCATACTTTTCCACTATGGGTGTTGATGTGATCTCTGAGATCACAGTCCGTTGTTGTTGCATCTAAACTTCTGCTAGAGCTTGCATGTCGTTATGAAGCTTTCTCAAATCCTCTTTCAGAGTGTCAATCTCTTCTCTCAACTCTCTGTTCTCTTCCTCAAGATCATCCATCTTTTTCTGACGATTGGCCTGAGTATTGTACGAATGAGACAGTTTGACTCTAGAATCGAGACACAAACGTAAGATTCGTAGGTAAGAAGAATGCGTTTACGCGAGAATGATGAATGATATGTAATGATTATATTAATTGTATGTTTTTGTTTATTCAAAGTAAACTTCGACAATTGGATTGCAAATATCAAACACTGGGGAAACCCCGTTTTATTGAATTCAAAGGATAGCGGAAACGGAAATATAGTAGATTACAAAGTGCTGAAAAAGGAAATCTAAACTAATGGATCCTGAGTCCTCTCTGAGGAGAGCTCAAGTGGTGGTTCTGGTACTTTGCTTTTCTTTGACCGGGGCTCTTGGGCCGTTGTCGGGTTGTCATTCCTTTGCCAAGTGAAAGGAGCGAGCAAATTCCTTTGGTCATCCTGATTTTCTACAGCATGTTGCTCTAAAATCTCAATCAGAGCATCTTTTTCTCTTAATAGCTGCTGTATTTTCTTACACTCCACATTGAGAATACGGTACTTGTTCCTCCAAGACCTCTTCTCCTGCTGAACTTTACTGAGATTAAGCTGAAGTTTTTCCGTCTCAGACATAAAATAAAGGGCAGATTCCCTTAATGGAAGAACTTCCTGACGAGGGTAAGGCATCCTCAGCTTGGGAGCTCTAGTTTGTACCCAGTGGAGATAAGGCTCCACCGAGACTCTCGTCCTTTCCTATGAACGTGTTTCCAAGCATGCAATATTTATGTATTTAGTGCCCTGTCATTTTCTCCTTCCTTGAAGAAAAGACCTTCCAGATGAGCATTACGCGGGACATGCCTCATCGGGTATCCAAATTGACGACGAGCTAACACCAGATGATAGTTGATTCCTCCCTTAGTTCCGATAAAGGGTACATTTGGGAAATTTCCACAACGGTCAATGATCCTGATCCTGTCGTAGATTCGGTTGTACCAATCGATGTCCGAGTTGGTAAGAGACATGATTCTCTGTGACCAACGTAAAGTATTCTTTTGATCACGTGATCATTCCTCTGTTGTATAAATTCCTTAAGTGTACCCAATGATACGCATCTGCGAGTAAGGTCGGTACAGGGTTTCCAATCAGTAAAATCTTAATGGCGTTGATATCTACGAAGTTATCAATGTTGGGAAACAAAAATAACCCGTAGGTGAGCAAAACCAAGATGCTCTCGAAAGCGGCCACGTTCCCTATACTGGCAAAGTACATGGCTTTCTTTATCAAGAATTGGGTTGGCAAACCCTAGATTCCACCCTTAGTGGTCATGTGAGTCCTGACTTCTGACTCATCCAAATGAATTGCTCTTGCAATGGTTTGATCCTTTGGAATTTCTTCCAGTCCAGAAAATGGAGCTTGATCAGTGATATGCAGATCAGTCAGGTGAGAATACTCCTCCAGTGTTGGTGCTAGCTGATAATCCAGGAATGTGAAATAGTGATAGACCGGATCGTAGAACTGGATTAGTATGGACAGGATTTCTTCGATTACATGGACCCTTAATAAAGACAGTAGTCCCCCATACTTGGCTCTGAAAACCTCGTGGTTGGTGATCATTCTCGCCAAACCTCTCAAATCCTCTAACTTTGGAACCTTGAAGGTGTACTTATGAGTTTTCCTTCTACCGAAATCCATTAGCGCAATCTCCTTTCTCTGACATTTGGAATCACTGTCTTAGTTTAATTTGAAAAGGAGAGACTAAAAGAGAAGATTTTCTTTGTTTAAATGTTTTTTAAATGAATGTATGAATGCAGTACACAAAAACATAGAAAAAACATGGGGTCAAAAGGGTCGGTGTCATGAAGTCAAGGCTCTACCCCCCCCCCCCCCCCCCCAAGGTTTATACTGGTGATTTTTTGTACTTGTCTGCAAAATCATTGATCCCTTTTGGGATGACAACAGTAAGCGGATCGCCAGCGAGCTGATGCATCCTAGAGTGATCTCAGATGAGGGTAGTATCACATGACAACTATTTCTGATAGCTTCCGCACTACAAAATGGCATTAGTCTACTAAAAACCTCAGCTTCTCAAATAACCCAGTCGACCACACTACTTTCAACAACTGAAGTCGTATAGGCAATGTATCTGTAAAGGGAGTCTCCACTGAGTTTGATGGTCGATTGGGGACTCTTAACTGGGATTCACTCCCCGCAAGATTATCCGCATTTCCATCACCTATCTTAGGTGTATACTCAATCTTTCCACATGCGGCATCACACGCATTCCCATTAGCAAAAAAATAAACACAAATATCAATTAGGAAAAGCAGTATATATATTTGTCTTAATCATCCTAGACCTCTAGTCTTATGATCCTAACAGACAATGACTCCCCAGCAGAGTCGCCATTTCTGTGATATTTTGAGAACTCAAGGTTTTCTACCTAAGAGATGGGAAAAGAACAAGATCTCGAATGTCCCCAGTGAATTCGCCATTTTTTCTGTAGCGCGAATTTTTGTGTGGTTGCGAAGCACTATCGCTTTGGGGTACTACAGTTCGATTCATTTTTTATCCTATTGAAGCTGATGAAGGAAGGGAAATAGATGTCTCCAATTAACCCTGCTTGCAAACTGAGTTTAAACAGATGACTGTTGGTTTACAGATGCTATTAAGATTGTGGGTCTCTCTTAGGTTATTTTGCTTAAAAACAGTGTCTAGGCTATTGGTAGGATGTTAGGTCTGATGCTTTTCGATTGATGTATGAAGGTATGGGAATTTGGGTTTTTTTATTAGTATGCTCGCTAAGATTTTCAATCTTATGCCTACGTATTCCTGTTTACCGAAGCAGGGAAATCAGAGCGATCGTAGTTCCTCCTATTCTATGGGAGGAAAAAATGTTTTGGTGTCCTGTTCAAAGCCCAAGACGTGAAGCTAAAGGGAGTATACGTATCTTGTTCAAAGCCCAAGATGTGAAGCTGAAGGGTCTATTTGTATCTTGTTCAAAGCCCAAGATGTGAAGCTGAAGGGTTTTGGTTCGAGAGAGAATTTGTCATTTTTAAAGTGGATTTCTTGATGTTTGTATGCTATGAACAAGGCACAGCTTTGATGCTAAAAGGTTGATTGACTCAATCGGGGTTTTCCTTATACAAAGCCTAAGAGGAGGCTAGTGACCCAACAAGAGGGTGTTTTTATATGTCTCGTACGAAGCCTGAGATAGAGGCTAAAAAAGGTGGTGACCCAACAAGAGGGTCTTTTATACTCAACAAGAGAGTGTTTTGTTGTCTCGTACGAAGCCCGAGATAGAGGCTAAAAGGAGATTGGCTCAACAAGAGAGTCTTTTATACTCAACAAGAGAGTGATTTTAGTATCTCGTACGAAGCCCGATATGGAGGCAAAAAATGTTTGTGACCCAACAAGAGGGTCTTTTATACTCAATAAGAGAGTGATTTGTATCTCGTACGAAACCCAAGATGGAGGCTAAAGAGGTGACTCAACAAGAGAGTCTTTTATACTCAACAAGAGAGTGTGGGGATAATCATTGTACAAAGCCCAAGAGGAGGCTACCTTTGTTGGTGACTGTTTCAGTTTGGTGACAGGTCCAGTGTGCTGGATAAAAGAGAAAATCAGTTTTTATAAAGGGACTGATTAAAGGTAAGGTAATACTTTGGTACTGATCGGAAGATCGGGTTTATTCCCTGTTCTTTAAGGAAATGGGAAATCCAAAGGGTATTGAGACTGTCTAAGTCTACTGGTGTTTTGAGAAATCGATTCTCAGATAGTGAACGATCTTTGTATGATGCCCAAGAGAAGGCTGGTATGTTAAGGGATGACGGTCAACCCATTAACTGGTCTGACACTTGACTCAGAAAGACATCTCTAGCAAATTAATGACTAGGTTCTGTTCCTATACCTGTATAGGTCTCTGGGTCCTTGTACTAAGCCCAAGAGAAGGCATTAGAGCTTTTAAGAAGCCGACGTGTCCTTGTAAAACGCCCAAGAGGAGGCGGGGATGCTTTTAGGAAGCCTGTGTGTCCCAAACCGAGAGAAGTTCAAGAAATGCAATTCACCGAGAAGAGATCATTTCATGAAAGTTCGAGGTTTGGAGAGACTCAAGAGATGCCATTCACCGAGAAAAGATAATCTCTGGGGAGTAGAGTTTCTTTGACAATGTCTAAGGGTGACAGTCTGAGAAAGGGTTCACTGAGAATGCTGCCTTTCACGTCTCCATATTATTTAACCCCGAGAGGAGGGAAGACTGTATCTGGTAATCCTATGGGGTATTTAGTTTTGTTTGTATTTGAGAGTGACCAACAGAGCTTTACCTAGTGCTTAGATGTAGTTGCCGGGGAAAACTCTAAATAACGCTACTAGTATTACACAATTGATATTTGATAAGTATAAAAGTTTGTGAAAGAAGACTTACACTGAGCAGCCCCACAATACAGTTATATATGGATAAAAGCGGATAAAGAAAGCGGGTAAACACTTACTCGGTTGTAGAGCTTCCATGCTATTTTGTTAGTTGTTCAACAAAGAAAGCTTTGATAAAAATATTATATTCAAAATCAAAGGAAAAAGTGCTTTGAAAATATTGTTGGGGCTTACAGCTCAAGGAGATGCCCAAGGTTTCATCAGTGATTGCACTGTTGTTTTGAATTTGTACAGGGACTTATACAAGTGACTGAGGCCCAAAATGGTTTTCTGTACAAAGGGATGGGTCTTACACTCTCTCAAGAGGCCCAAATAGTTTTAAAGAAAAGAAAAGGGGCTTATAACACGAGGGTAGGCCTAGGTAATTTGATTTTTTGAACTGGCGATCGCGCCGAGTTTTTTGAAAACACCGTGGGTCTTATACAATGACTGAGGCCCAAATTATTTTGGTTTCAAAGAGGGGTTGGGTCTTACACTCTATTAGAGGCCCAAAGGTGTTTTTGTACAAGTGATGGGGCTTACAGCTTAAGGAGAGGTCCAGTTGATTATTTTTGAAAAGGCGATTGCGCTGAGATCTTTGAAAACACCGTGGGTCTTATACAATGACTGAGGCCCAAATTATTTGGGTTTCAAAGAGGGGTTGGGTCTTACACTCTATTAGAGGCCCAAAGAGTTTTAAGAAAAAGAATTGGGACTTATAGCTCGAGGAGAGGCCCAGTTGATTTTGTTAAAAAAGGCGACGATCGCGCCATTGTTTCTGAAAATACAGTGGGACTTATACAATGACTGAGGCCCAAAAGGTGGTGTATTTACAAAGGGGTTAGGTCTTACACTCTATTAGAGGCCCAAAGAGTTTAAAAAAGTTTGATGAGGGTTGATTTAATCAAAACCTTAATTTGTTTTCAAAATATATTTTAATTGAATAAAACTTCAATTAAAATGATCAAAATTGTTAAACATGTGTGAAAACAAATTGTGATCTTGGATTAATGTTTGAAAAATCATGTTTATATTCACAAAATGATTAGAAATAAATCAAGTTTGGAAAATCAAGGGAGAAAAAATATTTTAAATGTTAAAAACAAATAAAACATTAATTCTTTGCAAAAATATCAAATATATGGAATAAATAATATTTTTGGGATTTTTTGGTAAAATAAAATATTTAATCATTTTTGTTAATTATTAAAAAAAGAATCAACTCAAAATCATTAAAACTCAGAGAGAAATTAATTTTTGAATCAATTAAATAAAATCACAAAAATTCAAAAATTCAAATATTTGAAAATAGCGCCAAGAACATGGCAAGAACACGCGCCACTCTCTGTTTCTGCAGATTTGCATTTTCTATCCAATCTCACTGAATACTTGATTATATTATGCAATCTACATATTAATCTACTCGTTTTCACCTCACGATCATGTCTATGGTCTTTAATTTCATTTATTTTAAGCATGGAATAAGAAATCAAAGAGAAACCTCAAGAACCCGAAAATTTGCATGAAGGCTCAGAAATTCCACACACGATTCAAACAAAGCAATTGATTGAGGGGAAACACTCTAAGCATGATTATGAACATATGGCCAAATTATTGTGCAACAAAAATTGCATGGATCATAGAGTTAGAAGAGCTCATGCTTACCTCTTGCACCTGGTGATCGTGTTTTGTGTCAGAGGTGTTACAGCTTGGTTCAAATGATGTGGACAGCTTCCCTAGGTGCTATGGAGTGTGTCTGGATGCTTGGAATGAATGGGAATGATCTGGAACTTGAGATGGTACCCCAACTGCAAATCTGTCAAGAACTTGAGCAATTGGCTAGTGATTTTGTGATTTTGGTGTTCCAGATGTTATGTGAGTGTTTGGATCAATTCTATATGATGTTTATGAGGTGTGTGTGTGTGATTGATTTGGTTGGAATTGTTCTCAAACTCAAAACCCGATAGTGACTTGCTTTAGAAGGCAAAATTGGAAGTGAGAAGGTGATTTTGAGGAAAGCATCTGTTTGATGGCTTTGGTGTACTCAAACTAATCACAAATGAGCTCTATTTATAGTAGAGCAAGTTTGTTTTGCAAGCAATAGTGAATGACAACTGCTACAGAGGTTTGGCCAATGGTTGCATTTTGGAATCCAAGTCTCCTCTAGACATTGACTAGAGGTTAGAGCACAGACTACTGGTTCCCCTGGTATTCGATAAGTCTTGACTGAATTCAGTTGGAAATGGCTCAGTCCATGCCACCTTGGTGCATCCATTGAATGCTCCAAAACAAAATTGCAGTCGTGTCCCCTCTTTAGGGATTTCTAGGTTTGGCATGCTATTTTTAGTTCCAAGGACTTGGGAGGTTTGGGATCAGAGTTGGTTCCTCCTTGGTCCCCCCTGAGGTGTTCAGATGGATAAGTGTGTTTGTCATTTGTACAAATTTGGCAAATTGAGCAAAATGCACAAATCTGCCTTGCTTTGACAGTTTTCAGCAAGGCATATTGCCATTGTCATATATCATGGCTCAAGTGGAATTTGATGGAGTTCTTGGCCATTTTGGAAAGACCTCATATGATACAACAACTATTTGATCATAGTTTGTTTTGATACCTTTTGGATCCAAGTGAAAAATGCCCCTACATTTGGAAAAAAGTGAAGGCAGATTCTGGCTTAGTGAAAATTTCACTAAGTGTTGGAAAAAAGTGAAATTTTCACTTTTTGTGATTTTGATCATTCCATAACTTAAAATCCATGGGGAATTGGAATGAGTTGTGTTTGAAGCTTTTGTAGAGGGCCATGAGAGCTACAAATCCAGCTTTGAATGGGGAAAATGGCCTTGTGGTTTAGGAGTTATGATCCTCCAAAGTTGGTACCCTAGCCACTTTGTTCTATAACTTAGAAAATTTCTAAGTTTTTTATGGTTACCCCTTTTACAAGTTATCCAACTTTTCTTGATTTTTCTTGATGAATGATGATTCCAATCACACATTAACATCATTTTAGGGTCAAAGAACCATAATTGTGAAAAATCTCAAAAAGTCAAAGTTGACTTTTGTGCACAGTTGACTTTCTGTAAGATGAATTCCAAACTGTGTGATCCTCTATGAAATCAAGTCCTTGACCTAAATCAAACTTGATGGATTGATTTCATAGGAGTCATAGGGTGTATTGAATCATGTCCCAAGGTTTGGGAGCATGCCTGGGTAAAAAGTCAAAGGCACAGTTGACTTTTTCCCGCGAAACCCTAACTGTGGTTCTGATGAACTTGAAACTTGTTGCTCAAGCTTATTGGATCAATCCATTATTGCAAATGGATCAATGTGGTGTGTTAGGGACCCTTAAATCATGCCTTGAGGTCTTGTCTCATGTTTTGTCCCAAAAGTCAACTTAGGGGTGCATTAGGTTAAGAAACCCTAATTTCTGATTTTTTTATGAATACATCCCCTGAGGCTAAATTGACTTGATGATTGGGTTTAGGATGTCCCTTGGAGCATCTTAGGTTATGCTTTGAAACATTGGCTCATGCCCAGAGGAAAATTTCCCTCTGGAGGCCCTGGTCGACCAAAACCCTAATTTGGTGACATTGGCGATCTTAAGGCTTAATCCACCTGGAAGGTAGCAACCTTGTGCTTAATCCTTGATGTGGGAGTCCTATTGATCCATTGTATGTTGGAGAGGTTAAACAAGTTGAAGATCATGTCATTCCTGGATTGATCCTTTGTCTAAGAGCTCTGAGAGGGCTTGAAACCCTAATTTTGATTGTAGTGAATGCTCACCCATCTTTGGGGAGACTAATGAGGCATAATAATACACCCATATTGTGATGATGATTTGCACAATGATGGGAAATATTAGTGGTCAAAATTTGGAGTATGACAGGTTGATAGTGGGAGTTACTGCTGCTACCGGTTGATACCTTCGCCATTGCTTTCCCAGAGAGATATTGCTGATATCTTGCTCTTTCTTCTTTTGGAAAGCACTGCCGTATCTTTTGGTACTGCTGGATGGCTCTACATCTTTGACCAATTGCCCTTCTCGGACTGCTTCTTCAAGGCGTACTCCCATGTTCTCCATTTAAGTGAAGTCACTGGGTGCACTAGCAACCAATTGGTCGTAATAAAACTAGCTCAACATTTTCAGGAAGACAGATCTAAGCGGCAATTTTATGCCATCTCTGAGCATATTCTTTGAAGGTTTCTTTAACCTTTGGTGACATTGCTCTGAGCTGGTCCCTATCTGGTGCCATGTCCAAGTTGTATTTATCCTGCTGAACGAAGGCTGCCCCGAGATCTCTGAAAATACTGATCTTGGTACGGTTTAAACCCATGTACCATTTGAGTGCGGCACCGGTTAAACTGTATTGGAAGTAATGGATAAGTAGCTGTTGATTTTCTGTCTGGGTAGACATTTTCCGAGCGTACATCACCAAATGAATTTGAGGGCAAGATTTGTCTTTGTAATTTTCAAAGTCAGGCACCTTGAATTTCTGCGGTATCTTTACATTAGGGACCAAACAGAGGCCGACGGTGTCTTTTCCTAATAAGTCTTGACCGCGAATGGCATACAGTTCCTTCTGTATTTCCAAGAATTATTCCTGGAACTCATTCATCCTTTCGTATACGTCTTCGTTTCCACCAGATATCGTTTGCGGAATTTGTCCTTCCGGGTTAGTGTGTACCACTGGCTGTGGTATAGTCATTACGGCGGTAACTCTTGGTGCTTCAGTGACCTGAAGTTTGTAACCTTCAGGAGTTTCTGCTGTAACCCTTTGAAGATGGCTGGTTTACATCCTGAGTGAATCGCACACTCAAAGATAACAACAGAGTCGCCACCGAACTTTATTTAGTCCCAAAGGACAGGGAAAATATCGATAAAACCCAAGGGGAAGAGAAACGGGAACGGGGGTCGGTTATGCGAAAGGAAGGTATTAGCACCTAACGCATCCATCGTACTCGACGGGAACCATTTCGCTTGCTTCTAGGCTTGGATGGGTTATCTATCTAAAGGCTTCTAGCTAAAAGAAGGAGGAGAGAGAGAAAAGAAAGGGGAAAAAGAAAAGAAAGAAAGAAAGGGCTCGCGGAGGATTGGTGCCCTCGTGCCTACGTACCCTCATAGTGCAATGAGGAAATCAGAGCGTCGTAGTTCATGGAACCAGGGGACAGAAAGAAAGGGAAAAAGGGAGAAGGAAGGAAGGGTGGAAGTGTGCTCGTCAAGACATCGCGTCTCATGCCTACGTATCTGACATTCAGAAGAATGCAGAATTAGAGCTTCCATAGTTCGGGGAACTAAGACGAAAAAGGAAAATGAAAGGAAAGTGGTGTCAAAACCAAGAGCAAAAGCAAGAAGGAAATTCCACAGGGGATTCCAAAGAAATGGTGCCAAAACCAAGAAATAAGAGAAAAAGGTAAAAGAGAGTACTCCACTGAGGAGTAAGAGACTACAGGGACTGTGCAAGGAACAAAAGAGAAACGGTGTCAAAACCAAGAGAATAAGAGATAGAGAAAGATCCGCTGGGGATGCAAAAGAAATGGTGTCATAACTAAGAAAGAAGTGCAAAGGAAAGATAATAAATGTACTGAGAATAAAGTGCAATAGTGGTGTCAAAACCAAGAGAGCAAAAGGAATAAAGAGACTCCACTGGGGAGTAAGAGAACAAAGAAACCGTGACTGAGAATCAGAAGGTAGCGACCCTACTGAGGAAACAAACAAAGGAATGGTGTTAAAACCAAGAGAAAAGAGGACTCGGTATGTTAACTGACTGACAGTGGTTAGCCGAAGAGAAAGAGATTAAGACTATGTGGGGAAAAGGAGTTTTAATAGATAGGAAATGTGATCAACCAAAGAACGGGTGTAGGACCGAGGAAAGGTCGTGACCCAAAGGACGGGTGTAGGACCAAGCAAAGGTTGTGACCCAAAGGAAGGGTGTAGGAGCGAGCAAAGGTCGTGACCCAAAGGACGGGTGTAGGACCGATCAAAAGTCGTGACCCAAAGAACGGATGTAGGACCGAGCAAAGGTCGTGAACCAAAGGACGGGTGTGGGACCGAGCAAAGGTCGTGACCCCAAGGACGGGTGTAGGACCGAGCAAAGGTCGTGACCCCAAAGGACGGGTGTAGGACCGAGCAAAGGTCGTGACCCAAAGGACGGGTGTAGGACCGAACAAAGGTCGTGACCCAAAGGACGGGTGTAGAACCGAGCAAAGGTCGTGACCCAAAGGACGGGTGTAGGACCGATCAAAGGTCGTGACCCAAAAGGACGGGTGTAGGACCGAGCAAAGGTCATGACCCAAAGGACGGGTGTAGGACCGAGCAAAGGTCGTGACCCATAGGAATTCGGCACTCTGACTAAACAAACAGTACTGGACCGAAGAAGGGGTATTCGAACCAAAGAAAGGTTACTAACCCAAAGATGCAAGTATTCGAACCAAGAGGAGGTTGCCAACTGCTGGGGATTCGGTGTTTACAGATGGACTGTGATTAACCGAAAGGAGTGAGTGATTAACCAAGAGAAGGTGATTAACTCAAAAAAGGTTCAGTATTTCAACAGACGGACTGTGGTTAACTGAAGAAAATGGTGATTAACCAATAGTAGGTGATTAACCCAAGAGGAACTCAGTGTTTTAACAGACAGACTGTGGTTAACTGAAGAAAAGGGTGATTAACCAAGAATAGGTGATTAACCCAAGAGGGACTCAGTGTTTTAACAGACGGACTGTGTTTAACTGAAGAGAAGGGTGATTAACCAAGAAAAGGTGATTAACCCAAGAGGAATTCAGTATTAACAGATAGACTGTGTTTAACTGAAGAGACATGTGATTAACCAAGAAAAGGTGATTAACCCAAGAGGGACTCAGTGTTTTAACAGGCAGACTGTGGTTAACTGAAGAAAAGGGTGATTAACTAAGAATAGGTGATTAACCCAAAAGGAAACTCAGTGTGTTAACAGATAGACTATAATTAACTGAAGAGAAGGAGAAGAACCAAAAGAAGGTTGCGAACTCCAGGGATTTACAGTTTTAACAGATAGACTGTGATTAACCGAAGAAAAGAGATTGAGACTCTTCAGGGGAATCAAAAGGCAATGATTGATCACAAGAAGAAAGGAGTATACGAAGAGAGTTTTTTATCACAAGAACAATGCTCTTAACCCAAAGAGAGGTGATTGATCAAAAGAGATTGATAAAGAGATAGAAGTGATTAAAGATCGACTTGATTGGGGAAGAAGATGCGCTACCGTCGGGGGATAGAGGTGACTAAGCCAAGCACAGGGTCATTCGTCCCCTACCTGAAGTAGTCGGAATGAGAGTAGGAATTCTCCTTTCTCATTCCTTCTCTAACACACAGGGTGTAGTGCAGAAGTTGAAACTGACAGCGTAACAGCTCCAAGTTGTACAGTGCTCCAGTGTCGTGCATCGGTCGTCGTATGAATCTTCAACTCCGCGGAGGGAAAAGAGAGTAAGAGCTCTAAAGGAAGCCTAAAGAGAGGGAAAAGGAACGATCAATTAATCGAAATATGGTTTCGATCAACCAATCAAAGGGAAATGCCATGCTAACAATTTTCCAAGAAGAATGGAAAATCATTAAAGCAAAAGGTGTAAATTATTGATTATGCATGATTAAATTTGCTCAATAAAGAACAAACTTAATGTGATCAAGAAATGAAAGTGCAAAACAGTGCCAAACAAATATTAGCATGTACCACAAATCATGTGTCAAGTGATCAAAGATTGTACAAGAATTAGAATGTTCAAACAAATATCAAGAACATACCTAATTGCGAGAATTGATAAATCAATCATTGAATTATTGTAAATATGCTTTAAAAAGAGGTTAACAACACTTAAAACATCCATAAATATTAGGTATGTCAATCTATGGAAGTTAGAGGGAGAAAGAATGTCAAACAAACTTGAAAAAGCTCAAAATTGGCCATTCTGTTCAGTGGTAATCGATTACTCACCACACGTTAACCGGTTACTTGCTCACAAATCTGCATTTTGGGTGAAAATTACACTGAGTAATATGTTACTCACCAGGCGTTAACCGGTTACCACTGTGACAGTGGCAAAAATAACAGAAAAAACAGCTTTTCAAAAGTGGTTTTCAACACTTAATCACTTATGCCAACCACCACATGCTAGGACATGATTTTGTGCACTACAATTACATCATGTAAGGGAAATTAAACACAAATTTAAAGCATTAATCATGGCGATTAAAGATCAAGCAATTGCATGATAAATTAAACCGAAAGCAATCGAAATTATAACGTAAACATGCGGAAATGATCAAAACAGTGAGTAAAGTAAGATCTACCAACCTACAAGGCTGAGATGTGCCTTGGTAATTGTTGCAAAGGATTCTTGATGCAGAAAATCAAAGAAAACCCGAGGAATCTTCAATCGTATCCGAATCGTACTGAAATTGAGAAAATTGCGACGAAGCTCCGGAATGCGAATTCGAACCGTAGAATCTTGAAGCAAACACTTGAGATGAATCCAAAAGTTAATAGAACTCCAGAAACTCAAGTGTAATAGCAAGATGATGAAGATAATCAAATAAAACCAGAGGAATCTTCAATTATAGCCGAAACGTATCGAAACTGAGCAAATTGCGACGAAAACTCCGAAATGCGAATTATCACCGAAGAATCTTGAATTGATCACTTGAGATGAATCCAAAAGCTACTGAAGCTCCACAAAATCCAGTAGAATGGAATGATAATGAAGGTTAAGCTCAAGAAAAAGCACTTTCAAAGTGAAAGTAGCTTTTCTTCCATGGTGAATTAAGAGCTTTAATGAGGTTTGGTGAAGAAGATGAAGAAGAATGTGTAGAAGTTGCAGAAAAATGCAGAGGAGAATGAGAGAATTGAGAGTGAAGAAAGTGTGAATTTGTGTGAATGATTGTGGAGGAGTTGTGAAATGGTGGAGCTTTGTTTATATAGACTTTAGGTATGGAGTGTAAGAGCTTTGGACTTTGGTTTGGACTTAGCTTTGGGAGGTTTGGAGTTGGGTTGGAGTTAGTTACACTTGACTCGCCGAGTCAAGGTGGTTAACTCGGTTAGTTAGAACCAACTCGGTAACAATACCAATGTGAGCTCCAACATCCAAAGGTTGATATGCTTGGAACCCAAGAAACATGGTACACTTAAATTAGAGTGATGCATTGGAATAAATACACATGGAATGTCTTGAATAGTCTTGAAATGTCTATAGAAGTCTAGAATGTTCCACACACTGCTAGAATCAAGTAGAACCAAATTCCAAAGAGAGTGCATGGCTGCTGTCCCAAAAATGGAGTAGGAATTGCAAATTTGCACTGAGCAACCGGTTACTCACCACACGTTAACCGGTTACTTCAGCCAATTTTGCCCAATTTTGCTTAAAAATGGGTGTTATGGCTCCGGTTCCGATTTTCCACCTCTTGTTTTGATGAATAGGTATGGAAACCCTTGTTTTGTGCTTGTTTTGATGAGGAGATGACTTTGAGAGGATGCAATTAATCGGGCTTGGAAAACCTGAAGATCCTGCAACAAGAAACACGTAGAGAAGAGTACGAGTGCGTATGCCGATGATACGAATGCACATGCTTATACAAAAGAAAAAAAAAGGAGGTCAATTTCGGGTTACGACACCCTTGCATCTTCATTTACCTGAAGTTTGTAACCTTCAGGTCTAGAGATTCCTGCTACGACTTCCAGGTCTTCAGTGACCGGTGGGATGTATCCTTCAGGTATAAAGTTGAGAGGCATGCCCCAGGGGAAACCTTTAGGCATGTTGTATTGAGGATGACTGCCAGATGTCTCAAATGCTAGTGTAGACGTAATCTTCGAGATTACAGTCCTTTGATGTTGTTGTTCCTAGGCTGCTGCCAGGGATTGCATGTCGTTGTGGAGTTTCTCCAAACTCTCCCTTAGAGTGTTGATTTTTTCTCTAAGCTCTGTGTTCTCTTCCTCGAGATCGTCCATTTTCTTTTATCGATTGGCCTGAGTATTGTATGAATGAGACAGTTTGACTCTAGAGTGTAACATATATGTGAGACTCAAAGACAAAGATGTGCTATGTGAGAATGGTGAATGATATGCAAATAATGATATATTTTTTAGTTTTTTTTTCAAAAGAACTTTTAACAATTGTATTGTAAATATTACACAGCGGGGGAGACCCTTTTATTGAGCTCGAAAGATTGTAGTATTTTACAAGGAAAAGTACAGTATTTTATAAAGTGCGAGAAAGAAAATTAGGCCTACGGATCCTGAGTTCTCTTTGAGGAGAGCTTAGATGCTGGTTCCTAAACTTTTCTTTTCTTTGATTGGGATCCTTCAGCCGTTGCTGGGTCGACGAATCTCTGCCAAGTGAGGAGAGGGAAAATTTCTTCGTTCCTCGTGACTTTCCATAGCATGCCGCTCTAGTATTTCAATCAGAGCATCCTTTTCCTTTAGTAGTTCCTTAATCTTGGTACATTCTAAATTAAGGATTTGGTATTTGTTCTTCCAAGAGTTCTTCTCACGTTGAACTTTGTTGAGAGCAATCTGGAGTTTTTCCGCATCAGACATGAAGTAAATGACATATTCCTTTAAGGGAAAAACTTCTTGACAAGGGTAAGGCATCCTTAGTTT
Source organism: Lathyrus tuberosus (assembly GCA_022829125.1). NCBI lineage: Eukaryota > Viridiplantae > Streptophyta > Magnoliopsida > Fabales > Fabaceae > Lathyrus > Lathyrus tuberosus. Next base: position 4,338,847 of record JALAZF010000233.1, read on the forward strand.
GATGTCTCTAGTTTGTACCCAGTGGAGATAAGGCTCTGCAGAGATGCAGTTTGGCCTTCCCAGGGACTCTCTCCCTTTCTTGTGAATGTGTTGCCAGACATGCACTATTTCTTTCTTTCGTGCCTTGTCATTTTCTCCTTCCTTGAAGAAATGACCTTCCAGATGAGCATTATGTGGGATATTCTTCATCGGGTATCCAAGTTAACGACGGGCTAAAATTGGATGATAGTTGATCCCTCCTTTAGTACCAATGAGGGGTACGTTAGGGAAATTTCCACATCTGTCGATGATATTTATCCCTTCGTAAATCCGATTGTACCAATCTATGTCTGAATTGGCAAGAGACATAATCTTCTGTGACCATCACAGATTACTCTTGTGATCCCAAAAAGCAGCAGACTTAGGCAAGTGGGAAATAAACCATTTGTAGAGTAATGGTACACAACATGTGATCATCCCTCCACTGTACAAATTCCTTAAGTGTACAAAATGATAAGTATCTGTGAGCAAGGTTGGTACTGGGTTTCCAATTAGGAATATCTTAACAACATTGGTGTCGACGAAGTTGTCGATGTTGGGAAAAAGGAATAATCCATATATGAGCAGAACAAAGACATCCTCGAAAGCAGTTACATTTCCTATACTAGCGAAGTATAGAGCTTTCTCCATCAGGAATTTAGCTAGTAAACCCTGGATTTCTCCTTTGGTGGTCATGTGAGCCCTGATTTCTGACTCTTCCAAAGAGATTGCTCTTGCAATGGCTTGATCTTTTGGAATTTCTTCCAGTCCGGAAAATGGATCTTGAACTCTGATAGGTAAGTCAATCAGGTGGGAGTAATCTTCCATTGTTGGTGTGAGCTGGTAATCTGGGAATGTGAGGCAGTGGTATACCGGATCATAGAACTGAACCAGTGTAGATAGGATCCCTTAAACCTTGTTGATTTTCAGAAGAGATAATAGTCCTCTGTGCTTAGCTCTAAAAGCTTCGGGATTAGTAATCATCCTTCCCAATTTCCTTAGATCTTCTAGTTTTGGAACCTTGAAGGTGTACTTGTGCGTTTTTCTTCTTCTGAAATCCATAACACAACCTTTCTGATATTTGCAATTATTGTTTCAGTTCTTTTTTAGAAAAGATTTTTTTTTGTTTGAAAAGGTTTTTTTTAATGAAATGCATGGATGCATGAATGCAGCAAACAAAAACATTTGGAAACATGGGTTTAGGGGTTCATCGTCACGAGCATGGAGCCATGGATCTACCCATCCCCAAAGGTGTGTACTAATTGGTCAATTTTTGTACCTGTAGAACGAGTTCTAACAGAGGTTCCCAAAATCATTGACCTCTTTTAGGAATATTAACGGCAAACCGATTGACTCAAGTGAGCCGTAATATCCTAAGATAAATCTCCTTTGAGTGAGGAATCGTGTATCAACTATTCCCGGTAGTCACTGCACTACCTAATGGTTTAATGGTTAAATGTCTACTAAATCCTCAGTGTCATGTGTAACACCTCACTTTCGCATTTTATAAAATACATAAATAATATGAAATAATCAAAGTTTACAACAAAGTAGGATGTCACATCTCATAAAAATTGCCTGATATCTCAATTACTTCATTCACTTTATTACTCATAAAAAATTGTTCCTACAGCGGAATCATAATTCAATTCAATCTATGGCACTAAGGCCTTCACCACAATACTCTCCGCATAAAAAGTGGTCTAATACAAGTTTAATAAATGAGATACGTAACGAAATAACATGGTATAAAACATAACAAACCCCCCAATATCCCGTGTTACGTATCAGAGCGACTCCTAAGACTCGATCGAGCAACACAAGCTCCACGCACTACTCAGGTACCTGCTTATCTGTACTTCCCGAGAAACACAAACACAACAAACAACAAAGGGGTGAGAACTACATTCAATAATTAACGGTGTATAATACATGTTAAGGAGTAGTCATCACACAATCACACATAAATAGCACACCATCACAAATACACTTGTCACTTTCAATCATAATTCAATAAACACATAGTAATGCAATGTGACTCGATGATTGACACTATGCATGTGGTGCCAATACGAACCCGATTCCTATTGGAATCTGGATAAATCACATACACTCCCACTGAGCAATGATTTATCTCCATCACAACTCCACATTGGAGTCTGGACAAGACTAGACACCCATCATGGATTCCCATCTAGCTATCTCCACCAGACACATTATGAAATGCATGACACAAAAGATGCACACAAACATGTATAATAATTAGTTATACATCTACACGATCCTCCTGATCAGACGTGCGTTACACTCGCACTGTAATTCACCATTGAATTACTACACCTGTATCACAATATCATTACACACAAAAAGTATGCAGGAGACGTTATTATCAAGCATAATACACGATCCTCATTGATCTCACGTGAGTCATACACTCACCGTAATTCCCACTAGAATTACCCACCTGCACCAATACAGTTATCACATATACAACAATATATTACTTTGCATTAATCAGTCATTAATGAAGTAATCCACACAAAAATACAGTTTATCAGATTTCCTAGTATTACTAGATTCCCCATGTTCTTATATACATATATATGTCATCACTATGAGTTGCCTTAGAATTACCACCCTCTCCAAACAATCTCACACAGCTCACACGATTAATAACAACACCTCACGTGGCCTTAATTAGCTAATTATTTAATTAATCCACCTAAATCACGTTTTATCATTCTTACCACCATTATTAGTCTTAACATGTTCAATTATGTTCCTTCTAGCCTCACAAACCAAAAGAAATTATATCGGACGCGAAATCGGGAAAAAAAACGCGACAAAACTCCGAAAACACGACAATTTTCCAAAATCACAGAATAAATAAATCATCTATTGCCGTCTAAACAATTCTCAATAGAAATAATATTTCATTAGCCTCCCAACGCTTCGAACGGGGGTCAAAACGGACTCACGGATCAAAAGTTATGAAGAAAACAAAATTTGACATTTTGGAAAAACTGTACGACCTGCGGGTCCGTACAGGTCGACCCATGAGTTGACTCATGTTACACAAAAACATAAAATTTTTCTGTTTTTCATCGTTAAATGCCTTCCGGACCTCCGATTTCGATTCCATAAAAAGCCCCGGTCTCAGAATTCAACATACTACGATATTTTCACAATTAAAACGCCATCCAACACATTTACAAAAATTAACACCATTGTTATCAAAAGTGGGAAAAGTTAGGTTTCCAATCACTTAATTAAACACGTGTCGAAACATACCGACAAGTATTCCTGATTAAATCCCATCATCACCCGACTATACTACACAATCTATTCCATATTCTAACCATTAAAACATCGATTATATTCATTTGTTCATCTATCATTCACCTATTATTACTAGCCAAATTATCACCTATTAGATCTACATTCGTCACTCTTAAACCTGTCAAAAATCAGATCTGCAAACAGAATATAACATGGCAACAACAACAACAATTATCATTCTAATTCACAACAACAATGATCGATCTCATGCAATTCACAACAGATACACACATACCAGATTCTGATCTGCAACCACAATTACACAAATAAAATCCTACGAGGGAAATGACCCCTCACTACCCTCTCATGATATTAACACCTATATTGAGCCCATTCTCCCCCCTTACCTCGAATTTGGGTCTGAATTCCTGCGAAAATTGGAGAAGAAAATTCTGCCCTATAACCCTTGTTCTTCCTCTTCTTGCTCTCTTTCTACGTGAAAAGTGATTAACTCCCTAAACCCTCACTAACTCAGTCTTACTTGTTTTATTTCCCTTAATTCTCTCCCACTAACCAAAATATTAATAATAATACTAATAATGTCACAATAATAATAATAATAATAATAATACACCAATAATATTAATAATAATAATATTAATGATGCCAATAATAATAATAATAATAATAATAATAATAATAATCATAATAATAATAATAATATTAACCATACTACTATTACTACTTATGCCTACATATTATTTATATATCATTATATTATTATTATCCTAAATTTTTCATTTAATTCCCACAACTAAGGGTAATTACCACACTCACCCTTCGCCACAATTCCCTCAATTAATCAATAGATTCCATAAACAACACACAACGAATAATTATTTTAAATGGGGTGTTACAACTCTCCCCCACTTAAAATATTTTCGTCCTCGAAAATGTACCTGATGGAAACAATTCCGGATACGACTCTCACATCTTGCTTTCCAATTCCCAGGTCACACTTCCCCCAGTAGCTCCTTATCAAGCTACTCTCACCAAGGAACTATCCTTGCCTCTCGGTTGCTTCCTCTCAATCACTTCAGTAATCTGTTACACAAACTCGGGTCCAAGTAACACCTTCCACCCGACTCACTAATATAGAGGTGTCCTGCCCTCCTACCATACAATGCTTTGCAAGACACCATCCCAATACTAGAATGGTAACTATTGTTATACGTGAACTCAATCAATGGCAAATGAGTATCCCACGCACCACCTTTCTCCAACACACAGGCTGTCAACAAATCCTCTAGCGACTGAATAGTCCTCTCTGACTGACCATCGGTTTGTGGATGATAAGCCGAACTCAACTTCAGTTAAGATCCTAAAGCCTCTTGCAAACTCTTCCAAAATTCTGAAGTAAACCTCGGATCTCTATCCGACACTATGCTCGATGGAACACCATGCAGCTTAACAATTATTCTTATATAAATCTCCGCCAGCTTTGACAACGGAAAACTGATGTTAATTGGTAAAAAATGTGCGGATTTCGTAAGTCGATCCACCACTACCTAAATAGCATCAGAGCCTCTCGCCGTATTTGGAAAACCAGTAACAAAGTCCATAGCAATACTATCTCACTTCCATTCTGAAATTTCCAACGGTTGCATCAACCCCGAAGGTTTCTGATGCTCTCCTTTTGACTTTTGACATGTCAAACAAGCATAAACAAACTGAGCTACATCCCTCTTCATACCGGACCACCAAAATAACTTCTTCAAGTCATGATACATTTTCGTGGCTCCCGAATGAATACTCAAGCTGCTCCGGTGACTCTCCTTTAAGATTGCTGTTCTCAATTCCACATTATCCGGTACGCAAATCCTGCCCCGCAATCTTACTATACCAACCTTATCCACTTCAAAATCACTATCAGGATCATTTCCTCTTGTAGGCATCAAGTCCACTAGCTTCACATCAAGTCTCTGATTTTCCTTAATTACATCCAAAAAGTCATTATTCACTTTAAGCATGCCCAATCTAACACTCTCAGGTGTAGTTTCACAAACCATACTCAAGTCTCTGAACTGTTTAATTAATTATATTTCTTTTACCATTAATGCCGACATCTGAATTGTCTTCTGACTTAGAGCATCGCTACAACATTAGCTTTCCCCGGATGGTAACTCAAATTAAAATCATAGTCTTTCAAGAACTCTAACCATCTTCTTTGCCTCATATTAAATTCCTTCTGATCAAACAAATACTTCAGACTCTTGTGATCACTGAATACTTCAAATCTCGATCCATACAAATAATGCCTCCAAATTTTCAATACAAAAACCACCGCAGCTAATTCAAGATCATGAATAGGATAATTCCTCTCATGCACCCTCAATTTCCGCGAAGCATACGCCACCACCTTGCCATCTTGCATTAACACTCCACCTAATCCCATCTTAGACGCATCACAATACACCACGAAAGGTTCACTTGGACTAGGTAGAATTAATACTGGTGATGTAGTCGGTTTCTTTTTCAACTCTTCAAAACATTCCTCACACACCGCATCCCAAACAAAAACTTGATTCTTTCTAGTTAACTGAGTCAAAGGTAATGCCAAATTAGAAAACCCTTTGATAAATCTTCGGTAATAACCTGCCAAACCCAAGAAACTTCTAATTTTTGTTACTGTCTTCGATGGTTCCCACTGAAGCACCGCACTTACTTTAGATGGATCCACTGCTATTCCATCACCAGAAATAACATGACCCAAGAAACTCACAGTCTTCAGCCAGAATTCACATTTCGAGAACTTTGCAAATAATTTATTATTCTTCAACACCTGCAATGCAATTCTCAAGTGTTCTGCATGATCCTCTTCAGACTTAGAATAAATCAATATATCATCAATGAAAACCACAATAAACTGATCCAGATAAGAATGAAAGATACGGTTCATATATTCCATAAACACCCCTGGCGCATTAGACACTTCGAAAGGCATCACTGCATATTCGTAATCTCCATAGTGAGTTCTGAACGGCGTTTTCTGAATATCATCTTCCTTGACTCTAATCTGATGGTAACCCGGCCTCAAATCAATTTTTCTAATAACACGAGCTCCCACAAGATGATCCATCAAGTCCTCACTCCTTGGAAGCAGATATTTATTCTTAATGGTCACTTTATCCAATTGGTGGCACTCAATGCACATACGCATACTATCACCCTTCATCTTAACCGAAAACACGGACGTAACCCGCCAAGAAACATTTGGTCAGACATACCTTTCCTTAAGTAATCCTTCCGATTATCTCTTCACAAGACTCTGGAGTTTACTTTCTGTACGGAGTCATTGACATCAGATTTGTACCAAGTGCTAAATCAATAGCCAATCCTACTACACCCTACGTCCAGAAATACATCCAAAAATCCTCCAACAACAGGTAACTCGGCCCATGTAACTTCACGATCAACTCGCAACGATGCGAACATTAAGACATCGAGGCTTCGCCCAACATAAGCTCATCCATTTTCTTAGCACACCACGACAGCAGTCCTCTGCTATCACCCAACTCAGATCCACACCTTGGAAGGCATCAGGAATTACACACTATCGGCATATCTTTAGCCGTCACCTTTCTCTCTACTCACTGAGAAGCAATCATCAACCATACCGGATCGTCCTTCCTTGGAGACGTCCCCAACTTGACTGACAAACAAGTACCTCTTATCCACATCGTCTTCAAGTATAAGAATCTATACCGATTCATCACAACCATTTGTAACCACTTGGCTTAACTCCAAATAATCCACAACATACGCTATCTTAGCTGTCAAGGCACGTCTATCCATCCAACATGATCCCGTCTACTATCAATAAGAGATTGAGGGTGATCAGTTCCTCAATTTGTCAATAGACAGCCGACTATCATGACGAAGTATAGACCATCCTTAACAACTACGACAACACTCCACTACGCACTAATCCATCCTTCCACACTGGAAGCATCTCGGAAAAGCACCAGCTTCTCCCCCACTTATTTCATCCCTAACTCCTGCAGATAACAGTTAGAAAACAAACAAGTATCGACAGTGTTCCACACACATGTCGCATACTAAAGACCAAACCACGTCAGACAACCTGGCTGGACGTACCGACCTGCTCTGATACCAATTGTAACACCTCACTTTCCCATTTTATAAAATACATAAATAATATGAAAATAATCAAAGTTTACAACAAAGTAGGATGTCACATCTCATGAAAATTGCCTGAAGTCTCAATTACTTCATTCACTTTATTACTCATAAAAAATTGTTCTTACAGCAGAATCATAATTTAATTCAATCTATGGCACTAAGGCCTTCACCACAATACTCTCCGCATTAAAAGTGGTCTAATACAAGTTTAATAAATGAGATACGTAATGGAATAACATGGTATAAAACATAACAAATCCCCCAATATCCCGTGTTACGTATCAGAGCGACTCCTAAGACTCGATCGAGCAACATAAGCTCCACGCACTACTCAGGTACCTGTTTATTTGTACTTCCCGAGAAGCACAGACACAACAAACAACAAAGGGGTGAGAACTACATTCAATAATTAACGGTGTATAATACATGTTAAGGAGTAGTCATCACACAATCACACATAAACAGCACACCATCACGAATACACTTGTCACTTTCAATCATAATTCAATAAACACATAGTAATGCAATGTGACTCGATGATTGACACAATGCATGTGGTACCAATACACCATGGTTCATTCAATCGAACCCGATTCCTATTGGAATCCGGATAAATCACATACACTCCCACTGAGCAATAATTTATCTCCATCACAACTCCACATTGGAGTCCGGACAAGACTAGGCACCCATCATGGATTCCCATCTAGCTATCTCCACCAGACACATTATGAAATGCATGACACAAAAGATGCACACAAACATGTATAATAATTAGTTATACATCTACACGATCCTCCTGATCAGACGTGCGTTACACTCGCACTGTAATTCACCATTGAATTACTACACCTGTATCACAATATCATTACACACAAAAAGTATGCATGAGACGTTATTATCAAGCATAATACACGATCCTCATTGATCTCACGTGAGTCATACACTCACCGTAATTCCCACTAGAATTACCCACCTACACCAATACAGTTATCACATATACAACAATCCATTACTTTACATTAATCAGTCATTAATGAAGTAATCCACACAAAAATACAGTTTATCAGATTTCCTAGTATTACTAGATTCTCCATGTTCTTATATACATATATATGTCCTCACTATGAGTCGCCTTAGAATTACCACTCTATCCAAACAGTCTCACACAGCTCACACGATTAATAATAACACCTCACGTGGATTTAGTTAGCTAATTATTTAATTAATCCACCTAAATCACATTTTATAATTCTTACCACCATTACTAGTCTTAACTTGTTCAATTATGTTCCTACTAGCCTCACAAACTAAAAGAAATTATATCGGACGTGAAATCGGGAAAGAAAACGCGACAAAACACCAACAACACGACAATTTTCCAAAATCACAGAATAAATAAATCATCTATTGCCCTCTAAACCATTCTCAATAGAAAGAATATTTCATTAGCTTCCCAACGCTTTGAACGGGGGTCAAACCGGACGCACGGATCAAAAGTTATGAAGAAAACAAAATTTGATATTTAGGAAAAACTGTATAACCTACGGGTCCATACAGGTCGACCCATGAGTCGACTCATGCTGCGCAAAAACATAAAATTGTTCTGTTTTTCATCGTTAAATGCCTTCCGAACCTCCGATTTCAATTCCGTAAAAAGCCTCGGTCTCAGAATTCAACATACTACGATATTTTCACAATTAAAACTCCATCCAACACATTTACAAAAATTAACACCATTGTTATCAAAAGTGGAAAAAGTTAGGTTTCCAATCACTCAATTAAACACATGTCGAAACATATCGACAAGTATTCCCGATTAAATCCTATCATCACCCGACTATAATACACAATCTATTCCATATTCTAACCGTTAAAACATCTATTATATTCATTTGTTCATCTATCATTCACCTATTATTACTAGCCAAATTATCACCTATTAGATCTACATTCTCACTCTTAAACCTGTCAAAAATCAGATCTGCAAACACAGTATAACATGGCAACAACAACAACAACAATTATCATTCCAATTCACAATAACAACTATCGATCTCATGCAATTCACAACAGATACACACATACCAGATTCAGATCTGCAACCACAATTACACAAATAAAATCCTACGAGGGAAAGGACCCCTCACTACCCTCTTATGATATTAACGCCTATATTGAGCCCATTCTCCCCCTTACCTCGAATTTGGGTCTGAATTCCTGCGAAAATTGGAGAAGAAAATCCTGCCCTAGCACCCTTGTTCTTCCTCTTCTTGCTCTCTTTCTACGTGAAAAGTGATTAACTCCCTAAACCCTCACTAACTCAGTCTTACTTATTTTAGTTCCCTTAATTCTCTCCCACTAACCAAAATATTAATAATAATACTAATAATGTCACAATAATAATAATAATAATAATAATAATAATAATAATAACAATACACCAATAATATTAATAATAATAATACTACTAATGATGCCAATAATAATAATAATAATAATAATCATAATAATATTAATAATACTAGTCATAATAATTATTATTATAATAATATTAACCATACTACTATTACAACTTATGCCTACATATTATTTATTTATCATTATATTATTATTATCCTAAAGTTTTCATTTAATTCCCACAACTAAGGGTAACTACCACACTCACCCTTAGCCACAATTCCCTCAATTAATCAATAGATTCCATAAACAACACACAACGAATAATTATTTTAAATGGGGTGTTACATCATGGGTACCGCACTGGGAAAACTATGCTTTCACGATAGGGTCGTTCAACATTAGCAAGTCCACACGGGTACCTCGACTGATTAGGTGGACTGCCAGGTTAACTTGGCTGGGATTCACTGCCTATAAGCCTTCCTGGAGACGCCACCACTTATCTTAATGTTCTCTCGGACTCACCATATGCGTATTAATCGCATTCCCAAATAACGGTAATTTAAACACGGGTATCAAGTAATATGACAGTAAATGATATATATATATATATATATATATATATATATATATATATATATATATATATATATATACATATGTAGCAGAAAAATGAGAAAGCAAGTAAATAAACAGAGAGATAAATGCAAGGCAAGGCCTAGACCTCTTAGGAACTCTAATCCTAGACATCAATCCCCAGCAGTCTCGCCATTTTTCTGTAGCGTGCGATTTTTGTCGGTGACGCGACCACCTTACCGCAATGAACTTGGGTGCTACTTTTTTATTTCTTATTTATCAAATGAAGCTTGAAAGGAAATGGAAGATATCTAAAACTAACCTTGCACGCAAATTTTTTCTTTAACAAATGCTAAGAGATCGGGGTCTGGTTATATAAAGGGAAGCTATTAACACCCAGTGTATCTATGGTAATCCATAGGAACCTTTTATTGCATGTATTTCTGTTAACTTAAAATGCTTTCTTGTGTTTTATCTGTCATGGATTGGGAAAGTTTCTCCTTTGGGAGGGTTGAGAGAATGTTTTTGTGGTTTTCGAGTTTTTAGTTGTTTTTTGGGAAGGTATTGGACCTAAAGTTTTTTATTTGTGTGCTCGCTAAGATTTCGCAATCTTATGCCTACGTATTCCCGTAAAGAAAACTGGGAAATCACAGCAGTCGCAGTTCCTCCTATTGCTATGGGAGGAAAGATGTTTTGTGTCTTGTTCAAAGCCCAAGATTGAAGCTATCAGAGTATTTGTGTCTTGTTTAAAGCCCAAGATTGAAGCTAAAGTTTGATTGAGAGAAATTTGTCATCTCTAAAGGGAGATATCTCACCTATTCATCGCAGATGTTTGGTAATTGGTTATAAGGGAAATTACTTTAACTGGGATTATATAGAATCCAGCAATGCCATAATTTCTTTTATAAGATGGATGTCATAAAGGAAGAAGCTTTAACTCAGTCTAGAGCAATGCCACTTTTCCCTTTATGAATCTTTCATGCTAAGAGAGGGAGATTGGCTTGGATGTATGGAATCCAGAGGCTTGCCAATTATAGCTGTTAGATGAAAGATGATTTTAGCTAGAATAAAGGAAGGACTCCAGCTTGGATTTTGAATCAACAAGTGTGCCACTTACAGCAATTATCTGGAAAAAGGTTTTGATTGTCTGTTTTGATATGTGATGCATAGAGGAAATATCTTCCTACAAAGAGGACTTATGGTCTCATATGAGGGGATGTTGATTATTTATATGCCTTGATCAAAGCCCAAGGTTGAAGCTAAAATAAATGACTCCACTGGGGAGGGTTTTATCTGTCTTGTACAAAGCCCAAGATTGAGGCTGACTCAGGAATGACTCCACTGGAGAGAGTTTATCTGTCTTGTACAAAGCCCAAGATTGAGGCTGACTGGGGATAATTCTTTATATGAAGCCTAAGAGGAGGCTAACTCTTGCTGAGGATTTGTGGAAATCCAGGAGCAGGTCCAAATTGTATTGGGGAACCCAAAGGGTTTACTCTTGTTGGGAATTAGGGAAGAGTTAGGGTGTCATATGCCATGAGGTTCTGATTCTATTAGGGAGTTCGCTGATGGTAAATTGACCCTGGTTGGGGATTTTTTAAGGTAAAAGCTTAAACCTTGTTGGGGGATCAAAGGGTTTTTAAAAATAAGTTGGAAAACCTATGGAGGTTTTAATTCTACTGGAGACTGGTGTATTGGTAAAATGATCAGGTTTTTTCCTATGTTTTTAGAAAACTTGAGGGTTTCTTTGTGAGATCCAAGAGGAAATGAGACTTTCCAAGTCTACTTGAATGAAGCCCAAGAGGAGGCTGAGACTATCCAAGTCTCTGAAGAAGTGGTAGGCTCTAGTGTAGAGAGGGGTCTTTGTATGATGCCCAAGAGAAGGCTGTTGGTTTAAGGGATGAAGATCAACCCTAGAATGGTATGATATTCTGGAATTTTGACTCTCCTGGGAATTTAACTAGTAGAGATGATTAATTTCTATCCTATGCCTTTAGGAGGCCTTTGGATCCTTGTACAAAGCCCCAAGAAGAGGTTGGGGAACTTCTAGGAAGCCTGTGGGTCCAAGCCTAAGAAAAGTTCAAGAAAGGTTTCATCGGGAATAATCCTTTCTTTGTTGAACAGTTCTAAGGTTTGAAGAAATTCAAAAGAGGTTTCATCGGGAATTAATCCTCTTTGGGGAGATGAATTTCTTGTAAAAAGATATATATATATATATATATATATCTAAGTTTTGACAGTCTTGAGAAAAGTTTCACCGAGAATAATGCCTTTCTCTATTCCATATTGAATAAGTACAAGAGGAGGCAGACTGTATAGGGAATTTCCTATGGGGGACTAGTTTTGTCTATGTTAGAAAGTAACCTCTGGTTTGACCTAAGCCTAGACCTAACTGCTGGGGAATCTCTAAGTATATATACAGATAAGTGAATTGACAGATATATAAACAAATATGCATTGAAAAAGATATTGGGACTTACATTCTGAGAGGAAGCCCAAGTGTATAGTGATCTGTTGTATTGACTACAACTGTATGATTGATTAGGGTTTTAAGAAATTGAAGAAAGTTCTGAGGAAAATTTGAATTTGAAATTGAATTAAAAAGAGTTTGTTTAAAAAGAAATTTTGGGGCTTATAAATCAAAGAGAGTCACAAATGTGTTTGTAAAGAAAGAATAACGGGGGTTATACTTAAGGAGAGGCCCAGATGATTTATTTGAAAAGGCGATGATCGTGTCGTGATTTTGAAAACCACAGAGGGACTTATACAATAACTGAGGCCCAAAATTATTTATGTACAAGAAGGAATGGGTCTTACACTCTAATAGAGGCCCAAAAAGTTATTTTTATACAAGAGATGAGGCTTATAGCTCAAGGAGATGCCCAGATGAAAAACAACGATCACACCATTTATTTTGAAAATCGTATCGGGACTTATACAATGACTGAGGCCCAAAATTTTATATTTACAAAATGGATGGGTCTTACACTCTAATAGAGGCCCAAAAGTGTTTCAAATGAAGTTTGAAAAAATTAAAATCAAGGAAAACCTAATTTTAATTTAGAAAAACAATTTTTAAAGGAAATTAAATAAAAAAATGATATAAAATATCAAATATATTCAAATACAAGTTGTAAACTTTAAAAAATGTTTTGAAAAATCATGTTTAATCACATGGAAACTTGGAATTCATTTGAATTTGAAAAATCAAGTTGGAAAATTCATTTAAAATGTTTAAAAACAAATAAAAATGAAATTATTTACAAAAATTCAAGCTATATTAAATAAATAATATAAATTTGATTTTTTTGTAGAATAAAATATTTTAACATTTTTGTGAATTTTTAAAAAAAGAACCAATAAAAAATGAGAGAGAAATTAATTTTTGAAATCAATTAAGAAAATGACCTAAAAATTCAAAAATTCAAAATGGCGCTAACGGTCATCTTCTTCCTCACGACCTCCCTCCTTGGCCGTTTTACAAAACCTCACATATCTCTCTCAATACGTAATGGTTTTGACTTTTGTAAACATGAAAGTTGTGTATTTTTGAACAAGGATTTCAGTGATATAAATTAATTGCATTTATATTAAGTGTGGAGTGAGAAATCAAAAGATGAACACATGAACCCTAATTTCTGCAAGAACACTATGAAATCCTATACACGATAGTTACACAACAATTGATTGAGGGGAAACACTCTATATATGTGCAGAAACATGTTTGTAACTTGAAAACACATTTATGATGCATGAATCATAGAGTTTGAGAGTGTCAGGCTTACCTCTGCAAGAGGAAATCAAATCCTCAGTTGTAGGTGTTACAGATGTTATGTGATGATCTGGACGACTTCCTTGGACCTCAAGTAATGTGTTTGGAAGCTTGGAATGGATTGAAACAACCCGGAACTTGTTGTGGTACCCCAACTGCAAATAGGCCAAAAAGCTTGAGCAAATGGATGGTGAGTTTGTTATTCTCGTGTTCTAGATGTGTTTTGAGGTTATGGATCACTTGTATATGACATATGTGAGGTGTTAGGATGGTTGGTTTGTGTGGAGTTGCTCTCTATTTGAAAATTCGAATGTGACTTGTAAGAGAAGCAAATTCTGGTTTTTAGAGTGATTGGAAGGAAAGCATGAGTTGTTATGCTTTGGTGTACTTAAAATGATCATAAGGAACCTCTATTTATATTAGACTAACTTTGTTCTGGGAGCAATAGTGATTGGAGGCTGATCATGGCATGTAGCTTGTAGCCATTGACTTGGATAATCTAAAAGTGCAAAGTCAACTCTCTTATCTTAACTCCATTCAATTCTGCAGGTTTGAATGCTCAGAGTTTGGACTTGAATCTTGACTGGCTTGGAGTGTTATGGTCTGGTTCATGACACCTTAAGGTATTGCATTGATGTTACCTTGCCAAATTTGAATTTCCAAGTTTCATGTCATTATGGTTTTCACATGCCAAGTTGAAATTCTTGCCTCCTTGATCATGAAACAAGTGAGTCAACAGATGTTTTATGTTTTTGGAAGATGACAAAGTTGGAAAAATGGCAAAACTTGAGTGACAAAATCGTGTGGCACAAGTTTGGTTTTCATGCCTTTTTGTAGGCAGGGTGAAAAATGCCATTTTTGGAGGCTTATAACTCCTTTCTCAAGTTGAACCATGGGAGGCTCTTGTACTTTTTGGAAAGCCCCAATAACATACTTCAACTTTGATGTCCAACTTTGGTCTTGAATCATCTTGGATCATGATAAAAATGGCCCCAAAGTTGGTGAAAATGTAAAACAGATTCTGTCCAAAATTTCACTAAGTGTTGAAAAAATGGTCATTTTCATATTTTTGTGATTTTGATCAATTCATAACACAAAATCCATGAGGATTTGGAATCTGTTGTAGTTGACAATCTTGAAGTATGTAATGAGAGATTTCATTTGAGCTTTGGATGGAAGAAAAAGGTTACTTGGATCACAAGTTATGGTCTTGCAAAGTTGGGTAGAAATCACTTTTTTCCATGACTTAGTGAAATTTCAAGTTTCTTATGGTTGCCCATTTTGCAAGTAACCCCATTTTTCTAGATTTTTCTTGATGGATGATGATCCAAACCATAGGTTAACATTGTTTTTTACTTAGGGAAGCCTTATTTGTCAAGAAATTCAAAAAGTCAAACTTGATTTTTGGCACAGTTGACTTTTTGTCAGATGAATTTCAAACTTTGTGATCCCCTATGAAATCAAGTCCTTGACCTAATTCAAACCTAATGGATGGATTCCATAGGTGTATTAGAGTGTCTTGAATCATGTCCCAAGATTTGGGATCATGTCTTGGTCAAAAGTCAAAGGTACAGTCGACTTTTCATCAGAAAACCCTAATTGGTCCAGATGGATTTGAATCCTTGTACTGCTTATGAACCAAGTTCTTTGAGTCAATCCAATTTTTTGAAGGGATCAATATGATGTATTGGAGGTCTTCAAAACACTTCTTGAGGTTTTGGCTCATGCCTTGCTTCAAAAATCAACTTAGGGGTGAATTAGGTCAAGAAACCCTAATTTTTTATTTTTGATGAATGCATCCCCTGAGGCTATTTTGAACTTGTGATTGGGTCCATGAGGTCCCTTTGAGCTTTTTGTATCATGTTTTGAAGTATTGGCTCATGCCCAGATGACAATTTCTCTCTGGAGGCCTTGGTCGACCAAAACCCTAACTTGGTGACACTGATGATTTTGAGGCTTAATTAACTTGAAGTGTTGCATTCTCATGCTTAATTCTTGATGTGGGAGACCTCTTGATCCTTCATGGATGTTTGAGAGGTTTGATAAGTTGAGGATCATGTCCATTCTTGATTGATCCTTTGTCTGAGTACTCTGAGAGAGTTCAAAACCCTAATTCTTGATTGTAGTGAATGCTCAACAATCTTTGCGAGGATTGATGACGCATGAAGGTACATCCATATTGTGGTGATGATTTGCACAACAATGGGAAAACTTGTGGTTAAAATTTTGGTTATGAAATATAGGATGCCTAAAGAAAAGTTGAAGGATTTGATTGAAGTGCGAGGAAGGGTATAATCGACAAGACTTCCCCCATCAGTTCTAGCGCTAACAAAGCTCAGAGCAGTGGATCCAGAGAATTTTGAGATCTGTATTATTGAAAATTTGAGTGACAGTGACTAAAGAAGACCCATAGTTGATTATTTGAGAAACCCAGTTGGGTCAACCGATTGAAAGGTCAAGTATATATCTTTGAACTATATATTCGTCGTTAAGGAATTGTTTATGAAAACGCTTGAGGGAGTGTTACTTAAATGCCTTGGTGAGGAAGAGGCATACTTAGCTTTTTCGAATGTTCATAGTGGAGCTTGTGGTGCTCATCAAGTGCGACACAAGATGAAGTGGTTGTTTTGTTTACAAGGCGTTTATTGGCCCATAATGTTGAAAGAATGTATCAACTTTGCTAAAGGTAGCCAGGAGTGTCAAATCCACTCAGGCATACAACATGTTCCTGCAAGTGACTTGCATGAAGTCGTGAAACCTAGGCCATTTAGAGGTTGGGCTTTGGATTTAATTGGATAAACTCGGCATGTGTTCTTCAAAAGCAAGAAATATATTCTGGTCGGTATTGACTACTTTACGAAATGGATCGAAGCAGTCCCCTTAGTTAATGCTAACCAAGAAACTATAATTGAGTTTATCCAGAAGAATATTATTTATATATTCAGAATTCTTGAGACCATCACAACGGACCAAGGGTCGATGTTTACTGGTCGAAAGATGCAGGATTTTGCTTTTGAAACAGGAATTAGACTATTGACTTCAAAACCCTACTATGCTTAAGCAAATGAGCAAGTTGAAGCTTAAAGACTATTATTAGTTTGATTAAGAAACATGTTGGGAAGAAGCCACAAAATTGGCATAAAATGTTGGGCCAACTTTTATGGGCTTGTCGCACATCTCCCAAAGAGGCAATAGCTACAACGCCATTTCGATTAACTTATGGACATGAAGCTGTCGTACCTAGTGAAATTTATTTGCAGTCGGTTCGTATTCAAAGGTAGAACGAAATTCCATTAGACCAATATTGGAATATGATGTTAGATGAGCTGGTCGACTTGGATGGAGAAAGGCTAGAAGCGTTGGATGCCTTAATATGACAAAAAGAATTAATTGCCAAAGTGTACAACAAAAAGGTTAAGTTAAAAGAGTTTTTCAACTGGTGGTTACGTGTGGAAAGTCATTTTTCCCATGGATCGAAAAGACAGAGCTCTAGGCAAGTGGTCCCTAAATTGGGAAGGGCCATTTAGAATAATTCAAGTATTTTCAAACAACGCTTATGAGATCGAAGAACTAGCAGTTGATAAATGAATTTTAAGATTAAATGATAAATACCTTAAGAGGTATAGGCCTATGTGTTAAGGGCCAAATTGTGCATACTTTTGAGGATATTTTGTGGCCCTTTCCAATTGTTTTCTTGGTATTTAGTAGTAAATTCATATGTTTTAGTGTAAATATGCAAGTTTCCGATTATGATTATAAATATTGTGAATTATGATCATTTTGATGCTTTTTGATAGGTCTTCTTGCTGATATATAATGCTTGGAACCTATGGTGAAGGGAAAAGGCTTAGAAGACCATTTTCACAACGTTTTGTCGGTAAATCGCGCTTATCGCGCTTTTTAGCGCGGGTTCAACGTGATTTTCCTATAGAGGCAGGGGCTAAGGGCCTTTGACCGTGGTAAGCGCGATCCAACCACGCTTAGCGCGCTTTCTGGGAATTTGCCTCTATTTTGCTGATCGCGCTAAGCGTGCTTCTGATGGCGCTTAGCGCGGTGCCACTTACAGCCACTTTGTGTACTTTCTATAAGTAGTCACCTTAGAAGATATTTTTAGTTCACTTTTCATTTTAGCAACTTTTCAGATTGTAAAGATATTTTTAGGGCAAAAAGCTTAGAAATCTCAAGAGAAGTGAGAATCAAAACTTTGGAGCATCATTCTTTGATCTTTCGACTTTGATGCTTGTAGCAGCAAAAATCATGAATGTAAGCTATTGATTAACTTAACTCATAAAGAAAGAGTCGCCACCGCACTTTTATTTTATCTATAAGGAAAGGAAAAAGAGCAAACAAAACCTACACAAGCTCTAAAACAAGAACAAGTGAACAGAGACTGGGTAAGGGGGTTGGTTATGTTAAGGGAAGGTGTTAGCACCCAAAATGTCTATAGTACTCTATAGGAACCCTTTGAAATATCTATGCTTTTTGGTTTGAAAAGGTTTGTTTGAAAAGAGATTGAGGAGATGAGAAGAGAAATTGTTTTTAAGATTTTTGTGTTTGGAGAGACTTGTCGCCTCATGCCTACGTACCCACAAAGTGCAATATAGGATCAAAACCTCATAGTTCGTGGTACAAAGAATAAAATTGGTTTGTTTTGGTTGATTTTTAATGTAAATACAAGTCGTTATTCCAAGCGAATAATTCCGCTTAAAGAAATGAATCATGTATAAACTTATGAAAAAGTTTTAAAGCAAAAAGTGCACGAGGGCACAAAAGGAGTTTGAATGAGTTTGAATGTTTTTTTAAAGTATTTTGAAAAAGGTGTTAATATGCTTATGTAGTTTAGCATTTATTAAGAAATGAAAAGAAAAGAGAAAAATCACTTGACAAAGTCAAGGTTTGATTATGAAAGAGATTCAAGTTTTGAAAGCAAGAAGGTTTTGAAAAAGAGAGAAAGTTTTGAAAATTGAAGAATAGGGAAGAGAAGAAGTGACTATCCTAAAGCATAAAGTAAAAGCTAAGGATAAGAATGGTCTAACCACACAAGCAAGCTCCATAGTCTTCAAACCATAATTCCAAAGCAAAGGGACAAAGTCCTAGTTCTAAGTCCAAGGGTACAAGAATAGCATTGAAGTCCAAGGTCTAGGTGCAAACTCCATGTCCAATGCAAAGGATAGTAACCATAGTCCAAGATTAAGAAGCACAAGTTTTTTAGAGGTTTTGGCCTTTATTAATGTTTTTGGTCCAAGTGGACAAAGAGAAAAAGGCATAAACATAAACATGTGTCCAAGTGGACATAGTGAAAAATTGTGGAAGCATAAGCAAGATATGATATGATATGATAGTAATGGAGCATAAAAGATAAAAGAGAGATATGGAGCAAGAAGGAAGCATAAAAGTAAGATTAGAAGTTAGTGATTAGTAGCACAAAGGCCCTAGTGCCATAAGCCTTCAAAAGTAACACCAATTATTCCGTCTCGCATCTTGAACTATAATGATTAAACAATGTACTTAAGTCAAGGTTAATGAAGATTTGTCAGAAGATTGATAGAATCAAAGCCTCTACACAACAAGCTTCAAAGATTTTGAACCTAATACAAAAGATTAACAACCATTGGGCTTACACAACCAAAAGGTTTGGGCCACGAAAGATCAAGTTCTGATTCAGAGGGAGGGACAAATGTAGCGCTATGTTAAGCAATCACCAAGTAACTTATATAAAAGTCACCCTACTCGAGGCCGGTCAATGCACTTTACGTGTTAATACATGTTAGAGAAGTGATATGTAAATCACTCTCCTAAAACATGCCACACAAAAAGAAAAGAAGGAATGGTCTAATCATAATCGAGATTTCACATTGATTTATCAAAGGAAATCTATCACGATTCCAAAGTATGAAGAATGATCCAAATGATCATTCATACATAGATTTGAAATAATGAAGATTAAACATCTTCAAAAATCAACAATCATCGATTCTTAGATTTCATCGACCAAAAGAAAAAAGATGAAGAAAAATGGATCTAACATGTTATGATCCACACAACAAACCACTATTAAAATCAAGATAGGAAAAAAGCTATGATCTTTTTTAATGATTTTTTTTAGAAATGTTATAAATAAAAAATAAAAAATACAAAGATCCACAAAATTAGTAAATCAAAGTTTAAAATAAAAAAAAAAGGTTAAGAAGAAAATACTAAAATAAGAGAAATAAAAGAAAATTAAAGCAAATTTATAAAAAAATGAGAGGGAGGGCTTAAAAAGTAAAGATGATGGTGCTAGTAGAATCCCAAACCAAACACGGGCCAAGCCCAAACGTTTTAGTGAAGAACTTTTAAAACCTCAAAAAAAGAATCAGGAAACACTTTAACACCTTCTTCTTCCTTGATAAAGGCGGCCGCTACTGTTCAACTCTCTTGTTGCTATTTACATCATCAGAAAAAGAGCATCACCATGTCGTTGGTCACAAGGAGATCGCATCACCATTCTATCCGCGAATTCTTCTTCAATTTCAACGGATTCAAACTTTTCACCACATTCTTGTTTTGCCTCTTGTTCTTGTGTGTCTATGTGCGAGGTTATTGTGCGATTGATTAAATCAAATTCTTATTAAATTTGCAGGTTATGGTTGATGAATTGATGAAGCTTTTTTCGATTTGTAGTGGTTCAGATTTGATGAATTGAAATTGAAGATTGTGGTTTATTAAAAGCGATGAAGAATTGTTGAAGAAAGGTGGTGAGGATTGAACTTGTTTTTGTGGTCGAATCAAGGTTGATGAATTTGGTGAGTGAATTAATGGAGCTTGAAGAATGGTGAATGGATGGAAGACCATTGAAACTGGTTGAAGTTTGAAGTTGGTTATTGAAGGATTCGTTTGGGTTTTGCAGTGAGTTGCAAGGTTAGTTTGAAGATTAATTTGAAGCTTGTTTGCGGTAACTTTTCTGCATAATTTCTATGGCTTTTCAAGCTTTCGAAAATCAGGGAGAGAAACATATTTCTATTATTATTATTATGAGTAATATTGTCAATATTATTATTATCACTATTAATATTATTATTATTAAATAATATCAGATTTAATTAATAATAATGTTAGTGGGAGGAAAATAAGGAATTAAGTCATTAATCAGGTTTAGGGACAGATTGAATCATAACCATATTTTCACCAAGAAAGGGTTAGAGAAGGAAGAACAAGAGGGAGGACTAGGGCATTCCATCATCAATTTTCACAGGATTTTCTGACCAAATTCGAGGTAAGGGGGAGAATGGGTTCAAAATAGGTGTTAATACCATGAGAGGGTAGTGAGGGTTCCTTCCCCTCTTAGAATTTTTGTGTTATGTTTGAATCTGAATGTCTGCTGGATTGTATGTGTATGACTGCTATGAAATTGTTGATATGATGTACATACAGATCTGAAATTCGTGCAATTAAGATGATTGAACTCTATTGTGTTGTTGTTGTATAGTTGTGTTTGCAGATCTGATTTTGTTGCAGGGTGAGAGTGACGAATTTAGACCTAGGAAATATGAAATTGACTAGTAATAATAGGAGAATGAGGTAATGTGAGATTATGGGTATTAAAATTAATGTAGAAATGATTTTTAGGACAAATCTAAGTGTTAGGAGTGAGATCAGTGTGGGAGGATTCAGACTGGTATGGAAAAATAGAGATTTAGCACAGGTTCTGTGCATACGCGTAACACATGAGGCCATACGCGTATGGTATTGCCTATCAGGAAGGCATTACGCGTATTGGAAGCGTGATACGCGTATGGCAAGGTAGTTTCGTGGGCATTACGCGTATCAGGGTGGCAATACGCGTACTGGGATCTGGAGATGGGTTTTGAGTGGAAAACAAGTCTCTGCTCATACGCGTAACACATAGGGAATTACACGTATGGCAAGGCGGAAGAGGGGCAGTACGTGTCTTATACGCACCAGGGTGTGCGAGCGAGTTGGGCATTACGCGTATGAGTATGAGCATTACGCGTATGACCAGCGAGAGTGCAGAATTTCACTGTTTTTGGGATTTCTTTCCCGATTTCGCGTCCGATGCAGTTCCCTTTTGGTCTGAGAGGTTGGGATAGGTGTCAGCACTTGTTGAACCTAGGAATGGTAGTGGAAATAATTAAAAATTAAATTTAGGTGGAATAATTAGACAATTAGCTAATTAAGGCCACGTGAGGTATTTCCCTTGATTGTGTGTGTTATGCTGAATTGATTGGGCATGGGTGGTAATACTATTGTGTATTATGGTGAGTATGTATCTCACGTGTGATCAGGAGGATTGTGAATATGTATAATTGTTATTATACATGTGTTTTGTGCATAATCTGTGTCTTGCATTTCATGAGGTGTCTGGTGGAGACAGCTAGGTGGGAATCCATGATGGATGCCTAGTATTGTCCGGACTCCAGTGTCGAGTTGTGATGGAGATAAGTCATTGCTCAGTGGGAGTGTATGTGATTTATCCGGATTCTATTAGGAATTAGGTTCGATTGAATGAACCAAGGTGTATTGGTACCACATGCATTGTGACATGTCATTGAGTCGCATTGCATTACTATGTGTTTGGTGAATTATAAATGGTAGTGACAAGTATGTCGTGAATGTGTGTTGTTTATGTGTGAATGTGTGATTACTACTCCTTAACATGTATTATACACCGTTAATTATTGAATGTAGTTCTCACGCCTTTGTTGTTTCTTGTGTCTGTGCTTCTTGGGAAGTACAGATAATCCAGGTACTTAAGTAGTGCATGGAGTGCGTGTTGCCTGATCGAGTCTTAAGAGTCGCTCTGATACGTAACAAGGGATTTGGGGAGTCTTCATTTTTTTTGTTATTCTTTATTTGATTTTGTTACGTATCACTATTCTTTTAAAATATTGCGGACCACAAGTTTATGTGGATTTTGATTATGTTGGCGAACTGCCGTGATTTTGGATAAAATAATTATTTCTGCTGTTTTAATTCATTTATGAGAAAAGAAGAGAATGAAGTAATTGAGACTTTATGTTATGTTTTGAAACGTGTGACATCCTACTAGTGAGGGAAACTCTGATTATTTTCGTATTATATATATATATATATATATTTCTAAAATGGGAAAGTGGAGTGTGATAATTGGTATCAGAGCAGGTCGGTCCATCCGGTCAGATGTTGTAGTAGAGTCTGTCCTTAGAATAGGAGTAGATTTGTGTGTTCTTCTAACTGTGTTTTTGATTGTTGAACAGTATGGCATGGAGAAATGATGCTGCTCTTGCTGCTGTGCTGCATGCTATGGCACAGTCAGTGCAGAACAACAATCAGATTACTGGGGATGCGCAGTTCCATAACTTAGAACGGTTCCAGAGCAATAAGCCGCCTACATATGAGGGTGGTATTCTTGATCCTGGTGCTGCACAGAAATGGCTGAAGGCTATTGAGAAGATCTTCAGGACCATGGGATGCAATGAGGCTCAAAAGGTGCAGTTTGGCACTCATATGCTAGAAGGCGAAGCTGAAGCCTGGTGGAATAATAGTCATCAGAGGTTGGAAGCTGCGGGTACTGATATTACTTGGACAATGTTTTAGACTGAGTTTCTGGAAAAGTATTTTCCAGAAGATGTTCGCAGTGCGAGGGAGATTGAGTTCTTGGAACTGAAATAGGGTAGCATGTCTGTTACTGAATATGCTGCTCGGTTTGAAGAGTTGGTGCAGTATTCTGCTCACTACAATACTGATGAGGCTATGACTTCGAAATGCTTGAAGTTTAAGAACGAGTTGCGTCCCGAGCTCAAACTGGGCATTGCTTGTCAGAAGATAAGGAATTATCCCGAATTGGTAAGCAGAAGTCGGATTTATGATAATGATAACAGGGCCCAGATTGCTCATTACAAGGCCTTGAGTGACCGAAAAAGTAAGCAGAGGTATGGGAGTACGCCTTATAGTGCTCCAGCTGACAAAGGAAAACAGAAAGCCGCTGTGGGAAAGAAGCCAAGAGAGGGAGGGATGGTTCCCAATCCTACCAAGTGTTTCAGATGTGGGGGCACGGGCCACCATGCTAATGATTGTCCGAACGAGGTGAAGAAGTGCTTCAAGTGTGGACGACCAGGTCATGTTGTGGCAGATTGTAGGACTAATGTACCTACCTGTTACAACTGTGGAGAACAGGGTCATATTAGCACTCAATGTCAGAAGCCGAAGAAATCTCAGACAAGTGGAAAGGTGTTCGCATTGGTAGGAGCCCATTCTACCAGTGAGGAGTGTTCCATCAGAGGTACTTGTTGTATTTATGACATTCTTTTGATTGCTATCATTGACATGGGTGCAACCCACTCGTTCATTTCTGTTGATTGTGTGAAGAAATTAGGAATTGTGCCGTTTACTCTAGATCGGAGGATGACTATAGAGACTCCATCTATTGGTTCTGTGGTTACTTCTTTGGCATGCCTGAATTGTCCGTTGACTATTTTTGGTAGAGAATTCGGAGTGGACTTAATTTGTTTGCCACTCAGTAATCTAGATATCATTTTGGGAATGAATTGGTTGGAATTCAACCGAGTTTACATTGATTGCTTTAGGAAGGGTTGTTGTTTCTTACTCCTGAAGAGGAAGCGTTGACTAATTCTTTGTCTACCAAAGAATTGAGAACCTTGTTAGAAGACGAAGCTAAGATGTTTGTTGTGTTTGCCTCGTTATTTGTTGAAAGCAAGACATCAATTAATGAGTTACCGATGGTGAATGAATTTCCTGAAGTGTTTCCTAATGATATTACAGAATTACCTCCGACGAGAGAAATTGAATTTACTATTGATCTTGTTCCTGGTACTAGACCTATATCTATGGCGCCGTACATGATGTCTGCATCTGAATTGGCAGAATTGAAATCTCAGATTGGAGAATTGCTTGATAAGAAGTTTATTAGGCCGAGTGTGTCGCCGTGGGGAGCTCCAGTATTGTTAGTGAAAAAGAAGGATGGTAGTATGCGTCTGTGCATTGATTACCGTCAGTTGAATAAAGTGACCATTAAGAATAAGTATCCATTGTCAAGGATTGATCACTTAATGGATGAGCTTGTGGGGGCTTGTGTTTTCAGCAAAATTGATTTGAGGTCGGGTTACCATCAGATTAGAGTGAAGGAAGATGATATTCAGAAGATTGCGTTCAGAACTTGCTATGGACATTACGAATATACAGTGATGCCTTTCGGAGTGTCTAATGCACCGGGGGTGTTTATGGAATATATGAACTGTATCTTTCATTCTTATCTGGATCAGCTTATTGTTGTATTCATCGATGATATATTGATTTATTCTAAGTCGGAAGAGGATCATGCAGAGCACTTGAGAATTGCATTGCAGGTGTTGAAGGATAATAAATTATTTGCAAAGTTCTCAAAATGTGAATTTTGGTTGAAGACTGTGAGTTTTTTGGGTCATGTTATTTCTGGTGATGGCATAGTAGTGGATCCATCTAAAGTAAGTGCGGTGCTTCAGTGGGAACCTCCGAAGACAGTAACGAAAATTAGAAGTTGCTTGGGTTTGGCAGGTTATTACCGAAGGTTTATCGAAGGGTTTTCTAATTTGGTGTTACCGTTGACTCAGTTAACTAGAAAGAATCAGGTTTTTGTTTGGGATGCGGCATGTGAGGGAAGTTTTGAAGAGTTGAAAAAGAAAATAACTACCGCACCAGTATTATTTCTACCAAGTCCAAGTGGACCTTTTGTAGTGTATTGTGATGCATCTAAGATGGGATTAGGCGGAGTGTTAATGCAAGATGGCAAGGTGGTGGCATATGCTTCGCGGCAATTGAGGGTGCATGAGAGGAATTATCCCACTCATGACCTCGAATTAGCTGTGGTGGTTTTTGTATTGAAAATTTGGAGGCATTATTTGTATGGATCGAGATTTGAAGTATTCAGTGATCACAAGAGCCTGAAATATTTGTTTGATCAGAAGGAATTGAATATGAGGTAGAGAAGATGGTTAGAGTTCTTAAAAGAATATGATTTTAATTTGAGTTACCATCCGGGAAAAGCTAATGTTGTAGCGGATGCTCTAAGTCGGAAGACAAATGATATGGCGGCATTAATGGTAAAAGAAATGGAATTAATTGAACAGTTCAGAGACTTGAGTATGGTTTGTAAAATTACGCCTGAGAGTGTTAGATTGGGTATGCTTAAGGTGAATAATGACTTTTTGGATGTAATTAAGGAAAATCAGAGACTTGATGTGAAGCTAGTGGACTTGATGCCTGCAGGAGGAGATGATCCTGATAGTGATTTTAAAGTGGATAAGGTTGGTGTATTGCTATTCCGGGGCAGGATTTGCGTGTCGGATAATGTGGAATTGAGAAAAGAGATCTTAGAGAAGAGTCATCGGAGTAGCTTGAGTATTCATCCGGGAGCCACGAAAATGTATCATGACTTGAAGAAGTTATTTTGGTGGTCCGGTATGAAGAGGGATGTAGCCCAGTTTGTTTATGTCTGTTTGACATGTCAGAAGTCAAAAGTGGAGCATCAGAAACCTTCGGGGTTGATGCAACTGTTGGAGATTCCGGAATGGAAGTGGGATAGTATTACTATGGACTTTATTACTAGTTTGCCGAATGCAGCGAGAAACTTTGATGCTATTTGGGTAGTTGTGGATCGGCTTACAAAATCCGCACATTTTATACCAATTAATATCAGTTTTCCGTTGTCAAAGCTAGCAGAGATTTATATCAGAATAATTGTGAAGTTGCATGGTGTCCCGTCGAGCATAGTGTCAGATAGAGATCCGAGGTTTACTTCAGAATTTTGGAAGAGTTTGCATTGGGCTTTGGGTTCTAAACTGCAGTTGAGTTCGACTTATCATCCGCATATCGATGGTCAGTCAGAGAGGACTATTCAGTCGTTAGAGGATTTGTTGAGAACCTGTGTGTTGGAGAAAGGTGGTGCGTTGGATACTCATTTGCCATTGATTGAGTTCACGTATAACAATAGTTACCATTCTAGTATTGGAATGGCACCTTTCGAAGCTTTGTATGGTAGGAGGTGTAGGACGCCTCTGTGTTGGTATGAAACTGGTGAGAATGTTGTGCTTGGGCCTGAGATTTTGCAACAGACTACTAAGACAATTCAGATGATTCATGAAAAGATGAAGGCGTCTCAGAGTAGACAGAAAAGTTATCATGATAATCGGAAGAAAGACTTCGAATTCAGCAAAGGTGACCATGTATTCCTGAGAATCAACCCTGTGACCGGTGTTGGACGTGCATTGAAATCCAAGAAGCTGGATCCTAAATTCATTGGACCGTATCAGATCTTGTAAAGAGCGGGTACAGTTGCTTAGAGGGTAGCGTTGCCGCCTAAACTTTCGAACTTGCATGATGTGTTTCATGTGTCGCAGCTTCGGAAGTATGTGCCTGATCCATCTCATGTTATCCAGAGGGATGAAGTGCAGATTCGAGATAATCTTACTGTGGAAGCGATGCCGATAAGGATCGAGGATCGTAAGATGAAGCAACTCAGAGGAAAAGAGATTCCTCTGGTGAGAGTAGCTTGGGGAGGAGCTGCTGGAGGAAGTGTGACCTGGGAATTGGAAAGCAAGATACGAGAGTCGTATCCAAAACTGTTTCCATCAGGTACATTTTTTAGGACGAAAATATTTTAAGTGGGGGAGAGTTGTAACACCCCATTTTAATTTAGTTAATTGTCGTGTGTTATTTCATTTGTTTGGCTTTGTTAAGGGTGTGTGTGGTTGAGCGCGTAGAGTGTAGTGTCCTTAGCGGAACCGGTAAAACAGACATGTTGGGATGATAATAGGGTAATAATGTGTGGGCATGTTTAATAATAGTAGTATGAGGTATATTATTATTATTATTAAGTCTAAGATTATTAATAATTCTATTATTATTATGAGTAATATCATCAATATTATTATTATCACTATTAATATTATTATTATTAAATAATATCAGATTTAATTAATAATAATGTTAGTGGGAGGAAAATAAGGAATTAAGTCATTAATCAGGTTTAGGGACAGATTGAATCATAACCATATTTTCACCAAGAAAGGGTTAGAGAAGGAAGAACAAGAGGGAGGACTAGGGCATTCCATCATCAATTTTCGAAGGATTTTCTGACCAAATTTGAGGTAAGGGGGGAGAATGGGTTCAAAATAGGTGTTAATACCATGAGACGGTAGTGAGGGTTCCTTCCCCTCTTAGAATTTTCGTGTTATGTTTGAATCTGAATGTCTGCTGGATTGTATGTGTATGGCTGCTATGAAATCGTTAATATGATGTAGATATAGATTTGAAATTCGTGCAATTAAGATGATTGAACTCTGTTGTGTTGTTGTTGTATAATTGTGTTTGCAGATCTGATTTTGTTGCAGGGTGAGAGTGACGAATTTAGACTTAGGAAATATGAAATTGACTAGTAATTATAGGAGAATGAGGTAATGTGAGATTATGGGTATTAAAATCAATGTAGAAATGATTTTTAGGACAAATCTGAGTGTTAGGAGTGAGATCAATGTGGGAGGATTCAGACTGGTATGGAAAATAGAGATTTAGCACAGGTTATGTCCATACACGTAACACATGAGGCCATACGCGTATGGTATTGCCTATCAGGAAGGCATTACGCGTATTGGAAGCGTGATACGCGTATGGCAAGGTAGTTTTGTGGGCATTACGCGTATCAGGGTGGCAATACGCGTACTGGGATCTGGAGATGGGTTTTGAGTGGAAAACAAGTCTCTGCTCATACGCGTAACACATAGGGCATTACGTGTATGGTAAGGCGGCAGAGGGACAGTACGCGTCTGATATGCAGCAGGGTGGGCGAGCGAGCTGGGCATTACGCGTATGACCAGCGAGAGTGCAAAATTTCACTATTTTTGCGATTTTTTCCTGATTTCGCGTCCGATGCAGTTCCTTTTTGGTCTGGGAGGTTGGGGTAGGTGCCAGCACTTGTTGAACCTAGGAATGGTAATGGAAATAATTAAAAAATGAATTTAGGTGGACTAATTAGACAATTAGCTAATTAAGGCCACGTGAGGTATTTCCCTTGATTGTGTGTGTTATGCTAAATTGATTGGGCATGTGTGTTAATACTATTGTCTATTACAGTGAGTATGTATCTCACGTGTGATCAGGAGGATCGTGAAGATGTATAATTGTTATTATACATGTGATTTGTGCATAATTTGTGTCATGCATTTCATGAGGTGTCTGGTGGAGACAACTAGGTGGGAATCCATGATGGATGCCTAGTAATGTCCGGACTCCAATGTGGAGTTGTGATGGAGATAAGTCATTGCTCGGTGGGAGTGTATGTGATTTATCCGGATTCTATTAGGAATCCGGTTCGATTGAATGAACCATGGTGTATTGGTACCACATGCATTGTGTCATGTCATTGAGCCGCATTGCATTACTACGTGTTTGGTGAATTATAAATGGAAGTGACAAGTATGTCATGATTGTTTGTTGTTTATGTGTGAATGTGTGATTACTACTCCTTAACATGCATTATACACTGTTAATTATTGAATGTAGTTCTCACCCCTTTGTTGTTTCTTGTGTCTGTGTTTCTTGGGAAGTACAGATAATCCAGGTACTTGAGTAGTGCATGGAGTGCGTGTTGCCTGACCAAGTCTTAGGAGTCGCTCTGATACGTAACACGGGATTTGGGGAGTCTTCATTTTTTTGTTATTCTTTATTTGATTTTGTTACGTATCACTATTCTTTTAAAATATTACGGACCACGAGTTTATGTGGATTTTGATTATGTTGGCGAACTGCCGTGATTTTGGATAAAATAATTATTTTCGCTGTTTTAATTCATTTATGAGAAAAGAAGAGAATGGAGTAATTGAGACTTTATGTTAT
Organism: Lathyrus tuberosus; assembly: GCA_022829125.1. NCBI lineage: Eukaryota > Viridiplantae > Streptophyta > Magnoliopsida > Fabales > Fabaceae > Lathyrus > Lathyrus tuberosus. Next base: position 4,368,962 of record JALAZF010000233.1, read on the forward strand.
GTTTTGAAATGTGTGACATCCTACCAGTGAGGGAAACTCTGATTATTTTCGTATTATAAATATATTTTTCTAAAATGGGACAGTGCGGTGTGACATGATGCCTTCGTTTTGTTCGATTCGTTGCCGTTTTGATTGTGTGAATGCGTTTGATATGTTGCTTATTGATTATTTTGATGTTGTTTCGTTCTTGACGTCACACGTTTAGCTGCGTTTATGCAAAGCCGTTTTGATAAGTTGCAGCTTGTTTGGAAATTCATTGCAGCGTGTGACTTGGAAGTCTTGTGTAATGGCTTGACTTGCTTCTCAAGTGGCTGCTTGTGCGTGTATTTGAAACTGGCTTGGCTGGCTATGTGAAGGCTTCATGAAGCTTGTAGTTTTGCGTGAGGCTTATGGTTTATGTGGTTTTGGATTGTATTAGCTTGTTGTAGCTTTAGGCCTATATCATGCTTGTGTTGGTTCGGGTAGTAGATGAATATAGGTGGGTTGTGGTGTAGTATGAGGAATTGTTTGGTAGCTTCCCTGAATTTCAATTTTTGTTGTAATTGTAATTAGGCTCAATGACTTTGTTCAATGTAAATGGACTTAAGGAAAAAAAAATGGACCATGATATTTTTTTTGCTATTTTTTTTTTTGTATATGGTTTATGGATTTGGATGTTGAATATGGGTTTAAAATGTGGATTTAGGAAATTTGACTTTTTTAGAAAGAAATATGGTTTTTCTCCAGAATTGGATAATAAATGGAATTTGAAATATGGATAAATGGAAATTGGGTTTTTTTGGATATAATGGGTTTAAAAATGGATATTGGAAATGGTTTGAATGGATAATGGCTATGAAGAGTGGATAATTGAATATAATGTGAATGGATATTGAACGGAAAGTGGAAATGGATATCTGGAAGTGGTTATGAATTGCCCTATCAATTTTAGCCTCTAAAACCTTGAATAATGAACATGAACTCATCATCAAAATCCACTGGTGCACACCTTGACTGAATTTAACCCAACACCAAGCTTGAACTTTCTTCACTAACTTCTGATTAAAGTGAATGAACAAATTATGGACCACTGGATAACTTGTATCTGAAGCAAGGACCATTTAAATCAACTTGAACTTTTCCATACTTCTTTGAATCTTTGGACTGATGAACTCAGATGAACATGATGGATATCACCACACAACAACTTGACAGTCACTGCTTGAGAAATAAATTATTGGCATGGATGACTTGAACTTGAAGAAAATTCTTGAAAGTTTGACCAAGATTAGGTCAATCATCCATCTGAACAGGGTCAGGAACTAACAACCACATTTGACCTGAAATCACTTCATTGTCTTTGACAAACCTGCAAAACCCTAAACACACATAGAAAAGAACAAGCAACTACAGTATATTTTTGGTATTTTGGTTAGAGGTTAGTAAACAGAAGCAAATAAAAAAAAAGTAAGAATAATATACAGATACTCAGGAGAAACAATGATTGTGATCTTGCTTGTGGTATGAGATGCAAATGAGATGTGTGAAATCTTAGGGGTAACAATTAGGGGTCAACAGCTGCCCCTATTTAAAATTCTTCTATCTAGAGATATGAAGGTTGAAAACTTTGTCTCGACAAGAATGAATATACTTAAATACAGAAAACCAAATTTTTAGCCCTAAGATGCCACAAGATGATATGAATACAAAGGATAAAATACCCTGAGGGGAAACATAAAACAAGGGATTCGATAAATTGAGGGAGATGACGTGAAAAGACACACTGGGGAACACAAGCTATTTCTGGAGATTTGTCAAGGTGACAAGAAGTATCCATCAATAGTTGGAAAGAGAGGGACAAGACCCTGGGAAGACGAGTAGTGATATCTAAGAATGGCATTGGATGGAAACTACTAACGAGACAAAAGCATGTCAAAAGACGTCCAAAAATGGCATTGGACAGCAACAAGAAAGTTTCTGGTAAAAATAACAGCGTCATCCAAGAATAGCATTGGATGGAAGTGAAAAACATTCTAATGGGGATAAGACATCCAAGAATAGCATTGGATAAAAACAACAGCAAACATCAGATTCATCCAAGAATAGCATTGGACAAAGAAAAACTCAACCGACAATATATCAATCAACATCCAAGAATAGCATTGGATGAAAACAAACTTCCATTTGAAAAACTTCATTGGGGACATCCAAGAATGGCATTGGATGACGAAGGTAAACATCAGAGGTATTCCAAGAATAACATTGGACTCGGCTGGGGAAAAGGTGTTCAAGAATGGCATTGGACAAAAAAAAGGGTAAACATCAAAGATATCCAAGAATAGCATTGGACTCTGTTGAGGAAAAGATATCCAAGAATGGCATTGGATTGAAGAAATCACAACATCCAAGAATGGCATTGAATGTAGTGAGAAAAGAATTTTCAGGAATAGCACTGAAAAGTAAAGGTAAAAACTCATCCAAGAATGGCACTGAATGCAAAGGATAAAACTCATCCAGGAATAGCACTAAATGGAAAGGAGAAAACTCATCCAGGAATGGCACTGAATGAATAGATAAAACTTTCAAGAATGACATTGAAAGATATCCAAGAAAATACGATGGGGATTACAAAAGAGAGACAAAACTTCCAGGAATAACACTGGGAGAAACAAGAGGAACAAAATATCCAGGAATAACACTGGAAACCAAAAGAGACAGACATCCAGGAATGGCACTGGAGTGAAAGAAGAGACAGACATCCAGGAATGGCACTGGAGTGAAAGAATATAAAGATCCAGGAATAACACTGGAATGGAAGAACACAAACATCTAATAACAACACTAGATGCACAGGGAAACGACGACATTCAAGAATGGCACTGAATGAAAAGACAGGTAAATGTTTTAGTAGGCGCCAAGTAAGTTTGACTTTGATCACAAGGTAAGATGTTGACAGCAATAGGACCTCGGGAAATGCACATGAGCGCGAAATGCACTTTGAGCTATGCAAATCTTTCTATGTATGATAAATGAATGATTTATGTATGCAATGCAAATGATTGGGATAACTGAGATAGACTCTTTTGTGAGGGAAGAATGAAACTCTGATTCCTCAACACAGGGAACACTGCCCACTCTGCTTGGATAGAAGATGTTAAACACATCTCTGTCACACTTATGACCTGTATCAAGCTGAAGGTCTTTTGAGGAAAGACATCTTGAGGATTCTTGAAGAAGACTGCCCCAGATTGATTGACTGATAAGGATAAACTGATCATGGCTTCAGTTTGACTGATGCAAGGGAAAAAAAATTAATCATGGCTTCAATTCTTAAAATGATTGTTGAGAACAAACTGACCATGGCTTCAGCTTGACTATTACTTTTTCTCTTTTATTATATTTGGATCACCGCCAGGCTTGTTGGTTGGGATCTGTGATTATTGTATTCAGACCTCTATCGGTATTTTGGGTTGTAATTGTTGACAGATGATTGTCCTTTAGTATTCTTAATATATGAGCAGACGTTCCGTTCTATCTTGTTGTTAAACTGGAATCAAGGGGTGGATCGCCCTGCGAATATTTGAACATGTTCATTTGAATTTACATATTCATAATCATGTTGCATGACAGATGTTTCTCTTAGGATTTCTTATGTTGTCCTTTTCTCTAGACATGATTACTGGTCAACGCATTCACCGGTATTCTACCAGACAAAAGCAAAGGAGAGTCATGGATCAGGTGCAAGCCGAGTTGATTGAGATGCGGACTCGCATGGCCCAATTTATGGAGTTGATGCAAGGTGCTGCTAAGGGACAAGAACAGGTGAGGACTCTGGTCCAGCCTTTGGTTGCAAGAGTGGACGAAGACGGTGTCCTTCATGGTGGCCTTCATAACAATGTTGTTCCTCTGGGCGGAGGTATTGTTGGTAATGATGTTCAGGGTGGTCCTGTTGCTGGTGTTGTTATCCCTCCGGGCGGAGGAGAGAATGTGATTCCTTCTATAGTAGGAGGAGGCAACAGTGTCTGCGCGGTGCATGGTCGTTGCTATGATGATCAACAGGATGATATATTTTCTATGCCAGGTAGGGATGCTGACCCCAACTTGATAATGATCAGAGAATCAGGATGATTGAAGAGCAGTTAAAAGGGGTTGTGAATCAGAATTCCTTGGGTTTGGATATGGAGGATTTGGGACTGGTCCCCGACGTCAAAATTCCGCACAAGTTTCAGGTGCCTACTTTCGAGAAGTATAATGGTGTTACTTGCCCAAAGACTCACATCCGGGCCTATGCAAGGAAAATGGCTGCCTATTCTCGTGATGAAAAGTTATTGATGCATTTCTTCCAAGATAGCTTGGCTGGGGCGTCTTTGGAATGGTACATGCAATTGGAGAGGTCCTATGTTCGCAACTGGAGGGAATTGGTGGAGGCTTTTGTCAAGCACTATCAGTACAATACTGATATGGCTCCTAATAGGACACAGGTTCAAAATTTGGCACAGAAAAATAATGAGAGCTTTAAGGAGTATGCCCAGAGGTGGTGAGAATTGGCAGCAAGGGTACAACCTCCCATGTTAGAGCAGGAGATGATAAATATGTTCATGGCTACCCTGCAGGGTCACTATTATGAAAAGATGGTGCCTTGTATACCCGGAAAGTTTGCCGACTTGATCTTAGTTGGAGAAATGGTAGAAAGTGGGATCAAAGCTGGAAAGATCTCTGGTAGTGAAGGGTCCTCATCTGGAGGAGGGAAAAACCGTATGTAAACTACAAAAGGAAATAAGGATATACAAATTCTATTTCATCGTACAATGGTAGGGGAAGAGCACGACATAATTACAATCACCAAGTTGTCTCTGTAACTATTCCGGCTGCAACTATTCTAGATGCACCTCAACAACAGAGGAATACTCCTAATCAGTATCAAAACAGACAGCCTGGCCAGTATCAAAACTGACAAAGGAATGCTGAAATACATTTTGATCAGCCATCCATGTCATATGCTCAATTATTGCAACACTTGTTACAGCTGCGTTTAGTTGAGCTTCGTACATTGGCTCCACCCACTGGGAGATTACCTCCAAGCTATGATGCTAACGTACATTGTGATTTTCACTCCGGTGCTCCAGGGCATACATTTGAAGGTTGTAGGGTGTTCCATCATAAAGTATAAGACTTGGTAGACTCTAAGGCCATCAACTTTTCTAATGATGTTCCAAATGTCATTCAGAACCCAATGCTGAATCACGGTGGGCCAAGGTTAATGCCATTATTGAAGATAATGAATCCTTGAATTTGGTCTTAGATGTGAACGAGTTGAAGACTCCTCTGTTTGTGGTAAAAGAAAGGTTGCTGAAGGGAGGGGTGTTCCCTGGTTGTGATGAGGGTTGTACTGAATGTGAGTTGCAATCCAACGGTTGTGATTTGTTGAGATCAGGAATTCAATGATTGATTAATGAAGGGCAGTTATAGTTCGACAGATGTGATCAACAGAGAAAAATTACTGACAAAGAGAATGATGTTTCCACCATAACAATTCCTTTCAAGACAATAACTATATCAGCACCGGCGAGACCAGCGCCGATCATCGTTACAGTTCCTGGCCCAATCCCATATGACAGTACCAAAGTCGTCCCGTGGAACTATGGGGCTGAGGTATTTGTTGATGGAAAGAAGCAAGAATTAGTAGGAACATCAGCTGCGAGTTCAGAGGTTGACAATTCTATTGGTGCATGGGCTATCACCAGGAGTGGTAGAGTCTTTGTTCCATCTGATAATCAGGTCGGCAGTTCCAAGTAGGATAAAGGGAAACAAGTGGCGGATGATTCTGTATAGAGGCAGGTCGTGAATGATTCCACGACAAAACAAGTTGACAACTCCTTCTCAGAAAATATGGAGGAGTTCATGAGATTAATCAGGAAGAGCGATTACAAGATTGTTGATCAGTTGCATCAGACACCATCCAAAATATCCATCCTATCTCTGATGTTGTGTTCCAAGGCGCACCGAAATGCGTTGCTGAAGGTTTTGAACACAGCCTATGTACCTCAAGAAATATCCGTTAATCAGTTAAAAGGGGTCGTGGCTCACGTGAATGCTGGTAATGGGTTGGGTTTCACTGATTTAGATCTGACTCCAGCTGGGAGGAATCACAACAATGCTCTACATATTTTAGTGGAATGCCGAGGTTCTCTAATGTCACATGTGCTAGTTGATATTGGGTCATCTTTAAATGTGTTGCCGAAGAAGGCTCTGATGAAGTTAGATACCCGTGGGCTGATTTGCACGCCAAGTGGCTTGGTGGTGCGTGCTTTCGATGATTCCAAGATGTCTGTTTTTGGAGAAATTGTATTGGCAATCAAAGTTGGTCCTGAGGTTTTTGATGCCACTTTCTACATAATGGACATTCAGCCTGCCAATAGCTGTCTGTTGGGTCGCCCCTGGATCCATAGTGCTGGGGCAGTAACGTCCACACTACATCAAAAGCTGAAGTACATGGTGGATGGCCACGTTGTGACAGTCTGTGGTGAGGAAGACATCATGGTGATTCACCTATTAACCTTTAAGTATGTGGAGGTAGATGGCGAAATACATGAGACTCTCTGCCAAGCCTTTGAGGTTGTTAAAATTCCTGAGGAGCCTCCAAAGGTAGTCAGTCAGCCTGAGGTAGTTAATCAACCCGAAGTGGTAAATCAGCCAGAAGTTTCGATGTCTTCTTTCAAAGATGCACGCGCTGTAGTTGAAGCTGGCAGTTCCCAGAAGTGGGGCCAGGTCATTGATGTTTAGATAAAGCAAAATACTTATGGACTGGGGTATAAGCCATCCCGACGAGCCCAAGAGCCTCCCAAGTATGCTGGCCCAATTCAATTCACAAGTGTTGGTGTCTTCTTTAATAGGATTAATGCCATTGATGATGAGGGGGATAACGATTGCGACATAGATGAATGGATCCGCCCCTGCACTCCCGGTCAAAGCCTATGCAATTAGTCGTCTGAGAAAGTCATCCAAGTGACTCGTCGAGAGTAATTACCTTTGTTTTCTGTTTGTGTTAAATCCTACGTTCTGCCCAAGACGTAGTGATACTTGTTTGTAGGGCTTTAATGTTTTCGTTTGCTTACTTTATCATCAATAAAGGATGTTTTCACATTCAAATATTTTGATCCCTGTTTTTCTATTTTAACTTTTTGCATTAATTCACATCAAAATAGAAATGTGTTTTTCTTGTTTGTTGCATTCATAATAAACATAAAACATCAATCATGCAGGTTTCTTTGCTCATATGCCACCAATAAAGATTCAGCTATGGCTCGGTATGACTTCGACAATCCTATCTATCAAGTTGAAGAAGAGACTGACGAAGATTGTGACTTACCTGAAGAATTGGCCAGACTCCTGAAATAGGAGGAAAGGGTCATTCTACCTCATCAGGAGGAAATTGAGATTGTTAATCTAGGAACCGAGGACGCAAAGAAAGAAGTAAGGATTGGGGCTACTTTGGAAGATACTGTCAAGGGAAGATTGATTGAAATGCTGCGTGAGTATGTGGACATCTTCGCTTGGTCTTACCAAGACATGCCCGGGCTTGACACTAATATTGTAGTACACCGACTGCCGCTCAAAGAAGGTTGTACTCCGGTTAAGCAGAAACTGAGAAGGACGAAACTGGATATGGCTGTTAAAATCAAGGAAGAGGTTCAGAAACAGTTGGATGCTGGGTTTCTCGTTGTGACAAATTATCCTCCGGGGTTGCTAATATTGTGCCTGTACCTAAGAAGGATGGCAAGGTAAGGATGTGTGTTGACTACAGATATTTTAATAGAGCAAGCCCGAAAGATGATTTCCCGCTCCCACACATTGATGTGTTAGTGGACAACACTGCTCAATACTCTGTATTTTCCTTCATGGATGGCTTCTCAGGGTATAACCAAATCAAGATGGCCCCGGAGGACATAGAGAAGACGACGTTCATAACACCGTGGGGAATGTTTTGCTACAAGGTAATGCCCTTTGGATTGAAAAATGTTGGGGCAACCTATCAGCGGGCAATGGTGACTCTCTTTCATGATATGATTCACAAAGAGATCGAGGTTTATGTTGATAACATGATTGCGAAGTCACAAATGGAGGAAGAACATATGGTGAATCTTCAAAAGTTATTTGAGAGGTTGAGGAAGTTCAAGCTGAGGTTGAATCCAAACAAGTGCACCTTCGGGGTGAGATCTGGAAAATTGCTGGGGTTTATTGTTAGTGAAAGAGGTATCAAGGTTGATCCTGCCAAAGTAAGAGCCATACAAGAGATGCCTGAGCCGAGAACAGAAAAAGAGGTTCGTGGTTTCTTGGGGAGGTTGAACTACATTGCTAGGTTTATCTCTCATCTCACAGCCACGTGTGAACCGACATTCAAATTGCTAAGAAAAGATCAAGAGGTCAGGTGGAATGAAAATTGTCAAAAGGTGTTTGAAAAGATAAAAGAATATTTGCAGGAACCTCCGGTCCTCATGCTGCCAGTGCCAGGGAGGCCATTGATTATGTATCTTACGGTTCTTGAGAACTCAATGGGGTGTGTGCTCGGTCAACACGATGAGTCAGGTAGAAAAGAGCATGCCATCTACTACCTGAGTAAAAAGTTCACTGATTGTGAGTCAAGATACTCTATGTTGGAAAAAACATGTTGTGCACTCGCTTGGGCAGCCAAGCGTTTGAGGCAGTATATGTTAAACCACACAACCCTATTGATTTCGAAGATGGATCCAATTAAGTATGTGTTTGAAAAACAAGCACTTTCTGGGAGAATAGCTCATTGGCAAATGGTTTTGACAGAATACGATATTCAATATGTTTCCCAGAAAGTCATCAAGGGAAGTGTTTTGTCAGAATACCTTGCCGAGCAACCAATTGAGGATTATCAACCGATGAAGTTTGAATTTCCGGATGAGCATATCATGTTTTTAAAGATGCAAGACTGTGAGGAGCCTTTGCCTGACGAAGGAACCGACATTGGATCTCAATGGAAGATAGTCTTTGATGGAGCTTTCAACTCGTATGGTAACGAAATCGGGGCAATCATTGCAACTCCAAGGGGTTCTCACATACCCTTCACTGCCCGGTTAGCATTCATATGCACCAACAATGAGGAAGAGTATAAAGCATGCATCATGGGGTTAGAAGAAGCGATTGATTTGAGAATCAAGAACCTCGATGTTTATGGTGATTCTGCGTTGGTGGTTAATCAGATTAAAGGAGAATAGGAAACTCGTCAGGAAAATCTGGTGCCTTATAACAACTATGCCAGAAGGTTGTTACCGTTCTTTGATAGGGTTAAATTTCATCATATACCCCGATTGAAAAATCAGATGGCAGATACGTTGGCAACGTTGTCTTCAATGTATCAAGTGAGCCGTTGGAATGAGACTCCCTCAATCAGAATCATGCGTCTAGATAGACCAGCTTTTGTGTTTGCAGTTGAAGACGTGTCAGATGGCAAACCTTGGTATCATGACATCAAGTGTTTTCTGAAGAGTCAAGAGTATCCAGAGGGTGCGTCTACTAAGGATAAGAAAACGCTAAGGAGGTTAGATGGAAACTTATTTTTTAATGAAGATGATGTGTTGTATAAGAGGAACTTTGACATGGTCTTGCTACGTTGTGTTGATGAACACGAGGCAGGCCTGTTAATGGAAGAAGTTCACGAGGGTTCTTTCGGTACTCATGCCAATGGGCATGCTATGGCTAGAAAATTGTTGAGGGCTGGATATTATTGGATGACTATGGAGTCTGACTGTTTCAAATATGCCAGGAAATGCCATATTTATGCTGATAAAGTGCACGTACCGCCTACTCCTCTGAATGTATTGTCATCTCCTTGGTCGTTTTCCATGTGGGGCATTGATATGATTGGAAAGATTGAGCCGACTGCTTCTAATGGGCATCGTTTCATTCTGGTTGCCATTGATTACTTCACAAAGTGGGTGGAAGCAGCCTCGTATGCCAACGTCACCAAGTAAGTGGTGACCCGGTTTATAAAGAAGGACATCATCTGTCGTTATGGGGTCCCAGAGAGAATCATTACTGATAATGGTTTAAATTTGAACAATAAGATGATGAAGGAGCTATGCCAGAGCTTTAAGATTAAACATCACAATTCTTCTCCATATCGTCCGAAGATGAATGGTGTTGTTGAAGCAACGAATAAGAATATCAAGAAGATTGTGCAGAAGATGGTGGTAACATATAAAGACTGGCATGAGATATTGCCTTACGCTTTGCACGGTTATCGTACTTCGGTGTGTACATCAACCGGGGCAACTCCTTCCCCACTGGTATATGGTATGGAAGTTGTTCTACCATTAGAGGTTGAGATTCCTTCTTTAAGATATCTGGCAGATGTGAAGCTTGATGAAGCTGAATGGGTGCGTTCCAGGTTAAATTAGCTAAGCCTTATTGAGGAAAAGAGATTGGCAGCCATTGCACATGGCCGGTTGTATCAGAGCAGGTGAGTTGGTTTTGAAAAGGATCCTTCCTCCTCAGACAGATCACAGGGGGAAGTGGACTCCAAATTACGAAGGGCCATATGTAGTAAGGAATGTCTTCTCTGGTGGGGCCTTGCTACTCTCAACTATGGATGGCGAAGATTTTACATCCCCTGTGAACGCAGACGTAGTCAAAAAAATACTTTGCATAAAAGAGACCCGCTGGACATAAAAAGAAGATCCAGGCAAAAAAGGGCATCTCAGCGAACCATAAAAAGAAAAGGTTTGGGCAAAAGTTAGGGATAAAAGGAAAAAAAACAGAAGAAGAATAAACCCGCTAGTTTGAAAACCTGAAAAAGGCAACTTTGGCAAAAATGGGTATCCCGGTGGATTGAAAACCCGAAAAGGGTGATCTAGGAAAAAGTTAGGGATTTGAAAGCAAGATGCTAGGATATGCGTTCGATCTGTGAGCATTTGTGATACTTGGGAATTTTGAAGGAAAAGAATCAGCCCAGTCAGTCTCTTTGAAGGTCAAAGTATTGGCGGATAAGCAAGACATATGGGTCATAGCTGAATTGAATCATGGTGGATATCTGTTCCCACATTGCCGACATGTGTATTTTCTTTTTTACTTTTGCACAATTACCTCTTTTCAGTAATTGCTTCCAGTTGTAAATGCCTATTTACAAGCCAATTCATTCAATAAAATTTTCATTTCACTCAAAGAACTTTCCATTTAAGTTTTTACTTTTACTATTTTGTTTGTGAAAACATCCCATATTTTGATAAGCATTGCATGTGAAAATGTTAAGCTTTGTGGAGCATATCAGAAAACAATGGAAATTGCTCAGGCAACGGATATCGTGGATGGTAATCGAGGTAGCCATTTTTTGCATATAGAATATTCCGTTGTTGTGTGCAGGGTAGCATAGTTTCTCCCTAGTAGAGTTACTCTCCCCAACATTGAAAGTTCATCAACCTCAGCAGAGCATACTCTCCCCAGCAAGAGTGCAGAGGATTATTTCCCCAGCAGGAGTGTAGGGGATTGTTTCCCCAGCCAGAGTCGTGTTTTGATTATTACTCCCCAACGAACATTCAGAAGTTGATGACCCCAAGGTGGATGTTGTTGTATCTCCAGCAGAAGACTTGTGGAATATCTTCCCCGGACAAAGATGTTATCTTCCCCACAGAGTATTGGTGTCTACTTCCCTCAGTCGGTCAGGAAGTGTATGTTCACCAGCAACAGTATGATCTAATCCCCAGTAGGGTAAGGGTAAAGTTATTTCCCTAGCAGCAGATTAAGCTCACTGATATCCCCAAGCAGAGTTTGGTGGTAATCCTTGAAACGGTTTGTTCAACAGTGGTTAACATCCCCAGCAGGCTCTAAGTCCAATTGTTATTGGCACCTTTCGGTATCAAGTTTTAGGTTTCATATTTCAGCAGAGGTTGTGATCAGGAAAGTTGTTCAGTGTGGTTTTCCTCAGCAAGGTCTGTGATCTTGAGGACAATTTAGTTTGTCATACCCGATGGAGTTGCCTTCGTCTTCAGCATTTATTTTGATGGAGCGCTTCTTTTCCATTGCATAAGCATCGTTTGCATGGCATCTTCCCAAATGCGTAGCATTTCCATTTCGTATGGAGCATTACGCCATAGAAAAATTCAAACATATGCATTCGCAGCATAAGCCAGATTTGAATCCTCGTTTTCCAGGAGTTTCCCCAACAGAAAGAATAGTAGCTCAGGAGATATCATCCAACTTTATACCCCAAGCTGTGGATTTGGTCATTTGGAGAGACTATTTGGTTTATCCCCTCGGAGTTTTTACCGTTAGACACCCGTCCGAGTTCCTTCAACACCCGTCCGTGTTTTGATTTACATTTTCTTTCGACACTCGTCCGTGTCCTTTTCCATTGCCTCAATACTTCGCCCGTATTGATTTTAAACACTCGTCCGTGTTCTCTCAAACACTCGTCCGTGTTCTTTTGACACTCGTCCGTGTTCTTTTTCATTTCCTCAATACTTCGTCCGTATTGATTCTTCAACACTCGTCCGTGTTCTTTTTCATTGCCTCGATACTTCGTTCGTATTGATTTTAAACACTCGTCCGTGTTCTCTCAAACACCCGTCTGTGTTATTTTGACACTCGTCCGTGTTCTTTTTCGTTTCGTCAATACCTCGTCCGTATTGATTTTTTAAAACACTCGTCCGTGTTCTCTCGACACCCGTCTGTGTTTGGTTTAGCATTTCAATCCTCGGTAAAGTTGCCATTTGTTTTATTCCAATACTCATCCATATTGACCTTAGTCACCCGTCCGTGCTCTTTCATCACCCGTCCGTGTTTGAACTTTTTAGCCAATACCCGTCCGTATTGACCTTAGACTCCCGTCCGTGTTCTTTCGTCACTCGTCCGTGTTTGAACTTTTTAGCCAATACCCGTCCGTATTGACCTTAGACACCCGTCCGTGCTCTTTCATCACCCGTCCGTGTTTGAACTTTTTAGCCAATACTCGTCCGTATTGACCTTAGACACCTGTCTGTGCTCTTTCATCTACCATCCGTGTTTGAACTTTTTAGCCAATACCCATCCGTATTGACCTTAGACACCCGTCCGTGCTCTTTCATCACCCGTCCGTGTTTGAACTTTTTAGCCAATACCCGTCCGTATTGACTTTAGACACCCGTCCGTGCTCTTTCATCACCCGTCCGTGTTTGAACTTTTTAGCCAATACCCATCCATATTAACCTTAGACACCCATCAGTGCTCTTTCATCACCCGTCCGTGTTTGAACTTTTTAGCCAATACCCGTCCGTATTGACCTTAGACACCCGTCCGTGCTCTTTCATCACCCATCCGTGTTTGAACTTTTTAGCCAATACCCATCCGTATTGACCTTAGACACCTGTCTGTGCTCTTTCATCACCCGTCCGTGTTTGAACTTTTTAGCCAATACCCGTCCGTATTGACCTTAGACACCCGTCTGTGTTCTTTCATCACCCGTCCGTGTTTGAACTTTTTAGCCAATACTCGTCCGTATTGACCTTAGACACCCGTCCGTGCTCTTTCATCACCCGTCCGTGTTTGAATCTTTTAGCCAATACCCGTCCGTATTGACCTTAGACACCCGTCTGTGCTCTTTCATCACCCGTTCGTGTTTAAACTTTTTAGCCAATGCCCGTCCGTATTAACCTTAGACACCCGTCCGTGTTCTTTCATCACCCGTCCGTGTTTGAACTTTTTAGCCAATACCCGTCTGTATTGACCTTAGACACCCGTCCGTGTTCTTTCATCACCCATCCGTGTTTGAACTTTTTAGCCAATACCCGTCCGTATTGACCTTTAGACACCCGTCCGTGTTCTTTCATCACCCGTCCGTGTGTGGACCTTTTTTGTACCCGTCAGTGTTTATCCCTAGCGCAGTCAACACTCGTTCGTGTTTGTTTGAATCCATTTCAATACTTCGTCCTTATTGATCTCTAACACTAGTCTGTATTATGATCTGACACCTTTTTATTACTTGTTCCCAAGCGGAGTCGTCTTTCCTTTTGCAGGTTGCAAATTTGTGTGGTTATTTTGGTATTCAATCTCCGTGTATCCCAACCATCTGGAAGCCTTTGCTTCCATACTCTCGGATTCGAGAAGATTGAATAGGGGCAGCTGTAGCACCCCAAAATTTGCCTCTTTTTCTAACTTTTTCTGGCTTTTGTTTCACACTCATTTTGCATCTCATTAGGTCATAACTTCATAATCATACTTTGCATTGGTGTGGGATCAAAGTATTATGTGCAAGCTTGGGATTCTCTTTTGTTGTGAGATTCTCGTCTCCATTCAGGGTTGAATTCACATTATCATGAAGGTTCTCTCATTCAGAGGTTCATCAAGCTCCAGGGTTTCTCTTATTCAAATGAGGCATTAAAAGTATTGGGTTAGGGTTTCGTTGGTGTAAATCAGGGCTTGGATCCTTCTCAACATCTCAAGAGCATTGGTTCCAGGTTAAGGGGTGTAATTTTAAGCCAAGCCTGGTTGTTCATTCACGATCCAATTCAGGTGGATGTTTGACCTAATCTTAGTCAAACAAATCAAGATGGTTTCATTTTCAAGTTTTCCATATCATGGATCTTTAAATCATTAGATGTTCAAGTTCAAGGTGTTGTGTGCAGTTAAGTCACTGGTTCAGGAGCAACTGTGTTCATTTTTATCAGAGATGTCTGGAAAACATTGCAAGTTGGATTTTGAATTGTAATCAAGAGATCATGGTTGCGTGTTGTATGGATGGGAACCAAATTCATAATTCTAAATACATATCATCAATTTTCAATACATTTTTAATACCCGATTCTAATCCAATTTCTAATTTCTAAACCCATTGTTCAAACCATATCCATTTTCCATCCACATCAATAATCCATAAATATCCATATCCATTTTTTACTAACCAATTCCAAATCAAGATTTCCTATCCATGATTCATTTTCTATCCATTAACCTTTTCATACCCAAATTTAATCCATATCCATTTTGGATCCAAATCCAATTCAAAACCCATTTCAAGTCATTTTTATCCAATTCTAACCAATTTCAATTCTATATCCACATAAACCCATTTGTCCATACAATGTCCATTATACCATGCTAACATATTGTTCCTAAACCCATATCCATTTTAAACCATTCTATTGTCCATTTTTTTCCTATCCAATTTAACCAAATCCATTCTTGATCAATTACCCTTTTTACATCCATTCTATTCAATAGTATCACCATGTTCATTGTCCATATCCATTTGAATATCCAAGTCCCATTTTTTAATTTACATTTAATAAAACCCAAACCCTTTTAACTCCAACCCGCTCCAAAGGATGTTGCCCAAAGTCCACACCACTTTTACAATTGTATCATTCTTGGTAGAAAGTACTTGGTAAACTGGAGGAAGTTTTAGAAGCCACTCAAGCAGTAGAATTTCAGAAGGGTGTTTCGTCAAATTGCTAGATGCCTCCCTAGCTTACACTTTCAGGTGGCTGAACGTGCACTATTTATGTGGAACAATGATCATACCCGGAGTGTAATAATTTGTTCTCATGAAAACTACATGGAGTAAGGCAAGGTTTTAACAGAATTTGAATATACCAGTTTTTATGACAAAGCGTGACTCATAACAGCAAAAGGAGGGGTATTACATTGTGGCACAAAAAATAAAATTTCCAAAAAAAGCAATAACAGAAAAAGGTAATAGAGAATTCACGCAATAGAAACGTCCCCAACAGAATTTTACAGCCCTTCTTGCCTCTAACAGAATCAGTGTAATTAGCCATAACAGAATTTGGATTTGCAATACCAATCATACCCTCCCTAATTCACTCTATAAAGCCTCTCACTCTTCTTCAGGTTTCACGACCCCTCACCATTTCCAATTCATCATTCATCATCTCCATTATTCTTCAATTCACCCCTAATAATCTTCAGACCAAAAAGCCGCAGGTTCCATCATCATAAGTTCTCCATCTCCAAATCTCTGCAATTATGCAAAAACCGCAACAGCATCTTCAATTTCTCACCAACAGAAAACCACATCTCATCTTCAAACCTTCAAGAGCTTGCTTCCATTTCCGAAAAGCTTCTTCAAATCACTCTATTCTGCAACTCTCTCAAACTACAGAAATAAAAAAAAACACAACTCATCAAACAATTCAACCTTAGATCTGCAAGCAGGGAGAGGCTGAAGGTTGCAGCGTTACAATGTAAGCAGTACAGAAATTGAAGAAGAAGAACTCGACAACAACAGTGCAAGATCGTAACACGAGGAAGAGAGATATCTAGAGGATTTTTCTGGTTGTTTTGCTGTCGTCGAAGACGCCATCGGAACGACTCCGATTAGTAAGCATTTATCTCCTTCACGTAAATATTGTTTGTTTTCGACTAGGCTGGATTACTTGTTGTCTGTTGATTTGCAATTTGAGTTGTGTGATAATTTGTTCATGTGTATGCAATCTTCATTTTCGGTTGTGCATTTGTATCTGCGAACTTTGGTTCGAAGAATTTCCATGGAGATTTGCGTTAGAGTCGTGCAGAGGAAGTTGACATCGTATGGTGGTGGAAATCGTCACCGGCGCGGCAGAAAAGTTTCGTTTCGGGCGAGGTTGAGATTTTGTGAGAGGAGCTTGTTGCTTCCGGCGTGAGGTTTGAGAAGCAGACAATTTGGATGGAAGGGATTAAGTTAAGGTCCGAGAAGCAGTTGGTGGTGGACGTGGTTGAGGATCCATTGCCGCTGAAAAAGCCACGGCGTGGCGAAGTGAAGAACACCTGCGGGGACGTTGAGTCAGGATCACGACACAGTGGAGTTTTTGTTTTACTGGTGATGCCATGTATGGCATGAGGACGTTGTAGATGAAGATTGACGGCGCGAAGGCGGAGAGGATGTCGCGAGCGCATTGAGAGCGAACGGAGAGAGTTGGAAATGAGATGAAGTGGAGAACAGCGAAAGTATTGCAGTTTGGATGAAGGAGAAGGATGGTGGCCGGAGTGGAGCATGACGGTGCAGTTTGAGAGAGATGAAGTGAGAGGGAAAGGGGAGAAAGAAGGAGACGGATTGAAGACCATTAGTGTTTCAACTTAACTTACTTGTGCCAATGTTTGGGCCGGGTATAAGCCCATGTTATTCTTTTCACATGCCACTGCCAAAACACTCGCCGCACCCCCCTCCCCTTGGCTTCATGTTGACATATAATTGGACCATTAATCTAAAAGTCCTAGACCGGACCTGAGCCTACCTGGCCAACTATCTGCACACTCCCTTTATCCGTTACACCCCCTATGGCTGCAAAGAGAAAGTCTTTTGGGCCTGAATGCACATGGCTCAGTGCCTGTTTTAGTTTCCCACCCTCAGATCTGCTGACTGCACCTCATCTTTGATTAGTTGTTAATTTATTTTTGAGTTAATTTGATTTTGGTTAATTAGTTTGAGTAATTGATTTTGGATTAATTTTAGAATTAGTTATTAATTGGATTTTTAATTAGATTTTAATTAGAATTTAGAACTTTAATTTGGTTTGTTTTTTTATTATTAATTAATTAGACTTTTAATTAGAAATTAATTTTGCTTTGATTTGTTAATTAGAAGTAAATTTTGTTTTAATTAGATTTTAGGATTTAATTTTGAATTGATTTTTAATTTTAGATTAACTCTTTTTATTAGAATTTAATCTTGATTAATTTGCACTTTGTTTTTAGCTTGGATATTCTTGATTAATTGTTGATCTTTATTTTGATGCTTATTCTGACTAATTCCTGATTAAATACTTGACTGCCTCTTGTTTGATTTTCTCTTTGTGATTGAGTCGTCTAGTGTTTACTTGTTGATTACTCTGTATTCACATGCTCCCTTAAGGCTCCTAGTCCGACTTAATTTCTGATTAAGTTTGGAGTAGGATAGACATTAGGTAGACTTCCCTCCTAATCCTGACCTTAGGGTCACTTTGTATGACAACTTGTAGGATTCATTTTCCCTTAGATCGTGCATGTGTCTCTCTCTTCTTTCTCAAAACAATAATCAAGACACATAATAAAGACAACAAGCATTATGCGCCATGAGCCTTAAGTACATAGGAAATGAAGAATGAGGGGTCTCCCTTCACTCTTCTAGAGTGTTTAGTATACGTCCCATTGGGGGCGACCATGCGACGCATTAGTTCCTATGTCATAGACTTTAGTGCGATGTAAGTTACAAACTAACTTAATTCACTTCTGTCTAAAAAGTACAAAAACAAATTCAAATCATTTTTATCCTTCAGGATTGTTGGGTTTCAAACCATTTTCAGAAAAGCGCTCGTCGCCCACGTAAAAAAATACTTACCGACCTCGTTAGGTCGAACTACGTTTGCTCTGATTCGTCTTTCCTGTCCGATTGAGGATACGTAGGCACGAGATGCGATATCTCGACGAGCAACCTTCCCCCTAGTGCGTAGTCCGTCGAACTACGTTGACTTTGATTCTTCGTTCGTCCACGAAGATACGTAGGCATTGGATTTCGAATAAATCCTTGTGAGTCCGTCTTAGTCTTCCCCTCCCCGTTTTTTTGTTCATCCGTAGACTTTAGGATAACTCACCCTTTGTTTAGACAACAAGCATGGATCCCATCGAGTACGATGGACGCGTGCGGGTGCTAATACCTTCCCCTCGCGTAACCGACTCCCGAACCCGGACTATGGTTGCGATGACCATGTCTTTCCCTCTGTTTAGGTTTTCTTCGATCGTTTCCTTTCCCTTGCGTAGGAATAAATAACGTTCGGTGGCGACTCTTCTGTTCTAGTTTCTCGCCAGTTGTTTTTCGCAGTTGCGACAATTAGCTACAGTTTAGCTATGATTTTTTATGGGTTCAAGTATGATGTTGACATTAGCCACGTGGCATCCACATCATCATTTTTTACAACGCCGACATTTCCACATGTATGCCCAATCATAAAAAAAGTTCCATGTTGAATGCCATGTTTTAGCGGTAAAAATTGTGAGAGTAAGCTATTGATTAACTTAACTCATAAAGCAAGAGTCACCACCGCACTTTTATTTTATCCAAAAGGAAAGGAAAAAGAGCGAACAAAACCTAAAGAGTTCTAGAAAAAAAACAAGAACAAACAGAGAATGGGTAAGGGGGTTGGTTACGTTAAGGGAAGGTGTTATCATCCAAAACGTCTATAGTACTCTATAGGAACCCTTTGAAATATCTATCGCTTTTTGGTTTGAAAATGGTTTGTTTGAAAAGAGATGGGGAGGTGAGAAGAGAAATATTTTTTAAGATTTCTGTGTTTGGAGAGAATTATCGCCTCATGCCTACGTACCCACAAAGTGAAATATAGGATCAAAACCTCGTAGTTCGTGGTAAAAATAACAAAAATTATTGGTTATGGTTCATTTTATCTTGAAAAGACAACCCTTCATTCTCAAGAGAGAATACGCAACTAATTACCTAAAGGTATGGGAAAGAGGCATTTGCATCACATTAAGATGGAGGATTTGCTTGGATTAAAATCAACAAGACTATCGCTTCAACATCTAAGTGGAAAATGGTCATACATTACACAAAATACGAGGGTTAGGAGCTTTACATCTCATCAAAGAAGATGACTCACGTCTAATCTTTTTGAAAAGTTTAAAAGAAAAAGGTGTACAAAGCACAAAACGTTGAATGAGTTTTGTATTTTTTAGGTTTTTTTTTTTGAAATGGTCAACATATGATTAACATGGATTGACATTTATTAAAGAAAACAAAGTTTAAAAAATCACTTGACCAAAGTCAAGGTTTTATTATGAAAGCGGTTTTGAGTTTGAAAACAAGAAGGTTTTGGAAAAGAGAGAAGATTTTGAAAATTTATGAAGGGGTGGAAAAGAAGTGACTATCCTGTTGCATAAAATAAGAGCTAAGGTAAGAAAGATCTAACCACATGGAGGCATTCTTCAAAGCATTTTAAGAAAAAGAATTCCATCCTCTTGAGCCAATAAGCAAGCCAAATAAAGGCTAGATACCAAACTCCATAATGATCCAAAGCACAAGGGAGAGAATCCTAATTCTAAGTCCATAAGTCCATAATCAAGCCAAGAAGTCTAAGAGTAGAGATCCTCCAATGCAAGGGATAGTGGCCGTAGTCCAACATTAAGAGCACGAGTCTTTTAGTGGTTTATGCCTTTTTTAATGTTTTTGAGACCAAATGGACAAAAGAAAAACAAAAGCACAAGATAATATGGTCCAAGTGGACAAAAGAAAAATGACATAAACATAAACATGATATGATATAATGAGCAATGAGAAATAAACATAAAGAGAGATAGGGAGCAAGAAGGAAACATAACAAAATATAGTAATATAACATAATAGTAGCACAAAGGCACAAGTGCCAAGAGTCCTCAAAAAGGCAACACCGATTATTCCGTCTCGCGTCTTGAACTATATGGTTGAACAATGTGCTTAGGTCAAGGTTAATGAAGAGTTGTCAGAAAATTGATAGAATCAAAGCCTCTACGCAACAAGCTTCAAAGATTATGAGCCTAATACAAAAGAACAACCATGCTTGGGAGGACGATCATAAGTTCGGGCCATGAAAGTTCAAATTCCAATTCGGATGGGGAGGGACAAATGTAGCACTCTTTTAAGTAATCGCCAAGTGACTTATAAAGAAGTCAACCACCTCAAATGAATTCAACAATTCATTTAAAGATAGATTTGAACTAATGAATGTTAAATTACTTTAACCATATCTAAAGCCCATTGAAGTTGAAGAGAAATTAATCTCAACAATGCACTTCAAGGCCAAAACAAAAAGAAAGGGGAAGAAAAAGGGGGAAAAACCAAAGCAGTCCCAAAAATAGGTGAAAAACACCATTCTGCATTGTGCAAATCGATTGCACTAGTGTGCAAATCAATTGCACAACAGAAAATCAGCAATCTGGGGAAAAAAACACACTGTGCAATCGATTGCACTGAAATGCAAATCGATTGCACACTAACAAGCAGCAATAAAATCAACATTTACAAGGCAAAACCATGATCAATCATTTCTCCAAACAACTCATGATCATGGATGCAAAAGAGCACAAAAATTCAAGTAAAACAACAGCAAATAACACCAATAAAACACAATTTGCAAGATCCAAAGATCAAGCAACAAAGAATAACAAAGGATCTACATTATGGAAGATGAAATTGAAGCTTCAACAATGGTGGAAAATGAGATTACCACTCCAAATCTGAAAATTACTTCAAATTAACTCCAAGAACCACACTCCAAAGCCTTGATCTACCGAAATTGATGATGAAAAAGTGAATGTATGAAGGTTTAGCTCAAATATTAGTAAGTTCTAATGATGAAATTACTAACTTTCAATGGAAGAAAGAGCTTTGGTGAATTTTGTGCTTGGGGAAAATTGAGAGAGTCAAGAAGAAATTTGACAAGGTGAATTTGGCTATCAAAAGCTTGTGAAATGAATGAAATGAGGCCTCTATTTATAGAATTTAGGCTTAGAAATTTTGGTGGTTTGGAATTTGGTTTGGAAACAAAATTAGGCTTGGAATTTGAATTTGGAGGCAAAATCAAGATCAAGTGGTGATTAATTAGGGTGTATGGTATGAATTAATTGTGATTATGTAGGGGAATTATTTTTGGGTGAACTAGAATATTCTCAAATGATGAAATTGGTGCCAAATGCTTCAAAATTTGAAAAATACTAATTTTGGCCAATTCTGTCTTTGTGCAATCGATTGTACTGTAGCGCGAATAGACTGCACTGCAGAAAAACTTCAAAATCTAGGAAAAAAATGCATGGTGCAATCGATTGGACCAATAGTGCAATCAATTACACAGTTGAAAAACTTGAAAAATGCCCTGTTGGCTAGATTGTTCTGGCTCTGACTCGATTCTTTTGCTTGTCAAAGAAGGCATGGAAATAAACACATGAACCTCGGAGTCTCTTGAATAATAATCAATTAAATCTTGGGAACTCTTGATCAGATGAATTTTGAATTATTTGCATATCAACTTTGACTTTGTTCAGATAAAATTCATTCGAGCTGAGGAACTGATTTTGATATCCTTGATCCAGATTCTTCCTGAAAAAGTTAGTAAAGGAAAAACAAACATATTTTTGGATTTTAATTAGGGGTTGGTAAATATAAACAAAAACAAACATTAAACAAACAAAAGAACACAGGTGCTTGGTGATCTCGCGCAAGAACAAACCTTTAGAGGAGGGCAAGAGAACCAAAGCTTGTGATCTTATTTGTGGTATGAGATGCAAAAAGACATGTAGGCATGGCAAGAAAACCCGGGCCCGCCGGGGCCCGCCCGGACCCGGCCCGAAATTAACGGGGGAAACCCAATTTGATTGGGTGCGGGTAAAACCCTGTTTGTAATTGCGGGTGCGGGTGCGGGGGCGGGGGGATGCTACTACCCGCCCGCACCCGCCCCCGCCCCCGCCCGGTCTTATAATATTTATTTTAATACCCATATTTAAGTTATTTTATATCACATTTATTCACTTTTGAATAAGTAATTGAAAATCCTCATTAGTCATTTCTCACCATTCACTCAAACTCACATCTTTAGAAACAAGTTTCTTATTAAAATAGTTAAGTTTTTAATAAATTTGTTAATTTTTATTACTATTAAAAAAATTTTTTTTTTTTGCGGGTGGGGGTGGGTGCGGGTGCGGGCAAACCCGTTTCTATCGGGGGCGGGTCTGGGTGGTAAATTTTCACCCCCGACTGGGTGTGGGGGCGGGGGCGGGTCTATAACAGGAAGGCGAGTGCAGGTGCGGGGCAAGCTAAACCCGCCCTCGACCCGCCCCGTTGCCATGCCTAAAGACATGTGGTATCTTAGGGGTAAAAATTAGGGTATTACAGCTGCCCCTATTTAAGTTTCTTCTATCCGGAGATACGAAGATGGGAAGCTTTGTCTCAACGAGATAGAAGAGACTTAAATATAATAACAACCCAATTTTTGGCCCTAAGAGACCACAAAATGATATGATCGTGCAAATGATATGCAGACACAAGACCTCTGTGGGGAGAAAACGCCACAGGAGACAAACAAAAGCTGGGGAACAATTAGAAAAGACTCCACAGTGGAAAACAAAAGAGGGAAAGCACATCCCAACAGGGGAGGAAACAATATCCGTTGGGGAAGAATAAAGAGTAAGATTCCACTGAGGGAAAATTACCAACACCAGGAATAAAAGAGAAAATCTCGTCCCAACAAGGAGGGAAAAATCTCCGCTGGGGAAAAGATCATCTACTACCAAACATCCGGTAATAGCATGATCAAAAGGAAAGATTGCCAACTATCAACCAAGTGGCAATTACAATAAGGCAATCAACCAAAAGAAATATGAGAAATATTACCTACTACCAACGAAGGGCAGGACGATAAAGGTAATAATCTCAAAAGGAGTACGAGACATATCGCCTACTACCAACTAAAGGGCAAGACGACAAAGCCGATAAACTCGCACGGGGAGAGATTATCAGCTATCAACCAAGTGACAACTATAACAAGGTAACTAAACCGGGCTATATTACCTAATACCAACTAAATGGGCAGGACGAAAAAGGTAATAAGCCCGATATATCACCTATTACCAACAAAAGGGCAGGACGACAAAGGTGATAAGCTCAAAAGAGGGATTACCAACTATTAACCAAGTGACAGTTACAACAAGGTAATCAACCAAGGATATGAGAAGTATTACCTACTACTAACAAAGGGCGGGATGACAAAGGTAATAATCTCAAAAAGTTCTGGGAAATATCACCTACTACCGACAAAAGGGTAGGACGACAAAGGTGATAAACCCGAAAGAGGGAAAGATTACCGGCTATCAACCAAGTGACAGCTACATCAAGGTAATCAAACTCGGTTATATTACCTACTACCAACAAAGGGCAGGACGACAAAGGTAATAAGCGAGCTATATCACCCACTACCAACTAAAGGGCAGGACGACAATGGTGATAAACTTCCGTTGCCAGAGCAAGGGACCAAAATTCAATCCGGGAGTAAACCAGAGAGAAACGGTCAAACAAGACTCATCTCGAAGAGGAAATATCTCAACTAGGGATTAATTCCATCCAGATAAATGAACTGGGGAGGAAAACTAAAATAAATATCGTCCACGAGGCATAAACTCAGTGGGGAATTAGCAAAAATAGGCATTTTCTGCTTACGGGTCGACACTCTAAATGGAGAGAGGACAAACATGCTCTGTGGGATAACAGCACCAAAGAGCAAAGAAGCGCCAACACAAATGTAAAATGCACAATACAACAACAATATGTTATGCACAATAAAAGAATGTGCATGCACTGCGTATGAGTATGAATATGCTGACAAAATAGACAAGGATAAGCAGAGGGTGGAATGAATAAAACAACACCACTGAATACTCGACTAATCTCAACAAAATGGAGCTATCATCAGCAACTCTGCTAGGGATTTAGCTGAAGAAATTCGGCAAGAGATAAACAAAAGCCATCAAAGGAAAATAAATCCTATTACAAGGCTCACATCTTGCTGGAGAAAGGAAGATACTCCTTGGGGAGAAACCCAAATATCAATCTTCTAACATCAATGATCCACAAAGAGGATAACCACATAAACTCTGCTTTGAGGATGGCAGGAAAGCTGTTAGGGAATCATAACAACCCAAATCTTTCTGACTCTTCCTGGGGATAATAAAGAATTCACAAGAAGTTCCACTTCAATAAGATGAGGAGATTTGCTACAGAAAAAAAGAAATGAATATGCTGGGGATTGTAGACATATAAACATCTACGCAAAATCCACTGGGAAAATAAGGCAGATCTGTTGGAGATACGAGAACACGGCAGGGGATTAACCAATTTTGAGCAAAGCATCCTGGACTTGCTGTGGAAAATAGCAAAGGGTTAAACTGTGGGGGATTTTAGATCAATACTCATTATAAATGAGAGAAAACCCAACAGGTGATCAATAGAGATATCATCAGCGACTTCACTGGGAAATAGTCGCAATAGTGATGCACAATCTTCTCTGAAAACAAACAATTTGGAGAGAAGTACATCCTGGACTTTCCGGGGATAATGGGAAATTAACATCACTGCTCTATGATTGGAAAACATTCGAAACAATAATGCACTGCCTCTGCTGGGGGATCAGCAAGGATAAATCTCTGGGTAGAACAACCTGGAGAGAAATACATGCACAAGGCAAGATAAAATATGACAAACGGCCACTACGTCAATACTCCTTAGAAGGAAATAACATTTCTCTCTGTTTGGGGACATCCAAAGCAAAAAACAACACGTCTAGAGGATACAACTCTGAGTGAGGATTCTTCATATGACTTTTGATGGGGATCGCAAAAGATTGAATCTCTGCGTGGGGATTAACACTAATGAGATATGGTCTTCAAAACTACTCAACTGCTTGACCATAACATAATCAGCTGGAGAAAATCTGGATCGAGACATAGCTTGGGAAAAACCGAACAACACTCGTCTAGAGAAAACTCAAACTGGTATTCAACTCGAAAGTACTAGATCTTATGAATCGAACACATCATATCAAACTTTTAAAGGAAACCTTTACCTTGTTAACAACTGGTTACATGAACAAACTCTGTTGAGGAAATATCAACAACTCTATTGGGGAAATATCAACAAACTCTACTGGGGAGCCATCAATAAATCCTATTAGAGGAGTAAGAACAAACCTCGCTAAGGAAAACATTGATCTTACCATTCCTGGAATAACCGTTGACATTCCTTTTTCTATTCATAAAATCAAAGGAAAATGTTTTTATAATTTTCAAAATTTTAAATCAACTATTCACATTTTGTTTCAAAAATCATCATCAGCAATAAATGAAATCTTGCAAACAGAAACAAAATAAGAATTGCAAACAAAGGGACAAAGGCCCAATTTTTATTAATAAAATGGTAGTCCACAAATGGCGTAACTCCATGGATCATTACAAAGTTTGAAAAATGGTAAATACATGGAAAGGGTTACATTAAAATACAATGACCATTATTCTCCCTAACAACTTTGAATCCCGTTGTGCTCAAAACTTCAGTTGTGGATGATTGAAGTAGAATCCTTGATAGACAATGTTGCTTTCAATGATCGAGAATGGCCAGATGCAGTTACGTGCCATAATCCCTAACTTTTTCCTAGATTGCCCTCTCGGGTTTTCAATCTACCAGGATGATTATTTCTGTTTTTGTCTCTAATTTTTGCCTGGACCGCCCTTTCGGGTTTTCAATCCACCGAGACGCTCATTTTTGCCTAAGCCGCCCTTTCAGGTTTTCAACTTAGCGAGTTGTTCTTTTTATTTTTAGGTGAAGTATTTCTTGACAGTAACGACATTCATAGGACGAGTGAACTCTTCACCATTCCTAGTTGTGAGAAGTAATGCACCACCAGAGAAGACTCTCTTAACAACATATGGGCCTTCATAATTAGGAGTCCACTTTCCCCTAGAATCATTGGTAAAAGTTGAGATCTTTTTGAGCACGAGGTCGCCTTCTCTGAACACACGAGGTCGAACCTTCTTATCAAATGCTTTCTTCATTCTCTGTTGATACAACTGACCATGACACAAGGCCGTCATTCTTTTCTCTTCAATCAAATTCAACTGGTCGTATCTACTTTGACACCGCTCAGCCTCAGACAATTCAGCTTCCATAAAAAAACTCTCATAGAAGGGATTTCAACTTCTACAGGGAGCACTGCTTCAATACCATAAACAAGAGAGAAAGGGGTTTCCTCTGTTGAAGTGCGGACGGATGTACAATACCAATTCAAAGCAAAAGGGAGCATCTCATGCCAATCCTTGTATGTAACAACCATCTTCCGAATTATCTTCTTAACGTTCTTATTAGCAGCTTCAACAGCCCCATTCATCTTAGGTCTGTAAGGAAAAAAATTATGATGCTCAATCTTAAACTCATCGCATAATTCCTTCATCATCTTGTTGTTCAGGTTCGGCCCATTATCAGTGATAATCTTGCTCGGAACACCATACCGAAAGATGATTTGGTTCTTGATAAACTGGACCACTACTTGCTTGGTCACATTGGCATATGATGCCGCTTCAACCCACTTGGTAAAATAGTCAATAGCCACCAGAATGACTCATAATCATTTTTTTCTTATTTTTTTTACTCTTTTTCATATGCTCCACAATATCAGTATCAAGACCAGGCATGTCCTTATAAGACCAAGAAAACACGTCAACATATTCTCTAAGAAGCTCTACTATCCTCTTCTTAGCATCTGACTGAAGCAGTGCCCCAATCTTGACTTCTTTCTTATCATCATCTGAACCCAAATTAACCAATTCTACCAGCTCTTCATGAGGCTGAATGGCTTTTTCCTCGTGCTTAAGCAACCGATAAATTTCATCTGGAATCTCCTCAATAACCTCTTCTTCAGCTCCAAACACAGGGAACTCAAAGTTGGGAGAGGGCATATGGTATTTGTTTTCAATGGGTTTAACAATTAATCTGCCAAATGATTTTATGTTTGATTTTAGAATATGAACAAGAAGTGCAAGTATTATATAGATAAAAGTGATTATCACATTATTATTATTATTTTGGTTTTTTATGTTAGAATTTTTCAGAAATAAAGTAAAAAGAGAAAACATAACATGGATAAACAAAATAACATTTTATTGATGATGATAAAATTTGAAACAAAGCCCTCACAAATTCACTTTCACCTTGGGCAGAGTGAAAGGATTTTTTGAAAGAAATAAAAACAAATTACTTTGAAAAATGAATAACAGTGGGAACATCAACAACTATCCAATTCTGGAAGATTTGTCCATGTGTCACGAAATTGGGAAGTTCTTCCTCTTCATCATCTTCAATGATGGCAGCAGTAGAGTGATCTTTGTTGATGAATCTGGCGCTGTGAAAGGCCTCATTAATACACTTCAAATCTCTTCTAACTGTACCAGGCGTAAAGAATAAACCAGTTTTGCCCAGGTTATCAACCACATCAATAACTCGGCCCCAACCGTCAGACCGACTAGTTTTTAATACATGCAGATCATCTTTCAAAGAAGACATGGGTAACTCATTCTTCTTAACAACTAATCATCAACGGAAAGAGCTTGGAACAGAGTCCCAACAGTCTCATAGGCATCAACATACGAAAAGGATGAAAGATGGCTCACCAACATCGCTTGCTCGCCTCCAACAATTACCAACTGGTCATTCTTAACAAATTTCAATTTCTGATGAAGAGTCGAAGTCACTGCCCCAGCTTCATGAATCCAAGGTCGACCAAGCAGACAACTTTAAGCATGGCGAATATCCATTACTTGAAAAGTAATTTGGAAGAAGCATGGTCCTATTTTGATTGAAAGATCAACCTCGCCGATCACAGTTTTTCTAGATCCATCAAAAGCTTTAACCACAACCCCACTATACCTCATGGGAGCACCTTGGTACGAAAGCCTCGACAAAGTAGATTTTGGCAACACATTCAAAGAAGAGCTAGTATCAACCAACACATTAGAAAGTGCATCTTCTTGACAGTTCATGGAGATATGTAGAGCTAAATTGTGATTTCTCCTATCCTCGGGTAACTCTTTATCACATAAACTCAAATTATTGCATGCTGTGAGGTTGGCAACAATGCCATCAAACTGATTAACAGTCACATCATGCTCAACATACACTTGTTCCCACACTTTCTGCAAAGATTCCCTATGAGCTTCAGAATTCATCAGTAGGGACAACACTGAAATCTTAGACGGGGTCTACAAGAGTTTATCTACAACACTGTAATCACTCTTCTTGATCAATTTCAATACCTCATCCTTATAAGCCTTCTTGTTCAAATCGTTGAACTGACCAAATGTATCGACATTATTCTCAACTTGAGGTTGCTTGCCAGCAACAACATTCTCCACAATCTTTGGAGGCTCAGAAGCAAAAACACGTCCACTCTGGGTCACTCTATTAACATCGGCGATGCTTACCACAGAAGACAAAGAATGGATGGGAACTTCCTTACCATCTTCTACCATGGTAGCATTGTACTTTTATGGAACAACCTTGTCCGATTCATAGGGTACTGGACTGGGCAACCGATTAACCAAAGGTGTAACAGCGGTTTTTCGACTGTCATAAGAGATAATAACTCGTTCAGGAATATTAAAGTGTGGTGCAATAACATTCACTTCATTCTGATATTCATCTCTTTTAGCATTGACCTCAATCAAATTCTGATCCATCATCCTTTGAATATCCCTCTTTACTATCACACAACCACACGGATTTACAGAACAGATGCAACAAGATGCATAATCATGATCAATATCATGGTATTCACTTAAAAGTGCATGCATTTCCACAAGCGATCTTTGAATCCAACGGATATCAAAATTTTTGAATGTACCAGGACAACCATAAACCATGTTGACAAACGCCTTACCATGATTGGGCAACGGGTTTGATTGTACATTAGGATTGGAGTCATCGAAAGACAAAATACCACTTCTAACCAACCTTTGCACTTCCATCTTCAATGGATAACAGTTCTCAGTATCATGCCCAGCTCCTCCCTGATGGAAAGCACAATGAGCTTCGGGCTTATACCACCATGGCGAATCTTTTGGAGCAGCATGTGGTGCACGAGTCTGAACAAGATTCTTTTGAATTAAACCAGGAAGCAAATCTGTGTAGGTCATCGGAATTGGATCAAAGTCCTTCTGAAAATGGCCCCGTCGATTGTTCTGTTGGTGAGAGCATTGTTGATGAGCAGCCTGAACAATAGGAGTTGAATTGATGACAGGCGTAATAGATGCAACATGTTGCTGACATTGATTATTCTTACCATAACTCTTTCTGCGTCCTCCACCGGAAATAGCATTGGTCTCGCCTTCTTTCTTCTTGGTAAGTCCTCACCCATATTTCTTGGAATTTTCAGCAGAATTACCATCTTTTGACAAACGTCCCTCACAGACACCTTTTTCTAATCTCATCCCCATATTAACCATTTCAGTGAAATTCCTCGGGGCACTAGCAATCATACGCTCATAATAGAAAAGACTCAGAGTTTTTAGGAAAATCTTAGTCATCTATTTTTCTTCCAAAGGAGGATTGATCTGAGCAGTAATCTCGCGCCATCTCTGCGCGTATTCTTTGAATGTCTCCTTATCTTTCTGAGTCATTGCTCGAAGCTAGTCACGATCAGGAGCCATATCCACATCATACTTATACTGCTTTACAAGAGCCTCACCCAAATCTTCGAAAGTGCGAATTCGAGTACTGTCGAGTCCCATATACCATTTCAAAGTTGCACCAGACAAACTGTCTTGAAAGTAGTGAATGAGAAGCTGATTATTATCGGTCTGAGTCGACATCTTACGAGCATACATAGTAAAATGGCTCAACGTACAAGAGTTACCCTTATACTTTTCAAAGTCAGGGACCTTGAACTTATGTGGGATCTTCACATTAGGAACCAAGCATAACTCATGAGCATTCTTCCCAAACAGCTATTTACCCCTCAAAGCTTTGATTTCTTTCTGCATTTTGGAAAACTGGTCTTGAATCTCTTCAATTCTTTCATAAGAATCAACACTCTTGCTTGGAGCAGTGTGGAAAATCGGTTCTTCAACAAAAGGAACGGTATGAACCACGGGCTACGGTACAGACATAACAGGCTGAACAGTAGGAACTATTGGAACTTTAGGAGGTGGTGGTTGATAACCTTTAGGAACAAAGTTGGGAGGCATGCCCCAGAGAAAGCCAGGAGGCATGAAGTGTTGAGGAACACTAGCAGGCGCCACAGAGATGGGCGTAGAGACAATCTCAGAAATGACTGTCCTTTGCACAGGAGTTGAAAGCGGAGGAGGAGGGGGCGGCTAATTCTGAGCAGCCACCAATGCTTCCATCATAGCAGTGAGTCTCTCCAAACTATCTTTTAGAGTTGTTACTTCCTCACGAAGCTCACAATTATCTTGTTGCAATGGATCCATCTTCTTCTTCAAATTAGCCCGAGTATTATACTGGTGCGACAGCTTGGCTGAATGAAGACCAAGAGAAACAATAAGAGACCTGGAAAAAGGAAAGAAACAATGCAAAGGATGATGCTTGATGTGAAGTATGCAAATGAAAAGCCTTCAAGGAACTTTAAAGATATAAAGCAAATATTGCAAACATTATATTGAGACAATACATTGGAAAATACTGAAAATCTCATTTTATTGATAATGGAAAAGGATTACAACTTTTGGAGTACATTTTTAAGAATCCTAATCAAAATAGAAGATACTAGAAACTAGAAATCCTAAGAAATCCCATGAGAAGAAGATCCTCCTTTCAGCTTCTTACTGAGCTCTTTGATCTGGTCCTCCATCTGAGTCTTCTCAACTATGAGCTTGTCGACAACCAACTTCCAAGCAACTGAGGTAGAGGGAGCATCTGAACTCTGAATGCTAGAGGAAAATAAATCCTCTTGCACTTTTCTCTTCTTGTTAGCCATTTCTTCTTCATTTCTTTGCTTCAACTGGTTCTGAAGTTCTGCATTATCCATGTCAACAATCTGGTACTTGTTCCTCCAAGCATCCCTCTCTTGACGCATCTCATTCAAAGCAATCTGAAGCATTTCTGCATCACTCATGAAAATAAGAATGGGTGTTCTAGCAGCTAGAGGTAAAGGCTCTTAGCACAGATAAGGCATCTTCAATATGATAGCTCTCGCTTGTACCCATTGGAGATAAGGCTCCAATGAAACACAATTCGGCTTTCCCAAATCTTCCCTTCCCTTTCTATGGATGTGACGCCAAGCTTGCGCAATCTTCTCCTTGAATGCTTTGTTGTCTTTATCCTTCTCAAAGAAGAAACCTTCCAAATGGATATTACTTAGTTTGTCTTTCATAGGATACCCCAACTGACGACGAGCCAAAACTGGGTTGTAACTAATACCCCCTTTTGTACCAAGAAGAGGTACATTAGGAAATCTGCCACAATTATCAATGATCTTCACTTTACTATAATCAAAGTTGTACTAAACAATATCTGAATGAGTAAGCGACATGATTTTCTGCGACCATAAAAAACTATCCTTGAGGTCCCAAAAAGCAGTAGACCGAGGCAAGTGAGAAATAAACCACTTGTATAACAACGGTGCACAACAAGTAATCATCCCTCCACCATGAGAATTCCTGAGATGAACGGAGTGATAGGCATCAGCGAGTAGAGTGGGAACTGGGTTTCCAATCAAGAAGATCTTAATAGCATTAATGTCGACAAAGTTGTCAACATTAGGAAAGAGGAACAACCCATAAACAAGCAAGGCGAAGATAGCCTCAAAGGCGTCCTTGTTCATCATGCTAGCGAAGTTACGGGCCTTATCCATCAAAAACTTAGCTGGTAACCCCAGAATACATCCCTTGGTAGCCATGTGAGCTTCAATTTCAGATACCTTCAAATGAGTAGCTTTAGCAATATCTTGATACTTAGGAGTCTCTTCCAAACCAGAAAAAGGAAATCGATCAAGGATAGGCAACATAAGTAGACCAGAATACTCCTCAAGTGTGGGCATGAGTTGGTAATCAGGGAACGTAAAATAGTGGTACACCGGATCATAGAACTAAATTAGAGTAGCCAAAACTCCATTTACCATATCGGTCCTCAAAAGAGACAGTAACCTTCCATATCTATCTTTGAAAGCCTCAGGAACAGCAACCAAAGACCCTAGCTCTCGCAGATCTTCTAACTTAGGACTCTTGAAAGTGTACTTCTTAGTGTTCCTTCTTCCAAAATCCATGGTGAAAAATCCCTACAATGTTTGCAACAAACATGTTTAAGTTCCTTGAAGACTTGGTCAAAATGATGCTATGAATACATGGATGCATGGATGCAACACCCACAAACAAGATCACACAAAGCACACAGGTTCAAAGGTTCGAGTCACGAGCATGAAGTCAAGGGACAAGAACCAACCCCCAATGGTGTGTACTAAGGTTTTTTCAACACCTGTAGAACAAGGTTCTAAAAAGTTCCCAGAGTCCTTAATCCTTCTTCAGATATTACTAGCACGCCGATTACTCGGGAATCAGTAATATTCTCAAGAGAACCTCGTCTGACTGTAGTATCGCGTATCAACTATTCCAGGTTTACACCCTCATAGTCACCGCACTATGTCCTACTTGGCCAAGATGGGTTAAAGGAATACTAAGGTCCTCAGCTTCTCAGGCTCCCAGGTCGAAAATAGCAATGTTTTCACAATTACTCGATCGACATATACCATCCTCAAAGGGACCTCCACTGAGTGGTGGGTTCTCAAGTTCACTTGTTCATGATTACTCCCTAGAAGATTCCATGACTATACCACCGCCTATCATAAGAGCTCTCAGATCCGGGTATAGGATCTATCTCACCTCTCAAGATCACCCAAACAGAACAACCAATAACAAACAAATCAAACAAAAAGCGATAAATAAATCAAAGTAGGCTAGACCCACTAAGAACCAGAGTCCCCAGCAGAGTCACCACTTTACTGTAGCGGTAAAAATTGTGAGTGTAAGCTATTGATTAACTTAACTCATAAAGCAAGAGTCGTCACCCCACTTTTATTTTATCCAAAAGGAAAGGAAAAAGAGCGAACAAAACCTAAAGAGTTCTAGAAAAAAAAAGAACAAACAGAGAATGGGTAAGGGGGTTGGTTACGTTAAGGGAAGGTGTTAGCGCCCAAAACGTCTATAGTACTCTATAGGAACCCTTTGAAATATCTATCGCTTTTTGGTTTGAAAATGGTTTGTTTGAAAAGAGATTGGGGAGGTGAGAAAAGAAATATTTTTTAAGGTTTTTTTTGTTTGGAGAGACTTATCGCCTCATGTCTACGTACCCACAAAGTGCAATATAGGATCAAAACCTCGTAGTTCGTGGTACAAATAATAAAAATTATTGGTTATGGTTCATTTTATCTTGAAAAGATAACCCGTCATTCTTAAGAGAGAATACTCAACTAATTACCCAAAGGTATGGGAAAGAGGCATTTGCATCATATTAAGATAGAGGATTTGCTTGGATTAAAATCAACAAGACTATCGCTTCAACATCTAAGTGGAAAATGGCCATACTTTACACAAAATACCAGGGGTTAGGAGTTTTACATCTCATCAAAGAAGATGACTCATGTCTAATCTTTTTGAAAAGTTTAAAAGAAAAAGGTGCACAAAGCACAAAAAGTTGAATGGGTTTTGTATTTTTTATGTTTTTTTTTGAAATGGTCAAAATATGATTAACATGGATTGACATTTATTAAAGAAAACAAAGTTTAAAAAATCACTTGACCAAAGTCAAGATTTTATTATGAAAGCGGTTTTGAGTTTGAAGACAAGAAGGTTTTGAAAAAGAGAGAAGATTTTGAAAATTTAAGAAGGGGTGGATAAGAAGTGACTATCCTATTGCATAAAATAAGAGCTAAGGTAAGAAAGATCTAACCACATGAAGGCAATCTTCAAAGCATATTAAGAAAAATAATTCCATCCTCTTGAGCCAATAAGCAAGTCAAATAAAGGCTAGAATACCAAACTTAATAATGATCCAAAGCACAAGGGAGAGAATCCTAATTCTAAGTCCATAAGTCCATAATCAAGCCAAAAAGTCTAAGAGTAGAGATCCTCCAATGCAAGGGATAGTGGCCATAGTCCAACATTAAGAGCACAAGTCTTTTAGTGGTTTAAGCCTTTATTAATGTTTTTGAGTCCAAATGGACAAAAGAAAAACAAAAGCACAAGATAATATGGTCCAAGTGGACAAAAGAAAATGACATAAACATAAACATGATATGATATAATGAGCAATGAGCAATAAAAATAAAGAGAGATAGGGAGCAATAAGGAAACAAAAAACAATATAGTAATATAACATAATAGTATATACATAATAGTAGCACAAATGCACAAGTGCCAAGAGTCCTCAAAAAGGCAACACCGATTATTCTGTCTCGCGTCTTGAACTATATGGTCGAACAATGTGCTTAGGTCAAGGTTAATGAAGACCTGTCAGAAGATTGATAGAATCAAAGCCTCTACGCAACAAGCTTCAAAGATTATGAGCCTAATACAAAAGAACAACCATGCTTGGGCGGACGATCATAAGTTCGGGAAACAAAAGTTCA
Organism: Lathyrus tuberosus; assembly: GCA_022829125.1. Lineage (NCBI taxonomy): Eukaryota > Viridiplantae > Streptophyta > Magnoliopsida > Fabales > Fabaceae > Lathyrus > Lathyrus tuberosus. The sequence goes on from JALAZF010000233.1 coordinate 4,404,073, forward strand.
AGTTCCGATTCAGATAGGGAGGGACAAATGTAGCGTTATGTTAAGAAATTGCCAAGTGACTTATAAAGAAGTCACCCTACTCGAGGCCGGTCAATAGTGATCTTTGTGCTAATGCATGCTAGATGAACGATATGTAAATCGTCATCCGAAAGCAATACTGCACGAAAAGAAAATAGGTAGCGATCTAGTCTTGATCAAGAATTCAACAAAGAAATTCTAAGATCCATAAGACTTTCATCGATCAAAATAAAAAGAAATAGAGGGAGAGGTGAAGAGAAAAACCAAATTGAATTACACTTTCAAGGTTCTTTCATCCTCAAGTTCAATCACCTTTAATTGATAGGTTTAAGTGTGAAAACATATCACTAATTCAAAGCACCTCAAATGAATTCAACAATTCATTTAAAGATAGATTTGAAATAATGAATGTTTAATTACTTTAACCATATCCAAAGTCCATTGAAATTGAAGAGAAATTAACCTTAACAATGCACTTCATGGCCGAAACAGAAAGAAAGGGGAAGAAAAAGGAGGAAAAGCCAAAACAGTCCCAAAAATAGGTGAAAAACACCATTCTGTACTATGCAATTCGATTGCACCAGTGTGCAAATCGATTGCACAACAGAAAATCAACAATTTGGGCAAAAAATACACTGTGCAATCGATTGCACTGAAATGCAAATCGATTGCACACTGACAGGCAGCAATAAAATCAGCATTTACAAGGCAAAACCATGATCAATCATTTCTCCAAACACCTCATGATCATGGATGCAAAAGAGCACGAAAATTCAAGTAAAACAACAGCAAATAACACCAATAAAACACAATTTGCAAGATCCAAAGATCAAGCAACAAAGATCAACAAAGGATCTACATTATGGAAGATGAAATTGAAGCTTCAACAATGGTGGAAAATGAGATTACCACTCCAAATCTGAAAATTACTTCAAATTAACTCCAAGAACCACACTCCAAAGCCTTGATCTACCGAAATTGATGATGAAAAAGTGAATGTATGAAGGTTTAGCTCAAATATTAGTAAGTTCTAATGATGAAATTACTAACTTTCAATGGAAGAAAGAGCTTTGGTGAATTTTGTGCTTGGGGAAAATTGAGAGAGTCAAGAAGAAATTTGACAAGGTGAATTTGGCTATCAAAAGCTTGTGAAATGAATGAAATGAGGCCTCTATTTATAGAATTTAGGCTTGGAAATTTTGGTGGTTTGGAAACAAAATTAGGCTTGGAGTTTGAAGTTAGAGGAAAAATCAAGATCAAGTGGTGATTAATGAGGGTGTATGGTGGGAATTAATTGTGATTATGTAGGGGAATTATTTTTGGGTGATCTAGAATATTCTCAAATGATGAAATTGGTGCCAAATGCTTCAAAATTTGAAAAATGTTGATTTTGGCCAATTCTGTCTCTTGTGCAATCGATTGCACTGTAGCGCGAATAGACTGCACTGCTAAAAACTTCAAAATCTGGGCAAAAAATGCATGGTGCAATCGATTGGACCAATAGTGCAATCGATTGCATAGTTGAAAAACTTGAAAAATGCCCTGTTGGCTGGATTGTTCTGGCTCTGACTCGATTCTTTTGCTTGTCAAAGAAGGCATGGAAATAAACACATGAACCTTGGAGTTTCTTGAATAATAATCAATTAAATCTTGGGAACTCTTGATAAGATGAATTTTGAATTGTTTGCAGATCAACTTTGACTTTGTTCAGATGAAATTCATTCGAGCTGAGGAACTGATTTTGATATCCTTGATCCAGATTCTTCCTGAAAAAGTTAGTAAAGGAAAAACAAACATATTTTTGGATTTTAATTAGGGGTTAGTAAATATAAACAAAAACAAACATTAAACAAACAAAAGAACACGGGTGCTTGGTGATCTCAATCAAGCACAAACCTTCAGAGGAGGGCAAGAGAACCAAAGCTTGTGATCTTATTTGTGGTATGAGATGCAAAAAGACATGTGGTATCTTAGGGGTAAAAATTAGGGTATTACACATGTTAGCTTCTGTTAACGACCATTAGCATGAGGGACCAAAAGTGTGGATGGAAAATATTGGAAGGACCATTCTTTGAAGGAAATTTTTAGAGGGACTAAAAGTAAAAATGACCATATATTTAGAGGGACTAAAACCTTATTTAACCCATTATATTTTTAGGTTAAAATAAATAGTGGAGTGAGGGGAGTCAAACTTGTCAGTATATAGAAATTGTGCAATTTGGGAAAAAGAGGCAAGAGTGAGAGAAGAAGAACACCATAACCAAACTTGATTAGCTGCTGTAAATTCAGGTAAGGAAGGGGGGAAACTACTCCAATATAGGTGTTATTGCATGAAGGGTATATGGGATCCTCACCCTCCTTTAGGTATTTCACCATTGTTGTGCTTTATGAGTTTTGATTATGAGCATATGAAATCCATAATAATTGTCATGTTTAATGTATAAATTCGTGCTCTGAGTATTATTGAATTTTATGTATAATGAATAAGTATGAATCTGAATGTTATCACTACCATTGTTGTGTGTTTGGTTTTATGAACAAAGTCTTGAATTCATGATTAATTGATGAATTTGGATGTTAATTGATGTATATATATGATGGTTTGGTTGTTGAACAATATGTGTCTATTATTTTCTGTGCAATTTGGGATGCTGGAGGTCGAAATCGGAGCTTCGAATGAGCTCTGCTAGTGAAAAATGCATATTCTATTTTTCGCAACAGCATGACGAGCTAACCATCATGCGTCTGAGGCAACGGACGATCGTCAACATGATGACGGGAAGACCGTCATGGTCTATAGGCGGGATTTCTCCTGTCGATCATCACAGGGTGACGGGTTGTGAAAGGGAGTGGTGACGGTCGTCACCTAGGTGCTGAGCTGGTCGTCACAACCGTCAAGGACCGTTTTTGGGCATTTGGTATGGATTTTGATGCTTTTTTTCTCGTGTGGTCGATGGTGGACTATTGTTTTAGTGTATTTGATGAAATTAATTAATTAAGGTGCATTATTTTGATGATGAAATAATAATTAAATTCATTTGAATGAATATAAGTGGTGAATTATGATTATGTTTATGAGGTGTGATGTTGCGAATATAATTATGTGATCTGAATGTAATTATAATTGTTTGTGTTAAGGTGGGTAGTTCAGAAGTGGGAACTACTGTGAATGTTGTATTGCATGTTGTTTATGGTTAGAAGTGGAACCATACGTGTTGTAGTTATTGCATTACTTTGTATGTCATACATTATTTTGTGTCAGTGTGTTGAAAGAGGTGAATCACGGGTACAAAAGTAGGGACCAATGACTAGTCTGGGGTTCAGAAGTGGGGACCGGTTAGAATGAGGAACCATTGTTGAGTGGATGAGATCAGTAACAAACCTCTGATGTCCAAATTGGTACAACATCCATAGAGTCGAGTTGTGATTCACATTGCATACATAAAGGCTATGTGACTTGAATTGTTGTGTCGTTATGTGTATTAAATGTGTGTTGTTGATTGTGTGATTTAAGCTACCTTGCATTCTTTTACACCGTTAATATATTTGAGCGTATTCTCACCCCTTTATTATTTATTTTGTATTGTTCTATACAATGTTGTACAGATACTCAGGAAGAGTAAGTGTTGCTATGAGTTAGAAGAGGACTATGAAGCTTTATTCATTTTCTTTATTGTTTTATCATCGTATAGTTGGAACCATCACTCTAATATGTAACATCGGGGAACATGTCTTTTAAATTCTTTTGAGTTAATGGTTGAATTTTGTTAATTTTGTTAAGTACTTCATTTAAAGAGATATTAGAAGTTTATGTTAACTATTTTGAATTCCACTGTGATTTTTTGAAATTAATTGGAAAGTATGCATGTTATATTTTAGTAGCATCCTAAAATGATGGTTTTATTCTGAATTAAGTGTCGAGTTTTTAGGGTGTTACAGATGCCCCCAATATAGAAGTAGATGAAGTTTCAACTTCAAAATGGCTAGCTAAATAAATAGTGTTATAACTCATCCTAACTAGAAAACAAGAAATGTTGAAGGTAAAAGCTTGAGTTAGAAGGGTACCTGGTTATGGGAGATTGATGAAGCAGGAGGAACGAAAGAAGGTGAAAACTTTAAGGGAGGCACTGAATTGCTTTTAGTGACTCTCATAGAAGAAGGAACGAAGACGTTTTTTTTGGAAAGTAACTGTAAGCTGGAAAGCTAAAGGTTGCGAAAACTTCCAAATCTATTTATATGCAACAACAATTGAAAGATCAAAACCAACTATGGAAAGAAATCCCAAGATCAAAGGCTAAATTTCTACTCATGGATACACGCCAACTCGAGTGCACTCAAGTACTCTGGAAACTGCGTTATACCCTAGCTAGTTACGTCATTGCATGTGTCAGAAAAGGGTGACAAAGAGTTTCAATGATGGAACCGCATTAAATGCGTCTGTTCTCCATTACTTTTTCAAAAAACTGATCTCATGTATTTTAGTTTCTTTTCATATCATACCATAACATGAAGGTCAGTCAATGATACTTAAGGCTTCCCCTCAGATCTTTCAGTGCCCGACAAAGCCTTACGGGTAACTATTCTGGACAGGCCAAAGGCCCAATTGATCAAGGCACAATCCACCTCAAATCCATTATACTTGAACCAAAGTATAAAAATAGTTCACGCGCTAAGAGCAATTTACAATCTCTGATCTCCAATATTCACTATATTCATCTTGAATCTAGAACTGACTTGGACGTTGGAATGCTAACCATGCAGGTCCACCCCCATTTCCGTAAAGGAGATTAGAACCACCATTCAAGAACTGCATCCATTTCTGGTTCCCCGAATGGAACAAGAACCAATCTTTAACACAGATAAACCACCTATACAGAGCTTCTCACTTCATATTGTGGACTAGCTCTAATCCTCAACATATCCTAAAGCCTCTAACAACCCATATCAATTGAGAGTTGTCACCCTTATTATACTTTTATCTAACAGACGCGCGCACACGTTAGAAAAATGTGAAACCAAAAAATCTGAAATAAGTTTGAAACAAAAAAGTATCAATTGCATGCTTTAGAGATATCTATAATTATTAGGGTTAATACCTATTTTCCCCCCTGCCATATGGGCGTGTTTTGAAAAACCCCCCTACGAAAAAAAAAGTTGCAAGACTGACCTTAACAAATTTTAAAAGTTTTGATTTACACCTTCATCATGCCACATCATCAAAAATACTGATGTGGCAGTCATTTTTTTAATTTTTAAATGAAAAGAAATTCTACATCATTAATAGGCTTTGTGAAATGACTCTTATACCCCCACTTTTTAATTTTTTTTAGTTTTTCTTTTATTTAATTTTTTTAGATTTTATTTAATTTATAATTTATTTAATTTTTTCTTTAATTTTTTTATTTATGAAGCATTTTTTTAAATTATCAAAATATTAATTTATTTTAAATTTCAAGAGCAGCCCAATTCACAATAGGGCCTAAGTCCATTTTCATTCCTGAACCCAACCTAAGCTTGGACCCATTCACATTGTCTTAATCCATTTGAAATATGTTGCACTCTAGTGTATTATAAACACCAATCCAACATTTAATATAAACGATGTGGGACTGCTTCCTTTATAACTGTCTCAAAACCATTATAACAAAAGCAGAACTGCTTCCTTTACACTGTATCAGTTATAACAAGCTTATTATCTTCGTGAGCAAGAACAACTAAGTGTTAAGATTAAAAAGAGAGGATGAACATCATAATCTCGTTGTTTAGAATAAAATATGATGCATCCATAGAATTAAGTCACTCCATTAAAGAAACTTAATGTTACTAATTTCCACAAACTTTATGCAGTTCCCCAAGACACTTGAAAATGGGAGAATTTAGAACTTCTAAGGTTGAGTTCTTGCATTGATTTGGAAGAGATACTAAATTCCATTACAAAGCTTTTAAATCTAAGACATCTTGATATTTCAAACTCCATAAGCCTTTCAAGTTTACTTGAGGAATTTGGTACATTGCAAGTTGTGCAAGTCGTTTATTGTCATTTTTAATCACCAGTCTTTTGAATTTGAAGGTAGGTGATAACTTGCGATGATGAGATGGCTGCTTCATGGGAAGCCTACCAAGCTATGCTTCGTGGTATGTTTACCTAGATATAAAAATAATAGTTTCATGGTTTGTTATTCATTCCTAACTCTTAACCAAAAGACATGCAAATATTGAAATTCTATTAACTAAAATAATAAAGCAGTAGATTTTATACTTGCTTATGTAATGATCAATAACATCTCAAATTTATAAACTCAAAGCCATGTCAGTGTGGCATAATAAAATGATTTGTTTGTTCATAGTTGTATTTATTTATCATGCTTGCTTCTAGGAAGAATTGTACCATGCTTGCTTGCTTTAAAAAATTAGCAACACGTATAAAAGAGGGTTTGTAGAATGGTTGAAGTTGCAGAATGGTTGTAGCTGCAATATATTTCCTTGTTCTGAACATAACTCACCATACCTGTAATTGCATGAAGGTGATATCATGTGTATTCTATGTAAATTATTCATTGGTAGTGATTTTATGTGGAGTAAGTGTGTGTTTTAAGAAGTAATGAGAGGTCTTTTTTATGGCAGGAGTTTTCATGCGCAGGTGATGATTTTTTCATGAGGTAGCATGGATAGTTGCTAAGTGATGGTGATGTATCATGGAGAAGAGAGATGGTGTCCCACATCGGTTGGTATAAAGGAAAAACAAGTGTATATATATCAATCCATCATATGCATTAATGAATTGAAAATGGGCTTGCAATATGTGTGTTTGTCTTGAAATTTAAATGGGCTTAGGCCCAAGAATAATATTTTGATAATTTAAAATAACAATTTAAATAAATAAAATTAATACGAAAAATAATTAAAGAAAAAATTAAATAAATAAAAAATTATAAATTAAATAAAATCTAAAAAAATTAAATAAAAGAAAAACTAAAAAAAACTAAATAAAAAAAAATTAAAAAGTTAGGGTATAAGAGTCATTTCACAAAGCCTATTAATGATGTAGAATTTCTTTTCATTTAAAAATTAAAAAAATGACTGCCACATCAGTATTTTTGATGATGTGGCATGATGAAGGTGTAAATCAAAACTTTTAAAATTTGTTAAGGTCAGTCTTGCAACTTTTTTTTTCGTAGGGGGGTTTTTCAAAACACGCCCATATGGCAGGGGGGAAAATAGGTATTAACCCTAATTATTATAACATAATTGCCCTTATTTTTATGTTAATGATATTTTAAAAATATTGATTTTAATTATTTATTTAATTTAAATTTTTTTTTATAAGCTATTTGTATTAATGGGAGAAACAGGGATTCTCCTACCCTTACAAAAAACCAATCAAAAGAAGCAGGAAGAAAACACCCCTAAAAGAAATTACAAGAAATCTAAAGGATGATACAACCAATCATAAAAATTATATCTCTTACGGCCTATTTCTAACCATCTCCAAGATACAGAAACAATTCGGTTAAAAACTTTGTCCCCGTCCCAAACTAGACAGTTGAAAATTATGTTATTCCTCATGTTCCAAATACACCAAGACGAAACAGTCCACAAAAAACAGCTCATATCTTCTTTCTTTTTATGGTAGAGAGCAAGGAACCATAAAAGAGCATGGCTACTTATATTATCTGCTACAATCGGCTGAACTCCTAACCAGCTGGAAATTTTCAACCACAAAATTTGAATTTTCGGACAATTTAGGAAAAGATGCAAGGCATCCTCATCTTCAAGAGAACACAACACGCATGTCTTGTCTTGCGAGGAAGTGATAACGTCCCTAAAGTCAAGGTTGGAACGAGTCGGCAATCTATCGCGAATTAATCTCCAAACAAATATTTGAATCTTCAGAGGAACTTTTGTCTTCCAAACCACTTTCAAAAGCAAAGCCTCCAACTGTTGAAGAAAAGGACCTTGAACAGAATCCGATAAATGTTCGTAAGAATTTTTCACCGAGAACCCCTTGCTTTGATCCAAAAGCAACTCCCATTTGTCCTCCTCAAGACGCGTCAACATGCTGCCTTCATTCAAAACCTGCATTAAAGAATTATGCTCCTGCTCTACAATAGTTCCAGGGTTCCAATAGTTATCCAAGTTCCACTGCCAATGACCATCGTGCCAAGAGCCATAATCTGCAACTAATCCATCTTTTTTCACAGCAGCAGCGTATAGGTTAGGATAAGAAATATCCAGTTGCTGAATACCACACCATTGAGAATTCCAGAAAGGGATATTGTAACCATTACCTATAACTGGTCTTACGCACAGATTGAAATTAATAGAGTCTCCACTATTTTTAGAGTTGAGGATATCCCTCATCCATAACGACACGTCTTTAGGGTGGCTGTTCTGATCAGAGTTCATCACCCAAAAACCAAGGTTCCCATAACGACTTACCAAGAACTTACGCCATATTTCATTACCACCTATAAGAAATTTCCAGAACCACTTGGTAAGCAGAGATTTATTGAACAAACCTATGTGTTTTATACCTAGCCCACCCTTGTCTTTGGATTTACATAGAGTACTCCAATTGATCCACGCAATTTTGCTTTTATCCGCTGATCCTGACCACAAGAAGCGACGTTGAATGGCAATAAACTCTTTAATAATTTTTGAGGGAGCCTTGAAAAAAGAAAGGTGATGAATCGGTAAGTTTGCAAGAACTGAATTTATCAATGTGACCCTTCCTCCAATAGACATGTTCCTGCCAGCCCATGAATTCAGTCTTTCTTTCAGACAGTCTATTATAGGTTTCCAGAACAAAGCTCTTCTTTGATTGCCACCTATAGAGATTCCCAAGAATTTCATAGGAAAAACTCTTATCTTGCAGTAAAGAAAAGAAGCAGCAGCTCTTAAAAATCCTTCGTCAATACCAATTCCAAGCAAACAACTTTTGGAAAAATTGATTCATAAACCGGATACCATTTCGAAACCTCTTAAAATAGACTTGATAGCCCAAAGATTTTGATACCCGCCGTCACAGAATATCAAGGTATCATCGGCAAATTAAAGCAAATCGATAGATTCACCATCTGCAAAACCGAAACCAGAAAACATATTAATTGTCGAAGCTCTTTTAATCATAATAGCTAGAGTTTCAGCCACCAAAGTGAAAAGAAATGGAGCAAGCGGGTCGCCCTGCTTCAATCCTCTAGAAGCCTTGAAATCCTTGGAAGGCGATCCATTAATCAAGACAGATACATGACTGTTGCAAATATTTCCTTCTATCCACCTAATCTAATTAGTACCGAAATTCATTGATTTGAGGACGAGAATCATAAACTTCCAATCAACGCAGTCGTATGCTTGAGCGAAGTCTACCTTAAATAAAAGGCAAGACTTCTTATCCCTCATAGCCATATCAATAACCTCATTGGCTAACAGAACACCATCCAAAAGATTTCTACCAGGTATGAACGCCGTCTGAATCGGTGAGACCAACTTGGATATCACAGTAATTATTCTAGTCGCCATAAATTTGGAAATAACTTTAGAGACACAGCTCACCAAAGAGATAGGTCTATAATCTCCAAAGTTTTGGGGACTGTCTTGTTTAGGAATTAACGCCAAAAACGAAGATGCAAAGATTTTAGGGAGTTTACCAGTCAAAGAAAAATGCATAATACAATTGGTAAAATCAGGCCCAATGATATCCCAACAGTCCTTAATGAATTTAAATGAAAATCCATCAGGTCCAGGAGCTTTGTTTCCATCACAGTTGAAAACTGCTCCCCTGATTTCTTCATGAGTAAAGCGGATATCCAGCTTGCCACGATCTTCCTCGGATAGCTTAGCACAATCAGAAAGGTTAAGCCTTGGTCTAGCGTTGTCTTCCCGTTTAAATTTCTTTTTGAAGAACTAAAGAGCAACATCTTTAACCAGTACGGGATCTTCCAACAGAACTCCATCATGACCCTGAATGCTAATGTGATTCTGCCTTGTTCTAAACTTAAAAAAGGAATGGAAGTATCTACTATTGACATCTCCCTCCTTAATCCATTTGTGTCTAGACTTTTGGTGGATTATGCTTTCTTTGAAACGCAGTTTACACCAGAAATTCTCCTGATCCTCCCCTCGTCTTATCAGCTGAGACTCCGACATGTCTTCAAGGCCCCCTCCAACAAAGCATCGTAATCATTAAAATTCTCGACATGCTTATCAATACAGAGGTCTAACCAACCAAAGACGTTATTATTCCACCATTTCAATCACAACTTGAGGGCTCTAAGTTTTTCTTTAAAACCGAAGGTAGGGGAACCATGGAAAGAAAAAGAGTTCCACGATTCACTAATGAAGTTCTTACACTCTTTGTGGTCTAGCCAGCAATTAAAGAACCGAAAAGGCTTAGCACCTGAATTCCGGCTATTAGGTTTAATCCATACGGGTCGGTGATCAGAAATATCCCGATTGCCTACAGATTGGGCCTTAAAGTCCCAACAGTCAATAAGGGACTCATCTACAAGAAATCGATCTAATTTACTACAAGACAGACCATTAGAATTAAACCAAGAAAACCTGTTACCTACAAAAGGGAGATCGACCAACCCCAAATCTCTAATGAAAGACCAAAACTCCTCGCATTCTCAGGCTGACGAAGAACTGACGTCGTACCTCTCTTCACTACTTTTAACAGAATTAAAGTCTCCCCCCATAATCCATCTTCCCCCTGAATTCCTCATTTTAAATTCAATAATGTCCTCCCATAATTTTCGTTTGTCCCTTAAAGAACAGGGAGAGTAAATATTAACCACATAAAGAGTGGTATTGTTCCAAGAAAACACAGAGCACAAGAAGCCTGTACCTTTGTAAGTAGAAATAGGTTGAAGAAATCCCTTCCTCCAAATTGTCAAAATCCCACCAGACGCACTATTGGATCCACTGGCTGACCAATCAAAACCTTCGTTTCCCCACAAACTCCTAACTATTGAATCCTTCATGATCTTAACCTTAGATTCTTGAATCAGGCATAAATCAGCTTGTCCTTCAATCAAAGTTTTCCTAATTATCCTTCTCTTGAGAGAGAGATTACACCACAAACATTATAAGTCACAATAATCATTAATCCAAATTGTCCATACTCTTACTAACTGCCATTTGAATCTTGTCCCTGTTCTCCAGAGTTCTAACCACACTCTCAAATGCCTCTTCGCCTTCTTCTGCTTCCAAACCCATAAGTTGAACCGATTCCCATATTTTCTTAGGTACGTTATCTAGACCAGCCTTACACCTTGTATTATTTCTTATAACATCCGACTCATCTATGGAATAAGATGCTTCAGGAGGAATATCAAACTCCACTGCCTCTTTAACGGGAGGAAGAGAAAGGCTAAGGATCTTCTTAGAAGAGGAACGCTTCTTTTTCACTGGCAAATTTCGCCTGGATGGGCCTGACCCAGACGTGTTTAAAAGGGTGGAGTAGAAAGAGGGTTCAAAGGGAATTTGTATTCTGTCGTAAAATTCAGCAATGCCTTTCTTCTTTTTAATTTTGGATCCACCAATATAACAACATGATCATCTAATTTGGTTGCTATTGGGCCCAACCCAAGAGTATTCAACCCACCTGTTTTGTCCAGACCAGTAGGAGAGCCCAATAACAAAGGCGACCCCAAATCCACACCGACCCCATTCTTAAGAGTTGAATTCAAATTTTCCTCGACATTTGGAATTTCTGCCTCAGCTGTCAAAATGACCGCAGGGAGTGAGAGGTCCAACAAATCCAAGTTGACCTTAGCTAGATCAGTCGCCTCACCAAAGGCCTTTATACTTTCTACCTCTCTGACACCTAAGGAATTACTAACATAGGATTGGGAAATATCACCACTTCTACCATCAATGTCAGAAAAAGTCTTTTTTTTTCCTACATCTATGCGCCACCCTAGAAAACATAGAGCTATTAGGAGTGGAAACACCTTCATCTTCTTCAAGACCTTTAGACCAAGAGCTAATACTATCTTCTCCATCTGAAAACAAAGATCCCTTTAAGCTATCCACTTCATCTTCTAACAAATCCTTACCTCTGTAAGGTTTCAAAAAATCTTCAATCATCCTAACAACGAACGTAGAACCGTTTATCTCCAAATCTAGGACCTTATTGATAAACTCACTCCTATTAGTTTTAATAAGAAACCTTGCCTCATCAAAACTAATGTTCTTCGAAGTATCAGAATCACATTTAATAAACTGTCCTAAATGCTTAGTAACACTGCAAAATGAATTAAGATTCCACGCGAAACAAGGGAGACCATGGCATTTTACCCACACATATCTTTGTCTATCCACTACATCTACGTTCCAAGGTTCAATCTTGACAAACCATTTATCACACCATTCCTTGGCTTCCAAAATGAAGTATTGCACCACTTCTTTCTTATATGATTCAAGTAAGCATAAACCAGCACCTAAAGGAGTTAACTTTATATCAAAAAATCCTTCCTCAAAAAGGCTTTGCTGAATCACAAACGGGTTAATGTTCTCCAAGACCTCTCCCACTAAAGCCTGTTCGAATCTACTCACATCAGGAATCACAAGACTAATACAGCTGATATTGCTATCCGACTTCTGTATATCAATCTTCTCGCCTCCCAGATTCATCCTCGCGATTTGAGCGTAAGAAATATTTTTTGAATGACATCCTTCTCTAGGTCTGATTCCTTCAAGTCCTTTACCAGAAGCATGATTGAGTCTCCCCTTCAGAGAATCGACTCCGTTAATGTAATGTTTATCCTTCTGAAACCTTGGGGTGTTGGCATGCATCTTTGTACCCTGAATGAAAATACTATCCAGTTTAACCTCTAAAATTCTAGGGTCATGAACCTTTCTAAAACGTGCAAATCTAAATCTCTTTCCTCTTTTGTCTTTCCTTCCAGGGATGAAAACCTCGGAGATGACACCGTATACCTTGAACATTTCAAACAACTCTCTCGCAAACACATTCTCGGGGAAATCAGAAATGAAGAAGGATGTTACTGGTTCACTAGCATCCTCTCCCTTACCCCCCCCCCCCCCCCCTCTCTTTCCAAACCGAGAATCCAATAGCAGATCTGTTAAACTTCTTGTAAGACACTTTCTTCCAATCCATAACTGAAAATACAAGGTCCTGATAAAAAAAAACCACTCGAAAGAGAACTACAAGCAGCTAACTAAGAACTAAACTGGTACCAAGGCCCCTAGCCTTAAGGCTAGGAGTTTAAGCCGAAAATATCAGAAAGCTTCAGCTAATACTACCTATACAAAGTCCATGAGTGAAAGTTCAGAAAAAGAAGTTAACAATGGCGAAAGGTTTCTAGTGAGAGGAGAGAACATTATCTGGAAAATTAGAGATTTAAATTAAAATAACTAAAAACTCATATAAATTGATTGTTAAAGAATTTGAACCCTAGATTTAATTGCAAAACCCAAAACCCGCATGATTCACACAGTCCCTTTTTGACGGAACAAGTCAAGACTTCCCGTTCATCCCTTCTAATATATTCACTTCACCTCGATTTTTGACGGATTTTAATTATATCGTTTTGTGTTTAATTTTAAACATTCATTATGATTTATAACTGATCTATTATAATTATGTAAATTTGATTTTGAAAATATTTAAAAAACTAAATTTAATTAATCATTTAATGACAAATAATTGTAGTGTGTATACATTTTTTGTTTCAATGACTTTTTTATTATTTAATTTCTGAAAAATAATGTGACTAAATTTAAGTATAAATTAACCTATAGTTAATGTATTATAATTTTTTATTTCATGCTATTAAAAAATGAATTTGAAATAATTTTATGATCATAAATATTTTTTTCTTCTTCACTTTTTAATGCTCCAATTAATTTTTTTTTCTTTACTTTTTAGAAATCGCCTACCGAAAGCAGTAGAGAAAGAAGATTTTTTTGCTGACTTCAAACTTTGCATCAAAGAGAAGACTTTAAAAGTTTGTAGGTCCCACATTTCTTTTTGGATATGTTTCTAAACTACCCTAAAATATTTTAGAAGACAAAATAAAATAAAAGGTTAAATAAGTTTTTAGTACTTTTAAATATTGTAGTTTTCGTTTTTAGTCTCTCTAAAATTTTTTTTTAAGAAGTGATCCTTTTAAAAATTTTCGTCTGAATAATTGGTCTCTAACATCAAATACAACTAACGGTTGCTTATTTGGCATGCCACGTGGAATTTTTGATGACCGTGCATACACATGACAGTGTCAATGTGGCAAAAATGATGACGCGGATGTCACATGGCAATTTCTTCTATTTTTTTGTTTTTTTATATTAATTAAAATTATAGCGACGGGAAGTTAGACGTTAATCCGTCACTAAGATGAACATCATAAACAAACCTAAAATTTGCAGCTAATCCGTAGCTAATTCCTAGCTAAATACAAACCCAAAATTTCTCACACAAAACTTGAATTTTTTTTTTCTTGCAATGAATTAATTATACATTTGTTATATGTATCAATATATTAAAAGCTACTTTTAATACAATTATTTGTAACACGATTCAAGTATCAAATACAATGTAAATATATTTTTTAAAATACATTCAATAAAATTATGTTATATAAGTATTTGTGCAAATATTCATACCCAAAAACATCTATTAATCTTATATATATATATATATATATATATATATATATATATATATATATATATATATATATATATAAGATTAATAGATGTTTTTGGGTATGAATATTTGCACAAATACTTAGTATATAACATAATTTTATTGAATGTATTTTAAAAAATATATTTACATTGTATTTGATACTTGAATCGTGTTACAAATAATTTTATTAAGAATAATTTTTAATATATTGATGCATATAAGAAATTCATATTTAATTTATTTCAAGAAAAAAAATTCAAGTTTTGTGTGAGAAATTTTGGGTTTATATTTAGCTAGGAATTAGCTACGGATTAGCTGCAAATTCTAGATTTGTTTATGTTGTTCATCTTAGCGACGAATTAGCGTCCAACTTTCCGTCGCTATAATTTTAATTAATATAAAAAAAAACAAAAAATGAAAGAAATTGCCATGTGACATCCACGTCATCATTTTTACCACGTTGACACTGCCACATGTATGCACAATCATCCAAAAATTCCACGTGACATGTCACGTAAGCAACCGTTAGTTGTATTTGATGTTAGAGACCAATTGTTCGAACGAAAAATTTTAAAACCACTTCTTAAAGAAATTTTTTGAAAAGATTAAAATCGAAAATTGCAATATTTAAATGAGCCAAAATTTATATAACCCTAAAATATAATATTACAACTTTCTTTTTGAATGCAGTGAAAAATAAAAGAGGTGGCATATATTATGCATGTTGCATGACACCCAAAGCATGTGTAGTTGAGACATTGTAGTACATATTTACCCCCTCTCTCTTACTCACTCTCGTTCTCATGTTCACACCATATTTACCCCCTCTTTCTTGAGCAGGCTCTGATACCACGCTGGCCGGGAGCCTCCACATACCATGAAACCATACCCCTAACATGTATCCGTCGAGCAGGAACTTTCGAACCATCTCTGCCAACCCTTGTGGACTTACTAGGTTCTAGGTTCGGCCTAGGACACAGCGGTTAGAGAAACCTTTTCATAGTAGGAAGGACCGTAGCATGGATCAATGATCAGAGGATTTCTGTTACACAAGATCCTCAAAGAGGCAAGTGTAGAGCATACTTTCATCTCTGTGGAGTACCTATGGATAGAACATAAGAGTTTAAGCTTTCAGAGAGAAGAGAAGTGTTTAGAACATGTTTAGACTGAAAGCACACATTTTATTGTATTTCAACTTGTTCCAATATGATACAAGAGCTTCCCTTATATAGGAAAAGAGAAGCGTAGCAAGCAAGCAAGCACTCAGCAAACAAAGACACGTTACAAACTAGTGGCAGACACACTAATTGCCACTTTTGACTTAAAACAGAAAAAGATAAAAACAGTACTAGTGGCAGACATACTTTTGCCACTTTCTGACTATAAAAGATAAGATAAGCTTATCCGGTCCCGCCACTAAGCATGATAGAGCATCTTTCAGTAGTGGAAGGCAAACTTTTGACTTATCACAGATTGTGATAAGATTCTGGTCCCACGCGTCACACTAGTTTTTGATGATTGGCTCATGTGATGGTGACATGTTTGGATCAGAGTATTCTCCTTCTGAGAGTTTGTTCGTCGTGTAGTATGACTCATACTCACCGCTGTCCCTTATCATATCTTCGTACTGATTCTGTGCATAGTAATCTGGATCAACGTGGGCTGAGTATAGTGATATGTCTTCTAGAGTATCTTCGTCAAGATCATGTGGGAGTGGAGGATAGAGTGATGACTCATCCTACTTGCTGTCTTCAGTCATATCTAGATCGTTGATTCTTTGATCATCCCTTTGAACAAATTCTTGAAAACTCATTTCTGCAAGTTGTTCCTCAATGTTCATTTGAGATGTATCATTGTTGACCCCTGAGCTTTCTCCAACTTCATGTGTCGACCAAGTTGTCCATGGAGGTTTCAAACAATGAGGATCAGGATCATCTGGTAGCTTCACAGCTTGCCATTGCGGAGGAAGGTTTCCATGACTAATACAAGTTGTATTGACCGGACCTTTAACAGGATCATAAAGATTAATTAAATTAACATAATCCATTAAAGCTTTTAATCCTTCCAGGCTTGTGGGATAATCATCAATGGTTTCCCAAGCATTAATGTAACTCTTGCAAACTAGAAGCTGAGTTCTAGGATCAGTTTGATAAGGTAGATGGAGGATGTACACTGTCTTGCAGTTACTTCGAGCTTCCACAGTTGGGCACCATTCTTTAAGATCATTAACGGCTAGGCTGAGATTTTCTCTCCACCAGTTTAATGGAGAGAACCATTCTAGGGCAGTCCATATCAAAGACCTGTGCTTTCTAGGGTTCATCAGATGTTCATACATAGCAATGGTAGGAATCAGGACTGGCATAGCGTATAAGCTTGTAGCACACCAAAGATACCATAGTTGATTTTTTGTAAATCTGAAAGCAGGGTTTATCAAAAATGGTAACTGGAAAGGAGTATCTGGGAAGAAAGGTGTATGGTCAGGAAGAGGCTTCTTTCTAATGATTTTGAACAGAAAGTAAAAAAGGTTATTCCTGGCATATTCTTTCAGCTGAGATACGGAGAAGGAGTGGTTGACTCTTGGAGGAAAGTTCATGGTGACCGAGGCATTGGATGGAATAGGACGGACCATTAAGATTAATGGGAAGGTATGCCTAGAGGTGATGACTTGGATGGGTTTCATGGGTCTGGATAATAGATCCGGGATCACATTCTGGGTTCCTTTGATGTGTTTCACTGTGAAATCATATCTAGAGAACCAATCCTTAAGCCTCAATGTCTGTGGATCTGGAGGCATCTTATTTTTGAATTCCAGAATTTTGGGAAAGGATGAAGTGTCCATCTGGACCTCGAAGTGGTAACCTCTGAGGTGGAAGTCAAACTTCTGGATTCCCATCTTTACTGCAAGTGCTTCCTTGTAGGTGGTGTGGTAGTGCTTTTCTGCATCTTTGAATTGACCACTGGCGTGGCCACAATAGTATTTCTTGCCACCTATTTCTTCAATCAGAACTGCTCCCCAATAGTGGTCACTTGCATCAGTCTGGAGGACTCATTTCCCTTCTCCAGGGATTTTTAGATCAGGAGGAGATTGGGCTATTTCTTTCAAAGCTCTTACAGCTTTGGTTTGTTCTTCTCCCCATGGTGGTGGTTTCTTCTTCAGCAATAGAGACAGAGCACTGGTGTATCTGGCAAGTCTGGGAATGAAATCTCTGATATAATTGATTATACCAAGAAATTGCTGAATCTGTTTGACTGTGAGATTTTCATCTGGAAAGTTTAATAATTCTTGAGCAATGTGAGGTTGAGGGCGATACTTTCCATTAGAGAAATGCATTCCTAAGAAGTCAATCTCAGTTTGGCCCAATTGACTCTTCTTCTCAGAAAGCATTATTCCATGTTGTTGGGCTAACTTATGGAACTGGCCCAATAACTGTTTGTGAGCCTTCTCGTCTTTGGAGAATAGTAGCACATCATCAATGTAGATGAGAGCACTGTGGAGAATGGGCTCAAATATCTTTGTCATGGCCTTTTGGAATAGTGATGGGGCAACCTTAAGCCCAAAAGGTAGAACAGTCCATTGGTACTGGGCATTAGGTATACAAAAGGCTGTTTTTGGACGATCCTTTGGGTCGATACCCAATTGCCAAAAACCTGACTTTAAGTCAAACTTTGAATAGATCTGGGCGTCTTTGATGAACACGTTTAGAGATGATGTCTTCGGAATAGGGAACTTGTCATCTTGAAGGAAATGGTTCAGAGGCTTGTAATCAATCACAAGTCTTTTCTTTCCTCTGACCTTCTCAGATCTTTTTTCAACATAGAAGGCTTGGCAAGCCCACTCAGATTTTGTGGGTTCTATCAGCCCTTGTTTGAGCAGCTGGCTGCATTCTTCTCTTGCCAAGGCGTAATCAGAGGGACTCATTCTAGGATGAGTGGCCCTTGTTGGATTGATATCTTCATTAAGCTTGAATGGAAGTTGGACAAAGAAGTCCTTGTTCTTCCATAAGGGTTTTGGATGAAGGAACTTCTCATGGCTATCTGCACAGAGCTTGAGAAGCTTAGACTTAATCTCTTCATATCCCGTAGGAACATTTGATAAGGAATACAGCTTCATGATCTGAGAGAATGGTCGGAATTCTCTCTTGTACTTGATTCCAGTGGCAAGGATTTGGAGTTTCTCGGCTGCCACATAAACATCCATTCCAATGACAATGTCTTTGGCTGGAAGCTTTGTTCCTATGACCTGTGTCCAGATAATGCAGTCTGGGAAGAACTTGATTCCTATCTTGTTCTTTGTTATCAAGTTCGTGGTAAAGGTCTCTCCATCTTCCGCCATAAAATAAGCTTTATGATCTTTCCATAACTCCATTGGCAAGATGTCAGGATTCATCATCGTAATTTGTGCTCCAGTATCCATGTATGCCATGACCTTCTTAGGTCGTGAGAATTTTGCAGCTAGAACATGGATTTCTACACAGGGTAAAGGAGGAGTAGGAAGAGAGCTTCCTATTTCTTTGTAAGAGTAAACAGGGACAAAATCTTCACCTCCTGAATCCGAGAGGGAGGTTCCTTCAGACGAGTAGTCTTGAAGGGCGAAGACTGTTTCTTCGTCAGCTGAGCTTTGTTCAGAGTAAACTGATTCCAGGTCTCCTTCGACAGGATGAAGGGAGTTGATCAGTTTAGCAGCCTTGTGTTTATTGTTAGGACATTCTTTGGAGTAATGTCCTTTTTGTCCGCAGATGAAACATCTTTGGGATTTTCCCTTTCCACGAAAGGGTTTCTTCTTGAAGAACTTGACCCCTTTTTTCTTCTTTCTTTTGTAATCCTTGAAGGATTTGTATTTCTGTTTATGATGTTTCTTTCTGGTGGGGCAGCTACACTTCTTGTCTTTGCATTTGATCTCCAGATAAGACTTCTTACAAGCCTTGTTGTACTTGGACTTTTGACTAAGGACTTCTGAGAATTGTTGATGAAGTCTGCATAGTTTATCGAGAGCTTCTAGCGTCATCTGGTGGATTTGTCCAAGACTCATGGAGGGAATGTCTTTCTGTGCTGCAGCTATCATTTTGTGGAGTTCAGGTTGAATCTCTTGGGGCAAAGATGCTACGTAAGTGTTCTTGAGGCTGGTATCATTAAAACCGTTTAGAGCATAGAATCTCTGAAGCATCCTATGATAATGGTTATCTATGTCTTTGGTTTTGAGAGAACAACATTTCATCTCAAAGAACTCTTGTCTGTACTTCTTGTTGTGGATGTCAACATCTCCAATGAATACTTGATGTATAACACCGAGGAGGTTGGATGTAGTGTGTAGGCGGTGTAACTCATCCTGTTTGACAGCTCCAAGATTAATGTACCACTCTTTCATTGTTCCTGTCATACGGCAACAGAATTCTTCGATTACTTTGTAGGGATCAGCAGTGGTTTTCATCAATTGTGTGTCGAGCCAAGCACCAAAGTCTAGGATCCTTTTTCTCCATTTACTGGGTGGTATATCGTCAATGGGGAACCAAGGTCCACCTGTGGATTTGGTCTTTTCAGCTTCTGGAGTTTCCTGAGAGGATTCTTCAAAGAAGGTATCTTCCTCCTTTATGTTAGCCATGAAGAGCTTCGGGATAAGATCCTTTTCTGGTTCAGTTCCTAGAGATTCGTTTTCTAGCGACATCGTCTGCTGTGTCTCATCAGAGTCTGTACTTGGATATAGCTTGTCTTCATCGTCTCTAAACCAATTATTACTTCTGGGTGTAGAAGGTTCCGTGGCCAATTGATCTTCTTCTTGTGATGTTGAAGTGTCAGCGACGGACTGGTTGTCTGGAGAAGATTCATTCTTTGTTGTGATGGCCAAGGCTTCATAGGTTTTATTAGGATTATCTTCATTCCTTGGGAGTGCAGTAAGAGGTGTTTCAGGAACATCCTGAGAGTCTGATGATGAAGTGCTCATTCGAGCAGTATGTCTTTTGGATCTCGAAGTTGAGGTTTCTTGGGGCTTGGTAAACCTTAGCTTTCTAGCTTCTGATGACCAGTACTTTTTTGGTGGAGCAGTTAGGAAGCCAGATAAGTCAGGCTGGGCTGGCCTAGTTGGAGAAGCAGTTAGGAAGCCAGATAGATCCGGTTCTGAGGGTCTGGCTGGTCTTGAATAATAAGAAGGATAAGCGGGGATGCCATGGAATGATTCCTGGGCAGGCTTTTCCTCTTGCTTATGAGTTCTCCTAACATATTCTTCTATCTCTCTAATCTGAGCTTGCAGATTGTTCATTTCTCTCTCCTTTTTTGTGAAGTCATAACTGGAGACTTCTGCGCCATGGATATGGCTGAGTTCTTGATCTAAGGAGGCCACCTGAGCTTTGAGAGATTTGTAGCTTCGTCTTAACTTCGTGGAAAATCCCTTGAGATACTCTTCTGTGTCTCTAGTAATCTTGTCCATCTTTTTGTCAAGATTCTGGAGCATCTCGTTTTGTGCCACCATGTTCTCGGATTGCCAGTTGAGAACTTCTTCGGCCTGGGTCAAAGGCTTCATTCTCCCATCAGCTTGAACTTCAGAGGGATTGATGAACGGCTTTGATGTCCTATTGGTGATAGGATCTATTTTCCTTTCTAGCGGAGGAAAATGCTGGCCATACTCTGGTGTAGTGGCTGTATACATGAAGCAAGGGATTGGTTGCGTTTGTTGAGGAGGTTCTGCTGATCTGCAATGGTCCTTGGGAGACCATGATACTAAAGTGGGATCATCAGGAGGCAGAAGTCCTTCCTTTCTCAGGATTGCAAGTCCTTCCTCATAGATAGACAGCGGCTTCTTCTTTTCATGGATTCCAATCCACGGGCCATCTTCAGGGTCTGATCTTCTTTGAGGAGGAGGCTGTGGTTTGCATGCTCCTTTCTTCTTAGGCTTTGGGCGAATGATATCTCTGTCGATATCATCGTCATGCATCCAACAGTCGCAATCAGGGTCGCATTTGGAGGGATCAACATCCCATATGAAGTGTCCTTTTATCTTGTCCGTATAGATGGGTTTAGCATCTGATGTAACGGCATGGATAGGGCACCAGGTTTCTTCAAGAGCAGGTCTGATCATCATTGTTTGAAAGATCTGGAAAGACGAGCTGGATTCTTCCTCAGGTTTCTTGAAGATAGTCTTAACCGTCTTGTCTGGGTATCTTTTGAAAGAAACCTCCTGTGACTGGATTGGTCTTCTATCCGCATGGAGTCTTTCATAGTTAGTCATCCATTCTAAGGGAATAAGATGGGCTAACTCTTTCCTGTCAATCTTCCTGGGGATCTGAACGATTGAGGGCACTTCTTCTCTGCCGGCCATGACCAGCAAGGAATCGGAAGAACATCCTGTAGTGGGAAGATCTATGGCATGGTTCTGCAGACGGTAGATGATCTGGTGGTGAAGAGTAGCCACCATAGCTTTAGGGACTTGGTCGGATCCAGTGATCTGAATCTGAACTTTTAATCTAGTAGACAAGGTACTGTCACTAAGGCTAACGTTGTAGTTGGGATACACCGTAAGAACAACACTTTCAGCATGAAGTGAGGTTAGCACAGTTCCTATAACGGCGTTCTCATAATTAAGATAGCTAGAGTCTAGTAAAGCTATCTTGGCAAAGACTGGTTGGTTCTTCCTTCCATGTAGTGAAAGGATCAGTCGGACAGCTCCAAAGTGGAGAGTTGTGTAACCTTCACGTTTCCACCCGTTGATGAGATCTTGGGAGATCTCCAGATCTACATATTGTTCTTGGTTGGTAGCCTGGAGGCTACACTGATCCAGTCTTGACGTCTGGACGTATTCTTTGACGGTGTTAGGTCTGTGTGTAGATATGAGGGTTCTAATGGATCTCGTGAGGGAATTATGTCTTCTGAATATATTGTAAGGATTCAGAAGTGGAGGAATAGTCTCAGCGATCTGAGCATCTTCCGGGACATAGGAATATTCTATAAGGTTTTCTATTTTATTAGAGAGAGTCTTTTTACAGAGTTTGGGAAGCGAAAGGGATGAGGTAGTTACAATAGGTTTAGTGTTTGTAGTTTCAGTTGTCTCCATGATAAACTGGGTTTCTCTCTTACTCACTCTCGTTCTCATGTTCACACCATATTTACCCCCTCTTTCTTGAGCAGGCTCTGATACCACGCTGGCCGGGAGCCTCCACATACCATGAAACCATACCCCTAACATGTATCCGTCGAGCAGGAACTTTCGAACCATCTCTGCCAACCCTTGTGGACTTACTAGGTTCTAGGTTCGGCCTAGGACACAGCGGTTAGAGAAACCTTTTCATAGTAGGAAGGACCGTAGCATGGATCAATGATCAGAGGATTTCTGTTACACAAGATCCTCAAAGAGGCAAGTGTAGAGCATACTTTCATCTCTGTGGAGTACCTATGGATAGAACATAAGAGTTTAAGCTTTCAGAGAGAAGAGAAGTGTTTAGAACATGTTTAGACTGAAAGCACACATTTTATTGTATTTCAACTTATGGAAATATGATACAAGAGCTTCCCTTATATAGGAAAAGAGAAGCGTAGCAAGCAAGCAAGCACTCAGCAAACAAAGACACGTTACCAACTAGTGGCAGACACACTAATTGCCACTTTTGACTTAAAACAGAAAAAGATAAATACAGTACTAGTGGCAGACATACTTTTGCCACTTTCTGACTATAATAAAGATAAGATAAGCTTATCCGGTCCCGCCACTAAGCATGATAGAGCATCTTTCAGTAGTGGAAGGCAAACTTTTGACTTATCACAGATTGTGATAAGATTCTGGTCCCACGCGTCACATTAGTTTTTGATGATTGGCTCAAGTGATGGTGACATGTTTGGATCAGAGTATTCTCCTTCTGAGAGTTTGTTCGTCGTGTAGTATGACTCATACTCACAGCTGTCCCTTATCATATCTTCGTATCGATTCTGTGCATAGTACTCTGGATCAATGTGGGCTGAGTATAGTGCTATGTCTTCAAAAGTATCTTCGTCAAGATCATGTGGGAGTGGAGGATAGAGTGATGACTCATCCTGCTTGTTGTCTTCAGTCATATCTTGATCGTTGATTCTTTGATCATCCCTTTGAACAAATTCATGAAAACTCATTTCTGCAAGTTGTTCCTCAATGTTCATCTGAGATGCATCATTGTTGACCCTTGAGCTTTCTCCAACCTCATGTGTTGACCAAGTTGTCCATGGAGGTTTCCAACAGTGAGGATCAGGATCATCTGGTAGCTTTACAGCTTGCCATTGCGGAGGAAGGTTTCCATGACTAATACAAGTTGTAGTGACTGGACCTTTAACAGGATCATAAAGATTAATTAAATTAACATAGTCCATTAGAGCTTTTAATCCTTCCAGGCTTGTGGGATAATCATCAATGGTTTCCCAAGCATTAATGTAACTCTTGCAAACTAGAAGCTGAGTTCTAGGATCAGTTTGATAAGGTCGATGGAGGATGTACACTGTCTTGCAGTTACTTCGAGCTTCCACGGTTGGGCACCATTCTTTAAGATCATTAACGGCTAGGCTGAGATTTTCTCTCCACCAGTTTAATGGAGAAAACCATTCTAGGGCAGTCCATATCAAAGACCTGTGCTTTCTAGGGTTCATCAGATGTTCGTACATAGCAATGGTAGGAATAAAGACTGGCATAGCGTATAAGCTTGTAGCACACCAAAGATACCATAGTTGATTTTTTGTAAATCTGAAAGCAGGGTTTATCAGAAATGGTAAATGGAAAGGAGTATCTGGGAAGAAAGGTGTATGGTCAGGAAGAGGCTTCTTTCTAATGGTTTTGAACAGAAAGTAAAAAAGGTTATTCCTGGCATATTCTTTCAGCTGAGATACGGAGAAGGAGTGGTTGACTCTTGGAGGAAAGTTCATGGTGACCGAGGCATTGGATGGAATAGGACGGACCATTAAGATTAATGGGAAGGTATGCCTAGAGGTGATGACTTGGATGGGTTTCATGGGTCTGGATAATAGATCCGGGATCACATTCTGGGTTCCTTTGATGTGTTTCACTGTGAAATCATATCTAGAGAACCAATCCTTAAACCTCAATGTCTGTGGATCTGGAGGCATCTTGTTTTTGAATTCCAGAATTTTGGGAAAGGATGAATTGTCCATCTGGACCTCGAAGTGGTAACCTCTGAGGTGGAAGTCAAACTTCTGGATTCCCATATTTACTGCAAGTGCTTCTTTGTAAGTGGTGTGGTAATGCTTTTCTGCATCTTTGAACTGACCACTGGCATGGCCACAATAGTATTTCTTGCCACCTATTTCTTCAATCAGAACTGCTCCCCAATAGTGGTCACTTGCATCAGTCTGGAGGACTCGTTTCCCTTCTCCGGGGATTTTTAGATTAGGAGGAGATTGGGCTATTTCTTTCAAAGCTCTTACAGCTTTGGTTTGTTCTTCTCCCCATGGTGGTGGTTTCTTTTTCAGCAATAGAGACAGAGCACTAGTGTATCTGGCAAGTCTGGGAATGAAATCTCTGATATAATTGATTATACCAAGAAATTGCTGAATCTGTTTGACTGTGAGATTTTCATCTGGAAAGTTCAATAATTCTTGAGCAATGTGAGGTTGAGGACGATACTTTCCATTAGAGAAATACATTCCTAAGAAGTCAATCTCAGTTTGGCCCAATTGACTCTTCTTCTCAGAAAGCATTATTCCATGTTGTTGGGCTAACTTATGGAACTGGCCCAATAACTGTTTGTGAGTCTTCTCGTCTTTGGAGAATAGTAACACATCATCAATGTAGATGAGAGCACTATGGAGAATGGGCTTAAATATCTTTGTCATGGCCTTTTGGAATAATGATGGGGCAACCTTAAGCCCAAAAGGTAGAACAGTCCATTGGTACTGGGCATTAGGTATACAAAAGGCTGTTTTTGGACGATCCTTTGGGTCGATACCCAATTGCCAAAAACCTGACTTTAAGTCAAACTTTGAATAGATCTGGGCGTCTTTGATGAACACGTTCAGAGATGATGTCATCGGAATAGGGAACTTGTCATCTTGAAGGAAATGGTTCAGAGGCTTGTAATCAATCACAAGTCTTTTCTTTCCTCTGACCTTCTCAGATCTTTTTTCAACATAGAAGGCTTGGCAAGCCCACTCAGATTTCGTGGGTTCTATCAGCCCTTGTTTGAGCAGCTGGCTGCATTCTTCTCTTGCCAAGGCGTAATCAGAGGGACTTATTCCAGGATGAGTGGCCCTTGTTGGATTGATATCTTCATTAAGCTTGAATGGAAGTTGGACAAAGAAGTCCTTGTTCTTCCATAAGGGTTTTGGATGAAGGAACTTCTCATGGCTATCTGCACAGAGCTTGAGAAGCTTAGACTTAATCTCTTCATATCCCGTAGGAACATTTGATAAGGAATACAGCTTCATGATCTGAGAGAATGGTCGGAATTCTCTCTTGTACTTGATTCCAGTGGCAAGGATTTGGAGTTTCTCGGCTGCCACATAAACATCCATTCCAATGACAATGTCTTTGGCTGGAAGCTTTGTTCCTATGACCTGTGTCCAGATAATGCAGTCTGGGAAGAACTTGATTCCTATCTTGTTCTTTGTTATCAAGTTCGTGGTAAAGGTCTCTCCATCTGCCGCCATAAAATAAGCTTTATGATCTTTCCATAGCTCCATTGGCAAGATGTCGGGATTCATCATCGTAATTTGTGCTCCAATATCCATGTATGCCATGACCTTCTTAGGTCGTGAGAATTTTGCAGCTAGAACATGGATTTCTACACAGGGTAAAGGAGGAGTAGGAAGAGAGCTTCCTATTTCTTTGTAAGAGTAAACAGGGACAAAATCTTCACCTCCTGAATTTGAGAGGGAGGTTCCTTCAGACGAGTAGTCTTGAAGGGCGAAGACTGTTTCTTCGTCAGCTGAGCTTTGTTCAGAGTAAACTGATTCCAGGTCTCCTTCGACAGGATGAAGGGAGTTGATCAGTTTAGCAGCCTTGTGTTTATTGTTAGGACATTCTTTGGAGTAATGTCCTTTTTGTCCGCAGATGAAACATCTTTGGGATTTTCCCTTTCCACGAAAGGGTTTCTTCTTGAAGAACTTGACCCCTTTTTTCTTCTTTCTTTTGTAATCCTTGAAGGATTTGTATTTCTGTTTATGATGTTTCTTTCTGGTGGGGCAGCTACACTTCTTGTCTTTGCATTTGATCTCCAGATAAGACTTCTTACAAGCCTTGTTGTACTTGGACTTTTGACTAAGGACTTCTGAGAATTGTTGATGAAGTCTGCATAGTTTATCGAGAGCTTCTAGCGTCATCTGGTGGATTTGTCCAAGACTCATGGAGGGAATGTCTTTCTGTGCTGCAGCTATCATTTTGTGGAGTTCAGGTTGAATCTCTTGGGGCAAAGATGCTACGTAAGTGTTCTTGAGGCTGGTATCATTAAAACCGTTTAGAGCATAGAATCTCTGAAGCATCCTATGATAATGCTTATCTATGTCCTTGGTTTTGAGAGAAAAACATTTCATCTCAAAGAACTCTTGTCTGTACTTCTTGTTATGGATGTCAACATCTCCAATGAATACTTGATGTATAACACCGAGGAGATTGGATGTAGTGTGTAAGCGGTGTAACTCATCCTGTTTGACAGCTCCAAGATTAATGTGCCACTCTTTCATTGTTTCTGTCATACGGCAATAGAATTCTTCGATTACTTTGTAGGGATCAGCAGTGGTTTTCATCAATTATGTGTTGAGCCAAGCACCAAAGTCCAGGATCCTTTTTCTCCATTTACTGGGTGGTATATCGTCAATGGTGAACCAAGGTCCACCTGTGGATTTGGTCTTTTCAGCTTCTGGAGTTTCCTGAGAGGATTCTTCAAAGAAGGTATCTTCCTCCTTTATGTTAGCCATAAAGAGCTTCGGAATAAGATCCTTTTCTGGTTCAGTTCCTAGAGATTCGTTTTCTAGGGACATCGTCTGTTGTGTCTCATCAGAGTCTGTGCTTGGATATAGCTTGTCTTCATCGTCTCTAAACCAATTGTTACTTCTGGGTGTAGAAGGTTCCGTGGCCAATTGATCTTCTTCTTGTGATGTTGAAGTGTCAGCGACGGACTGGTTGTCTGGAGAAGATTCATTCTTTGTTGTGATGGCCAAGGCTTCATAGGTTTTATCAGGATTCTCTTCATTCCTTGGGAGTGCAGTAAGAGGTGTTTCAGGAACATCCTGAGAGTCTGATGATGAAGTGCTCATTCGAGCAGTATGTCTTTTGGATCTCGAAGTTGAGGTTTCTTGGGGCTTGGTAAACCTTAGCTTTCTAGCTTCTGATGACCAGTACTTTTTTGGTGGAGCAGTTAGGAAGCCAGATAAGTCAGGCTGGGCTGGCCTAGTTGGAGAAGCAGTTAGGAAGCCAGATAGATCCGGTTCTGAGGGTCTGGCTGGTCTTGAATAATAAGAAGGATAAGCTGGGATGCCATGGAATGATTCTTGGGTAGGCTTTTCTTCTTGCTTGTGAGTTCTCCTAACATATTCTTCTATCTCTCTAATCTGAGCTTGCAGATTGTTCATTTCTCTCTCCTTTTTTGTGAAGTCATAACTGAAGACTTCTGCGCCATGGATATGGCTGAGTTCTTGATCTAAGGAGGCCACCTGAGCTTTGAGAGATTTGTAGCTTCGTCTTAACTTCGTGGAAAATCCCTTGAGATACTCTTCTGTGTCTCTAGTAATCTTGTCCATCTTTTTGTCAAGATTCTGGAGCATCTCGTTTTGTTCCACCATGTTCTCGGATTTCCAGTTGAGAACTTCTTCGGCCTGGGTCAAAGGCTTCATTCTCCCATTAGCTTGAACTTCAGAGGGATTGATGAACGGCTTTGATGTCCTATTGGTGATAGGATCTATTTTCCTTTCTAGCGGAGGAAAATGCTGGCCATACTCTGGTGTAGTGGCTGTATACATGAAGCAAGGGATTGGTTGTGTTTGTTGAGGAGGTTCTGCTAATCTGCAATGGTCCTTGGGAGACCATGATACTAAAGTGGGATCATCAGGAGGCAGAAGTCCTTCCTTTCTTAGGATTGCAAGTCCTTCCTCATAGATAGACAGTGGCTTCTTCTTTTCATGGATTCCAATCCATGGGCCATCTTCAGGGTCTGATCTTCTTTGAGGAGGAGGTTGTGGTTTACATGCTCCTTTCTTCTTAGGCTTTGGGCGAATGATATCTCTGTCGATATCATCGTCATGCATCCAACAGTCGCAATCAGGGTCGCATTTGGAGGGATCAACATCCCATATGAAGTGTCCTTTTATCTTGTCCGTATAGATGGGTTTAGCATCTGATGTAACGGCATGAATAGGGCACCAGGTTTCTTCAAGAGCAGGTCTGATCATCATTGTTTGAAAGATCTGGGAAGACGAGCTGGATTCTTCCTCAGGTTTCTTGAAGATAGTCTTAACCGTCTTGTCTGGGTATCTTTTGAAAGAAACCTCCTGTGACTGGATTGGTCTTCTATCTGCATGGAGTCTTTCATAGTTAGTCATCCATTCTAGAGGAATAAGATGAGCTAACTCTTTTCTGTCAATCTTCCTGGGGATCTGAACGATTGAGGGTACTTCTTCTCTGCCGGCCATAACCAACAAGGAATCAGAAGAGCAACCTGTAGTGGGAAGATCTATGGCATGGTTCTGCAGACGGTAGATGATCTAGTGGTGAAGAGTAGCCACCATAGCTTCAGGGACTTGGTCGGATCCAGTGATCTGAATCTGAACTTTTAATCTGGTAGACAAGGTACTGTCACTGAGGCTGACGTTGTAGTTGGGATACACCGTAAGAACAACACTTCCAGCATGAAGTGAGGTTAGCACAGTTCCTATAACGGCGTTCTCATAATTAAGATAGCTAGAGTCTAGCAAAGCTATCTTGGCAAAGACTGGTTGGTTCTTCCTTCCATGTAGTGAAAGGATCAGTCGGACAGCTTCAAAGTGGAGAGTTGTGTAACCTTCACGTTTCCACCCGTTGATGAGATCTTGGGAGATCTCCAGATCTACGTATTGTTCTTGGTTAGTAGCCTGGAGGCTACACTGATCTAGTCTTGACGTCTGGATGTACTCCTTGACGGTGTTGGGTCTGTTTGTAGATATGAGGGTTCTGATGGATCTCGTGAGGGAATTATTTCTTCTGAATATATTGTAAGGATTTAGAAGTGGAGGAATAGTCTCAGCGATCTGAGCATCTTCCGGGACATAGGAATATTCTATAAGGTTTTCTATTTTATTAGAGAGAGTCTTTTTACAGAGTTTGGGAAGCGAGAGGGATGAGGTAGTTACAATAGGTTTAGTGTTTGTAGTTTCAGTTGTCTCCATGATAAACTGGGTTTCTCTCTTACTCACTCTCGTTCTCATGTTCACACCATATTTACCCCCTCTTTCTTGAGCAGGCTCTGATACCACGCTGGCCGGGAGCCTCCACATACCATGAAACCATACCCCTAACATGTATCCGTCGAGCAGGACAGAATTTAGGAGGGTGTAAATGTAATCCAGAAAATATCACATGATGTGAACAGTAGAGATCTAGAAATTTGTGATCTGAGAGTCATAATGACTATATAAAATAATTTTACTACTTGTTGTAGTGAATAAGGATAGAAAAAAATATGGTTTCTTTTTTCATTTTACTCTAATTTCTTCTCCTAATTCTTTATTTCTTCCAATCTCACACTGTTTAATGAAAAATACATTTGAAAACTTATTTAAAAAAAGAATAAAAAAATATATTTAATAATGCATTTACAATTTAGATATATTAAAAACATATCCATAAATTATATTTTAAAGATAGAATCTATAGAAAACAATAAAAATTAATTTTTAACAAACACAATCTCTTTTATTTCTTGAAATTTATATAGATTCCATCAATTTAAGTATGTTTTATATAATTTTAAAATGATTTACATAAATTTAACAAATATATGTTAAATTGTGTACATTGGAGAATGCGTTTAAGCACTCTTATTTTAAAATATAAGTTATATTTTAAATTATTTAATATATTTAATTTTTTTTAAAATAACTCTAATTAGTATATTAACTTGAAAAAAAATGAAAAATTAATATTAATACTAGTATGTCTTAACAAATATACACATAAATTACCCTATTAATTTTTTTAAAAATAAATGTAAAATTTAAAATATGTGTATTGTACTTTGTAAAAAAACACTAATTATATTTTTACAAAAAATTATGATAACATTTATTGTTTTGTTGTTTTTTTTAATACTCAACTAAAAAATGTTTCATTAATAGGTCCAAATCAGACCATCCACCAAGAATACAATCAGTATCTTCAATCTAATACATTGAAAAGTACAGAAACTACTAGTAATACCCTGCATCAAATTCTGTCAAGAAACAGAAGCAACAAACTAGACAATTTGTACATCAACAACCAAGATAATCAAACAAAATCTAAAGGAGATTTGTACCACTCGTACCAACTGCCAAACGACGCATGCTTTGATCTCCTTTTCTTCCAATTCCAAGAGCAAACCTGTATGTCCTGCAAAATTTTGTTTGCCATAGCCACCTCTCCTTGAAAAACCACCTTATTTCGTATTCGCCATATACACCAACACGATGTCAGCCACAAGAACGCCAAAGTAGAACCAAATTCCTTGTGCCTTGCCCATCTTACAAACATGTCTATGTAGTTGTCTTCTATTGGCAAATGGATACCAACCCAATCCTCCAACCCTTTCCACACCAGTTTGGATGTATTGCAGTCAACAATGAGGTGATTGATATCCTCAATAACTCTGAAACAGAAAATGCAGGATTGTTGATGAGGATCAGATATAATTCTTCTTCTAATAAGATTACTTCGTGTTGGAAGCCTGTCAATAAGAGATCTCCAGTCGAATATCAAAACTTTAAGTGGAATCTTTATCTTCCAAAGTAAAATTACAGCTTCTTTGAGACTGCAATCCAATGTTGCTCCCTCCTCACATCTGTTCCAAAAGTTATAACAGTCTCTCACACTAAAAGATTTGTCAGTCTTTGTAGGCCAAATGATCACATCCTCTTCATTGTTGTTTAAACTTACCTCCTCCAGTAATTGCTACATTTCTCTAATAGATTCAGTATCTTCTCCAGGTAAAACAATGTTCCTGCAAGTAATCTCCCACCTCCAAATATTATCTACCCAACTGCCACAATCTTTTAAGAGTATGTTCTGTTTTGGAGAAGATAAGAATAAAGAAGGAAATAGGGTGGCTAAGGAATCACACCCAAACCATCTAGACTGCCAGAATAATGTTTTGTCCCCCATTCCAACCTTCCAATTCAACTGTCTAAACAGACCTTGACTATTGCTGTCTTTGGCCAGGTATAATAGGTCCTTCCACCAGCTTGACATAAGTCTAGTAGCCACACTACCTTGGTTAGGGAATAAGCATGAAAAATCACCCTTGTATCTTGCCTTGATGATGTTAGACCAAATTGAACCATTATCATTGGAAATCCTCCACAGTCACTTTGCTACAAGAGCTTTGTTGAATTTACCAATATCCAAAATCCCTAAGCCACCTTGTTCTTTTGCTTTGCATACTGCAGACCATTTTACCCAAGGTATACTTTCCTTCTCACCAGCTCCAGCCCATAAAAACCTTCTTTGAATTCTTTTAATTTCTTTGATAACAGTAGCAGGTGCTAAATAAAAAGACAAATAATGGATTGGTAGATTATTCAGCACTGAGTTAATCAGTGTAACCCTCCCTCCAATAGAAATCAATCTCCCTCTCCAAGCCACTAATCGATTCTTTATAGATTGAATTACAGGTTTCCAAAAACCTACTGACCTGTGTAAACCACCAACACATAGCCCTAAAAATTTAAAAGGGAAGTATCCAACTTTGCATTTCAGGAAAGCTGCTGCAGCAATACTTCTATCATTCTCAACTCCAATTCCCATCAGCCTGCTCTTGCCATAGTTAACTTTCAACCCAGACAATGCCTCAAACCCCTTCAGTATTGATTTTATGCACCAGATATTCTCCCAATTATCATCACAGGTAATTAGTGTATCATCTGCAAATTGCAGCAGAACATTGGTTGGGCTTCCTTCTATCCTGATACCCTTCAATAAACCTTCATCCACTGCTTTCTTAAACAATAGAGCCATACTCTCAGCCAGTAAAATAAATAAGAATGGAGAGATGGGATCTCCCTGTTTCAATCCCTTAAACATTTTAAAATCTTTGCCTGAGCTACCATTTACTAATACAGATCCAAAGCTATTGCACACTAACCCTTTAATCCACTCAATCCACTTGGTACTAAAATTCATAGCTTTAAGTACTTTGCACATGAAACACCAATTTATATTGTCATAAGCCTGTGCAAAATCCACTTTGAACATAAATCCTGTCTTCTTTCTTCTCTTTGCATAATCAAGAATTTCATTTGCAACTAGGACACCATCTAGAAGCTGTCTCCCAGGTACAAAAGATGTTTGGCTAACAGACACCAGTTTATGAATCACTCTTCTTAGCCTAGCCACAAGAATCTTGGAAATTATCTTGTTTACATAACCTATCAAGGCTATAGGTCTGAACTCCAACAGGTTTTGTGGATTATTTACCTTAGGGATCAGCACAAAGAAAGCTGAGCAGAAAGCCTTAGGTAGAGTAGTTTTTTCATGAAATTCTGTGATACATCTGAAGAAATCGTTTCCAACAATCTCCCAAGCTTTCTTTAAGAATTTAAAGTTAAAACCATCTGGCCCAGGGCTTCTATATCCTTCACAACTGATTATGGTATCAACAACCTCATCATAAGAAAAAGGTTCTACAAGTCTACAGCTATCTTCCCATGAGAGTTTGTTCAATGCAGAGAGATCCATTCCAATATTCTCATCAACATTAGCTTTGTATTTGTTCTCAAAGAATTCTTTGACCACCTGTTTTACTTTATCTACACCAACATCTACATCCAGTCCTAGACCGACTGCTGATATGGAATTTAGATTCCTCCTCCTATTTATGACATTGTGGAAGTATTTTGTGTTATAGTCACCTTCCTCCAACCACTTCTGCCTGGATTTCTGATGGAGAATACTTTCTTTAGTGTGAAGGTTATTCCACAATTCCTCAATTGCCTGCCCTCTAGCCTTTAAAGTATCCTCAGACCATTGACCATCAGCTTCTGACATCATATCCTCTAACTCATTTATACTTTTTATATTCTCCTGAGTTTTCAGATCTTAAATACCAAAAACATTCAAATTCCACCATCTTAGCCTTCTCTTAAGTTGTCCCATCTTTTGGATTAGTGTATTGCTTGCATTCCCTGTATTCTCCACCTCTGCCCAACATTCCTTTACAAACTCCAAAAAACTAGGATGATCTAGCCAAGCATTAATAGATTTAAAAGGCTTAGGGCCCCAATTCAAATTGTTAACCACTAAGGAGATTGGCCGGTGGTCAGAAACATCTCTTAAACCAACTTTTTGGTTTGTCACCTTCCAAGCATTGCATAACTCTTCATTGATAAGAAATCTATCTAGCCTGCTTTTACACGAGCCATTTGCCTTAAACCAAGTGAACCTATTTCCCACAGTAGGTAGATCTAACAGTTCCACATCTTCAATGAACATATCAAATTCCTCCATCTCATTCCTATTATAACTCCCACATCCCTGCCTTTCTTCCTTACATTTAATAGAGTTAAAATTTCCTCCTAATATCCAATCTCCCATAGGCATACTAGCTTTCAATTGCAATAGTTTCTCCCATAATACTCTTTTTTCAGATAAGCCACATGGAGAATAAATATTAAGAACAAACACATCTCTATCTTTCCAAACACCAAACACACCTAAATATCCTCTACCTGAAAAGCTAAATATGGATTTGAATAGTTTTTTATTCTAGATTGAAAACATACCTCCAGATTGACCAACTGCCTCAGAAGCCGACCAGTCGCATTCCTCTCTGCCCCAGATCTCCTTAACAATCTTGTCATCTACTACTTTAAGTTTGGTTTCTTGAATTAGAATGAATTCTACTGCTTCTTTCTCAATCAACAGTTTAAGCCTTCTTTTCTTCATTAGAGAATTGCACCCCCGAATATTGTAAGTTGTCAAATTCATAGCTCAATATTAGCTGCCACCCTCAAACTCTGAGATTTTTTTAAACAATTCCCATCCATCTTCCTTATAATACCATCCAATACCTCCTCATCTTCGTCTCCTTCAATCCCCAACTCCTTCAGGATAGACCAAACTTTTCTAGAAACATCTCCTGAATTTCTTTTTATTCTCTCATTGCCCATTACTACATCTGCATCAGATAAAGAGTTGCAGCAGAGAATGGAACCTCTAGAGTACTTAGAATCATCAAATCCAGATTGAGAAGACAGCTGAGGAGAGTTTCCTACTTCACCAGAGATCCCTAAGGAGCCTTTATTCCCAGTGGAAGAATGTAATAGAGCAGCATAATATGAAGGCTCGTACGGAATCTTCACCTTCTCATAAATCTCACTTAATGCCTTCTTTTTCCTTCTTAGAATTTGTGTTGGTCCAACAGATATCCTCTGGTCTGAGTTCACATTTACTTTGGGCCTAGTTACCAAGCCCAAAGCCCCACTCTCTGTTTGGACCCAATTCAAAGCCTTTTGAGATATACCTATCCCATTACCAGCCGTACACTCAAAGTCTATGCCTGTACCTAATTCTCTTCTCTTTTCACACCTATCGTCAACAACCCACATCTCTTGTCTTATCAGCTTACCTTGGACTTCCTCCTCATTAAATGCCGCCTCTCCTAGAACAGCCACGTGGCTCTGACCAATGTTCTCTTTACCTCCAAAAATCACCTTTTCTGCATTTTGTAATCCCAAGTTCTGGTTGTAACGTACATCAAGAATGGCTTTCTGATTATCACCTATACCTTGATTCCTGCTCCTAGGTATAGGGTCCCTTGTCAACTGATTTTCTCTTCCACCACCTCTATCCTCAACTTTAGAGGATTCAATTTCATCCTCATCTGATACCATGCCATTGTTAGCAGATAATCTAGCTTCATACTCTTCATTATTATCATCATGTGAATCATCATCCTCTGTTTCATTTACCACAAACTCGTCTTGTTCCAGTTGACTTCCCTCCTTCAAACCCTCAAAGTTAATCCGTTTAGGACCGTGGTTGTCCTCCACCAGTTTAATGATAAACACCACACCATTGATTTCAACTTCTATAATCTCATTAAGGTTGCTTACATATCTAGTCTTGATCAATATTCTAGCAACATCGAAAGAGGATTGAGACATGGTTTCCTTATCACTCCTGATATAATCACCCACACGACTTGAAATGTATTTAAAGAAATCCTCTCTCCACGCATGGTACGGGATACCAAAGCATTTCACCCATGTAAGCCTTTCCTTATCCACTTCTGAGGGGCACCAACCTCTGATATCCGAAAACAAACTCTGCAGCCAATCAACATCTTCTTCCACTAGCGCTTTGACTGCATTCTCCACCATATCTTCCATGAGACATAAATTAGCTCCCATGGGAGTGATTTTAACTTGAAAAATCCCTTCTTTATAGAACATCTCTTTAATTTTATACGCATTTCCGGAATCCTTCAGCACACCAACATACGCATTGTCGAACCGTTTGATTTCATTTTCATCTATATTGAATGATAAACCTCCCCATTCAGGCTTTGGTCGGCTAACCTCCCCCCATCCTCCTTTCACTTGTCTGCGTTCCCCTCTTACCATATCAACATATGATTCCTTCTGTCTCAAGCCAAACTGCTTTTTCTGATGTTCTTCAAACTTATGACCAGCCTTACTCATCGGTTTGGTAGTAGGGGCTTTATTCAGATGATCCACTCTTTTTTCAAATCTGGGAACGTTCACGAATATTTTCCTTCCATTTATTTGTATATTATCCAATTCCATAGCTAAAATCCTAACATCATCAACCTTTCTGAATCTAACAAAGCCATAACGCTTACCTCTTTTATCCAATCTAGCTGGGATATATACTTCCTGCACTTGACCAAACTCTCTGAATATGTTAAACATATCCTTAGCGTTGTAGTTCTCTGGCATTTCCGTGAAGAAGAATGAGGAAACGTCTTCATCACTTAAGAGTTTTCCAGACTTATCCTTCCAAACTGAGAACTTAGGGTTCATCATCCTGTTCTTTCTTTTTACCACTTGCCACTCCATGCTCCGAAAACCAACCACTTTGAATAGACACTTACGGAAAAACCACACACAGAGAGTGCCAATGCTAGTGCTCTATATTAGTTGTTACTAACAAATATTGATCCTTAGAACCTACACCAATGAAGAAGAAACAGATGCCAAGGTCCCTATACCTAAGTATAGGAATTTAAACCAAAAACATCGAAATCTTACATTGCCAAGGAAACTAAAGAACAAAAATTTGTTTAAGAAAACCGTTTGTAACAAGCTACACAAGAGAGAAGTTGGAGCTTCTCTCTCTAAAAACTGTTAGTGTATTCAAGTTTTGTAGACATCAACATGTGATGAATGAATTTTGTTGTTGACATATAGACAATAGTTAAACTGCTAAATAAAGGTTGAATAACTAGAAATACTGATATATAGACAATAGATAAACAAAGGTTGAATAAAGATTGAATAACTATAAACATTGATGTTATGCAGTTGTTTTCTTTTCCTGAAATATAGACTATGGATTTCTACACAGCATAATGATATAAGTAGTAAATTTCGATATATTTTGAAAGAAACATATGTCCACAATTTTAAACTATAATATACATAAATAAATAAAAGCTATTAAATTTCATTAAATAAAGTGTTTGATAAAAGATGGAATTCTTTTTCTTTTCTTTTGAATGACACTTACAAACTAACTAAAATTAACAAAGGGTCACTCACACTAACATTAAAGATGCTAAGCATCCATTTTGTTGATAAAAAAACACAATTAGAAAATAACACAATACTATTATTTAACTATGACTAACAAGCACATGCCAATAGACTAAAGCAAACACTCAATCTCACAAAATTTATAATATTTATTTCGAGTTTCATACATTCACGAAGTCAGCACATTCATCTTCATTTAATCAAAATCAAATTGTTTGATCTCAATCCAATGAACAAAGATACGCCGAAACGCGTGAAATACGTGATTACGTCAAATATTGAGGGAAGCCAATCTCATTTCTTATATCAAATGCTTCTTTTACTAACTTTGACCTTAAAGCCATATTCCATACGTAGAATCATAGAAATCCTAGGAGCAATAGTGTGACCTTCCACAGCCTCTATATGAAACTTCCATAACAAAGCAGCTGCAACCATTTTCATTTGAACAAAGGTAATATCTTTTCCCAAACAACTTCTTGGACCTGCATTGAACACTATAAACTTGTAAGACGGTACATAAACAACACCTCCTCGACTAGATATCCACCTCTCTGGCTTGAACTTCAAGCAATCATTTCCCCATATTTTCTCCATCCTTCCCATTGCATACAAAGAATATATCAACTTTGTATTTGGACTAACATAGTCTCCACTAGGTAATATATCAGATTTTCTAGCACATTTGTGCTCAAATGGTATAGGTGGATAAAGCCTCAATGCTTCACAAATAGCTCCATGAAGATAAACTAGCTTATTAAGCTTTTCAACACTTAAACTAGTCATCAAATCATCATCATTTGCAAGACAATAATCTTTGATTTCTTGAATGATTTTTGTTTCAACAATAGGATGAGTTGAAACAAGCCAAAAGAACCAACTTAGACCTGAACTAATCGTTCCATTTCCTGCACCTAAGAGACTCACTGCAGTGTCTCTAATATACTTCTCATTGTCAACCTTTTTTTCTTCCATGAGTTGCTTTAGCAAACAAGAGTGACTCTCATCAACACCTTTGGCATAAGCTATACATTTGGACAAGAATTGGTGAAGAATTTCTTGAGCTGCTTTGTTCTTCTTCTCTTGACCAATTTGTAGCCATTTTTGTAACTTCCAAAAGCATTTTGGAATATAGTGTCTTGATAACACCATATCCTCAAGCATATAAATAGCTTTTACAAAAGAAGTGTCTAACAACTCATCACTGAACTTGTGAGGAAGGCAATTAGGATCAAATCCAAATAAAAAAGTACAAGTAATATCAAAGGTGAACCTCTCAAGAATGTTTTGTAAATCAAGTACCTGTTCACCTTTTGATGCCTGATGATCAAGAAATGGTAGTAGGCAATTCTCTAGCTTCTTGTGAATGTTTTGTTGAAGGGATGTCTCAAAACTTTTGCTTCTGAGCAATGAATGAAGTAGTGCCCTCTCTTGTTTCCAAGCATTGCCATCCAAGTTTATAATACTAACACCAAGAATTTCAAAAATCTCATGGAAATCAGATCCTTTTCCATAGTTGCTGAAATTCCTGCTAGTGATGTGGTGCACATTCACAGGATCACTGGTGAGGATAAAGTTGGCAATGTTTGTGAACCAAGGTCCTTTGAAATGCATAGTACCTCCATAATATT
Source organism: Lathyrus tuberosus (assembly GCA_022829125.1). NCBI lineage: Eukaryota > Viridiplantae > Streptophyta > Magnoliopsida > Fabales > Fabaceae > Lathyrus > Lathyrus tuberosus. Next base: position 4,443,271 of record JALAZF010000233.1, read on the forward strand.
TCAATCCTGAGGTTACAAAATCATGAATATTGGATTTGTTATGAAAAACTGATGGTAACATGCCAATTATTGGCCAATTTGGAGGCACGTTTTTGTTGCCTCTCCATATATTGTAGAGCATGATGAAGAAAATGGCTACAAATAATGTAATGTACGCATACAATGTCATTTTATTTAGACTAAAGTGTATGTGCTTCTAATTTTATCTCTGTGAATGATGTCGTGAACAAGAAGAGAAGGATGGGGTGTGTGTATATATATATATATATATATATATATATATATATATATATATATATATATATATATATCGTCCTTATAAAATTACCTAATTTTATTTTTTGTCCCTATAAAAAAAATAGCGTGTTTTGATCTCTACAAAATAATTATTCACGTAGTTTTAGTCCTTCTATTAAACTAATGTGTGATTTTGAATGATTATTTTGCAGATATGTTTAAAACGTTATAAAAAGTTTTTCGGAAAAAAAAACTCAAAATTTAATTTATAAGTTTAGATTTTCATTACTTTTATCATTACTTTTTAAAATTTAAAAAATTTATATTTAATTCTTTTTATTTTAAAAAATTATATAATTTGGTAAATAAATATTTTTTAGTAATCTGAACACGTATGAAAAAAATTATTCAAAAATTTAAAAGTTTAGGGGTAGTTAAATAGTTTTCGAAATTTTAGAAAATAATAAGTACTAAAACTGCATGCATAAAATTTTTGTAGGAACTAAAATATGTCCTTTTTTTTTATAGGGACTAAAAATAAAATATGAAATATGTATAGGGAGCAAAAACATATTTAACCAATATATATATATATATATATATATATATATATATATATATATATATATATATATATATATATATATATATATATATATATATATATATATATATATATATATATATATATACTTCATGGAGTAATTTTAAGATGAATTATTGATTTGATCCATTTACAAACTCCATAAAAAATTGAAGTGCGAACCACGAGTTGAAAGACAGATAAAATATGTAGTCATTCGTTCTAATTAGAAGCAAATAATTCAACATTCCAACGCATAAATTATTGTCCGATATAACCTGACGGCTGACTGCAGAACACGCCACATTACACATGAGCAGTTTTAAACCACTATTGGCATATAAAGGTAAAATGTCATTCAAACATTCAAATTCATTCTCTCTAAAAGATTACTTAAGATTTCTCTCACTTACTTGGGTGTTGGAGTGATAAATTTGTAGGTCAGTCTCTTCTCCACTACATCAGAAGTACTTCCATCGCAGCAAGACACAACTTCACCATTTCACCTTTATTTCTAGTTTTCAACCGTATAGTGGCGCCGTTTGTGAAAATTGATTTTTGATTCACACAAATTTCCACAAAAAACCACATTTTCTCCACCAAAGATCCAAACTATTGATCTTCTTTCTTGAAGTTTCAACCTTCTTCTTGAACAGATATATCATCAGATTCATCAAGCATGGTGACATTCAAAGTCAATCGATCTTCCGTTCAATGGAAAGCTGCTGCTGAATCTGCCAAGCTTCGTCTCTTCCTCTTCATCCTATTATGGAAGATGATCCAGTAACCGTGGCATCTCTATCTCAACCTACACAGCGGGATTCCGCTCCTCCAAGGTTGGGTCAAGGAACATCCTCCATTTCTTTAGATCCACACAACAAACTCACCATGGAAAAACATCGCATCGACCTTCTTCATTACATAATATACCTAAACACAAAATACTCTTAAGTCTTCAACTGTTGCAAGCAATTATTGGAGTTTATGGAGCCACCGACTTGCTAAAAAACATCTAAAATATAGTATAGTAGGAGAAATCCCAATTACTAAGTGAAATGATATTTAAGATTGAAGAGAACCTCCAATACGCTCCACCAAGGGACAATATCCTATAGAAGACAACCTCCTGGGGCATTCAGTCCGCCACACGAATACCTATTCCTATTGGCACAACTACACCACAGAGAGAAGTCCCGATGTCACTAGTTTGTGACTAACACGATGACATAGAACTCTCTCTCCAAATATTAAAGAAATGAATGGTAGGCATACTCCTCTGAAGGTGCACTACCCACATCATTCACTGACACGTCATCCTCGAAGAAGGGAAATATATGACACAAACGCTTCAACTCCTGAGAGATAGAAGAACTCGTTGTCTGTCTGCATCCTTGATGACAAAATTATGAGGTCTGTGGAGAAACCTCTAAAGTTGTTGATTTACTGTAACACCCAAGAAAAGAGTGGAGTAGATGTAACACTCGATACCGAAGAGGGTAGAGAGTGCTCGCCAAATTCACATCGAAATGAGGGGGATCCTAAGGTTATGCAGGGATGAGACTACATGGTTGAAGGAAGACTTATAAGGATTGATTGGTACTACCTATACCAACAAGATGCATCTTCTTTTCGATAGCCTAGCAAATAAGAACGCCATAGTTAAGGAGGTTTGATTTTGAGTAATATTTGGATGGGTGACCTTTTGGGAAGTTTCCTGGAAAATGGGTGAGTGACGACAATGCATACTAAACAAACACGTATTGGTTTGTGGGGTAAGTCAGTAATCCTGAAAGCAGTATGAAGAATTACATATGGTATTAGAGTCAAACATCTCCCAGTACGATATGGTTTGGGGACGAACCAAATGGAAGCTTTGATTGGTACTACCTATACTAACAAGATGCATCTTCTTTTCGGTAGCCTAACAAATAAGAACTCCATTGTTAAAGAGGTTTGACTTGGAGTAGTATTTTGATGGGTGACCTTTTGGGAAGTTTCTCGAGAAGTGTATGAGTGAGGACAAAACATGCTAAAAAAACCTATGTTGGTTTGTGGGATAAGTCGGTAATCATGAAAGCAGTCTGAGGCATAACATTAAATGCCACAACATCATTTTTGAAAAATTTCAAACTTCCCCCATTTGAGAACCTGAGGTTTATTTATTTGTTTTTTAATATATAATGACGTGTTTATCACGTCGCAATACATCTTTTTAGCCACATGTTTATCACGTCGCTGAGGGCAAGTTTTCTTGTTGTAGAGGTATGGCCTAAGGAGACTTTTCATCTGTTGATTTTTTTTTTGTAACATTTCATTTTGTTTGCAAGCCAATAATGTACAAGTTAGAAAGTAAAACACCAAGAGGATATTCAAGAAAATGGGGCTCCCCATGTTGCTTACCAAAAATCATTTTACTAGCATCTTTCGAGCAGACGTCCACCAACAAGCGTGTCTCTATCTACCACTTCTCTTATTTCATCGTCGTAACATCTGAAGGGAAAATGCCATCGACGTAAACTAGAACCCCAAAGAAAGATACTAATTGACTTTTTCAGATAAATCTTCTCTTGAGACATATCATTCGTTTTGTAAACATATAATCTGTAATCCACCCAGAAATGACTCTGATACCAAAAATTGGAGAATCTGTCCGTGCTTTGGTTGGGATGCCTGAGCTCTATGGTACATATGTTGGCATGAACCGCCTCATTGACCTACATATATCGATCTTTAAAATGTTTCACACTCCTAAGTAGACCTCGAATATCTTGGCACACTGCATGAGAGATTTCAAACCTTGGTCCCATGCCGAAACACCAGAGTTGCGTTGAAATATAAAGATATGTAAAAACTTTAAATAATATTAGGGACAAACATTTCTCTCGTTATCACTTTTTACACTTATAACTATTTTTTTTACAATACTCCAACAATTTCTTTATAATTCATTTCTAATAAAAAATTGTATATATTTTAAAAAAAAAATATCAATCATATATTATGATTACTTATATTTTAATAAAATAAATAAATTAACAAGAAGATTAAAAACAAAATATATTTGTTTGCCTAAGAATTATACATTCCAACAACTTTTTAACCGGTTTAGTTAAAAAATCATTATTATAATTAGTGTAATATAATTAATTTTATTTTAAAACTGATTATATTAAAAAAGACTTATTTTAACTCATTATTTAATCATAAATATTTGTTTTATAAATGAATTATATTATAAATTATAGTCATTATTATAAGTAATTTTATTTTTTTATAAATATGTGAAAAAAGATAAATTTAACTAAGTAATTAATGATAGATATTTATCTCATATATTTAGAGTCGTTAAAATTGACTAATTTATAAAGACCGACCTATTAAGTTCTTCAAAAAGTTTATTTTGATAACTCTTTGTTTTACCAACTCATTTTTTTAAAATATAATAATAAAATTGAAATATTTAAAAACAATTTATATTTTTATTATTTTTAATTTTATTTCAAAGATATTATATATATATATATATATATATATATATACAAATGAAAAATTATACAATAAAAATAATTATAAAAAAGATAAAAAAGAGTAAAATGATATATTATTTAATTCTTAAATTGAGTTTACTGATTAACCTTTATGTTTGTTGAAATATATACTAAATTTATAATACCATAACTACCACTGTCAGTGTAAAAAGTATTATACATATATACAATCAAAATAATTTAAAATACTAATCATATAAATAATTTAAAATTTATATCACATTATTATTTTTCTTATATATACAACCATAATGTTCATCAAATATTTCCTTTTCTAATATTTTCAATCCATCTCTCTTTTATTAATCAGTAAGCCATTCTCTGCAACGAATGTTCGATCCACATTCATATTAGACTATTAGTCAACTTGATAGTATAAATAAACCCATTTAATATAATATATTATTAAAATAATTGAAAATTTTGCCTAAAGATATGTTGCTTTCTGCGGCAACGGTGGCTTAAGAAAACCACAACAATTGAGATTAAAATTATTATTTTCCGACAGATGTAGCTTTAAAATGCAATACCACCACCGACCACCGTATGCTTTAATATAATTCAAAAATGAATCTAACTCTTATGATAACGATGTGAAATGTAATTCAGAAAGATGATAACGATGTGACAAACATTCAAAGAGTCAAATAAAACTATTCACAAAAAAAATGTGAATAGTTGAGTTCTGAAAATTGGCAATTTTATTGCTAAGAAAACGAGAAATCATTCATGACTATAAATGCTTATTATGTTACTTTATTTTTTTTTGTAAGAAATGATGGGAGAAAAGAATATTAATCATATATTTTGATTATTTAATATTTTAATTTAAAAAGATAAATTAATAATAAGATTAAAAACAAAATATATATTTTTCCTAAGAATTATACATTCCAACAACTTTTTAACTGATTTAGTTTTAAATAATTAAGTCATTATAATTAGTGCAATATAATTAATTTTATTTTAAAAATGATTATGTTAAAAGAAGACTTATTTTAACTCATTATTTAATCATCAATATTTTGTATATGAATTTTATTATAAATTATAGTTAGTTTATTATAAATATATGAAAAAGGATAAATTTAACTAAGTAATTAATTATAATATTTATCTCATATATATTTAGAGTTAGAGTTGTCAAAATTAATTAATTTATAAAGAATGACTTATTAAAGAATTTAATTGATATGCACTAATAATATAAAATTATTTTACCATGTCAATCAATCACCATCATTTATTTCGTCACATCATAATATAAATTTTAAATTAATTATATAACATGACATATTAATATATTTCTATTGAATAACAGTATAAAATTATTATACATGTCAACCAATTACCCTCATATATTGCGTTACATCATAATATAAATTTTAAATTAATTATATAATATAATATATTAATATATTTCTATAAAATTATTATAAAATTATTTTACACGGTCAGTGTATATCAATTAAACTCTTTATTAAATTTGTCGAATAGTCTATTATGATTACTCTTATGCAAATGCAATCAAAAGGGAGCTTAAGCCACCACCAACTAGTTTTATTTTATTTTGATAATTTTAATATTTTTTCTCTGTACAAAGTTTGAAGAAGCTTTCCCTCATAATTTTTTTATGTTTTCTCCACTTCCTCGTATTGTTTGTTGTGCCATTAATACCATATCTTATCATACTGTTAAATTTTTTTTTTTTTATGAAATTCAATGTCACATGAGTTAATAGGTTATAGGATTTTATTACTTTCATTTTCTTTATAATTTGTAAAGCAAAATCTTATATTTGTTATTTTTTCATTACTCTCTAATAAAACATATTTTTATTGGTTATAAATTATGAGACTCTTATTAATTTATACTGGATTCAAATAATAGTAATATATTTTATATAAATTTTAAATAATAAAATGAAGTTTGTTACAATTTATGTGTCAAAGAGAACATTCTTAATATTATTTAACTTATATTTTACTTTTTTAAATTTTTATATTTTCACCTTTTGAGTTTTGTTTTTCTAAAGGCCATTTTGATTGAAAACAGAACATGAAAAATGTTCAAAGAAGAACAAAAACAGTACAAACAAAGACAAAGCAAAATTTCCAACTCAATTCTAAGTTATTCTTCTAAAGGGTCCATACAAAAAAGTTAAAAATAGGGTAGTAAATTTCACCCACTCTAGACCATCTTCAAACATTGATTTTGATGTTCCAATATAAGTCATCGACATTAAAAAATCCGTTAGCGAAAATGATATTATTTCTGTATTTCTACTCTCTTCTCTTTTTTTAATACCAAACAAATATATAATTATTTTATGTGGTTTATATCAACATTTTTTCATTAATTAAAGTGATATTTGTAGTAATTTTATAATCATCATTGATAAATTTAAATTTTGCATTTTAAAATTATAATATTAAAACTCTTATTTTTTGTATTAAAAAATTTTACTCTACAATTTTTTACCTTTGTTAAACGAAAATTCTGAATCCGCCACTGAGTAAAATAATATATTATTTAATTCTTAAATTGAGTTTTACTGATTAACCCTTATGTCTGTTGAAATATATACTAAATTTATAATATAACAATCTATATCACATTATTATTTGTATGTTATATATGATACAATACAACCATTATGTTCAAATATTTTATTTTCCAATATTTTGGATCCATCTCTCCTTTATTAATCAGTAAGCAATTCACTATTCTCTGCAACGAGACCTTAATATAATTCAAAAATGAATTCTACAGTCTGACTCTTTTGAGTTAACGTTGTAAAATATAATCCAGAAAGATGATAACGATGTGACAAACATTCAAAGAATCAAATAAAACTATTCACAAAAATGTGAATAGTTGAGTTCTAAAAATTGGTGATTTTACTGAAATGAGGAATCATTCATGACAATAAATGCTTATTACTATGTTACTTTATTTTTGTAAGAAATGTCGTCGAAATGATATGAGAAACAGTATTAAGAGTTATTTAGAAATTGACAGTTTTGAATCAAATAGTGTTATTTTCTGTGGATCAAATAATGGCATTGTTGATATGTCAACTCATTAATCAATCCATGTGGGGTCACAATTACATTTTTATCAAGATATAGATGTATATTATTCAAAAAAATTTAACTAATTATTAAAATAATACTATGTATTTTTCTCCGAGCTTAACAACGACTTTCAAATTTAAAATATTATTCAGAAATAGAGTTGGTCACATAGATGTTAGAAATTTTATATGGGATAAATTCGTCCGCAGTTTATAAATCGATTTCATCTGAATAAATTTGAATAAATTTTGCTGATGTGAGATCTCGAATTTAAAAATCTTGCATACTAGTACTTTAATTAATATTAATTAAAAGAGAAATTAATGAACAATTTCATTTTCATGTTAAAGGAAATATTTGATATAATTTCATAAAAATATATAGTGATAGTAGAAGTCACATTAAATTAAAAAGTGTACTATAATTGTTTCCCAAGATAAAATTTGACTTTAAAATCAGTTAATAATGAGTAAAAAAATACTACATCCGTTCCTTTTTATAAGAGACACTTCAATTTTTAAGTTCATTGAATAATCAATGTATTTAGTCAATTTATAGACTATATACTTTGATTATTGAATGAACCTAAAAAGTGAGTTGTCTCTTATAAGAGTTTATAATTGTTTACTAGTATACTTTTATAAACATTTTCTTGGTGAATTGTGTGATCTCGAAAAATATGGTTTTGAAAATTTTGCGGATGAAAATCAGAGAATATTTTAAATATTATGTAGCGGAAAGTAAATTGTAGAATATAAATTGCAGAAAATAAATAGTTTAGGAAAAGAGAAAGACACAAAGAATTATACAGATCAGTCAAGAAAAGACTAAGTATTGTCATCAAGAATTGATTTTGAGAATATTCAATAAAATTTGAGACTTTTTAGTAAGTAATACTCACGAACCCCCTTATACAAGGAAAATGGTTGACTTCCAACCTAAACAGTAAGACTGAGAATATGACAGTTGAGTCTTCTCTTCCAAACGACAAATAGAAATGTGGAGTGGCAAACGATCACCAGTGAGTCATCTGAAGGTGTTTAGCTTTAAGTGTTACAAGCATGTTCCTGATGCAAGAAGAAGGAAGCTTGATGACAAGAGTGAACCTATAATTCTGGTAGGATATCATAAGACTGGTGCATACAGACTATTTGATCCAATTAATGAGAAGATTGTGTTGAGTCGAGATATTGTGATTGATGAAAAATCTTCCTGGGATTGGAATTCTAGTAATTCAATTAACAAGCCATTGATGAGCTCTGATTTCGACAAAGAAACTGACGAAGTCGAAGTTGAAGGAATTGTTGAGAATCCAGTTGAAGTCGAAGTAGAAGCAGTTGCTGACATTCCCGACATAGAGGTTGTGGCTGAAACAAGCCAAAGACCTCGGCGAAATAGAGTTCCTCCAACAAGACTTCATGATTATGAAGTGACTGGTGATGATGAAGTCACACCAGATGGAGAATTAGTTCATTTTGCTTTAATTGCAGGTGCTGAACCAATCAACCATAACGAAGCTTTAAAAATTCAACAGTGGAAGTTAGCTATGGTCGAAGAGTTACAGGCAATCGAAAGAAACAACACATGGGAGTTAGTCGAATTGCCAACACATACAAAAGCTATCGAAGTAAAGTGGGTGTTCAAGTTGAAACACAGTGCTGATGGGTTGATAGCAAGACATAAAACAAGATTAGTAGCTCGAGGGTTTCTTCAAAGAGAAGGACTTGACTACTCTGAAGTATTTTCTCCAGTAGCAAGACTGGAGTCTGTTCGACTAGTGGTAGCATTGACATGTAACCAAGGTTGGTCGACATTTCACTTAGATGTGAAGTCAGCATTTCTGAATGGTCCGTTAGACGAAGAGGTCTATGTCACACAACCTCCTGGGTTTATGATTCAGAAGGAAGCGAGTAAAGTATATAAGTTGCACAAAGCGCTCTATGGCCTCAAGCAGGCACTTAGGGTATGGAACAAGAAGATCGACTCATACTTAGTCGAATTAGGATTTGTCAAATGCAAGTCTGAGTATGGTGTCTATGTTCAGATTGTAGCACAAGATATAATAATCATCTGCTTATATGTCGATGACTTATTGGTAATTGGAAATAGCTTGGAGAACTTGTCGAAGTTCAAAGAGCTGATGAAGAAGGAATTTGAAATGTAGGATCTGGGAAAATTGTCTTATTTCCTAGGCATGGAATTTCAAATGCCGAAGCAAGGTATGGTGCTACATCAAAGGAAGTATGTCAAAGAGATACTCAAGAGATTCAGAATGGATGATTCGAATCCTGCATCCTCACTTGTCGAACCAAACTTGAAGTTGGAGAAGCATGGAGAGGAAGACAAAGTTGTTGTAACTTTGTTCAAACAAATAGTTGGATCTCTGAGATATGTGTGCAACAGTCAACCTGATACAGGCTTCGCACTCAGATTAGTAAGCAGATTCATGGGTGAACCAAGAGTGTCACACATGAAAGCTGCAAGAAGAATTCTGAGATACTTAAAAGGAACAACAAATTTTGGAACTCTATTTCGACTAGATTTTGAAGGCAAAGGAGCAATAGTTAATTTCTTTTCAGATTCTGATTGGTGTGGAGATAAGGAAGATCGAAGAAGTACAACTGGATATTTCTTTCAAGTATTTCGTGCCCCAATCTCGTGGTGTTCGAAGAAGCAACCTGTGGTGGCATTGTCATCGTGTGAAGCGGAATATATAGCAGGATCCTATGTTGCATGTCAAACAATTTGGATCAGATCATTACTTGAAGAAATGGAGGTAGAAGTGAAGAAACCTCTTGTGTTGTAAATCGACAACAAGTCAGCCATAAATCTGGCAAAGAATCCAGTTCTGCATGGAAGGAGTAAGCATATCGAAGCCAGATTTCACTTCTTGAGGGAAAAGGTAAATCGAGGTGAACTTGAAGTGAGACATTGCTCAAGTGAAGCACGGTTGACCGACATTTTCACCAAAGGATTAAAGATCGATAGATTCTTGGATTTGAGAAAGAAATTAGGAATAGTTCAGATCGACTATGACTAGCATAGGCTCGACAACTTGGATTATGGGGGTGTGTTGAAATATTAGATTAGATTTGATTAGATTTAATATTTAAATATAATCCAAGTTGTGTTATCCCAAACCCAATTAGGGTTCTATATAAATAGTCCTAGTTTGTATCATTATTTACACAATTCAATAATACAAATCCTTATTTCTTTATTCTCTCTATTCTCTCCTCACTAAAAGTGCTTCACGCACTAACAGTTAGCCCTTATTCCACAAATGGTAGATCGAAGTGGTTACTCTTCTTTCCACAAATGATAGATCAGAGCGATTAGTCTTATTTCCACAAATAGTAGATCAAAGTGGTTAGTCTTATTTCCACGAGAATCTTGAAGCGGTTAGTCTTCAAGCTTCTAAACAAACTTTGTAAGCTTTTACCTCAGGCTGAGCACATGAACCTTAAACCTTAATTTTACACTGGCTAACCAATAAACTGGGAGATTTTAATATTGGGTTAATCTCAAACTTTATCCAATCTTTTATCATGGGTTAAGCTTTAACCTAACATTGATTTTACCAGAGATTAACCAAACACCTGATAAAGCTTTTATCATGAGCTTAACTTTCAAACTTAAACGGAGACTCAATCACACAATCTCAAAACCAAAGCTTTTTACGGGTTAGCTTCTAACCCACGAATAATCCCTAAATGAATGATATTCAACCAAAGTGTATACAAAAGATTTTCTTGGTGAGTTTTACAATTCTACCTTTTCAGAAATACAAAATATCCTCACTCACAAAAGAACTTTCTCGCATAAGCACTATAGCTAAAAACTTAGTGAGAGAAAGTAAAAGAAAAGTTGAGAGAGAGAGAGGTGTTAAAACACGTTTTAGGATAAAATGAAATTATGGAATGGACCTCTATTTATAGGCTAGAGGTTGGCTCAAAAGGAAATTGGATTTATTGTTTTTAAGATAATCTAATCAATTAGATATTCAAAATATAATTTTTTATAAGTTCAAAATAGGAAAAAATGGATATCTAGTTGTTGCAGATCATTAAGATGTTTCCCTAATCGTTTATGACTCAATTTTGAACTAAACTAATCAATAAGACAAATGTCCTAATAGATTAGAAAAGACAAAACTTTATCCACAACAATTATGAAAACTTCTAAATTATGTGGTACAACTTCAAGATATTTTTGAAGGTATTTTCTTTGAGAAAAATTAGTTTGAAAATATATTTTCAGTGTGTGTGCGCGCTTTAGCCATGTACTTTTACGAGAATTCCCTTTTACCTTATAAAGAATTTACTCATATTAACTAAGGTATGGCTTTCTTGCACTTCAAGACTTTGTCAGATACTTTCTTTAGTAGACAATTGCTTGAGTTCACTTGAGACGAGGCTTGAACTTATATTCCATTTGGTTGCCATCATCGGATAGTCAAGTCCATCAAAACCTAATACGTAGGTTTTCATCTTTATCCGCTTAACTCCTTATGTTTGACTTGTCAGAAGACATTAGTTGTCATCTTTTAGTTGACATCATAAAAAGTTATTGTCCTTGTTAAAAGTATATCACCTGCAAAACAAGGTTCTACAAGAAGTCCCGTTTAGGTTTGGTTTTGATATGATATTCAATAGTCTAGATAATTTGGAAAATGAAAAATAAAGTTATTTTTTGTCAAGAGAGAAAACCGTTCAATCACTGGATGACCTTGATTATCAGTATGACTTGGAAGTGAGTTCAAGGCAAGGTTTCATGTTTCGACTTTTCTCTAGTGGACTAGGAGCGTGACCCGCTCTAGTGCCTGCATTTTTAGGAGTGTGCAGAGTGGCCAATTGCCGATTCTCTATTTTTTTGCAGGTGCTCATGTTTACCTTCCTTCAGCTTACTCTTTATGAAGGTGTTGTGTCTTATGTCTCAGAGTAGGCTTCTTGTTAGTGTTGGCGATGGTTTTCTTTGCCTTCTTATGGCGGTGGGATTATTCATTTTATGGTTGGTTATCTAGTTTTTAAGCTAATTTCAATCTATCTTTTTTTTATGTTGTCAAAGAGGGAGAAGTTGTAATATTAGTCTAGAACTATTTTACACGTTTTATGTTATGTTGTTTGTGTGCAATGTTTCAGGGGGAGTACAAGCGTTTTTTCTTTTGGCTCAAAGTTGTCTCAATACCAAGAGAAAGCTTGCTAAGAATCAAAAAGAGGGAGACTGAAGTTGCATGTTCCTAATACATTCAAGGGGAGAACCCCAATATAATTTTTTTGGTTGTCTTATTGCTTTCGTTTCACTTATTATTGTTTATTGAGTCTCCTTCATGATTGAGCATCTATGAATCACGTTTTGAATCGATTCATTTTTAGCATGCATAATTAAATTGTTATATTTGAGTTTGATCATGATGCTTTTAGTCAATTGGTTAAGCCAGTGGAACAGGAACCATATGTTATATTTATTCAAGTTAGGTTGAAAGGAAAATCTCAAAGTATTTTGAAAATCATGAAAAATTGATATTTTATGTGCATGACTCGAATCAAATTGAACAGATGCAAATAAAATTTTTCAACTTCTCTTACTCGAATCATTGTTTTAACTTGATTCGAATCCAGATGCTTCGTGACTCGAATCACAAGTTGCACTTGATTCGAATATGACATATCTGACTCAACTATGCTTCAATTGATTTGAAATAGACTTTACACTTGACTATAATTAGTCAAGTTTTCACATTTCTCAGTCTGGCTCTGTTCAAATTAACTCGAATCATACTTTGCACTTGATTTAAATCACGGTCCTTCTAACTCGAATAATACTTTGCACTTGATTTGAATCATACGAGAAATGGGTTAAAACATTTATGTTTTCTCATTCCACTTAACTTTCTCATTTGACTAAAATCAAGAGATGTTCTTGACTCGAATCAAACTAACTTTTCCATCCATTTTTGTGCTTAATCTCAAGAACATATAAATTTATTTTGTCATCTCATTTCATATAACAATTATCTATAATTTTATAATCTACATTGTGATTTTGTGAAATCAACACCCTCTCATTTTTTAAAACTAAAAACTCTTGCAAACATAAATTCTTTCACGTTCAACCTCTAGTTTTGATTTCAGATCTAGATAATGAGAGATTTGTAATTAATTGAGGGAGACAATATCTTGAAACCAATCATTCTTGAAGGTTTGGTAAAGATTTTCAGGAAGCTTGCAAGATTGAGGTTGTTGTCATTGGTAGTAACAAATTATAGTGAAAAGAATGAGGTTCTTTTCTCCAGCTGACCTTGGTAGTGACTGTGTGCAAGGCTACAAACAAGGTGGAGTTCTTCTCAATCTTCAAATAGTTCACCTTTCAAGAAATCAGTGGGATCATGGGGTGATTACCACACGCGAAAACTGTGAGCAGAATGGTGAATGTGGAAGATTCAAGAAGTGTGAATCAAGTAAAGATTATGCAGAAGAGTTTGGAATTACACTGTATACAAGTCAAGATCCGGATATGAGATTTATTTTTCTCTGTATTATTATGGATTAATGATTGTATGAACTCTTGCAATATTTTTCAAAATAAAAAGGAACAAAACAGATCCCAATGGGAAACCATTGAAGAATGGAGTAGGTAAACCAAGGACGAACGCCGAACAACTATATATCCCGATGTAATCTCTCTCTCTCTCTCTCGCAATTTAGTTTTCGTAGGATATTGCATGCTTAGGTTATCAATTCTTAGCATAGTTTTTCGTTCAATACAATTGTTAGTAATTTATTACGTAAGGTTAGGTTTTGTTAGAATTGGTGCCTAATTGAGATTTAGTCGTGATTAAATTATGGAAAACTAGTGATGTTAGAATCTGATCATAATTGAAATATTTTACATGAAACATCTCATGTAATATCCAATTGTTCAATTAATCATTGTTGAATAATCTGTGAATTTTATGAATTGTGTATATGTAAACGTGGTTGAATTCAAAAGAAAAGCATAAGTTTCTATTTTCGTTATAAGACTTCCGCGTGCAATTTTTTAAAACCTCTGATATTCTGTTTTTATAAAATCGGTCAAATTTTTAATAAGGGTCTGTTCAACCTTTGTCGCGCCACAAAAAATACCTGAGCGTGAAGAACACTTGAAATAAAAACAGAGTCGCTGTAGCGGTAATAATTATGAGTGTAAGCTATTGATTAATTTAACTCATAAAGCAAGAGTCACCACCGCACTTTTATTTTATCCAAAAGGAAAGGAAAAAGAGCGAACAAAACCTAAACAAGTTCTAAATAAGAACAAATGAACAGATACAGGGTAAGGGGGTTAGCTATGCTATGGGAAGGTGTTAGCACCCAAAACGTCTATAGTACTCTATAGGAACCCTTTGAAATATCTACAGTTTTTAGTTTGAAAAGGTTTGCTTGAAATGAGATTGGGGAGATGAGAAAAGAAATATTTTTTAAGATTTGTGTTTAGAGAGACTTCTTGAGCCTCATTCATACGTACCCACAAAGTGCAATATAAGATCAAAACCTCGTAGTTCGTGGTACAAATAACAAAATAGATTTGTTTGGTTCATTTTAAAATGAAAAGACAAGTTGTCATTTTAAGGAGAAAACTACAACTAGTCGCCCACAAGTATAAGAAAACAACATTTGCATCACCTTAAGATGGAGGATTTTTGCTTGGATAAAAATCAACAAGTTTATCACTCAACATCTAAGTGGAAAATGTCAACATCTTTAATACTACGGGGAATAGGAGAATCACATCTCAACTATGAAAATGACTCATATCTAAACTTTATGAAAAGTTTTAAATGAAAAAGTGCATAAAAGTACAAAAGGTTTGAACGAGTTTAAGTGTTTTTTTTAAAGTCTTTTTTGAAATGGTCAAAGTATGTTTAACATTGATTGACAATTATTAAAGAAAATTAAGTTTTAAAAAAGCACTGGACCAAAGTCAAGGTTTATTGTGAAAGAGGTTATAGTTTGAAAACAAGAAGGTTTTGAAAAAAGAGGAAGATTTTGAAAATTGAAAAATGGGGAGAAGATGAAATAACTACCCTAAAATATAAAATAAAAGCTAGAGATGGGCAGATCTAACCTCACAAGGAGCAAACACTTGACAACAAGTCAACATAAGCAATCCTCTTCCTTTTGGATTTAAACCACAAGCATAATAACCAGATGAATTAAAGCTTCGGAGGGAGTCCCAAGTTAAGCCATAGCAAAGTCAAAGAAAGGTCTTCCCATGGGTTAAAAGCCAATTTGGAGAGTCATGCTCAGATTATTTTCATAATGTCAAAGTATCAACACTTGCACACAGAAAATTTCCAAACAAACAGACAAAAGCAACACAAAATTCCTAGGTCTCAAATCTCCAAGAGCATAGGGCAAGAATCCTAGATCTAAGTCCGAAGTCCAAAATCCAAGGTCCAAGCATAAGGTCATATTAGTTTGGGATTAAGAGAACCAAGTCTTTTGAGTGTTTTGGTATTTATTAGTGTCTTAAGAGGAATATGGTCCAAGTGGACAAAATAAAAAGAGCATAAACATAAACAAAGGTCTAAGTGGACAAAGAGAAAATAAGATGATAATATGATATAAAATGCTAAAATTAAAAGCATAAAATAAATGACAATAATTAAAGAGCAAAAATTAAATGGCACAAAATAGTATGTTAGTGTTAGTGATGGAGAACATTTTGTCGCTTTTTGGAGAATACTCGACTATTCAACCATAAGCATGAAAACATGAATCTATACATCATTAAGGAAAGGGCCCCAACTTGGATAAAATCAACAAGTATGCTAACTAGCTCCCTTTATGACAAAGAGATAATCTATTTCACACCACACTATGGAGAGTAGGAGATTGATAACTCACTTACAAAAACAACTTAATTTCTGATTTCGTGACAAAATATAGCGCTATGTTAAGCAAGCGTAGCACAACCTATGAAGAAGGTTATACTATGGGAGGCCGGTTAGTACACTATTTGTGCTAATACAATCTAGAGAAATGACATATATGTCACTCTCCTAAAGCTTGTCATACTAAAAGAAAAGAGGTAGTGGTCTCATCTTGATCAAGAACTTAAAAGAAAAGTTCCATGACATTTAAGATTTTCATTGACCAAAAGAAAAAAAGAAGAAGAGGGGAGAAGGGAAGCCAAATTGAATTACAACATTTGGATCATTCCATCTTCAATTTCCATCACTCTTCTTGGTGGATTAAAGTACTAAACCTATCACTAATTCAAAGCACCTAAAATGAATCAAATGATTCACTTATAGATAGATTTGAACTAATGAAAGTTTATCCAATTTCATCATACATCCAAAGTCTATGGAATTTGAAGAGAAATTTAATCAACAAACATTATAATCCAAGGCAAAATAAAGGAGAAAGAAAGAAAGAAGGAAAGGAGCCAAAACAGTCCCAAAGCAAGCCAAAAACTGACTATTGCACATGTGTAATCGATTAACCAAGGAGTGTTAATCGATTATAGCGTGAAAAACAACACAACCAGGGGCGCATCAGAGGGTATTATCAATTAACACTATGATGTTAATCGATTACACATGCTATAACAGCAGAAACAAAGTTTTAAAAACCACTTTTCCATAATCACTTCCACATTCAAACACCAAATGATAATGTAAGCAATTGAGCACTAAAATTCCAGCAATTATCAACAATCAAACACAAATGCAATCAAATGGATCAATAAACACACAATTCACAAGAGATTACATGGTGAATGATGTAAATTAAGCTTAAACAAAGTTAGATCCAAGAATTACCAACCAAATCTGGATTTGCTTCCAATTAACTTCAAAGAATGATCTCCAAAACTTAGATTCAACATAAACTTAATGAAGAAAAAGTGTTTTGTTGGAGGTTTAGCTCAAAGATTAACAAGCTTCAATGAAAAGCTTGTTAACTTTCAATGTAAAGTGCTTTGGTAATGATCGAGGAAGATGAAAAATGGAGATAATGGGTGAAGAATTAAAAAAAAGTGAGAGAGAATTCAAATGTGCTGTAGAGAATTCATAAAATTGAAGGAGAAAATTATTCGAAATTGAATTGGAATGGAGGAAATTTGTTTAAATAGAAGCTAGGTTTGGAGCACAAGGAGGCTTGGAATTTGGTTTGGGTAGCAAATCAAAGATCAATTGGTTCAAATTGGGTCTAGAAATGAGGGTGTATGGTGGAATTTGATTTTTATGATATAAGGGAATAATGTGTAGCTGATATTTTGCTGCTCTAGAATAATCCACCTGGTGTACGAGTGAATCAAGCATGTGAAATTATGTGTCAACTGCTGCAGGATTGAAAAGCTGCTGATTTTGGCCAATCTGCTAGGGTGTAATCGATTAACCAAATAGTGTTAATTGATTACAGGCTTGAAAAATTCAAATCTACGCCTTTTTGAGAGGGTGTAATCGATTAACACTATGATGTTAATCGATTAACCAGTGAAAAATATGAAAAATTTGCCTTTTGCTGCATGACTTTGGTCTTGGCTTGAGGTTTACTTGTTGAAGAAGGCATGGAAATAAACACATGAACCTTTGACTTTCTTGAGAGATAAGTTATTAAACCTTGGGACGTTCCTGATTAGAATGAGCCTGAATGATGCTGAGGAACTGAGCTTGATATCCTTGACGCCTTCCTTACTTGTCTTGCAATAGAAACAAAAAAAAAGAAGAACATATTTTTGGTATTTTGATTAGGGGTTAGTAAACATAAACAAATATAAAACAAGCAAGAAACACAGAGGTGCTTGGTGATCTCCCTCATAAGCAAACCATGGAGAAGGGCATGAGAACCAATGTATGTGATCTTGTTTGTGATATGAGTATGCAAAATGATAAGTGGGATCTTAGGGGTAAAAATTAGGGTATTACGACTGCCCCTATTTAAGTTTCTTCTATCCGGAGATATGAAGATTGACATCTTTGTCTCGACCAGATAGGAGAGACTTAAATACATAAATACATCCAATTTTCGGCCCTAAGAGGCCACATAATGATATGATTATGCTAATGCTTATAGTATACAAACGAAATACTTCTATGGGGAAACTATGCCACAGAAGACAGACAAAAGTTGGGGAACAAATGAGAAAGAGACTCCACAGGGGAAAACAAAAGAGTAGTATTCCATTCCAATAAGGGAAAGGAAGCCAACTCAACTGGGGAAGAGTTATCAACTGCCGGTCACTGGGAAAATAACGAAGATACTCAACTACAGAAGAATGATAAATTACCTTCTACCTGTCACTGGGTAGAAAATAAAGGCGATGAGCCAAAAGGAAAGATTACCGACTACCGGTCACTGGGTAGAAAATAACGGTAACTGACCAAAAAAGGGAGACAAATGTTACCTAATACCTGTCACTGGGTAGGACGAAACAAAACCGACTACTTGTCACTGGGTAAGAGAATAAAGTAAAGGTCAACTACCTGTCACTGGGTAGGACGAAACAAAACCGACTACCTGTCATTGGGTAGGAGAATAAAGGCAACAAGCTTGTAAGGAAGGATAACCTTTTACCAGTCACTAGGTAAAAGCAAGGATAACCAACCGAAAGGGGTGAGAGATATTACCTGCTACTGGTCACTGGGTAAAACAAAGACAATATACTCAAAGGTGAAGAAACATTACAGGCTACCTGTCACTGGGTAGAAAAATGAAGGCAATAGACTCACACTGAAATATTACCAACTACCTGCCACTGGATAGGGTAAACAGAACTCAACTACCTGTCACTGGGTAGGAGAAACAAAACCGCCAACTATCTGTCATTGGGTAGGGGAAGGAAAGTAAAGGTCAACTACCTGTCACTGGGTAGGACGAAACAAACTCGACTACCCGTCATTGGGTAGGAGAAGGAAATAAAGGTCAACTACCTATCACTGGGTAGGACTAAGAAAAGGATGTCAAGTACCTGTCACTGGGTAGAAGAATAAAATAAAGGTCAACTACCTGTCACTGGGTAGGACGAAACAAACTCGACTACCTATCACTGGGTAAGAGAAGAAAAACAAAGGTCAACTACCTGTCACTGGGTAGGACGAAGAAAAAGATGTCAACTACCTATCATTGGGTAAGACAAGAAATATATTATCAGCTACCTATCACTGGGCAGCTCAAGAGAAGGTAATAAACTCAGGAGACTAAAGTTCAATCCAGGAATAAACTGGGAAGAAACGGTCAAACAAGACTCTATCCAATGAGGAAATATCTCAACTGAGGATTAATTCTTTCTAGATAATAAATTGGGGAGGAAAGCTAAAATAAGCATCTTCCACAAGGCATAAACTCAGTGCAGAATTAGAAAGGATAGGCATTTTCTGCTTATGGGTCAACACTCTATTGGAGGGAGTACACACACACACTCTGTGGGGATAACAACATCAAAGAGCGGGGAAGTACCGACAAAAATGCAAGATGCATAATGCAACAACAACATGCTGTGCACAACAAATGAATGTGCATGCAATGCGTATGAGTATGAATATGCTACAAAGTAGACACAAAGATAAACAGAGGATGAATAAACATTATAACACGACTCAATACTCGACTAATCTCAACAAGATGGAGATATTTCTGGAAACTCTGCTAGGGATTTAGCTGAAGAAATCTTGCACGAGATAAACAAAAACCATCAAAGGAAAATAAATCCTATTACAAGGCTCAAATCTCGCTAAGGAAAGGAAAATACTGCTTGGGAGAAACCCAAAGATCAATCTTCTATCAATAATCCACAAAAGGGAATAACAATATGCACTCTGCTTCGAGTACAGAAGAGAAACTGTTGGGGAAACAAAAACAACCCAAATCTTCTTGACTCTTTCTAGGGATAAGAAAAAAGCCATATGAACTCCGCTCAAGGGGCATGAAGAGGTCTGCTGTGGAAAATAATGGATCCGCTGGGGATTGTAAACATGTAAACAATTACATAAACTCCACTGGGGGAAGTAACACAAATCTGCTGAGGATACCAGAAAAAATCTCTGAGGACTAGCCAACTCTAAGAAAAACATCCTGGACTTGCCGGGGGAAATAAGAAGTTAACATCATAGCAAAAAGTCAAGTTGTGGGGGATTTTAAATCAATACCCAACACGAGGTGAGATAAAACCCGACAGGTGACTGCTATATTAATACTTCTTAGAAGGCAACAACATTACTCTCTTCTTGGGAAATATCCGAAGTAATAATGCACAACCTCCACTGAGGATCAGTAAAGACAAATCTCTACGTGTGGATTAACATCAAGGAGAGGTGGAACTCAAAAACTGCTCAATTGCCTGATTACAGCCTGACTGGAAGAAAGAAACAAACTCAGATGGAGAAGATATAGATTAAGACTTAGTTGGGGAAAAGCCAAATAGTACTCGTCTGGAGAAAACCCGAACTGGTATTCAACTGAGGAATATTAGATTTCATGAGTCCAACACAATCATAACAAATCTTGAGGAAATCCACCGTCTTTAACAACTACAGGGGAAGGCTGGTTACAAACTCTACCGGGGAGAATAAGAACGAACTCTGCTGAGGCAAATATTAAGCTTTGTGCTTTGCGATTTTACCTTACTTGAAATAACTGTTGACATTCCTTTTTGTATTCATAAATCAAAGGAAAATGTTTTTATAATTTTTCAAAATTTCAATAAATTATTCACATTTTGTTTCAAAAATCATCATAAAAAATAAATGAAATTTTATAAACAAAAACAATAAGAATTGCAAACAAAGGGAGAAAGGCCCAAATTTTATTGATAGAATGGAAGCTCGCAAATGGCGTAACTCCATGGATCATTACAAAGTTCGAAAAATGGTAAATACATGGAAAGGGTTACATTGAAATACAATGTCCACTATTCTCCCTAACAGCTTTGAATTCCACTATGCTCAAAACTTCTGTCGAGAATGATTAAAAGAGAATCGTTGACAGACAATGTTGCTTCAAAAGATCAAGATTGGCCAGATGTAGTTACTTTCCATAATCCCTAACTTTTGCCTAGATTTCCCTCTCGGGTTTTCAATCTACCGGGGTGATTATTTATGTTTTTGTCTCTAATTTTTGCCTGGACTGCCCTTTCGGGTTTTCAGCCCACCGAGATGCTCATTTTTGCCTAAGCCGCCCTTTCGGGTTTTCAACTTAGCGAGCTGTTCTTTTATTTTAGGCGAAGTATTTCTTGACTACATCGGAATTCACAAGACGAGTGAACTCTTCGCCATCCATAGTTATAAGAATTAATGCACCGCCGGAGAAGACTCTCTTAATAACATACGGGCTTTCATAATTAGGAGTCCACTTGCCCCTAGAATCAATGGTAAAAGTCGAGATCTTTTTGAGCACGAGATCGCCTTCTCTGAACACACGAGGTCGAACCTTCTTATCAAAAGCTTTCTTCATTCTCTGTTGATATAATTGGCCATGACACAAGGCCGTCATTCTTTTCTCTTCAATCAGATTCAACTGGCCGTATCTACTCTGACACCATTCAGCCTCAGATAATTCAGCTTCCATCAAAACTCTCATAGAAGAGATTTCAACTTCTATCGGGAGCACTGCTTCCATACCATAAACAAGAGAGAAAGGGGTTGCCCCTGTTGAAGTGAGGACGGATGTACGATACCCATGTAAAGCAAAAGGGAGCATCTCATGCCAGTCCTTGTATGTAACAACCATCTTCTGAATGATCTTCTTAATGTTCTTATTAGCAGCTTCAACAACCCTATTCATCTTAGGTGTGTAAGGAGAAGGATTATGATGCTCAACCTTAAACTCATCACATAATTCCCTCATCATCTTGTTACTCAAATTTGACCCATTATCGGTGATAATCTTCCTCAGAACACCATACCGACAGATAATTTGGTTCTTGATAAATCGGACCACTACTTGCTTGGTCACATTGGTATATGATACCGCTTCAACCCACTTGGTAAAATAGTCAATAGCCACCAATATGAAACGATGTTTGTTCGATGCTTTGGGCTCAATCATACCAATCATATCAATGCCCCACATGGAGAAAGGCCATGGAGAAGAGATAACATTGAGAGGAGTTGAAGGTACATGAATTTTGTCAGCATAAATCTGGAACTTATGGCATTTGTTCACATATTTACAATAGTCAGATTCCATTGTCAGCCAAAAGTAACCTGCCCTTAACATTTTCTTAGCCATTGCATGTCCATTGGCGTGAGTACCAAAGGATCTTTCATGAATTTCTTTCATCAACATGTCTGCTTCATGTCTATCCACGCATCTGAGCAAAACCATGTCATAATTTATTTTATACAACATGTCATCATTCAAGAAGAAATTACTAGCCAATCTTTTCAAAGTCTTCTTAATCTTCTTGGATGCCCCAAGTGGGTGCTCTTGATTCTGAAGAAAGCACTTAATATCATAATACCAAGGTTTATCATCAACGACCTCTTCAACTGCAAACACATGAGCCAGTCTATCAAGACGCAAAACATCGATTTTCGGCACAGCATTCCACCGATTTACCACAATCATGGAGGATAACATTGCCAGAGCATCTGCCATTCGATTCTCTTCTCTAGGTATATAGTGAAACTCAACCTTATTAAAGAAAGTTGACAACCTTCTTGCATAGTCACGATAAGGAATCAAATCAGGTTGACGTGTCTCCCATTCCCCTTTAATCTGATTAATCACTAGGGCTGAATCTCCGTATACATCAAGAATCTTGATTCTTAAATCAATAGCTTCTTCCAAGCCCATAATACATGCTTCATACTCTGCCGCATTATTTGTGCAATTGAACATCAACCTTGCAGTGAAAGGAATATGAGAACCATGGGGAGTAACAATAATTTCCTAAATACCATTTCCATATGCATTAACAACTCTATCAAAAATCAAACCCCATCGGGATCCATGTTCGGGCCCTTCTTCAGGTAATGGTTCATCGCAATCTTTAGCCTTTAGGTACATCACATCCTCATCAGGAAAGTCAAACCTGATAGGTTGATAATCATCAATTGGTTGGTGTGCCAAATGGTCAGCCAAACCACTTCATTTCATTGCTTTTTGAGTTCGGTACTCGATATCAAATTCTGACAACAACATTTGCCAACGAGCAATCCGACCAGTCAAAGCAGACTTTTAAAAAATATACTTGATTGGATCCATTTTGGATATCAACCAAGTAGTGTGATTCAACATATACTGGTGGAGGCGCATGGCAGCCTATGTTAGAGCACAACATGTCTTTTCAAGCATGAAGTACAGAGACTCACAATCAGTGAACTTCTTTCTCAAATAATGAATGGAAAATTCTTTTCGACCAAATTCATCTTGTTGACCTAGAATACAACCCATATATTCCACCAGCACAGTCAAATACATAATCAATGGTCTTCCTTCCACGGGAGGAGACAAAATCGGAGGTTCAAGGAGATATTCTTTAATACTATCAAAAGCTTTCTAACAATCCTCTGTCCATACACAATCCTATTCTTTGCGGATAAGCTTGAAGATCGGACCACAAGTGGCAGTCATATTGGATATAAATCGGGATATATAATTCAAACGTCCCAAGAATCCTCTTACTTGTTTTTCTGTTTTGGGCGCAAGCATTTCCTGAATAGCTTCAACTTTACCAGGATCAACTTCAATGCCTTTCTGGCTGACAATAAAACCCAAGACCTTTCCATAACAGACATGAAAAGTGCATTTATTTAGATTTAGGAGGAGCTTAAACTTTCTCAGACGTTGAAACAACTTTAATAAATACTCAATATGATCTTCATCAGTCATCGACTTACAAATCATATCGTCCACATATACCTCAATTTCCTTATGCATCATATCATGAAACAGAGTGGTCATAGCTCTCTAGTACGTTGCACCAGCATTTTTCAAACCAAAGGGCATCATTCTGTAACAAAATGTTCCCCAGGGTGTAATGAATGTTGCCTTTTCCATATCCTCTAATACCATTTTTCAGAAATAAAGCAAAAAGGGAAAACGTAATATGGATAAACAAAAAAACATTTTATTGATGATGATAATAGTTGAAACAGGGCCCTTACAAATTCACTTTCACCTTGGGCAGAGTGAAAAGATTTTTGAAAGAAAATAAAAACAAATTACTTTGAAACATGAACAACAGTAAGAACGTCAACGACGATCCAATTTTGGCATATCAATCCACGCGTTACAAAGATGGGCACTTCTTCCTCTTGACCATTATCAATAATTGCAGCAGTAAAGTGATATTTGGCATGGATGAACCCAACACTACGAAAAACCTCATGGATACCCTTAAGCTCTTTGTGGGTTGAACTAGGCGCGAAACCCAAACCAGTTCTATCCTTGTTCTCAACAACTTCAATGACTCGGCCCCAACCATCAGCTTGGCCACTCTCCAACACATGTTGAGCATCTTTTAGAGAAGACATGGGCACCCCATTCTTCTTAACAGCATTATCAATGACAGAAAGAACCTGGAACGGAGTTCCAGCATCCTCGTCGGCATCAATATATGAAAAAGATGACAAAATGCTCACCAGCATAGTCTGTTCTCCATCTACCACAACAAGTTTTCCATTCTTAACAAATTTCAACTTCTTGTGAAGTGTTGATGTAACTGCCCCAGCTTCATGAATCCAAGGGCGTCCAAGAAGGCAACTGTAAGCAAGACGAATATCCATTACTTGAAAAGTAATCCGGAATAAGCACATACCTATCTTAATAGGGAGATCAACTTCTCCAATCACAGTCTTCCTCGAGCCACCAAAGGCTTTCACAACGACCCCACTGAACCTCATGGGAGTTGTAGAGTCGGTTTTTGTGACGCCATCACAACCGCTTTTGGTGCTACTTTCTGATTTCTGTATTTATCCTATGAAGCTTAAAAGGAAGGGGAAGATATCTCAAACTAACCCTGCGTGCAAATGTTTTCCTTAACAAATGCGAAGAAATCGGGGATCGGGGGTTGGTTATACAAAGGGAAACTGTTAAGACCCAGAGTATCTATAGTAATCTATAGGAACCTTTATTTACATATGTTTCTACTGTTGTATTGCTTAGTTGCTTAAATTCATTTACTGTGGAGTATGGAAAGTTTCTCCTTTGTGAAGGCTTAGGAAATGTTTTTGTTGTTTTGGGTTTTATATTATTTTTGGGAAGGTACTAGACCTAAAGTTTTCGATTAGTGCGCTAGCTAAGATTTCACAATCTTATGCCTATATATTCCCATAAAGAGACTGGAGAAATCAGAGCGTTCGTAGTTCCTCCTAATCTATAGGAGGAGGAATGTGTTTGGTGTCTTGTTCAAAGCCCAAGATTGAAGCTAAAATAGTGTTGGTATCTTGTTCAAAGCCTAAGATTGAAGCTAAAAGAGTATCGGTGTCTTGTTCAAAGCCCAAGATTGAAGCTAAAGGTTTGACTGAGAGATAATTTGTCATCTCTAAAGGGAGATATCTCACCTATTCATCACAAATATTGAGGAATTGATTATAAATGAAGTTGTTTTAACTGGGATGTGTGGAATCCAGCGATGCCACATCTTCCTTTATGAGTCTTTTCATGCTAAGAGAGGGACATTGACATGGATGTGTAGAATCCAGAGGCTTGCCACTTACATCACTTAGATGAAAGAGAATTTTTAGCCATGATAAAGGAGGGACTCCAACTTAGATTTTGAATCAACAAGTGTGTCACTTACATCAATTATTTGGAAAGGGTTTTGATTCTTTGTTTTGAAATTTGATGTATAGAGGAGATATCCTTCTACAGAGAGGACTCATGGTCTCATCTGTGGGGGTTTTGGATTTTGTGCCTTGACCAAAGCCCAAGGTTGAAGCTAAAAAGGTTGAACTGACTCAACTGGGGAGTATTATATTGAAGGTGTGAAAAACCCAAGAAAGGGGGGTTTGAATTGGTTTTTCAAAATAAACTTGTTTATTTAAAAATAAATTCTTTTTATAAAACCCTTCCTTTTAATGGTAATGACCTTTGTTGAGAAACAAGTGATGAACACGTTATGTTTAAACTAGTTCACTTGAGAAACGCTCAAGTTAGTCTAGTCCACCCCCCAAGTTAATTTTGCCTCTCTCAACGAGGTCTTAATCCACTATTCAATCAAATCAGTACAATGCACGAGCCAAACCGCTGGTGACTAACACAACCTCTAAAACTCTCAAGTTTTAGACTTCTCAAGTAATACAACCTCACAGGTCTTACTCAAGGAACAACCTCTAAGACACACGACTTAGACTTCTCAAGAAATACCACCACAGGGTCTTTCTCAAGGAACACACAAACCTAAGTTTGAACAATTTACGTTTACAGAAATGTGCTTTTATACAAGCTGAAAATGTAAACACGTTTTTGACCAGAATGACTTAAGAAAGATTTCAGATAGAGAGAGTATTGCAGTAGCGTTCGTGTGTATCTTTCTTCAAGTCTTTTGCTTCCTTTTATAGCCATGTAGAAAGAGCCGTTGAAATGTAATCATGATAGCTTAACTAGGCTGGCGGCTAGAAGCGTGAGGACAGATAATAGCTTTTGCGTGCTGCGCGTCCTGTTTTTGTCAGAATATCTTTGATTGTACCGTTGCACAGTTACCAAGATATTTTCACTTGAATTAAGGTACAACTGTACTATATAGCTTTGTCTTCTTGGCTTCTCAACTTCAGAGGCTTTTCACGAGCATGAGTAAGAAGGGAAAACATCGCTTGGTTCTTGAGATTATCAAGTCTTTAAATATTCAGAGTCTCTAGTACTTGGTTTTCAGAACCTCGATCGCTTGGTGTGTTGTCTTCATGTCTTCAGAGGCTTCTGATAATATTTGGTTGAAGCATGAGTAGAGACTTGATTTAGGTCTTCAGAACCTTGATTCAGAGAGCTTAGGACTTTAGCATCTGGACTTCGTTCAATCAGAACCTATGTCTTCAGATCTTCAAAACCCGTTCTCTTTTCCTTTTATATCAGAGTGTGTAGACGGAGTATTTTACTTTATGCATTGTGTTCATGCCAATTTACGGAAGCATAACCTGTTTGTTACATTCTCACAAATAACAAACATTAGTTGTACAAAATTGTTCATACAAAAATACTCATTTAGTATCATCAAAACTTAGAGATAAAATTGCAGAACCAAATCATGTTCTCACAATCTCCCCCTTTTTGATGATGACAAAACTATGTATTTTGATATATATATATATATATATATATATATATATATATAGTGCAGTATATATATATATATATATATATATATATATAGTGCAGGAGAATAACAGATTCTAAAGATAGCTTATCCTTCGTATGAAGTGCTCCCCCTAAGTCTTAGACTTGATGAATTTCTGAGCTTTGGGGCTCCCCCTGATTTTACTAGATCATGAGCTCTTAGTCTTGATTCTCTTTTCAGCAGAGTTCTGATTTTCTTAATAAAGCTTTGATTTGGATAAGAATACCTGAAAAAGAAAAACACTCTAATAGAAATAACAGTTTTATCTGTTAACATGTAAACATCATTTTTCAGAGATTTGACTATGGAATCAAAATATCACATTCATATATTACTTCTCCTCCCTTTTGTCATTGATAAAAAAGAAAAGCGGTGAAAGGGTGAAAAACAAGGATCTAAAGTCATAAGGACAAAAAGAGACACAAGAATTAGGTGCTTCCAGATGACTTCTTGTCCCATATCTTCTGAAGCATGCCCTGAAGAGTAGCATTGACAGTCTTTTTTTCCTCAAGGGTTTCTCTGAACTTTTGTTGTTCTTCTCTGATATCTCCAATTGCGTCTTCCAAACGCTTGACAGCAGGATCAGATGTAGACATAATTGCAGCATCTTGTTGGCCTTTTACATGGCTTCAACTTCCTGTGCTATCCTAGCCTCTTCTGCAGCCTTTTCTGCAAGAAGTCTTGCTTCCTTAGCAGCATTTTCTTCAACTTCTTTCTGCTTTGCAGTCAAGAACTTAAGTATCCTGATCCACTCTTCAGCTTCTGCTCTCTCCTTTGCCCGTTGAATTCCATCTGTGATGGTTGCATTTGAGAAGCTTGCAATTCTTGTAAGCTCGCTGCTCAACCATTTCTAGAAGTTTTGACAAGATCTTTCAAGTTCCAAAGGCTTGATACTTGTGTTAAGTTATGTTCTTAGGTTCGCAACCTTCTTTAATTCCTTGTCATAAAATTGACTTGTGCATTCTTCTAAAGATGTTGGAGGTGGTTTAGTGTAGATGACTAAGGCAAGGTCAGGCTTGGCAGAATTTGTTTCAGGTGTTGTTTGCTGAGATGGAACGATCTCAGTAGGAAGATGTTGATTTCTTGGTTGATCAGTAGGAGATGTCACTTCTCTAGTGTCTGAGATCATGAGAGAATCAGGGGTGACGATCTCTAGAGATTCAGAGGTTGTCTCTTCAGAGATAGACTCAATACTGAGGACTTGAGAATCGGAGATTAGGTTCATGGAACTTTGTTTATTTGGCTGAATAATTGACGAGGTTATTGACGAGATGTAGGTAGGAATGACTTCAGTCGAGATAGGGG
The DNA here is from genome assembly GCA_022829125.1 of Lathyrus tuberosus. Classification (NCBI taxonomy): domain Eukaryota; kingdom Viridiplantae; phylum Streptophyta; class Magnoliopsida; order Fabales; family Fabaceae; genus Lathyrus; species Lathyrus tuberosus. The sequence goes on from JALAZF010000233.1 coordinate 4,472,286, forward strand.
CACTGATTGATGAGTTGGGTGAAGATTGGATAGTGGTAGTTAAAGGAGGAATTGAGAAAGATGGTGGTTTAAACTTCACCTGTGGATTGGAGGTAGGAATGACGGTGGTTTGAGATGATGATGGTTCAGTAACAGTATCAGTGACATTCATAGATCCAGAAGAATTGACAGCTAATTTATTGATTTTCTCAAGAGGAATATTTTCCGGTCTAGAAGTTTTGGATGTTTCAGTTTCATCCCTTTTCTTCTTCTTGGGCTCAACATCCTCTTCAGTTTGCTTCCTCTTACTCCTCGTGATGTATTTAGATTTGGAAGCAACCTCTTTAACTCTGGATTTTGGCATATCATGCCCTTCTTCTCTCATTATAGCCACAAACGAAGCAATTGTTGTTGGATTATCTTCTTTGCGATAGCAGGGGTAGTTCGGTACTGAACGTTTGATCGTAGTGTCGTGAGGGTTAGGTATAGGTTTCACATAAACATTAGTAATTATTTTCATATGCTTAAGGTTCACAGCATTGAAAGTTTCTCCAACTTTGCTAGTCAGATAGTCTGTGTACTTAGCTTCTTTGACTAGATACTCCACTAGGCCACTTTCAACGAAGATGTCAGAGAGAAGTCTTCCAAACGGGATGTAGTTTACAATATTCCTATCTGGTAAAGCTGTTGTTCTCATCTTGCGCACCATATCTCTCAGATGATAAAATAAGATGGAGGGTAAGCACATCCTTTCCTTGGTGAGCAAGTAGTGTAGCATATACTTCTGGTTAGCGTTGACATAATCTGCAGCATATGATGAGGGTCTTGGATTGATGCAACCAAGAATGATTTTGTGCCAGATTTTCAGATTTACATGCAGATCCTCTCTCTTGTACTCTGTTTTATTTGGTTGATGGTTTATGAAAATAGTTAGGTTGATTACCTTTTTCACAAACAGAGATTTATTGACCCTTCCATAGACTTTTTTGTTCTTCAGAAATTCCAGTTTGTAAAGTTCAGCAATTGATTTTTCTGTGATGATAATTTTTCTTCCCAAGACATAGGAGACAACATGGAGTTTATCACAAATAGATTGTCTCCAAAAATCCTTTACGAGTGCTTCAAGAACTGGACCTTTAAGCCTGTTAAAAAAGTTGCTCCAACCTTGAGCTTTCACATCATCGATTAGATTAAATCCATTTTCAGCAAGATTTTCGAAGTCTACATGTAGTTCCTTGAGTACAAGTAGATTCTGAAGAGTACAGGTGACTGGGGCTATTTGTTGAGTTACATGATTCTTATCTATCTTAGAAGATTGTGAAGAAGATGGCGTGACTGTCACAGTTGCTGTAGACATTATTGAATTAGTAGACGACACTATTGACAATGATGATGACCCTTTGGAGGGATTCAAATATGCTTCTGTTTCTTTGAAGAAATTGACAGTTTCTTGTTGAATGTGATTCATTAGGATCGGAGAGGATGAGAACAAGGATTGAGTTGGTTTGAGAGAGCTAGAAAAGGAAAAACGATTAGAGTTTTAGGGTTTCCGTTTGAGTGAAAGAGGGAATATGAATGATTTTTGAAAACTTGAAGAGATAGACACGTACAGGGGATAAGTAAATAAATGTAATTAAGTTTTGAGTCAATCCCAAGAAATTTACTGTTCGTTTGATTTGGGTAAATATAGTGAATTAGATGTAATCTAATCACATGCAAAAAGTCATTTTCTAATTAAATGACACGTCAGAACTGACTCAGAAGAAAAATTTGTCAGAACTGAGATACTTTTCACAAAAGTGGTTCTGATGATTTAAAAATACTTATTTCCTCTGACTAAACACATTTGGTTCTGAAATAATCTCATTCTGAGCAGTACACCATTTTCAGATGTTTTAAAATATTTAGAAATCTACCTTCAACTAAGGGTTTTGTAAAAATATCAGCCCATTGATGGTCTGTATCAATAAATTTTAAGCATAAGGTTCCTTTCTGAACATAGTCTCTGATGAAATGGTGTTTTATTTCAATGTGTTTAGCCTTAGAATGAAGAATTGGATTTTTACTTAAACATATAGCAGCAGTATTATCGCAGAAAATAGGAATGTTACTCTCATATATCTGATAGTCTTCCAGCTGATTTTTCATCCAAAGCATTTGTGTACTGCATAGAGAAGCGGAGATGTATTCTGCTTCTACTGTAGAGAGAGCAATTGTAGATTGCCTCTTGCTTGACCATGAGATTAGATTGTTTCCTAGGAACTGACAGTTTCCTAATGTGCTCTTTCTTTCCAATCTGTCTCCAGCATAGTCTGCATCACAGTAACCAGAAAGAGTGTACTCTGATGTTTTCTCATACATCAGGCCAAGGTTAGTTGTTCCTTTCAAATACCTTAGAATTCTTTTAACAGCAGTTAAATGAGATTCTCTTGGATCTGATTGGAATCTAGCACATAAATGTACACTAAATAATATATCCGGTCTAGAAGCAGTTAGATATAAGAGAGAGCCTATCATACCGCGATATAGCTTCTGACAAACCTTAACTCCTGTTTCTTCTTTTCTCATGACACATGTTGGATGCATTGGTGTTTTAGCTGTATTACAATCCATCATGTTGAATTTCTTCAAAAGTTCTTTTGTGTACTTACTTTGATGAATGTAGGTGCCTTCTGATTTCTGATCTATTTGAATTCCTAAAAAGAACTTTAACTCACCCATCAGACTCATTTTGAATTCTGCTTGCATTAGCTTTGAAAATTCTTTGCATAAAGAGGGGTTAGCAGAACTAAAAATAATATCATCAACATAGATTTGAACTATAAGAATATCATTCTTGTATGTTTTACAGAAGAGAGTTGTGTTAGCCTTTCCTCTGGTGAAATTGTTTTCTAAAAGAAATTTGCTCAATCTATCGTACCAAGCTCTGGGAGCTTGTTTTAAACCATAGAGTGATTTTTTGAGTTTAAAGACAAAATCTGATTTTCCTGAATTTTCAAAACCAGGAGGTTGTTTGACGTAGACTTCTTCTGATATATAGCCATTTAAGAATGCACTCTTAACATCCATCTGATATAGGGCGGTGTTATGATTTACTGAAAAGGAAATTAATAAATGTATTGCTTCAAGTCTGGAGACAAGAGCAAAAGTTTCGTTGTAATCAATTCCTTCTTGTTGACTGTATCCTTGAGCGACAAATCGTGCCTTGTTTTTGACAACTTCTCCCTTCTCATTTAGCTTGTTTCTGAATACCCATTTGGTTCCAATAACATGAACATTCTTAGGTTTTGGAACTAGATCCCAGACATTATTCTTTGAAAATTTATTTAGTTTTTCTTCCATATCCAGAACCCAGTCTTTGTCCATAAGAGCTTCTTCAACCGTAGCTGGTTCAATTAACGACACCAGTCCCAAGAGTGTTTCTTCTGATGGTCTGAAGGCTGATTTGGTTCTGACTGGAGCGTCATTGCTACCAAGAATTAGTTCCTCGGGATGAGATATAGACATTCTTCTTTTCTTTTACTGAGGAGTATTCGGAGTTACATCGGTGGTATCCGACGTAGGGTTTTGCTGGTCTTTGACTTCATCTGCCTTTTCTTTAGGTTTTGAGAAGCTAATTTCCAAACCTGCAAACTTTTCAACTAGATCTGACTTTTAGAGTCAGGCTTGTCATCGAATCTAACATGAATTGATTCTTCCACAATCCGTGATTCTGTGTTATAAACTCTGTATCCTTTTGAGCATTCAGAGTATCCTAACAGCAGATGCTTCTGTGCTTTGGAATCAAACTTGCCAAGATTCTCTTTAGTATTTAGCATAAAACAAGTACATCAAAATGGATGAAAATAGGAAATATTGGGAATTTTATTCTTCCATAATTCATAAGGAGTTTTATTCAAGATAGGTCTAATAGAGATTCTATTTTGAATATAACACATAGTGTTGATTGCTTCTGCCAAAAAATGCTTAGCCATGTCAGTTTCTTGGATCATGGTGCGAGCCATTTCTTGTAAAGTTCTGTTCTTTCTCTCTACAACTCCATTTTATTATGGAGTTCTAGGACAAGAAAAGTCATGGGATATTCCATATGAATCAAAAAGGTTTTCAAAGTCTTTGTTTTCAAATTCTCCACCATGATCACTTCTGACTCTGATGATTTTGCAATTTTTCTCATTTTGTACTTGGGTGCAAAAGGAAGCAAACACAGAATGTGACTCATCCTTGTGTTTTAAGAATTTCACCCATGTCCAACGACTGTAATCATCAACGATGACTAGTCCGTATTTCTTACCAATGATTGAAGCAGTTTTCACTGGTCCAAAGAGATCAATGTGAAGAAGTTCTAACGGTCTGGAGGTGGAAACAATATTCTTTGCTTTAAAAGAGGTTTTTGAAAAGTTACCTTTCTGACATGCTTCACAAAGAGCATCTGAGGAGTACTTCAGATTTGGCAAGCCTCTGACAAGACCTAGCTTGTTCAGCTGAGAAATTCTTCTCAAGCTAACATGACCAAGGCGTCTGTGCCAGACCCATTTCTCTTCATTTACAGAAAGAAGACATTTTACATTTTGGTGCTTTAAATCTGATAATTTAATTTTGTAAGTATTGTTCTTCCTCTTTCCATTGAACAGGACATATCCATCCTTTTGACATACAGCTTTACAGGATGTTTGATTAAACATAACGTCATAAGACCTTCAACTAATAGAACATTATTAATAGAGGGAAACTTACCATTTCCAATAGTTCCGGAGCCAATGATTCTTCCTTTCTGATTTCCTCCGAAACCGACGACACCTCCGGGTTTAAGTTTTAGATCTTGGAACATACACCTTTCTCTCGTCATATGTCGCGAGCATCCACTGTCCAGGTACCATGATTGGTGTTTCAATGGTGCCATTAAGGATGTCTGCAACATAAATTATCTTATTCTTAGGTACCTATTTTGTGGGTCCTTTCACATTAGCCTTTCCAGAGGTTCTGACACCTTTGGACTTCCTTATATTGGAATAATAGTATGGGACTTGTGCATAATGTTTAAGTTTAGGAGTTTTCTTCAGTGTCTGTGTTTGTGTAGTGATAGGTTTTGAACCTTTTGTTCAGAACATTTTAAAATAGTGCCAGAGGGTACAAAATGTTTGGTCAGAGGTATTATATTGATACTTTTGGTCTTATCATATGGTTGTGGTGGTCCTAAATATCCTAGACGTCTGTTACCATTTCTGCTGACTCCATATATCATTGAGGCCATTTTGCTTCTGTCTATACTTTTAGCAAGAAAGCGTTGGAAAGCTCTATCATACTTGACTACTTCATTAGTATTGGTTTTGTTAGAGATGATTTCTTCTTCTAACCTAGAGACTTTAGTTTTTAATGCAGTATTTGAATTTTCTAGAGAAAGTAGTTTTTCATTTAATTCAAGAATGGTTTGTTTGCTTTTAGAAAGATCTTTTAAAGGAATCACAAGAGTCTTTTTCAGAGTTTTGTGTTTTCTTCGAAGAGTTTGATATCTTTCCATAAGTTCATATAATCCTATTTCAAGTTCAGAGCGAGATAGGGAAGAAAGTACCTCTTTTTCATCGTTGGAGTCTGAAGGTTCTCCTTCTGATAGAACGTCGTTTGTTTTAGCCATGAATGCTACGTTGGCACATTCTTCATCAGAATCATCTTCGGATTCTGAATGATCCCAAGTTGCCATAAGACCATTTTTACCTTTCTTAGGTCTTTCATCTTTCTTAACCTTTGGACAGTCATTTTTGATGTGTCCAGGTTCCTTGCATTCAAAGCACGTAACATCTCTTGCATAAGTTCTCTTTTGGCCATATGTTGAGTCAGATCTTCTTCTTGGTCCTCTGAACTTATTTCTTCTGTATTTCCATCGTTGACTAATTTTTCTTGATATGAGGGATATGTCATCTTCGTCTGATTCTTCTTCAGATTCTTCCACTCCCTCCTCTGCTTGATACGTCTTTTTCTTCTCGGGTTTAGCTTTTAGAGCAATGGATTTGCTTTTCTTTTGGGGTTCATCTTCTTGGAGCTCTATTTCATGACTTCTTAAAGAACTAATTAGTTCCTCAAGACTTATACTATTCAGATCCTTTGTTAGTTTCAAGGTGGTCACCATGGGTCTCCATTTGACAGGTAGACTTCTGATAATTTTCTTGACATGATCTGCAGTGGAATAGCCTTTGTCCAGAACTCTGAGTCCTGCAACAAGCATCTGAAATCTTAAGAACATGGTTTCCACAGTTTCATCATCTTCCATCTTGAAGACCTCATACTTTTGAACTAGTGCAAGAGCCTTCGTCTCCTTGACTTGAGCATTGCCTTCATGAGTCATACGAAGAGAGTCAAAGATGGACTTCGCAGTTTCTTTCTTTGTAATTTTCTCATATTCTGTATAAGAAATTGTGTTTAACAGAATCGTTCTTGCTCTGTCATGATTTTTGTAAGTTTTCTTCTATGCATCTGTAAATGCACTTCTATCAATCTTTTTACCTGCAGAATCTATAGGGTGACTGTAGCCATCGACTACCATATGCCATAGATCTAAGTAAAACGACAAGAAGTAACTTTCAATTCTATCTTTCCAATAGTCAAATTTTTCTCCATCAAAGATAGGAGGTTTTGCACTATAGGAATCTCTTTCATTTACAATAACACTTGTCTCAGCATTTGGTATAGACATTGTTTTTCACACTTGGATCGGTACTGAACACTGTTAAGTGCTTGATAAAAATTCAACCTTTTTATCACCTCAGAACCGGAGCTCTGATGCCAATAGAAGGTGTGAAAAACACAAGAAGGGGGGTTTGAATTGGTTTTTCAAAATAAACTTGTTTATTTAAAAATAAATTCTTTTTATAAAACCCTTCCTTTTAATGGTAATGACCTTTGTTGAGAAACAAGTGATGAACACATTAAGTTTATACTAGATCACTTGAGAAACCCTCAAGTTAGTCTAGTCCACCTGCCAAGGTGATTTTGCCTCTCTCAATGAGGTCTTAATCCACTATTCAATCAAATCAGTATAATGCACGAGCCAAACTGCTGGTGACTAACACAACCTCTAAAACTCTCAAGTTTTAGACTTCTCAAGTAATACAACCTCACAGGTCTTACTCAAGGAACAACCTCTAAGACACACGACTTAGACTTCTCAAGAAATACCACCACAGGGTCTTTCTTAAGGAACACACAACCCTAAGTTTGAACAATTTACGTATACAGAAATGTGCTTCTATACAAGCTGAAAATGTAATCACGTTTTTGACCAGAATGACTTAAGAAAGACTTCAGATAGAGAGAGTATTGCAGTAGCGTTCGTGGGTATCTTTCTTCAAGTCTTTTGCTTCCTTTTATAGCCGTGTAGAAAGAGCCGTTGAAATGTAATCATGATAGCTTAACTAGGCTGGCGGCTAGAAACGTGAGGACATATAATAGCTTTTGCGTGCTGTGCGTCCCGTTTTTGTCAGAATATCTTTGATTGTACCGTTGCACAGTTACCAAGATATTTTCACTTGAATTAAGGTACAGCTGTACTATGTAGCTTTGTCTTCTTGGCTTCTCAACTTCAGAGGCTTTTCACGAGCATGAGTAAGAAGGGAAAACATCGCTTGGTTCTTGAGATTATCAAGTCTTCGAATATTCAGAGTCTCTAGTACTTGGTTTTCAGAACCTCGATTGCTTGGTGTGTCGTCTTCATGTCTTCAGAGGCTTCTGATAGTATTTGGTTGAAGCATGAGTAGAGACTTGATTTAGGTCTTCAGAACCTTAATTTAGAGAGCTTAGGACTTTAGCATCTGGACTTCGTTTGATCAGAACCTATGTCTTCAGATCTTCAGAACCCATTCTCTTTTCCTTTTATATCAGAGTGTGTAGGCGGAGTATTTTACTTTAAGCATTATGTTCACGCCAATTTACGGAAGCATAACCTATTTGTTCCATTCTAAAAAATAACAAACATTAGTTGTACAAAATTGTTCATACAAAAATACTCAGTTGGTATCATCAAAACTTAGAGATAAAATTGCAGAACCAAATCATGTTCTCACATATATCTGTCTCGTACAAAGCCTAAGATTGAGGCTAACTGCGAAAATCATTATATGAAGCCTCAGAGGAGGTTGACTCTTGCTGAGGATTTATTTAAATCCAAGAGAAGGTCTAAGTTGTTTTTTAGGAATCAAAAGGGAAACTAACTCTTGTTAGGGAATATAGGGAAGAGTTGAATTATCAGATACCGTGAGGCATTGATACTTTGGGGGATTTGTTAATGGTAACCTGATTCTGGCTGGGGATTTTGAAGATGAAAACCAAAATTTGTTGAGGATCAGAAGAGAATTAAAAGGATAAGCTTGAATGCCTTAGAGGATTTGACTCTCATGGGAACTGGTGTACTGTTAAAGATGACTGGGATCTATCCTATGCTTTTAGAAAGCCTGAGGGTCCTTGTATGAAGCCCAAGAGGAGGCTAGGGATGGTTCTAGGAAGCCTGTGGGTCCTTGTATGAAGCCCAAGAGGAGGCTAGGTGTTGAGACTTTCCAAGTCTAGGAAGAGTTCAAGAAAGGTTTCACCAGGAAATAATCCTCTCTTTGTATTGAACTGTTCCAGGGTTAAAAGGATTAAAGAAGAGGTTTCACCGGGAAATAATCCTCTCTTTATATTGAAATATTTCAAGGTTGATCAAATTGAACAAAGCCCAAGGGGAGGCTATCTTCTGGGGAGATTCATTGTATGATGCCCAAGAGGAGGCAATGATGCTTGGATAAAGCCCAAGAGGGGGCTATATGTATTCCTTTGTACAGGGGGAACTAGTTATTTGAAGTAAGTTGGGATTGAAGGGATCCTATTATTTGAACTAGTCTAAACTAAGGATGCCTTGAATGCTAAGAAAAAATTAACAAAATATGTACAAGTATATATACAGACATATTAACAAGTATATAAACAAGTATTAATTGAGAAAGGTGGTGGGTCTTATTCTCTTGATAAAAGCCCAAGTGTATTGTGATTAATCAAATGTTTTCTTCAAGATTGGATTAGGGTTTTGAAGAAATTGAAGAAAGTTTTGAATTTTTGAAGATGACTTGATCTTAAGTGTGAGAGAAGTAAAATTGTTGGGTCTTACACTCTAGATAGAGGCCCAGGTGATTATTTGTATCCTGTACAAAGCCCAGGATGAATGAGGCTAAAATATTTCTATTTACAGAAGGGCGTTGGGTCTTACACTCTATTATAGGCCCAAGATTATTGTTTAAAACAAGGTTTATGTACAAAGAGATGGGACTTACACTCCTAACAGATGCCCAAAGATTGCTGTGAAAACAGTGATCGCACCGTGATTTTGAAAAGCGCGACAGGACTTATACTATAGCAGAGGCCCATGAAGTGGTTTATTTACAAAGAGGGTTGGGTCTTACACTCTAATAGAGGACCATGAGTGTTTAAATTAAGTTTGAAAGATTGAATAAAAAAAACCTAATTTCATATTTTTTAAAGATATTTTTCAAAGAAAAACCAATAAAAATATGTATTATTTATCAAATAAAATCATTAATCATGTTATAAACAATGATTAAGGTTTATGAAAAAGTATTTTATCCACATGAACATTTAAAATCATTTTTGTTTTAAAAATCAAGAAAAAGAAATCATTTTAAAAACATTTAAAACAATTTAAAATAATATTTTTAAACATATTAAAAAAAATATCAAATAAAAATATTTTTGTGATTTTTTTGAGTGAATAAAATATTTTAATATGTGAGTGATATTTGTGCAAAAAATCATTTTAAAATAATTAAAATTGATTAACAAAAATAATTATAAAAAAATATTAAAAATTTCAAAAATATGGTGAAAATGTGATAAATGGGAAAAATGGCATGGGTGGGAGTTGAACCCACACCCTCCAACACAAACACACTTGAAAACACACGCTGCTACCACTGGGGTGGTGATACATTCGTGTATCAAACCCACCCCATAAATACATATGGGTAACTTATTTTTAGGCTTGGCCAAGGCGCCATGACCTGGTTCTTGCCCAAGGGAGGCCAGGTTTTAGTGCCTTTGCAAGAAGGCCATAACTTCTTCATTCCTCCATGAAAATGGATGAAATAAAGATGTATCCTACCTAGAATTTCACGAGGAATCCAATGGTGGTCTTATAATTTTCTAAAAATGCCTACATTTTAAAACCCAATAGTGGTTTCAAAATTGGTCAAGTTTTGCAAGTTCTATGCTACAACTCTATTCAAGCAATAATAGCATGGTAAAACAGTTCAAACACAATAAATATGATATGTATGACATGTTTATGATCAATGTACATCAAAGCAACGCATATTTCACAAAGTTCAAGTTCTTATGCACTTACCTCTTGAAGCTCTACTTGCTAAACTTCAAGATACTTAAGACAGAAGCAATCCAATGCCTTGGACACTCTTAATAGACCCTTTGAAGCTTTTAGGATGATCAAAATCCAAAGGAAACCTCTGGAACAGAATCTACCTCTTTCTTGTAAAATTGGCAAAAGTGACCAAAATGGTAACTCCCTCAATTGGTGTTACAATTGAGAAACACTTGTTGGAACAACTTAGGGATGATATTTGGAGAGTGTTTGAAGTGTTGTTTGGCTTTGAGAGTGATTGAATCAAGACATGGCTTGAAAAATGCAGAAAAGTCAAAATTTGAGGTTTTGATGGTTGACTTTCTGATTTTGGTGATTTGAGATGAAGGTGAGGGTTTGAATACCTCTAATGGATGATTTATGATGTGTTTGGATGGTTATTTGATTGGTTTAAGCTCTGGTTTTAAGAATTCCAAGTTTTATCCTTGAAACCTTGAAATTTAAAGTAAGAGAGGGAAAGTGAGAAAACAAGGCTTTGGTATTGTTTTGGTGTGTTTTGAAACATCAGAAATTACTCCTATTTATAGAAGAACAAATTTGTTTTTGGAGGAATAGTGAATGGATGAGAGAGCATGCTATTATCCAATGGACTTTGTCATGTAGCATGACTTAAAGTCTAAGGTACTACAAGTCTCCTCTAGTGTAGCTATGCATTGACTCAATATAATTTTTGCAGGTTTGAACACTCATGGTTTTGGACTGAATCTGAACTTGTGTGACTTGTAACACCTCAAAATTTCCCCTCATGGTTTAGCTTTAACTGGCTTATGTTTCATTGTATTCTTGCATCATCATCTTTGCATATCATTTGGTTCATAGCATGGGATCAAGGTAGATGAGAAGTCTCAAGTGGATCACATTCTCCTAACCAGTGCAAAATTAGGGTTTTGGTGAAAAGTCAGTGCAAGTGAATTTTTGAGCCAAAGTTTGATTTAAAGGTTTTCCATATGCTCTCAATTGTCCAAGGATGAAGTATTGCCCATTGGTTCATTTCAGAAGATCTTAAATTGAATAATTGGCTGAAAATTAGGAGAATTGGGGAAAAGTCAACTGTGCAGAGGAAAAAGTCAACTCCTGACTTTTTGAGGTCAAATTCATGTTCCTCAAGTTCATTATGATCATTGGTGAAGATTTGATCAAGAAATATCAAGGGATTCATCAAAAATCAAGAAATGTGCAAAGTTGCCAAAAATAGAAATTAGGGTTTCCGTTTTTGGCAAGTTTTGGCAAGGTGAGCACACAACTTTAGGGCATTCTTTCAACATGTTCCAAGTTCCAAATTGAAATTTTATGGAGACCTATTGAAAGTTCACATCCTAAGCTTCAAAACCATACTAAGAACATCTCCATTTGATCAAAATCAAGGGAGATATGATGGATTAAAGTTGAGAGAAATCAAGGCAAAATTGGCCAGTGAGGAAAGTCTTGACCGGTTGGCTCGGAGTAAATAACACAAACACCTTGTGTGTATGTTTTGTCCAAGTTCAAGGTCAATTATCTCCATGATGGAGGCTCCAAATGAAGAAATGTTCAACATCATTTTTGCTCATCTCCATCTCCTCTACAATTTCGGTGTTAAAGGATTTTTCATTTGACCAACCTTTTGAGAGTTATAGTGGGCTAAAAGTGATGAACTCAAGCTGATCATTTCATAGGCCATGAGCCAGGCACGAACCAAGGCAAGCAGGAAAGCTAACTCAGTCATGACTATACACCTTCATGGACATTTTTAAGCATTTTAAGGGATTCAATTGGGGTTGCTTTGAACATCAATGTTGTTCTCCTCCATTCCCTATCTCCAAAGACCCCAAGATCAGTCATTTTCATCCCACGATCATCAAGATATACTTGCACAAAGTCACCATTATGCCATCTGACTTTCTTCCATGCCAAGTAAACAAAACCAAGTCAAAACCTGCAGTGTTGTTGTTCTCATACGCATGCTTCACATACATCACACATTACATTACCATAATAAGCCAAGCATGCCTCTTACATACCACATGTCCATGTACTTGTTTCCCTTAAGTGTTCAAACCAAAAGAGGAATGAAACTTGCACAAGAAGCTTACATAACAAGTTGTTGCTAACATCACCAGCTCACATAACCATCACCACACATCATCATCTTCCATTTGAACTCCACCATAAACCTTCATGATCATTTCCACACATGAACAAAATAATACAACTCAAGCCATAACTAACTCCACTCACTATCAACTCAGTTAACCACACTTCTAACTATTAACCAAGGTGGTTAACAGTTAACTCAACATATAAATACAAGCTCTAACAGAAATTGCAAAGGACTTTGATTCATTCTTCACTTTCTCTGATTCTTCACTCTCTCTCTCTCTCATTTGTTTCTCTCTCGAAGCTTCTGAGAATTGAATTTCTTCTAAAAATCTACACATTCTCCTTCATCAAGAATCATCAGTGGATCAAAGGATTGGATATACAGAGGTTGCTTCTTGAATTTCATCATCTTCACCAGTTGATTTTCAAGCAGTTTGAAGATCTTTTCATAGCCTTTATTTGGCCAATAGCAAACTCAAGCAAGCAAGGATCATTCTCATCTTGTTTTCTTGTGCTTAAAGGTTTAACACAGTTCAGGTTCCTCTTCATTTTCCTCTTGCATTTTAAGTTGATTTGAAGTTGTTTTTGCCTGTTTTGGAGCTTAATAGAAGCTATTGAACCCCTGGCTAGTTGATAGGCACCTTAGGTGCTTAGTTGAAATTTCTAGGGCAAAATGTTTCCCTTCGATTTGCTCTGTGTGTGAACTTTTTGTGGATTTGGAACTTAGATTCATGATCTACGTAACCTGAGGATCATTTTGGTATAAGTCTTGTTCATTTCTGGTGGCCTGCAACTTTTGGCACGATGGAGAGTGGCCGGAGAAGATGACCAGAGTCTTCTCCGGCCAGTGGTGTTCATCAACCTCATAAACCCTAGACACTTTGCCACATTAAAACGTGACCATTGATGTGCTTTGATCCAATGCTTCTCATCATGCCAGCGCATTAATGAGACACCGTCCCTAGCACGTGCTCTCTTTTCTGATTATTTTTGAAATATGTGATTCCATGTGTGTGCATCATCATTGCTTAACATGTGTGTGCATTGTGAGTCAGTTGATTTGATTACCTCTATGATCATCATGGTTGATTTAGATCCAAGGGCTCTCAGAGAGTCAATGTTTGACTGAATAACATGCTATGCACCTCTCTGACCCACGCGCTATTGGGCTGGGTTCCCTAATGCTATTCACACCCCTGAATTGAGCCCAATTGCATTTTTCAACAGCGTGTTTGCTTGTGTCACACCCACTGCTCTATTTCTTTTATATTTTATTATTTTTTCATATATGTTTGCACTTTAATTTTAAAAAATACTTGTGCATTCTTAAAAATCCTAAATAAATTCATGAAGCATCATAATGCATTTAAATAAATTTTGCATATTTTTATTTCTGATTTTGGCATATTTTCCTATTTTTCCATGAATTTCCATTTAATTTCTTTTGTATGAGCATCCATTCATGATACTTGCCTCATTTTGATTTGTTTGACATAGTTTGGTGTTGAATTTTCACATTAGCATTGATCAATGTTTGCATGATACATCAAGGCATCTCATACCTATTTTTGTAGATTTTTAGGTCATTTCTTATTGACTTTTGAATGAGATCTTTGAGCCATTTGTTTGTGTGACTTGTATGAGATTGTGAAGCATCTTTGAGCATGTTGGGTAATGAATTTTGAGCCATCCATTTGAGACATGTTTGCACACTGTTTGCACTTCATAATACTTGTATCTTTAAATTTTATCATCCTTCTAATATGACTTTTGATTCATCTTAAAAGCATGCTTGTTTGTGTGAATGTTAGGGATCATATGCTAGGGTTTCAATGTTCATTGTATGCAACCATCTTTGACAATTAATGAGGCCTCTTGATACATGTTGTATGAACATTGTAGGTCATTTTTCTCATGTTATAGGGCATTCATAGTTCATATTTACATGACTTGTATGCACTTATTTGAACTTAAAATGTTTTGTGAACTTGTGCATCCTTACTTGTTCTTCTTTGATCAATTGTTTGCATTAACACTTGCATGATCTTGTACATCCATTTAAACATTTGATTAACATCTGTATGTGATCATTTTCAATCATATTCCATGAATTCTAACATCATCTTGCATGTTTCTAAGTTCATAAACCTTTGCATGTTTGTTTGACCTAATTTGCACATGTTTGCTTCTAATCTTCAATGTGCTTTAACATGAGACTTGTATGAACTTTGCATGTCCATTCTTTCATCTTAAATGTCATGTTAAATTTCATATGCTACTGACTTGCATTCATTTACATGTATGTTCATCTTGCATCTCCATTCCTTACTTGCATTACAAGTATGCTTCATTGTTGAACTTAAATGATGTTTGTTCTCACTTCTTCTTACTCAATCAATGCTTGCATTCATGAATTACATGCCATCTTAATGACATCCCTATGCATTCTTAAATGTCATTCACTTCTGACTTTGATGTTTACATATGCATTTATTCATGTTTATGATTCATATGCTTTCATCTTGCATAGTTATTGCTTAACTTGCATTTGAATGATCTTTTGATGCATGTTTCAACCTAGTTTGACTTTGTTTGATACCTTAACCTTAGTAGGATACATTGACATGTACCTACTGACCTTGGATGTTCCTTAACCCTTAGGACCCTTCCCTTTTGGTTTAACCTTTGGTTGCTTCTTAAGTTGTCTTCTTAAGACAATGAGCTTTGTTTGGTTCACTTGCTTTCACTTGTATGCAATACTTGTGATGATTTTGTACTAACCTTTTGTGTAGGGGAAGAGGTAAGGAATTTGAACATGTGGATGGTTAGCCATGTTCATTCCTTCTTTCATCTCTCATTTATCTTACTTCTCTTTCTCTTTTATGGATTACATGATATAATGCTAGATTATGTAGAACTCTCTCACATCCCTTTGGGATCCTAGCTCATCCTTAATTTTTTATTAAGGTGAGGTAGGATACGCATTAGATAGTGCTACCCCTCTCTCTTCTTTAGACTTAGGTTGCTCTTAAACCTTGACCTTAGGGCCATCTTTTGCATGACAACTTTAGGAGAGAATTCCCTTTAGTGTTTTCTTTTTCTTTGAGTATACTCTTCTCATCTCATAACACTTCTAAAACACTTAATAAAGGTTAACGTGTATTGCGCATGAGCCTTATATATGGGAAGTGATGTATGGGGGGTCTCCCTTCATTCTTCTAGGGTACTTAGTGTATGTCCTGTTGGGGAAGATACGTGACGTATTCGTTCCTAGGTTGTAGACTTGGGTGCAATGCAAGTTACAAACTAACTTCAATCCACTTCTTGTCTAAAAAACACAAAACAAACTCAAACCTTTTTATCCTTCGGGATCGTTAAGTTTCAAACCATTTTTCAGAAAAGAGCACGTTATTTTCTGTTTTGTCGCAAACAGGCATCGACCCTAACTGCTGGACGCGAATCTAATGTTGCTCATAAAAAACACTAAGACCTCGTTAGGTCGAACTACGACTGCTCTGACTTCCTCCTTCTGGTTAGATTGAGGATACATAGGCATAAGACGGCGATGTCTTGGCAAGCAACTCCCCCTTAGTTCGTGTCTGAACTACGTTGACTCTGACTTTCCCATTGCACGAGGGAATACGTAGGACGAGTGATGTCCTATCGAGTCACTTCTTTTTATTTTCTCCCCCGTTTCTTCGTTCTTTTCCGTTCCCGTTCCTTTTCCTTTCCAGTAGCAGTGGAGCTCCAGATGACGACACCCTTTGATCGAGACAGCAAACGTGGATCCCATCGAGTACGATGGATGCGTGGGGGTGCTAATACCTTCCCCTCGCGTAACCGACTCCCTTATCCGTTTCTCTTGGTCGCGAGACCATGCTTTTTCCTTCCCCTCAGGTTTACGCAGTGTTTCCTTTCCCTCTCTTGGGATAAATACACATTGCTGGTGACTCTGTTTCCGCGCCACTTTCGCGTTTGCACTTGGATGAAAATCCCGGGAGCGACAGCTGACGACTCTGCTGGGGACTGGTTGACCTCTTGCTGGTCCATTCCCTATGCGAGTCAATCCTAGCGCTTGGTTGTTTATTTTCATTGGGTGTTTATTGTGGTGATTTAGATTGTTGTATATTACTGTATCACTGTATTACTGTTTTACTATTTTACTGTATTTACCACATTTATGGCATTACATTTCATTATTATGGTGGACTGTGCTGTGTTGTACTGGTTTTCTGTTTGGCAGGTTGGGATTTCTGAGAGATAAGCCCACAACCTAGGCTTGAGCATACACATAGGTATTAGCGTGGGCAGGCGTGACGCTCCCGTGGTGTTGACCATGTGCGGGTGTTCACGAGACCTACAACCAGACGAGGTTCTATCGGGAGATATATGCTACTATATGTTGATACAAGCCAGTAGTTATTCTCTTGAGGAACTGTCGACTCTGGTGACCATTCCCGAGGACTCAGTTGCGGCACTCCTCCCGAGATGTGATAATGACAGACCAGAAATGGCAAACCCATTACGCATTCTTGATCTGAGGACCCAATGCTGGGAACTTGCTATAGGATATCCTTTTTGAGGGGAATCAGTTGAGGCCTCCTCGTTTGATGATGATGCCAAACCAGAAATGGTGAACGTATCATCATTTCTCGACCTGAGAGTCCGGGATATTAAGGATCCTCACCTTTCTAGAACCCACATGTGAGAGGGGTTGGATGTTTGCAGGTTTGCAGGTAACCTTGACCTTCAGCATACCTGATATTTTGGATTTCTTATCAGGATTTCTTATCAGTATGAACTTATCAGTATGGTTACTCTGGTGTTTTGGGTATTTGGTGCAAAGCCTTGAGATTATTCAGTTTGTTCAGTGCAGCCAGCTTGTATGGATACCTTGATCCCATGCTTTGCATTGCATTTCATTTTTCTGACATTCATATTTTTTGCGTTTCCAGGTAGTATCTGATCTTTTGATTCCAGTCAACAGGCAGTCATCTGGATGGACACTCAGAAGAGTAAGAAGAATATCATTGTTTACAGGTTCCCAAAGCTCACTCTTTGTCAGATTGGCATCTTACAAGAAATGGTCGGCCCTGAAGTGTTGGGAATGTTTAAAGAGAAATATGGTTGGATCTTATCTTTCATTCGTAACATCAGTGAGTATGAATACAATGGCTTACACACCTTGATGCAGTTCTATGATCCTTCCCTGAGATGCTTCGTGTTTCCAGACTATGTATTGGTCCCTACTCTGGAGGAGTACTCGAACATCATGGGGATTTCCATTAAAGAAGGTGCTCTATTCTGTGCTTCCAAGGCAGACCTTGACTTCAAAGCTGTGGCTGAGGCTCTTTATTTGAGAAAATCAATTTTGGAAGCTGACATCACCAACAAGGGAAAATCCCGTGGCTATCACTTGGCGTACTTGGTAAAGAAGGCTCAAGAAGCAGCTAAGGAGAAGAGGTGGACAGCTTTCAATGCAATGCTGGCTCTCTGTGTATATGGAATTCTCCTTTTTCCCAATGAATCTGATTTTGTTGATACGGACGTTATCCGGATCTTTACAACTCAGAATCCAGTGCCAACCTTGTTAGGAAATCTTCATTATGCTTTGTACAACAGGAATGAGAAGAGACGAGGCGGGATAGTTCATTGTTGTGCATCTATTTTCTATAAGTGGTTTGCAAACCGTCTACCCCGGTCAGGCACTTTTGTGGATACTAGGACTTCTTTAGATTGGAGTAAACGTCTGATGGGTCTAGCTGCTAAGGATATTTTTTGGGTGGATCAAGGATTGCTTGGCAAAGATATTTTGCACAGTTGTGGTGAGTACCCTAACGTACCACTGATAAGGAGAAAAGGGGGTATTAATTACAATCCTTCTTTGGCTATAAGGCAATTTGGATATGCTCTGAAAGATCCTCTGATTGAAAAAGATTTGAAAGAGTCTTTGTATTTTCATGTAGCCGATGGTTTAGCTGTGGCGCAGAAGGCTTCCGAAGTAGGGTTCAGTAGACAAAAGAAAGGAAAAGCCGTCTTGGGCAAACCCAACAATCAAGCTTTCTCTCCGTATGTAGACTAGGTAAAGAAGAGAGTGGAAGAGTTCTACTTGGCTTTTGATTAAGTGCCTCCCTTGTATCCTAATACTGTGGAGGAGAGGCTCACTGTACCCATTGAAGAATTCGATAAGCAGCGAGAATTGGTGCATGATTTGAGGATGGAGAATGCTGGTATGAGTAGTCAGCTGCAAGGTGCTTTACATGACAACTTGGAGCTGAAATGGAAAGTCCAAGATGTGACAGGACGCCTGGAAAAGAAGGATAAAGATCTCACTGACAGAGTTCAGCACTTCAGAAAAGTTAGCATGGCTGCTGAATCCTCTGGCAAGGCCTACAGGAAAAACAAAAAGCTCTTGACCGAGACGGAAACCAAGCTTGCCACGTATCAGGAGATGTGGGAAAAGGTCAAGATTGAGAATGGGGAGTTGAAAGAAGAACTTCAAAGGATGAAAGAAAGAAAAAAGCATTTCTCTGGCAAGTGGAGAGAGGCTCAAAAGGAAATTAAGGAGCTCAAGTTACAAGCCGAAGTCAAGAAATCAAGGCGCGAAGGCAACAATGTTGAAGAGTAGATTGTTAGGCTGAATCAAGATATTGAAAAGAGAAACAGACTGATCAAAGGGATGATAGAGCGACCTACACATCCAGACACTGTGGATCTTCTTGAGGAAGTTGAAGCCAGCTTGTTTGGAATTAATTTGTAGTGATCTTGTTGTTATATTTTGTTGTGATTACCATCAGGATTGTTGATGGAATCGCCTTTGATTGTATCAGACCCGTCTGTATGAATTCTTATGACATGATATAAAATGCTTGGTTTAATCATGTATGTATCAACAGCTCTCAGTTTTTGAAGGGTACTTCCTTTGCGTTGGTTCTGCAGTATTTCTGGGTTCGGATTTATTTTCCGGTGATGTGTCCAATCCCTTTCCCGGTTTCAAAGACTGGAATCAAAGCGGATACACCCTGGGAATGTTTAAATATGATGTTTGCATTTGCATTTGCATAACCATGATCATTTTGCATATTGCATAGCAGGTACTTATCTCTGGATTTCTTATCGTGTTCTTTCTTCAGACAGGATTGCTGACCAGCAGATTCATCAGTATTCTACCAGACTCAATCAAAAGAGAGCTATGGAACAGATGCAGGCTAAGATGGCTTCCATGCAGACTCGCATGGCCCAGTTCATGGAATTAATGCAAGGCATTGCACAAGAGCAATAACAGCTGAGGACCCTTGTCCAACCCTTGGTGGCAAGAGTTGACGAGGATGGCGTTCTTCATGGCGGCCTTCATAATGATGTCGTTCCTCCGGGCGGGGGTGTTAGGGGTAATGGTATTCCTATTGGTCCTCCCGGCGGGGGTGTTCATGTCCCTTCTGTGGTGATCCCTCCGGGTGGAGGAGAACAAGTTGTGATTCCTTCTGTTGTAGGAGGAGGAAATAGCGTATGTGCTGTTCATGGCCGTCGATATGATGAACAACAGGATGATATATTTTCTGTGCAAGGTGGGGACGCTGTTCCCCAGGTTGATAATGATCAGAGAATCAGGTTGATTGAAGAACAGCTGAAAGGGGCTGTGAATCAGAACTCTGTGGGTATGGATTTGGATGATTTAGGGCTGGTCCCCGGTGTCAGGATTCTGCACAAGTTCCAGGTTCCCACCTTTGAGAAATACAATGGTACCACTTGCCCAAAGACTCATGTCCGGGCATACGCAAGGAAAATGGCTGCGTACTATAGTGACGAGAAATTACTGATGCATTTCTTCTAGGATAGCCTGTCTGGGGCATCCTTGGAGTGATACATGCAACTGGAGAGATGTCACGTCCATAATTGGAGAGAACTGGTAGAGGCTTTTATCAAGCACTATCAGTATAACACTGATATGGCTCCCAATAGGACTCAACTGCAGAGTATGTCTCAGAAGAACAGTGAAAGCTTCAAAGAATATGCCCAGAGGTGGTGAGAACTGGCAGCGAGGGTGCAGCCTCCCATGTTGGAGCGGGAGATGTTGAATATGTTTATGGCTACCTTGCCAGGTCATTACTATGAGAAGCTGATACCTTGCATGTTCGGGAAATTTGCTGATTTGATTTTGGATGGGGAAATGTTGGAAAGTGGAATCAAGACTGGAAAGATTTCGGGCAATGAGGGGTCTTCTTCTGGAGGAGGGAAGAAACCTTGTGTAAACTACAAGAAAAAAAAGAAGGAGATGCGAATTCTGTTTCTTCATACCGCGGTAAGAGAAAGCAGCGTCGAAATTATAATCAGCAGGTAGCCTCAGTGACTATTCCTGCAGCACTTCCACCTCAACAGCAAAATCAGGCTCCTCACCAAAATCAGCCAAGGCCTAAGCAGAATAGGCCATTTGATACTCCACCGTTGCCTTATTCCCAGTTATTTCAGCATTTGCTACAGTTGCAGTTAATTCAGAAGAGGACTCTAGCTCCTATTACTGGCAATCCACCTCCGGGTTACAATCCCAATGCTCACTGTGACTTTCATTCTGGGGCACCCGGGCACCACATTGAGGACTGTAAAGCTTTTAAGCATAAAGTCCAAGATTTGGTGGATTCGAAGGCCATCAACTTTTCCAAAGACATGCCTAATGTCATTCAAAATCCAATGCCGAACCACGATGGGCCGAGGGTTAATGCTGTTATAGAAGAGGGTGAATCTTTGAATTTGGTTCTAGACGTGAATGAATTGAGGACTCCTTTGTTGGTAGTGAAGGAGAGATTACTGAAGGGTGGGGTATCCCTTGGTTGTGATAAAAGCTATTTAGAGTGTATGTTGCAAACAAATGGTTGTGATCTATTGAGATCAGGTATTCAGAAGCTGATTAATGAAGGTCGGTTACAGTTTGATAGGTGCGATCAGAAGAAGGAAGTTACTGGCAGAAGGAATGATATTGCCACTGTTACTATCCCTTTCAAGACGATAACTATTTCAGCGCCGACAAGACCAGTGCCGGTCATTATTACGGTTCCTGGGCCCGTCCCGTATGAGAGCACCAAAGCTATCCCCTAGAATTATGGTGCCGAAGTGTTTGTTAACGGGCAGAAACAAGAGTTAGTGGGAACGTCAGTGGTGAACTCCATTTCCGAAAGTAATGGTGAAGCAGGAGCTATCACGAGGAGTGGTAGAGTCTTTATCCCATCTGATGATCAGGCTGGTGGTGCTAGGCAGGATAAAGGAAAGCAGGTTATGGATAATTCTGTGCAGACGCCGGTAGTGAATGATTCCATAGCAAAGACAGTTGATAATTCTTTTTCAGAGAATGTAGAAGAGTTTATGAGGCTGATTCGAAAAAGCGACTACAAAATTGTTGATCAACTGCACTAAACACCGTCTAAGATATCCATTTTATCTCTGTTATTGTGCTCGGAGGCGCATCGAAACGCGCTGTTGAAGGTATTAAATGCTGCATATGTACCCCAGGAGATCTCAGTTAATCAACTGGAGGGGGTCGTGGCTCATGTAAATGCAGGAAATGGCTTAGGATTTACTGATGTAGATTTGACTCTAGCTGGGAGAAATCATAATAATGCTTTGCACATTTTAGTTGAGTGTCGAGGATCGTTAATGTCGCATGTACTTGTTGACACTGGGTCATCTTTGAATGTTTTACCGAAGAAAGCACTGATGAAGTTGGACACTCGTGGCTTAATCTGCACGCCAAGTGATTTGGTGGTACGTGCTTTTGATGGTTCCAAGAGATATGTCTTCGGGGAAATTGTGCTGCTAATTAAGGTTGGTCCAGAGGTTTTTGAAACCACTTTCTATATTATGGATATCCAACCTGCTTACAGCTGTCTACTGGGCCGTCCATGGATTCATAGTGCTGGGGCTGTGACGTCCACACTGCATCAGAAGCTGAAATACATGGTAGACGGACATGTGGTGACGGTTTGCGGATAAGAAGATATCATGATAAGTCACCTGTCTACTTTCAAATATGTGGAGGTAGATGGGAAAATACATGAAACTTTATGTCAGGCTTTCGAAGCAGTGAAGATCCCTGAGGAATCTCTCAAGGAAGTCAGCCAATCTGAAGTGGTAAAGCAGCCTGCAGTGGTAGATCAGCTAGAGGTCTCCATGTCTTCCTTCAAGGATGCACGGGCTATGGTTGAAGCCGACAGTTCACAGAAATGGGGTCAAGTTATCTAGGTCCAGAAAAAGCAGAATACTTATGGGCTGGGATATAAGCCACCCAGGTGTCCTGAGGATCCTCCCGAGTTTTATGGTTCGGTTCGTTTCACCAGTGATGGTGTGTTCTTTGATAGAGTTAATGCTATAGATAAGGAAGGGGATAGCGATTGCGATATGGATAATTGGATCCTCCCCTGCATTCCAGGTCAAAGTCTTTGCAACTGGTCATCAGAGAAAGCCATTCAAGTGACCGGCCCAGAGTAATTGCCTTTGTTTTCCTGTTATGACAATCCTACGTTCTGCCCAAGACGTAGTGATTTTTGTTTGTAGGGCTTGAATATTTTGTGTGTTTTCTTTATCATTAATAAAGGACGTTTTTCACATTCAAATATTTTGATCCCTGTTTTTCTGTTTTTACTTTGTGCATTAAATCACAGCAAAATGGCAATGTGTTTTTGTTTGTTGCATACATAATAAACATAAATCATCGATCATGCAGGTTTTCTTGTTCAGATACCACCAATCATGATTCAGCTATGGCTCGGTATGATTTCGACAATCCCATTTATCAGGCTGAAGAGGAGACTGACGAAGATTGTGACTTGCCCGAGGAATTGGCCAGACTGTTGAAACAGGAGGAAAGGGTCATTGTACCTCATCAGGAGGAAATTGATATTGTTAATTTGGGAACTGAGCATGCAAAGAAAGAAGTAAAGATTGGGGCAACTTTGGAAGACAGTGTAAAAAGAAGATTGATTAAAATGCTTCAAAAGTATGTTGATATCTTCGCCTGGTCTTACCAAGACATGCCTGGGCTTGACACTAACATTGTGGTACACCGACTGCTGTTCAAAGAAGGTTGTACTCCGGTAAAGCAGAAACTGAGAAGGACAAAACCGGATATGGCTGTCAAGATCAAAGAAGAGGTTCAGAAGCAGTTGGATGCTGGATTTTTGGCTGTGACAAATTATCCTCCGTGGGTTGCAAACATTGTGCCTGTACCTAAGAAAGACGGAAAGGTTAGGATGTGTGTTGACTACAGGGATCTGAATAGAGCAAGCCCGAAAGAAGATTTCCCGCTTCCTCACATTGACGTGTTAGTGGACAACACTGCTCAATACTCTGTATTTTCCTGCATGGATGGCTTCTCTGGGTATAACCAAATCAAAATGGCCCCAGAAGACATGGAGAAGACGACGTTCATAACACCGTGGGGAACATTCTATTACAAGGTAATGCCCTTTGGATTGAAAAATACTGAGGCAACCTATCAGCGGGAAATGGTGACTCTCTTTCATGATATGATTCACAAGGAGATCGAGGTCTATGTTGATGACATGATTGCGAAGTCACAAATGGAGGAAGAGCATCTGGTGAATCTTCAGAAGTTGTTTGAAAGGTTGATAAAGTTCAGACTGAGGTTGAATCTGAACAAGTGCACCATTGGGGTGAGGTCCGGAAAATTACTGGGGTTAATTGTTAGCGAAAAAGGTATCGAGGTTGATCCTGCTAAAGTAAAAGCCATACAAGAAATGCCTGAGCCAAGAACAGAAAAAGAGGTTCGTGGTTTCTTAGGGAGGTTGAACTACATTGCTAGATTCATCTCTCATCATACAGCCATGTGTGAACTGATATTCAAATTGTTAAGAAAGGATCAAGAGGTCAGGTGGAACAAAAATTGTCAAAAGGCGTTTGAAAAAATAAAAGAATATTTGCAGGAACCTCTGGTCCTTATGTTGCCAGTGCCAGGAAGGTCATTGATTATGTATCTTACGGTTCTTGAGAACTCAATGGGGTGTGTGCTCGGTCAACACGACGAGTCAGGTAGGAAAAAGCATGCCATCTACTACCTGAGTAAAAAGTTCACTGATTATGAGTCGAGGTACTCGATGCTGGAAAAAACTTGTTGTGTACTCGCTTGGGCAGCCAAACGTTTTAGGCAGTATATGTTAAACCACACAACCCGTTTGATTTCGAAGATGGATCCGATCAAGTATGTGTTTGAAAAGCAAGCGCTTTCTGGGAGAATAGCCTGTTGGCAGATGGTTTTGACAGAATACGATATTCAATATGTTTCCTAAAAGGCCATTAAGGGAAGTGTTTTGTCAGAATATCTTGCTGAACAGCCAATTGAGGATTATCAACCGATGAAGTTTGAATTTCCCGATGAACACATCATGTTTCTGAAGATGAAAGACTGTGAAGAACCGCTACCTGATGAAGGACCTGAAATTGGATCCCAACGGAAGCTGGTCTTTGATGGGGCTGTTAATTCATACAGTAACGGAATCAGGGCAATCATTACAACTCCAAGGGATTCTCACATACCCTTCACCGCCCGATTAGCGTTCATATGCACCAACAATGAGGCAGAGTATGAAGCATGCATCATGGGGTTAGAAGAAGCGATTGATTTGAGAATCAAGAACCTCGATGTTTATGGTGATTCTGCGTTGGTAGTTAATTAGATTACGGGAGAATGGGAAACTGGTCAAGCAAATTTGGTGCCTTATAACAATTATGCCAGAAGGTTGTTACCTTTCTTTGACAGAGTCGATTTCCATCATATACCCCGGTTGGAGAATCAGATGACAGATGCGTTGGCAACGTTGTCTTCGATGTATCAGGTGAACCATTAGAATGAAACTCCTTTAATCAGAATCATGCGTCTAGATAGACCAACTTTTGTGTTTGCAGTTTAAGGTGTATCAGATGACAAACCTTGGTATCATGATATTAAGGTTTTTCTGAAGAGTCAAGAGTATCCAGAGGGTTCGTCTGCCAAGGATAAGAAAACTCTGAGGAGGTTGGCGGGGAATTTCTTTTTGAATAAAGATGATGTGATGTACAAGAGGAACTTTGACATGGTCTTGCTATGTTGTGTTGATGAACACGAGGCAAGCCTGTTAATGGAAGAAGTTCATGAGGGATCTTTTGGTACCCATGCCAATGGGCATGCTATGGCTAGAAAATGGTTGAGAGCGGGGTATTACTGGATGACTATGGAGTCTGATTATTTTAAATACGCCCAAAAATGTCACAAATGCCAGATTTATGCAGATAAGGTGCATGTGCCGCCTACTCCTCTGAATGTGTTGTCATCACCTTGGCCCTTTGCCATGTGGGGCATTGATATGATCGGAAAGATTGAGCCAACTGCTTCCAATGGGCATCGTTTCATTTTGGTTGCCATCGATTACTTCACGAAGTGGGTGGAAGCAACCTCGTATGCAATGTCACCAGACAAGTGGTAGCCAGTTTATCAAGAAGGACATCATTTGCCGGTATGGAGTCCCAGAGAGAATCATTACTGATAATGGTTCAAATCTGAACAACAAGATGATGAAGGAGCTATTTCAGAGCTTTAAGATTGAACATCACAATTCTTCTCCCAATCGTCTGAAGATGAATGGGGCCGTTGAAGCAGCAAATAAGAATATCAAGAAGATTGTGCAGAAGATGGTGGTAACGTATAAAGACTGGCATGAGATGTTACCTTATGCTTTACACGGTTATCGTACTTCGGTGCGTACATCAACTGGGGCAACTCCTTTCTCACTGGTATATGGTATGGAAGCAGTTCTACCATTAGAGGTTGAGATTCCTTCTTTGAGAATTCTGGCAGATGTGAAGCTTGACAAAACTGAATGGGTGCGTTCCAGATTGAAACAGCTGAAACTTATCGAGGAAAAGAGATTGGCAGCCGTTACACATTGTCGGTTGTATCAAAGCAGGATGAAGAAAGCCTTTGATCAGAAAGTGCGTCCTCGGTGTTTTCAGGCTGGTGAATTGGTTTTGAAAAGGATCCTTCCTCCTCAAACAGATCACAGGGGCAAATGGACTCCAAACTTCGAAGGTCCATATGTAGTAAGACAGGTTTTCTCTGGTGGAGCCTTATTACTCTCAACTATGGATGGTGAAGATTTTACGTCCACTGTAAACGCAGACGTTGTCAAAAAATACTTTGCATAAAAGAGACCCGCTGGACATAAAAAGAAAGTCCAGGCAAAAAAGGGCATCCCGGCGAACCATAAAAAGAAAAGGTTCGGGCAAAAATGAGAGATAAAAAGAAAATAAAAGAATAAACCCGCAAAGTTGAAAACCTGGAAAGGCAACTTTGGCAAAAATGGGTATCCCGGTGGATTGAAATCCCGAAAAGGGCGATCCAGGAAGAAGTTAGGGATTTGAAAGCAAGAGGCTACGATCTGCGTTCGATCTGTGAACACTTTTGATACATGGAAGTTTCGAAGGAAAGGAATCAGTCCAGTCAGTCTCTTCAAAGGTCAGAGCATCTGCGGATAAACGAGCCACATTGGGTCATAGCTGAATTGAATCATGGTGGATATCTGTTCCCCACATTGCCGAAATGTGTATTTTCTTTTACTTTTTTGTGCAATTACCTCTTTTCAGGAATTGCTTCCGGATGTAAATGCCTACTTACATGCCAATTCATTCAATAAAACTTTCATTTCATTCAAATAGCTTTCCATTTGTGTTTTACTTTTACTATTTTGTTTGTAAAAACGTCCGATATTTTTGATAAACATTGCATGCAAAAATGTTAAGCTTTGCGAAGCATATCGGAAAACAGTGGAAAGTGCTCAGACAACAGTCATTAGGATGGTAATCTAGATGGCCATTTTGCATATACTGTTGATTTTGTTTGCAGGGTAGCCGGATTTCTCCCCAGTAGAGTTATTCTCCTCAGCATTGAAATTTCATCCTCCTCAGCAGGTTGTTACTCTCCCCAGCCAGAGTACGGAGGATTATTTCCCCAGCTAGAGTTGTGGTTGATTTACTCTCTCAGTAAGCAGCCAGAAGTTGACACTTCTGCATCCCCAGCAAGAGACTGATGGAATATCTTCTTTGGGCAAAGATGTTATTTCTCCACAGGGTCTGAGCACCCATTTTTCCTCGGCTAGTCAGGAAGTGTTTTTCTCATCAGCAATGGTATAATCTAATCCCCAATAGAGGAGTAAGCTTGATGGTATCCCCTAGCAGAGTTGATGTCATCATTTACCATTCCTCAAGCAGGTTTGCTAATAGTGGACGATATTCCCAAGCAGGGTGAAGGTACAGATGTCTCCCCGCAGAAGGTTAAGTTCAGTAGTATCCCCAAGCGGGTTCGGTATTATTGACTTGTCTCCCTAAACAGGGTTTGGTGGTGATCTTCACAGTGGTTTGTTCAATGGCAGTTGACATCCCCAGCGGGTTTTAAGTCCAATTGTTATTGGCATATTTCAGATCCATATTTTGGGCTCTGTCTTCGGTAGAAGTCATTGGTAATCCCTAGAGGAGAGAAATTCTTTTTGGGTTCCACTTCAATAGCCTTTTTATCCATCTCCAACAGAGTGGAATTTCTCTCGGAGTCTTCATCTTCAGCAGAGTTGATGATCAGGAAGTCGTTCAGTGAAATCTTCCTTAGTAGAGTCTTTTAATTCAGAGGACAATTTAGTTTGTCATCCTCGGTGGAGTTGCCTTCGTCTTCAGCATTTATTTTGCTGGAGCACCTCTTTTGCATTGCATAAGCATTTTTGCATGGCATCCTCCCAAACGCGTAGCATTTCCATTTGTATGGAGCATTACACCATAGAAAAATTCAAACATATGCATTCGAAGCATAAGCCAGGTTTGATATCTGTTACCAGTTTCTTCCCCTAGTAGAAAGAGATGTAATGCAGGAGATGTTGTTTGACATTACACTGCAACCAATGGATTCGTCCTTCTTACTGTTGTTCCTTCCTATACTCCCCTACAGGGTTGTCTGTTTAGACTTCTCTTTTCCCCAGTGGAGTCATCTTTGTAGATCTGTTGATTCTATTTAGCCTTTGTTTGAAAGTCTACCTTCGGCATAGTCTTTTTTTTTAAAGTCCACCTTCGGCTCGGTCTTTCTTTTCGAGTCCACCTTTGGCTTGGTCTCGTATTGCTGGGTTTGAAAGTCCACCTTCGGCTTGACCTTTATTTTCGAGTTCGCCTTTGGCCGTCCTCATATCCTTTGTTTGAAAGTCTACCTTCGGCATAGTCTTTCTTTGATCAGTATAGTCTTTCTTTGAAAGTCCACCTTCGGCTCGGTCTTTCTTTTTTAGTCCACCTTTGGCTTGGTCTCGTATTATGTTGTTTGAAAGTCTACCTTCGGCATAGTCTTTCTTTGAAAGTCCACCTTCGGCTTGGCCTTTATTTTCGAGTTCGCCTTTGGCCATCCTCGTATCCTTTGTTTGAAAGTCTACCTTAGGCATAGTCTTTCTTTGAAAGTCCACCTTCGGCTCGGTATTTCTTTTCGAGTCCACCTTTGGCTTGGTCTCGTATTGTTGGGTTTGAAAGTCCACTTTCGGCTTGGCCTTTCTTTTCGAGTTCGCCTTTGGCCGTCCTCGTATCCTCTGTTTGAAAGTCTACCTTCAGCATAATCTTTCTTTGAAAGTCTACCTTCGGCATAGTCTTTCTTTGAAAGTCCACCTTCGGCTCGGTCTTTCTTTTCGAGTCCACCTTTGGCTTGGTCTCTTATTATTGGGTTTGAAAGTCCGCCTTCGGCTTGGCCTTTCTTTTCGAGTTTGCCTTCGGCCGTCCTCGTATCTTTTGTTTGAAATTCTACCTTCGGCATAGTCTTTCTTTGAAAGTCCACCTTCGGCCGGTCTTTCATTTTCGAGTTCGGCCGTTATCGTTTCGCTTTCGTTGATTAGCTCACCTTTGGCCGGTCTTGTCTTCCTCCCCAGCATAGTCCGCCTTCGGCCGGTCTACCTTTGTTTGAAATTCCTCCTTCGGATGGTATTTATTTTCGAGTTCGCCTTCGGCCGTCCTCGTGTTATTAATGTTTGTTAGCCCGCCTTCGGCCAGTCTACCTTTGTTTAAAATTCCATCTTCGGCTGGTCTTTCCTTTCGAGTTTGCCTTCGGCCGCCCTCGTATTACCTTTGTTGGTTAGTCCGCCTTTGGTCGGTCTACCTTTGTTTGAAATTCCACCTTCGGCTGGTGTAATACCCCCCAATCTAATACCCCCAGGCTATTAAAGCGGGAAATAAAAATTCGAAATTTCATCAGAGTATATTTAAAAACATGGCATAGACAGAGAGCATCACATCAATTTGAAACCCACATAACATACAACACCTGCTCATTAAAATATGCAACAGTGGGGTAGCAATCAACAGAGGAACTCAGTTCCTTACACCCACATTTCAGATTTTAGAATAAAAGCGGAAAATCTAAAACTGAATAACATATATACATCATGAAAGTTGTCATACACCAAGTTATACATGTACAAGTCAAAAGATATATATACAGAATACACAAATAATCACAACATGGCCACCCTAACTACCCGGTGTCACATATCAGAGCCGACCGACACAAGAATGAAGACGCAAAGCTTCACAAAAAGACCTCCAGCAACTCTAATCTGTAATGCCTCATAGAGCATTATAAAACAGCAGAAGGGTGAGAAAAACAATCATAATACCGTTGAGTAAATTATATATTAACACAAAAATACACAAGTATAAAGTTCTCACCACAAATGCACCACAATCGAATAAAACATAACACAGTACAATTATCAGGTATTCATCACCAATACACGTCAATCACCCATAATACACCCCTCACCACACAATTATACATATTCCATCACATTATTCACATTCACAATCAAAATACACAATTAATCCATGATTATGCAAATACACAGAGACCGACACAACGACTCTATGCACATGCCATGCGGTACCGACTTCCATTGTTTCTCATGTCTCATCACCAGTTCACTCAGGAACTATTGGAACTATCGCTCGTTACTAAGAATCTCAAGTAACACCCCGTCGGGCCTACGATGTTCACCCGTCGCTTTAGGTCCTCAGGCATCGCCTCATATTTTCGAGGCACACGACGTTATGGATCGCTTTAAGTCCCATCATGGGCACACGATCATCTACAACCATCGCTTCAGGTCCTCAGGCAGCGCCTCATATTTTCGAGGCACACGATGTTATAGCAAATTCCTTCAGGAATTAAACCGCCACTCAGGACATTTCCACAATACATATCATGATGCTTGGCATACAATGACTCATGACATTCACATTGCATACATACACACCTTCATAATAATGCATTTATCATCAAATACCACACATAGTATTTTCTTGCCCTTAGGCCACAAATCATCATCGACACAGGTATTCTTACCCCAACACAGCACACAATCCATACTACATTCATATTAACAGTACATCGTACATTACACATCAAATTCACACAATTATAACAGCAAAAGTCGACAAAACGACACTATTCCGGATTTTTTGACATAATTAAATCGGCTAACAATTCCAAAATTCTCATCATCCAAAAGTACATTTCATAAGCTTCCCAACGATATAAATATCACTCAAATCGGAACTACGGTTCGAAAGATATGGATTTAAAAAAAAGAAAATTGTTTTCAAAAACAACCAATCACCCGGCGAAGCATGCTCACCGCCCGGCAAAACGCGCTTCGCCTCTGCTTCGCCTGGCGAAACACAGGCGATACCAATCCCCCAAAATAATTCAAGAGGCAGAAGCTTGGCACCTCTGCGCCTCTCGAACCGCCCGGCGAAACGGACGCATCGCCCGGCGCTCAGGGCCTTTCGCCCGGCGCTCTGCACCAGAAGCAGAAAAATTCTGCTGCGTGAACACTGTTCCATACCTCCAATTTTTCCCATTTTCTTCCCCAAATCATTTCTAACAGCAAAACAATTACTAGCAATGGTTCATACACATACATAGATCATACAACACAAATTATATCGAATTCCGTCCGTGAAAACATCGATTTCTACTCGATTACACGATTTCGACCTATATCCGAAAAACTACCGAACAAGACAATACAACATGCAACCGCACATACATAATCATACACAACAATAAGATAATCGAGTTTCACACCCTTACCCGATTTAATCGATTCCTAGAACTTGTTCTCTTGATTTCCCAAGCTTTTTCTCCAATTTCTCTCTTTTCTCTCTTCTCCTCTTTTCTTCTCTTTTCTTCTTTTCTTACTTTCTTTCTCTTCTACTATTTTTCTCTCTATTTCTATTTTTCTTTTGTTTACTAACTTAACAAAATACACCCAAATGCCCAAAATACCCTTACACTCAAATATCTCGCAAACGTTCCCAAAACCCGATAAAATATATTCACGACAAAAAATAACATATTTTCACATAAAGTCAGAAATAAAATAATATAATAATAAAATAATAAAAAACGACTCAATTAAAATAAAAGACCAAAACTGACAAAACTGGGGCGTTACAGCTGGTATTTCTTTTCGAGTTCGCCTTCGGCTGTCCTCGTGTTGTTTTGTTGGTCAGTCCGCCTTCGGCCAGTCTACCTTTGTTTGGAATTCTACCTTCGGTCGGTCTTCCTTTTCGAGTTCACCTTCGGCCGACCTCGTACTATTGTTGTTTGTTATTCCACCTTCGACCGGTTTACCTTTTCGAGTTCGCCTTCGGCCGTCCTCGTCTATTGATGTTTGTTAGCCCGCCTTCGGCCGGTCTACCTTTGTTTAAAATTCCACCTTCGGCTGGTATTTCCTTTCTGAGTTCGCCTTCGACCGACCTCGTACTATTGTTGTTTGTTAACTCGCCTTCGGCCGGTCTACCTTTTCGAGTTCGCCTTTGGCCGTTCTCGTAAACACTCTATTTCATTACCCCCACAAGTTGCAAATTTCCAGGTTATTTTGGTATTCAAACCCCGTGTATCCTGATTGTCTGAAAGTCGTTGCTATCATACCCTCGGATCCAATAAGTTTGAATAGGGGCAGCTGTAACACCTCAAAATTTTCCCTCATGGTTTAGTTTTAACTGGCTTATGTTTCATTGCATTCTTGCATCATCATCTTTGCATATCATTTGGTTCATAGCATGGGATCAAGGTAGATGAGAAGTCTCAAGTGGATCACATTCTCCTAACCAGTGCAAAATTAGGGTTTTGGTGAAAAGTCAGTGCAAGTGAATTTTTGAGCCAAAGTTTGATTTCAAGGTTTTCCATATGCTCTCAATTGTCCAAGGATGAAGTATTTCCCATTGGTTCATTTCAGAAGATCTTCAATTGAACAATTGGCCGAAAATTAGGAGAATTGGGGAAAAGTCAACTGTGCAGAGGAAAAAGTCAACTCCAATCTTTTTGAGGTCAAATTCATGTTCCTCAAGTTTATTATGATCATTGGTGAAGATTTGATCAAGAAATATCTAGGGATTCATCAAAAATCAAGAAATGTGCAAAGTTGCCAAAAATAGAAATTAGGATTTCCGTTTATGGCAATTTTTGGCAAGGTGAGCACCCAACTTTAGGGCATTCTTTCTCCATGTTCCAAGTTCCAAATTGAAAGTTTATGGAGGCCTATTGAAAGTTCACATCCTAAGCTTCAAAACCATACCAAGAACATCTCCATTGGATCAAAATCAAGGGAGATATGATGGATTAAAGTTGAGAGAAATCAAGGCAAAATTAGCTAGTGAGGCAAGTCATGACCGGTTGGCTCAGAGTAAATAACACAAACACCTTGTGTGCATGTTTTGTCCAAGTTCAAGGTCAATTATCTCCATGATGGAGGCTCCAAATGAAGAAATGTTCAACATCATTTTTGCTCCTCTCCATCTCCTCTGAAATTTTGGCGTTGAAGGATTTTTCATTTGACCAACCTTTTGAGAGTTATAGTGGGCTAAAAGTGATGAACTCAAGCTGATCATTTCATAGGCCATGAGCCAAGCACGAACCAAGGCTAGCAGGCAAGCTAACTCAGTCATGACTATACACCTTCATGGACATTTTTAAGCATTTTAAGGGATTCAATTGGGGTTACTTTGAACATCAATGTTGTTCTCCTCCATTCCCTCTCTCCAAAGACCCCAAGATCAGTCATTTTCATCCCATGATCATCAAGATATACTTGCACAAAGTCACCATCATGCCATCTGACTTTCTTCCATTCCAAGTAAACAAAACCAAGTCAAAACATGCAGTGTTGTTGTTCTCATATGCATGCTTCACATACATCACACATTACATTACCATAATAAGCCAAGCATGCCTCTTACATACCACATGTCCATGTACTTGTTTCCCTTAAGTGTTCAAACCAAAAGAGGAATGAAACTTGCACAAGAAGCTTACATAACAAGCTGCTGTTAACATCACCAGCTCACATAACCATCACTACACATCATCATCTTCCATTTGAACTACACCATAAACCTTCATGATCATTTCCACACATGAGCAAAACAATACAACTCGATCCATAACTAACTCCACTCACTATCAACTCAGTTAACCACACTTCTAACTGTTAACCAAGGTGGTTAACAGTTAAATCAACATTTAAATACAAGCTCTAACAGAAATTGCAAAGGACTTTGATTCATTCTTTATTTTCTCTGATTCTTCACTCTCTCTCTCTCTCTCATTTGTTTCTCTCTCGAAGCTTCTGATACTTGAATTTCTTCTGAAAATCTACACATTCTCCTTCATCAAGAATCATCAGTGGATCAAAGGATTGGATATACAGAGGTTGCTTCTTGAATTTTATCATCTTCACCAGTTGATTTTCAAGCAGTTTGAAGATCTTTTCATAGCCTTTATTTGGCCAATAGCAAACTCAAGCAAGCAAGGATCATTCTCATCTTGTTTTCTTGTGCTTAAAGGTTCAACACAGTTCAGGTTCCTCTTCATTTTCCTCTTGCATTTTAAGTTGATTTGAAGTTTTTTTTGCCTGTTTTGGAGCTTAATAGAGGTTATTGAACCTCCGGCTAGTTGATAGGCACCTTAGGTGCTTAGTTGAAATTTCTAGGGCAAAATGTTTCCCTTCAATTTGCTCTGTGTGTGAACTTTTTGTGGATTTGGAACTTAGATTCATGATCTACGTAACCTGAGGATCATTTTGGTATAAGTCTTGTTCATTTCTGGTGGCCTGCAACTTTTGGCACGGTGGAGAGTGGCTGGAGAAGATGACTGGATTCTTCTCCGGCCGGTGGTGTTCATCAACCTCATAAACCCTAGACACTTTGCCAGGTTAAAACGTGACCATTGATGTGTTTTGATCCAACGCTTCTCATCATGCCAGCACATTAATGAGACACCGTCCCCAGCACGTGCCCTCTTTTCTGATTATTTTTGAAATATGTGATTCCATGTGTGTGCATCATCATTGCTTAACATGTGTGTGCATTGTGAGTCAGTTGATTTGATTACCTCTATGATCATCATGGTTGATTTAGATCCAATGGCTTTCAGAGAGTCAATGTTTGACTGAATAACATGCTATACACCTCTCTGACCCACGCGCTATTGGGTTGGGTTCCCTAATGCTATTCACACCCCTGAATTGAGCCCAATTGCATTTTTCAACAGCGTGTTTTCTTGTGTCACACCCCCTGCTCGATTTCTTTTATATTTTATTATTTTTTTCATATATGTTTGTACTTTAATTTTTAAAAATACTTTTGCATGCTTAAAAATCCTAAATAATTTTACGAAGTATCATAATGCATTTAAATATTTTTTTCATATTTTTATTTCTGATTTTGGCATATTTTGCTATTTTTCCATGAATTTCCATTTAATTTATTTTGTATGAGCATCCATTCATGATACTTGCCTCATTTTGATTTGTTTGACATAGTTTGGTGTTGAATTTTCACATGAGCATTGATCCATGTTTGCATGATACATCAAGGCATCTCATACCTATTTTTGTAGATTTTTAGGTCATTTCTTATTGACTTTTGAATGAGATCTTTGAGCCATTTGTTTGTGTGACTTGTATGAGATTATGAAGCATCTTTGAGCATGTTGGGTAATGAATTTTGAGCCATCCTTTTGAGACATGTTTGCACACTGTTTGCACTTCATAATACTTATATCTTTCAATTTTCTCATCCTTCTAACATGACTTTTGATTCATCTTAAAAGCATGCTTGTTTGTGTGAATGTTAGGGATCATATGCTAGGGTTTCAATGTGCATTGTATGCAACCATATTTGACAATTAATGAGGCCTCTTGATACATGTTGTATGAACATTTTAGGTCACTTTTCTCATGTTAAAGGGCATTCATAGTTCATCTTTACATGACTTGTATGCACTTATTTGAACTTAAAATGTTTTGTGAACTTGTGCATCCTTACTTGTTCTTCTTTGATCAATTGTTTGCATCAACACTTGCATGATCTTGTACATCCATTTAAACATTTGATTCACTTCTGTTTTTGATCCTTTTCAATCATATTCCATGAATTATAACATCATCTTGCATGTTTCTAAGTTCATAAACCTTTGCATGTTTGTTTGACCTAATTTCCACATGTTTGCTTCTAATCTTCAATGTGCTTTAACATGAGACTTGTATGAACTTTGCATGTCCATTCTTGTATATTAAATGTCATCTTAAATGTCATATGCTACTGACTTGCATTCATTTACATGTATGTTCATCTTGCATCTCCATTCCTTACTTGCATTACAAGTATGCTTCAATGTTGAACTTAAATGATGTTTGTTCTCACTTCTTCTTACTCAATCAATGCTTGCATTCATGAATTACATGCCATCTTAATGACATCCCTATGCATTATTAAATGTCATTCACTTCAAACTTTGATGTTTACATATGCATTTATTCATGTTTATGATTCATATGTGTAGCGAGCGATTTTGGACGCGGTTCTTAAGCGTTGGTCGCTCTCTGTTGTTTGAGCTTAAACTACAGGCCGATTCATTTTTTATCCTATTGTGAGCTGAATAAGGAAGGGAAATAGATGTCTCCAATTAACCCTACTTGCATACTGAGTTTAAACAGCGGTCTGTTAAGTTACGAATGCTATCAATGTGGGGGGCCTTTGTACTGGTTATTTGTATTTTCGCCAGTACGGTTTTCTTTCTTTCTAGGACTTTCTAGTGGGGAACAAGGATTAGGATGTTAGGACTGATGCTTTGGAATTACTGATTTTTGATTGATGGAGATATGGGATTTGGGTTTTTTGTTGATTGTGCTCGCTAAGATCTTTTCTTTCGATCTTATGCCTACGTATTCCCGTTTACCGAAACAGGGAAATCAGAGCGTTCGTAGTTCCTCCTATTCTATGGGAGGAAATGGGTGTTTTTGGTGTTTTGGTGTCTTGTTCAAAGCCCAAGACGTGAAGCGAAAGGTGGTTTGTATCTTGTTCAAAGCCCAAGATGTGAAGCTGAAAGGTCTATTTGTGTCTTGTTCAAAGCCCAAGACGTGAAGCTTAAAGACCTCGACTTTAGAGAGAATTTGTCATCTCTAAAGAGGGGGAAGGAGAATTAATTTAACTGGGATACGCGGATCTGAGCAATGCCCTAATTTCTGAAGAAAGGGTTTTAACCTGAAGGAGAAGACTTTAACTCAGTGTAGAGCAATGCCATATTTCCTTAGGAATTTCTCATGCTAAAAGAGGGACAGTGGCATGGATGTAGATGATCCAGAGGCTTGCCGCTTACAGCGATTAGATGAAAGGAAAGGAGTTGTTGATGTTTGTGTACTGTGAACGAGGCACAACTTTGATGCTAAAAGGTTGATTGGATCAACCAGTGGTTTTCTTATACAAAAGCCTAAGAGGAGGCTAATTTCCGCTAGGAAAATCATTATACAGAGCCTAAGAGGAGGCTATTTTGTGTCTCGTACAAAGCCCGAGAGAGAGGCTAAAAGTTTTTGACCCGACGATAGAGTCTTTATGTCTCGTACGAAGCCCGAGATAGAGGCTATTGTTTGTTTGACTCTACGAGGGAGTCTTTGATACTCAACAAGAGATTGTTTTTGTATCTCGTACGAAGCCCGAGATGGAGGCTAAAGGTTTGTTTCAGTTGAGTGACAGATCCAATATACTGATTTTAAAAGAGAAAATCAGTTCTTATATGAGCAACACTGTACTCAGGGATTTGATCTGAGGATCAGGGATATTTCCTTCTCTTTGAGGAAACGGGAAATCCAAAGGGTATTGAGACTGTCCGAGTCTGCGGGTTTCCTTCCTATTTAATGAAGGGGTCACTTGAGAATGTCTTTGAGACTCAAGGAAGTTAGACTGTCCAAGTCTAGAGTTTTTTTTCTTTTGTACTATGCTTTGAGAAACAGTAGTAAACTCTATGAAAGGACTGTTCTATGAGGATGACTAGGTTCTGTTCCTATACCTCTAGGAGGTCGTCGGGACAATTTGTACGAAGCCCAAGAGGAGGCTGGAAACTTTTTAAGAAGCCTACGGGTCCTTGTACGAAGCCCAAGAGGAGGCTATCATTCCTGAAGGAAGAGATCATTATACGAAGCCTAAGAGGAGGCTGTGAATACTTCTAAGAAGCCGTAGTGTCCTTGAATAATGCCCAAGAGGAGGCCGATGCTTTTAAGAAGCCCGTGGGTCTATCATCTCCTTTCCATTAGGAGAGATAACTCTTTTAAAGATAAAAACCACTGGTAAACGTGCGAGGTTTACTATCCAACGATTTTTAGCTTTTAAAGAGGGTTCCTTAGTTAAGGTCCAAGATTATGACAGTAGTGGGTACCCAAACCCCGAGACATTCAAGGCAAGCTATCCACAAGGAATAGATCAAGTCAGGAAAGTTCGAGAATTTGGAAGAAACTCAAAGATGTCATTCACGGAGAATACATTCATCTTGGGGAGTAGAGCTTCTTGACGATTCCTAAGGAGGACAGCCGAAGAGAAGACTGTATCTGGTGCTCCTATTGGGGATCTAGGCGTCTATTTCTACGAATAAATGAAACGGCGTCACCTAGTTCTAGACATAGTTGCCGGGGAAACTCGAAATATCTATACTATTATTACACAGTAGATATGAGTTTATGAAAGGAGACTTACAGTGAGCAGCCCCACAATACAGTTTATAATATAAAAGCAGTAAATGAAAGCGATAACCACTTACTCGGTTGTAGTGCTTCCATGCTGTTTGGTTAGTTGTTCAACAAAGAAAGATTGAAAACAACAGTATATTCAAAATCAAAGGAGAAAGTGCTTTGAAAAAGAAAGATTTGGGGCTTACAGCTCAAGGAGAGGCCCAGGGTTTTATCAGTGAGCGCACTGTTTGACTTTGTACAGCGGGACTTATACAAGTGACTGGGGCCCAAAAAGGTTTTTTGTACAAAGGGATGGGTCTTACACTCTCTCAAGAGGCCCAAAAAAGGTTTAAAGAAAAGAGAGGGGCTTATAACACGAGGGTAGGCCCAAATGATTTTTCGTTTAAAAATGGCGATCGCGCCTGTAACACGGTGGTTTGAACTGACTTTTAAAATGTTGCGGTAAGCAAGAGTCGCCACCGACTTTTATTTTATCCAATAAAGAAAGGAATAAAAGAATAGGAAAGACCTTTTTAAAAAAAAGATTTTGAGTTCGGGGGGTAAGTTATACAAAAGGAAGGTACGAGCACCTTTTGTATCCATGGTTATCCATGGGCTCTTAATTGCTTAGCTCACTTTACTTTTGTTTTAAAAAAAAAAAATGGTGTAGTGTGTGATTAGAAAATATTTTCATAAAGACTTTAACTTTGCAATGATCCTCGTATGGATTTATGCAAAGTGTTTAGCTTTGAAAAATGTTTGAAAAGTGGTGTGTAAAGAGTGTTTTTTTGAAAAGGGTGAGCAAGTATTTAAGAGTTACTACCCTAAGTTTGTAAGGTCTTTCTTGTTATTTCTTTTCTTTAGGGGTAAGACTGTCCTTACTATTAGTGAGTAAGTAGTCTTTACCTTGGATGTTAAAGGGACGAGTGTAGGGTCATCGTATGGTCATAGAAGGCAACTTGTAGGGGTATCTTAGTAATTTGAAGGGACAATCATCATTTTTCCGTAGGGTCATCGAGGGACAAGATCATTTATTCGTAGGCAACTCGAAGGGGCTATGATCTTTTATTCGAAGGGACTTGATGATTTTATTCGTAGGCAACCTTACTAAGATACCTCTACGCTCGAGGGATTTGACCATTGTTCGTAAGGCAACTGAGAGAGGCTACCCTAGAGGTGCAAGTGTGATTGAGTGGATTAGTTTCAATTATTTATCTTGAATTAAGGTTTTCTAGATTGTTTTTTTTAGTTTTGCCATACAAACCCTAATTACTACACAATTGTAAAATAAAATAGCGGAAAGTAAAATGCGGAAAGTAAAGTGCGGAAAGTAAAATCCCTACGCTATTACAAGGCTTTGGGAGAGATACATAAGTATAAGAAACCTTGCGGGAAATAAAACTACGGCTATTACAAAAGAAAAAAACTGTGCGACCTATACAATTTTTCTAGGAATTTAAATAGCAAATGAATAAAAAAAGAAAAAAAAATGTCAGAAAAACTTGATATGAACCCTTATTAGTTAAAAAACGGAGAGAGGAGGCGGATCTAAAATTATAAAATAAAAATGCATAGAAAAATTAAACTTTAAAACGTGTTAAAAAAACAACAGGGTTGCTACCGCGGAAATGGGATCATCGCAACTGGATCGGATCAACATAGTCAAATCAAAACCGAAAATTGTATTAACAAAATATTTTTTTTTTTATATGTTAGTATTGTATAAAAAAGATTTACAAAATATAAATTTGTATATATAATGTAATATAATAAGAAAGAAAGAAAAAAGTTCACAGTATATATGAAATCTTAAAACTCAACGTCACATTAACATAAAACTAATAATATAATATAATATGTTATTTTATAACAAGCATATATGATTTTCTAAGAAACTGAACGTCACATTCGTATAATAAGAATTGCAAGTTAATAATATAAAGCGCTGAACATGTCATATGTTAATTTAAAAACTGGATAACATAATATATTAGTTTTAAAAACTGAACAAACAGTAAAACGGGAAACCCATTGTATAGAATTGAATGCAAATAGTATCACCGTAAAAGCTAATGAAGAGACATAGTAGTGAAATTGAGGAAAAAAAAATTGAAGAGATCATAGCATAAGTTTGAAAGTACCGAAATTGTGTAGTAGAGATGGGTCTCTCTAAGTCGTGTATCTCTTTTTCTCTTTTTTTTTTTTTTTTTTTGGGTCCCCTGTTATGTGTAAAACAACCTGTATTTATAGGTCTAGAAAATTAGGTTAAAAATTTAAAAAGGAAAATAATAATCAGTTTTAATTCCTATTGATCAAATAATATCTGATTTTTACTTGGTCATCAAGTAGACATAAATTGACCAATAGAAAATGAGTACACAAAAAGAAAATATTTTTTGTATTTATTATGATTTTTGCACTCCTTTTTGGTAAAAAGTACATAAAATCAAATAAATAATTATTTTTCAAAAATGCCTTAAAATAAAAAACGAAAATTAAAAACAAATAATAAAAAATATAATTTTTGTGATTTTTTTTAAAATAATTTAAAATGGAAAGAAAGTTAGTAACAAATAATAGCAACAAATTCAAAATGTAACATGTGAGATTCAAACCCGCGACCTCA
Source organism: Lathyrus tuberosus (assembly GCA_022829125.1). NCBI lineage: Eukaryota > Viridiplantae > Streptophyta > Magnoliopsida > Fabales > Fabaceae > Lathyrus > Lathyrus tuberosus. Next base: position 4,513,438 of record JALAZF010000233.1, read on the forward strand.
TACTTGCAAGCCTTATCTCCTTTCCAATTGTGCCAATTCATTTATTCGAAACAAAAATGCACTTGAAAGCATATGAAGGTCAAACAACTATTAGTTATTAAAACAATTTAAAGTAAACTGTTACCTATTTTTTGAGTAAAACTTACTGTTTAAATATTAGTAAAAATTGAACCAAAAAACTTATAAAATCAAAGTTAAAAAATAATTTAAATGTTAGAAAATATGGCAGACAAATTTTGGGGTACAACAGCGCCGAGGTTTTCTTTTAACGCAGAGGGACTTATACAATAAGTGAGGCCCAAAATGTTTTGGTTAAAAGGGGGATTGGGTCTTACACTCTAATAGAGGCCCAAAAGTTTTGAATGGGTCTTATAGCTCGAGGAGAGGCCCAAATGATTTTTATTTTTAAACGGGCGACGATCGCACCGTTTACTTGTACAGAGGGACTTATACAATGAGTGAGGCCCAAAAAGTTTTTGTACAAGGGGGGATGGGTCTTACACTCTCTCAAGAGGCCCAAAAGTTTTGAAAATGATTTATGAGGGTTGAATTAATCCAAAACCCTAATTTGTTTTCAAAATGTATTTAATTGAATAAAAATTCAATTAAAATGATCAAAAATTGTTTAACACATGGAAAACAAATTGTGATCTTGGATTAATGCTTCAAAAATTAAGTATTGACCTACAAAATAATTAGAAAGCATTAAAAGTTGCAAAATCAATGTAGAAAAAATATTTAAAATGTCAAAAACAATTAAAATATTAATTCTTTGCAAAAATATCAATTATATGAAATAAATAATATTTTTAGGATTTTTTGTGAAAATAAAATATTTTAACATTTTTGTGAATTATTAAAAAAAGAATCAACTCAAAATCATTAAAACTCAGAGAGAAATTAATTTTTGAATCAATTAAACAAAATCACAAAATTCAAATATTTGAATTTCTAAAAATGGCGCCAAGAGCAAGCTGAAGAACACGCGCGTGTTCTTGGTTTCTCAGATTTGCATTTTCTATCCAATCTCCATGAATACGTAATCATATCATGCAATCCACATATCATTATGCTCGCCTCAACCTCACGATCATGTCTATGTACTTTAATTTCATTTAAATTAAACATACAACAAGAAATCACGAAGAGACCTCAAGAACCCTAATTTCTGCATGAAGGCTAGGATTTTTGATACATGATTCAAACAATGCAATTAATTGAGGGAAAACATTCCATGCATGATTATGAACATATGGCCAAATTATTGTGCGAGGAAATATGCATAGATTGAGAGATGACCAAGTATGTGCTTACCTCCAAGTCGTGACAGCAAGTTCAAAGTGATTTTTGATTTGGAGGTGTTACAGATGAGTGGTGATGATCTGAACAGCTTCCCTACACCCTATGGATTGTGTTTGGATGGTTGGACTTGATTGAAATTGGCTGGATCATTTTGTGGTACCTCAGCTGCACTTTGGTTAAAACCTTGAGCAACCAGCTGGTGATTTTGTGAAATTGATGTTTCAGAAGTAATCTAAGTGTTTGATCAGCTCATATGTGATGTATGTGAGGTGTGTGAGTGATTGGTTTGATTGGAATTCCTCTCAAACTCAAAACCCGATAGTGACTTGCCTTAGAAGGCAAAATTGGAGTGAAAGAAGAGATTTTGAGGAAAGCATCTGTTAGATGGCTTTGGTGTACTCAAACTGACCACAATTGAGCTCTATTTATAGTAGAGCAAGTTTGTTTTGCAAGGAATAGTGCATGGCAGCTGGTAAGTAGGTTTGGCCAATGTTGGCAAATGAAAATCCAAGTCTCCTCTAGCCATTGACTAGAGGTTAGGGCACAGAGCTTTGGTTCCCTTGGTCTTGGATAAGTCTTGACTGATTTCAGATGAGAATGGCTCAGTCCATGCCACCTTGATGGTTTCATTGAATAACTCATTCCAAATTTGAAGTCTTGTCCCTATTTTGGCCATTCTAGGTTCAACATGCTATTTCTTGTTCCATGGACTTTGGAGGCTTGGCTCAGTGATTGTCCCCTTTAGATTCAATCCTCTGAGGTGTCCAAGTGGATAGGAGCAATTGAATTTGGCTGATTTTGGCAAATTGACCAAAGTTGCAAATTCTGCCTTGCCTTGACAGATTTCAGCAAGGAAACTTGGCAATGTTGTATCTCATGGTGTAGGTTGAATTTGGCAATGTTCTTGGCCATTTTGGAAAGCTCTTACATGATACAACAACTGTTTGAACAAGTTTGGTTTTGATCTCTTTTGATTCCAAGTGAAAAATCCCCCTACATTTGGTAAAAAGTGAGGCAAAATCTGACTTAGTGAAAATTTCACTAAGTGAAAAAGTGACATTTTCACTTTTCATCCACTTTGATCACTCCATAACTCAAAATCCTTAATGAATTGGAATGACTTGTAGTTGAAGTTTTTGTAGGTGATAATGAGGGCTACAAATCCATCTTTGGATGAGAAAAAATGGCCTTGTGGTTTAGGAGTTATGGTCCTCCAAAGTTGGTACCTTTGTCACTTTATTTTTAACTTAGAAAAATTTCTAAGTTTTATGGTTACCCCTTTTACAAGTTATCTCACTTTTCTTGATTTTTCTTGATGAATGATGATTCAAATCATACATTAACATCATTTTAGGGTTAAAAATCCATTTTGGTGAAAAATCTCAAAAAGTCAAAGTTGACTTTTGTGCACAGTTGACTTTTTATCAGATGAATTCCAAACTGTGCAATTCTTCAGGAAATCATGTCCTTGACCTAAATCAAACTTGATGGACATGTTCCATGGGTGTCATAGGGTATATTCAATCATGTATTAGGGTTTGGGAGCATGTCCTGGTCAAAAGTCAAAGTTACAGTTGACTTTTCTCTTAAAACCCTAATTGTGGTACAGATGAAATTGAGACTTGTTGCTCAAACTTCTTGGATCAATCCATTGTTCCAAATGGATCAATATGGTATATTAGAGACCCTCAAATCATGTCTTGAGGTCTTGGCTCATGGTTTGTCCCAAAAGTCAACTTAGGGGTGAATTAGGTCAAGAAACCCTAATTCCTGATTTTTGATGAATGCATCCCCTGAGGCAAAATTGACTTGATGCATGGGTTCATGAGGTTCCATGAAGTATATTAGGTCATGTTTTGGATCATTGCCTTGTGCCCAGATGAAAATTTTCCATCTGGAGGCCCTGGTCGACCAAAACCCTAATTTGGTGACACTGGCGATCTTGAGGCTTGATCCACCTAGAAGGGAGCATCCTTGTGCTTAATCCTTGAAGTGAGAGTCCTTTTGATCCTTTGTAGTTACTTGGGAGGTTAGACAAGTTGAAGATCATGTCATTTCTTGATTGATCCTTTGTCTGAGAACTATGAGAGGGCTTGAAACCCTAATTTTGATTGTATTGGATGCTCACCCATCTTTGGGGAGACTGATGAAGCATGATGGTTCATCCATATTGTGATGATGATTTTCACAATGATGGGAAATCTAAGTGGTCAAAATTTGGGGTATTACAGATGCCCCTATTTAATCTTCTTGGACCCGAAGGTGTGAATGACGAAGGGATTCGGGCATTCGGGGTGCAAGAGGATTAAATATCAGAATACCCGAAATTTTGATGGTGGTTATGAATGGTAGCTTACGCATTCATCTTCTTTAGCTAAGCAATGGTGCTTAGAAAAGGTAAACTTCCCCTCGATCCTGGTCTCCTACCAAGAACTGGTCTCAGTCTCTTTTGAAATAAACTTCCCCTCGATCCTGGTTTCCTACCAAGGATCTGGTCTTAGTTTCTGATTTAAACTTCCCCTCGATCCTGGTTTCCTACCAAGGAACTGGTCTTAGTTTCTGATTTAAACTTCCCCTCGATCCTGGTTTCCTACCAAGGAACTGGTCTTAGTTTCTGATTTAAACTTCCCCCGATCCTGGTTTCCTACCAAGGAACTGGTCTTAGTTTCTTTTGTCAATAAACTTTACTGACAAGGGACGTTATTCGTAGCGGCTTTCCTTCAAACTTCTCGCCGAATTTTCCTGGGGAGATGCCATTTGAGTGGAAAAAGTTTTGATGTCAGACTTGCTGGGGAACCCATTCGTCTGAGTTGTAGAGGTACACAAACTTCTCTATTTTGGAGACGCCATTTGTCGATTCTACTGGGGAAAGCGAGTCTCTTGAGAGACTATTTTCGTTTGGGGTTACATCATACTTTTCTCGGGATCTTCCCGGAGAAATGCCATATGATGGGATCCAATTTTGAGGTGCCGATGACCTTCTCATCGGTGGTTTTTCGGAGCAAAACTGGCGTGCTGCCGAATCTCTGATCATGAGGCTTTCTCTGTGGATTTTCCTTAATCCGGGAAAGCAAGGATATCATCTTTGATGGCGAAGAGTGACATCTGTTGAAGGTTCTCTGATCTTTCAGAGGTTCAAATTATCAAAGTGGCCAAGGACCAACTTCTTTCCAGAATTAACTGGAAGCGAGGTTGTTCAGACACAGTATTTCCTGACGAGGCAAGAACTGACAACTCGATTGAGAGGACTTCTACCACTAGGGGACAGGACCGACTAGAGTGATAGTGATGCAATATGAAATGTGAATGCAAATAAAAAATGCATGATGTATGTATGTATATGCTGACAAAACAGACGCGACATACAGACTAATGGGTGAACACAATTGGATACTCGGCCATCGCGGGGCGAAGAAGTACCATTGATTCAAAATAGCAATTCCACCTTGCTTAGGAGAGATAGTCCTGTTGGGAGCTATGTTGATCGGGCTTAGGAGATGAGAACTCGGCCGAGGATGTCAGACGAAACAAGGTCTCTGACACAGTTGATCCCTTCATTCAGGCGAACTGGTTTAGAAGGAGTACTTGGATTCTGCACTTTGAGGTTCGCTTACTTCGGGAGAAGCGATCGATGTTCTTCTGATGTTCAACAGTAAAAAGAAATGCCATCTTTAATTTAAAAGCAGAAAAATTTTAACAAGTAAATTTGTTTTATTTCAAGAATCGCTGATTAAGTTTAAACAACGTCGTTCTGTAAAGCTAAAACAAGTAAAGAATTACAAACAAAAGCACAAGGGCTCAAATTTTATTGATAAGATGGAGATCAGCCAAACGCGTGATTCCAAAGAGTATATACAAATTTAGAAAATGGTAATTTACAGGGAAAAGGGCTACGTTGAAACATAACGACCACTATCCTTCTACCAACTTTGAGTTCGGGACATCCTGAGCTTCCGTCGAAGATGACCTTTGACTGGAGATTTCCTCCGATAGATGATGCTGTAACTGCTGCTGAGGGACTTGCCTCTGTTGAACATAGTTACTTGCCATTATCCCTAATTTTTGCCTGGATTGTACTATGAGATTTCCAATCCATCGGGATGATTTTTTTCATGTCTCTAACTTTTGCCTGGACCGCCCTTTCGGGTTTTCAATCCACCAAGACGTTTTTTTTAGGCGAAGTATTTCTTAACTACATCAACATTCGTGGGGTAGGCAAATTCCTCTCCGTCCATGGTGGCAAGTCTCAAGGTGCCGCCTGAGAAAGCTTTCGTGACCACATAGGGGCCATCATAATTTGGGGTCCATTTGCCCCGAGAGTCAGTGAGAAATGATTGTATCTTCTTGAGCACGAGGTCTCCTTTTCTGAAAATACGAGGTCGGATCTTTTTGTCGAACGCCCTTTTCATTCTCTGTTGATATAACTGACCGTGGCATAGTGCCGTGATTCTCTTTTCTTCGATCAGGTTCAGTTCGTCGTGTCGACTTTGACACCATTCAGCTTCGGTGAGCTGAGCTTCCATCAATACCCAGATTGATGGGATCTCTACTTCTATGGGGAGCACTGCTTCCATGCCATATACTAGAGAGAAAGGGGTTTCCCCTGTTGAAGTGCGGATAGATGTTCGATAACCGTGAAGAGCAAAGGGTAGCATTTCGTGCCAATCTTTATAGGTTACAACCATCTTTTGAATGATCTTCTTGATGTTCTTGTTAACCGCCTCTACCGCTCCGTTCATCTTGGGTCGGTAGGGAGATGAGTTATGGTGTTCGATCTTGAACTCTGCACACAACTCTTTCATCATCTTATTGTTCAAGTTAGATCCATTATCAGTAATGATCTCGCTTGGAACACCATAACGGCAGATGATATTGTTTTTGATAAATCGGACCACCACTTGTTGGGTTACATTGGCGAATGACGCTGCTTCGACCCACTTGGTGAAATAATCAATGGCTACCAGGATGAACCGATGTCCGTTTGAAGCCTTGGGCTCAATCATACCAATCATGTCAATTCCCCATATGGAAAAAGGCCACGGGGAAGAAAGAACTTTGAGATGTGATGGCGGTACATGAATTTTGTCGGAGTATATCTGACACTTGTGACACCTCCTCATGTACTTGTAGCATTCGGATTCCATGGTCAACCAATAATACCCGACCCTGAGAATTTTTCTCGCCATTGTGTGTCCGTTGGCATGAGTGCCAAAGGATCCTTCATGAATTTCTTTCATGAGCATGTCTGCTTCTGGTCTGTCGACACATCGGAGCAAGACCATGTCAAAATTTCTCTTATAAAGAGTGTCACCGCTCAGGAAGAAGTTTCCAGCCAATCTTCTGAGGGTTTTCCTGTCTTTTCTGAGTGCCCCAGATGGGTACTCTTGTTTCTGAAGGAAGCATTTGATATCGTGATACCAAGGTCTGTCGTCTATGACTGCTTCAATCGCGAAGATGTAAGTGGGCCGTTCAAGGCGCATGATGTCGATCTTAGGTATGTCATTCCATCGACCTACACTAATCATGGAAGAGAGAGTGGCTAATGCATCAGCCATGTGATTCTCATCACGAGGGATGTGATGAAAGTCGACTCTGTTGAAGAAGGGTAACAACCTTCTTGCATAGTCTTTGTAAGGAATCAATCCTGATTGGTATGTGTTCCAATCTCCTTTTATCTGGTTAATAACCAGGGCTGAATCGCCGTATACGTCCAAGTTTTTTATCCTTAAATCAATTGCTTCTTCGAGACCCATAATACAAGCTTCGTATTCGGCCTCGTTGTTCGTACATTTGAATGTAAGTCTGGCAGTGAAAGGAATGTGGGTACCCTGAGGGGTAACAATGATTGCCCCAATTCCGTTTCCATAATGATTGACTGCTCCGTCAAAGATAAGTCCCCACTGGGAACCTGGTTCTGGCCCTTCACTGGGTAGCGGTTCATCGCAATCTTTCATCTTTAGATACATGACATCTTCATCTGGGAAGTCAAACCCGATTGATTCTTGATCGTCAATCGGTTGATGAGCCAAATGATCAGCTAAAATACTTCCTTTAACGGCTTTCTGAGCATGGTACTCTATGTCATATTCTGATAGTAACATCTGCCAACGGGCAATCCTTCCCGTGAGAGCAGGTTTTTCGAAAACGTACTTGATTGGATCCATTTCGGAGACCAACCAAGTAGTATGACGAATCATGTACTGGTGAAGACGTTTGGCTGCCCAAGCCAAAGTGCAACAAGTTTTCTCAAGCATTGTGTACCGAGTCTCGCAGTCGGTGAATTTCTTGCTTAGATAGTAAATGGCAGACTCTTTCCTTTTAGTTTCGTCTTGTTGGCCAAGTACACATCCCATTAAGTCCTCTAGGACTGTGAGGTAAATGATCAGTGGTCTTCCTTCCACTGGAGGTGATAAAATCGGAGGATTCAACAGATATTCCTTGATACTGTCGAAGGCGGTTTGGCAATCTTCTGACCAAACGCAATCCTGGTTCTTTTTGAGTAATTTGAAAATCGGCGCACATGTCGCGGTCATAAGGAATATGAATCTGGAGATGTTGTTCAAACGTCCCAGGAATCCTCTGACTTGTTTTTCAGTTTTCGGAGAAGGCATTTCTTGAATGGCCTTGACCATGTCAGGATTAACTTCAATTCCTTTCTGGCTGACGATGAACCCTAGTAATTTCCCCGAACGGACACCGAAGGTGCACTTGTTAGGATTCAAGCGGAGCTTGAATTTTCTTAGACGTTCGAACAATTTTGACAGATGTTCAACGTGCTCATCCTCTGTTCTTGATTTTGCAATCAAATCATCGACATATACCTCGATTTCTTTGTGTATCATGTCATGAAACAGAGTAGTCATGGCCCTTTGATAGGTTGCCCCGACATTCTTCAAGCCGAACGACATTACCTTGTAACAAAAGGTACCCCATGGGGTAATGAATGAAGTTTTCTCCATGTCTTTCGGCGCCATTTTGATCTAATTATAGCCCGAGAATCCATCCATGAAGGAGAATACTTTGAACTTTGTTGTGCTGTCAACCAGCATGTCAATGTGTGGTAAAGGAAAGTCGTCCTTTGGACTTGCCTTGTTTAGATCTCTGTAATCAACACACATTCTGACCTTTCCATCCTTTTTGGGAACGGGTACGATGTTGGCTAACCATTGAGGATATTCAGATGTAGCGAGGAAACCCGCGTCGATCTGTTTCTGTACCTCCTCTTTGATCTTGATGGACATGTCCGGGTGAGTCCGTCTCAACCTTTGCTTTACTGGCGGACATTCCGATCTTAGTGGTAAGTGATGTTCCACGATGCTGGTATCCAACCCTGGCATATCCTGATAGGACCAAGCGAATACATCGGGGAATTCTTTGAGAAGCTTTATCAAACTTTCTTTGACAGTTGGACTGAGCAGTGCTCCGATCCTGATTTCTTTTCTCTCTTTTTCTGAACCCAAGTTTACCGTTTCCAACGGCTCTTTGTGAGGTTCAACGGACCTTTCCTCTTGTCTGAGTAGTCGGGAGATCTCTTCTGGAATTTCGTCGTCATTTTCTTCTTCAGCCTAGAATACCGGGAACTAAAAGTTGGGAGAAGGCATCAGATCGTATGTTTCAACGGGGTATAAAACAAGCAATCTGCATGACGTGATGATTCGTGTTTAGAAGAGATAGAGAAAATGTAAGTGTGTGCAGTGTATTTATTTTACTGCTTGTTTTTATTTTTGAATTATTTTTTTTAGGATTACCATTTTCTGAAAAAGCAAAAAGAGAAAACAGCAATTAATGCAGAAATTACAGAACGACGTTATTTTATTAATGAACAAGTCGAATCTTGAAACTACAACCCTATAAAACAAAACTCACTCGCTCTGGGCAAAGCGAAGAGGGAAATTTACAAAAAGCGAGCCCTATCAAAACATCCGTTTCACCTAGGCAGGGTGAAAGGTTAAAGATGGCAATTACTTTGACTGATGAACGACCTTCGGAACCTCGACGGCAACCCATTGACGGCGAACTCCTCGGTGAATCACAAAGTCTGGCACCTTCCTTGATTTGTCTTCAGAAATGACGCTGATTTCTGGTGGAGCAGGATCATTGGAATCTGTCTCCCAAGCAGAATTGTCGTAGGAGGATTCCTCTGTTGCACTTTGCATAGCATTGGTGCTCTCAGCTGTATCTCCCCATCCAGTTGACTGGATATCTTCGAGCCTGATACGAGAGCTTTCGGGAGCAGTGTACTTGACCATAAAGTCGTATTTTCCACTTGGTTGTCACAAAGTGTCCCAAACTTCTTTGGAACTGGAGAAGTCATCCCTCTCGATGACGTTGACCTCAGGAAAAGCATAGTTGATGAATTCTAGTCCTGCAAACGTTGCGAATTCATCTTCATGTTGAGTAGTTTCCGAATGACCTGAGTGTTGATCCCATGACATGGCGGGGACACAGGTATTCTGTTCAATGATGCTCAGCTGAGTTTTATTACTCGGCTGACTTTCTTTCCCCAAGTTTCCTGGGTAAGGCTGCCACATTGGCAGACCATCCATCGGGCCATAGTAATTGTGATCAAAGTTTTCTTTCATCAGAGTGTCTTCCTCTAATGAATTTGGCAGAGCACGGCATCCTTCCGGATCACAATCTCCGTAGATCATTTCGACATCTGATCTTGGTATAAATCTCGGACTTTCTGTAGGAAAGCAAAAAGGCATAGGCACCTCTTCCTGGGACATATAGTCGTCCTTGTTAAGGTAGGACTTCTATTCTTCATCTGTGTCAGAGGGATCTTCCTCATTGATAGCATGAACTGTCTGAGACACTGGGTGAAGAAAACCTCCACTGTGGAAGAAGTTTTGAAGGGGATGAAGACTTTCATCGTTGGCAGTTGTCTGAGTACAGGTCGCAGAAAAACCAAGACCCTTCTTTATTTTATTGTCAGTGGGAATGACAAGCTGTCCCCATCCTTTTGTATCGGTACTCCCGACCGCTTTGATAGCATCTTTGTATGAAGAAATTGAAGTTTCTTCTTCGGATTGATCGTTCTTGCTCACCGATAGTGCTTGGAACTGAGTTCCAATAACCTCCTCGGGTTCCACACAAGTAGATGATGATACGTTACTCACAAGCAAGGCTTGTTCCCCATAAACCGTGACAAGTTGATCGTTCTTGACGAACTTTAGCTTTTGGTGGAGGGTTGAAGTAACCACTCCAGCCTGATGTATCCAAGGTCTTCCTAATAAACAACTGTATGTTGCCCGGATGTCCATGACCTGGAAAGTGATTTGAAAAGTGTGAGGACCAATAGTTATGGGAAGATCAACTTCGCCGATAACTGTTTTTCTGGATCCGTCGAATGCTTTGACGACGACCTTGCTGACTCTCATCGGAGGGCCCTTAAATGATAATTGCGTCAAAGTGGACTTTGGCATAACATTCAGGGCTGACCCTGTGTCTACCAGTACATTGGCTAAAGCAACGCCCTGGCAGTTAACTGTAATGTTGAGCGCCATGTTATGACGACGACCCTCTTCAGGTAATTCCTCATCACTAAATCCCAAATTATTGTAGGAAGTGATGTTAGAGACAATGCTATCGAATTGTCTGATTGTTACATCCTGTTCCACAAAGGCTTGCTCCAAGACTTTTTGTAGAGCCTCTCTGTGTGCTTCTGAACTGAGTAACAGTGATAATACTGAGATCTTTGAAGGAGTCTGTAACAGTTGATCAAAAATGTTATATTCACTCCTTTGGATGAGCTTTAGCATCTCATCTTTGTCTTTTGAAAAGTCGGGATTACCAGATTGACTGACTGGTGGATCAGGAATTTCTGCCTGAAGTTCCTTTTCTTTGTTGGATTCTCCAACCCCTCGGTTGAAGATTCGACCGCTCCGTGTTACACGACTGATGTCTGCAATATTCACGACGGAGGGTAATGGAATTTCCTTTCCATTCTCGATTGTTGTTGCACCGTATTTGTAACGGATTGCCTTAGCTGATTCATACGGTAGTGGCCCCGGTAGATAGATGACTATGGGAACCTTCTGATTTTTCTGACCATCATAAGTAACCTTGATCCATTCCCGGTTGGGAACTCTAGATTTGTCAAGTAGAGGGATGATGGCAAAAACATCCCTGGTCCTGTGATGACCAGAGATCGTGACAACATCCTCAACTTGCTCGGCAAGGTAGTTCGGCGACCAAATGATGGGTCCTGAACCGGGATATGGACGAATTTCTCCATGATCGACCTGACCCTGAAGAGCTGCTCTCACAAGGTAACGCCCTTGGTTACTTTCTGCACAGACGCTACAACTGTCATAGTTGTGTGGTGGCACCTGGCCACGCCCACTTTGAATACAATGTAACCTCACTAGGTTATCTTCCATTGATCGGACATCCTGACTTTGACGACGAGTAGGATTCCTGTGATTGATACTAATCTGCTAAGTATCTTCGTCCATATAGATTGGCATCCACCAGTGATTTAACAAGTGCTGAAGTGCCTCCTGGACAAGGGTACAACCTCGTTCGTTTTCGCAACCCGCTTTACAGCTTTGATAGTCATGTGATATTAAGAATCCAAGTCGGACCTGCTCAGCATGTAACTCTACCAGGTTGGTATCCATTACGCGGATGTCGAAGATCTAAACCATGTTGATTTGATAGGAGTTCCTATCATGGTAGTCTTGGATCCATCCAAGATCCATCTAACGCTGGAGGGCCTCTTGTATGAAAGAGCATCCCTGTTTGTTTATCGAGCAAATCAGACAGGAACTGTAATCGTGCCGCGGCAGATTATGATACTGGCTTTGCCTTGAGTGCATCGCCACCAAGTTGACATTCATCGCACGGATGTCGTGGTTTTGAATGACGTTGGAATTCGTGTAAACCATGTTAACTCCACGAACTCGGTGCTCTTGGATCCATCCAAGATCCATTTGTTCCTGTAGAGCTACTTGCACTACAGAACACCCCTGGTTGTCTTTAGAGTAGATATCACACTGGTGATAATTATGAGGTGGCACATGGCCATATCCACTCTGTCTACAATGCATCTTGACCAAATTGGTTTTCAACAAGAGTACATCGTGAATTTGATAGACGTCGTTAGTCTCTTTCTCAATCAGATTGACTGCAGCTTTCTCGTGTTGAGGCAGCGGGTTTGTAAGAACATTAGGATTCGTATCTTTGAAAGATAAGAGCCCGCTCCTAACAAGCTTTTGCACGTCGGATTTGAAATTGAGACAAGTCTCAATGTTATGCCCTGAACCTCCTTGATGATAAGGGCATGTTTGATCCGCTTTAAACCAAAAAGGCGGATTTTCCGGTACTGTAAGAGGAGACTTAGTCTGGATGTGCCCCTTAGCCAGTAGTAACGGAAACAGCTCTGCGTACGTTACGGGTATAGGATCAAATCCTGGTGGCCGTATTGTACGGTTGTTGTTATATGGAGGACGAGCCTGCTGAAGAGGCTGTTGTGTCCTTTGTTGGTCAGGTTGGCTCTGCGCAACCTGAGGTTGATACATAGGAACAGGCGCGGGGCCGATAGCAGGAGTAACAGCTTGTACTGGCTGATAACGTCGCCTTTGCTTTCCGAGAGAGATATTCCCAATATCTTGCTCTTTTTTCTTAGGGAGAGCACTACCATATTTTTTAGTACCGCTCGTTGATCCAGTGTCTTTTACCAAACGTCCTTCTCGGACGGCTTCCTCAAGACGTACACCCATGCCGACCATTTCGGTGAAATCACTGGGTGCACTGGCAATCATTCGGTCATAGTAAAATGAGCTTAAGGTCTTTAAGAAGATTTTTGTCATCTCTTTTTCCTCAAGAGGTGGACAAATTTGAGCGGCAATTTCACGCCACCTTTGAGCATACTCCTTAAAGGTTTCCTTTTCCTTTTGCGACATTGATCTGAGTTGATCTCTGTCGGGTGCCATGTCCAAATTGTACTTGTATTGTTGGACGAAGGCAGTACCAAGATCTCTGAATGTACTGATCGTAGTACGGTTTAAACCCATGTACCATTTGAGTGCGGCACCGGTTAAACTATCCTGGAAGTAGTGAATCAGCAGGTCCTGATTCTCCGTCTGAGCTGACATCCGCCGAGCGTACATCACCAGATGGCTCTGAGGGCAAGAGTTACCCTTGAATTTTTCAAAGTCGGGCACTTGGAACTTGTGCGGGACTTTCACATTTGGGACCAAGCAGAGGTCTGCGGCGTCCTTTCCAAATAGATCCTGACCGCGAATGGCTTGCAGCTCTTTCTGCATTTCCAAGAACTGCTCCTGGAATTCATCCATTCTATCGAACATAGTTTCCTTCTTACCAGGAGGTGTTGGCGGAATCTGTCCTTCCGGGACAGTGTGCACCACAGGGGGTGGTACCGTGACTACGGCAGTAAGTCTTGGCGTTTCCCGAAGTTTGTAACCTTCAGGAGTCTTCAGTATGCCCCTGGCATCTTCGCTTTCCCGAAGTTTGTAACCTTCAGGCCCAGCGGCTTCTGTTGCGATTCCCTGATCTTCAGTGATCGGCGGAACATATCCTTCTGGGATATAGTTAACAGGCATGCCCCAAGGACGATCTTTCGGCATCTGATACCTAGGATCATACTTTTCTATGATGGGCGTTGAGGCGATCTCTGAGATCATAGTTCTTTGTAGCTGAGCTTCTGCCATGGCTTGCATGTCGTTACGAAGCTTCCTCATATCCTCTCTCAGAGCGTCGATCTCTTCTTTCAACTCTCTGTTTTCTTCCTCAAGATCATCCATCTTTTTCTGACGATTGGCCCGAGTATTATACGAATGAGACAGTTTGACTCTAGAATCGAGACACAAACGTGAGATTCGTAGGGAAGAAGAATACGCGATGTGAGAATGATGAATGCAATGATTATATTAATTGTTGTTTTTTTTGTTTAATCAAAATAAACTTCGACAATTAGATTGAAAATATCAAATGGTGGGGAAACCCCTTTTTATTGAAATTCAAAGGATTACAGAAATGGAAATACAGTAGATTACAAAGTGCAGAAACAGAAACCTAAACTAATGGGTCCCGAGTCCTCTCTGACGAGAAACCGGGTGCTGATTCTGGTATCTTCCTTTTCTTTGACCGGGGCGCTTGGGCTGTTGTCGGGTTGTCATTCCTTTGCCAAGTGAAAGGAGTGAGCAAATTCCTTTGGTCATCTTGATTCTCTACAGCATGCTGCTCCAAGATTTCAATCAGAGCATCTTTCTCTTTTAGTAGTTGCTGTATTTGGATACACTCTACGTCGAGGGTGCGGTACTTGTTCTTCCAAGATCTTCTTTACTTTTGAACTTTGTTGAGAGTAACCTGAAGCTTTTCAGTTTCCGTCATGAAGTACATGACAGATTCTCTCGGCGGAAGAATTCCGTAACAAGGATAAGGCATTTTTAGCTTGAGAGCTCTGGTTTGTACCCAATGGAGATAAGGCTCCACCGAGACACAATTCGGTTTTCCCAGAGACTCTCGTCCTTTCTTATGAACCCATTTCCAAGCTTGCACTATTTCCATCTTTAGTGCTCTGTCATTTTCTCCTTCTTTGAAGAAAAGACCTTCCAGATGAACACCCAGTGGGATGTGTCGCATCAGGTATCCAAATTGACGAAGAACCAATATCGGATGATAGTTGATTCCTCCTTTAGTTCCTATGAGGGGTACGCTGGGGAAGTTTCCACAACGGTCAATGACTCTGATTCCCTCATAAATCCTATTACACCAATCTATATCGGAATTGGTGAGAGACATGACCTTCTGCGACCAACGTAGACACTCTTGCAATCCCAAAAAGCAGCAGACTTGGGCAAGTGAGAGATAAACCATTTGTAGAGCAAAGGTACACAACATGTGATCTCCCCTCCGCTGTACAAATTTCCCAAGTGTACAGAATGATACGCATCTGCGAGCAAAGTCGGCACAGGGTTTCCAATGAGAAAAACCTTAATAGCGTTGATATCGACGAAGTTATTGATGTTGGGAAACAAAAATAATCCGTGGGTGAGCAAGACAAAGATGCTTTCAAAAGCAGTCCTGTTCCCTATACTAGCGAAGTATAGAGCCTTTTTTGTCAAGAACTGGGCTGGCAAACCTTGGATGCCACCCTTAGTAATCATGTGAGTCTTGACCTCAGACTCGTCCAAATGAATTGCTCTTGCAATAGTCTGATTCTTTGGAATTTCTTCCAGTCCAGAAAATGGAGCTCGATCAGTGATATGTAAATCAGCCAGATGAGAATACTCCTCCAGCGTTGGTGATAGCTGGTAACCCAGGAATGTGAAACAGTGATAAACCGGATCGTAGAACTGAATGAGCGCGTCCATGATCCCCTCAATCACATGGACTCTTAACAGTGGTAGCAAACCACCGTGCTTGGCGTTGAAAGCCTCTGGGTTAACGATCATCCTCGCCAACTTTCTCAAATCCGCTAGTTTTGGAACCTTGAAGGTATACTGGCGAGTTCTCCTTCTATCGAAATCCATTAGCGTAATCTTTTTCTCTGATATTTGCAATCACAGTCTTAGTTTAATTTGAAAAACAGAGAGACTAGAAGAGAAAGTTTTTTGAATGTTTTAATGTTTTATTAAATGGATGCATGAATGTAGCACACAAAAACATAGAAAAAACATGGGGTCAGAGGGTCGTTGTCATGAAGTCAAGGCTCTACCCATCCCCAAAGGTTTATACTAGGGTGATTTTTGTACCTGTACTCATTATCATCAGCTCCTCCCAGGAAGGCAGACAACAAGCGGATCGCCAGCGAGTTGTGTGCAATCTTAGAGTAAGTACCATTCACCGAGAATAGATCACCAGCCTCAAATGAGGGTAGTATCGCGTAACAACTATTTCCGATAGTTTCCGCACTACGAAAGGGTTGGCTTTTCTAGGTGTATACTCAATCTTTCCACATACGGCATCACCCGCATTCCCATTAGCAGAAAAATAAACACGTATAGCATTTAGGAAAAGCAGTATATATATTTGTCCTAACCATCCTAGACCTTTAAAGCTATGAATCCTAAGTTCCTGACAGAAAATGGGTTCCCCGGCGGAAGCCCCAATCTGTGGTATTCACATAAGTGAAGAGAAGGAAGACCGAATTTGACAAAGACCGGCCCCACGGTGGGCGCCATTTTTCTGTAGCGAGCGATTTTGGACACGGTTCTTAAGCGCTGGTCGCTCTCTGCGGTTTGAGCTTAAACTACAGGTCGATTCATTTTTTATCCTATTGTGAGCTGAATAAGGAAGGGAAATAGATGTCTCCAATTAACCCTGCTTGCATACTGAGTTTAAACAGCGGTCTGTTAAGTTACGAATGCTATCAATGTGGGGGGGCCTTTGTACTGGTTATTTGTATTTTCGCCAGTACGGTTTTCTTTCTTTTTAGGACTTTCTAGCGGGGAACAAGGATTAGGATGTTAGGACTGATGCTTTGGAATTACTGATTTTTGATTGATGGAGATATGGGATTTGGGTTTTTTGTTGATTGTGCTCGCTAAGATCTTTTCTTTCGATCTTATGCCTACGTATTCCCGTTCACCGAAATAGGGAAATCAGAGCGTTCGTAGTTCCTCCTATTCTATGGGAGGAAATGGGTGTTTTTGGTGTTTTGGTGTCTTGTTCAAAGCCCAAGACGTGAAGCGAAAGGTGGTTTGTATCTTGTTCAAAGCCCAAGATGTGAAGCTGAAAGGTCTATTTGTGTCTTGTTCAAAGCCCAAGACGTGAAGCTGAAAGACCTCGACTTTAGAGAGAATTTGTCATCTCTAAAGAAGGGGAAGGAGAATTACTTTAACTGGGATACGCGGATCCGAGCAATGCCATAATTTCCGAAGAAAGGGTTTTAACCTGAAGGAGAAGACTTTAACTGAGTGTAGAGCAATGCCATCTTTCCTTAGGAATTTCTCATGCTAAAAGAGGGACAGTGGCATAGATGTAGATGATCCAGAGGCTTGCCGCTTACAGCAATTAGATGAAAGGAAAGGAGTTGTTGATGTTTGTGTACTGTGAACGAGGCACAACTTTGATGCTAAAAGGTTGATTGGATCAACCAGTGGTTTTCTTATACAAAAGCCTAAGAGGAGGCTAATTTCCGCTAGGAAAATCATTATACAAAGCCTATGAGGAGGCTATTTTGTGTCTCGTACAAAGCCCGAGAGAGAGGCTAAAAGTTTTTGACCCGACGATAGAGTCTTTGTGTCTCGTACGAAGCCCGAGATAGAGGCTATTGTTTGTTTGACTCTACGAGGGAGTCTTTGATACTCAACAAGAGATTGTTTTTGTATCTCGTACGAAGCCCGAGATGGAGGCTAAAGGTTTGTTTCAGTTGAGTGACAGATCCAATATACTGATTTTAAAAGAGAAAATCAGTTCTTATATGAGCAACACTGTACTCAGGGATTTGATCTGAGGATCAGGGATATTTCCTTCTCTTTGAGGAAACGGGAAATCCAAAGGGTATTGAGACTGTCCGAGTCTGCGGGTTTCCTTCCTATTTAATGAAGGGGTCACTTGAGAATGTCTTTGAGACTCAAGGAAGTTAGACTGTCCAAGTCTAGAGTTTTTTTTCTTTTGTACTATGCTTTGAGAAACAGTAGTAAACTCTATGAAAGGACTGTTCTATGAGGATGACTAGGTTCTGTTCCTATACCTCTAGGAGGTCGTCGGGACAATTTGTACGAAGCCCAAGAGGAGGCTGGAAACTTTTTAAGAAGCCTACGGGTCCTTGTACGAAGCCCAAGAGGAGGCTATCATTCCCGAAGGAAGAGATCATTATACGAAGCCTAAGAGGAGGCTGTGAATACTTCTAAGAAGCCGTAGTGTCCTTGAATAATGCCCAAGAGGAGGCCGATGCTTTTAAGAAGCCCGTGGGTCTATCATCTCCTTTCCATTAGGAGAGATAACTCTTTTAAAGATAAAAACCACTGGTAAACGTGCGAGGTTTACTATCCAGCGATTTTTGGCTTTTAAAGAGGGTTCCTTAGTTAAGGACCAAGATTATGACCGTAGTGGGTACCCAAACCCCGAGACATTCAAGGCAAGCTATCCACAAGGAATAGATCAAGTCAGGAAAGTTCGAGAATTTGGAAGAAACTCAAAGATGCCATTCACGGAGAATACATTCATCTTGGGGAGTAGAGCTTCTTGACGATTCCTATGGAGGACATCCGAAGAGAAGACTGTATCTGGTGCTCCTATTGGGGATCTAGGCGTCTATTTCTACGAATAAATGAAACGGCGTCACCTAGTTTTAGACGTAGTTGCCGAGGAAACTCGAAATATCTATACTATTATTACACAGTAGATATGAGTTTATGAAAGGAGACTTACAGTGAGCAGCCCCACAATACAGTTTATAATATAAAAGCAGTAAATGAAAGCGATAACCACTTACTCGGTTGTAGTGCTTCCATGCTGTTTGGTTAGTTGTTCAACAAAGAAAGATTGAAAACAACAGTATATTCAAAATCAAAGGAGAAAGTGCTTTGAAAAAGAAAGATTTGGGGCTTACAGCTCAAGGAGAGGCCCAGGGTTTTATCAGTGAGCGCACTGTTTGACTTTGTACAGCGGGACTTATACAAGTGACTGGGGCCCAAAAAGGTTTTCTGTACAAAGGGATGGGTCTTACACTCTCTCAAGAGGCCCAAAAAAGGTTTAAAGAAAAGAGAGGGGCTTATAACACGAGGGTAGGCCCAAATGATTTTTCGTTTAAAAATGGCGATCGCGTCGAGGTTTTCTTTTAATGCAGAGGGACTTATACAATAAGTGAGGCCCAAAATGTTTTGGTTAAAAGGGGGATTGGGTCTTACACTCTAATAGAGGCCCAAAAGTTTTGAATGGGTCTTATAGCTCGAGGAGAGGCCCAAATGATTTTTATTTTTAAACGGGCGACGATCGCGCCGTTTACTTGTACAGAGGGACTTATACAATGAGTGAGGCCCAAAAAGTTTTTGTACAAGGGGGGATGGGTCTTACACTCTCTCAAGAGGCCCAAAAGTTTTGAAAATGATTTATGAGGGTTGAATTAATCCAAAACCCTAATTTGTTTTCAAAATGTATCTAATTGAATAAAAATTCAATTCAAATGATCAAAAATTGTTTAACACATGGAAAACAAATTGTGATCTTGGATTAATGCTTCAAAAATTAAGTATTGACCTACAAAATAATTAGAAAGCATTAAAAGTTGCAAAATCAATGTAGAAAAAATATTTAAAATGTCAAAAACAATTAAAATATTAATTCTTTGCAAAAATATCAATTATATGAAATAAATAATATTTTTGGGATTTTTTGTGAAAATAAAATATTTTAACATTTTTGTGAATTATTAAAAAAAGAATCAACTCAAAATCATTAAAACTCAGAGAGAAATTAATTTTTGAATCAATTAAACAAAATCACAAAATTCAAATATTTGAATTTCTAAAAATGGCGCCAAGAACAAGCTGAAGAACACGCACGTGTTCTTGGTTTCTCAGATTTGCATTTTCTATCCAATCTCCATGAATACGTAATCATATCATGCAATCCACATATCATTATGCTCGCCTCAACCTCACGATCATGTCTATGTACTTTAATTTCATTTAAATTAAACATACAACAAGAAATCACGAAGAGACCTCAAGAACCCTAATTTCTGCATGAAGGCTAGGATTTTTGATACACGATTCAACAATGCAATTAATTAAGGGAAAACATTCCATGCATGATTATGAACATATGGCCAAATTATTGTGCGAGGAAATATGCATAGATTGAGAGATGACCAAGTATATGCTTACCTCCAAGTCGTGACAGCAAGTTCAAAGTGATTTTTGATTTGGAGGTATTACAGATGAGTGGTGATGATCTGAATAGCTTCCCTACACCCTATGGATTGTGTTTGGATGGTTGGACTTGATTGAAATTGGCTGGATCATTTTGTGGTACCTCAGCTGCACTTTGGTTAAAACCTTGAGCAACCAGCTGGTGATTTTGTGAAATTGATGTTTCAGAAGTAATCTAAGTGTTTGATCAGCTCATATGTGATGTATGTGAGGTGTGTGAGTGATTGGTTTGATTGGAATTGCTCTCAAACTCAAAACCCGATAGTGACTTGCCTTAGAAGGCAAAATTGGAGTGAAAGAAGAGATTTTGAGGAAAGCATCTATTAGATGGCTTTGGTGTACTCAAACTGACCACAATTGAGCTCTATTTATAGTAAAGCAAGTTTGTTTTGCAAGGAATAGTGCATGGTAGCTGGTAAGTAGGTTTGGCCAATGTTGGCAAATGAAAATCCAAGTCTCCTCTAGCCATTGACTAGAGGTTAGGGCACAGAGCTTTGGTTCCCTTGGTCTTGGATAAGTCTTGACTGATTTCAGATGAGAATGGCTCAGTCCATGCCACCTTGATGGTTTCATTGAATTCCTCATTCTAAATTTGAAGTCTTGTCCCTATTTTGGCCATTCTAGGTTCAACATGCTATTTCTTGTTCCATGGACTTTGGAGGCTTGGCTCAATGATTGTCCCCTTTAGATTCAATCCTCTGAAGTGTCCAAGTGGATAGGAGCAATTGAATTTGGCTGATTTTGGCAAATCGACCAAAGTTGCAAATTCTGCCTTGCCTTGACAGATTTCAGCAAGGCAACTTGGCAATGTTGTATCTCATGGTGTAGGTTGAATTTGGCAATGTTCTTGGTCATTTTGGAAAGCTCTTACATGATACAACAACTGTTTGAACAAGTTTGGTTTTGATCTCTTTTGATTCCAAGTGAAAAATCCCCCTACATTTGGCAAAAAGTGAGGCAGAATCTGACTTAGTGAAAATTTCACTAAGTGTTGGAAAAAGTGACATTTTCACTTTTCAGCCACTTTGATCACTCCATAACTCAAAATCCTTAATGAATTGGAATGACTTGTAGTTGAAGTTTTTGTAGGTGATAATGAGGGCTACAAATCCATCTTTGGATGAGAAAAAATGGCCTTGTGGTTTAGGAGTTATGGTCCTCCAAAGTTGGTACCTTTGCCACTTTATTTTTAACTTAGAAAAATTTCTAAGTTTTATGGTTACCCCTTTTACAAGTTATCTCACTTTTCTTGATTTTTCTTGATGAATGATGATTCAAATCATACATTAACATCATTTTAGGGTTAAAAATCCATTTTGGTGAAAAATCTCAATAAGTCAAAGTTGACTTTTGTGCACAGTTGACTTTTTATCAGATGAATTCCAAACTGTGCAATTCTTCAGGAAATCATGTCCTTGACCTAAATCAAACTTGATGGACATGTTCCATGGGTGTTATAGGGTATATTTAATCATGTATTAGGGTTTGGGAGCATGTCCTGGTCAAAAGTCAAAGTTACAGTTGACTTTTCTCTTAAAACCCTAATTGTGGTACAGATGAAATTGAGACTTGTTGCTCAAACTTCTTGGATCAATCCATTGTTCCAAATGGATCAATATGGTATATTAGAGACCCTCAAATCATGTCTTGATGTCTTGGCTCATGGTTTGTCCCAAAAGTCAACTTAGGGTGAATTAGGTCAAGAAACCCTAATTCCTGATTTTTGATGAATGCATCCCCTGAGGCAAAATTGACTTGATGCATGGGTTCATGAGGTTCCATGAAGTATATTAGGTCATGTTTTGGATCATTGCCTTGTGCCCAGATGAAAATTTTCCATCTGGAGGCCCTGGTCGACCAAAACCCTAATTTGGTGACACTGGCGATCTTGAGGCTTGATCCACCTAGAAGGGAGCATCCTTGTGCTTAATCCTTGAAGTGGGAGTCCTTTTGATCCTTTGTAGTTACTTGGGAGGTAAGACAAGTTGAAGATCATGTCATTTCTTGATTGATCCTTTGTCTGAGAACTATGAGAGGGCTTGAAACCCTAATTTTGATTGTATTGGATGGTCACCCATCTTTGGGGAGACTGATGAAGCATGATGGTTCATCCATATTGTGATGATGATTTTCACAATGATGGGAAATCTAAGTGGTCAAAATTTGGGGTATTACAATATGCTTTCATCTTGCATAGTTATTGCTTAACTTGCATTTGAATGATCTTTTGATGCATGTTTCAACCTAGTTTGACTTTGTTTGATACCTTAACCTTAGTAGGATACATTGACATGTACCTACTGACCTTGGATGTTCCTTAACCCTTAGGACCCTTCCCTTTTGGTTTAACCGTTGGTCGCTTCTTAAGTTGTCTTCTTAAGACAATGAGCTTTGTTTGGTTCACTTGCTTTCACTTGTATGCAATACTTGTGATGATTTTGTACTAACCTTTTGTGTAGGGGCAGAGGTAAGACATTTGAACATGTGGATGGTTATCCATGTTCATTACTTATTTCATCTCTCATTTATCTTACTTCTCTTTCTCTTTTATGGATTACATGATATAATGCTTGATTGTGTAGAACTCTCTCACATCCCTTTGGGATCCAAGCTCTTCCTTAATTTTTATTAAGGTGAGGTAGGATAAGTATTAGATAGTGCTATCCCTCTCTTCTTTAGACTTAGGTTGCTCTTAAACCTTGACCTTAGGGCCATCTTTTGCATGACAACTTTAGGAGAGAATTCCCTTTAGTGTTTTCTTTTTCTTTGAGTCTTCTCTTCTCATCTCATAACACTTCTAAAACACTTAATAAAGGTTAACGTGTATTGCGTATGAGCCTTATATATGGGAAGTGATGTATGGGGGTCTCCCTTCATTCTTCTAGGGTACTTAGTGTACGTCCTGTTGGGGACGATACGCGACGTATTCGTTCCTATGTTGTAGACTTGGGTGCAATGCAAGTTACAAACTAACTTCAATCCACTTCTTGTCTAAGAAACACAAAACAAACTCAAACCTTTTTATCCTTCGGGATCGTTAAGTTTCAAACCTTTTTTTAGAAAAGAGCACGTTATTTTCCGTTTTGTCGCAAACAGGCATCGACCCTAACTGCCGGACGCGAATCTAACGTCGCTCATAAAAAACACTAAGACCTCGTTAGGTCGAACTACGACTGCTCTGACTTCCTCCTTCTGGTTAGATTGAGGATACGTAGGCACAAGACGACATTGTCTTGGCGAGCAACCTCCCCCCTTAGTTCGTGTCCGAACTACGTTGACTCTGACTTTCCCATTACACGAGGGAATACGTAGGCATAGGATGAGTGATGTCCTATCGAGTCACTTCTTTTTCTTTTCTTCCCCGTTTCTTCGTTCTTTTTCGTTCCCGTTCCTTTTCCTTTCCAGTAGCAGTAGAGCTCCAGATGACGACACCCTTTGATCGAGACAGGAAGCGTGGATCCCATCGAGTACGATGGACGCGTGGGGGTGCTAATACCTTCCCCTCGCGTAACCGACTCCTTTACCCGTTTCTCTTGGTTGCGAGACCATGCTTTTTCCTTCCCCTCAGGTTTACGCAGTGTTTCTTTTCCCTCTCTTGGGATAAATACACATTGCTGGCGACTCTGTTTCCGCGCCACTTTCGCGTTTGTACTTGGATGAAAATTCCAGGAGCGACACTTGTCATCATGACTTTCACCTGCCAAAGGATAGGATTCTTGACTCAATGGTCCAAGTTTAAAGATATCAAGTGATTCATCAAGATTCCCTCTGATCTTGGAAGAGGACAAAGCTTGTAAGATGACAAAATTGGAGATGAGAATCGTGTGGCACAAGAAATGCACAAAATCTCTCTTGAAAATCAGTTTGAGCAAGGCATGTTGTGAGGTTCATAACTCCTTGTTCAAATTGAATTAATGGGAGTTCTTGTACTCTTTGGAAAGCTTGTATATCATGCTTCAACTTTGATGTTTGCATTTGGTCTTGATTCCTCTTGGATCATAATCAAAAATACCTCCATAGTTGGGCAAAACATGAGACATATTCTGTCTAAAAATTTCTAAGTGTCAAAGCCAACATCTCATGAAATCCTAACTTTATGGCCTTATAACTCAAAATCTAGGCATTTTTTAGGGTACTTCTGTTTGACAATCTTGTTGTATGTAAGATGGGCTATCATTTGAGCTTTGGATGGAAGAAAATAGTTGCTTGGATCATAAGTTATGGCCTTTCAAAGTTAGGAAAAAACCATTTTTTTTCATGACTTAGTGAAATTTCAAGTTTCTCAAGGTTGCCCCTTTTGCAAGTAACCTCACTTTTCTTGATTTTTCTTGATTGATCTTGATCCAAATCACAAGTTAACATTGTTTTTTACTTAAAGAGGCCATGTTTGTCAAAAAATTCCAAAAGTCAAACTTGGTTTTGATCACAGTTGACTTTTTGTATCAGATGAATCTTAAACTTTGTGATCCTTTATGAAATCAAGTCCTTGGGCCAAATTGAACCTAATGGATGGATTACAAAGTTACTTTTGAGTGCCTTGAATCATATATTGAGGTATTGGCTTATGCCTAGATGAAAATTTCTCTCTGGTAGCCTTGGTTGACCAAAACCCTAATTTGGTGACACTGGTGATCTTGAGGCTTTATCAACTTGAAATGTTGCATTCTTGTGTTAGATTCTTGATGTGGGAGACCTCTTGATCCTTCATGGATGTTTGAGAGGCTTGACAAGTTGAAGATCATGTCAATTCTTGATTGATCCTTAGCCTGAATGCTCTGAGAGGGCTCAAAAACCCTAATCCTTGGTTGAGGTAAATACTCAACAATCTTTGAAAGGATTAGCGATGTATGAAAATACATCCATATTGTGGTGATGATTTGTAAAATGATGTGAAGTCTTGTGGTCAAAATTTAGGGTATGACAGATGCCCTTATTTAATCTTCTTGGACCTGAAGGTATGAATGACGAAGATATTCAGAAGTTCATGGTAAAAGAGGATTAAATATTAGAATACCCGAAATTTTGATTGTGGATGTGAATGTTAGATGATTTGCTCATCCATCTTCTTGTAATAAGTAATGCCACTTAGAAAAAGGTGTAACTTCCCCTCGATCCTGGTCTTCAGCCATGGAACTGGTATCAGTTTCTTTTGAAATAAACCTCCCCTCGATCCTGGTCTTCAACCATGGAACTGGTCTCAGTTTCTTTTAAAATAAACCTCCCCTCGATCCTAGTCTTCAGCCATGGAACTGGTCTTAGCTTCTTTTGAAATAAACCTCCCCTCGATCCTGGTCTTCAGCCATGGAACTGGTCTCATTTTCTTCTTGTCGAGTTCTTTTCTTGACAAGGAATGCTTATCTGTGAGGGTCTTCACCAAGCTTCTCTCAGAGGTTTATCGGGGAGATGCCACTTGATGGAAAAATGTGCTTCATCATATTTCTCTTCGAGACTTCTTCGAAGAGATGCTATGTGATGTAATTCAATTTCGAGATGCTGATGACTTCCTTGAAAGTAGGAAAAACTTCTCAGGGAGAGACTACCATTTGTCGACCTTATTTGGAAATCTATGAGGGCAAAAACAGACTTCTTTGTTTGACATTTAGTAGAGATTTCTTGAAGGATGTGATGTCCATGTTTCCAAGAGTCTTTTGTTGAGAAGCTTTCGCCAGGGATTTTCTTTAATCCAAGAAAGCAAAATATCATCTTTAATGGCGAAGAGTGAAGTTCCAAAGGTGTATAACCAAATGTCTTCTTGCCTTTAAGAGGTTCAAGTTATCAAAGTGGTCGATGTTTGATTTCAATCCAGGAATAAACTAGAGAGAGATTGTTTAGACGATACATTTCCTGATGAGGAAAGAACTCGAACTTGGGATTTTATCTTATCCAAGCATGGAAAGGAAAACTGAAGGAAAATCTACACGAGGATCAAACTTAGTATGGATTTAGAAATAATATATCCTTTCTTCCTAAGACTTACAACTCTAATGGAGAAAGGACATTTATCACTTGGGGATGAATATGACCAAAGTGATTGAAATGCAATATGAATATGAATATGAATCAATTATGCATGATGTATGAGATGCTTATGATGAAAAAACAGACATGACATATGGACCGACGATGAGTACAACTAGATACTCGGCCACTCCGGGGAATAAAAGTTTCACTGATATGTTGAGGAAACAAATTCCTGCTGCTGACCTTTTCATATTCTTGGTAGTAACAAAATGCGGCTCCTGGGGAGTGATAGATGAGATGCTCCATCTTATCAATTTGAATTAATTGATCCTCCACTCAGGACATCCTGATCACACAAAATATTTTGATTCTGCATTTTGAAGTTTGATTGCTTTCGGAGAAGATGTCGATGTTCCTCTTCGTTGTTCATTAATCAAAAGGAAACTGTCATCTTTATTTTAAAAGCAGGAGTAAATTTGAAATTTTCGTTTTGAAAACAAAAGTAAATTCTTTTTTTTTTGTTTCAAGAATGTTAATCATATCAAAATGTCATTTTGCAAAGCAGAATAAATGAGAATTGGAAACAAAAGGCACAAGGGCTCAAATTTTTATTGATAGAATGGCAATCAGCCAAATGCATGATTTCATGGAGCATTACAAAGTTTAGAAAATGGTAATTTAAAGGGAAAGGGGCTACATTGAAACATAACGACCACTATCCTTCTACCAACTTTGAATTCTGGGTATTTTTGAGCTTTTGTTGAAGGTGACTTCTGATTGAGGATTTCTTGACAGCTGACGTTATTTTTGATGACCCAATCTTAGTCGGATGCAATTACTTGCCATAAATCCCTAACTTTAGCCTAGATTGCCTTTCCAGGTTTTCAATCTATCGGGATGATTTTTGTTTATGTCTCTAATTTTTTCCTGGACCGCCCTTTCAGGTTTTCAATCCATCGAGACGTTTTTTTTTCATTTAGGCGAAGTATTTCATGACTACATCAACATTTGTGGGGTAGATAAACTCTTCTCCATCCATGGTTGAGAGTCTCAAGGCACCGCCTGAAAAGGCTTTCTTAACAACATAGGGGCCATCGTAATTCAGAGTTTATTTGCCCCTGGGATCAGTGAGAAATGATTGGATCTTTTTGAGCACGAGGTTGCCTTCTCTGAATACCCGAGGTCGGACCTTTTTGTCAAAAGCTTTCTTCATCCATTGTTGATATAACTAACCATGGCATAAAGCCATCATTCTTTTTGCTTCGATTAGGTTCAGTTCATCGTATCTGCTTTGACACGATTCAGCTTCTGTTAGCTTGGCTTCCATCAAGATTCTTATTGATGGTATCTCTACTTCTATGGGGAGCACTGCTTCCATGCCATACACTAGAGAGAAAAAGATTGCCCATATTGAGGTGCAGACTGATGTGTGATAATCGTGAAGAGCAAATGGTAGCATCTCATGCCAATCCTTGTAGGTTACAACCATTTTTTGAATGATCTTCTTGATATTTATGTTAGCTGCTTCTACTGCTACATTCATGTTAGGCCGCTAGGGGGATGAGTTATGGTGTTCAATTTTGAACTCAGCACATAATTCTTTTATCATCTTGTTACTCTTGATAAATCGGATCACCACTTGTCTGGTTACATTGGTGTATGATACTGCTTCGACCCATTTGGTGAAGTAATCAATGGTTACCAGAATAAACTGATGTCCATTTGAAGCTCTGGGTTCAATCATGCCAATCATGTCAATTCCCCATATGGAAAAAGGCCATGGAGAAGAAAGAACTTTGAGAGGCGTTGGTGGTACATGAATTTTGTCGGCGTATATCGGACACTTGTGGCACTTCCTCGTGTACTTGTAACAATCAGATTTCATTGTCAGCCAATAATATCCTGCTCTCAGAATTTTTCTTGCCATTGTGTGTCCACTGGCATGAGTGCCAAAGGATCCTTCGTGAATTTCTTTCATTAGCATGTTTGCTTCGTGTCTGTCCACACATCTGAGCAAAACCATGTCGGAGTTTCTTTTGTAGAGCACATCATTGTTCAGGAAAAAGTTGCCAGCCAGTCTTCTGAGAGTCTTCCTATCTTTTCTTGATGCCCTAGGCGGGTATTCTTGTCTTTGAAGGAAACGTTTGATATCATGTACCATGGGTTGTCATCTATGACTGCTTCAATCGTAAATATGTAAGCGGGCCTATCGAGACACATTATATCAATCTTGGGTATGTCGTTCCAACGATTCACACTAATCATGGAGGATATAGTAGCTAGCGCGTCAGCCATGTTGTTTTATTCACGAGGAATGTGATGAAAATCAATCTTGTTGAAGAAATGTAACAACCTTCTTGCGTAATCTTTGTAAGGAATCAATCCCAATTGATAGATGTTCTACTCTCCTTTGATCTGATTTATAACTAGGGTCGAGTCTCCATACATGTCCAAACTCTTTATCCTTAAGTCGATAGCTTCTTCAAGACCCATGATGCAAGCTTCATATTCGGCCTCATTGTTTGTACACTTGAATGCCAATATGGCGGTGAAAGGAATATGGGTACCCTGTGGTGTAACAATGATTTCCCCAATTCTGTTTCTATAAGCATTGATAGCTCTATCAAAAATTAGTCCCTATTGGGATCCTAGCTCTGGCCCTTCGTCTGGTAGCGGTTCATCGCAATCTTTCATTTTTAGGTACATGACATCCTCATCTGGGAAGTCAAATTTGATTGATTCCTGATTGTCAATCAGTTGATGAGCCAAATGATCGGTTAAAACACTTCCTTTGACGGCTTTGTGAGCATGGTACTCGATGTTGTATTCTGATAACAACATCTGCCAACGGGCAATCCTTCCCGTTAAATCAGGCTTTTCAAAGACATACTTGATCGGATCCATTTCGGAGATTAACCAAGTAGTGTGACAAATCATGTACTAGCGAAGATGTTTAGCTGCCCAAGCTAGAGCGCAACAAGTTTTCTCGAGCATAGTGTATCGAGTTTCACAGTCCGTGAACTTCTTGCTTAAGTGATAAATAGCAAACTCTTTTCTTTTTGTTTCATCTTGTTGGTCCAGCACACAGCCCATGGAGTCTTCCAAGACTGTTAAGTAGATGATCAATGGTCTTTCTTCCACTGGATAGGACATAATATGTGGATTTAGCAGATATTCTTTGATGCAGTCAAAAGCTTTTTGGCAATCCTCTGTCCATATACATCTTTGGTTCTTTCTGAGTAATTTGAAAATTGGCGCGCATATCGCGGTCATGAGGAATATGAATCTCGAGATGTAATTGAGACGTCCCAAAAATCCTATTACTTGTTTTTCGGTCTTTGGAGCAGGCATTTCTTGAATGGCCTTGACTTTGTTGGGTTCAACCTCAATTCCCTTTTGGATGACGATGAATCCCAAAAGTTTTCCCGAACGAACACCGAATGTGCACTTATTAGGATTCAAGTGGAGTTTGTATTTTCTCAGACGCTGGAATAGTTTTGACAAATTTTCCATATGTTCTTCTTCTGTTTTAGATTTGGAAATCATGTCATCGACGTACACTTCAATTTCTTTGTGCATTATGTCGTGAAACATAGTTGTCATAGCCATTTGATAAGTTGCTCCTGCGTTCTTTAGACCGAACGACATTACTTTGTAACCAAAGGTGGCCCATGGGGTGATGAATGAAGTTTTCTCCATGTCTCCTGGCGCCATTTTGATTTGATTATAGCCCGAGAATCCATCAATGAAGGATAATAGTTTGAATTTTGTTGTGCTGTCAACTAGCATGTCAATGTGTGGTAGGGGAAATCATCCTTTGGACTTGCTTTGTTTAAATCCCTGTTGTAACACCCCCAATCTATCCCCCAAATAAGTAAAGTGATAACAACTAATCAGAGTATAATTAAAACATTCATGGCATAGACGGAGGCGTCACATCAATTGAAACGAAATACAATAACCTGCTCATATAGATATGCAACAATCAGGCAGCAAAAGAAACAAAGGAACTCAGTTCCTAACACCCATAATTCAGATACAGAATAAAAGCGGAAAATCTGCAACTGAAATCTCATATATATATAAACATAAAGGTTTGTCTGTCATACATGTACAATCCAAAAAGATATATATACATATACAAATAATCACATAACGATCTCCCCGACTACCCGGTGCTACATATCAGAGCCGACCGACAAAAGAATGAAGACCTAAGCTTCACAAAAAGATCTCCAGCATCTAATCTGCAATGCCTCATAGAGCATTCAAAACAGCAGAAGGGTGAGAAACACAATTATAATATAATTGCATACAATTATATAATAACACAAAATACACATATAAAACATTCTCACCACAACTTACACCATAATTCAAATACAAAGCAACATAATTCATATCTCATACATCCAACACAAAGGCATAACAATCATGTTCAATACATTTATCACCAACATATATATATATATATATATATATATATATATATATATATATATATATATATATATATATATATATCAACTCTTCAATTCCATTCACAATTCCACACAAAATCAATCCATTCATGATTTATGCAAATGAACAGAGACCGACACAACGACTCTATGCAATGCAATGTGGTACCAATCCATCCATCATTCTCATAATCAGTTCACTCAGGAACTATTGGAATCATCGTTTGTTACTTAGTGTAACTCCCCGTCGGGCACACGATGTTCCCCGTCGCTCACACCTCTTTGTATAAGGAACACGACGTTTATGGATCACTTTAGGTCCTCTTTGTATAATGCACACGATCCGATCGCTTTAGGTCCTCTTTGTATAAGGCACACGATCGTCTATAACGTCGCTTTAGGTCCTCTTTGTATAAGGCACACGACCGTTACAGCAGATTCCCTCGGGAATCGTTTTGTCGCTCACACCCACTAGGGCACACGACATCACAAGAATGCATATCATGATGCTTGGCATACAATGACTCATGACAATCAAATGCATACATATATACCACCACGTGAACCATTTCAACATCCATAATCATGCATATACAATCAAACACAACACAATACATTTACTTGCCCTTAGGCCACAAACCATCATCACAACATTTCATCACATGCATTCACATCGTATAACAGCACACAAGCCATACGTTATATATCCAAAAACATATTGCATGATATCACATCAATCGCACACAATTACGACAATAAAAGTTGACAAAACGACAAATTTCCAACTTCCCGACACAATTAAATCGTCCACTAATATCAAAACCATTTTAATAAGAAAGAACATTTCATAAGCTTTCCAACACATCCGACCTCGCCTCAATCCGAGTTACGGATCAAAAGTTATGAAGGAAACAAAACTACACAAATTGCCATGTTCGCTATGCGAAGCTCCTAGCGAGCATTCGCTTTCCCCATTCACCGTGCGAAGCTCCAGCGAACCGTGGCAGAGGAAAAAGGGCACAAAGTTGGCTTTGCGAACTGCTGGCAAGCATTCGCCTACCCATTCGCACTGCGAAGCTCTGGCGAGCCTTCGCTTTCCTCTTCGCTGTTGTTCGCAATGCGAACCTGCGAATTCTGGGATTCGCAGCAGCGCTGTTACTCACCCCAAAACCACATTTTCCCCACCAAAACACTTCCAAACCATAACATAACAACCAGAACATATTCCAATCATAACAGCAAGTATTCTACCGCATTTACATCGCATTTCGACCGCGAAAACATCGATTCCTATCGTTTTTCCTCATTCAACCTAGAATTGAAAAACTATGAAAAAGCCAACAAACATTCCAACACACACATACATAATCATACACAAGCATGACATAACCGAGTTTCGCACCCTTACCCGATTAATCGTGTTTTGCAGTGTCGGTTGAATCATTTTCTTACTCTCCAAGTTTTTCCTGTTTTTCTTCTTTTCCTTTCTCTTTTCCTTCTTCTCTTCTTTTCTCTCTAATTTTCTCTCTATGTTTCTATTTTAAAAGAAAAACATAATATCTACCCAAGCAAAAGACCAAAATACCCCTATACTCAAATATCTCGCAAACGCTCCCAAAACGCGATAAATCATAATAACGATAAACATAACACATTTATCAAAAATAAAATAATATAAAGACCAAAAATAATTAAATCGACTCGATTAAATAAAACTAACAAAAACAGGGGCGTTACAACTCTCCCCCACTTAGAAATTTTCGTCCTCGAAAATATTACCTGAGACGAACAACTCCGGATACGACTCCTGCATCCGACTCTCCAACTCCCAAGTCAAATTGCCTTCAGCAGCGCCTCCCCATGCTACCTTCACAAGCGTAATATCCTTGCCTCTTAACTGCTTTAACTCGCGATCCAAAATTCTCACCGGTAATGCCTCAACCGTAAGGTTCTCCCTTACCTCAACCTCATCCATCGGAATCACATGCGTCGGATCCGGAACATACTTCCGAAGCTGTGAAACATGGAACACATCATGCAAATTCAAAAGATTCGGTGGCAACGCCACCCGATAAGCCACATCACCCACTTTCGCAGATATCTGATAAGGACCAATAAACCGAGAAGTAAGCTTCTTCGACTTCAATGCACGCCCAACACCCGTCATCGGTGTAACTCTCAAAAATACATGATCGCCTTCTTGAAACAAAAGATCTTTCCTCCTTCGATCATGATAACTCTTCTTCCTACTCTGAGAAGCCTTCATTTTCTCACGAATAAGTTTCACCTTTTCCGTATTCTGTTGCACCAACTCCGGTCCAACCACCGAACTCTCACCAGATTCATGCCAACACAACGGTGTTCGACATCTTCTTCCATACAACGCTTCAAAAGGTGCCATTCCAATACTCAAATGGAAACTGTTGTTATACGTGAATTCCACCAACGAAAGATAACTATCCCAAGCACCACCTTGCTCAAGAACACAAGCTCTCAGCAAATCTTCCAACGACTGAATAGTTATCTCGGTCTGACCATCCATCTGAGGATGATAAGCAGAAATCAATCTCAACTTAGAACCCAACGCCTTTTGCAAACTTTCCCAAAATCTGGAAGTAAACCTCAGATCTCAATCTGAAATAATACACAACGGAACTCCATGTAGCTTCACAATCACACGGATATAAATCTCAGCCAACCTCTCCAAAGAAAAACTGATGTCAATCGGAATGAAATGCGCCGATTTAGTTAGCCTATCCACCACCACCCAAATGGCATTATGTCCCCTCTGTGTATTCGGCAACCCTGTCACAAAATCCATAGAAATACTGTCCCATTTCCACTCGGGAATATCCAACGGTTGCAATAATCCACTAGGCTTCTGATGTTCTACCTTCGACTTCCGACACGTCAAACACGCATAAACAAACTGAGCCACATCCCTCTTCAATCCGAACCACCAAAAGATCTTCTTCAAATCTTGATACATCTTATTAGCTCCCAGATGTATACTCAAATTGCTCCGGTGTCCTTCCTCTAAAATCATCTGTTTCAAGTCCGAATCATCAAGAATACAAATTCTACCACGGAATCTCAAAACACCCTTATCATCCACTTTAAAGTCACCATTCATACTTTTATCTCCAACCGTCATCAAATCAACAAATTTCACATCCAGCTTCTGTTTCTCGCTAACGGTCGACAGAAAATCATTAGTGACCTTTAACATACCAAGCCTCACGCTGTCAGATGTCACTTCACACACCAAACTCAAATCTCTAAATGCTTCCAAAAGTTCCCACTCTTTAACCATCAAAGCGGACATATGCAAAGATTTCCGGCTTAACGCATCGGCTACCACATTAGCTTTACCAGGATGGTAATTCAAGCCAAAATCGTAGTCCTTTAAAAATTCCAACCATCTCCGTTGCCTCATATTCAACTCTTTCTGATCAAACAAGTATTTCAAACTCTTATGATCACTAAAGACTTTGAATCTTGCACCGTAGAGATAATGCCTCCAAATTTTCAATACAAAAACCACCGCCGCTAATTCCAAATCATGAGTAGGGTAATTCTTCTCATGAACCCTCAATTGCCTCGAAGCATAAGCCACAACCTTACCTTCTTGCATCAACACTCCACCTAAACCATTCAAAGACGCATCACAATACACCACAAACGGTTCAATAGGATTTGGTAAGATCAAAATCGGAGCTGTAGTCAATCTTCTCTTCAGCTCACTAAAACTTTCCTCACATTGAATATCTCAAATGAATGCCTTACCTTTACAAGTCAGCTGGGTCAATGGAAGTGCTAACTTGGAAAAGCCTTCAATGAATCTTCGATAATATCCAGCTAAACCCAAAAAGCTTCTAATTCTAGTAACCGATATAGGGGCCTCCCATTGTAGAACTGCATCTACTTTGGATGGATCCACAACAATACCATTACCTAAAATCACATGCCCAAGAAAACTCACTTCTGACAACCAGAACTCACACTTGGACAACTTGGCGTAAAGTCTCTTCTCCTTCAAAATTTGCAACACAATACACAAATGTTCCTCATGCTCCTCCCGAGACTTAGAATAAATCAAGATGTCATCAATAAATACAACAACAAATTGATCCAACTGCTCATGGAAAATGCGATTCATATACTCCATAAACACTCCCGGCGCATTAGAAACCCCGAACGACATCACAGAATATTCGTAATGTCTGTATCGTGTCCTAAAAGCTGTCTTCTGAATATCTTCCTCTTTCACTCTAATCTGATGGTAACCTGACCTCAAATCAATTTTACTAAACACACACGCACCTACCAACTGGTCCATCAAATCATCAATTCTCGGAAGAGGATACTTATTCTTAATCGTCACCTTATTTAGCTGGCGATAATCAATACATAATCGCATACTTCCATCTTTCTTCTTCACCAACAAAACCGGAGCACCCCAAGGCGATACACTTGGCCTCACAAACCTCTTTTCTAACAATTCATTCAACTACTTCTTCAACTCAACCAACTCAGATGCCGACATACGATATGGTGCCATAGATACAGGTCTCGTACCAGGAACTAGATCTATAGAAAACTCCACCTCTCTTTCTGGCGGCACATCAGAAATATCCTCCGAAAACACCTCTGGAAAATCACACACAATAGGAAACACATCAATTACAACTTGACTATCCACAGTCAACGATGCAAACAACCCGAACAACTGAGCTTCATCCGCCAAAAGTTTCTTCAACTCTTTGGTAGATAAGAAACTCGATTCTTCGTCTTCTTCAAGAGAAGGAAATCTTACCAACTTATGATAACAATCAATATGAACCCGATTGAACTGCAACCAATTAATTCCCAGAACCACGTCTAAACCCTCTAATGACAGACACACCAAATCCATCTCAAAATCCTTACCATAAATGGTCAAAGGACAACTTAAACAAACCAAAGAAGTAGTTACCGACCCCATTGCTGGAGTATCAATAACCATCTCTCCACCCATCGAAGACAACAAAAGATTCAAACGCTGTACACACTCAGACAAAATAAACGAATGAGTCGCTCCGGTATCAATAATAGCAACTAAAGGCGTACTATTAATAAAACAAGTACCTCTGATCAGACGATCTGCACTAGTAGTCTGAGTTCCTGCCAATGCAAGTACTTTCCCTCCAGCCTGAGCTTGCTTTGGTTTTAGACACTTCGTGCTAACATGACCAGGTTCACCACAGTTGAAACACTTCACCACATTCCTCTTGCACTCAGCTGTTGCATGTCCTAAACCTCCATAATTGGAACACTTCCTCATATCCTTTCTACATTCAAACTGAAGATGTCCTAAGTCACCACACCTAAAACATCTCAGAGGATTAGACATACCTCCCCCACTTGGCCTTTTATCAAAATTAGCCCTTTGTTTACCCTTGTCAGCTGGTGACACATAAGGACCACCACGAAACGGTTGCTTTCCTTTCCTTTCGTTCACACTCTTATAATGAGTAGAACGAGCTTTGCTATCCTCCTCATAAATTCTACAACAATCCACCAAATCTAAAAACCTTCTAATCCTTTGATAACCAATTGCCTGCTTGATCTCAGGACGCAACCCGTTCTCAAACTTCACACACTTGGAAAACTCTGCAGTTGCTTCAGCATAATGTGGATAAAACTGAACAAGCTCCACAAACTTAGCAGTATAATCAACAACAGACATGTAACCCTTGGCTCTCAAAATTAGGGAAAATGTCAGAAATCAATTCGACGCAGGGTTCTTAGTCGTTGCAAAATATCCAGAATGGGTAGCTAACATTGTTTTGGTCCCGAAGAAAGAAGGTAAAGTTTGAATGTGCATGGATTACCGAGATCTTAATAGAGGGAGTCCTAAAGACGAATTTCCACTACCACACATTGACGTGTTGGTAGAAAACACTACTCATTTTTCAGTCTTCTCATTTATGGACGGATTCTCCGGTTATAACCAGATCAAGATGGCTCCTTCAGACATGGAGAAAACACTACTACGTAAAACATATACTATAACAGTTAGAAAAGAGATAACATCACGTGTGACTTGCCGTTGTTACATAGGGTGTGGTTGTATATGCGCTACATACAATCACGATCTTATGACCGTTGTAGAAAACCTGAAAGCGCGCTATATATGATCACGGTTTCCCTAAATAACTGTTGTAATATATAAAGGTCCCAGGTTCAATTCTCACCAGCGCATCTTTTGGTGTAATATATTATTCTGGACAACAGTCACTGTACAACCACGATTATATATTACAACCATTATTAAATAATATGCTTT
This sequence comes from Lathyrus tuberosus, assembly GCA_022829125.1. Lineage (NCBI taxonomy): Eukaryota > Viridiplantae > Streptophyta > Magnoliopsida > Fabales > Fabaceae > Lathyrus > Lathyrus tuberosus. Next base: position 4,550,334 of record JALAZF010000233.1, read on the forward strand.
TTTTAAAATAATTTTTGTGCATTTTGAAATTTTTCCATTTTTTAACTTGCATTTTTTTGAACCATGTCAGAACAGAAACAACAATTGTATCATAATGAAGAATTGTATTGTATTACATCAAATCCATACATTGGATTAAGAACCAAATATTGTATATGTATTACATCAAATGAAAAATGGCACAAAACAACCTACAAAACTTTATATAACATCACATAATTGTATCTTATAGTGTTTTGTTTCTTTGTCTCTTGGTGTATTGAATTTAAACACCTACAATTTTAAATAATCATACTTGTTAGTAAATATACTTAAAAATAATGACTTACATTAATTGAATTATGAATAAAGAATAAAATACTAATTACTTGTTAGTTTTCCCATATGCCATTGTCAACCCGGGTGAATCCTAAGTTTTCAGTTTGTACACCATTAATATTATTGGAAACCCACTTGCATTTAAATAAAGGCACTTTGAAGATAACATTATCAACCTCCCAAATCTCCTCAATGACACCATAGAACGCACTAGATGCCAATATTGAATTCTTATATTTCGAACTAGAAAAATACGTGGATTCCGCCTCAACCATAACCCCATTATTTTGCATGGTATTATGATCATCTTTTGATTTTGTATAAAAGGTATAATGACCAATGTCATAAGCAGTCCAAGTTATCACATTAAATTTTGGCATGAACGACAACCATTTAATTGTCTCGGATGCACTATGATATTTTGGTATCCTTTTATTAAACCAATCTAGAAATTTCTTGTTATGATTGATCAACAACAACTTGTCACGTGAATATCTTTTCTTCAAAAATCTTCTGTGAGTAGCCACGTAAGGTTGAACTTCATCAAGATTATAGAAATGTGTCTAAATAACTACATCCCGAGATTGAATTAACATTTAAACCTTGAATACCTCTACCTTCAGTGTCAGCATGACGAGACTTTGGAATTCATATAGACTCTGCTTCAGACAAATAGTTTGTACAAAACTCAATAGCTTCTTCTGTGATGTACCTTTCAACAATCGAAGCTTCCAGTCGGTGATGATTTTTTGTATATCCTTCAAAGAACTTTATGTATCGCTCTATTAGATACATCCACCTTAAATAAACTGGACCACAAATTCTGGTTTCTCTAACTAGATGAACAAGTAAGTGAACCATAATGTCAAAAATGATGGAGGAAAATACATCTCCAATTGACACAAGATTATGGAAGCTTCATCATATAATTTATCTAGTTTTTTAAAATCAAGTACTTTATTACATATGGCATTGAAGAATAAACACAATCTGGTGATAGTTACTCTCATATCTTTTGGTAGGATACCACAGATAGCCACTGGTAGAAGTTGTTGCATCAAGACATGACAATCATGAGATTCCAAACCAATTAACTTGAGATCTTTCATTGATACAAGTTTCTTGATGTTTGACGAGTAACCTTTGGGAACTTTGATACCATGCAAACACTCACAAAAACTTTTCTTTTCCTTTTTACATAGAGTGTAACAAGTCGGGGGCAAATAAGTTCTTTTCCCTTTTTCTATTGGACCCAATGGTTTTCGTATACCCATCGCCTCCATATCGAGATGAGATTGCTTAATATCTTAAGTCTTGCTTGGAATGTTTAGAAGTGTTCCAATCAAACTATCACACACATTTTTCTCCACATGCATCACATCAAGACAATGTCTTACATCGAGACTTGACCAATATGGAAGATCAAATAACACAGACCTCCTTTTCCATATATTTTTCTCAACAACGTTCCCTTTTTATTTTTCTCTCTTTCCAAGGACAATATTAATGTGTTTCACCCGTTCATAAATTTCATCCCCGGTTAAAGGTTTAAGAGCGATATCAAACTCCTGCTCTCCATTAAAAGCCTTCCACATTCTACAATAAGAATGATCGTGTTTTAGGAATTTACGATGCCCAAGGTAAATAGTCTTTTTTCCAAACTCAAGTTAGTGACAACATGTATAAGATTCACAAATAGGACAAGCTTTGTGTCCTTTGACACTATATCCAGCCAAATTACCATATGCAGGAAAGTCATTGATTGTGCAAAATAACATTGCACGCATCTTAAACTTTTCAGCATAATATGCATCATCAACTTCAACGCCTTCCTTCCACAAAAGTATTACATCTTCAATTAATGGACTTAGAAAAACATCTATGTTGTTTGTAGGTTGTCGTGGTCCACAAATCATCATACTTAATAACATATACTTATGCTTCATGCACAACCAAGGAGATAGGTTGTAAATCGCGAGAAGAACAAGCCACGAAGAATGGTTAGTTCTCATATTACTAAAGGGGTTCATTCCATCGATGGTAAGCCCAAGCCTAAGGTTTCTTAGCTCAGTGCCAAAATCCAGAAACAACGAATCAATTTTCTTCAATTGCAAAGAATCAGCTACATGGCGCATGTTTCCATCCGATTTTCTTTCATATGCATGCCATCTAATATTCTTTGTGTCATCCGAATTAGCAAAAAGTCTCTTGAATCTTGAAATTATTAGCAAGTACCACAACACTTTAGCAGGAGGCCTCTTTCTACTAACATTGTCATTGTCATTATCATCACCATTGTTGTCCTTCAGCTTTTAACGCGACACCCCACATTCCGGACAATGATCAAAATTTTCATACTCTTTCCTGTATAATATGCAGTCATTATGTCATGCATGTATTTTGATATACTCCAATCCCAATGGACAAAATATCTTCTTGGCATCATAACAACGATCAGGAAAATTGTTATCTTCTAGTAGCATTTGTTTTAGCAAATTAAGCAATTCCGTGAAACTTTAATCTGACCACCCATTTTTTGCTTTCAGATTAAACAATTTTAAAACCGTATACAATCGTTTAAAACATGTGCACCCCTTATATAAAGGGGTGTCCTTATCACTACTTAAAATATCATAAATATGAGCTTTCTTAAAAGAAGATTCTCCAATATCACAGAACATATCTTCTAGATGGTCATCCATATATTCATCTTCATCAACTTCGTGACGCGGGGTTTCCATTTTTTTCCACCTCACCATGCCACGTCCATATTGTATAATTTTGACACATTCCACCACAACACAGGTGATGGAATATCTCATCCATCGTACCTTAATTTATATTCCTGCAATTAACACAAAGACAGTAAAAGATACAATTATTGTCGAGAAAATTTTGATCACCGTATTCAAGGAATTCAAGAACTCCTTTCTCATATACTGGATCTAATCGATCAGCTTTCATCCAACTACGATCCATAATAAATTATGAAATTTATATCAAAACAATATTGTGAATGGCATAACAAAATCTAAACCTAAAGCATATTTAGTAGAATAATACAACTCTAAATATTAAGCATATGGATAAAGCATATGAACTTTGCAAGAAACAGACCACAAAATCCAACAACAAAACATAAAGCATATTCGGTACAATAATACAACTCTAAATCTTAAGCATATGGAAAAAGCATATGAGCTTCGAAATCAAACAAGAGAGTGAAGATGGTGAAGATTATCAAGAATTAGGAAGATGAGGAAGAAAGTGAAGTTTGCACGAAACATACCGTACTTCGAAGAGACCAAGAATGAAGATAGTGAAGATTATCAAGAATGAAGATTCAAATGAACGAAGATTATGAAGATAAAGAATTTGTAATCGTTATCGCTGTCGTCTCTGGTTCGCTAGTTAGCTTAGGGCATGTTATGAAGGAAATAATGAATCTATTTTGTTTTAAATTTATCATGAAAAACTTTAATCATGATTGATATTTACAACCGCAGTGAAATGTATATATTATTACAACAGTTATAGACTAAAACCGTGGTTAAATAGTGTTTAATTTTTTATTTATTTCTGAACTTAAGTGACACACGCTTTTTGTAATAGGAAAAATGGAAAACATGTAGTTGCTAGGACTCAAAGCTTGTAACTATTACTTTATCACCACGATTGGTTATAGAAACCATGATTAAATAACTTTGAAAATAATAATATATCAGGCGCATCTAGTTTACGGTTTTACAACAGTGAAATGCATAATGGTAGAAGAATTAGTGTTACCGAAGGCGTATTTTGTAGTAGTGAAAACCATGTTTATCACTCCTTGGGGAACTTTCTATTACAAGGTAATACCTTTTGGGTTGAAGAACGCTGGGGCAACATACCAAAGGGTAATGGTGACTCTCTTCCATGATATGTTTCATAAAGAAATAGAGGTCTACGTCGACGATATGATTTCTTAATAACAAACCAAAGAAGAGCACATAGTCAATTTACAAAAGTTGTTTGATCGTTTGAGGAAGTTAGAGTTACGGCTAAATCCAGCAAAATGCACTTTTGGAGTTAGATTCAAAAAATTACTAGGGTTCATAGTCAGTCAGAGGGGAATAGATGTCGATCCCGACAAAGTAAAAGCCATCCAAGATATGGCAGCTCCAAGGACAGAAAAAGAGGTTCGTGGATTCCGAGGGAGATTGAATTGCTTTGCTAGGTTCATTTCGTACCTTACAGCCACTTGTGAACCAATTTTCAAGTTACTCAGAAAAGATCAAGCCATCGAATAGAATGAAGGTTGTTAAAAGGCCTTCGACCGAATCAAAGAATACTTGCAAAAGCCACCTATATGGGTACCACCAGTTCCAGGAAGACCACTTATAATGTACCTAACAGTACTCGACAATTTAATGGGTTGTGTACTGGGGCAGCATGACAAAATGGGAAGGAAAGAACATGTAATCTATTACTTGAGCAAGAAGTTCACCGATTGTGAATCTAGATATTCACTCTTAGAGAAAACCTCTTGTGCTCATGTATGGGCCACTCGATGATTAAGATAATACATGGTGTGCCACACAAATTTGCTGATATCTAGAATGTATCCTATCAAATACATCTTTGAAAAGCCGATAGTAACAGAGAGAATAGCCCGAAGGCAAATGTTATTATCCGAATAATACATCCAATACGTCACTCAAAAAGATATCAAGGGGAGTGTATTAGCGGATCATCTCGCTAATTAATCTATGGAAGATTATCAACCTATGCAATTTGACTTCCCTGACGAAGATGTAATGGTTATAAAAGATTGTGAAACCACAGGTCCCAACGAAGGACCTAAACCAGGATCACGATGGAAACTCATATTTGACGATGCCTCAAACGCAGATGGACACGGGATTCGGGTTGCCATAACTTCTCTAACAGGTTTCCATATTCCCTTCACAGCTAGGTTACAAATAATCCAAAATTAATTCGGTATCGAGACCACATATGGAAGATGATCACCTACTTTGATGAGATAATGTTCCACTATATCCCTCAAGAAGAGAATCATCTAGCAGATGCCTTGGCTACTTTGGCATCCATGTTCAAAGTCAAGCGGTACAATGAAACACCAACTATAAGAATTCACGTTTAGATGAGTCATCCTATTGAATAGCAGTGGAGGTGGAAGTAGATAATAAACCCTAGTTCTATGACATCAAACAATTCCTTCAAAAATAGGAGTATCCTGCAAATGCATCAAGTGGAGACAAGAAGACGCTCAGAAGATTGGCCGCCCAATTCTTGCTCAATGGGGATATACTTTACAAAAGGAATCATGACATGGTCTTACTCAAATGTCTAGATGGATACGAAGTGGACATGCTCATCAAAGAAATTCATGAAGGATCATTTGGAACTCATGCCAATGGACATACCATGGCTAAGAAGATTCTCAGAGCAGGGTATTATTGGTTGACTATGTAGTATGATTTCTTCAAATACGTCAAGAAGTGCCATAAGTGTCTGATCTATGCAGATAAGGTTCATGTTCCGCTCATTCCCTAAAACGTCCTGACTGCTTTATGGAATTTCTCTATGGGGGGTATAGACATAATCGGGATGATCAAGCCAAAAGCTACAAATGGACATCGGTTCATACTAGTTGCCATCGATTACTTCGCTAAGCGGGTAGAAATCTCTTCCTACACCAACGTGACGAGAAAAGTGACTGCGCGATTCAACAAGAAAGAGATAATTTGTTGCTAAGGGGTTCCTAATAATATTATCACGGATAAAGGGTTGAATCTAAATAACAAAGTGATGGATGAGCTATGCGAGAGTTTCAAAATTTAACACCATAACTCGTCACCCTATCGACCAAAGATGAATGGCGTCGTAGAAGTAGCTAACAAGAATATCAAGAAGATTATCCAGAAGATGGTGAAAATATATAAGGATTGGCACGAGATGCTCCCTTTCGCACTACATGGATATAGAACCTTAATTCGTACATCGACGGGAGCAACCCCTTTCTATTTGGTATATCGTACAAATGCGGTACTCCCTATCGAAGTCGATATCCATTCATTAAAAGTATTGATGGAGACCAAGATGGACGAGGCAGAATGGGTACAAACAAGATTCAATCAATTGAACCTTATAGAAGAGAAGGGATGCAATAGGTCATGGACATATTGTCATACCCCAAATTTGTCCTACCTACCACAAGATTACTTGACGCCTGGTCAATCACCTTCTAAGAATCAGTTCATAAGGGTTTGGTATGTGTTTACTAGCTAGTGCTGGGTTTGCTATGATTTCAAGAAAAGATAAGGAAGATTGGGCACTCATTTTCATGATTAATCAGTTAAGGACTAGAAGATTTTAACCATATTTCAAGTGTGACACTGAGATTGTATGGTTAAACGAGCTAAGAAATGGTCACTCATCTAAGTCTGAATGGGTTTTATAATTGTTGGTTGATTTTAAGGCATATGCAGGTGAAGCTTCAAAGACTCCACGATTATAACCAATGCCTAATCAAAATGCATGCTCAATTTAGGGCATGATGAAGAATTGTTTCAACTCATAATTGTTAGTAATTTCAGTTTGCAAGTTATGATTAGAGTTTCTTCATTTAAGTAATGGCACATGAGTCATGCTTGGAAGCCTTGGTGTCATTTAATTCAAATTCTGAGCAGACTAACCACAAGCCACAAGAAATCTTTCTTCTTTTCATTGTTGGAATTTAATTCCAAGAGAGTCCTACGATTACTACAAATGTAATGCAAAGGTTGACAAAAATCCAATGACTCCAATGTTTCAAATTACAAAGGAATTACATCATTAAAACATTAAAATGAACACAGCATGTGAAGGTTTTGATTTACAAGATTTTACACCACCAACAAACACATCATACTACCGTCGTCATAACAGTGTTTAAAATCACTCCCTCCTCTTCTCTTTATCGCCCTCCACTTTCCTCCATCTTAACCATTGCAACTAACCATGTTATAATCAGCTCACCATTTCAAACATAGAAAAAAAGAAGGAATGGACAGAAAGTTATGTTCTTCACGAGATACCAGTACAACCTTTTTTTTAATATCTCATTTCCTACTTGCATAATCACTTTCAAGAAACAAACTCCAATCCATATTGTATACATGCAGACCTGCTTGCATTCTCAATAGTTTTTCTACTTGTTGAACTACCATTTGCGATACAAAGAACAACAACAAATACAACCGCCACCATCATCACCAACACCTGCCATCAAAACAACAACAGCCAAAAACCTCAAATTTTGTTACAAGAAAACTGTCATGTTGTTTAAACTGTTAAAACCAAAACAAAACCTGTCATCCAAATCCACCAATAAAGTCCGAGACCATTTCAACCATTTCAAGTTATGTCATAAATTCAAAACAAAAAGGATCTAAGAGGTTTCAATCCAAATGAACTCATTTTCAATTCATCATCCTAGTATCCTAAACTCACCCAAATTCATCCATTCACAATTTCAAAAAAAAAAACAAGTTTAATCAATCAAGATAAATTCGAAGTTTCAGTTCAAACCAATGTCAAACTCATGCTATATTCGCAAAACCAAGCCAACAGCTAGCATTGCCGTCACGCAACGCATCTATGACCAACTACCAACCGTGATTTATTTACAAACCTACACAAGACACTCACCACGCTTGTAACATAGAAATGTGAACAGCCGTTCAATGTTCTGCTAGCTGACACAAAGTGAGATCCGCATACACCATCACACGCCATGCCACAGTCCCATTCCTTCTTGATGTGTCAGGTCGTGTAGCCACCCAACTTGCAGCTAAACCATGAGCTCCTAGTTCTGATCTTCAAGTCTCAATTTTCTATACCCGCCTTGCTTCCTTCCACAAGTTATTGTGCCTTGCGAAAAAGGAAAATGTAGAAGAACCAAGTAAATCATATGCCAAGATACCAAGAAGATTGAAAAAAGGGAGAAGTTTAAAAGTGAAATATCGTGAACAAAGTAGCAACATTCTACCTTGAGCACAACTTAAATGAACAATTCCAAAGCCTGCTCCAAAGTGTCGAGTCTTGGATTAGGTTCAAGACAGGATCAGCTTAAACTCTCCTGTCATCATTGGAATGAATAATGTTGAACATGATATGGGCGGACGGCTAAGATGGCAAAGAAAATAACATTTCTAATCCTAAAAAAACCTGCCACAAACAAAGAGGAACTTCCATGAATTAAAGGTTAAAAGGGCAATGTAAGATGAATTCACATTACACAAATTCTTACGGAATGGAAGAAATCCAAATGACAGAAAGTGAACAAGTCAAAGATAACTCATTGAAGGTTTACACTATAAAGATATTTTGATACTCATGCTACAAGCTTCATCAGTGTGTTATATACCAGGTCTCCCATTTTTCATACCTATTATAATGCTCCATAAGCCATTCCCAAAGCCAGTACCAGTGAGAGCAGCTTGATCAATCCCCAAGCGTGCCATTGATGTTTTCACAATGAAGCCACAAAATCCTCCATGCGCTTTATCATGATGATTGTTCAGACAATTGCTGTTGTCACTGAAGCTATTGGCATCACTTTAGTATTCAAAATTACTAAAAGGTGTCCAAAGCATTCTCAGAAGCAAAAATAAACACAACCACTTGATGTCCTTGAAACAAGTATGCTGCTTCACCTCTGATTAGGATCTCCTGTCAACAATTAATCAACAAGGTCATGTGATTCAAAATGCTGCAAACGTTTCAATAAGCCAAATATATACCTTACTCATAGGATTTCAGAAGCAGTCAATACATCATATGTCCTTTCTTAACCGTGATATCTTAGAGGCAGTATTGAATTAAAAAGCTGGAATAGATTGGTTATCTTTACCAAGAAGTTTTTAAGTCAAGTTATGAAATCTTCTTGATCCAATTCCACCAGCTACTCCTAGAATGGCAACCTGCATCAATTCAGTCCAAGAGTAGAAAAAGCTGTTAAGAAACTTTCAAGTATTCCAAGATTAGAAAAGCTGTTGGGATTGTCAATTTAAAACAAAAATGCAGACAGGATTCAAAGTGCTTTCAAGTTTTGACAACATAATAGCTCATCATAAAATTGAAAATAGTTAGGAAAGTCAAAGGATTGTTTTGAATCAACTGAAGCCACGTCAGAAAGGCAAAGAGCAGTGAAAAAAGTTTCAAAAGAAATGATAACTTTATAGCAGTGAAAAGTTTCAAAAATAATAACTTTACAGTGGTAAAAATAAGAGCAGTGTAGTAAAAGTCATGATAATTCAAGCCACGTAGTCACACAAAAATTAGCTAAAAATCACACCTTCTAGAATAATTTCCAAATAGCACTACAGACAAAATAGGAGATATTTTCACAATTCCATTTTCTCAGTATCCCACAGAATCAGGGTACACACCACAATTTGCAACAGATCAATACACAAAATTTCCACCTCATTCTATTTCCTAACAACTTCACACGAGTACAAAAGAATTTCACACGTACCTTACAGCAAATGGAATCACTATAAATGCTACACTGTTCATACATTCAAGGGGACCTGAAAAAAGATTTTTGAGCCGTTTCTGCAAAAACTCCAAAACCCTAATCACTAAAGCTCTAGAAAAATCAAAAAAATTACTCAGAGTTTCACACTGAAACTCTGAGCTAATTTGAGCTTAGCCCCACATTTTTCTGCAATCAGACAAAACAACAACGTTACTAAAAGAAGATGAAAGAAATCTGATAAAGAAGAAGAGAAGAAGAAGTTACGCACAGAACCTCACCTTCGCCGGAAAAGCTTCGGATCGGAATTACTCTGATCTAGGTATCATTCGTTTATTCTTTTCTCCTTAATGCTGGACTAATAAACTTCATGCATTTGTGTGTTAAACCCCTCTGTTGATTGTTTCTTTTTGTTATCTTTGGCGAATCTAGGGTTTCTGTTTGGTTTCGATTAGGGATTTTGGGGTGAGTTTTTGGGTAATATGACTTTGGATTTGAAATCGACGGGTTGGTTTTTGTAGTTTAGGTTGGTTTTGGGGGAGGGGAGGGGGGGTTACCGGAGAAGGACGGCTGCGGTCACCGCACACCACCATCTTCTCCGGCGGTTTTTAGGGTTTCGTTTGTTTTTTTTTTAGAGAGAGAGAGAGAGAGAGAAGCATGGAGGGTTAGTGAGAGAGCGATGATAACCAAATGATGAACATTTTTTTTCCGTTTCAATTTCTCTTTTACTTAATATGATAAGCCATGGTGGAGATCCCCACCGGTGACAAGTGTCACCGGTTCTCCTTGTCTTTTTTCTTCACACGCGCATTTGTTTGGGCGACCCCATCGTGGTTTTCAATTTCCAGGCCGTTAGATCTAGGGATTGTTTGATCCAACGCCTCAGATTCTTGGAATGGTCAACCGGAGTTGACTAGGGAGTACCGTGAACCCTCAGCCCAGTGTAGGTTTCTGGGTTGGGCTTGGTTGTTTTGTTCTAAACGCACCCCCCGTTTGTTTTAACACTTCCGGCCCATTCTTTATTGTTTTGTTTTTTTTTAATTAACTTAACTTCATTTTATTAATAAAATCTAAATCTATTTTATTTTATTTTTACAAACAGAATTTATAATAACTTATCTTTAAACCACTTAATTAATTTTATTAAAATTCTTTATTTAATACTAATTAGTCTCCTTACGATTAATTTTATTAAATATTAAATTTTAATTTGATTAATTATTAATGTGGTCTTAATTAAGAAAATCTAAAACATTTTCCTTTTAATTCCCAACTCCTATTTAATTAATTTTATTAAATTATTTTATTTAATATTAATTAATTTTGACAATTACTTTTAATAAATATTTTAATTTAATCTAATTAATTTTGAGTCTTTGTTAACCCTAAAAAAGGTATACTTAAGTAAGCTTTAATTAATTTTATTAAATCATTTTATTTAATATTAGTTAATGTTAAATGATTAACTTTATTAAACATTTTGATTTAGTCTAATTAATCATTTGGGACTTTAATTCTAAAAAAAACCTAGAATTTAACTTTAGTTTAGGATTCCCCTCCTTAGATTAATCTTAGGAATTTAGGATACTAACTAACTAACATGCTTGATTATATTTATCTCTCCACTTTGTTTGATTTATAATCTTTGTGTGGTGTTTATAATTTTCTCTTGTGGATTTATTTCATGCCTTGATTATATGTATGCTATTCATATTACACTTGTCCAAACCAATTTTTTTTTTAAACTAATACCTTGACTTAATGTCAAGCCATTTTCATACCTTGTAAGTCGATCGTTTTCACGATTGCAATCGACCTCACAATGCCTCCGCTTGGGCTTTATACAACGATAATTGTTGCACATTTCACTTTGGTTTGTATGCGTGTATGTGATCGTCTCACTTTAATCATGGCTCGATTATTCCCACTTGATTAATTACACCCCTCTCCCATAAGATTAAAATCAAACCTTTTTTTTTACAACAATAAACAAGCTTGATCCAACATTAAGTATTTTTCACAAATCAAATACAATTAATCTCCATAGCATTCACTTGATCCACATATCAAGTCCCTTTACCTCTTGTAAGTCGAGCACTTTTGCATCGCAATCGACCTTACCTTAAACCATAGGACCTCCTTTCCATTAGTGCTCAAACCGTTCCACACGCAAATCCAAACCTCGATCCAACGTCGAGTATTTTTCTTAAATCAAATTAATACATCTAATTATACTAAATATCATTTCTTAAAAGGTGAAAAAAGAGGGGGATCAAGTCTTTGATCTTTCTCTTCAATTGTTTGGGTGCGAGTTCTCTTACTCGTGTGTGGACAATTGATGCCTATAAAACACTTGTAATCCGACAACACTCAATCTTCTTTTCCATTATTAAAGTACGTAATCTCTACTTAAACAACATTTCTTAAAAGGTGAAAAGGAGGGGGATCAAGTCTTTGGTATTTCTCCTCAATTGTTTGGGTGCGAGTTCTCTTACTCGTGTGTGGACAATTGACGCCTCTAAAACACACGAACTCGACAAACATTCAAACCTTTTCAAATCAAATTATCAAAACACTTAATCCTTGCTTAAACATTTTTTTACCAAAGGTGAAGTGAGGGGGATCAAGTCCTTGGTCTTTCTCCTCAATTGTTTGGGTGCGAGTTCTCTTACTCGTGTGTGGACAATTATCACCTCTAAAAAACATCCAATACGAATAAAACTCCTTTCCTCGCCCACGTGCGACCGAAACCTTAAAACACGTTCAAATCAAATCATTTTCTCAATCAAACTCATTAACATACTTAATAATATATTCAAACAACTTTCTTACAAGGTGTAAAAGAGGGGGGCTAAGTCTTTAACCTTTCTCCCCAATTACTTGGGTGCGAGTTCACTTACTCGTGTGTGGGCAATTGGCGCCTACATAAAAAATACAAACCAAACAACCGTAGTCCCACGAACTACGAATGCTCTGACTTTCCCATTGCACGAGGGAATACGTAGGCCCAAGGGTACTTAATCCTTGCCAAGCACACTAATAAAAAACCACCCATTTCCCCCTAGAAAACAATATCCTTTAGAAGATAAGCAAACAAACCTAGCTAACTTTCTCACGAATGGAATCAAGAGGTTCCCGTTGAGTACAATGGACGTAGAGGGTGCTAATACCTTCCCTCTTGCGTAACCGACTCCCGAACCCGTAATTTGGTTGCGATGACCAAGTTCTTATCTCCCTTTAAAGGTTTTATCGATATTTTCCTTTCCCTCATTTGGGATAAATAAAGTTCGGTGGCGACTCTGTTTCGAACAGTTTTTTTCCACGTCTATCGCGAGGATCATATTTTTCGAGGTACGAGAGATATATAATCAGCGGAGACTGAAGAGAGCATTCGACAAGAAAGTTCGTTCATGCCTAATCGAAGAAGGATACTGAGTGATAAGGAAAATATTACCCATCCATAAAGATCCTCCTGACAAATGGACCCCAAACTATGGAGGACCATACGTCGTGAAGAGAGCCTTTAATCAGTGCATCTTCATGCACATTCTTCCATTATTATACTTAGGCATTCCTACCATTTATTTGAGTATTTTTACTATTTTAATATGTTTTCATATTTAAGTTTGTTTCTAACTTTATTTTATTTTCGCAGCTTATTTTTTGCATTAACAGTTATTTGATACATGTTCACTGTGCAGACCATAACTTGAGCTACGAGAATCGAATTGATGCGTTATGATAGGTGTTGGAAAGCTAAGACAGAGAGCTTCAAGTTTGGTGTTCAGGACGAGAGCTGATTCGGGGTGAAATAGTGTCGAATAAATCATTGAAGTTTCAGACTTTAAAAATATTTTGTTTTGAGCCGGGGTTTTATTTTATGTTTTTCGACCCAGTTGGATTAGAAACCGGATTTGATGTTTCCCTATACCTAGTAGCAGCCGTGCTACTCTTCATCACCTTATTTTCACTATTCACGAATTTTACTTTTGCTTTTTACGAATTTCATGGAGAACTAAACCTCTCAGGTTGATCTACTGTAATCGGGTTCAATTACCTTGAGATTTACATAACTTTACAATTCAATTATTATTCATATCAATTCTGTTTTATGATTATCGTTTGCTTAATCTTATTTTTCATAGAGTAGTTTTGTTGATTCGATAAATCCTAAATTTAATTGCATATTATCGTCTGCATAATTCGTTAAATCGCTTATTTCTTAACCATTTACTTAATTCGGCGAATAGGAAACATAACTATTATAATGTCATTCTCGCTTGTTGATTGATATTGTGATCAAATATGAATAGAATCCGCTAAGGGCAGTGAAGTTATAATAATCGATGATAGGTAAGAACCGAAGCAACAGATTAACTTATTTTCATAATCACTTATTTTAACCACTATTTCTTCCTCCTTACTTTAGTAATAGAACTGAAATCTAAACAACCCCCTAATCTTTATTATTCGGTTAATAATCATACAAGAGTCCTTGCAATACGACATTCAAATGTCGCTTCCCGTTACTACTTTTTAAAAACTCGTTTTTGACCCGTGTGCAACAGCAGATCAGCATTCTCTAGCGGAGCCCTAATTCTCACAACCATGGATGGAGTGGAGTTACCACGACCAGTGAACTCTAACTCAGTCAAAAAATATTATGCCTCGAAAAAGAGGATAAAAAGCCCGCTAAGTCGAAACCCCGAAAGGGTGGCTTAGGAAAAAGTTAGGGCGTCCTGGTGGATTGAAAACTTGAAAGAGCAATCTAGGCAAAAATTAGGGACTTATATAAAAAAATAAAACCCGATAAGTCGAAAACCTTAAAGAGCGGCTTAGTCAAGAAAGGGTATATCATCCCGGTGGACTAAGACTCAAAAAGGGTGGCCCAGGCAAAAAGTAGGGATATCCAAAAGGCATACGACTGTAAGCACTTAAGTCATACTACAACAGGAATTCAGACGGGAGTAATCAATCCAACCATTGTCTTCAAAAGTAAAGCATCATGACCTCGAAGACGTAGTGATAGTAGCTTCTGTTGAATTCAATACGGAGATGAATACATTTGTTTTCATTTCCATTTTACACCTTTCTAGCTTTTCGGTAATTTCCCCTTACGGGAATTACTTCTTTACGTGCTATTGCCTATTTACGGGCCAAATCTCAATAAATAAAGTTTGTTTTTCAAATCAAATTCTTTTCTTTTCAATTTTTCTGCTTTATTACAAAGTGTCAATTATTTGTGAATAATGCATTGAAATATTGGGCATAATAAAAAGCTTTTGAAAACATCTTTTACTTCGATTATGAAACATTAAAGGGATCATATTCTTCCAACATTGAATACCAAACAAGACATGGGGTCTATGCATCATCAGTCACAATCTAACCAACACAGGAGTTTCTTCCTTTTCAAAAGCACATTGTATATTCCCGTATATCAAGAGCGTCATGGCCCACTCTATGGCTACATCATAGTCTCAAAGGTAGGAGTGTCGGAACGTTACGAAAACACTGGTCCCCACAAAGGCATACATTGCATGCATATATCATAAAAGAGGCGTTAGCTAAAATAATGCATCATGTGTCACACCCTAATTATTGACCCTAAGATCCCCACTTTGCCCTTTTGCATAACATCTTAGGCCAATCATTTATGCAGGACTAACCATCTTTATTTAGATCTTTTGTCTGTTTCTTTCATTTGTGAAGATAGGTGATAATGCAAAGACTCAAAGATCAAGGAGGTTGTGTGTGGGTGCTTGTGGAGATTATGGTCCTTGCGAGTCTGTGTTGTTTTCCTATGGGAATAGGTCCTCGCTCTTATGGTTTGTTAGCCACCACAGAGTTGTATCCTCGTGGCTCGTGTACTGAGTTCGTCATCATATAAGACGTTGATGGTATTGTAGCGGTAAAAATCGTGAGTGTAAGCTATTGATTAACTTAACTCATAAAGCAAGAGTCGCCACCGCGCTTTTATTTATTCCACAAAGGAAAAGGAAAAAAGAGCGAATAAATCCTAAGAAGTCTAAAAAAGCAAAAGCTAAAAAGACAAAGAGAAATGGGTAAGGGGGTTAGTTATGTAAAGGGAAGGTTTTACTTACCCAATACATCTATAGTACTCTATAGGAGCCCTTTGATGTATTCATGCTTTTGGTCTGAAAAAGGTTTGCTTGAAAAGAGATTGGGAGGGATGAGAAGATAAGTATTTTTTAAGATTTTTGTGTTTGGAGAGACTTATCGCCTCATGCCTACGTACCCACGATGTGCAATGTAGGATTAAAACCTCGTAGTTCGTGGTACAAAGAACAAAAATTATTGGTTATGGTTCATTTTATCTTGAAAAAGACAACCCTTCATTCTCAAGAGAGAATACTCAACTAATTACCCAAAGGTATGAGAAGGAGGCATTTGCATCACATTAAGATGAAGGATTTGCTTGGATTAACATCAACAAGACTATCGCTCCAACATCTAAGTGGAAAATGGCCATACTTTACACAAAATACCATGGTTAGGAGCTTTACATCTCAACAAAAAATGACTCATGTCTAATTCTTTTTGAAAAATTTAAAAGAAAAAAAGGTGCATAAATGCACAAAAATGTTTAGATGAGTTTTTGTATTTTTTATGTTTTTTTGAAATGGTCAAAGCATGATTAACATTGATTGACATTTATTAAAGAAAACAAAGTTTAAAAATCACTTGACCAAAATTAAGGTTTTTATTATGAAAGCGGTTTTGAGTTTAAAAACAAGAAGGTTTTGAAAAAAGAGAGGAAGTTTTGAAAATTGAAGAAGGGGTAGAGAAGAAGTGACTATCCTAAAGCATAAAGTAAAAGCTAAGGATAAAAAAGATCTAACCACAAATGTAGCTATCTTCACCATAAACCAAACAAAAGCACAAGGCTTCAAAGTCTTCAAACCATAATTACAAAGAAAAGGGAAAAGATCCTAGTTCTAAGTCCAAGGATCCAAGAATAGCATTGAAGTCCAAGGTCTAGGTACAAAATTCCATGTCCATTACAAAGGATAGTAACCATAGTCCAAGATTAGAAGCACAAGTTTTTTAGAGGTTTTGGCATTTATTAATATTTTTGGGCCAAGTGGACAAAGAGAAAAAGGCATAAGCATAAACATGTGTCCAACGGACAAAGGAAAAATTGCGGAAGCATAAACATGTGTCCAACGGACAAAGGAAAAATATGCGGAAGCATAACATGTGTCCAACGGACAAAGGAAAAATTGCATAAAAGTAAAAGAGAGATAGGGAGCGAGAAGGAAACATAAAAAAGTTAGAAGTTAGTAATTAGTAGCACAAGGCTCTAGTGCCATAAGCCTTCACCGATTATTCCGTTTCGCGTTTTGAACTATAGTGATTAAACAATGCACTTAGGTCAAGGTTAATGAAGACTTGTTAGAAGATTGATAGAATCAAAGCCTCTACAACAACAAGCTTCAAAGATTTTGAACCTATTACAAAAGATCAATCACCATTGGGTTGACGCGACCAATCAAGGTCCGGACCATGAAAGTTCAAATTCCGAATTGGATAAAGAGGGACAAATGTTGCGCTATGTTAAGCAATCGTCGAGTAATTTACGGAGTAATTAGCCTACAATGAGGCCGGTCAATAGATCTTTGTGCTAATGCATGCTGGATAAACGATATGTAGATCGTCATCCGAAAGCAATATCGCACGAAAAGAAAATAGGTAACGATCTAGTCTTGATCAAGAATTCAACAAAGAAATTCTAAGATCCATAAGACTTTCATCGATCAAAATAAAACAAGAAGAAGAAGAAAGAGGATAAGATGAAAAGAAGCAACAAATTGAATCTTAAATCGATTAAATCATCATCAATATCAATCACCTCTCTTGGTGGATAAAATCAACACCCAAAGTCCATTGATATTGATGAGATCTTATCAAAATTCAAGATCCAAAACAAAATGTAAATCAAAAAAAGATTAAGAAGAAAATTAGAAAAGAAAAATAATGAATTAGAAAATTATAAAAAAAAAGAAGGTTAATAGAAAGAAATGGTGGTGGAGAAAGAAAATCACAGCCCGAGCCCACTTACAAAACCAAATAAATAATAAAAAAAAAAGAGAGGAATCAGAATGCAGTATTCATCATCTTCCTCTAGAAACAAAGCCGTGCAGTCACTGTTACTCCATAGCTAACATTTTTGAAATTCAACCGAATCAAAGCGAAGGGATCCGAAACGTTCGCGATTGTGATCGGAAACAAAATCTCTACTCAACCATATCAATAATTCAAAGAATCACAACGAAAAATGTCGGATCGAAAATGACGGTGAAGCTTCAAACTACCTTCAAACTCAGGTAAATGATGAAACGAAACTTCTTCTTCTTCTTCTATCTACTCTGGCTGGCTTTTGTTTCTAATTGAGTGTGAATTTGAAGAAAAGAAAGTAGAAGATGAATGTGGTATGAAACGGTTTCGAAGTAAGAAACGAGAGCAAAATTAGCAGAGTTTTAGTGGCTTCAAAAGCTTGACGAAATGAATGAGAGAAGTGTTCTATTTATAGATGGAGAGTGAGGTGAATGAGTGTCGTTTGTGAGAATTTCTGTGCGTGACTTGCCGTGAAAAATTCCTGTGTCGTTTTGCAATTCTTTTTCTGCTTCAGCTTGTGTATGACGTGTCCTTTTTTCTATTTGATTTCAGTTTATTTATTTGTGTGACGTGTATTGTTTTGCTCACGTGACGTAGTGCTGAAACTCGTATGTAACACCCAGAACTTGTGTTGTATACTTCAGAATATGAATTAATGGGATCTGTACTAATCCTCTCAAACAAAAGCGCCAAACAATTGAAGTCTCATCTGATACACATCTGCATAGAACATCAACCATTTGCTCCAAAAGAGAACTAAGTCCACCGCTTTAATGAGCAAATTCTGACAAGGCAGCAGCAACAGCTTCTACGTCGGCATCGCGTTGGCTTGAAACTAATGTAACACGGCTGGGATTGTGAATTACGAACTTGGAATTGTAGCCGGCACATGATGTATTTTGATGCCGTATCTATTTAACTTGTAGCTTGCGTTACCTTGGCTCACGTGAGGCCCGGCTTGCTTTGATGTGTAAATTAGCACGTGTTTGTGACTGATGTGAGATGCTCAAAGCTTGTAGCTTGACTTTCATGATTCACAAATTGTGAAGTAGCAGCTAGTTAGTATTGGGAATGTGAAATATTGTTAGACATGTGGTTAACATCTTGTGAGTTAGGCCCTTGGTTTAGAACTAATGGTTTAGAATTGGACTGTGCACCAACCGTAAGATGACTGAACTTATTCTGCAACTAATTGGTACGGATGCAACATTTGTTACGAATTATGAGGTGTTGATGACGATAAATCGTGCTGACCAGACGGAAAGGAAAAGTGTTGAACACTCCTAGCACAGACTTCAGATGTGTTTTGCTGGAATTAATTATGCATCTCAGACATATGGAACTGTTCAGGAACCTGAGAATTGAGCATTTCTTTGTCCTGAAAGGAAATGATTATCCTTTTTTGATTCACTTGTAGCAGTAGAACTGAATTTATTTAACTCAACACCCTCCAACTAGTTTACGGCATAAATAAGATGTGACTTCTTTCAATTTTCCATTTAAGTGAACTTTCTCAACCTCTAGCGACCATGGAGGACGAGGAGATAGAGATAAATCTACCAATTGATTGAAATCAGCATGTTCAAGAAGGAACATGACAACTCCGGAAACAATATCCTATAACAATCAGCATAGAAGTTGGTATTTCTCGGTCACGACTTTGAACTTTGTGAAACCGGACACTAACGAAGGTGACAAAGTCAAAATGTGCAGCCAGAGCTTAAAGAAGCTTCAGCAAGCAATATCGTGGCACCACTTCCGCATCGCATAGAACAAGGAGGATCATTGCACTTCCATTTCTGTATTCAAGTTCTTTATTTTTTTATCAAGTGATGAGAGATTGCTGACACAATAATCTCTTATATATAGTTGCTGAGAAACATTGTGTCTTCCACACAAATAGAATCCAAATCCTCACAATCAAGATCATTGGTTGCAAGCACTTCTGTAATATGATTTTTGTTATCCTGAACTTGTATCATCTTCATATCATCTTCCTGTTGAGACTTCCAGCCGTCAAGATATTGGTTCCACGTTCCATTGTTTTAGCAACACCATAAAGTTCAGGAACCGTACAAGCAATAATCAAGGGTGTTTTTTTTTTGTCCATATACTCAAGGCCTGTACTAGTGCTGCCGACAGAATTTCCGCAGCATACTTACTCAAATCAAGGTTAACCGACTTCAAAAAAATTCTAACAGACTCCAATATGATCTCCGGGTTACGCTTAAGCATTTTAACAGCGGACGACAAAACAATAACTCCAGAATCATCATGTTATATTTGTATATATAGTGGATGAAATACTTCGGTGAGACTCTTTTCAGGCTTTGCTTTTGCACTCAATATTGCATTAGCATGAATATCAAGAAACGCGGGCTTTGAGTTTTGTTCTGTGACCTTTGTTCTATCAGCATGATGACCATCTTGAAGATGACGAGAGCTCTTAAACCAACTGGAAACTCAGAAACGGAAAAGTCGTTGCATTTGTCGCCATCATCATCTTTTGCAGCAATCAAACCTTGCACAGTGAGGTAAAGTTCAAAGACATTAACCAAATCGGCAAGACGAGCTAGCATGGCATGGTTTGTATGTAATTCATTGCGTACGTCGCATGAGACTATAGCAGCAGTATCCTTCCATCATTTGTGAATCCAACCTTAGTAGGAATCATAATAATGCCACACTTCCACCAGCAGTTGTGAGTATTGAATTGTTCAATTTCTTCACGTGTCTTTACAGTCACAGGATAGCTTTAGTTCACTCCATAGCTGGGATAGAGAAGTATATGCAGATGGGGCCACAACCAGTTGAAAAGAACCATGTGTCACTCCCGGGATTTTCATCCAAGTACAAACGCGAAAGTGGCACCGAAACAGAGTCGCCAGCAATGTGTATTTATCCCAAGAGAGGGAAAGGAAACACTGCATAAACCTGAGGGGAAGGAAAGAGCATGGTCTTGCGACCAAGAGAACTGGGTTCGCGAGTCGGTTACGCGAGAGGAAGGTATTAGCACCCCCACGCGTCCATCATACTCGATGGGATCCACGCTTTCTTGTCTCGATCAAAGGGTGTAGAAAACTGGAGCTTCGCTGCTACTGGAAAGGAAAAGGAATAGGAAAAAGGAAAAAAAGAAAGGAGAAAGAGAACAAGAAACAAATGTAGGGAAAATAAAAGCAGTGCTCGAATGGGCCCTACCCCACTGCCTACGTATCTCATCGGGAACATGAGAATCAGAGCGACGTAGTTCCCCTCAACGAGGGTCGCTTTATTTGTGTTTTTTAGTGGAAACGTCAGAGTGTGCGTTCCAGCAGTTAGGTGTTGCAGCTCGCTGTTGGGAGACTTAAGCGTTACCTATTTGCAGTGGAACGGACATGACGAGTCCTTAAGAAATAGAATGAAGGAGATGATAAGAGAATTATTTGTTTGTTTTGTCTTTTAAGAAAGAAGTGTTTTGTTTATTGGTGTTTAGTAACGCACATTGTATTTAAGTCCTTCATGTAGGGTCGAATGCATCGCATATCGACCCAAGACGGGACGTATGCTAAACATTCTAAGAAAGTGAGAGAAGACCCCTCACTATCTTATTCTCACATGAAAGGCTCAAATGCAATATATGTTATGCCTTTATTAAGTGTTTTTGCTTTTGTTTTGAGATGAGAAGAAGAGACTCAAAAGGAGGAGTAAAGGTAAAAACTAAAGAGGGAGACTAAAACTCAATCTTAATGTTATCATGCATGGTGATCCTATAGTTAATGAGGTTTAAGGAACCTAATCCTAAAAGAAAGGAAAAGAAGATAGAAAGCAACTTACTTCCAAGATGGAAGTTAAGTTATTTCTAAGAGGGAAGAAAGAAGATTATGCAAGCAAAGCATCATTAAATGCTTAACTAACACAAATTGAATGATTAGAAGATGAAGGAAGAAATTAGAATATGGATGCATATCCACACTCAAGTGACTTACCATTAGCCCCTGAAATGGTTAGTACAATTATTTACAGGTGAAGAAACAAGTGAAGATGAACAAGTAAGGCTTAAATAAGTTAAGAACCAAAGTAAAAGCATCTTAAAGGTTAAGGAAAGCATAAGGTCAGAATGCACATCATAAGAATGTTCTCTAATACTATGAGATCAAACACAAATCAAATGTCCACAAACAATGCCTTAAACCACAAAGAAATGCATTATGAAAGAAGTAGATGAAGAATGAGTGGATATGCAAACTGATCATGCATTAATGCTTCATGAAAGGTTAAAGTCAGAACCAATGTCATTTAAGAATGGTTTTACAAAGCTTATGAATCATCACGTAGTTCATAGATGAAATGATGTAAGAAGAAGAGAGGAGAAAGAGAAAAGAATGAGAAACAAGTTTCACTAAGATACACAAAGTTACATATCAAAGATGCATATCATGTAAAATGATTGATGAATGCACATGGGCAAGAGCATATCATTGGTGAAATGCAAATGAAACATGTAAGATGGCATACCAAATGCAAACACAATTCATGTTAAGCACAAGGGTAGATAAGATATGAAAACATGTTAAAAAGGTAAGTCAAAGTGCATAAACACAAACCAAATGCAAGTATAAACCACATGACCTATAACTGAGTTAAGAAAGAACTATAATCTTCTAAATGAAACCTCTAATCTCACACAAAGCAAACAAGAAAGGGTGGCACAAGTGCCTCACTAGAAGTAAGCTAGAAGGAAGTATAAGAATATGCACAAAGATAGCTTCAAATGTAAAGCTCTAAACAAATATCAAAAGTACATATTAAAATCATGACAATTGGCTCTAAACAACCTAAATCATAAACAAATCAAGTATCAAAAGCTCATGGCAAAAATCAAAATGAAACATGCTCAAACAAATCAACCAAGTCATATGAAACACATCACAAGAAGGTACAAAGATGAACATACAAAGGGTATGATATAATGACTTTAAAATCAAACAAAAATTGTTTTAGGTACCTTAAGATGTTATCTAATCAATACAAAAAGAATGAATCAAAAATATGATGTAAGATGAGAGGAAGAAATCATGCAAATGCAAGTGTCAATGAATAAGAGCATTCAAAAAGAAATTGAAAAGAAAATATGAAATAATGCTCAAAAATTCACAAAGTCAGAATTAAAAAAAAACAGAAAATTATTTAAACATGTTAAGATGTCACATGAATTATTCTGGGATTTTTAGAGATCATTTGGTATTTTTAAAAATAGGAAATCAAGACAATATGGAAAAGAAAATAAAAAATAAAAAGAAATGGGAAGGGGGTGTAGCGTGAGTAAAATACATGTTCAGAATATAATTGGGCTCAAGGAAGGGGGTGTGAAAAGCAATTAAGAACCAGTCCACATTACGTGTGATTGTGTGTGCTAGTGTGCATTTAAGTCAAACACGTGGATACAATCATGGCTACAGAATTCAGTCAATGCAATCAATCAAGCGAACTAAACCAATCCAATGGATGAGGATGCACACACATGTTAATCATCCTACACACACGCACATGCAAGCTTAAGAGTCCAAAAGGAAAACACGTGATAAGCACATGTAATTTTAATGCGCTGGCGATATAATGAACGTTAGATCAATCTCAAGCTCAGATCATCATACAAGTAAAACCATCAAGTGGATGAGATACGAGTATCATGGTAACAATGATGCACACACGCACACGTAATCAATCAGAAAGAAAAAGAGAGCACGTGAGATACACATGTTTCATTTATGCATTGGCAATGTCATGATCGTTGGATGAATATGATCGCACGGCCAGGATTTAAACTGAGGGAAACCCTAGTATTAAACCTCACCGGCCGGAGAAGGACCTCCGGTCATCTTCTCTGGCCACTCTCCGCCACCTGCAACTCTTCAAACCTCCAAAAATGCACAAAAATGGTACCAATCGAAGGCTCAAGTTACGTACATCAAGAATCCAAGCATAGAATCAACACATCATGCACACATAGCAAGAACAGCATCCAAACACTTTTGCCCTAATTTTTCAACTAAGCTCCTAATGAGCCTATCAATTAGCCAGGACGCACACAACTTCTATTAAACCACACACAACATGAAAATAAGCTACATTCAGTGGAAAAGGTTGAGAATGAGGAACCTAAAGTGTGAAGAGTCTTGTGTCCAAAGAAAACCAGAGAAGTGTGCTTCCTCTTTGAGCTTTGAGTTGGCCAAATAAAGGCTCAAAACCTTGCAAATATGGATGAAGATGAAGCTGTAGTGGAAGCTACTTCAGCTCTTCAATGCTTCCAAGTTTCAATGCTGCTTGGTAATGGAGCTTGAAACTGAATTCATATGAAGATGATGGTGCAATTGTGTGCAGAAAGAGAAGAAGTTCAGAGAGAGTTTGAGAACTTGAGAGAAAAAAGTGAGAACGATTTTGAAGTGAGAGTGAGAGAATGGAGTTGAAAATGAAACCGTGAGTGAGATTCAAATATATATGTCCAGTTAAGGGTGATTAAACCATAGTTAAATGAGTTAATTAGGTGAGGTTAAATGAGTTGCCTCTAACTAACTGACTCAAGTTAGTTAGGGCGAGTTGGGGAGTGGAGTGATGTAGTGTGGATGAGGTTTATGAAGTTTATGGTGGTGATGGAAATGGATGGTGATGTGTTGTTACAGAAACTTGTTGAACAAGTTTTATTTTTCTTCTTTAGTGTAAGGCAAGGCATGCATAGCATAGTGTGTAGGAGAATGTTGGATCAAATATAGTAAAGAGTGATGATGAGCATGCGTCCAAACTGGTTAAACAACAACCACAATGTTATCTTTTTTATGATTTTGTAGCAGCAACACATTCAATGCAACAGTGGATGTTTGAGGGTGAATACCTCTCATGTTAATGCATGGTTTAATGGGGCTTTGATGTCAAATGAAAGAGGACTCATGGTAGAACAAGATTGGTGTGAAAATTGACTTGAATGGAGACTTGTAGAATGGTGAAAAATGGCTTGGAACTCAAGAATGTGGGTCTGGTTCATGGGCGAGGCAAGGTTGTGGCATGGCGTGGCAAAATGGCCTATGAGATTCAGCATGATCACACCAACTTGGGACCATCATAACTATCTCATAACTTGCTTAAATTAAAAAATGTCCAACATGAACATTGTAGAGGGCATGGAAAGGAACAACTTTGATGTTGGAAAGTTTTCCATTTGAAGCTTCCTTGATGGAGAAAAAAGGTTGGACATTTGGCACACCAAGTGTTTGTCAAAATTATGGCGCATGGGCCTGGTTTTGCTTGGTCATGACTTGGTTTGTGACCTAGTTTTGTCAAACTTTGATCAATCATAACTTATTCAATTTTGATCTAATGGAAGAGTCCTTTATATGGATCTGAAGCTTAGAACATGAACTTTAATTGGCTCAACTTGGGCCTGAAGTTTGGAGCTTTTATCCTGGAGAAAGAGAGCCTCAAAGTAGGGTGCAAAATGGGCCAAACTTGCCATTTTGGGAAACCCTAAAGTTTCTATTTTTGGCAGTTTTGTAATTTCTTGATTTTTCATTATTCCTCCATCATTTCTTGATCAAATCTTGTCCAATGAACATATATAACATGAATTTCATGAACTTGACCTTAAAAAGTCAGGAGTTGACTTTTTTCACTACACAGTTGACTTTTTCCCCAATTTCTTGATTATCAAGCAACTGATCAATTGAACCTCTTCTGAAATGAACCAATGGCCAATCTTCCATCCTTAGACACTTAATATCGTGTAGAAAACATTGAGATCAAGTTTGAATCAAAATTTCATCAGGAGACCACTTGAATCCAAAGCCCTAATTTGGACTGTTTTTGATAGGAGGTAATAAGCTGTCCAATTTTCTTGATGAGTTCCCATCTTCCAATGACTTGTGGGGATCAAGTGGGATGATAGGTGATGTAAGAGACCCTTGAGACTTGTTGAGACCCTTGGCTCTTGTTCTCTTGCTTTGGATGATCAACACCTCTGAGAAATAACTGATCACATGCCCTTATGTAAGATGCAAAGCTAAATGTCTAATGTTTTATTTTTCTATGCTTGAATGCAATGCAATGAAATGAAAGGTCATGCTAAATGACATGAAGAAAAGAGAGGTCAAATTTTGGGGTATTACAGCTGCCCATATTCAATCACTATAGACCTGAATGGATGATAGCGATTGCTGTAAGACTTTCAAGGTATGGAGGGATTGAATACCGAAAAATAACCAAAAATTTGCACTCTGCGGAGAAGAAGAAAAGGGATATAAGCCCACTCAAATGAAATCTGTTTAGATAAAAACTCTAATGGGAAGAATAACACTATAGAGATGTCCTTTTGAACAACACCAGACGACTACTGGCTTGCCACGCTACGGGTGGACTTTAGCAACGTCTTTTTTACAACGCCAGACGACTACTGGCCTGCCACACTACGGGTGGACTTTAGCAATGTCTTTTGTACAACGCCAGACGACTACTGGCCTGCCACACTACGGGTGGACTTTAACAATGTCTTTTGGAACGACGCCAGATGACTACTGGCTTACCACACTGCGGGTGGACTTTAACAATGTCTTTTGGAACGACGCCAGACGACTACTGGCCTGCCACACTACGGGTGGACTTGAACCTGTCTTTTTAAATGGAGTCAGACGAGTACTGACTTGCCACACTGCGGGTGGACTTTCGCCAATCTACGGTTGGACTTTAAAATGTCTTTTTGAATGGTGTCAGACGACTACTGACTTGCCATACTGCGGGTGGACTTTCGCCAATCTGCGGTTGGACTTGGAGCTGAATTGCCACCCTTGGATGGACTTTTGCCAATCTACGGTTGGACTTTGCCTTGCTTTGCCACCCTTGGATGGACTTTTGCCAATCTACGGTTGGACTTTGCCTTGCTTTGCCACCCTTGGATGGACTTTTGCCAATCTACGGTTGGACTTTGCAGCTGAATTGCCACCCTTGGATGGACTTTTGCCAATCTACGATTGGACTTTGCCTTGCTTTGCCACCCTTGGATGGACTTTTTCCAATCTACGGTTGGACTTTGCAGTTGAATTGCCACCCTTGGATGGACTTTTGCCAATCTACGGTTGGACTTTGACAAACTTCCAATACTGGATTACGCCCTGCACGCATATCAGACATCTCTGCTGACTCTGCTGAGGAACAATGATCAGTGATTTGACCTTAGAGACTCCTGAAAGGATGGTATCTCTGTTGGAGAATGAATGAACAATCTGTTTGCTTTGAATTGTCACGCTTGCCAAAAATAAATTGGACTTTGAGATGTAGGAGAGTGATGACTCTACCAGGTATTACTTCATCTGACTAGGGACGAATTTTGGTCATAGCAACTCCGCTGGGGATGAAAACTTTCTGACTTGGCTGGGGGAATAAGGTACTAACACTCTGCCAAAGAAGACAAGTCATTAAAACTCTGCTTAGGGATCTATCAAACCCGAGTAGAATATGCTAATACTCTGCTGAGGAAGAGACTCGGTTGACCTGCTAAACTTCTGCGGGGAAGAAAAACAACTCAGCAGGGGAGTACTGTTGACAAGATTCAATGCTGGACTCTGTGGGGAATACGACTACCAGAGACACAATCTTGTTGGGGACCGGAACTATTCCGTTGGGGATACGCAAATCCTGGTTAGAAGACATTCCGTTGCAACATGCTAAGAAAGAGTCCCTAAAGATCTGCTGGGAAACACCAAGCAAATGTACGGTAATCTGCTGAGGAACAAAACTGTCGAGCTTAGGATAAGTGCCACAATGTCCCATGCTAGGCAAACCTTCTGCTTGACGACTCCACTGGGGATAATGAGTTGACAACAAATTCTGCTGGGGAGAATTGCTTCAAAGCGTCTCTCGCTGGGGAACGTCCCTTAAGAGGATTTTACAGAAGACCACACATCTTCAAACTCTTAGACAAATGCCGAGACTTGAGAGGTCACTCTACTGGAGATAATAGATCTAGAACATATCTCGCTGGGGAATTTTATGATGCCCCATGTTTGGGAGGTTCGACAACTTGCTTTTGCCCCAGATCACGCGGTGTATCTGAAGAAACGTCCCAAGAGGATTTTACAGAAGACTTGGCACCTTCAAACTCCTGGACACTCGTTGAGTCTTGAACATTAACAGCGAGGCAACTCTACTGGGGAATTTACAACCGTTATCGACAGATAAAAGCTTGTAGTTATTGGAAGTACTGAATAGGAGAATCGACTTAATAAGATACAACACTGCCCAGTTGAACTTAATTCACCGATATCGAATCATCGTGAACGACCACCGACCGAATGATGGACTCCATCAGTAAACGTTGTGACAAAAAGGTGACATGTGGACTTTCTCCTGAACCTGCCTGCCTCAGTCGTATGCATGGGGGTAAGTGATTACTTGTATGAGAGGAATGTCTCTTGCGCTTGAAATCATCTGGATCTGTTACCTGCAACAAAAGAATACACACACATGCCCCAGGATATTGCGTGGTTTGAATCCACCACCCAGGATTATTCAACATTCAAAGTAATTTTAAATGTTTTTTTGCGCATGTTATTGTAAAGCCACAATGTTTTCAAATGCAATTGTTTTATCAAAAATTCGGGCGTTTTTGCAAACAAAGCAGTAAAACAAAATAAGAAGCTTTTGACTGAAATTCAATTTATTGATTGAAAAGCCCAGCATAGGCAAGTACAATTAGGAAGCAAACCCTGGAAAGAGGAGATTGCTGTAAATTGAGAAAAGAAACTATCCTAATGGTAATGTGAAAACGACATTCCACTGAGTTTCAATTTCGCTATGGCCAGTATGTCTTCAAGACTCCCCGACCTTGCCTTCTGAGGAGTGATTAGGATGATTCCTACCCTTTGGGAAGTCAGTTGCTGAAGCGATGATGGAGCACATATAACTCAGACCGTAGTCATTCGCTTAAATCCCTCTTTTACATGGACCGCTCTTCCGGGTTTTCAATCCATCGGGATACCCTTTTTTGCCTGAGTTGTCCTTGCGGATTTTCAACTCACCGGGTGTACCATTTTTTATTTTATATCCCTAATTTTTGCCCGAACCTTTTTATTCTGTTTTTGTGGTTCGCCGGGATGCCCTTTTTTGCCTGGACTTTTCTTTTTTTGTCCAGCGGGTCTATTTATGCGAAGTATTTTTTTACTACGTCTGAGTTGACAGGGGATGAAAAGTCTTCACCGTCCATGGTTGTAAGTAATAAGGCTCCGCCTGAGAAGACCTTCTTAACCACGAATGAACCTTCATAGTTTAGAGTCCATTTACCCCAGTGATCTGTACTAGGAGGAAGGATCCTTTTGAGTACCACATCTCCCACTTTGTAAACCCGAGGACGCACCTTTTGGTCAAATGCTTGCTTCATCCTCCGCTGGTATAACTGCCCATGACACACAGCTGCCAGTCGTTTCTCTTCAATAAGGCTCAACTTATTAAATCTGGCACGAACCCATTCAGCTTCGTCTAACTTGACATCCATCATGACTCTGAGGGATGGAATCTCAACTTCAACCGGTAGTACTTCCTCCATACCGTATACAAGTGAGAACGGTGTTGCCCCAGTGGACATGCGTACTGACGTTCGGTACCCATGCAAGGCAAATGATAACATCTCATGCCAATCTTTATATGTGACAACCATTTTCTGCACAATCTTCTTAATATTCTTGTTGGCCGCCTCCACAGAGCCATTCATCTTCGGGCGATACGGAGAAGAATTGTGATGCTCAATTTTGAAGTCCCAACACAGTTCAACCATCATTTTGTTATTTAGATTAGAACCATTATCAGTGATGATTCTCTCGGGCACTCCGTAGCGACAAATGATATCCCGCTTCAGGAAACGAGCTACCACCTGCTTAGTGACGTTGGCATAAGACGTTGCTTCAACCCATTTTGTGAAATAATCAATGGCGACCAAGATGAAACGATGGCCGTTTGAAGCAGTAGGCTCAATCTTTCCGATCATGTCAATGCCCCACATGGCAAAGGGCCAAGGAGAGGACATGACACTCAACGGATTCGGAGGAACATGTACTTTGTCTGCATAAATCTGGCATTTGTGACACTTACGGGCGTACTTGCAACAATCTGCCTCCATCGTCAACCAATAATATCCCGATCTCAATAATTTCTTTGCCATTGCGTGTCCTCCGGCATGAGTACCGAAAGAGCCTTCATGTACTTCCTGCATCAACAAGTCTGCTTCGTGTCTATCCACGCACCTGAGCAGAACCATGTCAAAATTCCGTTTGTACAGCACGTCATCTTGATTCAAGAAGAAGCTACCAGACAACCTTCTCAACGTCTTCTTATCTTTAGTAG
The DNA here is from genome assembly GCA_022829125.1 of Lathyrus tuberosus. Lineage (NCBI taxonomy): Eukaryota > Viridiplantae > Streptophyta > Magnoliopsida > Fabales > Fabaceae > Lathyrus > Lathyrus tuberosus. The sequence goes on from JALAZF010000233.1 coordinate 4,580,671, forward strand.
ATGCCCCAGGCGGGTACTCTTGACTTTTCAAGAAACACTTGGTATCATGAAACCATGGCTTGTCATCATACGTTGCATCAACAGGAAACACAAATGTAGGTCTGTCAAGACGAGACACTTCAATTTTAGGTACATGGTTCCACCTTTGCACTTTGATCATGGAAGACAATGTTGCCAAGGCATCAGCAAACTTATTCTCATCTCGAGGAATATGGTATAGCTTCACTGTTGTGAAAAAAGTCAACAACCTCCTTGTATAATCTCTATACGGAACCAAATTCGCTTGGTGCGTGTACCAACTCCCTTTCACTTGATTGATTACCAAAGCTGAATCAATGAAGATATCAAGAGTCTTAATTCATAAATTAATCGCCTCCTCAATCCCCATTATAAAAGCTTCATACTCTGCTTCATTGTTGGTGCACCCGAAAGTTACTCGGGCAGTGAAAGGCATATGAACACCTTCCGGCGTGATAAGAACTGCTCCAACTCCGCACCCATTCATGTTGACAGCCCCATCAAACATCAAACTCCATTTGGATTCAGGGTCTGGCCCCTCCTCCGGGAGTGGTTCCTCCCAATCTTTAGCTTTGAGAAACATGATGTCCTCATCAGGGAAATCAAATTTCATGGGTTGGTAATCATCAATCGGCTGTTGCGCAAGATAGTCTGACAAGATACTTCCTTTGATGGCCTTTTGAGAAGTATACTAGATATCATATTCTGTCAAAACCATTTGCCACCGTGCAACTCTCCCTGTTAGTGTTGGTTTCTCGAAAATGTATTTGATAGGATCCATTTTTTAAATCAACAAAGTTGTGTGCCTGATCATATACTGCCTCAATCGCTTAGCAGCCCATGCAAGTGCACAACATGTCTTCTCAAGCATTGAGTATCGGGACTCGCAGTCATTGAACGTTTTGCTCAGGTAGTAGATAGCATGCTCCTTCCTACCCGTCTCGTCATGTTGCCCGAGAACACAACCCATAGAACCTTCAAGCACTGTTAAATACATTATCAAAGGTCTTCCTAAAACTGGAGGCATGAGGATTGGAGGTTCCTGCAAGCATTCTTTTATTTTATCGAACGCCAATTGGCAATCGTCATTCCACCTGACCGTTTGATCTTTTCTTAGCAGTTTGAATATTGGTTCGCACGTGGCTGTTAGGTGAGATATGAACCTTGCAATGTAGTTCAATCTACCCAGAAAACCACGAACCTCTTTTTCTGTTCTCGGTTCAGGCATGTCCTGTATTGCTATCACTTTGGCAGGATCAACCTCAAGCCCTTTTTCACTCACAATGAAACCCAGCAGCTTTCCAGAACGCACCCCAAAAGTGCACTTGTTCGGATTCAACCTTAAACGGAATTTTCTCAACCTTTCTGTCGCGGTGAGAATTAGATACCAAGCTATTATGTTAACTTGAATCATAATTCTTAATTCACCACTGGTCTTTATTTTATCCAAAGGAAAGGATTAAAGATCGAAAAAACCTAAGTTAAGAGAATCTAAGTTCGGGGGTTGGTTACGCCTAGGAAAGGTATTAGCATCCTAAACATCTGTAGTACTCTACAGGAACCTCTTGTTAGTATTTATGTTATCTATTACTTGCTTGCTAAGGGTATGTGCTAAGGGAAAACCTAGGGGTTAGTATCTAAGTATACTCGCCAAGACATCGCATCTTGTGCCTACGTATCCTGACGGGAATGGAATCAGAGTATTCGTAGTTCCCCTCAAAGAGGGTGAGGAACTCTTGACTGTGGTCAAGGTTCCAGAGGGAGGTAAGTACCCATGGCGAGATACTTACATGGAGTACGGTGACTCCAAAGTTAAAGTTAGGTTGAAAGGGTAGAAAGTGTCAATGGAAGAACACATGTATGGAGTACGGTGACTCCGATCCTAAGGCTGGGATAAAGGGAATGGAATGTCTACGGTGAGACATAGAGCACGGTGGCTCTAATCCTAAGGAATCTTGATTAAGAAGAGATTTTGAAAATGCACTTGGTATAAGACCAAGGTTTTGACTTAGAAAGAGAAGGTGATGAAAGAAATGAAAGAGTGAGCACAAAAAAAAAATGGTCAAGAGAATAGTCAAGAATCGAAATCACAAGATTTAATTACAAGTCAATAAGTTAGAAGTTAAATCGATTAAAGAAATTAACCAAATAAAAAAACCTAAATATTTAAATTCTAAAATGAAAAGATTAACTAAAAAAAACTAATTAAAGAAGATATTTTTTGAGGTTTTTAATTAATAACTAACTAATTTAATAATCACTATTAACTAAATATTAAATCGAATCAAACAAGAAAGTATTTTCCTAAATTAAAATCTCTAAACAAGATAAAAACAAAATTAACAATATATTGAAAACAAGATTATTAAAAAAAGGATGGATTGTAGAAAAGTGATTTAAGATTAAATTATTTATAGATTAAAAAAAAGAAAAAAAGAAGTTAAACAAAAGGAAATGAAACAAATATCAAGATCATTACATGATACTACCATATAGTGTAAGTACTGCATTTTTTATTCTAGGTAGCTCTCTATGGGAAAAAAAAAGAAAAATACTTAACGAATTCCAACCAAAACCAGCAAACTAGTAAAAAATAGAATATACAATACGCACTGTTTACGGGCTCGCTGCAGTACCAAAGATAAAGCATGCAACAACAAATAAAGTCACCTCTGGAACATATAATGCGTCGACTCGTTGACACAAATTAAAGCCAGCAACAGCGCAGCGCTTTAACAATAACATCGCGAGATCGGACAAGAACAAAGTCATATGATTTGTGAAAAGAAAGTTGTTACCACAGTGGCTTTAAATTCAACACAGCATACACATTGAAATTGAAAATGATACGAATAACACACTAAAACAAAAATGGACCGTAAACACTTAGATATTTGTTCTATAACTCAACTCGCAGTTAAAATATCATTGCCATATCTCGGAACAAGTTTAATTACAAACACGTTACAGAATGTTCCTCTTTGTAAATTGTAAAATGAAAACTCGTAATCGAAGTGACCACTCAATAGGACCCAACTGTAGCAGCAGCACTCACTAACTAACCATAATTTACAAATTCATGAACCTGTTGTTTGAAACAGAATGTTAACAGTAAATAAATATGTAGAAGGAATTAGCAACTCGGTAAATACACTAAATCAAAAATGAATAGCAATAATCCTCTAGTAACAATATCCAACACGATACGACAACACGGTTTGTCATGAAAAAAAATTGAAATAAACTCAAATTACCACATAATTAAATCGAAATCGTAGCAGGAAATAACAAAAACACAACTTGTACAAAATTTATACAAGGAGTACATCCTAAAAATAACAGAACTAGTACCTAACGTGATCGAAACAAAACTTCGACAAAGCATGAAATTACATAACACCAAATAGCCATAATCGAATCGGAAAAAATAATAAGAGGGGAAAGAGACCTACCGCATTCTCATCGGCGTCAAGGGAAGTGCGCGCGGTGGCTTTCATGGAGGTGTGCGGCGGTGCGGCTTCTTATCTGTTATGGCGTGGTCGGTTGCTGCTTTGAAGGTGCGGTGGTGAGCAACGTTGCTGGTTCGGTTGCTTTTCGGCGGTGGCGGTGTCCGCGTAGATCCGGTCATGTGGCTACTCTGATCAATACATAGAAGGTGGGGCTGATGAAGGATTCAAATCCGTGTTTAGGAAGGTCGTTATAGGTACATGACGGATGAAGCAGTAACAGTAGCAGACGTGAGTGTGTATTGTCACGTGTGTGTAAGGGATTAGGATTTTTGTTAGCTTTGGATTGGTTAGACATATGTACAACAAAAATGTATCAAGAACAAGTTTGAAAATTAAGGTTTCTGTTAGAAAAAAAAAGTGTGTAAAAATAGGTGGGTATTGTACGTGGGAGAGAAGTTTTTTAGGGTTTATTTTGTGAATGGGAGTGTGGTTAGTGAATTGTTAGGTTTCATGCTATCCACATATATGATAGGAGCTTGGACAAGAATATTTAATAGAATTAAAAATAATGTTTTTGTGTTTTTTATGAAAAAGAGAAAGAAAGACAAGAGTACTAAAATAAAAGTTTTTGTGTTTTTTATTAGTAGACAAAAAAAATAAAGTGAATTAAATACGGTGTCTTTTTTTTTTTTTTTATAAAAAGAAATATATTTAAGAAAATTAAAATAAAATTAAGTAAATAAATTTAAACTAGATATCTACAATAAGCTAAATGATTAAAATAAAAATATAACAGTTAAAAAAACGACTAAAAGGTCGGGCACCAAAATGCTCGGGAATAAAATGAATGCACCAAATTTATCAGCGTGAAATAAAATCACTCCGAAAAATACAACATTTTGTCAGGTTTCGAAATTCATCGGAACTGACTTTTAGTTTGACTGACTCATCTGTAAATCCAACAAGTTCGTTGTAGCTGATAAATTGGGATATGTAAGATGATGCACAAAGAGGTGGGATCTAATGGTCAAAAATTAGGGTATGACAGATGCCCCTATTTAAGTTTCTTCTATCCGGAGATATGGAGATTGAAATCTTTGTCTCGACGAGATAGGAGGGACTTAAATACAAACATGCGCAATTTTTGGCCCTAAGATGCCACAAATGCAGATGATATGACATGATATGGTACGAGATGAATGGAAAGACAAGGATCCTATGGGGAATGGTACCACAGGGGAAAAGGTGTTACAGTTGTGTCAGAAACGAATGGAAACAAAGCAAAATATCTGGAAAACATCATCCAAGAATGGCATTGGATGAAAAATAAAGCACCAAACATCCAATAATGGTTTTTAATGAAAGGTAAACTCACAATATCTAAGAAGGCATCAGATGAGAATGAGACAAAATAATGTAATCCGAGAAGGCATCGGACACAAAGAAACCAGTCATCCAATAATGGCTTTGAACGAAAGGTACACTCACAATATCTGATAATGGCTTCGGATGAAAGTGAACAAGGTAAAGAAAACAGACATCCAATAATGGCTTTGAATGAAGGTATAACCACAATATCTAATAATGGTTTTAGACAAAGTGAACAAAGTAACCAATCATCCAATAATGGCTTTGAATGAAAGGTGCAATCACAATATCTAATAATAGCTTTAGATGAATGTGAGATAAAGTAACCAATCATCCAATAATGGCTTTGAATGAAAGGTGTAATCACAATATCTAATAATGGCTTTAGACAAAGTGAACAAGGTAGAGAAACCAGACATCCAATAATGGCTTTGAATGAAAGGTATAATCACAATATCTAATAATGGCTTTAGATGAATGTGAGCAAAGACCCGATCTGGAAGAACATCAGAAAGAGGGACCCATCCGGAAGAACATCAGATGGTAAAGAAACCAGTCATCCAATAATGGTTTTGAATGAAGGGTATAATCACAGTATCTGATAATAGCTTTAGATGAAGTGAACAAGATAAAGAAACCAGACACCCAATAATGGCTTTGAATGAAAGGTGTAATCACGATATCTAATAATGGCTTTAGACAAAGTGAACGAGATAAAGAAACCAGACACCCAATAATGGCTTTGAATGAAAGGTACAATCACAATATCTAATAATGGCTTTAAATGATTGTGAACAAAGATGACATTCAAGAATGGCATTGAATGCAAAGGAACTGATTATCCAATAATGGCTTTGAATGAAAGGTGTAATCACGATATCTAATAATGGCTTTAGACAAAGTGAACAAGATAAAGAAACCAGACACCCAATAATGGCTTTGGATGAAAGGTAAACTCACAATATCTGAGAAGGCATCAGAGGCAAAGAGACAAAAGGTGAAATCCAATAAGGCATTGGATGTGAATAAATCATAACGTCCAGGAAAGCATTGAACGAATATGAACAAGGAGATACCCAAGAAAGCATTGGATAAAATGGACAATATCTGTTTGGTAGGTGCCAAGTAAGTTGGACTTAGACGACAAAGTAAGGCGTAGATAACAACACGACCTATGGAGAATGCAAATGAGTGCAAATGAGGATGACACTCTTGCTATGCATATGTATATGAGTTATGCCAAATGCTAATGCAGATGTAATGCAGACGACAGGGCTCGACTCTTTTGTGAAGAAGACAAGACTGGAAGACTGATTCCTCAACACAGAGATCACTGCCATTCTGCTTTGAAACTAGAGATGTCACTGCACAATATCTGCCACACTGGTAAACTGTATCAATTTGCTTATCCTTGTAGGAAGGATGGAAAGCTGCTTAGGAATTCTTCAAGTAAACTCCCCCAGATTAGTTGACTGTTGTAGATGAACTGATAATTGCTTCAGCTGGAATGATTCTGTAAATGACTGAATTACTGTGCTTTTGGAAAGCTTGCCCCAGTCTGAGTCTTGAAAAATCTTTTGGATAAACCACTTCTGAGAAGGACTTGCACTGAACCACAAATCTTGAACTGATTCTCGACATGATCTGGGAAGAACTTGCCCCTGATTGGATAACCGACCAAGTTTCTTAAATGTTTGAAAATTCCTTAAGCGGAAGCCAGATTGCAAACAAAAGTGTTCATACAGACATAGTAAATGCAAAGTTCATGCAACTTTTGAAATCAAAATCATTTTTGGAAAGAGGTAAAATAATAGGGTCACTGGTCAGAACACGGTGGTTCAAGACGTTTAAAAGTCAAAGATAAAGCAAAAAGGCGTGATGCCAAAAAAAATGATCTGCAAAGATCTTTAGGAGTCAGTTTATGCAACCTCGTTGTAGTATGCTTTCAAAATAACCTTGCTTCAATTAGGTCTTTTGAGGGTTATAACGTGGTCTGGTTCACGGTTTAAGAAACAAAGGATAAAGGCTCAAATTTTATTTGTACCCACCCAACCTTAGTGATGATCTCCAGTCCTACACTCAGTTAACTCAGACTTTGCACTCAGGTTCCCATAGGTTAGGGATTGCATTGATGATAGTGATGTTGATGGTTCAGAAGTCAATGGACTCTTGAGATGGCGGTCACTACTTCCTTACAACATTTAGTTGTTTTTTCATTGAGGACTTTCATGGTAAGGATTTAAAGTTTTCTCCTTTTTATTATCCCTAATTTTTGCCTGAACTGTTTCTCATGAATCTTAAAGTCAGCGGGATGCCCCAGTTTTTTGTCTGCCTAAGTCTCCTTCACAGGTTTTGACTTAGCGGGCTTTTTCCTTTTTTGATTTTTTTATCTTTTTTTTTTTTTTGAAAGAAAGTGACTGCTTGGCTTGATGATTACAGCGAACCATCATTGACTTTTGACTTGAAAGACATCTTCGACACTTGCTTGTTGCGTGCGAAGGAAAAATTGAGAATGCAACCTTTTTGTTGAAAGATGTCTTGTATGAAACTCTTGTATTTGAATGCACGGTCCAGTTAACTGAGAACTACCCTGCCCCAGGTTAAGATTGCAGGTTTTTATTTGTAAAGAAAAAAAACTCCTACTTCAAGGCTCAAAGGGGTTGACGAGGGTTTATCTTCCTTATTTCTTCAGTGTTTGGGAATTGAAGCAATGCCTTACATCCTCAACAAAGTTTTGATTTGAAAGCATACCGACAACAATTATGAGTATTACGTTTTCATCATCCTCCCTCCAATCTTTGCATAATCAGAAAGAAAGTGGAAAAGATAATTTTTGGTTTGTTTTTGTTGTTTTTTTTTGTTTTTGTTTTTATTTTTTTTATTTTTTTAGATAAAGCGAAAAGATGTAAATAACAAAAGCAAATGAAGTTGAATCCAAAAGTCGCAATGCTTATTTTATTAATTATGAAAGTACAAACATAAATCGAAAGCAAACAGCTAATACAAATAAGAAAAATGCAAACAATAAGAAACATAAGTCTAATGACTAATCAGAAGCAAGAGTGAGTTGTCCTGTCTGAAACATTGGCTTTTTGGAAGATAGTCTGCTGAAGTCGACTGAAGTTTCACTTAGCGTGCTCTGGCAAAGGACTGTTCATGACATTCGGATTGGTGTCACGAAAGGAGAGAATACCAATTCGGATCAGCTCTTGTACTCTAGCCTTCAATGCAAAACAATGTTCCAAGTAGTGGCCCGCGCCACCTTGATGGTATTCACAATGAAGATCGGCCCTATAGCCGGCTGGAAGAGGGTTTGGAGGAGGAGGCAAAGGCCTTGTAGTAATCAAACCTTTCTGAACCAGACCAGGATATAATTCAGCGTATGTCATTAGAATAGGATCAAAATTATTCCTATTACGATACTGACTCTGTCCAACAGCTGGGCGTTGAGGAGCTTGAGCTGGTCGTGGAGCAGCAACAATAGGAGTAACAGCAGAGTGATCAACATACTGGGGTTGAGCACGAGGCCTTCTAGTTTCAAACATAACAACATTGGTCTGATCTTCTCTCTTCTTCTGGAAGTTCCCATAGGACTTCTTAGCACCATTAGAAGATTCAGCAGCCTTGGATACTTTACCATTCTTAAGTCCTTCCTCGAGTCTTTGACCAATAGTAACCAAATCCGTGAAGCTGGAGGAAACACTACCAATCATTTTTTCCCAGTAGAATGGAGACAAGGTGTCCATAAACAGTCCAGTTAATTCTTTCTCTGCCAAAGGAGGTTCAACTTGGGAAGCCAACTCTCTCCAGCGCTGAGCATATTCCTTGAAAGACTCTTTATCCTTCTGAGACATGTTTTGCAGCTGACGGCGGTCAGGAGCCATGTCGAGGTTGTACTTGTATTGCTTCATGAAGGCATTAATAAGATCCTGGAAACAGTGAATGCTATTCTTTTCAAGATTCATATACCATTTGAGAGAAGCTCCACTCAGACTGTCTTGAAAACAATGGATAAGCAACTTCTGATTCTTGGCATGAGCAGCCATCTTTCGAGTATACATGACCAAATGAGCTCTTGGACAAGAATCACCTTTGTACTTCACAAAATCGATAGCCTTGAATTTAGCAGGCATAACAAGGTCAGAAACCAAACCCATGTTTCCTGCATCCATGTTGAAGAAATCAGCAGCCTCAACGGCTAGGAGTCTCTTGTCTATGGTCTGAAATTGTTCACGAACAACCTCAGGTTCAACAAAGTCTTCATGGTCTTCACCCTGAGCAATGTCAGCATTGTACTCATAAAGAGGGTTCTCAAATGAAGGTCGAGTAGTCTGGGCAACAGCATGAACCACAGGTCTAGGCTCGGAAAAAACTGGAGCTTGAAACACTGGTCTTGAAGTTTGACCAATCATAGCAGTAGATGCAAGATGTGGTGAGTAGTTGGGAGGTAAACCAAACTCTGGCCAAGTGGAAGGTGGCATTTGAATAGGCTGAGGATCAGCGTTGAAACTTCTTGGATGACAGTTCTTTGAGGTGGTTCTCCTCTAGCAATCAAGACTTGGAGCATTTCAGTGAGCTTTACCATGCTTGACTTAAGGTCGTCGATCTCCATTCGCATCTCAGCATTGTGTGCTTCTTGCTCTGCCATTATGCGTCTGTAATTAGCTCTAGTCTGGTATCGATGTCGAGGAATCAGCTTGACGACTCACAGGTGACACTGGAAGATTGAGACATCTGGGAATGAGTTGCTGGACAAACGGATGTATGCAAAGATGCAAATGATATGCCATGTGATGCAATGGTTTCAAGGAACTCAAAAGTAGGTTGCAAACATTTCGGAAAGGCTGAAAAAGGTTTCATTTTATAGTCCAGGATTTTTTTATTGATTTTGCAAATGAAAGAACAATTGAGTTTCTTGAAACCTAATGGTCACGCATGAACGCATGAATGAATGCATAAGCACAGGTATACACATATACAGGCAAACAAAGGCATAGGCTTGAAGATCACGAGCATGGAGCCATGGTCTACCCTTCCCAAGGTATGTACTAGAGGTTTATTTGTACCTGCCGAACGGGTTCTACAAAGTTCCCAGAGTCTACAATCCATCTTTCGGATATTATCGATTTTCCAAATCACTTGGTAGTCAATAATATTCTCAAGAGAATCTCGTCTGAGTGTAATATCGCGTAGCGACTATTGCAGAAATAGACTCCCGCATAGTCCCCGCACAACATCCTAATAGGCCAAGTTGGGTTAAAGGTAACTACGGTCCTCAGTCCCGAGGGCCTTTAGATCGAAACCATATCGTCTTCACGAATGAACTCGTTGGACAAATATTTTATTCGAGAGGGCCTAGCTGAGTGGTGAAGTCTCAATTTACTTTTTCAGGAATCGACTCCCTCAAAGTATCATTGAAGTCTCACCGTTTTCCTATCTTAATTTCACTCTAGTCCGGGTGTAGGACTTTGTCTCACCACACAAATAGTACCCTGCACACAGAAAAACCAAGCAAAACAGGTATATATACAGATATAAAGATATATAGGCAAATAAGCAAATAAATAACATAGATATAAACAAGTTAGGGGAAACCCTGAAGACTCCCCAGTGAAGTCGCCATTTCTGTCGCGGTGAGAATTAGATACCAAGCTATTATGTTAACTTGAATCATAATTCTTAATTCACCACCGGTCTTTATTTTATCCAAAGGAAAGGATTAAAGATCGAAAAAACCTAAGTTAAGAGAATCTAAGTTCGGGGGTTGGTTACGCCTAGGGAAGGTATTAGCATCCTAAACGTCTGTAGTACTCTACGGGAACCTCTTGTTAGTATTTATGTTATCTATTACTTGCTTGCTAAGGGTATGTGCTAAGGGAAAACCTAGGGGTTAGTATCTAAGTATACTCGCCAAGACATCGCATCTTGTGCCTACGTATCCTGACGGGAATGGAATCAGAGTATTCGTAGTTCCCCTTAAAGAGGGTGAGGAACTCTTGACTGTGGTCAAGGTTCCAGAGGGAGGTAAGTACCCATGGCGAGATACTTACATTGAGTACGGTGACTCCAAAGTTAAAGTTAGGTTGAAAGGGTAGAAAGTGTCAATGGAAGAACACATGTATGGAGTACGGTGACTCCGATCCTAAGGCTGGGATAAAGGGAATGAAATGTCTACGGTGAGACATAGAGCACGGTGGCTCTAATCCTAAGGAATCTTGATTAAGAAGAGATTTTGAAAATGCACTTGGTATAAGACCAAGGTTTTGACTTAGAAAGAGAAGGTGATGAAAGAAATGAAAGAGTGAGCACAAAAAAAAAATGGTCAAGAGAATAGTCAAGAATCGAAATCACAAGATTTAATTACAAGTCAATAAGTTAGAAGTTAAATCGATTAAAGAAATTAACCAAATAAAAAAACCTAAATATTTAAATTCTAAAATGAAAAGATTAACTTAAAAAAACTAATTAAAGAAGATATTTTTTGAGGTTTTTAATTAATAACTAACTAATTTAATAATCACTATTAACTAAATATTAAATCGAATCAAACAAGAAAGTATTTTCCTAAATTAAAATCTCTAAACAAGATAAAAACAAAATTAACAATATATTGAAAACAAGATTATTAAAAAAAGGATGGATTGTAGAAAAGTGATTTAAGATTAAATTATTTATAGATTAAAAAAAAGAAAAAAAGAAGTTAAACAAAAGGAAATGAAACAAATATCAAGATCATTACATGATACTACCATATAGTGTAAGTACTGCATTTTTTATTCTAGGTAGCTCTCTATGGGAAAAAAAAGAAAAATACTTAACGAATTCCAACCAAAACCAGCAAACTAGTAAAAAATAGAATATACAATACACATTGTTTACGGGCTCGCTGCAGTACCAAAGATAAAGCATGCAACAACAAATAAAGTCACCTCTGGAACATATAATGCGTCGACTCGTTGACACAAATTAAAGCCAGCAACAGCGCAGCGCTTTAACAATAACATCGCGAGATCGGACAAGAACAAAGTCATATGATTTGTGAAAAGAAAGTTGTTACCACAGTGGCTTTAAATTCAACACAGCATACACATTGAAATTGAAAATGATACGAACAACACACTAAAACAAAAATGGACCGTAAACACTGAGATATTTGTTCTATAACTCAACTCGCAGTTAAAATATCATTGCCATATCTCGGAACAAGTTTAATTACAAACACGTTACAGAATGTTCCTCTTTGTAAATTGTAAAATGAAAACTCGTAATCGAAGTGACCACTCAATAGGACCCAACTGTAGCAGCAGCACTCACTAACTAACCATAATTTACAAATTCATGAAACTGTTGTTTGAAACAGAATGTTAACAGTAAACAAATATGTAGAAGGAATTAGCAACTCGGTAAATACACTAAATCAAAAATGAATAGCAATAATCCTCTAGTAACAATATCCAACACGATACGACAACACGGTTTGTCATGAAAAAAAATTGAAATAAACTCAAATTACCACATAATTAAATCGAAATCGTAGCAGGAAATAACAGAAACACAACTTGTACAAAATTTACACAAGGAGTACATCCTAAAAATAACAGAACTAGTACCTAACGTGATCGAAACAAAACTTCGACAAAGCATGAAATTACATAACACCAAATAGCCATAATCGAATCGGAAAAAATAATAAGAGGGGAAAGAGACCTACCGCATTCTCATCGGCGTCAAGGGAAGAGCGCGCGGTGGCTTTCATGGAGGTGTGCGGCAGTGCGGCTTCTTATCTGTTACGGCGTGGTCGGTTGCTGCTTTGAAGGTGCGGTGGTGAGCAACGTTGCCAGTTCGGTTGCTTTCCGGCGGTGGCGGTGTCCGCGTAGATCCGGTCATGTGGCTACTCTGATCAATACATAGAAGGTGGGGCTGATGAAGGATTCAAATCCGTGTTTAGGAAGGTCGTTATAGGTACATGACGGATGAAGCAGTAACAGTAGCAGACGTGAGTGTGTATTGTCACGTGTGTGTAAGGGATTAGGATTTTTGTTAGCTTTGGATTGGTTAGACATATGTACAACAAAAATGTATCAAGAACAAGTTTGAAAATTAAGGTTTCTGTTAGAAAAAAAAAAGTGTGTAAAAATAGGTGGGTATTGTACGTGGGAGAGAAGTTTTTTAGGGTTTATTTTGTGAATGGAAGTGTGGTTAGTGAATTGTTAGGTTTCATGCTATCCACATATATGATAGGAGCTTGGACAAGAATATTTAATAGAATTAAAAATAATGTTTTTGTGTTTTTTATGAAAAAGAGAAAGAAAGACAAGAGTACTAAAATAAAAGTTTTTGTGTTTTTTATTAGTAGACAAAAAAAATAAAGTGAATTAAATACGATGTCTTTTTTTTTTTTTATAAAAAGAAATATATTTAAGAAAATTAAAATAAAATTAAGTAAATAAATTTAAACTAGATATCTATAATAAACTAAATGATTAAAATAAAAATAAAACAGTTAAAAAAACGACTAAAAGGTCGGGCACCAAAATGCTCGGGAATAAAATGAATGCATCAAAATTATCAGCGTGAAATAAAATCACTCCGAAAAATACAACATTTTGTCAGGTTTCGAAATTCATCGGAACTGACTTTTAGTTTGACTGACTCATCTGTAAATCCAACAAGTTCATTGTAGCTGATAAATTGGGATATGTAAGATGATGCACAAAGAGGTGGGATCTAATGGTAAAAAATTAGGGTATGACACTTTCAAACAACTTTTTCAAGTTAATCAGATGTTCTTCTTCCGTTCGCGACTTGGCAATCATGTCATCCACATAACATTCAATCTCTTTGTGAATCAAGTCGTGGAATAATGTTACCATTGCCCGCTGATACGTTGCCCCTGCGTTTTTCAACCCATAAGGCATCACCTTATAACAGTATGTACCCCATGGGGTAATGAACGTGGTCTTCTCCATATCCTCAGGTGCCATCTTGATCTGGTTGTACCCGGAGAAACCGTCCATAAACGAGAACACTGAAAACTGAGCTGTATTGTCAACCAGCACATCGATGTGGGGTAGTGGAAAATCATCTTTCGGACTAGCTTTGTTAAGAACTCGATAATCCACACACATTCTAACCTTTCCGTCTTTCTTTGGTACCGAGACGATGTTGGCAACCCAGGGAGGATAATTGGTCACAGCAAGAAATCCTGCATCCCACTGCTTCTGAACTTCTTCTTTGATCTTTATGGCCATATCGGGATGAGTCTGACGAAGTTTCTGCTTGACTGGTGGGCATTCTTCTCTCAATGGAAGCCTGTGCACAATAATATCAGTATCCAACCCTGGCATGTCTTGATACGACCAGGCGAAGATATCAACATATTCACACAACATTTCAGTCAAAGCTTTCTTTACATCTCTCGCAGGCTGGCGCCAATCTTGATCTCTTTCTTAGCATCCTCAGTACCAATGTTGATGATCTCTATAGTCTCTTGATGAGGCTGGATGACCCTTTCCTCTTGTTTTAACAATCTGGCCAATTCCTCAGGGAGTTCACAACCTTTCTCATCCCCTTCTTCGGCTTGATAAATCGGTTTGTCAAAGTCATACATAGCCATAGTAGAACTGTTATCAATGGAATCCGGAGGATCAAGTCTGCACGAACGGGTTCATGCTTTATTTTAGAATTTATTTTAAAACAAAAAGAAACGAAACATTGCCATTTTATCATTTTTGTGCAAAAATAAAAATGAAAGCCAAGGAACAAAATTTGAGTGCAAAACGTCCTTTATTGATGATTAAAATTGCAAATGAAAACAAGGTGGCCCTACAAATGAATCTGTACGCCTTGGGCAGAGCGCAAGATTTTAACATGCATTATGGTTAGAAAAACAAAGAAAATTACTCTGTTTGAAGAGTAACTTGAATGACTTCTTCAATGGACTAGTTCTGCAATTGTTGTCCCGGAGCACATGGGCGTACCCAGTTGTCCAAGTCACAGTCACTATCAACACCATCTTCTGTAGCTGCATAAGACTGATCTGGGTAAATGATCCCCCCACTGCTGAAAGTGATGGGCCCACTGTATGTTGCAACCGAATCCATAGAGGGTTGATAGCCAATACCAAAATTGTCCTCCTTCATTGGTGTCTCTACCAGCTTGCCCCAGCCTTGGGCATTACCTGCTCTAACAACCTCGACAGCTTGCTTATAAGATGAAATAGACGTGCCAGCTCTATCTGGTGTAGGGGAAGATTCAGGCACTTTATCAATATTCACCGCTTCAAACGACTGGCAAAGGATTTCGTGGATTTCCCCATCCATTTCAACATACTTGAACGTGGACAAATGACTAACAAAAATGTCCTCTTCACCACACACTGTCACTACTTGTCCCTCGAACTCGTATTTTAGCTTTTGGTGTAAGGTGGATGTAACAACCCCGACCGCATAAATCCAAGGGCGACCTAATAAACAGCTATAAGCAGGCTGTATATCCATCAGGTGGAATGTAGATTTGAACACTTGCGGTCCAATTTGCACAGGTAATTCCACTTCACCAAACACAGATCTTTTCGTCCTGTTAAATGCTCTGACAACCAAATCACTTGGCCTTAAAATCAATCCATCAACTTCTAGCTTCATCAGCGCCTTCTTAGGCAAGACATTGAGCGAGGAACCAGTGTCTACCAACACGTGAGACAACACTGCACCCCTGCACTCCATTGTAATATGCAAAGCTTTGTTGTGGTTTCTTCCTTCAGAAGTCAAATCTCTGCTCGTGAAACCCAATCCATGGCTGACATTGACATTAGAAATCATGCCTTCTAGCTGATTGACAGTAATTTCTTGTGGAACATAGGCTCTCTTCGACACTTTCAGCAAAGCCTCTCGGTGCGCGTCAGAACACATCAACAATGACAAAATTGAGATTTTTGAGGGTGTTTGGTTCAATTGATCGACAATCTTGTAATCACTTTTCTTTATTATCCTCATGAACTCTTCTACCTCGTTGTCAAAGGTAATCTTGGTCTCTGTTTCAAGCACAGGCACACTTTCAGCCACCTGTTTTCCTTTAGCTTTTGCCGCCTCCTCAACTTCTTTATCACTGCGCAAAGTTTGGGGAGCAAACAACCTTCCGCTCCTAGTAAAGCCACCTACACCACCCACATTATCAATATTTGAACTGGCTGATGCCCCGACTTCCTGCTTTTCCCTTCATAATACACGTCCGCCCCATAGTGCCATGGGATCGCTTTCGTAGATGTAAACGGAATTGGTCCTGGCACCGTGATGGTAACAGGACTGGATCTTTCTTGCACAACACTTGCCACAGGAGCTGTACTTGCAGGCACCTGAATTTCAGCGGGAGTATAATAAATGGTCACAGTTGACACCTCATCAATATCTTTCACAGCCCGGTCAAACTGTAGACGGCCCTCATTAATCAAACTCTGCAAACCGATTCTCAACTGATCGCAGCCATTCTCTTGACGCATACACTCAGAACAATCTTGATCACAACCCGGGAACACCTGTCCCTTCAACAAACGATCCTTCACCACTAGCAATGAAGTCTTCACATGATTGATGTCTGCCACCAAGTTCAATCTCTTTCCGTCCTCAATAGCGTGCACATCTGCCACACCATAGTTAGGCATGGGGTTCTGGATAACATTAGGAGGCAGAGAGAAATTGATTGCTTTAGCATCAATCAAGTCTTGCACCTTATTCTGAAATGCCCAACACTTTTCTGTGGTATGCCCCTGAGCACCTGAGTGGAAATCACAGCGAGCGTTAACATCAAAATTAGGTGGCAAGTTACAGCGGCAGGAGGTCTCATAGTACAAAGCTCAACCAACTTCAGTTGTAGTAACTAAGGTAACAACGCTGAATAAGTCATAGGGAGAGAGTCAATCTTACGGTCCCTCTGCCTAGACCTTTGCTGGAAAGGAGGTTGTTGTTGTTGCTGCTGAGCTTGCTGTTGTGGTTGTTATTGCTGAACAGATGGCGTTGGGATCGTCACTGCCCCTACTTGGTGATAAGCCTGAGAACGTCCTCTTCCCCTTCCTCTATACACAGCGTTTGTATCGCCTTCTCTTCTTTTCTGGCCATTAGCAAAGGGTTTCTTTGTTCCAGAAGAGCCAGCCCCACTTACATCTTGGATCTTCTCGAGTTTCAACAGACTCTCGATCCTTTCCCCAGCAATCAAGATATCAGAAAATCCGGTTGATGGACAAGCAGGCAATCTTTCAAGAAATGCCCCTTGTAGGGTGCCCATAAACATATCTGCCATTTCTCTATCCAGCAAAGGAGGTTGAACCTGAGCAGCCATCTCTCTCCACCTTTGAGCGTATTCCTTGAAACTTTCTTTAGCATTCTGTGACAACCCTTGCAGTTGAGTGCGGTTGGGCACCATGTCGATATTGTACTGATATTGCTTTAGAAACGCTTCTACCAGATCTTTCCAACTTCTCACAGCAGCTCTGTTCAATTTCATATACCAGGTCAAAGAAGCTCCAGCAAAACTGTCTTGAAAGTAATGCATCCATAACTTCTCATCGTCAGTGTGGGCTGAAATCCTCCCAAAATAAGCCTGAATATGTGTCCGGGGACACTTATTGCCATGATATTTGTCAAAAGTGGGCGGCTTGAATTTTGGAGGAATTCTGACCCCTGGTACCAGACCCAAACTAGTAACATCAATGCCCAGAGAATTGTTGCACTCTATAGCCCGGATTTTCTCAGCCAACTCATCATACCTTCTATCACCAGGATTACCCATATCAGCATCCAACAAGGTGAATTGGTCTTCCTGAACATCTTCCTGAGCACCACCAACATTTCTGCCATTTCCATTACCCAAATTACCAACAGGAGGAGGGTTGCCAACAGGAGGAGGAGTGCCATGTGTCCAGGAATTGTCATTCTGATTACCTCCCGGTGTAACCTCTGGAAGCTCAACCAGAAGTCTCAATCTCTCTTGAGTCTGTGCCATACCAGTCATGAGAGTCATGAACTGGTCCATGCGTGCCCTCATTTCAGCCAAATCATTCTGCATTTGATCCATAATCCTTGCTTGATTCCTACGAGTTGCGTATCGGTGAACGTGGGTATCAGCTATAATGCCTGAAACCAAATAAAGGTTAGAAACCCCGCAACGAGTACCTGAAAAGCAAGCAACAGAATGCAAAATGATATGCAATGCAATGCAAATGCCATGTTTATTCATTTCGGGGCATTCCTTCGTTCAATTCCAGTTTGACCATAAGGGAACAATGCATACTCCTGCAACTGTTAACAGTGATAGAACATCAGAGGTGCATATTAATAATTCAAAATACCCATCATATACGGCCCAGTGAGTGTGTGAATCATTGTATAATTTGATGAAGAATCCACCTCAATAATACCAGACGAAACACCATTAACATAAATGAAAACCCACAACCAGGTGTGGAACAGTCAAATACAAATTAGTTCTAAACAAATACAACTGAATAGCATGAATACAAGCAAAATAAAACCCATCAACAAGCCTGATGGTGAATTTCCAAAATAACAACAAAACACCTCAAACACTGAGCCCATGCAAATCTTCCCGGACCTCCTTGAGAAGTGCTTCAGTAACTGGATCATTAGGGCGCTCTGTAAGACTTCTGATCAACTGACTTCTTATCTTGACAGCTTCCTCCTGCTTTCTGATTTGATCTTTAATGTCTAACTCTTTGGCTCTCTTTACTCCGGCGCGGACTTTCAGATCTTCAATCTCTCGGTGGGATGAACTAAGCTGCTTGACAAATTCGCCTTCTTTGCTCTTCAAATTCTTTCTCAACTCATCATTTTCAGCCCTGATTCTCGCTTCGATCTCCTTTCGACACTCGGAGAACTCATCCCATCTCTGCTGCCCTTTGGCAAGTGCATTTTCAGACTTTGACAACTGCTCGTTGATACGCTTGCACGCCTCTTTTAATGCCATCTCATTTTGCTTGACCTTGCGAATATAGATAGTGTCCTCTGCAATTCTTTTCTCATTAACCTCATGACGCTCAGTCAACTTTTATAGTTCATACTCAACATTACGCTTTTCACAAAGCGTCTTTCGGAGTCCTTCACTTAACTTCTCATTCATTTTGACTGTCTTATCCATCTCCGCTTTAAGCTTGTTATATTCAGCAACACTTATCGTGGTCACTGGTTCAATAGCAACTGGATCTGATAGACTTTCCCTGGAGAACGGCAAAAGGGTAATTTGAACTCTTCTTTTCAACCATGCATCATACTGAGGAGACGACACGTTGTTGAACTTGCCAAAGACAACTTTACCCTTTGTTTGCAAATTGCCCCAAGCTCCGGCCGTTTGCCTTACCAACAAAAGATTATCCTTCAAAAAGAAGAAGAAAGATTCTTCCAATTCGCTATCTCTCGGAGGATCGATTAAAGCAAATCCCAACTGCCTCCTTAGAATAACAGGATTGTAATTGATGCAACCCCTTATCCCCAAGAGTGGCACATTTGGATGTCTTCCACAGCTACTGACAAAATACCCACCCATCGTTCTTTGATTAAACCAACGAATATCTTTTGTCGTCAGTTGAATCATCCTTTTAGCCCAATTCTTTGCAAGATGAGGATCCAGGAAAGCCTCAGAATTTGGTAAGTGTCTCATGAGCCATTTATGAAACAAAGGTGCACAACATCTAAACAAACCCCCTCTCTTCTTCTCATTCTTATAATGCACCGAATAATACAAGTCACCCAAGAGCGTAGGTATAGGATTTTTCAACACAAAGATATGGATGGCTCTCATGTCTACAAACTTGGGCTCATCAGTAAACAACATAATCCCATAAATGCTCAAGGCCATAATAGCACAAACTGTTTCCCATTGAGCCTTAGCAGCACATTCTTCAGCTTTGGCAACCAAGAAATCCAGATGAAAGCCAGATAAACCTCCTTTGGTGGCGAGGTTATCTGCTACCACAGGTACGCTCAGATGGAGGGCCTTAGCTATCTGCTCAGGCTTTGGAGGGTGCATATCGAAGTTAAAAGGAATCTGGTATTTGAGAGGCACATCTAGAAGAATGGCATACTCTTCTAGCATCGGGGCCAACTGAAAATCCGAGAAAGTAAAGCACCTTAACTGTGGGTCATAAAACTGCAAGCAAGTATGGATGACACTCCTCTCTGAAGCGTTCAAATCATCAACCATGATCAGAATCTCCCCATAAGCCTTCCGGAACAAACCCACGTGATCTGGAGTAATAAGAGAAACCATCCTCTGTAACTGACCCACTTTTGTGTCAAAGAACGTGTAATGCACATTGTTCTTCCTGGGAATCTCCATAGCTGCACAAGGGAACTGTCAACCGGAATCGAAAGGAAGTATACCCTGCAAATGAATAAACATGAAGGTTAAATGCAAGAATGCTAATGATGATATGTATGCAAGGGCATGTGATCAGTGCTGCACAAATAATGCTGAATCCACTGTACTGCAGTCTGAATTTAGTGAGATACACAAACCCAGGATAAAAAGTCCAATGACAAATCCAGAACAAATGTGAACTAGTCAGGATCAAAGATTCAGTAACAAATCCAGAACACATAAGAAAACCGGGTATTCTGAAAGTCAAAGGTTCATGCACACCTGTAAACAATCCCCCCTATCTCACATGTATGTACTAGAACGTGAGGATCCTCAAATTCGAATCTCGGAATGAGAAGCAATAACACATTCAGCCCGAAGGATACAATGCTATCGCCAAACAAAGAGATCGTCCTCTGATTCACCTCAAAATAAAGAGGGGTCATCCTAAAAGGTCATCCAGACTTAACAGCTCTTCCAGATAGCTCTACCATCGTGGAAGATCCACAACGCAGAATTCTCTAGAGAGAACTACATCCAGATTGTGTTTCATATTCCCTCCTCGCACCGAAATGGAACACGAGAGGATATGAAACACACTAAACATAAGTGCACTCAGGCCTATGTATTGGGCCTATCTCTCAGAATACCCCATCCCACCAAACAGCAAACAGCACAGTCCAGCATAGCATAATATAGCATATGAAATGAAAATGATAAAATACAGTAAATACAGTAATATACAGTAAAGCAGTAATACAGTAAATAGCAATATAGTACAACAGTAAATACAACATCAAAGTAAACACCCAATGAAAGAAAACAGACAAGCGCTAGGATTGACTCGCTTAGGGATGGACCAGCAAGAGGTCAACCTATCCCCAGTAGAGTCGCCAACTGTCGCTCCCGGGATTTTCATTCAAGTACAAACGCGAAAGTGGCACCGAAACAGAGTCACTAGCAATGTGTATTTATCCCAAGAGAGGGAAAGGAAACACTGCATAAACCTGAGGGGAAGGAAAGAGCATGGTCTTGCGACCAAGAGAACTGGGTTCAGGAGTCGGTTACGTGAGAGGAAGGTATTAGCACCCCCACGCGTCCATCGTACCCGATGGGATCCACACTTGCTTGTCTCGATCAAAGGGTGTAGAAAACTGGAGCTTCGCTGCTACTGGAAAGGAAAAGGAACAGGAAAAAGGAAAAAAATAAAGGAGAGAGAGAACAAGAAACAAATGTAGGGAAAATAAAAGCAGTGCTCGAATGGGCCCTACCCCACTGCCTACGTATCTCATCGGGAACATGAGAATCAGAGCGACGTAGTTCCCCTCAACGAGGGTCGCTTTATTTGTGTTTTTTAGTGGAAACGTCAGAGTGCGCGTTCCAGCAGTTAGGTGTTGTAGCTCGCTGTTGGGAGACTTAGGTGTTACCTGTTTGCAGTGGAACGGACATGACAAGTCCTTAAGAAATAGAATGAAGGAGATGATAAGAGAATTATTTGTTTGTTTTGTCTTTTAAGAAAGAAGTGTTTTGTTTATTGGTGTTTAGTAACGCACATTGTATTTAAGTCCTTCATGTAGGATCGAATGCCTCGCATATCGACCCAAGACGGGACGTATACTAAACATTCTAAGAAAGTGAGAGAAGACCCCTCAATATCTTATTCTCACATGAAAGGCTCAAATGCAATATATGTTATGCCTTTATTAAGTGTTTTTGCTTTTGTTTTGAGATGAGAAGAAGACACTCAAAAGGAGGAGTACAGGTAAAAACTAAAGAGGGAGACTAAGACTCAATCTTAATGTTATCATGCATGGCGATCCTATGGTTAATAAGGTTTAAGGAAGCTAATCCTAAAAGAAAGGAAAAGAAGATAGAAAGAAACTTACTTCCAAGATGGAAGTTAAGTTATTTCTAAGAGGGAAGAAATAAGATTATGCAAGCAAAGCATCATTAAATGCTTAACTAACACAAATTGAATGACTAAAAGATGAAGGAAGAAATTAGAATGTGGATGCATATCCACACTCAAGTGACTTACCATTAGCCCCTGAAATGGTTAGTACAATCATTTACAAGTGAAGATGAACAAGTAAGGCTTAAACAAGTCAAGAACCAAAGTAAAAGCATCTTAAAGGTTAAGCAAAGCATAAGGTCAGAATGCACATCATAAGAATGTTCTCTAATACTATGAGATCAAACATAAATCAAATGTCCACAAACAATGCCTTAAACCACAAAGAAATGCATTATGAAAGAAGTAGATGAAGAATGAGTGCATATGCAAAGTGATCATGCATTAATGCTTCATGAAAGGTTAAAGTCAGAACCAATGTCATTTAAGAATGGTTTTACAAAGCTTATGAATCATCAGGTAGTTCATAGATGAAATGATGTAAGAAGAAGAGAGGAGAAAGAGAAAAGAATGAGAAACAAGTTTCACTAAGATACACAAAGTTATATATCAAAGATGCATATCATGTAAAATGATTGATGAATGCACATGGGCAGTAACATATCATTGGTAAAATGCAAATGAAACTTGTAAGATGGCATACCAAATGCAAACACAATTCATGTTAAGCACAAGGGTAGATAAGATATGAAAACATGTTAAAAAGGTAAGTCAAAGTGCATAAACACAAACCAAATGCAAGTATAAACCACGTGACCTATAATTAAGTTAAGAAAGAACTATAATCTTCTAAATAAAACCTCTAATCTCACACAAAGCAAACAAGAAAGGGTGGCACAAGTGCCTCACTAGAAGTAAGCTAGAAGGAAGTATAAGAATATGCACAAAGATAGCTTCAAATGTAAAGCTCTAAACAAATATCAAAAGTACATATTAAAATCATGATAATTGGCTCTAAACAACCTAAATCTGAAACAAATCAAGTATCAAAAGCTCATTTCAAAAATCAAAATGAAACGTGCTCAAACAAATCAACCAAGTCATATGAAACACATCACAAGAAGGTACAAAGATGAACATACAAAGGGTATGATATAATGACTTTAAAATCAAACAAAAATTGTTTTAGGCACCTTAAGCTGTTATCTAATCAATACAAAAATAATGAATCAAAAATATGATGTAAGATGAGAGGAAGAAATCATGCAAATGCAAGTGTCAATGAATAAGAGCATTCAAAAAGAAATTGAAAAGAAAATATGAAATAATGCTCAAAAATTCACAAAGTCAGAATTAAAAAAAAAAAGATAAAATTATTTAAACATGTTAAGATGTCACATGAATTATTCTGGGATTTTTAGAGATCATTTGGTATTTTTAAAAATAGGAAATCAAGACAATATGGAAAAGAAAATAAAAAATAAAAAGAAATGGGAAGGGGGTGTAGCGTGAGTAAAATACATGTTCAGAATATAATTGGGCTCAAGGAAGGGGGTGTGAAAAGAAATTAAGACTCAGTCCACATTATGTGTGATTGTGTGTGCTAGTGTGCATTTAAGTCAAACACATGGATACAATCATGGCTACAGAATTCAGTCAATGCAATCAATCAAGCGAACTAAACCAATCCAATGGATGAGGATGCACACACATGTTAATCATCCTACACACACGCACATGCAAGATTATGAGTCCAAAAGGAAAACACGTGATAAGCACATGTAATTTTAATGCGCTGGCGATATAATGAACGTTGGATCAATCTCAAGCTCAGATCATCATTCAAGTAAAACCATCAAGTGGATGAGATGCAAGGATCATGGTAACAATGATGCACACACGCACACGTAATCAATCAGAAAGAAAAAGAGAGCACGTGAGATGCACATGTTTCATTTATGCGTTGGCAATGTCATGATCGTTGGATGAATATGATCGCACGGCCAGGATTTAAACTGAGGGAAACCCTAGTATTAAACCTCACCGGTCGGAGAAGGACCTCCGGTCATCTTCTCCGGCCACTCTCTGCCACCTGCAACTCTTCAAACCTCCAGAAATGCACAAAAATGGTACCAATCGAAGGCTCAAGTTACGTACATCAAGAATCCAAGCATAGAATCAACACATCATGCACACATAGCAAGAACAACATCCAAACACTTTTGCCCTAATTTTTCAACTAAGCTCCTAATGAGCCTATCAACTAGCCAAGACGCACACAACTTCTATTAAGCCACACACAACATGAAAACAAGCTACATTCAGTGGAAAAGGTTGAGAACGAGGAACCTGAAGTGTGAAGAGTCTTGTGTCCAAAGAAAACCAGAGAAGTGTGCTTCCTCTTTGAGCTTTGAGTTGGCCAAATAAAGGCTTAAAACCTTGCAAATATGGATGAAGATGAAGCTGCAGTGGAAGCTACTTCAGCTCTTCAATGCTTCCAAGTTTCAATGCTGCTTGGTAATGGAGCTTGAAACTGAATTTAGATGAAGATGATGGTGCAATTGTGTGCAGAAAGAGAAGAAGTTCAGAGAGAGTTTGAGAACTTGAGAGAAAAAAGTGAGAACGATTTTGAAGTGAGAGTGAGAGAATGGAGTTGAAAATGAAACCGTGAGTGAGATTCAAATATATATGTTGAGTTAAGGGTGCTTAAACCATAGTTAAATGAGTTAATTATTTGAGGTTAAATGAGTTGCCTCTAACTAATTGAGTCAAGTTAGTTAGGGCGAGTTGGGGAGTGGAGTGATGTAGTGTGGATGAGGTTTATGAAGTTTATGGTGGTGATGGAAATGGATGGTGATGTGTTGTTACAGAAACTTGTTGAACAAGTTTTATTTTTCTTCTTTAGTGTAAGGCAAGGCATGCATAGCATAGTGTGTAGGAGAATGTTGGATCAAATATAGTAAAGAGTGATGATGAGCATGCGTGCAAACTGGTGAAACAACAACCACAATGTTATCTTTTTTCTGATTTTGTAGCAGCAACACATTCAATGCAGAAGTGGATGTTTGAGGGTGAATACCTCTCATGTTAATGCATGGTTTAATGGGGTTTTGATGTCAAATGAAAGAGGACTCATAGTAGAACAAGATTGGTGTGAAAATTGACTTGAATGGAGACTTGTAGAATGGTGAAAAATGGCTTGGAACTCAAGAATGTGGGGCTGGTTCATGGGCGAGGCAAGGTTGTGGCATGGCATGGCAAAATGGCCTATGAGATTCAACATGATCACACCAACTTGGGACCATCATAACTATCTCATAACTTGCTTAAATTAAAAAATGTCCAACATGAACATTGTAGAGGGCATGGAAAGGAACAACTTTGATGTTGGAAAGTTTTCCATTTGAAGCTTCCTTGATGGAGAAAAAAGGCTGGACATTTGGCACACCAAGTGTTTGTCAAAATTATGGCGCATGGGCCTGGTTTTGGTTGGTCATGACTTGATTTGTGACCTAGTTTTGTCAAACTTTGATCAATCATAACTCATTCAATTTTGATCCAATGGAAGAGTCCTTTATATGGATTTGAAGCTTAGAACATGAAATTTAATTGGCTCAACTTAGGCCTGAAGTTTGGAGCTTTTATCCTGGAGAAAGAGAGCCTCAAAGTAGGGTGCAAAATGGGCCAAACTTGCCATTTTGGGAAAACCTAAAGTTTCTATTTTTGGCAGTTTTGTAATTTCTTGATTTTTTATTATTCCTCCATCATTTCTTGATCAAATCTTGTCCAATGAACATATATAACATAAATTTCATGAAATTGACCTTAAAAAGTCAGGAGTTGACTTTTTTCATTGTACAGTTGACTTTTTCCCCAATTTCTTGATTATCAAGCAACTGATCAATTGAACCTCTTCTGAAATGAACCAATGACCAATCTTCCATCCTTAGACACTTAATATCATGTAGAAAACATTGAGATCAAGTTTGAATCAAAATTTCATCAGGAGACCACTTGAATCCAAAACCCTAATTTGGACTGTTTTTGATAGGAGGTAATAAGCTGTCCAATTTTCTTGAGGAGTTCCCATCTTCCAATGACTTGTGGGGATCAAGTGGGATGATAGGTGATGTAAGAGACCCTTGAGACTTGTTGAGACCCTTGGCTCTTGTTCTCTTGCTTTGGATGATCAACACCTCTGAGAAACAACTGATCACATGCCCTTATGCAAGATGCAATGCTAAATGTCTAATGTTTTATTTTTCTATGCTTGAATGCAATGCAATGAAATGAAAGCTCATGCTAAATGACATGAAGAAAAGAGAGGGAAAATTTTGGGGTATTACACCATGATTGATATTGAAGACTTATGTGGCATGCCAACAAGTTCATCAAAGAGAAAATCCTTTACTCCATCAGCATCATCCAAACCGTCAAACATCTTTTCAACATGTGCTTCAAGACGTGTTGCTTGCATCTATGCTACATGATGAATCATACGTATCCCATCCACATCAATCACCACCAACTATTTATAGTCTTACTCAAAAAGTGAAGGACACAAGGTGACACATGAAGACCTAAACTTTCAACCTGATGCAAACAGACCTATCTGAAGGAAATATTTTCTCTTTAAAGTTGCATGAGTAGAAGTCATGGCCACGATCTTAGCTTGCTTGGTCACATTGTAGTTAGCTCTATCTGTGGTAGACTTTAGTAATTCAAAAGCTCGACACTCTCATAGTCTTCAGATGATGACGACATTTGGAAACTTGGATAATTATCATGAGCATGTTTTCTTTTTATTTTCTTGTAATTTGTTTGTAAGAAATGTAATGGACTTTGTGTTATTTGATAATGGATCATGGTTTGAAACAAAATAGTCATGGACCAAATGGTTAACAAAATTATAGTTGAAAAAAAAAGGTTATGATAAAAAATATGGATATTGGTCTTAAAATAGGAATTAGAATATGGATTTAAGGTTTAATAATGGATAACCAAAACAAATGGAAATGGATTTTAAGAGAGGATATTGGATAGAAAAAGTGAGCTTGGGAAAGAAAAAAAAAGATCTTGAATCTCTGAAAACATGCCATAAATTCTAAGTAAACTATGAACCATGAATCTTCCAATTTGAACCAAGTTTTGAATGAAACAAGCTCTTGAGAATTTGATGCCATGATGAACTTAAAGATCAACATTTGCACCTCAACCAATCAAAAGATATTGATTTAGCAAAATTCTTCTTACATTGATGATCTAACCATATGGATGAATCCCTTGAGGAATCCTCTAATCCTCGTGGAAGATATTGACTTGTGAAGCAAAGAAATAGGAGAAACCCTGAAGATGATGATGAACTTGCCATATAGAAAGAATAATGCTTAATGTAGCCTCGAAGAGGAAAATCATAGCATCAAGAACTTCAACTGAGAAACCATTATCAATGCTCAAGCATAATGAACTAAAACCCTGATTCTCGTGTTCTTGAGAAATCTTTGATGAAGGAATCTCTTGGATACACATTACCTGAGAAATAGCCCACTGCCACAACCAATTTGCAATTGAAGCAATCTCTTGATAGTTTGACCAATAGTAGGCCAAACTTCCATCTGACCTTAACCACAACTGAATAGTCACACTTGATTCCAAGCCATACATTTGCCATCAATCTCCCTGCAAAAATCATAAACTCACAGAGAAGAAGAAACAAGCAAATTTGAAAAATATTTTTTGGTATTTTGGTTTGAGGTTAGTAAAGAGAAACAAACATAAAGCAAGTAATTAAAATACACGGATACTGGTGATCTTGTTTGTCGTATGAGATGCAAAATGATATGTGGGATCTTAGGGGTAAAAATTAGGGTATTACAGCTGCCCCTATTTAAGTTTCTTCTATCCGGAGATACGAAGATGGTCATCTTTGTCTCGACGAGATAAAAGAGACTTAAATATAATAACAACCCAATTTTTGGCCCTAAGAGACCACAAAATGATATAATTATGCGGATGATATGCAAACACAACACCTCTGTGGGGAGAATATGCCACAGGAGATCAACAAAAACTGGGGAGCAAAGAGAAAAGACTCCACCGAGGGAAAACACATCCCAACAGGGGAGGAAACAAATCTCCACTGGGGAAGAGAAAAGAATAAGATTCCAACTGAGGGAAAATTACTAACACCAGAAATAAAAGAGGGATAACATCGTCCCAACATGGAGAGAAAAAATCTCCGCTGGGGAAAAGATCATCTAATACCAGACATCTGGTAATAGCATGATCAAAAGGAAAGATTGCCAACTATCAACCAAATGATAGCTACAACAAGGTAGTCAATCAAAAGGATATGAGAAGAATTACCTACTACCAACAAAGGGCAGGATGACAAAGGTAATAATCCCAGAAAGGGAAAAGATTACCAGCTATCAAACAAGTGACAACTGTAACAAGGCAACCAAACCGGGCTATATTACCTACTACCAACAAAGGGCATGACGACAAAGGTAATAAGCCAGCTAAAGAAAGATTACCAACCATCAACCAAGTGACAGTTACAACAAAGTAATCAACCAAGGGTATGAGAAAGATTACCTACAACCAACAAAGGGTAGGACGACAAAGGTAATAATCTCAAAGGGGTCGAGAAATATCACCTACTACCAACACAAGGCAGGACGAAAAAGGTAATAAACTCGAACAAAGAAGAGAGAGATTACCAACTATCAAACAAGTGATAGCTACAACAAGGTAATCAAACCCGACTATATTACCTGCTACCAACACAGGGCAGGACGGCAAAGGTAATAAGCCAGCTATATCACCTACTACCAACAAAAAGGGTAGGACGACAAAGGTGATAAGCTAAAAGAAAGATTACCAACCATTAACCAAGTGACAGTTACAACAAGGTAATCAACCAATGGTATGAGAAAGATTACCTACTACCAACAAAGGGTAGGACGACAAAGGTAATAATCTCAAAGGGGTCGAGAAATATCACCTACTACCAACACAGGGCAGGACGACAAAGGTAATAAACTCGAACAAAGAAGGGAAAGATTACCAACTATCAAACAAGTGATAGCTACAACAAGGTAATCAAACCCGGCTATATTACCTACTACCAACAAAGGGCAGGACGACAAAGGTAATAAGCCAGCTATATCACCTACTACCAACAAAACAGGTAGGATGACAAAGGTGATAACCATCAATTGCCAAAGCAAGGGACCAAAATTCAATCCGGGGACAAACCAGAGAGAAACGGCCAAACAAGACTCATCCCGAGGAGGAAATATCTCAACTGGGGATTAATTCCATCCAGACAAATAAACTGGGGAGGAAGGCTAAAACAAATATTTTCCACGAGGCATAAACTCGGTGGGGAATTAACAAAGATAAGCATTTTCTGCTTACGGGTCAACACTCTAAATGGAGAGAGGACACACATGCTCTACGGGGATAACAGCACCAGAGAGCAAAGAAGCACCAACACAAATGCAAAATGTACAATACAACAACAATATGTTATGCTCAACAAACGAATGCCCATACAATGCGTATGAGTATGAATATGCTGACAAAACGGACATAAGGATAAACAGAGGATGAACAAACATCACAACACCACCGAATACTCGGCTAATCTCAACAAGATGGAGATATCATTAGCTACTCTGCTAGGGATTTTGCCAAAGAAATCTTGCAAAAGATAAACAAAAGCCATCAAAGGAAAATAAATCCTACTACAAGGCTCAAATCTTGCTGGAGAAAAGAAGACACTCCTTAGGGGGAAACCCAAATATCAATCTTCTAACATCAATGATCCACAAAGAGAATAAAACATAAACTCTACTTTGAGGATGGAAGGAAAGCTATTGGGGAATTATAACAACCCAAATCTTTCTGATTTTTCCTGGGGATAATAAAGAAATCACAGGAACTTCCACCTCAATAAGATGAGGAGATCTGCGGCGAAAAAGATAACGAATCCACTGATGATAGTAGACATATAAACATCTACGCAAAATCCACTGGGAAAACAAGACAGATCTGCTGGAGATACAAGCACACTCTTAGAGGATTAACCAAATTTGAGCAAAGTATCCTGGACTTACTGAGGAAAACAGCAAAAGGTCAAACTGTGGGAGATTTTAGATCGATACTCATAAAAATGAGAGAAAACCCTACAGGTGACTACTATTAGTATTCCTTTGAATGGAGATCATCAGCGACTTCACTAGAGAATAACCACAATAGTGATGCACAATCTCCACTGGGAGGAATCTCTAAATAAAACAAATTGGAGAGAAGTACACCTTGGACCTGCCGAGGGAAATGAGAAATTAACATCACTGCTCTATGATTGGAAATGATAATGCACTGCCTCCGTTGCGGAATCATCAAGGATAAATCTCTGGGTAGAATAACCTGGAGAGAAAAACATCCACAAGACAAGATGAAAACCGACAAGCGGCCACCACGTCAATGCTTCTTAGAGAAAAATAACAGTGTTGTCTGTTTGGGGACATCCAAAGCAACAACAACACGTCTAGAGGGTAAAACTCTGAGTGGGGATTCTTCATATGACTTTTGCTAGGGACAACAAAAATGAATCTCTAGATGAGGACTACCATCAAGGAGAGGTGGACCTCAACACCATTCAACTACCTAACCTGAACATAATCAGCTGGAGAAGATTCGGATCAAGACCTAGTTGGGGAAAAACCAAACAGCATTGGACCTTATGAATTCAACACACCATAATAAACCTTTGAAGGAATCCATCATCTTGTCAGCAACTTGATATATGAACAAACTCGGATGAGGAAATATCAATAAACTCTACTGGGGAGAATACCAACGAGAACGAAATCTGCTTGAGAGAATACCGAGTTCTGTTGTGTTAAATCAGCCACATAATAATTAACTTTTGCTCCAAGCTGCACGGTCTACAAAAAAAAATTCCTCAAGAAACTTTGTACCATAAGGACTCAAGATAATCTACCCCGGTGTCTTCAAACTCTAAGAGATTCATCGAATCTCAACCTAACTGCCCCATATTAACTGAACTTGGCATATTCTTGGATCAATGGAGAATTCAAGCTTTGCCCTTGTGAAAACATCAACTAGGAAGAATAAATTTGCTCATGCTCAACAAAATCTTCAGGCAATATGCCCCTGGATATGATCATTCCTTGAAGTGATTGGCCAATTACTCATCAGAGTTTCAGGCTTCAAAATATTAAGTCCATAATTGATTCTCATATGTAAGCTTCTATGATGTCAACAAATGTATGCAAGCAGAAAATGTAAATTCTGAGAATGATAATTCTAATGCAATTACACATGTTAGTCTTGAAGTTTTTACTGAAAAGATGTCACCAAACCCTATGAACGAATCACTAGTTAGGATACAACATTGATTTTTGAATGCACATGCAATACCAACAAAGATCTTTTAGCGCAACTCATGGGAGTCAGCAGCGCTATCTCGTTTGGAGTATGCTCTCAAAATAAACCCTACTTCAATTAGGTCTTTTGAGGGTTATAACTTGGCCTGGTACACGGTTTTCAGAAAAAAGGATTTTTAGGCTCAAAATCATTTGTACCCACCCATTCTCCGTGATGTTCGTCAGTCATATATTCAGATAATTTGACCTGAATGTTCATCTCTCAGAAGGATTTTATGATGGTTGAGGAACCAATGAAAGTGATGGTTTAAGAACCAATGAGACTTCTCGGGGAATAACAGTCACCTTTTTGTCTTTTGGGTTTGTAGCCACATAGACTTGTTCAGGATTTTTCTTTGTAGTCCTTTCTTTTCGCTTTTTGCGTTTTTCATTCTTTTGTTTTTTCCCTAACTTTTGCCTGGACTGACTTTTTTTTGAATTTTTGATGTCCAGCGGGATGCCCCAATTTTTTCCTAAGTCACTTGTTTTCAAGATTTCGACTTAGCGGGCATTTTTTATATTTTTTTTCTTTCTTTATTTATTTTTTGAACAAATCATATGACATTGGCTTATATGAAAGGGTTATGGCTGCCTCTTTCCTTCATGGATGAGGAATAACCATTGTGGTTTCCTTAGACGCACACTCCTCTTGAAATTTGGACACTTGGTCAAATTAACTGAAGACTACCCAGCCCCCAAGGTTAAATGTGAGGGTTTTCTTATTTAGAAAAGAAACTCTTACTTCAAGGCTCAAAGGGGTTATCAAGGGTTTATCTTCCTTATATCTCCGGTGTTTGGGAATTTGAAACAATGCCTTACATCATCAGCAGGGTCTTATTCAAAAGCATACAACCAGAAATTTTGCGTTTTCACTTCATCATCCTCCCTCCAAGAGTTTAAACAAGAAGTTGGTATTGCAAATGCAGGAAAACAATTTATGAGTGAATGCGAATGGATTACTTCAAGACAAGCATACTCATTGCATTATGATTAATATTCAAAACAAACAAGTTTTACTCGCAAATAAAGCATTAACAATCATAAAATATTACAGATAAAATTGCAGTAATGAACAAAAGACTTGAAGAGATTGTCTCAGTCTGACTCTGAAAGAACATCTTTCTTGCTTATGATAACTTCCAAGTGACGGTGTTGACTTGAACATTAGGTCCCTTGTCTTCAAAATTCTAGAATACCACTCTTTACTAGCTTTTGTACTTCAGCTTTTAAAGGAATACAATGTTCAATGTCATGACCGAGTGCGCCTTGGTGACATGCACAAAAAAGATCAGGCTTATACCACCAAGGAAGTTTCTTCGGAATAGCTGGCGGTGCCCTAGTCTGAACCAAATTCTTTTGTATCAAAATGGGGTATAATTCTGCATATGACATCGGAATTGGATCAAAATGTTCTTTCTTCTGAACGTTGTTTTGCTTAACAACAGGAGTTACTGACGCCACTTGTTGATGACGTTGATTGGTTCTGTGAGATCTCTTATGATTTTCTTGAGAAACGGCATTGGCTTCGTCCTCTTTCTTCTTAGAAAATCCAGCAAAACCTCCTTCTAAGGTCAATCGTCCTTCACGGACACCCTCTTCTAGTCTCATTCCCATGTTCACCATCTCGGCGAAGTCACTGGGTGCACTAGCAATCATATTCTCATAATAGAAAGGACAGAGAGTTTCCAAAAGGATCTTGGTCAACTCCTTCTCTTCCAGCGGAGGACTGACTTGAGCAGCAATCTCGCGTTATCTTTGTGCATACCTCTTAAAGGTTTCTTCATCTTTCTGGGACATGGCTCGGAGTTGATCCCGGTCTGGCGCCATGTCAACATTGTATTTGTACTGTTTCACCAAAAGCGTCAGCTAGGTCTCCCCAAGACTGAATATGGTCCCTTTCTAGTCTCATATACCACATCAAGGATGCCCCAGATAAACTTTCTTGAAAGCAATGAATCATCAGCTTATCGTTGTCGATATAAGCGGTCATCTTTCGACAGAACATCGTCAAATTGTTCTTTGGACAGCTGACTCCCTTGTATATTTCAAAGACATGCATTTTGAACTTCGGAGGAATAACCACATCCGGAACCAGGCACAAGTCATGAGCCTTAAAACTAGATGCATTGGGTCTTGTCAACATTTTCAATTCCTCACTGAGATCACGAAGTCCTTCTTTCATTTCCACAACTTTAAGACCAATCATCTTTGTCACAGGGTGAACATTCTAAGGATTTGGCATATACTTCGAAAATCAAGAATCTTTTCAACAACTTGACCAACCAGATCATTTTGCACAAGTCGGGATCGAGTAGGAACATCCACTTGTGGAACATCGTCGTCCGGAGGAGAATCATACATCGGATTGGTCATCACTGTAAAGCCTGACATGAGATCATTATCTTTTGTTCTCTCCATGTTCCTTCAGTAACTACCTCAAACTTTGTACGAATGCCAGAAAATCAGCTGACTGGTACAAGGACAGAAGGACAAATGAGTCTGTTTTTAGGGAACTGCATGTATGCAAATGATGAATGCAAATTTTGTATTTTATGTTTTCAGGAAATCAACCCGATTATTACAAACATGGGAAGCATCAAGTATATGAGTATCACAACTTTTATTCAAAACTTTTGCCAAAGGGACATTTGCTTTGTCCATATTTGCAATAGTCTGAGTTGTTTTCCTTGAAAACGGCTGAGATGATGAATGTATGGATGCATGGATGCAACAACCACAAACAAGATCATACAAAGCACACGGGTCAAGGTTCAAGTCACGAGCATGAAGCCAAGGGTAAGAACCAATCCCACAAAGGTGTGTACTAAGGTTTTTTCTTCACTGTGTCTGCAGAAAACAGCGGTTCTAACACAGAGTGCCTAGGGTCCACAATCCACTATCAGACATACCAGCACACCGATTTGTTCGGAGGTTGGTAGTTATCCTCAAGAGAATCTAACCTGAGTGTGGCATCGCGTGATAGCTAAGTCGGATTTGTATCCTCATAGCTTCCGCGCCACGATCCTAAAAGGGTTAAGATGGGTTAAGGGTTACTACGGTCCTCAGTGTTATAGGCTTCTATGGAAAAAGTAATGCCTTCATGATCGCTCGATCGACATCAGTAATTCCAAAGAGGCAACCACCGAGTGGATAGATTCTCAAGTTCTGCTTTTTCGGGATTCGACTCCCTCAAAGCTCCCTTAACTATACTGTCCTCCTATCTCAAAGTACACTCTGGTTCGGGTATAGGACATATCTCACACACAGAGGAACTCCCAAACAGAACATACAAGTAACAAGTAAATCAGACAAAAAGCAGTAAATAAATCAAAGTAGGCTAAACCCCTCAAGGGAGACAATCCCCAGCTGAGTCGCCACTTTTCTGTAGCGGTAAAAATTGTGAGTGTAAGCTATTGATTAACTTAACTCATAAAGCAAGAGTCGCCACCGCGCTTTTATTTATTCCACAAAGGAAAAGGAAAAAAGAGCGAATAAATCCTAAAAAGTCTAAAAAAGAAAAAGCTAAAAAGACAAAGAGAAATGGGTAACGGGGGTTGGTTATGTAAAGGGAAGGTTTTACGCACCCAATACATCTATAGTAATCTATAAGAGCCCTTTGATGTATTCATGTTTTTGGTCTAAAAAAGGTTTGCTTGAAAAGAGATTGGGAGGGATGAGAAGAGAAATATTTTTTAAGATTTTTGTGTTTGGAGATACTTATCGCCTCATGCCTACGTACCCACGATGTGCAATGTAGGATCAAAACCTCGTAGTTCGTGGTACAAAGAACAAAAATTATTGGTTATGGTTCATCTATAATATAAGAAAATTAAGGGCTCTGGAAAACACAATTTTTCCCTTATCTATATTTTTGCCATGTCATCGATTTAGGGGTATTTTGTGTCCAAAATTTACTTTTTCCAACCGATGATGTCATTTTGTTCTATTGCAACTATATAATTATACAATTAGACCATGGTTTGTTCATTTGATGATGTCACATACTTCCATTTGGTTCCAATCTAATTTGAACAATTCAATTTTTTCTCTTTTCTCTTCCCCCAATACAAATGTAATTAATTTTTCCTTTTCATTTTCCTATTCTCTCTCTTCTCTCTCTCTTTGTACCGTGTTCTCTCTTCTCTCTCTTTTCATAATGTCATATTCTTCTCACTCTTCCATTCTCGTCTCTCTCTCCGACTCACATTTCTTTTGTGTGGCTAACAAGAACATTCAACTTCAAAAGGGTTATTTTCGTCACCGATTTCTCGTCTTTGAAGTAGAGGTTTGTTGACATCATTGAATGGTTTTAAGTTATTATTTTTTAGTTAATATGGTTTTTGAAAAAATCAAATGATTTCTCATCTTTGAACTTATTTCTGAAAGCAGCTTTGATTATTGTTCATATGGGTTTTGAAATAAATGGTTATTTTCAAAAAACTGTTGGTGGATGTTTTGGTTCTTACTGGT
This sequence comes from Lathyrus tuberosus, assembly GCA_022829125.1. NCBI lineage: Eukaryota > Viridiplantae > Streptophyta > Magnoliopsida > Fabales > Fabaceae > Lathyrus > Lathyrus tuberosus. Next base: position 4,616,652 of record JALAZF010000233.1, read on the forward strand.
TCTAGGGTTTTGGAGGTTTAGGTCAGATGTTGTTCGTTTTGATCGTGATTCTTGTAATTTGTTAATTGTTTTTTTGATTTAAATCTGAAAAATTGATATGCAAATTGTTTGATTTTTAGATCTACAAAACCCTGTTCACTTTTTTTTTGGTTTCTATATTTTGAATCTGTCTAAAGAAAAACTTAATTAATAACTCTGTTGATTCCATTTCCTTTGATTTTAAAAGTTAAACATTATTTAATTAATTCGTAGGGTGATCTGCACGAGTGTACATTTCAACCAATATTTTTCTTTTCAGATCTTTGACGACATGGACTTGCCTTTTGCTAAACTGCGGCTTCTACCAAAGGGTGGTCATACAATGGGTAACTATAATCACATTTAGTTTCACTTTCTTATTGCTCCATTGCTGCATTTGTTTGGGTTTGGTTTGACATCCTATTGAGTTTATGTCGGTCTTAGAATTGAAATGTTTATCTATATTACAGTCACTTATAATATTGTCGTCATTTTCAGGTTTCTATGGTGTCAAGGCTAAAACACGATAACTTTGTCTAGTTGCTTGGATATTGTGTTGATGGAAACTCCCGTATTCTTGCTTATGAGTTTGCATCTAATGGTTCTCTTCATGACATTTTACATGGTATATGACTTTTTCTTTCAGTTGGTCAAGTTTGAAAAGTATTAATGTCGATAACCAGTGGTTGAATTTTTTTTCTACATTAGAGGAGATGAGAAGATTATGGATAAAACATTAGTTTTTTTGTTTTGTTTTTTATGCCTTAATAGGCAATGTATCTCCTCCTTGAGATATCTATTAGATTAGTTTGTATTTGTATTGTATGTAAATGTTTCCATCATTGTTTTTTTACATGTAGGCAGAAAAGGGGTTAAAGGAGCACACGGTTTCCATCATTGTTTTTTCCATCATTGTAGAAAGTGAATTAGGAGATTCAAACAAAAATACTCACATGGTTGGTGCTGTTACAGCTGCTATTGGGGCTTGTGCTTTAGTCATTCAACCAAAGGTATTGTTTCGGTCTCTTCATATGCTTTTTGGGCTCTCATTTTGTTTGCTTTCTTATGGCAAAGGCATTTTCAGGTCAAATCAATGATTGCTGAATTGAGGGAAAGATTTCAATCACATTCAATGAAAACAAAATGAGAGAGGTATAGATCATTTTCAACAGAAAACAAAATTTCTTTTTTCATACTTCAACCACCAAATTCATCTTCTTGGTTATGTCTTTGATTTTCTCTTCTTTTAATCAGGTTGCTTTCTTTTCCAAAGATTGTCAGTAGATTTGTTATTTCAAAAGAAGACGGTACTGTGGATGTTGGGGTTGCGCAGTTTAGCGAGGGAATGTACCAGATTTGTGAAGGGTTATGCCGTATACAACAATTCAATTTACAGTTTTACAGAAGTTAAAAATTCATGTTTTGTGCATTGCTTCTACTGTTACTGCTGTTGTTTTGCCTCTTCTATTTTGGTAAGACTTGGGTTCTGAATGCAGTTGATAGGGGTAGCAGTAAATGATGTTTCTTATGATGCTGTTATGCAGCTTGTGGAGCTTCTTCGAGCTGCTGAAGATTATGCTTCTGGCATAAGGGTAAGTAAAATCTTCAAAGTCAGAGAATAGTTGTGATACTGCCATTTATGGTAAGCAACATTTTATTAGGGTTTCATTAATAAGTTTTGAATGGAAAGTACAAAACTACATTAGTTGGTCATTCATGAGATAACACGCGGTGCTTGCCTCAGTTATGCATTGATTCATTTTTTATGGTCGAATATTTGTTCTAATATTGGATTTTCTTCCACTTTTTTGGATTGGGAAGAAAAATTTAACTGTTATACCTTTAGTCATATGCATGAGTTTGGACTTTGGAGGGGTAATTTTTACAGGTCAAATGTGCATAGATAACCCAACTAAACTGAAAATTAGCAGAACCTGTAATACTGCCTGTTTACAATGCAGAACAGAATGGTAGCATTCACACTGCATTCTGACTACGTTAACCTTTCTCTGAACAAATGCAAGCATGTTATATACATTAATTATGTGTATCTTAGTGTGATTGGATGATAACTAAGATTTGTTTATTTTGATATGCGTCTAAATGATATCCTTAGCTTTGAGATTTGTTTATTTTATTCATGTGTTAGTTGGTGATAACAATTGTGTCACCGGTGTTCACACTAGATACACATACATAATGAAATTTCATAATCTTCTATTTATGTCTTTTGTTGCACATGGTATAGTCCTGTTTTCTTGAACAAATTAATGTGAATGTTCGCATAATGATATAACCAATATTTGCTTTAAAAAGCTATTAATTATTATATGCCATAGTTGTAACTTAAAACACTAATATCAAAATATAATTTCAATAGGGTCTCCTTTCACTTTTTTTTTTTTATTTCATTTAATATTTCTAACTTATTTTTTTCAAAAAATAAGTTAGAAATATTAAATGAAATAAAAAAAAAACTTAACTGAACTTAATTGATAGAAACAAATCTAGAGGGGAGTAGATGTTGTCAGAAGATGGCAGATGCAACATTAAGTGAGGAGTTGAGAGTTGTGTCATTAGATGAGTGTTTAGAGATCTTGAAGTGAAAATGAGATTATTTTATTATATCAATTCCACTATGTCACATCATATCAATTTCAATATCTCTTCCAATTTCTATCACACTTATCAAGAATCTTATTTTTGACAACTCTTTGGTTGCAGGACGACAAAATCACTGTAGGAGTGTGAAGCATACTCGCTGTAGTGCAGAAGGCTGAGAGTGGATGGTGGAAGAGGTTGCTGCGTGGAGAAGGCAAGGCTCCACATTATATATTCATAGTTATCGGTTAATATATATCTTATTTTCATAATTAAATGCTGGATTTGGGTGCATAGTGGGGTATATAGTGTTTTGGCATAGATTAGATAATCTATTTATAAGTTTGTAATCCAGATATACAAAATTTATTACAAGTCTTTTGAGATGAGAACAACAAGTTTTTGAAAGTTATACAAGTGACATTCTTAAATTCCATTTGACTCCACTGGCTATACATTGATAATTATCAATAATTGATGCAATAATATTATTTAAATTAAATTATAATTTTGTTTCAATAAAAGTATTTTATAAATTTAATATTTATTTTCTCAAACCAATGTAGTACCAGTGTAGTTTAATACTACTATTATTTTTTTGCATATATGGTTGTGTCAGTAATAGCAGGCTTTTTTCCATCCTCATATCAATCAATTGATACACTTTAATATTTTATCTCTGTAACCTATATACAATGAGATGTGATGTAGAAGCCTTTCCAATATAGCTATTCAATTACATGCTATTCTTTTTTAAATACAACAATAGTATTTTGCAGTCATTGGAAGAAGTGACATTAGACATTGTAATGAATGTTTGATTTCATTATTCCTACTATTCCAATATAGATGTAAATGTCTGATGCATTACTTTTATAACTTAGTTCTATGAATGTTTTCAACAATATCATTTGACGATAACAACTCAATATCATATGTAAATGTCTGATATTTTGTTAAAATAATTACTTTTTGTAGATTTCGATAATTGGTGATTTTTTTTATAAAAGATTAAATATGATTTTTATTATTGCAAGAAAATAAAAAATTAACTTCACTTTAGTGTCAAAATAAATAAATTTTGAAATACAAAATATGAGCTTCAAATTATTTTATTTGAATCACTTTTTTATTTTAAATAAATGGGTTTATGTTGTGTTGTGAGATTTGATACAAAGTTATCCTAAAGTTAAAGCTACTTTGTAAAGAATTTCCAGTATCAACAGTTTGATACCGTATTCAACGATACAGTTAAAACTACTATGAAATAGATAATTAAAACAAATTAATTCTATTATATCAAAATGCAATAAAAAACCAACATATAGAAATTATATGAAGCGGGGAAAATCAAGTTATTGATCAAAATATTGAATGATAACGGGAACAACTTTACTATTGATTCAAATATTTTTATAAATAATATCAAAACAAAAATAATATTTATATACGGGAAAAAATACATTGTTAATTTAAATTTTTTTATAAACGGGTACAACTTTACTTTTGATTCAAATATTTTTATATAAGGGAACAACTTTACTATTGATTCAATTTTTTTATAAATAGTGTCAAAACAAAATTAATATTTATATACGAAAAAAATACATTATTGATAAAAATATTTTTATATAGGGAACAACTTTACTATTGATTAAATTTTGTTTTTTTTTATAAATAGTGTGAAAACAAAATTAACATTTATATACGGGAAAAAATACATTGTTGATTAAAAATGTTTTTATATATGGAAGAAAATATTATTGTTATAAACGAGAACAACTTTACTATTGATTCAAATATTTTTATAAATATAAACAAAAATAATATTTGAATTTAAATATTATTATAAACGGGAATAACTTTACTATTGATTCAAATATATTTATAAATAATGTTAAAAAAATATTTATATACGGAAAAAATATATATTATTGATTAAAATATTTTTATACACGGAAACAAATACTATTGTTATAAACGGGATCAATTTTACTACTGATCCAAATACTGAATAATAGAAATTTATCGATCATTATATTCTCCCTTACTGATAATATATTTTTATATATGGGAACTACTTTACTATTGATTCAAATATTTTTATAAATAGTGTCAAAACAAAATTAATATTTATATACGGGAAAAAATATATTGTTGATCAAAATATTTTAATATAGAGACCATTATTATAAACGAGAATAATTTTACTATTAGTTCAAATATTTTTATAAATATTGTTAAAACAAAAATAATATTTTGATTCAAATATTATTATATACGGGAACAACTTCACTATTGATTCAAATATTTTAATAAATAGCGTCCAAACAAATATAATATATATATATATATATATATATATATATATATATATATATATATATATATATATATATATACACGAGATAAAATACATTGTTGATTAAAATATTTTTATATACGGAAAAAAATTCTATTGTTATAAACGGGAACAACTTTACTACTAATCCAAATATTGAATAATATAAATTTATCGACTATTTTTTTTTTCAAATATGTGAAATAGATTAAGAGAACTTATTAAAAAAGATTGAGTAGATATTTAAAAACTGGATTCTCTCTTATAAAGTAATATCTTATTTGTAAAAAAAAACTAAAACAACTTTCAATTTTTATGACAGTCTGCAAACAAATGCGCGTCCAAAACCATATCCCACCTAGAAACGTACCCCGTGCGAACGCACGGGTTAGTTACTAGTTTTATCTTGAAAAAGACAACCCGTCATTCTCAAGAGAGAATACTCAACTAATTACCCAAAGGTATGGGAATGAGGCATTTGCATCACATTAAGATGGAGAATTTGCTTGGATTAACATCAACAAGACTATCGCTTCAACAGCTACGTGGAAAATGGTCATACTTTACACAAAATACCATGGTTAGGAGCTTTACATCTCAACAAAAAATGACTCATGTCTAATTCTTTTTGAAAAGTTTAAAGGAAAAAAGGTGCATAAATGCACAAAAATGTTTAGATGAGTTTTTGTATTTTTTATGTTTTTTTGAAATGGTCAAAGCATGATTAACATTGATTGACATTTATTAAAGAAAACAAAGTTTAAAAATCACTTGACCAAAATCAATGTTTTTATTATGAAAGCGGTTTTGAGTTTGAAAACAAGAAGGTTTTGAAAAAAGAGAGGAAGTTTTAAAAATTGAAGAAGGGGTGGAGAAGAAGTGACTATTCTAAAGCATAAAGTCAAAGCTAAGGATAAGAAAGATCTAACCACAAATGTAGCTATCTTCACCATAAACCAAACAAAAGCACAAGGCTTCAAAGTCTTCAAACCATAATTCCAAAACAAAGGGAAAGGGTCCTAGTTCTAAGTCCAATGATCCAAGAATAACATTGAAGTCCAAGGTCTAGGTACAAAATTTCATGTCCATTGCAAATGATAGTAACCATAGTCCAAGATTAGAAGCACAAGTTTTTTAGAGATTTTGGCATTTATTAATATTTTTGGTCCAAGTGGACAAAGAGAAAAAGGCATAAGTATAAACATGTGTCCACCGAACAAAGGAAAAATTGCGGAAGCATAAACATGTGTCCAGCGGAAAAAGGAAAAATATGCGGAAGCATAAACATGTGTCCAACGGACAAAGGAAAAATTGCATAAAAGTAAAAGAGAGATAGGGAGCGAGAAGGAAACATAAAAAAGTTAGAAGTTAGTAATTAGTAGCACAAGGCTCTAGTGCCATAAGCCTTCACCGATTATTCCGTTTCGCGTTTTGAACTATAGTGATTAAACAATGTACTTAGGTCAAGGTTAATGAAGACTTGTTAGAAGATTGATAGAATCAAAGCCTCTACAACAACAAGCTTCAAAGATTTTGAACCTAATACAAAAGATCAATCACCATTGGGTTGACGCGACCAATCAAGATCCGGACCACGAAAGTTCAAATTCCGAATTGGATAAAGAGGAACAAATGTTGCGCTATGTTAAGCAATCGCCGAGTAATTTACGGAGTAATTACCCTACAATGAAGCCGGTCAATAGATCTTTGTGTTAATGCATGCTAGATGAACGATATGTAGATCGTCATCCGAAAGCAATACCGCACGAAAAGAAAATAGGTAACGATCTAGTCTTGATCAAAGAATTCAACAAAGAAATTCTAAGGTTCATAAGACTTTCATCGATCAAAATAAAAAAAAAGAAGAAAAAGAAAGAGGATAAGATGAAAAGAAACAACAAATTGAATCTTAAATCGATTAAATCATCATCAATATCAATCACCTCTCTTGGTGGATAAAATCGACACCTAAAGTCCATTGATATTGATGAAATCTTATCAAAATTCAAGATCCAAAACAAAATGTAAATCAAAAAAAGATTAAGAAGAAAATTAGAAAAAAAAACAATGAATTAGAAAATTATAAAAAAAAAGGAGGTTAATAGAAAGAAATGGTGGTGGAGAAAGAAAAATCACAGCCCGAGCCCACTTACAAAACCAAATAAATAATTAAAAAAAAAAGAGGAATCAGAATGCAATATTCTTGTAATTTGTTTGTAAGATATGTAATGGACTTTGTGTTATTTGATAATGGATCATGGTTTGAAACAAAGTAGTTATGGTCCAAATGGTTAACAAAATTATAGTTGAAAAAAAAAGGTTATGATAAAAAATATGGATATTGGTCTTAAAATAGGAATTAGAATATGGATTTAAGGTTTAATAATGGATAACCAAAAAAAATGGAAATGGATTTTAAGAGAGGATGTTGGATAGAAAAAGTGAGCTTGGGAAAGAAAAAAAAAGATCTTGAATCTCTGAAAACATGCCTTAAATTCTAAGTAAACTATGAATCATGAATCTTCCAATTTGAACCAAGTTTTGAATGAAACAAGCTCTTGAAAATTTGAGGCCATGATGAACTCAAAGATCAACATTTGCACCTCAACCAATCAAAAGGTCTTGATTTAGCAAAATTCTTTTTACATTGATGATCTAACCATATGGATGAATCCCTTGAGGAATCCTCTAATCCTCATGGAAGATATTGACTTGTGAAGCAAAGAAATAGGAGAAACCCTGAAGATGATGATGAACTTGCCATATAGAAAGAATAATGCTTAATGTAGCCTCGAAGAAGAAAATCATAACATCAAGAACTTCAATTGAGAAACCATTATCAATGCTCAAGCATAATGAACTGAAACCCTGATTCTCGTGTTCTTGAGAAATCTTTGATGAAGGAATCTCTTGGATACACATTGCCTGAGAAATAGCCCACTGCCACAACCAATTTGCAATTGAAGCAATCTCTTGATAGTTTGACCAATATTAGGCCAAACTTCCATCTGACTTTAACCACAACTAAATAGTCACACATGATTCCAAGCCATACATTTGCCATCAATCTCCCTGCAAAAATCATAAACTCACAGAGAAGAAGAAACAAGCAAATTTGAAAAATATTTTTTGGTATTTTGGTTAGAGGTTAGTAAAGAGAAACAAACATAAAGCAAGTAATAAAAATACACGGATACTGGTGATCTTGTTTGTCGTATTTGATGCAAAATGATATGTGGGATCTTAGGGGTAAAAATTAGGGTATTACAGGTATGGGTAGCAAAGGTCGAGCAGGACTTTGTGTTCGAAATAGTGTCATAGTTCATGTTCCTTTTGATTTTAAGAGAAGAGTTTGGTTTTCCTTGTTGACAATGTGAAGTGGTTCAAGGGTCCAAGTTTCCAACCATGGTGAAAGACATTTAAGTTGCCATGTTGACCTTTCGTTCATTGAGTTTTTTTTAAAAGATTCATGAAGTATTTACATGCTACAATTTCCTTTAAGTGCAAGAAGAAGATTATTTGGAAAGCTAGAGACTTATTCAAAAGGTTTAAGGAATTTTGAATCCAATCAAAGGGTTGCAAGCTGGATTCACAGCTCAAGACTTTTATGTCATGAAAAGGTCTCAATCCACCCCATACTCAAAATTCATTTAGCACAAAGGCTTCAAAAGAGAAAACTCCAACTGTGCTAAGAGGGTTCAATTCAAAGTTTACTTCAAATGCAAGGCAGAATCAAAAGAGCTTGAAGGCCAATGTGAAAGAGAAAACTATTTCGAATATTTTAGAATTTGTCATCAAACACAAAGTGATGTACATGCTTGCTTTGTTTCTTTACCAAATATGATTTGGTTTCACATTCAAATTTAAGTAATTGAGATCATCACCATTCAAGACCAAAGATAATTTTTTTTTTTCTCTTTGGCGTCAAAAGATTCAATTTGTTCCAAATCCAATTTTCAAAGTTCACTTAAAAAGTTGAAGATCCAAGAAAGTGCAAATGGAAGAATCGGTTGAAGGCCAAAATACAAAAGTCATTTAAGAGAGTTTTATAAGGTTTAGAATAAAGAACATTGCTTTCGGCACTTGAACTAATGTTACAATTATGTCAAGCTTAAGTATTCACGTATACGACAATACAAAGGAAATTGGAGGATTAGAATACTTTATGCTGGTACAACCAAATCCAATGTTCAGACAACTTTCAATTTGTTTCCAAAACTAAACCAACATAATATCAGACACTTTCTCAACTTTCCTAAATAAACAGAGCATGTTTCAGACAAGCAATTAAGGAGCTTTCAAGAGGGCCTTTTGTGTTTCTATCATCTAAACCTATAAAACCAGCAGATATGCACAGGAAGGGGGATGAGAAGAAAACAATTCACCAATATATCAGAAAATTCATATACCAAAATCAACAGAACCAAACATATAAACCAAAAGCCACGTACACACAGAAAGTAAGAATTCAGATGCAAGAAGAAAGTAGGTTTTGAAAGCGCTAACCTTCGCAACATGGTATTCATCATCGTGAAGCTGCCGGTTTCGTCGTCATCACCGTCACGACGTTCCTCAATTCGCCATCAGATACACCTGACGCAGATAAACATCACTAACATAGCCGAGCTCGAAGATTTTGAACACAAGCAGAGAGAGAGGACTCAATTTCATACCTAAAGATATCCTGTTGATCGTCATCAACTTCAACTTCAACAAATTCCGGAACAAGCCTCCGTTCCATAGGTAAGGGTCTTGTCTTTTTCCTTCGATTTCTCCCTGCAATGTCGCTTGTGTGCGCTGAATGTTTCGTTTCCATTTGATAATGGTTGCTTTACGTGACGATTCGAACTCGGATTCGTGAGTTAGGGTTTTAGACTCTTAGACAAATCTTTGATTGTTATGGTACGTTGCTATGGGTTGGGTTTCGATTCGAAGTAGCTTGGCTAGCATTTAGGATTTTCGATGGCGGATTAAGAGGAAGAAGACGGCTGAGTTAGGTTCTTGGATTGAGAAATTGGGAACCGATTGTTGGAGTTTCAGAGAAATTAGCGGAGGGTAATGATAGAGGTGGTCGTGAGGAGCATTTTGGAGGTAATTTTTGGGCGGACGGCCGTCTCGGTGGTGGTGTGCGTGGTCCGGCGTCAAAGTGCGAGAAAGAGAGAATCGAGAGAGAGAAAGGCAGATGATATGAGAAACTCCTTTGGTTTGTGGAGTTTATGTCACTCCCAGATCCAGTACTCCTACGCCTGCAGTCCCTTACCATGCGTCCTCGACTTGACTTCGTGATCAGAGTCAACCGTTTTGACTCTATCTGATCAAACGGCTATGATCCAATCTAACCGGGGTCCACGCTATACCCCCACATTTGCCTGCGTTCTTTATCTAGTTTCACGTCAGTTTTAATCTGATAACAATATAGTACTTTTCTTTTTAATAATAGTAATATAGTTTTAAACAATAAAACTCTTTTAGATAATAAAGATAATTTTTTTACAATGAATAAGCTTTAAACTAAAATAATAATAAGACTCTTTTTAAATAAATATAATTTCCTTTTTTTAAATAATAAATATTGACCTTTCTCTTTTAATAATTAAAAATAGAACTTGTGTTTTTCTAAAAAATAAAATATTTTAGGTAATAAACATAACTTTTAAATAAAAATACTTTTAAGTTTATTTTACCCATTCAAATTATTTTTACAATTAAAATTTAAAATTGATTCTTAATTTTTATTAAATACCAAACAAATTTAAAATTGAGCTTTATATTTACTTTTAAATTTAATCATCTAATTATCTTTTTTGTCTTTCAAATCTTTTTAATAAGTAAATTACTTTTAGTTAGACGATTGTATCGATTTAAGATTGATAGTCGCCTTTAGTTCCTCTTAAGAAACTTAGTTTTATATTCGGTTTTTCCACTCTTTTATCTATTTGTGCATTCTCATTTTTTTATATATGCTTTATATGACATATTATGGTATTTTGTTTCATAATTTGATTATCATTACCTGACATGCTTCATACGTTTTTATGCTTTTATGCATATTCTTAATATATATTGCTTGCATTATATCCAAGGGAAAACCCCATGCATGATAATCAATTATTGTGCATGGTGCATATGCATTTCATACTTCCCTATAGGTTTTTACACCCTTTAAGATAAGATTATCTTAGACAACTTTAGGATAGACTTCCTAAGTTAGTCTCCCCTTAATTTTGATTTTACAATCAAACTTTAGCTCACTTAATTCTCCACACAAGAGAATTAGATGTGAATCATCTCAAAGAAGAGACATACAATCTCATACCCCACAATACAAAATAGACGTGGATTCCTTTTCCACTTAGGAGAGGTATGAGGCATACTCGTCGATTTTATATCCGAGTTGGAGCCCTTCTCCTAAGATGAAGCAAAGGTCCATTCTTAAAACTGTGGTGGTTCTTAAGATGATGACTCATCTTTTCTCCTAGACCATTTTCAAACCTTCAGTACATCCTCAGAGAGGAACTACAAGTGCTTTGATTCCACTCCCGACAGGATATGTAGGCACAAGATGCGATATCTTGTCGAGCACACTTAGGAATAGAACTTTAGGTCTTCCTATCCCTTTACCTTTAGCAAACAGATAACAATCAACAAATAACATAAGTAAAACAAGAGGTTCATGTAGAGTACTACAGATATCTAGGATGCTAACACCTTCCCTAGGTATAACCAACCCCCCAACCTAAGATTCTCTCTTGCATTGCATTGCATACTGTAGGTTATTCGATCTTTCTCCCTTCCCTTGGATAAATCAAAGACCGGTGGTGAATAATGATTTGCGATTCAAGTTAATCAATAGCTTGATATCTAATTCTCACCACGACAGAAATTGCGACTTCACTGGGGATTCTTTGAGGGTTCCCCTAACTTGTTTATTTATGTTATTTATTGTATACTTATATTTGTATCTATTGCTATATATGCTTGCTTGGGTTTTTCTGTATGTAGGGTTGTTACCTTGTGTGGAGAGATAAGTCCTAACTCGGACTTGAGCGTACACATATGATAGGATTGTGGTGTAATCAATAGTCGGCTGTTGGGAGTAGTCCTAACAAGCTTGGCATATGATGACCACGCTCAGTGGAGGCCCCTTTGGGATTATTGATGTCTGATGCGAGTAGTCATATTAATGTCACTCTTTCCGACCTGGGAGCCCGAGAAGCTGAGGGTTGTAGTTACCTTTACCCCACTTGGACTTTTTTAGGACGTAGTGCATGGCTATTAAGGAGTAGTCCCAAATGGTTGATACATGATACTACACTCAGACGAGTTTATCTTGAGAATATTATTAACCCGCGTGAGTAGTCACGTAGGCCGATAATATCCGAAGGATTTACGTAGACTCTGGGAACTTTGTAGAACCCATCATGCAGGTACAAATAAACCTCTAGTATATACCTTGGGAAGGGTAGACCTTGACTCCACGCTTATGACCTCTTAACCTAGGACTCTGTGTCTGTTTGCTTGCTTATTAGTGCTATGTGCTTACCTGTGGTTGTTGCATTTATACACCTCATAAGCATTCATCTCTTGATTTCGTGGAACTCGACTTTTATTTGTAAACCTTTTGAAAATAAACCTTTTGGTATCCCGATACTAATGGTTGTAACCGTTTTTTGATGATTTTAAATCAAGTCTATTGATATTCCTGGATGGTTATAAATAATCGAGTTCCACGAAACTCTTCCGCATCGCATTCTTGCATCTTGCATTCTCTCTCCCTTCAAGGAACTTAAGAGTTATTTTTGCTAGGCATCGTAAGATGGATTACGGAAAGAAATGAATTTTGCCGTACACTTTCAAGGTTCCTGATGTTGAACAGTTAAGGGAACTAGGAGATCATATCAAAGATCCAGAGGCTTTCACCGAGAAGTATGGAAGAATCCTCCCACTGTTGCAAGTTCGAGTGGTCGCTGGTCTGTTAGAGACACTGGTCCAACTATACAACCCGATCTATCACTGTTTCATCTTCCCAGATTTCCAGTTAATGCTTATGTTGGAGGAGTATTACGCTCTGTTGGGTATCCCTGTCAAAGACTCACCTCCATTCTCCAGCGCAGAAGGAAGGCCCAGCCAAGAAGATATTGTGAGAGTGTCCCGCATAAAGATGATCGATATTCGAACTCACATGACAGTCAAAGGGAGAATCGATGGTTTGCCTGCCCAGTTCTTGTTCGAGAAAGCTCAACACTTCGCTAACATGGGGAACACCGAAGCCTTCGAGAACATTTTCGCACTGTTGACCTATGGTTTGTTCTTATTTCCAAACATTGAAGATTTCGTCGATGTCAATGCAATCAGAATTTTCATGCTCAAGAATCCAGTTCCTACCTTGTTAGACGACGCCTACCATGTCATCCACTCGAAGGTTCTGAAAGGAGAAGTTCATATCACATGTTGCACTTCTATCCTCTATAGGTGGTTTATTTTGCACCTACCGAGGTCTATAGCTTTTTGGGATGTGAAAGATGGTACAGAATGGCCCGTGAAGCTCATGCCTCTCTCTCACTCAGACGTTGTTTAGCACGATCCGATGTATGGAGGAATCGTTATGATTCATAGTTGCGGAGACTTTCCCAATGTACCTCTTCTTGGCACAAAGGGATGCACTGGTTATAACATTGTACTCGCTCGTCGACAACTTGGTCATCCAATGGATGAGGTGCCTGATCCGAAAGATCTTACCAGAATTTTCCTCTATCAAGGAGAGAATCTTGAGTTGAAAACCGAAATTGTGTATGCGTGGCGCCGCATAAACAGGCAAGGAATGACAGTGACAACGAACCCTAATTGCACCGTTACTGAATCTTGCTTAGCATGGGCACGTGAAAGGGCTCTCACCTTGATGATGCCCTATCCTCGTCCCAAGCCTCCTGTGACTGACTCAAGTGAAGTTTTGAAGCTGAAGGCAGAAATAGAGAAGCTCACCCTTGATAAGGCAAAGATGCAAGAGCAGATCGACAAGCTGATGGAAGAGCTCCGTGGAAGAGGAGAGTCATCATCTGGTGGACAAGATTTCTAGTTCCTTTTGTATTCTGTTGCTTATTGTAATAAACTTTAAAGGTGTACTGGCCTTTATGTAAAAAAATTTAAATTTAATAAATAAAATGAGTTTCTGATTACGATGCTTACAAATACACTTTCGAGTTCCTTGAAGTTCATGTCGCATCATTTGCATTTACATCTGCATTCCTTTGCATTCTAGGTTCTCATTTGTGTTTCTCTTCTCAGTCAAGTTGAATCATCGATACGATACTCGGGTCGATCAAAGGAAGAAGATGGATAATATTGAGCAAGAAAACCATGAACTCCGTAAGGAGGTGACTGCTTTAAGGGCTGGTATGGAAATGTTCTCTGCTTTGGTTGAAACTCTCATTGCTACTCAAAATCAACCTTCTCCTCATATTTCTTAGACTCTGTTTCAAGAGACCAAAACTTCTGAAGTCATGCCAATGCCCATTTTTATGGTTCCCATTAACATTCCTAACAGTTTTAAGGATCTTAGAGAAGGTTTGCTCAAGAAGAAGGAACAGGAAGTAAGCGTCGTGTGTCACGGCCGATCTAGAAAAAGGTATCAGCGACCTCAACATATCACTACTACATATCCCGTCACCAACACTACTGCTCATCAACCACAGGCTCGTCTATCATTCAATAATCAAAACCGTGTTCAAAGACAGTTTGATTCGATCCCGATGACCTATGCGAAATTGTATCCATATTTGATACAAAGGAATCTGGTGCAGACACGAGCTCCGCCAACCATCCCGAAGGATCTCCCGTGGTGGTATAAGCCAGAGGCTCGTTGTGCTTTCCATCAAGGTGCGCCCGAACACGGTATCGAAGACTGTTTTCCTTTGAAACATGAAGTACAAAGGCTAATGCGACGTGGTGTCTTGTCTTTTGGAGACTCTAGACCTAATGTGAAAACCATAAACTCAGATTGAGACAGTCTCCTTAAAGCTTTAGTTAGTTTACTGCTTTTCGCATGTAATGCTCCTTGTTTGTTAATGCATTTGTTATTTGCGTGTAAGAACTTGTTATTTTGAATAATTGATGCAATGAATAATGTTTGTCTTGAAGAAATCCATTCGTTTCACTCATTTTAAATGCTCTTTCTATTTTATAATGCCAATACTACCCTAATCTCTCGGTTAGGCGAAGAATTGGAAGGAGGATGACGAAATCAAACGCAAGATCTCTCGTGGTATACTTTTGAATAAAACTCTACTGATGATGTAAGGCATTGTTTCAAATACCCAAACACCGAAGATACTAGAGAGATGGACCCTCGTTAACCCTTTTTAAGCCTTTGAAGTATGAGTTTTCTTCTCTACAAAAAAAACCCTCATTCTTAACCTGGGGTAGGATAATTTTCAGTTAACAAAAAAACGGAGTGAGCATTATGAAGATTGGGTGGGCACATATAAATTTTGAGCCTTATATCCTTTGTTTCTTGGAATCAAGCCACGATACAACCCTCAAAAGACCTTATTGAAGCAGGGTTTAATTCAAAAGCATACTCGATGAGATAACGTTTCTTGACTCCTTTGAGCTATGTTCAACATTTTGTGTTGGCTTTGTAAAATTAATCAATTTCATATCATAACTAGTGATTCGGTCACAAGTTATTCCGATATTCTTTTTAAAAAAAAAAAACTTCAAGACAAACATATATTGCATTAGCAATTTCATAATTAACAATTTTTTGCTTGCTAACATTGCTTGACATCATATAAACGAGCACACGAGCATCAGCGATGAGCTAAATCTTTTGAGATTTGAAACTCTAATGAGTAAACGGCGAATCATTTCAAAAGAATGACCATATCCAGGGGCACATTACCTGAAGACTTTGCTGAGCAGGGGCAAGTCGTTTCCCAGCTATTATTCCACAGTCTGAAGAACAAATTTGCAGACTCAGAATACCGTCAATCTGTGGTAGTTACGTCGAGATTTGATAAATCTCTCCAAATTTGAAGACTCAATTTTACAGAACACAATCGATCCGAGCCAGTTACGTCGAGATTTGACAAATCTCTCCAAGAGTTTGAAAACATTGCAACAATTAGATGCCAAGTTTTCTGTAAAATCCTCTTGGAATGACTTCTTCTCTTAAACCATATGATCTGGGGCATTTTGAGAAGTGAAGATTACTTTTCATCCATTCACATCAACTGTTGTTCAAAATGGCGACTACCATACAGGTCATCAATGCAGAGCTACATCAGTCTCACGACATTATTCACCCATGCCTCAAAGAGCTACTGTCTCAAGTAGTGTGATGATTCCCCAATAAGTCTTTACTTCAGGTAGTCACGACTATTCCTCGGTGAATCTCTACTTCAAGAAGTGATGGCAGGTTTGATGCAAGGTTTCCCCAGTTGGCAGCCTAAGAACCCCCAATGAATTTCTTTGGTTTCAACCTTCCTCAACGAAGTGAATGTTTATTTCATTCCTCAGTGGATTTTCTCACTACCTCAACCTTCTCCAGTGAAGGCGAATGTTTATTTCATCCCCATGAAGTTTTATCTCTGATATCTTCAATTGCTATGTGGATCTCCAAGCTTCCCTAGTGAATCTTTCTCATCTACAACAGAGTAACTAGATTCATCTTGACAATCCCCTAAGTGAAGTCATGATGTTATATCCCCAAGTGAAATACTTTCTTTTCCCCAGAGAAGTTTGCAGCCTTGAAGTAGGACTGTGATCCCATATATGGCTCTCCTTTCATCTCCAGTGATGCTTCTATCTTGCGAAGATCAGCTAAGTATCTGTATCGAGATGTTTAGTTTGTCACCGATCTTCTCTCTATTTTGTTTTGTCAGCATGAGCATAACATGACATACATTCATTCATATAGATTCATGGCATGTGCGCATTTCTGCATCTTTCATTTTGTGTTTGTTTTGTTCTTTCACTTTGGTTGCGCTTATCCCCAAGTGACTGGGTTTGTCTGCTCCCTCCAAGTAGAATCGTCAGCCCTAGGCAGAAAGAGCACATCCTTTCCAAATTCCCCACTGAGTTCGATTCTCGTGGAAGATGGTTGCTTTAGTTTTCTTTTTCCATATTTAGATAAAGATAAACCCCTTTGAGTTCATTCCTCAATGGATGGGTCTTATTTGACCGCTTCTTTTCGGTTATTTCCTGAATTGAACTTTGGTCCCTGACAATCCCAATTTTGAATCTCTCTAGGCTGTTGAACCTAGATCAAGCGCGCATTTATTTTGCACTTTGTCTCCCCAGGAAGAATCTATTTGAAGATCTCTATGGAAGACAAAAGTTATTTCTCCAGCAGTATTATTTCAACATTTCATGGGATTTAAACCCAGACAACAAGTGGTAGCTCTTTATTTGAGCTCAATTTTCTATCTGGATGACAAATGGCAGTCTCTTCAAGACATTTTGTCGATCCCCGGTGAAGTTATCAAGGTTATCAACTATTCTCCATCAAATGTTATCTCGCCGGAAATCCGTCAGAAAGGTTCATTGAAGACCTTCCAAGTATTCTCTTTATTTGAGAATCACTATTACAAGAATTTTATTGCTTCAACGAATTTCAATTACAGCAATATTGCCCCACAGTGGTGTTCTCTGTAACGCCCCAGTTTTGGTCTTTTATTTTAATTGAGTCGTTTGGATTATTTTATTATTATATTATTTTATTTCTGACTATTATGTGAAAATATGTTATTTTTCGTCGTGAATATATTTTATCGGGTTTTGGGAACGTTTGCGAGATAATTGAGTGTAGGGGTATTTTGGGCATTTGAGTGTATTTTGTTAAGTTAGTAAAGAAAAGAAAAATAGAAATAGAAGGAAAAGAAAAGTAGAGAGAAAGAAAGAAGAAAAGAGAAGAAAAGAGGAGAAGAGAGAAAAGAGAGAAATTGGAGAAAAAGCTTGGGAAATCAAGAGAACAAGTTCTAGGAATCGATTAAATCGGGTAAGGGTGTGAAACTCGATTATCTTATTGTTGTGTATGATTATATATGTGTGGTTGCATGTTGTATTGTCTCGTTCGGTGTTTTTTCGGGTATAGGTCGAAAACGCGTAAACGAGTAGAAATCGATGTTTTCACGGACGGAATTCGATATAATTTGTGTTGTATGATCTCTATATGTGTGTGAACCATTGCTAGTAATTGTTTTGCTGATGGAAATGATTTGGGGAAGAAAATGGGAAAATTTGGGGTATGGAACAGTGTTCACGCAGCAGAATTTTTCTGCATCTGGTGCAGAGCGCCGGGTGAAAGCCTCAGAGCGTCGGGCGATGCGTCCTTTTCGCCGGGCGGTTTCGAGAGGCGCAGAGGTTCCAAGTTTCTGCCTCTTTGAATCATTTTGGGGGATTGGCGTCGCCTGTGCTTCGCCGGGCGAAGCAGAGGCGAAGCGTGTTTCGCCGGGCTGTGGGCATGCTTCGCCGGGCGGTTGGTGTTTTTTTTTTAAAAATAATTTTTGTTTTTAAAAATTCATATCTTTCGAACCGTATTTCCGATTTAAGTGATATTTATATCGTTGGAAAGCTTATAAAATGTACTTTCTGATGATGATGATTTTGGAATTGTTAGCCGATTTAATTATGTCGGAAAGTCAGGAATAGTGTCGGTTGTCAACTTTTGTCGTTATACTTGTACGTAATCGATGCGTATTGTGCAAGGTGCTGTTGTATGATGTAAACGTATGAGTTTAGATGATGTTGTGATGATTTGTGGCCTAAGGGCAAGAAAATACTATGTGTGGTATTTGATGATAAATGCATGATTGTGGATGTATATATGTATGCAATGTAAATGTCATGAGTCATTGTATGCCAAGCATCATGATATGCATTGTGGAAACGTCCTGAGTGACAGTTTGATTCTAGAGGGAATCTGCTATAACATCGTGTGCCTCGAAAATATGAGGCGATGCCTGAGGACCTAAAGCGGTGGGTATAGACGATTGTGTGCCTTGGATAGGACCTAAAGCAATCCATAACGTCGTGTGCCTCGAAAATATGAGGCGATGCCTGAGGACCTAAAGCGACGGGTGAACATCGTAGGCCCGACGGGGTGTTACTTGAGTGATCCTCAGTAACGAGCGATGGTTCCAATAGTTCCTGAGTGAACTGGTGATGAGACATGAGAAACATTGGAAGTCGGTACCGCATGGCGTGTGCATAGAGTCGTTGTGTCGGTCTCTGTGTATTTGCATAATCCTGGATTAATTGTGTATGTTAATTGTGAATGTGAATAATGTGATGGGATATGTATAATCGTGTTGATGAGGAGTGTGTTATGGGTGATTGACGTGCATTGGTGATGAATACCTGATAATTGTACTGTGTTATGTTTTATTCGATTGTGGTGCATTTGTGGTGAGAACTCCATACTTGTGCATTTTTGTGTTAATATATAATTTTATGCAAATGTATTATGATTGTTTTTCTCACCCTTCTGCTGTTTTATAACGCTCTATGAGGCGTTGCAGATTAGAGTTGCTGGAGGTTTTTCTTTTTGGTGAAGCTTTGCGTCTTCATTCTTTTGTCGGTCGGCTCTGATATGTGACACCGGGTAGTTAGGGAGGTCGTGTTGTGATTATTGGTGTATTATGTATATATATCTTTTGACTTATACATGTATAACTTGGTGTATGACAACTTTCATGATATATACATATTATTCAGTTTTAGATTTTCCGCTTTTAATTCTAAAATCTGAAATGTTGGTGTAAGGAACTGAGTTCCTCTGTTGATTGCTACCCCACTGTTGCATATCTAAATGAGCAGGTGTTGTATGTTATGTTTGTTTCAAATTGATGTGATGCTCCCTGTCTATGCCGTGTTTTCAAATATACTCTGATGAAATTTCGAATTTTTATTTACCGCTTTAATAGCCTGGGGGTATTAGATTGGGGGTGTTACATTAAGTGGTATCAGAGCCAGTTTGTGTCAGTCCTTGTTGGTCTTTGTGGTTTGGCGAGTTGTTGTTTAACCGTAAGTTCTGTTATTGGAAATGAACAGAATATGGCTGGGAGGAACGATGCTGCTTTAGCTGCTGCTATGCAGGCTATGGCTCGTGCTGTGCAGGGTGCACCGAATGCGGGGGAGAATGATGAGTTTAGAAAGAATAGCCCGCCTGTCTTCAAAGGGAGACATAATCCGGATGGAGCGCAGATTTGGCTGAAAGAGATTGAGACGATTTTCAGGGTGATGGATTGTGATGAGGACAGTAAGGTGAGACTGGGAACTCACATGTTACAGGAAGAAGCAGATGACTGGTGGGTCGGTACTCGTCAGGTGTTGGAAGCTGCGGAGGACGAAGAGATCACTTGGGAAGTGTTTAGCCGAGAGTTTCTAAGGAAGTATTTTCCCGAGGATGTCCGAGGAAAGAAGGAGATTGAGTTTTTGGAACTAAAACAAGGTAATATGTCTATAGTCGATTATACTGCTAAGTTTGTGGAACTTGTGCAGTTTTATCCTCATTATGTGGAAGCGACTGCTGAATTTTCTAAGTGTGTGAAGTATGAAAGTGGCTTGCGTCCTGAGATAAAGCAGGCTATTGGTTATCAGAGGATACGAAGGTTAGCTGATATGGTAG
The DNA here is from genome assembly GCA_022829125.1 of Lathyrus tuberosus. NCBI lineage: Eukaryota > Viridiplantae > Streptophyta > Magnoliopsida > Fabales > Fabaceae > Lathyrus > Lathyrus tuberosus. Next base: position 4,637,240 of record JALAZF010000233.1, read on the forward strand.
AATGATGTAGGATTTATGATGAAGATAGTAAGGCTCGTTCTGCTCACTATAAAAGCGTGAGTGACAGGAAAGGGAAGCAACAGTTCCGTGGTGGTCCGTATGTGTCACCGGCTGATAAAGGTAAACAAAGGGGTAATTTTGATCGAAGGTCAGGTGGAGGAGGTATGTCTAATTCTCCTAGGTGTTTTAAATGTGGTGAATTGGGTCATCGCCAGCATGAATGTAGGAAGAATGTGATTAAGTGTTCTAATTGTGGTGGTATCGGACATGTTTTAGCTGATTGTAAAAGGAAGAATGTGGTGAAATGTTATAATTGTGGGGAACCTGGTCACATTAGCTCGAAGTGTCCGAATCAGAAGAAAGCTCAGGTTAGTGGCAAAGTGTTTTCATTGGCAGGGACTCAGACTTCAAGTGCTGATCGTCTGATAAGAGGTACATGCTTTATTAATAATATGCCTTTAATTGCTATTATTGATATTGGGGCGACTCATTCGTTTATTTCGTCTGAGTGCGCGAAGAGTTTGAATCTTGTGTTGTCTGTGATGGATTTTGAGATGGTTATTGATACTCCAGCGATGGGGTCAGTGACTACTTCTTTGGTGTGTCTAAGTTGTCCTTTGGCCATTTATGGCAAAGACTTTGTGATGGATTTGGTGTGTTTACCATTGGAAGGTTTAGATGTGGTTTTGGGAATGAACTGGTTGCAATTCAATCGGGTTCATATTGATTGTTATCATAAGCTTGTAAGGTTTCCTTCTCTGGAGGAAGATGAAGACTCGAGTTTCTTGTCTACTAAAGAGTTGAAGAAACTTTTAGCGGACAAAGCTCAATTGTTTGGTTTGTTTGCATCATTGTTGGTGGAAAGTAAAGTTGAGCTTGAAGTGTTTCCTGTTGTGTGTGATTTTCTTGAAGTGTTTCCTGAGGATATTTCAGATGTACCGCCAGAGAGAGAAGTTGAATTTTCGATAGATCTAGTTCCTGGTACTAGACCTGTTTCTATGGCACCTTATAGAATGTCGGCATCTGAATTGGTGGAGTTGAAAAGACAGTTGAATGAGTTGTTAGAAAAGAGGTTTGTGAGACCAAGTGTTTCTCCTTGGGGTGCTCCAGTTTTATTGGTGAAAAAGAAGGATGGAAGTATGCGATTGTGTATTGATTATCGCCAGTTGAATAGGGTGACGATTAAGAATAAGTATCCGCTTCCAAGAATTGATGATCTGATGGATCAGTTGGTTGGTGCTTGTGTGTTTAGTAAGGTTGATTTGAGATCCGGATATCATCAGATAAGGGTGAAGGAAGAAGATATTCAGAAGACGGCCTTTAGGACACGATACGGTCATTATGAATATTCTGTGATGCCGTTCGGGGTTTCTAATGCGCCAGGTGTGTTTATGGAATACATGAATCGTATTTTCCACGAGCATTTGGATCGTTTTGTCGTGGTGTTTATTGATGATATTTTAATCTATTCTAAGTCTCGTGAAGAGCATGCAGAGCATTTGCGTATTGTTTTGCAGGTTTTGAAGGAAAGGAAGCTTTTTGCCAAACTATCCAAGTGTGAATTCTGGTTGTCTGAGGTGAGTTTTCTTGGGCACGTAATTTCAGGTAATGGTATTGCTGTGGATCCATCTAAAGTAGAAGCAGTTCTACAATGGGAGGCTCCTAGATCCGTTACTGAAATTCGAAGCTTTTTGGGTTTGGCTGGTTATTACCGGAGGTTCATTGAAGGTTTTTCTAAGCTAGCTCTTCCTTTGACGCAGTTGACTTGTAAAGGCAAAGCGTTCATTTGGGATATTCAGTGTGAAGAAAGTTTTTGTGAGCTGAAGAGAAGATTGACGACAACTCCGATTTTGATTTTACCGAATCCTAATGAACCATTTGTTGTGTATTGCGATGCGTCTTTAATTGGTCTAGGTGGTGTGCTGATGCAGGAAGGTAAGGTTGTGGCTTATGCTTCAAGGCAGTTAAGAGTTCATGAGAAAAATTATCCTACTCATGATCTGGAATTAGCGGCTGTGGTTTTTGTGTTGAAGATTTGGAGGCACTATCTCTATGGTGCAAGGTTCGAAGTCTTTAGTGATTATAAAAGCTTGAAATATTTATTTGATCAGAAAGAGTTGAACATGAGGCAGCGGAGATGGTTGGAATTCTTGAAAGACTACGACTTTGGCTTGAATTACCATCCGGGTAAAGCTAATGTGGTAGCCGATGCATTGAGTCGTAAATCGTTGCATATGTCCGCATTGATGGTGAAAGAGTGGGAACTTTTGGAATCGTTTAGAGATTTGAGTTTGGTATGTGAAGTGACATCGGTTAGTGTGAGGCTTGGAATGTTGAAAGTTACGAATGAATTTTTGATGTCGGTTAGTGAGAAACAAAAGCTGGATTTGAAATTCGTTGATTTGATGATGAATGAGAATGTGGATTTCAAGGTTGATAATTTTGGTGTTTTGAGGTTCCGTGGTCGTATTTGTATTCCTGATGATGCGGAGTTGAAAAGAATGATTTTGGAGGAAGGACACCGGAGTAACTTAAGTATTCATCCGGGAGCGAATAAGATGTACCAAGATTTGAAGAAGATTTTCTGGTGGTCTGGTTTGAAAAGAGATGTGGCTCAGTTTGTGTACGCTTGTTTGACTTGTCAGAAATCGAAGGTGGAACATTTGAGGCCTAGTGGTTTGTTGCAACCGTTGGATATTCCTGAGTGGAAATGGGATAGCATTTCGATGGATTTTGTAATGGGGTTACCGAACACTCAGCGAGGACATAATGCTATTTGGGTGATTGTAGACAGGCTGACTAAATCGGCGCATTTTATTCCGATTGACATCAGTTTTTCTTTGGAGAAATTAGCTGAGATCTATATTAGTGTGGTTGTGAAGTTACATGGTGTTCCGTTAAGTATTGTTTCAGATCGAGATCCTAGGTTTACTTCTAGATTTTGGGAGAGTTTACAGAAGGCTTTGGGTTCTAAGCTGAGGTTGAGTTCTGCTTATCATCCGCAGACGGATGGTCAGACCGAGAGAACGATTCAGTCGTTGGAAGATTTGTTGAGGGCTTGTGTTCTTGAACAAGGTGGTGCGTGGGATAGTTATCTTGCATTGGTTGAATTCACGTATAATAATAGTTTCCATTCTAGTATTGGAATGGCATCTTTTGAGGCTTTATATGGACGGAGATGTCGAACACCGTTGTGTTGGCACGAATCGGGTGAAAGTTCGGTGGTTGGACCGGAGTTGGTGCAACAGACGACAGAAAAGGTAAAGTTTATTCGTGAGAAAATGAAGGCTTCTCAGAGTAGACAAAAGAGTTATCATGATCGGAGACGGAAGGATCTTGAGTTTCAAGAGGGTGACCATGTATTTTTTAGAGTTACGCCGGTAACGGGTGTTGGTTGTGCATTGAAATCTAAGAAGCTTACTTCTCGATTTATTGGTCCTTACCAGATATCTGCGAGAGTTGGTTCGGTGGCGTATCGGGTGGCGTTACCGCCGAATCTGTCGAATTTGCATGATGTTTTTCATGTTTCACAGCTTCGGAAGTATGTTCCGGATTCGTCACATGTGATTCCGATGGACGAGGTTGAGGTAAGGGAGAACCTTACGGTTGAGACTTTACCTGTTAGGATTTTGGATCGCGAAGTGAAGCAGTTGAGGGGCAAGGATATTGCACTTGTGAAAGTGGCGTGGGGAGGCGCTGCTGAGGGCAATTTGACGTGGGAGTTGGAGAGTAGGATGCGGGAGTCGTATCCAGAGTTGTTTGTTTCAGGTGAGATTTTCGAGGACGAAAATTTCTAAGTGGGGGAGAGTTGTAACGCCCCAATTTTGGTCTTTTATTTTAATTGAGTCGTTTGGATTATTTTATTATTATATTATTTTATTTCTGACTATTATGTGAAAATATGTTATTTTTCATCGTGAATATATTTTATCGGGTTTTGGGAACGTTTGCGAGATAATTGAGTGTAGGGGTATTTTGGGCATTTGAGTGTATTTTGTTAAGTTAGTAAAGAAAAGAAAAATAGAAATAGAAGGAAAAGAAAAGTAGAGAGAAAGAAAGAAGAAAAGAGAAGAAAAGAGGAGAAGAGAGAAAAGAGAGAAATTGGAGAAAAAGCTTGGGAAATCAAGAGAACAAGTTCTAGGAATCGATTAAATCGGGTAAGGGTGTGAAACTCGATTATCTTATTGTTGTGTATGATTATATATGTGTGGTTGCATGTTGTATTGTCTCGTTCGGTGTTTTTTCGGGTATAGGCCGAAAACGCGTAAACGAGTAGAAATCGATGTTTTCACGGACGGAATTCGATATAATTTGTGTTGTATGATCTCTATATGTGTGTGAACCATTGCTAGTAATTGTTTTGCTGATGGAAATGATTTGGGGAAGAAAATGGGAAAATTTGGGGTATGGAACAGTGTTCACGCAGCAGAATTTTTCTGCATCTGGTGCAGAGCGCCGGGCAAAAGCCTCAGAGCGTCGGGCGATGCGTCCTTTTCGCCGGGCGGTTTCGAGAGGCGCAGAGGTTCCAAGTTTCTGCCTCTTTGAATCATTTTGGGGGATTGGCGTCGCCTGTGCTTCGCCGGGCGAAGTAGAGGCGAAGCGTGTTTCGCCGGGCGGTGGGCATGCTTCGCCGGGCGGTTGGTGTTTTTTTTTTTAAAACAATTTTTGTTTTTAAAAATTCATATCTTTCAAACCGTATTTCCGATTTAAGTGATATTTATATCGTTGGAAAGCTTATAAAATGTACTTTCTGATGATGATGATTTTGGAATTGTTAGCCGATTTAATTATGTCGGAAAGTCAGGAATAGTGTCGGTTGTCGACTTTTGTCGTTATACTTGTACGTAATCGATGCGTATTGTGCAAGGTGTTGTTGTATGATGTAAACGTATGAGTTTAGATGATGTTGTGATGATTTGTGGCCTAAGGGCAAGAAAATACTATGTGTGGTATTTGATGATAAATGCATGATTGTGGATGTATATATGTATGCAATGTAAATGTCATGAGTCATTGTATGCCAAGCATCATGATATGCATTGTGGAAACGTCCTGAGTGACGGTTTGATTCCAGAGGGAATCTGCTATAACATCGTGTGCCTCGAAAATATGAGGCGATGCCTGAGGACCTAAAGCGGTGGGTATAGACGATTGTGTGCCTTGGATATGACCTAAAGCAATCCATAACGTCGTGTGCCTCGAAAATATGAGGCGATGCCTGAGGACCTAAAGCGACGGGTGAACATCGTAGGCCCGACGGGGTGTTACTTGAGTGATCCTCAGTAACGAGCGATGGTTCCAATAGTTCCTGAGTGAACTGGTGATGAGACATGAGAAACATTGGAAGTCGGTACCGCATGGCGTGTGCATAGAGTCGTTGTGTCGGTCTCTGTGTATTTGCATAATCCTGGATTAATTGTGTATGTTAATTGTGAATGTGAATAATGTGATGGGATATGTATAATCGTGTTGATGAGGAGTGTGTTATGGGTGATTGACGTGCATTGGTGATGAATACCTGATAATTGTACTGTGTTATGTTTTATTCGATTGTGGTGCATTTGTGGTGAGAACTTCATACTTGTGCATTTTTGTGTTAATATATAATTTTATGCAAATGTATTATGATTGTTTTTCTCACCCTTCTGCTATTTTATAACGCTCTATGAGGCGTTGCAGATTAGAGTTGCTGGAGGTATTTCTTTTTGGTGAAGCTTTGCGTCTTTATTCTTTTGTCGGTCGGCTCTGATATGTGACACCGGGTAGTTAGGGATGCCGTGTTGTGATTATTGGTGTATTATGTATATATATCTTTTGACTTATACATGTATAACTTGGTGTATGACAACTTTCATGATATATACATATTATTCAGTTTTAGATTTTCCGCTTTTAATTCTAAAATCTGAAATGTGGGTGTAAGGAACTGAGTTCCTCTGTTGATTGCTACCCCACTGTTGCATATCTAAATGAGCAGGTGTTGTATGTTATGTTTGTTTCAAATTGATGTGATGCTCCCTGTCTATGCCGTGTTTTCAAATATACTCTGATGAAATTTCAAATTTTTATTTACCGCTTTAATAGCCTGGGGGTATTAGATTGGGGGTGTTACATTCTCCCCAGTGAATTTACTAGTCAAGCTTGCTTCTCTTTATTTGGGAAGACGTGCTTGCCAAAAAAAAAACAATTGGCTTACATCTCTTTTGAAGATCCCTAGTAATACTTCCAGATTTACAGAAATTTATGGATTCTCGCTGAAGTCGTAGATATCCAATGAAGTTCCATCCCTGAGAAAGATACTTTCCCATAAGTATTCACCATTCCAGGAAGAAACCGAGACCAGTCTGTGGCTTATGACCCGAGACGAGGGGAGGTTTATTTTTACCTTTTTCAAGTGGAACACTTGATTAAAGAAGAAACTGAGACCCGTCCGTGGCTGACACGAGACGAGGGGAGGTTTAGTATTTTCTATCTTATTGCCTAGCAAATCTCGGCAGAAGATTTCTAGAAGACCTCGGCAGTAGGTATTTCCCTGGTTATTCTCGGCAGTAGATTTCCAGAAGACCTCGGCAGAAGGTATTTCTTTTGTAAATTCTCTGGTTATTCTCGGCAGTAGATCTCCAGCAGATTTCAACGGAAGATGTTTCTCTACTTCCAGGATCTCGGCAGTAAATTCTCTGGTTAACTTTAAACTTCGACAAATAGTTGTTTCTTTCCAGGATCTCGGCAGTAGATTCACTGGTTAACTTTAAATTTCGTCAGACAGTCGTTTCTTTCTAGGATTTCGGCAGTAAATTCTCTGGTTAACTTTAAAATTTGAAAGACAGTCATTTTTTCTCAGCAGATTCCCTAGTATCTTTGACAGTGGACACGTTTTCAATAAAACCTTCAGAGAAGGTATTCTCATTGAGGTTCTAAGTCCTAACAATAGACTCCTCCCAATTGATATGTCTTGAAAATTCCTTCGGTTAACCACGACAACAGGTTCTTCAAGTGGAAATTTGTTAAAAGATCTCATCACAAGTTTCTTACCTTATGTTTAAGCTACCTTGTGATTGTCAGTTAGTAGTCTCTTTCTCCAGTGGAGTTAGATCTTTCCCGGGCCTTCTTTTCTTTAACTGTGTTCCAACGTTTCAAACACTAGTTATCCTCTGTGACATTACTCCTCACAGTTTTCTTTGTCTTGCCTTGCATATCATTTCATACCATGGCATGTGCATTTGGTGGCATCTTAGGGCCAAAAATTGTGCATGTTTGTATTTAAGTCCCTCATATCTCGTCGAGACGAAGATTTCGATCTCCATATCTCCGGATAGAAGAAACTTAAATAGGGGCATCTGTCACACCCTAATTTTTGACCCTAAGATCCCCGCTTTGCCCTTTTGCATAACATCTTAGGCCAATCATTCATGCAGGACTAACCATCTTTATTTAGATCTTTTGTCAGTTTGTTTCATTTGTGAAGATAGGCGCTGATGCAAAGACTCAAAGATCACGGAGGCTGTGTGTGGGTGCTTGTGGAGATTCTGGTCCTTGCGAGTCTGTGTTGTTTTCCTATGGGAATAGGTCCTCGCTCTTATGGTTTGTTAGCCACCATAGAGTTGTATCCTTGTGGCTCGTGTACTGAGTTCGTCATCATATAAGACGTTGATGGTATGGGTAGCAAAGGTCGAGCAAGACTTTGTGTTCGAAATAATGTGATAGTTCATGTTCCTTTTGATTTTAAGAGAAGAGTTTGGTTTTCCTTGTTGACAATGTGAAGTGGTTCAAGGGTCCAAGTTTCCAGCCATGGTGGAAGTCACTTAAGTTGCCATGTTGACCTTTCGTTCATTGAGGGTTTTTTTTAAAGATTCATGAAGTATTTACATGCTACAATTTCCTTTAAGTGCAATATAAAGATTATTTGGAAAGCTAGAGACTTATTCAAAAGGTTCAAGGAATTTCGAATCCAATCAAAGGGTTGCAAGCTGGATTCACAGTTCAAGACTTTTATGTCATGAAAAGGTCTCAATCCACCCCATACTCAAAATTCATTTAGCACAAAGGCTTCAAAAGAGAAAACTTCAATTGCGCTAAGAGGGTTCAATTCAAAGTTTACTTCAAATGCAAGGCAAAATCAAAAGAGCTTGAAGGCCAATGTGAAAGAGAAAACTATTTCGAAAATTTTAGAATTTGTCATCAAACACAAAGTGATGTACATGCTTGCTTTGTTTCTTTACCAAATATGATTTGGTTTCACATTCAAATTTAAGTAATTGAGATCATCACCATTTAAGACCAAAGATAATTCTTTTTTTCTCTTTGGCGTCAAAAGATTCAATTTGTTCCAAATCCAATTTTCAAAATTCACTTAAAAAGTTGAAGATCCAAGAAAGTGTAAATGGAAGAATCAGTTTAAGGCCAAAATACAAAAGTCAATTAAGAGAGTTTTATAAGGTTTGGAATAAAGAACAGTGCTTTCAGCACTTGAACTAATGTTACAATTATGCCAAGCTTAAGTATTCACATATACAACAATGCAAAGGAACTTGGAGGATTAGAATACTTTATGATGGCACAACCAAATCGAATGTTCAGACAACTTTCAATTTGTTTCCAAAACCAAACCAACATAATATCATACACTTTCTCAACTTTCCTAAATAAACAGAGCATGTTTCAGACAAGCCATTAAGGAGCTTTCAAGAGGGCCTTTTGTGTTTTTATCACGTTAACCTATAAAACCAGCAGATACGCACAAGAATGGTACGAGAAGAAAACAATTCACCAATATATCAGAAAATTCATATACCAAAATCAACAGAACCAAACACATAAACCATAAGCCACGCACACATAGAAAGTAAGAATTCAGATGCAAGAAGAAAGTAGGTTCTGAAAGCGCTAACCTTCGCAACATGGTATTCATCATCGTGAAGCTGCCGGTTTCGTCGTCATCACCGTTACGACGTTCCTCAATTCGCCATCAGATACACCTGACACAGAGAAACATCACTAACATAGCCGAGCTCGAATATTTTGAACACAAGCAGAGAGAGGACTCAATTTCATACCTGAAGATATCCTGTTGATCGTCATCAACTTCGACTTCAACAAATTCTGGAACAAGCCTCCGTTCCGTAGGTAAGGGTCTTGTCTTTTTCCTTCGACTTCTCCCTGGAATGTCGCTTGTGTGCACTGAATGTTTCGTTTTCATTTGATAATGGTTGCTTTACGTGATGATTCGAACTCGGATACGTGAGTTAGGGTTTTAGACTCTTAGACTAATCTTTGATTGTTATGGTGCGTTGTTGTGGGTTGGGTTTCGATTCGAAGTAGCTTGGCTAGCATTTAGGATTTTAGATGGCGGATTAAGAGGAAGGAGACAACGTAGTTAGGTTTTTGGATTGAGAAATTGGGAACCGATTGTTGGAATTTCAGAGAAATTGGAGGAGGGTTATGATAGAGATGGTCGTGAGGAGCATTTTGGCGGTAATATTTGGGTGGACGGCCGCCTCCGGCGGTAGTGTGCGTGGTCCGGCGTTGAAGTGTGAGAAAGAGAGAGTCGAGAGAGAGAAAGGCAGATCCATATCCAGTACTCCTATGCCTTCAGTCCCTTACCACGCGTCCTCGATTTAACTTCCTGATCAGAGTCAACCGTTTTAACTCTATCTGATCTAACGGCTATGATCCCATCTAACCGGGGTCCACGCTGTACCCCCACATTTTCCTGCGTTCTTTATCTAGTTTCTCGTCAGTTTTAATCTGATAACAATATAGTACTTTTCTTTTTAATAATAATAATATAGTTTTTTACAATAAAACTCTTTTAGATAATAAAGATAATTTTTTACAATGAATAAGCTTTAAATAAAAATAATAATAAGACTCTTTTTAAATAAATATAATTTCCTTTTTTTAAATAATAAATATTGACCTTTCTCTTTTAATAATTAAAAATAGAACTTGTGTTTTTCTAAAAAATAAATTCTTTTAGGTAATAAACATAACTTTTAAATAAAAATGCTTTTAAGTTCTTTTTACCCATTCTAATTATTTTTACAATTAAAGTTTAAAATTGATTCTTAATTTTTATTAAGTACCAAACAAATTTAAAATTGTGCTTTATATTTACTTTTAAAGTTAATCATCTAATTATCTTTTTCGTCTTTCAAATCTTTTTAATAAATAAATTATTTTTAATTAGACGATTGTATCGATTTAGGATTGATAGTCGCCTTTAGTTCCTCTTAAGAAACTTAGTCTTATATTAGGTTGGTTCCACTCTTTTATCTATTTGTGCATTCTCATTTTTTTTATATATGCTTAACATGATATATTATGGTATTTTGTTTCATAATTTGATTATCATTACCTGGCATGCTTCATACGCTTTTATGCTTTTATGCATATTCTTAATATATATTGCTTGCATTATATCCAAGGGAAAACCCCATGCATGATAATCAATTATTGTGCATGGTGCATATGCATTTCATACTTCCCTATAGGTTTTCACACCCTTTAAGATAAGATTATCTTAGACAACTTTAGGATAGACTTCCTAAGTTAGTCCCCCCTTAATTTTGATTTTACAATCAAACTTTAGCTCACCTAATTCTCCACACAAGAGAATTAGATGTGAATCATCTCAAAGAAGAGACATACAATCTCATACCCCACAATACAATCTAGATGTGGATTCCTTTTCCACTTAGGAGAGGTATGAGGCATACTCGTCGATTTTATATCCGAGTTGGAGCCCTTCTCCTAAGATGAAGCAAAGGTCCATTCTCAAAACTGTGGTGGCTCTTAAGATGATGACTCATCTTTTCTCCTAGACCATTTTCAAACCTTTAGTACATCTTCAGAGAGGAACTACGAGTGCTCTGATTCCACTCCCGACAGGATATGTAGGCACAAGATGCGATATCTTGTCGAGCACACTTAGGAATAGAACTTTAGGTATTCCTATCTCTTTATCCTTAGCAAACAGATAACAATCAACAAATAACATAAGTAAAACAAGAGGTTTCTGTAGAGTACTACAGATATTTAGGATGCTAACACCTTCTCTATGTATAACCAACCCCCGAACCTTAGATTCTCTCTTGCATTGCATTGCATACTATAGGTTATTCGTTCTTTCTCCCTTCCCTTGGATAAATCAAAGACTGGTGGTGAATAATAATTTGCGATTCAAGTTAATCAATAGCTTGATATCCAATTCTCACCACGACATCATGCATAAAAACATGCATCCACATGAACATGCATACATGACATAGGATTTGTGACCATTCTTAAAGGTCCAATCCCCAGCTATACCAATACAATTCCCAAGTAGGAGTACCTATTGGTCGTCCCTAATAAGTAACACTCCTATAAACACCTTTAAACAAAGGACTTCCCCAGTAAACTCAATCACTGCGAGTCTTCAAAGGAATCTATCCAGTAGTCAGTCATCCTGAATGGTCATTATCATATAGTGAGCAGGTATTCACCTCTCACATCTCCATCTTAGTAACCTATCCCACACGCGGGATACGTTCTGTCAAATACACCAGGTTTTATCAAGGGATTTTATCAAAGGATTTTATCAAAAGGGTTTTATCATGGGTTTCATCAAGGGGTTATATTAGGAATTTACCCAAATGGTTCCATCACTGAGGTGTCACCAGATCTTTACCAAGGGGGGTTTCACCAGTTTATTAGGGTTCTCATCAGGGGTTCCATCCAGAGTGATCAGGATATCACTAGAGTCCTACCCGATTCCAATAACATGATCAGATGATCGTAGTAATTGTACGCAAGTTTTAACCAGACTGGTTGAAACTAACCATCCAGGGTTAATCAAGGGGTTCCATCAGGGATTTGTCAAAGGGTTTCATCAGGGGTTTATCATCAGGGGTTCTATCTGAATTTGTATTAAGGGATTCATCAGGGGTTCTACCAGGGTTTATCAAGTAATGATTGGAGGATCGTCAGATTCTTACCCAACTTCTATGATCAAGGAATTGTAGGCAAGTTGGAATTAATCAACAAGGGTTCTACCAGGGTTTCTATCAAAGGTTGGTTAGGATACTAACAGAGCATTAAAGATTATGCAATCCTTTCTCATCCCAGGAATATATTAACTACGTGATCAAAATTAGGATTCCTCTCGATATTTAATCATCTTCCATCATGAGAAAATGAAGGCTCACCATTGTCATCCTCTCAGTTAGAAGCTCATTAAATAGGGCCAACTGTCGTACCCCAAATTTTGATCACCATTTCTTCCCTTTTTTATTAACTCATAACTTTGGTCACTGACATGTCTATAGCCCTTTACAAATAATCAGGTCAACCCCAATGACCTAAAAAGTCAAAGGGGGGTCATTTTGACTTATTAGTCCCTTTTTGGAGTTAATTTTAGTTTAAAGATACTATGTAGATTATTTGAAATAATTTAATGTGTAGAATTATGCAAGAGGGGTATTAATTTTTTAAGATTAGAAATTAGGACAATTTGTCTTATTAGAATATATTATTTTAAAAAAATACATATTATTAAGAGTATTAGTTGTTTATTAGAATTACAAATGGATGATATTATAATTTTTGTTAATAGTATTAAAAAATATATATTATAAGTTAATATTGATGGATTATATTAGGGATAGAATAATTTATAATTTTATTATTAGTTAACTCGGAATAGATTATTATTATTATAGATCAAGTCATAATATTAGGATTAATTGGGAATATGTTAATATTTTATATTATTAATATTATTATTATTTTTAGGTAAGAGTTAATTATTAGGGGTTAATTCGTCAAGTAATTAGAATATTATTAGGTAAAAAGGTTTTATTTTAGATTAATAAAATTAATTAAGCATAAGGTAATTAGTTAGGATAAATTAATGTTAGCCACTATCATTTTTTATTGTATTATTATTATTAGTTAAAGCTAGTAGTGACCTGCCAAGTATTTTGGTTTAAGAATATATCGTGATTAATGTTAAAATAATTATGGAGGAAATCTGACCCAAGTGATGGCTAGATTAAGATAACCCAAGCCTACAACTCAACTAGGCCAGGCAAAACCCATGTCTATCATCTGGACTGGGTCAAACACATGATCCAGGTTTCATCCCTAACATCCCCAATGTTCCACCCTACCAAACCCCTAATGTGAATCAAACAAAATTAAACAAAAAAAAGTAATTAAATATTTCCAATTTCGATTAAAGGTACATTTGAGGGAACATATTACATAAGAGTTGGACCAGATACAACCGTAATTAATTCAAATCAAATCCTAATTCTAAACTGAATCCTAACCTAAATAAAAATCGAATCACAAATTACAATTAAATATGATTCAATCAGATCACAATCAAATACAAAATTACCTAAAGTAAATCAATCAAATTAATAGCCTAAAACCTACAATTAATCTATAATTACATAGAGATTTCGGATGAACGGGGGACAATGAAAAAACCCTAAAAGGAATCCTTTGTTGCTGCAATCTGAACCCCTCACCAGAGCTTGAATCAAACTAAGATTAGGGTTTCACATTGAAGTCCTAATTCTTCTAAGCTAAGCCTCTATTTGCACCTCGCACCAGACAAAGAAAAAGGAGAAGTCAAAGAATGAGAAAGCAAACAAGGGAAAGGAAGGATCAGAAGAGGGATTAAAGAGAAGACATTAAATTTTGAACCATAATACTCCTCGATTTGTGGGTTGGTAGAACCTCATTCACACTTTTACTTTTTGTCTGCACCCATAATGTGGTTGTTGTGCTTGAATATGGACTAGGGGTAGGATTTGGATTAATAGGGGTTAGGGTTCAGAATGGAAAGATTAGAGTTTATAATTGTTTATTTTGATCCATTGCGTTAAGGTTTGATTCAGGTTAATGGGTTCACGATCTGCCATTTGATAGTTGTTTGGGGTGTTTTTGGAAAAATATTAGGGTTAAGGTTCTTATATGATAGGGTTAGGGTTCATGTGACTTACCGTAGGGTTCATTTGGGCAGACAGAAGAGGTTTAGGGTTCATGGGTTTTCACTTACGGTTCTTGAATATCTAGGGTTCATGATGAACCTATGCTAGGATTCTTTGGTGGATGAATTTTCCAATTGAATATCATTCGGAAAACTGGGTTCTAGGGTGGTTGTGGGGGAGGTCTTCATGTAGTGACGACGGCCGGAGGGGGTTCAGGTATAGAGAGTTGAGAACAGAGAGTGGGAATAGAGAGAAGGAGGAGTTAGAGAGAGAGAGAGGAAAATGAGTGAAAATGAAATAGGTTCTGAAGTTTTTCCATTTAAATACACGTTATAGACTATGTCTATGTCATGCCCGCTTGGCTCATCCTCGTCCAGACATGTTGCTTATTCAGACTATCTAGGGTACATGCACGCCCACTGTGCTCTCCCACTGACTTTCAATATCCACTCTTCATATTACTTACTTTGACTAGTAAGCTTCATCAAAGGTTGTGAACTAAAACACCTTAGATCTGTCTGATCTGGATCACATGGTCCAGAGAGAGTCAATCGTTGACTCTATCATTGTGGAGTCTCCTCTCACACGTGGGCTCCAACAACAGTTTGACTTAACCCATTGCTATTCACATATGCCTTTTCAGCCCAGTTACTGACTCAGTTTAGTTTACAGCCCCAATTCCCTTTTATTTTAATTCTTTAGTTTAATTAGTAATTATAGTTATAATTTAGCTAATTAATTAAAATAGTTTAAGTGGTGTAATTTGGTTTCTAATTAACATATTTTTATTAATTGGGGTTATAATTTTAAATATATTAGGATGATATTTAGGGTTTAATTAACATAATAATTGGATCAATAAAAATAACTAAATAATTATTTAGATAATTATAATTAACATGGAAAATATATAATTAGGGGGTTTAAATTGGGGTTAGGGTTAATAAACACAATTAGAGGAGTAATTGGTTAATATTTTCCCTATAATGTAAATAATAAAAAAGAACAAAAAATATAATTAATTAAGGAGTTAGGGTTAACCCATGGGATGATTTTATGGATAATTATGGGATAAAATTCTAGGAAAATTTTAAGTTTTTAGGAATAAAAAATCAGGGATAAGGAATATGATATTTGGTTTTATATAATTAACCTTTAATATTTTTTTGTTAATATATATATATATATATAATATCATTAATAATTATTTTCTTAAATAAATTAATCGTCATATTTATGCAATTAACCAAAAGATTAAAATCAACTCAATACACTCAAACTCTAAAGTCCTCCGCCCTTGTGGATTGAGACATTTTTAAAAATCTAATACTTCTCCGCTCCCGATACGTTGAGAAATTTTTAAGGGATAAAAACAACAAACAAACAAATATTTTTTACAAGAACTACGGTGCTCCGATCCTTCATCCAACATGAGGGTACGTAGGCATAGAGTCGTAGCACTCTAGCGAGTTCAATAATCAAAATAACATTTTTAGGTTTTCTTTTCTTAATTAATCAAATTTCTTTTAAATAATAAAACATTTTTATAAATAAATAAATAACTAACCAATAATAGATATAAGCAAACATTCCCTTAGGCAAGCGATAACCCAAGAATTAGAGGAGGATCCCATTGAATACAATGAAAGTGAGGGGTGCCTAGTACCCTCCCTTTGCTTAACTGACTCTCGAAATAAGTCTCTCACCCTTAGTTAGTAGGTTTTAACATTGTTTCATGTTCCTTAGGGACGAATAGAGGGTGATGGTGACTCTGAAATTTTTCAGCCGAGACACGTACCTATTACATTCCACTTCAAAAACTAACATTTTGATAGATAGAACTATATCATTTACATTACAAACATCATCTTGGAATAATATGTTGTTTCTCTTTGACTAAATGCACCAAGTTGTTGTCTACCAAATAAGGCCTTATTTTCCTATTCTAACCTTTTTCTTTAGCTTTCTCTTAAACAAGTTGAAGTTATTCTAACTTGAATGGTATAAATCAAGGAACTTTTCCTTCAAATTCAGATTCTCAGAGCAGACTGCCTTCTAGAATGAAATATTGAATCCTTTCCCTAAAGCACAATGCACATTTCCAGCAAAACCTACATGCTCAATCCCTTCTTATCTTCTTACTGCTTTCAGATCCTTCAATCAAATTGACACCATTTTATTCCATTCTTTAGAGTTTAGTCCAAACATTCTTATTCCCAATATCCATATCTGAATCTAAGAATACCATACCAAATTGCATCCTTGCCTATCAGAATCCTCCACTTCCATTTGCATAAGAGTGATATATTGAATTCTTATAAGGTTCTATTTTTACCATTAATTACTCCTAATAATTCTCCATCTTCATTATTAATATACGATCATAAATAATTTATTATCAAAAAAAAAATACACAACCAGTTAAATAGAAATACTATTCCCAATAGCCCATGTTGGAACATTATGTCAATATTCTAATACAGGAAAATGAATTTGAAAATGTTCCTTATGTCCAGTCCCACATTGAGTGTTAGTTGAAAAAACTCCTTAGTCCCACATTGCTTAGGTGAGATATCTTTCCTTCCTCACTTCATTATATAAGGAAATTACTTATTTCATTCCAAAACACACAAAAAACTCATTTTGTTGAGTTTTTCCTTCCTCACTCTCATAAATCTGCGTCTTTCGAATTGTCGAAGCGCCAACTTCTCCCTTTTCTTTCTACTCGTTGAAGTTTCCGAGTGTAAGTTCCTGGATTGGCTGGAATTTTGGTAAAACAACAAGGTGTTCAATGCTGATGTCATGGTGTTGATGTTGCAGCATTGAGTCTTAGTACTGGGTTGTACTAAGTTGTGAAGGTTAACTATGTTTGATGTCATGGGCTTGATGTCATAACATTGCACTTAACACTGGGCTGTGTTAAGGTTGCTAGTTGCTGAAGTGGATGTCTGATGTCACATAGGTGATGTTGTAACATCAGACCTGCAGAACTGAAGCTAATGACAGCATGGGCTTGTTGTTATTAGGGTCGCGTATTAGCTGGAATTGTGGAGAGTGTTGACTCGTTGGATGAGAATATCTTGGGCTAGATATTTTCTGTTACATGGGAGATTTGATTGCAGGTTTGTTGGAGAATTAAAAGGTGGAAGATTTAAAAAGATTTTGGGGATAAAATATGTTTTAAAAGATTCAGTTTTTAATTAACAAATCTGATCAAATATTGTGACAAATCCAATCCAAATTCAAGGAGCTATATAAAGCGCACAAGACCAAGGAAGAAGGTACAGAAAACAGATTGAAGATCAAGAGCTGGAGGCTAGAGTCTATGGTTTGTTTAGAGTACTGGTAATCACACTATTCTAGGTTGAATAGGTGTTGAATTTTCTGTCCTCTCTAGAAGCTGTGAAGCAATAGAGAGTTGTTGATTGATCGAAGCTAGGAAGCAAGATCAAGGGATCTCAAAGAGGTTGTTCTTTGAGTGTTTTAGGGGATTGAGTAGTGTTCTCATATCTAAGTGGTTTCTTAGGTAGAAAGTCACTAGTAGAGTATAAGTTTAGGAGATTGTCAACTGGTGTGTTGAGTCTGTAAATTATATCTACAAGTAGTGAATTTCATCCCTGGCTTGGTAGCCCCCAGACGTAGGTAGTTAGACCGAACTGGGTGAACAATTCCTTGTGTTTTCCTGTTGCTTATTCTGTCCATTATTGCAGAGTGTGTTGTTGTGACATCGCACCTTAACATCACACGTCTGGTACCAGAATTTCAATTGGTATCAGAGCAGGCATCCTGTCTGTCTCTGGGTGAGATCTAGGGAAGTTACTTTCTGGTGAAAGATGGACAAAGAGGTTGGAGGATTCGTCAACAGACCCCTTATCTTGGATGGCTCAAACTATGAGTATTGGAAGCCTAGAATGACTACTTTTTTAAAGTCATTAGACAGCAGAGCTTGGAAGGCTGTCATTAAAGAGTGGAAAGCTCCAGAGGTATGTGAGAAAGATGAGGCTGGCAAGGATAAAGAAGGCACCTCAAAGCCTAAGCCTGAAGAAGAATGGACCAAGGAAGAAGATGAGCTTGCCCTTGGGAATTCAAAAGCCCTAAATGCTATCTTCAATGGGGTTGACAAGAACATATTCAGGCTGATCAACTCATGTGAAACTGCTAAGGCTGCTTGGGATATTTTGAAGGCTACTCATGAAGGCACATCTAGAGTTAAGATGTCTAGACTTCAGCTT
Organism: Lathyrus tuberosus; assembly: GCA_022829125.1. NCBI lineage: Eukaryota > Viridiplantae > Streptophyta > Magnoliopsida > Fabales > Fabaceae > Lathyrus > Lathyrus tuberosus. The sequence goes on from JALAZF010000233.1 coordinate 4,655,451, forward strand.
CTAACATCTAAGTTTGAAAGCTTGAAGATGAAGGAAGATGAGACTATTCATGACTTCCACATGAGTGTTCTTGAGCTGTCAAATGCATCCAGTGCTCTTGGTGAGAAGATGACAGAAGAGAAGCTGGTGAGAAAGATTCTTAGGTCCCTCCCTAAGAAGTATAAGATGAAGGTAACAGCCATTGAAGAATCTCAAGACATCAGCAAGATGAGAGTTGATGAGCTTATTGGATCTCTTCAAACATTTGAACTTGGACTGAATGAGGAAGAACCAGAAAAGAAGCCTAAGAGTATAGCTTTAGTCTCCACTCCTGCAGCAGCTAAAGATGATGAGTCCCAGGAGGATCTGCCTCAGGCTATAGTTATGTTAGGAAGACAGTTCAATAAAGTGTTCAAGAAGATGAACTATAGACCTAGTGTCAAGAACATCTATTCTGACATCAGCAAGTCAAAAGAGAAAGATGAAGAGAAGATTGCACAAGATAAAGGAGTTCAGTGCTTTGAATGTGAAGGGTATGGACATGTCAAGAAAGAGTGTCCCACATTCTTGAAGAAGCAGAATAAAGGCTTGACAATTTCCTGGCCTGACACTGATAGCGAAGATGAAAGTGAGTCAGCAAAGCATGTTACAGCTTTGACAGGAATTGTTGAATCTGATGATGATAGTGATGGAGAAGTCACTTATGATGAGCTAGCTTCAACCTACAAAGAGCTGTGCTTAAAAAGTGTTGAACTATGTCAGGAGAGGAATCAACAGAAGAAACAGATTGCTCAGCTAGAGAATGACAAAGCTGAATTGGAAAAAGAAGTCTTATGTGTCAAAGCTTATCTTAATCATGTGACTAAATCTGTTAGAATGTTGAACAGTGGGACAACCACTCTTGACAAGATACTACAGTCAGAAAAAGCTGCTGGAGACAAAGCTGGAATAGGTTATGTGGCTGAGGATAAGGGAACTTCAGAAGCAAGCACTTCAGGTTCAAAGAAGGAAGTGTCACAACCTTTGTCTCAACATCAGCCAAAGAAGCAGGATCCTACAACTAAGAAAGCTGATGTTTCACAACCTAAGAAGATTGAGAAGAAGACTGGTCCTAATCAGAAGAGAAAGCAGCCACAAGGAGCTAGTCAGTATATGCCCCCACAACACCACAAGAGCATGCAAGCTGCTCAGTTCAAAAAGCACATGTCTTATCAGGTGTCTCAACATCAGGGGTATGGTTACACCAATGCTGTTCCTCATATCTATGGAAGAAGAAAGCCACACCATCATGGGAGACAATCCAGGAAACAACATTCTCAGCCTCCTAATGGAAGAAGATACCAGCATAATAGAAGGCAGGCCAGTTATGGTAGGAGGAGATCACATTATGGAGGGCAGCCTAAGCAATCTCATCATGGCAGAAGATTCAGAGATGAAAGGGTGAGATGCTTTTATTGTGGAAGGTTTGGACATATGCAGTACTCTTGCTACAAGCTGCATGGATACCCTCAGCCTCAAAACAGATGGAGAGAGTACAGGCCCAAAGTTGTTAAACAATGGGTACCTAAGAAGAAGGTGAAGTGTCTATTGGCTCACACATCAGATGAACATTTTGCTATGGATGCATGGTACTTTGACAGTGGATGTTCAAAGCACATGACTGGATCCAAGAAGCATTTGGTAGAGTTCAATCCTTGCCATGCAAATGGTGTTATTTTTGGCAATGGTGAAAAAGGAGTAGTAGAAGGAGTTGGAAGAGTGAAGAATCATGATGGCCTTACTCTTGATAATGTGCTCCTTGTTCAAGGGTTGAGTGCTAATTTAATTAGCATAAGTCAACTTTGTGATGAAGGTTACAACGTAAGCTACACCAAAGATGAATGTGTGGTAGCTGATGAGCAGAATGAGGTAGTGATGAAGGGAGTAAGATCCAAAGATAATTGCTATCAGTGGATACCTCAAGTGGACAGCTTATCTAGTGATGATGCTGTAACATCAGATGATGACATCAAGTGTGAAAATATGGTGAAAAGTCAATCTGGGTTAATGACTTATGATGTTGTTACTCCTAAGTTGGATGATGTGAGTAGTCAGTTATGTGAGCAAGATGAAGGAGTCAACAATGCTGATGGAAGGATCAAAAGCTGTGACCTTAAGAAGTGTTGGGAGCTGAATACTTGCAAGGCTAAGAAAGATGACAACCTGACTAATGACTCCTATAGTTCAGAAGAAAAATTTCACAAGTTGACAATCCTTAGGTTGGAAGATGCAGATGTTAGAGCTGATGATGAACTAATTGCAAAAGTGGTTCCTGGGGTTGCTAAACGACTGAAATCAAGAAAGAGGAAAGCTATTGAGTCACCTCCAAAGATGAGAACTGCTAAGCAGAAAATCTATGTGGATGGTACTACAAAATCCAGGAGTAAAGTGTTCATCTCTAGGAAGATCAGAGATAAGTCTGAGGATAATGTCCAGGATATCTCTCAAATGAAGGAAGCCGTTGTTGTTGGAACTTCTGAGAAAATTCAAAAGGGCATATTAGATAACATTCCTGTGCTTTTCATAAAATGGTGGAAGTATGTTCTGGAAAAAGAATTTGGTATAAATACTCTAGATATGGTTGAGTTTGCTAGGATATGGTTCAGAGAGGGTGTGGGAACTTATGGTATTCAGGTGTGTATGAATAAGTTGCTCTGACTGTGTTTTATTGGGAGCTTCTTGAAGGACTTCTCTGTGCAATGAGTCCTTTGAATGGTGATGAGAAGCTGATGTCCCAAAAGATGTTATAACATCATGTTTGCTGGTGGTTAGATCTGGAAGATGATTAAGATTGGACATGTGGAGTTGAATGCTCTAGCATTTTGGTCAGAAGAAGTGGAGATTATGGTCATGTGTTTAAGCATGACTACTGTCTTTCAAGACATCACCAGTTTCAACAACTACTGGTGGATGTAAGGAAAGAGGAAGTGTGATCTCTTGAAGAGACTGGATCTCAGTAAAGCTTATAAGTATTCTGAGAATCTGTGGAGGTTGTGACACAGTGTTGAGTTTGGATTACTTTGCTGATAGTAAATCCAGTAGTAGAGCATATGTAATACCCTGGTGTCAAGAGTGTCAAGAGTGTCCTTGGTGAAGGATGTCCTTGTTCTGGATCTGAAGCTTGGTGCTTACATTATACCTAAGGAGCGTCTACATAGTCATACGGGAGAATGATGAAGTAGAAAGTCTGCCTTGGATAGAGAATGTAGAGAAGACTGAAGTAGATCAGGGAATGACTGTATGTGGAAAAAGAGACAGTGGTACCGAAATGAATGTGCTCAGCAAGTGTTCATATTCATCTAGAGCACTTGACAGGGGAAGTATTTGTCTATGGATTTTGCAGCAAAGGTACATATATTGTGAAGATTGCATGCTGATCAAGATTATGGAGATTGGTTGAATCTTATGAGGATATAATGTCAGATAGCATGCTATGACATTAGGCTGTTGGTTCATATTAAGGCAGTACAATTATCAGCAAAGCAATAGAAAAGTACTGTAAAGAATTTTGTAGAGTTACAGAAAAATCTAAAATATGATTGGAGTTTTATTAGATATTTGAAGATACAAGGTTAAACTACATCCTCATGCCAATCACCTGCATCCAGAAATGCCTTCCAATCTGCATCCCATTCATCTTCTGAAGGTTGTTTTTGAGCAGTATGGTTCTTACCAGGCTTCATAGTTGTCACTGAAGTCCTGCCAGTTTTTGTTGCTCCTGAAGAAGGACCTGATGTCGTCTGAGATTTGACCTTCTTCATCAGAGGTTCTGGATTTTTATCCTCATGCTTGAGTTTCTTGGTTGATACTTTGGAGCTTGATTGACTCATGCTTTATTGGAGTGTTGTGCTGAGCAAAGGAGAAAGAGTGGTTTTATAATGGTTTTTCTAAAGCATTGTTTGTATCGCCAGTCTAGTCAAAAGTGTTGGAATGTGGTTTTGACCATGTCTTTAATAATGTCAGAACATTGTGTTTGGAGATTGCATAGATCTTGTTGCTACTGACAGTAGGGCTTGGAGATTGGCATAATTTGTCTAATTATGGCTAAAAAGGGGGAGAGTTAAAAATTGCCATGAAGAGAGTAATTGATGCTGCTAAAAGTAAAAGGTGAAAAGTGCTGATGCAGTTGTGGAGGGGGAGTATAGACAACATAGTTGTGGAGCTGCTAGTGAAGTATTCATAGCATTGAAGAGTGCAGAGTGCAGCAAAGCAGACATCAAGGGGGAGATGTGCTGCACATTGTGAGCTACTGAACAGCTGTGATGCTGGTTCAAGTTTCTGAGGGGGAGCACCAATTGGATGTTGTCAATAATGAAGATGGTGCTGCAGCAGATCAAGTAATGAAGACTATATGAAGATTGTCAAACTGCTGCAAGTTAAAGTTTCAAAATATTGAAGATATTCCGCTGCTGAAGTCTCTGAAGATGCAGAGATTGTTTTAGCCAAAATTAGCCAAAGGGGGAGATTGTAAGTTCCTGGATTGGCTGGAATTTTGGTAAAACAACAAGGTGTTCAATGCTGATGTCATGGTGTTGATGTTGCAGCATTGAGTCTTAGTACTGGGCTGTACTAAGTTGTGAAGGTTAACTATGTTTGATGTCATGGGCTTGATGTCATAACATTGCACTTAACACTGGGCTGTGTTAAGGTTGCTAGTTGCTGAAGTGGATGTCTGATGTCACATAGGTGATGTTGTAACATCAGACCTGCAGAACTGAAGCTAATGACAGCATGGGCTTGTTGTTATTAGGGTCGCGTATTAGCTGGAATTGTGGAGAGTGTTGACTCGTTGGATGAGAATATCTTGGGCTAGATATTTTCTGTTACATGGGAGATTTGATTGCAGGTTTGTTGGAGAATTAAAAGGTGGAAGATTTAAAAAGATTTTGGGGATAAAATATGTTTTAAAAGATTCAGTTTTTAATTAACAAATCTGATCAAATATTGTGACAAATCCAATCCAAATTCAAGGAGCTATATAAAGCGCACAAGACCAAGGAAGAAGGTACAGAAAACAGATTGAAGATCAAGAGCTGGAGGCTTAGAGTCTAGGGTTTGTTTAGAGTACTGGTAATCACACTATTCTAGGTTGAATAGGTGTTGAATTTTCTGTCCTCTCTAGAAGCTGTGAAGCAATAGAGAGTTGTTGATTGATCGAAGCTAGGAAGCAAGATCAAAGGATCTCAAAGAGGTTGTTCTTTGAGTGTTTTAGGGGATTGAGTAGTGTTCTCATATCTAAGTGGTTTCTTAGGTAGAAAGTCACTAGTAGAGTATAAGTTTAGGAGATTGTCAACTGGTGTGTTGAGTCTGTAAATTATATCTACAAGTAGTGAATTTCATCCCTGGCTTGGTAGCCCCCAGACGTAGGTAGTTAGACCGAACTGGGTGAACAATTCCTTGTGTTTTCCTGTTGCTTATTCTGTCCATTATTGCAGAGTGTGTTGTTGTGACATCGCACCTTAACATCACACGTCTGGTACCAGAATTTCACCGAGTATTTTCTTAAATTCTCTTTAAGTAACTATGTTAATTTCTCCTCGTTTGAGTTAAGAAATTATCAAGTATTATTTCTGGATTCTCTTTAGAGAATTATTCAAATTTTTCTTTGTTTGAGAAATCATTTTGAGTGGTCATATGACCATTATTGAATTCTCTTTGGAGAATTATTGGAATTTCTTTTGGTTTGAGATTATTATGACTGGTCGTTATATCAGATACTACGAGTGATATTTATACCATATTCAAATGGTATTTGTACCATCAGAGGGTGTATTTATAGACCGATTATCTACCATGCAAGTAGTAATGGTACAATATAGAACTGGGCTGTTTTATCCTGGAGGCGGCGCGGTAGTTCAACTACGTTGCTAACTTTGGGCAGTGCCGTGAAACGTCTTACGAGAGCGACCTAGTCCGCGACTCAACCCAGTAATTTCTTCTAAGGCTAACTTTCAAAACCGTGAAACAACAATTTTAAGACGCTTCAAACTGCCATGTACTACTACGGAAAACACATATCACAACGGTTGGAAAAAGGATACCACCATGCAGGTCCAACCGTTGTGTTGTAACGTCTGATTGTATGTATGGTGATTTCCACCACGGTCGTGCAACCGTGATTGTATAAATGTAGTGTGCTACCTACCAAAAAGGTTAATCAACCGTGTGATATTATTTAAGGCAACATATTTAATCACGGTTGTTCTAACCAATCGTGAATAAATATAGACCTGAGTTTAATAAAGGTTATGTGGAATGCTTATTACATCAATGCTCACTAAACATATAACCTTCCAATCTGCACTAGAACATTATAATGTGAAAAATTAAGTTATATTAGAAGAATAAGTTCACGTTCAATGCTTGACAAGAGTTCTTCAAGTCCTTTTCTGTATTTTGTTCTTTAACAGTAAAAACTTGGTTTAATGATCCTAGTTCTTCAACTGCCCCTGTTTTCACCTTTAATTGTTTTTGCAAAATATTATTTACTTTGCAAACAAAATTAGAGGTGGAGAGAGTGGTGGTTGAAGATCTACAATCACTAAACCAAGTTCTAACGGTCAAAGAACAACATGCAGTTAACAGTGTGAAGAATACTTGTCAAGAATTGAGCGTGTACTTATTTTCTAATACAATTTTATCTATCATATCATAATTTTCTAATACAGTTTATAAAGTTGTATATTTGGTAAGGGATTGGAAAACCACTCAAACCACATAATATATAATAAACTTATCTTTTAAATAAACATTAACAATAACATTCATAAAAAACAATGATCAACAACAAACCATAAACAACAAAAACGATACAACACACATACCAAGTCATTAAATGCTTCAGAAACATACCACACATATTCCATAAAGGCGTGTTGTCAATGAAATAAGGATGACAATAAATTTAGAGCAACAAATTTGTGTAGAATATGAATGGGTGTCATTCTGGATCTTTGACACAAGCTTTTCAGGCTAAATTTATCTTCGTCCTCTTTATTGAAAGAAGCATTCATACCTACAAGTCAAAACAAGAAAGAAGTTCAAACATCATGAAATAAAGCTATTGAAACAAATTTTGAAAAAAAATAAATAGAGAAAACAAACCTGTAAATATCTATTGCCTAAGATTTGTTGTTATGGTTTCTTTTTGGGGTTTCCATATGAGAGAGAATAGTGAGAGAGTTGTTAGGGTTTTGTTTTGAGAGAGACAAGTGAAATAGTTGTTAGGGTTTTGTTTTGAGAGAGACGGTTGTAATGTACTGAAGCGATAGATAACTCCGCTTATATATAAATAAAGTATCACCTTTCATCATGATTGTTAATAAAAACTGTGGTGATATACAAGGTAAATAACATTTTTATCACGATAAATGGATAATTGTAGGTGCTGGGATTCGTATAATTTCACCCCGTGTACCTTTTCACCACGGTTACTTCATTTGACCATTGTGACATGTCCTCTAGTAAATACCAAAAAAAGTGCCTAGAAATAAAGTATTACCACGGTTAACTCTATGGCCGTTACGAAATTGATGTTACGAAAGGTATATATTGTAGTAGTGATGGCTACCAAAGAAATTATTGGTACTTCTGCGGCTATTGTCTCTGACAATGTATTCAAGTTTGAGGGAAGTCACTTCAAATGCTGGCGATAAAATTTGTGGATTTAGATAGAACACATAATAGTGTTGAAGCTGAATTTGCTGTACATATTAAACCAAACGACTTCCAGCTCAAAAAAGAAACCTCCTTATGGAAAGAGAATGATTATCTCTACAAAATCATATTTTTAATGGACTCGTAGATGATCTACAATAGTGCAAAACAAGTTTGGGAGGCTCTGCAAAAGAAGTATGATATCACGGAAGCTAGAATGAAGAAGTATGTCTTTAGCTGCTACCTAAAATATCATATGGTATAAATGAAAGGTGTGTGGAGGCTCAATGTTTATATCTTTAAAAGATTTCTAATAAGATCATCACGAAAGGTATTTGTTTATATGAATAATTTCAAATTGCTTTTATTATTGACAAACTGCCCCTAGCTTGAAAGTTTTTAAAAATTATGCTTCACCACAAAACAAAAGAATTTTTAATTGAGAGTCCGATTATTCGCCTTCGAGTTGAAGAAGAATCTCATAGACAAGATCAAAAAATAAAAGTCTTGGTTGTTTCAAACAACAAAAATAAATTCGGTGTAGTTCTGAAGCCATTTGACAAATGATTAAAGAATCAAAACCGCAATGTCGTGAACCAAATTAAGAATGAGAGCCCTTCAAGGGCCTCAATTACTCAAATTGATAGGAAACAACCACCACCATAAAGAAAAGACACTAGTGTCTTCTCTTGCTTCAATTGTGGAAAACTAGGTCATATGATTAAGAAATGAAAGACCGAGTTTAAACCTTGTGTTTCACCTAATGCATAGGTTAACTTGATTGATGAATAGTTTATTGCTTTGATCACTAAAATTAATATGATTGGTGAAGTTGATGGTTGGTGGATAGACATTGGCTCTTCTCTTCATGTCTATTATGATCATAGAATGTTCAAAACATACACGAATAAGAAAGTATTATTGAGAGCAGCCTACACCACTAATGTTGTCAGTATTGGAGAAGTGGAGCAGAGTCCACCTCTGAAAAAGACTTTAATCTTGAAGGATGTCATGCATATTCCTGAGATTATAAAGAAAATTGTTTTTGGTTTTCTTTTGAATAAGGCAAGGTTTAGTTAGTCTATTGGGATAGATTTGTACACAATCACTAATTTTTTTTCGTGAAATTGCTATGTTAAGACTTTTATGAATGAAATTGAAATTCAATTCAGTAACAAGATTAAGAGGCTTCATAGTGATAGGCGAACTAGATATTATTTTAGTTTGTTTAATGAATTTTATAAACAATATTGAATTGTACATGAAACGAATGCACCATATTCTCTTGAAATGGATGGTAAAGCAGAAAGAAAGAATAGAACTCTTACTGAACTTGTTGTTGTAATTACGTTGAATTCTGGTGCTGCTCCTCACTAGTGGGGGAAAATTTGTTGACTATTTGCTATGTCCTGAATAGAGATCCCAAGTCAAAAAGTAAGATCTCTCCTTATGAGATATTAAAGAAAAGACAACCAAACTTGTCTTCTTTAAAAACTTGGGGTTGTCTAGCTGATGTTAGAATTCTAGATCTGAAACGAGTCAAACTCGTTAGTAAAGCCTATGAATGTGTATTCATTAGGTATGCAACAAACAATAAAGCATATAAGTGTTATGACCTAAATGCTAAAGTGATCATAGAATCGAATGATGTTGAATTCTATGAAGACGAATTTCCTTTCAAATCGAGAAATAGTAGGGGCACTGAATTGAATCACATTTTTGTGATAAGAAACACTGAAAACAACAACAAAGTAGAAAAGGAACTTCGATGAAGTAAGCGAGTAAGAGTTGTAAAAGACTATGGGCCCGATTATGCGTCCTATACAGTAGAGGAATATCCAATAAAACTTCAAGAAGTCTTGTCATCTCTGGATGTGGATTTATGGCAAGGAGCTATTAATGAGAGATAAAATCTATAGAATCTAACAAGACCTGGCACTTAGTAGACTTGTCTCCTGGTTGCAAACCAATTGGCTGTAAATGGGTTTTGAAAACGAAACTAATACTTGATGGAATTATTGATAAGTACAAGGCTCGCCTTGTAGCCAAGGGTTTTAGGCAAAGGGAAGATATAGATTTCTTTGATACTTTTTCTCTAGTCACTAGAATTACATCCATTAGAGTACTAATTTCAATTGCTGCTATCAAAAACTTAATAGTACACCAAATGGATGTAACTACAACTTTTTTAAATGGTGACTTAGAAAAATAAATCTAATGGACCAACCAAAAGGGTTTATGATTCATGGACAAGAAAATAAGGCCTGTAAGTTAGATAAGTCTCTGCATGGTCTAAAACAAGCTCCAAATTAATGGCATGAAAATTTTGATGACTTAATGATATCGAATGAGTACAAAGTGAATGAAAGTGACAAATGCATTTATTACAAATCTGGGAAACGCATATGCATTATCATATGTCTTTATGTAGACGATCTACTCATATTTGGATTAAACATTCAAACCATTAATGATTTGAAATCATTGTGTAAAATTTTTGATATGAAATACCTCGGAGAAGCAAGCATGATCCTTGGTATCAAGATCACGAGATTTGAACAATGAATTTCTTATGATCAATCCCACTATGTGGATAAGATATTAAAGAAATATAATTACTTTGACTGTAAACCTACGTGCAAACCATATGATCCAAGTGCGAAACTGTTTAAGAAGACTGGTGAAACTATAAGACAAACAGAATATGCGAGCATCATTGGCAATTTTAGGTATGCCATTGATTGTACTAGACCATACATTACATATGTCGTAGTATTGTTGTGCAGGTTTACGAGTAGACCGAGTAACGAGCGCTAGCAAGCTATTGATCTAGTCATGAGGCACCCTAAAAGGACCATGGATCTTAACCTACATTATCAAAATTTTCCTGCTGTACTAGAAGGGTACAATGATGTAGATTGGAACACCTTATCGGATGATTCCAAGGTTACCAATAGCTATATATTTAGTATATCTGGAGGAGCTGTATCTTGGAAATCAAAGAAACTGACTATCCTGGCTCAATCCACAATGGAGTCTGAGATGATAGCACAAGCCACAACTAGTGAAGAAGAAAGTTGGTTAAAATGATTGCTAGCAGAGATCCCTTTATGGGAAAATCTATGGCAGTTGTGTTGATCCACTGTGATAGTACCGCAATAATTGCAAAAATTGAGAACCGTTATTATAATCATAAAAGACGTCAAATAAGAAATATCACCGCCAGGGACTGTATCTGTAAAGGAGCTGTAAGAGTGGATCATGTATGCATTAATGAAAAATTTAGTAAATCCTTTGACGAAAGGATTAGCTAGAGAGAAGGTCTATAATACATCCAATAAGTGGGACTAATGCCTATAGAAAAATGAGTTCCTCATGACAATAACCCGACCTAGATGACTGGAGATTCCAAGAAATAGGTTCAATGGGCAATAATAAGTTGTGAGCAATATGAGATTATCTTGCAAGTGAAGCATAAATCCCGAAGTTATAAGAGGATAAGATAATAGAAGCTCTTAATAAGATATATACTCTATATAAGGGAGTACCTAGGCTACATGAGTACTCTTGATAGACTCACCTATGTGATTGTGGAACATTGGCCGATTCCTATGGAATTACGAGGCACAATTCCTAGAGCCTTCAGAAAATCAGGATACACGTGCAAGGCCATTAAAGCACATGCTATTAGAGTACACCTTAAGAAAAGTTTGTGTGCAGGTTTGATGTTTGAGATAGAATTCAAGGAAATTGTGTCACTCTTGTTGAATCGGAATCCTACTTTCTATGCAAAGGTTCAAGTTGTAGACACCATTGTTTAGGCACAATCTTAGAAATGTTTGAGATTACTTCTGAAACACTTTTTAAATTCAAGTGGGGAATTGTTGGAACATTATGTCAATCTTCTAATATAGGGAGATGAATTTGAAAAAGTTCCTTAAGTCCAATCCCACATTGTGTGTTAGTTTAAAATACTCCTTAGTCCCACATTGCTACGGTGAGATATCTTTCCTTCCCCATTTCATTATATAAGGAAATTCCTTTTTCATTCTAAAATACACCAAAAACTCCTTTTGTTGAGTTTTTCCTTCCTCACTCTCATAACTCTACGTCTTTCGAATTGTCGAAGCGCCAACTTCTACCACTTTCTTTCTACTCTTTGATTTTTCTGAGTATTTTCTTGAATTCTCTTTATAGAATTATGTTAATTTCTCCTCGTTTGACTTGAGAAATTATCAAGTATAATTTCTTGATTCTCTTTAGAGAATTATTCGAATTTCTCTTTGTTTGAAAAATCATTTTGAGTTGTCAAATTACCATTATTGAATTCTCTTTGAAGAATTATTGGAATTTTTCTTGGTTTGAGAGATTATTGTTGGGGGAGTTTTTCAGCTAGGGAGCATTGAACATTGTGGGACTTCCCTTTAAGCAACACCTTTGTGAGAGACATACCACATATTCACCCAGAACCTTAAGGTGATAGATATGTGTGTGGATTATCCCACTTATAAATGCTTAAGTCTCTACATTTCCAACCAATGTGAGACTATTACCGGCACTACTCACACTTGCTACATTCTCAACATTCCCCCTCAAGTGTGCGTCCACAATGCTCTCTCTTAAGTGAAAGTTTTTCTTACTCCCACAAACACTTCTACCACACGAAACGTTACTTACTCACTACCTTTGTGGCACCGTCGATACTCTTCAATGGAACATTTCTTACTCACCATCCTTGTGATCCCGTTTGACTTTCGATACAAGTAAGCTGGTCCCTTCCTCGAACCAAAGGCTCATGATACCATGTGTTGGAGGAGTTTTTCAACCTGGGAGCATTGAACAATGTGAGACTTTCCTTTAAGCAACACCTTTGTGAGAGACACTCCACATATTCACCAAAAACCTTAAGGTGATATGTGTGTGGGTTCTCCCAATGTGAGACTATTACCCACATTACTCACACTTGCTACATTTTTAACAATTATTACAACTAGGTGTTATACCATATACTACAAGTGATATTTATACCATATTCGAATGGTTTTTGTACCATCAGAGGGTGTATTTCTAGACCGATTACCTATCATACAAGTAGTAATTGTACAGTATAGAACTTGGCTGTTTTATCCTGAAGGCGACATGGTAGTTCTATTGCTTTGCATAACTTTAGGCAGTGTTATGAAACGTCTTAAAGACAACGACCTAGTCCGCAACTCAACCTGATAATTTCTTCTGTAACTAATTTTCAAAATCGTGAAACAACATCCCATCGTGTCTACTTCAACATCTAAAAAAATCATGTTACTCATCTCAAGCATTTCTGCAGCTTTGGTTATAACTCAAGTGGCAAAGAAAAAAAAACAATTATCATATCATATGGCTGGATCTTTTCCACCGAAGTACTTATATACAAGATTCTTTTGTTTCATTCCATTCATAGGGTCCTTGAAAAGCTTGAGCTGCTTTTCAGGACTTTAGAAAACAACACAGGTTGCAGTACATACTCCAATGTCGTTGAAAAAAATATTTTATTCTACTTTGTGTTTAGATTATCACTTGAAACAATTTTAAACTTCTTAATCTTATTGCATATGTTTTTATAAGATATTGATCTCCATTTGTTTCTAAAACACAATTCCTTTAGAATTAGTCAACACAAAATGCTTTTATTATTTTAGAATGTAAAATTTAATAGATCTAAAATTTTAAATCAATTTCACATATTTTTTAATACGCAAAATATACTATTAACAAGAATACCAAAGATATTCAAACATCATCCATTACAACTCCAAGTAGAGCAAGTTTGATGACAATAACAAACTATAAAATACTGTCCAAACAATAAACTAAAATACTAACCCAACAAAATTAACCTTTTTTACAAGAACTCTACTGCTTGTTTGAACCACTCATAATAGTTACAAACCAACCTCCTACTAGAACCTAATCTCAACCAACACCAAGAATAAAGGATAATTCTATTTACTATATCTTCAACATTAGCAAAACCATCATTAAAAATTATTTGGTTTCTACACCACCATAAACACCAACATGTACAAAACCGAATAATAGACGTCGTCTTCTTCGATGTTTTACGAATCAACTTAAGGAACCATTCCAAAAGATGATCAGAACACCTACCACTATCATTCCAAGACACACCCACCCAATCCGCTATAGCTTTCCACATCAATCTAGATTTTGAGCAACTTAGAAAAATATGATCACCATCTTCAATATCATTGAAACATAAAACACACACAATATCAGGAATATTGGAAATTACTCCCCTAACCGCAAGATTTGATAGAGTCGGTAATCTATCCAATAGAAGCCTCCAACCAAATAGCTTAACCTTCATTGGTAACAAAGATTTCCACAATATATCTACTGCTATTTTGAGATTAATTTCTAATTCTTCAATTCCCTTTGATCTTAGAATGAAGTCATAACAAGTTTTGACAAAAAAAAGAGCAGCCCTCCATGTTTGGCCAAAAAGAATCCTTTATACCAACCATTGGCTCCTTGTCTCCAAGCAAAACCATAAGCTCCATATACTGTTCCAAAATAATGCCTTCCAACATACACTGCTACACGCCAATGTCCCAATTCGTCCCAATTCCATGGGTTGTTCCTCCACAAGCCGCACTGATCAACTGATAGGAATTTAGAAGCAGACAAGCAAAACAGATCGGAAAAAATGCAACGCAAAGGCTGGACATTAGCCATCGACAATGTCAAAATGAGATGGTATCGCCAACTCCCAACTTGTAATTCAGCTGCCATGTAAAGGAATCTGTCGAATCAGAGTGTGCTAACTTGATAATATCTCTCCACCAACTTGAGTTGAACCTTGCCGTGTTCGAATCCTTAACAGTTTTGCACAACAACCATATTTGAATTTCAAAACAGGCCTCCAAATTGTGTTCTCTTCATGTATAATCCTCCATAACCATTTGGATAATAGAGCTTTATTGAGTAATGCAAGATGTTTGATCCTTAAGCCTCCAAATTCCTTCAGTTTACAAATTGCTTTCCAACTGATCCAAGCCATAGAAGCTTCAATTTTACATATAAACACTTCAACATATCTTCCACAATTTTACATATCCTCCACAGTCAGAGTTTTTATATTTTCCACAACTTTGACTAATTTCACTTCCATATTTTAGAAAATTTTAATGTTTCATGACTTTCAAATAATTCATACGTCAGCCATACAAATCCAAGACATTTGCTCTACGGTCTTTTTTGCGCTTTCAAATAGACAAATTAAACATTGAAAATTTGAATCGCTCTAATTTATCACATTTGATCTAATTCCAAGTCAATTAAAAATAGCATACCAAACTTGAGAGAAAAAAGAATAACAAAAGAAAAGATGAAATAAATTTCAATTTCTATCTGACAAAAAGAATACAATGTTCTTTCTTCATCCAACACAATGATCTCTGTAAGTTAGCACTTGTAGTTAATTTATTTTGACACAATCTCCAAACAAACACCAACACATTCTTAAGAATGGTTTTATTCCACTCTCTTACTAAGATGAAATTCATCACCCCTAAAATCATCACCTCCTCAAATCTATCTGAAGAACAACTTTGACTCACATTCCAAACACTCTTTTCCACTAATTTACACTACTAATAAAACATAATTTAGTGACGGAAATTAATGAATGAACTAAATTCTTAACTAATTGCGATAAATTTAATGACAGAAAACAATATACATGATAAAATTTAAATCAATAAACATTAGGGATGAAATTTGTGACCAAAACATTCCGCCACAAATAATCCCTTACGAATATGATAAGAATAAATTTAATAAGAGATTTTGAGATGAACTTTATTCCTTTCTAATCTTTCCGCCACAGATTCAGTCACAAACACAATTAAAGACATTAATGATGAATTCAAATCGAAAATCTGTAAGACTTTTTTGTATATAAAAAATTGAAACATAAGTTTTATTTTTCATACAATATAGATTAATTTTTGTCTAAAATAATAGTAAAATATTTTATAAAAAATGTGAAAATATTTTATGTTTTATTATATAAATAATTAACTTTTAGTAAAAGACTTGTTATTGACTTTTCTTCTAGTTATTCATTTGCTTTTTATTCACTTTACTTAATGATAAAAAAAAAAAAATTGGCTTTCAATTGCTATCAGTAAATTGAATGTTGCCGTCATCAACAATTTTTTTTATCATTGACTTTGGGACAATTTGTTTTAACTTTAAAAAAATAGGTTTTTTCTTTGTATTTTTGAAAATGGATTCTACAAAAACGTTTTTCAAAATATTACAAGTTTTTTAAATCTGTTTTTTATAAATTAAAAGACCAATTTTGACATTCTATAACATAAATATACATTATTGAAGATCAAAACATAGTCAAAATCACAATTTTTTCAAAAAGTTGTATTTCAAAAATGATTTTTATGAAAAGTTATTTGAAATAGCTTCAAAATTAAGTGATTTTTTGAAATTTTGATATCCAAAAAAAGTTTGGATAAAATGATGAAATACCTAATATAACATTTTAACAATAACTATTCAAATCAAATTTTCATTTGAAGCTTTTATGAAAAGTTTCTTTGTAAATTTTTTTCACAAAATTATGTTATACTATAGAAATCATTTTTAAAAAAAAGACAAAATAAACGGACTCTCTATCTAGTTTATTAGTCCTTTGTTTTTTGGATTTGGTTCATCCTTTAACCACTATGTGTGATGAATCAATTCTCATTAACTTGCAGGTGTGGATTTGAAGTGACTATACTTCTTAAAATTAATATGACTCAAGAAGCATTCAGTACATAAGATATGGTGTCTAGAGTCTTAAGAAAGAACATAAAAAATGTCGTCTTCAGTATCCACAATAAGTACCGTACTCGTACCTATGCATCATAGGGGACGAGTCACAAGGAAGACAGCTTCACTCCCAACCTTTATCGCTATATACAAGTGAATCATGTCTCTTTCTCTGTTATGTAATATTGTATTTGTATTTACATTAGAGAGATTTATATAGATAGATTCATAGTTTTATGGTCTCTTGGATGATGCAGCTATAATAAAGTGAGTTTGTCGCATCTGGGTTGAATATGCATTAAAAAGGCAGGAAGCACAGGCACAACATAGGTGTTTGACCCTTGAGGATTTGGAGGCGAGTACTATGAAATTTTGAATTAAGATAGGTAAACGTTATTAAATTTGAATTTTGGATCTGTCTGAAGCTAATGTATCAAGATTTGGTATTATCCTTTTACCTAAAAAAAATTGCTTTATAAATATTTTATACTCAAAAATCTTTTTTGTCTATAATTTGTAAGGATATCTATTGTGAGGGCTTTTTTCCGCTCTTATCCGTAAATGAATAAAATTTAGGTTTTAATTCTTTGTTTTGTTTGGTTTTCGTTAAAGATTGAATCTTATCATTAAATAATCAATTTTCAAGGATTTTAAGTTATACTATCTATAAATAACATAAATTGTTTTAGAAACTAAACAAATCCCCACAATACTAACCTAATTATATTCCTTTCTAAGATTTTGTTCACAATATTTGATCTCTCAAGCTTCATCGATGGAACTCAACTTTTCTCTAAGTATGTTTTCTACTTAAGAACACACCATTACAACTCCACAAGATTATCCTACAAGTGGTGATTTTTACATTCATTTTCATTTGTGATCAATGTAAATTGGCCTTCTCAAATTAATGATACAAACTCGATTGATGATTTTACAACCACCGATAATTGAAACTTTTGGGTTTTTAGTAACAACTTATGCAGTAGTAATCGCACAACATTTTTTAATGAAGATAACAATATCTCTTTATACGACTATTTTTCCTATATGCCTATTTCACATCCTGTATTAGAAACAATTATTCCTGCCATTGGTGATGGTGTTAGGCAAATGCTCGAAGAAAATGTGGAAGGTCGCTATGTATTGGAGATGCATGTGATGCTTCGTTTGACCACATGGCCGATTCAAGTGGATAATGTTATGACTCAAGAATGTCATCCATATGTGTTTGTGGCATCTCAACTTATTGTGGATCGACTAGCAGAAGTTACAACGTCTCACATTTCTAATCATTCTACAAAACAATGTTCAATTTGTTTGGAAGACATTCAAATTCAAGACATCCAAATCCAAGACATTTGCTCTACGGTCTTTTTTTGCGCTTCCAAATAAACCAGTGAAACTCTGAAAATTTTGAACCGCCCTCATTATCACATTTGATCTAATTCCAAACCAATTAAAAATAGCATACTAAACTTAAGAGAAAAAAGAACAATGATCTTTCTTCATCCAACAGACTCTTTTTGACTAAATTAGCTCTTGCAGCTAATTTATTTTGACACAATCTCCAAACAAACATCGATGCATTCTTAGGAATGATTTTACTCCACACTCTCTTACTACGATGAAATTCATCACCCCTAATGTCATCCACGATGTAATTATATGTCGTCTTTCACTAGTAAAGATTAAAAACCACATCAAACCACCTCCACTCATCTCTATTCATCTCCTCAAATTTATCTGAAAAACAACTTGGACTCACATTCCAAACACTTTTTTTCACCAAATTAATGTCTTTACATTAAAAAAAAAAAGCTTAATTTAAGATTTACATTCGAGGGATACAATAGACTCTCATATTTAAGAATTAGAATTTTATACTAAAGACTTTCTTTTTCAGTTCAGAGACACTACAACCATTTTTCTAATAAAGCCAATTTAAAATTTTTAATGTTCTTTAAACCTAATCCCCAACATTAGAGCCCCTACAAATCTTATCATAGTTAATCTAGTTAATTTTTTTATCTTCAACATTCCCCCCTCGCCCAAATAAATTTTTTAGCAAAGATTCAAGGCAGCAAATGATACATGATGGATCTATAAAGAAAAAAGGTAATAGCCTAAGAGCGACGACAAGACTGGTTTGATAAGGGTCAGCCTTTTCGATTGATAGCATTTTACTAGTCCACCCCAATAGCCTTTTTTTAACAGATTTATGTTGGACAAGTGACTACAAACACAAAAGGAGGTGAGTTATGTGAGTTATAAAAATAATGACCACTTAAAAAAGCTTTGATAAAATAAAATTATTTAGAATAATTTTGTAACTTAAGCAAAAAGTATGCAACAAATTGAGTAAAGTAAGGAAGATCAAAGTAGAGAAGATATTTAAGTACAACTAAAATAAATAAATAGTAGAAATAAAAAGATTGTGGCTAAGAGAATTACATCAGAGAGTTATAGAAGTTTAGTCTAACCATTTGGCTAACTCCTCTCCCCAAAAATGTCTTCTTGAGAATTTCCACTATAGAAGTGAGATTTTCATGGGTCATGCCCATGAACCTTCTTACAAACAGACTTGAATTTTACACTAACTATCCTTTAAATTAAACACGAGATTGGACATCACGCTAATCTCGAAATCAAGAGAGAGCTTTTACATCAGGTGTAGCTCACTAACCAAACAAATATTTAAACAAACAACCTCGTGAACAAAATGAGAGATTTTACTAGCTAAGCCCACAAACCAAACAATGCCTTCTTACATGAAATATAACACAAGAGATATGTTCATTTTGTGTAAATTACATTAATGGCCCGAACACCAGAGCACACAAGTAATCCACAATTTAATGAAAAAGAAAAAAAATGATATATATATATATATATATATATATATATATATATATATATATAGAGAGAGAGAGAGAGAGAGAGAGAGAGAGAGAGAGAGATGTTGGACATGTGAAGCGCTGAGTCTTCCTTTAAGGAAAAATGAAGTTTAATGTTATCTTCCAACCAAACAATAAATTGTGGAGTGAAGCGGTGAGTCTTCATTCAAAACGGCAGATTGAAGCAGTTAGTATCTTTTCCACGAGAAACTTGGAGCGGTTAGTCTTTAAGCTTCTAAACAAATTTTACAAGCTTTAAATATTGGACTGAGCTCACGAACCTTAAACCTTGGTTTTACCACAGGCTAACCAATAACCTGTGAGATTTTAATATCGGGCTAATCTCGAACCTTATCAAGATTTTAATATCGGGATAAGATTTGACCTTAAACCTTGGTTTTTAAATATGGGTTAAATATGTTTTTGGTCCTCATAAATTTTGCCAATTTCATTTTCAGTCCCTCTAAAAATTTTCTTCAAAGAATGGGCCCTCCAAAATTTTCCGTCCACACAATTGGTCCCTGACGTTAAGTGCACCTAATGGAGTATGACGTGGCAATCCACATGGATTAAATTTTTAGTTTTTTAAATGTTTTTTAATGTGTTTATGGCAGTACGCGTGTAATGAATTTTACTGTGTAATTATTTTTAAATTACCATTTGAAACATCATTTACCAGAAACCCTAAACTTCACATTCATAACCAAATCATTTCTTCACTCTCAGCCACTACTCATACATTCTTCTCCATTGAAGACGAAGATGTTTGATGTTCGTGCTCCATTGAAAGTTGTGGTCCCAACAATCTTTTTGTGTAAGAAGATTTCGCATTTTGAAAGTTATGGCCCCAACAAACTTTTCCATGGTCACAACGGTTCATCCCTACACCGTTGTGACATATGTAAACTAAGGCGCGATTGTATTTTATTTGTTTTTTGAATAAACATTATCTGTATATAACAACGGTTGATAATCCAACCGTGGTGATACCATCAAGCTTTCATGTGTTCGAACCTCAGCGCCATCATATATATATTATTCCTTTTATGTTAAGGCGCGCCTTTTCTTTTTTATTTACTTTTAAATAAAAAAATTAAAAGTTATGACTACGGTTGTTTATTTACACCGTTGTGATATATTTTGTATGTTTTTTTAATTTTTAATTCTATATATAACTCTGGCGCTTTAATATGAAGTTTCATAATGAAATTAATATATCATAACGGTTTGTTGGTGTTGACCGTCGTAGTAGCGTTTCAATATACTCCATGCTAGCTAGTTTCATTGTCTCTTCAGTATCCTTTTTTCCATTGAAAATAAAAACTAGACGAAACAATACATGATTTCAACCCTAAACCCTAACGTTCAATACTGTGAAACAATACACGATTTCAACCAAAGCTTGCATCATCAGTATCCATTGTTCACCGTGTTGTTGTCATTTTCGTCATCATCATTACGATCATTACGGAAGGAAGATTACGCACCAACCAACACCATCGTCACCTTCGAGAAGGAAGATAACAAAAACATCGTCGTTGTCGTAAGGAAGGAAGACAACAACAACACCAACACCAACATCGTTTACTTAGTCATCACATTTAGGGTACATAAAATATTTTCCCCATGCATCTACAGTAAACTCATTTGCCATTGTTGTTCATGTTGTTGTTTATGTTCTTGTTGTTCATGTTCTTTTTGTTCATGTTGTTGTTGTTGTTGTTTATGTTCATGTTGTTCATGTTGTTATTGTTGTTGTTGTTTTTGAACATAGATGTCGACCTTGTCGAGTTCTACATCAGGAAGCAGCGAAGATGCTCAAACGATTAAGTGTTCTGCGAATACAACTCAAACTATTGATACTCAATCGAAAAGATCACAAAGAGGTGTCACAATGATGCACCAATTCACATCAGTCCGCAACTCATCAAGTGTAAAAATTCCGATCGAGTTTGATTCGCACTACAGATAAGTGGATTATCCACATCACTCTACTTTTAAGAGTTATGTTGTGTTTCTTGCACATAGCAAAGTCAGTATACTGATTGATGATTGGAGAGAAGTGGATGTTAAAGTCAAAGACAGCATATGGACAAACGTTAAGGTATTACATACTATAATTTTCCTATATTTGATATCACTACCTATAGTTTCTAATTCATACTTATATATTGATTTAATGTAGTTGAATTTTGAGTTTACCGATGACTCAAAATTGAAAAGAAAGTGGATAACTTATGACTCAAAATGGAACCGAGATTCGAGCGGGTAAGCCCATGTTTTGGTTACTTCAATCTATGTTGCTCCTAAAACCCAATCATCTCAAGCAAACCTTGATTGTTTCTGGTGCAATTAGTTTTATTCTTTCTGCTGCTGCTTTAGTCTGTCTCTTTTAGTTTGTGAGCTTCGTCATCAGTTTGTTAGTAATTGTCCGGAAAATATTCGCCTTTATCCAGTCTTTTTGGAGTAGCAGGGTTTGGTGTGTAGTCTTGATTTCCTGTTTTGTATTCTCAGTTTAGTGGCTTTTGGGCAGTAGTATGTGGTGTTGCTGTTTTTGCTTGGTGCTTAGGCAGGTGATATGTAAATCCTACTCTTTCAGTCAGAATATGGTTCACAGATTCGACCCAGCATGATTTTGATTCAAGTTCAGTTGGAAGCTGTTCTATGGGGCATGGGAACAACTATTGGGGAGCTTCCTCCTTACTTTATCTCCAGGGCAGGTATAATGAGCATATTGCATGACATGTATTTTTTCTAAATTTAAAATTTTCTCTACTTCTCTTTCGATGAAGAATTTGGTTCTTTTAAAACAAGGGTTGCAATTTAATCGTCATTGTCATTAACTACACATACATGTATGATGTATCACATACTATAAAAAAACTTTAAAGTTTCATCTGTTTAAACCTGCTCTCTATCCTCTGAATTGGACTCTTCACTTTCAACAAGATAAATTCTTTGATAGATGTACTTTCCCCCTAATAATTCAGTTACTGATGTTAGGAACTGGTTCATACATGATTCTAATGAAATCATTTGTGTAGCACGTCTTTCTGGGAGCAGAATGGATGTAATGGATGAGTTGGATACTGAAGATGAAGGAATCATCACAACCTACTTAAATCGCATCAAGCGTTGGTTCTTATCACATTGTCAGCATTTAAATGTTCTTACCATTTTCGTACTTGCTTCGGTTAGTACTTATGTTCTTCTTCAGCCTTTGTTGTTAACCAAAATCAGGACAATTATTATATATGCTTCATGAACATTAAAATTGTCAATAACTGAATTTGCATTTCAGGTTCCAAATCCTCTCCGACTCTCAAGGTAACATGTTTATCAAAGTTACCAAGGTTGAATTGCTTATACTTTTTCAAAGTCTCACTCTAATAACTATTTAATCTATCATCTTCAGGGGACACGATGGGATTTCTCGATTACTTCGATCTGGAACACAGTGGTGTGGCTTATGCTTATGAATTTATTTGTGAAGATAACAAATTCAACTGCTCAGAGTTATTTGAAGAAACAACATGAGATAGAATTTTTTGCATCAAACATTTCTTTTTGAGCTGTTCAGCCAAGTGGCTCAGGTTCTGTCGATCAGGGTTTGCAGGGATTAGACCATGATATCCTCTATTAGTTATGCTTATGTTAACTTCACCAACGCTCTGGAAGGTTCGTATCACTATGCATTTTATTTTCGTTGAAAGTTAAATTTTGTGTTAGTAAATTTGTTTGATCTTTTGATTGAAACTGATAGTTGGGTCTAGACTGAATCGTTTTCATTATTATTGATTAATCATCTTTAAATTGTTATCATCATTCATACGCAGCCGAAGCTCATACTAATTATGGTATGATTACTCTTCTAACACCAAATGATGTCCAGGTCTATAAAGTAAATTGGTTCTTATAAAGTAAATTAGTTCTCATAAATAGCAAGGCTTTCTCTGCCATTGTGATTTTGTTTGTGTTTGACTTGTGTGTTAGTATATTTGTGCAATACTTATTGTTGATTATCGAATAAGAGGTTGGGATGTATTTAAGAGTGATCGATGAATTCACCTTCATTTCACGATCTGTATTGTATAGACTGTGATGTGATGAACACGTGTTTAAATAATTATGGGTTTATCTAAGGTGGAATATTTATTAGTGAACTGTATATGACTGACATTGAAATGTATATGACTGACATTGAAATGGAATGATCTGAATGTTTTGTTTTCTCCATGTTTGTTGTTTACTTTCATTTGGAGAATGTCTGATGGAAAAATGATTAATGTTAAAAAAACTTTGTATTTACATAATTTTCTTGCTCATATATTTGGCAGTTGAAGTACTTTAGGTGTTAGAGATAGTTGTAGTTCACTAATCTTTACTCCATTCATTGTCACTATGTCATAATTTTTCTTACAATCTAGCATAGTTAGGTTCTTTCAGAGTTAACCTATTCATTGATTTCCCAACTCTTTACTGTTCCTGACCGAGGAGTTTGTTAGTCCTTGAATTAGATAAGTTTTTGAGTTCTGACATTTGCAACTCTAAAATAGCATTTATTGTATATTTAGCTGCAAACCTTATTGATTACTTCCAATCGCATTTCTCTCAATTTGGGTTGGGTTTTAGCAACCAAAAACCCTAATCTCTTTAGTTTAAATTGAACCAGGCCGAGTTTTGCTATAACCCAGGTTTCTTGCGAGTTGGGTGTGGTTTCTCTCTTTCTTGTATTGGTATATTCATTTTTGTTGGGAGCCAATTTTAATATTTTTGAGTTATCTATGAAATGACTCCATAAAGGAATCTAACAGCCCATCATAAATCAAATCTATCCATGAAGGTGGGCAATACTATATTGAGTATAATTCCATATCTTCCACGATAAGTTTTTGACAATGGTTTATTATTCTATGCTTGCAATGATTCATTATTATGTAGAATTTCTATTAGATTATTATTGAGTGATGAAATTGCAAGTGGCACGAAAGGGTTTGGTGCTATTGTTATGAACTGCAAGAAGCTCACCCAACTTGACGTATCTGCTCTGCTGACTGATTGAGCATTCGAATACATTTGCTGATATGGGAAATTAATCAGGACATTATCAGTTGCCTTTGTCGGATACACTGACACAGGCCTTGCGTATGTACTCAAAGGATAACCCATTTGGGGACGGATCTTTGCGATCAGGTTTGCATCATTACTATAAAATGAGGTTCCTTTGGATGTCATCTTGTAAGCTGACAGGTCAAGCTTGCCAAGAAGTTGCACGGGCATTGACTCACATGGTTTTGGAAGTTATCAACAATGGCAAATATGCAGTTAAGGATGGATTAGATAATACCTATAACGGGGAAAAGCTTTTTAATTACATGTTACCCAAAAAAAACCTGACTGTGCTGAACTTGCAGACTTTTATGGCTACGCTGAACTTCCAGTTCCAAGCACCATCGATTTGAATTTTCGACTCATACATTATTGGTATAGTTATACGGCTTATTAATTGATTGTTTTTGGCTTTCTGATGTCTTAGGGTAATAATTTTGAGACAAACACCATTTTCCCGCTCTAGAATCTGAAGTGAAAAGATGAAAGAAAAGAATGGTGGTAGTACTGTGAAGTGATTTTTTTAAAAGTGATTTTATCAGAAGAATCAAAATATGAGAATGACACTTTCTGCAACTGTGATGTATAGGGTTAGATGCATGCTCAAACGTGCGTAAACTGTAAAGTGAATTATTTAAGTTGTTGTTTTGATGTTAGTTAGTTATAAGGTGTGTTTGATTTGATTCATGTTGAATGTTAAAGTGATAATAGTAGAACAGCACAAACTCTTGAGTTACATTACATGGCAGTTTTTTGTGTTGTGCATTGTTTGATAAATAGATAGCAGTTTCTATCAAAGTTGTGAACAAAGGCAATGTAAGTATCAAAGTTTCTATCTGCATTTTCGTCTTTTGAGCAAATTACTAACTGTGCTAAAGGGAAGAAAATAACAGTTTTCATCAGCTGCAAAATAAGCAGTTCCTATAACTTATCAGTCTAGCACTACATATACAAGCATATACAAGGAAGCACTTGCTATTTAGAAGTGTTTTAGTATATGCAATAATACAATTTATAATCTACTTAACAATACTAATACAAACTCTTGTTGTCCACAGAAAGTCGGTCGGTCCAACTTCATTTATCTAACACTGATGTGTGCCTTTGAACACCAATAAATTTTGTACAAATCTTTCAAATTTACCATTATAACAAATTGATGTGTCCTGGTGCAATATAAATTATGTTTTTTATATTTATTAATTTTATATTATTTTTATTTTCTTTTTTCAAATTTTAAATGTAGACATATGCGCGTCACCGACGGGTACCCGTGCGAAAGCACGGGTATACCGCTAGTTCTGGATTGAGGTGAATGCTCAACAATCTTTGAGAGGATTTGTAGCGTGCGATTTTTTCCTGGTGACGCGACCACCTTACCGCGTGATTGGGATTTGGGTGCTACTTTCTGATTTCTCTATTTATCCTATGAAGTTGGAAAGGAAAGGGAAGATATCTAAAACTAACCTTGCACGCAAATGTTTTCCTTAACAAATGCTAAGAGATCGGGGATCGGGGTCTAGTTATACAAAGGGAAGCTATTAACACCCAGTGTATCTATGGTAATCCATAAGAACCTTTTATTGCATGTTTTTCTGTTAACTTAAAATGCTTTCTCGTGTTTATCTGCTGTGGATTGGGAAAGTTTCTCCTTTGGGAGTGTTGAGAGAATGTTTTTGTGGTTTTCGAGTTTTCCGTTGTTTTTGGGAAGGTATTAAACCTAAAGTTTTTGATTCGTGTGCTCGCTAAGATTTCACAATGTTATGCCTGCATATTCCCGTAAAGAGATTTGGGAAATCAGAGCAATCGTAGTTCCTCCTATTCTATGGGAGGAAAGATATGTGGTGTCTTGTTTAAAGCCCAAGATTGAAGCTAGCTGAGTATTTGTGTCTTGATTAAAGCCCAAGATTGAAGCTAAATTTTGATTTGAGAGAGAATTAGTCATCTCTAAAGGGAAATATCTCACCTATTCATCACAAATGTTGAGAAATTTGTTATAAGGGAAATTACTTTAACTGGAATATGAGAAATCCAGCAATGCCATAATTTCCTTTATAAGAGGGATGTCATGAAGGAGGAAAGCTTTAACTCAGGGTAGAGCAATGCCACTTTTTCCTTATGAATCTTTCATGCTAAGAGAGGGACATTGGCTTGGATGTTAGTGATCCAGAGGCTTTCCACTTAAAGTTGTTAGATGAAAGATGAATTTTAGCCAGGATAAGAGAAGGACTCCAGCTTGGATTTTGAGTCAACAAGTCTGCCACTTACAGCAATTATCTGGAAAGGTTTCGATTATTTGTTTTGATATGTGATGTATAGAAAAGGGTATCTTCCTACAGAGTGGACTCATGGTCTCATCTGAGGGGATGTTGATTTTTGTGTGCCTTGTTCAAAGCCCAAGGTTGAAGCTAAAGGAAACTGACTCCACTGAGGAGGGTTTTATCTGTCTTGTACAAAGCCCAAGATAGAGGCTGACTTAGGAAATTCTTAAATGAAGCCTAAGAGGAGGCTAAATTTTGCAGTGGATTTATGGAAATCTCGGATCAGGCCAGATGGTATTGGGGAATTCAAAGGGTTTACTCTTGCTGAGAATCAGGGAAAAGTTGAAGTATCAGTGATCATGAGGCTCTAATTCTACTGGAGTTTATTGAGGGTAAATTGACCCTGGCTGGGGATTTTTAAGATGAGTTTGAAAACCTTAGAAGTTTTCAACTCTGTTGGAGACTGGTGCATTGGTAGAATGATAAGGGTTTTTCCTATGCTTTTAGGAAACTTGAGGGTCTCTGTGTGAGATTCAAGAGGAGATGAGACTTTCCATGTCTACTTGAATGAAGCCCAAGAGGAGGCTGAGACCGTCCAAGTCTTTCAAGAAGTGGTAGGCTCTGGTGTAGAGAGGGGTCTTTGTATGATTCCCAAGAGGAGGCTTTTGGTTTAAGGGGTGAATACCAACCCTAAAATGGTATGATCTTCTGGAATTTTGACTCTCCTGGGGATTGAACTAGTAGAGATGACTAATTTCTATCATATGCCTTTAGGAGGCCTTCGGGTCCTTGTACTAAGCCCAAGAGGAGGTTGGGGAACTTCTAAGAAGCCTGTTGGTCCTTGTACTAAGCCCAAGAGGAGGCTGGGGATACTTCTAAGAAGCCTGTGGGTCCAAGCCTAAGAAGAGCTCAAGAAAGATTTCACCGGGAATAATCCTTTCTTTGTTGAACAATTCTAAGGTTTGAAGAAATTCAAAAGAGGTTTCACCGGGAATTAATCATCTCTTGGGAAATGAATTTCTTGTGTGCATATATTTCTAAGTTTTAGCAGTCTTGAGAAAAGTTTCACCGGAAATAATGCCTTTCTCTATTCCATATTGAATAAGCCCAAGAGGAGGCAGACTGTATAGGGAATTTCCTATGAGGGAACTAGTTTTGACTAAGTTGAAAGTAACCTCTGATTTGACCTAAGTGTAGACCTAACTGCTAGGGAAACTCTAAAAAAATATGCACAAGTATATATATAGATAAGTGAATTGAGAAATATATAAATAACTATGCATTGAATTGAAAAGATGTTGGGACTTACACTCTGAGAGGAGGCCCAAGTGTATTGTGATCTGTTGTATTGACTACAACTGTATGATTGATTAGAGTTTCAAGAAATTGAAGAAAGTTTTGAGAAAAATTTGAATTTAAATTTTTGAAGAAATTTTTTTAAAAAGAAATTTTGGGGCTTATAACTCAAAGAGAGGCCCAAGTGGTCTAAGGGCATTTTCACCAGGAATAATGCTCCTCCTAGTACAAGTTTAAAAACAGACAGATGATTTTGAAGACAGAGGTATGGGGCTTACAACTCCAGGAGAGGCCCAAGGAAGTTGTTTGTTATTAAAAACAAAGTTTATGTACAAAAGATTGGGGCTTATACTCAAGGAGAGGCTCATATGGCTTATTTGAAAATATTGATCGCACTGCGATACCGAAAGACGTTGTGGGACTTATACTATAGTAGAGGCCAAAAAATTGTTTTTGTACAAAGAGGGGTTGAGTCTTACACTCTAATAGAGGCCCTAAAAGTGTTTCTAAAGAAATAATAATGGGGCTTATACTCAAGGAGAGGCCCAGATGATTTATTTGAAAAGGCGACGATCGCGCCATGATTTTGAAAACCACAGAGGGACTTATACAATGATTGAGGCCCA
Organism: Lathyrus tuberosus; assembly: GCA_022829125.1. Lineage (NCBI taxonomy): Eukaryota > Viridiplantae > Streptophyta > Magnoliopsida > Fabales > Fabaceae > Lathyrus > Lathyrus tuberosus. Next base: position 4,684,146 of record JALAZF010000233.1, read on the forward strand.
AAATTTTATGTACAAGAAGGAATGGGCCTTACACTCTAATAGAGACCCAAAAGTTTATTTTTATACAAGAGATGGGCTTATAGCTCAAAGAGATGCCCAAATGAAAAACATCGATCGCACCGTTTATTTTGAAAATCGTATCGGGACTTATTCAATGACCGAGGCCCAAAATATTGTATTTAGAAAGGGGATGGGTCTTACACTCTATTAGAGGCCCAAAAAGTGTTTCAAATGAAGTTTGAAAAATCAAAATTAAGAAAAAAACCCTAATTTTAATTTAGAAAACAATTTTTCAAAGGAATTTAAATAAAAAATGATATAAAATATCATTTATATTAAAAAACAAGTTGTAAAATTTAAAAAATGTTTTGAAAAATCATGTTTAATCACATGAAAACTTGGAATTCATTTGAATTTGAAAAATCAAGGTGGAAATTTCATTTAAAATGTTTAAAAACAATAAAAAATGAAATTATTTACAAAAATTCAAACTATATTAAATAAATAATATAAATTTGATTTTTTTGTAGAATAAAATATTTTAACATTTGTGAATTTAAAAAAAAAATATCCAATAAAAAATGATAAAAATTGAGAGAGAAATTAATTTTTGAAATCAATTAAGAAAATAAAAGAAAATTTCAAAAATTCAAATTATGGCGCCAACGGTCATCTTCTTCCTCGCGACTTCCCTCCATGGTCGTTTTGCAAAACCTCACATATCTCTCTCAATACGTAATGGTTTTGACTTTTGTAAACATGAAAGTTGTGTGTTTTTGAACAAGAATTTTAGTGATATAAATTCATTGAATTTATATTAAGTGTGGAGTGAGAAATCAAATGATGAACATATGAACCCTAATTTCTGCAAGAACACTATGAAATCCTATACACGATAGCTACAAAGCAATTAATTAAGGGGAAACACTCTACATAAGCGCAGAAACATGTTTGTAACTTGAAAACACATTTATGATACATGGATCATAGAGTTTGAGAGTTCAAGATTACCTCTTGCAAGAAGAAATCGAATTCTGATGTAGAGGTATTGTATATGTTATGTGATGATCTGGACATCTTCAATGGACCTTAAGTACGGTGTTTGGAAGCTTGGAATGGATTGAAACAACCTGGAACTTATTGTGGTACCCCAACTGCAAATAGGCCAAAAAGCTTGAGCAAATGGATGATGACTTAGTGATTATGGTGTTCTAGATGTGTTTTGAGGCTATGGATCACTTGTATATGACATATGTGAGGTGTTAGAATGGTTGGTTTTGATGGATTTTCTTTATTTTGAAAAATTCGATAATTACTTCAAGAAGAAGAAAAATATGGTTTTGGAGAGTGAAGTGAAAGAAAACATGAATTCAAATATTTTGGGGTGGTTTGATCAGTCACACATGACCTCTATTTATAGTAGAGGAAGTTTATTTTGGGAGCAATAGTGATAGGAGGCTGATCATGGCCTGTAGCTTGTAGCCATTGACTTGGATAATCCAAAAGTGCAGAGGCAACACACTTAGCTTGACTCCATTCAATTCTGCAGGTTTGAATGCTTAGAGTTTGGACTTGAATCTTGACTGGCTTGGAGTGTTATGGTCTGGTTCATGACACCTCAATGTATTGCATTGATGTTACCTTGCCAAAATTGAATTCCAAAGTTCATGTCATGATGGTTTTGCACATGCCAAGTTGAATTCTTGACTTCTTGGTTAAGAACCAAGTGAGTCATCATAAGTTTTGTGCTTTTGGAAAATGACAAAGTTGGCAAAATTGCAAAACTTGAGTGACAAAATCATGTGGAACAAGGTTGGTTTTCATGCCTTTGTGTAGGAATGGTGAAAAATGCCATTTTTGGAGGCTTATAACTCCTTGCTCAAGTTGAACCATGGGAGGCTCTTGTACTTTAAGGAAAGCCCTTATAACATACTTCAAATTTGATGTTTAACTTTGATCTTGAATCATCTTGGATCATGATGAAAAATGGCCTCAAAGTTGGTGAAAATGAAAAATAGATTCTGTCCAAAATTTCACTAAGTGTTGAAAAAAGTGTCATTTTCCATTTTTTGTGACTTTGATCAATCCATAACTCAAAATCCATGAGGATTTGCAATATGTTGTAGTTGACAATCTTGAAGTATATAATGGGAGATTTAATTTGAGCTTTGGATGGAAGAAAAAGGTTACTTGGATCACAAGTTATGGTCTTGCAAAGTTGGGTATAAATCACTTTTTTCATGACTTAGTGAAATTTCAAGTTTCTTATGGTTTCCCCTTTTGCAAGTAACCCTACTTTTCTTGATGGATGATGATCCAAACCATAAGTTAACATTATTTTTGACTTAGGGAAGCCATGTTTGTCAAGAAATTCAAAAAGTCAAACTTGATTTTTAGGCACAGTTGACTTTTTGTCAAATGAATCTCAAACTTTGTGATCCTCTATGAAATAAAGTCCTTGACCTAATTCAAACCTAATGGATGAATTCCATAGGTATTTTAGAGTATCTTGAATCATTCCCCAAGGCTTGGGATCAAGTCTTGGTCTAAATTCAAAGGTACAGTAGACTTTTCATCAGAAAACCCTAATTGGTCCAGATGAATTTGAATCCTTGTATTGATTATGAACCAAGTTCTTTGATTCCATAAAATCTTTCAAATGGATCAATATGATGTATTGGAGGTCATCAAAACACTTCTTGAGGTCTTGGCTCATGCCTTGCTTCAAAAGTCAACATAGGGGTGAATTAAGTCAAGAAACCCTAATTCCTGATTTTTAATGAATGCATCCCCAGAGGCTATTTTGAACTTATGATTGGGTCCATGATGTCCCTTTGAGCTTATTGGATCATGTTTTGAAGTATTGGCTCATGTCCAGATGAAAATTTCTCTCTGGAGGCCTTGGTTGACCAAAACCCTAATTTGGTGACACTGATGATCTTGAGTCTTGATCAACTTGAGATGTTGCATTTTCATGCTTAATTCTTGATGTGGGAAACCTCTTGATCCTTCATGAATGTTTGAGAGGCTTGACAAGTTGAGGATCATGTCCATTCTTGATTGATCCTTTGTCTGAGTACTTTGAGAGGGCTCAAAACCCTAATTCTTGGTTGAAATGGATGCTCAACAATCTTTGAGAGGATTGATGAGGCATGAAGGTACATCCATATCGTGGTGATGATTTTCACAATGATGGGAAATCTTGGGGTAAAAATTTAGGGTATGACAAATGCCCCTATTTAATCTTCTTGGATCTGAAGGTATGAATGGCGAAGACATTCGGACATTCAAGGTAAAAGAGGATTAAATATCGGAATACCCAAAATTTTGATTGTGGTTGTAAATGGTAGTTGATTTGCTAGTCCATCTTCTTTTACTTAGTAATGCTACTTAGAAAAGGGTAAAACTTCCCCTCGATCTTGGTCTTCAGCCATGGAACTGGTCTCAGTTTTCTTTTGAAATAAACTTCCCCTCAATCATGGTCTTCAGCCAGGGAGCTGGTCTTAGTTTTCTTTTGAAATAAACTTCCCCTCGATCGTGGTCTTCAGCCATAGAACTGGTCTTAGTTTTCTTTTGAAATAAACTTCCCCTCAATCCTGGTCTTCAGCCATGGAACTGGTCTTAGTTTTCTTTTGAAATAAACTTCCCCTCGATCCTGGTCTTCAGCCAAGGAACTGGTCTTAGTTTTATTTTGAAATAAAATTCCCCTTGATCCTGGTCTTCAGCCATGGAACTGGTCTTAGTTTTCTTTTGAAATAAACTTCCCCTCGATCCTAGTCTTCAACTATGGAACTGGTCTTAGTTTCTTCTTGTCGAGTTCCTCCTTCGACAAGGAACGCTATTTGTAGCGGTCTTCATTAAACTTCTCACCGAGTTTTAATGGGGAGACACCATGATGGAAAAAGATTTGATGTCAGACTTGCTGGGGAGAACCATTTGTCTAAACTTGTAGAGGTGTGCAAACTTCTCCGTGGAGATGCCATTTGTCGACCTACTGGGGAAAACAAGTCTCTTGAGAGATTGCTATTTGCTTGGTGATGTTACATCATACTTCCCTTCGAGACCTTTTCGGAGAAATGCCATGTGATGTAATCCAATTTTGAGGTGCTGATGACTTCATTGAAAATAATTTTTCGGGGAGAAACTGCCGTATTGCTGTGATGAGAGGCTTTCTCTGGGGATTTTTTTTTCTTTAATCTGGGAAAGAAAAATATTATCTTCAATGGTGAAGAGTGATGTCCCAAATTGTGCATATCCAAATTGCTTATTGCCTTTTAGAGGTTCAAGTTATCAAAGTGGTTAAGGACCGATTTCAATCTAGGAATATACTGGAGATAGATCATTTAGACGGTACATTTTCCTGACGAGGAAAGAACTTAGAATGGAGTTTTGTCCTATCTGATGTGGTAAGGAGAATTGATAAATTTATCGGAGAGAAGGCGTTTATCACTTGGGGATGAGTATAACAAGACTGATAATAATGCAATATGAGTATGAATATCAATCAATCATGCATGATGTATGTATGTTTATGCTGACAAAACAGATATGACATACAGACTGATGATAAGTTCAACTAGATACTCGGCCACTTTGGGAGATGGGGCTATCTCTAGAGATTTTGAAAGCTGTATGTTTACTTGGGAATAGGGATTCCTGCATTCGCTCTGATTTCTGGAGATACAAACCTGTTAGGGATGGAAATCCGTTTTCCTTTTTTTCCAGAGATGGACCCTACTAGGGAGAAAAAACGACAATTGGTTTTCAGAGGTGAGAACTCTTTCGGGGATAATGGATGGATCATTTCGTCTGAAGTAGTTGATCCTTCATTCAGGAAGTACTTTGATTCTACATTTTAAAGTTAGATCACTGCCAGAGAAGCAGTCGATATTCCTTTTTGTGCTCATTAATCAAAAAGAAATCGCCATCCTTATTTTAAAAGCAGAATTAAAAATTTCAAATTTCTGTTTTGAAAACAAAAGTAAAAAACAAAAATCATTTTTTGTTTCAAGAATCGTTGATCATTTTAAACATGTCATTTTGCAAAGCAGAATGAATGAGAATTGCAAACAAAAAGCACAAGGGTTCAAATTTTATTGATAGAATGATAATTATCTAGATGCATGATCCCATGGAGCATTACAAAGTTTAGAAAATGGTAATTTAAATGGAAAGGGGCTACATTAAAACATAACGACCGCTATCCTTCCACCACCTTTGAATTATGGACATTCTGGGATTCTGTCGAAGGTGACCTTGACTGAAGTTTTCCTGGCGGATGACGTTACTACTGAGGAGTCATTCTTGTCGGATATAGTTACTTTCCATAAATCCCTAACTTTTGCCTGGATTGCCCTTTCAGGTTTTCAATCCACCAGGATGATTATTGTTCATGTCTCTAATTTTTTCCTGGACCGCCCTTTCGGGTTTTCAGTCCAACGAGACATTTTTTTATCTAGGTGAAGTATTTCTTGACTACATCAACATTTGTGGGGTAGGTGAACTCCTCTCCATCCATGGTTGCGAGTCTCAAGGTACCGTCCGAGAAGGCTTTCTTAACAACATAAGGGTCATTGTAATTCGGAGTCCATTTGCCCCTGGAATCGATGAGAAATGATTGTATCTTCTTGAGCACGAGGTCTCCTTCTCTGAAGACACGGGGTCAGACTTTTTTGTCAAACGCCTTCTTCATTCTTTGCTGATATAACTGACCATGGCATAAAGCCATCATTCTTTTTTCTTCGATCAAATTTAATTCATCGTGTCGGCTCTGACATCATTCAGCTTTTGTTAGCTTGGATTCCATTAATACCCTAATTGATGGTATCTCTACTTCTATAGGGAGCACATCTTCCATGCCATATACTAGAGAGAAAGGGGTTGCCCCTGTTGAAGTGCGGATAAATGTGCGATAACCGTGAAGAGCAAAGGGTAGCATCTCATGCCAGTCTTTGTAGGTTACAACCATCTTCTGAATGATCTTCTTGGTATTCTTGTTAGCCGCTTCTACCGCTCCATTCATTTTAGGTCGGTAGGGAGACGAGTTATGGTGTTCAATTTTGAACTCAGCATACAACTCTTTCATCATCTTGTTGTTCAAGTTGGATCCATTATCTGTAATAATCTGGCTTGGAACACCATAACGGCAGATGAGTTTGTTCTTGATAAATTGGACCACCACTTGTCGGGTTACATTGGTGTATGACACTACTTTGACCCACTTGTTGAAGTAGTCAATGGCTACCAGGATGAACCGATGTCCAGTTGAAGCTTTGGGTTCAATCATGCCAATCATGTCGATTCCCTATATAGAAAAAGGCCATGGAGAAGAAAGAACTTTGAGATGCGTTGGCGTTACATGGATTTTGTCTGCGTATATCTGACACTCGTGACACCTCTTCATGTACTTGTAGCAATCAGATTCCATTGTCAGCCAATAATATCCTGCTCTGAAAATTTTTCTTGCCATTGTATGTCCATTGACATGAGTGCCACAAGATCCTTCGTGAATCTCTTTCATTAACATGTTTGCTTCTTGTCTGTTTTGGCATCTGAGCAAAACCATGTCAAAGTTTCTCTTATAGAGTGTATCACTGTTCAGGAAGAAGTTGCCAGCCAGTCTTCTGAAAGTCTTCCTATCTTTTCTTGATGCCCCAGGTGGGTACTCTTGTCTTTGAAGGAAGCACTTGATATCACGATACTATGGTTTGTCATCTATGACTGCTTCAATTATGAAGATGTAAGCGGGCCTTTCAAGGCGTATTATGTCAATTTTAGGTACGTCGTTCCATTGACTCACACTAATCATGGAGGAAAAGGTGGCTAGTACATCATCCATGTGATTTTCTTCACGAGGGATATGAATCTTGAGATGTAATTGAGACGTCCTAAAAATCCTCTGACCTATTTTTCAATCTTTAGTGAAGGCATTTCATGAATGGCCTTGACCTTGTCGAGATCAACCTCAATTCCTTTTTGGCTAACGGTGAACCCAAAGAGTTTTCCTGAGCGAACACCGAATGTGTACTTATTAGGATTCAGGCAGAGTTTGTATTTTCTCAGATGCTCGAATAACTTTGATAGGTGTTCCACATGCTCTTCTTCTGTTTTAGATTTGGCAAACATGTCATCGACATACACTTCAATCTCTTTGTAGGTCATGTCGTGAAACAGAGTTGTCATGGCCCTTTGATAGGTTGCCCCCGCGTTCTTCAGATTGAACGACATTACCTTGTAACAAAAGGTGCCCCATGGGGTGATGAATGAATTTTTCTCCATATCTTCTGGCGCCATTTTGATTTGATTATAGTCCGAGAATCCATCCATGAAGGAGAAGACTTTGAATTTGGTTGTGCTGTCTAACATCATGTCAATGTGTGGTAGGGGGAAGTCATCCTTTGGACTTGCTTTGTTTTGATCCCTGTAGTGTACACACATTTTGACTTTTCCGTCTTTCTTCGGAACTGGTACTATGTTGGCTAACCATTGAAGATATTCTGAGGTGGCGAGGAAACCTACGTCGATATGCTTCTGCACTTCCTTCTTAATTTTGATGGCCATATCTGGATGAGTCCTTCTCAGTCTTTGTTTTACTGGAGGACATTCTGGTTTTAGTGGTAAGTGGTGTTCCACGATGTTGGTATCCAACCCCGGCATGTCCTGGTAGGACCAAGCAAATACATCTGGAAACTCTTTGAGAAGTTTTCTCAAGTGTTCTTTGACAGTTGGACTGAGAGTGCTCCAATCTTAACTTCTTTCTTTTCTTCTTTTGAACCTAAATTGACTGTTTCTAGTGACCCTTTGTGAGGCTTAATAGACCTTTCCTCTTGCCTGAGTAGTCGGGAGATCTCTTCTGGAATTTCTTCGTCCTCTTCTTCTTCAGCTTTAAATACCGGGAATTCAAAGTTGGGAGAAGGCATTGGATCATATGTCTCAATGGGGTTTAAAACAAGCAATCTGCATGATGTGATGATTCCCTTTTTTAGAAAAGACAGAGAGAATGCAAGAGTGTGTGCAGTGTATTTTCTGAAAACACTTGTTTTATTTTGGGTTATTTTTTAGGATTACCATTTTCTGAAATACAAAAAGTGAAAATAGTAATAAAATGCAGGAATTCAGAATGACATTATTTATTCATGATTTGTCGATTCTTGAAACACAACTCTATAAAACAAAACTCTGTCGCTTTGGGCGAAGCGAAGAAGGACATTTACAGAAAAGTAAGCCCTATAAAACATCTATTTCACCCGGGCAAAGTGAAAGGTTAAAACAAAGATGGTAATTACTTCAACTTATGAACGACTTTCGGGACATCGACTGCAGCCCAATGGCGACGAACTCCTCTGTGAATCAAAAAGTATGGTACTCTTCTTCTTGGTCTGTCTTCAGAAATGACACTGATTTCTGGCGGAGTAGGATCATCAGAGTCTTCTTCCCATGCACAATTATCATAAGAGGAGTCTTCTATTGCATCTTCCATAGTGTTTTTACTCTCAAGAGGATCTCTCAATCCAGTTGGTTGGATGTCCTCGTATCTGATACGAGAGCTTTCGGGAGCAGTGTATTTGACTAGAAAGTCTTACTTGCCGCTTGGCTGTCCCAAGGTATCCCAGGTTTCTGTGGGAATAAATGAGTCATCTTCCTCAATGACGTTGACATCAGGAAATGCATAGTTAATGAATTATTGTCCTGTAATCCTTGCAAATTCATCTTCATGGTGTCAGACATTTTCGAAATGTTCTGAGTAAGGATTCCATGACTCTGTGGGAACATGGACATTCTTTTCAATATTACTCAGCTGATAAGAATTGTCCGACTGACTCTTTTGCCCCAAGTCTTCCGTGTATGGCTTCCAGATAGGCAAGTCATCCAGGGGATCATAATAATCGTAGTCAAAGTTGCCTTTTATCAGACTGTCTTCCTCTAATGAGTTGGGTGGAGCACGACATCCTTCGGGATCCACTACGACGAAAAACCCATTTAACAACGGTTGGAAATGACATATAATGACGCGGAAGAAGGCGTTGTTATGTAGAGTGTTGTTGTATATGCGGTACGTACAATGACGGTCTTGGGACCGTTGTTGTATTCCAGAAAGCGCGCACCATTTCACAATGGTTAGATTACACAACCGTTGTGATATAACTAAAGGTGATCTGGTTCGATTCTCATCAACAACATTTTTTATTTATATTATTCTGGTCAGCGTTTGACATACAATTACGGTTAGGTTTTATAACCGCTGTCAAAACAACCTGTTTTAAATATAAAAATTCTCTGCTTATCAAATTCTTCATATATTTTATCCTGTCAAAACAGCTTCTGTTTACATCAAACACAATATGTGCATCAAACACAATTCTTCCTATATTTTATCCTTATAAATTGTCATACCCCAAATTTTGACCACTAAGATTTCCCATCATTGTGCATCACAATATGGATGAACCATTAGTCTCCCTAAAGATGGGTGAGCATTCACGACTATCAAAATTAGGGTTTCAAGCCCTCTCAGAGTTCTTAGACAAAGGATCAATCAAGGAATGACATGATCTTCAACTTGTCTAGCCTCTCAAACATCCACAATGGATCAAGAGGACTCCCACTTCAAGAATCAAGCACAAGGTTGCAGCATTCTGAGTGGATCAAGCCTCACGATCGACAGAGTCACCAAATTAGGGTTTTGGTCGACCAGGGCCTCCAGAGGGATATTTTCCTCTGGACATGAGCCAATGCTTCAACGCATAACCTATGATGCTCTAAGGGACATCATAAACCCAATCATCAAGTCAATTTAACCTCAGGGGATGCATTCACCAAAAATCAGGAATTAGGGTTTCTTGACCTAATTCACCCCTAAGTTAACTTTTGGAACAAAACATGAGCCAAGACCTCAAAGGAGGATTTGAGGGTCTCTAATACACCACATTGATCCATTTAAAACAATGGATTGATCCAAGAAGCTTGATCCACAAGTTTCAAATTCATCAGAACCAAAATTAGGGTTTCGCGAGAAAAGTCAACTATGCCTTTGACTTTTGACCAGGACATGCTCCCAAACCCTAAGACCTGATTCAATACACCCAATAACACCCATGAAATCAATCAATCAAGTTTGATTTAGGTCAAGGACTTGATTTCATAGAGGATCGCACAGTTTGGAGTTCATCTGACAAAAAGTCAACTATGCACAAAAGTCAAACTTTGACTTTTTGAGATTTTACACAATTATGGTTTTTAACCCTAAAATGATGTTAATGTGTGATTTGAAACATCATTCATCAATAAAAATCAAGAAAAGTGGGATAACTTGTAAAAGGGGTAACCATAAAAACTTAGAAAATTTTCTAAGTTATGGAACAAAGTGGCTAGGGTACCAACTTTGGAGGACCATAACTCCTAAACCACAAGGCCACTTTTCCCATCTAAAGCTGGATTTGTAGCTCTCATGGCACTCTACAAAAGCTTCAACTACACCTCATTCCAATTCATTATGGATTTTGAGTTATGGAATGATCAAAGTGGCTGAAAACATGAAATGCCACTTTTTCCAACACTTAGTGAAATTTTCACTAAGTCAAAATCTGCCTTCACTTTTTTCCAAATGTAGGGGCATTTTTCACTTGGATCCAAAAATTATCAAAACCAATTACGATCAAACAGTTATTGTATCATATGAGGGATTTCCAAAATGGCCAAGAACTCCATCAAATTCCACTTGGGCCATGAGATATGACAATGGCAATATGCCTTGCTGAAAACTGCCAAAGCAAGGCAGATTTTGGAGTTTTGCTCGATTTGCCCAAATTTTGCAAAGGGCAAGCAACTCTATTCATCTGAACACCTCAAGGGGGGGACCAAGGAGGAACCAACTCTAATCCCAAGCCTCCCAAGTCTTCGGAACCAAAAGTAGCATGCCAAACCTAGAAATCCCTAAAAGAGGGACAAGACTCCAATTTTGGATTGAAGCATTTAATGGATGCACCAAGGTGGCATGGACTGACACATTTGCAACTGAATTCAGTCAAGAATGATCCAACAACTAGGGAACCACAGCTCCGTGCTCTAACCTCTAGTCAATGGTTAGAGGAGACTTGAGATTCCAAAGTGCAACCATTGGCCAAACCTCTGCAGCAGTTGCCATTCACTATTGCTTGCAAAACAAACTTGCTCTACTATAAATAGAGCTCATTTGTGCTCAGTTTGAGTACACCAAAGCCATCAAACATATGTTTTCCTCAAAATCTCCTTCTTCACTCCAATCTTGCCTTCCAAAGCAAGTCACTATCGGGTTTTGAGTTTGAGAGAAATTCCAATCAAACCAATCACACACACACCTCATAAACATCATATAAAAGTGATCCAAACACTCACATAACATCTGGAACACCAAAATCACAAAGTCACCAGCCAATTGCTCAAGCCTTTGACAGATTTGCAGTTGGGGTACCATCTCAAGTTCCAGATCATTTCAATCCATTCCAAGCATCCAGACACACTCCATGGCACCTAGGGAAGCTATCCAGATCATTGGAACCTAGCTGTAACACCCCTAACCCAAAACACGATCACCAACTGTAAGTGGTAAGCATAAGCTCTTCTAACTCTATGATCCATGCAATTTTTGCTGCACAATAATTTGGCCATATATTCATAATCATGCATGGAGTGTTTTCCCTCAATCAATTGCATTGTTTGAATCGTGTACGGAATTTCTGAACCTTCATGCAAATTTTAGGGTTCTTGAGGTTTCTCTTTGATTTCTTATTCCATGTTTAAAATAAATAGACATGATCGTGAGGTTGAGACGAGTAGATTGATATGTAGATTGCATGATATAATCAAGTATTCAGTGAGATTGGATAGAAAACGCAAATCTACAGAAACGGAGGAAGGGCGCGTGTTCTTGCCATGTTCTTGGCGCCCCTTTTCAAATATTTGAATATTTGAATTTTGTTATTTTATTTAATTGATTCAAAAATTAATTTCTCCTTGAGTTTTAATGATTTTGAGTTGATTCTTTTTTTAATAATTCACAAAAATGTTAAAATATTTTATTTTACCAAAAAATCCCAAAACTATTATTTATTTCATATAATTGATATTTTTGCAAAGAATTGTTTTTTACATTTAATATATTTTTTCCTTCTTGGTTTTGCAAATTTTAATGACTTCTAATCATTTTGTAGGTCAAAACTTGATTTTTGAAACATTAATCCAAGATCACAATTTGTTTTCCACATGTTAAACAATTTTGGTCATTTTAATTGAATTTTTTATTCAATTAAAATACATTTTGAAAACAAATTAGGGTTTTTGATTAATTCAACCCTCATCAAACTTTTTCAAACACCTTTGGGCCTCTAGTAGAGTGTAAGACCCAACCCTTTTAGAAAAAACCAAAATAATTTGGGCCTCAGTGTATTGTATAAGTCCCGATACCGTCAAAAAATTCGGCGTGGTCGTCGCCTTTCTAACAGATTAAATCCTTGGGCCTAACCTCGTGTTATAAGCCCCATTCCTTTTCTTTAAAACAATCTTTGGGCCTCTAATAGAGTGTAAGGCCCAATCCTTTGTAAAATACAAACCTATTTTGGGCCTCAAATGTTGTATAAGTCCCGTTGTATTTCAAAAGTTCAGCGTGATCATCGCCCGTTTAAAACAAACCATTTGGGCCTCTCCTCGAGCTATAAGACCCATTCAAAATCATTTTTGGGCCTCTAGTAGAGTGTAAGACCCAACCCCTTTGAAAACCAAAGCTTTTGGGCCTCAGTCATCGTATAAGACCCACGGTGTTTTCAAAACCTCGGCGCGTTCGTCGTCCTTTTTAAAACGAATCATATGGGCCTACCCTCGTGTTATAAACCCCATTTCTTTTTCTTTCAATCCTTTTTGGGCCTCTTGAGAGAGTGTAAGACCCACCCCTTGTACATAAAACCTTTCTCGAGCCTCAGTCACTTGTATAAGTCCCTGTACAAAACGACAGTGCAATCACTGATATAACCCTGAGCCTCTCCTTGAGCTATAAGCCCCAACAATATTTTCAAAGAACTTTCTCCTTTGATTTTGAATATAATTTTGTTATCAAAGCTTTCTTTGTTGAACAAACTAACCAAACAGCATGGAAGCTCTACAACCGAGTAAGTGTTTACCCGCTTTCATTTACTGCTTTCATATGTATATAACTGTATTGTGGGGCTGTTTCACTGTAGTCTTCTTTCATAAACTCATATCAACTGTGTAATACTAGTATGGATATTTAGAGTTTCCCCGGCAACTACATTTAGAACTAGACAAAACCTCGTCTCCTTACGCCCGACGTTCTCCCGGATATTTCAACATAACCTAAACCATGAGAATTTTCTTTTACAACAATTTTAGATAACTAGACCTAAGAAATCTCCCCCTTGAATAGTTCATATACAGAAGGCCAATGTTCCAAGTGAAACCCCTTCTGGAACTGTTCATCAGCCTCCTCTTGGGCTTAGTGCAAGGACCCACAGGCTTCCTAAAAGCACCCCCGCCTCCTCTTGGGCGTTGTACAAGGACCCGTCGGCTTCTTAGAAGTTTTCACAGCCTCCTCTTAGGCTTCATATAATGATTCTTCCTCCGGGAAGATAGCCTCCTCTTGGGCTTCGTACAAATTGTCCCTTCAGCTTCTTAAAAGTTTTTCTCGCCTCCTCTTGGGCTTCGTACAAATTGTCCCGACGACCTCTTAAAGGTATAGGAACAAAAATTAGTCATCTTAATAGAACAGTCTTTCAAAGAGTCTAGATCTTCCTATAGCAAACGTACTGTCTCTCTTAAGCATAGTACAAAAGATAAAATTCTAAGTCTTGGACAGTCTAATCTCCTTGAGTCTCGAAGACATTCTCAAGTTCCTTTCAAAAATAGGAAAGAACACCCGTAGACTTGGGTAGTCTCAATACCCTTCGGATTCCCCGTTTCCTTAAAAAACAGGAAATAATCCCGGTCCTCAGACCAAATCCATGAGTACAACATTACCCATATAAGAACTGATTTTCTCTTTTAACCAACATACTGGACCTGTCACTCAACTGAAACAGTAACCCTAGCCTCCTCTTGGGCTTTGTACAATGATTCTCCCCAGCGGAGCTAACCTTTTCACACTCTCTTGTTGAGTATAAAATACTCTCTTGTTGAGTCAAACCTTTAGCCTCCATCTCGGGCTTCGTACGAGATACAAAATCACTCTCTTGTTGAGTATAAAAGACTCTCTTGTTGAGTCAAACCTTCAGCCTCCATCTCGGGCTTCGTACGAGATACAAATCACTTTCTTATTGAGTATAAAAGACTCTCTTGTTGAGTCAAACATTTTTAGCCTTCATCTCGGGCTTTGTATGAGATACAAAACACTCTCTTGTTGAGTATAAAAAGACTCTCTTGTTGAGTCGATCACCTTTAGCCTCTATCTCGGGCTTCGTACGAGATAGAAAAACACTCTCTTGTTGAGTATAAAAGACTATCTTGTTGAGTCAATCCTCGTTTAGCCTCTATCTCGGGCTTCGTACGAGATACAAAAACACTCTCTTGTTGAGTATAAAAGACTCTCTTGTTGAGTCAAACATTTTTAGCCTCTATCTCGGGCTTCGTACGAGATACAAATCACTCTCTTGGTGAGTATAAAAGACTCTCTTGTTGAGTCAAACCCTTTTAGCCTCCGTCTTGGGCTTCGTACAAGACACATATAAAAACACTCTCTTGTTGAGTTAACCCTTTTAGCCTCTCTCTCGGGCTTCGTACGAGACACATAAAAACTCCCTTTTGTTAGGTCAATAGCCTCCTCTTAGGCTTTGTATAAATAAATCCCCGTTTGATTCAATCAACCTTTTAGCATCAAATCATGCTTTGGTCACAGCATATAAACATCAATAACTCCTTTTCCCTCGTCTAATTGTTGTAAGCGGCAAACCTTTGGATTATTTACATCCACGCCACTGTCCCTCTTTTAGCATGAGAAATTCCTAAGGAAAGATGGCATTGCTCTAAACTGAGTTAAAGTCTTCTCCTTCAGGTTGAAAATCCCCTATAAACGAAATTATGGCATTGCTGGATTCGCATATCCCAGTTAAAGTAATTCTCCTTTATAATCAGTCACCCAACAATTGTGACAAACAGACCCCTTTAGAGATGACAAATTCTCTCTAAAGTCAACACCCTTTTAGCTTCACATCTTGGGCTTCGAACAAGATACAAATAGACCCTTCAGCTTCACATCTTGGGCTTTGAACAAGATACAAACCACCTTTAGCTTCATATCTTGGGCTTTGAACAAGACACCAAAACCCCATTTCCTCCCATAGAATAGGAGGAACTACGATCGCTCTGATTTCCCTATCTCGGGAATACGTAGGCATAAGATTAAAAAAGAATCTTAGCAAGCACACTAATAAAAAAACCCCAAAGTCCCCTACCTCCAGCCAATCTAGCACAGTATCCCAACAAATTCCCCATGATCAATCCCGGTATTTCGTTCTGAACAAAATAAGCAGAGAGAGACCCACGAACTAAAGTCTCATCTATAAACCAACAGTTTTGACTATTTAACCTCAGTTTGCAAGCAGGGTTAATTGGAGACATCTATTTCCCTTCCTTCATCAGCTTCAATAGGATAAATAATGAATTGAACTGTAGTACCCAAAGCGATAGTGATTCGAAACCACAAAAACCGTGCTACAAAAAAATGGCGACCACAGTGGGAGAGACTTGTTCTTCTCCCGTCTCTTAGGAGTAAACCTTAAGTTTGGAAAATTTCACAGGAAAAATGGTGCCCACCGTGGGGCCAAACAAAGGAATCTTGTCTCTCTTATCTCTCTGGTTGAAACCTTCTTTTGGGACGAATCCTTGGGTTCACAAGGTATCACCGAATGACGGTTCCATCGGGGAATGTCATTATTGCTAGAATCGGCCCTCACTTGGATCTTAGGTCAAAAACCTTTAAGTTGGGAAGGTATCACATAATGGCGACTCTGCCGGGGAGCCATTTTCTGTTAGGATCTTAGGATTCATATCTCTTAAAAATTCTAGGACATTAGGACAAATATATATACTGCTTTTCCTAATTGATATCTGTGTTTATTTTTCTGCTAATGGGAATGCGTGTGATGCCGCATGTGGAAAGATTGAGTATACACCTAGGAAAAACCTCTTTCAGTAGTGCGGAAGCTATCATAAATAGTTGTCACGCGATACTACCCTCTTCTGAGATTCTTCGAAATACATCACCTAGCACGGTTCCCGACCCGCTGATGTTATCTCGACAAGAATCAATGATTTTGAGAGACAGGTACAAAAATCACTAGTATAAACCTTAGGGATGGGTAGAGCCTTGACTTCATGACACCGACCCCTTGACCCCATGTTTTTTCTATGTTTTTGTGTGCTGCATTCATACATTCATCTAAAAAACATTCAGAAATTTTTTTTCTCTTCTAGTCCCTCTTTTTCAAAATTAAACTAAGACAATGATTGCAAATGTTAGAGAGAAAAGGATTGCGCTCATGGATTTCGGTAGAAGAAAAACTCACAAGTATACCTTCAAGGTTCCAAAACTAGGGGATTTGAGAGGATTAGCAAGGATGATCACTAACCCTGACGCTTTCAGAGCCAAGTACGGAGGTCTGCTACCTCTGTTAAGGGTCCATGTAATTGAAGGAATCCTGGAGGCACTCATTCAGTTTTAGGATCCGGTCTATCACTGTTTCACATTCCCGGATTACCAGCTCGCACCAATGCTGGAGGAGTATTCTCATCTGATTGATCTACCCATTACTGATCAAGCTCCCTTTTCTGGACTGGAAGAAATTCCACAGGATCAGACCATTGCAAGAACAATTTATTTGGATGAGTTAGAAGTCAAGACTCACCTGACCACCAAGGGAGGAATCCCAGGTTTACCTGCCAAGTTTTTGGTAAAGAAGGCTCTGTACTTAGCTAGTATAGGGAACGTGACTGCTTTTGAAAGCATCTTTGTGTTTCTCACCTAAGGGTTATTTCTGTTTCCCAACATTGATAGCTTCGTCGATATCAACGCCATTAAGGTTTTTCTCATTGGAAACGCCGTACCAACCTTGCTCGCAGATGCGTATCATTCTGTACACTTAAGGAATTTATACATCGGAGGAATGATCATGTGCTGTGTACCCCTGCTATATAAATGGTTGTTGTACCCCAATTTTACCCCTTAGATGTCATATTTTTCTTGCATCCGCATTTAGGCCTCAAGCATGTATGCATTGTTAACTAACCATTTCTTGTTTGCAAGTTATTTCTTTTCATTGTGGAATGTAGGATTTACACAACAAAGACGGCAAGGTCTCCCTAAGACATTTTTTTGGCCAAATGCGACCATTTGATTCTACATGCATCCGAGAAGACTTTTTCAACAAGAAATCAAATGTTTCACCAAGACAAGTCAACCATTGCCTTTCATGTCAAGCAAAGTGTGATCCCAAATTTTGAGAAATTATGCCATATGATAACAAACATCCTTGGAAGCCTTTTTGAGCCTTAAAGATTTGTTTCTCAAGTGCAATAATTTTTCATGGAGATAAATATTCATTAAGGTGTAACATACCAAAGTGATGCCATGGGAGGATTTAATTTTGCAATATCCTAAGTGTTTTCGGTCATGGGCATATGGTATGTCTCAAGTTTCTTTTGGGCCCAAAAAGATGTCAGTTGGATCAAAGGCTTTAAGTTGTTGAAAAGTCCAAGTTGTGTTCCCGCATGGATTAAGTAACAAGGCCTTGTACATTTAGCTAAGCCCATGTGCCATTTGTTAGTTGAAAATGCTGAAGATGCTTTGCTTCAAAAACAAGTCTTGTGAAGTCACTACGTATTACTCTTCTAAGCTCA
The DNA here is from genome assembly GCA_022829125.1 of Lathyrus tuberosus. NCBI lineage: Eukaryota > Viridiplantae > Streptophyta > Magnoliopsida > Fabales > Fabaceae > Lathyrus > Lathyrus tuberosus. The sequence goes on from JALAZF010000233.1 coordinate 4,702,023, forward strand.
CCCATTACTGTGGAGATCAAAAGGACGTTGAGATACCGTATTGAATTAGTGAAATAAAGAGGATCAGCACGGAAGACCTGCATGAACAGAGAATTCATATTCAAAATTCAAATTATTACTCCTTTTTACTTTCTCTCTCATGGCACATCAAAAAGTGGTTTTGGAATAACCACTAAAGAGTGAAAGTAACAGACTGAATCCACCACCTCCTCCGCTGCACTTGTCCAACATGGTGATTGACCAAGATCAACGGCTAAGGATTGATGCACACAAACCCTAATTCTTTACTCAGCAGACCATACAAACCCTAATCCTTTATCCCGTGGACAAACCAGCTACCCAAGACCCGGATCCACTTTGCTTGGCCTATAAAAGGAGCTCATTCCTTCCTTGTTAACACACACAAGAAATTGCCAAGAATTTCTCTCCACTTCTCCCTCCATAATCTTGCAAGTAACACTCCAAAACTTGCAAGAACTTCACTATTTTTCTTCTGGAAACACACAGAAACACATCACAACAAACACCCTGAGAGAAAACCAAGAAACTCATCAAAACCTCTTCACTTGTCCATTTTTTTCAAGTTCTGCAAGTCACCCTCAAGTCTTGCAAGAACTTATCCTTTTCACTTCCTTCCCGTAAACACTCCAAATTTCCAACACTTTAACCACCAAAAGTTCTTGTTTCGTGCTGAGGAGCTGGTTCAGTAGCAGTTGAGGGAGGAAAGCATCCACCATCTCCAGAAACACTCGCCTGTGAAGAAGCAGTGGACGTTCTCCACTAGGTATTACCCTACCTCATTTTGTTTTCGTTTCGTGTTTGCACCATGCTGTTATTATAGTCATTATCCTGTTATTTCTGTTCCATACTGTTATCATGCTTGTTGTTTCACTATCACCTAGTGTTGTAATTAGTCTGCTCCATATTGATTTGATCTTGTTATTGTTGGATTATTGTTTGTTTCTGTGAGAAATCATTAGCATGTTTAGTTCCATTTTATTTTTGGTAATCGTAACTGGTTCGTATGAAAGAAAACTAAAAATGAATAAGTAGTTTGTGGTGGCCCTCGCCACGTTAAATGTATGGCGTCCGCCACTTTGTTTTGAAAAGGAAAATATAATAAAATAAATAATGTGCATGCAAAAAGATATTAAAGAAAAAGGGAGACCCCACCATAAGAAATAAAAAAAGAATAAAAAGAAATAGTGGCGCAAGCCACTTGGACAGGGTGGCGCAAGCCACCTCTATTACTAAGAAACCAAAGGGTGGCTCAAGCCACCATCCTAAGGGTGGCGCAAGCCATGATTCATAAAGGTGGATGCATGGCGCCTGCCATGCATTTTGTGTGGCGGGTGCCATGCTATTTTTTTTTCTTTTCTTTCTTCCTCTTTTTATTTTATTATTTATTTATCTTAAAACAGGCAATAAATAATTTACATTTTCATTTTAAATCCTTTCTTTTTTTAAACAAAAACTATTGATTGTTGTAACCTTTGTAAAAAAGAACGAAAAGAGATTTTTCCTCGTAAATCTTCAGTAACTTGTGAATTCTTGAACTTTGTTCTTAACTAAACCTTACCATGAGAATTTTATTTGTAGCTTTGTTCTCTGTTGAAAAAACATGACCTAAATCCAATTGTTTCTTGTTTTCAAACTATGAAATTTCTCCCTTCTGCTATGCCTGATTTGTTTTTGTGTGACCACTAGTTTCAAAGTGATTTGTTTTGGAAATATTGCCGTGATTCCTGAAAGCACTGTTATTAAACCAAACCCTACCATGAGAATGTTGGTTGTTTTTGTTCTCTGTTTAAAATCATATGACTTAATAATGTGACCATTGATTCTGAATTAAGTTTGATATGAAATATGTTTGCTGCGTAAAGTTCTGTTCCTGACTTTAATAAAATCCTATGCAATACTTTTTGTTTTGCTCTTTGATGATAAATTGCATATGCACTTGGTCTAAATTGTGGATGTCCTCTTTGGCATGCTCGTCACGTTTATTTGACCACATATCATTGCTGTTACCATGTTCATTTTGGAATTCCATTTCATATGTTAATTGATGTTTACCGCTTGGAATTATTGAACTCATGTTTCATCATTTTTTCAACTGTTTGTAACTCTTATTTATAAGAAGTTATTTCCCCCTTCCTTCTAAAGGAAAAGTTTTTCTATTGATTTCAAGATCATAGAAAGCTCATTATTACCTAGGACCTCGTAGTTTTAGGCAACCTCCCAAATATTGACCTCATAGTCAATAGGACCCCTCTTGAACTCAAATTCATAGAACAATTTATTCAACATTGACCTCATAGTCATAATTAAAACTTTGGCCTCATAGCCACCTTCCAACATTGACCTCATAGTCACACAAAGTCTCTCTATTGACCTCATAGTCATGAAAAGCTCATCACCCTCCTTTGACCTCATAGTCATAGGATCCCCTCTTGACCTCATAGTCATAGAGTCATCTTTAACCTTCGACCTCATAGTCGTAAACAAAAACTTTGACCTCATAGTCATAGCCCCCTCCATTGGCCTCATAGCCACCTTCCAACATTGACCTCATAGTCACAAAGTCTCTCTATTGACCTCATAGTCATAGATAGCTCATTATCACTTTGGCCTCATAGCCATCTAACCTTTGAACTCATAGTCATTAACAACATCTTTACCTTACCCTTAGCAAACAAACATAACATAACACAAGCTTAAACAAGAGGTTCCTGTAGAATACTACAGATATTAAGGGTGCTAATACCTTCCCTTAGTATAACCAACCCCCGAACCTTAGATCTCCCCCCTTTAGGTTTTTTTAACGATCTTGAACCTTTCCTTTGGATAAATCAAAGTCGGTTGTAAAAAGAAATGTGATGCAAATTAATTAATAATTTGTTATCCGATTTTCACCGCAACAATGGTTTATCTCCCATTTGCCTAAGTCTACCATTTTTTGGGATCATAAGAGTGCCTTACGTTGGTCGCAGAAAATCATGTCTCTTACCAACTCTGACATAGATTGGTACAATAGGATTTATGACGGGATCAGGATCATTGACCATTGTGGAAACTTCCCTAACGTGCCCCTCATAGCGACTAAGGGAGGAATCAATTACCATCCAGTTTTAGTTCGTCGTCAATTTGGATACCCGATGAGGCATGTCCCGCGTAATGCTCATCTGGAAGGTCTTTTCTTCAAGGAAGGAGAAAATGACAGGGCACTAAAGACAGAAATAGTGCACGCTTGGAAACATGTTCATAAGAAAGGATGGGAGTCCTAGGAAAACCGGACTGTGTCTCGGTGGAGCCTTATCTCCACTAGGTACAAACTAGAGCTCTCAAGCTAAAGATGCCTTATCCTCGTCACAGAGTTCTTCCGCCAAGGGAATCTATCATGTACTTCATGACTGAAACGGAAAAACTTCAGGTTACGCTCAACAAAGTTCAACAGGAGAGAAGGTCTTGGAAGAACAAGTACCGCATTCTCAATGTGGAGTGTACCAAAATACAGCAACTGCTGAAAGATAAGGATGCTCTAATTGAGATTTTGGAGCAACATGCTGTAGAAAATCAGGATGACCAAAGGAATTTGCTCGCTCCTTTCACTTGGCAAAGGAATGAAAACCCGACAACGGCCCAAGAGCCCCGGTCCAAGAAAAGGAAAGTACCAGAATCAGCACCCGAGTTCTCCTCAGAGAGGACTCGGGACCCTTTAGCTTAGGTTTCTATTTCCGCACCTTGTAATTTACTGTATTTCCATTTCCGCAATTCTTTGAATTCAATAAAATGGGGGTGTCCCCACTATTTGATATTTGCAATCTAATTGTCAAAGTTTATTTTGATTAAACAAAAAAAAAACAATTAATATAATCATTGCATTCATCATTCTCACGTCACGTATTCTTCTTACCTACAAATCTCACATTTGTGTCTCGGTTCTAGAGTCAAACTGTCTCATTCGTACAATACTCATGCCAATCGTCAGAAAAAGATGGACGATCTCGAGGAAGAGAACAGAGAGTTGAAAGAAGAGATCGACGCTCTGAGAGAGGATATGAGAAAGCTTCGTAACGACATGCAAGCCATGGCAGAAGCTCAGCTACAAAAAACTGTGATCTTAGACATCACCTCAACGCCCATAGTGGAGAAGTATGATCCTAGGTATCAAATGCCGAAAGATCGTCCCTGGGGCATGCCTGTTAACTATATCCCGAAAGGATATGTTCCGCCGATCACTGAAGATCAGGGAATCATAGCAGAAGCCACTGGGCCTGAAGGTTACAAACTTCGGGAAAGCGAGGATGCCAGAGGCATAATGAGGACTCCTGAAGGTTACAAACTTCGGTAAGTGCCAAGATTCACTGCCGTAGTAACGGTACCACCCCTTGTGGTGCACACTGTCCGAGAAGGACAGATTCCACAAATGCCTTCTGGTGGAAAGGAAAGTATGTTTGATAGAATGGACGAATTCCAGGAGCAGTTCCTGGAAATGCAGAAGGAACTGCAAGCTATTCGCGGTCAGGATTTATTTGGAAAGGACGCCGCAGACCTTTGCTTGGTCCCCAATGTGAAAGTCCTGCACAAATTCCAAGTACCCAATTTTGAAAAGTACAAGGGTAACTCTTGCCCTCAAAGCCATTTGGTGATGTACGCTCGGCGAATGTCAGCTTAGACAGAGAACCAAGATCTACTGATTCACTACTTTCAGGATGGTTTAACCGGTCCTGCATTAAAATGGTACTTGGGTTTAAACTGCACTATGATTAGCACTTTCAGAGATCTTGTCACTGCCTTCGTCCAACAATATAAATACAATTTGGAGATGGCACCAGATAGAGATCAACTCAGATCAATGTCGCAAAAGGACAAGGAAACCTTTAAGGAGTACGCTCAGAGATGGAGTGAAATTGCCGCTCCAATTTGTCCACCTCTTGAGGAAAAAGAGATGACAAAGATCTTCTTAAAGACCTTGAGCTCATTTTACTATGACAGAATGGTTGCCAGTGCGCCCAGTGATTTCACCGAAATGGTGGGCATGGGAGTTCGTCTTGAGGAAGCAGTCCGGGACGGACGTTTAGTAAAAGACGTTGGATCCTCGAGTAGTACAAAACGATACGGTAGTGCTCTCCCTAAGAAAAAAGAGCAGGATATTGGGAATATATCTCTCGGAAAGCAAAGGCGACGGTACCAACCAGTAGTAGCTGTAACTCCTGCTATCAACCCTGCGCCTGTTTCTACGTATCAACCTCAGGTTACTCAAAGCCAACCGCAGTCGTATCAATTTCAGCAAAGGACACAACAGCCTCTTCAGCAAGCTCGTCCTCAATACAACAACAGCCGTACAACTCGGCCACCAAGATTTGATCCTATACCCGTATCGTACGCAAAATTATTTCCGTTACTACTGGCCAAGGGGCATGTCCAGACTAAGTCTCCTCTTACAGTACCGAAAAATCCGCCTTTTTGGTTTAAGGTGGATAAAACTTGCCCTTACCATTAAGGAGGACCAGGGCATAACATAGAAAACTGTCTCAGTTTCAAATCCGACGTGTAAAAGCTTGTTAGGAGCGGGGTCTTATCTTTCAAAGATATGAATCCGAATGTTCTCATAAACCCGCTGCCTCATCATGGGAAAGCTACAGTCAATTTTATAGAGGGAGAGTCTAACAACACCTATCAAATTCATGATGTACTCTTATTGAGGGCCAACTTGGTCAAGATACATTGTAGACAGAGTGGATATGGCCATGTGCCACCTCATAATTATCACCAGTGTGATATATGCTCTAAAAGCAATCAAGGATGTTCTGTGGTGCAATCAGCTCTACAGGAACAGATGGATCTCGGATGGATCCAAGAGCACCGAGTTCGTGGAGTTAACATAGTTTATACGAATTCCAACATCATTCAAAACCACGATATCCATGCGATGAATGTCAACTTGGTGGAATGCATTCAAGGCAAAGCGAGTATCATAATCTGCCGCGTCACAATTATAATTCATGCCTGACTTGCTCGGTAAACAAACAGGGATGCTCTTTTGTGCAAGAGGCCCACCAGCGTCAGATGGATCTTGGATGGATTCAAGACTACCATGATAGGAATCATTATCAAATCAACATGATTCAAATCTTCGATATTCGCTTGATGAATACCAGCCTGGTAGAGTTACATGCTAAACAGGTCCAGCTCGGGTTCCTGGTCTCACATGATTATCAGGGTTGTAAAGCGGGTTGCAAAGACGATCAGGGTGCCCTTGTCCAGGAAACACTTCAGCACTTGTTGAACCACTGGTGGCTTCCAATCTATATGGATGAAGACACCCAGCAAATTAGTATCACTAACAGGAATCCTACTAGATATCAAAGTCAGGATGTTCGGTCGATGGAAACAGATCTAGTAAGGTTACACTGTATTCAAAGCGGACGTGGCCAGGTGCCACTACACAACTATGAGAGGTGTGGAGTTTGCTCAGTGGATAATCAAGGATGCTACCTCGTGCGAGCAGCCCTTCAAAGTCAGTTGGACAGCAAAGAGATTCAACCATGGTCAAGTTCTGGATCAGTCAACTACTTCGCTGATCAAATCGAGGACGTTGTCGTAATATCTGATCATCATAGGACTAGGGATGTTTGTACCATTATACCTCTACTTGACGAATCGAGAGTTCCCAACCGAGAACGGATCGAAATGACTTACGATGTTCAGAAAAATTAGAAGGCACCCATAGTCATCTATCTACCGGGACCGCTACCGTATGAATCAACTAAGGTTATCCCTTACAAATACAGTGCAACAACAATTGAGAATGGAAAGGAAATTCCGTTACCCTCCGTCGTGAATATTGCAGACATCAGTCGAGTAAACTGAGTGGTAGGATCTTCAACAGAGGAGTTGGAGAACCCAGCAAAGAAAAGGAACCTCAGACAGAAGTTCCCGATCCACCAGTCGGTCAATCCAGTAATCCCGAACTTTCAAAAAACGATGATGAGATGCTGAAGCTCATCCAAAGGAGTGAATACAACATTGTTGATCAGCTGTTACAAACTCCTTCAAAGATCTCGGTATTATCACTGTTACTTAGTTCAGAAGAGCACAGGGAGGCTCTACAGAAAGTCTTGAAGCAAGCCTTTGTGGAACAGGATGTAACAATCATACAATTTGATAGCATTGTCTCTAACATCACTTCCTGCAATAACTTGGGATTTAGTGATGAGGAATTACCTGAAGAAGGTTGCCGTCATAACATGGCGCTCAACATTACGGTCAACTGCCAGGACGATGCTTTAGCCAGCGTACTAGTAGACACAGGGTCAGCCCTGAATGTTATGCCAAAATCTACTCTAATTTGATTATCCTTCAAAGGACCTCCGATGAAAACCAGCGAGGTCGTCGTCAAAGCATTTGACAGATCCAGAAAAATGGTTATCGGCGAAGTCGACCTTCCCATAACTATTGGTCCTCATACTTTCCAAGTCACTTTCCAGGTCATGGACATCCGGGCAACATACAGTTGTTTATTAGGAAGACCTTGGATACATCAGGTTGGGGCGGTCACTTCGACCCTCTACCAAAAGCTAAAGTTCGTCCAGAACTGCCAACTCGTCACGGTTTGTGGAGAACAGGCCTTGCTCGTAAGTAACTTGTCATTATCTACTTGTGTAGAACCCGAGGAGGTTGTTGGAACTCAGTTCCAAGCGCTTACGGTGAGCAATGAGAATCAATCAGAGAAAGGAACCTCGATTTCCTCATACAAAGATGTTATCAAAGCGGTCGAGAATACCAATACAACAGGATGGGGACAGCTTGTCATTCCTACTGACAACAAAACAAAGAAGGGTCTTGGATTTTCCTCGACCTGTACCCAGACTGCTACTAACGATGAAAGTCTTCATCCTTTTCAAGACTTCTTCCACAGTGAAGGTTTCCTTCACCCAGTGTCTCAAGAAGTACATACCATCAACGAGGGTGACTCCTCAGATACAGATGAAGAATGCAAGTCCTATCTTAATGAGGACGGTTATACGTCTCAGGGCAAAACGCATATTCCCTTTTGCTATCCTGCACAGAGTCTGAGATTTATACCAAGGTCAGATGTCGAAATGATATACGGAGATTGTGATCCTGAAGGATGTCGTGCTCCGCCAAATTCATTGGAGGAAGACACTCCGATGAAATACAACTTTGACCACGACTATTATGGCCCAATGGATGGTCTGCCTATCTGGCAGCCGTACCCAGGAGACTTGGGGCAAGAAAATCAGCCGAACAATGAAAATCAGCTGAGCATCATTGAACAGAATGCCTGTGTCCCCGCCGTATCATGGGATCAACACTCAGGTCATTCTGAACTTATCTAGTACGATGATGAATTGGCAAAGCTTGCCGGACTAGAATTCATCAACTATGCTTTTCCCGAGGTCAATGTCATCGAGAGAGATGACTCCTCCAATTCCAAAGAAGTGTGAGACACCCTGGGACAACCAAGCGGAAAATTTGACTTCATGGTAAAGTACACCGCTCCTGAAAGCTCTCATATCAGGCTCGAAGACATCCATCCAACTGGATGGGGAGATACAGCTGAGAGTACAAATACTACGCAAAATACAACTGAGGAATCCTCCTACGACAACTCTGCCTGGGAGACAGATTCCAATGATCCTGCTCCGCCAGAAATCAGTGTCATTTCTGAAGACAAATCAAGGAAGGTACAAGACTTTGTGATTCACCGAGGAGTTCGCCGCCAATGGGTCGCTGTCGATGTTCTGAAGATTGTTCATAAGTCTAAGTAATTGCCATCTTTACTTTAACCTTTCACCCAACCCAGGTGAAACGGATGTTTTGATAGGGCTCACTTTCTGTAAATTTCCCTCTTCGCTTCGCCCAAAGCGACAGAGTTTTGTTTTATAGGGCTGTAGTTTCAAGAATCAACTTGTTCATTAATAAAATAACGTCGTTCTGTAATTTCCGTATTAATTGTTGTTTTCTCTTTTTTCTTTTTTCAGAAAATGGTAATCCTAAAAAATAATTCATTAATAAAAAACAAGCAGTAAAAAAAAATACACTACACACACTCTTGCATTCTCTCTATCTCTTCTAAACACAAATCATCACGTCATGCAGATTGCTTATTTTAAACCCCGTTGAAACATACGATCCAATGCCTTCTCCCAACTTTGAGTTCCCGGTATTTGAGACTGAAGAAGAGAATGACGACAAAATTCCAGAGGAGATCTCCCGACTACTCAGACAAGAGGAAAGGTCCATTGAACCTCACAAAGAACAGTTGGAAATGATCAATGTAGGTTCAGAAAAAGAGAGAAAAGAAGTCAAGATTGGGGCACTGCTCAGTCCAACTGTCAAAGAAAGTTTGACGAAACTTCTCAAAGAGTTTCCTAATGTATTCGCTTGATCCTATCAGGATATGCCAGTGTTGGATACCAGCATCGTGGAACACCATCCACAGTTAAGATCGGAATGTCCGCCAGTGAAACAAAGGTTGAGACGGACTCATCCGGACATGGCTGTCAAAATCAAAGAGGAGGTACATAAACAGATTGACGCGGGTTTCCTCGCTACGTTAGAGTATCCTTAATGGTTAGCCAACATCATACCAGTTCCGAAAAAGGACGGAAAGGTCAGAATGTGTGTCGACTACAGAGATCTAAACAAGGCTAGTCCAAAGGACGACTTTCCTTTACCACACATTGACATGCTGGTAGACAGTACATCAAAGTTCAAGGTCTTCTCCTTCATGGATGGATTCTCGGGCTATAACCAGATCAAAATGGCACCGAAAGATATGGAGAAAACTTCGTTCATTACCCCCTGGGGTACCTTCTGTTACAAGGTAATGCCGTTCGGTTTGAAGAACGCCGGGGCAACCTATCAGAGGGCCATGACTACTCTGTTTCATGACATGATACATAAAGAAATTAAAGTGTATGTCGATGATATGATTGCAAAATCTAAAACAGAGGAGGAGCATGTGACCCACCTGTCAAAACTATTCGAGCGGTTGAGAAAGTACAAACTCTGTTTGAATCCCAATAAGTGCACATTTGGTGTTCGTTCAGGGAAACTCTTAGGGTTCATCATCAGTCAGAAAGGAATTGAGGTTGATCCTGACAAGGTCAAGGCCATCCAAGAAATGCCTTCTCCGAAAACTGAAAAACGAGTCAGAGGATTCCTGGGACATTTGAACTACATCTCCAGATTCATATTCCTCATGACCGCGACATGTGCGCCGATCTTCAAATTACTAAAAAAAAAACCAGGACTGCATTTGGACAGAGGACTGCCAAATCGCCTTTGACAGTATTAAGGAATATCTATTAAACCCACCGATTCTATCACCTCCAGTGGAAGGAAAACCCCTGATCATATACTTAAGAGTCTTGGAGGACTCCATGGGCTGTGTGCTTGGTCAACAAGACAAAACGAAAAGAAAAGAGTCAGCCATCTACTATTTGAGAAGGAAGTTTACCGACTGCGAGACTCGGTACACTATACTCGAGAAAACTTGCTGCGCTTTGGCTTGGGCAGCCAAACGTCTTCGCCAGTACATGATTCATCACACCACTTGGTTAATATCTGAAATGGATCCAATCAAGTATGTCTTTGAAAAGCCTGCTCTCACGGGAAGGATTGCCCGTTGGCAGATGTTGTTATCAGAATATGACATAGAGTACCACGCTCAGAAAGCCGTTAAAGGAAGTGTTTTAGCCGATCATTTGGCTCATCAACCGATTGACGATCAAGAATCAGTCGGATTTGACTTCCCAGACGAAGATGTCATGTATCTAAAAATGAAAGACTGCGATGAACCGCTACCCAGTGAAGGGCCAGAACCAGATTCCTAATGGGGACTAATCTTTGACGGAGCTGTCATTCATTACGGAAACGGAATTTGGGTAATTATCATAACACCTCAGGCTACCCACATTCCTTTCACCGCCAGACTTACATTCAAGTACACAAACAACGAGGCGAATACGAAGCTTGTATTATGGGTCTCGAAGAAGCGATCGACTTAAGGATTAAGAACTTGGATGTATATGGCGACTCAGCTTTGGTTATCAATCAGGTCAAAGGAGATTGGAACACATACAAATCAGGATTGATTCCTTACAAAGATTACGCAAGAAGGTTGTTACCCTTCTTCAACAGAGTCGAGTTTCATCATATCCCTCGTGAGGAGAATCACATGGCTGATGCCTTAGCCACCCTCTCTTCCATGGTTAGTGTAGGTCAATGGAATGACTTACCTAAGATCGACATAATGCGCCTTGAATGGCCCGCTTACATCTTCACAATCGAAGCAGTCATAGACGACAAACCTTGATATCACGATATCACATCCTTCCTTTAGAAACAAGAATTCCCACCTGGGGCATCCAGGAAAGACAGAAAAACCCTCAGAAGACTGGCAGGCAGTTTCTTCCTGAGCGGTGATACACTCTATAAAAGGAATTTTGACATGGTCTTGCTTTGATGCATCGACAGACCAGAAACAGACATGCTGATAAAAGAAATTCATGAAGGATCCTTTGGCACTCATGCCAACGGACACACAATGGCGAGAAAAATTCTAAGAGCAGGGTACAATTGGTTGACAATGGAATCCGATTGCTACAAGTACATGAGGAAGTGTCATAAGTGTCAACTATACTCCGACAAAATTCATGTACCGCCAACGCGTCTCAAAGTTCTTTCTTCCCCTTGGCCTTTTTCCATATGGGGAATCGACATGATTGAGCCCAAAGCTTCAAACGGACATCGGTTCATCCTGGTAGCCATTGATTACTTCACCAAGTGGGTCGAAGCAGCGTCGTACGCTAATGTAACCCGACAAGTGGTAGTCCGATTTATCAAAAACAATATCATCTTTCGTTATGGTGTTCCGAGCCAGATCATTACGGATAATGGATCTAACTTGAACAATAAGATGATGAAAGAGTTGTACGCTGATTTCAAGATCGAACACCATAACTCATCTCCCTACCGACCCAAGATGAGCGGAGCGGTAGAAGCGGCTAACAAGAACATCAAGAGGATTGTTCAGAAGATGGTCGTAACCTACAAAGATTGGCACGAGATGCTACCCTTTTCTCTTCACGGTTATCGCACATCTGTCCGCACTTCAACAGGGGCTACCCCTTTCTCTCTAGTATATGGAACGGAGGCAGTACTCCCCATAGAAGTAGAGATCCCATCAATCCGGGTATTGATGGAAGCTAAGCTTACAGAAGCTGAATGGTGCCAAAGTCGGCACGATGAACTGAATCTGATCGAAGAGAAGCGAATCATGGCACTATGCCACGGTTAGTTATATCAACAAAGGATGAAGAAGACGTTTGACAAAAAGGTCTGACCTCGCTTCTTCAGGAAGGGAGACCTTGTGCTAAAAAAGATATAGTCATTTCTCACTGATTCTCGGGGCAAATGGACTTCGAACTATGACGGCCCCTATGTGGTCAAGAAAGCTTTCTCAGGCGGTGCCTTGAGACTTGCAACCATGGATGGAGAGGAATTTACCTACCCCACAAATGTTGACGTAGTCAAGAAATACTTCGCCTAAAAAGAAATAAATAAATAAATAAAAACGTCTCGGTGGATTGAAAACCCGAAAGGGCTGTCCAGGAAAAAATTAGAGACATGATCAAAAATCATCCCGGTGGATTAGAAACCTCACAGTACAATCCAGGCAAAAATTAGGGATAATGGTAAGTAACTACGTTCGAAAAAGGGGCAAGTCCCTCGGCAGCAGTTACATCATCCGTCAGGAAAACTCCACTCAAGGTCATCTTCGACAGAAGCTCAGGATGTCCAGAATTCAAAGTTGGTAGAAGGATAGTGGTCATTATGTTTCAATGTAGCCCTTTTCCCTTACATTACCATTTTCTAACTTTGTAAATACTCTATGGAATCACGCATTTGGCTGATTTCCATCCTATTAATAAAATTTGAGCCCTTGTGCTTTTGTTTGCAATTATCATTTGTTTTAGCTTTATGGAACGACATTTTAGCATGAATGACGATTCTTGAAACGAAACAAAAATGAATTTACTTGTAAAATATTTCTGCTTTTAATAAAGATGGCAAATTCTTTTGACTGTTGAACATCGAAAGAATATCGATGGCTTCTCCCAAAGGCGGTTAAGCTTCAAAGTGCATAATCAAAGTACTCCTTCTAAACCAGTGCACCTGAATGAAGGATCAACTTTGTCAGAGACCTTTGTTTCATCTGACACCCCGACAGTGTTCTTATCTCCTAAGCCCGACCAACGGTTTTCCCCACGAGGATCATTTCTCCTAAGCAAGGCAGAATTGCTAACTTGGACCAGTGATACTTTTCATCCCCTGCAGTGGCCGAGTATGCAGTCGTGTTCATCCGTCAGTCTATATGTCGTGTCAATTTTGTCAGCATAAACATACATACATCATGCATTATTGATTTACATTCATATTCATATTGCATCACTATCACTCTAGTCGATCTTGTCCCCTAGTGATAAAAGTCCTCTTGTCACCTGAGTTGTCAGTTTCGTCCTTATCAGGAGGTGTTGCGTCTGAACAATCTCTCCTCCAGTTTATTTCTGGGATGAAGTCGGTCTTTGACCACTTTGATAACTTGAACCTCTTAGAGACAAGAATACCGTTGATAAACGTCACTCTTCGCCATTGAAGATGATATTTTCGCTTTCCCGGATTAAGGAAAATCCATAGAGAAAGCCTATTAATCTGAGATTCGGTAATACATCAGTTTTTCTTTGAAAATTCCACTGACGAAAAGGTCATCAGCATCTCAAAATTGGATCACATTATATGGCATTTCTCTGAGAAGATTCCGAGAAAAGTATGATGTAATACTCCAAGAGAAGGCAGTCTCTCAAGAGACTCGTTTTCCCCAGTAGAGTCAACAAATGGCGTCTCCAATAGAGAAGTTTGTGCCTCTCTACAATCAAAACTTTTTCCATCAAATAACATTTCCCCAGGAAAATTCGGCGAGAAGTTTGAGGAGAACCGCTACAAATAGTGTCCCTTGTCAATAAAGTTTATTGACAAAAGAAACTTAGACCAGTTCCTTGGTAGGAAACTAGGATCGAGGGGAAGTTTATTTCAGAAACATAGACCAGTTCCTTGGTAGGAAACCAGGATCGAGGGGAAGTTTATTTCAGAAACTGAGACCAGTTCCTTGGTGTGAAACCAGGATCGAGGGGAAGTTTATTTCAGAAACTGAGACCAGTTCCTTGGTAGGAAACCAGGATCGAGGGGAAGTTTACCTTTTCTAAGCATCATTGCTTAGCAAAAGAGGAAGGATGCGCGAACTGCCATTCATAACCACCATCAAAATTTCGGGTATTCCGATATTTAATCCTCTTGCACCCCGAATGCCCGAATACCTTCGCCATTCACACCTTCGGGCACAAGAAGATTAAATAGGGGTATCTGTCATACCCCAAATTTTGACCACTAAGATTTCCTATCATTGTGCATCACAATATGGATGAACCATTAGTCTCCCCAAAGATGGGTGAGCATTCACTACTATCAAAATTAGGGTTTCAAGCCCTCTCAGAGTTCTTAGACAAAGGATCAATCAAGGAATGACATGATCTTCAACTTGTCTAGCCTCTCAAACATCCACAATGGATCAAGAGGACTCCCACTTCAAGAATCAAGCACAAGGTTGCAACATTCTGAGTGGATCAAGCCTCACGATCAAAATAGTCACCAAATTAGGGTTTTGGTCAACCAGGGCCTCCAGAGGGAGATTTTCCTCTGGACATGAGCCAATGCTTCAAAGCATAACCTATGATGCTCTAAGGGACATCATAAACCCAATCATCAAGTCAATTTAGCCTCAGGGGATGCATTCATCAAAAATCAGGAATTAGGGTTTCTTAACCTAATTCACCCCTAAGTTGACTTTTGGGATAAAACATGAGCCAAGAACTCAAAAGAGGATTTGAGGGTCTCTAATACACCACATTGATCCATTTGCAACAATGGATTGATCCAAGAAGCTTGATCCACAAGTTTCAAATTCATCAGAACCAAAATTAGGGTTTCGCGAGTAAAGTCAACTGTGCCTTTGACTTTTGACCAGGACATGCTCCCAAACCCTAAGACATGATTCAATACACCCTATAACACCCATGAAATCAATCCATCAAGTTTTATTTAGGTCATGGACTTGATTTCATAGAGGATCGCACAGTTTGGAGTTCATCTGACAAAAAGTCAACTGTGCACAAAAGTCAAACTTTGACTTTTTGAGATTTTTCACAATTATGGTTTTTAACCCTAAAATGATGTTAATGTGTGATTTGAATTATCATTCATCAAGAAAAATCAAGAAAAGTAGGATAACTTGTAAAAGGGGTAACCATAAAAACTTAGAAAATTTTCTAAGTTATGGAACAAAGTGGCTAGGGTACCAACTTTGGAGGACCATAACTCCTAAACCACAAGGCCATTTTTTCCCATCCAAAGCTAGATTTGTAGCTCTCATGGCACTCTACAAAAGCTTCAACTACACCTCATTCCAATTCATTATGGATTTTGAGTTATGGAATGATCAAAGTGGTTGAAAACATAACATGCCACTTTTTCCAACACTTAGTGAAATTTTCACTAAGTCAAAATCTGCCTTCACTTTTTTCCAAATGTAGGGGAATTTTTCACTTGGATCCAATAAGTATCAAAACCAATTATGATCAAACAGTTATTGTATCATATGAGGGATTTCCAAAATGGCCAAGAACTCCATCAGATTCCACTTGGGTCAAGAGATATGACAATGGCAATATGCCTTGCTGAAAACTGCCAAAGTAAGGCAGATTTTGGAGTTTTGCTCGATTTGCCCAAATTTTGCAAAGGGCAAGCAACTCTATCCATATGAACACCTCAAGGGGGGACCAAGGAGGAACCAACTCTGATCCCAAGCCTCCCAAGTCTTTGGAACCAAAAGTAGCATGCCAAACCTAGAAATCCCTAAAAGAGGGAAAAGACTCCAATTTTGGATTGGAGCATTTAATGGATGCACCAAGGTGGCATGGACTGACACATTTGCAACTGAATTCAGTCAAGAATGATCCAACAACTAGGGAACCACAACTCTGTGCTCTAACCTCTATTCAATGGCTAGAGGAGACTTGAGATTCCAAAGTGCAACCATTGGCCAAACCTCTGCAACAGTTGCCATTCACTATTGCTTGCAAAACAAATTTGCTATACTATAAATAGAGCTCATTTGTGCTCAGTTTGAGTACACCAAAGCCATCAAACAGATGCTTTCCTCAAAATCTCCTTCTTCACTCCAATCTTGCCTTCCAAAGCAAGTCACTACCGGGTTTTGAGTTTGAGAGCAATTCCAATAAAATCAATCACACACACACACACACCTCATAAACATCATATAGAAGTGATCCAAACACTCACATAACATCTGGAACACCAAAATCACAAAATCACCAGCCAATTGCTCAAGCCTTTGACAGATTTGCAGTTGGGGTACCATCTCAAATTCCAGATCATTTCAATCCATTCCAAGCATCCAGACACACTCCATGGCACCTAGGGAAGCTATCTAGATCATTGGAACCTAGCTGTAACACCTCTAACCCAAAACACGATCACCAGCTGCAAGTGGTAAGCATGAGCTCTTCTAACTCTATGATCCATGCAAATTTTGCTGCACAATAATTTGGCCATATGTTCATAATCATGCATGGAGTGTTTTCCCTTAATCAATTACATTGTTTGAATCATGTATGGAATTTCTGAACCTTCATGCAAATTTTAGGGTTCTTGAGGTTTCTCTTTGATTTCTTATTCCATGTTTAAAATAAATGAAATTAAAGACCATAGACATGATCGTGAGGTTGAGACGAGTAGATTGATATGTAGATTGCATGATATAATCAAGTATTCAGTGAGATTGGATAGAAAATGCAAATCTGCAGAAACAGAGGAAGGGCGCGTGTTCTTGCCATGTTCTTGGCGCCCTTTTTCAAATATTTGAATATTTGAATTTTGTGATTTTATTTAATTGATTCAATAATTAATTTCTCTCTGAGTTTTAATGATTTTGAGTTGATTATTTTTTTAATAATTCATAAAAATGTTAAAATATTTTATTTAACCAAAAAATTCCAAAAATATTATTTATTTCATATAATTGATATTTTTGCAAAGAATTAATATTTTAATTGTTTTTGACATTTAAAATATTTTTTCCATCTTGGTTTTGCAAATTTTAATGACTTCTAATCATTTTGTAGGTCAAAACTTGATTTTTGAAATATTAATCCAAGATCACAATTTGTTTTCCACATATTAAACAATTTTGGTCATTTTAATTAAATTTTTTATTCAATTAAAATACATTTTGAAAACAAATTAGGGCTTTTGATTAATTCAACCCTCATCAAACTTTTTCAAACACCTTTGGGCCTCTAGTAGAGTGTAAGACCCAACCCTTTTAGAAAAAACCAAAATAATTTAGGCCTCAGTGTATTGTATAAGTCCCGATACAGTCAAAAAATTCGGCGCGGTCATCGCCTTTCTAACAGATCAAACCCTTGGGCCTACCCTCGTGTTATAAGCCCCATTCATTTTCTTTAAAACAATCTTTGGGCCTCTAATAGAGTGTAAGACCCAATCCTTTGTAAAATACAAACCTAGTTTGGGCCTCAAATGTTGTATATGTCCCGTTGTATTTCAAACGTTCGGCGCGATCATCGCCCGTTTAAAACAAACCATTTGGGCCTCTCCTCGAGCTATATGACCCATTCAAAATCATTTTTGGGCCTCTAGTAGAGTGTAAGATCCAACCCCTTTGAAAACACAAACTTTTGGGCCTCAGTCATCGTATAAGACCCACGGTGTTTTCAAAACCTCGGCGCGATCGTCGTCCTTTTTAAAACTAATCATATGGGCCTACCCTCGTGTTATAAGCCCCATTTATTTTTCTTTCAATCCTTTTTGTGCCTCTTGAGAGAGTGTAAGACCCACCCCCTTGTACATAAAACTTTTCTCGGGCCTCAGTCACTTGTATAAGTCCCTGTACAAAACGGCAGTGCGATCACTGATAAAACCCAGGGCCTATCCTTGAGCTATAAGCCCCAACAATCTTTTCAAAGCACTTTCTCCATTGATTTTGAATATAATATTGTTATCAAAGCTTTCTTTGTTGAACAAACTAACCAAACAACCTGGAAGCTCTACAACCGAGTAAGTATTTACCCGCTTTCATTTACCGCTTTCATATGTATATAACTGTATTGTGGGGCTGTTTTACTATAAGTCTTCTTTCATAAACTCATATCAACTGTGTAATACTAGTATAGATATTTAGAGTTTCCCCGGCAACTACGTCTAGAACTAGACAAAACCTCGTCTCCTTACACCCAACGTTCTCCCGGATATTTCAACATAACCTAAACCATGAGAATTTTCTTTTACAACAATTTTAGATAACTAGATCTAAGAAATCTCCCCCTTGAACAATTCATATACAGAAGGACAATGTTCCAAGTGAAACCCCTTATGGAACTATTCATCAGCCTCCTCTTGGGCTTAGTGCAAGGACCCACAGGCTTCCTAAAAGCATCCCCGCCTCCTCTTGGGAGTTGTACAAGGACCCGTCGACTTCTTAGAAGTTTTCACAACCTCCTCTTAGGCTTCGTATAATGATTCTTCCTCCGGGAAGATAGCCTCCTCTTGGGCTTCGTACAAATTGTCCCTTCGGCTTCTTAAAATTTTTTCTCGTCTCCTCTTGGGCTTCGTACAAATTGTCCCGACGACCTCTTAAAGGTATAGGAACAGAAATTAGTCATCTTAATAGAACAGTCTTTCAAAGAGTCTAGATCTTCCTACGGTGAACGTACTGTCTCTCTTAAGCATAGTACAAAAGATAAAACTCTAAGACTTGGACAATCTAATCTCCTTGAGTCTCGAAGACATTCTCAAGTTCCTTTCAAAAATAGGAAAGAACACCTGTAGACTTGGGTAGTCTCAATACCCTTCGGATTCCCCGTTTCCTTAAAAAATAGGAAATAATCCCGGTCCTCAGATCAAATCCATGAGTACAACATTACCCATATAAGAACTGATTTTCTCTTTTAACCAACACACTAGACCTGTCATTCAACTGAAACAGTAACCCTAGCCTCCTCTTGGGCTTTGTACAATGATTCTCCCCAGCGGAGCTAACCTTTTCACACTCTCTTGTTGAGTATAAAAGACTCTCTTGTTGAGTCAAACCTTTAGCCTCCATCTCGAGCTTCGTAAGAGATACAAAATCACTCTCTTGTTGAGTATAAAAGACTCTCTTGTTGAGTCAAACCTTCAGCCTCCATCTCGGGCTTCGTACGAGATACAAATCACTCTCTTGTTGAGTATAAAAGACTCTCTTGTTGAGTCAAACATTTTTAGCCTTCATCTCGGGCTTTGTACGAGATACAAAACACTCTCTTGTTGAGTATAAAAAGACTCTCTTGTTGAGTCGATCACCTTTAGCCTCTATCTCGGGCTTCGTACGAGATACAAAAACACTCTCTTGTTGAGTATAAAAGACTCTCTTGTTGAGTCAATCCTCTTTTAGCCTCTATCTCAGGCTTCGTACGAGATACAAAAACATTCTCTTGTTGAGTATAAAAGACTCTCTTGTTGAGTCAAACATTTTTAGCCTCTATCTCGGGCTTCGTACGAGATACAAATCACTCTCTTGGTGAGTATAAAAGACTCTCTTGTTGAGTCAAACCCTTTTAGCCTCCGTCTTGGGCTTCGTAGAAGACACATATAAAAATACTCTCTTGTTGTGTCAACCTTTTTAGCCTCTCTCCCGGGCTTCGTACGAGACACATAAAAACTCCCTCTTGTTGGGTCAATAGCCTCCTCTTAGGCTTTGTATAAATAAATCCCCGTTTGATTCAATCAACCTTTTAGCATCAAATCATGCTTTGGTCACAGCATATAAACATCAACAACTCCTTTTCCCTCGTCTAATTGCTGTAAGCGGCAAGCCTCTGGATTATTTACATCCACGCCACTGTCCCTCTTTTAGCATGAGAAATTCCTAAGGAAAGATGACATTGCTCTAAACTGAGTTAAAGTCTTCTCCTTCAGGTTGAAAATCCCCTATAAAGGAAATTGTGGCATTGCTGGATTCACATATCCCAGTTAAAGTAATTCTCCTTTATAATCAGTCACCCAACAATTGTGACAAACATACCCCTTTAGAGATGACAAATTCTCTCTAAAGTCAACACCCTTTTAGCTTCACATCTTGGGCTTCGAACAAGATACAAATAGACCCTTCAGCTTCACATCTTGGGCTTTGAACAAGATACAAACCACCTTTAGCTTCATATCTTGGGCTTTGAACAAGACACCAAAACACCATTTCCTCCCATAAAATAGGAGGAACTACGATCGCTCTGATTTCCCTATCCCGGGAATACGTAGGCATAAGATTGAAAAAGAACCTTAGCGAGCACACTAATCAAAAAACCCCCAAAGTCCCCTACCTCCAGCCAATCTAGCACAGTATCCCAACAAATTCCCCATGAACAATCCCGGTATTTCGTTCTGAACAAAATAAGCAGAGAGAGACCCACGAACTAAAGCCGCATCTGTAAACCAACAGTTTTGACTGTTTAACCTCAGTTTGCAAGCAGGGTTAATTGGGGACATCTATTTCCCTTCCTTCATCAGCTTCAATAGGATAAAAAATGAATCGAACTGTAGTACCCAAAGCGATAGTGATTTGAAACCACAAAAACCGCGCTACATAAATGAATCAGAGAATTTACATCAAAAGCTAACAGCTAGCATTGTTTAAATCAAATACAATACGTGCATCAAAAGCCAATATTATTGATTTTATTATGTGCATCAAACACAATATCCTGTACATCAAACACAATATGTCCATCAAAATCCAAAATTATTGTTCACATTATGTGCATCAAAAGTAAAAAATATGTGCATAAAAAAAATGCTGAGGAATGTTGCTGATATATCAAACAGCAGGAGGACCCTTAAGCGCATTGTGGATATACGCCCAACATTTACGAAGATCTATAAAGTCCTCAACGGGGAATGGGGTTTGGTCGTTAAACACCTACATAAGAAAGAGCAAAAAATTGAATATCATGCATGATAATAATTCAATAGTCAACTTATATATTAATATATGTAAACATTTTATAACATATATACCTTATCCCATGAATCAACAATGTCAGCAAGGACAATGTTTAACATGTGTTTCATGACATAATATCCACACTCGTAACTCCCGGGTTGTTTCCTCGTCTACAAATTACATGAATATAATAACATGAATATAACCACAAATGAATGTAAATGAAAGAAACAGGTAATCGGGCCACTTACTCCACTTACTTTAGGAGCAATCCATGTGGGCTTTTTTCTAACATTCCTCATTATATTAACTTGCTCCACAAGACTGTACATTAAAAATTGAATTAAACATATTACATGATAAACTAATTACAATTAATGTCAAAGAAAATGATATTAAACATAGACACTTACGTTAGAATAATATCTTTCATTGGTTTGTGGAGTGGGGCGTGCAAAGAACACAGTAATGTCACCGTATTTGTCCTAAGTGATATTATGATCAATTGCCAATGACCACTGAATGAACACGAGAATATATATATATATATATATATATATATATATATATATAAAATTAGTTTTTACTAAAACTAAACTAAATATAGAATATATAAATAAATTACAACAATACTTACCTACAGAGGAATGGTGCAAGGTAACATTCTTTTCCTCCCTCATTTAGCCGTTCTTTCAAGTACCCTCCCATGATATTTTTTTCATTATACGTCCAACCAATATAAGTTGGCTCCAAGATTCCATAAGTACTTGACTTATTTAACTCTATACAAACATGGTGAATGTACCTAAATGGTCAAAGAAAATGAATAAATTAAGGGAGAAAATACAAAAAATTATAATGTTCTATAATGACATGTATATTCGACTATATACTTACGTGCACCAAACTTGCAAAATCGCTATGTCAAGACACTTAAATCCTGCGAGAAAATCCCTTACATCTTCAGGAGTGTAATACACTACATCTAATTTCGGGCAGTGTTCTAGTGGGAGAGGTTGCGAAAGGTTTGTTGTTGCAATGGACAAGTATAAATTGGTTATTTCATTTGGACTAGGGTCCAATATCCCATTGCGGTTATCTAAAGGGGGGCTGTACAATTACTTCCTTTTGTAGAAGCGCGATTTACAACACTTCTACTTGGAGTTTGATCATCACCATCAACGTAACGTTGATCTTCATTTTTTCGTTGTTCGAGGTTTTCACTTAATCTCTACATCATAACATTCAATTAGAACATAAAACAAAAATAAGCACAATATATATCATACATTTCCGATAAAACACTAACATCTCAAGTAAAGCACATATCGAATATAACTCTTGTAACTTTTCCACATCTTTCACCCTTTTTTCCCTCTCCTCTTCAAACATTCTCCTTTGTTCTTCCAATTGCTTCTCAACATTCTCAATCTTTTGTCGTTGAGCATGAAATTCAGTCGTTTCGGTTCTTCTTCTTTGAGATCTAAAGTATGACCTCAAGCCGACACCTTCTCCAACACCACGGACACGACCTCCATGCTCCGCTGTTCCGATAGCTTCCACTAATATGTCATGTCGTGCTTCCGAAACAAATGTGCCTTCATGGGCCGCCACAACCAAATTATCCTACACAACATGAGCAACTTACATAAGCAAACGCATTTAAATAACTCTTAAAAGTAGAGTAATATGGACAGTCCACTAATATGTAGAGCGAATCAAACTCGATCGGAATTTTTACACCTGATGAGTTGCGGACTGATGTGAATTGGGGCATCATTGTGACACCTCTTTGTGATCTTTTCGATTGAGTATCAATCGTTTGAGTTGTATTCGCAGAACACTCAATCGTTTGAGCATCTTCGCTGCTTCCTGATGTAGAACTCGACAAGGTCGACATCTATGTTCAAAAACAACAACAACAACAACATGAACAACATGAACATAAACAACAACAACAACAACATGAACAACAACAACATGAACAACAACAACATGAACAACAAGAACATAAACAACAACAACAACATGAACAACAAGAACATAAACAACAACAACGTGAACAACAATGGCAAATGAGTTTACTGTAGATGCATGGGGAAAATATTTTACGTACCCTAAAGTGATGACTAAGTAAACGATGTTGGTGTTGGTGTTGTTGTTGTCGTCCTTCCTTACAACAATGACGGTGTTGTTGTTATCTTCCTTCTCGACGGTGACGATGATGACGACGGTGTTGGTTGGTGCGTAATCTTCCTTCCGTAACGATCGTGACGATGATGACGAAAATGAAAACAACACGGTGAAGAATGGATACTGATTATGCAAGCTTTGGTTGAAATCGTGTATTGTTTCATAGTATTGAACGTTAGGGTTTAGGGTTGAAATCGTGTATCGTTTCGTTTAGTTTCTATTTTCAATGGAAAAAAGGATACTGAAGAGACAATGAAACTAGCTAGCTTGGAGTATATTGAAAAGCTACGACGACGGTCAACACCATAAACCGTTATGATATATTACTTTCATAATGAAATTTCATATTAAAGCGCCAGAATTATATTTAGAATTAAAAATTAAAAAAACATACAAAATATATCACAACGGTGTAAATAAACAACTGTAGTCATAACTTTTAATTTTTTTATTTAAAAGTAAATAAAAAAGAAAAGGCGCGCCTTAACATAAAAGGAATAATATATATGATGGCGCTGAGGTTCGAACACATAAAGCTTGATGGTATCACCAGGTTGGATTATCAACCGTTGTTATATACAGATAATTTTTATTCAAGAAACAAATAAAATATAACCGTGCCTTAGTTTTGATATGTCACAACGGTGTATGGATGAACCATTGTGACCATGGCGTCGTTGTTTACGCGTTTTGTAGTAGTGATCACAATCTCCATTGATCATTCTAACGTCTGATCTTGGTATATATCTGGGACTTTGCTTTGGAGAGCAGAATGGTAGGTACGTTTCTCCCTGAGATATATAACCTTCATCGTTGAGATAAGACTTCCACTCTTTATCTGTATCAGAAGAGTTGTTCTCCTCAATGGTGTGGACTTCTTGAGATACTGGGTGGAGGAAGCCTCCGCTGTGAAAGAAATCCTGAATGGGACGAAAACTTTCATCCTCATTGTAGTCTGGGTACAGGCTAGGGAGAAACCAAGACCTTTTCTGGTCTTGTTATCAGCATGAATTACAATTTATCCCCATCCTTTTATGTCACCACTCCTCATTACTTTGAGAGTGTCCTTGTATGAGGAAATCAACGTTCCTTTTTCTTGGTGATTCTCATTGCTCACCGAGAGTGCTTGAAATTGAGTCCCAACAATCTCCTCTGGTTCTACACAGGAGAATGATGATAAGTTGCTCACGATTAAAGCTTGCTCTCCGCACACCGTTACTAACTTGTCGTTCTTGACAAACTTCAGCTTCTGGTGAAGTGTCGAAGTGATTGCCCCAGCTTTGTGTATCCAAGGTCTTCCTAATAAAGAGTTATATGCTGCTCGGATATCCATGACCTGGAAAGTGACTTTGAAAGTGTGAGGACCAATGGTTATGGGAAGATCGACTTCGCCGATAACTATTTTTCTGGATCCGTCAAAGGCTTTGACGATGATCTCACTGCCTCTCATGGGAGTTCCTTGAAAAGAAAGTCGAACCAGAGTTTACCTTGGAATGAAATTTAAGGATGAACCTGTGTCTACCAGTACGCTGGCTAAAGCATCGTCCTGGAAATTGACTATGATATTAAGTGCCATATTATAGTTCCTGCCTTCCTCTGGAAGTTCTTCATCATTGAATCCCAAGTTGTTGCAGGAAATGATGTTGGAGATGATGTTGTCAAACTGTCCTACTATCACATCTTGTTCCACAAAGGCTTGTTCTAAGACTCTCTGTAGAGCTTTTCTATAAGCTTCTGAACTAAGCAAGAGAGATAACACAGAAATCCGAGACGGAGTTTGCAACAATTGATCCACAATGTTGTACTCGCTTTTCTGGATGAGCTTTAGCATCTCATTGTTGTTCTTTACAGGTTCCACATTGCTGGATTGACCGACTTGTTGATTAGGAACTTTGACTTGAGGTTCCTTTTCTTTGGTAGGATCTCCAACTCCTCTGTTGAAGATTTGACTGCTCCGGGTAACTCGGCTGATGTCGGCAATGTTCACAATGGAGGGTAACGGAGTTTCTCTTCCATTTTCTATGGTCGTTGCACCATACTTGTACAGAATAGCCTTTTCTGATTTGTACGGTATTGGACCTGGCAAGTAGAAGACCATTGTAGGCCACCTCGATCAACTCTAAGTTTCGAATTTTTCTACTGTCCAGAGAGACTTTTGACTCATCAAGCATAGGAATTACAGCACAAACATCCTTGGTTATTCCATGATTGGAGATTATGACAGTGTTTTTGTTTTGAAAAGGGATGTAATCTTGT
Source organism: Lathyrus tuberosus (assembly GCA_022829125.1). Lineage (NCBI taxonomy): Eukaryota > Viridiplantae > Streptophyta > Magnoliopsida > Fabales > Fabaceae > Lathyrus > Lathyrus tuberosus. The sequence continues at coordinate 4,727,632 of JALAZF010000233.1, forward strand.
ATCATGTTGATTGATTCAAAATTCGAACATGGTTGAATCTTTTTTCGGTTTAACTGATGCTGGAGGGGTTCTCGCACTAGATAGCATCCTTGGTTATTTTCTAAGCATACTCCACAACGTTCATAATTTTGAGGTGGTACCCGACCATATCCGCTTTGTATGCATTGCATCCTTACTATATTCGTTTTTATTGAACGGACATCACAACTTTGATGTCTACAAGGATTCCTATCAGTCATGCTAACTTGTTGTGTTTCTTCATCCAGGTAAATCGGAATCCACCAGTGGTCCAATAGATGTTGAAGAGTCCTTTGCACAAGCACACACCCCTGGTCATTTTCTTAGCATTCTTTATAGTCTTGATAATCGTGCGAGGCAAGGAAACCAAGTCTGACCTGTTTGGCATGTAATTCTACTAGACTGGTATTCATTAAGCGGATGTTAAATATCTAAACCATATTAACCTGATGATCATTCCTTTCATGGTAGTCTTGGATCCATCCGAGATCCATTTGATGTTGGAGGGCCTCTTGTACAAAAGAGCATCCCTGATTATCTTTCGAGCAGATTTGACAAGCGCTGAAATCTTGCCGCGGCAAATTATAATACTGACTTTGTTTTGAATGCATTACCACTAGATTAAGGTTCATTGCACGGATGTCATGATTCTGAATAATGTTGGGATGTGCATGAGCCATGTTTACTTCATGAATCATGTGATCCTGAATTCAGCCCAGATCCATTTGTTCTTATAGAGCTGCTTGTACTATGGTACACCCTTGATCGTCCTTGCAGCAGATATCGTACTGATGATAGTTATGAAATGGCACATGGCCAGACCCGCTCTGTCTGCAATGCATCTTTACCAGGTTGGTTCCCAGTAAGCGTACATTATGAATTTGATAATTGTTGACATGCTCTCCTTCTATTAAATTCACTGTAGTCTTCTCATGTTGCTGTAACGGGTTCGTCTAAACATTTGGATTAGTATCTTTGAAAGATAAAACCCCATTCCTGACGAGCTTTTGTACATCAGACTTGAAGCTGAGATAATTCTCAATGTTATGTCCCGATCCTCCTTGATGGTAAGGGCAAGTCTGATTCAATTTGAACTAAAAAGGTGGATTTTCTAGTATTGTATGTGGAGTCTTGGTTTGAACGTGCCCCTTGGCCAGTAGAAGTGGAAATAGTTCTGCGTACAACATCGGTATAGGGTCGAACCTTGATGGTCGTGTAGTATAATTGTTGTTATTGTACTGCGGGCGAGCCTGTTGAAGAGGCTGTTGTGGCCTTTGCCGATACTGTTGTTGATTTGGTTGGCTCTGAGCAACCTGAGGTTGAAATTTCGGAGCTAGCGCTGGGTTGATAGTGGGAGTTACTACTGCTATCGGTTGAAACCTTCGCCTTTGCTTTCCCAGAGTGATATTACTGATATCTTGCTCCTTCTTCTTTTAGAAAGCACTACCGTATTTTTTTAGTACTGCTAGATGGCTCTGCATCTTTGACCAATCGTCCTTCTCGGACTGCTTCTTCAAGGCGTACTCCCATGTTCACCATTTCAATGAATTCACTAGGTGCACTGGTGCCATGTCCCTATCTGGTGCCATGTCCAAGTTGTATTTATACTGCTGAACAAATGCTGCCCCGAGATCTCTAAAAGTACTGATCTTGGTGTGGCTTAAACCCATGTACCATTTGTGAGCGGCACCGGTTAAACTATCTTGGAAGTAATGGATTAGTAGCTATTGATTTTCTGTCTGGGTAGACATTTTCCGAGCGTACATCACCAAATGACTTTGAGGGAAAGAGTTGCCTTTGAATTTTTCAAAGTCAGGCACCTTGAATTTGTGCAGTATCTTTACATTAGGGACCTAACAGAGGTTGGCGGCATCTTTTCCAAATAAGTCTTGACCGCGAATGGCATACAGTTCCTTCTGCATTTCCAAGAATTGTTCCTGGAACTCATCCATCCTTTCATATACGTCTTCGTTTCCACTAAAAATTGCTTGCGGAATTTGTGCTTCAGGGATAGTGTGTACCACTGGTTATGGCATAGTCATTACGGCGGTAACTCTTGGCGCTTCAGTGAGCTGAAGTTTGTAACCTTCAGGAGTTTTTGTTGTAACCCTTGCATCTTCATTTACCTGAAGTTTGTAACCTTCAGGTCTGACGGTTCTTGCTACGACTTCCAGGTCTTCAATGACTGGTGGGATGTATCCTTCAGGTATAAAGTTTAGAGGCGTGCCCCAGGGAAATCCTTTAGGCATGTTGTACTGTGGATGACTGCCAGGTGTCTCAAAGGCTGGTGTGGATGTAATCTCTGAGATCATTGTCCTTTGATGTTGTTGTTCCTGGGCTGTTGCCAGGGATTGCATGTCATTGTGGATTTTCTCCAAACTCTCCTTTAGAGCATTGATTTCTTCTCTCAGCTCTCTGTTCTCTTCCTCGAGATCATCCATTTTCTTTTGTCGATTGGCCCGTGTATTGTATGAATGAGACAATTTGACTCTAGAGTGCGACACATATGTGAGACTCAAAGACAAAGATGTGTTATGTGAGAATGATGAATGATATGCAAAGAATGATATATATTTTTTAGTTTTTGTTTTTAAAAGAAATTTTAACAATTATATTGCAAATATCACACAGCAGGGGGGAGACCTTTTTATTGAACTCAAAAGATTGCAGTATTTTACAAGGAAAAGTACAGTATTTTACAAAGTGCGAGAAGAAAACTAGGCCTATGGATCCTGAGTTCTCTCTGAGGAGAGCTTAGATGCTGGTTACTGAACTTTTCTTTTCTTTGATCGGGCTCCTTCAGCCGTTGTCGGGTCGATGGTCCTTTTCCAAGTGAAAGGAGTGAGCAAATTTCTTCATTCCTCCTGACTTTCTATGGCATGCTGTTCTAATATCTCAATCAAGGCATCCTTTTCCTTTAGCAGTTCCTGAATCTTGGTACATTCCAAATTAAGGATCTGGTAATTGTTCTTCCAAGAGTTTTTCTCACGTTAGACTTTGTTGAGAGCGATCTGGAGTTTTTCCGCATCAGACATGAAATAAAGGACTGATTCCTTTAAGGGAAAAACTTCTTGACGAGGGTAAGGCATCCTTAGTTTGATAGCTCTAGTTTGTACCCAGTGGAGATAAGGTTCTGCAAAGATGCAGTTTTGCCTTCCTAGGGACTATCTTCCCTTTCTGTGAATATGTTGTCAGGCATGCACTATTTCTTTCTTTAGTCCCCTGTCATTTTCTCCTTCATTGAAGTAATGACCTTCCAGATGAGCATTATGTGGGATATTCTTCATGGGGTATCCAAGTTGATGGAGAGCTAGAATTGGATGATAGTTGATCCCTCCTTTGGTACCAATGAGGGGTACATTGGGGAAATTTCAACATTTGTCGATGATCTTTATCCCTTCGTAAATACGATTGTACCAATCTTTGTCTGAATTGGTAAGAAACATAATCTTCTGCGACCATCGCAGATTACTCTTGTGATCCTAAAAAACAGTAGACTTGGGTAGTGGGAAATAAACCATTTGTAGAGTAATGGTACACAGCATGTGATCATTCCTCCGCTGTACAAATTCCTTAAGTGTACATAATGATAAGCATCCGCGAGTAAGGTTGGGACTGGGTTCCCAATCAAGAATATCATAACAGCATTGGTGTCGACGAAGTTGTCAATGTTGGGAAAGAGGAATAACCCATACATGAGTAGAACATAGACATCTTTGAAAGCGGTTACATTTCCTATATTGGCAAAGTATAGGGCTTTCTCCATCAGGAATTTAGCTGGTAAACCCTGGATTCCTCCTTTGGTGGTCATGTGAGTCCTGACTTCTAACTCATCCAAAGAGATTGCTCTTGCAATGGCTTGATCTTTTGGAATTTCTTCCAGTCCAGAAAATGGATCTTGATCAGTGATAGGTAAATCAATTAGGTGGGAGTATTCTTCCAGTGTTGGTGTAAGTTGATAATTCGGGAAAGTGAAGCAATGGTAAACCGGATCGTAGAACTGCACAGTGTAGACAGGATCCCTTCAACCATGTTGACCTTCAGAAGAGATAACAGTCCTCCGTGCTTAGCTCTGAAAGCTTCGGGATTAGTAATCATCCTTCCCAATTTCCGTAGGTTTTCCAGCTTTGGAACCTTGAAGGTGTACTTGTGTGTTTTTCTTCTTCCGAAATCCATAACGCAACCTCTCTGATATTTTAAATTATTGTTTTAGTTCTTTTATTAAAAGATTTTTTTTTCTTGTTTTGAAAAAGGTTTTTTTAATGAATGCATGGATGCATGAATGCAGCAAACAAAAAAATTTGAAAACATGGGTTTAGGGGTTCGTCGTCACGAGCATATAGCCATGGATCTACCCATCCCCAAAGGTGTGTACTAATTTGTCAATTTTTGTACCTGTAGAACGGGTTCTAACAAAGGTTCCCAAAATCATTGACCCCTCTTAGGGATATTAATAGCAAGTTAATTGACTCAAGCAAGCTGTAATATCCTAAGACGAAACTCCTTTGAGTGTATTATTGCGTATTAACTATTCCCGATAGTCACCGCACTACCTAATGCTTTAATGGTTAAGTGTCTACAAATCCTCAGTTTCAAGGGTATCCAGCTGGGAAAAAACAATGCTTTCACGAAATGCTCGTTCAACATTGGTAATTCCACGAGGATACCTTTACTTATTCGGTGGACTTCCAAGTCAACTTGGTCGGGATTCACCCCCTATAAGCCTTCCTGGATACGCCACCACTTATCTTATTGTTCTCTCAGACTCACCAGATGCATATTAATCGCATTCCCAGAGAACAATAATTTAAAGACGGGTATCAAATAATATGACAACAGATGATATATATAAAATGAGTAATTAACTAAGAAAACAGAAAAGAAAATGTAAAGCAAGGCCTAGACCTCTTAGGAACTCTAATCCTAAACTATCCCCAGCAGAGTCGCCATTTTTCTGTAGCGTACGGTTTTTTCCTGTTGACGCAACCACCTTACCGCGGGATTGGGATTTGGGTGCTACTTTCTTTAACAAATGCTAAGAGATCGGGGATTGGGGTCTGGTTATACAATGGGAAGCTATTAACACGCAGTGTATCTATGGTAATCCATAAGAACCTTTTATTGCATGTTTTTCTGTTAACTTAAAATGCTTTCTCGTGTTTATCTATTATGGATTGGGAAAGTTTCTCCTTTGGGAGGGTTGAGAGAATGTTTTTGTGGTTTTTGGGTTTTCTGATATTTTTGAGAAGGTAATGAACCTAATGTTTTTGATTCGTGTGGTCGCTAAGATTTCACAATCTTATGCCTACGTATTCCCATAAAGAGATTTGGGAAATCAGAGCAATCATAGTTCCTCCTGTTCTATGGGAAGAAAGATATGTGGTGTCTTGTTTAAAGCCCAAGACTGAAGCTAGCTGAGTATTTGTGTCTTGTTTAAAGCCCATGATTGAAGCTAAATTTTGATTTGGGAGAGAATTAGTCATCTCTAAAGGGAGATATCTCACCTATTCATCACAAATGTTGAGAAATTTGTTATAAGGGAAATTACTTTAACTGGGATATGAGAAATCCAGCAATGTCATAATTTCCTTTATAAGAGGGATGTCATGAAGAAGGGAAGCTTTAACTCAGTATAGAGCAATGCCATTTTTTCCTTATGAATCTTTCATGATAAGAGAAGGACATTGGCTTGGATGTTAGGGATCCAGAGGCTTGCCACTTACAGCTGTTAGATGAAAGATAAATTTTAGCCAGGATAAGAGAAGGACTCCAGCTTGGATTTTGAATCAACAAGTGTGCCACTTACAGTAATTATCTGGAAAGGTTTGTATAGAAAAGGGTATCTTCCTACAGAGTGGACTCATGGTCTCCTCTGAGGGGATTTTGATTTTTGTGTGCCTTGTTCAAAGCCCAAGGTTGAATCTAAAGGAAACTGACTCCACTGAGGAGGGTTTTATCTGTCTTGTACAAAGCCCAAGATTGAGGTTGACTGAGAAAATTCTTATATGATGCCTAAGAGGAGGCTAACTTTTGCTGAGGATTTATGGAAATCAAGAAGAAGGTCCAGATGGTATTGGGGAATCCAAAGGGTTTATTTTTGCTGAGAATCAGGGAAGAGTTGAAGTATCAGTGGCCATGAGGCTCTGTTCTACTGGGGATTTTTTGAGGGTAAATTGACCCTGGCTGGGGATTTTTAAGGTGAAAGTTAAGCCTTGTTAGGGGTCAGAGGGGATTTAAAGATGAGTTTGAAAACCTTAGAGGTTTTCAACTCTGTTGGAGACTGGTGCATTGGTAGAATGATCAGGGGTTTTCCTATACTTTTAGAAAACTTGAGGGTTTCTGTGTGAGATTCAAAAGGAGATGAGACTTTCCAAGTCTACTTGAATGAAACCCAAGAGGAGGCTGAGACCATCCAAGTCTCCCAAGAAGTGGTAGGCTCTGGTGTAGAGGGGGGTCTTTGTATGATGCCTAAGAGGAGGCTTTTGGTTTAAGGGGTGAAGACCAACCCTAGAATGGTGTGATGTTCTGGAATTTTGACTCTCCTAGGGATTGAACTAGTAGAGATGACTAATTTCTATCCTATGCCTTTAGGAGGCCTTCGGGTCCTTGTACTAAGCCCAAGAGGAGGTTGGGGAACTTCTAAGAAGCCTGTTGGTCCTTGTACTAAGCCCAAGAGGAGGCTGGGGATACTTCTAGGAAGCTTATGGGTCCAAGCATAAGAAGAGTATAAGAAAGGTTTCACCGAGAATAATCCTTTCTTTTTTGAACAGTTCTAAGGTTTGAAGAAATTCAAAAGAGGTTTCACCGGGAATTAATCCTCTCTGGGGAAATTAATTTCTTGTATACATATATTTCTAAGTTTTAACAGTCTTGAGAAAAGTTTCACCGGGAATAATGTCTTTCTCTGTTCCATATTGAATAAGCCCAAGAAGAGGCAGACTGTATAGGGAATTTCCTATGAGGGAACTAGTTTTGACTAAGTTGAAAGTAACCTCTAGTTTGACCTAAGTGTAGACCTAACTGCTGGGGAAACTCTAAACAAATATGCAAAAGTATATATATAGATAAGTGAATTGACAAGTATATACATAACTATGCATTGAATTGAAAAGATGTTGGGACTTACACTCTGAGAGGAGGCCCAGGTGTATTGTGATCTGTTGTATTGACTATAACTGTAAGATTAATTAGGGTTTCAAGAAATTGAATAAAGTTTTGAGAAAACTTTGAATTTGAATTTAGAAGGAATTTGTTTAAAAAGAAAGTTTGGGGCTTATAACTCAAAGAGATGCCCAAGTGGTCTAAGTGCAGTTTCACCGGGAATAATGCTTCTCCTTGTATCAGTTTAAAAACAGATAAATGATTTTGAAGACAGAGGTATGGGGATTAAACCTCAAGGAGAGGCCCAAGGAAGTTGTTTGTTGTTAAAAACAAAGTTTATGTACAAAAGATTGAGGCTTATACTCAAGGAGAGGCTCAGATGACTTATTTGAAAACATTGATCGCACTGCGATACCGAAAGACGTTGTGGGACTTATACAATAACAGAGGCCAAAAAATTGTTTTTGTACAAAGAGGGATTGGGTCTTACACTCTAATAGAGGCCCAAAAAGTGTTTGTAAAGAAAGAATAATGGAGCTTATACTCAAGGAGAGGCCCAGATGATTTATTTAAAAAGGCGACGGTCGCGCCGTGATTTTGAAAACCACAGAGGAACTTATACAATGACTTATGCCCAAAATTTTATGTACAAGAAGGAGTGGGTTTTACACTCTAATAGAGGCCCAAAAGTTTATTTTTATACAAGAGATGGGTCGTATAGCTCAAAGAGACGCCCAGATGAAAAACAGCGATCACACTGTTTATTTTGAAAATCCTATCAGGACTTATACAATGTCTGAGGTCCAAAATTTTGTATTTACAAAGAAGATGGGTCTTACACTCTATTAGAGGCCCAAAAAGTGTTTCAAATGAAGTTTAAAAAACCAAAATTAAGAAAAAAACACCTTATTTTAATTTAGAAAACAATTTTTCAAAGGAAATTAAATAAAAAATGATATAAAATATCATTTATATTAAAAAAACAAGTTGTAAACTTTAAAAAATATTTTGAAAAATCAAGTTTAATCACATGAAAACTTGGAATTCATTTGAATTTGAAAAAACAAGGTGGAAATTTAATTTAAAATGTTTAAAAAAATAAAAAATGAAATTATTTACAAAAATTCAAATGATTTTAGTGATATAAATTAATTGCATTTATATTAAGTGTGGAGTGAGAAATCAAATGATGAACATATGAACTCTAATTTCTGCAAGAACACTATGAAACCCTATACACGATAGCTACAAAGCAATTGATTGAGGGGAAACTCTCTACATAAGCGCAGAAACATGTTTGTAACTTGAAAACATATTTATGATGCATGGATCATAGAGTTTGAGAGTTCAGGTTTACCTTTTGCAAGAAGAAATCGAATTCTGATGTAGAGGTGTTACAGATGTTGTGTGATGATCTGGACAGCTTCAATGGACCTTATGTAAGGTGTTTGGAAGCTTGGAATGGATTGAAACAACCTGGAACTTATTGTGGTACCCCAACTGCAAATAGGCCAAAAAGCTTGAGCAAATGGATGGTGACTTAGTGATTCTGGTGTTCCAGATGTGTTTTGAGGTTATAGATCACTTGTATATGACATATGTGAGGTGTTCGAATGGTTGGTTTTGATGGATTTTCTTTCTTTTGAAAAATTTGATAGTTACTTCAAGAAGAAGCAAAGTCTGGTTTTGGAGAGTGAAATGAAAGAAAACATGAATTCAGATGTTTTGGGGTGGTTTGATCAGTCACACATGACCTCTATTTATAGTAGAGGAAGTTTGTTTTAGGGGCAATAGTGATTGAAGGTTTATCATGGCATGTAGCTTGTAGCCATTGACTTGGATAATCCAAAAGTGCCAAGTCAACTCACTTACTTGACTTCATTCAATTCTACAGGTTTAAATGCTCAGAGTTTGGAATTGAATCTTGATTGGCTTGGAGTGTTATGGTCTGGTTCATGACACCTTAATGTATTCCATTGATGTTACCTTGCCAAAATTGAATAGCAAAGTTCATGTCATGATGGTTTTGCACATGCCAAGTTGAATTCTTGATCAAGAACCAAGTGAGTCATCAGAAGTTTTGTGCTTTTGGAAGATGACAAAGTTGGAAAAATGCCAAAACTTGAGTGACAAAATCGTGTGGCACAAGTTTAGTTTTCATGCCTTTGTGTAGGCAGGGTGAAAAATGCAATTTTTGGAGGCTTATAACTCCTTGCTCAAGTTAAACCTTGGGAGGCTCTTGTAATTTTTGGAAAGCCCTTATAACATACTTCAACTTTGATGTTTAACTTTGGTCTTGAATCATGATGAAAAATGGCCTCAAAGTTGGTGAAAATGCAAAACAGATTCTGTCTAAAATTTCACAAAGTGTTGAAAAAAGCGTCATTTTCCATTTTTTTGTGATTTTGATCAATCCATAACTCAAAATCCATGAGGATTTGGAATATTTTGTAGTTTACAATCTTGAAGTATGTAATGAGAGCTTTCATTTGAGCTTTGGATGGAAGAAAAAGGTTACTTGGATCACAAGTTATGGTCTTGCAAAGTTGGGTATAAATCACTTTTTTCATGACTTAGTGAAATTTCAAGTTTCTTATTGTTGCCCCGTTTCCAAGTAACCCTACTTTTCTTGATTTTTCTTGAAGGATGATGATCCAAACCATAAGTTAACATTATTTTTGACTTAGGGAAGCCATGTTTGTCAAGAAATTCAAAAAGTCAAACTTGATTTTTAGGCACAGTTGACTTTTCGTCAGATGAATCTCAAACTTTGTGATCCTCTATGAAATCAAGTCCTTGACCTAATTCAAACTTAATGTATGGATTCCATAGGTATTTTAGAGTATCTTGAATCATGTCCCAAGGTTTGGGATCATGTCTTGGTCTAAAGACAAAGGTACAGTTGACTTTTCATCAAAAAACCCTAATTGGTCCAGATGAATTTGAATCCTTGTATTGCTTATGAACCAAGTTCTTTGAATTAATCCAATCTTGTAAATGGATCAATATAATGTATTGGAGGTCATCAAAACACTTCTCGAGGTCTTGGCTTATGCCTTGCTTCAAAAGTCAACTTAGGGGTGAATTAAGTCAAGAAACCCTAATTCCTGGTTTTTGATGAATGCATCCCCTAAGGCTATTTTGAACTTATGATTTGGTCTATGGGGTCCCTTTGAGCTTCTTGGATCATGTTTTGAAGGATTGGCTCATGCCCAGATGAAAATTTCTCTCTGGAGGCCTTGGTCGACCAAAACCCTAATTTGGTGACACTGATGATCTTAAGTCTTGATCAACTTGAGATGTTGCGTTTTCATGCTTAATTCTTGATGTGGGAGACCTCTGGATCCTTCATGGATGTTTGAGTGGCTTGATAAGTTGAGGCTCATGTCCATTATTGATTGATCCTTTGTCTGAGTACTTTGAGTGGGCTCAAAACCCTAATTCTTTGTTGAAATAGATGCTCAACAATCTTTGAGAGGATTGATGAGACATGAAGGTACATCCATGTTATGGTGATGATTTTCAAAATGATGGGAAATCTTGTGGACAAATTTTAGGGTATGACATGATTGATGAGGCATGAAGTTACATCCATATTGTGGTGATGTTTTGTACAATGATGGGAAATCTTGTGGTCAGAATTTAGGGTATGGCAGATGCCCCTATTTAATCTTCTTGGACCTGAAGGTGTGAATGGCGAAGACGTTCGGACATTCAAGGTAAAAGAGGATTAAATATCATAATACCCAAAATTTTGATTGTGGTTATGAATAGCAGTTATTTGTTCATCCATTTTCTTTTGCTAAGCAAGGTTACTTAGAAAAGGGTAAAACTTCCCCTCGATCCTAGTCTTCAACCATGGAACTGGTCTCAGTTTTTTTTGAAATAAACTTCCCATCGATCCTGGTCTTTAGCCATGGAACTGGTCTATGTTTTCTTTTGAAATAAACTTCCCCTCGACCCTAGCCTTCAGCCATGGAACTGGACTCAGTTTTCTTTTGAAATAAACTTCTCCTCGATCCTGATCTTCATCCATGGAACTGGTCTCAGTTTTCTTTTGAAATAAACTTCCCCTCAATCCCGGTCTTCATCCATGGAACTGGTCTCAGTATCTTTCTTGTTGAGTTATTCTCTTGACAAGGAATGTTATTTGTGATGGATTCCACTAAACTTCTCACTGGGGAGATGCCATTTGATGGGAAAACAATTTGATGTCAGACTTGCTGGGGAAAAACATTGGTCTGAACTGCAGAGGTGTACAAAATTCTCTGTCGGAGATGCCATTTTCTTGGAGATATTACATCATACTTCCCTTCGAGCCCTTTTTTTTGGAGAGACGCCATGTGATGTAATCCAATTTTGAGATGTTGATGGCTCCATTGAAAGCAAAAATTTTCAGAGAGAAACTACCGTATTGCCAAGAGTATTTTGTAGAGAGGCTTTCTCTGGGGATTTTTCCTTAATCCGGGAAAGAAAAATATCATCTTTATTGGTGAAAAGGGAACTTCCAAAGGTGTATAACCAAATGGCTTCTTGTCTTTTAGAGGTTCAAGTTATCAAAGGGGTAGAGGACAAAATCCAATCCAGGAATAAACTGGAGAGAGATTGTTTAGACGGTATATTTTCCTGACGAGGAAAGAACTTAAACTGGAATTTTGTCCTAACGGATGTGGTAAGGAAGACTGACAACTCTATCGGAGAGAGGACACTTATCACTTGGGGATGAATATGACCAGAGTGATACTAATGCAACATGAGTATGAATATGAATCAATTATGCATGATGTATGAGATGCTGATGCTGACAAAACAGACACGACATACAGATTGGGTATTGTTCAACTGGATACTCGGCCACTCTGGGAGATAGGGGTATCAATGGAGATTCTGAAAGTTGTACATTTGTTTGGGCGCGGGGGGCCCTGCATTTGTTTTTGGTTTTCGGAGGTACAAACCTGCTAGGGATAGAAATTAGTTCTTGTTTTTCAAGGGTAGACCCTACTGGGGAAAAAAACTAATCATTGGTTCTCAGGGGTAAGAACTCTATCGGGGATGATAGATGGGTCATTTCGTCTGAAGTAGTTTGTCCTTTATTCAGGGTGTACAGAACTCAAGGAGTATTTTGATTTTGAATTTTTGAAGTTTGATCACTTTCAGAGAAGTCGTCGATGTTCCTTTTTGTGTTCAGTTATCAAAAGGAAATTGCCATCCTTATTTTAAAAGCAGAAATAAAACTTGAACCTTCCATTTTAAAAACAAAATTTAATTCATTTTTTTGTTTCAATAATCGTTGATCATATTAAAATGTCATTTTGCAAAGCATAATAAATAAGAATTGCAAATAAAAGGCACACATGCTCAAATTTTATTGATAGAATGGTAATCAGCCAAGCGCGTGATCCCATGGAGCATTACAAAGTTTAGAAAATGGTAATTTAAAGGAAAATGGGCTATATTGAAACATAACGATCGTTATCCTTCCACCAACTTTGAATTTTGGATATTCTAGGCTTCTGTCGAAGGTGACCTTGATTGAAGTTTTCCTGACGGATGACATTGCCGCTGAGGAGTCAATCTTGTTGGATATAGTTACTTTCCATGAATCCCTAACTTTTGCCTAGATTGCCCTTTCGGGTTTTCAATCCATCGGAATGATCATTGTTTATGTCTCTAATTTTTTCCGGGACCGCCCTTTCGGGTTTTCAGTCCAACGAGACATTTTTTTTTCATTTAGGCGAAGTATTTCTTGACTACATCAACATTTGTGGGGTAGGTAAACTCTTCTCCATCCATGGTTGCGAGTCTTAAGGCACCGCCTGAAAAGGCTTTCTTAACAACATAGGGGCCATCGTAATTCGAAGTCCATTTGCCCCTAGAATTAGTGAGAAATGATTGTATCTTCTTGAGCATGAGATCTCCTTCTCTGAAGACACGGGGTTAGACCTTTTTATCAAACGCCTTCTTCATTCTTTGTTGATATAACTGACCATGGCATAAAGCCGTCATTCTCTTTTCTTTGATTATATTCAGTTCATCGTGTCGGCTTTGACACCATTCAGCTTCCGTTAAGTTGGCTTCCATCAATACTCTCATTGATGGGATCTCTACTTCTATGGGGAGCACTGCTTCCATGCCATATACTAGAGAGAAAGGGGTTGCCCTTGTTGAGGTGCGGACAGACGTGCGATAACCGTGAAGAGCAAAGGGTAGCATCTCATGCCAATCTTTGTAGGTTACAACCATCTTTTGAATGATCTTCTTGATATTTTTGTTAGCTGCTTCTACCTCTCCATTCATTTTAGGCCGGTAGGGAGACGAGTTATGGTGTTCAATTTTGAATTCAGCACACAACTCTTTCATCATCTTGTTGTTCAGGTTCGATCCATTATCCGTAATGATCTGGCTTGGAACACCATAATGGAAGATGAGATTGTTCTTGATAAATCGGACCATCACTTGTCTGGTCACATTGGTGTATGATACTACTTCGACCGACTTGGTGAAGTAGTCGATGGCTACTAGGACAAACCGATGTCCGTTCGAGGCTTTGGGTTCAATCATGTCAATCATGTCAATTCTCCATATAGAAAAAGGCCATGGAGAAGAGAGAACTTTGAGATGCGTTGGAGGTACATGGATTTTGTCGGCGTATATTTGACACTTGTGACATTTCCTCATGTATTGATAGCAATCGGATTCCATTGTCAGCCAATAATATCCTGTTCTCAGAATTTTTCTTGCCATTGTGTGTCTATTGACATGAGTGCCAAAGGATCCTTCGTGAATTTCTTTCATTAACTTATTTACTTCTTGTCGGTCCACGCATTTGAGCAAAACCATGTCGAAGTTTCTTTTATAGAGTGCATCATTATTCAAGAAGAAGTTTCCAGCCAGTCTTCTGAGAGCCTTCCTATATTTTCTTGACCCCCTAGGCGGGTATTCTTGTCTTTGAAGGAAGCATTTGATATTGTGATACCATGGTTTGTCATCTATGACTGCTTTGATCGCAAAGATGTTAACGGGGCTTTCAAGGCGCATTGTGTCAATATTGGGTACGCTGTTCCATCAACTCACACTAATCATGGGGGATAGAGTGGCTAGTGCATCAACCATGTGGTTTTCTTCACGAGGGATGTGATGAAACTCAATCTTGTTGAAGAAGGGTAGCAACCTCATTGCATAGTCTTTGTAAGGAATCAATCCTGATTAATATGTGTTCCACTCTCCTTTAATCTATATTATAACCAGGGCTGAGTCATCATACACATCCAAGTTCTTTATCCTTAAGTCGATAACTTCTTCGAGACCCATGATACAAGCTTCGTATTCGTCCTCATTGTTTGTGCATTTGAATGTTAATCTGGCAGTGAAAGGAATATGGGTAGCCTGAGGTGTTACTATGATTGCCCCAATTCCGTTTCCATAAGCATTGACAGCTCCGTCGAATATTAGTCCCCATTGGGATCCTGGCTCTGGCCCTTCGCTTGGTAGCGATTCATCACAATCTTTCATTTTTAGTTACATGACATCTTCGTCTGGGATGTCAAATTTTACTGGTTCCTGATTATCAATCGCTTGATGAGCCAAATGATCGGCTAAAATACTTTCTTTGATGGCTTTCTGAGCATGGTACTCGATGTCGTATTCTGATAACAACATTTTCCAACGGGCAATCCTTCCCATGAGAGAAGGCTTTTCAAAGACGTACTTGATCGGATCCATTTCGGAGATTAACCAAGTAGTGTGACAAATCATATACTGGCGAAGACGTTTGGCTGCCCAAGCCAGAGCGCAACAAGTTTTCTCGAGCATAGTGTATCGAGTTTCATAGTTCGTGAACTTCTTGCTTAAGTAATAAATGGCAGACTCTTTTCTTTTTGTCTTGTCTTGTTGGTCAAGTACAGTATTTTACAAAGTGCGAGAAGGAAAATTAGGCCTATGGATCCCGAGTTCTCTCAAAGGAGAGCTCAAATGCTGGTTCCTGAACTTTTCTTTTCTTTGATCCGGCCCCTTTAGTCGTTGTCGGGTCAATGATCGTTTTCCAAGTGAAAGGAGAGAGCAAATTTCTTCGTTCCTCCTGACTTTCTATAGCATGTTGTTCTAATATCTCAATCAAAGCATCCTTTTCCTTTAGCAGTTCCTGAATCTTGGCACATTCCAAATTAAGAATCTGGTACTTGTTCTTCAAAGAGTTCTTCTCACGTTGGATTTTGTTGAGAGTGATATGGAGTTTTTCCGTATCGGACATGAAATAAAGGACAGATTCCATTAAGGGAAAAACTTCTTGACGAGGGTAAGGCATCCTCAGTTTGATGGCTCTAGTTTGCACCCAGTGGAGATAAGGCTCTATAGAGATGCAATTTGGCCTCCCGAGGGACTCTCTCCCCTTCCTGTGAATATGTTGCCAGGCATGCACTATTTCTTTCTTTAGTGCCCTGCCATTTTCCCCTTCCTTGAAGAAAAGATCCTCTAGATGAACGTTATGTGGGATATTCTTCATCGGGTATCCAAGTTGACGGCGAGCTAAAATTGGATGATAGTTGATCAATCCTTTAATACCAATGAGGGGTACTTAGGGAAATTTCCACATTTGTCGATGATTTTTACTCCGTCATAGATCCGATTATATTAATCTATGTCAGAATTGGTAAGATACATAACCTTCTGCGACCACCGCAGACTACTCTTGTGATCCCAAAAAGCAGCAGACTTGAGCAAGTGGGAAATAAACCATTTGTAGAGTAATGGTACACAACATGTGATCATCCCTCCACTGTATAAATTCCTTAAGTGTACAGAATGATAAGCATCCGCTAGCATGGTTGGGACTGGGTTCCCAATTAAGAATATCTTAAAAGCATTGGTGTCAATGAAGTTGTCAATGTTGGGAAAGAGGAATAACCCATATATGAGCAGAACAAAGACATCCTCGAAAACGGATATATTTCCTATACTGGCAAAGTATAGAGCTTTCTCCATCAGGAATTTAGCCGGTAAACCCTGGATTCCTCCCTTGGTGGTCATGTGAGTCCTGATTTCTGACTATTCCAATGAGGTAGCTCTTGCAATGGCTTGATCTTTTGGAACTTCTTCCAGTCCAGAAAATGGATCTTGATCAGTGATAGGCAAATCAATCAGGTGAGAATACTCTTTCTGTGTTGGTGTAAGTTGATAATCCAGAAAGGTGAAGCAGTGGTGTAAGTTTAGAACCTTGAAGGTGTACTTGTGCGTTTTTCTTCTACCGAAATCCATAACGCAACTTCTGATATTTGCAATTATTGTTTTAGTTCTTTTAGAAAAAGATTGTTTCTTATTTAAAAAGAGTTTTTTAATGAGCGCATGGATGCATAAATGCAGCAAACAAAAACATTTGAAAACATGGGTTTAAGGGTTCATCGTCCCGAGCATGGAGCCATGGATCTACCCATCCCCAAGGTGTGTACTAGAGGTTAAATTTTGTACCTGTAGAACGGGTTCTAACAAAGGTTCTCAAAATCATTGACCCCTCTTGAGGATATTAATAGCAAACTGACTGACTCATGAGAGCAGTAATATCCTAAGATGAATCTCATTTGAATGTTGTATCGCGTATCAACTATTCCCGATAGTTACCGCATTACCTAATGGTCAAATGGTTAAATGCTTACTAATCCTCAATTTCAAGGGTAACCCAATGGGAAAAAACAATGTTTTCACGACTTGCTTGTACAACATTGGTAATTCCATGCGGGCACCTCCACTGTTTCGGTGGACTCTAAAGTTAGCTTGGTCGGGATTCACTCCCTATAAGCCTCCCTGAATACGCCACCACTTATCTTAATGTTCTCTCAGACTCACCATATGCGTATTAATCACATTCCCAGATAACAATAATTTAAACGAGTATATCAAGTAATGTGACAGTAGATGATATAAAAAAAATGAGAAAGCAAGTAAGATAGCAGAAAAAATGCAAAAACAAGGCCTAGACCTCTTAGGAAATCTAATTCTAAAGCCCTAAAGTCCCCAGCAGAGTCGCCATTTTTCTGTAGCAGTCGATTTTTTTCGGTGACGCGACCACCTTCTGCATGTTTGGTGCTACTTTCTAATTTATGTATTTATCCTATGAAGCTTGAAAGGAAGGGGAAGATATCTTAAACTAACCCTGCACGCAAATGTTTTCTTTAACAAATGCTAAGAGATCGGGGATCTGGGTCTGGTTATACTAAGGGAAACTACTAACACCTAGAGTATCTATAGTAATCTATAGGAACCTTCTTTTGCATGTGTTTATGCTAATTTTGAAATGCTTTCTTGTGTTTATCTATTGTGGATTGGGAAAATTTCTCCTATGGGAGGGTTGAGAGAATGTTTTTGTTGTTTTCGGGTTTTTTTTTTGTTTTTGGGAAGGTACCTAGACGTAAGATTTTTGATTTGTGTGCTCGCTAAGATTTCGCAATCTTATGCCTATGTGTTCCCGTAAAGAGATTCGGGGAAATTAGAGCAATCGTAGTTCCTCATGTTTCTATGGGAGGAAAGATATTTGGTGTCTTTTTCAAAGCCCAAGATTGAAGCTATCGGAGTATTTGTGTCTTGTTTAAAGCCCAAGATTGAAGCTAAAAGGGTAACTGTGAGAGAGAGAGAGATAGAGAGAGAGAGAGAGAGAGAATTTGTCATCTCTAAAGGGAGATATCTCACCTATTCATCATAAATATTGAGTAATTAGTTATAAGGGAAATTACTTTAACTGGGATATAGGATCCAGCAATGCCATAATTTCCTTTATAAGAGAGATGTCATGAAGGAAGAAGCTTTAACTCAGTGTAAAGCAATGGCACTTTTTCCTTTATGAATATTTCATGCTAAGAGAGAGACATTGGCTTGGATGTGTAGAATCCAGAGGCTTGCCACTTACAGCAGTTAAATGAAAGATAAATTTTAGCCAGTATAAGGGAAGGACTCCAGCTTGGATTTTAAATTAACAAGTGTGCCACTTACAGCAATTATCTGGACAATGGTTTTGATTTTTTTTTTAGATATGCGATGTACAAAGGATATATCTTCCTGCAGAGTGGACTCATGGTCTCATCTGAGGGGATGTTGATTTTTGTGGGCCTTGATCAAAGCCCAAGGTTGAAGCTAAAGGAAACTGACTCCACCTGGGAGGGTTTCATCTGTCTTGTACAGAGATTAAGATTGAGGCTGGTTGGGGGGATTTCTTATATGAAGCCTAAGAGGAGGCTGACTTTTTGCTGAGGATCATTGAAATCCAGGGGAAGGTCTAAATTGTATTGGGGAATCCCAAGGGAAACTACTCTTGCTGGGAATCAGGGAAGAGTTGAAATACCAAATGCCATGAGGCTCTGATTCTGTTGAAGGTTTATTGATGGTAAATTGACCCTGGCTTGGATGTTTAAAGTGAAAGTTAAGCCTTGTTGGGGGTCGGGGAAGTTTAAAGGTGAGTTTGAAAACCTTAAAAGTTTTTAACTCTGCTGGGAATTGATGTATTGGTAAAATGGTCAGGTTTAATCATATGCCTTTAGGAAGTCTGAGCGTTTTGGGTTGAAGTAAAAAATGAGACTATGAGAGTGAGATTTTCCAAGTCTACTTGAATGAAGCCCAAGAGGAGGCTGAGACTATCCAAGTCTTATCAAGAAGAGATACACTCTGGTTAGAAAGAGATCTTTGTATGATGCCCAAGAGGAGGCTGTTGGGTGAAGATCAACTTTTGAATGGTAGGATGTTCCAGACTTTTGACTCTCTTGGGGATTGAACTAGTAGATATGACTAATTTTTATCATGTGCTTTTAGGAAGCCTTTGGGTCCTTGTACTAAGCCCTAGAAGAGGCTGGGGAACTTCTAAGAAGCCTGTTGGTCCTTGTACTAAGCCCAAGAGGAGGCTGGGGATACTTCTAGGAAGCCTGTGGGTCTAAGCCTTAGAAAAGTTTAAGAAAGGTTTCACCGAGAATAAGTCCTTTCTTTGTTGAACAGTTCTAAGGTTTGAAGAAATTCAAGAGAGGTTTCACCGGGAATTAATCCTCTCTGGGGAAATGAATTTCTTTTAATATATTTCTAAGTTTTGACAGTCTGGAGAAAAGTTTCACAGGGAATAATGCCTTTCTCTGTCCCGTATTGAATAAGCCCAAGAGGAGGCAGATTGTATTGAGGCAAATTTCCTATGAGGGAACTATTTTTGACTAAGTTAGAGTAACCTCTGGTTTGACCTAAGTGTAGACCTAACTGTTGGGGGAAACTCTAGACAGATATGCACAAGTATATACAGATAAGTGTATTAACAAGTATATAAACAAATATACATTAAATTGAAAAAATGTTGGGTCTTACACTCTAAGAAGAGACCCAAGTGTATTGTGATTGATTGTATTGATTACAGCTGTATGATTAGGGTTTTAAGAAATTGAAGAAAGTTTTGAGAAAACTTTGAATTTGAATTTGAATTAAAAGAAATGTGTTTAAAAAGAAATTTTGGGACTTATAACTCAAAGAGAGGCCCAAGTGGTCTAAGAGCAGTTTCACCGGGAATAATGCTCCTCTTAGTACTAGTTTAAAACAATAAGATAATTTTGAAAACAGAGGTTTGGGGCTTACAACTCAAGGAGAGGCGCATGGAAGTTGTTTATTATTTAAAACAAAGTTTATGTACAAAATATTGGGACTTATACTCAAGGAGAAGCCCAGATGATTTGTTTTGAAAATAGGGATCGTACTGCGATATTGAAAGACGTTGTGGGACTTATACTACAGCAGAGGCCCAAAAAATTATTTATGTACAAAATTTTTTGGGTTTTACACTCTATTAGAGGCCCAAAAGTATTTGTAAAAAAAAGTGGGGCCTATACTCAAAGAGAGACCCAGATGAAAAATAACTAACGCGTCGTTGTTTTGAAAATCGCACCGGGACTTATACTATGGCAGAGGCCAAAATTGTTTATTTACAAAGAGGTTGGGTCTTACACTCTATTAGAGGCCCAAAAGTGTTTCAAATAAAGATTGAAAATTTAAAATTAAGGAAAACCCCTAATTTTAAATAAAAATACAATTTTTCAAAGAAAAATAAATATAAAATGATATAAAATATCAAATGTATTTAAAAACATGTTGTGAAATTTGAAAAATGTTTTGAAAAATCAAGTTTTATTCATATGAAAGCTTGAAATTCATTTGAGTTAGAAAAATCAAGAGAAAGATTTCATTAAAAATGTTTAAAAACAATTAAAAATAAATTCTTTACAAAATTTCAAAATATATTAAATAAATAATATTCTTTTGATTTTTTTTGGAATAAAATATTTTAACATTTTTGTGAATTTTGAAAAAAAGAATCAATAAAAAAATGATTAAAATTGAGAGAGAAATTAATTTTTGAAATCAATTAAGAAAATAACAAAAATTCAAATATTTGAAAAATTCAAAAAATGGCGCCAAGGTCATCTTCTTCTTCCTCGCGCGAACCACCGTTGCCATATTTGCAAAACCTCTCATATATCCCTTAATACGTAATGGTTTTGACTTTTGTAAACATGAAAGTTGCTCATTTTTGAACAAGGATTCCAATGGTACCAATTAATTGCATTTATTTTAAGTGTGGAGTGAGAAATCAAGTGAAGAACAGATGAACCCTAATTTTTGCAAGAACATCATGAAACCTCATACATGATAGATACAAAGCAATTAATTGAGGGGAAACACTCTATATAAGTGCAGAAACATGTTGGTAACTTGAAAACACATTTATGATGCATGAATCATAGAGTTCAGTTTTGAGGAAGCTTACCTTGCAAGAGGAAATCGAATCCTCAGTTAGAGATGTTACATAAGTGTTTTGATGATCTGGAGATCTTTCTTGGACCTTAAAGATGGTGTTCCAATGATTAGAATGGATTGAAAACCTCTGGATCACTTGGCTCGACCCTATCTGCAGCATTGAAGAAAGTTTGAGCAAATGGATAGCGACTTGATGATTATGGTGTTTCAGATGTGTTTTGAGGTTATGGATCACTCATATATGATGTATGTGATGTGTCTACACTCTTAGTTTTGATATAAGTGCTTCCTATTGAAAAATTTGCATGTTACTTGAAAAAGAAGCAAATTCTGGTTTTGGAGAATGAAAGGAAGGAAAACATGGATTGGAGATGTTTTGGTGTGTGTTAATCAGTTACACATGACCTTTATTTATAGTAGAGGAAGTTTTTCTTGGATGAACAACTTCAGATTGGAAGATAAGATCTTGGTTCAATGGTTTTGGAATGGTATCATTTCCCCTAGTGCAAGGTACACCAATGTGTCCAAATAGCTCAGCTACCAATTAACCAATTCCATATTCCTTAGTCATTTTTATTGTTGTTTATGTGAGCATCTTGACTGAGGAATGCCCTTTTGTTGAATGTGCACTATTGCACATAAATGCCTTTGAATTCAAGGCATAATGTGACAAAAGCCATTACTCCAAGATGAAAGATTTCTTGACCCTTTCACTCAAATTTACAGGTTTACCATGATTTCTTTTGTTATGCAATGAATGTGATTGGCATTGATCATTGCTTTTGACAAGAAAATCGTGTATGACAAGTAATGACCAAACTGATTTTGCAAAACAGTTTGCAACAAGGCATGTTGATCACTCCATATCTCTTTGCTCAAATGGAGTTTGATGATGTTCTTGTATTCTTTGAAAAGCTTGCATATCATACTTCAACTTTGATGTTTAAGTTTGGTCTTGGATCAATGTGGATCATGGAGAAAAATGACCTCAAAGTTGGAAAAAAATGCAAACAGATTCTGTCCAAAATTTCATTAAGTGTAAAAGTGAAAATCTCATGAAACCCTAACTTCATGGCTTAATAACTCAAAATCCATGCATCTTATGGCTATGGGTCAGGAGGACACTTTTGTAGTATGTAATGAGAGCTTTCATTTGAGCTTTGGATGTAAGAAAATGGTTGCTTGGATCAAAAGTTATGATCTTACAAAGTTGGGTAAAAATCATCATTTTTCCATAACTTAGTGAAATTTTAAGTTTCTTAAGATTACCCCTTTTGCAAGTAACCTCACTTTTCTTGATTTTTATTGATAGATGATGATCCAAACCATGAGTTAACATTGGTTTTTACTTAAAGAAGCCATGTTTGTAAAAAATTCTCAAAAGTCAAACTTAGTTTTTGGGCACAGTTGACTTTTTATCAAATGAATTTCAAACTTTGTTATCCTTTATGAAATCAAGTCCTTGGGCTAAATCAAACCTAATGGGTGGATTCCATAGGTTTTTTAGAGTGTCTTGAATCATTTCCCAAGGTTTGAGATCATGTCTTGGTCAAAAGTCAAAAATAGGGTTGACTTTTTCTCAAAAACCTTAGTTTGTGGTCCAGATGAATTTGCATCTTTATATTGCTTATGGACCAAGTTATTTATGTCCATTTGAACTTTTAAGAGGATCAATGTGAGATATTTGAGGTCTTCAAAACATTCTTTGAGGTTTTGGCCCATGCCTTGCTCCAAAAGTCAACTTAGGGGTGAATTAGGTCAAGAAACCCTAATTCCTGATTTTTGATGAATGCATCCACTGAGGCTATTTTGAACTTATGATTGGATCCATGAGGTCCCTTTGAGCTTATTGGATCATGTTTTGAAGTATTGGCTCATGCCTAGATGAAAATTTCTTTCTAGAGGCCTTGGTCGACCAAAACCCTAATTTGGTGACACTGATGATCATGAGGATTGATCCACTTGAAATGTTGCACTCGTTTGCTTGAATCTTGATATGAGAGACCTATTGATCCTTTATAGATGTTTGAGAGGTTTGACAAGTTGAAGATCGTGTCCATTCTTGATTGATCCTATATCTGAGTACTCTGAGAGGGTAAAAAAATCCTAATTCTTAATTGAGGTGAATGCTCAACAATCTTTGAGAGGATTGATGAGGCATGAAGGTACATCCATATTGTGGTGATGTTTTGCACAATGATGGGAAATATTGTGGCCAAAATTTAGGGTATGACACCCACATAATTTTCCAGCTCAAGATTTTATAGAAAAAGAATACATGGAAACACCTTTGATTGAGTTTGCCTTCAAAGAATGATTTGAAAAGATTCAGAATAAAACAAAGCTATGCAAAGCGAAGCAAATGTGGCCATGGCGAAAATGAAGGAATTATAGGGAAAAATTAGGTTAGGGTTGGGGAAAATGAAGCGGGTTTCATGCTATCATTAAATTAAACAAAATAAAAGAAAGTCATCTCATCCCTTTTCCATGCTTTCATTCAACTAAACAAAAGAAAAAAATTAATCCACGTGGACTCCCACGTCATACTCCTTTAGAAGAATTTGACATTAGAGACCAAATGTGTGGATGAAAACTTTTAGGGGAACCATTCTTTGAATGAAATTTTCATTGGGATTAAAAATAAAATTTCCAATATTTTTGAAGACCAAAAACATATTTAACTCTTTGAATATTTACCATGCATTAATTATATTTTAACTAAACTAATTTTTTTTTCTTTTCTCCATAATTTCTTTTAAGAATTATAAAATAATAATAATACTAACATTCAGTTTTTAAAAGAAGGGTTAAATATGTTTATATTCCTCATAAATATTTCAATTTCGTTTTTAGTCCCTCAAAATATTTCCTTCAAAGAATGGTTCTCCTAAAAATTTTAATCCACATTTTTGGTCCCTCCTGCAACTTAGCGACAATTTTTACAATTTAGCGAAAGAATTGACGACAGTTTTAGCGACGGTTTTTAACTTAGTGACTGAATTAGCGACAGTTTTCGTGACGGCTTTAGTATTAGGGACCAAAAGTATGAGGGGAAATTTTAGGAGGACCATTCTTCGAAGGAAATATTTTAAGGGACTAAAAATAAAATTTCTAGTCCTGCTTTAAAGCTTGTGACCTAATTAAGTGGATGAACTTTTCCTTTAATTTTTATGAAGTGAAAATGTGGTGTAAACATGAAAAGGGTTGTCTTGAAAAGTATCTAAAACCATTTTGAAATGCTGAGGATGCATCATTGTTAGCTTTGTTTGTTGAGAAGAACATTTGTAATGTTGAAATTTATATGGAAGTCAAATTATCTATAGGTGAGTTGACTTATATGGAGAGATTAATAGAGAAACAAAAGGGACATAAAAGTGTTGAAGACAATGCTAAGGACGGTGAATCAAGTGAAGACTATATGATTGGTATAAATTTTGAAGACATTAAAGAAGAGAGAATGCATGATTTTGATGAAGGGTTTAACTTTGGGGTGCATGTAGGTGACCCTAGATGGAAGAATGTTGACAGTGCTACTACAAGTCAACCACTTAACAGTATGTTTACCACAACAAAGATGGATAGGGAACATGTCATAAAAGAAAATTACATGATGGATGAACTTGATAGTTTGGCAGCTGAAGATGGTTTTGATGACAGGCCTGCAGTGATTCAGTTGAAGGAAGAGGAAAAGCTTATAAAGGATTTCACATTCAAGGTGGGAATGGAATTTTCATCTATGAAGCAATTTGAGAAGGCTATACGAGAACACAATGTATTGAATGGTAGGGAGGTAAGATTTGCCAATGTAACTGCTCAGGCTCCTGCACAAGTTGTAACTGAAACATATGTTCAACCTGCAACACAAGGTTCTGTACATTCTTATGAGGAAATGAAAAGGTATTGTAGGATAGACCTAAAACCTTGGTTGCATTATTGAATTAATGATGAAGAAATACTAGACATTCAAACAATTAATATTGAACCTAGTCCTGCAAAACGACATGCTCTTGTCAAACAATGGCAACTGGTGTCAGAACATTCATTTGTGAAAGACCAAAAAAGCATAAGTCTACTGCATTCAAGAAACTAGTTGTCAAACTATATACTTACAAGCCAAGTATGAGTGATCCTGTAGGTTGCCCAAGCCTACTGACCCTATTTCTTGTATTAAGTTAATTACTTTTACTAACATTATGATGTTATAACATGTGAAAAGTATGCCACCAACAAGGAAAAAGGTCAAGCATGTTGAAATTCCAAAAAGAAATAGTGATAGACTTGAGGCATTAAAAATACGAGACATTGTGGGACCCGGGAAGCATGCAGAGGATCCACTTGTGATTCCTAAAGAAGAAGAAGAAGAAGAAGAAGAAGAAGAAGAAGAAGAAGAAGAAGAAGAAGAAGACATAATTGGTGGTAATGCTAAGTGAGAGAATACTTGGGATGACATTCAGAAGGGCTTGACTCAAAGAATTTCTATTATGAAATATGTAGTTTTTTCAGAACATCAAAATTATGTAATGACAAGCTTGTGTATTGTGATGAATTATTGTGTACTCTTTTATTTGGAACACCAATCTTATATAATGTAGAATTTTTGTATTATGATGAATATCTGTGTACTCTGTTGTTTGGAACATCAATATTAAGATTTTGTTTGGAACATCAAACTTATGTCATCAATGTTATGTTCAGATTAATCCAATTGTGCTTGCAAATTAAGTTATATGGTTTGCAAAATGTGCCAAACTGTGTCTACTATTTTTCTAATTGTCATAAGTAATTCATACTGTCAAATTATGAACATTTTAGATTGTTCTTGCAATTAATGTTATGTGGTTTGCAAATTGTGCAAGTTGTGCCAAATTGTGCCAACTAAGTCATAATAATTTGGTACTACGCATATGCCAATTGTGCTTGCAAATTATGTTTTATTGTTTACAAATTGGTACTATGCATATGTAAATTGTGCTTGCAAATTATGGAATGTCAAGTGCAAATTGTGCGTGCAAATTGGACTGTCATATGCAAGTTAGGCTAAACTAGTCATAACTGTCAAATTAACATTACAACACATTTCATTACAGTTCAATACATTTCATTTTAAAAACCAATATTTTAACACATTTCATTACCAAAATCAACATTTCAATGCACTTCACTGCGTATGCAATTTGAACATAACAACACAGTAAATCAAACTCTCAAATATTCAACAATTACATTTCAAAACAAAATAAACATTAAACATAAAAGACATTGCAAAACTCAACATTTTTAAATTTCTATAAAAATTTCTCTGCTTTGAGTTTGTTCTTCAAATGCTTGTTTTATTCCATGAATTTTCATACATTTCCTTCAAATAGCCCATGGAGCCTATAACTTCCAGCTCTAGGTTCATAATGCCTCCATCTTCATTTCCAAATTTTGTTCCAATTTCTTCATCTCATATAAACAAATCACACATGTCCGCACTCCTCCAAAAGGGACATCTCCAAAATATTCTTCTTTTATTAGGCCCCTTCTTGCATTGAAAAGAAACCATATGACCCTGACACCCACAGAACTTTCCAGCTCGACATTTTACAGAAAAAGAATACATCACTACTACGGAAAACCCATTTAACAACGGTTGGGAAAGGTATGTAATCACGCGTGCACAGGCGTTGTTATGTAGAGTGTCGTTGTATATATGATACCTACAATCACGGACCAGTAATCGTTGTATTAAACTGGAAAGATCGCTACCTACCACAATGGTTTATACAAACAACCTTGTGATAAAATAATTGTCCTAGGTTCGATTCCCAGCTGCGCTGTTTTGATATTTATTTTTTTCAGGACAGCGCACGAGATATTATAACGGTTGTGTAATATAACCGTTGTTAAAGCATAAGATATTATTATGGTTATGATATATAAATGTTGTTACATATTCTGCAGAATTAAGAAAAAGATTACTGATTTGATAATTAATCCCATTTTTAACCTGTATTATTGTTCACCATATCACAGCAGAAAATACAACTAACATTTGTAATAAAGTAATCATAATAATGTTAATTATATCATATTCATAATATCACATAATTGTATCATATTCAATTGTAACAAATATCTTACAATTTATCAGAACAAACAACCTACAGTTTACACATTACATAACATCACATAATTGTATCATATTCAATTGTAACAAATATCTTATAATTTATCATAACAAACAACCTACAGTTTACACATTACATAACATCACATAGTTGTATCATATTCAATTATAACAAATATCTTACAATTTATCAGAACAAACAACCTACAGTTTACACATTACATAACATCACATAGTTGTATCATATTCAATTGTAACAAATATATTACAATTTATCAGAACAAACAACCTACAATTTACACATTACATAACATCACATAATTGTAACTTGGTGTTTTGGTTTCTTGTCTCTTGGTGTCTTGACTCTAAAGACCTAAGATTTCAAATAATTATACTTGTTAGTAAAAATATTTAGAAACTATAACATACAATTAATATATTATGAATAAATACTAAATTACATACTTGTTAATTTTCCCATATGCCTTCTTCATGATCTATTCAAATAGCGTGCACGACATCTCCATCAACTTCATCATATGAGGTAGGGACTTGTGTTGTGTAAGAAGGTGTGGACGGAATATCAAGACTTCCATCACTAAGAGGAGTGTGTTTTCCTTGGAGAATGATTGACCATTTCCCCAATATGTTCGATGGGTCGGTAACATAGAAAACTTGTTTTACTTGGGAATCCATGATGAATGGTTCAGTCATAAAAGATGCCTTGCCAAGGTCGACCGGTGTGAATCCTAAGTCATCAATATGTACACCATTATTATTATTGGGAACCCATTTACATTTAAATAAAGCCACTTTGAAAATAACATAATTAATCTCCCAAATCTTATTAATGACACCATAAAACGTGGTAGTTCCCAATACAGGATTCTTATTTTTCGAACTAGAGAAATACATCGATTTGGCTTCAACCATAACCCCACTATTTTGCATTGTATTATGATCATCTTTTTATTTTGTATAAAAGGTATAATGACCAATATCGTATGCAGTCCAAGTAATGACACAAAATTTTGGCTCGTACGACACCCATTTAAGTATCTCGGATAATCTACGATCATTAGATACACTTTTATTAAACCAATCTATGAATATCTTGTTTTGCTCTATCAACAACAACTTTTCACTCATTCGGGGATATTTTTTCCTCAAAAGTCCTTTATGAGTATCTATGAAAGGTTGAACTTCATCTATATTATTCAATATATAGAAATGTGCTTGCATAACTACATCCCGAGCCATTGACTTAACATTTAGACCTTGAATACCTCTTCCGTCTATGTCAGCGTGACGAGACTTTGGAATTCCTATAGAATCTGTGTCCGAAAAATAGTTTGTACAAAACTCAACAGCTTTTTCTATGATGTATCTTTCAACAATCAAAGCTTCCGGTCGGTGATGATTCTTCGTATATCCTTCAAAGATCTTCATGTATCGCTCTATTGGATATATCCACATTAAATAAACTGGACCACAAATTCTGATTTCTCTGACTAGATGAACAAGTAAGTGAACCATAATGTCAAAAAATGATGGAGAAAAATACATCTCCAATTGACACAAGATTATGGCAGCTTCATCTTCTATATAATTCAGCTAATTTTTGGAAATCAAGAACTTTATTACATATGGCATTGAAGAATAAGCACAATATCGTTTAGTTACTCTCACATTTTTTGACAAGATCCAACGGATAGCCACTAGTAGAAGTTGTTGCATCAATACATGACAATCATGAGATTCTAAACCAATTAACTTGAGATCTTTCATTGATACAAGTTTCTTGATGTTTGATGAGTAACCTTACGGAACTTTAATACCTTGCAAACACTCGCAGAAAATTTTATTTTCCTTTTTAGAAAAAGTGTGACATGCTGGAGGCAGATAAGTTATTTTTCCTTTCTCTATTGGAGCCAACTGTTTTCTTATACCCATCTTCTCCATATTAAGACGAGAAGTCTTACTATCTTTAGTTTTGCCTGGAATGTTTAGAAGTGTGCCAATCAAACTATCACACACATTTTTCTCCATGTGCATCACATCAAGACAATTTCTAACATCAAGGCAATGTCTAACATCAAGACTTGGCCAATACGGAAGATCAAAGAAGATGGACCTCTTTTTCCAAAAAAATTTTGCAACTGCCCCTTTTTCTTTTTTTCTCTTCCCAAAGACAACATTAATGTGTTCCTGCCGTTGATAAACTTCTTCCCCGATTAAAGGTTCGGGTGCCTCATCAAACTCTTGCTCTCTGTAGCGAGCGATTTTGGACGCGGTTCTTAAGCGCTGGTTGCTCTATGCGGTTGAGCTTAAACTACAGGTCGATTCATTTTTAATCCTATTTTGAGCTGAATAAGGAAGGGAAATAGATGTCTCCAATTAACCCTGCTTGCATACTGAGTTTAAACAGCGGTCTATTAGGTTACGGATGCTATCAATGTGGGGGGCCTTTGTACTGGTTATTTGTATTTTCGCCAATACGGTTTTCTTTCTTTCTAGGACTTTCTAGCGGGGAACAAGGGTTAGGATGTTAGGATTGAAGCTTTTGAATTACTGCTTTTGATTGATGGAGATATGGGATTTGGGTTTTTTGTTGATTGTGCTCGCTAAGATCTTTTCTTTCGATCTTATGCCTACGTATTCCCGTTTACCAAAACAGGGAAATCAGAGCGTTCGTAGTTCCTCCTATTCTATGGGAGGAAATGGTGTTTTTGGTGTCTTGTTCAAAGCCCAAGACGTGAAGCGAAAGGTGATTTGTATCTTGTTCAAAGCCCAAGATGTGAAGCTGAAAAGTCTATTTGTGTCTTGTTTAAAGCCCAAGACGTGAAGCTGAAAAGTTTATTTGTGTCTTGTTCAAAGCCCAAGACGTGAAGTTGAAGAGTCTATTTGTGTCTTGTTCAAAGCCCAAGACGTAAAGCTGAAGGACCTCGACTTTAGAGAGAATTTGTCATCTCTAAAGAAGGGTTTGTCTGTCACAACTGTTGGGTGACTGGTTTATAAAGGAGGATTACTTTAACCGGGATACGCGGATCCTAGTAATGCCATAATTTCCTTTATAGGGGATTTTAACCTAAAGGAGAAGACTTTAACTCAGTGTAGAGCAATGCTATCTTTCCTTAGGAATTTCTCAAGCTAAAAGAGGGACAGTGGCATGGATGTAGATGATCCAGAGGCTTGCCGCTTACAGTGATTAGATGAAGGGGAAGGAGTTGTTGATGTTTGTGTACTATGAACGAGGCACAACTTTGATGCTAAAAGGTTAATTGGATTAACCAGTAGTTTTCTTATACAAAGCCTAAGAGGAGGCTAATATATGTCTCGTACAAAGCCTGAGAGAGAGGCTAAAAGGTTTTGACCCGACGATGGAGTCGTTTGGTATCTCGTATAAAGCCTGAGATGGAGGCTATTTGACTCAACAAGAGAGTTTTTTGTATCTCGTACGAAGCCCGAGATGGAGGCGAAAGGGTGATTGACTCAACGAGGGAGTCTCTTATGTGTCTCGTACAAAGCCCGAGAGAAAGGCTAAACGTTGTTTGACTCCGCTGGGGAGAATCATTGTACAAAGCCCAAGAGGAGGCTATGGTGACTGTTTCAGTTGAGTGACAGGTTCAGTATGCTGATTTTGAAAGAGAAAATCAGTTCTTATATGAGCAACACTGTACTCAAGGATTTGATTCAAGGATCCGGGTTATTCCTGTTCTTTAAGGAAGTGGGTAATCTAAAGGGCATTGAGACTATCCGAGTCTGCGGGTTTCTGTCCTATTTAACGAAGGGGTCACTTGAGAATGTCTTTGAGACTCAAGGATATTAGACTGTCCAAGTCTAGAGTTTCATCTTTTGTACTATGCTTTGAGAAACAGTAGTAGACTCTATGAAAGGACTGTTCTATAAAGATGATTAAGTTCTGTTCCTATACCTTTAGGAGGTCGTCGGGACAATTTGTACGAAGCCCAAGAGGAGGCTGGAAACTTTTAAGAAGCCAAGAAGTCCTTGTACGAAGCCCAAGAGAAGGCTATCATTCCCGGAGGAAGAGATCATTATACGAAGCCTAAGAGGAGGCTGTGAATACTTCTAAGAAGCCGTAGGGTCCTTGTACTAAGCCCAAGAGGAGGCGGGGTTGCTTTTAGGAAGCCTGTGGGTCCTTGTACGATGCCCAAGAGGAGTCCGATGCTTTTAAGAAGCCCGTGGGTCCCCAAACCCCGAGAAATTCAAGGCAAGCTATTCACAAGGAATAGATCAAGTCAGGAAAGTTCGAGAATTTGGAAGAAACTCAAAGATGCCATTCACGGAGAATACATTCATCTCTGGGAGTAGAGTTTCGTGAAAATTCCTAATGAGGACAGCCGAAGAGAAGACTGTATCTGGTGATCCTATTGGTGATCTAGTTCAATCTATTTCTAAGAGTGACAGTCTGAGAAAGGGTTCAAAAAGAATCTGCCTTTCACATCTCCATGTTGTTTAACCCCAAGAGGAGGGAAGACTGTGTCTAGTAATCCTATGTGGATCTAGTTTTGACTGTAAGTTCAGAGTGATCAACATGGCTTTACCTAGTGCTAGACGTAGTTGCCGAGGAAACTCTAAATATCTATGCTATTATTACACAGCTAATATGAGTTTATGAAAGAAGACTTACAGTGAAACAGCCCCACAATACAGTTATATATATATATATATATGAGTTTATGAAAGGTGACTTACAGTGAAACAGCCCCACAATACAGTTATATACATATGAAAGCGGTAAATGAAAGCGGGTAAACACTTACTCGGTTGTAGAGCTTCCATGCTGTTTAGTTAGTTGTTCAACAAAGAAAGATTGAAAACAACAGTATATTCAAAATCAAAGGAGAAAGTGCTTTGAAATAAAAATATTTGGGGCTTACAGCTCAAGGAGAGGCCCAGAGTTATATCAGTGAGCGCACTGTTGAATTTGTACATAGGGACTTATACAAGTGACTGAGGCCCAAAAAGGTTTTATGTACAAAGGGATGGGTCTTACACTCTCTCAAGAGGCCCAAGTGAGTTTTAAGAAAAGAAATGGGTCTTACTACTCGAGGGTAGGCCCAATGGTTAATTTTGAAAAGGGCGACGATCGCGCCATTTATTTGAAAATGTACAGAGGGACTTATACAACGAATGAGGCCCAAAAAGTTTTCTGTACACAAGGGGTTGGGTCTTACACTCTAATAGAGGCCCAAAGAGTTTAAAGAAAAGAAATGGGGCTTACAACACGAGGGGAGGCCCATAGTCTTTATTTTCAAGATGAATATTCACTTTTAAAATGCTTAAAAATAATTAAAAATGAATTTATTCACAAAAATACCAACTATATTAAATAAATAATATAAATTTGATTTTTTTGTAGAATAAAATATTTTACTATTTTTGTGATTTTTCAGAAAAAGAACCAATAAAAAATAATCAAAATTGAAGGAGTTATTAATTTTCCAAATCATTATAAAATAAAATGAGAAAATATAAAAAAGAGGGGTTGGGTCTTACACTCTATTAGAGGCCCAAAGTGTATTTTTGTACAAAAGATGAGGCTTACAACTCAGGGAGAGGCCCAAAATATTTTCAGTTTGAAAATGGCGATTGCGCTGAGATTTTTAACGTATCGGGACTTATACAATAGCTGAGGCCCAAAATTGTTTTGGTTAAAAGGGGATTGGGTCTTACACTCTAATAGAGGCCCAAGTGTTTGAAAAAGATTTGTTAGGGTGAAAATCAAAGAAAACCCCAATTTCATTTTTTAGACATTTTTCCAAGAAAAATAAAGTAAAAAAAATGATAAAAATATCAAATAAAATCATTAAATAATGATTAAAGTTTATGAAAAAAAATATTTTATCCACATAAATATTTAAAATCATTTTGGTTTTAAAAAATCAAGAAAAAAAAGAAATCATTTTAAAAGCATTTAAAACAATTTAAAACACTATTTTTAAATATATTAAAAATAATACTTTTTTTTTTGTGATTTTTTGTGGATTAAAATATTATGGGGTATGAATTGGAAAATGATGATTTTTTGCTATGTAAAAAAAATTGGTTGGGTTTTGAAAATAAAAAGTAAGGAAAAGAGGAAAGATATCAAAATATCATCTCCGACATTTCTTTTGGGGTAAAAACGAGTACCGGAACTTTAATTTTCAACACGCTTTTATCAAATTTCAAACACTCATAACTCAATTTTTATCGGAATCAAAATCCGGAAATACCTATCTTGACCGATTTTTCGCAAGGAATCCGATGGTACCGCGCATACACACTGAAACTCGACGTACAAAACACGCAAATCGAAAAACCAGAACTGCGCGTAATTGAAAACATCGTTTCGCGCCAAACTTCCGACGCGCGTAACTCTCTCGATTTTTAACGGAATTAAGATCCTAAAGAGTCTATCTTGACCTATTTTTCGCAAGGAATCCAATGGTATCACTCACGCACACAGAAACTCAACACACAAAATGCATAAATTAAAAAACCAAAACTGCACGTTGTTTTCGACGCCGTTTCGCGTCAAATTTCCAACGCGCGTAACTCTCTCAATTTTCATCGGAATTGAAATCCGTAAAAACCTATCTTGACCAATTTTTCGCAAGGAATACAATGGTATTATTCACGCACTCGGAAACTCACTATACAGAACACACAAAGCAAAAAAACCAGAACCGCTATCGTTAATTCGACGTCGTTTCGAGTCAAATTTCCAACGCGCGTAACTCTCTCAATTTTCATCCGAATTGAAATCCGTAAAAACCTATCTTGACCGATTTTTTGCTAGGAATCCAATGGTGTTACTCATGCACACTAAAACTTAATGTACAGAACACATCAATAAAAAAAACCAGAACTGGATATGATTTTAAAACAACCAAAATTCCACATATAAACATGTTAAAATGCAAACAGTGGGAGGATCACAACATACACATTAAGGACTACATTTTTGCCTCAAGAATTGTTCAATATGATGCATGCATGTGGACAACAAAGGAAAGCATGATTCAAAGAATTCAAGTTGTGGATTTTACCTCTTTTTTGGAGATTTTGGGCAACCTACCAAGTGCTTTGTTCCAGAAATGATTTGATGCTTTGGACAACCTCAAATGACCTCTTAGAAGCTTTTAGGATGGTTGGAATCGGCTGGAAACCTCTGGAGCAAGTTTGTGCACTTTCTCGCAAAATGGTCAAAAGTGGCCAAAATGCCAACTCTCTCAAATGGTGTTCCAGATGTGTGGCACCATTTGGGACAATCCAAGGATGATATTTAGAGTGTGTTTGAGATTTTATCTGGTTTGGAAAGTGACTGAATCAAGACATGGCTTGAAAAATGTAAAAAAGTGTCATTTTGAGGTTTTGAGAGGTGACTTTGTGATGTTGTGATTACAGGTCACTTTTGATGGTTTGCACAGCTTACATAAGATATATATGAGGTGTGTGTGTGATTAGTTTGAGTGGAATTGCTCTCTAGCTCAAAAACTCAGAATTTCCTTACTAAAGAAGGCATTTTGGAGTGAAAGAGAGAATTTGAGGAAAGCATCTGTTTGATGGCTTTGGTGTACTCAAACTGAACACAAATGAGCTCTATTTATAGTGGAGCAAGTTTGTTTTGGGATCCACAGTGAATGGCAACTGCAGCAGGTGTTTGTTCCATGTCGGCTAATGGAAATGTAAGTCTCCTCTAGCCATTGACTAGAGGTTAGGGCACAGGGCTGTGGTTCCCTTGGTCTTGGATAAGTCTTGACTGATTTCAGATGAGAATGGCTCAGTCCATGTGTTTACTGTGAATTTTGGTAAACAACCTCTGATCTATCAATCTAAACGCAAATTTATTTAACTTGCAGGATCGATCACATAAATCCTAGGACATGTGCTAAGTTTGAGAGACAAGTGTAACTTAAAGAAAATGTAAACTGAACTCCACGTTCGACAATGCTGAAAATAAAATTTAACTAAACTCCACGTTCAACTACAGGCGGTAAAGTAAAGTGAGAACTTGAAATTTGAAGTAATGCAAGTAAAGGGTGCAAAAATTAAAGGCGTCGAATGGGTAAAAGCTTTGAAAGTAAAATGCAATGAACTCCACGTTCTTGGAAAGTAAAGGCTGGGAAAGTAAAAGTGCTGTCGAAGGTAAGGTGCTGGAAAGTAAAAGACTTTGAAAGTAAATGCAGTTGATTTAAAGGAGAACTTCACGTCTTGAAAATGAAAGGCTTTGAAAAGTAAAGGTTTGAAGATTAAATGCTTGAACGTAAAATGCAGTCGAAAGTAAAACGCAGCAAATTTAAATGACTTTGAACATAAAGCTGGCATGAAAGATAAATTTCAAGAAACTGTAAAGGCATGGAAAGTAAACATGCTGAAGATAAATTAGATTAATGAAGACAATGGTGTTACATTACGTACATTCTCACGAACTCGTTTCTCTACACGTGGGTACTTTGAGTTTCTTAGAGTAACTTGTACAAAAATATGAACACCCCATTTACATAGAACCAACTCCTATTTATAGTGCTAGGAAATAACTACTCAGTGGTGGTTACTGCTTCGAACGTGTGGATTTTGGCACCTTCCCCTTAATCTCAACTGTTCCCACGTCCACAACTGCTCTTATTTAAATTTCAAATATTGGAAATTCCCTCCAATCTTAACATAACCGCTGCAGCGCTACATTCTCACGGTCGAAGAACCCTTTCCATACTTAGCCGTTTTTTAAGACTTCTCCACATTTATTCGACTCAGGACTCTCAAAAGTTAGGTCGAAGCCTTCTTTATATTAAAAATAATTTTTTAACATTAATATAACTTTGATTTTTTCTGGCGTCGAAATTGAGGACTAACAAATTGCCCCCAAGGAATGTCCTTTCGCCAGACTTGGTAGGAAGGCAATTTCTTGACATAATGCTTATTTCGACGCCTATTTGCATGGCCTTAACTTAACATCCCACTAATTCCCTAATGGCTAAACTGTTCAGTTTCTTTAACCCACGCCTCTGACGTCACGCCATCATGACAAATCCTTAAAACGTCTTTTCAGCCGTATTCATCATAACGCCTTTCTTGAAAACATACGTTAACAGTCTGCACATAACTGCTCCTTTCCATCACGCCTTCAGGAGGAAGCCACGTGTCCCACTAACCCCTCAGCTTCAACGGTGGATCCAAGTCCCTGAAGGTTTTCAAACATCTATATATATACCCATTTCCGCCATTTTGTGATCTTTCCACTCCTTTAGTACTCTCAAGCAACTCTTCTTCTCTTCAGTTTTTTTTTTCGCAAACCCAGTAAAGGTACTATCTTTCCATCTTCTTCCACAATGGCATCCTCCCACATTAATCCTCAAGCAAAGAAGACCCAAAAGGGCAAACTCACTCCATTCAAGCAAACCATCCCACCGTTCGCTAACATCCCAGGCCGTCAACTGGTAGATAACCGTCGTTGTTTGCCGGAACCTACCTCTACAGAAGCAAAAGCCATCTACCAATCTCAGGCAATGATTCCCCTTGTTATGTCTGATAAAACTTATGCATTATCTGGTCCTTTGGCTGAGGTGGATATTTCCAACGAGAAGCTGAGCGAGTTCTTTCCATCATACCAGAAATCCAAACCATTAGGGCAAAAGAGTTCCCCTAAAAATGATTCTGCTGCTGGAGCCTCCCCCGAAGAGATCCCTTTACCCAAACTCAATGTTGGCTATCTCACTGATGGCACTAGATTGACGAGAGACGTCAACCCTTTAAAGGAATTCGACCAATGGATGGCAAAGATGGAGAAAGTTAAAGCTGACCATTGGAAGGAGATAGGGATCTATGACCTTCTGATGCTGTCGAAGACCAACATACCCTATTGCTTGAACATGTTGGCAGCATCTTTGTACTTTTGGGACAGCACCCATTATACATTCCACCTGCCATGTGGAATGGTCACTCCAACCCTCTTTGACGTAGCTGCCATCACGGGGCTTCGACCAGATGGCTTTGTCTATAATCCTGAGGTTGATGCTGATGATACCATCAACATTGCAGGCTCAAAACTGACCTACGCCCTCTTTATCAAGCACCACTTCAAACAAGAAGATGATGAGGTGTCTGATGAAGAACACATCGCTTTCCTCAAAGTCTGGTTGTCGAAGTATGTTTTTTGTACCAAGTCCTTGCAGGTGGCTAAGAAATACCTGCCCCTGGCGAACCAACTCCACCACAACAGAGGGACCTGTCTGAGTGAACTCATTCTGGCGAACCTTTACGAATCTATCAGTGAAGGGGCTTCTCGACTGAAGAATGTGGACGCCCAAGGTCCTATGCATTTGAGCGGTCCTCTTTGGCTACTTCAACTGTGGCTCAATGCTACGTTTGAGGCCAGCCTCCCCAGAAAAGGCATAGTCGATGAAGCTTCCGCTGAGATCAGGGAGAGGAGCATCGAAGGGATACGTCTGGCTAAGCTCACTCCTAATGATGATGGTGAAAACCTTCAGAGGGCTTTCACCAGTTATATAATGATGTTCGCCAAACGCTATGAGTTTACTCCTAGCATGGTACCCTTTGTTCGACGAAGCCATGGCCCTGAGTGGTTTCAAAGGCCATTTCCAAATCCTCTCCAACCCCTTGATCCAGAGTCTGTTGCCATCTGGGAAGCCTTTTTAATTCCTAGATTTATTGTCCACAGGCTGAACCTAGGGAGAGGTTTATCAGCGTTGATTGCCTACCAACCCAACTTGGTTTCTCGACAGTTTGGGCTGGCCCAGAGTTTCCCTCAGTGCTTATATGAGAAAAAGGGTCAAGTGATTTTTCACACCGCCTACCTCAACGAGGAGAACGTCTCTGAAGCACTCAACATCAGGAACGAAAAAAGAAGCATCCTCTCCCCTGTGTTTTTCGAACCTTCCTTTTTATGCACTTCATCCTTCCACCAATGGTGGTTGAAGCATTATAATGAGCACTTCCTTGATGCGACTACGTTTTCTTCGTTAATTGACCAAGCTTTCCTCCATGTGCAGGACAAGACGAAAAAAAGTAAGTTCACTCACATCGAAGAAATACAGGCTTTTCAAAAATACTTCGAAACTATCTATCGACCAGATGGTCTTAGTCGAACCATTCATGAGGCTGCTGGTACTCTAAAGAGAAAATTTCTAGAAAAGCTGGATCAACTAAAACTTCCTCCCAACGTCCCTCGTGAGAAACGTTATGAGGTAGCTTTTAAACTTTTTCCCCCAAAGTTCCCCCGACTGCCTAATGCTGATTTTGGGGTGGCACTTGCCCCTCCATTTCTAGATTGGTTTGTCTGTGGGGAGCATTTAAAGCTTCTTCGACAGCAGTCTCAGCCAAAAGCCCAACGAGTGGTTTCGACTAAGCATACGTTAGACAGTTTTAAAGGGCACCTTCATATAGGAATTCAGGACGTTCATGTAGAATCTGAAATATATAAAGGTTTGAGATCCTTACTCCATGGCTTTATGACTAGCATGTAATCATTAATTTGTAACAATTGTGTGCTATCTTTCAGCTGTGCCTAGGAAAGCTGCTTCGACTAGAGCTGCCACCTTGCAAAATGGCAAAGACCAAGGGAGTACACAGGTATACTTTGCACCTTTTGTTTTTACTTATACTCTATGAATCTCTTCCTTATTTTCACCGCCTCTTCAGACTGGTCGAAGACCTCCAACACCTTCCAAGAAAGGTAAGAAGGATACCCCAGCTGTGGTTACAGTTTCAGAGGCCTTAGATGAATCTCCTAAAGAGGTTCTCATGAGGAAAAGGAAAAAACCCACAAAGGCCTCTGGACCTGCTGGCCCACCTCCTTCGAAGGTGGCAAAAATACTCGAAAAGGCATCCACCACGAGTGGTGTCGAGAAGGAACCCTCCAAGGTAGCCTTGAGAACCCCTCCTGGTGACCATGGGTTGAGAAATCAAGTCCTGCTGTTGAACAAACTCAGGTATGCACACCATTTACCTTTTCTATTATGCTTGACATCCTCCGCCTATTATTTCATTCTCATTATCTCCACTTGTGTTCTTCAGGCATCCATCATCAA
Source organism: Lathyrus tuberosus (assembly GCA_022829125.1). Classification (NCBI taxonomy): domain Eukaryota; kingdom Viridiplantae; phylum Streptophyta; class Magnoliopsida; order Fabales; family Fabaceae; genus Lathyrus; species Lathyrus tuberosus. The sequence continues at coordinate 4,766,680 of JALAZF010000233.1, forward strand.
CAATCCGGATCCTCGACCAACTCCAAGCAACTTCGCCGCCACCACACTTGACGAATCCGTTCCTCACCCAACTTCAGAAAGCCTCACTACCACGCTTCTCAACAGCCAAGGTGAGCCAACTTATCACCCATCTTCTGATATTGGCTCTGGTTTGAGTGAGATTAATCAACCTATTCCACGTGTTACAGCAGCTAATGCAGCACCAGTTCCAACCCCAACTCAGCATGCACAAGCAGAGGGAGCTAACTCTGATGAGGATGACGCTTCAAGCCCACCACTTATCAATCAGGGTACCTCCATGGATAAGGGCCAGATGGTTGAAGACGAAAGGTGTGAACCTGAGATCCAAACACACAACGCCACTCTTGATCAAACCACACCGGCTGATCAGCAGGAGAATGTGCAACCAGCTGCGGATGAATCTGATGAGGAAATGGGAGGAGAAGAAGGTGAAGAGGAAGAGGAATCATCAGAGGAGGAAGAAGAACAAGCTGAGCCTCGCCCCCACCACACTCCTTCGCCTTTGGTCGCTCCACTATCTGGGGACTCACTGATAGCGCTCAAGTGGTCGAACCCACGTGAGTTTGCCAAATTAATTCTTGAGCAAAGGCACGGTTCTTCCTCTGTTTCTTTGACCTCAGCACCAGATGACTTCGCCCAATCAATTCTCCAAGCCATCAAGAAATTTTTTTTCAAAGGGGATATTTACAAAATTCTGGCCTCAGATCCAACTGCAACTGCTTACTTGAAGGACACCCTTGCAAAGATTGAGCTCACTACCCTCAATCCAGATGTCTCTGGTTTTCTGATAGAGCTAACTGCCGTGGTAAACCAAATAGCTGCAGAAATAAAACTGCTTCCTTCGATTAAGGATACCATCGAGAGAACATCTGGCTGTGAGAATGCAGCCTGGTGTAGTGCACAAGAGGCGTACGAAGAGATCCAACGTATGGAGGCTGATCAAAAGAAAAAGCAAGACGAGATAGCCTCCAACACGAAGGACATTGAAGCATGGAGGCAACAGATCACAGAGCTACAAGCCAAAATTACAAATGCTAAAAACCGCAACCGTGATCTGCGCCAACTCGACGACACTGAGATAGCTGAAGAGACGAAGCATGCTATTGATCGTATTGAGGCGGCCCAAAGATACGAGAAAGAGCTCGCAGAAGCAAAACTTGACGAATCTTTGTGCAACGCTCGTCTCAAATATCACATAGAGTCTTTTTCTCAGTTAGCGTCGAGGCTTCCCTTCTGATACCTTCGACACCTTTATTTCATTTGTCTAATCATCACTTGTTTCTTGGCCTTTTCAGGCTTTTTATGTAATGACAATTTTATGCCTGTTGACACTGATTTAATTTATCATTATTATTCTGCCTTTAACTGCTTTCGACCTATATTGCATGATGATGTTCTCTATTGTTATTTTTACCAGTCAAATTCGCAATTAAAGCGTTCTATCTTTTTCTTGGAAAGTCACCCTTCCAACTTTAAATTCCAAGGCATAAGCTTCTAGCTTTAAAGTGACACTTATAGCATAGCCCTCAGGCCTATTTCCAAGAATCACTCACCTATTTCCACCGTTTAGATGGCCAATCCAATCAGCCCTTAGCCTCTATAAATCTCTTCCACCTGACCATGTTTTGCGTAGAAGTAACCATGAATACTTCAGAGAAACCTCCAACCAAGAAGATGGCTGGAAAGGCCAAGGCAACTGAGGAAATAAAGAAAGTAGAGGCGCCTCAACAACCCAATGCCTCCATTGGAGCAGCCTCTTTAGCCAAGAAGAAGGAAACCAAAATGAAGATCTCCAAGAAAGGGCGCTCCAGCACCCAAGAATCTGATGATGAGCCAGATGCAGATTATATGGAATTCCTCAAATCCATAGATTGGAGAGATTATGAATAACCTTACCTTGAAAAAGAAAAATGTTGTACTATTTTCTCTTCGCTTTGTATGCCATATTAGCCTGACTCGGCCTATTTTGGCTTTCTTTTATCAAATAAAGCTTATGTTTTTATATGAATCTCCTGCAGCATAGGCTTATATTTTTTCAAATACTTGCCATTTACTTTCAAGATTCTTTTATCTCTGTCTAATTCTTCCACTTCATAAGCTCCATTAGAGAACACTTGTATGACTTGGAACGGTCCTTCCCACTTAGGGGACCACTTGCCCAATGTTCTATCTTTTCGATCCATGGGCAAAATCACCTTCCAAACCAATTCCCCACATGCAAAAGATTTAGATTTAACCTTCTTGTTGTAGGATTCTTCGACCCTCTTCTTTTGTCTTCTCAGCAACTCCAAGGCTCTAAGCCTTTCTTCATCCAAATCCACTAATTCATTCATCATCATTTCCCAATAATTCTTAGAGGTAATTTCATGATGTCTTTGAACTCTTACAGACTGTAGACAAATCTCAACAGGTAATACTGCATCATGACCAAAAGTGAGTCGAAATAGGGTAGTGTTGGCAGCCTCTTTGGGGGATGTTCGACACGCCCAAAGAATTTGGTCTAACGTCTTGTGCCAATTTCTAGGCCTTTTTCCCACATGTTTCTTGATTAGTCCAATCATTATCTTATTGGCCACTTCGACTTGCCCATTGGCCTGAGCATAATACGGTGTAGAAGTTAATAACTTAAAACCTATCTCTTTGGCAAATTCCTGCATCTTTCGACCAGTGAACACGGATCCCTGATCTGTAGTAATTGTTTCAGGAATACCAAATCTATAAATAATGTGACTTTGGATGAACTCAATAACATCTTCCTGACCTATATTCACCAGTGGTATCGCCTCAATCCACTTGGTGAAATAATCAATTCCCACCAAAATATATCTCTGGTTCTTTGAAGATGCTGGTCGAATCTCTCCCACTATATCCAAAGCCCATCCTCTGAAAGGCCATGGTTTCACTATAGAATGTAATTCACTTACAGGGATGTGCTGTATGCCAGCATGAATTTGACATTCTTGGCACCCTTTAGCAAATTCTATGCAATCCTTCAGCATAGTGGGCCAATACAGGCCTTGTCGAAACAACAACCATTTCATCTTCTGGCCAACTTGGTGTGCTCCACATGCCCCACTATGTACTATCGAAAGTGCCAAATACGCTTCTGCCTCACTAAGGCATTTCAATAAGACTCCCTCAGGGGTCTTTTTAAACAATTCATTACCCATCAGCACATAGCTCAAAGCTTGATACCTGACTTTCCGTTCTGTCGAAGCCGTTGGGTTTCGCAAATACTCAACTATGGGCCTTCTCCAATCTTCATCTGTTAAATTGTCTATGGCAAAAATTTCAAAATTTTCGCCATCTATACACCCAAGCTTAGTTGTTTCTAAGTCTGATGGACATAATCCAACAGCCACCACCTTACCTCTTGCCTCAATTACTTCTTGAAGGTTCTCTTTCGACACCTTGTATCCAGAAGCAATTTGGGCCAAGTCGTTAGCAACTTGATTCTCTATTCTAGGTATGTGCTGAATGGCCACTACCTCAAATTTCTTTAATAATCTATTGGCTATCACAAAGTACATAATGAGATTTTCTTTAACACATTTATACTCCTTTGTGATTTGTTTTATAACCAATTCTGAATCTCCCATTATTTCGACTCTAGTTGCCCCCAATTTTAACAAAATTTCAAGGCCAGCAATTAATGCTTCATATTCAGCCTCATTGTTAGAACAAGGACCTTCGACCTTGTACTTGAATTTTGTTGGAATTTTTTCAGGAGAAATAATGTATATTCCTACTCCTGTTCCATTTTTATGACTTGATTCGTCAAAGTATAATTTCCAAGATCTTAATTTGACGTAATTCAAATCACTTTTATTTATGGAATGGTCAACTATGAAGTCTGCAACTATTTGCCCTTTCACAGCTTTTAAAGGTTGATATGTTAAGGAAAATTCTGTCAATGCTAATGCCCATTTGCCAATTCGACTGTGCAAAATGGGTTTAGATAACATATGTTTTACAACATCAAAGTGAGACGAAACATACACATCAACAGGTTTTATATATTGCTTTAATTTAGTACAAGAGAAATACAAGCATAAACATAACTTTTCAATCATGCTATACCTAGTTTCTGCATCATTTAAAACTCGACTAAGGTAATAAATGGCTCTTTCGACTCCATTTTCATCCTCTAGAGCTAGCATGCTCCCTAGAGTTTTATCTGCTGCAGCTATGTACAATCTTATACTTTTGTTTCTACAAGGTGGTGAAAGAATTAGAGGGTGGCTTAGGTACTCCTTGATCTTGTCGAAGGCTTCCTGCTGCAATTGCCCCCATTCGAAACCATCTTTGTTAAAATGAAGCAATGGCGAAAAAGCTTGTGTTTTGCCACTCAGGTTAGATATAAACCTTCTTAAGAAGTTGATTTTGCCCAACAACGACTGCAACTCCTTTTTGGTTGATGGCGCTTTCGCCTCCATTATGGCTTTGGTTTTATTCTGATTTATTTCAATCCCTTTCTTGTGGACCACAAAGCCTAAGAAATCCCCTGCCTGCACACAAAAAGCACATTTAAGAGGATTCATTTTAAGACCATATTTTCTCATCCTTTCAAAGGATTGTCGAAGATGGTCAATGTGACTATTCCCAGAAATAGATTTTATAACAATATCATCAATATAAATTCGCATGAAGGTGTCTATAAAATCATGGAAAATTGAATTCATTGCCCTTTGATAAGTAGCACCAGCATTCTTGAGACCAAAAGGCATCACTACCCACTCATAGGTGCCTAAGGCTCCAGGGCATCTGAAAGCAGTTTTATGAACATCTTCCTCAGCAATGAATATTTGGTTATAGCCAGAATATCCATCCAGCATACTAAGGTATTCATGTCCTGCTGCAGAATCTATTAACATTTCTGCTACTGGCATTGAGTATTCATCTTTGGGAGTTGCAGAGTTTAAATCCCTAAAATCGATGCACACTCTCAAAGACCCATTCTTTTTAATAACAGGTACTATATTAGCCAACCATTCGACATACCTTGCAGTGCGAATGAATTTGTAACGAAGCAGTCTTTCGACTTCCTCTTTGATCTTTGACAGTATCTCTGGTGCAAACCGTCTTGGATTCTGCTTGACCGGTTTTTTCCCAGGCGTCATAGGCAACTTGTGTTCGACTAACTCCTTGCTCAGACCAGGCATCTCATCATAATCCCAAGCGAAGTAGTCTTTGAATTCTTTCAACAGCTGGACTACTTCGACTTTCAACTGTGGATCAAGATTGGCACTGATGTAAGTAGGCCTTTTTGTTGCCCCCTCACTGAGATCCACTTCTTCTAAAGGATCTTGTGCTAGCATTTTTATATTGTTTGCCAACGGATCCTTTTCAAATCCCAAAGGCTCGTCTTCATAGATAGCGCCGAGCCTCTGGCTTTGCCCTCCAGTTTCAACCTCGTCTGGTTGTTTTGGGTCGAAGCCCTTACCAGGACCTTCTTGATACACTTCAGAAATGGCCTCACCAGCCATATAATCATTGGCGGCTTCCAAAGCCGCTTGTAGTTTTTTTTCGGCCACATAGGCCGAAATTCTTCTCATAGCATCGAACTCAGTCATGATCACTGAATTCATCTCCCCACCTTGTGGGCTCTATTGGAGGTGTGCCTAGTCATGGCAATCTTCCTCCTGGTACCTCCCTGTCCCATCTGAAACCTTCTACAGGGTGTAAGTACAACGAATAAAACGTTTCCTCGTCAGGTGTGAACTCAAAATCAACTGGAGGACATGGAGCAATGTTCGCCAGATGTTTCTCAAATTGCCTACTGTCCACATGATTAACAGGCACCTTGAAGTACCCTTGATCAGCTTCAATGTTTTCCACTATCCCATCTGGTCTCCAGATTGTGATCCTCTGGTGCATAGATGAGGGTACTGCTCCTATCCCATGAATCCAATCCCTTCCTAAAAGTAGATTATAGTTAGCCTTTGTTTCGACGACCATGAACACTGTTGGTCTGGTAATAGTTCCCACAGTGAGATCTACTTGAATCACTCCCAGAGTAGAACCAACTTTGCCTTTATAGTTCGACAGAACCATGTTGTGGGGTTTAGTATCGGTTTCAAATTTTCCAATCTTGTTCAACAGAAATCTTGGCATCAAATTAACCGTCGCACCACAGTCTACCAAAATCTTGTTGACAGGAACGTTCTCCACTTTTCCAGTAATATAAAGAGGCTTCAAGTGACCCTTCATTGCCTCCGTGGGACGCTCAAAGAAAGCATTCTGTTCTTCGACGCACCCATTGTTCATGATGTAATAGCACACAGGCTTGTGTGCCATCATTTCCAACTCAGCAGTTTGGTCTAAGTCTTCGATCTCTGAGACTTGACCAAATTCTCTTGGCATTACTGACACCACATTTACCAAAATATCTAGGAAAGCTGCTGACTCATTATCGAAGTTATCAGTCATATCATCATCCTCTTCGACCTTCTTTTCCAGCTAAATAGTAAACAACTTTCGTCGTATGGGCAATTTCTCCATTGCCCCGGCCACATTGGTGCTTGACTCCCCTTGCACCTGAGCCTCCCTAACATATTTTTGCCTACGCTGCTCTCTTCGCCATTGTGATCTAGACAATGGGTTGTTACCCTTGTAATTCTGTGAAATGTATGCTGATTTATTTGTGGTGCGATTCTCCTTCCTGTACTCAAATGACGCACCTCTTTCCACATCGAACTTCTCCCACTTTTTCTTCTGTCTTCTCCCTTCGACAGGTTTGATCCAACTACCTGTTGGTGCGTTCGCCGTTGGCTTGAACGTACCTGGCCTAATTCCTGGTGTTTGGTTTTTTAGCCCTGTCGAAAGTCGCCTATGGTCAAAACCTCGGTGCCCCTTCACCACCTTCTGCCCCCAGCTTTCGCCAGCTTTCTTAACACCTTCAAGCTTGTGGGCAGCCTTTTCATAAAAAATGGCGCTGCACCTGGGACACAGCATTACTCCAGAGTCTTTTTTCTGGCAACGATGTAAGAAGTCCACAATTGTCTCTTCTGGCTTAGGATAAGCCATTTTGTTAAATTTCTCTTGCTCATCTACCTTACCCAATGGTTCATTCTTTCGATCAGTAATTTCGACCATGTTGACATCCATTCTGTCCTTTAGGCGCATCTTGGAGAAGCTGGCTTCCAGACTTTCAGTGGTCTTTGCCAAGCAGCCACCACCTACTGCTGCCTTTGTAGCTCTTTGGGAAGCTTTTTCCCAAGCAGCTTTCTCAGCCTCTACCATCTCCACAGCATTAACTCTCGACATCAGGAGATGTCTTGAAAAAAGTTTCAGCAGCCATACAGATCCAATTTTCCACCAGACAACCATCCATGTCCAGCATCTCTCCAACCAAGAGCATGTCATCTTCCAATTCCTTAACAACTTGAACTTTGGGGGCATTTCTACCCATAGCCTCATTGGTGTTGATACTATCTGAACTAGGATCAGACTCCTCAGCCAACTCGACCATATTAATGCCTTCATTCACAGTTATCTTCCACCCACTCATGGTTACATCAAAACCCTTAGCAGCATTATCCATTTCCACAAACTTATCAGCAGTTTCTTTGGTCACCAACATCAAACTGGTGTCATCAATGTTTAGGCCACTTGTAGCCTTACTAGAACCTTCAATCTTCACAGCACTGATGGCGAAGTCTTCAGTAACTTCTACCTTGTTGACTGACTCGTCGAATCCCCCTGTGGCTTCCACCATCTGAACCTCATGAGGCTCTGTATAGTTGGCCTCTGCAACTTGCAACGGGTCAGAGTCAATCTTCATCTGGGCTTTGCCTTTTTCCCCAAACTTCAGCCTTCCTTCCTGGATAGCGTTTTGCACCAGATCCCTGAAAAGAAAACATTGAGAAGTTTTATGACCCAAAAAATTATGATACTTACAAAAACCTCTTTTCTTTCTTTGTTCTAAAGGTAGCGTTTTAGCACCAGCAGGCACTATCATTTGCCCATCTTTAACTAACAAATAAAAAATTTCGTCACATTTAGTGACGTCGAAAGTATATGTTTTCTTAGGGAATTTGTCGTTAGATTCGACAGGATTTTTTCCTTCTGAAGGAGCTAATAATTTGCAAGCGTAAGGTGGACCTTGCTTTAACTCAGCAACGTCAACCTTATTTTCGTCGAAACAAGATGGCTCACCATACAGGCTCTCCACCTCTTCCTTGCATTCGACAAACGCTACTTTTTTACCCCTACTGAATTTGGCTTTTTCTTCTTTTAGCCTCTCTAACTGTCGAACCCTATCAGCCAACTGGGCCATATCTCTAAGATATTGGGTATCTAATTTCTTCCTAATGGAATAATCAAGACCCCCAGCAGCTATTTCGACCAACTCATGTTCTGGAACTTGTGAAAAGCACCTGGCTTTAAGAAGTCGAAACCTATTCAGGTAATCATCAATTGGCTCAGTGACCTTGCGCTTGATGCTAGCCAATTCTTTCAAACTAATTTTAGTTTGCCCCATGTAGAACTGTTCATGAAACAAACGTTCTAATTGGGTCCAATTGTATATGGAATTTGGAGGCAACGTAGTAAACCATGTGAAGGCATTCTTGGTAAGGGAACTTGGGAAGTATTTGATCCCAAGGCTTTCGTCAGCAGTAATCTCGCCCGCTTCGATCAAATATCTAGCCACATGTTCGACAGTAGACTCAGTAGTATCTCCTGAAAATTTGCTGAACTTTGGAACCTTCATCCTAGGGGGCAGTTCTGCTTGGAGAATGTAGTCCACTATAGGTGATGTATAATTTGGCCTGGTGAAGCCAAAATTCATCCCATTCCTAGTCATTATCCTTTCGACCATGGCTGCAAGATTATTTTCTTCTGCTTGATTCTGGTGTCGAACCTGCCTAAGTAGTTGGTCTGCGTTTTGGTTCCTGTTCACCATCACTACTGGTTCTACCTCCATCTGGTATGGCATCTGGTTTCTTGGTGGTTCGACTCTGAAATGGTCAACCATCTCTTGATCCTCCAGGTTAGCATCAGGCACCTGACGTTGATAACGCTTTGGGATATCTTCGACCACCGTCGCTCTTCGATCTACTGCTGGCACTCCCATGAAATCAGCCATGCGTGCCACTTGTGCAGCCAGTTGTTGGTTAGTTTGAGTTGTATTTTGAACCAAAGGTTGAAAAACTTCTCCCATTGTCTGAGACAACGTATGTACCATTTGCATATTACTTTCATCCATCTACTGTCTCAAACAATTTATGGATGTATTTGTAAGGCTAGGGGTTTGAACAGAGTAACCAACGCCTATACTTTGATTGTTTCGTCCCCCTGATCCTGACCCTTGTAATGGCGAAGACACAACAGTTTCTGAAAATACAGGTGGAGCATTCTGCAGGTTTTGCATCATTGATGTAGGCATACCATAGGGTTGACTCCTTGACCCTGGATGTGGGAAACCTGGTGGAGGAACGTGCCTGTACATTGTATTTCCTCCTGGGGATGTTGGCGAATTAGAACTTTGTGGTCCTATATATTCCAACACAGGTTGAGTGTATGATTTTGTATATGTTGATCCTGGCTCAGACACCACTAACGGAAGTGACGCCGGTCTTCCTGTCGAAGACACTGGTGATGGAGTGCTTTGAGTCCCAATACTGCTACTGGACTAAGTGTTTGAAATATTCCCTTGAGGATCAACTTGTTGATTGGCATTAGTTGCCATCTTCTTAGTATATCTTCTCTTTGGTATCTCTTCGTTTGCTGTGGCTAACTTCCCACTCCTCAATAACATGCAACGAAAACACTTCTTCACCAAGAGAGATAAGGCTGACAAAAAGGTTTGACTTAGCACTGGGTCCCACTGGGCGTGCCAATTTGTTTACTGTGAATTTTGGTAAACAACCTCTGATCTATCAATCTAAACGCAAATTGATTTAACTTACAGGATCGATCACACAAATCCTAGGACATGTGCTAAGTTTGAGAGACAAGTGTAACTTAAAGAAAATGTAAACTGAACTCCACGTTCGACAATGCTGAAAATAAAATCTAACTGAACTCCACGTTCGACTACAGGCGGTAAAGTAAAGTGAGAACTTGAAATTTAAAGTAATGCAAGTAAAGGGTGCAAAAATTAAAGGCGTCGAATGGGTAAAAGCTTTGAAAGTAAAATGCAACGAACTCCACGTTCTTGGAAAGTAAAGGCTGGGAAAGTAAAAGTGCCGTCGAAGGTAAGGTGCTGGAAAGTAAAAGACTTTGAAAGTAAATGCAGTTGATTTAAAGGAGAACTTCACGTTCTTGAAAATGAAAGGCTTTGAAAAGTAAAGGTTTGAAGATTAAATGCTTGAACGTAAAATGCAGTCGAAAGTAAAACGCAGCAAATTTAAATGACTTTGAACATAAAGCTGCCATGAAAGATAAATTTCAAGAAACTGTAAAGGCATGGAAAGTAAACATGCTGAAGATAAATTAGATTAATGAAGACAATGGTGTTACATTACGTACATTCTCATGAACTCGTTTCTCTACACGCGGGTACTTTGAGTTTCTTAGAGTAACTTGTACAAAAATATGAACACCCCATTTACATAGAACTAACTCCTATTTATAGTGCTAGGAAATAACTACTCAGTGGTGGTTACTGCTTCGAACGTGTGGATTTTGGCGCCTTCCCCTTAATCTCAACTGTTCCCACGTCCACAACTGCTCTTATTTAAATTTCAAATATTGGAAATTCCCTCCAATCTTAACATAACCGCTGCAGCGCTACATTCTCACGGTCGAAGAACCCTTTCCATACTTACCCGTTTTTTAAGACTTCTCCACATTTATTCGACTCAGGCCTCTCAAAAGTTAGGTCGAAGCCTTCTTTATATTAAAAATAATTTTTTAACATTAATATAACTTTGATTTTGTCTGGCGTCGAAATTGAGGACTAACACCATGCCACCTCTAAGCATCCATTAAATGCTCCAAACCAAAATTGGAGTTTTGTCCCTCTTTTAGGGATTTCTAGGTTTTGGCATGCTTTTTTTGGTTCCTTGGACTTGGGAGGTTCATGGATCAGATCATCCCACTTGGATTTGATCCTTAGATGTGTCCAAACTGATGACAAGGCTTGAAAATTCGTGTGGCACAAAAAAGTGCAAATCTGCCCTGAAAAATTCAGCTTCAGCAAGACCTTTTGTAAGATCCATAACTCCCTGCTCGAGTATGCTAAATGGACGTTCTAGGACTTTCCGGAAAGCTTAGATGACGTACTTCAACTTTGATGTTTGACATTAGACCTGGTTCAACTTGGATCATAGAGAAAAACAGCCTTGAAGTTGGGACATTGTGCTGAAATTACAAGGCAGATTTTTGGCTAAGTGCTGAAAAATGTCAATTTTAGGTTTTTAGCCATTTTGATCCAACCATAACTCAAAATCCATGATGAATTGGGATGAAGTGTAGTTGACACTTTTGTAGAGGGCCATGAGGGCTACAAATCCATCTTTTGATGGGGAAAAATGGCTTTGTGGTTTAGGAGTTATGATCCTCCAAAGTTGGTACCCTTGCCACTTTTTTTCATAACTTAGAAAATTTTCTAAGTTTTTATGGTTACCCCTTTTACAAGTTATCCCACTTTCTTTGATTTTTATTGATGAATGATGATTCCAATCACACATTAACATCATTTTAGGGTTAAAAACACATTTTTATGAAAAATCTCAAAAAGTCAAAGTTTGACTTTGGTGCACAGTTGACTTTTTATCAGATGAATTCCAAACTGTGCGATCCTTTAGGAAATCATGTCCTTGACCTAAATCAAAATTGATGGACATGTTCCATGGGTGTTATAGGGTATATTTAATCGTGTCCCACGGCTTGGGAGCATGTCTTGGTCAAAAGTCAAAGCTACAGTTGACTTTTCTCGCGAAACCCTAACTATGGTTCAGATGAAATTGAAACTTGTTGCTCAAGCTTCTTGGATCAATCCATTGTTGCAAATGGATCAATGTGGTGTGTTAGGGATCCTCAAATCCTCTCTTGAGGTCTTGGCTCGTGTTTTGTCCCAAAAGTCAACTTAGGGGTGAATTAGGTCAAGAAACCCTAATTCCTGATTTTTGATGTATGCATCCCCTGAGGCTAAATTGACTTGATGATGGGGTTTATGATGTTCCATGGAGCATTTTAGGTTATGCTTTGAAGCATTGGCTCATGCCCAGGGGAAAATTTCCATCTGGAGGCCCTAGTCGACCAAACCCTAATTTGGTGACACTGGCGATCCTGAGGCTTGATCCACCTAGAAGGGAGCAGCCTTGTGCTTAATCCTTGAAGTGGGAGTCCTCTTGATCCATTATAGATATTTGAGAGGCTAGACAAGTTGAAGATCATGTTATTCCTTGATTGATCCTTTGTCTAAGAGCTCTGCGATGGCTTGAAACCCTAAATCCTGTTTGTAGTGAATGCTCAACCATCTTTGGGGAGACTGATGAGGTATGATGGTCCATCCATATTGTGCTGATGATTTGCACAATGATGGGAAATCTTAGTGGTCAAAATTTGGGGTATGACAGATGCCCCTATTTAATCTTCTTGGACCCGAAGGTGTGAATGACGAAGGTATTCGGGCATTCGGGGTGCAAGAGGATTAAATGTCGGAATACCCAAAATTTTGATGGTGGTTATGAATGGTAGCTTACGCATTCATCTTCTTTAGCTAAGCGAAGATGCTTAGAAAAGGTAAACTTCCCCTCGATCCTGGTCTTCAGCCAAGGAGCTGGTCTCAGTTTTCTTTTGAAATAAACTTCCCCTCGATCCTGGTTTCCTACCAAGGAACTGGTCTTAGTTTCTTTTGTAAACTTCCCCTCGATCCTGGTTTCCTACCTAGGAACTGGTCTCGGTTTCTGATTTAAACTGCCCCTCGATCCTGGTTTCCTACCAAGGATCTGGTCTTAGTTTCTGATATAAACTTCCCCTCGGTCCTGGTTTCCTACCAAGGATCTGGTCTCAGTTTCTGATATAAACTTCCCCTCGATCCTGGTTTCCTACCAAGGAACTGGTCTCAGTTTCTTTTTGTCAATAAACTTTCTTGATAAGGAACGCTGTTGGTAGCGGTTTTCCTTCAAACTTCTCGCCGAATTTTCCTGGAGATATGCCATTTGACGGAAAAAGTTTTGATGTCAGACTTGTTGGGGAACCCATTCGTCTGAATTGTAGAGGTACACAAACTTCTCTGTTTTGGAGACGCCATTTGTCGATTCTACTGGGGAAAGCGAGTCTCTTGAGAGACTGTTTTCGTTTGGGGGCTTACATCATACTTTTCTCGGGATCTTCCCGGAGAAATGCCATATGATGGGGGTCTAATTTTGAGGTGCCGGTGACCTTTTCATCAGTGGTTTTTTTGGAGAAAAACTGCCGTACCGCCGAATCTCTGATTAAGAGGCTTTCTCTGGGGATTTTCCTTAATCCGGGAAAGCAAGGATATCATCTTCAATGGCGAAGAGTGATATTGGTTGAAGGTTCTCTGGTCTTTCAGAGGTTCAAGTTATCAAAGTGGTCAAGGGCCAATTTCAATCCAGAAATAAACTGGAGGAGAGAGATTGTTCGACGCAACCTTTCCTAACGAGGAAAGAACTGACAACTCGATTGAGAGGACTGTTATCACTAGGGGACAAGACCGACGGGAGTTATAGTGATGCAATATGAAATGTAAATGCAAATCAAATGCATGATGTATGTATGTTTATGCTGACAAAACTGACACGACATACAGACTAACGGGTGAACACGACTGGATACTCGGCCATCGCGGGGCAAAGAAATACCGTTGGTTCAAGATAGCAATTCTTCCTTGCTTAGGAGAGATAGTCCCTGCGGGGAACCATGCTGGTTGGGCTTAGGAGATGAGAACTTGGTCGAAGATGTCAGATGGATTAGTCGCATCTGACACTATTGATCCTTCAATCAGGTGCACTGGCGTAGAAGGAGTACTTTGATTCTGCACTTTGAAGTTCGCTTACTTCTGGAGAAGCGATTGATGTTCTTTCGATGTTCAACAGTCAAAAGAAATTGTCGTTTTTATTTTAAAAGCAGAAAAAGTTTTTACAAGTAAATTCATTTTGTTTTATTTCAAGAATCGTTAATCATATTAAAATGTCGTTCTGTAAAGCTAAAACAAATAAGAATTACAAACAAAAGCACAAAGGCTCAAATTTTATTGATAGGATGGAGATCAGCCAAACGCGTGATTCCAAAGAGTATATACAAAGTTAGAAAATGGTAATTTACAGGGAAAAGGGCTACGTTGAAACATAACGACCACTATCCTTCTACCAACTTCGAATTCGGGGCATCCTGAGCTTCTGTCGAAGATGACCTTGACTGGAGTTTTCCTCTGATGGATGATGTAACTGCTGCTGCTGAGGGACTTGCCTCTGTTGAACATAGTTACTTGCCATTATCCCTAATTTTTGCCTGGATTGTACTTTGATGTTTCCAATCCACCGGGATGATTTTTTTCATGTCTCTAACTTTTGCCTGGACCGCCCTTTCGGGTTTTCAATCCACCGAGACGTTTTTTTTAGGCGAAGTATTTCTTGACTACATCAACATTCGTGGGGTAGGCAAATTCCTCTCCGTCCATGGTTGCAAGTCTCAAGGCACCGCCTGAGAAAGCTTTCGTGACCACATAGGGGCCATCATAATTCGGAGTCCACTTGCCCCGGGAATCAGTGAGAAATGATTGTATCTTCTTGAGCACGAGGTCTCCTTTTCTGAAGACACGAGGTCGGACCTTTTTGTCGAACGCCTTCTTCATTCTCTGTTGATACAACTGACCGTGGCATAGTGCCGTTATTCTCTTTTCTTCGATCAGATTTAGTTCGTCGTGTCGGCTTTGACACCATTCAACTTCGGTGAGCTTAGCTTCCATCAATACCCTGATTAATGGGATCTCTATTTCTATAGGGAGCACTGCTTCCATGCCATACACTAGAGAGAAAGGGGTAGCCCTAATTCCGTTCGCGTAATGATTGACAGCTCCGTCAAAGATAAGTCCCCACTGGGAACCTGGTTCTGGCCCTTCACTGGGTAGCGGTTCATCGCAGTCTTTCATTTTTAGATACATGACATCTTCGTCTGGGAAGTCAAACCCGATTGATTCTTGATCGTCAATCGGTTGATGAGCCAAATGATCGGCCAAAATACTTCCTTTAACGGCTTTCTGAGCGTGGTACTCTATGTCATATTCTGATAACAGCATCTGCCAACGGGAAATCCTTCCCGTAAGAGCAGGTTTTTCGAAAATGTACTTGATTGGATCCATTTCGGAGACCAATCAAGTAGTATGACGAATCATGTATTGGCGAAGACGTTTGGCTGCCCAAGCCAAAGCACAACAAGTTTTCTCAAGCATCGTGTACCGAGTTTCACAGTCGGTGAATTTCTTGCTTAGATAGTAAATGGCAGACTCTTTCCGTTTAGTTTCATCTTGTTGGCCAAGTACACATCCCATTGAGTTCTCTAGAACTGTGAGGTAAATGATCAGTGGTCTTCCTTCCACTGGAGGTGATAGAATCGGAGGATTCAACAGATATTCCTTAATACTGTTGAAGGCAGTTTGACAGTCCTCTGTCCAAATGCAGTCCTAGTTCTTTTTGAGTAACTTGAAAATTGGCGCACATGTCGCGGTCATAAGGAATATGAATCTGGAGATGTAGTTCAAACGTCCCAGGAATCCTCTGACTTGTTTTTCAGTTGTCGGAGAAGGCATTTCTTGAATAGCCTTGACCTTGTCAAGATCAACCTTAATTCCTTTCTGGCTGACGATGAACCCTAATAGTTCCCCTGAACGAACACCGAAGGTGCACTTGTGGGGATTCAAGCGGAGCTTGAATTTTCTTAGACGTTCGAACAATTTTGATAGATGTTCAACGTGCTCACTCTCTGTTTTTGATTTTGCAATCATATCATCGACATATACCTCGATTTCTTTATGTATCATGTCATGAAACAGAGTAGTCATGGCCCTTTGATAGGTTGCCCCGACATTCTTCAAACCGAACGGCATTACCTTGTAACAAAAGGTACCCCATGGGGTAATGAACGAAGTTTTCTCCATGTCTTTCAGCGCCATTTCGATCTGGTTATAGCCCGAGAATCCATCCATGAAGGAGAAAACTTTGAACTTTGCTGTACTGTCCACCAGCATGTCAATGTGTGGTAAAGGAAAGTCGTCCTTTGGACTAGCCTTGTTCAGATCTCTGTAATCAACACACATTATGACCTTTCCGTCCTTTTTGGGAACGGGTACAATGTTGGCTAACCATTGAGGATATTCAGATGTAGCGAGGAAACCTGTGTCAATCTGTTTCTACACCTCCTCTTTGATTTTGATGGCCATGTCCGGGTGAGTCCGTCTCAACCTTTGCTTTACTGGCGGACATTTCGATCTCAACGGTAAGTGATGTTCCACGATGCTGGTATCCAACCCTGGCATGTCCTGATAGGACCAAGCGAACACATCGGGGAATTCTTTGAGAAGCTTTATCAAACCCTCTCTGGCAGTTGGACTGAGCAGTGCCCCAATCCTGATTTCTTTTCTCTCTTTTTCTGAACCCAAGTTTACCGTTTCCAACGGTTCTTTGTGAGGTTCAATGGAACTTTCCTCTTGTCTGAGTAATCGGGAGATCTCTTCTGGAATTTCGTTGTCATTTTCTTCTTTAGCCTCGAATACCGGGAACTCAAAGTCAGGAGAAGGCATCGGATCGTATGTTTCAACGGGGTGTAAAACAAGCAATCTGCATGACGTGATGATTCGTGTTTAGAAGAGATAGAGAAAAATGCAAGTGTGTGCAGTGTTTTTATTTTACTGCTTGTTTTTATTTTTAATTGTTTTTTAGGATTACCATTTTCTGAAAAAGCAAAAAGAGAAAACAACAATTAATGCAGAAATTACAGAACGACGTTATTTTATTAATGAACAAGTCGATTCTTGAAACTACAGCCCTATAAAACAAAACTCTGTCGCTTTGGGCGAAGCGAAGAGGGAAATTTTACAGAAAGCGAGCCCTATCAAAACATCCATTTCACCTGGGAAGGGTGAAAGGTTAAAGATGGCAATTACTTTGACTGACGGACGACCTTTGGAACCTCGACGGAAACCCATTGGCGGCGAACTCCTCAGTGAATCACAAAGTCTGGCACCTTCCTTGATTTGTCTTCAGAAATGACGTTGATTTCTGGTGGAGCAGGATCATTGGAATTTGTCTCCCCGGCAGAATTGTCGTAGGAGAATTCCTCTGTTGCATTTTGCATAGCATTTGTGCTCTCAGCTGTACCTCCCCATCCAGTTGGCTGGATATCTTCGAGCTTGATACGAGAGCTTTCGGGAGCGGTGTACTTGACCATATAATCAAATTTTCCACTTGGTTGTCCCAGGGTGTCCCATACTTCTTTGGAACTGGAGGAGTCATCCCTCTCGATGACGTTGACCTCGGGAAAAGCATAGTTGATGAATTCAAGTCCTGCAAACGTTGCGAATTCATCGTCATGTTGAGTAGTTTCTGAATGACCTGAGTGTTGATCCCATGACATGGTGGGGACACAGGTATTCTGTTCAATGGTGCTCAGCTGAGTTTCATTGTTCAGCTGACTTTCCGGCCCCAAGTTTCCTGGGTAAGGTTGCCACATTGGCAGACCATCCATTGGGCCATAGTAGGTGTAGTCAAAATTGTCTTTCATCGGAGTGTCTTCCTCTAATGAATTTGGCGGAGCACGGCATCCTTCCGGATCACAATTCCGGTATATCATTTCGACGTCTGACCTGGGTATAACTCTCGGACTTTCTATTGGAAAGCAAAAAGGCATAGGCACCTCTTCCTGAGACATATAACCGTCCTTGTTAAGGTAGGACATCCATTCTTCATCTGTGTCAGAGGGATCTTCCTCATTGATAGCATGAACTGTCTGAGACACTGGGTGAAGGAAACCTCCACTGTGGAAGAAGTTTTGAAGGGGATGAAGACTTTCATCGTTAGCAGCTGTCTGGGTACAGGTTGCAGAAAAACCAAGACCCTTCTTTGTTTTATTGTCAATAGGAATGACAAGCTGTCCCGATCCGGTTGTATCGGTACTCTCGACCACTTTGATAGCATCGTTGTATGAAGAAATCGAGGTTCCTCCTTTGAACTTATTGTCCTTGCTTACCGACAGTGCTTGGAACTGCATTCCAATAATCTCCTCGGGTTCTACACAAGTAGATGATGATAGGTTACTCATAAGCAAAGCTTGTTCCCCACAAACCGTGACAAGTTGATCGTTCTGAACGAACTTTAGCTTTTGGTGGAGGGTTGAAGTAACCGCTCCAGCTTGATGTATCCAAGGTCTTCCTAATAAACAACTGTATGTTGTCCGGATGTCCATGACCTAGAAAGTGACTTGGAAAGTGTGAGGACCGATAGTTATGGGAAGATCAACTTCACCGATAACCGCTTTTCTAGATCCGTCGAATGCTTTGACGACAACCTCGCTGATTCTCATCGGAGGGCCCTTGAATGATAGTTGCATCAAAGTGGACTTCGGCATAACATTTAGGGCTGACCCTGTGTCTACCAGTACGCTGGCTAAAGCATCGTCCTGGCAGTTAACTGTGATATTGAGCGCCATGTTATGACGGCGACCCTCTTCGGGTAATTCCTCATCACTAAATCCCAAATTGTTGCAGGAAGTGATATTAGAGACAATACTATCGAACTGTCTGATTGTTACATCCTGTTCCACAAAGGCTTGCTCCAAGACTTTTTGTAGAGCCTCCCTATGCGCTTCTGAACTGAGTAACAGTGATAATACTGAGATCTTTGAAGGAGTTTGTAACAGTTGATCAACAATGTTGTATTCACTCCTTTGGATGAGCTTGAGCATCTCATCGTCATTTTTCGAAAGGTCGGTATTACTGGATTGACCGATTGGTGGATCGGGAGCTTCTGTCTGAAGTTCCTTTTCTTTGTTAACTTCCCCAACCCCTCGGTTGAAGATTCTACCACTCCGTGTTACTCGACTGATGTCTGCAATGTTCACAACGGAGGGTAATGGAACTTCCTTTCCATTTTCAACTGTCGTTGCACCGTATTTGTAAGGGATAACCTTAGTTGATTCATACGGTAGTGGTCCCGGTAGATAGATGACTATGGGAACTTTCTGATTTTTCTGACCATCGTAAGTAATCTCGATCCGTTCCCGGTTGGGAACTTTAGATTCGTCAAGTAGAGGGATGATGGCAAAAACATCCCTGGTCTGGTGACGACCAGAGATGGTGATAACATCCTCGACTTGATCGGCAAGGTAATTCGGCGTCCAGTTGATGGGTCCAGAACCCGAATATGGACGAATTTCTCCACGGTCCACCTGCCCCTGGAGAGCTGCTCGCACAAGGTAGCACCCTTGGTTACTTTCCGAACAGACGCTACAACGATCGTAATTGTGTGGTGGCACCTGGCCACGCCCACTTTGAATACAATGTAACCTCACTAGGTTAACTTCCACGAGTCGGACATCCTGATTCTGACGTCGAGTAGGATTCCTGTTACTGATACTAATTTGCTGAGTATCTTCGTCCATGTAGATTGGCATCCACCAATGATTTAACAAGTGTTGAAGTGCCTCTTGGACAAGGGTACAACCTCGATCGTTTTCGCAACCCGCTTTACAGCTTTGATAGTCATGTGATATTAAGAATCCGAGTCGGACCTGTTCAGCATGTAACTCTACCAGGTTGGTATTTATCACGCAAATATCGAAGATTTGAACCATGTTGATCTGATAGGAATTCCTATCATGGTAGTCTTGGATCCATCCAAGATCCATCTGACGCTGGAGGGCCTCTTGTATGAAAGAGCATCCCTGTTTGTTTACCGAGCAAGTCAGACAGGAACTGTAATCGTGTCGCGGCAGATTATGATACTGGCTTTGCCTTGAGTGCATTGCCACCAAGTTGACATTCATTGCACGGATATCGTGGTTCTGAATGACGTTAGAATTCGTGTAAACCATGTTAACTCCACGAACTCGGTGCTCTTGGATCCATCTGAGATCCATCTGTTCCTGTAGAGCCGCTTGCACCACAGAACATCCCTGGTTGTCTTTAGAGCAGATATCACACTAGTGATAATTGTGAGGTGGCACATAGCCATATCCACTCTGTCTACAATGCATCTTGACCAGATTGGTTTTCAACAAGAGTACATCGTGAATTTGATAGACGTTGTTAAATTCTTTCTCAATCAGATTGACTGCAGCTTTCTCATGTTGAGGCAGCGGGTTCGTGAGAACATTGGGATTCGTATCTTTGAAAGATAAAAGCCCGCTCCTAACAAGCTTTTGCACGTCAGATTTGAAATTGAGACAATTCTCAATGTTATGCCCTGATCCTCCATGATGATAAGGGCAAGTTTGATCCACCTTAAACCAAAAAGGCGAATTTTCTGGTACTGTAAGAGGAGATTTAGTCTGAATCTGTCCCTTAGCCAGTATTAATGGAAACAGCTCTGTGTACGTTACGGGTATAGGATCAAATCCTGGTGGCCATGTTGTACGGTAGTTGTTGTAACGCCCCGGTTTTCTTAGATTTATTTAATAGAGTAGATTTAATTGGTTTTGGTTTTATATTATTTTATTATTGACTTTTATTTGGCAATATATTATATTTCATCGCTGTTTATGTTTTCTCGCATTTTGAGAGCGTTTAGGAGATATTTGAGTGTAGGGGTATTTTGATCTTTTTGGGTAGTTAGATATTTTTATATAAATAGAGAAATAGAAAGAAAGAAAAGAGAGAAAAGAAGAGAAAGAAAAGGAAAAGGGAAGGAAAGAAAGAAGAGGAGAGAAAGAAGGGAGAAGAAGGGAAAAGAGGAAAAATCGACATAACTCCGTTTCAAGCGCGAATAATCGGGTAAGGGTGAGAAGTTTCGATTATATCTTGCTTGTATATGTATATGTGTATGTTTTCCTGGATTGGTTTGGTTATTTTCTCTAGTTTCCAATTCTAGGTCGAAATGAGAAAAATGAATAGAAAGCGATGTTTTCACGGACGAAAGTCGGAATAAATCGCGTAGCAGAGTCGTGTGATGTTGGGTCTTGATTTAGAGTGATCGTTTGATTGAATCGAGTCGAATTCGTAACAGTTGAGTTTTTGATATATATTGATGTTTTTGTGCAATTGATGTTGTGATCGAGTAAAAGTGTTTGGATATGTCTGGTAATGTTGGTATAGGTTTGGGTTTAATCGGGAATGGGGGTTTGCGTGTTTTCTCGCGGTTTCGATCGAGTTCGAATTTAGAATTCAATGATAACATTATGTTTCAAAATATGTCAAAAAATGGAAAATGTGTTGGATGGTTTTTAATAGTGAAAATATTGTAGTATGTTGAATTCTGAGATCGCAGCTTTTTACGGAATCGAAAACGGATGTCCGGAAGTCTAAAAATGGTGTTTTTAAGGCTGAATTCGTAGCAGGATTCGCGCTCAGCGCGCAGGTCTGGACAAGTGAAAAATTTAAGAAACTTTAAAAATTCATAACTTTTGATCCGTAAGTCCGTTTTGGTCCCCGTTCGAAGCGTTGGAAAGCTTATGAAATGTTCTTGCTTTTAAAAATGGGTTGGATGTCAGTAGATGATTTATTTAAGTTGTGATTTTGAAAAAGTGTTGGTTTGTCGGATTTTTACCGTCGTATTGGTGTGCGAATGTTGTGTTATCATGCTACGTGTTTTTGAGATGTAACGTATAGCTTGTGTGCTGTATATGATGTGAATACATGTAATGAAATGTTATGATAAGGTGTTGTGATGCGATGTTGTGATAATGTTGTTGTTGTGTAGTAAATGCATTGGTTATGTGAAATTCAATGTTTGTTGTGCGGTGGCCTTTATGGTTTGAAATGCATTGTTTGAATTGTTTGCAATGCATGAATGTAATGATGTTGAATCATGTGACAAGTTGTTGTAGTTGTTGTGGTTGTTGATTTGTGGCCTAAGGGCAAGAAAATGCGATATGTGGTAATTGTTGATTTATGCATGATTATGGATGTGTATGTGGGTGCAATGTGAATGTCATGAGTCATTGTATGCCAAACATCATAATATGCATTGTTGAAACGTCCTGAGTGGCGGTTTGATTCCAGAGGGAATCTGTTATATCATCCTGTGCCTCGAAAATATGAGGCGATGCCTGAGGACTGAAAGCGATGAATCTGCTATAACATCGTGTGCCTCGAAAATATGAGGCGATGCCTGAGGACCAAAAGCGATGGTAATAGACGATTGTGTGCTCCTTTGGAGACTTAAAGTAATCCTTAACGTCGTGTGCCTCAAAAATATGAGGCGCTTCCTGAGGACCTAAAGCGACGGGTGAACATCGTAGGCCCGACGGGGAGTTACTTGAGATTCTCAGTAACGAGCGATGGTTCCAATAGTTCCTGAGTGAACTGATGATGAGACATGTGACATTGGAAGTCGGTACCGCATGGCATGTGCATAGAGTCGTTGTGTCGATCTATGTGCATTTGCATAAATCATGAATTAATTGTGCATGGAAATGTGGTTGTGATTGATGAGATGAAATATGTGCAATTGTATTGAATGGTATATGTTTGATTGATTATGTGATTATGTGTGGGAAATTGTGAAATCATTGAATATGTGTTGAGAATTATGATTGGATTGGTGAATTGACGTGCATATGTGATAAATGCATTGGTTGTGAATAATATGTTTTATGCATAGACATATGCTATGTGATGTGTGATGTGTTTCTAAATGCTATGAATTTGTATGCCTTATGTTCAATTACGTGATTATGTTGGTATAATCGTTATATGCTATGTGGTTGGATTGTTAGAAACATGTTATACGTCTATGGCTTGCTATATGCATTGGTATGTGATGTGTGAGGTGAGAATAACTGTGTATGTGATATTTATGTGTTTTTGCATATTATTATGCAATCTTGGTTTAGTTGTTATTTCTCACCCTTCTGCTGGAATATGCATTTTATGGCATAGTGCAGATTGTCAGCTTTAGAGGCGTGGAGGCAAGTGGAAGAGTTAGATCTTCGTTTGCTTAGGTCTTGGTGTCTGCTCTGATACGTAGCACGGGAGTCGGGGAACGATTATGTTGTATAATTGTGGAATATATTTTGTATTACCTTGTATATATATTTGGATGTTATCAAACTATTTATTTTGTAAAACAAGTCGGTTATGGATCTTTCCGCTTTATTCCATAATTGACCATTCCTTTTATATGGAAAAAGTTTCCCTTTGAGGGTACTCTATTTTATGCTATGTATCAAATTTATGAGCAGGGATGATGTTTTGTTTATTTAAATGTGACATCCTTGTTTCTGTCGGAAAAATAAATTTTTAGTTACTCTGATTTTATTTATGTATTATTTATTCGCGATGGGAATTGGGGTGTTACATTAGTGGTATCAGAGCAGGTCGGTCCGTCCGGCCAAGTTGTTGAGTCAGTTGGTGTGACAGTTAAATACTGTCGTGGTTGTTTGTTTCTTAGTACGTGACATGTGCGTGGGACACTGTCAGTACTTTCTGGTTTTCTAATCCTTGTCTGCAGGAGCTAGAATGTGATAAGTGGGGGGAGGAGCTTGTACTTCTCCATGTTGCTTCAGGTGGGGAGCATTGGCTCAGTGTGCCATTGGTTGCAAGAGTGTAAGTGTTGTTTGGGCCGTGTTGGTTCCCGATTTAAGAGGGGATGCGGAGGTAAGGCTTATGTCAACTAAGGATTTGTGCCTTAGGTAGTTTGGTGCACAGGATGTAAGGAATGCTATTATAGTTGGTAAAGACGGTTTATGCCCCATCATGATTGTCGACTGTCTATTGGCAAATTGAGGAACTGATCACCCTTAATCTCTTGTTGATAGTAGACGGGAATTATGTTGGATGGAATAGACGTGCCTTTCCGGCTTGATAGTGTGTGCAATGAATTGTTTGGAATTAAGAAAGTGATTATGGATTGTTTTGACGAGTCGATGAAGATTTTTATATCGGAAGATGAGGCGGATTGGAGGTTTTGGTATGTTGGTCCAGTGGGAAGTCATTGGGAGAGAACGATTGGGTATTGTTAAAGGTTGTTCTCAGAGAGTAGAGTGTGAACTCAAATTAGACGAAGGTGAGGATTTGAGGTTTGGATCTGCTAAGTAAGTAGAAGAACTTTTAGGAGGTGAAACTCAGATGTTTGTCATATTTGTGATGATAGTGTTATGGAAATTGGCAGAAAGGCCACAGTGAGGGGCTGCCAGTTGTGTGTGATTTTCAGATGTATTTCCGGATGGAATTTTGGATGTTAGCACTAAAAGTACCCGAACTGATGGAGCAGTTGGAAGATTTACTGGAAAGGAGAATTGTGAGGCCAAGTGTGTCGTCTTGGAGAGCTCCAGTATTGTAAGTAATCAAAAAGGAGGAATGATTGAATAGCATAACAAGCATGATGTGTATAATGGTATTGAGACTTTGGAAAGTGAAACTTAGGGTTCTGGTGAGGTTTTGAGTCTTTGGAGTTTTAGAGCGTTAATGGAAATCTTGCGGAAACCCTCATGTGCGGATGTAATATTGATATTAAGAGTTCCTTTTGTTGGGTTGTTGATACTTGTTATGCTGGTTGGAGCTGATTTGAGATGAGAATGGTGAATTTTGGGAAGGAAGGTCGAAGGGTTTATTTTTCTGAAAATCGCAGTGCCCGCTCAGCGCGGTCTGCAGAATTTTGAACCTCTCCAGGCAGTAAGGAGCGCGCTCAGCGCGGGGCGGAGCCCGCTTAGCGCGATCTGGGACTTCAAAAATAAAACTTCGATTTTTTCTAAAATCCATAACTTTGGATTCGTAACTCGGATTGAGATGCTCTTTCTTATATAAATGGTGTTGAGAGTTAGTGACCGATTTGATTGTGTCGTGAATTTGGATAAGGTCGTAGTGGTTTTAATTGAGAATATTTGGATCTGTTGTAAACTCAGAGGAAGAACATGTAGAGCGTTTGAGAATTGGGTTACAAGTGTTGAAAAGAGACAAAGTTTTATGCTAAGTTATTCGACTGTAAATCTTGGTTGAAAAGGTTAGTTTCTTGGTTATGATATTCCAGATGAGAGTATTGTTATGGATCCATCGGAAGTAGATCTAGTTCTACAATGAGAGGCTCCGAAGTTGGTTAAGGAGATTAGAAACTTTTTGGACTTTAGTTGGTTATTACTGGAGGTTATGGAAGGTTTTTCCAAGTTAGCATTTTCGTTACTTCGGTTGACTTACAAAGGGTAAGTTGTTTGCTTTGGATGTTCATTGTGAGGAAAGTTTGAGTGGATTAAGGTAGAAATTGTCTACGGCTTCAGTTTTGATTCTGTGTGATCCTAATCAACCGTTGATGAGGTATTGTAATGTGTCTTTGATGAGTTTAATCTATGTGTTAATGCAAGAGGGTAAAGTCGTAGCTTATGCTTTACGACAATTGAGGATTCATAAAAGGATCTATACTATTCTGGATTTGGAATTAGTCACGGTTGTATTGTGTTGGAAAATTTGGAGGTAGTATTTTTATGGTTCTCAGCTCGAAGTGTTTGGTAATCGCAAGAGTTTAAAGTACTTGGTTGGTTTGAAGGAATAAAGTATGAGACAACAAGGATGGTTAGAGTTCGTGATGAGTTATGAATTTGGCTTGGATTATCCTTCGGGGAAAAGCTGTTGTTGTGCCTGAAAAGTTAAGTCGAAAGTTTTAGTGCATGTCTATTTGGATGGTCAGGGAGTTAGAATTATTGGAGCAGTTCAGAGACTGGTGTCTGGTATATGAGATAACACAGTAGAGTGTGAAGTTGGGTATATTAAAAGTGAACAGTGATTTTTGGTGAATATGAGAAAGAGTTAGACTTTGGGTATGAAATTGGTAGTTTTGATGGTTATGAGTAATCAGAGTGTGCAACGGGAGTGTGAGGGGCACAATTCATATATAAGTGTGTGACTTGTAAGATTTCATAGGTTGGACATTGGAAACATGTAGGAGTGATGAGACCTTTGGACGTTTCAGAATGGAAGTATTAGGTGAAAGGTTTAAATGTTATTCATGGGCTACTATGGAGATGGATGTCTTGGTTATATGTTCGATTGGTGAAGGGTAGCATTGTTGTAGTATGGTTGTGTGACAAGGATGTTGGTGTTCTGGTTTTGTTGATGTTGTTGAGACCTTGTGGTGTTGTGGAACTTTACGTTCTTATTTGTGTTGTTGTCTCGTTTCCATCATGTTGGTTCGAGTGCGTGTAGCTAATTCCTGTGTGGGGAATTAGAGGAGTGTTACCTATGGTAGGGTAACGATCTTGTTGTGTTTCGGTTCTAGAGTGAACCTGTGTATTGGTATCGTGGTTTTCCTTGAATTGTGAGTTGGTCGTCAAGTGCATTGTATGAGCTTTGCATCTTGTCGTTGTTGTATCTGCTGTTAGCAAGGTGGTTGGTCAGTTGTGTTATTCGTGGTGTGCCTTTTGTTGGCATGTTGGTTTGTTAGTCGGAGGCGAGAGTCGTATCCGGAGTTGTTCGTCTCGTTATATTTTCGAGGACGAAAATGTCTAAGTGGGGGAGAATTGTAACGCCCCGGTTTTCTTAGATTTATTTAATAGAGTAGATTTAATTGGTTTTGATTTTATATTATTTTATTATTGACTTTTATTTGGCAATATATTATATTTCATCGCTGTTTATGTTTTCTCGCATTTTGAGAGCGTTTAGGAGATATTTGAGTGTAGGGGTATTTTGGTCTTTTTGGGTAGTTAGATATTTTTATATAAATAGAGAAATAGAAAGAAAGAAAAGAGAGAAAAGAAGAGAAAGAAAAGGAAAAGGAAAGGAAAGAAAGAAGAGGAGAGAAAGAAGGGAGAAGAAGGGAAAAGAGGAAAAATCGACATAACTCCGTTTCAAGCGCGAATAATCTGGTAAGGGTGAGAAGTTTCGATTATATCTTGCTTGTATATGTATATGTGTATGTTTTCCTGGATTGGTTTGGTTATTTTCTCTAGTTTCCAATTCTAGGTCGAAATGAGAAAAATGAATAGAAAGCGATGTTTTCACGGACGAAAGTCGGAATAAATCGCGTAGCAGAGTCGTGTGATGTTGGGTCTTGATTTAGAGTGATCGTTTGATTGAATCGAGTCGAATTCGTAACAGTTGAGTTTTTGATATATATTGATGTTTTTGTGCAATTGATGTTGTGATCGAGTAAAAGTGTTTGGATATGTCTGGTAATGTTGGTATAGGTTTGGGTTTAATCGGGAATGGGGGTTTGCGTGTTTTCTCGCGGTTTCGATCGAGTTCGAATTTAGAATTCAATGATAACATTATGTTTCAAAATATGTCAAAAAATGGAAAATGTGTTGGATGGTTTTTAATAGTGAAAATATTGTAGTACGTTGAATTCTGAGATCGCAGTTTTTTACGGAATCGAAAACGGATGTCCGGAAGTCTAAAAATGGTGTTTTTAAGGCTGAATTCGTAGCATGATTCGCGCTCAGCGCGCAGGTCTGGACAAGTGAAAAATTTAAGAAACTTCAAAAATTCATAACTTTTGATCCGTAAGTCCGTTTTGGTCCCCGTTCGAAGCGTTGGAAAGCTTATGAAATGTTCTTTCTTTTAAAAATGGGTTGGATGTCAGTAGATGATTTATTTAAGTCGTGATTTTGAAAAAGTGTTGGTTTGTCGGATTTTTACCGTCGTATTGGTGTGCGAATGTTGTGTTATCATGCTACGTGTTTTTGAGATGTAACGTATAGCTTGTGTGCTGTATATGATGTGAATACATGTAATGAAATCTTATGATAAGGTGTTGTGATGCGATGTTGTGATAATGTTGTTGTTGTGTAGTAAATGCATTGGTTATGTGAAATTCAATGTATGTTGTGCGGTGGCCTTTATGGTTTGAAATGCATTGTTTGAATTGTTTGCAATGCATGAATGTGATGATGTTGAATCATGTGACAAGTTGTTGTAGTTGTTGTGGTTGTTGATTTGTGGCCTAAGGGCAAGAAAATGCGATATGTGGTAATTGTTGATTTATGCATGATTATGGATGTGTATGTGGGTGCAATGTGAATGTCATGAGTCATTGTATGCCAAACATCATAATATGCATTGTTGAAACGTCCTGAGTGGCGGTTTGATTCCAGAGGGAATCTGTTATATCATCGTGTGCCTCGAAAATATAAGGCGATGCCTGAGGACTGAAAGCGATGAATCTGCTATAACATCGTGTGCCTCGAAAATATGAGGCGATGCCTGAGGACCAAAAGCGATGGTTATAGACGATTGTGTGCTCCTTTGGAGACTTAAACCAATCCTTAACGTCGTGTGCCTCGAAAATATGAGGCGCTGCCTGAGGACCTAAAGCGACGGGTGAACATCGTAGGCCCGACGGGGAGTTACTTGAGATTCTCAGTAACGAGCGATGGTTCCAATAGTTCCTGAGTGAACTGATGATGAGACATGTGACATTGGAAGTCGGTACCGCATGGCATGTGCATAGAGTCATTGTGTCGATCTATGTGCATATGCATAAATCATGAATTAATTGTGCATGGAAATGTGGTTGTGATTGATGAGATGAAATATGTGCAATTGTATTGAATCGTATATGTTTGATTGATTATGTGATTATGTGTGGGAAATTGTGAAATCATTGAATATGTGTTGAGAATTATGATTGGATTGGTGAATTGACGTGCATATGTGATAAATGCATTGGTTGTGAATAATATGTTTTATGCATAGACATATGCTATGTGATGTGTGATGTGTTTCTAAATGCTATGAATTTGTATGCCTTATGTTCAATTACGTGATTATGTTGGTATAATCGTTATATGCTATGTGGTTGGATTGTTAGAAACATGTTATACGTCTATGGCTTGCTATATGCATTGGTATGTGATGTGTGAGGTGAGAATAACTGTGTATGTGATATTTATGTGTTTTTGCATATTATTATGCAATCTTGGTTTAGTTGTTATTTCTCACCCTTCTGCTGGAATATGCATTTTATGGCATAGTGCAGATTGTCAGCTTTAGAGGCGTGGAGGCAAGTGGAAGAGTTAGATCTTCGTTTGCTTAGGTCTTGGTGTCTGCTCTGATACGTAGCACGGGAGTCGGGGAACGATTATGTTGTATAATTGTGGAATATATTTTGTATTACCTTGTATATATATTTGGATGTTATCAAACTATTTATTTTGTAAAACAAGTCGGTTATGGATCTTTCCGCTTTATTCCATAATTGACCATTCCTTTTATATGGAAAAAGTTTCCCTTTGAGGGTACTCTATTTTATGCTATGTATCAAATTTATGAGCAGGGATGATGTTTTGTTTATTTAAATGTGACATCCTTGTTTCTGTCGGAAAAATAAATTTTTAGTTACTCTGATTTTATTTATGTATTATTTATTCGCGATGGGAATTGGGGTGTTACATTAGTGGTATCAGAGCAGGTCGGTCCGTCCGGCCAAGTTGTTGAGTCAGTTGGTGTGACAGTTAAATACTGTCGTGGTTG
The DNA here is from genome assembly GCA_022829125.1 of Lathyrus tuberosus. Taxonomy (NCBI): domain Eukaryota; kingdom Viridiplantae; phylum Streptophyta; class Magnoliopsida; order Fabales; family Fabaceae; genus Lathyrus; species Lathyrus tuberosus. The sequence continues at coordinate 4,796,228 of JALAZF010000233.1, forward strand.
TTTGTTTCTTAGTACGTGACATGTGCGTGGGACACTGTCAGTACTTTCTGGTTTTCTAATCCTTGTCTGCAGGAGCTAGAATGTGATAAGTGGGGGGAGGAGCTTGTACTTCTCCATGTTGCTTCAGGTGGGGAGCATTGGCTCAGTGTGCCATTGGTTGCAAGAGTGTAAGTGTTGTTTGGGCCGTGTTGGTTCCCGGTTTAAGAGGGGATGCGGAGGTAAGGCTTATGTCAACTAAGGATTTGTGCCTTAGGTAGTTTGGTGCACAGGATGTAAGGAATGCTATTATAGTTGGTAAAGACGGTTTATGCCCCATCATGATTGTCGACTGTCTATTGGCAAATTGAGGAACTGATCACCCTTAATCTCTTGTTGATAGTAGACGGGAATTATGTTGGATGGAATAGACGTGCCTTTCCGGCTTGATAGTGTGTGCAATGAATTGTTTGGAATTAAGAAAGTGATTATGGATTGTTTTGACGAGTCGATGAAGATTTTTATATCGGAAGATGAGGCGGATTGGAGGTTTTGGTATGTTGGTCCAGTGGGAAGTCATTGGGAGAGAACGATTGGGTATTGTTAAAGGTTGTTCTCAGAGAGTAGAGTGTGAACTCAAATTAGACGAAGGTGAGGATTTGAGGTTTGGATCTGCTAAGTAAGTAGAAGAACTTTTAGGAGGTGAAACTCAGATGTTTGTCATATTTGTGATGATAGTGTTATGGAAATTGGCAGAAAGGCCACAGTGAGGGGCTGCCAGTTGTGTGTGATTTTCAGATGTATTTCCGGATGGAATTTTGGATGTTAGCACTAAAAGTACCCGAACTGATGGAGCAGTTGGAAGATTTACTGGAAAGGAGAATTGTGAGGCCAAGTGTGTCGTCTTGGAGAGCTCCAGTATTGTAAGTAATCAAAAAGGAGGAATGATTGAATAGCATAACAAGCATGATGTGTATAATGGTATTGAGACTTTGGAAAGTGAAACTTAGGGTTCTGGTGAGGTTTTGAGTCTTTGGAGTTTTAGAGCGTTAATGGAAATCTTGCAGAAACCCTCATGTGCGGATGTAATATTGATATTAAGAGTTCCTTTTGTTGGGTTGTTGATACTTGTTATGCTGGTTGGAGCTGATTTGAGATGAGAATGGTGAATTTTGGGAAGGAAGGTCGAAGGGTTTATTTTTCTGAAAATCGCAGTGCCCGCTCAGCGCGGTCTGCAGAATTTTGAACCTCTCCAGGCAGTAAGGAGCGCGCTCAGCGCGGGGCGGAGCCCGCTTAGCGCGATCTGGGACTTCAAAAATAAAACTTCGATTTTTTCTAAAATCCATAACTTTGGATTCGTAACTCGGATTGAGATGCTCTTTCTTATATAAATGGTGTTGAGAGTTAGTGGCCGATTTGATTGTGTCGTGAATTTGGATAAGGTCGTAGTGGTTTTAATTGAGAATATTTGGATCTGTTGTAAACTCAGAGGAAGAACATGTAGAGCGTTTGAGAATTGGGTTACAAGTGTTGAAAAGAGACAAAGTTTTATGCTAAGTTATTCGACTGTAAATCTTGGTTGAAAAGGTTAGTTTCTTGGTTATGATATTCCAGATGAGAGTATTGTTATGGATCCATCGGAAGTAGATCTAGTTCTACAATGAGAGGCTCCGAAGTTGGTTAAGGAGATTAGAAACTTTTTGGACTTTAGTTGGTTATTACTGGAGGTTATGGAAGGTTTTTCCAAGTTAGCATTTTCGTTACTTCGGTTGACTTACAAAGGGTAAGTTGTTTGCTTTGGATGTTCATTGTGAGGAAAGTTTGAGTGGATTAAGGTAGAAATTGTCTACGGCTTCAGTTTTGATTCTGTGTGATCCTAATCAACCGTTGATGAGGTATTGTAATGTGTCTTTAATGAGTTTAATCTATGTGTTAATGCAAGAGGGTAAAGTCGTAGCTTATGCTTTACGACAATTGAGGATTCATAAAAGGATCTATACTATTCTGGATTTGGAATTAGTCACGGTTGTATTGTGTTGGAAAATTTGGAGGTAGTATTTTTATGGTTCTCAGCTCGAAGTGTTTGGTAATCGCAAGAGTTTAAAGTACTTGGTTGGTTTGAAGGAATAAAGTATGAGACAACAAGGATGGTTAGAGTTCGTGATGAGTTATGAATTTGGCTTGGATTATCCTTCGGGGAAAAGCTGTTGTTGTGCCTGAAAAGTTAAGTCGAAAGTTTTAGTGCATGTCTATTTGGATGGTCAGGGAGTTAGAATTATTGGAGCAGTTCAGAGACTGGTGTCTGGTATATGAGATAACACAGTAGAGTGTGAAGTTGGGTATATTAAAAGTGAACAGTGATTTTTGGTGAATATGAGAAAGAGTTAGACTTTGGGTATGAAATTGGTAGTTTTGATGGTTATGAGTAATCAGAGTGTGCAACGGGAGTGTGAGGGGCACAATTCATATATAAGTGTGTGACTTGTAAGATTTCATAGGTTGGACATTGGAAACATGTAGGAGTGATGAGACCTTTGGACGTTTCAGAATGGAAGTATTAGGTGAAAGGTTTAAATGTTATCCATGGGCTACTATGGAGATGGATGTCTTGGTTATATGTTCGATTGGTGAAGGGTAGCATTGTTGTAGTATGGTTGTGTGACAAGGATGTTGGTGTTCTGGTTTTGTTGATGTTGTTGAGACCTTGTGGTGTTGTGGAACTTTACGTTCTTATTTGTGTTGTTGTCTCGTTTCCATCATGTTGGTTCGAGTGCGTGTAGCTAATTCCTGTGTGGGGAATTAGAGGAGTGTTACCTATGGTAGGGTAACGATCTTGTTGTGTTTCGGTTCTAGAGTGAACCTGTGTATTGGTATCGTGGTTTTCCTTGAATTGTGAGTTGGTCGTCAAGTGCATTGTATGAGCTTTGCATCTTGTCGTTGTTGTATCTGCTGTTAGCAAGGTGGTTGGTCAGTTGTGTTATTCGTGGTGTGCCTTTTGTTGGCATGTTGGTTTGTTAGTCGGAGGCGAGAGTCGTATCCGGAGTTGTTCGTCTCGTTATATTTTCGAGGACGAAAATGTCTAAGTGGGGGAGAATTGTAACGCCCCGGTTTTCTTAGATTTATTTAATAGAGTAGATTTAATTGGTTTTGATTTTATATTATTTTATTATTGACTTTTATTTGGCAATATATTATATTTCATCGCTGTTTATGTTTTCTCGCATTTTGAGAGCGTTTAGGAGATATTTGAGTGTAGGGGTATTTTGGTCTTTTTGGGTAGTTAGATATTTTTATATAAATAGAGAAATAGAAAGAAAGAAAAGAGAGAAAAGAAGAGAAAGAAAAGGAAAAGGAAAGGAAAGAAAGAAGAGGAGAGAAAGAAGGGAGAAGAAGGGAAAAGAGGAAAAATCGACATAACTCCGTTTCAAGCGCGAATAATCTGGTAAGGGTGAGAAGTTTCGATTATATCTTGCTTGTATATGTATATGTGTATGTTTTCCTGGATTGGTTTGGTTATTTTCTCTAGTTTCCAATTCTAGGTCGAAATGAGAAAAATGAATAGAAAGCGATGTTTTCACGGACGAAAGTCGGAATAAATCGCGTAACAGAGTCGTGTGATGTTGGGTCTTGATTAAGAGTGATCGTTTGATTGAATCGAGTCGAATTCGTAACAGTTGAGTTTTTGATATATATTGATGTTTTTGTGCAATTGATGTTGTGATCGAGTAAAAGTGTTTGGATATGTCTGGTAATGTTGGTATAGGTTTGGGTTTAATCGGGAATGGGGGTTTGCGTGTTTTCTCGCGGTTTCAATCGAGTTCGAATTTAGAATTCAATGATAACATTATGTTTCAAAATATGTCAAAAAATGGAAAATGTGTTGGATGGTTTTTAATAGTGAAAATATTGTAGTACGTTGAATTCTGAGATCGCAGTTTTTTACGGAATCGAAAACGGATGTCCGGAAGTCTAAAAATGGTGTTTTTAAGGCTGAATTCGTAGCATGATTCGCGCTCAGCGCGCAGGTCTGGACAAGTGAAAAATTTAAGAAACTTCAAAAATTCATAACTTTTGATCCGTAAGTCCGTTTTGGTCCCCGTTCGAAGCGTTGGAAAGCTTATTAAATGTTCTTTCTTTTAAAAATGGGTTGGATGTCAGTAGATGATTTATTTAGGTCGTGATTTTGAAAAAGTGTTGGTTTGTCGGATTTTTACCGTCGTATTGGTGTGCGAATGTTGTGTTATCATGCTACGTGTTTTTGAGATGTAACGTATAGCTTGTGTGCTGTATATGATGTGAATACATGTAATGAAATGTTATGATAAGGTGTTGTGATGCGATGTTGTGATAATGTTGTTGTTGTGTAGTAAATGCATTGGTTATGTGAAATTCAATGTATGTTGTGCGGTGGCCTTTATGGTTTGAAATGCATTGTTTGAATTGTTTGCAATGCATGAATGTGATGATGTTGAATCATGTGACAAGTTGTTGTAGTTGTTGTGGTTGTTGATTTGTGGCCTAAGGGCAAGAAAATGCGATATGTGGTAATTGTTGATTTATGCATGATTATGGATGTGTATGTGGGTGCAATGTGAATGTCATGAGTCATTGTATGCCAAACATCATAATATGCATTGTTGAAACGTCCTGAGTGGCGGTTTGATTCCAGAGGGAATCTGTTATATCATCGTGTGCCTCGAAAATATAAGGCGATGCCTGAGGACTGAAAGCGATGAATCTGCTATAACATCGTGTGCCTCGAAAATATGAGGCGATGCCTGAGGACCAAAAGCGATGGTTATAGACGATTGTGTGCTCCTTTGGAGACTTAAACCAATCCTTAACGTCGTGTGCCTCGAAAATATGAGGCGCTGCCTGAGGACCTAAAGCGACGGGTGAACATCGTAGGCCCGACGGGGAGTTACTTGAGATTCTCAGTAACGAGCGATGGTTCCAATAGTTCCTGAGTGAACTGATGATGAGACATGTGACATTGGAAGTCGGTACCGCATGGCATGTGCATAGAGTCATTGTGTCGATCTATGTGCATATGCATAAATCATGAATTAATTGTGCATGGAAATGTGGTTGTGATTGATGAGATGAAATATGTACAATTGTGTTGAATGGTATATGTTTGATTGATTATGTGATTATGTGTGGGAAATTGTGAAATCATTGAATATGTGTTGAGAATTATGATTGGATTGGTGAATTGACGTGCATATGTGATAAATGCATTGGTTGTGAATAATATGTTTTATGCATAGACATATGCTATGTGATGTGTGATGTGTTTCTAAATGCTATGAATTTGTATGCCTTATGTTCAATTACGTGATTATGTTGGTATAATCGTTATATGCTATGTGGTTGGATTGTTAGAAACATGTTATACGTCTATGGCTTGCTATATGCATTGGTATGTGATGTGTGAGGTGAGAATAACTGTGTATGTGATATTTATGTGTTTTTGCATATTATTATGCAATCTTGGTTTAGTTGTTATTTCTCACCCTTCTGCTGGAATATGCATTTTATGGCATAGTGCAGATTGTCAGCTTTAGAGGCGTGGAGGCAAGTGGAAGAGTTAGATCTTCGTTTGCTTAGGTCTTGGTGTCTGCTCTGATACGTAGCACGGGAGTCGGGGAACGATTATGTTGTATAATTGTGGAATATATTTTGTATTACCTTGTATATATATTTGGATGTTATCAAACTATTTATTTTGTAAAACAAGTCGGTTATGGATCTTTCCGCTTTATTCCATAATTGACCATTCCTTTTATATGGAAAAAGTTTCCCTTTGAGGGTACTCTATTTTATGCTATGTATCAAATTTATGAGCAGGGATGATGTTTTGTTTATTTAAATGTGACATCCTTGTTTCTGTCGGAAAAATAAATTTTTAGTTACTCTGATTTTATTTATGTATTATTTATTCGCGATGGGAATTGGGGTGTTACATTAGTGGTATCAGAGCAGGTCGGTCCGTCCGGCCAAGTTGTTGAGTCAGTTGGTGTGACAGTTAAATACTGTCGTGGTTGTTTGTTTCTTAGTACGTGACATGTGCGTGGGACACTGTCAGTACTTTCTGGTTTTCTAATCCTTGTCTGCAGGAGCTAGAATGTGATAAGTGGGGGGAGGAGCTTGTACTTCTCCATGTTGCTTCAGGTGGGGAGCATTGGCTCAGTGTGCCATTGGTTGCAAGAGTGTAAGTGTTGTTTGGGCCGTGTTGGTTCCCGGTTTAAGAGGGGATGCGGAGGTAAGGCTTATGTCAACTAAGGATTTGTGCCTTAGGTAGTTTGGTGCACAGGATGTAAGGAATGCTATTATAGTTGGTAAAGACGGTTTATGCCCCATCACGATTGTCGACTGTCTATTGGCAAATTGAGGAACTGATCACCCTTAATCTCTTGTTGATAGTAGACGGGAATTATGTTGGATGGAATAGACGTGCCTTTCCGGCTTGATAGTGTGTGCAATGAATTGTTTGGAATTAAGAAAGTGATTATGGATTGTTTTGACGAGTCGATGAAGATTTTTATATCGGAAGATGAGGCGGATTGGAGGTTTTGGTATGTTGGTCCAGTGGGAAGTCATTGGGAGAGAACGATTGGGTATTGTTAAAGGTTGTTCTCAGAGAGTAGAGTGTGAACTCAAATTAGACGAAGGTGAGGATTTGAGGTTTGGATCTGCTAAGTAAGTAGAAGAACTTTTAGGAGGTGAAACTCAGATGTTTGTCATATTTGTGATGATAGTGTTATGGAAATTGGCAGAAAGGCCACAGTGAGGGGCTGCCAGTTGTGTGTGATTTTCAGATGTATTTCCGGATGGAATTTTGGATGTTAGCACTAAAAGTACCCGAACTGATGGAGCAGTTGGAAGATTTACTGGAAAGGAGAATTGTGAGGCCAAGTGTGTCGTCTTGGAGAGCTCCCGTATTGTAAGTAATCAAAAAGGAGGAATGATTGAATAGCATAACAAGCATGATGTGTATAATGGTATTGAGACTTTGGAAAGTGAAACTTAGGGTTCTGGTGAGGTTTTGAGTCTTTGGAGTTTTAGAGCGTTAATGGAAATCTTGTGGAAACCCTCATGTGCGGATGTAATATTGATATTAAGAGTTCCTTTTGTTGGGTTGTTGATACTTGTTATGCTGGTTGGAGCTGATTTGAGATGAGAATGGTGAATTTTGGGAAGGAAGGTCGAAGGGTTTATTTTTCTGAAAATCGCAGTGCCCGCTCAGCGCGCAGATGCCCGCTCAGCGCGGTCTGCAAAATTTTGAACCTCTCCAGGCAGTAAGGAGCGCGCTCAGCGCGGGGCGGAGCCCGCTTAGCGCGATCTGGGACTTCAAAAATAAAACTTCGATTTTTTCTAAAATCCATAACTTTGGATTCGTAACTCGGATTGAGATGCTCTTTCTTATATAAATGGTGTTGAGAGTTAGTGGCCGATTTGATTGTGTCATGAATTTGGATAAGGTCGTAGTGGTTTTAATTGAGAATATTTGGATCTGTTGTAAACTCAGAGGAAGAACATGTAGAGCGTTTGAGAATTGGGTTACAAGTGTTGAAAAGAGACAAAGTTTTATGCTAAGTTATTCGACTGTAAATCTTGGTTGAAAAGGTTAGTTTCTTGGTTATGATATTCCAGATGAGAGTATTGTTATGGATCCATCGGAAGTAGATCTAGTTCTACAATGAGAGGCTCCGAAGTTGGTTAAGGAGATTAGAAACTTTTTGGACTTTAGTTGGTTATTACTGGAGGTTATGGAAGGTTTTTCCAAGTTAGCATTTTCGTTACTTCGGTTGACTTACAAAGGGTAAGTTGTTTGCTTTGGATGTTCATTGTGAGGAAAGTTTGAGTGGATTAAGGTAGAAATTGTCTACGACTTCAGTTTTGATTCTGTGTGATCCTAATCAACCGTTGATGAGGTATTGTGATGTGTCTTTGATGAGTTTAATCTATGTGTTAATGCAAGAGGGTAAAGTCGTAGCTTATGCTTTACGACAATTGAGGATTCATAAAAGGATCTATACTATTCTGGATTTGGAATTAGTCACGGTTGTATTGTGTTGGAAAATTTGGAGGTAGTATTTTTATGGTTCTCAGCTCGAAGTGTTTGGTAATCGCAAGAGTTTAAAGTACTTGGTTGGTTTGAAGGAATAGAGTATGAGACAACAAGGATGGTTAGAGTTCGTGATGAGTTATGAATTTGGCTTGGATTATCCTTCGGGGAAAAGCTGTTGTTGTGCCTGAAAAGTTAAGTCGAAAGTTTTAGTGCATGTCTATTTGGATGGTCAGGGAGTTAGAATTATTGGAGCAGTTCAGAGACTGGTGTCTGGTATGTGAGATAACACAGTAGAGTGTGAAGTTGGGTATATTAAAAGTGAACATTGATTTTTGGTGAATATGAGAAAGAGTTAGACTTTGGGTATGAAATTGGTAGTTTTGATGGTTATGAGTAATCAGAGTGTGCAACGGGAGTGTGAGGGGCACAATTCATATATAAGTGTGTGACTTGTAAGATTTCATAGGTTGGACATTGGAAACATGTAGGAGTGATGAGACCTTTGGACGTTTCAGAATGGAAGTATTAGGTGAAAGGTTTAAATGTTATCCATGGGCTACTATGGAGATGGATGTCTTGGTTATATGTTCGATTGGTGAAGGGTAGCATTGTTGTAGTATGGTTGTGTGACAAGGATGTTGGTGTTCTGGTTTTGTTGATGTTGTTGAGACCTTGTGGTGTTGTGGAACTTTACGTTCTTATTTGTGTTGTTGTCTCGTTTCCATCGTGTTGGTTCGAGTGCGTGTAGCTAATTCCTGTGTGGGGAATTAGAGGAGTGTTACCTATGGTAGGGTAACGATCTTGTTGTGTTTCGGTTCTAGAGTGAACCTGTGTATTGGTATCGTGGTTTTCCTTGAATTGTGAGTTGGTCGTCAAGTGCATTGTATGGGCTTTGCATCTTGTCGTTGTTGTATCTGCTGTTAGCAAGGTGGTTGGTCAGTTGTGTTATTCGTGGTGTGCCTTTTGTTGGCATGTTGGTTTGTTAGTCGGAGGCGAGAGTCGTATCCGGAGTTGTTCGTCTCGTTATATTTTCGAGGACGAAAATGTCTAAGTGGGGGAGAATTGTAACGCCCCGGTTTTCTTAGATTTATTTAATAGAGTAGATTTAATTGGTTTTGGTTTTATATTATTTTATTATTGACTTTTATTTGGCAATATATTATATTTCATCGCTGTTTATGTTTTCTCGCATTTTGAGAGCGTTTAGGAGATATTTGAGTGTAGGGGTATTTTGGTCTTTTTGGGTAGTTAGATATTTTTATATAAATAGAGAAATAGAAAGAAAGAAAAGAGAGAAAAGAAGAGAAAGAAAAGGAAAAGGGAAGGAAAGAAAGAAGAGGAGAGAAAGAAGGGAGAAGAAGGGAAAAGAGGAAAAATCGACATAACTCCGTTTCAAGCGCGAATAATCTGGTAAGGGTGAGAAGTTTCGATTATATCTTGCTTGTATATGTATATGTGTATGTTTTCCTGGATTGGTTTGGTTATTTTCTCTAGTTTCCAATTCTAGGTCGAAATGAGAAAAATGAATAGAAAGCGATGTTTTCACGGACGAAAGTCGGAATAAATCGCGTAGCAGAGTCGTGTGATGTTGGGTCTTGATTTAGAGTGATCGTTTGATTGAATCGAGTCGAATTCGTAACAGTTGAGTTTTTGATATATATTGATGTTTTTGTGCAATTGATGTTGTGATCGAGTAAAAGTGTTTGGATATGTCTGGTAATGTTGGTATAGGTTTGGGTTTAATCGGGAATGGGGGTTTGCGTGTTTTCTCGCGGTTTCGATCGAGTTCGAATTTAGAATTCAATGATAACATTATGTTTCAAAATATGTCAAAAAATGGAAAATGTGTTGGATGGTTTTTAATAGTGAAAATATTGTAGTACGTTGAATTCTGAGATCGCAGTTTTTTACGGAATCGAAAACGGATGTCCGGAAGTCTAAAAATGGTGTTTTTAAGGCTGAATTCGTAGCAGGATTCGCGCTCAGCGCGCAGGTCTGGCGCTCAGCGCGCAGGTCTGGACAAGTGAAAAATTTAAGAAACTTCAAAAATTCATAACTTTTGATCCGTAAGTCCGTTTTGGTCCCCGTTCGAAGCGTTGGAAAGCTTATGAAATGTTCTTTCTTTTAAAAATGGGTTGGATGTCAGTAGATGATTTATTTAGGTCGTGATTTTGAAAAAGTGTTGGTTTGTCGGATTTTTACCGTCGTATTGGTGTGCGAATGTTGTGTTATCATGCTACGTGTTTTTGAGATGTAACGTATAGCTTGTGTGCTGTATATGATGTGAATACATGTAATGAAATGTTATGATAAGGTGTTGTGATGCGATGTTGTGATAATGTTGTTGTTGTGTAGTAAATGCATTGGTTATGTGAAATTCAATGTATGTTGTGCGGTGGCCTTTATGGTTTGAAATGCATTGTTTGAATTATTTGCAATGCATGAATGTGATGATGTTGAATCATGTGACAAGTTGTTGTAGTTGTTGTGGTTGTTGATTTGTGGCCTAAGGGCAAGAAAATGCGATATGTGGTAATTGTTGATTTATGCATGATTATGGATGTGTATGTGGGTGCAATGTGAATGTCATGAGTCATTGTATGCCAAACATCATAATATGCATTGTTGAAACGTCCTGAGTGGCGGTTTGATTCCAGAGGGAATCTGTTATATCATCGTGTGCCTCGAAAATATAAGGCGATGCCTGAGGACTGAAAGCGATGAATCTGCTATAACATCGTGTGCCTCGAAAATATGAGGCGATGCCTGAGGACCAAAAGCGATGGTTATAGACGATTGTGTGCTCCTTTGGAGACTTAAACCAATCCTTAACGTCGTGTGCCTCAAAAATATGAGGCGCTGCCTGAGGATCTAAAGCGACGGGTGAACATCGTAGGCCCGACGGGGAGTTACTTGAGATTCTCAGTAACGAGCGATGGTTCCAATAGTTCCTGAGTGAACTGATGATGAGACATGTGACATTGGAAGTCGGTACCGCATGGCATGTGCATAGAGTCGTTGTGTCGATCTATGTGCATTTGCATAAATCATGAATTAATTGTGCATGGAAATGTGGTTGTGATTGATGAGATGAAATATGTGCAATTGTATTGAATGGTATATGTTTGATTGATTATGTGATTATGTGTGGGAAATTGTGAAATCATTGAATATGTGTTGAGAATTATGATTGGATTGGTGAATTGACGTGCATATGTGATAAATGCATTGGTTGTGAATAATATGTTTTATGCATAGACATATGCTATGTGATGTGTGATGTGTGATGTGTTTCTAAATGCGATGACTTTGTATGCCTTATGTGAAATTACGTGATTATGTTGGTATAATCGTTATATGCTATGTGGTTGGATTGTTAGAAACATGTTATACGTCAGTGGCTTGCTATATGCATTGGTATGTGATGTGTGAGGTGAGAATAACTGTGTATGTGATATTTATGTGTTTTTGCATATTATTATGCAATCTTGGTTTAGTTGTTATTTCTCACCCTTCAGCTGGAATATGCTTTTTATGGCATAGTGCAGATTGTCAGCTTTAGAGGCGTGGAGGCAAGTGGAAGAGTTAGATCTTCGTTTGCTTAGGTCTTGGTGTCTGCTCTGATACGTAGCACGGGAGTCGGGGAACGATTATGTTGTATAATTGTGGAATATATTTTGTATTACCTTGTATATATATTTGGATGTTATCAAACTATTTATTTTGTAAAACAAGTCGGTTATGGATCTTTCTGCTTTATTCCATAATTGACCATTCCTTTTATATGGAAAAAGTTTCCCTTTGAGGGTACTCTATTTTATGCTATGTATCAAATTTATGAGCAGGGATGATGTTTTGTTTATTTAAATGTGACATCCTTGTTTCTGTTGGAAAAATAAATTTTTAGTTACTCTAATTTTATTTATGTATTATTTATTCGCGATGGGAATTGGGGTGTTACAGTTGTTGTATGGAGGACGAGCCTACTGAAGAGGCTGTTGTGTCCTTTGCTGATCAGGTTAGCTCTGCACAACCTGAGGTTGATACGTAGGAATAGGCGCATGACTGATAGCAGGAGTCACAGCTGCTACCGGCTGATAACGTCGCCTTTGCTTTCCGAGAGAGATATTCCCAATATCTTGCTCTTTTCTCTTAGGGAGAGCACTACCGTATTTTTTTGTACCGCTCGTCGATCCAGTGTCTTTTACCAAACGTCCTTCTCGGACGGCTTCCTCAAGACGTACGTCCATGCCGACCATCTCGGTGAAATCACTGGGCGCACTGGCAACCATTCGGTCATAGTAAAATGAGCTTAAGGTCTTTAAGAAGATCTTTGTCATCTCTTTTTCCTCAAGAGGTGGACAAATTTGAGCGACAATTTCACGCCACCTTTGAGCATACTCCTTAAAGGTTTCCTTGTCCTTTTGCGACATTGATTTGAGTTGATCTCTGTCGGGTGCCATGTCCAAATTGTATTTGTATTGTTGGACGAAGGCAGTGCCAAGATCTCTGAAAGTGCTGATCGTGGCACCGTTTAAACCCATGTACCATTTTAATGCGGCACCGGTTAAACTATCCTGAAAGTAGTGAATCAGCAGGTCCTGATTCTCCGTCTGAGCTGACATTCGCCGAGCGTACATCACCAGATGGCTTTGAGGGCAAGAGTTACCCTTGTATTTTTCAAAGTCGGGCACTTGAAATTTGTGCGGGACTTTCACATTGGGGACCAAGCAGAGGTCTGCGGCGTCCTTTCCAAATAGATCCTGACCGCGAATGGCTTGCAGCTCTTTCTGCATTTCCAAGAACTGTTCCTGGAATTCCTCCATTCTGTCAAACATAGGTTCCTTTTTACCAGCAGGTATTGGTGGAATCTGTCCTTCCGGGACAATGTGCACCACAGGGGGTGGTACCGTGGCTACGGCAGCGAATCTTGGTGTTTCCCGAAGTTTGTAACCTTCAGGAGTCTTCAGTATGCCCCTGGCATCTTCGCTTTCCCGAAGTTTGTAACCTTCAGGCCCAGCGGCTTCTGTTGTGATTCCCTGATCCTCAGTGATCGGCGAAACATATCCTTCCGGGATATAGTTAACAGGCATGCCCCAAGGGCGATCTTTCGGCATCTGATACCTAGGATCATTCTTTTCCACTATGGGCATTGAGGTGATCTCTGAGATCACAGTTCTTTGTAGCTGAGCTTCTGCCATGGCTTGCATGTCGTTACGAAGCTTTCTCATATCCTCTCTCAGAGCGTCGATCTCTTCTTTCAACTCTCTGTTTTCTTCCTCAAGATCATCCATCTTTTTCTGACGATTGGCCCGAGTATTGTACGAATGAGACAGTTTGACTCTAGAATCGAGACACAAACGTGAGATTCGTAAGGAAGAAGAATGCGTTACGTGAGAATGATGAATGCAATGATTATATTAATTGTTTTTTGGTTTAATCAAAATAAACTTCGACAATTAGATTGCAAATATCAAACAGTGGGGAAACCCCTTTTCATTTAAATTTAAAGGATTACAGAAATGGAAATACAGTAGATTACAAAGTGCAGAAACAGAAGCCTAAGCTAATGGGTCCCGAGTCCTCTCTGAAGAGAAATCGGGTGCTGATTCTGGTACTTTCCTTTTCTTTGACCGGGGCTCTTGGGCCGTTGTCGGGTTGTCATTCCTTTTCCAAGTGAAAGGAGCGAGTAAATTCCTCTGGTCTTCTTGACTTTCTACAGCATGTTGCTCTAAAATTTCAATCATAGCATCTTTCTCTTTCAGTAATTGCTGTATTTTGATGCACTCCATGTAGAGGGTGCGATACTTGTTCTTCCAAGACCTTCTCTCCTGTTGAACTTTGTTGAGAGTAACCTGAAACTTTTCAGTTTCCGTCATGAAGTACATGACAGATTCCCTCGGCGGAAGAATTCCGTAACGAGGATAAGGCATTTTCAGCTTGAGAGCTCTAGTTTGTACCCAATTGAGATAAGGCTCCACCGAGACATAATTTGGTTTTCCTAGAGACTCTCGTCCTTTCTTATGAACGTGTTTCCAAGCATGCACTATTTACATTTTTAGTGCTCTGTCGTTTTCTCCTTCCTTGAAGAAAAGACCTTCCAGATGAGCATTAAGTGGGACATGCCTCATTGGGTATCCAAACTGACGGCGAACCAATACCGGATGGTAGTTGATTCCTTCTTTAGTTCCTATGAGGGGTACGTTGGGGAAGTTTCCACAACGGTCAATGATCCTGATTCCATCATAGATCCTATTACACCAATCTATATCAGAGTTGGTGAGAGACATGATCTTCTGCGACCAACGTAAGGCACTCTTGCAATCCCAAAAAGCAGTAGACTTGGGCAAGTGGGAAATGAACCATTTGTAAAGCAGAGGTACACAGCATGTGATCTCCCCTCCGCTGTACAAATTTCCCAAGTGTACAGAATGATACGCATCTGCGAGCAAAGTCGGCACAGGGTTTCCAATGAGAAAAACCTTAATGGAGTTAATATCGACGAAGTTATTGATGTTGGGAAACAAAAATAACCCGTAGGTGAGCAAGACAAAGATGCTTTCAAAAGCAGTGACGTTTCCTATACTGGCAAAATATAGGGCTTTCTTTGTTAAGAACTGGGCTGGCAAACCTTGGATGCCACCCTTAGCGGTCATGTGAGTCCTGACCTCAGACTCGTCCAAATGAATTGCTCTTGCAATGGTCTGATTCTTTGGAATTTCTTCCAGTCCAGAAAATGGAGCTCGATCGATGATATGTAGATCAATCAGATGAGAATACTCCTCCAGCGTTGATGATAGCTGGTAATCCGGGAATGTGAAACAGTGATAAAACGGATCGTAGAATTGAATGAGCGCATCCATGATTCCCTCAATCACATGGACTCTTAACAGTGGTAGCAAACCTCCGTGCTTGGCTCTGAAAACCTCTTAGTTTGTGATCATCCTTGCTAACCTTCTCAAATCCCCTAGTTTTGGAACCTTGAAGGTGTACGTATGAGTTCTCCTTCTACCGAAATCCATTAGCGCAATCCTCTTCTCTGATATTTGCAATCACAGTCTTAGTTTAATTTGAAAAACAGAGAGACTAGAAGAGAAGTTTTTTGAATGTTTTAATGTTTTTTTTAATGAATGCATGAATGCAGCACACAAAAACATAGAAAAAACATGGGGTCAAAGGGTTGTTGTCATGAAGTCAAGGTTCTACCCATCCCCAAAGGTTTATACTAAGGTGATTTTTGTACCTGTACTCATTATCATCAGCTCCTCCCAGGAAAGCAAAATAACAAGCGGATCGCCAGCGAGTTATAGAGCAATCTTAGAGTAAGTGCCATTCACCAAGAATAGATCACCAGCCTCAAATGAGGGTAGTATCGCGTAACAACTATTTTCGATAGTTTCCGCACTACGAAAGGGTTTGGCTCCTCAGCTTCTCAGGCATCACAACCGACCCATTGTCTAGGTGAGAGAATGGTTACATTAGGATGCCTCCACTGAGGTTGATGGTCGACCTCGTCGCCATCACTTATCTTAAGTGTATACTCAATCTCACCACATGCGGCATCACACGCATTCCCAGTAGCAGAAAAATAAACACATATTCAATTAGGAAAAGCAGTATATATATTTGTCCTAATCATCCTAGACTTATAAAGCTAAGAATCCTAACTTCCTGACAGAAATGGGTTCCCCGGCGGAAGCCCCAATCTGTGGTTTTCACATAAGTGAAGAGAAAAAAGGAAAAAAAAAATTTAGAAAGACCCGGCCCCACGGTGGGCGCCATTTTTCTGTAGCGAGCGATTTTGGACGCGGTTCTTAAGCGCTGGTCGCTCTCTGCGGTTGAGCTTAAACTACAGGTCGATTCATTTTTTATCCTATTGCGAGCTGAATAAGGAAGGGAAATAGATGTCTCCAATTAACCCTGCTTGCATACTGAGTTTAAACAGCGGTCTGTTAGGTTACGGATGCTATCAATGCGGGGGGCCTTTGTACTGGTTATTTGTATTTTCGCCAATACGGTTTTCTTTCTTTCTAGGACTTTCTAGCGGGGAACAAGGGTTAGGATGTTAGGATTGAAGCTTTTGAATTACTGCTTTTGATTGATGGAGATATGGGATTTGGGTTTTTTGTTGATTGTGCTCGCTAAGATCTTTTCTTTCGATCTTATGCCTACGTATTCCCGTTTACCGAAACAGGGAAATCAGAGCGTTCGTAGTTCCTCCTATTCTATGGGAGGAAATGGTGTTTTTGGTGTCTTGTTCAAAGCCCAAGACGTGAAGCGAAAGGTGATTTGTATCTTGTTCACAGCCCAAGATGTGAAGCTGAAAAGTCTATTTGTGTCTTGTTCAAAGCCCAAGACGTGAAGCTGAAAAGTCTATTTGTGTCTTGTTCAAAGCCCAAGACGTGAAGCTGAAGAGTCTATTTGTGTCTTGTTCAAAGCCCAAGACGTGAAGCTGAAGGACCTCGACTTTAGAGAGAATTTGTCATCTCTAAAGAAGGGTTTGTCTGTCACAACTGTTGGGTGACTGGTTTATAAAGGAGGATTACTTTAACCGGGATACGCGGATCCTAGTAATGCCATAATTTCCTTTATAGGGGATTTTAACCTAAAGGAGAAGACTTTAACTCAGTGTAGAGCAATGCTATCTTTCCTTAGGAATTTCTCATGCTAACAGAGGGACAGTGGCATGGATGTAGATGATCCAGAGGCTTGCCGCTTACAGCGATTAGATGAAGGGGAAGGAGTTGTTGATGTTTGTGTACTGTGAACGAGGCACAGCTTTGATGCTAAAAGGTTAATTGGATTAACCAGTGGTTTTCTTATACAAAGCCTAAGAGGAGGCTAATATGTGTCTCGTACAAAGCCCGAGAGAGAGGCTAAAAGGTTTTGACCTGACGATGAAGTCGTTTGGTATCTCGTATAAAGCCTGAGATGGAGGCTATTTGACTCAACAAGAGAGTTTTTTGTATCTCGTACGAAGCCCGAGATGGAGGCGAAAGGGTGATTGACTCAACGAGGGAGTCTCTTATGTGTCTCGTACAAAGCCCAAGAGAGAGGCTAAATGTTGTTTGACTCCGCTGGGGAGAATCATTGTACAAAGCCCAAGAGGAGGCTATGGTGACTGTTTCAGTTGAGTGACAGGTTCAGTATGCTGATTTTGAAAGAGAAAATCAGTTCTTATATGAGCAACACTGTACTCAAGGATTTGATTCAAGGATCCGGGTTATTCCTGTTCTTTAAGGAAGTGGGAAATCTAAAGGGTATTGAGACTGTCCGAGTCTGCGGGTTTCCTTCCTATTTAACGAAGGGGTCACTTGAGAATGTCTTTGAGACTCAAGGATATTAGACTGTCCAAGTCTAGAGTTTCATCTTTTGTACTATGCTTTGAGAAACAGTAGTAGACTCTATGAAAGGACTGTTCTATGAAGATGATTAAGTTCTATTCCTATACCTTTAGGAGGTCGTCGGGACAATTTGTACGAAGCCCAAGAGGAGGCTGGGAACTTTTAAGAAGCCAAGAAGTCCTTGTACGAAGCCCAAGAGAAGGCTATCATTCTCGGAGGAAGAGATCATTATACGAAGCCTAAGAGGAGGCTGTGAATACTTCTAAGAAGCCGTAGGGTCCTTGTACTAAGCCCAAGAGGAGGCGGGGTTGCTTTTAGGAAGCCTGTGGGTCCTTGTACGATGCCCAAGAGGAGGCCGATGCTTTTAATAAGCCCGTGGGTCCCCAAACCCCGAGAAATTCAAGGCAAGCTATTCACAAGGAATAGATCAAGTCAGGAAAGTTCGAGAATTTGGAAGAAACTCAAAGATGCCATTCATGGAGAATACATTCATCTCTGGTAGTAGAGTTTCTTGACAATTCCTAATGAGGACAGCGGAAGAGAAGACTGTATCTGGTGATCCTATTGGGGATCTAGTTCAGTCTATTTCTAAGAGTGACAGTCTGAGAAAGGGTCCAAAAAGAATCTGCCTTTCACATCTCCATGTTGTTTAACCCCAAGAGGAGGGAAGACTGTGTCTGGTAATCCAATGTGGATCTAGTTTTGACTGTAAGTTCAGAGTGATCAACATGGCTTTACCTAGTGCTAGACGTAGTTGCCGAGGAAACTCTAAATATCTATACTATTATTACACAGTTGATATGAGTTTATGAAAGAAGACTTACAGTGAAACAGCCCCACAATACAGTTATATATATATGAGTTTATAAAAGGAGACTTACAGTGAAACAGCCCCACAATACAGTTATATACATATGAAAGCGGTAAATGAAAGCGGGTAAACACTTACTCGGTTGTAGAGCTTCCATGCTGTTTGGTTAGTTGTTCAACAAAGAAAGATTGAAAACGACAGTATATTCAAAATCAAAGGAGAAAGTGCTTTGAAATAAAAAGATTTGGGGCTTACAGCTCAAGGAGAGGCCCAGGGTTTTATCAGTGAGCGCACTGTTGAATTTGTACAGAGGGTCTTATACAAGTGACTGAGACCCAAAAAGGTTTTCTGTACAAAGGGATGGGTCTTACACTCTCTCAAGAGGCCCAAGTGAGTTTTAAGAAAAGAAATAGGTCTTACTACTTGAGGGTAGGCCCAATGGTTAATTTTGAAAAGGGCGACGATCGCGCCGTTTATTTGAAAATGTACAGAGGGACTTATACAACGAATGAGGCCCAAAAAGTTTTCTGTACACAAGGGGTTGAGTCTTACACTCTAATAGAGGCCCAAAGAGTTTAAAGAAAAGAAATGGGGCTTACAACACGAGGGGAGGCCCATAGTCTTTATTTTCAAGATGAATATTCACTTTTAAAATGCTTAAAAATAGGAAAAATACCCTTTTTGGTCCCTTAAGTATACCCTCAGGTTCACTTTGGTCCTTTAATTTTTTTTCATGCCAATTTGGCCCTTTAATTGTATAAACGTAGCCACGTTAGTCCTTCCGTTAATGGAACGTTAGTGAATTTTAAAAAATAGCCTCCAGCTGGTATTTTGTATGCTTAGGTGGATAAGTGACTTCCAAGATGGCATTTGACCACAAGTGATACAAAAATACGTTGAACACATGCTCTGCATAAAACAACAGCGTTACAAGAGGCCATTTAAAACGGCAGAGAATTTTATATCAAAAATCAATGCGGAGCCGGCTTGTGGTATATGCAGAGAAACACTTGGAATGGCTACAGCAGAAGTTAACAGAGGCCAACAAATTGCTTCATGGAAAATCACAAGAACAAGACGAAGAAAGAGAAAAACAAGAAGAAGATTATGTTGAAGTTACTATGGATATTCAAGGTGAAACTGTTGCTTTACACAGTGTTAAAACGGTTACTGGAAGTGGAAACAACGATGATGGTAAAGATGAGAAACGTGTTTTGCTTGGGAAAGGAATGGAGAAGAAAAGGTCTTTTGGCGCTTCGATTGTAAGAAGCGCTTCGATTCGAATGGAGCATGTTTCTCAGGAGTTGAAGAGGTTAGCTTCTTTTTCGAATTCGAAACAAGTTGGACCTGAGAAGGTTTATGATAGGACTAATTCTGCAGCTTCTCATGCTCTTATTGGACTTAAGTTTATTAATAAGAAAACTGATGGTGATGATGGTGTTGGATGGTTTGAGGTTGAGAAACAGTTTGAGATTCTTACGAATTTGGCGAAAGATGGTTTGCTTCATCGTTCGCTCTTTGCCAAATGCATAGGTATTAAAGAATTCAAATCCATGATAGTTATGGGTCATTGTGTGTGCATGGCTAAAGGTGCAGCTGAGACACTCAAATTCAATATGGCAATTATCTTGTTACCTGTTTGCCGAAACACCATCACATGGCTTAGGAACAAGACCAAACTCGGCATTGCTGTTCCTTTTGATGACAACCTCAACTTTCACAAGGTAAATTTTACAACTGGTTGTTAATTCAAGAGTGGCAATAGTTCATTATCTGGCATGGTAATCTACCAAATCCAGCCAGTACGAATCTCTGGTGTGTATCTATTTGGACATGAATCTCGTATTGCATCCTAGTTCATTATCTGGCATGGTAATCTACCAAATCCAGCCAATAGTTTCTGAATTAGAACTACATAGACGCAAGGAGAAAGACCAATGCGAAAGAAAAAGAATCATCATCCTATATTACCGTTATCAGTTTTTTTTTCAAAACCCATGACAAAACAAAAATAAATAAATAACAAATGCAATGTAGAATAAAAGAATTAAAAAGAAATTAACAGTTTGATCTTGAAAGACTTACCCTTAAAATCAAAGGCACTTTGTTCAACTAGCAAGCCAAGAGTCTGTTGCTTCAGCTGTTTCTAGTAACCTACATGCCTGGAGATCAAGCATATGAAATCTTCATATTTCAAATAATATCCTTTTTGCAATACATTATAAGTAACAGTATCTGGTGATAAGTATGTTAGAAGAATATGTAGCAATACAAGCATATGAAAAGTAACAGTATAAGTAACATTATAAGTAACAGTATAAACATATGAAAAATAATATCCTTTTTGCAATACATTATAAGTAACAGTATCCGGTGATCAAGCATATGAAAAGTAGTAACATTACAAGCATATGAAATCTCATCTCTTCAAAAAATTCCTTTGCTTCCTCAACACGGCCACTACGGCACATTCCATGTATTATAGAAGAATATGTAGCAATCGTAGGAAGAATGTCTCTACTTTTCATAGTATTAAAAGTATCGCGGAGTTTGAAGGCTTCCATGAAATTCCCAGCTTTACTATGAGCTGCAATAAGTATGTTATAAACAACAGAACTAAGTTCTACTTCCTTATAAACTAACTTGTTGAAAAAGCTCACAGCATTATCAATCCTATCAGCATTACAATATCCTTCCAAAATTAGTGCATACGTATAGATATTTGGAACCACACCATGTTCTACAGCTTCATGTAAAACCCTATCAACATCATCTATTTTACCCTTATCAGCTAACCCTTTCATTAGGAAATTGTAGGTATAATAATCTGGTTTGAATCCTTGCTTCACCATCTCTTCCTTCAGCTTGAAAGCTTTCTCAATTTTACCTGATTTACAACAGCCAAATATAAGTGTGTTGTATGAAATCCCATCCAGTACCTAACCATTTTACTAACATAACATAACTAACCACAACTAATTCAAAACCTACATAACATACTCAAAGTAAGCAGTTTTGCTTGAATGGCTCCACAACACTGTCGTTCATCACCGACAACCCAGATTGGGAGGATGACTCAAGATAGTGGATAACAATCTTTACCTAATCAATGGTTGCACAATCTTTCCCTAGTCCACTTTCAGATTTGTTCTCCTTTAAAATCGACTGGCCATGGTTGACCTTCATGTTGAAACAATTGAAGCAATTACAACTATGGAGAAGAAGAAGATGAATGGAACGACGAACAAGAAGAAGACGAATAATAGAGGGATAAAGATGATACTGAAACACTGTGCATACCATGAATGATACCGAAAACGGTGAAGGATGAAGATGATATAAACATGAACGTGCCAGCTCAGACGCCAGATGGACAAAACAAACGTCCGTCTGCATCCAATGGACGGAAGTGGCTATTTTGCAACCTTTATACAATTAAAGGACCAAATTGGCACGAAAAAAAATTAAGGGACCAAAGTGAACCAGAGGGTATACTTAAGGGACAAAAAAAGGGTATTTTGCCTTAAAAATAATTAAAAATGAATTTATTCACAAAAATACCAACTATATTAAATAAATAATATAAATTTGATTTTTTTGTAGAATAAAATATTTTACTATTTTTTTGATTTTTCAGAAAAAGAACCAATAAAAAATAATCAAAATTGAAGGAGTTATTAATTTTCCAAATCATTATAAAATAAAATGAGAAAATATAAAAAAGAGGGGTTGGGTCTTACATTCTATTAGAGACTCAAAGTGTATTTTTGTACAAAAGATGGGGCTTACAACTCAGGGAGAGGCCCAAAATATTTTCAGTTTGAAAATGGCGATTGCGCCGAGATTTTTAACGTATCGGGACTTATACAATAGCTGAGGCCCAAAATTGTTTTGGTTAAAAGGGGATTGGGTCTTACACTCTAATAGAGGTCCAAGTGTTTGAAAAAGATTTGTTAGGGTGAAAATCAAAGAAAACCCCAATTTCATTTTTTAGGCATTTTTCCAAGAAAAATTAAGTAAAAAAAATGATAAAAATATCAAATAAAATCATTAAATAATGATTAAAGTTTATGAAAAAAATATTTTATACACATAAATATTTAAAATCATTTTGGTTTTAAAAAATCAAGAAAAAAAAGAAATCATTTTAAAAGCATTTAAAACAATTTAAAACACTAATTTTAAATATATTAAAAATAATACTTTTTTTTTTGTGATTTTTTGTGGATTAAAATATTATGGGGTATGAATTGGAAAATGATGATTTTTTTCTATGTAAAAAAAATTGGTTGAGTTTTGAAAATAAAAAGTAAGAAAAAGAGGAAAGATATCAAAATATCATCTCCGACATTTCTTTTGGGGTAAAAACGAGTACCGAAACTTTAATTTTCAACACGTTTTTTATCAAATTTCAAACACTCATAACTCTCTCAATTTTTATCGGAATCAAAATCTGGAAATACCTATCTTGACCGATTTTTCGCAAGGAATCCAATGGTACCGCACATACACACTGAAACTCGACGTACAAAACACGCAAATCGAAAAACCAGAACTGCGCGTAATTGAAAACATCGTTTCGTGCCAAACTTCTGACGCGCGTAACTCTCTCGATTTTTAACGGAATTAGATCCGAAAGAGTCTATCTTGACCGATTTTTCGCAAGGAATCCAATGGTATCGCACATGCACGCTGAAACTCAACGTACAAAACGCAGCAGTAAAAAAACCAGAACTGCGCGTTAGTTGAAAACATCGTTTCGCGCCAAACTTCTGACGTGCATAACTCTCTCGATTTTTAACCGAATCAAGATCCGCAAGAGTCTATCTTGACCGATTTTTCGCAAGGAATCCAATGGTATCACTCATGCACACGGAAACTCAACACACAAAATGCAGAAATAAAAAAACCAAAACTGCACGTTGTTTTCGACGCCGTTTCGCGTCAAATTTCCAACGCGCGTAACTCTCTCAATTTTCATCGGAATTGAAATCCGTAAAAACCCATCTTGACCAATTTTTCGCAAGGAATCCAATGGTATTATTCACGCACTCGGAAACTCACTGTACAGAATACACAAAGCAAAAAAATCAGAACCGCTATCGTTAATTCGACGTCGTTTCGCGTCAAATTTCCAACGCGCGTAACTCTCTCAATTTTCATCGAAATTGAAATCCGTAAAAACCTATATTGACCAATTTTTCGCAAGGAATCCAATGGTGTTACTCATGCACACTAAAACTTAATGTACAGAACACATCAATAAAAAAAAACCAGAACTGGATATGATTTTAAAACAACCAAAATTCCACATATTAACATGTTAGAATGCAAACAGTGGGAGGATCACAACATACACATTAAGGAATACATTTTTGCCTCAAGAATTGTTCAATATGATGCATGTATGTGGACAACAAAGGAAAGCATGATTCAATGAATTCAAGTTATGGATTTTACCTCTTTTTTGGAGATTTTGGGCAACCTACCAAGTGCTTTGTTCCAGAAATGATTTGATGCTTTGGACAACCTCAAATGACCTCTTAGAAGCTTTTAGGATGGTTGGAATCGGCTGGAAACCTCTGGAGCAAGTTTGTGCACTTTCTCGCAAAATGGTCAAAAGTGGCCAAAATGCCAACTCTCTCAAATGGTGTTACAGATGTGTGGCACCATTTGGGACAGTCCAAGGATGATATTTAGAGTGTGTTTGAGGTTTTATCTGGTTTGGAAAGTGACTGAATCAAGACATGGCTTGAAAAATGCAAAAAAGTGTCATTTTGAGGTTTTGAGAGGTGACTTTGTGATGTTGTGATTACAGGTCACTTTTGATGGTTTGCACAGCTTACATATGATATATATGAGGTGTGTGTGTGATTAGTTTGAGTGGAATTGCTCTCTAGCTCAAAAACTCAGAATTTCCTTACTAAAGAAGGCATTTTGGAGTGAAAGAGAGAATTTGAGGAAAGCATCTGTTTGATGGCTTTGGTGTACTCAAACTGAACACAAATGAGCTCTATTTATAGTGGAGCAAGTTTGTTTTGGGATCCACAGTGAATGGCAACTGCAGCAGGTGTTTGTTCCATGTTGGCCAATGGAAATGCAAGTCTCCTCTAGCCATTGACTAGAGGTTAGGGCACGGGGCTGTGGTTCCCTTGGTCTTGGATAAGTCTTGACTGATTTCATATGAGAATGGCTCAGTCCATGCCACCTCTAAGCATCCATTAAATGATCCAAACCAAAATTGGAGTTTTGTCCCTCTTTTAGGGATTTCTAGGTTTTGGCATGCTTTTTTTGGTTCCTTGGACTTGGGAGGTTCATGGATCAGATCATCCCACATGGATTTGATCCTTAGATGTGTCCAAACTGATGACAAGGCTTGAAGATTCGTGTGGCACAAAAAAAGTGCAAATCTGCCCTGAAAAATTCAGCTTCAGCAAGGCCTTTTGTAAGATCCATAACTCCCTGCTCGAGTATGCTACATGGACGTTCTAGGACTTTCTGGAAAGCTTAGATGACGTACTTCAACTTTGATGTTTGACATTAGACCTGGTTTAACTTGGATCATGGAGAAAAACAGTCTTGAAGTTGGGACATTGTGCTGAAATTACAAGGCAGATTTTTGGCTAAGTGCTGAAAAATGTCAATTTTAGGTTTTTAGCCATTTTGATCCAACCATAACTCAAAATCCATGATGAATTGGGATGAAGTGTAGTTGACACTTTTGTAGAGGGCCATTAGGGCTACAAATCCATCTTTGGATGGGGAAAAATGGCTTTGTGGTTTAGGAGTTATGATCCTCCAAAGTTGGTACCCTTGCCACTTTTTTTCATAACTTAGAAAATTTTCTAAGTTTTTATGGTTACCCCTTTTACAAGTTATCCCACTTTCTTTGATTTTTATTGATGAATGATGATTCCAATCACACATTAACATCATTTTAGGGTTAAAAAACCATTTTTATGAAAAATCTCAAAAAGTCAAAGTTTGACTTTTGTGCACAGTTGACTTTTTATCAAATGAATTCCAAACTGTGCGATCCTTTAGGAAATCATGTCCTTGACCTAAATCAAAATTGATGGACATGTTCCATGGGTGTTATAGGGTATATTTAATCATGTCCAACGGCTTGGGAGCATGTCTTGGTCAAAAGTCAAAGCTACAGTTGACTTTTCTCGCGAAACCCTAACTGTGGTTCAGATGAAATTGAAACTTGTTGCTCAAGCTTCTTGGATCAATCCATTGTTGCAAATGGATCAATGTGGTGTGTTAGGGATCCTCAAATCCTCTCTTGAGGTCTTGGCTCGTGTTTTGTCCCAAAAGTCAACTTAGGGGTGAATTAGGTCAAGAAACCCTAATTCCTGATTTTTGATGTATGCATCCCCTGAGGCTAAATTGTCTTGATGATGGGGTTTATGATGTTCCATGGAGCATTTTAGGTTATGCTTTGAAGCATTGGCTCATGCCCAGAGGAAAATTTCCATCTGGAGGCCCTAGTCGACCAAACCCTAATTTGGTGACACTGGCGATCCTGAGGCTTGATCCACCTAAAAGAGAGCAGCCTTGTGCTTAATCCTTGAAGTGGGAGTCCTCTTGATCCATTGTGGATATTTGAGAGGCTAGACAAGTTGAAGATCATGTCATTCCTTGATTGATCCTTTGTCTAAGAGCTCTGCGAGGGCTTGAAACCCTAAATCTTGTTTGTAGTGAATGCTCACCCATCTTTGGGGAGACTGATGAGGTATGATGATCCATCCATATTGTGCTGATGATTTTCACAATGATGGGAAATCTTAGTGGTCAAAATTTGGGGTATGACACTCTCCATTAAAAGCCTTCCGCAATCTACGATAAGGATGATCGGGTATTAGAAATTTTCGATGCCCAAGGTAAACAGTCTTTTTTCCAAACTCAAGTTGGTGATAATAAGTATCATCTTCACATATAGGACACACTATATGTCCTCTGACACTATATCCAGCCAAGTTACCGTAAGAAGGAAAGTCGTTGATTGTGCAAAATAACATTGCACGCATCTTAAACTTTTCCCCAGAATATGCATCATCAACTTCAACGCCTTCATCCCACAAGAGTCGTAAATCATCAATTAATGGACTTAGATAAACATCTACGTCGTTACCAGGTTTTCGTGGTCCAGAAATCATCATACTTAACAATATATACTTGCGCTTCATACTCAACCAAGGAGATAGGTTATAAATAGTGAGAAGAACATGCCACGAAGTATGATTATGGCTCAGATTACCAAAGGGGTTCATTCCACCGGTGGCAAGTCCAAGTCTAAGGTTTCTTGGCTCAACTCCAAAATCCGAAAACAACGAATCAATTTTCTTCCATTGCAAAGAATCAGCAACATGGCGAATGTTTCCATCACGAGTCCTTTCATCTGCATGTCATCTAAGATTCTTTGCGTCATTCAAATTAGCAAAAAGTCTCTTAATTCGTGAAATTATTGGCAAGTACCATAACACTTTAGCAGGAGGATGCTTCCTACTAACATTGTCATCACCACTGTTGGCCTTCAGCTTGTAACGCGACACACCACATTACGGACATTGATACAAGTCTTCATCTTTTTCCGGTATAATATGCAATCTTTAGGGCAAGCATGTATTTTAATATACTCCAGACCCATTGGACACAATATCTTCTTGGCCTCATAACAACGATCCGACAATTTGTTATCTTTTGGTAACATTTCCTTTAGCAGTTCAAGTAATTCCGTGAAACTTTTATCCGACCATCCATTTTTTGCCTTCAGATTAAACAATTTTAACACCGCCGACAATCGTGTAAAATCTGTGCATCCCTTATATAAAGGGGGTGTCTTTATCACTACATAAAGTATTATAAATATGAGCATTCTTAAAAGAAAATTCCCCAATATCACAGAACATATCCTCTAGTTGATCTTCCATATATTCATCTTCATCCACTCTTTGACTTTGTGACGCACGACTTTCCTCCACCTCACCATTTTGTTTTAATTTATCAGTGAACCCTTTAACTACGGCTGAAAAACACAACCGTAGTGGAATTGAAGTCCTCTTACAGCGGTTGTTTTACTTCACAATTGTAAACTCTTTTACAATTTATTTTTAAAATAATGGAGTTAAGTCCTATAACAACAGTTGGTTTAATAAACCGTTGTAAAATCATTTACAATTTATTTTACGTCACCGTTGTAAACTCTTTTACAATTTATTTTTAAAATAATGGAGTTAAGTCCTATAACAACGGTTGGTTTAATAAACCGTTGTAAAATCATTTATAATTTATTTTATAAATAATAGATTTAAGTGACAAATGCTTAATGTACTCTAAAAAATGGAAAAAGTGTAACTGCTGGGAATCAAAGTTTGCTACACAATATTTATTACTACGGTCTTTTAAAACAACCGTCATTATATTTCTGTTTATACATACGGCTACTTACTGGGCGCGAAAATTTTAACCTATTACAACAGTTTATATGAATCCGTTGTAAACATGGCGTTGTTTGTTGCGCGTTTTGTAACAGTGCATGGAAACACCTTTGACTGAGTTTGTCTTGAAAGAATGCTTTGAAAAGATTTAGAATAAAACGAAGCGATGCAAAGCGAAGCAAATATAGCCATGGGAAAAATGTGGGTAAAAAATTAGGTTAGGGTTGGGGAAAATGACGCATGTGTCATGCTATCATTCAGTTAAACAAAATAAAAGAAATTCATCTCATCCCTTTTCCATGCTGTCATTCAATTAAACAAAAGAACAAAATTAATCTACGTGGACTTCCACGTCATACTCCGTTAAAAACATTTGACACTAGGGATCAATTGTGTGAATGAAAAATTCTAGAAGGATAATTCTTTAAATAAAATTTTTATAGGGATTAAAAATAAAATTGCCAATATTTATAAGAACTAAAAACATATTTAACTCTTCAAATATTTACCATGCATTAATTATATTTTACTAAACTAATTTCTTTTCCTTTCTCCACAATTTCTTTTAGAATTATAAAATAATACTAATACTAACATTCAATTTTTAAAAGAATATTATATCATATTCTCACAATACATAAAATTAATAATCAATTTTTCATTTTTTTAATCATTAGCAATAAGTTTTCAAAAATTATGACTTTTTCAAACCATCTTGACATTTGATCAACGATCTATCAATCCAACCATTAAATATTTTTTTCTTTTAAAGTAACTCTAACAATTATTTGAGTGACCCACTACTTTGTCAATTAGATCATAACCAGATCATAATTATATACTGTATTAATTAATTAATTAATTAATTAATTAGTACTAGTTTGTTATTAAATTTGAATTTTAGATTTAGTGTTTCCAGCTAATGTATTTAATAATATTGTACTGTATCAAGATTTGGTTTTATCTTTTTACCTAAAAAATATAGATTTGGTTAATAAATATTTTATACTTAAAAATCATTTTTGTCTATAGTTTGTTAGGATATCTATTGTGTGGGCTTCTTTTTCGCTCTTATCATTAAATAAATCAAGTTTAAGTTTTAATTCTAAGTTTTGTTTGGTTTTCTTTACCTATTTTTTCGTTAAAATATTGGATCTTATCATTAAATAATCAATTTTCAAGGCTTTTAGTTTTACTATATATAAATAAATAACATAAATTGTTTTAGCAATTAAACAAATCCCACAATACTAACCCAATTATATTTCTTTGCTAAGATTTTGTTCACAATATTTGATCTCTCAAGCTTCAGCCATGGAACTCAACTTTTCACTAAATATGTTTTCTACTCAAGAACAAACCATTACAACTCCACAAGATTATCCTTCAAGTGGTAATTTCTACTAAATAATTAATCTAAATAACAAAACCTAATGAAAAAACTAACTAAATATTAATTTCAACCTAAAAACTAATTAGAAACTAATTATTAATTTCTACTTAAAACTACCTAAATATTAATTTCAATCAAATGATGCAAGGTACAAAGAGAAACAGTTGGGCTCTTGTAACTACATGGGCACAGCAGCCCAGGTTGAAGAACATCTAGGAGCGGTTAGCTTGACCAAATGGGTCGGCTGACCCAATTAACAAGCCTACAACTACTAACCCTAAAAGAAGGACAAAATGGCCATGAGCAGAATGAAAAAATTAATATGGAGAGTCAAGCATAGCCATATGCAGAAAAACACTAAAGAAACGGAAAGGTTTAAGGACCACGAACCTTTTTCGCAACCTTTCTATTTCTCTTTCACAGTCCTCTCTCGATCTCGTCTCAATCTCACTCTGTGCTTCCTCCGCCGTGCTCCTCGCCTTCTATTCCCTCCGTTTCCACTTCTTCGGCGACACCGACTTCAGCCGTTTCAGGTCCGATCCGTTTTCGTCTCAACCGTTTCTCCTTCAAATCCTCTTCGGGATCGATTTCGGATTTAAACACGGCTTTCTCGCTTTCAGGTTTGTTTCAAAACTTCAAATAAATCCATTTTTCTTCTCCTCTTCCCTGATTCGGGTTCCGCGTGTCCGTGGATTACTTCTGAAGGTTGAAGGTTGAAGGTTGAATGATTCGGGTGAAAGCGGAGGTTTGATAATGATGAAGGTTGCGTCTCAAAGAATGATGATGTTGCTGGTGTAGACGATTGAAGGTTGTTTGATGTTTAAGTGATGAATTTAGAAGCTGTATGTTGGCTATAGTTTTGTTTGAAAGTGCGTATTGTGAGCTGAGAAGAAGAGGACGATAAGGGGGTGAGGAGACTGTGAAAAAGGGAAGGCTGAAGGTGAAGTTGTTAATTTGGTTGTGAGGATCTTTCTGGTAATAGGTTGTTGGATTGATGTTTGAGAGGGTTGGGTTGAATCTGAGCGAGAATATTACGAAGTTGAAGGGTTGCGATTTGAGGTGAGTTTGAGATGGAAGGAGGATGTTGAGGTGTGAAACAGGGTGGTTGAATGAAGTTACAGGTTGTGATGTTGAAATGCATTCACAATGACCAACGGATCATGAACTGAAGCTGTTGGTGTTCCTAATAGATCGAACCATCATCCCATCGTCTGTTGCTTCCTTTCGTACTACACACCACGTTCGATTTTGGAAATTTGCAGCAGGACAGTACAACATCCGATGTTGTTGTTCATCAAAGGACCAAACTTGAGGTTCGGTGCCTTCTCAATGCATCAGCACTGGCACTACGCAATGGCCACCATGGAAGAAACGAAAGTGTGATTCGTATTTCTCGCTGTGTATATGAAGCAAACAGAGTGTTTGATAGTGAGATTATTGAGGGAGTTTCACGGTGGCATAACCATGATGGCGTTGTGGTTTTGTTCAGAAGTTAGGTGTGTCTTGTATTTGTTTTTAGGAGCTTTGGGGCGGAGGTGGTGTTTGAAAAGAAAGTGATGATATGGAGATGTTTTAGCCAGAAGAAAGATGAGGGAAAATGGTTTTCTTCGTAGCCGACCCCCCCCCCCCCCCTGTTCTCGCCTCCTCCTCCTCTGTTATAATCATCTGTTTCTTAATTTTAAAACAAGATTTCGACCGTTGGGTTCGCAGGTTTACGTTGAAGGAGCAGGGTGCTGTAGGTGTACGTACGGCTGAGCAGAAAGTGGCATGAAGTGTAGCTGTTTTTGTTTTTTGGTACAGATGGTCTTTTTGAAGTTCATGATAAACTTGCTTTGTAGATTAAACGTACAGAAAGAAAAGAAAACTGGGCCATGGGCTTTGTAAAAAAAGGGAAAGGGCCTAGCTTCTAGAAAACAAATTGGTTTTGTTTGTTTTAAAATCTGAATGATATAACTAAACATAATTAATCTAAAATTAAGAATTAAAATATTAAAGTAAAAGTAAATAGGAATCAAAATTAAACTTAAATTAAATCTAAAATGATGAAGTTAATCCAATTACATTAAATTAGAATAAAAGTGATATTTAAAGTAAATTAAATTTAGAATTGAAAGTGATAATTGAAAATAAACTATATCAAGATTAAAATTAAATTATATTAAAAGTTAAAACTCAATCAATTCTCAAAATGAGAAAAATTCTAAAATAAAATGGTAAACTGGTTAAAAACATGATTAATGCTTAAAAAACCAAGAAAATGCATGAATGGCCGCTCGCAAATGATATGATGGTGATCAGACGAATTTGAGGGTAAAATTTGGGGTGCAACACTAACCATTAAATATTTTTTTCTTTTAAAGTAACTCTAACAATTATTTGAGTGACCCACTACTTTGTCAATTAGATCATAACCAGATCATAATTATATACTGTATTAATTAATTAATTAATTAATTAATTAATTAGTACTAGTTTGTTATTATATTTGAATTTTAGATTTAGTGTTTCCAGCTAATGTATTTAATAATATTGTACTGTATCAAGATTTGGTTTTATCTTTTTACCTAAAAAATATAGATTTGGTTAATAAATATTTTATACTTAAAAATCATTTTTGTCTATAGTTTGTTAGGATATCTATTGTGTGGGCTTCTTTTTCGCTCTTATCATTAAATAAATCAAGTTTAAGTTTTAATTCTAAGTTTTGTTTGGTTTTCTTTACCTATTTTTTCGTTAAAATATTGGATCTTATCATTAAATAATCAATTTTCAAGGCTTTTAGTTTTACTATATATAAATAAATAACATAAATTGTTTTAGCAATTAAACAAATCCCACAATACTAACCCAATTATATTTCTTTTCTAAGATTTTGTTCACAATATTTGATCTCTCAAGCTTCAGCCATGGAACTCAACTTTTCACTAAATATGTTTTCTACTCAAGAACAAACCATTACAACTCCACAAGATTATCCTTCAAGTGGTGATTTTTACATTCATTTTCATTTGATCAATGTAAATTGGCCTTCTCAAATTAATATTACAAATTCAATTGATGATTTTACAACCACGATCAATCAAAACTTTTGGATTTCTAGTTACAACTTATGCAGCAGTAATCACTCAACAATTTTGAATGAAGATAACAACATCTCTTTATACGACTCTTTTTCATGTCTACCTATTCCACATCCTATATTAAAAACAATTATTCCTGCCATTGGTGATGGTGTTAGGCAAATGATCAAAGAAAATGTAGAAGGTCGCGATGTTTTGGAGATGCATGTGATGCTTCGTTTGACCACATGGCCTATTCACGTGGACAATGTTATGTTTCAAGAATGTCATCCACATGTGTGTGCAGCCTCTCAACTCGTTATTGACCGACTAGAAGAAGTTACAAAGTATCACACTTCTGATTATGCTGCACAACAATGTTCAATTTGTTTGGAAGAGCTCTCAAAAGAATTTAAGCCAGAACTTGTCAAGACAAAGTGCTTGCATATTTTTCATAAAGAATGCATTTTTCGATGGTTCAAAAAATGCAACACTCAACAATTGGCTTATTCGTGTCCATTGTGTCGTTGTAACTGTGAAATAATTTGAATATTATTGATTGTATGTTGTCATTATTTTTCTTGTAGTGATAGCATATGGCTTTTATATTTTTGTTAAAATTATGTTATCCTTGATTTGTTTTCTAAATATTTGATTTAATTAATCGTATAAAATTTTATCAATATTATGTCATAAAAAAAATCACTTAAAAACATGAAACATGAACTTTTGTAAAATTTAATAATTAAAATTGATAAGAATATTTTAAAACAACTAGAGGAACTAAAAGAAATATATGACTGAAGTTTGTTGTTGAGACAATACGCTAGCATATTTACCATAAATAACGCATATCTTTCAATGGATAAACATATGTTTGGATATTGGATAGGGAACATTGTGTCGAAATCGTCCAATATCTATACGCAAGGCCGGTTATACACCTGTGTAGTGTGATCCACTGCACAGCACCTCTAAACATATAAGGGCCTCCAAATAAATTAATCCAATTAAAAATAAAAAGAACAAAGAATAAAGTTGTAACAGTGGCAAAAGTGTGCAGTAGAAAAATTATAACAGGGCTAAGCAATGTAAGCAGAATGTTTCAAATAGGTCTCTTCACTATATATAAAGCAAATACAATGAAGAATCTAAGCAATACTTTTGCAATAAAAAGGAAAAGAAAATCATTCACAAGGAATGCCACTAGAGAGGGGAGAGACTTGTATCAAATTCTGCACACCCATCATTATTGCAGTCTCTCTATTTATACTAACCAGAGGAATATTTTCTATTAGGAATTCTCTCTCTCTCTTGCCCCTCCTTGGCTCCATGATGTAAGGATCATTTGCCACGTATTTTTGTCCTTTTCCTTCAGCATCCACCTGTTGTCAGCTCCAAGTATTATCCTTAATCATCACATTACTCCCCTCATTAACAAGAACCTTGTCCTCAAGGTTAGGATAATTGGTATGAAACTCGGACCAGTTTTCCGAAGTAGTTTCGATCGGTAACAAGCCTTCCCATTGCACTTGTACCTGGCGGACTGGTTGGCCATTTTGAATGACACTACGGTGACCAACAATGGCAAGGGGCAGTAAAATCGGTCCTTGTTCAGTGGTGTTCAATGGAAGAGGCAGCAGCTGAGTGGAATGATCTCCATTATAGAGTTTCAAAGCCGACACATGAAATACGGGGTCGATTTTTGCAGCAGGAGGAAGCATTAGCTTATAAGCAACCGATCCAATTTTTTTGATCACGGGAAAAGGACCAAAGTAGCGCATACTGAGTTTGTTATTACGCTTTAACACCACTGAGTGTTGTCTGTATGGTTGCAATTTGACAAAAACCATATCACCAATTTGAAAGTCAACAAAACGACGTTTGGTGTCAGCAAACTTTTTCATAATTTGTTGAGCGCGCGCCAGATTGGACTTGAGAGCTGTAATGGTATCATCTCGTTCAGTTAACATTTGTTGCAGCAAGGGAGGATCAACTTTGTTAACTTCGTAACGAATAAGTGTTGGAGGATCGCGACGGTACACAACTTTGAAAGGGGTCATTCCAATACTAGTGTGGAAGGACATGTTGTACCAATACTCGGCCCAAGATAACAATTTGGACCACTGTCGAGGTGATTCACAAGTGAAACATCGTAGGTACAACTCCAAACATTTGTTAACAGCTTCAGATTGCCCATCAGTTTGTGGGTGATAGGCGGTACTCATGGCCAAAGTAGTGCCACTGAGTTTGAACAAATGTTGCCAAAACTGACTAGTAAATACACGATCTCTGTCAGACACAATTGTCTTGGGAAAACCATGAGGTTTAACTATTGTGTGAAGGAAAACTTCAACAACTTTGGAGCTATTATAATCAGCTTTGAGGGGCATGAAATGGATGTATTTTGAAAGCCTGTCAACAACCACAAAAATGATAGTGTAAGCATTAGATGACGGCAATTCGGTTATGAAATCCATTGATAAGTCTTCCCAAATTTGTTGTGGAATGGGCAGGGGCTGTAGCAACCCTGCAGGCATGGCAGTAGAATGCTTTGCTTGTTGACAAATTAGGCATTTCGAAATGAACTCCTTGATATCCTTTGTGATATTAGGCCAAAAGAATTGGGAAGCTATGCGAGCTTTGGTGCGTGTGACTCCAGCATGACCCCCAACAGCAGAAGAATGAAATTCAGTCAATATGATGTGAATCAAGTCAGGCTTCTGAGGTATCACCAGCCTATTTTTCCAAAATAACATGTCATGTTTGACCTGATAATGTGGTATAGAATTGGTTCCCAACAAGCATTTATTTCGAATCTCAGCTAAAGAATGATCATCGTTCACGGCTGCAGATATCATTGAGATAAGTTGAGGAGTTTGCATAGACATAGCCAAGTAGAAGGAACGGGAGAGACTATCAGCTGCTATGTTATCAACACCTGGTTTGTATTCAATCGTGAAATCATAGCCAAGGAATTTGTGAAGCCAGTATTGTTGCTCTGGGGTTTGAATTGGCTGATCAGTGAGTGATTTGAGACTGTGTTGATCAGTTTTGATAACAAACTTATGGCCAATAAGATAGTGACGAAATTTTGCAAATGGCATATAATTCTCGCACATAAGCGGATTGTTTCTGCATTCGAGGGCACAATTTCTTCGAAAAATACGCAATAGGATGGCGATCTTGACTGATCACAACTCTAATGCCCGAACCGGATGCGTTCGTTTCCAAGGTGAAAGGTAAACGAAAATCTGGCAACGTCAGAACTGGAGCTTGTGTAATGGCTTGTTTGAGCTTATTAAAAGCATCAGTAGCAACAGATGTCCAATTAAAAGCATCTTTCTTTAACAATTCTATCAGTGGTGAAGCAATAGCAGCATAATTGCGAATAAAACACCAGTAGTAACCCGATAACCCTAAAAACCCACGAAGCTGTTTGAGTGAAGTAGGGACTTTCCATTCTAAAACAGCTTGAATTTTTTATTTATCCATCTCAACCCCTTGACTGGAGATGGTGTGGCCTAGATAATCCACTGAGGTGAGACCAAAACAACATTTGGAGAATTTCACAAACAGCACATGTCGTTGCAGCAGCCCTAACACAACTTCCAAATGTTCAAGATGGGAATACCAAGAGGGGTTGTACACAAGTATATCATAAAAAAAAACTAGCACAAACTTGTGTAATTGGTCACGAAATACAGAGTTTATAAGACTTTGAAATGAAGCTGGGGCGTTTGTTAAGCCGAAATGCATGACAAGCCATTCATACAAACCTTGATGAGTTCTAAACGTAGTCTTATGACGATCCTCAGGATGGACTAGGATTTGGTGATACCCAGAACGCAAATCCAACATAGAAAAGTAAGCACCTCCAAATAATTCATCTTACAATTCATCCACGGTGGGAATGGGAAAATTGTCCTTGATTGTAATCGCGTTTAAGGCACGATAATCAGTGAAAAAGCGCCAGGATCCGTCCTTCTTTTTTACTAACAAAATTGGGGAAGAAAATGGATTCGTGCTAGGTTGAATAATACCACGCTTCAACATCTCAGACACCATTTTTTCAATCTCAGCCTTCTGACTATGGGGATAACGGTAGGGTTTGACCTTCACCGGGTTACTCCCATCAATGAGAGGGATTGAATGATCCTGATCTCGAGGTGGCGGTAAGTGTGTCGGTTCATCAAACACATACCAATAATGGTGTAACAGAGTGGCCAAGTCAACAGGGAGTGTATCAATAGAAGTTCTAGATGATGGTTGTGTTTTGGAATGGAATTGTAATGTGTATGATAAATCAATAGCATGAGTATTCTGAAGACGACGAATGTGATGAAATTGAGATTGGTCTGGTTCTGTGACTTGATTACCTTTAAGAGTGATAAATTTGTTGTTGATGTAGAATTTAATAGACAACGCATCATAATCCGCAATGTGAGGACCTAAAGTCTTGAGCTAAAGTACGCCTAACACCAGATCAACGCCAGTAATTGGTAGCAGATACACCAGAAGGTGAAGAGTATGGCCTTGAATGGTTACTGGTAAATCATGAATCAACCCAGAAGCTGTCAAAGTGCTACCATTTCCCACAAGAACTTGAAATTGAGGAGCTTCGTGGATTGGCAATTTCAAGCACTGAGCAATACATGGTTGAAGGAAGTTATCAGAGCTGCCACTATCAAGTAAAACTTGAATTTGGACGCCTTGAATTTGACCTTGGAAACGAATTGTGCCAGCACTATATGCCCCTTTGAGAGCATTGAATGAGAGATGGTGCTCTGACTCAAGAACAGTAAGTAGTGGATCATCATCTGGAGGGTCTATTTCGGGTTCCGGTGGATCTGAATCATTCACTTGCATCAAGAGGTAGTGTTTATTTGGACAACAATGGTTAGGTGAAAACTTTTCATCACAATAGAAACATTGTCCTTTGTCTCGCCGGAGTTGAATCTCAGCTGCCGTAATACTACGAATGGGACGAGCTCGGACGTTGGTGTTTGGATTTGGGAACGGTTTGAAGAAAAGGGTAAGATAGCGTTTGTGGGTCGGGTCAGGGAGTGTGGACTGGGATTGTAGAAAGATTTTGTGGGTTGGGGGTAAGTTTAGTAATTAGGGTGTATTTTTCCTCAAAGAGTTTGGCTAGTGATAGGGCTTTGGATAATGAAATAGGGTTTTGGGCTATAACATCACGTCGGAGGTCAGGCTTAAGTCCACTCACAAAACAATCAAATAATGCCTCTGGTGAGAGACCCTGGGATCGATTAGCAAGTGTGGTGAATGTGGAATAATAATCAGAGACAGTGGTGGTTTGAGTTAATTTGAAAAGGGTGGGTCTGGGAGATTCAAACGGCGACAGTCTGTATTCCAATTCCAAAGCACGGATGAAAGCTACCCAAGATCTAAAAGGGTTGTTACGAGTAATCATTTGGTACCAAGGCACCACATCCTTATCTAAATGTACTGCTGCTATGGTGAGTCGGTGATTGTCCGACGTAGAGTAATAATCAAAGAATTGCTCGGCTTTAAATATCCAGTTTAATACCTCAGTGCCGTCAAATCTGGGAAAATTGAGCTTCACGTTACGCACCTGGAAAGTTTACGGCTGCGATGAGCCATCGGAGTTCAAGCTACCATTCAAAGCGGAAGAGAGCTGTAAGCTGCCAAGTTGTGCTTCGACTCGCTCGATTCGCGCCATATCAGCATGACGGTGTTGCATATAGTCATTATGACGTGCGTCAGCGTCTTCCATCATCTTTTGCATCGTGGCATTGATGTCGTTGATTGCAGCTTCCAAGCCTTTCATCCGAGTATTTTCCGCCATGGTAAGAAGAATGAAAGCACCAAATGTAACAGTGGCAAAAGTGTGCAGCCGAAAAATTATAACAAGGCTAAGCAATGTAAGCAGAAAGTTTCAAATAGGTCTCTTCACTATATGTAAAGCAAATACAATGAAGAATCTAAGCAATACTTTTGCAATAAAAAGGAAAAGAAATTCATTCACAAGGAATGCCACTAGAGAGGGGAGAGACTTGTATCAAATTCTGCACACCCATTATTACTGCAGTCTCTCTATTTGTACTAACCAGTGGAATATTTTCTGTTAGGAATTCTCTCTCTCTTTCCCCTCCTTGGCTCCATGATGTAAGGATCATTTGCCACGTATTTTTGTCCTTTTCCTTCAGCATCCACATGTTGCCAGCTCCAAGTATTATCCTTAATCATCACAAAAGTTTATGTGCGTAGTAAATTCAGTGAAAATTATTTTTGACTTTCTACAAAAACATATGTTTAGACATCAACAAATAATAAAATTACGTAATAAATTCAACCAATATCCAAAAGCATTTACGCATTT
This sequence comes from Lathyrus tuberosus, assembly GCA_022829125.1. Taxonomy (NCBI): domain Eukaryota; kingdom Viridiplantae; phylum Streptophyta; class Magnoliopsida; order Fabales; family Fabaceae; genus Lathyrus; species Lathyrus tuberosus. The sequence continues at coordinate 4,834,692 of JALAZF010000233.1, forward strand.
TATTTTCTGCTTTTTCTATCAAATTTTATTTAAGAATTTTTAAATAGTAAGGCTCATATACTTAATTCATATTATTATTAATATATAGAGTTGTGAATTGTATTATTTTTATTTTTATTTTTATGAATATAAATTTAATATTTTAATTATTTCTTTTTTCATTGATTAATTAATATGTCATATTGAGAATAATAATATGTTAAGTGTAAGTTGGAGTTCTACATTGATTATAAATGTGGAGAGTTGGACATTTAACCTTATGTAAATTTAATTTAATAATATATGTTTTAAAATTTGAATATTTAAGATGAATTACAAGATTTCCCTAAAATATAAAGGTGCTCTTGTGAAATATTGGCCTTTTATATTTCTAATATTATACTTTTACTATTAGTCTTTTATCTTCTCTTTTATTATTAATTTTTAATTAATATTTTCTTCTCTTTTATTGTTAATTTTTAATTTAATTTATAGTTTTATTTACTACTTATTAATTAAATCTAAATTGTATTTATTTGTTCAACTTTAATATTGTCTATTTAGTTCAAATTTCAATGATGCTAATTGTTCACAAATATTTTAAAAAATTAAGTTGCAGTTTTTCTCTTCTTTCCATTCTTCATTATCACCTCCTAAATTATCTTTTTAAGATTACAAAGTTTAATTCTGAATATCAAAAACATAAAATTTGATAAGTTACTTTAATCTTAAAAAATTTTTTTTTATAAAAATCACAATTTTTAGAACAGAGCCATCAAATTGTTTGAAATGATCATGACTATATGAGCAATTTAAAAAAATACATAAAATTATATATATATATATATATATATATATATATATATATATATATAACTAAAATAAGTCACTCTAATATAAAATGTATCAAAAATAATATGAAGGAATTCTAGAACACAATCCAAATAACTAACAAAAGCAAAAAAGCGGACTACATAACAGAAGATAAGCAAGATAAAGGATTTAATCTACATAACTGGTAATTATAATAGAAAAAAACATATTTCTACTTTAACCACAATACAAATGAAGTTTTACCCTTTTAAATAACACATGTAACTACTTCGTTTAATTATGGAAAATATGTCTATTGCGCTCTTTTCAAATAATTATTCTTTTACTAGATGTGCACGAACTTAAGAAGAGTATTCTTGAGGAAGGTCATAAGAGCGGTTTGAGTATTCATTCTGGTGATACTTGTAACACCCTTTTCTACCCCACAAATATACACGGCAAAATACACAAATTATTAGAGTAAAAATCACCTCAAAAGGGTGCACATTTTCTCAATAACTCAAAATAAAACATTTACTCCGTAAACACGGGTTTTCCTCAAAATATTCAAAAGCCATCAAAATTAGCAGCGGAACCACCATAACCACAATAATCCATATCAAAAGGTTTTAAAATAAAAACTCTAATAATCAAATAACAACAAAATGTCAACATAATATATTTCGAAGGCATCCACAGCTAAGCTGGATCACCTGCACGTTACCCACGTGGAGGCAAAATTCAAACAAGCAGGGTGACTAATCACAATTCATTATAATCAATATAAAAATAGGATATGCATAAAATGGCGTCATTATTATATACAACGACATCAGGGTCATCAAAAAGCATCAAAAGTCACAACATCATAAACCACATCAAGATGCCACATAAATGCAATGCACAACAAGACTCATGCATGTGATACCAATTCATCAAAGTCGATGGACACTAGGCCATCACCCTCCAAAGATCCCCGTCATTAGGATCGATTCTACATAAAAACCGGAGTACGTCAAAATTACCTCACATCCACACAATGGGATTGAAGCCACAATAGACCGAAGTCTGGAATGCTATGAACGCATGATACACAACATCATTATCATCATCATCAATAAAAGTCATTATGTGCATCATCATTCATCAAAATCTCATGTTAATCATATCCTCATTTATTCATCAAAATATCATGAATCATCATATCATAATCATCAATATAATCATGGTAATTCATCGGAATAATCACAGCTCAAAACATCAAGACAACACAAGAATCATAAACCAAATTTATCGTTTCAACGCACAACACATAGCACATACACGAAAAACCCGACTACTGCATCAAATAGTTAGAATTCTTGCATTGGAAGTAATTTTATCAAAAAGTGTTTGAAGCCAGCTTTCCAATGACTTGAGCGGCGACTGAAACAGACATATGGATTAAAAGTTATGAATTTCTGAACTTTAGAAAAATTATGTCCGTAACAGCAGCAAACAGCACTGTCATGTTCACTGCGAGTTCGCTATGCGAACTCTCCTGGACAGCAAACCAGAAAAATGCGATTTCTGTAGTTTAGAGGCCTTTCAGACCTCCGAATTCGATTCTGTAAAAAGTCCCAATCCCAAAATTCAAAATACTACCATTATATAACAACTATAACATCTTACAACACCTTTTTAGAGATCCTAACCTCATACATAGACCACAATTTAACCGATCAATTTATGCATTTTTCCTCTTATCAAAACTTCCGACACGCAAAAACCCCAATCCCCAAATCTACACAAACAACACATAGGGATGATCCTAATGGTTTATCTATCCTCATACAAATATTATGAAACCCTTAGAGATTAAAGAATCCCAAATACCATCATAACTCCCACAAATCCCTTTCCCTACAAGGTCAGAACAACATCAACAGCGAGATTATCCTCGAAGGCCTACTTTTATCCAATTGAATCCAACCCTTCATATTCATCATCAATCCACAAAAACAACACCTAAATCATCAATTTACTCATAAACCCACAAACCTACATAGACCTCAAAAATTCGTTTTAAACACATCGAATTCCTATATAGAAAACAATGAAAAGCAATACTCCCCATACCTTAGATTGTCTATTCCAAGCTTTCTTTCTTTAGTTCTTGGAAACCTTCTCGAATCCTAGGCTTAAACCCTTTTTCCACGGAGCTCTGGCCTTTTCCTTTCTTTTCACGATCTAAGAAAAAGAATCTTATACCTCTCAAATTCTCCTTTTTGTTAAACCTAACCCTTGGGCTTCTAAAATGGGCTTTCCCAATATTACCCTCACTAACTCCTCCTTAAAAGTCTAATTTACCCTTAATCCTTCTAATATTACTTAAATATATAATAATACAATATATTCTATATTATATACTATTATTTAAATAAATAACCATAACTCCACAAAATACTGACGTCAACACAAACCACCAAAATTCACTAAAATTCACGAATATTATATTTAAATAAATTAAATAAATATTCTTACAAATTTGGGGTGTTACAACTCTCCCCTACTTAAAGAATTTTTTCCCTTGAAAATTACCTCAAGAAAATAGATTCGGATACGACTCCCTCATCTGATCTTCAGGTTCCCAAGTCCAACTTTCGCCAGCTGGTCCACCCCACAACACCTTCACCAAAGCTATGTCTTTACCCCACAACCGCTTCATCTCTCGACCATTAATCCGCACAGGTAACCAGACCTCAAATCAATCTTACTGAACACACAAGCGCCTACCAGCTAATCCATAAAATCGTCAAAGTCGATGGACACTAGGCCATCACCCTCCAAAGATCCCCGTCATTAGGATCAATTCTACATAAGAACTGGAGCACGTCAAAATTACCTCACATCCACACAAGGGGATTGAAGCCACAATAGACCGAAGTCTGAAATGCTATGAATGCATGATACACAACGTCATTATCATCATCATCAATAAAAGTCATTACGTGCATCATCATTCATCAAAATCTCATGTTAATTATATCATCATTTATTCATCAAAACATCATGAATCATCATCTCATATTCATCAATATAATCATGGTAATTCATCAGAATAATCACAGCTTAAAACATCAAGACAACACAAGAATCATAAAACCAAATTCATCGTTTCAACGCACAACACATAGCACATACACGAAAAAACCTGACTACTACATCGAATAGTTGGAGTTCTTGCATTGAAAGTAATTTTATCAAAAAAGTGTTTGAAACCAGCTTTCCAACGACTCGAACGGCGACTGAAACGGACATACGGATTAAAAGTTATGAATTTCTGAAGTTTAGAAAAATTTTGTCCGTAACAGCAGCAAACAGTAATGTCATGTTCACTGCGAGTTCGCTACTGCTCGCTATGCGAACGTTCGCTATGCGAACTCTCCTGGACAGCAAACCATAAAAATGTGATTTCTGCAGTTTAGAGGCCTTCAGGGCCTCCGAATTCGATTCCGTAAAAGGTCCCAGTCCCAGAATTCGAAATACTACCATTATATAACAATTATAACAGCCTACACCACCTTTTTAGAGATCGTAACATCATAAATAGACCATAATTTAACCGATCAATTTATGTATTTTTCCTCTTATCAAAACTTCCGACACGCTAAAACCCCAATCCCCAAATCTACACAAACAACACATAGGGATGATCCTAATGGTTTATCTACCCTCATACAAATATTATGCAACCCTTAGAGATTAAAGAACCCCAAATACCTTCATAACTCCCACAAATCCCTTTCCTTACAAGGTCAGAACAACATCAACAGGGAGATTAGCCTCGAAGGCCTACTTTTATCCGATTCAATCCAACCCTTCATATTCATCATCAATCCATAAAAACAACACCTAAATCATCAATTTACTCATAAACCCACAAACCCACATAAACCTCAAAAATCCGCTTTAAACACATCGAATTCCTATATAGAAAACAATGAAAAGCAGTACTCCCCATACCTTAGATTGTCGATTCCAAGCTTTCTTTCTTTAGTTCTCGGAAACCTTCTCGAATCCTAGGCTTTTCCCTTTTTCCCCAGAGCTCTGGCCTTTTCCCTTCTTTTCACGGTCTAACAAAATGAATCCTATTCCTCTCAAATTCTCCTTTTTGTTAAACCTAACCCTTGGGCTTCTAAAATGGGCTTTCGCAATATTACCCTCACTAACTCCTCCTTAAAAGTCCAATTTACCCTTAATCCTTCTAATATTATTTAAATAAATAATAATACAATATATTCTATATTATATACTTTTATTTAAATAAATAACCAAAACTCCACAAAATACCAACGTCAACACAAACCACCAAAATTCACTAAAATTCACGAATATTATATTTAAATAAATATTCTTAAAAATTTGGGATGTTACAATACTCAAATGTGTCAAGACTTGAAGAAGTTGTTTTGGTGGCCAGGAATGAAGAAAGAAATTGCTGAGTTTGTGTATGCGTGTTTGAATTTCCAAAAGTCAAATATTGAACATCAAAAGTCGTTGGGTCTGATGCAGCCGTTGTATATCCCGAAATGGAAGTGGGATAACATTCGATGGACTTTGTGTCTGGGTAGCCCCGGACAGTGAGAAATTGTGATACCATTTGGGTTATTGTGGATAGGTCGATTAAGTCGGCTCACTTCATTCTGATTCGTCTTAACTATATATTGGAGAGGCTAGCAGAGCTGTATATTGTGTATATTGTCAGTTTTCATGGGATTCCATTAAGTATTATATCTGACAGAGATTTGAGGTTTACGTCGAGGTTCTAAGAGAATTTGTAGAAGGCTTTGGGTACGAAGCTATGTTTGTGTTTTGCTTATCACCCGCAGACAGATGGTTAGACGGGGAGGACTATCTAATCCTTAGAAGACTTGTTGAAGGCTTGTGTGCTACAACAAGGAGGTGTTTGGGACAACTTTTTACCATTGATCGAGTTTACCTACATCAACAGTTTCCATTCAAGCATTGGAATGGTGCCGTTTCAGGCGTTGTATGGTAGAAGGTATATGACACATTATGTTGGTATGAGCCAGGATAGGGTGTTGTGATTAGACCTAAGATTGTCCAACATACCACAGAGAAGATCAAAGTGATCCAAGAGAAGATAACAGTTACACAAAGTCGCCATAAGAGCTATCAAGACAAGCGAAGAAAAACACTTGAGTTCCAAGAGGGAGAACGCATATTTTTGAGAGTTACTCCAGTAATTGGTGTTGGTAGAGCTTTGAAGTCTCAAAAGCTCACTCTGTATTTCATTGGTCTGTACCAAATTTTGTAGAGGATAGGAGAAGTGGCCTATCGGATTGCTTTACCATCATCGCTTTCTAATCTTCATGATGTGTTTTATGTGTCCAATTGGATGATGTGCATGTGAGAGATAACCTGGTTGTTGAGGCATCACCCATGCGGATAGAGGATCAGGAAGTAAAGTAGTTACATGGTAAGGAGATTACCTTGGTGAAGGTAGCTTGGGGGCGACCAGCTGGTGGAAATGTGACTTGGGAGCTTGAGAGCCAGATGAGGGATCATATTTGAATCTGCTTACTTAAGGTAATTTTAGAGGGTGAAAGTTCTTTAGATGGAGGAGAGTTGTAAAACCTCAATTTTTGAGTTATTATTTTTAATTTATTTATTTGTATTTAAATTTAATTATTATGTGTGCTAACTGAATTAATTTAGATGATGAGGGTGTGTGACCTCGAGATGAAAGTGTATGAGTAATTAGAGATTGGTAGAAATGGGCTAGAATTATTAAGAATTATTTTAGTAATTAAAATAATTATATTTTAATTTAATTAATTAAATAGAAAATAAAGGGTTTGGGGCTTAATTGAGAATTATGAAAAATAGAGGAGAGGAATGAGTGAGAATGTTCATAAGTGAGAGGTGAGTTTATAATTTTAACTAGATTACCCTAATGATATAAATTAGTAGATAACTTATTTTAGGGAGTTTCTATCATGCGTAAAATAAAAAATTGGGAATAGAGAGGATGCTAGAGAAAGTGCAAGAGTAAAGCTAGGAACTTGGAGGAATTTGGAGAATCAAAATCAGATTTTTTTTCACAACTGTTGGGATAATCAGGTAAGGGAAAGAAGTTTCTTCATAAATAGGTATAATGCATAAAGGGTAGAGTGAGAGGTCCTTAACCTCCAAAAGGATTTGAAATTTTTGCCTATGCAGACAGCAGATGTCTTAACACATGTCAAGACATTGTGCTACATAAATATTAAACAAGGATAGCACAAACAAACTGATATTCAGAATATCAGTAACAGCAGCAAGACAGAATGCATAAAGTAAACAAACACACATCAATTGTTAACCTAGTTCGGTGCAAATCACCTACATCTGGGGGCTACCAAGCCATGAATGAATTCATTATTAGTAGTATTAATTTAGAGCTAAACTCCCCTGTTTACAACTCCTCACTTAATCCATACTCAGTACAACTCTATCTAGAAATCACCATATAGATAAGAGAAACCCATCTCAATTCCTAAATCACCTCAGTGATATCTAATAGTTACAATTTTCATCAATCTGTTCAATTGAAAGACATTCCTTCCAATAACAGTATTCAACCAAGACTCTTGACTAACAACAATACTTGGTTTTGCTTAAAAGCTTCAACCAAGAATAATACTCAGCTCTTGCTTCAAAACTTCGAGTGAGACCAATTTACAACAGCCTATATCGACCACATAATATCAAAAGATACATGGGTGACTTACAAACTACACAAGAGACTCTCAAAACCCTAAACCCTTATGTTGCACCGACGACTTGTTGTTATGTGTGCTTGCTATTTTAGGTCTAGCAAGTCCTTATTTTTAGACTCTTGCAGTATAGGCTTGGACTTTTCAATCAGATCAAATCTTCACGTTTTAAGTCAGCTGCAGAATCTTCTCCACAAGAATAGGAACAAATCTCCAAATAGTTTCCTAAAATGTATCCAATATCCTTTTTGTGAAATCCAATTAAATCTACAATTTGTTCCTAATAACTCTCCTTGACCTGTGTATAATGATGAGGCATATCCAAAATATTCTCATCACAACAAATCTGTTAAGAGATATACAACAGCAGCACCTGCTGTACCAGACAAAGATGAGTATTATATGTGTTGTTTTGTGTTTGAATTCTGGTGTAAGATGTGGTGAGAATATTTTATATGTGTATTTTTATGTTATTATATAATTGTATGCAATTATATTATGATTGTGTTTCTCACCCTTCTGCTGTTTTGAATGCTCTATGAGGCATTGCAGATTATATGCTGGAGGTCTTTTTGTGAAGCTTAGGTCTTCATTCTTTTGTCGGTCGGCTCTGATATGTAGCACCGGGTAGTCAGGGAGATCGTTGTGATTTATGTGTAGATGTATATATATCTTTTGGATTGTATATGTATGAATCTGTGAATGACAGACAAACTTTTTATGTGATATATATATATATATATATATATATATATATATATATATATATATATATGAGATTCAGTTGCAGATTTTCCGCTTTTATTCTGTATCTGAATTGTGGGTAGTAGGAACTAAGTTCCTCTGTTATTTGCTGCCTGATTGTTGCATATCTTTATGAGCAGGTTTATTGTGTTTTGTCTTAATTGATGTGACGCCTTCGTCTATGCCATGAATGTTTAATTATACTCTGATGAAATTTTTATCGCTTTATTTAATTGGGGGTGTAGATTGGGGGTGTTACATTAAGTGGTATCAGAGCTAGTCCGTGTCAGTTTGTGTCAGTCCTTGTTGGTCGTTGTGTTTGGGTGAGTTGTTTGTTTAACCATAGTTGCTGTTATTGGATATGAACAGAATATGGCTGGTAGGAATAATGTTGCTTTGGCTGCTGCTATGCAAGCTATGGCTCGGGCTGTGCAGGGTGCACCTAATGCTGGTGGGAATGATGAGTTCAGAAAGAACAAACCGCCTGTCTTCAATGGGAGACATGATCCCGATGGTGCACAGATTTGGCTTAAGGAGATTGAAAGAATCTTTCGAGTAATGGACTGTGCTGAGGAACATAAGGTGAGACTGGGTACTCACATGTTGCAGGAGGAAGCTGATGATTGGTGGGTTAGTACGCGTCATGTGTTAGAAGCTGGAGATGAAGAGGTCACTTGGACTTTGTTTAGCAGGGAGTTTTTGAGGAAGTATTTTCCTGAAGATGTTAGGGGAAAGAAAGAGATAGAGTTCTTGGAGTTGAAACAAGGTAATATATCTGTTGTTGATTACAGTGCTAAGTTTGTGGAACTTGTATAGTTTTATCCACATTATGCTGAAGCGACTCCGGAGTTTTCTAAGTGTGTGAAGTTTAAGAACGGATTGCGTCCTGAGATCAAGCAAATTTCGACGCCAGGAAAACTGTTCAAAAACATAATGGAAAATTCGGCAGGTCAATTCGACAGGTCAGCCTTATTAGAAGGTTTTTGATGAGAAAGGCAAGTCGAAGGCAAATGGTACTTAGGGGAAGCATTGGTAGATTTTTCTAAGTAAGAAGGATAATTTTGACACAAGAGAAATAGGCTCATTCGACGGGTGTTTGAAATTCAAATTTCAGGAGGGAGTTTCACTTTTGAAATTGGACGCGTGGAACGCATCTAGGAGGCGAAAGCATGCAGAATGCCATTTGTCGCCATTAGGAGAAATAGTTGTTATTGGTAGTTATTTAATTTGTATATAAATAGGAGGTCTTATCGTTAGATTAGGGGGTGTTCCAAACTTTGTACAAATTACCGCAAATACTCAAAGTAACCGTGTGAGAGAAACGGGTGTTCTGGAAAATGTATGTATGGAAGACACCAGTTTACATTTATGCACTTTAATAAAATTCCAAACTTTTCTTCATTTCTTTACATTCAAGTCATTTCCTTTACTTCAGCAATTTACTTTGTTTCCCGTTTAAATTTATCTTCAATTACTTTTTCGCCATTATCGTGTCTTTGTTCTATCAGTCGAAAAAACCATTAAAAGAAACCTTAGCAAATACAAAACGAATACATTCTTTTTCAAATCAAAGACATTTTCAAAAGCACTTTGTCCTAGGATTTGTGTGGTTGGTCCTGTTAGTAAACTAATTTTCGTAAATTAGGAAACCAAAGGTTGTTCGCCAAATTCACAAGCGAACAAATTGGCACGCCCGGTGGGACCTAGTGCATTTGTTTAGTTTGTCCTTTTGTTCTTATAGCAAATTCTTAGAAGAAAAAGTTTTTATTTCGTTGTATGATTCTAAAGAGTGGCAAGTTAGCCGTGAACAACGAAGAAAGACCAAAAAGAATAAGAACAAGAAGAATGGCGAATCAAAGCGCGCCTAATAATCAAAATGTTAACAACCCAACGCATATTCCTTCGACAGGAGACAATACGGCGTCAGTTTCTGTATCAGAGGCGATACCATCATCAACGGGGTCAATCCCAGCGTTTTCGGCATCCCAAAATGCGCCCAGTGTCTCTACAGTGGGACCCCAAATGCCTCAGATGACCCCTCCTTCTTTAGGGGGTGTTCATAGGCCATTTGTGACGAATTTTTCAATGCCTCCACATAATAGAGAACAACCTTATGGAATGCCACAAACGGTGATGGCAAGTTTGCACAATGCGTCGTCTTTATATTCAGATCCTTTGATTAATGTTACTTCGCCCCTACAAGGATCAGGGTCTGGTGCGAACCACATAGGCAGAATGGGTTAGCCTGTGCCAACGGGATACCAAACTTATATGCCTGCAATCACTAACAATTCTGCACAAGTAATTAGGAAACAAATGGAAAAAAGTAACCATGATATGGTGCAGATGCTAACGCAACAAATGGGGGCTGTGTTTAATCCTTTAATCCAAAACACCACCCAAACGAACCAGTTATTAGCAGCGCAAATAACGCGCATTGCTGACTTCTTTGGTGTTCCTCAAACCCAACCAAGGGAACAAATAGTTCAGAATCCCAGAGTAGTTGTCGAAGAGGAACCCACAATAAACCAGAGGCCAGCGAATGTTCCTCAAGTAAACCCTAGAAACCAAGAGGTAGTGGTCGAACAGCCTCATGTCGAAATTCCCGTCCAACAAGAGCCTAGAAGGGTGTTAGTCCATAGAGGCCAAGATGCTGATGATGTTGTGCAACAATTGCGTCATAACAACATGCCAGCAGAAAACAATTTAGCAGCCATGGTCGAAAGGATTATGGCCAGAAATGGTGTGAATGTGGGGCTGCAAAGGCCCAGTTATACATCCCCATTGTCTGAGTATATTTTGCAACAATAATTACCCCCAAGATGGAAAGTCCCCAAGTTTACCAAATTCTTAGGGGATACTAGCGATTCCACTGTCGAACATGTGGCCCGTTACTTAATCGAAGCAGGAGAAATTGTACGCAATGAAAATTTAAAAATGAAATATTTTCCAAGTTCTTTAACGAAAAATGCTTTTACTTGGTTCACGTCTTTGCCTGCAAATTCGATCCATACTTGGGTCCAGTTAGAAAGGCTGTTCCATGAACAATTTTACATGGGACAAACAAAAATAAGTTTGAAGGAGTTGGCTAGTGTTAAAAGAAAATTCTCTGAGCCAATTGATGATTATTTAAATAGGTTTAGATTACTTAAGGCGAGATGTTTCACGCAAGTGCCTGAGCACGAATTAGTCGAAATGGCAGCGGGTGGTCTTGACTATTCAATTAGAAAGAAATTAGACACTCAATATCTGAGGGATATGGCACAATTGGCGGATAGGGTGAGACAGGTCGAACGTTTAAAAGCCGAAAAAGCTATAGTAACTAAAAATAAGAAAGAAAGAGTGGCTTATGTGGGGGTATGTCAAGAAGATGATGATGACGAGAGCGAATCATTTAGTTTCGACGAACAAGAAATCGACTTAGCAGAATTGAAACAGGGTCCGCCATACTCCTGTAAAGTATTGGCTCCGTCGAATGGAAAAAAACCAGTCGAACTTGAGAAGAGTGATAAGTTTCCTAAAAGGACTTATACATTCGACGTCACTAAGTGTGATGAAATATTTGACTTGTTAGTTAAAGATGGCCAAATGATAGTGCCACCTGGCACTAAGTTGCCTCCTATAAAACAACAGAAAAAGAGAGGTTTTTGTAAGTACCATAATTTTTTAGGTCATAAAACATCTCAATGTTTCCTTTTCAGGGATCTGGTGTAAAATGCCATTCGTGACGGAAGATTGAAGTTCGGCGACAAGTCGAAGCCACCAATGAAGGTTGAGTCAAATCCAATGCAGATGGCCGAAGCCCACTATGCTGAACCGTCCACAGTGAACATGGTGGAGGTCAAAGAGGGTTTTGACTGCAGCTTTGAAATAATAGAAGCCACCGAAGGTTTCGACACAAATGTGAACATGGTAGAGATCACTGAGATCCCTGCAGATGAAAGTGATATGGAGGAAATATCCGAAGACTTCATCAATAAACCAGTGATGATCAAGGTTACTGAATACCTTGGCGAAGGAAGCTTGAGGAATTACATCAACAAGGAGGCCACTGAAACAATGTGAACAAGGATGAAACCACTGAGGGTTCCAACAACGCAAAGAATGACGAAACTACTGAAAGTTCTGTCGAGAAAGAGAAGGAGGCCACCGAGGGTCTCAACTTTATGAAGAATGACGAAGCTACTGAAGGCTTTGTCAAAGACAAGAATAAGGCTACTGAGGGCCTTAATGGAGACAACATGGAGTTTGGTGTACTGTCGACCAAGCCAACCAAGCCAATACTGATATTGGTGAAGGTATCTCTAAGATAAACGCAAAGACTACTGATGGTCCTGCGAAGCCAACTGTGTATGTGATTCTATGAAGAACAATGGAGGATCCCAGTGACAAATACGTTGGTTTTTGTTGCCAACATGACATTAAGAAGCCATCGCCAGAAGGGAATTTCGACCTGGCAAAGAAGAAGCATGAGATTGAGGAGGGACTCACTCTGAAGATGAACAAGTTAAGTATTGGAGATGGGCAAACAGCCAATGTTAATATGGTGGAGGTATCCCAGAAAGCTCTAACACAGACTGACGAAGAGCGCCGTAGAGAGCAATATCAAAAAGTGACGTATCCTAAAGAGGAAGAGAATCTGATTGAGTTCCTTCAAAGGTGTCAGAAGAAAAAATGTGAGGTTATGTTGTGCCCCCGCTGTAGCGCTGTGTTCGACAAGAAGGCAGCAGACAACCTGGAGGGAATGGAAAAAGCAAAAAGGAAAGGAAACTGGGGGGTAGTTCCACCTGCGAGAACGGAGAGGTTCGACCCAAGGCGAAATGATCAAAACCAGCAAAGGTTTGGAGGAAGGTACCCAAATACCTTCAAACCCACCAACAAAGCTCCTAGTGACAAATGGGTTCAACCAATAAGGGAGGCCCAGGGACAGAAAAAATGGAAATTTTTTGAAGTTCATAGGGGTTCTTCTATGGCTGGCAACAAGGAAGGCGAAAGGCCAAAACCAAGGCCTTATCCCTCAGAGAATTATAAAGGCAAGAATCCCATGTCGAGGTCCCAATGGAGGCGATTCCAAAGACAAAAAAGGGCGGAAAAGGAAGCTGCTAAGAAAGGGGTTGCTGAGAAAGTTGTTGTCGAAAGAAGCAAACCAGAGTCAAGTAGCAATGCCGAAGTAGTGAATCGAAAAGAGGCATCCTATAGCAACAATTCCTGCAATGCAATTGAACCAGTACCATCTAAAGAAAAAGAGAAAGAGGATGACGAAATGACCGATGACTTCAGGTCTGAGTCAGACGCGTCTCTCGACATTGTATGCAACGTGGTCTCTGTCCTTCCAAAAGAATACGACCAAATCATGGAGGTCGAAGAAGAGGAGGATGTTATGGAGAGTGAAGCTATAGGGTACAGGCCAGTATGTTACTATATCATGAACAACGGCTGTGTTGAGGAACAAAATGCCTTTTTCGAAAGGCCAGATGACTCCATGCGTGGCCACCTCAAGCCTCTATTTATAAAGGGGAAAGTGGAGAACATGGGAGTGAACAAAATCCTGGTCGATGGAGGGGTTGTAGTTAACTTAATGCCCCATTATATGTTGAAGAGAATTGGGAAAGATGAGTCTGATGCAAAACCCCACAACATGGTATTATCAAACTATGAAGGCAAAGTGGGAACCACTTTGGGTGTTATCCAAGTGGATTTAACTGTTGGGACTATAACTAGACCAACGATGTTCATGGTCATAGCCTTAAAAGCTAATTATAACTTACTTCTGGGTAGAGAATGGATCCATGGCATGGGTGTTGTGCCCTCGTCGATGCATTAGCGTATAGCTATTTGGCGATCTGATGGAATTGTCGAAAACATAGAGGCGGATCAAAGCTATTTCATGGCTGAGGTAAACCGTGTGGATCGATGCAGCTTCGACAAACACTTGGCCCATATAGCTCCATGCAGTCCAGCAACTTTCGACCTGAAGGAAACTGATAATGCTTTCTGTTCGCTGTATCTCCACCCCATATATGGTTTCCAGTGGGATATGGAAGTGGTTGATGAGGAAAACTATGTCTTTGGGACTGCACATATAGAGCCAACGGGCTGGGGAAGTGAGTTTGGTGACGATGAGTGAGTCATCAGCGCTCGA